>CAMTDV010000010.1:20790439-25637149 GCA_947069175.1 Scalesia atractyloides
TGTGTATGTATGTATGTATGTATGTATGTATGTATGTATTTATAGTATGTATGTATGTATGTATGTATTGTATTATGTATGTATTATGTATGTATGATATGTAAGTTTGTATGTATGTATGTATGTAGTATGTTATGTATGTATGTATGTATGTATAGTATGTATGTATGTATGTATGTATGTATGTATGTATGTATGTATGTAGTATGTATGTATGTATGTATGTAGTATTATTATGTATGTATGTTATGTTATGTATGTATGTATGTATGTAGTATGTAGTATGATATTGTATGTATTGTATGTATGTGTATGTATGTATGTATGTAGTTTTGTGTTGTATTATGTGTAGTATATGTATGTATGTATGTATGTATGTATTTATGTATGTATGTAGTATGATTAATGTATGTAGTATGTATGTATGTAGTATGTAGGTAGTATGTTGATAGTATGTATGTATGATAGTATGTATATGTATGTATGTATGTTGTATGTATGTATGTAGTATGTAGTATGTTGTATGTATGTATGTAGTATGTATGTATTAAGTATTTGTATGTATGTATGTATGAGTATGTAGTATGTATGTATGTATAGTTGTAGTATGTATGTATGTATGTATTTTATGTTGTATTATGTGATGTGTGTAAGTAGTATGTATGTATGTATGTATGTATGTTAGTAGTATGTATATTATGTATGTATGTATGTATGTATGTGTATATGTATGTATGTATGTAAGTATGTATTATGTATGTATGTATTATGTATGTATGTATGTTTTATGTAGTATGTATTAGTTGTATTATGTTATGTATGTATATGTATGTGTATGTTGTATGTAGTATGTAGTGTTTATGTATGTGTATGTATTATGTATTTATGTATGAGATTTATGTGATGTGTATGTTGTTGTATATGTATGTTATGTATGTAGTATTATTGTATGTATGTATATGTATGATGTATGTATTGTATGTATGTTAGTATGTAGTTTTATGTTGTTGTATGTATGGTATATGTTGTAGTATATATGTTGTATGTATATGTGAGTTGGATGTATGTAGTAATGTATGTGTGATGGTGTATCTGTGTAGCGTGATATGTATGTATTATGTATGTTGTAGTGTATGATGTATGTATGTATGCACGTAGCATGTTAGTTGTGATGTATGAATGAGGTATGATGTTGTATGTATGTACGTATGATGTACGAAGTATGTAGAATGTATGTATGTACATATGTATGTATGTATGGTGTATTGTGTATGTATGTATGTATGTATGTATGTTGTATTATGTATGTATGTATGTATGTATGTATGTATGTATGTATGTATGTATGTATGTATGTATGTATGTATGTATGTATGTATGCATGTATGCATGTCATGCATGTATGTATGTATGTATGTATGTATGTATGTATGTGTATGCTGTGTAGGTGTATGCGTGTATGTGTGTCTGTATGCGTGTATGCGTGTATGTTGTTGTATGTATGTATGTATGTATGTATGTATGTATGTATGTATGTATGTATGTATGTATGTATGTATGTATATGTATGTATGTATGTATGTATGTATGTATGTATGTATGATGCTATGCATGCATGCATGCATGTATGTATATATGTATGCATGTATGCATGTATGTATGTATGTACGTAGTATGTATGTATGTCTGTATGTGTATGTATGTATGTATGTATGTATGTATGTATGTATGTATGTATGTATGTATGTTATGTATGTATGTATGTATGTATTATGTATGTATGTATGTATTATGTAGTATGTAGTGTGGTATGATCATGCATGCGTGCATGCGTGATGTGCATGCGTGTATGTATGTATGTATGCCTGCGTGCATGCGTGCATCTGTTGCGGGTGCATGCTGATGCGTCGTGTGCATGCATGCAGGTGCATCGTCATGATGTAATGTATGTATGTATGTATGTATGTATGTATGTATGTATGTATGTATGTATGTATGTATGTATGTATTGTATTATGTATGTATGTATGTATGTATGTATGTATGTATGTATGTATGTAGTATGTAATGTATGTATGTATGTATGTACGTATGTATGTATGTATGTATGTATGTATGTATGTATGTATGTATGTATGTATGTATGTATGATATGCAGTGGTATGTATGTAGTATGTATGTAGAGTATCATGTGTATGTATGTATGTGTGTACGAATGTATGTAGATGTATGTATGCTATGTATGTATGTATGTACTGTGTATATGTATGTATGTATGTATGATGTATGTACGTTGTAGTATGTATGTATGTATGTATATGTATTGTATGTAGTATTGTATGTATGTATGTATGTATGTATGTATGTATGTATGTATGTATGTATGTATTTATGTATGATGTATGTATGTAGTATGTATGTATGTATGTATGTATGTATGTATGTATGTATGTATATGTATGTATGATGTATGTATGTATGTATGTATGTATGTATGTATGTATGTATGTATGTATGTATGTATGTATGTATGTATGTATGTATGTGATGTATGTATGTAGTATGTATGTATGTATGTATGTATGTATGTTATGTATTGTATGTATGTATGTAATGTATGTATGTATGTATGTAGATGTATGTATGTATTAGTATGTATGTACGTATGTATGTATGTATGTATGTATGTATGTATGTATGTATGTATGTATGTATGTATGTATGTATGTATGTAGATATGTATGTATGTATGTATGTATGTATGTATGTATGTAGATGTATGTGATGTAGTATGTAGTATGATGATGTATGTATGTATGTATGTATGTATGTATGTATGTATGTATGTATGTATGTATGTATGTATGTATTATGTATGTAGTATGTATGTATGATGTATGTATGTAATGTATGTATGTATTATGTATGTATGTATGTGTGTATGTATGTTGTATGTATGTATGATGTATGTATGTATGTATGTATGTATGAGTATGGTGATGTATGTATGTACATGTATGTACGTATGTGTGTACGCATGTATGTATGTATGTATGTATGTATGTATGTATGTATGTATGTATGTATGTATGTATGGATGCATGTATGTATGTATGTATGTATGTATGTATGTATGTATGTATGTATGTATGTATGTATGTATGTATGTGTGTGTGATGTATGTATGTATGTATGTATGTATGTACGTATGTATGTATGTATGTATGTATGTATGTATGTATGTATGTATGTATGTATGTATGTATGTACGTATGTATGTATGTATGTATGTATGTATGTATGTATACGTGTATGTGTGTATGCTTGCGTGTATGCGTGTATGTATGCGTGTATGTATGCATGTATGTATGCGTGTATGTATGCATGTATGTATGTATGTATGTATGTATGTATGTATGTATGTATGTATGTATGTATGTATGTATGTATGTATGTAGGTATGTATGTATGTATGTATGTATGTATGTATGTATGAAGTGGGATTATTATATACGAAAGAATAGGGCTTGTATATACGTATACATGGCTTCAATACGTTTAAGTATTAATGTTACTAATCATGTGCCTTGAGAATGAAATGTAATGCAGGCATTATTGAAGTCTCACCAAGGATTTGACACCCAGATGAAATGCTTAAATTAGAAAGATAAGTAATGGAAAGTATATGAGAATAGAACGTAACGAGCTCTATGATTACGAATCTATTTATATATAATGTATTCCAACGTTACGAGTGTATGTGTTGGGTGCAGGTGGTATAGAATTATGGATCAACATGATGGAAGGATAGTGATTGAAGATCGAGTGTTAGAGGCATGGATTGTACGGAATGGGTGGTCATGTATCTGTATTTGTGTGATTTTATCGACACGTTAATGAGAGATAACTCATGTAATTCCTCACATAAAGATGTTTTTATATGATTTCAAATATAAAGGACCATTTTAAGAAAGAAATTTTATGGCACGTATTTCCGCTGCGAGTTTTCGATCAAAACGTTAGGGTCTTACAAGTTGGTATCAGAGCCCTGGTTTGAGAGAATCAAGTACGAGTAAGTAAGTACTTGAACTCAAACTTGTGTGCTCTTATGATAAGGAACCGTACAATCCAAGACTCGATCAAGATCCAAAGGTAGAATTGAATGTAAGCATGTACTTATGTACTTATATAAAGAAGCTAATTGTTTTCTATATGCAAGGTAAGCTTAAGTGTTCAAGGAGGATGATTTCAGGATGCGATCTAGGATGAATACCAAGACATGTAATTAGATAGATGGATCTCAGGTACACAATATTAAAATATATGGGTACTGATGGTAAAAAAATAAAAAAATCTCCTTGGGGAGGGTAAATATTAAACGAAAGACAATGATATTGTCTTGGTAAGATTTTAAAGATGTTGCACGAACTGAAACCCAATTCTTCGGATATAAGGTGATGATTACATGAAGGCACGAAACTAGTATGTGGATTGCGCACCTGGCTAGTACGCAATAAACATATGACATTCATGAGACCATGATAACCATCGCAGGTATGTCCGGTAGAATTGGGTAGTAGGTGGACGTGTGGGTGAAAGGAGTTATAAGACTCTCAGGAAATTGAGAGTACTCTATGAGAAAGAAAAGCATGAATGAAAAGTTTGAATCCGTAGATTTATGTACCGGTCAAACTTGTAAGAATTAAAGGCATGAAATAAAAGCATGAATGGTAAGAATGAAAGTGTTTGAATCCGTGAGATGGATTTAAAACATAAAAAGAATGAAATTAACCCACATAAAAATGTGTTGACATTTGACCATGATGGAGTCAATTCGGTTATACGAGTAAGTATAAGGTAAATGACGATAGTATAACAAGAGAATGATTGTAATTGGCATGCAAACATAATTTTTATCGGAAGAAAGAAGATTAGAAATCAACTCATGAGAGTTGGGTGAACACAAGCTACGATCCATACGCATGCCTAAAGTATAGATGGAAAAGTAAGGTCTTGCAAGAAATGCTAAAACAATGGGATGATGTTTTTGTAAGCATGTTGTTAGATGGTAAGTACAACACATACTCCAAAATATGTAAACAATAATAAAAATGGCAGTTTGACCTAGAAAAGTGAACTGCAGAAGTCGGTAAATAATTATTTACAAAATTTGAAAGTATTACGTAAGGAATGCAATGTGTAAGGTAGGATACCCATTAGCAAGGGATCTTTTGAAAGAACATAGGTGAATTAACACCGAATACAATGAAGAACCTAGTGGAATTGGTATGTTAAAGAATGGTTATGTATTGACCCGTTAGGAACGAGTCGAATAAAGGAAAATAAAATGTTAAAGAATGGCCATGTAAGGATCCGTTATAAATGGGTCAAACGAACTAATGTTTTAGAAGAATCTAGAAATTGCTAGTATGTAAACAAAATGATTTGATAAATGCCATACTTGAAGGAATGTGAATGAAATGTGGCATTTTATAGATAAGAATGGTAGGGCTCTGGCTGAATAAAGCTGGTAGAGTTGGAAAAGGATGTGCACGGGCGGGACGAGGTCAATTCAGTTCTAGCTTGGACTCATGATGAAGTGGCCGATCCGGGTCACAGATCGATGATTTATGCAACAAAAGCAGGGTTAGTAAAATAATTAACTCATGAATGATGAGTATGAATTGGTAGATTGAATACGACATACGAATTAAGGAAATGGACGGTAGGACAAATATGGTATAGTATGGAATGTTTGACTTTTTAACAGTCAACATAAAGAGAAATTTATGTCATATAAAGGAAACCTCAAAATGCCTTGAGTGAAATTTTCGGGAAGTGGTTAAACGCTCGTACGATGAACTTGCACGACATAATTACTTATGTAAAATAAATAATGCGCGAAGAGGGTGGAGAACACAGTGACATAAATGAAATGATTCGATGGTAAACCTAAGGGCGTGCATAGTACAAGTAATGATAGCGAACGTAGAAAAATGCTTAGTTCTCGCATCAAGTACAAATAAGTAAGTATGAAAAGAATAGTTTTGTTGAAGTAACAATAAGTAAATGAATGTTTATGGTATGCATATTCGCATAGGCTCACCTCTCATGTGGATATGAAAGTAATTAGAAGGAACGTTAGTAATGGAATGTTGTGGTTCGCTTAAGATTAACGAAAATGAAATAATAACTACCTAGAGGTAGTGACAACCCCAAACGAATGTTGGTAATATGTGTATTTACACGGCTTAAATTAACATGTGCCAATGAAAGTACTCGGAAAGGATGCTAATCATAGTATACCGATGTAAACTCACGATAGGTACCTATGTGGTTAAGATAGAATGGAATATCATGTGTGACACATGTGTGAAATGGAAATTATTTGATTCACTATGATTGGTGAATGTATGAAAGTCTGATGCTTTATTAAGAAGGCAAGCACAAGATCTAAACGAAGGATTATGCATGAATAACGTCTCTTTAAGGAGTCACAAGTGTCTTCGTATTGTAGTAAGCATCTTGAATGGATTGATTTAAAAGTAAGAACAAAATTGTTCTATTAGTAATGGGAAAGGTTTCGGGGACGAAACCTTCTTTAAGGGGGTATACTTGTAACGCCCCAAAACTTGAATTTATAATTTGATAGTATGCCTTCTTATATGGAGTGTAAAATGTACTAAGTTATTTTACTTAGTTAAATACCTAAATATTAAGTATAAATGAAATGGTGATGTTGGTTGTAAATAACCAAAGGCCTAATTCAAGGGACTAGAAGTAGCAAGTGGGGCAAACCTTATAAAAATTCAGATTTTATAAGAAAGAATGTATGTGTGCATGAAAGATTAGGAGAACATAAAGGGAGCCAAAACCCTTGTTCATCAAGAATCACCAAATTGGTGATGAATTTAAGATCAAATCTTATGCATGAATGAAAAACCATAATCATCTCAACCTTACAAACATGTGGTAAGTTGTAATTTGAGATTTGGTGATCTTGTGTGAAGCGGGTTTATGTTTAATCCACGAAATTGAATGAAATTGAACATGTATATGTATTAGAATCACCATATAAAACATTGTTTATGAAGGATTTTAAGTAATTTGATGATTTAGAATGAAACCCATTGCATGAGTGTGAAGATGATGATCATGATGAACGTGTAGATGTTATATTGTGATCTTGTGATGTATAAGGTGTTATATGATAGATTTTGATAGTTAGACAAGATGTAGAATTAATGACAATGTGATTTTGTTTGAATGTAATGATTCATGAGATGAATTTGGGAAGAACATGCTTAAACCACTTGTACATTATGCTTAGAAAGTTGTATGCACACCAAGTGTTTGATGAAATGCTTAAGTGACAATTATATGTGGAATTGTATGCAAGTTGTGGGTAAATATGTATAGAAAGTGATAATGATATATTTATAAGCAAACTAATATGTGAAGTGTCTTTTAGATGAAGTTCATGTGGAAATTTGAATGGTTGGTATGATGTGGTAGAAGCGTGCATTAGGAGCTTGTACTCTATGCTTGTAGATATGGTAAAACCTTATGCGTTTAGTTGATTTTATGGTATGGATCAAGGGGTGAAAGTGGTGTCTTTATATGGTATGTGGATTTCTAGTAAGGATAATGGCGGGTTCAAGGATAGTGTTAAATTGGTTAATCTTGAATAATGTTGTTAGTTGTGGAATTAGGAGAAGACAAGTATGGAAGGAATTGATTATGTTGTGTGCGTGATGTATAAGAATTTATACATCTTTTAAACGTCAAATATCCCCCATTAATGCGGAAATTCGTTGTGTTTTCATTGATTTAGATACTCATTTGAGTTATTTGTGAAAATGCAGGTCCGGGCTTCGTCCCAGTAAAGAAACACAGGCTTTTGGAGCAAATTGGAGCTAAAATGGAACATTTCTGCCAAACTGCCAGATATGGCACGACCGTGCCAAGCATCCAGAAGTCGGCACTATCACAAGCACTATCATCAGACTGCACAATCTGAATCGAATCAACACTTGGCACGATCGTGCCAACCACAAGCACGACCGTGCGCGGGCAATCACAGGCCCTGATCAGCTAGTTTCCGAGTTCAACTTAGAAATTTCCGAGTACGATATCGATAAGCACGACCGTGCCAAATGGTGGCACGGTCGTGCCACCTCGGGGAAATTTTAGCGGGATCTTTCCGGATTTGGCATCAAACTTGGTCAACAACTCAGAAAGGCACCTGACACTTACCAAGCACGACCGTGCCAAATGGTGGCACGGTCGTGCCAAATGCCCAGTAGCTTAAATACATGAATTTAGCTCATTCGAAGGGGAGTTGGAGCATTTGGGTGGATTTCTCTTTCAAGAAGCTGATCTTGGAAGCTTGGACATTGAAGAAGGAGCCTTTAGGAGGTTGTATCACTTGATAATCCAACTCATTTAGCTAATTACCTTGTCTTAAACACTAGTATTTCACTTGTTATTCATGCACAATCCATATTACTTTATGTTTGTCTTAGTTATCATGCGCCTTGTAGGCTAAACATTTGGTGTTGCCTAAACTAGTTGAAGCTTAATATGTGATAATCATGGAAGTTGATGTGGTGATTGTTTTTGTTAATCTTCATAGTAGTGCTTGAATCTTGTTCTTCGAGTTCTTATACATGCTTAAAGTCCTTGTTCTTGAATGTTTGGTCATAAGTATTTACATGTTGTGTTGGAAAGCCCATATAAAGATTAACTTGTTAGCATGATTCATAACATGAAACTAGGAATGGTAATTGTTAACATGACTTGAATGATGATTTGAACATGTGTAGAAATTCTTGCATTAAGATTTGGAAAAATCATAATAATGTTTACTTGGATTCTATAGTTGTGTTTGTGTTAGATTGATGATTTTTGGCCAAGATTGTTATCTAGCATGACCATGCTTATGGTTTTTTGTCAAGAACATGATGATAGTGCTACTTACTTGAAAGCAAGTTAGGGTGATTGTTATGTTGTTCATGGTAATTTTCCCAAACTTGTAGAGTTAGGAGTTTTGACAAACAAATAACTCTTGTTTAAAGGTTAACATTAACTAAGCAAGTGAGCTTCAAATAATAATTTTTAGGTCATTAGAGTGATTATTTCATTTTAGTTTTCCTAAGGTTTATTAAACTAGGAAACCTTGATTGGAGACTTAGTTAACTTAGAGCTTGCATCACCATTGATTCTCCACTTAGTTGTCACATGTTTGTTTGTGGATACTTAGTTTAGGCAACCCTTTCTTAGATATTGTCATTCTCTAGTTTAGTAGTAGTTTATTATTTTGCACGATAAATTAGGAACAAAACAAACTCATCAATTGGAAAGGTTTAAAAGTAACGAAAATTTAGTACTGAGACACCGAGTCCACGGATTAATATCCGGTTCTTACCAGCGAACTATACTACCACCTGACGGGAACACTTGCCCTATGTGCGTGTAGTTGGTTTTAAGTAAAAACTATTTTAAAACCTAATCTGTCTGAATGGAAATTATAATACTAAAAATATATTAATTCACGCACATCAAGTTTTTGGCGCCGTTGTCGGGGACTCGGTCTTCTCAAGAATGGTTGGAGTTACTTGTTAAATCATTGTGAAAAGTGTAAAAAATTTTGTCTAGTTGTTTTTATTTGTCTCACATGATTAATTGAAAAAAAATTATGTTCAGTAATTAATTAATCCTTTTTATCTTTGTGTATACATAGGGCATTGTGTTCCTTCTTTTTCCTTACAGGTCGTGCATGTCCTCAACCCCAGTTGCTGAAGTTGTTGAGCCTTCATCGGAACCAGAGCGCAATTTTCATCAGAGATTGCGGGAGCGGGCCGTAGGGTGGCCGCCACAATTGAGGCAGACGCGTTGGGAGACGACACACTTCACGAGGTTTACGTAGAAATGGCAGAGAAGAGGAAACGAGGGTCTTAAACGACATAGGAAAACCTTCACTTGAGGGTTTTACCTGCGAGCATCAATACACCCACAATAAATAATAATAATTTCAAGATCAAATCTGGTGCCATTTCGATGCTGCAGAATGCGGTTCAGTTTTATGGCAAGGATCACAAGGATCCTAGTGTCCATATCGCGGGGTTTCTGGAGGTTTGTGCCATATTCACCATTCGCGATGCATCATCGGATGCAATACGTCTTCGGCTCTTTCCGTTCTCTTTATGTGATGGAGCTAAAGAGTGGCTTCTTTCACTTCCAGCTGGATCTATCACTACGTGGAATCAATTAGCTGAGAAGTTCCTTCAGAAATATTTTCCCCTAGAGAAAACTGTTCAGTTAAGAACCAAGATTCTTAACTTCGGTCAGGAAGATGATGAGCCCCTCTATGAGGCGTGGGAGCGGTTTAAAGAGCTCATGAGAAAGGTCCCACACCACGGGTTGCCCAAGTGGCAACAATGTCAGATCTTCTACCATGGTTTGGATGGTCAAGGGCAGATGATGGTCGATACATATTCAGGCGGAGACATAGGCACGAAAAATGCCAACGAGGCATTTGAGATCTTAGAGAAATGCTCCTTGAAGAATCGGACACAGTAGCCATCGTGAGGGAAGAGTTCTAGACAGGGAGTTCATCACGTGAATGACTTCACCGCCATCACAGCACGAATGGATGCCTTATCTTCAAAGTTTGATCGAGTGATGGAGATCCACTCGAGTGGTTCCTCGAGTGGGGGAGCATATCATGTAGGCGATTTTCCGGCTTGAAAGGCGTCGCACGAGCATGTAGATTTTATGGGAAACCAATACCGTCCTCAGCATAATCCCTACAACAACACTTACAATCCGGGGTGGAAGAATCACCCAAATTTCAGTTGGAAGTCTGAAGCGTCAACTCAGCATCCACCCGGGTTCGCTCCACGCCCCAGCTCTTGGAGGATACGGTGCACCTCAGCCTCAGCAGATGCCTTCCACTAATGAACCTAGTGTTCAGGAAATGTTTAGTCAACTCTTAGCTGGTCAAAATTCTCAAAGAATCGAAAATGAAAAGCGCTTCAAGGAGTATGACGGTCGTTTCACGAGGCACGAGAGTGAGTTGAGAAGCCAAAAGGCTTCCATGCAGACCATAGAGAACCAAGTTGGCCAGATTGCCAAGATGTTGTCCGAGAGACAACAGGGGGGCCTTCCAAGCAATACAGAGCCTAATCCGAATGCTACTGCGAAGGCCATCACGTTGAGAAGCGGTAAGACCGCTGAGCCCATCACTTCGGCTGCTTCACCAAAGTCGATTGATGATGAGGTTGATGAGGAGATTGAGACTGAGTCTCCGGGAGAGGTGCAACTGAGGCGAGACCCATCAAGTATGGCACGTCCCAAGGAGCCAGTGAGAGAGTATGTCCCTCCCATTCCATATCCGGGGAGGTTAAAGAAGCAAAGAATGGAAGAACACTACGGTAAATTCCTTGAGCTTTTCAAACAACTTCATATAAACCTACCATTTGTCGAGGCACTTGCTCAAATGCCTAAGTACGCCAAGTTTCTGAAAGATATTCTATCTAACAAAAAGAAACTTGAGGAGCTTTCGCATGTGACCTTGAACAAGGAGTGTTCAGCAGTTCCTCAGAACAAGATACCACAGAAAATGAGTGATCCTGGGAGTTTACTATCCCATGCTTGATTGGTAGTTTGTCGGTCAGCAGTGCACTAGCTGATCTTGGAGCCAGAGGTTGCACTATCTGATCTTAGAGCCAGCATAAACCTCATGCCTTATGCGGTTTTTGCTAAGCTGGACTTGGGAGAGCCAAAACCCACTCGTATGAGCATTCAGCTAGCCAATCATTCAGTGAAGTACCCACGAGGTATAGTTGAGAATATGCTAGTGAAGATCGACAAGTTTGTCTTTCATGTTGATTTTGTGATCCTGGACATGGATGAGGACAAAACTGTTCCTCTCATCTTAGGTAGGCCATTCCTTGCCACTGCTCGAGTGTTGATCGATGTCTGCACCGGCAGACTTACTCTTAGGGTGGACGATGAAGAAGTGACCTTTGATATAGGGAAATCCATGCAGCATCCACAGAGTCATGATGATACACTCTACTTTATCGAGACTATTGACAGATATGTGAGTGATCATCTTCATGGCATGTTTGAGGAGGAAGTTGTGGACACACAACTTATTCGAGGAGAGACTTTTGGTTCGCCTGCTATGGTCCAGTCTGCTGAAGAGATGACCTGTCTGATAGGTAATGTGGCTCCCCCACATACTGAGGTTTTTGAAGTGGTGGATCGTGTTGCTAAGCCTAAAGCACGCTCGTCGGTTGAGGATCCACCCTCACTTGAGCTTAAGGAACTTCCAGATCACTTGGAGTATCCTTTCTTAGAGGGTGCGACTCAACTACCCGTCATCATCTCTGCTAGGTTGTCAGAAGAAGAGAAGGGTAGATTGCTTGAGGTTTTGAAGCAGCATAAAAAGGCGATAGCTTGGAAGATCATGGATATAAAAGGGATCAATCCATCTTTTTGTACCCACAAGATCTTGATAGAGGAGGACTTCAAACCCGTAGTGCAGCATCAGAGGCGTTTAAATCCGAACATGCAGGATGTTGTGAAGAAAGAGGTCATCAAATTGCTTGATGCAGGTCTGATATACCCGATTTCTAATTCGCATTGGGTTAGTCCTGTGCAGGTGGTTCCAAAGAAAGGAGGGATAACAGTGGTGACTAATGAGAAGAACGAGTTGATTCCCACTCGTACTGTCACCGGGTGGAGAGTTTGCATTGATTATCGCAAACTCAATGATGCCACAAGGAAAGATCATTTTCCTCTTCCTTTCATTGATCAGATGTTAGAGAGGCTTTCAGGGAGGATGTTTTACTGCTTCCTTGATGGTTTCTCGGGTTATTTTCAGATTCCCATCTCTCCTGAGGATCAGGAGAAGACGACATTCACATGTCCCTACGGCACATTTGCCTATTGGCGGATGCCCTTTGGATTGTGTAATGCCCCGGCCACATTTCAGAGATGTATGGTGGCCATTTTTCACGACATGATCGAGGACTCCATGGAGGTTTTCATGGATGATTTTTCTGTATTTGGGAGTTCTTTCGATCAGTGTCTCGGGAATCTGAAGAGGATGTTGGCTAGGTTTGAAGAAGGCAACTTGGTGTTGAACTGGGAGAAATGCCACTTCATGATGAAGGAGGGCATTATGCTTGGGCACAAGATTTCACAGGCGGGGCTCGAGGTTGATCGAGCCAAGGTTGAGACTATTTCTAAGCTTCCACCTCCAACATCAGTGAAATCTATTAGGAGTCTTCTAGGTCATGCAGGTTTTTACCGGCGATTCATAAAGGACTTTTCCAAAGGATGCCTAGTTTGTTTTCTCGGATGAATGCCTTAAGGCATTCGAGTTGTTGAAGGAGAAGTTGGTGAATGCCTCGATCATGGTAGCTCCCGACTGGGAACTACCCTTTGAGTTGATGTGTGATGCGAGTGATTTTGCAGTCGGGGCAGTCCTGGGTCAAAGGAGAGATAAGCGCTTCCACCCGATTTACTATGTGAGCAAGACTTTGAATGACGCTCAGGAGCACTACACCACGACAGAGAAAGAGCTCCTAGCTGTGGTCTTTGCATTCGATAAGCTTCGACCTTATCTCGTCCTTTCCGAGATCATTGTGTACACGGATCATGCAGCTCTTCGGTATCTTTTTAGCAAGCAGGATGCTAAACCGAGGTTGATACGATGGATTCTTTTGCTGCAGGAGTTTGATATTGAAATCCATGATAAGAGAGGGGCTGGAAATCTTACAGCCGATCATTTATCTCAACTTTAGCATTCCGAGAGGAAGGAAATTCATGGGCCTAACATCAATGACAATTTCCCCCACGAGTTTCTTATGAGGATCGAGACGAGTGATGATTCCCCATGGTTTGCTGACTTCGTGAACTACTTAGCTAGTGGCATCCTGATTAAGGGGATGACCCATCAGCAAAAGCGAAATTCTTTGCGGATGTTAAGTACTACTTTTGGCATGACCCTTGTGACAATTTCCCCCACGAGTTTCTTATGAGGATCGAGACGAGTGATGATTCCCCATGGTTTGCTGACTTCGCGAACTACTTAGCTAGTGGCATCCTGATTAAGGGGATGACCCATCAGCAAAAGCGAAAGTTCTTTGCGGATGTTAAGTACTACTTTTGGGATGACCCTTACTTGTTTAGGGTAGGATCGGATCAGATGATCCGGCGTTGCGTGTATGGTGACGAGGCGAGAGATATTTTGCCCCACTGTCACGAGGGACCTACGGGAGGCCACCACGGAGCGAATAACACTGCGAAGAAAGTATTCGACTCTGGTTTCTTTTGGCCAACTATCTTCCGTGATGCCCATGAGTGGGTAAGGTCTTGTGATGCTTGTCAGAGGGCAAGCAACATTTCAGCACGCCATGAGATGCCGCAAAACGGCATCCAAGTATGTGAGATCTTTGATGTATGGGGGCTAGACTTCATGGGTCCCTTTCCGACTTCTTTTGGTAACCGCTATAGTCTAGTTGCTGTAGACTACGTGTCCAAGTGGGCTGAAGCACAGGCTTTACCCACAAATGATGCTAGAGTAGTGGTGAAATTTTTGAAGAAGTTGTTTGCACGATTTGGTGCCCCTAAGGCATTGATTAGTGACCGTGGGACACATTTCTGCAATGCACAACTTGAGAAAGCATTATCCCGATATGGTGTGCAGCATCGGTTTTCTACATCATACCACCCATAGACGACTGGGCAGGTCGAGCTCACTAATCGGGGTATCAAGCGGATTTTGGAGATGACGGTTAACTATAGCCGTAAGGATTGGTCCGAGAAGTTGGATGATGCACAGTGGGCTTTCCGGACAGCCTACAAGACTCCTATAGGCACCACACCGTTTAAATTGGTCTATGGAAAGTCTTGTCATCTTCCTGTGGAGCTCGAGCACAAAGCCTATTGGGCTTTGAAGATAGTTAATCTTGATATGGCTGCTGCGAGCGAGAACAGGTTTGTGCAGATCCACAAGATTGAGGAGCTAAGGAATGAGGCATATGAGAGCTCCAAGCTATACAAGGAACGTACCAAGACGTTGCATGATAGCCGCTTGAAGGACAAGAAAGAATTCCAAGTGGGTGATCGTGTGTTGTTATACAACTCTCGTCTGAGGTTATTTCCTGCTAAGCTCAAGTCTCGATGGTCAGGTCCCTACACTGTACGGTCAGTGTTTCCTTACTGGACAGTGGATATAGGTCACGAGGATGGCCGGTTGTTTAAGGTCAACGGGCATAGGTTAAAGGCTTATGTTGGAGGGCCCGTTGATCAGAGTGAGGAGGTTGTTACCCTCCACCCTAGGAACAAATGAATGCGGGGTGGTGAGTCTAGCAGAAGACTCGTAAATAAACTTAGCCCGTTTTTGTATAGATATTGTGTCGGTTGTTTGTTTTTCTTTTTCAGGTTGCGGTTCTTTCTTGTCGCGAGGGATGTTAGTGCTTGTTGCCGGCTCTCAGGTATGTTAGTTCAGCTATTTTCTTGGTAGGAGATGCTTCGTGAGTGTCTCGGGTTCAAGGAGTCCGTTTAATTCTCATTTTTATTTCCACCCTTTAGTTTCTAAATTAATTTTTGTACAAACTATGTTTTTCAAAATTAAAAAAAAATCAAAAATCGAGCACTATCAACCGAAAAATCTGGCACTACCAGACCTGCTAGTGTCAGCCCCTTTGCAGAACAAATAATAGCACCCACCAATAATACATTCAACCACTTTCTTTTAACCTCTCCTTCTTACTCTCTTGAACCCATTCAAAGCACTCACGAATCCCTTGCATCTCCTAGCTTCCTCCAAGATCACTAGTTTCTTTCATCCCAACAATCATTCCAGGTACGAATCCTTCTCCTTCTTTGTTAAGTTCTTTAGTCTTAGGGTTTGTTCTTCATGGTACTTTATGTTTTGTTTTTAGGGCTTGGTCTAAATCACCCGATTCAAGCCCGTTTTTAGGGTTTTTTTGTGTTGTTATTGACCATAAGTGACCGATTTACAAAACCCCTCAGCAAAAAGATGAAAAAAAAGGTTTTTGGGTGCGTTTTGAGCGATTTCGGGAATCTGGGTTACGTCACGCACGACCATGCCAAGGGTTGGCACCATCATGCCGTTCATAATTTTGTGACTGTCTTCATAATTTGCCCAGAAAATCGGTCAAGCACGACCATGCCAAGGCCTGGCACGATCATGCCCTTCATAAGAAATTCCAGATCTTCAACACTCGCCCAGAAATCGGTCAGAACCAGGTCAAGAACGATCGTGCCAAACCCAGGCACGACCGTGCCACTTGAAGATGAACCCAGAACTTCATAATTTTCCCAGAAAACTTCATAATTTTGGCATCTTCATAAAGCTTGCTGAAATAAGTACGCACGGTAGTGCCATTATATGGCACGGTCGTGCGAGCCCGTCTGAAAAACAGTTTTGCTGATTTTCCGCATTATAATTGCTGATTTTGTTCTATTCTTGCAGATGAATCACCCATTTCTTCGTTTCAGCGACAATGCCAGGGAAGGGCATTGTATTGCGAAGGTTGAAATACTGTGGGCTCGTAGGCACTTAATCGAGCCTATGAGGACGCTGCAAATGGTCGATCTCGACCTACTCGGTCAGACTGAAAGATTTGAGGAGCTCATGACTCCTCCTAGGTCTCGCCTTATCGCAATGGCGGAGCCCCAATATGTCGAGTTAGTTATCGAGTTTTTTGCCTTGTTCAGGTTTATCTTCCCTTGCCCTGATGTTTATGAGAATAGAGTTGGTGTTAGTCACCGTCTGGGACGGAAGTGGCATCATCAATCGATCAGCAGGTTTGGTCAGATATTTGGATTATATGAGGAGGATGAGATCGAATCCGAGTTATTTCACGGCAGTCTGCAAGAATGGGAGGCTGATACGGATAAAGCAGCATTCTGGGATCAGATCACTGTACCGGGCTGGGCCTGGGATCCACGCCGAGCCAAAGCCACATGGATTCTTAACCCGTTGCACCGCATCATAGAGCGAGCCATCTTCCACGTAATCGGCGATCGGGGTGATAGCACTGGAAACATCAGCAACCGTGACCTTTTCAACCTCTATTGCATCATATCGGGGTCCAACCGCAATGTCGCAGTTAGTGTTGCAGAGTCCATCAAAGGGGTATTGGGTCGACCCCCACATCGAGGATCTGTGGTGGTGCATTCGCCACCAGGTTAGCTAGGCACTACAGGGTGCAGTTGGATGATCTTACCGTAGCTTGTGATTATGGATTACTTGATGTGGCACAGCTGACTGCCATGCATATGATTCGCAAGGTTAATGGCATCCCGAAGTTGGTGGATCGATTGGGTAGATTTGGGACCCACTCCCGGAGGGAGAAAGTGATCCAGAAGAGGGTGATGTTGGTGGAGCCGAGGACGTCCACATGCAGGATGCTCCAGGATTCGGGCCAGGTGAGGCTGCTGGGGGAGCAGACCCTCATCTTCAGATGGGTGAAATAGGCCAGGGTTTTGGAAGCCCAAGTTGGGAGCACTTGTTTGGTGGTTTTGGTGGTGGTTACGAGCAGGGTGCGTATGGTCCGCATGAACCGTCTACAGTGGATCTTTGGAGAAGAAAGGATGGGCTAGCATTGGAGCAGCAAGCTGTACGACACGACGTGGCTTTATCCACGCTGAGTAGCATCGTCAGGGTAATTTTATGGAAGATATGTACGAGCAAAGTAGGCATAGCTTTGACTGGTTATTCGGGTCTCAATAACATCTAGCAAGCTCGCTCGGTCATAATTACCCAAATTCTTACCTGTTTGCCTTGCATAATTACCCAATACGCCCGTTTTCGTGAGTTATTTTTGAGCCTTATAGCTTTAGAATTATTTTTGCTCATGTTTTTGCAGGCAAAGATTGAGTGCGCCGGATGACTTTCGCGATTTAGAACTTGTGTTAGGCATGCATTTTGAGAACACAAAGCAAGCACATAACATAAAAATGATTGAAGCAGTAGGAAACCTTTTATTTTTAATCAATTTCAATTATCCTTACACCCAAATCACACCCTTAGTTAAACCAATTTGAGCCTCTCCCTTTAATTTCATATAAACCACTAAATATCACCAATCAGCCAATTTAGCCTTTTCTTTTTGAAACCATATTTTTTTTGTTTAAACTCCGATCCGGTTAAGACTAACTTGTAAGCTTTCTTGTATAGTTTATCAATTTATTAGTCATAACATCATAGCTTGGAGTTTTTATCTAAGTAGACGTACTTAGTTCCCTCTAAAGTGGTGAATAAAAAAAACAAAAAAAGCCGCGTCAATTGGCTTTGCTAGAGCAATTTTGCGGATACATCCAAGCGGTTTGCTAGCTCTCCGTTAGTCATTTGGATAGTTTTATCTTTCTTCACTTCAAGTTAGTAAAGCCTTCGGTCTTTAGCCATTTTAGCCACTTTTATAAATCCATTTCCACACCCTTGACCCTAGCCAAATTACAACCCACACAAGACCTCTTGATTTTTTATATGCGTTGGTTAAGTGTTTAGATTTGATCCTTATACAAGCTTATGATATCGCATAGTCATTATCTTGGCATCAAGTGTTCTAAACATACTCATTGAATTGTATGTTCCCTATATTTTAGCCGAGTGTGTGTGAACATTGCGAGGATGTAAGGTGAACTTGTAGGGATGCCGATATGAATCATTGCTCATATCCATGTTTCATATACTTTTTGGTTTTTCCTTTTATGTCGAGTAATCTGTTTTGTTTTACCCAAGTTATTTATTTGTGCTTATATAACGCTAGTTGAGATGATTGCAAGATAGAATTTTGTTTACTTTAGTTTGTTTGAGGACAACAAAAGTTCAAGTGTGGGGATGTTTGATGTATAAGAATTTATACATCTTTTAAACGTCAAATATCCCCCATTAATGCGGAAATTCGTTGTGTTTTCATTGATTTAGATACTCATTTGAGTTATTTATGAAAATGCAGGTCCGGGCTTCGGCCCAGTAAAGAAACAAAGGCTTTTGGAGCAAATTGGAGCTAAAATGGAACATTTCTGCCAAACTGCCAGATATGGCACGACCGTGCCAACCATTGGCATGACCGTGCCAAGCACCTAGAAGTCGGCACTATCACAAGCACAATCATCAGACTTCACAATCCGAGTCGAATCAACACTTGGCACGATCGTGCCAACCCCAAGCACGACCGTGCGCGTGCAATCACAGGCCCTGATCAGCTAGTTTCCGAGTTCAACTTAGTCATTTCCGAGTACGATATCGATAAGCACGACCGTGTACGGTCGTGCCACCTCGGGGAAATTTCAGCAGGATCTTTCTGGATTTGGCATCAAACTTGGTCAACAACTCAGAAAGGCACCTACCACTTACCAAGCACGACCGTGCCAAATGGTGGCACAGTCGTGCCAAATGGCCAGTAGCTTAAATACGTGAATTCAGCTCATTTGAAGGGGAGTTGGAGCATTTGGGTGGATTTCTCTTCAAGAAGCAGATCTTGGAAGCTTGGAGATTGAAGAAGGAGCCTTTAGGAGGTTGTATCACTTGATAATCCAACTCATTTAGCTAATTACCTTGTCTTAAACACTAGTATTTCACTTGTTATTCATGCACAATCCATATTACTTTATGTTTGTCTTAGTTATCATGAGCCTTGTAGGCTAAACATTTGGTGTTGTCTAAACTAGTTGAAGCTTATGAATATGTGATAATCATGGAAGTTGATGTGGTGATTGTTTTTGTTAATCTTCATAGTTTTGCTTGAATCTTGTTCTTGGAGTTCTTATACATGCTTAAAGTCCTTGTTCTTGAATGTTTGGTCATAAGTATTTACATGTTGTGTTGGAAAGCCCATATAAAGATTATGATTATTGAATCTTAGTAACTTGTTAGTATGATTCATAACATGAAACTAGGAATTGTAATTGTTAACATGACTTGAATGATGATTTGAACATGTGTAGGAATTCTTGCATTTAGATTTGGAAAAACCATAATAATGTTTACTTGGATTCTATAGTTGTGTTTGTGTTAGATTGATGATTTTTTGCCAAGATTGTTATCTAGCATGACCATGCTTGTGGTTTTTTGTCAAGAACATGATGATAGTGCTACTTACTTGAAAGCAAGTTAGGATGATTGTTATGTTGTTCATGGTAATTTTCCCAAACTTGTAGAGTTAGGAGTTTTGACAAACAATAACTCTTGTTTAAAGGTTAGCATTAACTAAGCAAGTGAGCTTCAAATAATAATTTTTAGGTGATTAGAATGATTATTTCATTTTAGTTTTCCTAAGGTTTATTAAACTAGGAAACCTTGATTGGAGACTTAGTTAACTTAGAGCTTGCACTACCATTGATTCTCCACTTAGATGTCACATGTTTGTTTGTGGATACTTAGTTTAGGCAACCCTTTCTTAGATATTGTCATTCTCTAGTTTAGTAGTAGTTTATTATTTTGCATGATAAATTAGGAACAAAACCAACTCATCAATTAGAAAGGTTTAAAAGTAACAAAATTTAGTACTGAGACACCGAGTCCACGGATTGATACCCGGTTCTTACCAGCGAACTATACTACCACCTGACGGGAACACTTGCCCTATGTGTGTGTAGTTGGTTTTAAGTAAAAACTATTTTAAAACCTAATCTGTGTGAACGAAAATTATAATAATAAAAATATATTTTTAATTCATCAGTGCGCATATGTGATCTTGTGGTTGTAAGCATATTGCATCATGAGTATGGAATGTATATAGTGTCACTAGTATAGTCTAATATGATGACACAGATGTATGAGGTTAAGTCAAAAGTACATATGATAAACCGTTGACTTCTAAAAGTCAACTGCGCATAAGAAGCATGGCTAGACTTTTTGTCACTATTTGTAAGATCTTAGAAAGTCATATAGTATGTGTTAAATCAATATGTGTTATGTGTGATGACATGGTGAATTATTTGAATTTGAAAATATGTATTTTTGGGTATATGCCTTATGCTTCTTAGAATTGACTAAGGAAAGTCAAATGTGAGATATGCATTCGATATGATCGTTAATGTGTACAATCATGTATGCTAACAAGAATGTGATTGCAATGATGTAAAAGTATAGGTATCATGTCAGGATAGATGGAAGAATGGAAAGCTAACGGGTCAAAAGAAGGCAAGATAACGGATGCAAATACGGACGCTAAGGTAAGTGATTTCCGGAATCACTTCTTATTTTATAAATTAAGTTTGGTTTATAAAATTTATAGGGAATCATGTAAGGCTTTATGGGTAAGGGTAAGTACAAAGGTAAGTAGCATGTATTTGTTGATGTTTGGAATTGCACGATATATGTGAACGGGTCAAAATGTAGAAAGTATGTGTCGGATGTGGAATTTGGATGTTATGGTATGGGAACCATGTAAGAATGTTCAGAAAATCATAATACTAAGGTAAGTATTGTTGTAGCGGGCCATAAGTAGTTTACTATGTCGGAAATAACTAGGTAAAAATCAAACGGGTCAAAATTAAGAATGTATGATAAAAGTATAGATTTGATTATGGAAACATGAGGTTAAGTGTTAGAATGATTTGGGGCTTGGAATAATGTTATTTTATGATTTGGTAAGTTCGGGATGCGCGAACGGGGGCCAAAACGTCAAAAAGATTGAAATTCGCCGTGGGTGCTGCAGGGGCAGCGTCCCCGACGCTGGTCAGCAGTTGGTTGACGCCCTAACTTGTTGTCTACGCGCCAGCCGACACCAGTAGCCCCGTTTCTTCGTTTTTCTTCGATTCCGGACCCCGTAGACCCATTCCTAAGCCCCGTTAAACTTCTATAATGTACCCCAACCTTACCAAATAGTTTTGTGAACTACCGGTGAGTATTGAAATCATTTTAAGCTCCCGAATTGTATCCCCAAAGTCACTAAAGAGTGTTTATGAGGTGCGATTAAGAAGGGAGCGTGAATGTATGTATGTGTGGGAACAAAATAAGTCTGTAAGCATGTATGTGTATGGATTTACCTATGGAATCTATAAGGATGTTTGTAACTAAGATTTGTTAGTATAATTATGGCAATGTAAATGGTACGTAAAAGCATGGTTATGGAGGTATGCATGCGTGTATGTATGTATGTATGTACGTACGTATGTAAGTATGTATGTATGTATGTATGTATGTATGTATGTATGTATGTATGTATGTATGTATGTATGTATGTATGTATGTATGTATGTATGTATGTATGTATGTATGTATGTATGTATGTATGTATGTATGTATGTATGTATGTATGTATGTATGTATGTATGTATGTATGTATGTATGTATGTATGTATGTATGTATGTATGTATGTATGTATGTATGTCTGTATGTATGTATGTATGTATGTATGTATGTACATTTTTATGAAGTGGGATTATTGTATTCGAAAGAATAGGGCTTGTATATATGTATACATGGCTTCAATACGTTTGAGTGTTAATGTTACGAATCATGTGCCTTGAGAATGAAATGTAATGCAGGCATTATTGAAGTCTCACCAAGGATTAGACACCCAGATGAAATGCCTAAATTAGAAAGATAACGGAATGGAAAGTATATGAGAATAGAACGTAACAAGTCTCTATTATTACGAATCTATTTATATATAATGTATTCTAACATTACGAGTTTTTGTGTTGGGTGCAGGTGGTATAGAATCATGGATCAACATGATGGAAGGATAATGATTGAAGATCGAGTGTTAGAGGCATGGGTTGTACGGAATGGGTGGTCATGTAATTTGTATTTGTATGATTTTATCCACACGTTAATGAGAGATAAATAATGTAATTCCTCACATAAAGATGTTTTTATATGATTTCAAATATAAAGGAACATTTTAAGAAAGAAATTTTATGGCACGTATTTTCGCTGCGAGTTTTCGATCAAAACGTGTTAGTTTCTTACAAAAATCGGATTTCAAATCTAACTGGTACACTTTAAATCCTTTCCTAGCAGCAAATGCAAGGAAAATGCGAATGGACTCCAATCTTGCTACTGGTGCATATACCTCTGTATAATCAATTCCTTCCTATTGATGGAATCCTTTGACACGAGCCGAGCTTTGTTGCGCACTATCACTCCACGATCATTGCGCTTGCACTTGAAGACCCATTTGGAATCTATCGCTTTTTGATTTTCCAGTAGGTCAACAAGCTTCCATACCCCTAGCTTTTCAAATTGTAGCAATTCTACTTGCATCGCCTGTACCCCGTTTTCATCTCCTAAAGCTTCAGAAACATTCTTCGGCTCAATCTGGGATAAAAAACATGAATAGTAGTAGAAATACTCTTGAACTGGAGCTACTCGAGTATAGAAACAACTCAAAGCTTTGTTAATCTGGCTCCTTGTTCTCATACCAGCTTGCAATTCACCAATTATGGAGTTCGATGGGTGGTATGAATAGGTCCTCGGCATCACCTCACTTGGAACATGAACATTATTCTCCTGATTAGTAATATTTTGATCTACCAACTTCAGTTGTAGGAGCACTAGAAGACATTTCATTTTGATTACTCGGACCAGCAAATTGGTTTAAGATACTTGTGATCTGCTCAGATTCTTCGTCAGAAGAAGATTCTCCATCATCATAGAAAGTCGGAGCTTCATCAGAGTTGGAATTCTGATTCTGAGAAAGAATAGGCTCTGTAGTAGCATTTCGTGGTTCAGTGGAAACATTTGCTGGAGTTGTAGTAGGTGCTACTTCTGCTTCTAAAACTTGTTCAACTGGAACACCACTACTACTCGGACCTGCACCAGAAGACGAAGTTCCAACAGTAGGTTGATTACCCACTATTGGTCTTGAAATATACTCCTGATTAGGCGACTGTTGTAGATAATAAAGAGTTGCAAGATCTTCTTCATATGGCTCTTCTGGCAAGTCGAATGACTTCCACAAATCTTGATAATTGAACAACCACGCATCACCTTTTCTTTGAATAGGAGTTGTGTACCGAAAGCAATCAACGTGTTGTGCTTCGACCACTTCTCAAAATAGGAATGTAAACTCTCCTGGGCGGACTAGCATAGCCGACAAAGAAACCTTCCAGCGTTTTGGCACCGAACTTTCCATCTGAATTAATCACTGTGCACGATGCGCCAAACGGTTCTAGATACTTTAGATTTGGTTTCCTTCGGTTAATCATCTCGAAGCAAGTCTTCTTGGTTGGTTTGACTGTCAAGACTCTGTTCAATGTGTAGCATGCCGCTGCAACCGCCTCACTCCAGAAGCTAACAAGAAGTTTTGAATCTGCAAGCATGGTTCTTGTTGTTTCAATTAACATTCGATTCTTCCTCTCAGCTACTCCATTCTGTTGCGGAGTGTAAGGTGCACTGAATTCATCCAGAATTCCTTTAGCGTTGCAAAAATCTTTCATCTGGGAATTTTTGAACTCTGTACCAATATCACTTCGAATCCGTCTAACAGGAAGATGGTACAGATTTTCAATCTTCTTCAAGAGAATCACAAGATTATCAAACGTTTTGTCTTTGCTCTCCTAGAAGAAAACCCATGAATATCTTGAATAATCATCTGTGACGACTAGGCAATACAGATCTCTGGATATACTTCGAACATTCACCGGACCAAAAAGATCCATATGTAAACGTTCAAGCGGCAGCTTAATGGAGTTAAGAATCTTCTTAGGATGTGACTTCTTAATCTGCTTTCCTTTCATTCAAGACAATGATCCGTCATATGAAAGCTTCGAAGATTCACCCCTTCGACTAAGTCATTGTGAACCAGAAAATTCATTTTCCTGAGGTGTATATGTCCCATCTTTCTGTGCCATAGAATCGAATCCTTCAATGTGGCCTTGGTTACAAAACATTAAGCCGACTTTGACGATGTGGTAGCAACACTAATGTCTAGCACATAAAGATCATTTTCACATGGAGCGCGCATCAGAATCCACTCATCCGGAATCTTGAACCCCGGCTTAAGAATCATGCACTCCTTGTTGTTAAAATGAACGGTAAACTGCTTGTCGCATATCTGAGAGATACTAAGAAGATGTTTCTCCAGCTAGACAATATTGTTGACTTTTCAAACGACACCACACCATTCGAAAGTTTTCCTTCTGCTATGATTCGACCTCCTTGATTACCAGCGGATCCTACATAACCTTCGTTAATCGCTTTAATATCAAAGAGTAGTGCTTTCATCCCAGTCAGGTGACGTGAAGCTCCGCTATCCAGAATCCACTTTGATAATATGGATATTTGGAGCCCCTGCACATGTTAACAATTCAATGAAAAAGTGCAACCAAGCCTTTTTGGACTTGGGTGTGGGATAATAAACATCCTCATAAGCCCTCTGATATTCATAATCAGCATCTAAGACTTGATCGACATTTAAGTTTTCAAACTTGACTTTCTACTTTTCTTTTGAAAGTTTAGGAAAAACTTTGTCAATGTCTAACTTTACCGATTTTTCAGTTTTACCCTTTGGTTCAGACACCTTGTCATTACCAATCTTGACTGACTCAGATTTTGCAACTTCAGATGATGATGAGGTTTTCTTTACAACCCATGCTTGAGATTTAAACCGTGCTTTCTTGATATAAAACTTTGAATCTTTGTTTTCATTTGATTTAGAAGATTCACCTTTTTCAAAACTTGATTTCTCAATTTTAGATTCACTTTTAGGTTTCACTTCAATGTTAGATTCATTGTTTCATTTTAAGATCGTGATTGGCTTTGCAATCTCTGGTTGCTTAAGTTTCTCATCATCTGAAACTATCTTTCTTCGGTGATACACAGGCTTTGATTTCGGACATTGGTGAGCAATGTGACCAACTTCATTGCATTTGAAGCAAGTCCGAGTATCATGAGAATGTCCATTCGTGGGTTTTAAACCACTTGTGGATTTAGCCTTATCCCGAAGTTCCTTCTCCTTTTTAAACTCGTCATTTGATTGCTTTCCAATCAAATTTTCTTCCTGAACCGTGTTAGTCCCATAAATGAAATTCATGTTTTTATTCTTGTATTCATGAAATGGTGACTTTTTTTTCTTTTTCGGTTCATCTTCTACCTCCAAACCCAAACCCGCTAACTTTTTCTCAGGGAAATCACAACCATTCTTTCCGTAGTTGTTATAATTTCTTTTGGGTTTTGAGTAAAACTTTTTCTCATTTCTATCAAGATCATCTAATGATACTTCCACAAGTTTGAACAATTTATCGATTTGATCTCCCTTCATATTTCGAATCGGAAAACTATCGTTGAAATATAGTCTATCAGAGTCCTTAACTTTGTACATCACAACATTAGGATCATCACTTAGACTATTTTCCGATAATGTATCGTCATTTTCGGATTGTGATTCAGAACTGTTCATACTTGAGTTGGCGCTTTCAAAGCTGCCATCATCAGAATCATTTCGCAAAACATTTTCAACCATTTTGTTTACGACTGCTTCACTATCATCGTTTGTGTTGGTTATGTCAATGTTCTCAGGCAGCTCATTTTTCTTTTCGGTTAACAACACTACATTGAGCGCCTTTTCCATCCCTTCAACTTTCTTGCGGCAATAACTTTCGAACAAGGGAGGTGGAACACTGCTATAATCCCCACGTTTCCTACCATTTTATTTCTGAACATTTTCTTCCGACGGGATAGTTGGAAGAATATGATCGATGACTTAAGCATTCATGGTACAGCTTTTCAATACCTGTCGAACCCTTTCGGTTTCAATGGTCATATCTTGAAGTTCTTCTTTTCATTTAGCAATGGTATTGATGTATATATTATTGGCATTTTGTTTTTCCATTACCGTTGCTTTTAATATTCTTATTGTATCATGTTGTTCTATGTTGCTTTTATCAAGGCTGCTGTAATCTCCTTTCATTTTATCATAAGCTTCTTTGATTGTGCTATAATCATATTTAAAATTGTTGTTATCCACATTGAGTTCGCTTATGATTTGAGATTTCTCAGCACATTGTGCACATGACTCAGTACAATTCGTACAAGGTTTTTCAACCTCCACGATTTGCACTTCTGCCACCTCTTTTTCTACTATTTTACCTCCGGACCTATCTTTGTCAAATTTGACATCATTGCTTTGTTTGTGATCTCAGTGAGGTTCTCCTCATTCATCTCCTTGGTTATGTTTAATGAATTCATCAACCACTGGTTTTGCTTCTTCAACAACATGCTCAGAAGATGCTGCATCAAAGCAACAAGCAAAACTAGAAGTAATGTTAGGAAAAAGAACACTCTGCATCCTCGTATGATGATTGATCTCCTCTTCTTCTGTTTGTTGCATGTACTCTTCTAGAATCGCGTTCTCCAGAGCTGCATCCTCAGCAGATGTATCGTGCTCTTCCACGATCTCGGCCATTAGAGCAACTCTAGTCTTTTGGGCAATATATGTGTTCCAATCAAAGCCATCATCTTCACTAGAAGCAACCATCGCTTTTTCTGCAGTGTTAGATGGTTTCTCTTGGACTTCACCTTAAGTTTTCCTCGGATACGGCTTGTATTACAATGCTTTCTTGTAGTAGTCATTGCCGCCTCCGAAAGGACTTTGGTTGCCACTTGCTTCTGGATTCTTACACTCTCGTTTGAATTGCCCTTTTTGTCTGCATTTGAAGCATGTAACTTTTGACATGTCAAATCCAAGTTTGTTGCTTGAATTACCAATGTCTCTTCCCGTAAGCGCTACAAACTTTGTGACTCTCTAATGATTGAAGCTAGGCTCCACCTGATATCCATCAGCTCTAATTGCTCTTCATCAACTTGATCGTAATCCTCAGCAGTCATTTCTGGATGACCGATCTTCCCTGCAACTAGGCTTTCATAAGATTCGAGAATAGTTGCAAGAAGTGCTATGTTGTTTAGCCACCTAATTAGGGAAAACATTCTTAGATTCACAGCAATGTTATACTGGAAAACATTCGGATCAGAACTAGAATGATTTGTCTGATTCGGTTGATTCTGGAATGGAGAATTTGAACCAGTGCTTAAATATCCTGTGTTTGGAGGACTCTATCATAACTTGGATATGATTGAGTGTTCGATTCATTCTGAGCTGAATGATTCGTGGAATTCATATTCGCACTAAATGCAATCTGAATCTTCAGACTTGTAATTTCTTGAGCTCCACTCTTGTAATAAAGGCCAACATCTTGAACAACATTCGCATTCTTTGACTTGGCAATTTTCAATAATTCCATCTCATGCCCTTCTAATTTGTCGATAAAAGTGGATAGCTTGAAAAATTCCCAGCTTAGACTTTCCTTTAACACCATTAGATGTGTTGTCCATTCTCCTTCCGGTAGTGCATCTGCCAACTTATCAATATATTCTGCATCTGTCTTAAGAAGATCATGTCTTCTCATCTGAAATTTCAAATGACAGAAGCGTTTTATCATTTGTTTCATCGTCTCGCCTTTCATCATAT
The DNA here is from genome assembly GCA_947069175.1 of Scalesia atractyloides. Taxonomy (NCBI): domain Eukaryota; kingdom Viridiplantae; phylum Streptophyta; class Magnoliopsida; order Asterales; family Asteraceae; genus Scalesia; species Scalesia atractyloides. The sequence goes on from CAMTDV010000010.1 coordinate 20,818,910, forward strand.
TGAAAATGTCAAACTCTTTCATAATAAGAGCCTTCTTGCTCTTGATCATCTCAGCACTCCCCAAGTATTTTGCACCCAAAGACTTCCACAGTTGTTTTGCAATTGTATACTCTGGTAGTAAGATCAGTATATCTTCTTTCATGGACTGCTGAATCAGACTAATCATCTTCTTTTCTGCAACATAAGCTTCCTTTTGCTGAGTTGAGAATTTCTCCATTCCAATATCATTCTCATGCTCATTGTTTGGCCAGGTGTATCCTATTTCACCCGTAACCCAACTATAGAAAAAGTTAGCCTGAACCCAGTTCGTGAATTTCTCCTTCCACCCCTCGTACTCATCCATGCTCATAAGCTTCGGTGGCTTCACCGGCGTTCCCATCTCATTATCCAGATTAATTTGATTCACCATATTGGCATTTGATGTTGAAGCCACACCTGTCATGTACGCATTGTGTAGATCTTGATCCATAACCAAGAGTAGACGAGTATAACTGAAAAACACGTTCAAAAACTTGAAAATTTTATTAGTGCACTGACAGGTTCGGTGAAACTTGTACTGATAACAAATTTTAGACTCAATTTCAACAAGTTCGGCGAACTTGTATGAAATTTTCACTAATTTCAGTTTTTATCAAGTTCGGTCGAACTTGAATGAAATTTTCAAGAATTATCAGAATTATCCAAGTTCTGGCAAACTTGTGAATTATTCAAGAATTTTCCAAGTTATCCTCCAAGTTCGGGCAAACTTAGCAAAAATTTCAACAAAAATTGACAAGTTCGGTCGAATTTAGTCAAATTTTCTTGAAAAATCAAGCAAGTTCGGGCGAAGATGGTTAAAATCAACAAAATGATGATTTTTAATAGTTCGAGCGAACTTGTATGATAAGTTCGAGCATAGTTGGGTGTAGAAAGTTGGTTTTTTGACAATTTCGACATAAATCTGTTTTAATTTGATTCTAAAACTTTCAAGGGTTTGTATTTATGTGATTTTGCATGACATGTTCAATTTTTAGCCTTTTTCCATGAATTCTTCAATTATGTGAAAAAGTTAAGAAAAATGGTAGAAATGAGTAGAAATATAATGATTCTTATGTTGATTCCAGCAAATTTAGGTATCCAGGCTCTGATACCACTTGTTAGGGTCGTCCCCCTTAGCTCGGGAACCTAAATTTGTATCTAATGTCCATATAAGCGGAAATTATATAACATGTTATCCAAATACACAAGAATTACTGTTTAATCGTCTGTTTATTAATGTCCAAAAGTATTACAACTTGAAATCCAAACTGACAGAGCTTCGTCGTAGAACTCGCAAAGTTGTTACAATGCTAGACCCTTGACTATCTATATATAGAGCTAGAAGTTCGCTCAAAGTGTGTCTTTGGCTACATCAAGTTCGGCCGAACTTGATCTGGCGACACTAACTTCGGCCGAACTTGCTAGTTACAACATGAATACATCATTAAATCTAAAAGCTCTAAACATTCAGACTTAATCCAAGACCTAGACAATAGACATTATGCATCAACACGTAGGCAAATCAATTAGCATCACATAAGATGTTAAGATAGATGATCATCGCTTAATACTATTAGTCATCATCTCATTGATCATATAGACTATGAGGGTTGAGCATAGCTCATCACCTTGGACTGGGAACCATAAGGTTACAACTATCGTTGTCTTAATTGACAATATGGCATGTAGCAACACATCACTAATGGATGTTTAAATGATATCCCGTAGGCAATACATCACTAATGGATGTTTAAATGATAGCCCGTAGGCAATACATCACTAATGGATGTTAAATCATAGCCCGTAGGCAACACATAACTAATGGACATTAAAATATGATCATCGTATTGATGATATTAGTCGGGATCAAAATTGATCACATAGGCTATAAGGCTTTGACGTAGTCCATCACCTAGACGGCTAGTGTCGTTCCACAGATCACACTGCCATGATTATTAACATTACTTGAATGTTAACAATAATAATTATCTTAATGGTTGAAAATAAAAGTCATAGTTCGCATTCGACAATAGTTGTCACACCCCAACCGATGGCGGAAACATCGGGATGAGACGAACAAATTGCTCAAAATGTCATAATACTACTTTGCGACAATAATTTAATCATAATAATTCCATTCATAACAAAATATTGCAATACATTGTTCAAAAATCAAAATACGACAAGTTCAAATAGCATAATTGACATAAACGAAATACAATGATCAAAATTTAGGTGAGTATCTAGTCCACCCTAATTGCATTTCTTCATATCATCAACTTAGTTTCCTGCAACATGTATTAAAATAATATATATCAACAATAATGTTGGCGAGCATACAAGTTTAATACTTAGCATAATAAAGAAATATTTGACTCATATCCTTCATGACAACATTGTAAGTAAGTAAAATTGGGCATGTAAACATGTGATAATATATGTCAATCCATAGTCTAACGCAATATTGATTACTCATTCTTTGTCAAAACAATGAGAGTGTAACATAGTTTACTTAACAAGTACAACTAGTTTACGGGTGGTGCGTTAATCCTATAGCGCTATAAATTGTTAAGGTAGGCTAGCAAGGTTAATGAGCATATACACAAGTCTAACATATCATGCAAATATGGGCATATAAACAAGTTTCATGATATGTAAGGATAGAGTATAAAGTAAACAAGTTTTTGTCATTTGTGAATTTGTACATGTTGCACCCAAAGTGTGAAAATAGGAAAATGGGATCGAGTATACTCACGGTTTTGCAAGCTAAATCCGACTTGAATCCCGAGAGTGTGGTAGGTTGATTATCTTGGAGCACCTTGCCCTTCTACAAGAAGTAACGAAGGTGTATGAGTATTGGCAGTTAACGGGATATCATGGATTCGGAATGTAAATAACGTATAAATAGTATTATGAAAATAATCATCTTGTACTCATGACACTTGTTCTTGACACTATAGAAACCATGTTGGTGCATATGTCTGTTGCCTTCGTCATTACACGAGAACGAGTCTGGAATAAACGAGAGTTTCTAAAGACTGAACAAGAGAAAGTATATATCCAAGAGGGAGTCTATTGGGGCATAATGTTTGTATAATAGTCTTGTATCGAGTCTGTATAGTATAGGTGAAACGAGGCGTATTTAATAGTGTTTAGAGCCAAGTTCGCTAGTGATGGAACTTGAGAAGTCAAGTTCAGCCGAACTTAACAAGGTCAAGTTCGGGCGAACTTATGTACTCTCACCAACGAACTTGTGCATCTATAAATAGATGCCTTGTGATTTCATTTGAAAGGTGGAGATATTTTAGCACAGAGACGGCGAAGCCCTGTCGGATCCGGATCTCGAATGTATTGAACTTTAGATCGATGAAAACAACAATTAAACGAGTAATTCTTGTTATTTGGTTAACTTGTCATTAGTTTCCGCCCAATCAGACAATAGATAACAAATTTAGGTTCTTGTGCTAATCGTGGACGTTCCTACAAGTGGTATCAGAGCCTGGATACCAGAATTTGTTGAAATCAAGACAAGAATCTCTCTATTTCATCTCCATTTTTCTATTTTTCTTAACTGTTGAACAAAAATGAAGAATTCACGTACAAATTCTGTTCAATTTTGAATATGTTATGTAAAACACACTAATAACAAACCCCTGAGAGTTTGGACATCAAATTCAAACGTTTTGACATCAAAAAGTTGCAAAAACCATGTTTTTAGAACAAGTTATGGACGAACTTAACATCAAGTTCGACCGAACTTGATTAAAATCTCACTGATTTTCATCAAGTTCGACCGAACTTGATAGTTTTTTTTCAAGATTTTTGTCAGAAGTTCGCTCGAACTTGAAGGATATTTCAATAGTTTTGGTTAAGTTCGACCGAACTTGATCGAATCTCATTTAATTGTATTCACAAGTTCGCCCGAACTTGACGAAATCATTGAAATATTACCTAAGTTCGACCAAACTTAAGTGTTTGTCTTGAAATCTTACACAAGTCTTCTCAAAGTGTGATTGTTCTCAACAGAAATACCAAGTTCGATCGAACTTGAGTATAAGTGATAAAATTCTGAAAATTGTTATCTAAGTTCGACCAAACTTGTTGAAACTTGATTTCAAAATCTGTTTTTGACACAAGTTCGACCGAACTTGCTTGTTGCTAATCAATTGTCAAGTGTTTTTGATCGTATTCTCAGATTTTGAAAATCGAAGATTTCCATAACACGTTTGCAGCTAAAGTAGCTCAAGCCTCAACGTCAAATTCAATTGCGGTTAACCAGATGAACCTCGATAATGAAATGGGTACTACTCAGAAACCGCCAAAGTTGATGAGTATGGACGAGTTCGAGGGATGGAAAGAAAAGTTTGTTAATTGGGTTCAAGCGAATCAATTCAACAGCTGGGTTGCGATTGAAGATGGGTATACATGGCCCAAGATGAACGTGATCAAGATCTTCCACTGAACAAGTTTTCAGCGATTGACAAAGAGAAATATGTTGCTGAAAAGAAGATGATCAGCTTGATACAACAATCTGTCAAAGAAGATATATTGATATTATTACCAGAATATGATACTTCTAAAGAATTATGGAATTCTCTTTGCGAAAAAATTCAAAGGAAGTGATGAAATAATCAAAAGCAAAAAGGCTTTGATAAAGAAAGAATTTAAGATCTTTACGATGATCAAAGGAGAGACAATGAAGCAAATGATTGATAGATATTGTCACCTCATGGTCCATATGCGAAGACATGATATCAAGAAAACTAACGAAGAGCAGATTGAGAAGCTGGCCGATGCACTTCCAGAAGGAGAATGGACAACGTATCTGATGATTTTAAAGAATAGTCCATCTTGGAGACATTTTAAGTTGTCGTCTTTCATTGACAAGCTTGAGGGTCATGAAATGGAATTGATGAAGATTGCAAAATCCAAAAACACTAATGTTGTTCAGGATGTCAGAGTTTACTACAAAGGTGGTGTTCCAGATACTCCGATTCAAAGTCCAAAAATCCAAACCGCATGTAGTGCAAATATGAATACATCAGATCAGTCGTCACAAAATCAGTATTCTGCAAACACTGGTTATTCATATGTTGGTTCAAATTCTTCTTCTCAAAGTCAATCTAATCAGACAAGCCAATCCACTTCTAATTCAAATGTTTTCCAATGCAATATAGCAGTTGATTTAACTAATGTGTTTCTTGAGAAAGTTGCGAAACAACACATAGCACTTCTTGCTACAGTTCTGGAATCGTATGAAAGTCTTGTTGCTGGAAAGATCGGAAATTCTGAAATGACAGCTGAGGATTACGGTCAGGTAGATGAGGAAGAGTTGGAACTGATGGACACCAAATGGTCCTTAGCATCGATTATCCGGAGAGTTTCAAAATTTGTAGCACTCACTAGAAGGGATATTGGTAATTCAAACAATAAACTTGGTTTCGACAAAACAAAAGTTACTTGTTTCAGATGTCGACAAAAAGGGCACTTCAAACGTGAATGCCATAACCAAGAAGCTAGTGGAAACCAAAACCCTTTTGGAACCGGTAACGAATATTACAAGAAAGCGCTGCAATACAAATCATATCCGAATAGAACACAAGTTGACGTTGAAGATAAACCTGCAAAGAAAGCCGAACAAGCTCTTGTTGCCAATCATGAAGATGATGGTTTCGATTGGAACAAATACATCAGAAAGAAGACTGGTGTTGCTATGATGGCAGACGTTGTAAATGAATCTGAGACATCGTTTGTGGATGCTGCTATCGAAAATGCTATCCAAGAAGCATTAATGCAGAGAGCTGAGGAAGATGCTGTCCTGGAAAATGCAGTTTTGGAAAGATACATGCAACAAACAGAGGAAGAAGGAATAGCTTACCTTGAGACGCAAAAGCAAGAAGAATTGAAAGCAGAAGCCGAAAAGGTAAAAGCTGAGGTAAGCATGTCTGAAAAGGAAGTTGTGAAAGTTGTGGAGGTTGAAAAACCTTGCACAAAGTGCGCAAGTCCTTGTGAACCCTGTATGGATAAAGTCAAAGTCATAAGAGAATTGACTGAACATAACAAAACTTTCGTTATGATTACAGAACCATAAAAGAAGCTTATGACAAAATATCAGGCAAATATAAACATGTTGAAAGAGCTAACAGTGAACTTAACGCTAATGTCACCATGTTAAATGCCACAGTTATTAAAAAAGGCAATTAACATGTACATTAATACAGTTGCTGAGACAAAGCATGAGTTTCATGAAACGAAAATTGAAAAAGAAAGAGTCAGACAATTATTAAAAAGTTGCACCACAAACGCATATGTCATTGATCACGATCAACTCGGAGGAAAATGTTGATAATTCAAAGCGTAAAGTTTACGGAAGTGTTCCTCCACCATTTCTTGCAAAAGTTACTGCTGCAAGAAAGATGATGATATTGAAAAGACATTTAATCTTTTACTGCTTTCAGAAAAGAAAGATAAATTGCCTGAAAACATTGATGTAGACTTTACAAAATCAAACAATGACAATATTGGTGGTAAAGATGTGGTAAAAATTGTCTTGGGAAATGATTCTGATGACGGTAGTTTTAAAAGCGCTAACTCGAGTACAAACAGTTCTGGTTCACAATCCAAAAGTGACGATACATTATCAGAAAATGATCTAAGTGATGATCCTAACATTTTCATGTACAAGGTTAAGGAATCTGATAGATTATATTTCAATGATAGCTTTCCGATTCAGAATTTGAAAGAAGATCAAAACGATAAACTGTTTAAACTTGTGGAAGTTTCATCAGATATTCTCGAGAAAAATAAAAAGAAGTTTTATTCTAAACCAAAACGGAATTTTAACAATTACCATAGAAATGGTGGCGATTTTCCTGAGAACAAGAGAGCAGGTTTAGGTTTGGAAGAAGATGAACATGAACCGAAGAGGAATCAGAAGTCAACGTTCCAAGAATACAAAGGTAAGAACATAAAGTTTGTGTACAGAACGAGCACGGTTCAGGAGGAAAGCTTGATCGGTAAGAAATCAAATGATGAATTCAAGAAAGAAAAAGAACTTCGGGACAAGGCTAAGCCAAGTCCACAAGTGGAGTAAAACCCACTAGTGGAAATGTTCATGATACTCGGACTTGCTTTAAATGCAATGAAGTTGGTCACATTGCTCGCAAGTGTCCGAAGTCTAAGCCTGTGAATCCCCAAAGAAAAGAAATTTCAAGAGAGCTAAAACAAAAGCAATCAGAAAATGATTAAATCAGGATTGTAAAAACAAAGGTTGACATCAAAGAAATGAAATGTAATGTTGAATCCAATCTTGAAGTAAAACCTAGAGATGAATCCAAATTTGAAAATCCAATTTTTCAAAAAGGAAAGACTTCAAAGTCAAACAATGATTCTAGGTTTTATATCAAGAAAGCTAGAGTTAATTCTCAAGCTTGGATTGCTAAAAAGAAATCACCTGAAAAAGTGAAGGTTGTTTGTGATAAAACCAAAAATGTCAAATCAATCAAGAAAGATAAAAGTAAAATTGTGACTTTGAAGGTTGTGATGTTGAATATGCTTATCAAAGAGCATTTGAAAGTGATTACGAAGAGGTGTAGAGTTATATCCAAAACCCAAGACCAAGAAGGCTTGGGTTGAACTTTTTAACTAAATCCTTTCATGTGCAGGAGTTCCAAGATCCAGATTATCAAAGATGATTCGGGATTGAGGAGCTTCATAATATTTAACTTATCCAGAAATGTCATATCTTTGTCATTTTGAGGGGGAGTAGTTAAGAAGAAAAGTTTTTGAAGAGGAATGAATGATCATAAATCCATACCGTTGAACAGAAAAACTGATTTCGATGTTCTTACATGTTCAAACTGCTTTTACAAGTAGTAAATGAGTTTAATGATTGTTTGTTAAACAATTGCAAATACAGGATTTGGAAAAAGGATCGGGGGACGAGGTCACGGGATCCACATTGGTTTGTTACATTTTTTGAAAAGAATTTGTTAATATCTAAAATCCAAAAATATGTTTTTGATTTTAGGGGGAGTAAGAAAATTTAAAAAACTTTTGTTGAAAAATCAAAAACATATGAAAAAGTTGAAAATTCAAAAACATTAAAAATTCAAAATGTACAAAAACATTGAAAAAGACAAAAAGAATTTGTTGTCAAAAAGGAAGATAGTACATCAGTGGACTATCACAGTACGCCAAAGATTTGTAAAGTTTAAAAGTGATAAATGAGTCTTACTGTGGATGTGTCGATGGGCTTTACACGTTCAGTAGATTGTTTCCGGGATATAAACTAAATTTAGTAACTGCTTAATCTTGTGGCTTAACGCATCTTGGATATATGGACTTAGTACTCTGAAATTTCGATTGAAGGGTTGCCTGATTCTGAGATACGAGGTCTTTATAGATAGTTGATATCTGGGGTATTATACAAGTTCTTCTGATTTTGCGGAAGCAATAGCCTAGAACTTTTGTAATGCTTTTGCTAAAAATCCCAAATTAGCATGCAAAATTTGAAAAGAATCAAAAGATCTAATCATTTGCAATGCTTAAAAGATTCCTTAAGTGGAACACACCTTAAAGTCGAGCCTTCATATCTTTGTCGGTATGGTAGTACTAACCTGAGCTCTCAAGGCCTTGCATAACCCAGATACAGACGCTATACTCAGCCGTAAGATGAAATCTAGGGAATCTGGATTCGGGAGTATATTCAAGAGGTGGGAACCATAGTTATGTCAAGTTTCATGATTCTTACCTAACATATCTTGGAACAATTGAGAAACATGATGAAGTTTAAGAGGATAAACATATTGACAATCTAGGTAAACGAGTTTAGAACTTAAAGTCTTAAATAGGTCAACGGTACTGGTGATATGTCTCAAACATGTTGGGGTTTTGACATGTTTATCAAAGTTATTTTATCCGTATAAAATAAAAACGCAGCGGAATAATTATTTAAAATATGTTACTTACAAGATATAAAACCCATTTTATATGTAAAACCAAAAACCCGGATCCATATATGAACATGCATACTATCAAAACACAAACATAGGGTGTTTAAGAATACTACCTTTCAATGAAAAATAGTTGAAGAAGATGAGTATTCTTGAATGGTAATCTTCAAAACGAATACCTCAAGTTTGCATACCCCAAGTTCCAACAAACACCTTGATTATGCTAGGATTTCTACACTTATGAACTCACTTGAAAAACTCTTGGACAACCACACTATGGCCGAAAATGTCACACCCTCAATTTCCACTTGCGAAGTTTTACCGCGAGGCGTGTGAACAAACCAGAATCTGAGACACTAGTACGTCGAACGACTCTATATGATTTGATAATACGTTTCCAAAATCATTTGTTTAACCATTCATTGTCGATTTTATATTGTCTTAGTTAGTTTCAATGTTTAGCGGAAGCATTAGTTTTTATTGTTGAGCGGAAGCATAAAAATAGATAGAGAAATGGGCGCCAAAACAAATGAAAAACCCAAAACAATGTTTGTAAATGAGACTCGATAAAAGGTGTCTTGATCAATGCAAGTGAGTGCACCTAGAGCTCCTAGCGTCCTGAGAAACATGTAAAGAAACAAGTGTCAACATTAAAGATGAGTGAGTTCACAGGTTTTCATAAATTCGTTTGTTCGGTTATGAGTTTGTTTCCCCCGTTATCCCTAACCCGGGATAACGATTTAGTTCCATTATTCCCAACCCGGAATAATACTGATAGTTCCATTATTCCTTACCCGGAATAATAACGTTGTTGGTTCCATTATCCCTAACCTGGGATAATATTGCTGATGGTTCCATTATTCCTAACCCGGAATAATATTGTTGTTTGTTCCATTATTCCTAACCCGGAATAATATTGTTGATTCGTAATTAATTTCAATGTTAACATATATAGGTAGCTAGCCTAAAGTTATGTCACGTAAGTGTTCGCGATCGAAGCTGACTGTTGTGCCTCCGTGTTGCCAGGCCTATCACTGACCATGGCGAAGTTAGGCCAAATTATTCACCCGTTGACCATACCCGGTCGGCTAGCGCGACTAGCTCGGATGGGGCTTGTCGGGCCCAGTAGTACTACTTATAATTTCCCCGCTATTTAAACCCAATACTAACGATCCGAGAGATTATCGAGGACTTATGTGATATAGCTGCTTAGTGACCATAACGTTACATTAACATTAACTTAGTTACTGAATAGTTATGTGACGTTAATTTCGTATAACGTAAAGAGATTGAGTTGAAGAGTGTATACATGTTTCTCCCCCTGTTGTTTAAAACCGGATAAAATTAGGGGCCGTGAACTCACCTTTAGTTGCTCGGTTAGTGTAACACAGAAGTTGCAATTGATGGGACCGCTAATTGCGTCCTAATAAACCAATTGATTTCAAGTTAGTGTGTGAACACACCAATACAAATTCTACACATAATTTACGCACAAAGTGATACACACAATCAGAATTCCTAACATTCAAACATGCATGCAAATACCCTCATGAGAACATAGTAATCAAACCAATTTATCATGAACATAATCCAATCCATGCAACACTTTGGTGCACACATTCACAAGTTATCAAGTTTCAGCTTACATACTCATAATTCGGCTGTTTTCTAGGATTTTTATATAATAGTTCCAACGTTCCAAAAATTCCAATTATTTTACAGCAGGTGACAACTATACTGCAGAAATTTATATAAATTTTTCAAGTCCTAATACTTTACCAATTATCCATAAATATTAATATACTAGGCTGCAGTCAGATTCGTCACTTTCTGACTGCAGTCCACGGAAGAATTTATTTAAAAATCACTGTTCGTCCAATTAACAAAATTCCAGTGGGAGTTGCCCGAAATTTCCATACCTAGTTGCTGTACAAATTTCATGATTCGACTCCCTACAGATTATTAAATCCAACTCGATAAACAACTAACAAAATTTCAGGATTTTCACAGCTTTAGTTACTGAACTTAATTGGCCACTTAAAAATATCAAACGACTTCATAAAAATGTGAATCCAGTGTCATTAGATTCATTATTTAAAACTCTACGTTTTAGACTTCAGAAAATCAGTTTTTCGACAACTAATGACCGAGTTACAGCCAGTTGAAGTCGGCTGTAACCATCATTCAGCAACCTGTTTCAGCACTTTATCACAACTAACTCGCATAAACCGTTAATATATTGAACATATGCGATCAAGAACAGATTTTCCGATCATATATCAATATATATATCATATCCATGCAAACCCTAATCATAATCTCTAGTTTTTATCAACAAAACACAGCCTATGTTTCCAGATTTCGAACAAACATCAACTTACAAACATCATCAATAAATCGGCTAACATAACACTACATTAAAACATATAATCCGAATATGATCTAGCAAACCATGATAATCCTAACCTTTAATAACAAGATCAATGAGCCGAGACTTGGACAAGAGCCGAGAGCTAGATGTGACTGAAAAGGATGTTGGCGAGGACTTGCGACCGAGAAGAGAAGAACGGTGAGGGGACTGCCGCGATCAAGATGAAGTTGTAACCAGCTGTTTGCGGTCGAGAGACTAAAAGGAAGGCTGCCGTCGGCTGATTTCTCCACTAGGGTTTTGTGTTTTTGTTTTTGTGAAGAAGGCTTATGCATGTGTGTGTATATATAGCGCAAAGAGTAGAAGAAACAAGGGGAGGGTTTAAGGTTTGGGTTCATTCGCGGCCGAGGGTTTGGGTGGGTCGGTTTGGGTTTAAAACTTGGTCCTCAAGTTTAGATTAACTACTTGAGTCGCAAGGAAGTGAAGTTGGCTCGTGTCGCGGCTCGATTCGATTCATTTGTTTATTTCCTACGTCTATACTTTATAACCAACATAAAACATGAACTCGGATATCACATAATAACGCACCAACTTATAAACGTTTAATACGTAGCACATAATTTATTTGACAAGTACACGAAATTATCGTAATTCTTTCGAGCGTGCAATTTAAGTTCTCCGAACCAAATTAACGTAGGAACAAATAATCGTGAAGTAGTGCGTTAAGATATCTGAAAAACCGAGATGTCACATTATCCCCATGTTGAAAGAATTTTCGTCCCGAAAATTGAGTAAGCGCGGTTTAGAATGCAGCGTACATGTTTAGAGTGCCACGCACAAAGAGTTAGTCGTTAACGATGGTACGCGAAGTTACAAGAAGTTCCCAAGTGCCATGCACAAAGATTCCCAAGTGCCATGCACAAGGATTTAGTTAACAATGGTACGCGAAAGTATGAGAAATTTCTAGGTTGTCACATCATCCCCATGTTGAAAGAATTTTCGTCCCGAAAATTCAGTTGTTGGTATCGTTAGTTTGCTGCTCAGCTGCAAAGAGGTGTGGGTATTTGCTTTTCATTTGGTCCTTTCTTTCCCACGTGAACTCCGGTCCACGCTTAGAGTTCCAACGAACCTTAACGATCGGAATCTTGCTATGCCTTCGAGTCTTGATCTCACGATCCATGATCTCGATAGGTTGTTCCACAAAGTGCAGTTGTTCATCCACTTGGATCTCATCCAATGGAATGACTAGAGTTTCATCTGATAGACACTTCTTCAGATTTGACACGTGAAAAACGTTGTGAACTCCACTGAGTTCGGCAGGAAGGTCTAATTGATAAGCTACAGGTCCAATACGTTTCAAGATCACAAACGGACCTACGTATCGTGGGTTTAGTTTGCCCCGTTTTCCGAAGCGGATTACACCCTTCCAGGGTGACACCTTTAGTAGGACGCGGTCGCCTACTTGAAATTCGAGCGGTTTGCGTCGTTGATCAGCGTAGCTTTTCTGTCGGTCTCGTGCCGCCGCCATACGGTTTCTGATTTGTACAACCTTTTCAGTAGCCTCAAGTATCAACTCAGGGCCTGTGAGTTGACTGTCACCGACTTCTGCCCAACAGACCGGTGATCTACATTTACGACCGTATAATGCCTCAAACGGTGCTGCCGAAATACTCGTATGGTAACTGTTGTTATACGAGAATTCCACTAAAGGCAGGTGAATTTCCCAACTATTTCCGAAGTCTACTACGCATGCCCTAAGCATGTCTTCCAAGGTCTGTATGGTCCTTTCGCTTTGACCATCAGTCTGAGGGTGATAAGCAGTGCTCATATCTAAGCGTGTGCCCAACGCTTTCTGAAGTGACTGCCAGAAGTTGGACGTGAAGCGAGCATCTCTGTCTGAGATGATGGACGTTGGCACTCCGTGCCGAGAAACTACTTCCTTAATGTAGATGCGAGTCAACTTCTCCATCTTATCTGTTTCTTTAATAGCTAGGAAGTGTGCGGACTTAGTTAAACGATCCACAATCACCCAGATGGTATCGCAACCACCCAAAGTTCGCGGGAGTTTAGTGATGAAATCCATCGAGATCTGATCCCATTTCCACCTTGGGATCTCAGGTTGTTGGAGTAGCCCCGATGGCTTTTGATATTCTACCTTGACTTTTGCACAAGTCAAACACTTACTCACATAGGTGGCTATATCAGCTTTCATGTTGGGCCACCAATACGCAGCTTTAAGGTCTTGATACATCTTATCCGAACCAGGATGGACAGAGTATCGGGATTTGTGAGCTTCGTCCATGACTAGCTCTCTGAGGTTTCCGTAGAGAGGTACCCATATGCGATTCATGAAATATCGGGCTCCATTGGGTTTTACTTCCCAATCGCGTTCCATTTTTCCCACCGATTCGGCCTTGATGTTTTCTTCCTTAACTGCTTCTAACTGCGCGTCGCGTATCTGTTCGGGTAACCCCGAATGAATAGTGAGCTGTAGTGCTCGTACCCGACGAGATTTCAGGTGTTCCTTCCTACTGAGGGCATCAGCTACCATGTTAGCTTTACCCGGGTGATACCGAATGGCACACTCATAATCGTTCAAGAGTTCGACCCAGCGATGCTGTCGCATGTTCAACTCCTTCTGATCAAAGATGTGTTGAAGGCTCTTGTGGTCTGTAAAGATTGTGCACTTCATTCCATAGAGGTAGTGTCTCCAAATCTTAAGTGCAAACACTACTGCTCCCAATTCCAGGTCATGCGTTGTGTAGTTTTTCTCGTGAACCTTCAGTTGTCGGGACGCATACGCGATGACCTTGTCGCGCTGCATGAGTACGCATCCCAATCCCTGAATGGAAGCATCACAATATACTACAAAATCATCTGTCCCTTCCGGCAAGGACAGAATGGGTGCACTGCAAAGTTTCTGCTTTAGCAATTGAAATGCTGCTTCCTGCTTGTCACCCCACGCATACTTGATGCCTTTCTGGGTGAGGGTAGTAAGCGGTTGTGCGATCTTTGAAAATCCCTCGATGAAACGTCTGTAGTAACCAGCCAAACCCAAAAATTGGCGGATCTCCGTCAGTGTCCTGGGTGCTTCCCAGATTTTGATGGCTTCAATCTTGGCAGGGTCTACGTGGATACCCTTTTCATTTACGATATGCCCGAGAAACTGAACTTCCTGAATCCAGAAATCACACTTCGAAAGCTTGGCATATAGCTTCTCCTGTTGAAGTAATCCTAGCAGTAATCGTAGATGTTCAGCATGTTCTTCTTCACTTTTAGAGTAGATGAGTATGTCATCGATGAACACAATGACAAACTTGTCGAGGTATGGTTTACACACACGGTTCATGAGGTCCATGAACACCGCGGGTGCGTTGGTGAGACCGAAGGGCATGACCAAGAACTCATAATGGCCATACTGAGTACGAAATGCCGTCTTAGCGATATCCTCCTCCCTGACGCGTAACTGATGGTAACCGGACCGTAAGTCAATCTTGGAGTAGTAGCTTGATCCTTGAAGTTGGTCGAAGAGATCGTCGATGCGAGGTAACGGGTATCGGTTCTTGACAGTAACCTTGTTGAGTTCCCTGTAGTCGATGCACATGCGGAAGGTCCCGTCCTTCTTCTTGACAAAAAGGACCGGAGCTCCCTATGGCGAAGCGCTTGGTCGGATAAATCCCTTTTCTAACAGCTCCTGAAGTTGGGTAGACAGCTCCTGCAGCTCGGCTGGAGCTAGGCGGTATGGAGCCTTGGCGATAGGAGTTGCATGGTTCGCCAATTCAATTTCAAACTCCAATTGTCGATGGGGTGGAAGACCAGGTAATTCCTCTGGGAATACATCGGAAAAATCACGGACGACAGGGATGTCTTCTATACGTTTCTCGTCCTTAGGCTGTTCGGTAACCAGTGCGAGTAAAGCGAAGGAGTTCTTTCTCCGAAGATACTTCTGCGCTTGCATGTAAGAGATGATGTTTGTGACGGCGCCTGCCTTCTCGCCTTGCACCGTCAAGATTTCGTCGTTAGAGAGCGGAATACGGATAGATTTTTCGAAGCAGAGAACTTTAGCTCGGACGTCGGATAGCCAGTCCATTCCGACTACCACGTCAAAACTACCCAGGGTAGTTGTCATCAGATCAATGGTAAAGGTGTGTCCCGCGAGTTTGAGTTGACAGCCGGATACTATATGGGTCACATCTACGGATTTACCATCTGCTACTTCTATGACATAAGGGGTCTCTAAGGGTTTAGGCGTGAGATTTAGGTTCTTCCTAAAAGACTCAGATATAAAACTCCTATCCGCATCCGTATCAAAAAGCACAGTAGCAAAATGTTCATTAAGGGGAAACTTACCGGTGACCACGTTCGAGTCGTTTCTGGCCTCCCCGCGGCCCAGCGTAAATGCGCGACCTTTGGCACCTCCTGTGCCACCATTTCCATTATTGTTGTTGTTATTGTTGTTGTTGTGGTTATTGTGGTTGTGGTTGTTCCCACCATTATTGTTGTTGTTACGCAGTTGTGGGCAGTCTCTTTTGAAGTGGGCAGTGCTACCACACTGATAGCATCCCCGGTTAACACCCTGTTGCTGACCCTGTGGTTGATTTTGGTTTTGTCGGGACATGATTTCCCCGCGACAATCCTTTGCCGCATGTCCCACTTTGCCACATCGTTGGCAGCGATTCCCGGCACAAGGGCCGTGATGATGAAGATTACAGCGATTGCACTACGGCTTTCGACCTACATAGCCGCTTGCGTTCTGGTTGTTGTTGGCGGTTGATTTTGGTGACCCCGGTGGCTGTTGTAATGATTGAACCGTTTCTGGTTCCCCTGTTGTGGCTGGGATGACGAAGACTGTCGAACAGACGAGTCTTCAAACTTTCTTTTATTATCAGGGGCAACTTCAGTTGTAACCCGAGCCGGCAATGTTCCACCGCCTTATCGGTGAGTTTGTGCACCAACCTGATTGCTTGATGTTCGGTTGCAGGGTTGCTAGTCATCACCATACCCTGAATCTCCGGGACCAGACCCCCAAGGTAGAACTCGAGTCGTTTCTCAACAGTGTTGGCCAGATCGGGACATAGAAATACCAAGTCGTGATGTTTTGCTGTGTATGCTTCGATTTCAGATCTCACCATCTTATGGTTCCATAATGTCTGCTCCAATTGTTGGACTCTGTTTCGCGGACAATACTCTTCTAAGTGCTGCTTTGATAAACAGGTACCAGATTCTTATTTTACATACTGTTCTATGTTACATTTTGAACAATTTGCAATTGCAATATAGATTATTTTATAATGGATTTTTTTTTTTAAAATTGGGTCATTGATGGTATTAAGTAGGGATTAAAGTATCAAACATGTAATGTCAACAAGCAAACATGGTGGTTGCGTTTGGTGGTAGTAAAGATGCGTCTTCTTATACGAGAATGAGTCAACTTGATGGACTTGAAGACTTCTGTTCATTAACCAGTTGAGGAAGACTCCAAATACTCAGTTATCATCATATCCATTTTTTGGTATGCTTGGTAGACTCAACAGTTCGACTGGAATGACCCTACATAACCTCACGACCCCAACTTTGATCCAGCCTACCCACGCCCAGAACTTGACAAATT
The DNA here is from genome assembly GCA_947069175.1 of Scalesia atractyloides. Classification (NCBI taxonomy): domain Eukaryota; kingdom Viridiplantae; phylum Streptophyta; class Magnoliopsida; order Asterales; family Asteraceae; genus Scalesia; species Scalesia atractyloides. The sequence continues at coordinate 20,835,861 of CAMTDV010000010.1, forward strand.
CGGTCAGCTCACTCAACAAGTTTCAACTGGTTGTATTACCAACAACGCCAAATCACCAACCCATCAGTCTTCTTCAAGGAATTCCTACTTCGTCTGACCTTGGTCAACTTCAACACAGTAATAAACTGAATACCCAACTGCCAGAGTTCAATCCTATAAAAGAATCTTTTACAAGAGTATGGCTTAAGAAGATTAAACCACTTTGCATCAGTAAAGGATCTAGGTTTCTTTCCCCAGTGCATAGCGGGCATTGCTCATAAAGATTGTTGGTGAGATAGCAATCCCACTTGAGATAGTATTTGTAGTCTATTTATCTTAATATTACGAAATGCCACCTAATTTTGCTTATTTTGTAGCGCCTCGCGTCCTCAGTGTCAAGGTCTACCTAAGGCATGTTTAAGGAACATCTGCTGCTTTTGTTGGAAAAGCATGAATTTTGCAGGATTTTTAGTTGGATTCAGTCTAGCTGGTATAAAAGCACTCAATAAGACTCTTAACGTCTATGAGGTTTGTATTTTTCATGGCTTATTTTGGTTTCCTATTCTTTTCTTGTTTTTAGATTCACATGGTTTGGCCAAATTGTGAGGTGTTTGGATCTACATTTTGCATAGTGGTGGCCAAATGTGCTTGCCTTATCAGTTGGTGTCAACATGTGGACCGTGTTAAGGTTTAAAAGATTACAATTTAAAAATTTTGGTAAAAATGTTTCTGGGAGAGATTTGGGCTGTGTAAGAGATTGTGGGCTGTGTAACTGTTGGTTAGATTCTGCCGTTGATCTATGAACTCAAGTTGGCTCAGCCACCTCTGGTAGCCATAATGCCGCTAAGGCGCTAGGAATGATAAACAATCTTCCATTTGCATTCAGTTGGGTATGTGTAACGGGTCAAAACAAGTTCGGGTTGAAAAAGGACGGTGTTGGATAAATGATTTAGGAGGTTGTACGCGTTAAAAATAGGATTTGCGCTACTTTCAACCTTTCTGACCCGTTTCTCATATTTTTTTTTTTTATTTTTGATCTGATTTGTTGAGTTCTTTTTTATTTTAGGGGATGTTATTTTCAAGAAGCGGATGGCGTAAAAATGAATATGAGCATCGAAACTGCATACCGAAAATCGATTGAAACAATTTTAAATTGGATAAGTAAAGAAGTAGATACAGACAAGACACAAGTTATTTTCAGAGGCTATTCTCCAGTGCATTTCAGGTTCATGTTCATCCTTTGCTTATTCAATATGGACGGGCCGGGTTGGTTCTTTCAAGGTTCAAATTGACTACCACCTCTATGATTCTTTGATTAATATATTTTTGTGGGTGTTTCAGGGGCGGTGATTGGAAATCCGGTGGTAGCTGCCACCTCGAGACACTACCGGACTTAAGTTCATCACCGGTTTCACCCGCCACGATGTTTTACTCCAACATAATCGGCTTGGTGTTATCCAAACACGAAAACAGGTCATCGTCACAAACAAAACTAGAGTTACTAAACGTGACTTACATGGCATCAAAGCGAAAAGATGGCCACGCATCTGTGTATTATTCGGGCCCCAAAGATGGCGGGCCCGCGCCTTTACACAGGCAAGACTGCAGCCATTGGTGCTTACCTGGCGTCCTAGATTCTTGGAACGAACTTCTTTACAAAGTCTTTCTTAAACGTGAATATTCCCGCGCTGGACCACCACCACTGAACATGAAGGATGGCAGATAACCACACTTTTGGTGAATACCACTCTTGAATCAGATTGGTATTTCTGTTAAGGGTTTGCAAGAATCACAAAAGGCTTTAAGCTGGTGATTATGTTCTGTTTATGAGGTATGACTTTAAATGTTTGAGGAATAAGCATTTGGCATCAAATACCGATCCCGTCCTGTACCAATCCCGTCCTGTACCGATCCCGATCCCGAAAATACCAGTATCGGGACGGGGTCGGGATTTGCTCATCCCTTCTAAAGTTTCTATGCTAATCCATCTGCACCTCCATATATCCTTTCTTTAAGGTTTCAACCCATTTGGCAGCTGCTTCAAGTTTCTTATTGCCAACTGAAGAACATGACATATTTTTGTTTTGATAGAAAAGGTACAATAGAGTCCAGAAAAATTGTTATCCAACTGACCCGAGATGTATTGGTTTTGGTAATTGACAACATAATGTATTGATTTTTCTATTCCCAAAATCTGTTGATTATATAGTTGTAGAGATTGCTTAATTGCTCTCTATAATCACTTTGGTTTGTTTAACCTGCTAATTCTGTGTGCTAGCTAAAACATGTTAATTTCATTCTCCCACATCAATAACTAAAGCCAATTTTTTAACACATCCTTACAAAAGCAGCCCACTGCTTAATCAAATAAACTTAGTATTGGTTGCTTATAAAAGAGAAGCGCTAAAAATCTTCACATGTCAGGTTACGTTTATTAATTTTTACTATATTCATTGGCTTTAAATTTGTAGACCTTTTAGTTTAGATTTTTGGTTATTAACAGAGAATCATCGGTCTTGGGTATTAAAATGTTTATAACTGAAATAGTTCATGGTTTCATAATTGACAAATAGAACCACCGTTAGTTGGTCGGTTTTAGTTTTTAAAAAATGTAACAGAATACTTAGGTTATGGTTTAAACTTATAGACTCAACCGACCCAAGCACATGCACACCCTACTTGTACACCCTACATATTCCTAAACCAAACTTGACTTGCCTTGGCGTCAACTTTAAGTGTCGGCTAATCCTGGTTAGCAGTTAATTCGGTTTGGTTGTCGTCCGGACTGTCTGGTAACGGTTAACTAACAACACCAATACTAACCAAAAGCTCACCGCGACGAATGAGCACTTCCTAACAAAAGAAGTACTATACAATATATCATGAGAGAATGTGTAAACTAAAAAAAAAAAGAGTACCGTGTTGCAAATTCTTGCCCCCGCAGCATCGCGCGGGTGACTTACTATATTAGTCAGATGTGATCACAGCTGGAACTCTAAGTCCAGTTGACCTCTTTCCGCGACTTCTTAACTTCAATTCAGTGGTTAGTCGCCGCTTTACTATGTTGTTTATTAACAAGGGATTGTGTATGCCCCATGGTTCTCTCACGTGAAAGGAAAAATAATTAGATTTTGAAGTACCTTAACCGAAAATTTAGATTTTAGTTATGACCCAATTGAACTGAACCTTCTCATGCACGCCATTAGAATTACTAACAAGTGTTGTGTTTGCCATTGCATCGCAAATTTGGTTTTGGTTATGGCTCAAAACCGAACCGCTCCGTACATAGCCCTAAACTCACCAACCTAAGTGATTATGTTTCCCGCCGCATCGCGCGGGTAAACGACTAGTATATATATATATATATATATATATATATATATATATATATATATATATATATATATATATATATATATATATATATATATATATATATATATAATCCGAAGGACGATATTTAAAAGAATTGTATAAAATTTTTATATATCAAACGATCTCTTGTTTTCAGCCTCGCATAACTTAGTGAAAATATGTTCTAATGAAAGACGAGATCGCCTTCGAGTAGTATTCGAGTACCGTAATACGATGATTAACCTATGTGACAACTCTTATTTACATCTTCAAACTCTAGACTACACGGGTTCCTGACTTGAATTCTTTCGGTAACCCTGAGATACTAAGTCTTGAATCAATATCACCCGTATGAGGGCGGTGTATTCCTGCTAGAAATCGCATAAGGGGATACATGATTATTGAAGGTCCGTTGTACGGATCGTTCGGGCTCTAATTTGGCAAACCTAAGGTAAACGTGCGAAATCCGTTTGCATAGGCGACATTATAGACAAGTTATTCACTGATTAATCACTGTTTTATTAATGTGTAGACATTACAGATCCTGGAAACACTTGGACAGAGCTTCGCCGTCTCTGTGCCAAAATCACTAAAGTTACAAATGAAATCCCAAGGCACCTTTATATAGGTTTACAAGTTCGCTGGTGAGGAAGTGAGTTCGGGCGAACTTGACATCATCATCACCATGACCAGCGAACTTGACCTGTAACTCACTTAAATACGCCCGTTTCTAACAAATTAAGCCCTAATCGCTCAGACTCGATATTATACGATGACGTAGGCAACAGACATATGCATCAACATACTCCCCCCTTGATGTTGCTGTAGTCATCATTCTTCAAATAAGTTCCTGAGTCTTTAATGTATTCTTGATCTTTATTTCTTGAATAACTTTAACTTCCTTGATCTTCACAGCATCTACAATCCTTTCCTCTTATCTTGAGCTTGTCTTGATAAAACTTTGATCACCAGCTCCCCCTCGCTTTGAGCTTTATGGAATCTTCAATCAACGTGTTTTATCCAGCTCCCCCTTAAAATCAACTTCCTGTTTCAAAGTTCTTCAAACATTCTAACAAATATTTCAGATTCAAACTTTGAAATTTCTAAACACCAACATTTCAAATTTTAATCTCCTCATCAGTTTTTAAACCCTCTCAGTTATTCAAGTCCAAATTAATGACCTTGAATATCTGATTCATGTATCAAGTTCAACTTAATAATCTTGATTAAAAGTTTTGACACTAAACTGACACATTCATTCAAATGTAAGTTAACTTAATGAACTTTTAAACTTTTCAGATCAATTTTGAAATTTTCAAACTTTTGATCAGCAACTTTAGATTTTGAAAATCAACATTTCATCATCAGTGGTCAAAACTAAAAGATAATATAATCTTTTTGTTTTTTATGTAATGAATATCAAACTCTATTTTTGTTTTGAAAACTTTTAAAACTTTGTTTTTCTTCCTCATTCTGCTTAGAAGGTTTTTGCGTTGAGCATTCACCTTTTTCAGTAGATTGTAGAACAGTTTCTTGAAAATTTTCTTTTAATTTTAAAAATATTTCGTGTTTATCATTTTTAGCTTTTTCATCATCGGTATTATCGTCACAATCTTTAATTATGACATCGTTATAATCTGTAACAATGTTACTTATTGAAGTTTCCTTTTTATTATTATTGATTGGTTTTGGACATATATGATCTAACTTTAATGAGGAGGTCACAAAACCTTTCAATAATTTTTCTGAATTAACAGCTTTATTTTTAACAGTCTCAACTTGTTTTTCAAGTTGAGCAATTTTCTCAATATGAGAATTTATTGCTTTTTGATTTTCTATATTTAAATTTTCAAAAACATTTTTTTCATTTTTAAACATTTTTATTTCATTTTGAAAATCTACTACCATTTGTAATTTTACATTTTCTAAAATTTTTATTTTGTTTTCAAAATTCTTTTCATTTTCTTTTAATTTTTTATTTTCTAATGTAAAACTCTCAATCTCATTCAAGAGTTTGGCATTATCTGCCTGATAATTGTCTACATCATAGACCGGGCAGACTGGTTTAGAACTTGTAGACTCATTTGTAGATATACTAGAAACTAGAGCTTCACAGTTCTTAACTACTACACTCTCTTGAAACTTATTCTTCAGAGATGTCCATAATTCTTTCGCAGTCTTGTATTCTGATAAAAGTATCAGGATGTCTTCCTTAACCGATTGCTGGATAAGATTAATCATTTTCTTTTCAGCAAAATAATCATCTTTCTATTGAGTAGAATATTTGCACTTCTCCAGAATTTTCTTATTCTCATCTCTAGGAACGACATAACCTGTCTCAATCGTGACCCAACTGCGGAAATGCATAGCTTGGACCTAGCTCTCGAATTTTCCTTTCCAAACTTCATACTCGTTCATACTCATCAACTTTGGCGGCTTCACAGACCCCATTTCGTTTTCCAAACTAATCTGTCGTTCAAAAACACTTGAAAAATGATTAGCAAACAGAAATTTTAGAAAAATTTGACTTTTTAATCGACAATATTAGCGTATCGGTTTACTAAAAACGTTTAAAATGTTTTGGAAAACCGTTTTTACCAGATTAGAGCTTTAAACTTGAATCTAACGATATATAATGTCCGAGACGTTTTTGGGGATAAGTTCGGGCGAACGTGTCACAGCTACTCAACAAGTTCGAGCGAACTTGTGTTGAGATGTTATGAAAAATAGCAAGTTCGAGCTCGGGCGAACTTGTATAGACTTTCAACAATTTTTTATCAAGTTCGGGTGAATTTGACTAAAAATGATGAAAAAACAGTTAAGTTCGAGCGAACTTGAGTAAAAACCTTGAAAAATCAGTCAAGTTCGGGCGAACTTAATGAAAAATTTGAGTTTTTCAGTCAAGTTCGAGCGAACTTGAGGTTAAGTTCCAGCGAAGTTGTGATTTCAAACATGGTTTTTTCAATTTTTCGGCATGAATTCGTTTGTTTTAGCTCTGATCTTTTCAAGGGTTTATCTATAATGGATTTTACATATTATACTTGAAAATCAGTCCATTTTGTCCGTGAATTGTCCAAGAAAAGTTAAAAATGAAAGAATAGAGTAGAAGATGAGATGTTCTATGTCCAATGTATTCAAATTAGGCCAATCCTGCTCTGATACCAATTGAAGGTCCGTTGTACGGATCGTTCGGGTCCTAATTTTGCAAACCTAAGGTAAATGTGTGGAATCCGTTTGCATAGGCGACATTGTAGACAAGTTATTCACTGATTAATCACTGTTTCATTAATGTGTAGACGTTACAGATCTTGGAAACACTTGGACAGAGCTTCGCCGTCTCTGTGCCAAAATCACTGAAGTTACAAATGAAATCCCAAGGCACCTTTATATAGGTTTACAAGTTCGCTAATGAGGAAGTGAGTTCGGGCGGACTTGACCTAGTCAAGTTCGGCGGAACTTGACATCATCATCACCATGACCAGCGAACTTGACCTCTAACTCACTTAAATACGCCTCGCTTCTAACAGATTATGCCCTAATCGCTCAGACTCGATATTATAAGATGACTTAAGCAACAGACATATGCATCAACAGTTCTTTGATTCCTTTTGATTAAGGCTTTTCACGTCACGATACCTACTTGCGAGTGGTCCAGAGTAGGGACTAACTCAGATACTTGTATGCCTATAAGACATATTGACTCCCCGACGCTACGATAATAATACCTGGAGAACACCATACGTCTCCTCCTCTTCCTTGAAACACCCGAGGAGTCCAAATTTTATACATGATGAATTCACGATTCATAGGGGATGATCGAAATTCCCTCTGGGGCATTGTAAAGGTGTTATTTGGTAGTGGTCTCCTACATGAGTAGGAGAATGATGCATGAGATACACTGATTTTCATCCGTCGATTGGACACAAAGTTAATGATACCCTACGCTTGTGAGTAACCAAGAGTATGCGTTAAACGGTGTTGCTTGTCCTCGTGAGTATACGAGAAATACATTCTTTAGATCAGGGGAATATTGTTGAAACACCCCTCATCATCCTTCGACAGGTTGGTACCTTCAATTGACTTTCATTTTAATCGATTTAAATAAGAAATCGCGAAATACGATGTTACCAAGAAACCTGATTTTTCGTTATTTTCGAGTCATGAAAATTCTTATGCTACCCAAGGAAACAAGAACGAGAGAAATCTCAAGTATGGTACTATATATATACACATGCGTATTTGTACCACCTAATGCTAAGAATTAAGAACTACCCCGCATGAAGTAACACGGTCAAAAGTAAACTCGCATTGAAAAGGAGTTGTCATGAGTCATCCGAATGTTGTAATTGGTGTCTTTTGCGCGCCAAACCCACCTGGGGAAAGCTAAACCATAAATCTAGTAGTCCCGATCATTCCAGATGAAGGGACTAGTGGATCTTCCGAATACATCCCTCGAATATCATGTCCATCCAGAGGGGGAATTCCTTTGATAAGCACGTATTATATGCCTAAAATAAGAATAAAACTTCGACGCTACAACTAATTCTATTAAAACATGGAGAGTTACTTAACATATGATACGAATTATAGATACCTCGAGGTACGATACCAAGTTAAACCAAATGAAAAAAGGGTCAATCGATGCTTGGTTGGATACACCGACTGGCTGCAAAATGGCATTAATAACCTCTATCCGTATCCTAGCCATCAGAGTGCTAGGCCTACCTTGATTGATTGTGGTTTTCATTCAGCCTTTCTTAAAACTACTTCTGTTATTACAAGAGGTGGCCGAGTGATTGTGGATCCATGTTACTACATTTTCCGGCAACACGTATTCCTTCCCTGCCCTATTAGGAAGCAGAACGGACTAATCCTAAGACAAAGGGTCGAGTGCCCATGGTTTCATAAAACCACACGATTTTCCCAATCTAAACCAAGACACTTTGAAGTGAGCAAACTCGACGAAACCCTTACGTTTAATCGGTGATTTAAATGGCGGAGGTGCTAAGATGGGAAGGCATTATATCTTTCTATACTCATATACAGTTCAGATCATACCAAGTCCGAATTTAACTCGAAAAACCACGAGAGCGTGACTGTCAAGTGGTGATTAACCACCTTGTGACTAGTATGGGCTATATTCGCCTATGCATTAGGTAATCTTTCGAGAACATGATGGGAAACGATTACCTCTCGTTGTTTCCATTAACGATATCCTTGTGAAATGTTAGTCGAGCGTGGCTATGTTCCTACCCTGTGAGGGGTACTCCGTTGATGGGGAATCTTGACTCGATGACTCGTTACTTAGTCATCTTTTACAAAATTACCAGTACGTCTATGATCAATTCTGGTCCCATATGTAGGGGCATCATGGTGATACTTGTGATCATTAGGCACTCGTCACGCCTTAAATATTTCTTCATGATATAGTAGCATTCTGAGCGTGGTTTTACTTGAATGAAAACCCCATTGTGTACGTACTCTACCATTCCCGGTATATGGGAATTTTTATACGACTATCTCCTGGAGAATCACATCGATGTTATCGAAGCTGCTAAGTTATTTTCTTCTGGAAAAGACGTACAACAGCTGGAGCCAAGCTCACGAAACTTAACGCAAACTGGAAGCATTATTGTAGAAATTTCATATCCTTACGACGTAATCCGACTACTGGTGAGTAGTGCGAGCACATCATTGAGGTAAGTGTGCCGATTCGTTATTACTCAGGTACATGCTTGCCTTATGGCAACCTTAGGCTCTCAAAAGCCTTTCTCTTTCTTATTCTCTACCATAGAGTAGGGACTCTCGTGGTCGGTTGATTTTAACCGAGGATACCCACATACACGACAACAAGGAAAGACTGTCGCTCACAACTCGGTGAAACCAAGCTTATTCCCTTTACACAAACATGCGGAGCCTCGTGCTCACCATTTCGACATTCGCAACGAACCCTAGGAGGGTACCCATACTCCTCCTCTACAGGGGGTATTCAAGAACTATTAAACCAAAATTGTAAATGCAACCTATGTTGTCTAAATGGTAAAAATAATGAATGCGAAGGAAACAATATAATTGCAGTTAATTGAAAGCTGAATACGAGACTCCTATTCTACTGTGAGTCCAATAACACTCTCACTTTCAGATTGAAAGTGATGAGAAACGTTACTCTTAACAATACGTAGGAATTGTGGATAGACAAATTACACAACTACTATGTAACACAATTATCATCCCGTACGACGATGATACTAAACGAAAAGCAAAAACATACTTGTATGTCGAATGACTGACTCAACTGTAATGACTGAGCTTTCCAACGAATTACCAAACGGAATTTCAGGGACGAAATACTTTTAACCGGGGGAGACTGTGACAACTGTGAAAAATCCCGGTAAACTTTGATTGGTACAAGTCCGTGGTAACCGGACGTGATATGTATATCATGATATTGTTGTGATTAGGTGTGATGATACGAATTTTGGAAAATGTTACACTGACTATAATAGGAGTATATGGCAAGTGATTACCAAAAACATTATATTGGCGCTATACGTCACCTACATGGCAAGACAAAGTTGTGAATGGATTGACGACTTTGGGAATGTGTATTAGTTAACACACATGACTTTTGTGCTATGCTAAGCGAGAGCACATCATGGTTAACATGACACTATTAAGGGCCAAATTTTGGCGTTGGTGTCCTTATCTTGTAACCACGTGTTAAACGGGAGCTTTCCGTTTAACAGCGCATTAAACAATTGACGATGATTGTTAGGCCATTGGTCGGGCTAATTAAGATTCTGAGTTCATGAAACATTGTAGTTATGTGCCATAGACCATGACATAGGATTTGAAACAAATCGGAGCTCGGGCACACAAAACGAGACAGCTTCCCGGTTACGGAAACGCCTTCGTTTTGAGAGCAACGAAGGACAACCAAACATGCAAGGAACAGTCAATCAAGCTTAAAAACATTTAAACTACCATAATACGAGGCCATTATGGTTAAAGCGTAACCGTGTTTGGATTTCGAGACGGTTATGCTCGGTTTTTAAAACCGAGTCCTTTGACACTAAGAACGCGAAAAACGGAGCCCGTTTCGCAAATCGGAGACGCGTACGAGACCCGAAAACAAACCTAAACGCGCCACCGAAGATAAACATCATCTTTTAACACGAAAAAATGAAGCACGACAAAGCCGCAGGTGGGGTAGGGGTACCCCACTTGAACCCCCCCTTATTTAAATTTTTTTTTTCTTTTTTTTTCATTAATTCTTCATAATTACACACAAAATATACAAGAACACTTGAAGAATACCGTTCAAACTCAGATAAATCAAAGGTAAAATTTAAGTTTTAAGTGGTTTTGATAATGATTTCTTGAGTAAACATGATTTAAAACCGAAAAACCCTTTTTAATCCATGATTTTGGAAGGTCTAAACAAGTTTCTTGGCTAATAAGAACACATTGTGAATTCCCTGGTGTTATATGTTAGCCAAGACCACAAAAATTCTGCTTTTGATACCCTAATCAACCCCTAATCGACCAAAATCGCGTAACAAATCGATTAACCAAAAACTATGAAACAAGGCTTGATTGACATGGGTTATGGCATGGTTGGATTCTTCTTGGTATATAGGTACTGAATATGGCACACACACACTTCTAGACTCAAGTAAAACGCTCCGGATTGAAGGAATCGCTAGGTAGATCACCCGAAACTCGAATCTAGAGTAGGCAGAATATTGTTTGGAGCATAAGTGGGTCCGTGGGTATTGGATTGAGCTGAAATATGGTGTGGTGATGTAGGGTATTGACACGAAGGTCCAAGTAAAATTTTAGAATTTTTGGAATACCAAACGAAGTCAATAAATCACCAAAATTTACATGAACACTAAGGAACATATCATAAAGGTTCTAGGAAGTTTTGGAGTCTATTGGTTGGGTTTTGATACGGATTAAAAATCCACATTTTTATGAGTTTTCGGTAGCGGAAACGCACTGAAACGAAATCGGAAAAACCCCAAATTTTTACAGGGAGTTTCTGGACATGAATGGAAGTTCCTGGAATATTTTGAGAATTTTTGGACATCGGATGATAAACAAAGTGAATTATGCGGTTAAATACTGTTTTACAAATGATTTATTTCAGAAGTTAAATAGCTTTATAAATTCCCAAAATATTTTTCCTTGAATCTATATATTTTTACTGACTCTCAAAAAAATTTCTAGAATTTTATGAATTATGTAGATTAAATGGGATTTTTCGGCTTTTAAAATGCTTATTTTAACTAAATTCGGCAGTTTACCGAACAACGAACCTGCCGAAACTGGGAATGGACCGAAACCTATTTTGACTATAATTGGAAAACCGGGAGTATTTTGGGAGGTTCCAGGGTAAGCGGGACACTCTGGGTGTGTTCCGCCACCGTTCGTAAGATCCCCGACGGCGAAAACGGAAACTCAAATTCAGGGGACCTAGAGCCTCCAAACGTCCGGATTTCCTTAATAAATACTTAATATTTTCTAAATGACAATGTATTGGCACTGTCTAAATCTTAGTGTCGTTATCCGAACACATAAAACAACCGACTTTGGCTGGCACGTGAACCGGTGTCCGGGAGCCAAACGTGAAACTAATCCTACCCTAACATCCATCACCACACCAGGGTACTATATGTACAATATGAACTGAAAATACCCACTTGGACCAAAGTTATAGGCGTTACCGACCTAGCGACTGATATTAGTAATTACTTGCATGATTGCTGTTAAAGCCGAACAAGCTTACATATACTTCTATTGCTACCTGTGATGCTACTATCCTGTGAGTTTCACTCCCCCACTTTTAAACTGTTTAACTGTTTTCTGGGGTGACTTGCATGTTACAAACTATGTTAATTGCACCAACTTGTGATAATGTGAATTATCTAACACGCGTCCTAAACTCGGTTATGTTGTTAGGCACAACTACACTAGGGCGTTGAACTGCACGTGACGCAGTTGGTGGGCCGGGAGTGTCTGGGTGACATGGTCCGGTGGGCGGCAGTGTCTGTGATGGCATGGCCCTAGGCAAAAACAGTCAAGGTTTCACTTGTGTTCTCGTGTAATTCCATCTGTGACTATGACCAGTGCAATAACACTTGTTAACACATATTGTTACACAACAACTAAACCAGCGGAACTCACCAGCAACGTTTAGCTGACCTTTTTTAAAACTAACATGCATTTCAGGTAACTTGAGACTAGTGTGATCCGTGTATGTTGTTCAAGACATGTTACAGGCGAATCCTAATATAGACGCATGCAGCTTAGAAGACTTATGTGGTTCATGGGAACACGCAGTTGTAACGTACATGTAGTATATAATCAACATTTTACAAGTAATAAAATGTATTGTCTTTATAAACAATGTGCTTGTACCAGAGGTGTCTGTTGCATCCTGTAATTTTCTTCTGCTACAAGTCGGGGTGTGACATATATTGTTTATAGGATAAGTTCAGATTCGAAAATCTAAACTTCTTTTCAATAGGTAAGCGTATGACATCTTTGATTGTACCAAGTCTTAGAAAGGAGTCATGTAAATGACAAAGTGGTATCTTTTGTTGTAGCATAACTAGAAGAGAGTGTGAACCTGAAAGGGAGTCGGATTTTTCGAATAATGAATGGAAGATCGTTTATAGAGGTTTCCCATGAAGACTAGTATAGGAAACTTGTGTGTGCTCGAAGTTGGAGTTTGAAGAGCTTGAGATAAGACAACATTGGTTAAGGTCCAGAACTTTTAGTAACTTAAATAATGCTACGCTTTCAATGTAATAAGGAACACTTATATATAGGAAGTACTAACGGCGTATCCACCATGCCCTTATTACATTGTTCTCGTTTCGTTATTCTTATTACTATAGGTTCTTACACATGACAAAACTAGTTGTGGTTTCTATGCACTGAATTTTATAATTATGTATGCATCCATAATTACACAATGCTTACATAGTCTGCACAGTTCATTTTGTGATGTGTAGGGGAAAAATAAAATAAATAAACATATGATGACTTGTCTTAGACCACAAAAGTGCCTTTTTAACTAGATCAACGAATAATCTTTTTGAATAGACACTAAAGAGTCTTTTAACTAGATCATCACATGATCTCTTTAATTAGAATAGTACTTTGGAATCCAAGGGTCTAACTTTTTGCATAGAAAAGCCCTTAAGGATTGAAGATAGTACTTTCGATATCCTTCTAAGGATCTAGCATATGAAAATATGGAAGGTTCTATAAGGATTTGGATAGAAATTATTTTGAATCAAATAACCGTTAACTTGTACATACGTATTAAAGCACACAAAGAATCCAATCAAGGACTCCGGATTGCACTTTAATCATCCACAAGGATCTAACTATGAATATTGGAAGATCCTATAAGGATTTGGGATTTGTATAGAGAAAATGTTTTGAAAATCATGTACTAGATGTACTACGAAATCAAAGTATGCATAATGTCATGAAAATACAAAAGTAGTCATAGGCACAACGACATATTGCATAAGACCAATTAAGGACTTATGAAAAGTACCCTTAGGTATCTAAGAAACGATTTAAAGTGGTACTTCGAGTATTTGTTAAGAGTTATGACTTGTACCGTGTACTTTGTTTCTTAGAAGAAATGAGTACATAGGATTTTTGTGGAGATCGCGAGCGATCACAAAAAGAAGAAACTAGGAGAGTAGTTTGATTTGCAAGGAACCATATCCTTGGTGTCGGTATTGTAGAGGTATGTCACACATACACGTGATCATACTGGTTTTGTAAATAAAATTGAAATAACAATATTATTTATGAACCAACCAAAATGTTTAAAGATTATTTGATATCACAAAGTGAAAATGTAAAAGTATAAAAGTTCATAGTTGCATCATCATTAGTACGAGTCTTGTTAGCATTTATGTTAAATGCTCATCCACGGGATGGATTTGCATTAACAAGCTTCGGGAAATTGTTTCGATAGTGAGTAAGATCACCATAGTTGTAGCACGATCCAGGTGGATATGGTGCTTGAGCAGCAGCAGGGTTTGCATTTGCTTGATTTTGGGTGTTGGTAGCAAAACGACATGCATTGACCAAATGTCCCAATCGTCCATAATGGGTAAATTTGTGACATGGTGTTTAATTTAGATGATGACGATTGCATTTGTTGCACAGAGGTGCGGTGCCAGCATAAGTTTTCCTAGCACGAGGTTGTGCTGGTTGGTTTGGAGCAACTTGATTGTTCAGAGCAACTACAACGAAGTTTTGTGAAGCCTTACGCTTCTTTGACTTCTTAGAGGATTCAGTTTGGTTTTCCTTTGGTTTTTCTTGAGTAGTCTTGTGTGATGGTTTCTTGTCGTCTTTACGGAAAAGTTTACCCATCTTGATTTGAGATTCAGTCAGGGTAGCGGATAGCTGAATGGCCTGTCTAACTATAGCGGGATTGCTACCAGTGACTATGTCCTAAATTGGGTCAGGGAGCCCATCAATGTACTTTTCAATTGCCTTATCCAAAGGCGTAACCATGGTAGGACATAACAGACTTAGTTCCTCGTAACGATCAGTGTAGGCTCGATGTTCACCACTATCTTGTTTTAGATCGTGGAATTCATTCTCAAGTGCCCTCTGTTCATGACATGGGCAGAACTCTTTCATCATAAGAGCTCTAAGCTCTTCCCATGTCTGAGCCAGTGCTACGTCAGCACTCTATCCCTCATAATCCCGTTCCACCACGTGAGTACTCTCTTTGGAAAACACTCGAAGAAAACTCTACATTTAGCTCGTTTGAACACTGAACATGGTGGAAAGTGCTTTTGATACTCTCAAACCATTGTAGGAGCCCAGTAGCTCCCTCAGACCCAGTGAAGTTGAGTGGTTTGGCTGAGTTGGATTGTTTAAAGTTGCACGGAGTAGGTGCATTGTTGTTGTTATTGTTTTGATAAGCTTGATTGGGTTGGGTCACCAGGTTTGGTAGTACAACAGCCATTTGCTGAGCGATTAAAGTTGCCATTTTGGCGTCTTGAGTAGCGTTGCGACGAGGAGGCATTCTAAAAGAGAAAGGGAATCAGGAGAGAAATCGAGTGTCATTGATATTGGATAGTCAAAATGAATTGTTGAAAATATCGACGAAGTATAAGGATTGTGATCATTTGTTCGTTACTTAAAACAAACAAACGACACAGTGATAAATCAAAGTAAATGGATCTTTGTAATGTATCGAGAAGACATGCTTTAGCTTATAAGTGAATACTCACCCCAAGAGTTCCCAGGTAAGAGTGACTGGCCCGATAATGCGGATTTGTACGAACACTCTAGCCTTAGACAGAAAATTCAGGGTACATGCATTCACCCTTCCAGATTGCATATGTTCACATTATTAAAGCCCAAACTTTGATGAGATTTTGAAAACTTTGAAGGCATAAAGCCCAAAACAAATCATCCAAGGATAGATGATTTCTTGTGTAATTTTTAGAAAAAAAATGACTTTCAAAAGATGTATTATGTTCTGTTTTTGGTAATTACCTAAGGATAGGTGATGGTTGTGTATTAGAAATCTAAACGCAAGTAAACTCGCGTTGGGGTTCTAGGAAGGTTATAGACTAGGTCAAATCATTACTAATAACCTAATTCCCTATAACCAGTGCTCTGATACCAATCTGTAACACCCATTCAGATTGCTACCAGTGACTATGTCCTAAATTGGGTCAGGGAGCCCATCAATGTACTTTTCAATTGCCTTATCCAAAGGCGTAACCATGGTAGGACATAACAGACTTAGTTCCTCGTAACGATCAGTGTAGGCTCGATGTTCACCACTATCTTGTTTTAGATCGTGGAATTCATTCTCAAGTGCCCTCTGTTCATGACATGGGCAGAACTCTTTCATCATAAGAGCTCTAAGCTCTTCCCATGTCTGAGCCAGTGCTACGTCAGCACTCTATCCCTCATCATCCCGTTCCACCACGTTAGTACTCTCTTTGGAAAACACTCGAAGAAAACTCTACTTTTCGCTCGTTTGAACACTGAACATGGTGGAAAGTGCTTTTGATACTCTCAAACCATTGTAGGAGCCCAGTAGCTCCCTCAGACCCAGTGAAGTTGAGTGGTTTGGCTGAGTTGAATTGTTTAAAGTTGCACGGAGTAGGTGCATTGTTGTTGTTATTGTTTTGATAAGCTTGATTGGGTTGGGTCACAAGGTTTGGTAGTACAACAGCCATTTGCTGAGCGATTAAAGTTGCCATTTTGGCGTCTTGAGTAGCGTTGCGACGAGGAGGCATTCTAAAAGAGAAAGGGAATCATGAGAGAAATCGAGTGTCATTGATATTGGATAGTCAAAATGAATTGTTGAAAATATCGACGAAGTATAAGGATTGTGATCAGTTGTTCGTTACTTAAAACAAACAAACGACACAGTGATAAATCAAAGTAAATGGATCTTTGTAATGTATCGAGAAGACATGCTTTAGCTTATAAGTGAATACTCACCCAAGAGTTCCCAGGTAAGAGTGACTGGCCCGATAATGCGGATTTGTACGAACACTCTAGCCTTAGACAGAAAATTCAGGGTACATGCATTCACCCTTCCAGATTGCATATGTTCACATTATTAAAGCCCAAACTTTGATGAGATTTTGAAAACTTTGAAGGCATAAAGCCCAAAACAAATCATCCAAGGATAGATGATTTCTTGTGTAATTTTTAGAAAAAAAAATGACTTTCAAAAGATGTATTATGTTCTGTTTTTGGTAATTACCTAAGGATAGGTGATGGTTGTGTATTAGAAATCTAAAGGCAAGTAAACTCGCATTGGGGTTCTAGGAAGGTTATAGACTAGGTCATATCATTACTAATAACCTAATTCCCTATAACCAGTGCTCTGATACCAATCTGTAACACCCATTCAGATTGCTACCAGTGACTATGTCCTAAATTGGGTCAGGGAGCCCATCAATGTACTTTTCAATTGCCTTATCCAAAGGCGTAACCATGGTAGGACATAACAGACTTAGTTCCTAGCGGGATTGCTACCAGTGACTATGTCCTAAATTGGGTCAGGGAGCCCATCAATGTACTTTTCAATTGCCTTATCCAAAGGCGTAACCATGGTAGGACATAACAGACTTAGTTCCTCGTAACGATCAGTGTAGGCTCGATGTTCACCCTATCTTGTTTTAGATCGTGGAATTCATTCTCAAGTGCCCTCTGTTCATGACATGGGCAGAACTCTTTCATCATAAGAGCTCTAAGCTCTTCCCATGTCTGTGCCAGTGCTACGTCAGCACTCTATCCCTCATAATCCTGTTCCACCACTTGAGTACTCTCTTTGGAAAACACTCGAAGAAAACTCTACTTTTCGCTCGTTTGAACACTGAACATGGTGGAAAGTGCTTTTGATACTCTTAAACCATTGTAGGAGCCCAGTAGCTCCCTCAGACCCAGTGAAGTTGAGTGGTTTGGCTGAGTTGGATTGTTTAAAGTTGCACGGAGTAGGTGCATTGTTGTTGTTATTGTTTTGATAAGCTTGATTGGGTTGGGTCACAAGGTTTGGTAGTACAACAGCCATTTGCTGAGCGATTAAAGTTTCCATTTTGGCGTCTTGAGTAGCGTTGTGACGAGGAGGCATTCTAAAAGAGAAAGGGAATCAGGAGAGAAATCGAGTGTCATTGATATTGGATAGTCAAAATGAATTGTTGAAAATATCGACGAAGTAAAAGGATTGTGATCATTTGTTCGTTACTTAAAACAAACAAACGACACAGTGATAAATCAAAGTAAATGGATCTTTGTAATGTATCGAGAAGACATGCTTTAGCTTATAAGTGAATACCCCAAGAGTTCCCAGGTAAGAGTGACTGGCCCGATAATGCGGATTTGTACGAACACTCTAGCCTTAGACAGAAAATTCAGGGTACATGCATTCACCCTTCCAGATTGCATATGTTCACATTATTAAAGCTCAAACTTTGATGAGATTTTGAAAACTTTGAAGGCATAAAGCCCAAAACAAATCATCCAAGGATAGATGATTTCTTGTGTAATTTTTAGAAAAAAAAAAGACTTTCAAAAGATGTATTATGTTATGTTTTTGGTAATTACCTAAGGATAGGTGATGGTTGTGTATTAGAAATCTAAACGCAAGTAAACTCGCGTTGGGGTTCTAGGAAGGTTATAGACTAGGTCAAATCATTACTAATAACCTAATTCCCTATAACTAGTGCTCTGATACCAATCTGTAACACCCCAAATCACGTAAAGCAACACGCGGCGGAAACACTTGGGGAGTTACGTAACAAGTTGTTTCGCAGCACATGGTATTTAAAGTTTTGTTTTATGGATTTATCAAATTTACTTTTGTCTTGGAATGTCTAAAAAGAAATATAATTAAATTGTCTTTTAAATTTTAGAGTCACTAAGGCCCGCGTCCATGCTATGTGAAGCATGCAGAGTCAATCATCATATATGTAAACCTGAAACATATGTGATAATAGGTACGTCAGAATAAAAATGCACGTGAGTAACATAGGTTTTGTGAATTAGATTCATGGCTTTGAATGTTTTAAGAAAAGAACATATGCGGTTGTAAAAAAGTTTGGTATCTAAATTACTTTGCTTTTTGATAAAAGTGTTTGTAATATATGTACAAGATATACATTTGGTTTTGAAATAACAATTTAGGTAGTATATCAAAATGTACACTTTTGTTTTAAAAGATTGGGTAGTATATAAAACTATACTTTAGTAGCACATCAAACTATGCTTTGGTTTAGTATATCAAACTATACTTTGGAAAAAAATGTCACATTGGTAGCATATCAAACTATGCTTTGATTTAGGGAATCAATAAAAGAGAAGTTTTTATGGCTTAATTAGAAAACCTTTGTAAAACATACATTGTGGTCGTTTGGCAATACATTCAAACCTGAGTATATCAAACTATACTTTGGTGACTATAGATTTAACACAAAGGCAAAATCTATTTGGTTTAAACTTGGTTTCTGACATTCCATACAACTAGAATGGGGTGTCAAATCGTATAGCGCTATATCGTACTACCAATCGGCTTGATCATTGTTAATGAATGTATAAAAGAAATACGCACCAACAAGAGTCTCACAACCTTTGAAAATCATTGTTTTAGCCATAGGTAACAATTTCGATTCGTTAAAGGATAAGTATTACGTATGCGAAATCGTATAGCTTTGAAATCGTGAAAATAGTGAATAGGCACATATGAATCACCCCAAAACATTTGAAAACGTAAGAGAGGGGAACTGTGTACTCACTTGGGATTGCGTATAAGACTTGTATGAATGTGTAAACAAAGCCCAAAAGATCAAGGAATCAAGTGTGTCCTAACATCGGTTAATTATGTTAAAGTATGGGATGTAATCGGGAGATTCGGATAGAATGAGGTCTTGTAAACTAAACGAGTGTTGAAACTCATATGAAATGGCTTAACAAAGTCAACATTCTAATTTGGAATGAATCCTAAGTGCTTTTGACCTGTTATGACCCGTTAAGGTAGTTTATGCTACTTTAAGGTAGTTTTGATCCGTTACAACATTGTGTTTTATTCAAAGATTTGTGTATTTACTTATGACATTCATATTTTCAATCCTTTTTCAAATTCGACCTTTCAAATCATTTCTGGAAGTGAAATGGCAAACCGTTACGCAAACGTAATCAGTTTAACGCAACGTACACTCTGGAACAACGACATAAGCTAAACATACCCTAAATATCCTCTACATAACTTAGAAATAAGTTTTGAAGGGTTTGGTGTGGCAAAAACATGTTTATTCAACTTCATGGGCTATTTTGCAAATTTTGCGAAACTATGCCGTTACGCGTATTTCCTAATCTGGAACATGTACGCACATCCACAAATTTTTGTAATCATTAAAATCTTGTATTTTGATGATTGGAATGCAAAAATATCATTCGTTACGCATTTACGGTCATTTGCGTGTTCGTTACAATTTTCGTCGTAACTAACCGAAAAGCACAACCGTATGATCGAACGAACCGACACCCGGAGCATTTTTGGACATATTTCAAGTTCCCTATGCTTTATCATCCTTTAAGGCTTTAAAATGAGGTTAACGGGTGTTAAAAGTGCCAAAATGCGACAAAAACAAGTTCAGGGGCCAATTATGAAAATTATGAAACTTCTGCCCCTGCAAGGGCCTTATGGACCGTAAGGTAAAACCCCACACGGTCCGTAAGAGGTGCCCAAAGCAGAAGCTTCCTAATTGCAACTTGGCAGCTTCTTGTTTATTTCTTTGGACACTAAGCACTTGTTATTGCCACACTTCCTCTGGTTGCAACACACCACTAGACACATGTTTTGATCCTATAACACCTCTCAACACTTGCCATGATCCTACACTTTATCTTCAACTATAAATACCTCCATAAGTTGCAACCATTTTCCTTGCTCATTTCTTTACTTTCTCTTTATAACTCTAAGTGGAGACTACCACATTGTTGAAGGTCTCCCATCTGAGTTTTCTAGTCCTTCCTTCATCCTTGGATCACAAGTAAGTGTTCCATTCTAGTCTTCCTTATTAATTTTAGTTATTTTAAGCTAAAAGTCAAATAGTGTTTGATTTTCAGATTTGAACATAAATTGGTCAAGTCAAAGTCCAATTGGACTTTGCAACGTGATCATAATCACGATGGTTATGATCCATAGCAATCATGCTTACTGATTACCATGTTTCCTATTCGAAGTGACGAGTCAAAATTTCGGTCAACAATGCGCAAAATGTGAGTTATACGATGGAACTATTTTAGTGTATCAAAACACTCTGTTTTGATACCAAGTCAGTCTTATAAACTTAGTGAGACATGTTTAACATGTCTAACTCGTCACTTTTAGTTTAGTGCTTGTTTAGGGTCGTAAGTCGAGCGGTCTTGACCACTGCTTTGACTTTCGAATCCGACCCGTTTGGTCGATCTTAGGATCCGACCAAAATCATATTAGTGACCATAGTTGTATAGGGAATAACCCTCTGAGGTTATGCCTTATAGTCATGTCGTTTGGTTAGCATTATGTTAAGTCGCTTATTATGCCTTTAATAATGACCAAAATGCCCTTTTTCACATAAATCGACTTTGAGCATATGTAACATAAATTTTGACATACAATCTGATGTCACAACATTATTAAACATGTTTTGGCATATAAGACTTATCATAACATATATCTAACCATCCGAACACATATTTACGCAAATGACACGTTAAAGTGACTTAAACTACCTTAACGAGTCATAACGGGTCAAAAGCACTAAGGATCCTTTCCTAATCAGAATGTTAACTTTATTAAACCATTTCATATGAGTTCCAACACTCATTTGGTTTGTAAGGTTTCATTCTATCTGAATCTTCCGATTAAGGTCCCGCCATTTACATAGTTATCAAATATTAGGAGTCATTTGATTTCTCCGGACTCTTGAACTTTGTATATCCATCTTGAACAAGGATACTTTTGCAATCCCAAGTGAGTACATAGACCCCTCTTTTTACGATTTCAAATGATTTGGGGTGATACACATGTGCTTACTTGTTACTTTCATGCTTTCATGTTTTCATGACATATATTTGCCATGTTTATATAGTACACATATAGTACATGATTTCAATTATGTTTTGCTATGTATGTTGACTGAGCATGCTAGCACATTGATTTCAAAGATACTTTTGCGGCATATGTTGATTTAGCATATGAGCACATTGATTTACATTACATTTTTGCTATGTCTGTTGACTGAGCATGCTAGCACATTGATTTCACGACATTTCTACTTCGTATGTTGACTTAGCATACTTAGTACATGGTTTAAAGACATTTTTCATGGCATTACTTACATTGACTATGACATTTAGTATGTTTAACGGGACATAATACATTCATTAACATTGATCACGCCGCCCGGTAGTATGTAATGGTACCATAGGACTTGACAAATCCCGTTCCCCGCTTCCTAGGTTTGTTTGGAAGTAGGGAATGACAGAATCCGAATACATTTTTTATAAAACTTTGACTTGATAGGGTTTATACGACAGTCTCAAGGCTTGAATGTATGCGATAAACAAAAATCCTGATAAATGTTCGTATCAAATAAAGAAATGGAATTCAAAACATCATCTTTGATATAAACTTTTGTTTTGTTCAAAGACAATGATTTGTACACGACATTTGGTTACACAAGGCATTTGATTATACATGGCATTATTACATATGGTTTGAGTATAGACTTTTACTTGCCATACAAGACAATGGTTATTACACTTCATTTGACATACAAGACATAGATCACACTGACATTAGACATCGTTTACACATGACAATTGACATCGGTTTAAAAAACATATGAAAAAGTTGAAAAATTCAAAAAACATTGAGAAGTTTAAAAAGTTACAAAAACATTGAAAAAGTCAAAAAGATTTCGGTGTCAAAAAGGAAATGATAGTACATCAGTGGACTATCACAGTATGCTAAAGAATTGTAAAGTTTAAAAGTGATAAAAAAGTCTTACTGTGGATGTGTCGATAGACTTAACACGTTCAATAAATTGTTTCCGAGATATAAACTAAATTTTACAACTGCTTATCTTGTGGATTAACACATCTTGGATATATGGACTTAGTACTCCGAAATTTCGTTTGATGGATTGCCTGATTCTGAGATATGAGGTCTTTATAGATAGTTGATATCTGGGGTATTATACAAGTTCTTCTAAATTTGTGAAAGCAATAGCCTAGACTTCTATAATGCTTTTGCTAGAAACCCCTAAACTGCATGCAAACTTGAAAAACATCAAATGATCTAATCATTTGCAATGCTTAAAAGATTCCTAAATGTAACACACCTTTAAAGATGAGCCTTCATCTCTTTGTCTGTACGGTAGTAATAACCTGAGCTCTCAAGGTCTCGCACAACCCAGATACATATATCAATTACGCTATACTCACCTGTAAGATGAAATCTAGGGAATCTTGATGCGGGAGTATATTCAAGAAGTGGGAACCATGGTTAAGTCAAGTTTCATAATTCATACCTTAATATATCTTGGAACGATTGAGAAATGTGTCTAAGTTTAAGTGGACAAACATATCGATAATCTAGGTAAACGAGTTTAAAGCTTAAAGTCTTCAAAAAGGTCAACGGTACTGGTGATATGTCTCAAAATAACTGATATGATCCTTAGACACGAGTTCATAAAAAATATGTCTGTAAATATGTTTGTACATAGTTTACTTTACTTGTTAAAAGTTTTGTAAATACTTTACATGCTTTTCAGATAAAACCAAAAAGATTTTCAGTATGTTTTAGCATAAACTTTCTAAAATACAAAAAGATTTTGTTTCTACATTAGTTTCAACGAGCCAATGTTGGAGAACGGATCTTCGAAGTCTGGTAAGAAAATCAGACAAATGCTTAAAAGTTCATTAATTTGAAACTTTAAAATCAGATTGTTCATAATGGTTTGCAAACTGAGGTCATTAATTTGGTCTCGGTTGATATATTTGGTTAATCAAGTCATTAACTTGGACTTGATCAACTAAGTGGATTTTCGCAAATAATAAAAAGTGAAAGTTGAAGTTTGTTAAAATGTAAAATATATTCAAGGTCATTAAGTTGAACTTGAAACATCTGAAATTTTTGAAAGGTTTGTTTTGGACATTAAAATTTGAAATGTTGGAAGTATAAAATTTCAAAGATTGAATCTGAAATGTTTATTTGAATGTCCGAAATTATTTAGATAAGAATTAAAGATTGAGGGGGAATTGATAAAGCGAAGATTGAACATACCAGAAAGTTTAAAGCTAGGGGGAGCAAAGCTGAAAGCAAGAGGGAGCATGTTGATTAAAAGTTTTATCAGGACAAAGCTCAAGAAAAAGGAAGAGGATATAAAGATCAAGATGATAAAGTTTATTCAAGAACTAAAGATCAAAGGACTCATAAGATTTTAAAAGTTAATGACTACGGCAAAATCCAAGGGGGAGTCTGTTGGTGCATATGTCTGTTGCCTACGTCATTATGTATCGAGTCTGAGTGAATAGGGCTTAATCTGTTAGAATCTAGGCGTATTTAAGTAGATTGGAGGCCAAGTTCGCTTGAGATTGTTTATGGGATGTCAAGTTCCGCCGAACTTGACTTGGTCAAGTGCGCCCGAACATACACTCTCTTCAGCGAAATTCTATTCCTATAAATAGGTGCCTTGGTTATTTCATTTGTAAGTTGGAGAGTTTTTGGCACAGAGACGACGAAGCTATGTCGGATCCGGTTATCGAATATATTGAACTTTAGATCAATGAAAACAACGTTTAAATGAGTAATTCTTGTTATTTGGTTAACTTGTCATTAGTTTCCGCCTAATTTGAGAATAGATAACAAATTTAGGTTCCCGTGCTAATTGTGGACGGTCCTATCAATGTTATTACTCATAAATTAGGTATTGACATATCTTTCAGGCCAATACACTAAAAAAGGAGAAAGTTTACACCTTAAAGAAATGCCATCATCCAATAAGAGGTAGATAAGTTGTATAAAGCAGGTATGATTAGCGTGGTAAGTACCCAAAATGGTTAGCCAACGTGGTTGTTGTTCAAAAGAAGAACGGAAAGTGGAGGGTATTCGTTGATTTTACCGATTTAAACAAGGCATGTCCCAAAGATCCTTTCCCGCTACCCCACATTAACGCCATGGTGGATGCTACGGCGGGTCATGAGTTGTTAACTTTTATGGATGTTTCATCTGGATTTCAGCAAATTCAGATGGAACCATCTGACCAAGAGGACACAACGTTCATGACACCCACCGGTATATATTGCTATATTGCTATGCCCTTTGGTTTAAGAAATGCAGGTGCTACATACCAATGGCTGGTGAATATGATGTTCAAGGAATAGCTTGGACACACTATGGAAGTATATATAGATGATATGGTGGTCAAGTCTAAAAGAGTAGAAGATCACCTGAAGGAACTCGAGGTAGCATTCAACATCCTTGACCAATATAACATGAAGTTGAAACCATCCAAGTGCCATTTCAGGGTCGAAGCTGCAAAGTTCTTAGGATATATGGTGACCAAAAGAGGGATCGAAGCTAGTCAAGAGAAGATCAAGGCTATAGTAAACATCAAATCTCCTGCCAATGCCAAGAATGTGCACAGATTTATTGGGAGGATCGCAGCTTTAAACAGATTCATATCAAAATCCTCAGAAGAATGCAAGGATTTCTATGATATTCTGAGAAAGAATAAAAAGTTTGAATGGACTGAAAAACATGAGGCAACCCTCAAGGATTACCTATCCTCTACACCAGCTTTGATGAAACTAGAAGATGGAGAAACATTATCCTTACATCTAGCTTTTCAGGTAAAGCGGTAAGTGTGGTCCTAATCAAGGCCAACGATATCCTGTATACTATGTAAGTAAAAGTCTACTTGATGCTGAGGCCAGGTATTCTCATTTAGCGAAACTAATTCTTGCTTTAGTTATGGCTTCTACTAAACTTAGACATTATTTCGAAACTCACACTATTATTGTCAAGACTAACTTTCCTATTAAGCATGTTCTCAAGAAACCTGAGATGTCAAGTAGAATGGAAAAGTGGGCAATCAAGCTTAGTGCATATGACATTAAATATGAACTAAGGATTGGCATGAAGTCTCAGGCTTTAGCTGACTTTGTGGCTGATTTCAGTAGTGATCTACAAAGGGAAGCTGAACTGGAAGTCAACAACTCGAGGAGACCAAGGTGTAGGTCCGTTGTACGGTCATTTGGGCACTAATCTAGCAAACCTAAGGTAAACATGCGGAATCTGTTTGCTTAGGCAACATTGGATACACTCATTTGTTTCTATTTAATCACTGTTTCATTAATATTCAATGTTACAAATCCTGGAAACACTTTGACAGAGCTTCGCCTCTGTCGTGACAAAATCTCTGAAGTTACAAATGAAATGAACAAGCTAGCTATTTCTACAAAAACAAGTTCGCTGGAGATGATTGAAGTTCGAGCGAACTTGTCAAAGTCAAGTTCGGCCGAACTTGTCTTCATCTTACAATATGAGCGAACTTGACTAAGAACCGTATAAATACTTCGTTTCGCTAGCCTATTCTATACAGACTCGATACAAGACAAAGACATAGACATACTGTACTAACAGACTCCCCCTTGGATATAGTCTTTGTCTTGATCAGTCTTCCAAATCCTTTATCGTTAGATTGTGATGACGTAGGCAACAGACATATGCATCAACAGACTCCCCCTTGGATGTTGCCGTAGTCATCATTCTTCAATTAAGTTCCTGAGTCTTTAATATTTCTTGATTTTTATATCTTGAATAACTTTAACATCCATGCTCCCCCTTGCTTTGAGCTTTCTGGTATCTTTAATCAACGTGTTTATCTAGCTCCCCCTCAAATGATGCTTCAAATCTCTAAGATTTGACGATTAAGAACAATCAAACGTATCCACACACAAACAATTTCTTAACAGTCTCGTTGGTCCGGCTCACATTCAACATTATCAAGTTACCATGGAAGATTTTTTAAAGAAATATTTTTGGAATTTTAATATTGAATGCAAAAATGTAAACAAACTGAAATATAATATTTACAACTTATAGTTTTTTAGAAAACGTGCTAGAGGATCATATCAGTTTACTGAGACATATCAGCTGCACCGTTGATCTAGATGAAACACTCTGTTTAAACAATTCACAAGGATTGTCGATATTGTTGTCCACTTAAACTCAATCTAGAAACTTTCGTAATGCTTACTGATACATTAAGGTACATTAATTTGCACTAAGTTCTTATAGACCCCACGATCTCAGCATATCCCCTCATCATGTAATACACTGACTCAAGTAATGCCTTTAAACATTCATCAACTATGAATTATGTGAAGATAACGCAGAATATTTAAACATTAACAATCAGGTCGATCTTCCGATACGCAGAGAAAGTCCAATGTTTAAACAAAATAAGAAATGAAAAACAAATTGAAATTGTTTAGATCTTAACCACCAGTTCGATATTCACATATACGCAGAGGTGATCCCAGATTTAAATGAAACACCAAGTAAAATAAAGCAGAAACGTTTAGGCACTAACATCCAGTTCGATACTTTCGTATACACAGAGGATGTCTAATGCTTAAACAAAATAAAGAAATAAAACAAGTTTAAATCTTTTGAAAATGAAAACACAATCACCTTGATTATTTCAGTAAGATGTGAAAGTTCACAAACTAACCGGTTTTTATGCTTTTCAGCATTTAGCGATTACCGAGTAGGCACACGCTCACGAAGGACAAAACTAAGTACTATCCTTTCAATCGCGTTTCCCACTAGAACTAGGCTTTTCTTTTTAGGTTTGTATCATTTTCGCAAAAATACTAGTCTAGCTGAGCCTACCGACACATCTTTAGTAAGATTGTTTAACCATTTTAAAAATACATATCTTTAGCATGCACTGATAGTTCACTGATTTACCATCATTTCCTCTTTTCGCACAAGTAATCTTATTTTTCATTTTTAATGTTTTTGATATTTTTAGATTTTCTACTGTTTTTGGTTTTTTTTGAAAAAAATTATCTATCTAAAATGATTTTGAAATAATGTTTTTCAATTTTACAAGAATTTTACAGAAATTTTTTATTTTTGACAATTTTAAAATTTTTCTCCCCCTAAAATTGAAAAGATTCTTTCGAAATCGAAAATAAAAATCTTCCATTTTAACCATTTCATGATTTTTTACGAATGTGAACGCGAGACTACCATTTTGTTTGTGTGGAATATCACTCCTGTCTCTTGTCTCTATGCATAAACAACCACTGCTTCTGAAATGACGATTAGGTTGAAGCTTGGTTATCCTGCACATTAAAACAAACATTAATCAGTATTGAATTGGAACCAAATCCATTCTGGACTTAGGTTTACCAAATTCATTAACATCTGAAGTAAACAAACATTCACACTTTTTTTGATATTCAAACAGTTTGATAGAACTTTATTTGAAAATTTTACTTTCTTTGATTTTTTAACTGTTTGAATTATCAATTTTTTCTCCACTGCTCTCTCTTTTGTCCTCAGATTTGTATCTGATGAATTCGTTTTACTTGACTGTGAGTAAAATGATTCATTAGATCTTTTATCTGATTTTTTAGACGTATCCGAGGACAAAATCTTTTCCAAATACTCTCTAACTTTTTTTCTCTTTTTTCTCAATCTGTCTTTTTGCCCTTGTGATAACTTGACTTTTTGTTCTTTGGGCTTCTCTACAGTTTTCTCATTTTTCTTCTCTGTTTTCTTCTCCTCTGGTCTTTTCTCCCCCTGAGATTTAACTAATATTCTTTTCAGATTAGTCGGACAATCCCTGGAAATATGACCTTTGATTTGACATTTATAGCATCTTCTTGTATCAAATCTCTTTTTCAGGCAGTTAACATCAATGTGTCCACCAAATCCACAGTTGTAACACACTCTGTTATCGTACCAATCTCTCCATTCAGACCAAACACCCAAATCAGCACATTGATTTGACGTGTAGTAGTCATCTTTCTTGCTTCTTCTGTAAAATTATTTGACTTTGAAGCACTGTGGTCCGACCTCCACCACTTATTCTCAAATTTTTATGAGTTTTTATAATGATTGGATGACCGTACCGATGAGCTTTTATTTTTGTTTTGAAAATTTATAGAATTTTGTTTTTCATGTTGTTTTTGTTCTCCATTCTGCTTAGAAGGTTTTTGTGTTGAGCATTCACCTTTTTCAGCAGATTGTAGAACAGTTTCTTAAAATTTTTCTTTTAGTTTCAAAAATATTTCCTTTTTATCATTTTCATCATCAGCATTATCATCACAATCCTCAATTATGACATCGTCATAATTTGTGACACTGTCACTTATTGGAATTTCCTTTTTATTCTTATTGAACGGTTTAGGACATATCTGATCTAACATTACAGATGAAGTCACAAAACCTTTCAATTGTGTATCTAAATCATTAATTTTATTTTTTGCAATCTCAACTCTAATTTTTTCAAGATGCGAATTTATTATATTTTGTTTTTCAATAACATTTTTATTCAAAACAGATTTTTCATTTTCTAAAATTTTTATATTATTTTGAAAGTATTTCACATTTTGTAATTTTTTATTTTCTAAAATTTTTATTTGATTTTCAAAATTCGTTTCATTTTCTTTTAACTTTTTTTTTCTTATGTTAAACATTCCAAATCTTTCAAAAGTTTGACACTAATAGATTTGAATTTTTGACAAATTAAGCACACAGATTCAATACACTTTGTGCAAGGTTTTTCGACCTCCACAATTTGTACCTTTACCACTTCGTTATCAACAATTTTTACCTCTGACTTTACCTTCTTGCTTTTAATCATCTCAGCACGCTCCAGATATTTAGCACGTAGAACATTCCATAGCTTTTGTGTCGTATCACATTCTGGTAGCAGATTCAAGATATTTCCTTTCACCGATTGTTGTATCAGATTAATCATTTTCTTTTTAGCAAAATAATCATCTTATTGTTGAGTAGAATATTTGCACTTCCCCAGAATTTGCTGATTTTCATCTCTAGGAATGACATAACCTGTCTCAGTCACGACCCAACTACGGAAATGCGTAGCTTTGACCCAGCTCTCAAATTTTCCTTTCCAAACATCATATTCATCTATATTCATCAACATAGGAGGCTTCATGGACTCCATTTCGTTTTCCAAACTATTCTGTCGTTCAAAACACTTGAAAAATGATTAGCAAATAGGCAATTTTTAGAAAAAAAGTGGACTTTTTAATCGACAATACTAACGTATCGGTTTGCAAAAAACGTTTAATCGACAAATTAACGTATCGGCAATTTTCCAAACTTTTTTTTACCAGATTAGAGCTTTAAACTCGTCTCGTCAATACGAATCTAACGATATATAATGTCCGAAACGTTTTTCGGTATTTTATTATTTTTTGAAACCTTGGACAAGTTCGGTCGAACTTGTCACAGTGTGTGAAACTGAGTTATTTAACAAGTTTGGGCGAACGTGTGTCACTCAGAATACAAGTTCGAGCGAACTTGTGAGAAAATCCAAAGGAATCAGCAAGTTCGGGCGAACTTGGAGAGAATTTCAATCAACTTTTGATCAAGTTCGAGCGAACTTGGCTAAAATCCTTGAAAAATCAATCAAGTTCGGGCGAACTTGATGAAAAATGTGAATTTTTCAGTCAAGTTCGAGCGAACTTGATGTTAAGTTCGAGCGAACATGAGTTATTCGACATGGTTTTTTGCAATTTTTGACATGAATTCGTTTGTTTTAAGCTCTGATCTTTTCAAGGGTTTATCTATTATGGATTTTACGTATTATACTTGAAAATCAGTCCACTTTGTCCGTGAATTGTCCAAGAAAAGTTAAAAATAGAAGAAATGAGTAGAAGATGAGATGTTCTATGTTCAATGTCTTCAAATTAGGCCAATCCTGCTCTGATACCACTTGTAGGTCCGTTGTACGGATCGTTCGGGCACTAATCTGGCAAACCTAAGGTAAACATGTGGAATCCATTTGCTTAGGCGACATTGGATACACTCATTTGTTTCTATTTAATCACCGTTTCATTAATATTCAACGTTACATATCCTGGAAACACTTTGATAGAGCTTCGCCTCTGTCGTGACAAAATCTCTGAAGTTACAAATGAAAAGAACAAGCTAGCTATTTATACAAAAACAAGTTCGCTGGAGATGATTGAAGTTCGAGCGAACTTGACACAGTCAAGTTCGGCCGAACTTGTATTCATCTTACAATATGAGCGAACTTGACTAAAAACCTTATAAATACTTCGTTTCGCTAGCCTATTCTATACATACTTGATACAAGACAAAGACATAGACATACTGTACTAACAGACTCCCCCTTGGATATAGTCTTTGTCTTGATCAGCCTTCCAAATCCTTTATCGTTAGATTGTGATGACGTAGGCAACAGACATATGCATCAACATAAATGTAAACCGATTCGGTAGAATGTTATTACAGAAAGGAGTAGAAGTAGAATGCAACGGAAGTCTTCATTCATTCATACCGAAAGAGTATACATCTTTTATAAGTCCAGCTGCCGGAGTTCCTGGAGAGAATCCGGCAGCACCTCCCCGTAGGGATGCCAAAAACTTAAATGACAAATGAACAACACACCTACATATAGGGAGACAAGTTCGCTGGAGTGTAGGTGAGTTCGGGCGAATTTGACTATGTCAAGTTCGGCCGAACTTGACATCAACATGTAATCTTAAGCGAACTTGGCCCTGCTATAGTCAAGTTCGAGCGAACTTGACAAATACAGGTCAAGTTCGGGCGAACTTGATCCCTTTAACACTGAAATCTCCGTATTTCGGTCGTGTGTTTGATTCTAACCTATACAATATTTAACACACCGCTCTATCTAGCCTATTCGACAAGTGACGAACACCAGGTGCACCAACAGATTCCCCCTTGTTCGTTACTGTCGAATCTTGGTCTTCAAATTTGAGCCGTGTTTGAATATTCTGCAACTTCAATCAATGTATCTGCCGATGTCGTTGAAACGCGTCAACAAATTCCCCCTTAATTGATGATTCGGGTTTGCATTATCAACATCTAATTCCCCCTAAAATCTCCAGTTCAGATATTTGTTGCATAGTTTCCAACCTCCTCTGATTTGCTTGACCGACAGATTATCTTGAATAGACACCAATTTGAAGGTCATCAATGCAGCTTCTCCATTTTAACTTTAACCACATCCGCGTTCAGTTTAGCGCATATCTCCCATGCTCGATCTTCCGATCTTCAAAACTCAACCGGCAATTGATAGAAACTTCAAAATACCACACCGGTGAACTTCAAATCAATGTTTACCCGCAAAAATCTGAAATCCCAATTTCCGTAATCACTCCTGATCAGCAAATCGGTAATCTTTTTCAATCAGTAAATCTTCATCGGAACCAAATAATCTAATAACACTTCGACTCTGAGAAACATTCGTCCGCGATCAAAATCACATTCTTCTTCTTCAGTCATGATGTCAGATATATAGCTATCTCCGGTAGACCAGCGCCACTTAATCACCAAACATCATCATCCAACGGCGGTTAGTCCAAAGAGAAGAATGATTCATCTGCTTGAAGATTAAAAATAATTGCCACCAAAGGTTATCATCAGATTTCCTTGGTAATTTTGAAACCATCCGTCTTCGGAGCTAGTCACTAATTCCTAAGAATATCACCAAACGTTTTGAATGTTTTCAGTTCCTCACTGGTACCAATGACTGCTAATCCAGCTAACTGTTCCATGAACGAAGATCAGGACTTTAACCCTTAGCATCAATCTGGATCATGATCTGAATAATCGGAACTTCCTGTGATCACAAAATCCTAAATGGATAATCTCTTTCGTCAGCAACTGGTACACTTCTTTGTCTGGAAGATCCGATCCCATAAATCATCTTCCTTAATCATGGTACCGCGTACAACCCAGGGCAACTGAAACTACAAAGCATCCTTATCTCCTGGCGGTTAGTCCAGTCAATAATTCATGTGCAAAGCAGAGTTAAAGATAGGCAGTCGTGTGTGCTTCCAAACCATACGCGCGACTCAGGTGTCAATCAACAACCATGACCGCAGAATCTGATAAACATCTCCTCCAAGACTCAGTTATGTAACCACCTGCTTTCAAACTTGGCATCAACTTGATCAATTTACAAATGAATCTCAAATCTCGGTATTTCCCGGTTAATCTGTAGTCGGAAACCACCCGAATACTGTTGCAATGTCACGAATTTCAAAAATGCCGGAATCTTCAAATATTGAAAATTTTTTATTCCCCCTCATTTTTTCAAATTCTGACCATACTGAAATTTTCACTGAAATTCCCCCTCAAATCCGGAATTTTCAATATTTAACAAATGCGGAATTTACTTTAATGCCCATCGGTAGTCTTCAACCCTAATGATCACCAAATTGCTTTGGTATCAATGACTACCCTCTCATCTTCAACCATCTCTAACCTCATCATCTCAACCTCTCTCTAAGGGCTCCGACAGTGTCCCCGAATAGTCAGTATCGGACGTTAAAATTTCGAAAAAATTTCTATCACCAAATTTTTTCTGGACACCCAACTCATCAAACCGAGAAATAAATATTTTTTTTATTTTTTTTATTTTTTTAGGCTCCTTCACAAGTTCGGGCGAACTTGTATATGCTAGAGAGACAAGTTTGGGCGAACTTAGTCAAATTGTGACAAGTTCGGGCGAACTTGGTTGGCCACCACCAAGTTTGGGCGAACTTGCATGAAATAGACAAGTTCGAGCGAACTTGTGCTTAATTTCAATGAAAATCAGTCGAGTTCGGGCGAACTTGATGAAAATTCATGAAAAACTTTGTCAAGTTCGGGCGAACTTGATGAAAAGTCTTAAAAACCATGTTAAGTTCGGGTGAACTTGACCTCGACAGGTCAAGATCGGGCGAACTTGGTCTCCCAAATCAGCCATTTTTTTCACATTTTTCGATTCAAAATCCTTATTTCTTCGAATTTCGAGATGATTTCACCATAGATCTGGTCGAAATTAGTTTTCTAACAATCCTATCCGTTCAATATTGGATTTTGTCCGTGGATTGTAGGTTTATTTCATGATTTACGTCCAAAACCCCTCCTAATGTCCATAAATGTCCAAATTCATGAGCGCAGGTGATAACCGTAGCTCTGATACCAATTGAAGGTCCGTTGTACGGATCGTTCGGGCACTAATCTGGAAAACCTAAGGTAAACGTGCGGAATCCGTTTGCTTAGGCGACATTGGATACACTCATTTGTTTCTATTTAATCACCATTTCATTAATATTCAACGTTACAGATCCTGGAAACACTTTGACGGAGCTTGGCCTCTGTCGTGACAAAATCTCTTAAGTTACAAATGAAATGAACAAGCTAGCTATTTATACAAAAACAAGTTCGCTGGAGATGATTGAAGTTCGAGCGAACTTGACATAGTCAAGTTCGGCCGAACTTGTCTTCATCTTACAATATGAGCGAACTTGACTAAAAATCTTATAAATACTTCGTTTCGCTAGCCTATTCTATACAGACTCGATACAAGACAAAGACATAGACATACTGTACTAACACAAGGATCCTTGGACACTCTTCACAGACGCAGCTTCAAATGTCAAGGGAATTGGACTAGGCTTACTACTAAAATCTCCATAGGGGGACATTATACCCAATCTATTGCTTGTGAATTTCAAACCACTAATAACGAGGCAGAGTATGAGACCTTAATTAGCTAAGCATACAAGGATCGGGTATCTTCAAGCATATGTAGATTCTCTACTAATTACTAATTATCATAATGGCTCCTACACTATTAAAGGCGAAAAGATAATCAAATACTTAGAGATAGTCAGGAAACTGGCAGATTCTTTTGTTTTTTTTTCAAGTTAACACATATACCTAGGGAAGAAAATGCAGAAGCAGATGCTTTAGCTAACCTTGGGTCATCACTAAAGATACTAGAGGATATTAAGATACCTATTATCCATATTTTAACTCCTACAATAGAAGAAAAGGAAGCCATGGAGATAGTGTAAGATGCTTCAATTGTGCCTAGTGATGATGTGTAGTCAACATCAGGATCCTGGATCATTTCAGTTCTGAATTACATTCAAAAGGGGGGAAATCCCCGCTGGGGAAAATCCTAGTGCCTTCAAAATTAAGGTATCTCATTTCACGATATTGAATAACATATTATATAAAAGATCTCTTGCAGGTCCCTATCTGCGATGCATCGAGGATCCAGAGCACTATTTCAAGGATCCTCAAACTGGGGGCAGAGCCGTATTTACAAGGATCCTCATAATAGGATGCTATTGGCCCATAATGAAGAAGGATGTTGTGGAACATGCAAGAAAATGTGATGCTTTCCAAAGACACAATAACATCTTCATCAACCGGTATAGCCCGTACATCATATATCCTCTTCTTGGCCATTCATGAGATGGGGAATGGATATAGTAGACAAGCTCCCCAACGCACCTGGAGGAAAAGCGTTTATACTAGCTATGAAAGACTATTTCTCCAAATGGATAGAAGTAGAAGCCTTTGCTCAAGTCAGAGAAAATGAAGTTATATCCTTCAATAAAAGAAATATTATTACTAGATTTGGAATTCCTTCTGAAATTGTTTGTGATAATGGATCCCAATTTATTGGGAGTCGAACTACTAACTTTTGTGACAGCTGGGGGTTAGGATGATAACATCAACACCAGTCCACCCACAAGCTAATGGTCAGGCAGAATCATCCATCAAATTCATCATCAACAACTTGAAGAAAAAGCTTGGACCCAAGAAAGGAAAATGGGCTGAAGAGTTACCATACATCTTATGGGCCGATAGAACAACTCTGAAGAATGCTACGGGTCAAACTCCATTCTCCCTAGTCTTTGGAGCCGAGGCAGTGATCCTTATAGAAATGGTGGTTCCTGCAGCCAGAACAAGCATTCATGATCCTGAAACAAATGCGGAGAACCTGACTCAAGACCTGGATACTATGGAAGAGCTCAGGGATTTAGCAACAGTAAGGTTGGCTAGCTATCAATAGAGAATGGCTGGAGCATACAACAAAAATTTCAGGGTCAGAAGATTTCAAGTTGGTGATTTGGTATTAAGGAAAGTCTTCCAGAATACTACAAATCCTGCTGATGGTAAGTTGGCACCAAAATGGAAAGACCCCTACTTGATTGAAACGGAAGATGGAAATGGGGCGTACCGTTTGCTGACCATGGATGGTGAACTCATACCAAGAGCTTTGAATGCTGTTCACTTGAAGAAATACTTTATGTAGGAAGGATCAAGGATTTTCGAAGATTACGATATTCAGTTCAGGTAGAAGGATCCTCAAAGGATATATGGTCCTTATTTTGGCAATATTTAATTAAGTATTTCATATTATCCTAATTACTTTATTATGGGAAAAGGATGTTAGAATCTTATCATCCAATTTAATCTAGTTTTGAGTTTTTGTAGAATTTTTTTACATTTTGACAAAGGATTAAGAGGTTGGCCACCTCTCCAAAGGTTTTTGGGCCTGTCCCGAGCTTAAGGTATCTATTACCTTCTAAGGTTTAAAGGTTTTCACCTTTCACACGAATTGGGTTTTGACACCCTCCAAGTATAGTTCGAGGCAATGGGACCTGTACCTGCTTTAGGGGCTGACAATTTCATTGATGTTAGATATATGTAGGAACCTAAGTATAATGGTAGACGTACCATACATCCATTCCTAAGGTTTTGGCATTTTCATGTCACTCACGATGGGTCAGTCGCTAGTGTGGGCCATACCCTAGCATCCTAAGGTTTCTAACGTTTTCATGTTAGCTCAAGGGTTTATTTACATATTACGTATGATTGGACTTGTCCCCAAGTTATTTGGGCTTGTCCACAGTTTATATGTGTAACCCTTGTGCCAAAATCTCGGGCTTTCAAAAACTTTTTCTTTGAAGGCTTTCCGATAACTGATACTTAAACGTAACTCATTTTCGAGTATCAAAACACTTTGTTTTGATACCAAATCAGTTTTATAAACTTAGTTAGACATGTTTGACATGTCTAACTCATCACTTTTAGTTTAGTATTTGTTTAGGTTCGTAAGTCGAGCGATCCTGACCACCGCTTTGACTTTCGAATCCGACCCGTTTGGTCAACTTTAGGATCCGACAAAGCCCATTATTATTACCATAGTATTATAGGGAATAACTCTCTGAGGTTATACCTTATGATCATACAGTTTGGTTAGTTAAATGACAAGTCGACTATATATTCTTTAAAATGCCGAAAATGCCACAAATTAGTTTTGAAGATATAAGAACATTGTTTTGACATCAAAATTGATTATACAACTTATATAAACTAATTTTAGCATATTAGACTTGTCATAGGACATATTTAACCATTCGAACCC
Organism: Scalesia atractyloides; assembly: GCA_947069175.1. NCBI lineage: Eukaryota > Viridiplantae > Streptophyta > Magnoliopsida > Asterales > Asteraceae > Scalesia > Scalesia atractyloides. The sequence continues at coordinate 20,873,234 of CAMTDV010000010.1, forward strand.
ACAGTTACGTTTATGATCCGTTAAAGTGACGTAAACCACTTTAGTGAGCCGTATCAAGTCAAAACACTTGGTAATGCTTCCAATCCAGAATGTTTGATATTATAAACCATATTATACAAGATCCAACTCTTGTTTGGTTTATATACCTCATTCTATCTGAATCCTCGTTTTCAAGTTCCACACACTAACATGTAGTTATCCGATACACTAGGAACCACTTCAACACTTGAACTCTTGATTCTTTGAGCTTTGATATATGATTTGAACAAGATCTATACGCAATTCCAGGCGAGTACTTAGCCCCCCTCTTTTACGTTTTTCAAATGCTTTTGGGGTGATTCATATGTGTAATCAAATTTTCACAATGTATGGCATTTATGTGTTTACTAAGTGCATTTTTGTGTAATATTCCTTTTATACAAGACATGACAATTGGGGACACAAACAAATCCTTAATAGTATCTTTCTATCTTTATAGATTGATTCTTGTAGGATACTTTAAGTACAGTCTTAAATCTTCCTATCTTCATAGTGGGATTTCTAAGAAGTGCTTTACAAGACGATGGTTATTGTTTATGTGTAGAGATTTTGGTGATTTAGATAACGAAACTAGAGTAATATAATAACAACATGGTGGATACACCGATGGTACTTCCTATATATAATTGTGCTTATTATATTACCCTTCGTAGCCTTATCCGAATCACATTAGGATTTTGTGTTCGATTGATTCAAAGTACAATATCCAATACCTTGTAGAACTCTTACATATTTTTATATGTTAGATTCTTAGAAGGATAACCAAAGTATTATTTTAAATCATTGATTTGATTTCTAATAATACTCACACGAGTTATGACAAATTTCAATATAGTTATTATTAATCCTTGATTGGATTTCTAATAACATACTCACAAGTTTTATGACTAAATTCAAGGTGATTACGATGAACAAAGTACAATTTTCAATGGCATAGAAATTTCTTAGCATTAATCATGTTGCCATATACAAAACTATTTTGTCATAAGTTTCATAATCAAGTTAATGTATTGCAATGCTAAATCTTTTTGCCATTCCTTGGCCTCAAAGAGTCCATTTTAAATAGACGACTCTTGTAGTTGTCGAAGTATTGCAACACTAAACTTTTTTCCATTAACTTGGCTAACAAAACTATGTACTCGCCAACATTGTTTGTTGATGTCTCTTTTCACATATGTTTCAGGTTGTTGATCATTCAAGTATGGTACACATAGGAATGCATTCGGGCTTTAGACTTCTTTAATCAAAAGACAACTTCATGCATTCTTTGTATTGTAAAACAATGTTAATAATAGTGAAACAATTTATTAACAGCTGTGGCTGAGTAATTGTAATGTGACTCCTCGATATTTTCGTCGTGTGTTGTTTTATTACGCGATCAGGGTGTTACAGATTGGTATCAGAGCACTAGTTATAGGGAATTAGGTTATTAGAATTCCTTTAACCTATTCTATAACCTTCCTAGGGGCCCGAACATGGGTAGACTTAGGATCTCCATCATAATCCTCATCCTTACTTGTGCTACAATTATCCAGTGAGTTACAAATCATCTATCTTTAGATGATTTATCCTAAATCCTTAGGTTTATTGCCTCAAGGTATTCCTCAAAATATTTTCTCAACAACATTTTCATTGGAATACTTCTCAAAATGTTTTCACAAACGCTCTCAACAAAATGTTTCTCAACCTATTTATCTCAAACATTTTATCAAAAGGTTTTTCGAAATGCTTGTTCAAAGGTTTTCGTTAAAATGTTTCTAGATTTATTTATATCTCAAAAAGATTTCTCAAAATGTTTTACTCTCAAACATTTTTATCGAAATCTTGGGTTTTAATAATGTGAACACATGCAATTTGGAAGGGTGGATGCCTGTACCCTGAGTTTTCTGTCTAAGGCTATAGTGTTCGTACAAATCCGCATTATCGGACCAGTCACTCTTACCTGGGAACTCTTAGGGTGAGTGTTCACTTATTTGCTAAAGCATGTCTTCTCGAAAACATTATGAAAACCCATCTACCTTGATCAGTCGAACGATTCCAAAACACTGCTACTCGTATGATACTACTCTGACATGTTACCTTCGGTAATATGTTACGACAATATTCAACCGATCCGAAACAAATTTCACTTTTATCTCACGACACTTTATAATTCTACTTCATTTTCAAATACTATTTTTCGCTTTTCAAATTTTCAAAATTTTATTTATTTGGATGAGAGTTTTCAAATTTTATACACGAAGTTTATTTATTTAAAAAAATTCGATTAAAAATATTTTTTTATCTTAAAAATTAACCTTCAAAGGTAAAGAAGTTTTATCAAACCATTAACTTGGTTTGTATTTTCTCATCCAAAAGTATAACAAAAGTTTATTTTCAAACAAATTTCGAAACAAAATTCACCACACTATTTTTCTAGGTACAAGAACACGATTTTTGAACGAATACCAAGTTGAGATTTTCAAATGACTATGGTGTTTAGATTTATAACAATTTTACAAAATCTAACTTATTTAGTTATAGCTACTTTTTCAATATGCCTCCTCATCGTGACGTCTTGAGGAACGCTGAAATTGCAGCAATGATAGCTCAGTAAATAGCTACTGTACTCCCAGACCTTGTTGCCCAACTCAATCAAATCTACTACAATAACAACAACAACAACAACAATGTTCCTACGCCATGTAACTACAAACAATTCAACTCAGCTAAACCACTCGAGTTTAATGGGTCTGAAGGAGCAACTGGGCTCCTACAATAGTTTGAGAGTATAGAAAGCACATCCGCCATGTTCAGTGTCCTAGTGAGTGCAAGGTAGAGTTAGTCTGGAGTGTTTTCCAAAAAAGAGCACTCACTTGGTTGAACGGAGTCATGAGAGACAGAGGTGCAGAAGTAGCTGTGGCACAAACGTGGGAAGAATTCAGGAATCTTATGATGAAAGAATTATGTCCACGACATGTAATAAGGCTACTTGAAACCGAATTCTATCACCTTAAACAAGAGAGTGGGGAAAACCGTGCCTACACTGACCGGTTTGAACAGTTAAGCCTACTCTGTCCCATTATGGTCACACCTTTGGATCGGGCCATAGAGAAATACATTGATGGCTTACCTGATCCTTCAAGATATTGTCACTGGCAACAAACCCGCAACGCTTAGAGAGGCTAAGAATTAGCCGCCACCCTAACTGACTCCCAAGTTAGAAAAGGGAAACTTTTTAGAAAGGGAGACAATAAACGAACTACACAAGAAACAAAGGGTGAACCTTTTAAAAATTCTAAGAAGCGTAAGACTTCAAAGAATTATACGATCGCTGCACCAATCCCACTTAACTCAGTACCCATTAGGGGGTCTTATCATGGGAAACATCCTCGGTGCAATCGTTGCAACTATCACCACCCAACAAATTCTCCGTGCCGCCAGTGTACAATCTGTGGGCTTTTTGGACACCTAGCTGCGACCTGTCGTATCCAAAACCAAGCAGGCCCTACTTAAACAAGCCCTCAGCTGGAGAATGTTTCAATTGCGGTGATTTAAATCATTTCAAGTGAAACTGCCCTAAGTTCACTAATGCTAATAGACGAATGTACAATGTCAATGAAGTTCGAGCTGATGATCAAGAACTCATGATCATTTGAACCTCTACGTTTTCTTTTTATTATCCAACAACTCATATTTCAATAATATTTTTAATGACAATATAAATTTCAAGATTTTTTTCTTCATTCTTGTTATTCGTATTTCAGTTACAAATTCCAATATGATTACACTGTGTGTAATTAGAACTACATACCAACTTCGAGGATTCTATTCTTTATTATTAGGAACTAAATCTCGCAAAGAATAACATATTATGATTTGCACGTTAGTGCATTCATACAATCACTGCAAAACAAACACTAGAAATACTATGTGCCTATCACTACTTCTTTTGCTCTTCATGTTATTTACATACATGGATTGTTAATCTATTATGTATTGTACATGATTACAAATACACTATTGCTTAGTATGTTGACTTAGCATACCTAGCACATGATTTCAAAACATTTTCACGACATACTTACATTGTTGTGACAATCTATGCTTAGTATATGATGCACGCTATCTCATATTAGTGACCATAGTTGTATAGGGAATAACCCTCTAAAGTTATGCCTTATGGTCATATCGTTTGGTTAGCATTATGTTAAGTCGCTTATTATGCCTTTAATAATGACCAACATGCCCTTTTTCACATAAGTCGACTTTGAGCATATGTAACATAAATTTTGACATACAATATGATGTTACAACATTATTAAACATGTTTTGGCATATAAGACTTATCATAACATATATCTAACCATCGGAACACGTATTTACCCAAATAACAAGTTAAAGTGGCTTAAACTACCTTAACGAGTCATAACGGGTCAAAAGCACTTAGGATCCTTTTCAAATCAGAATGTTAACTTTATTAAACCATTTCATATGAGTTCCAACACTCATTTGGTTTATAAGGTTTCATTCTATCCGAATCTTCCGATTAAGGTCCCGACATTTACATAGTTATCCAATATTAGAACTCACTTGATTTCTCCGGACTCTTGAACTTTGTATATCCATCTTGAACAAGGATACTTTTGCAATCCCTAGTGAGTACATAGACCCCTCTTTTTACGAGTTCAAATAATTTGGGGTGATACACATGTGCTTACTCGTTACTTTCATGCTTTCATGTTTTCATGTTTTCATGATAAATTTTGCTATATTTATATAGTACACATATAGTACATGATTTCAATTATATTTTGCTATGTATGTTGACTAAGCATGCTAGCACATTGATTTCAAAGATACTTTTGCAGCATATATTGACTTAGCATATGAGCACATTGATTTACATTACATTTTTGCTATGTATGTTGACTGAGCATGCTAGCACATTGATTTCACGACATTTCTACTTCGTATGTTGACTTAGCATACTTAGTACATGGTTTAAAGACATTTTTCATGACATTTCTTACATTGACAATGACATTTGGTATGTTTAACGGGACATAATACATTCATTAACATTGATCACGCCACCCGGTAGTATGTAATGGTACCATAGGACTTGACAAATCCCGTTCCCCGCTTCCTAGGTTTCTTTTGAAGTAGGGAATGACAGAATCCGAATACATTTTTGATAAACCTTTGACTTGATAAGGGTTTATCCGACAGTCTCAAGGCTTGAATGTATGCATTAAACAAAAACCCTAATAAATGTTCGTATCAAATAAATCAATGGATTTCAAAACATAAACTTTGATTTAAACTTTTGTTTTGTTCAATGACAACGTTTTGTACACGACATTCGGTTACACACGACATTTGATTATACATGACACTATTACATATGGTTTGAGTGTAGACTTTTACTTGCCATACAAGACAATGATTATTACACTTCATTTGACATACAAGACATGGATTACACTGACATTAGACATTTTTTACACATGACAATTGACATCGGTTTAAAAAATACATAACTTGATGCTTTTTGGTAAGTGATTTAAATAACAAAACATGTGTAATATGATAAAGACATGGTGGATACGCCACTAGTACTTCCTATATATAAGTGCTTTTATCATATTACATAACGTGGCGTTATTTAAACCACTTCGATAAGTACAAGACATGACATTTTGACAAAACATGACATCTTTTACACAAGACATGATATCTTATTTCAAAACAAGACATATTTATACAATTCGTTTTTATTGAATATATATTCAACTATGCATCATTTCTTTTAAACATTTGATTTTCTTGTGATTTTATAAAAGAAAATACTTTATAAGGTTAATGACTATTTTTCCGTTAAAACATCTATCTTAACTTTCCAGTCATGAACCCTCATCAATAAAACCTATGTATCTCACAGGCATTTTTATGCTTACATACCTATTTTCACATGTGTTTCTTGAGCTAATGTTTGAGGTTGATTCATGCGACACTTAGGATGGACTTGGGCTTTAGTGACCTAAATCTACAAGACAATAATAATGTTGTTATTTCGCAAAGACAATTAAATTTCCGTTTTGTTTTCCTTTACTCCAAGACAATGTAATCAAACTTAATATAATAATACAAAACTTTAATTACCATGGTTGTTGAAACAATACTTCTGTTACGACACTCCCCGACGTTTCCGCCGCGGTTTGTTGTTTTACGCAGTCGGGGTGTGACATATAACCTCAGAAGGTTATTCCCTATACAACTATGGTCACAATATGTGTTTGGTCGGATCCTAAGATCGACCAAACAGGTCGGATTCGAAAGTTAAAGCGATGGTCAAGACCGTTCGACTTACGACCCAAATAAAGCACTAAACTAAAAGTGACGAGTTAGACATGTCAAAACATGTCTAACTAAGTTTATAAAACTAATTTGGTATAAAAATAAAGTGTTTTGATACCCGAAAATAGTTCCGTCGTATAATGCGCACTTTGCGCATTATTGACCGAAACTCTGACTCATCACTTCGACTAGTAAACGTGGTAATCAATATGCATGATTGCTATGGATCATAACCATCGTGATTACGATCTCGTTGCAAAGTCCAATTAGACTTTGACTTGACCAATTAATGATCAAAGCTGAAAGTCAAACATTGTTTGACTTTTAACTAAAAATAGCTAAAAATTAATAAACAAGACTATAATGGAACACTTACTTGTGATCTAAGGATGAAGGAAAGACTAGAAAACTCAGATGGAAGACCTCCAACAATGTGGTAGTCTCCACTTAGAGTTATAGAGAGAAAAGAAGTGAATGAGCAAGGAAAATGGTTACAACTATGGAGGTATTAATAGTTGAAGATGATGTGTCGGATCATGCCAAGTGTTGACAGGTGTTGTAGGATCATAACATGTGTCTAGTGATGTGTTGCAACCAGATGAAGTGTGGCAATATCAAGTGCTTAATGTGCAAGGAAGTAGACAAGAAGCTTCCAAGTTGCAATTAGGAAGCTTCTGCTCTGGGCACCCCTTACGGAACGTATGGGGTTTTGCCTTACGGTCCGTAACGCCCTTGCAGGGACATAAGTTTCAGAATTGGCAGAATTGGCCCCTGAACTTGTTTTTGTCGCATTTTGGCACTTTTAACACCCGTTAACCTCATATTAGAGCTTTTTAAGGATGATAAAGCATAGGGAACTTGAAATATGTCCGGAAATGTCACGGATGTCGGTTTGTTTGGTTCTACGGTTGCAGTTTTCGGTTAATTAGGACGAAAATCGTAACGAACGCGCAAATGACCTTAAATACGTGACGAATGATATTTTTGCATTCCAATCATCAAAATACAAGATTTTAATGATTACTATAAATTTTGGATGTGTGTACATTTCTGGATTAGGAAATACGCGAATTGTCGTACTTTCGTAGATTTTGCAAAATAGTCCCTCGAGTTGCATAAGCATGTTTTTGCCATACTAAACCCTTCAAAACTTATTTCTAAGTTATGTAAAGGATATTTAAGGTATGTTTAGCTTGTGTAAATGTTTCGAAGTGTATGTCGCGTTAAACTAATTATGTTTGCGTAACAGCATGCGATTTCACTTCCAGAAGCGATTCGAAAGATCGAAATTGTATAAGGACTGAAATGTGTGAATGCCACATGTAATTATACAATTCTCGAGAATGAAACACAAGATCTCATTGGATTTGAAATTGTTCGGAATTGTACGATGGTTGAAAAGGCACAGATGTTACACCAACCTTATGAACAATATATATATCCTACTGAAATGATAAATTTAATATAACGAGTTGTACAAATTTCCACATAGTCCCCACCGAAATGTAGACCTAATACCCGATACTTACTCTCTTGAGACCGAGCGAATTCGTTACAACTTTGGATTCAAGCAATTTTAAATCTATACGGTCGCTTTCTCTAAAGCACCGTATTAACACCTGTTTCTCCCCGAAACATATATTCACATTTATCCAAAATCCGTTTCTCCCCAAAACATATTTATATCCAAATCCATATATTTTCTATGAAAATATATTCATAGTTTAATAAAAGGTATATTTTATACAAAATGTATATTTATCCTTTTAAGGTGTGTTCTTCCCCTAAAACAGTATAAAACAGTAAAAAGAGGGCGTAGTGACACTCACCTTTGGGTGCGTAATTAAATTAGCGTGATCCCACAATTGTTTCTACACGTCCTAATATACGTAGGAATGATTTATCAAACAATATATCACAAAAATTCCCAAGTTTCTCCAAATCTTGGAATTTTCACATAACTTTCTCGAAAAGTTATTATTTTTTATTATGTTGGCACTTTAATATATATATGAGTTCAAATATGTATATTTTAAGATTTTTGCAACTTGAACGATTTTATTAGTGACCTTAATATGTTATATCTATTATCTCTCCCGTTTATAAGTAGTATATATCTACGATTTGCGCGTCGTAATATATATACATAAACGTACACAATTATTCAATAACATAACACGCGAAAACTTGTTAACTTATATATATTTATCATTTTTAAAGCATTTATATATGAAATAACTTATTAAGTTAACCTATGTATCAATTTTCATGCTCGACAAATAAGTTACAATTTAATACCATTTCCCTGATTTTACCGCTTTAAACTCACAAGTGTACATGCATAGTCTATATTTCATCTATCATGTCAACACTTAACATACTATCATATACACATATTTAAAACACATAACCCATTTTAACACATTAGGTTCACTCATGAACAACCCAGTCTAGTGTACATTGAAAAATGCGTATTTTAGTGATTCGGTAACGTTTTCGGGCGTCGGAAGTCACGTGTGACTAACCAAACACCAATTAAACTTAATACAAGTTAAAATACTTATACTTATATAAAAAATATTAGTTTAGTTACTGATCTTAAATAGTTTGGTAACAACCTCTTAAAAAGGCGATTTTTACCGTTTTTATACCGCATACTTTTGTGTCAAACGTTACCATAACCATCCCAAATTCAAACAACTTGATATTTTAACACAATACATATTATTTACTTATTAAAATGATGGTTATAATCAGATTAGTGTAGCTTTTGTGTAAGTCACATAAATCATGCGATTTCACGTATTTTACAACTCTTGAAGCACCAAGTACAACATGCAAAGCTAGTAAACTTTATGACAAGTGTCATACTACTTTAACACATGAAACAACCTTATTTTTAAGGTTTATAACCTGATCTAAAACCATTTTTATCATGCATAAATTAATCATCATTTCATGACCACTAATCATCATGCATGCTTAAGTACAAGCATCTAATGCATTCTATTCACATCATCATCAACATGTATGGAGTATATCTTATCCAACATGCATTTAACTCATGTTCAAATATTCAAGAACATCTTTATCTTCATATGATTATAATCCAATCATTCATCATAAATGCGAGACATATATATGCATATGCTTTTAAACATACAAATTTAATAACAAAAATTTCACATGCATGTATATATATACACATACATACACCGCCACATATACATACATATATGATTCCAAAATTTCACTTTTCATAACATTCTTTTCACATCAAATAGCTTCCATATGACAACTTTCTACACAAGCATGCGTTCACCTTTTTAAGAATAAAATCAAACATGAAGCAATCAACAAGACCAAAATTCAACCTCTACTCCATACATACATACACTCACGGCTATACACATGTATACACATATCCATTTTTTATTTTCTTTAAAAACTCATTTGTTATTTGTTTCAAGTTAGTGTTTATATCCAAGAACAAGGGAAACTTCCATAACCATCAATCACTATGAATCAAGAACAAGATAAAGTTTTATACCTTCAAGATTCCTAGTGGGTTTTGATGAAAATGATCATATAGAACTTGTTCTAGCTTGAACCTTCTTGAAACACCTTTGAATCTTCAAAACACCTTGAAATGGGATTGTATGAATACGGATTCTTCAAGAAACAAGTTGATTTTTTGAAGATGGATATGGTAAGAGGGTGTTTGGCCGAGCTTATTGTTTAGAGAGAGAGTGAATAATTTGAATTGTGTCTTGGAATTGTGGAATATTATGGAAGATATGCAAAAAGATTTAATCATCATTTGCATCTTCCAAAGCCCACAAGTGTCAAGAGAGAGGCCCTATGAGGCCGCCACCTCTTGCCCACACACACATACAAATCGGATTTATATATATTAAACATATATAGGCTAAACACTAGTATTTAACTGGTTACCGGGTATTTTATCTAGCGTTTTAATCATGTTTTAACGCGTGTTAAATTATTTTTAAAACTAAACTCACTAAAATATTAGTGATCAATACTTTATTTGCCTGGTCCGGTTACGTTGTCGGTATTTGGCAGTATGCACGCTGTGTTGCACAGTACGCGCGTTGTGTTGCGCAGTACGCGCTTAAATTCACAAAATAAGGATTTTAAGCGTTTTAATTTATTTTTACCATTCTATAAAAATAAACTTGTCAAATTATTACCATAATAATTATCAGTTGCCTTAAGTGGCTGTGTTGATGGTATTTTGTCAAATACGCGCAGTACGTGCTTAAACTCGAAAATTAGAGTTTCTTAGCGTTTTAAATTATTTTTGCTCAAGAATATGATTAAATATATTATGTCAATCATAACGGACTATTTTTAGGGTTTTAACATTAATCGGGCGGTTACCGACGTTCGTTTAGTATTTTAACCGTTAAGCGATAAGCGTTCATCTTAAAATTGCCAACATAATTTTTATCAAACTTTGGATTTACCAACGCATCAAATATCATATATAAACATCATAAATAATCAAATACAACCTTTTCTTCATTCATGACACGTGTTCCATTGTATAGAACAACCTAAATAGTTGGGTGTCACAAAAGTGGCTTGCTATTTATAGTTGTGTGGAAGCTCTAGGATCATCACAAGTGTCCCTAGAGGTGGCATGATCAGGAGGGAGGTCCTACCACTTGTCAATTGTAGGAAACACGCTAGAAATTCGAGTTCTTGGGCTCCAAGACAATCAAAACATGTGGCTGCCAAGAAACTGGTTGTTGGGCACCCCCCTACGGTCCGTATTGGGGTTTCTCTTACGGTCCGTAAGGCCTTCGCAGGGGCAGCAGTTTGAATGTTTGCAGTTTTTGCCCCTTGACTTATTTCGTCGTGTTTTGTCACTTTTAACCCCTTTTAACCTAATTATTAGGCTTTATAAAGGTTTTAAAGCATATGTAACTTGGATTTTAATCAGAAATGTCGTGGATGTCGGTTCCTTCGGTTGTACGGTTACGTGTTACGCAAAATTACATAAAACGCTTTAACGAACACGAAAATGATCGAAATTACGCACCGATTGACATTTTTGCGTTCTCATCAATAAAATAAAAAAATTTATTGAATACAAAAATATTTGGATTTGTATATGGGGTCCATATTAAAAAATACGAGAACTGGCAGACTTTCGTACTTTGATGGAAAAGTTCACTGAACTTGTATAAACGTGTTTTGTCATTCTTAACGCTTCAAGACTTATTTCTAAGTTATGTAAAGGGTATATAAGGTATGTGTAGCTTATGTCCTTGTCCCCATGTGTATGTTACATTAAACAGATTACGTTTGAGTATCAGGTAACGAATCGCTCCTAAAAGAAAAATTTTTGAAAGCTCGAAATTTTGCACATGGGTTAAAATTGGTTCCGTAGGAGGAATGGCAAGAATATTCAACGTTTGGTGCAAAAGGTTGATTTCTTGAAAGCTAGCCTCAAGTCCCATCGCCAAGTGGTTGATCGGTCAATGAGGATCTCTTCCATAGCTTCCCTTAGTGCACCTACATACCGGACAAGGGTGGCTTCAAGGGAAGGTCTTATACTCCTCCTGTTGTTCCTAGAGGTGGTCGACGAAGTTCCGCTATTCATGCTCGACATTCTAAGGAAAACAAGAATATTACCACGGCCCCGTGCCAACTTGGAAACATTGTTGTAAAACATTCATTTAAGAGAGTTTTGGGTTAAAATCATAGATTTGTATGATGAAACTTGAAGCTTTTGAAGATATCGGCTACAATAACTAAAATACTTTTTAATTGGGTTCAACTAAAACAACTAAAATACTTTTGATTTTTAATCTTTCAGCTACTTTTTAATTAGGTTCGTATTAATAACTTTAATAACTAGTTTCTTATGTTGAAAGTGAATTTTCTTAACCATTTCTTCATGATGTTGTTGATTTGCTCATGTGTGTCTTTACGGTCTATATAAAGCACGTTAACTACTTGGAAGGGGGGTTTGGTAAAGTTCTTGTCTCGTTCAGTGTATAGATCCTGCGAGAATTTAGTTCAAACTTACTAGGACCTCCTTGAATGCCCTATGGTATTGGATGGCGGGGGTGCGATTAGCTTGAACCCCTCATATCTAAACTACTATTAAAACATAAAATTGGCCTCTTGGGATTGTATCCCTTCAGAATCAAACCACTTGGCCGAGAGTAACGTCACCTTCAAAAGAGGGGCCTACTACTTTTCGCATTAATAACTTGCTTAATTATCTTTCAATATTCTGATCTCTTGGGATTGTATCCCTGCTGACTCAAACCACTAGGTCGAGGGTAACGTCACCTTCAAAAGAGGGGCCTACTACTATAACTAAGATAATCTCTTAAAAAGTCCGAATTTGCGAAAATCATCAAAGGATACGTAAAAGAGGAGTTAGAACCAAGTGATTCTCTCTTGTCTATTTGCATGTCTTTTTATTTATCTTTTTATGTTTAGTTTTATCTTTAAAAACTTTTATGAAAAGTTTGTATGGATTAGACGTTGACGCTAAACCGGTATTAAAAGCTCTTGTTTCCTTGCACTTGCCCTAGTGTGTGTTTCGTGTTTAATAAATTTAAAACTTGACTAATGCATAAATGGACTCAAAATATCAATAAAATCATACACTCTTGGCACACACCAAGTTTTTGGCGCCGTTTTCGGGGACACAAGGATTTTAAGAATGTTTAAAATCGACAGCCTAATTGTTTTTAACCATTTTTTTTTTAACTTTTAGGGTTGTTTTCTGTTTTAGCAAATTATGCACAATCTGCTAGCTGCAGCACGGGGCCGTGCCCATCTAACACGCCCCCCGTGCTCAATAACAGCAGTAACCAAACCGTTTCAAGTCAGACAGTGGTTGACCACAGGGCTATGTCATCTTAACACGGGGCCGTGTCCATTTTATCAGTTACTGAAAACATGACATTAGATCCCAACGGTTAGTAATATCTGACAAAAATATGGATGATATCAATTATTTTTACTTTCGCCACTCTTACGGTGAATGATGTCAACTATGTGGTGGGTTTCATCAAGAGTTTGAATGTTACATTCTAAATTTTGAACCCCATTACCTAGTAGACCCATCGTTTTCCTGTAATAATCACTTTAAGATGGGCGAAAGTAAAAACAATAGCTATCATCCAACCGAATGCCCTCAACCCTCTCTTCCAAATGACATAACCTCTACCGAAATATGACAAATAGAAGAAAGGATTCTCCAAAAACTAAAAGAAATAAAACTTATGATGAATATGAGGTGTTCATCACAAGACAAAAGCCAAGGAGAAATGTTGGGATTACATTCGGATACAATCAACATCAGGGCCATCACACGTACCTCAGCCTCTTTTGAAAGCAATAATGATAATTATCACTGTGTCGATTGTGTCATGAAGGACTCTCCTTTGGCAACCACCGATGCGCTCATTGTTGATGCATATGTCTGTTGCCTACGTCATTTTGTATCGAGTCTGAGCGGTTAGGGCTTAATTTGTTAGAAACTAAGCGTATTTAAGTGAGATAGAGCGCAAGTTCGCTGGTCATGATGGTGTTGATTTCAAGTTCTCCCGAACTTAGCCTCTCACCAGCGAACTTCTAAACCTATAAATAGGTGCCTGGGATTTCATTTGAAAGATTCAGAGATTTTGTCACGACAGAGGCGAAGCTCTGTCCAAGTGTTTCCAGGATCTGTAACGTTTACTAATCAATGAAATAGTGGTTAAACAGTGAATAAGTAGTCTACAATGTCGCCTATGCAAACGGATTCTTCACGTTTACCTTAGGTTTGCCAAATTAGGACCCGAACGATCCGTACGACGGACCCTCAATTGGTACCAGAGCAGGATTGGCCTAATTTGAAGACATTCGACATAGAACATCTCATCTTCTACTATATTATTTCATTTTTAACTTTTCTTGGACAATTTACGGACAAAATGGACGGATTTTCAAGTATAATACGTAAAATCCATAATAGATAAATCCTTGAAAAGATAAGAGCCTAAAATAAACGAATTCATGCCGAAAAATTGAAAACCCATGTTTGAAATCACAACTTCGCTCGAACTTAACATCAAGTTCGCTCGAACTTGACTGAAAAACTTAAATTTTTTTATCAAGTTCGCCCGAACTTGACAATTTTTTCAAAGTTTTTACTCAAGTTCGCTCGAATTTGACTGTTTTTTTCATCATTTTTAGTCAAGTTCGCCCGAACTTGGTAAACATTTGTTGCAAGTCTATACAAGTTCGCCCGAACTTGCTATCTCTTGAAAATTCACATAAGTTCGCTCGAACTTGCTATTTTTCATAACATCTCAACACAAGTTCGCCCGAACTCGCTTTTTTTCTTGAAATCTTTCACAAGTTCGCCCGAACTTGCTATTTTTCTTGAATTCTTTCACAAGTTCTCTCGAACTTGTATTCAAGATGATTTTTCCATAAAATTTCAACAAGTTCGCCCAAACTTGTTAAGTAGCTGATTTTCACACGCTGTGACAAGTTCGACCGAACTTGTCCAAGGTTTCTAAAAAAAAAGAAAAAAAAACGTCACGAACATTATATAGTTAGAATTGTATCGACGAGACGATTTTAAAGATCTAATCTGGTAAAAACAGTTTTCCGAAAAATTTTAAACGTTTTTTAGCAGGCCGATACGTTAATATTGTGGGTTAAAAAGTCAAAATTTTACTAAAATTGTCTGTTTGCTAATCAATTTTCAATTGTTTTGAACGACAGATTAGTTTGGAAAACGAAATGGGGTCTGTGAAGCCACCAAAGTTGATGAGTATGAACGAGCATGAAGTTTGGAAAGGAAAATTTGAGAGCTGGGTCCAAGCTATGCATTTCCGCAGTTGGGTCGAAATTGAGACAGGTTATGTCGTTTCTAGAGATGAGAATCAGAAAATTCTGCAGAGGTGCAAATTTTCTACTCAACAGAAAGATGAATATTTTGCTGAAAAGAAAATGATTAATCTTATCCAACAATCGGTTAAGGAAGACATCCTGATACTTTTACCAGAATACAAGACTGTGAAAGAATTATGCACATCTCTGAAGAATAAGTTTCAAGAGAGTGTAGTAGTTAAGAACTGTGAAGCTCTAGATTCAAGTATATCCACAAATGAGTCTTCAAGTTCTAAACCATCTGCTCGGTCTATGATGTAGACAATTATCAGGCAGATAATGCCAAACTCTTGAATGAGATTGAGAGCTTGACATTAGAATTTAAAAATAAAAAATTAAATGAAAAGAATTTTGAAAACAAAATAAAAATTTTAGAAAATGAAAAATTACAAATGGTAGTAGATTTTCAAAATGAAATAAAAATGTTAAAAATGATAAAATTATTTTTGAAAAATTAAATATAGAAAATCAAATAGCAATAAATTCTCAAATTTAGAAAATAGCTCAACTTGAAAAAGAAGTTGAGACTGTTATAAATAAAGCTGCTAATTCAGCAAAATTATTTAAAGGTTTTGTGACTTCCTCATTAGAGTTAGATCATATATGTCCAAAACCGATCAATGTTAATAAAAAGAAAATTCGAATAAGTAACATTGTTACAAATTATGACGATATTATAATTGAAGATTGTGACGATAATACTGATGATAAAAGAGCTAAAAATGATAAACATGAAATATTTTTAAAACCAAAAGAAAAATTTCAAGAAACTATTCTACAATCTACTGAAAAAGGTGAATGCTCAACGCAAAAACCTTCTAAGCAGAATGAAGAACAAAAACAAAGTTCTAAAAATTTTCAAAACAAAAATAAAAGCTCATCGGAACAATCATCCAATCATTATAAAAATTCAAACAAATTTGAAAAACAAAACTCACAAAAATTTGAAAATAATTGGTGTAGGTCGGACAACAGTGCTTCAACATCAAATCAAAGGAATAGGAGAAGAAGGAAAGATGGCTGCCACACATCAAATCAATGTTATGATTTGAGTGTATGGTTTGATAGAAAAGATTGATATGAGAAAAGGAAGTGCCATAAATGTGGAGTAACTGCACACATTGCTAAAATATGTCTACAAATTAATCCTTGAAGGTCCGGGATCAGGCGGTTCTAGACGGAAGTTAGTGGATAAACGTATATAACAGTTTCGGTAGAATGTTATTAAGAATGGAGTAGAAACAGAATGCATCGGAAGTCTTCATTCATACCGAAAGAGTATACATCTTTAAGTCCAGGTGCCGGAGTTCCTTGAGATAATCCGGCAACACCTCCCCATAGGGATGCCAAAAACTTAAACTACAAATGAATAACACACCTATATATAGTATGTCAAGTTCGCTGGTGGGGAAGTAAGTTCGCCCGAACTTGCTTAGACAAGTTCGGACGAACTTGACTTCAACAAGACATTCTTAAGCGAACTTGACCCTTTTACATAGTAATCTCCGTATTCGGTCGTGTGTTTGATTCTAAACTATACAATATTCAACACACGCTCAATCTAGCCTATTCGACAAGTGACGAACACAATAGTGCATCAACAGATTCCCCCTTGTTCGTTACGGTCGAAGCTTGATCTTGAACTTCAAAACTTTGAGCAGTGTTTGAATATTCTTCAACTTCAATCAAGGTGTATGTCGATGTCATCGAGATGCGTCAACAAATTCCCCCTTTGATGATCCGGGTTTGCATTAACAACTTTCAATTTCGCTGAAATCTCCAGTTCAGATCTTTGGTTGCACGGTTTCCGATCTCCTCTGATATGCTTGACCGACAATTTTTCTTGAATAACCATCAACTCGAAGCTAATCAATGTAGCAGCTTCTCCATTTTGACAATAACCGCATCCGAGTTTAGTTTTTGAATAAGTGTTGAGCATCGAGAGTTTATTCCGCACACTCCTAAAGTATCAAAAACTCAACCGTGAATTGATAGACACTTCGAATCACCGCATTGGAAAACTTCAAATCAACGAATACCCTTGAAATCTGAAATCCCAATTTCCGTAATCGCAGTTAAGCACCCTTCAGAAAGATTTCATTAGCAAATCGGTAATCTGCTCAATCAACAAATCTTCATCGGAAACAGATAATCTGGTAATACATCGAATCTGAGAAACATACGTCCGTAACCAAAATCACATTCTTCCTCTTCAGTCACAATGACAGATATATAGCTATCTCCGGTAGACCAGCGCCACTTAATCACCAAACATCATCATCCAACGGCGGTTAATCCAAAGAGAAGAATGATTCATCTGCTTGAAGACAAAAAATAATGGCCACCAAAGTTTATCATCAGGTTTCCTTGGTAATTTTGAAACCATCCTTCTGCGGAGCTAGTCATTAATTCCTAAGATCATCACCGAACATTTTGAACGTCCTTGGTTCCTCACTGGTACTAACGACTGCTAATCCAGCTAACTGTTCCTTCATCGGAGATCATGACTCTAACCCTTAAGCATCACTCTGTATCATGTACTGAAAACTCTGAACTTCCTGTGATCACAGAATCCCAAATGTATAACCTATTTTGTCAGCAACTGATATACACAACTTTATCCGAAAGATCTGATCCCATAAATCATCTTCTTTAATCGTGGTACCGCGTACAACTCGGCGCAGCTGAAACTATAGAGCATCCCTATCTCCTGGCGGTTAGTCCAATCAATAGTTCATATGCAAAGGAGAGTTAAAGATAGGCAGTCGTGTGTGCTTTAAAACCATACACGCAACTCATGTGTCAATCCACAACCATGACCTCAGAATCTGATAAACAACTCCTCCAAGACTCAGTTATGTAACCACCCACTTTCAAACTATACATCAATTTGAAATACCTAATGAATCTCAATCCTTTTCATTTCCCGGTTAATCCGCAATCGGTAACCACCCGGATACTGTTGCAGCAGTCACGAATTTCAAAAATGCTGGCATCTTCAAATATTGAAAATATTTTATTCCCCTCATTTTTGCAAATTCTGACCATACTGAAAATTTTCACTGAAATTCCCCCTGAAATCTGGAACTTTCAATATTTAACAAATGCGGATTTAACGTTTAGGCCCATTACTAGTCACGACACCCAAATGATCAACATTCTGCATCGGTATCAATGACTCTCCCGTTATCTTCAAAATTTTGTGACCGTATCCCAAATCTGTACTCTGAAGCTCTAGACGGTGTCCACGAACATGCGCGTTCGGTCATCGAAAACCCGAAAAAATTTCTATCGCCAATTTTTTTCTGGACACTCATCCCATTAATATGATCAACAAAATTTTTTCATGCCTTCAAAATTTCTATCTTCAAATTATTATTTATTATTTTTTTAGGCTCGTGGACAAGTTCGGGGAACTTGTGTAAGAATCACTTTTCAACAAGTTCGGGCAAACTTGTATCAAAGTATAAGATATTTAAGCAACAAGTTCGGGCGAACTTGTAACTATAATTTCAATAAAATCCAGTCAAGTTTGGGCGAACTTGGTTGGCCAACACCAAGTTCAAGCGAACTTGATCACAAGTTCGGGCGAACTTGATGAAATTTCATGAAAATTAACCAAGTTCGGGCGAACTTGGTCAAAAAGTGTCAAGTTCGGTCGAACTTGATGAGAAATCTTGAAAATCCTTGTCAAGTTCGGGCGAACTTGGTCCCCCAAATCAGCCTTTTTTCACATTTTTCGATCCAGAATCCTTATTTCTTTGAATTTCGAGATGAATCCACCATAGATCTGATCAAACATCAATTTCTAACAATCCTATACGTTCAATTTTACTTTTTATCCGTGGATTGTATGTTTATTTCAAGTTTTACGTCCAAAACCCCTCCTAATGTCCATAAATGTCCAAATTCATGAGCGTAGGTGATAACCGTAGCTCTGATACCAATTGATGGTCCGTGATCAGGCGGTTCTAGACGGAAGTTAGTGGATAAACGTATTTAACAGTTTCGGTAGAATGTTATTGTGAATAGAGTAGAAACAGAATGCAGCGGAAGTCTTCGTTCGTACCGAAAGAGTGCCTAGAGTGAATCCGGGAGCACCTCCTTAGCATACTGTACCACTGATGTACTATCATCTTTAAGTCCAGCTGCCGGAGTTCCTAGAGAGAATCCGGCAGCACCTCCCCGTAGGGATGCCAAAAACTTAAACTACAAATGAACAACACACCTATATATAGTATGTCAAGTTCGCTGGTGGGGAAGCAAGTTCGCCCGAACTTGCTTAGTCAAGTTCGGCCGAACTTAACTTCAACAATACAATCTCAAGCGAACTCAACCCTTCTACATAGTAATTTTCGTATTTCGGTCGTGTGTTCAATTCTAACCTTTAAAATATTCAACACACGCTCAATCTAGCCTATTCGACAAGTGACGAACACAATAGTGAATCAACAATCCTAAACCTGCTCATATTGATAGAAAAATTCTGAAGATTTGAAAATACCAACTCAAGTTTTGAAACAATGTACAGATATACAAAGAAGGTGAAACAAGTTATTACTAAGTTCTCAAATTTTGAAACTGTTGAATCCTCGAATTATAATGAACAAAAAGTTTCTACATTGTATTTCAAGAAAGCTTTAACGAAAAATCAATCATGGTTGGTGATAGAAAAAGAATTTACACAGACAGTGAAAATTGAAAGGTTAGACGACTTTCCGAAACTTGAAAAAGTCCAAGATAAACCTAATTGTGAAAAGAAAGTCAAAATTAAGGTTGAAGAAACAACGCCTAAGACTGAAAAGGCTTGAGTGTCTCTATTCAACTAATTGTTTGTGTCTTTGTGCAGGAACTACCGAGATAATGGCAAATTACTGAGAATGGAGTTCCGTAGCACTCGTGAAAGGTGGGTCGGGTTATCAAGTTCTATATAAAGGCCTTATTACATTTCTATAACGTGTACTTTACAATTTTTGAAAATTTTTGGAGAAAATTTTTCGAAAACACATATTAATGACGTTTACTTGAAAATTTTTACAAATTTTTTGAAGAAAAATTTGAAAAATTTCACAAAACCCTCACTGTTGCACAGACAAAACTCGTGGATATAAATTATTATAAACACAAAAGTGTCAAGGTTTTTGTTATCATGAGGGGGAGAGAGTTTAAAAGATAATTTATGAAGCAGTAATGGATGGCGAATTGAAGTGATTCTCATCGGTTGTCAATGTTTTTCTTTAAATCAAAAATTCCAAAAATACGTTTTTGAATTTTAGGGGGAGAAAAAATTTTCTAAAAATCCAAAAACATATTAAATACGAAAAGTACAAAAACATTGAAAAAGGCAAAAAGAGTTTTGTGGATAAAAGGAAATGATAGTACATCAGTGGTACAGTATGCTAAGGATTTTTAAAATTTGAAAGTTTAAACAAGTCTTACTGTTGATGTGTCGATAGGCTTTACACGTTCAGTAAATTGTTTCCGGGATATAAACTAAATTTTACAACTGCTTAATCTTGTGGAATAACATCTCTCGGATATATGGACTTAGTACTCCGAAATTTCGTTTGAGAGATTGCTTGATTCTGAGATACGTGGTCTTTATAGATGGTTGATATCTGGGGTATTATACAAGTTCTTCGGAATTTGCATAAGCAATGGCCTAGAACTTCTATAATGCTTTTGCAAAAAATCCCCTAAAACTGCATTCAATTGGAAATATCGAAGATACTACAATTGCAGTACAAAAAGATTCCACTTTGGAACACTACCTTATAAGTCGAGCCTTCATCTCTCTGTCGTTACGATGGTACTAACCTAAGTTCTCAAGGTCTCGCATAACCCAAATACAGATATCAATTACGCTATACTCACCTGTAAGATGAAATCTATGGAATCTACATGCGGGAGTATATTCTGAGATGGGAACCATAGTTAAGTCAAGTTCCATAAATCATATCTTAACATATCTTGGAACAGTTGAGAAATGTGGTAAGGTTTAAGTGGACAAACATATCGACAATCTAGGTAAACGAGTTTAAAACTTATAGTCATTTAAAGGTCAACGGTACTGGTGATATATCTCAATTACATTGTTCTGTACATAGTTTATCAGTTTTACAGATTAAAACCAAAAAGATTTTCAGTGTGTTTTAGCATAAACTTACAAAAATATAAAAAGATTTTGTTTCTACATTGTTTTCAGCAAACCAATGTTGGAGAACGGATCTTTGAAGTCTGGTAAGGTGCTAAAACTGGTGGGAATCTCACTGAAAACGGGATGGGAGCTAATCTGTAAAATCTGAAAAGCCAAAACGATGAAAAGTTCATTAATTTGAAACTTTGATTTTGAAATATCAACAGTTTGTTCGTAACGGGTCAAACCGGGGTCATTAACTTGAACTCGGCAGACAAATCGGTTAACCAAGGTCATTAATTTGGACTTGGTCAACTGAGTGTATTTTCAGAACTGGTAAAAAGTGGAAAGTTCAGGGTCTAAATTGCAAAACTTGAAAATTGGAAATGAGTTTTAGGCAAGTTCGCCCGAACTTGCTTTGATGGCCGGTTGTTATAAGGTAAGTTCGCCCGAACTTATATGGGCTTGGTGACTTGGGCTTGCAAGTTCGCCTGAATTTGCCAAGGTATAAATGCCTTGCAAGTTTGGCCGAACTTCATTATTCACCATCAAACATTCTGAGCGAACTTAAGAACCTTTGAGCGATTTGTTAAAATTGGCTTGATTACACCGTTACTCTGCCAAAATTTTAGTTGATCTTGGTGATCGCACATCGTTATCAATGGAAGAAGTATTAATCCATGCATTGAACCATGATTTGGACATGAACTGATGAAACTAGATCTGATTTGTTAAAACCTGATAGATCTAGGGGTCTAATGGATGAATTGAACTTAAAAACATGATTAACAACATAAATAGACCGTATATTCAACCTGAATTTGACTAATGGTTGTTAATGTGTTGAGCAGGTTTTGTTTGTTGAAGAAGATAACAAGTTCGGCCGAACTTGTTATCAAGTTCGACCGAATTTGCTAACCTCACAGTGAATAAAAGTTGATCTAAACTCAAGTTCGACCGAACTTCTGTTAAATGTTGAAATTGATCATTATCTAAGAAGATCGACCGAACTTAGTGTTTAGAAATTTGAATGTTAATGATCATAAGTTCGCCAGAACTTATGTTGTAAAGATTGAACATGTTCAGGCGAACTTGGAAAAATCAGACTGTTATACACACATCAAGTTCGCCCGAACTTGATGAATATGTGTTGAATTTTTTTTTGTGATTAGTCTGGTAATGCATGCTAAGTATTTTGCGTCGTTTTCCAGGCTCAAGTACCAGCGCGGGTAATTTCTATGGATTTCTCTGTATTCCATAACACGTGTATCACGCTTGACAAGGCAATATGTCCATCACTGAAGGAGTACGAAAGCATCCTAAAGTTTTTGAAGGATTGCCCTATCCGTCGAGCTATCACGGAGCGTACTGTATCTTATCGTTCCCACACTTATCACTTTTGAATGAACATGAGTCTCAGTGAAGATAAGAAGACCATTACATCATCTGTTCAAGTCGGAAATGAAGTTAAGGAGATCACTGTTACAGAGGATGATATACGCAGGATTCTACAGTTCAACGACGACAAAGATGATCCTATTTTCTTGGACGAGAAGATGGTTAGAGGTTATTTTTACAGGATGGGTTACAAAGGGAGCGTTAATAAGCCGACATTGAAGAAAGGGGAAGTGCCTAATCTCTACAAGCTCCTCTTGCACGCTATTATTCATACTTTCAGTTACCGTAAAGCGGGCCTTGATGATGTGCAAGATTACATGGCCTGTATGGCAACGTCATTGATTTTGAAGAAGCTGTTCAACTATTCTAAGCTTGTTTTTACACATATGTAAAAGAACATGGAAGTTTCGAGATTATGATTATATCTGAGGTTCGTGTAGATGCTAATTGATGAGAAATTCACAGACATTGCATGTGATGTGAACGATGTTCTTTATCTTAGTCATCTCGATGATACAACAGTGAAGAAGTTAATCAAGTTCCAGAAACAAGACTCAGCACCGGTGGCAAAGCCAGTATTTGGAGCGATTAAAGATGAAAATTATATTGCGCCGACTGACAACAAGTGGAGGAAAGATGGAAGTGGTGACGAGAAAGAGTTAAACGCAGAGAAGGAATGGTTTAAAGCTTTTAAGCCGAAAGCTCGCAGTGATTGGTTTCTTAAAGCTGAAGTTGATAAGCCTAAAAAGAAGCAAGCGGCTAAGATAGTTGATATGATGCTCATTGATGAAGATGAACCAGAAAATGTTCAAGCTGAAGCTGGTTCTAATGCTACGGTAGTTACTAAAAGTCAAAAGTTGAGAAAATGACTCAAGAAGATTATGTTATATCAGCTACTTCCAAGAACGACGATGATTCTGATGATTCTCTCGAGATGATTACAAAGAAGACAATAGCAGAAATAGAAGCTGAAAAGGTCAAAGAGACTGATGTTGATTTTGATCCGAATCTGGAAAAAGAGTTGGATGAAGAGAGACTTAAGAAAAGAACAAAGCGAGTGAAGTCTGCTATAGTATCAACGACAAAGACTACAGGGTCTCTGAAAGCTAAAGGCAAGAAAACAAAGAAAGCTCAAAAGCCAGCTAGCATGAGATATATGGGAAAGCCGAAAAGTGCAGAAGTTACACAAGAACCTTCTAGCGCACAGGAGAAAGGAGCCACACAAGAACCTTGTACACAAGAACCTCCTGAGACCGTATTGTTATAGACTCCGGTGATGCAATCTCCAGATCCAAAGTCTGTTCAACCTGAAGGATCTACACCGAAAACAACACCAAAGGCTGCTACTCTAAAGTCAATGCCAAGGGCAAATCTGTTTGGTGATATGCAGAATGAGCCAATTAGTCTTCAAGATCTGAATGATTTCTTTCCAGATACGAATGTTGATCTTCTTGAAAAGCTAGTAAAGATTATGGAAGAAAAAGTTCAACAGAATGAAGTTGAGAAAGCAGAGCTGATAAAGAAAGTGAATCAAAGCTCTGTGGAGAAAGAAATGTTAGATGATAAGGTCAAAGTGTTGGAAAATGAAAGAGAATTCTTCAAAGCTTTGATTGAGAGTTTGCAAGATGCCAATGAGAAGCTGCAAACAGAGATTGCTGAGTTGAAAACTATTCAAGCCCTAAACGATCGAAGATTCACGAGGATGTAGAAAGTTTTATCTAATACTCTAGGGATTGATTTCATAGCTGAATATGATCGTTTAGATAGGAAAGAGGCTAAAGAAAGATCTGAGAAAGAGCTTGCAGCTAGCGGCAAAGGCAAAGGGGTTGAAGGTGAAGCCCCTAAATCATCTGAAGCGGCAGAAAAGTCTCTTGAAGAAAATGTGGAAAAAGCTTCTGAGTCCGACGTTGTTAAGGTTGTTGACGAATATTAAGCCTTCTGATCCTGTAACTGCTTCTAAAGATAAGGACGATGAAGAAGCAGAAGATGATAAAGACGATGACGACAAGAAAGATGATTCTGATTATGAAGATTGAAATAATGCTGATGATGATGATGATGATCAGGGAGGAGTTGGTATGAGAATTAGTGATGCAAAAGTCTCTGATGATTTTGATTTTTCTTCTCTGATGGATGATGAATATAACAAGATGAATGATCAAAATGAGGGGGAGTCAGGGCAAAAAGGGCCAACGGAAGATATTGATATGACTGTTGTTGATAGATCTGCAAAGCCTATTGCTGCAGTACCTACAAAGCCTCTAATACTCATGCTTGAACATAATGTTAAAGAAGGCGAGTACATGCACAACTACACCGAAGAAGATTTCGCTAAGTTGATAGAAGTCGATGCTGAAACTCTTGATTTTGATTTTGAGGAGCAAGTGATGAATGTGAAAACGTTTGAGCCGAATGATTATCAGTATATACGAAGATTCGAGGCGGATTAGTATAACAAAGTTATTGTAGAGGATTGGTCTTCTGATGATGAAAGAGATGAAACTGCGAAGTACGTCGGTCCTAACACTGATAGTTTTCCTACTTTTGAGGAGATATACAAGCAACTTGATAAAGATATGTTGGAAGAGAAGATTGTGGAATCTATTCGAGAAGGAAACGTTCCGAAACCGATGGTGAAGGAAGAAATAGCTGAAGCTAAGAAGTCCTGGTTTAAAGAAATGTCGCGCGAACGTAAGTTTCAAGTCCTCTAGCATTCTATACCAGAGATAAAGACGTGTCATTGGGGGATATCCTAAGTTGGGGGTGGTTCAGGGAGGTGAATGTATATGCTATTAAACGGGAGTTTGGAGTGCAATACTTCAAATATTTAGCAGATTTCAAGACACTACCGTACTGGGATGTGGAGGAGCTTGTTCAAACTGTGAATGTCATATATCATATGAAGTATATTGATCAGTTACTTTAGAAGATGATCAATTTGAAGCGACAAAGGGATTTAGATAATGGAAGCCGTTTATTCCAGGTCGACGAATCAAAACGAACAAGAAAACGGGAGAAAAAGATATAACGTTGATTATGAAACGACCAAGAGCGATGAGAAACATGCCACTAATGCCTATTGAACAGAATTTCTATCGAGTATTCAAGTTGTGGCAGATAGATCCAACTACATGTGAAGCTGTTATTGTTTTACGATTTGAAGAACATATTGATATCACGAAAGAAAGAGTTGAGATTTTGGGATTTCAAGGTATGAGGGGGTTATGGAGGATGATCAGGATACTAGACCCGATGTGGCTAGTGAATTGTTCAAGAGAAGACATCAAGTGCTTGTTCTTCAGCAAGATAGTGTTTGAAGAACGAAAAGGAACAAGCCTTGCAATATAAAAGGGTCGTTAGTGTTTGCTACGCTCGAGAAGTTAACTCCGGAAGAATGTGGGAAACTAACTAGAGAGAGCTAGAACGAGTTGAATTTCTAAAAAGAGAGAACCGTCTAGAAGCTATACACGAGAAAGGTAGGGCGACAAGGCTTAGAAGGTTTCAGTACATGAACAAAGTGCCTCCTACAGATCAGACGCCGGATCCAAAGGAAGAACGATGAAAGAAGCCACTCAAGAATCAAAAGATGAAACATTCTAAAACTTGGTGATTCTTTTCAAGAAACTAGAAAACCTTTATCATCTCCCTGTACGACGAATTCGCAGTGACAATGACACAGAAATACGAAAAACATATTAAATACGAAAAGTAAAAAAACATTGAAAAAGGCAAAAAGAGTTTTGTGGATAAAAGGAAATGATAGTACATCAGTGGACTATCACAGTATGCTAAGGTTTTGTAAAGTTTAAAATTTAAACAAGTCTTACTGTGGATGTGTCGATAGGATATACACGTTCAGTAAATTATTTCTGGGATATAAACTAAATTTTACAATTGCTTAATCTTGTGGATTAACATCTCTCGGATATATGGACTTAGTACTCCGAAATTTCGTTCGAGAGATTGCCGGATTCTGAGATACGAGGTCTTTATAGATGGTTGATATCTGGGGTATTATACAAGTTCTTCTGATTTTGCGTAAGCAATGGCCTAGAACTTCTATAATGCTTTTGCAAAAAATCCCCTAAAACTGCATTCAATTGAAAATATTGAAAGATACTACAATTGCAGTATAAAAAGATTCCATTTTGGAACACTACCTTATATGTCGAGCCTTCATCTCTCTGTCGGTACGATGGTACTAACCTGAGCTCTCAAGGTCTCGCATAACCCAGATACTATCAATTACGCTATAATCACCTGTAAGATGAAATCTAGGGAATCTTGATGCGGGAGTATATTCTAAGATGGGAACCATAGTTAAGTCAAGTTTCTTTATTCTACATAACGTATCTTGGAACAATTGAGAAATGTGTTGAAGTTTAAGAGGACAAACATATCGACAATCTAGGTAAATTTTTTTAAAGCTTAGTGTCATAAAAAGGTCAATGGTACAAGTGATATGTTTCAGAAATTGATATGATCCTTTAAAACAAACTCAACAAAAATATGTTTGTACATACTTGGAGTTTGATATTCTTTTCATAAAATCAAATAGATTATATTATATTTTAGTTTCGACCATTGATGATGAAATGTTGATTTTCAAAATCTAAAGCTGCTGAACAAAAGTTTGAAAATTTCAAATTGATCTGAAAAGTTTAAGAGTTCATTAAGTTGAAACTTACATTTGAATAAATGTGTCAGTTTATGTCAAAACGTTTAATAAAGATCATTAAGTTGAACTTGATACATGAATCAGATATTCAAGGTCATTGATTTGGACTTGATTAATTGAGAGGGTTTAAAAACTGATAAAAGGTTAAAATTTGAAATGTTTGTGTTATGAAATTTCAAAGTTTGAATCTGAAATATTTATTTGAATGATTGAGAAACTTTGAAACAGAAAGTTGATTTTAAGGGAGAGCTGGATAAAACACGTTGATTGAAAATTCTAGAAAGCTCAAAGCAAGGGGGAGCATGGTGATTAAAGTTTTATCAAGACAAGCTCAAGAAAAGAGGAAAGGATTGGAGACGATATGAAGATCATGGAACTTAAAGTTATTCAAGAAATAAAGATCAAGAAAAATAAAAAACTCAGGAATTTAACTGAAGAATGATAACTAAGGCAACATCCAAGGGGGAGTCTGTTGATGCATATGTTTGTTGCCTACGTCATTATGTATCGAGTCTGAGCCATTAGGGCTTAATTTGTTAGAAAGCGTATTTAAGTGAGATAGAGGGCAAGTTCGCTGGTCATTATGGTGTTGAGGTCAAGTTCGCCCGAACTTAGCCTCTCACCAGCGAACTTCTAAACCTATAAATAGGTGCCTTGGGATTTCATTTGAAAGATTCAGAGATTTTGTCACGATAGAGGCGAAGCTCTGTCCAAGTGTTTCCAGGATCTTTAACATCTGCTAATCAATGAAACAGTGACTAAACAGTGAATAACTAGTCTACAATGTCGCCTATGCAAACGGATTCCACGCGTTTACCTTAGGTTTGCCAAATTAGGACCCGAACGATCCGTACAACGGACCCTCACTCATAGACCTAAGCGATTGGACATACACCTTCTTTAACTAGAGCCCAGGTAAGGGGAATAAAGGTTGGTTCCGCCCATCGTTCATTAGTTTAAAAGATACCTTTTCCGATAACCTCTTACGTTCTTGCATAAATCGGAGGCAACTGAGGTAGGCACCTTCGGTACTTCGGTGTTGCTCCCTCCAATAAAGAACCTCCCGATCCAAGAAAATCCTTAAACTTAATGGACATTACTTCATAAAACTTTAGCCATGGGGCCGTGCCCAGCTGGTACGCCCTGTATCCACCTGAAAACTTCACCACATGGTCGTGTTAGGCCAACACACCCGTGCTCAGAATACGAACAAAATCATTCTGACCAAGGGGTCGTGGTCACTGTGTTGTCATTTTATATTAAATCAGCCTTAGGGCAGCATGTTTGGACCCATTCCTAAGACAGAGATCTGCTCTGATTTTACACATATACCCCAAAAGGTATATTCTGAAAAGGTTTCACTCAAACCATCCTGTCTTTGCCACTTTTGTTGCTTTCCATTCTTCTCTAAGAACTCAAACCTCCATTACAGCTTGAAGCTTCATAACTTCAAGCTTTATTTAAACAAATAAATGGTTTTAACCCAAAAAGAATTTAATAAACAAAGATTTTATAACATTGTTTTAAGTTTACGTTCAAAAATGTTCAAAACTAACGAAAAATTCTTTGAAACAACACGGGGCCGTGCCGAGATTTTAAGTTTCCTATTCTTGAAATTTCATTCTTGTCTTCTTAGTATGTCGAGCCAAAACAGCGGTACATCATCAACAAACTCAAGAAACAGTCGAAGGGGAAGAAGACCTTCAATCAAAACTACTCTCGTTTGCCATGTGTATGGCTTGAGAGAAGCTATTGAAGAGATGAAAACAGTGGAGGAGGTCCTCAATGACCGTATCAGTTACTTGACGGTGGGGCTAGAGAATAACTTCCAAATCAACCTTTTGCACCAAAGGTTGAGTATTCTTGGTATGCCTCCAATGGAACCAATCTTCCCACAAGAAGATTGGAACCTAGCACAGAAATCATTTTCTCAACTGGTTCGTATGAGCTTCCCCCGAAGCCTCCTCTAGACATTTTACACGAGGTTCAGGTAACCGTCGCAAATGGTGCATCTAGGAGTTTTAGGTATAACACAAGTTTTGTTTATATCATTAGCTTTCGAAAGAAAACAATCTGCTGTATCATGATTCCTCTTTTTACAAAATTTACAAAACAAGTGTTTAACTTTTTCCTTCCTCTTTCTATCAGACTTTTTGAGGACAGATGATGTAGCCTCTGCTGGCAAGTCTTTGATAGGAATCACCAATGCTTTTGGTGCTTTTATACCATCAAGAGTTGAAAAGTCCATTGGCTTGAAGTTTTCTAAGATATTCCATTCATCTGACCCGGTTGGTTTAAACTGATATTTTTAAATTTCTTTTTCTTTTGGTGAAACCTCTGGTTTTTCAAGAAAAATTTTGTTTCCTTCTTTATCAGTGATTTTAATTTCTTCACCAGCCAAATTGGTTGGGACTATTTCAACAAGCTTAGAGTCAATTTTTGCAGCATTTTCACAAGTATGGTCATATTCCCTAAAGCCTATCCCAAACTTTATGTTGCTCTTGACTTGAGTATCAAGCATAAGCTCATAACCTTTGCAAGACTCTACCCATTTTCACAAGTGATCTGGGTAGATTCAAGCTCTTGTTTGCAAACCTGGTATTTTTCTACCATGGTTTGGAGTTGGTCTTTGGTTATGCTTCATTCATGCCTTAGGCGACTCATTTCAGAATCTTTTTCACTTAATTTTGTTTTCAACTCTTTCACAAGTTTTTTAAATTTAAGTTCATCTTCCAAAATTTTGTTTCTCAGGATTTCATTCACCTGTTTTATGTTTGCAAAAGCAATAATTCATTTTTCAGAACATAGATCTTTTAGGATCTGAGGTGATACCTTCGTAGCAGCCATAAGAGCACAATCGCATTCTTCTTCACACACCTCTGTGTCCCATGGGTCAGATAGATTGTCTTTTTCAACCTTAGCAGCATTCATTTCAACCACAGGTGTAACTTCTGGTTAACCACTGCTTCACAACATTCAACCACATCAGATTTTGACTCCTGTTCCACAGACACATCACCTTCAACTATGGTCTCAAGAGCCATCAAACATAAGTTTTCATTTTCAAAATCATTTTTGGCTATGAGTGCAAAGTTTTCATCAGTTAAATCCTCAGGCAAACTACTCCAGTCAACAAAACCTTGGGTAAAGAAGCTTTGTTGTGTAACCTCTGCTGGTGTAGCAGTGGTTTGAGTAGTTTGAGTGACATGTGGAGCTGGTTGCACATGCACTTGAGGTGGTGCTTGAACATATTGAATCTGTGGAGCAGGGGTTTGGACATAATGAATAGGAACAATTGGTACATGACTTGCAAAATGAGTAGTGTTTTGCATTTGATGTGCAGGGGTAAACTGGGAATATTGGACAATGCTTTCAGGATTGGTGCCAGGATGAGTAACAATTGGTCCTGCAGTTTGAGTTCTGCATTCCCTAGCAAAATGTCCCATCCTATTGCACTTGTAACATTTTCTCTTTGATTTATCTAACCCAACTTTTAACCCCCCCATGCAATCCTGGAAACCTCCTACCAGTTCTTTTGTAAAACTTACTAGGCTTGACACTCAAAAGTGCCAACTGGTGTAGGATGTCCATTTCTTCCAAATCTGTGGGTTTAAAGTGTTGTAAGTCATTCATCTCAAAACTCAGAATTGTCAGAGGTTTGGCTTTCACAATTTGCAGCAAAAGCAAAACTAGGTGTGCATGGATCAGAGTTAAAATTGTTTCCAGAAGTTATGTCAATGTAATGATCAAAACTCCGATCCTTTCCACCACCAGACCCCTCTTCATGACTATAGAGAGCAGTGTTTCCCAGTGTATAGTCATCAGTCACTTTCCCAGACTCTTGAAGCTTCTTTTTCTGGTTAACTCTCCCTCATAAGTGAGAAATCAACCATGAAGCTGTGTGAGGGTCATTTCTTATAACCAACAGATGTTCGAGTGACATAAGCTATTGTCTCCCAATTATCTGGCAATGATCTTAAGAAACGACAATCGAAATTAGGAAAGCTCACATTTACCAGTTTTAATTCGCTTATAAGACAGCTAAATCTCTCGAACTGTTGGGTTAGTGACTCACCTTTTACATGGCAAAATGTTTCATACTGCTGATTCAAGACTTCTCTATTATTCTCGATCACCTCTTCAGTACCACTGAATTGCTCTTTAAGAGCATCCCATAACTCTTTAGCACTATTACAATGAAGTAATCTCGCATAAATCTCATTGGGCAAAGCTGAAGCAACTATGCTGAAAGACTTAGCATCCAATTTGATTTTGAGGAAATCCTGTTCAGAGTAATTTTCGAGTTTTTTAGGGACTTGAGTGTGGGGATCCTCTGTGCTTGGAACCATGGGCACATGAGGTCCAAACACAACGGATCTCCAACATCCGGTGTTCTGTTGAGCGAGAATATGACCCATCCTATGTTGCCAAATAAAATACTCATTCCGTTTCAACATAGGTGGTTTGAACATGGATATTGGAATCCTGTGTGTTTTGTGTCATTTCTCTTGTTTACAACAGATTTGTGTTTTAAAAACTTTTGTACTAATAAAACTCTGTATTCAAGCAAAACTTATAAAACGAAATTAGCAACAAAGAGCGGATCTGTTAAAATCAATTTGATGTTTAAATCAAAATCGTTTGACCAAGCTCTGATACCAATTGTCAGGATCTAAGTTTGAATTGATTTTTTTTTGTTTCAAAAATGAAATATGATTGGAGGACAGAGAATAAGTACAGCGGATCAATGGAAAACTTTTACAACAATCAATCGGTCGTTTGTTTTCATCACCATCATGCTTTCAAGTAATTAAACTATTTCATGTTATTCACAAACTCCCCTTAGCCTAATAACGATAGTTTGATAGTAAGAAATGAAGAAGATATGCGAAATTGATCTTTTTAAGAAGACAAGTAAAACTGTTACATTGAGCACCTATTTATACTAACTATCTAACCAATGATCGTCTTACAATGACGTCATGGTTGATAGTGACTGCTAACAAACTTAACTAACTACAAACACTGCTAGACTAAAGCTATCAGTGCATAGCACTGTTACATTGATTTAACTAAAACTAGACTAAGCACTGCTTGCTATCCTCTGTCCTTGTAATGCTCTATCAGCGGTTGGGAATTTCTTCTGTCAGAGGATAGGTATCAATGGGTTTATTGAATGCAGTAAAAGCCTATCAGTGGATAGAAACCTCTGATAGCTGGACCAAAGCTTGGATGGTGTGTTTTTACTTTGTATCATCTGTTCCTTTCCAAAGGTTCAATCCCAACAAAGCCTTACACAAAACTCACCTTGGAACTGCTAATCACCCCAAATCTTTTAAAAAAATCATTTTTTACTTGTCTTGGTTTAATTTGGGAATAACAAGTTTGAAAAATTATGTTTTTACAAATTTACACCCGATAGCGTTGTGATAAAAAGAACCAAATAAGAAAATTATAAAAAGACATGACAAATCCTTTTAATATATATGCATTTTCACACCATAAACCCATTTCCCACAATAAGTGAGTTTTGAGCTTTTACGAATCATACATATATACACTTTTAGTTAAATGTTCATTTTACGTTTTTTGTGTGAATAGCTCTCTTGGTTCTTCCGACTCTAGAACTTGCCAAGACGATACATCCGGTCCTTACCAACTTAAACCCAAGTAAGTAAATGCTGGAGGCATTAGGACTAACCCATTTCCTTATTCAAAAGCATTATTTTTCTTTTTTCCCCCTCACCAAAAACCTTTTCATTTCTAAACTCACAAAACGTAAAACCACCCATTACCCACGAAAGACCTTTTTCATTTAAAACCATTTGTTTTAGTAAAAAGCTCGGTTATCTTTAAAAATTGTGACCCAAAAAAATATATAGTTCTTAAAATAACCAAACAAGTTCTTCAAAATCTGGTTTGAAAGTATCTAGTGCAAATAAAAAGGGACAAAAATAAAAATTTTATGACACCGACGCTTTTTACGCTTTTAGCCATTTTACTAACTTTTAACCCAAAAACACCTACCCTTAGCCCAAGCCTAACCCTTTTTAAAGTCCTCTTGATATTTACAAAGGTTTATAGTTAAAAAGGAGCAGGTTTGATCTCTTGTCAAGTTATGGTAGGAATAAGTTCCATGCGGGGATCAAGTGTAATCACAAAAATACACCTTCGGCCGAGTGTTGAGTGACCTCTTGTAAGGTGTGTGAACTTGTATATAACTAAATAGAATTTTAAAAGGGCGTGCTATGCCTAAATAAAAAAAAATTCTTAGCAATTGTTCCAAATAAATCATGACAAATAGGATTGTAAATAAAATATATATCTTGGATTCCCGACACTCTAGACAAGCCACCAAAACTTCTTCTCCACCTATTCCATTGGGTGTGTAAGCCACATTTGAGAGTTTTGCTTGAGGACATGCAAAGATTCAAGTGTGGGAGTATTTGATGTGTACAAAATGCAACTTATAAATTACATCAAACGAGGTATAAAACCAACCTTTCATTACTGATGTTGTAAAAGCACGTTTCTTTGTTCCTTTTTAATTTATAATACTAAAAGAGCTTTAAAGAACAAAAGGAGCAAATTAGCAGTTGAAACCAACAAAAAATACAAGAAGAAGGAATAACGTGACATGCCCGGCCCCTCGGCAGCATCCTAAGAGCAAAAACAAAAGAAACAGAAGCCCACCACGGGGCCGTGTCCACCCAGACATGGGCCGTGGTCAACTAAAAGACCCTGCAAAAAAGACAAAATGCAAAAACCAAGCCAACACGGGGCCGTGTCCGGCAGACATGGGGCCTGGTCAACACTAAGGTTCGAAGAATCTTCATAGTACAACAGTAGTCTAACCACGGGGCCATGTCCAAAAATGAAGGGAGATAATGAATGGGCCACGGGCCGTGCCCAGCGGGCACGGGGCCGTGGTCGTGGCTCTGTTCTGACTATAAATATGGGTGCTTGGTGTGACATTTGTGCCTTTTCAATCATTGTACAATTCCAAACAATTTCGTATTCAATGAAACCTTTTGTTTTATTTCCTAAATTGTATAATTATCTATGACATTTGCACATTTTCAATCCTTGTACAATTTTGAACTCTCAAAAACTTTTGTGGAAGTAATTCGTTAACTGACACTCAAACGCAATCAGTTTAACGTGGCGTACACTTCGGAACAAGACATAAGCTAAACATACCCTAAATACCATTTACACAACTTAGATATAAGTTTTGAAGGGATAGTGTTAGGGCTAATTTTTACTACCTATGGATCAGTGATCCTTCAGTGTATCGAGGATATTTTATCCTCATGTCGAGTAGCAGATACTGGGAGGATCAAGGATCCTTAGTATTTGTAACAGTTTCTAATGATTGTCTTCGATATGTTATTTGAATTTGGTGCAGGTATGAAAGGTGGACTTGGTCAAGTTAGAGATTCGTGGAATATGCTGGGAATTAAACATGTGCATAAGACCTGGTGGATGTTATAGACAAACCTGGGAGCTTCCCCGTATTTTGGATAGTTAGTTGTTATCTTGTAAACTTATTACTTTAGGGGGGATTGAGCTCAATAGAAGCCACTTCTCGCATACACATTACACGACCTCATTTCTGCTAATCTCTCAAATTACTCACAAGAAGACACACTAGAAGACATTTTAACGAGCTCAATATCATCCGAAGTTGTAACTTTTTTGTGCAATATAGTTGATAGTGATAGTTTTCACTATCCGAGGTTTTATGCTGGCGATCTACTAGTGATCAAGGGCTTTTCCTCATATAATTACTCGTGTTCATTGTTCTTTACATTATACATATGATCATTCAATCATTTGACATTCAAGCACACAACCTCACAAAATCAGATTTGGGTACATTATCCTTAGATTGATTTTTGACCAAAACAGTTTGGCGCCCACCATGGGGCAATCGGTTCTTCAATTCTAGAAATGTCGTTCATTTCTGTTCCTTTCCATAAATCACATGGCTTCTTAGGGAAAACCCACTTCAAGTGCCATGCCGGCGGTTACCTCATCCCATATAACTTCATTGTTGCCTCCTATCCCACCCTGCATACCAAAAGAGTGCTGAGAATCCTTAGAAGAAAACAACACATGTTTACACAGGATCAAAAACTTTTACTGTTTCTTCATCTACAACTACTAACAATGATCTTTCTACTTTGATTTTGCAGATGAAGGGTTACATGGAACAACAGGACAAAAGTAACCAAAGAATCCTTCGGGAGATTGATGAAATAAAAAAGCAAAAGAAATCAGTGGAGGATCATTCTCCATTGATGCCCAGGTCGTTGGATTTTGCTACTCCATCATCAACAATCCAACATTCCAAAGGATCTAGTGTTCAGTTTCAAGGATCATCCAACCATCAGCAAGGATCAATGGCAATGACACAGGCTAAAGGATCCTACTTCCAGCCTCAAGGATCATCTATCCTTCAGCGGGGATCACTGGGAACCATGGAGCCTCAAGGATCCTTCTATGAACCTAGAGGATCACAAGGGATATACCAGTCCAAAGGATTCTACGTTCCACATCAAGGATCCTCATCTCAAGTTCAAGGATCTAACATTTTCCAGGATCAAGGATCCTTAGGGAGACAATCATGGAGAATCTTTGAAATTCATGAAGGGGACTTCATTCCCATGCAAACCATTGCTTCTTCTGGTACTAATGTTCCAACAGAAACATCTTATCCTAGACAAACTTCTGGGATACCAATTCCAAACTAATCGGTAGGTAACAACTTCAATACCTCTTTTGATACTAACCTTACTTACATGCAGGTATCAACTAAGCTATGGCCAAGGCGTTACAAAAACTCAAAGATATGATATCCAGCGTTCCTGGAGTGGTCAAACCCATTCCTGAGATCCCGGATGGCAGCCATAGAATATCTCGCTTTGCACCTCACATAAGTAACGCTGAGATACCAAAGCATTTCCAGACTCCAAGTATGAAGTTGTATCAGGGTGCAACTGACCCGGAGGAGCGTATGGCTCAATACAGGGAAAAGATGGAGATCAACCACATCCCTCAAAAGGTTAAAGGAAGCCTGTCTCTGCAAGGGCTTCGGATCCACACTCACTGGATCAACACTCAAGTGGCTACTAAGTCTTCCTCCTTACTTCATAACTTCATTTTCCCATTTGGTTAACTTGTTCAATAATCAATTTTCCTGTAGTAGATCATTTGAGAGGTTAACAAGTGACTTGTATAGGATCATCCAAGGTCGTGATGAATCACTTAGGATTATATCACTAAATTTAGTAGAGAATCCTTAGAAATCCCTAGTTTAGATATTGCCACTGCTGTGGAAGCATTTAAAATGGGATTACAAAAAGATTCTCCATTCTATGATGATCTTGTTATGACACCATGCAGGAATTAAGATGAAGTAAGAAACTAGGCCTTGAGATTCATCTGACTAGAGGACGACAAGAGGATCCAAGAAAGATTTTCAGGATCCTCAAACAAGAGAAGCAAGGATCCTACTTCAAGAATAATCGATCCAAGCAATACTCAAAGCAAGAAAATCAGAATGTGCATGCAGTTGAACAAGAGGAAGACGATGAGGATTTTCCATTTATTTCTGAATATTGTTTTTCTGCTGATAATAGTGAACTAATCCTTGCTTTGCATAATTTAGGTGACAAGGCCAGGTGGCCAAGAAAGAATGACAAGTCCACAACTAGCAAGGATAAATCGAAATGCTGTGCTTATTATGAGGATTTCGGCCACCCGATGATGAGTGTATAGCGTTAAGGAAGGAAATTCGTTATCTTTTGAGCAAAGGTTACCTAAAGGAGCTGTTGAAAGGAAGAAATCAAGGATCCACGATCTTGAAAAAGTTCCTGAGAGAGCTCCTCCACCGCCTGCAGATGCTCAAGTCATTAACTTCATTTCTGGAGGTTCTGATATTTGTGGAACCTTTTTTTCTGTAGCTAAGAGACACGCCAAAGAAACAAAAATGGAGAATGGAGATAGACCTGTACGAACCTCCACTCTAACACAGCAGGAAGTGATATCCTTTGATGAGGATGACCGTGTCGACATACAGGATCCTTATCACGACAGTTTTGTCATTACCTTGTTTATTTCTAATCATTTTGTTCACAGATCCTCATAGACGGATGGATTTCGGTGAACATTATCCAGTTGGATGTCCTCAAGAGGATGAACATTCCCGAATCCGAAATTGTTCCAAGATCATCGGTACTCGTAGGATTCAGTGGAGAAACAAAAAAATAGATTGGGGGACATCAAACTCCCGATCTACATAGAGGGAGTAAACTCTATCAAAAAATTTTGTGTTATAGAATTCTTGTCTTGTTGCAATGTTATCCTTGGCAAGCCCTGGATACATGATATGAAAGTAGTTCCCTCGACATACCATTAATGTGTAAATATCCTAACTCCATGGGGAGTGGTCAAGATAGAAAGTGATCAGCAGGAGGCGAAGAACTGCTACACCTCTTCTATGAAGCAAGCTTCAAAATTGAGGGAAGCATAACAATTAAAGTATCCTTCAAGGGATGTCTTGTAGGCAAGACAGCAGGATGTCAAGGATATACTCCTAGAACCTGAGGATCCTGAATCCAAGGTTTATATAGCATCCGGGATCCTTGATAGTATAGAACAGGATCCAGTATCCTTCCTAAAAAAAGAAAATCTACCTTTGCTTGGAGGCACGACGACATGATAGTTATATCAAAAGATGTTATTACTCATAAATTAGGTATTCACATATCTTTCAGGCCAATACACTAAAAAAGGAGAAAGTTTGCACCTTAAAGAAATGCCATCATCCAATAAGAGGTAGATAAGTTGTTAAAAGTAGGTATGATTAGCATGGTCAAGTACCCAAAATGGTTAGCCAACGTGGTTGTTGTTCAAAAGATAAACGGAAAGTGGAGGGTATGTGTTGATTTTACCGATTTAAACAAGGCATGTCCTAAAGATCCTTTCCCGCTACCCCACATTAACGCCATGGTGGATGCTACGGCGGGTCATGAGTGTTAACTTTTATGGATGTTTCGTCTGGATTTCAGCAAATTCAGATGGAACCATCTGACCAAGAGGACACAACGTTCATGACGCCCACCGGTATATATTGCTATATTGCTATGCCCTTTGGTTTAAGAAATACAGGTGCTACATACCAAATCAACAGCTTGGACACACTATGGAAGTAGATATAGATGTTATGGTGGTTAAGTCTAAAAGAGTAGAAGATCACCTGAAGGATCTCGAGGTAGCATTCAACATCCTCGACCAATATAACATGAATTTGAATCCATCCAAGTGCCATTTCGGGGTCGAAGCTGCAAAGTTCTTAGGATATATGGTGACCAAAAGAGGGATCGAAGCTAGTCTAGAGAAGATCAAGGCTATAGTAAACATCAAATCACCTGCCAATGCCAAGGATGTGCAAAGATTGATTGGGAGGATCGCAACCTTTAAACAGATTCATATCAAAATCCTTAGAAAAATGAATGGATTTCTATGATATTCTGAGAAAGAATAAAAAGTTTGAATGGACTGAAAAACATGAGGCAGCCCTCAAGGACTACCTATCCTCTGCACCAGCTTTGATGAAACCAGAAGATTGAGAAACATTATCCTTATATCTAGCTTTTCAGGTAAAGCGGTAAGTGTGGTTCTAGTCAAGGATCACGAAGGCCAACAACATCCAGTATACTATGTAAGTAAAAGTCTACTTGATGCTGAGGCCAGGTATTCTCATTTAGAGAAACTAATTCTTGCTTTAGTTATTTCGAAACTCACTCTATTATTGTCAAGACTAACTTTCCTATTAAGCATGTTCTCAAGAAACCTGAGATGTCAAGTAGAATGGAAAAGTGGGCAGTCAAGCTTCGTGCATATGACATTAAGTATGAACTAAGGACTGCCATCAAGTCTCAGGCTTTAGCTGACTTTGTGGTTGATTTCAGTAGTGATCTACAAAGGGAAGCTGAACTGGAAGTTCAACAACTCGAGGAGACCAAGGATCCTTGGACACTCTTCACACTCGGAGCTTCAAATGTCAAGGGAACTGGACTAGGCTTACTACTAAATCTCCATAGGGTACATTATATCCAAATCTATTGCTTGTGAATTTCAAACCACTAATAACGAGGCAGAGTATGAGGCCTTGATAGGAGGTTTGCAATTAGCTAAGCATACAAGGTTCGGGTATCTTCAAGCATATGTAGATTCTCTATTAATTACTTATTATTATAATGGTTCCTACCCTGTTAAAGGCGAAGAGCTAATCAAATACTTAGAGATAGTCAGGAAACTGGCAGATTCTTTTGTTTTTTTTCAAGTTAACACAGGTACCTAGGGAAGAAAATGCAGAAGCAGATGCTTTAGCTAACCTTGGATCATCACTAAAGATACCAGAGGATATTAAGATAACTATTATCCATATTTTAACTCCTTGAATAGAAGAAAATGAAGCCATGGAGATAGTGTAAGATGCTGCAATTGTGTCTAGTGATGATGTGTAGTCAACTTTAGGATCCTGGATCATTCCAATTCTGAAGTACATTCAAAAGGGGAAATCCTCACTGGGGAAAATCCTAGAGCCTTCAGAATTAAGGTATTTCATTACGATATTGAATAACATATTATATAAAAGATCTCTTGCAGGTCCCAGAGCACTATATTCAAGGATCCTCAAACTGGGGCAGAGCACTATTTTCAAGGATCCTCAGAACAGGATGCTACTGGCCCACAATGAAGAAGGATGTCGTGGAATACGCAAGAAAATGTGATGCTTTCCAAAGACACAACAACATTCTTCATCAACCGGTAGAGCCTGTACATAATATATCCTTTTTTGGCCATTCATGAGATGGGGAATGGTTATAGTAGGCAAGCTGTTAGTATCTGAGTTTGAATTAGTTGTAGTTTTTGTTTCAAAAAATGGAAAATGATTTAGTTAAAAGAGATTGCAGCGGAATAAGATGGAAAACTTTTACTAAAAGCAATGGTCGTTTGTTTTTGTAATCATCATGCTTTCAAGTGGATTAACTTGCATGTGATTCACAAACTCCCCCCCAGCCTTTGCAATTACAATTTTGTAATAAGAAAATGCAGAGAAGATGATATACGAAAGTTGATCTTTTAATAGACAAGATTAAACTGTTACAGAAGTTACCTATTTATAGTAACTATCTAACCACTGAGCATCTTTGATGACATCAGGGTTGATAGTGACAGGAAACCAATTGTAACTAACTGAAAACACTGCTAATACTAACTATCAGTGCTTAGCACTGTTACATTGATTTAACTAAGCTAATGACTAAGCTCTGATCTCTATCCTCTGACCCTTGTAACTCTGGCAGACCTTTGAAGCTTTGTGAAGGCAGATGATAGGATGAGCAGTCTTTAGGGAAAGCAGTGTATGTACATCAGAGGTTGTAACCTCTGATAGTTAAACCAAAGCTCGGATAGTGTTATTTGGCTTTGTATCATCTGTTCCTTTCATTAGGGTCAATCCCAACAATCTCCCCCTGGAACAGATGATGCCAAAAACACTTTATTCTTGCTCTTTATTCCTCAGAAGAAATTTTCTTATTTGACCTTTGAATTGAAGTTCAAAGTTAAGAGATTCCATGTCATCAGCATCCTTCTCCAGCTCTAAACATAGTAGTTCTTGGAAGTCTTCTATTGTAAGCTCATAAGCAGCTTCCATGGATAGTTTAGTGGCTGCACCATCAGACTTGAGTAGTGTCAATTCATGGGTGTCTTTGTCGACCTTCCATTTTAGAATTTTTGGGTCTGATGGTTTTCTTGAAGGAGCTTTTATTGCTGAGGTTTGAGCATGAGCTTTTTGTGATAGATCTTTGGCTATCTTGGCACTACTATCATTTGTTGGATAATCAATCATGTTCTGTATGCCTTCTTTGATAAATGTATCCTCAAACTCTTTGTCAGTCTTTTAAGACATACCCTTTTGCCTTTTTATGTGTATCAGGGCAAGTGTGGAATGGGCAGATGTTGTGCTAGACCTTTTGGAGAGTTGAGCTCTGAGGATAGCATCTTCTTTTGAATAGTCAGGCTTATGAGGCATGGATGGATCCTCTTTCCTTCTTTCTTCCAAACTTTTGTAGGTGTCTATCACCCTCACCTCACCCCATCTCATCACTTGGTTTTTGGAACCATAATGATTCTGAATCAGTTCTTGCTTCATTCTCTTTAACTTCAAGGCACTTTCAGTCATATCTTTCTTGTATAAATCCCAGTTGGGTGGAGTTGGCTTTTTGAGAAGGTCTTTCAACATTTCTTGCATTCTGTTGATTTCTTCTCTTAGCTCATCTATACTCCAGTCCCTGAACTATGCCCTTGTTGCTTTATACATCTTCTTTTCTATGATATACTCAATGAGTTCACTTTTGAGCAGCTTATCTTCCCTTAGTGACAACTGGTTGCTCAGATCTTTGACAAAGTTTTGTAAAATGGTGACTTCACTCAGTTGAAAGGACATGACAATATGTATTTCTCTATCATCTTTACCAACTGATTCTCTTTTGGCAATATCCTCTGCTTGCTTCCTTTTCAGTTCCAGGTAAGCATCAACATTTGCTGGTCTTAGATAGCCATCAAGGGATAGAATTGTTCTTTTGTCAGGGTCATCCTCTGAAAAGAAACTTAGGATCCCTTCCCTGACTGCTGGTAAATCAAGAGGATACAACTTTGATTCAGGAGTGACTTTAAGAGTTGAAGATGTTGTAAGCACTGATGTGGAGGTCACTGGTGTTGATGATATTGGAAGAGGTGCAGAGATCTCATCATCATTTATCACTTTTGTGATTTTTCTCCTTTTGAACCTTAGAGTGGGTGATGGTAGTTGTGGGATCTTTGGTGGTGTGGATAATGGATGGGTTGATGTGGGAAATGTGATCATGGCAGTGGATAGAGTTGCATTTGTTGCAACCTCTGTTGTATCAACAGATGTTGACACAACATATGCTGTAACATCTGCTTGTGTGGATGTGGGTTGTGATTTGGAAGATGTGATAGGTTTTTGAGAGGCAAAGGTTTTAATGGTTGGATTGGTTGCAGGCTTAGTTTTTGTAACATTTGTAAAAATCGGGTTTTCAAAACCCGCTCCGTTTTGTAATCGAATATCGAGTTATAAAAGTTACATTGAATATTTATGATTATTTATATATAAAACGATACATAATTAATAAATAGACTAAACTATAAAAATTATATTTGATAAAAAGTTAAATAAAATAAATAAAAAAATTATGTTGCTGTCGGGACTCGAACCCGGGTCAGCCAAGACACACTCCAACGCTTTAACACACACTCACATCACCACTCCGCCACTTTGTGTTTTCTGTTATCACTAGGAAACAAATGAGATTTATATACAGACTAAGTTAAACCGGTTCCGCCAACTGAGAAACGGAAAACGGCAAAGCAATCGTCAAATCGTTTGATTTCTCGCGTATTCACGTTCATAACCGATGAACCGATGTCTTTAATCAATTCAGAATTGATTGAGCATCAAGTCTCATCATTATCGGCCTTCATAACCGAAAAGCAATCAAATCCTGAATACTTCAATCCAAGCTCACTCTCGCGACTCAGAAACATCATAACCTTACTCCATTTCATTTTCGTCACATTTTCAGACCATCAGAACGCTTAAATCAGTTCACCGGAATTTTCTGCAAATCCCGCCGGAAAACCGTATTCATCCTCAAACGGTAATTCTCTCAATATTATTGCAGTTAAACAATTATTAGACTATTTCTAACCTAAACCTCTCAATTAAAATCGAATTCAGGCGCTGTATTCAACTAATTCCAGTTCGCCGGAACTCCCCTGAAAATTTCTAATTCCGTCTGTGAAACGGTAAGGGTCTTCAAACACATCGATAACGTTTGTTTATCACTTCAATTCCACATTCGACTAATCAAAATAGTTAATTATCTTATTCAGTTGAAGAGCATAAAAACAGGAACCGACACATCGACGGAAATCTGAAATAAACCGTTCATCGGTATGTTCACCTCTAATTACCCTCTCTGCCTTTTCATTTAAGTTTTAATAATGTCTGTAAATCGTAAACACAAGGAACGAGATAGTAAATCAGATTGACTGTAATTAGAATGAAGAAGATGAAGCTAACTAAGTTATAAGTATATTTAAAACTAGTAAAATGAACGGGTTAGACACACAGTCCAGCGGTGGACTGTGTGCAAAATACAAACGCACGTCCCGAGTTCGATTCCTGCTATACGCACTCCTTATATAATAACATGCCTTTTGGTTTAAAAACTAAACCGGGATAACTCAGTTAGTTGTTAAGTATAATAAAAACCGAGATAATAACCAGGTTAGACACACAGTCCAGCGGTGGACTGTGTGCAACATAAACCATACGTCGCGCGTTCGAAACCCGTCACTTGCACCGGTCCGTTGAATTAAAATGTTTTTGAAATTAAAAAGAATTTTGGTTAAAATGAATAAGTGTATAAATATAATTAAAAACAAGATTATTTCGGGTTAGACATGTAGCTCAGTTGGTAGAGCTGCGTGCACGCGTACGGGAGATCTCGGTGGTATCAGCGCTCACTCACGCAACGATACCGCAAAGACATCACGGTCAAAGTCAAATAACAGTTTAGTTATTATTAATTAATTAAAAATTATTTTATTATTTAAAATTAATTTTAAAATCATAAAATACTTAAAAAACATTTAAAGATAAAAATTTAATAAAAAATATATCTAAAATTCATAAAATCCTTAATAAAATCCACTCATTTAATATATTTTTCCTTTATTATTTAGGTTAGTAATCCTCGTTGTTCCGCTCATCTAATTCGTGCGCATATCACCATCTCCAATCCAACGTACCCAATGTGAGTGAATCTTTATAAATTCCCCGTTTTAATCACGTTTTGGGGTGTATCATGTGTCTTGTTATATATATTATACTTAAACCATTGTGCATGCATCATATCATGAACTAGTGTATTCAGTTTGTTTCTGTTGTGTAGTTATTGTTGGATGCAAGTTTATTATTTTCAGTACATCCAATTTCATAGGCCGCCGCTCCCATTACATTATGAGCGTTGAGCATGTTCCCCATTTCATTATGAGGTTGAACCTGGCGTGCCCACATACGATCGGCTCCGTTTGATTGAGCCTTGATCGCACAGACATTTTCATTTTCAGTACATGCAATACGATCGGCTCCGTTTGATTGAGCCTTGATCGCACAGTTTCATTTATGTTATTTACGGTATGATGTTGATATGTTCATGTATGC
Source organism: Scalesia atractyloides (assembly GCA_947069175.1). Taxonomy (NCBI): domain Eukaryota; kingdom Viridiplantae; phylum Streptophyta; class Magnoliopsida; order Asterales; family Asteraceae; genus Scalesia; species Scalesia atractyloides. The sequence goes on from CAMTDV010000010.1 coordinate 20,918,081, forward strand.
TGTCATGTGTTATTGTATGTTATAGTGTGACTGTTATTTGCCATTGCTTGATTATTTACATTTGCTCATCTATGATTATGCACAAATTTTCATTGATAAACTAACAATTAATTTATTAATAAATGTTTATCTAATAAGGTTCACTCGCCAACTTATGTTGACCCAAAAACTCTCGTTTTTACACATGATACAGGTGAACCAGCAGCAGCTAGGAACACATAGGACTTGGACTAGAAGAATAAAACGATTTAGAGTTGGGATTGTTATGTTGGTTTATTTTCTTTGTATTGAATGAACATGTTTGGATTTTTGGAAATGTAACTTTGACTTTATTAAATATGAAACATATTAGTAAATGTCATGAGCTTTGGTGATAACCCAATTATGCCCCGACTCTTTTTTTGCTGCGGGTCGGGGTGTGACAGATTGGTATCAGAGCCATGACTATAGGGATATAGGATAGGTTATTAGACCCTTAGAGCCTATACTATAGTCGATTAGAAACTTATAAGATTTTTGTGTGTTACCTGCCAAATTTCATGATGTTTATATGTTTTATGTTAAATGTTACATTTGATATTGTGCAAGCATGTTCATAAGTATGTATTATCATATAATGCCTATCATGAATCATATACTCATAACATATCACATCCATGAAAGCACACACCACATCATGATTGCTTTTACAATGATTTTCGTGTTTTCAGATCTCATCAAAGTGAGTTCTCATGACGGGCATGTAGTAACTGGAAGGGTACCAGTACCGGTAGTCAGAACGTCCTGTCTAGGCTGGCATTCGTATAAATCCAAAATAAAGGACCAGTTTGCCTACCTGGGGACTAACGATGAGAGTACGAAGTACCTATTAGGCCAAAGCATGCTATACCAAACGTCGTGTGAGCTAACCCCACTTTGAGTTGTCATTGTGTCTACACCTGGACACGTTCCGACCAAACATCTCATGAACATATTTTGTGGTTTGCATTCGGGGGATGCGAGTGTTAAATTGCCAATACAAATGTGAATCCTACCAAGCCAATAGCCATGGGGGCCCACATCACTATGTAGGTGAAGGTATGGGGGACATTTGAGGCCCAACATGAGCGAACCCAAGACATCCTATGAATGTAGTTGCATTATTGATATTTGTGTTATTTTCATTTTCTTAAAGACACATGACACCTAAAAAGACATCATAAACTCACAATCTTCTCATTGTATGATCCTGTAGATGTCGTCTAGACAGCAACGAAGGGGTAAAAGATCGGGAAGGTCTCAGGAACGTTTGGCCACTCAGATCGCGAAACAAATGGCCACGATACTGCCTGACATTGTGGTCCAAGTACAACAAGCCCTTACTACAAATCCTACTAACCCTCCCCAACAACAGGACCAGAACATCGACAACCCTCCTACCAGCAAGTGCTCTTACAAACATTTTAAGTCCTATGATCCTCCTAAATTTGAAGGGACCGAGGGTGTCACTGCTCTCCTACATTGGTTCGAGGAGATGGAAAACACCTTTCTAAACTGTGATTGTCCTGAGGATCGCAAGGTTCGATACGCCACCGGGAGACTATTTGGGGTAGCTCTCACTTGGTGGAATACTGAGAAAGGGAAGAGGGGAACTGAAGATGCGATGGCCTTAACTTGGGAGGAGTTAAGGGAAATCATGACTAGGCGTTTCTGTCCTAGAAGTGAAATTAAAAAGCTGGAGGACGAATTTCATTCTCTAAAGCAAAAGGAGGGTGATCACACTACATATAACAAGAGGTTCTTGGAGTTGAACCAAATGGTTCCAAATTTGTTCACCCCAACCTATCGTCTGATCGAGCACTATATTCGAGGACTTCCCTTGAAAATCCAAGATTCAGTTCTCAGCGTTTCACCAGTAACACTTGAAGCTGCTATGGAGTTAGCAACTGAACTGACCGAAAACCGAATTCGCAACGGGAAGTTCAAAGAAGAGAAGAAGAAAGCCCCTGTTGAGGGACAAACTTCAAACCACCCCATTCCTTCCTCTAAGTTTGCTAATAAGAGGAAGCGCAACACCAGAAATTTTGCAGTTACTCAAACCAACTCCCCTATTCCTGCTGCACCCATTACTCAAGTCACTCCTTCACCCGCACCATACAGAAGACCCTACACAGGCCCGTTACCAAAATGTAACCGTTGCCAACATCACCATTCCCCTGATCATCCTTGTCAATATTGCACCGGCTGCGGTCACGCGGGTCATAATGTTCAAACTTGCCGCATGCCTCAACGAACGAACCGCCACCAACCTTTAACCCAAACCTACCAACAAATAATGGACCAAGGCCAACAACCCCTACTACCACCCACCCAACATTTAGCCTAAACATACTACCAACCCAATTATCCTATGGGTCAACCAATGCGGGCTTGCTACAATTGCGGCGACCCAAGTCATTTCCGAAACACTTGTCCAAGGTTGGTTAATATTATTCATGCTCAGGCCCAAGCCAACCCGGTGAATCAAGCAAATCAAGCTCCTCCACCTGCAAGAGGGAGAGCTTTCAATATCAACGCTAACCAGGCCAGAGCTGACGGCAATGTGGTCAACGGTACGTTCCTTATAAATGGTAGATACGCATCTATGTTATTTGATACTGGTGCGGATAGAAGTTTTGTGTCTTTAGAATTTGAACCTATCTTAAACAAAAATCGAGATAAACTCACGGAATCCATAACGGTAGAAGTTGCGGACGGGAAGCCAGTTTCATTAGACTCTATTTTACGCAACTGTACACTCACCTTAAATGACCACGATTTCTCAGTCGACCCTATTCCTATGAAGCTGGGAAGTTTTGACATCACAATCGGTATGGATTGGCTCAGTCAACATCAGGCGGAAGTTGTATGTCGTGAAAAATTTATTCGTATTCCTCTTTCAAACGGTCAGAGTCTTCGAATCATTGGAGAAACCTCGTCGAAAGGGCTCAGCTTAATGTCTTGTCTCCAAGCTCAAAAATATATTCGCAAGAATTATGTCGCGTTTTTAGCTCATATCATCAAGAAGGGAACCACAGAGAAGAAACTTGAAAACATTCCTGTAGTAAAAGACTTCCCGCAAGTTTTTCCTGACGACATTTCAGGACTTCCTCCAGTTAGAGACGTCGAATTCCGTATTGATCTTATACCTGGTGCTACACCAGTTGCAAAGTCTTCATATAGGTTAGCCCCCTCTGAAATGCAAGAGCTAGCAAGTCAATTGCAAGAGTTGACTGACAAGGGATTCATACGTCCTAGCTCGTCGCCTTGGGGTGCACCTGTCCTTTTTGTAAAGAAGAAAGATGGATCTTTTCGTATGTGCATCGACTACAGAGAGCTCAACAAGTTAACAATCAAGAATCGCTATCCTTTACCTCGCATCGATGATCTTCTTGACCAACTACAAGGTGCCAGCTGCTTTTCAAAAATCGATCTTCGATCTGGCTATCATCAACTTAGAGTGCATGAAGAAGACGTCCCTAAGACTGCTTTTCGAACTCGTTATGGTCACTATGAATTCATGGTTATGCCATTTGGATTAACCAACGCACCAGCTGTCTTCATGGACCTAATGAACAGAGTCTGCAAACCTTATCTTGATCGATTTGTTATAGTCTTCATCGACGGTATACTTATTTATTCAAAATCTAAATCTGATCATGAGCGTCATCTTCGACTCGTTCTTGCACTTCTAGAAAATGAAAAGCTTTATGCCAAATTCTCCAAATGTGAATTCTGGTTAAAAGAGGTGCAATTCCTCGGGCATGTAGTCAATGACAAGGGAATACATGTTGACCCTTCAAAGATCAAAGCGGTTCAAGAATGGCAAGCTCCACGTACACCAACTGAAGTAAGATCTTTTCTTGGACTAGCTGGCTATTATCGTCGGTTCATTTCAAACTTCTCTCGCATTGCTGTACCACTCACGGCTTTAACTCATAAGGGAAAACCTTTCATATGGGACCCAAGCAAGAAGAAGCCTTTCAAACTCTTAAACAGAAACTTTGTGATGCACCAATCCTCACTCTTCCTGAAGGTTGTGATGATTTTGTAGTCTATTGCGACGCGTCAGGGCAAGGATTAGGCTGCGTTCTTATGCAAAGAGGAAAAGTCATAGCGTATGCTTCGAGATAACTCAAGACTCATGAAAAGAACTACACCACTCATGACCTAGAACTTGGAGCCGTGGTGTTCGCTCTTAAGATATGGAGACATTATCTCTATGGTACCAAGTGTGAAATATACACTGACCACAAGAGTTTTCAACATATCTTCAATCAAAAAGAGCTAAACATGAGGCAACGAAGATGGGTCGAACTTCTAAATGATTACAACTGTGAAATTAGATACCACCCTAGAAAAGCAAATGTGGTGGCTGATGCACTTAGTCGAAAGGGTTATGCGAACTCCATTCATCTTCTATGTTCGCAAATTATAACCGACATTAAAGATCAAATTCGGGAAGCCCAACACGTTTCAATAACAGAAGAAGATGTACGAAAGGAGATGTCCTGTGGAGCCGAGTTAAAACTTGAAACTAAATCTGACGGTATTCTCTATTACCTAGATCGTATCTGGATTCCTAACCACAACAATCTTCGTGAAACTCTTATGAATGAAGCTCACAAAACGCGATATTCTATACACCCAGGAGCCGATAAGATGTATCAAGACCTACGATATACCTATTGGTGGCCTGGAATGAAGAAGGATATTGCTGTATTTGTTTCTAAGTGCCTTACATGTTCCAAGGTAAAGGCTGAACACCAAAGACCCTCAGGACTTCTAGTCCAACCGGAAATACCTGTATGGAAGTGGGAAAATATAACCATGGATTTCATTACCGGGTTACCTCGCACTTCTGGTGGGTATGACACTATATGGGTGATTATAGACCGACTTACAAAATCAGCTCACTTTATTCCTATCCGCGAAGATTTCAAGAACGAAAAGCTTGCACGTATTTATATCAACGAAATCGTAAGCCGGCATGGGGTACCGTTAAGTATTATTTCTGATCGTGATGGTCGTTTCACCTCACGAACATGGCAAGCAGTACAATCCGCTATGGGCACACGATTAGATCTCAGTACCGCCTATCATCCTCAAACTGATGGACAATCTGAGCGCACCATTCAAACTCTTGAAGATATGCTTAGAGCATGTGTCATAGACTTCAAGGGAAATTGGGACGCCCACCTACCATTAGTAGAATTTTCGTACAACAACAGCTATCATTCGAGCATCGGCATGGCACCTTTTGAAGCCTTATATGGACGTAAGTGCCGATCTCCTGTATGTTGGCACGAAATTGGGGAAGCACAAATTATTGGTCCAGAATTGATCCAAGAAACCACAGACAAGATCCATCAAATTCGAAACAATCTTCTAGCGGCTCAAAGTCGTCAAAAGAGTTATGCAGATAAACGACGGAAGCCCTTAGAATTTAACATTGGTGATCATGTGCTTTTAAAAGTATCACCGTGGAAGGGAGTAGTTCGTTTTGGTCAAAAGGATAAGCTAGCACCTCGTTACGTAGGACCTTTCAAGATACTCGAAAGAGTAGGTCCTGTAGCATACAAGCTTGACCTACCAGAAGAACTCAACAGGATTCATCCCACATTCCACGTGTCGAACTTGAAGAAGTGCCTCGCTGATGAGAATCTCCATATTCCGCTGGAAGATATTCAGATTGATGAATCTATGCATTTTATTGAAAGACCAGTGGAGATCATGGACTACGGGGAGAAAAGTCTTCGACGAAGTCGCATTCCGATTGTTAGGGTACGCTGGGAGTCGAAACGGGGACCTGAGTTTACTTGGGAACGTGAAGACTCAATGCGTGAAAAATACCCGCATCTTTTTCCTACTACTTCAACTACTTAAATTTCGGGACGAAATTCCTAAAAGTAGGGGATACTGTAACATTTGTAAAAATCGGGTTTTCAAAACCCGCTCTGTTTTGTAATCGAATATCGAGTTATAAAAGTTACATTGAATATTTATGATTATTTATATATAAAACGATACATAATTAATAAATAGACTAAACTATAAAAATTATATTTGATAAAAGGTTAAAATAAAATAAATAAAAAAATTATGTTGCTGCCGGGACTCGAACCCGGGTCAGCCAAGACACACTCCAACGCTTTAACATACACTCACATCACCACTCCGCCACTTTGTGTTTTCTGTTATCACTAGGAAACAAATGAGATTTATATACAGACTAAGTTAAACCGGTTCCGCCAACTGAGAAACGGAAAATGGCAAAGCAATCGTCAAGTCGTTTGATTTCTCGCGTATTCACGTTCATAACCGATGAACCGATGTCTTTAATCAATTCAGAATTGATTGAGCATCAAGTCTCATCATTATCGGCCTTCATAACCGAAAAGCAATCAAATCCTGAATACTTCAATCCAAGCTCACTCTCGCGACTCAGAAACATCATAACCTTACTCCATTTCATTTTCGTCACATTTTCAGACCATCAGAACGCTTAAATCAGTTCGCCGGAATTTTCTGCAAATCCCGCCGGAAAACCGTATTCATCCTTAAACGGTAATTCTCTCAATATTATTGCAGTTCAATAATTATTAGACTATTTCTAACCTAAACCTCTCAATTGAAATCGAATTCAGGCGCTGTATTCAACTAATTCCAGTTCGCCGGAACTCCCCTGAAAATTTCTAATTCCGTCTGTGAAACGGTAAGGGTCTTCAAACACATCGATAACGTTTGTTTATCACTTAAATTCCACATTCGACTAATCAAAATAGTTAATTATCTTGTTCAGTTGAAGAGCATAAAAACAGGAACCGACACATCGCCGGAAATCTGAAATAAACCGTTCATCGGTATGTTCACCTCTAATTACCGTCTCTGCCTTTTCATTTAAGTTTTAATAATGTCTGTCAATCGTAAACACAAGGAACGAGATAGTAAATCAGATTGACTGTAATTAGAATGAAGAAGACGAAGCTAACTAAGTTATAAGTATATTTAAAACTAGTAAAATGAACGGGTTAGACACACAGTCCAGCGGTGGACTGTGTGCAAAATACAAACGACGTCCCGAGTTCGATTCCTGCTATACGCACTCCTTATATAATAAAATGCCTTTTTGTTTAAAAACTAAACCGGGATAACTCAGTTAGTTGTTAAGTATAATAAAAACCGAGATAATAACCAGGTTAGACACACAGTCCAGCGGTGGACTGTGTGCAACATAAACCATACGTCGCGCGTTCGAAACCCGTCACTTGCACCGGTCCGTTGAATTAAAATGTTTTTGAAATTAAAAAGAATTTCGGTTAAAATGAATAAGTGTATAAATATAATTAAAAACAAGATTATTTCGGGTTAGACACGTAGCTCAGTTGGTAGAGCTGCGTGCACGCGTACGGGAGGTCTCGGGTTCGAGCCTCACTCAGCGCACACATACACGCATACGAACCGGTCAAAGTCAACAGTCAACGGTCAACGGTCAACGCAAAATAAACAATTTTTTTTATATTTTTATTTATTTAATTTAATTTAAAAATCAATTAAAAATACTTAAAAATAACATTTTTAAAGATAGAAAATAGCCTTAAACTCACAAAAATATATCTAAAAATTTCATTAAAATCCTTAATAAAATCCACTCATTTAATATATTTTTCCGTTATTATTTAGGTTAGTAACCTCGTTGTTCCGCTCATCTAATTCGTGCGCATATCACCATCTCCAATCCAACGCACCCAATGTGAGTGAATCTTTATAAATTCCCCGTTTTAATCACGTTTTGGGGTGTATCATGTGTCTTGTTATATATATATTATACTTAAACCATTGTGCATGCATCATATCATGAACTAGTGTATTCAGTTTGTTTCTGTTGTGTAGTTATTGTTGGATGCAGGTTTTTTATTTTCAGTACATGCAATTTCATAGGCCGCCGCTCCCCATTACATTATGAGCGTTGAGCATGTTCCCCATTTCATTATGAGGTTGAACCTGGCGTGCCCACATACGATCGGCTCCGTTTGATTGAGCCTTGATCGCACAGACATTTTCATTTTTCAGTACATGCAATACGATCGGCTCCGTTTGATTGAGCCTTGATCGCACAGTTTCATTTATGTTATTTACAGTATGATGTTGATATGTTCATGTATGCTGTCATGTGTTATTGTATGTTATAGTGTAACTGTTATTTGCCATTGCTTGATTATTTACATTTGCTCATCTATGATTATGCACAAATTTTCATTGATAAACTAACAATTAATTTATTAATAAATGTTTATCTAATAAGGTTCACTCGCCAACTTATGTTGACCCAAAAACTCCCATTTTTACACATGATACAGGTGAACCAGCAGCAGCTAGGAACACATAGGACTTGGACTAGAAGAATAAAACGATTTAGAGTTGGGATTGTTATGTTGGTTTATTTTCTTTGTATTGAATGAACATGTTTGGATTTTTGGAAATGTAACTTTGACTTTATTAAATATGAAACATATTAGTAAATGTCATGAGCTTTGGTGATAACCCAATTATGCCCCGACTCTTATTCCGCTGCGGGTCGGGGTGTGACAGTTTTAGGAGGTGTGGATGTTGGTTGGCTAGCTTTTCTAGAAGGTATCCTTTTTGATGAAGTACCAACCTCTCCTTTTTCTTTTTGTTGTTCAATATTTTTCTCAACCAACACTCTGCTCTCCTCAATCACTGTCTTCCTGTGACTGGCCCTTGCCTTGGCCACAATATCATCAGTTAAATCTATCTTCTTTGAACCATCAGGCTTTGGAATATTCAAGGTAGGTCTGGCCTTATCATCATCTATTGTTAACTTCTTTGGACCCAAAGGTTTCTTATAGGACCGATCGTAGATGCTTAGGAACCTAAATATGATATCTAACGTCCATAATAGTAGAAATATTACGTCGTGTTTACCAATAGACATGAATTAATCAGTTAAACATCAGTTTTATAGATCAAACGTTGAGATTACAAACTGACAGAGCTTCGCCTCTGAAATGCCAAAGTTACAAATGAGACTTTCAAGCTAGGTATTTATAGACCAACAAGTTCGACTCATGGAGGTGCAAGTTCGGCCGAACATGCCTGAACATGTGAACCATGGGCGAACTTGGCTAAGACATATTATAAATACTTCACTACCTAGCCTATCCAGCTCTATACAATACAGACTCGATAATAGACTAAGACATAGACATTATGCACCAACAGACTCCCCCTTGGATATCTTCTTCTCTTTTATCTGTCTTCAAAACTCTATCTTCATATCAACATTAACGTACCCAACCAAAGAAGTTCTTGAAAGGCTTCTTTCATCTCTCTTGTTTCGGATCCGGCGTCTGATCAGTTGGCGGTGATCTTTTAAAGTTAGCCATTCTGAGAGAACTTTGCCTTGCCGCTTTTTCCATTCTTTCTTTGATCGCCTCATTTCTGGTTTCTTCTTTAAGAAATTTAACTCTCTCCAGATCCCTCCACTTCGGGGCCACATTTTACCAGAATTTACTTCGCGTGCATAGTAAACGTTAACAACTTTCTGATACTACATCGCCTGTACCCTTTCTCTTTCTTCAAAAACAATCTTGCTGTAGAAAAGGCATTTTATATCTTCTCTCAAGCAGTTAACCAACCACATAAGATCTAGAATCCTTATTGTCATCCACAAACCTCTCATACCCTGATTACCCATCACTTCAACTCGTTCTTTAGCAATATCCAGGTGATCTTCAAACTTTCACACAATCACTACTTCACAAGTAGCTGGATCTATCTGCCACCACTTGAATAAAGGATAAAAGTTTTGTTTGATCGACATAAGTGGCATATTCCTCATGGCTCTAGGACGTTTAATAGTTAATGCTATGTCCTTTTCCCCTGTAACCTTATTGATCTTTATTCTTCGTCTTGGAATAAACGGCTTCCAGTGATTCCAACCTTCGCTTCGTACTTAATCATCATCCATAACAACTGATCAACTGTCTTCATATGATAAGCAACATTCACTGTTTGTACTAACTCTTCCATATCCCAATACGGCAATGTCTTTAAATCAGCAAGATGTTTGAAGTATTGCACTCCAAATTCTCTTTTGATTGCATATACGTTGAGCTCTTTAAACCAACCCCAACTCAGTATATCTCCCAAAGAAACATCTTTATTTCTGGTGAAGAATGTTAGTGGACATCAAAACTTACGTTCACGCGGCATCTCCTTGAACCAGGACTTTTTCGCTTCAGCTATCTCTTCTTTGGTCATCGGTTTAGGAATATTTCCTTCTCGTAGCTCTTCAGCAATCTTATCTTTCAACATATCTTCATTAAGCTGTTTATACATCTCTTCAAATGTAGGAAAACTTTCTGAATCCTGATCGACGTACTTAGCTTTCTAATCTGATTCATCATCTGAGGACCAATCTTCCACAATCATTCGATTATACTCATCGGCTTCAAACCTTCTTTCATACTGATACTCTTTAGGTTCAAATGTGTTGACATTTAAGACTTCTTCAAAATCAAACTCTAAGTTCTCAACTTCAACCTCAACCAATCTCGCAAGATCTTCCTTTGAGTAACTATGTACAAACTCACCTTCTTCAAAATTGTGTTCCAAAATTAAGATCAAAGGCTTTGTAGGTAATGCAGAAACAGGCTTCGCAGATCGATCAACATCTAACAAATCAATATCTTCATTAGTTGGCCCTTTCTACCCTGACTCCCCCTGGCTTTTATCTTCCATCCTATTCGACTCATTATTCATAAGATCAGAAAAATCAAACTCATCAGATACTTTAACTTCATTGATCTTTAAACCTGTACCACCCTAATCAAAATCATCACCACCTTGATCAAAATCATCATCATCATCATCATCCCTAACATTCCAATCCTCATAACCTTCTTCCTCTTCGTCTTCATTCTTATCTTTTTCAGCTTCTTCATTGCCTTTTTCTTCAGAAACAATAATAGGATCAGAAGGCTTGACAGATTCGTCAACCTTTTGAATCTCAGACCCAGAAGCTTTCGAAATATCCTCAATTGACTTCTCCGGAACATCAGAAGATTTCTCAACAGAAGATTTAGGGGCTTCACCCTCAACCTGCTTCCCTTTACCACTTTCAGCCAATTCTTTCTCAGCACGTTCTTTGGCTTCTTGACGATCCAGACGATTATATTCTGTGATGAAATCAATATTCAGATTGTTTGCTAACACTTTCTGCAATCTGTTGAATCTTCGATCGTTCAATGCTTGAATTTTCTTTAATTCTGCAATCTCTGTCTGTAGTTTTTCATTGGCGTCCTGCAGACTTTCTATCAATGCCTTGAAATATTCACGTTCATTCTCCAGCACCTTTATTTTATCATAAAGCAGTTCTTTTTCAATCTCACCTTGATTCACCTTCTTAACAGGCTCAGCCTTTTCAACCTCAATCTGTGCAACTTTCTCTTCCAATACCTTCACACGTTTTTCTAACATCTCAGCATTAGTTTCTGGGAAAAACTCATCCAAGTCTTCGAGACTGATTGGACCGTGTGGCATATCACCAAACATACTTCCCCTTGGTGTCTTTGGTGTTGAATCTTAAGGTGTTGCAGCTTTTGGTGTTGACTTCTTGGGACTAGAACTTTAAGGAACAGAAGTCTTTGGAGCAGTAGGAGATTCAGCGATAGGAACTTCAACAAATCCAGACACAGGAGGTTCTTGTGTAACTCCCGGCCTTTCAGCTTCAACATGAACAATAACAGGAGGTTCTTGTGTGGCTCCTTTCTCCTGAGCACCAGAAGGTTTTTGTGTGGCTTATGTGCTTTTCACCTTGCTTTTATACCTCTTGCTCACAACTTTCTGAGCTTTCTTAGCTTTTCTTTTCCCTTTGGTATGTGGTGACCCTGTAGTCTTCTTTGATATTTCGATTGCTGGAGACTTTGTACGCTTTGACTTTTTCTTTGGTCTCTCCTCGTCAGATTCTTTTTCAGCGTTAGGATCAAAATCTGCATCCAATTTCCTTTCTTTTTCTGCTCTAATCTCTACCTCAGTCTTTTCTGGCTCTTTGACAGGTGTTTCTTTATCAGAATCTTCATTCTCAGACGTTGCAGGAATCACATCTTCTTGAGTCGACTTAACTGTCTCTTGGCTTTCAATTACAACTGCAGCGCTGGATCCAGCAACTGCTTCAACATTTTCTGGTTCATCCTCGTCGACAAGCATTGTTTCGACTTTCTTCGCAGCACGTTTCTTTTTAGGCTTACCAGCTTCCGCCTTTAAGAACCATTCGCTCCTTGCCTTTGGTTTGAATTCTTTAAACCACTCCTTCTCAGCTTTAAGTTCTTTCTCGTGGTAGCTACCAATCTTTAATGGCTCCGAATACCAGCTTTGGAACAGGAGCTGAAGCTTGTTTCTGGAACTTGATAAGCTTCTTCAATGTAGTTTCAACGAGATGAACTAGATAAAGCACATCGTTTGGATCTCGTGCAATGTTAGCATACTTCTCGTCAATCAACATCTTAATAAACCTCGGATAAAGACACAATCTTGAATCTTCCATGTTTTTCGACATGTGAGTAAAAAACCAACTTCTAAACGTTGAACGACTTTTTCAAAATAAGAGCCGTTGCCATGCTAGCCAAATAATCGTGTATATCATCCAAACTAGCTTTGCGATGGCTAAATGTATGAATTAACGCATGAATCAGAAGCTTGTAGGGGTTAGGCACTTCCCCTTTCTTCAGTGTCGGTTTGTTTACACTTCCTTTGTAGCCCATGTGAAAGAAACAGCCACGGACCATCTTTTCGTCTAGATGAATCGGATCATCTTCTTTATGGTTGAAATGAAAATTTCTTCGAATATCATCTTCAGTCACACTGATCGGCTTAACTTCATCACCAACTTGCACTGTAGAAGAGATCGTCTTCTCATCATCGCTAAGACTCGCGTTCATCCAGAAGTGAACATATGAGATCGATAAGATACTGTGCGCTCCGTAATCGCTCGGCGAATATGACTATCCACTAGAAACTTCAAAATACTGTCGTACTCCTTCATTGACGGACAGATCGTTTTATCGAGCGTAATGCACGCATTGTGAGTCTTTGAAAACTCAACAGAGATTACAACTGCTGGAACCTGTGCCTGAAAAACGACGTAAAACAATTAGCACGCTTTTCGGGAAAAATTTCACAAAATTTTCTAACATTTATATCAACTTCGGGCGAACTTGATATATCTGTTATAACAATTCGCTTTAACTAAGCTCGCCCGAACATGCATCAATTACATGTTCTATATATAAGTTCAGGCGAACTTACACTTAAAACAATCCAAATTTTCTTAACAACAAGTTCTGTCGAAGATGCATGTTAATCAGTTTTATTCACAAGACATTAATGCAAGTTCGGGCGAACTTATATTAATCAACATTAAGACTTTTATAATCAAGTTCGGTCGAAGATTGCTTCTGGATCTTGTAATCATGTTTTGGACAAGTGCGGTCGAACTTGACACCAAGTTCGGCCGAACTTGACACCAAGTTCGGCCGAACTTGTCGTCTTCTCCAAAAGACCAAACATGTTCAAACAATCAAATTTCCATTATAAACCAATCAAAATCAGTTATACAGTCGATTTTAGTTGTAGATCTTGATTCTATGCTCAATTTTAACCAACAACTCCTAAATCTATCAGTTTTTAAGTTTTAGATCTAGTTTTGTTTGTCAACGGTTCAATCATCGATTAATCTCCAATATCTCACCTCAGCCATGGTAATTGGTGTGTGAATCACCAAAAAAAGACTACAATCGGGTAGAATAACAACTCAAAAGTGTCAATTTCGCTCAAAATCTCTCGAGTTCAAGTTCGCTCAGAGTATTAGGTTTGTTCAGAAGTGAGTTCGGGCGATTACTTAGGTATTTATACCTAGGTAAGTTCGGGTGAACTTGCAAAGCCCATTACTAAAACCCAACAATGTTCGAGCGAACTTATTAAAAGTAACAATCAGCCATTTGCAAGTTCGGTCGAACTTGCTGTTTGTGAAACTTGATATTGTTTAGCAAGTTCGGCCGAACATGCCAAACCACAAATTTTAACTTTTTCAAATTTTCATTTTAACCCCTTAACTTTCCAACTTTTACCAGTTATGAAAATCCACTCAGTTGACCAAGTCCAAGCTAATGACCTTGGTTAACAGATTTGTCTGCCGAGTCCAAGTTAATGACCCCGGTTTGACCCGTTACAAACAAACTGTTAATATTTTCAAAATCGAAGTTTCAAAATTAATGAACTTTTCATCGTTTTATCTTTTCAGATTAACAGATTAGCTCCCAGCCCGTTGTCAAAGAGGTTCCCACCAGTTATAGCACCTTACCAGACTTCGAAGATCCGTTCTCCAACATTGGTTTGCTGAAAACAATGTAGAAATAAAATCTTTTTGTTTTTTTGTAAGTTTATGCTAAAACACACCGAAAATGTTTTTGATTTTAATCTGTAAAGCTGAAATACAATGAAATAAGCAATATAAACTATGTACAAACATATTTACAAACATATTTTTGTGAATACGTGTCTAAGGATCATATCAGTTAAATGAGACATATCACCAGTACCGTTGACCTTTAACAGACTTTAAGTTTTAAACTCGTTTACCTAGATTGTCGATATGTTTGTCCACTTAAGCTTTACCACATTTTTCAACTGTTTCAAGATATGTTTATATAGAATTCATGAAACATGACTTAACTACGGCTCTCACTTCTTGAATATACTCCCATATCTAGATTCCCTATATTTCATCTTACAGGTGAATATAACGTAATTGATATCTGTATCTGGGTTGTGCGAGACCTTGAGAGCTCTGGTTAGTACTACCGTACAGACAAAGAGATGAAGGCTCGTCTTTAAGGTGTGTTCCACTTAAGGAATCTTTTTAGCATTGCAAATGATTAGATCTTTCGATTCTTTTCAATATGCATACAGTTTGGAGGTTTATAGCGAAAGTATTATAGAAGTTCTAGGCCATTGCTTCCGCAAAAT
Organism: Scalesia atractyloides; assembly: GCA_947069175.1. Taxonomy (NCBI): domain Eukaryota; kingdom Viridiplantae; phylum Streptophyta; class Magnoliopsida; order Asterales; family Asteraceae; genus Scalesia; species Scalesia atractyloides. Next base: position 20,933,147 of record CAMTDV010000010.1, read on the forward strand.
CAGAAGAACTTGTATAATACCCCAGATATCATCTATCTATAAAGACCTCGTATTTCAGAATCAGTCAATCTTTCAAACGAAATTTTGGAGTACTAAGTCCATATATCCAAGATGTGTTAATCCACAAGATTAAGCAGTTGTAAAATTTAGTTTATATCTCGAAAATAGTTTACTGAACGTGTTAAGCCTATTGACACATCCACATTAAGACTCGTTTATCACTTTTAAACTTTACATTTCTTTAGCAAACTTTGACAGTCCACTGATGTACTATCATTTCCTTTTATGACACTAAATTCTTTTTGTCTTTTTCAATGTTTTTGTACATTTTGAATTTTCATATGTTTTTGGATTTTAAAATATTCGAATGTTTTTGTATTTTATCTAATATTTCTCCCCCTAAAATCAAAAACATCTTTTTGGATTTTAGTTTTTAACAAAATTCTAAAGTAGAAAAACTATTTACAAACCAATGTGGATCACGCGAACTCGTCTTCCGATCCGTATTCAACCTCAGTATCCGCACCTGTCAGCAAATTTTTCATACCGTTAATTCTTAGCAAGTATTTATATCGTGACAAAGAAAATGGTTTGGTATAAAAATCAGCCTTCTGTTCCTCGGTGTGGATTTTTTCTATTCGTACCAATTTCTTTTCGTAGCAATCACGAATGAAATGATGACGAATTTAAATGTGTTTTGTGCGTGAGTGATGAACCGGAATTTTAGTTATATCGATGGCTGCCTTGTTATCAACATACAGCGGAGTGGCTAGAAATTGCGGACCATAGTCTCTCATCTGCTGTTGAATCAACAGAATCTGTGAACAACAGCTGGAGGCCGAGATATACTTAGCTTCACAGGTAGAGAGAGCGACCGTAGTCTGTTTCTTACACTGCCAGGTTACCATTCTTGTTCCGAAGAACTGGCATCCTGCTGTAGTTGATTTTGAGTTCAACTTATCTACACCAAAATCGGAATCAACATAGCCTATGAGGTCGAAATTGTCGTTCTTCGGGTACCACAAGCCGGTGCTTGGGCATCCTTTTAGATATCTGAAGATACGCTTCACGATCTGCATGTGTAAGACCCTCGGTCTTGACTGTTATCTGGCGCATAGGCAGGTTGGATACATAATATCTGGGCGCGATGCCGTCAGATACATCAGCGATCCAATCATCGATCTGTATAACGTCTAATCAACTTTGGCTCCAGTCTCGTCAACGCAAATGCCGTGATTTAGAGCAAGAGGCGTAGATAGAGGCTTCAAGCTTTCCATTCCTAACTTCTTCAAGATGTCGTGAACATACTTAGTCTGGTTAATGAAAATACCATCCGGAAGCTGATCTACCTGTAAACCAAGAAAGAACTTCATTTCACCCATCGATGACATTTCAAATTTCTTTTTCATGGTTCCCTTAAACTCCTTGCAGAGACTATCGTTTGTAGATCCAAAGATGATGTCGTCAACGTATTCAACTTCTCTAGTGAAAAGAGTACTATCCATAGTTCCTCTGATAAAGCCGTTTCCGACGAGATGTTGTGATAACGTCTCATACCAAGCTCTCAGGGCTTGATGTAGTCCATAAAGAGCTTTATCCAGTAGGTACGCTTTCTTCTTGTTAAGTGGATCGACAAACCCCGGTGGTTGTCCAACATACACCTTCTCGCGTAATTTGCCATACAGAAAAGCCGATTTGACATCCAATTGATAGACCTTAGATCCTTTCCATGATACGAAAGCTAGAAAAATCGTATAGATTCCAATCGAGCTACTGGTGCATAGACTTCCGTGTAGTCTATCCCTTCCTGCTGCTGAAATCCCTTGACAACAAGCCTAGCTTTGTTACGAACAATAACCCCTCTATCATCACGTTTACACTTAAAGACCCATTTTGTATCAATCACTTTCTAATTCTCTGGTAGGTCTTCAAGCTTCCACACACCCAACTTCTCAAACTGCAATAATTCTTCTTGCATTGCTTGTACCCAGTTTTCATCGGCTAAAGCTTCATTAACTGTCTTAGGCTCAATCTGAGAGATGAAACATAAATAGAAACAATAGTTCTGGGTTGTAGCAATGGGTGTGTAGAAACAACTGAGTGCTTTATTAATTTGCCCTTGAGTTCTAACACCAGTTTGAAGTTCTCCGATAATATTTGTTGACGGATGATAGGAATATGATCGCGGCAATTCTTCACTTGGAACATCTACTGAGTTTTGTTGATTCTTAATGTTGAGATCAACAACCAATTCAATGTTTGGAGAGCTTGATGAAGCTTCATTTCTGTTGTTCGGGACTGCAGATTGATTAAGAAGACTTGTTATCTGCTCCACTTGTTCATCTGAAGAAGATGATTCCCCATCAGCATCAAATGTTGGTGCTTCATCTGAATCAGAATTTTGATTCTGAGGCCCTGGGCTCCTTTGTTGTATACACTAGTTCAGTAGAGGCATTCGTTGGAGGAATAATAGGTGTTGATAATTTTCAGAAACATTTTCATCCGGAACACCATTATTGCTTGAACTTGCGCCAGAAGAAGGTGGATCCAACGTGGGTTGATTAACCACAATTAGTCGAACAATTTGTTCTTGATTTGCTGACTGGTGAATATAATATAACGCTGCAACTTCTTCGTCAGTTTGTTCTTTGGGCAAGTCAAATGACTTCCAAAGGTCTTGATAGTTAAACAGCCACGCGTCACCTTTCCTTCGAATAGGACCCGTGTAGTTGAAACAATCCACGTGCTGTGCTTCAATAACCTTTCTCAATGAAGGAACATATACTCTTCTCAACGGACTCGCATATCCGACAAAGAAACCTTCAAGAGATTTAGCTCCGAATTTGCCATTACGGTACATGGTGCACTGAATGGTTCTAAGAACTTCAAATTTGGCTTCCGTCGGTTTATCATCTCAAAACATGTTTTCATTGTTGGTTTGACAGTGAGAACCCTGTTTAGTGTGTAGCAAGCCACAGCAACTGCTTCATTCCAGAAGCTGATAGGAAGTTTAGAATCTGCAAGCATGGTTCTCGCAGTTTCAATCAAAGTTCTGTTTTTCCGTTCAGCTACTCCGTTTTGCTGTGGTGTATAGGGAGCACTAAACTCATGCAAAATCCCTTTTGCATTGCAGAATTCCTTCATTTTTTTATTCTTAAACTCTGTGCCATTGTCACTTCTAATGCGTCTGACCGGCAGATGATAAATGTTCTCGAGTTTCTTGAATAGAATAACCAAATTCTCGAACGTTTCGTCTTTTGATTCTTGAAAGAATACCCACGAATATATCGAATAGTCATCTGTCACGACCAAGCAATATAAGTCTCCTGAGATGCTTCGAACGCTTACAGGACCAAATAAGTCCATGTGGAGACGCTCTAATGGCAACTTGAGTTTAGATTTTTCTTCGGATGAGATTTCTTGATCTGCTTTCCCTTCTTGCATTCCAAGCAATGATCAGACATCTTAAAACTTCAAAGATTTACGCCTTCTACAAGATCATTATGAACCAAGAAATTCATTTTTCGCAAATAAATATGCCCCATCTTACGATGTCAAAAAATAGAATCTGTTTTAGTGGCCTTTGTTACAAAACATTGTGCTGATGATGATGAAGTAGTAGCGACACCCATATCAAGAACATATAAATCATTCTCTCGAGGTGCTCGCATCAGAATCCACTGATCTGGTATTTTGAATCCCGGCTTCAAGATAATACACTCTTTGTCGTTGAAATGAACCGTGAATTTCTTGTCACAAATCTGCGATATACTCAGAAGATTGTTCTCAAGTTCTACAATATAGTTCACGCGATCAAATGAAACTATGCCATTGGAGAGTTTTCCCTCGGCGACTATCCTTCCACCTTGATTTCCTGCAAATCCAACTTATCAACCATTCATAGCTTTAATGTCAAATAAGAGCGCCTTCATTCCCATCATATGCCTGGATGCTCCGCTATCCAAAATCCACTTGGAGAGTACGGATCTTTGGAGCCCCTGCAAAATCAGAAATTAGGTGAATAGCTCTACCCAAGCCTTCTTGGTCTTGGGTTTTACTGGATAACCATCATCAAAATCATATTCAAACTCATCAACGTCATCAAAATCAAATTCATCATTTGTTTCAACAATGTTAATGTTTGAAAGTTTCACTTTTTTCTTATCTTTTACAGATTTCACATTATCGTTTTTTATTTCTGTTTTAACTTCTTTCACATTCTCACTAGTCTTCACCAGCTCAGACTTAATGATTTCATACTTTGATTCTTTTGTGTTGTCAGTCTTTACTAGCTCAGACTTAACAACACCAGATGTTGTTGACCTTTTCTTGCCAATCCAGGTTTGAGATTTGATATTAGCCTTTTTGATGTAAAACTTGTTTTCATTAGACCTAGAAGTTTCACCTTTTTCGAAAATGGAATTTTCAAAAGTCTTTTCAGACTTTGCTTTAACTTCTGGTTTTGTTTCATTTCGTTAAACACGGGTTGCTTTGGTTTAACAACATTAGAATCTTCCTTTCTTCGAAGATAAGCCGGTTTTGATTTCGGACATTGTCGTGCCATATGACCAATTTCATTGCACTTGAAACATGTCTGATTATCAAGTGGATGTCCTTTTAACAGGTGGTTTTACCCTACTTGAAGTTTTGACACCACTTGTAACCTTGGCTTTATCTCGAATTTCTTTCTCGTTCTTGAATTAATCATTTGACTGTTTACCAATCAAACTCTCTTCATGAACCGTGTTTGTCCCATATACAAAATTCATGTTTTTGTTTTTATATTCATGAAATGGTGACGGTTTCTTTACAGATTCATCAGTTTCTTCTTCTAAACCCAACCCCGCTCTCCGTTTTTCCGGATGATCACCACCGTTTCTTTGGTAATTGTTTCTTTTAGGTTTGGGATAGATTTTCGTTCGTTGATTACCAATTCCTCTGATGTGACTTCCACGAGTTTAAAGAATTTGTCTGGCAATTCTTCCTTCACATTCTGAATAGGGAAACTGTCATCAAAATATAATCTATCCGAATCCTTAAGTTTGTATATTACAAAATTAGGATCGTCAGTTAGATCATCCTCTGATGACTTATCGTCATCTTCAGTCTGTGAGTCGGAATTCTTAGAACTCGCGTTGGCGCTTTTGAAGCTGCCGTCATCGGAATCACTTAAAACATTTTCAACCACTTTGTTAATCACAGCGTTGTTATCATCATCAGATTTAGCATAGACTATATCAATGTTCTCTGGCAACTCGTCTTTCTTTTCAGAAAGTAATTCAACATTGAGTGCCTTGTCCATCTCGTCTACAGATTTAACACAGTATTTCTCATAAAGGGGTGGAGGAACATTGCTATATTCTTTGCCCGCTTTCTTTTTAGGTTTTTCTTCTGATGAGATTGTCAGAGGAATGTGATCGATAACATACGCGTTGGTGGTATAACTTCTTAACAATTGTCGACCTCTTTCAGTTTCGATTGTCATGTCTTGAAGTTGTTGTTTCATTTCAGCAATGGTGTTAATATAGGCGTTAATTGCTCTTTGTTTATCCATTACTGTACAACTCAACATTCTTATATTATCATGTTGTTCGATGTCATTTCTGTTGAGTCTGCCATAATCATTTTTCATTTTGTCATACGCTTCTTTCATTGTGCGATAATCATATTTTAACAAATCGTTATGCACATTGTTTTTAGCGATGATCTTTGATTTTTCGGCACATTCGACACAAGGTTCAGTACATTTTGTACAAGGTTTCTCAACCTCTACAACTTGTACTTTGACAACTTCTTTCTCGACAACCTTTACCTCTGGACCTACCTTGGTTTGATTCGCCATCAAAGCTTTATCTGCCATGTCCTTGAGGTCTTCGACTTTCATTTCTTGAGTGACATCAATGATCACTTCATCAAACTTTTTCTCCTCAACCACTTGTTCTTTTGAGCTTCCATCAAAATGACCCGCAAACTTGTCACAAGAATTAGATATATAAAATGCATATGGATATATTCCTCTTTTTCCTGTTGTTGATGCAAGTATTGTTCCAGAATAGTTTGTTCGAAAGCTGCTGCTTCTGCTACTGCCGCTGCTTCTGCTACGGCCGCTGCTTCCTCTGCTGAATTATCTTCAACTATCTCCGCCATGAAAGCAACTCCGGTCTTTTTCCCAATGTAAGACTTCCAACATTGTTCTGTAACAACATTGTTCAAATTTACGGCGATATTGCATTTGTAAATATTCGGATTAGAACTTTGTTGTTGCATCTGATTTGCTTGACTTTGAAATTTTAAATTTGAACTAGTGCTTGAGTAAGAACTTTGTGGACTTTGTTCATACTGAGGCTGTGAATGGTTCTGATTATGTGGAGAAGCATTCATGTTTGCACTAAAAGCAGTTCCAATTTTTGGACTCGAAATGTTATCTTGCATTCCGGTTTTGTAGTACAAACCGATGTCTTGAACAACATTAGCATTCTTTGACTTCGCTATCTTCAGAAGCTCCATTTCGTGGCCTTCGAGTTTATCGATAAAGGTTGATAAACTTGAAGAATTCCCACTTATCACTATTCTTCAGAACCATCAAATAAGTTGATCATTCACCCTCTGGTAGTGGGTCAGCAAGTTTTTCGATGTATTCTTGTTTCGTCTTCTCAAGACCGTGTTTTCACATTTGCACTTTGAGATGACAAAAACGCTCAATCATTTGCTTAATAGTCTCATTCTTTAGCATGCTGAAGATATCAAACTCTTTCAGAATGAGAGCTTTCGTGCTTTTTATCATTTCAGCACTGCCTTGGTATTTCTTCTGTAACAACAACCAAAGCTCTCTTGCTGTAGTATACTCTGGTAACAGAATCAGAATATCTTCTTTGACTGACTGTCGAATAAGACTAATCATCTTTTTCTCGGTGATATATTCATCTTTCTGAACTGTCGAGTAGTTGTACTTCTCAAGAACTTGATGATGCTCGTCTACCGGAACAATGTATCCTCTTTCGATTGATGCCCAGCCAGCGAAGTGCATGGCTAGAACCCAATAAGTAAACTTCTCTTTCCATGCTTCGTACTCGTCCATGCTCATCAGCTTGGGCGGTTTGACGGTCGTTCCCATTTCGTTATCAAGATTGACTTGATTAATCAAGTTGGCATTTGACGAACTAGCTCCGGACATATAAGCTCTTAATTGATCTTCCATTGTGAATCACGAAATGTGTGCGCTGAAAAACTTTCAAAAACTTTGAAACTGATTAGTCCTACTACAAGTTCGGTCGAACTTGTAGTGACAAATGAAGAATTCTCTGATTTTCTAACAAGTTCGGTCGAACTTGTTAGATCTACTTTGAAAAATATTGTTTATCTTCGGTCGAACTTACACAATCTTTGAACAAACAAACAAAACTTCGAGCGAACTTATCAACAGAACTTTGATGAAATGTTAGGTAAGTTCGGGCGAACTTACTTAAAATCTCTTAGATATTACACAAGTTCGGTCGAACTTGATGAAAAATCAGTGAAACTTTAGTAACTTCGAGCGAACTTGACTTAAATTTCTTCAAGAACCACCTAAGTTCGGGCGAACTTACAAAAAAATCACTTGAAAGTGATGTTTTAGGGAAAGTTCGGCCGAACATGGCCAATAAGTTCGATCCTTAGGGTTTCCAAAAACATGATTTTTTCAAAATTTCGACATGAGTTCAGTTTAATTTGGTCTCCAATCTTTTAAGGGTTTATCTTTGTTGTGTTTTACATGATATATTCAAAATTCAAAATATTTTGACCATGAATTCTTCATTTTATGTTCAAAAGTTAAGAAAAAATGAAGAATGGAGTAGAAATAGAAGAGTTCTTGTCTTGATATTATCAAATCAGGCTGTTCTAGCTCTGATACCACTTGTAGGACCAATCCTCGATGCTTAGGAACCTAAATTTGATATCTAACGTCCATCATAGCGGAAATGTTACGTCATGTTTACCAAAAGACAAGAATTAGTCAGTTAAACGTCAGTTTTATAGATAAAACATTGATATTACAAATTGACAGAGCTTCGCCTCTGAAATACCAAAGTTACAAATGAGACTTTCAAGCTAGTTATTTATAGACCAGCAAGTTCGACCCATGGAGGTGAAAGTTTGCCCGAACTTGCCTATGCAAGTTCGGCCGAACATGCCTGAACATGTGAACCATGGGCGAACTTGGCTAAGACATATTATATATACTTCACTACCTAGCCTATCCAGCTCTGTACAATACAGACTCGATAATAGACTAAGACATAGACATTATGCAACAACATTTCTCCCCCTTTTTGGCTTCATCTGTTGTAACAAATATAACAGTTGGAGGTGCATGGTTAGTGGTCAATGTCTTAGTCTTATATCGAGTATGTATTGTATAGAGCTGGATAGGCTAGGTTAAGAAGTATTTATAAAGAGTCTTAGCCAAGTTCGCCCATGTGATAACATGTTTAAGCATGTTCGGCCGAACATGCATAGGCAAGTTCGGGCGAACTTTTGTAAACCTATAAATACCTAGCTTGTGTGTCTCATTTGAAACTTTGGCATTGTAGAGGCGAAGCTCTGTCAGTCTGTAATCTGAACGTTTAATCAATGAAATTGACGATTAACTGATTAAATCTTGTCTATTGGTTACACGACATAATATTTCCGCTATTATGGACGTTACATATCAAATTTAGGTTCCTAAGCATCGAGGATTGGTCCTACAAGTGGTATCAGAGCTAGAACAGCCTGATTTGATAGTATCAAGACAAGAACACTTCTATTTCTACTCCATTCTTCTTTTTCTTTAACTTTTGATCACAAAATGAAGAATTCATGGTCAAAATCTTTTGAATTTTGAATATATCATGTAAAATACAAAAATGATAAACCCTTGAAAGATTGGAGACCAAATTCAACCGAATTCATGTCGAATTTTGAAAAAACCATGTTTTTGAAAACTTTCTGGAATGAACTTGTTGGCCATGTTTGGCCGAACTTGTACTAAAACATCACTTTTCAAGTGATTTTTTAGTAAGTTCGCCCGAACTTAGGTGATTTTTGAGGAAGTTTTAGTCAAGTTCGCTCAAAGATACTGAATTTTCTTTAATTTTACATCAAGTTCGACCTAACTTGTGTAAAATCAAGAAGATTTTAAGTAAGTTCTCCCGAACTTGCTTGTATTTCATCAAAGTTCTTTTGAACAAGTTCGCTCGAAGATCTGTTTAATTGGGGTTATAAGTTCGACCGAAGATAAACGAAATTTTTCAAAGTAAACCTAACAAGTTCGACCGAACTTGTTAGAAAATTCAAGAATTCTTCATTTGTCACTACAAGTTCGACCGAACTTGTTGTAGAACTAATTGTTTTCAAAGTTTTAAAGTTTTTCAGCGTATACGTTTCGTGATTCACAATGGAAGATCAACTAAGAGATTATATGTCCGGAGCTAGTTCGTTAAATGCCAATGTGATTAATCAAGTCAATCTTGATAACGAAATGGGAATGACCGTCAAAACGCCCAAGCTGATGAGCATGGACGAATACGAAGCACGGAAAGAGAAATTTACCTACTGGATTCAAGCCATGCACTTTGCTGGCTGGGTGTCAATTGAAAGAGGCTACACTATTCCGGTGGATGAGCATTAACAAGTTCTTGAGAAGTACAACTACTTGACAGCTTAGAGAGACGAATACATTGCAGAGAAAAAGATGAGCAGTCTCATCCAACAGTATATCAAAGAAGGTATTCTGATTCTGTTACCGGAATATACTACTACAAGAGAGCTTTGGTTGTCATTACAGAAGAAATACCAAGGCAGTGCCGAAATGATCAAAAGCAAGAAGGCTATCATTTTGAAAGAATTCGATATTTTCAGCATGCTAAAGAATGAGACCATTAAGCAAATGATTGAGCGTTTCTGTCACCTCAAAGTGCAAATGCGAAGACACGGTCTTGAGAAGACTGAACAAGAATACATCGACAAACTTGCTGACGCACTACCAGAGAGAGAATGGACTACGTATTTGATGGTTCTGAAGAATAGTGATAAGTGGGATTTCTTCAAGTTGTCAACGTTTTTCGATAAACTCGAAGGCCACAAAATGGAGCTTCTGAAGATAGTGAAGTCAAAGAACGCTAATGTAGTTCAAGACATCGGTTTGTACTACAAAAATGGAATGCAAGATAACATTTTGAGTTCAAAAATTGGAACTGCTTTTAGTGCTAACATGAATGCTTCTTCACAGAATAAGAATCATTCACAGCCTCAGTATGAACAAAGTCAACAAAATTCTTACTTGAGCACTGGTTCAAACTCAACATTCCAAAGTCAAGCAAATCAGAACCAACAACAATGTTCTGATCCGAATGTTTACAAATGCAACATCGCAGTGAACCTGAAAAATGTTCTTTCAGAAGAAGTTGCAAAACAACATATGTCACTATTCGCTACCGTCTTAGAGTCTTATGAATGTCTTGTTGCCAGAAAGATAGGAAACCCCGAGATGACCACAGAAGATTATGACCAGGTAGACGAGGAAGAGCTCAAATTAATGGACATCAAATGGTCCTTAGCTTCGATCATCAGGAGAGTGACAAAGTTCGTTGCACTAACATACCGTGACATAGGAAACTCCAGCAACAAATTGGGTTTTGACAAATCAAAAGTCACGTGTCTTAGATGTCAACAGAAGGGACATTTTAAAAGAGAGTGTAAGAACACCGAGGCAACCGGAAATCAAAGTCCTTTCGGAGGAGGGAATGATATTAAAAGAAGGCACTTCAATATAAACCTTTCCCGAAGAAAACTCAGATTGAGATCCATGAAAAGCCAAACAGTAGTACAACGGAGAAAGCCATGGTTGCATCTACAGAAGATGACGGTTTTGACTGGAACTCTTATATTGGGAAAAAGACTGGAGTTTCTTTGATGGCAGAGATAGTTGAAGATAATTCTGCAGAGGAGGCAGCGGCAGCAGCAGAAGCAGCGGCAGCAGCAGAAGCAGCAGCTTTCGAACAAGCTATTCTGGAACAATATTTGCATCAACAACAGGAAGAAGAGGAATATATCCATATGCAGAGACAAGGAATTTTATCCTCGAATTCTTATGACAGTTTTGCTGGTCACTTTGATGGAAGCACGAAAGAACAAGTGGTTGAGGAGAAAAAGATTGATGAAGTGATTGTTGATATCACTCAAGAAATGACAGTTGAAGACCTCAAGGACATGGCTAGATAAAGCTTTAATGGCAATTCTAACCAAGGTAGGTCTAGAGGTAAAGGTTATCGAGAAAGAAGTTGTTAAAGTACAAGTTGTAGAGGTTGAGAAACCTTGTACAAAATGTACTAAACCTTGTGTCGAGTGTGCCGAAAAATCAGAGATCATCGCTGAAAACAATGTGCATAACGATTTGTTAAAACATGATTATCGCACAATGAAAGAAGCGTATGACAAAATGAAAAATGATTATGGCAGACACAAAAGAAATAACACCGAAAAACATGATAATATAAGAATGTTGAGTGGTACAGTAATGGTTAAACAAATAGCAATTAACATTTGTATCAACACCATTGCTGAAATCAAACAACAACTTCAAGATATGACAATTGAAACTGAAAGAGTTCGACAATTGTTAAGAAGTTATACCACTAACACGTATGTTATCAATCACATTCTTCCAACAATCTCATCGGAAGAAAAACCCCAAAAGAAAACGGGCAAAGAATATAGAAATGTTCCTCCACCCCTTTGCGAGAAATACTGTGTTAAATCTGCTGAAGGGATTAACATGGCACTCAATGTTGAGTTACTTTCTGAAAAGAAAAACGAGTTGCCAGAGAACATTGATATAGTCTATGCTAAATCTGATGATGATAACAACATTGTTTTTAACAAAGTTGTTGAAAATGTTTTAAGTGATTCTAATGATGGCACCTTCAAAACGCCAACTCGAGTTCAAACAATTCTGATTCACAATCTGAAAATGACGATAAGTGGTCAGAAGATGGTCTAAGTGACCATCCTATATTGTAATGTACAAAATTAAGGATTCGGATAGACTATACTTTGATGATAGCTTCTCGATTCAGAATGTGAAAGAAGAATTGCTTGATAAATTCTTTAAAGTCGTGGAAGTCACATCAGAGGAATTGGTCATCAATGAACGAAAATTCTATTCCAAACCTAAAAGAAACAATTACCAAAGAAACGGTGGTGATCATCCGGAAAACTGAGAACAGGGTTGGGTTTAGAAAAGGAAACTGATGAATCTGTAAAGAAACCGTCACCATTTCATGAATATAAAAACAAAAACATGAAGTTTGTATATGGGATGAATACAGTTCATGGGGAGAATTTGATTGGTAAGCAATCAAATGAGGAGTTCAAGAAGGAGAAAGAACTTCGAGATAAAGCCAAGGTTACAAGTGGTGCCAAAACCTCTAGTAGGGTAAAACCACCGGTTAAGGGACATCCACTTGATAATCGGACATGTTTCAAGTGCAATGAAATTGGTGATATGGCACGACATTGTCCGAAATCAAAACCGGCTTATCCTCGATGAAGAGATTCTAATGTTGTTAAACCAAAGCAACCGGTGTTTGCAAAACCTGTAAAGATTTTGAAACGAAATGAATCAAAACCAGAAGTTAAACCTAAGTCTGAAAAGATTTTTGAAAATTCCACTTTCAAAAAAGGTGAAACTTCTAGGTCTAATGAAAACAAATTTTACATCAAAAATGCTAATGTCAAATCTCAAACCTGGATTACCAAGAAAAGGTCAATAACATCTGGTGTTGTTAAGTCTGAGCTAGTAAAGACTGACAACACAAAAGAATCAAAGTCTAAAATCACTAAGTCTGAGCAGGTGAAGACTAGTGAGAAGGTGAAAGAAATTAAAACATAAATTAAGAACGATAATGTCAAATCTGTAAAAGATAAGAAAAAAGTGAAATTTTCAAACATTAACATTGTTGAAACAGATGATGAATTTGATTTTGGTGATGTTGATGAGTTTGAATATGCTTTTTATGATGGTTATCCAGTAAAACCCAAGACCAAGAAAGCTTGGTAGAGCTTTTCACCTAATTGCTGAATTTTGCAGAGGCTCCAAAGATCCGTACTTTCAAAGTGGATTTTGGATAGTGGAGCGTCCAGGCATATGACGGGAATGAAGGCATTGCTATTCGACATTAATGCTATCAATGGTTGATATGTTGGATTTGCAGGAAATCAAGGTGGAAGGATAGTCGCCGAGGGAAAACTCTCTAATGGCGTAGTTACATTTGATCGCGTGAACTATATTGCAGAACTTGAGAACAATCTTCTGAGTATATCACAGATTTGTGACAAGAAATTTACAGTTCATTTCAATGATAAAGAGTGTATTATCTTGAAGCCGGGATTCAAAATTCCAGATGAGTGGATTCTGATGCAAGCACCTCGCGAAAATGATTTATATGTTCTTAATATGGGTGTTGCTACCACTTCATCACAATCAGCATAATGTTTGTATCAAAGGTTACTGAAAAAGATTCTATTCTTTGGCATCGAAAGATGGGGCATATTCATTTGCGAAAAATGAATTTCTTGGTTCATGATGATCTTGTAGAAGGCATAAATCTTCGAAGTTTTCAGATGTCTGATCATTGCTTGGAATGCAAAAAAAGAAAGCATATCAAGAAATCTCATCCGAAGAAAATTCTAAACTCAATCAAGTTGCTTTTAGAACGTCTCCACATGGACTTATTTGGTCCTGTAAATGTTCGAAGCATCTCAGGAGACTTATATTGCTTGGTCATAACAGATGATTATTCGAGATATTCGTGGGTATTCTTTCAAGAATCAAAAGACGAAATGTTCGAGAACTTGGTTATTCTATTCAAGAAACTCGAGAACATTTATCATCTGCCGGTCAGACGCATTAGAAGTGATAATGGCATAGAGTTTAAGAATAACAAAATGAAGGAATTCTGCAACGCAAAAGGGATTCTGCACGAGTTTAGTGCTCCCTATAGTCCACAACAAAACGGAGTTGTTGAACAGAAGAATTGAACTTTGATTGAAACTGCAAGAACCATGCTTGCAGATTCTAAACTTCCAATCAGCTTCTGGAGTGAAGCACTTGCTGTGGCTTGCTACACGCTAAACAGGGTTCTCACTGTCAAACCAACAAAGAAAACATGTTTTGAGATGATAAGCCGACGGAAGCCAAATTTGAAGTTCTTAGAACCATTCGGTGCTCCTTGTACCGTAATAGACCAAGATGGCAAATTTTTAGCTAAATCTCTTGAAGGTTTCTATGTCGGATATGCGAGTCCGTTGAGAAGAGTATATATTCCTTCATTGCGAAAAGTTATTGAAACACAGCACGTGGATTGTTTCAATTACACGGATCCTATTCAAATGAAAGGTGACGCGTGGCTGTTTAACTATCAAGACCTATGGAAGTCATTTGACTTGCCCAAAGAACCAACTGACGAAGAAGTTGCAGCGTTATATTATCTTCACCAGTAAGCGAATCAAGAGCAAATTGTTCGACCAATTGTGGTTAATCAACCCACGTTGGATCCATCTTCTTCTGGCGCAAGTTCAAACAATAGTGGTGTTCCGGCTGAAAATGTTTCTGAAGCATTATCATCACCACTACTCTTCCAACGAATGCCTCTACCAAACCAATGAATGCAACGGAGCCCGGTATACCTCAGAATCAAGATTCTGATTCAGATGAAGCACCAACATTTGATGCTGATGGGGAATCATCTTTTTCAGATGAAGAAGTGGAGCAGATAACAAGTCTTCTTAATCAATCTGCAGTCCCGAACACCAGAAATGAAGCTTCATCAAGCTCTCCAAACATTGAATTGGTTGTTGATCTCAACATCACTAATCAGCAAAACTTGGTAGATGTTCCAAGTGAAGAATTTCCGCGATCATATTCCTATCATCTGTCAACAAATATTATAGGAGAACTTCAAACTGGTGTTAGAACTCGAGGGAAAATTAATAAAGCACTCAGTGGTTTCTACACACGTGTTGCTACATCCCAGAACTATTGTTTCCATTCATGTTTCATCTCTCAAATTGAGCCTAAAGCAGTTAATGAAGCTTTAGCAGATGAAAACTGGGTACAAGCAATGCAAGAAGAATTATTGCAGTTTGAGAAGTTAGGTGTGTGGAAGCTTGAAGATCTACCAGAAAATCAGAAAGCAATTGATACAAAATGGGTCTTTAAGTGTAAACGTGATGATAGAGGAGTTGTTTTTCGTAACAAAGCTAGGCTTGTTGTCAAGGGATTTCACCAGCTGGAAGGTATAGACTACACGGAAGTCTATGCACCAGTAGCTCGATTGGAATCTATTCGAATATTTCTAGCTTTCGCATCATGGAAAGGATTTAAGGTCTATTAATTGGATGTCAATTCAGCTTTTCTGTATGGCAAATTACGCGAGAAGGTGTACGTTGGACAACCACCGGGGTTTGTCGATCCACTTAACAAGAAGAAAGCGTACCTACTGGATAAAGCACTTTATGGTCTACATCAAGCCCCGAGATCTTAGTACGAGACGTTATCACAACATCTCGTCCAAAACGGCTTTATCAGAGGAATTGTGGATAGTGCTCTTTTCACCAGAGAAGTTGATGGCCATCTGATTATAGTTCAAATGTACGTTGACAACATCATCTTTGGATCTACAAATGATAGTCTCTGCAAAGAGTTTGAGGGAATCATGAAAAAGAAATTCGAAATGTCCTCGATGGGCGAAATGAAGTTCTTCCTTGGTTTGCAAGTAGATCAGCTTCCAGATGGTATTTTCATTCACCTTACTAAGTATGTTCATGACATCTCGAAGAAGTTTGGAATGGAAAGCTTGAAGCCTCTATCTACGCCTCTTGCTCTCAATCATGGCATTTGCATTGACGAGACCGGAGCCAAAGTTGACGAGACGTTATACAGATCGATGATTGGATCGTTGATGTATCTGACGGCATCGCGCCCAGATATTATGTATCCAACCTCCTATGCGCCAGATATCAGTTAAGCCCGAGGATCTTACACATGCATATCGTGAAGCGTATCTTCAGATATCTGAAAGGATGCCCAAGCACCGGCTTGTGGTACCCGAAGAACGACAACTTTGACCTCACAGGCTATGCTGATTTCGATTTTGGTGTAGATAAGTTGAATTCTAAATCAACTACACCGGGATGCCAGTTCTTCGGAACAAGAATGGTAACCTGGCAGTGTAAGAAACAGACTACGGTCGCTCTCTCTACCTGTGAAGCTGAGTATATCTCGGCCTCCAGCTGTTGTTCACAGATTCTGTGGATTCAACAACAGATGAGAGACTATGGTCTGCAATTTCTAGACACTCCGTTGTATGTTGATAACAAGGCAGCCATCGATATAACTAAAAATCCGGTTCATCACTCACGCACAAAACACATTGAAATTCGTTATCATTTCATTCGTGATTGCTACGAAAAGAAATTGGTATGAATAGAAAAAAATCGACACCGACGAATAAAAACCTGATTTTTATACCAAACCATTTTCATTATCACGGTTTAAATACTTGTTGAGAATTAACGGTATGAAAAATTTGCCGACAGGTGCGGACGCTGAGGTTAAATACGGATCGGATGACGAGTTCGCGTGATCCACATTTGTTTGTAAATACTTTTCTAGTTTAGAATTTTATTAAAACTAAAATCCAAAAAGATGTTTTTGATTTTAGGGGGAGAGATGTTAGAGAAAATACAATAACATTCGAAAAATTTTAAAATCCAAAAACATATAAAAATTCAAAATGTTCAAAAACATTGAAAAAGACAAAAAGAATTCAGTGTCATAAAAGGAAATGATAGTACATCAGTGGACTATCACAGTATGCTAAAGAAATGTAAAGTTTTAAAAAGTAATAAACGAGTCTTACTATGGATGTGTCGATAGGCTTAACACGTTCAGTAAACTGTTTTCGAGATATAAACTAAATTTTACAACTGCTTAATCTTGTGGATAAACACATCCTGGATATATGGACTTAGTACAACGAAATTTCATTTGAAAGATTGCCTGATTCTGAGATACGAGGTCTTTATAGATAGTTGATATCTGGAGTATTATACAAGTTCTTCTGATTTTGCGGAATCAATGCCCTAGAAATTCTATAATACTTTCGCTTTAAACCCCCAAATTGCATGCAATATTGAAAAGTATCGAAAGATATAATCATATGCAATGCTGAAAGATTCCTTAAGTAGAACACATCTTAAAGACGAGCCTTCATCTCTTTGTCTGTACGATAGTACTAACCTGAGCTCTCAAGGTCTCGCACAACCCAGATACAGATATCAATTACGCTATATTCACCTGTAAGATGAAATCTAGGGAATCTGGATACGGGAGTATATTCAAGAAGTGGGAACCATAGATAAGTCAAGTTTCATGAATTCTATCTTAACATATCTTGAAATAGTTGAGAAATGTGGTAAAGTTTAAGTGGACAAACATATTGACAATCTAGGTAAACGAGTTTAAAACTTAAAGTCATATAAAGGTCAACGGTACTAGTGATATGTCTCAATCAACTGATATGATCCTTAGACACGAATTGTCACACCCTCAATTTCCACTTGCGGAGTTTTACCGCGAGGCGTGTGAACAAACCAGAATCTGAGACACTAGTAACATCGAACGACTCTATATGATTCGTTTATACGTTTTCCAAAATCATTTGTTTAACCATTCATAGTTATTTTTAAATTATCTTAGTTTGGTTTCAATGTTTAGCGGAAGCATTAGTTTTAAAGTTGAGCGGAAGCATTAAAGTAAAGTAAAGGAACGGGCGCCAACACAAACGCCAAAAATGCAAGTGAGTGCACCTAGAGCTCCTAGCGTCCTAAGAAACATGTAAAGAAACAAGTGTCAACATTAAAGAAGAGTGAGTTCATAGGTTTTCATAAGTTCATTTGTTCGGTTATAAGTTTGTTTCCCCCGTTATCCATAACCCGGGATAACGATTTAGTTCCATTATTCCCAACCCGGAATAATACTGATGGTTCCATTATTCCTGACCCGGAATAATAATAATGTTCCATTATTCCTAACCCGGAATAATAACGTTGTTGGTTCCATTATCCCTATCCCGGAATAATATTGTTGATTCGTAATTAAGTTCAATGTTAACATGTAGGTAGCTAGCCTAAAGTTATGTCACGTAAGTATTCGCGATCGAAGCTGACTGTTGTGCCTCCGTGTTGCCAGGCCTATCACTGACCATGGCGAAGTTAGGCCAAACTATTCACCCGTTGACCATACCCGGTCGGCTAGCGCGACTAGCTCGGGTGGGGCTTGTCGGGCCCAGTAGTACTACTTATAATTTCCCCGCTATCTAACCCAATACTAACGATCCGAGAGATTGTCGTGGACTTGTGTGATATAGCTGCTTAGTGACCATAACTTACGTTAACATTAACTTAGTTACCGAATAGTTTAATGACGTTAATTTCATATAACGTAAAGAGATAGAGTTGTAGAGTGTATACATGTTTCTCCCCCTGTTGTTTAAAACCGGATAAAATTAGGGGCCGTGAACTCACCTTTAGTTGCTCGGTTAGTGTAACACAGAAGTAGCAAATGATGGGACCGTTAATTGCGTCCTAACAAGTCAATTGATTTAAAGTTAGTGTGTGAACACACCAATACAAACCCTATACATAACTAACACACAATGCGGTACACATAATAACAAATCCTAAAACTCAATCATGCATGCAAGTATCATCATGCCAACATAGTGATCAAACTAACCTATCATGAACACAATTCAATCCACGCAACACTTTGGTACACACATTCGCAAGTTCTCAAGTTTCAGCTTGTATACTCATAATTAGGCTGTTTTCGAGGATTTTTATAAAATAGTTCCAACATTTCAAAAATTCCAATTATTTTACAAAAGGTGTCAACTATACTGTAGAATTTTATATAAATTTTTCAAGTCCTAGCACTTTACCAATTATTCATAAATATTAATATACTAGGCTGCAGTCAGATTCGTCGCTTTCTGACTGCAGTCCACGGGAGAATTTATTTAAAAATCACCGTTCGTCCAATTAACAAAATTCCAGTGGGAGTTTCCCGGAAATTTCCATATCCAGTTTCTGTACAAATTTCGTGATTCGACTCTCTACAGATTATTAGATCCGACTCGATAAACAACTAATAAATTTTCAGAATTTTCACAGCTTCAGTTACTGCATTTAATTGGCCACTTAAAAATATCAAACGACTTCAGAAAAATATGAATCCAGCGCCATTAGAAGCGATTTTCAAAAATCTACATTTTAGGATTCAGAAAGTCCGTTTTTCGATAAATAATAACCAAGTTACAGCCAGTTGAAGTTGGCTGTAAACACCATTCAGCATCCTGATTTCGAAATTTTATCACAATATAACACGCTTAAACAATCGATACGTTAACTATAAACGATCAAGAACAGATTTATCAATCATATATCATCATGTACATCATACCCATGCAAACCCTAATCATAATATGTGGTTTTTATCACAAAACGCCGCCTAATGATTTTTGATTCCACTAATCATCATAATCGCAAACTAGCATAATTTATCGAACTAAACATCATACACCTTCATAATAATGATTCTACCACTACATTCAAGCATGATCAAGAGTTTATAAATCCTAGTATGACTTTGCAAACAATGATAAACCCTAACCTTTAACAATGAAGATCAATGAACCGGGAATGAGATGGGAGTTGATTTGGGTTTTAAAGGGGATCGCGACCGAGAAGGAGAATGGAGAGGAGGCTGCCGCGATCGAGAGGAAGTGTAGGAAGGGCTGCCGTCGGTTGCTTCTTGTGCTAGGGTTTCTCTATTTTTTTTTTGTTAAAACACCCTCATGCATACATATCTATATATAGTGTAATGTAGGAAAGAAAAGGAGAGGGGTTTGCGGTTTGGTGCTCGCGGCCGCAAGGGTTTGGGTGGGTCGGTTTGGGTCTAAAACTTGATCCTCAATTTTCGGTTAACTTCTTGAGTCGCAAGGAAGTGAGGTCCACCCCTTTCGCGACCCGGTTTGGTTCATTATCTATTTATGATAAATATATTTTATAACTAAAAATCATGAATTCGAAACATGGCATAATAACTCACCGAACTTATAAACATTTAATACACATAGCACGTAATTCACTTGATAAGTTCACGAAGTTATCGTAATTATTTCGAGCGTGCAATTTAAGTCTCCGAATCAATTTAGCGTAGGAACGAATAACCATGAAGTAGTGCGTTTAAGATGTCTGAAAAACCGGGATGTCACATTATCCCCATGTTGAAAGAATTTTCATCCCGAAAATTGAGTAAACGCGGTTTAGAATGCAACGTACAGGTTTAGAGTGCCACGCACAAAGATTTAGTTCGTTAACAATGGTACAAGAAATTATAAGAAATTCCCAGGTTGTCACATCATCCCCATGTTGAAAGAATTTTCGTCCCGAAAATTTAGTTGGTGGTATCGTTAGCTTGCTGCTCAGCTGCAAAAAGGTGTGGGTATTTGCTTTTCATTTGGCCCTCTCTTTCCCACGTGAACTCCGGTCCACGCTTAGAGTCCCAACGAACCTTGACGATCGGAATCTTGCTGTGCCTTCGAGTCATGATCTCACGATCCATGATCTCGATAGGTTGTTCCACAAAGTGCAGTTGTTCATCCACTTGAATCTCATCCAAAGGAATGATTAGGGTTTCATCTGATAGACACTTCTTCAGATTTGACATGTGAAAAACGTTGTGAACTCCACTGAGTTCGACAGGAAGGTCTAACTGATAAGCTACGGGTCCGATACGTTTCAAGATCACAAACGGGCCTACGTACCGTGGGTTTAGTTTTCCTCGTTTCCCAAAACGGATTACGCCCTTCCAAGGTGACACCTTCAGTAGGACGCGGTCGCCTACTTGAAATTCGAGCGGTTTGCGTCGTTGATCAGCGTAGCTTTTCTGTCGATCTCGTGCCGCCGCCATGCGGTTTCTGATTTGTACAATCTTTTCAGTAGCCTCAAGTATCAACTCAGGGCCGGTGAGCTGACTGTCACCGACTTCTGCCCAACAGTCCGGCGATCTACATTTACGACCGTATAATGCTTCAAACGGTGCTGCCGATATACTCGTATGGTAACTGTTGTTATACGAGAATTCCACTAAAGGCAGATGGATTTCCCAACTATTCCCGAAGTCTACCACGCATGCCCTAAACATGTCTTCCAAGGTCTGTATGGTCCTTTCGCTTTGACCATCAGTTTGAGGGTGATAAGCTGTGCTCATATCTAAGCGTGTACCCAACGCATTCTGAAGTGACTGCCAAAAGTTGGACGTGAAACGAGCATCTCTGTCTGAGATGATGGACGTTGGCACTCCGTGCCGAGAAACTACTTCCTTTATGTAGATGCGAGTCAACTTCTCCATCTTATCAGTTTCTTTAATCACTAGGAAGTGTGCGGACTTGGTTAAACGATCCACAACCACCCAGATGGTATCGTAAGCACCCAAAGTTCGTGGGAGTTTAGTGATGAAATCCATCGAGATCTGATCCCATTTCCACACCGGGATCTCAGGTTGTTGGAGTAGCCCCGATGGCTTCTGATACTCCACCTTGACTTTCGCACAAGTCAAACACTTGCTTACGTAGGTGGCTATATCAGCTTTCATGTTGGGCCACCAGTACGCAGCTTTAAGGTCTTGATACATCTTATCCGAACCAGGATGGACAGAGTATCGGGATTTATGAGCTTCGTCCATGACTAGCTTTCTAAGGCCTCCGTAGAGAGGTACCCATATACGATTCATGAAATACCGGGCTCCATTGGGTTTTTTACTTCCCAATCGTGTTCCATTTTTCCCACCGATTCGATCTTTATGTTTTCTTCTTTAACTGCTTCTAACTGCGTGTCGCGTATCTGTTCGGGTAACCCCGAATGAATGGTGAACTGTAGTGCTCGTACCCGACGAGGTTTCAAGTGTTCCTTCCTATTGAAGGCATCAGCTACTACGTTAGCTTTACCCGGGTGATACCGAATGGCACATTCATAATCGTTCAGGAGTTCGACCCAGCGACGCTGTCGCATGTTCAACTCCTTCTGGTCAAAGATGTGTTGGAGGCTCTTATGATCTGTATAGATTGTGCACTTTGTTCCATATAGGTAGTGTCTCCAAATCTTAAGTGCAAACACTACTACTCCCAATTCCAGGTCATGTGTTGTGTAGTTTTTCTCATGAACCTTCAATTGTCGGGACGCATACGCGATGACCTTATCACGTTGCATGAGTACGCATCCCAATCCCTGAATGGAAGCATCACAATATACTACAAAATCATCTGTCCCTTCCTGCAAGGACAGAATGGGTCCACTGTAAAGCTTCTGCTTATGCAATTGAAATGCCGCTTCCTGCTTGTCACCCCAAGCATACTTGGTGCCTTTCTGGGTGAGGGTGGTAAGCGGTTGCGCGATATTTGAAAATCTCTCGATGAAACGTCTGTAGTAACCAGCCAAACCCAAAAATTGGCGGATCTCCGTCGGTGTCCTGGGTGCTTCCCAGTTTTTAATAGCTTCAATCTTGGCGGTGTCGATGTGGATACCCTTTTCATTCACGATATGCCCGAGGAACTGAACTTCCCGAATCCAGAAATCACACTTTGAAAGTTTGGCATATAGTTTCTCCTGTTGAAGTAATTCCAGCAGTAATCGTAGATGTTCAGCATGTTCTTCTTCACCTTTAGAGTAGATGAGTATGTCATCGATGAACACAATGATAAACTTGTCGAGATATGGTTTACACACACGGTTCATGAGGTCCATGAACACCGCGGGTGCGTTGGTGAGACCGAAGGGCATGACCAAGAACTCATAATGGCCATACCGAGTACGAAATGCCGTCTTAGCGATATCCTCCTCCCTGACGCGTAACTGATGATAACCGGACCGTAGATCAATCTTGGAGTAGTAGCTTGACCCTTGAAGTTGGTCGAAGAGATCGTCGATGCGAGGTAATGGGTATCGGTTCTTGACAGTAACCTTATTGAGTTCCCTGTAGTCAATGCACATGCGGAAGGTCCCGTCCTTCTTCTTGACAAAAAGGACTGGAGCTCCCCATGGCGAAGTACTAGGTCGGATAAATCCTTTTTCTAACAGTTCCTGAAGTTGGGTAGACAGCTCCTGCAACTCGGCTGGAACTAGGCGGTATGGGACCTTGGCGATAGGAGTTGCATGGTTCGCCAATTCAATTTCAAACTCCACTTGTCGATGTGGTGGAAGGCCAGGTAACTCCTCTGGAAATACATCAGAAAAATCACGGACGACGGGGATGTCTTCTATACGTTTCTCGTCCTTAGGCTGTTCGGTAACCAGTGCGAGCAAAGCGAAGGAGTTCTTCCTCCGAAGATACTTCTGTGCTTACATGTAAGAGATGATGTTTGTGACGGCGCCTGCCTTCTCACCTTGCACCGTCAAGATTTCGTCGTTAGAGAGCGGAATACGGATAGATTTTTCGAAACAGAGAACTTCAGCTCGGACGTCGGATAGCCAGTCCATTCCGACTACCACGTCAAAACTACCCAGGGTAGTTGTCATCAGATCAATGGTAAAGGTGTGACCCGCGAGTTTGAGTTGACAGTCGGATACTATATGGGTCACATCTACAGATTTACCATCGGCTAGTTCTATGACGTAAGGGGTCTCTAGGGTTTAGGCGTGAGATTTAGGTTCTTCCTAAAAGAATCAGATATAAAACTCCTATCCGCACCCGTATCAAAAAGTACAGTAGCAAAATGTTCATTGAGGGGAAACTTACCGTGACCACGTTCGAGTCGTTTCTGGCCTCTCCGCGGCCCAGCGTAAATGCACGCCCTTTGGCACCTCCTGTGCCACCATTTCCCTTGTTGTTGTTGTTATTGTTGTTGTTGTTGTTATTGTGGTTGTGGTTGTTGTTGTTCCCACCATTGTTGTTGTTGTTACGAAGCTGTGGGCAGTCTCGTTTGTAGTGGGCAATGCTACCACACTGATAGCACCCCCGGTTAACACCCTGCTGCTGACCCTGGTGTTGATTTTGATTTTGTCTGGACATGATTTCCCCGCGACAATCCTTTGCCGCATGTCCCACTTTGCCACATCGTTGGCAGCGATTCCCGGCACAAGGGCCATGATGATGAAGGTTACAGCGATTGCACTGCGGCTTTCGACCTACATAGCCGCTTGTGTTCTGGGTGTTGTTGGCGGACTGATTATTGTGACCCCGGTGACTGTTGAAATTATTGAACCGTTTCTGGTTCCCTTGCTGTGACTGGGCTGACGAAGACTGACGAGCAGACGAGTCTTCAAACTTTCTTTTATTATCAGGGGCAACTTCAGTCGTACCCCGAGATGGCAACTTCTTTTGTTCCACCGCCTTGTCGGTGAGTTTGTGCGCCAACCTGATTGCTTGATGCTCAGTCGCAGGGTTGCTAGCCATTACCATACCCTGGATCTCGGGGACCAGACCCCCAAGGTAAAACTCGAGTCTTTTCTCAACGGTGTTGGCCAGATCGGGACATAGGAATACCAGGTCATGATGTTTCGCTGTGTATGCTTCGATTTTAGATCCCACCATCTTGTGGTTCCATAATGATTGCTCCAACTGTTGAACCCTGTCTCGCGGATAGTACTCCTCTTTGATTTGGGCTTTAAACTCGGCCCAGGCCATTGCATTTGCGGCAATAAGTCCACGCGTTTGGACTTGTGCATTCCACCAAGTTAGTGCCCCATCCTCCAACGTTGAGGCAGCATACTTGAATTTGTTGGCCTCCAGACAATTGCACATTTCGAACACTGATTCGGACTTTTCGATCCAGCGGACCAGTCCTATGGGTCCTTCTGCCCTCGTGAATTTGCTCGGCTTCACATCGAGAAACATCTTGTAGGGGTTAAGACCCCCTCCTGCTGACAGAGGACAGGTAGTCAGCGAGAAATTCTACTAGCCCAGCTATTAGATTTTCCCATGAAAATTTAATAATGGTTACCTGCTGGTTGGTTTTGAACACCTGCTAGAGCAGCATTCACGTGTTCTTGGATCATTGCGGCTAATTCTTCGGACGTCATGTTGAGGTTTCCGCGACGTCCAGTTGCCATTTTAGATCTTCGTAAGACAACATAAACACACACCGATAAGTCTATATATCCAATATAGTTATCCTATTCCATACTTAAATAATTCCTCAAATTATGTCAACCCAAATAAATTAAACAGTCAAAAGAAATATTCGATTAAATAAAATTTCAACGTCTTACAAAATGCCAACCAAACATATCAGTTTACTATAAAATCTCTAGTTTAAACATAAGTAGGAAAATAAATAGACTGAAGGAAACAAATGGAATAAGCGAGGCGAGTCAGTCTTCTACGTCTCCATCCCCCAAATCGCCATCGTTGCCGTCATCCTCCGCGGCGTTTCCAGCTTCTACAGCTGGGTCTTCTTCCGGATCCTACTCTGGATTCTCCTCTGGATCCTCCTCTGGATCCTCCTCGGGATCCTCCTCTAGATCCTCCTCTACCGGCACTGGAGGGGCCGGTGCTGGTGCGGGTACTGGTACAAGTGCCTAATTATGTTCTAGTTCTTGAATTCTCCAGCTAGACTCAAGGACTCTGTCTTCGAGCCAGTCAGCCCTTAGCTGCTCAGCACGAAGATCTCTTGCTAAAGTGTTACGAGCTATCTTGCTCGCATGTTGCTCTTCCTCGAGCGATCCAGTCTTACCTGTTAATTGTCGTATCATCCATCCCTGTGCTAGGATGGTTTAATGCATTCCCTCTAGTTGTTCTTGTTGCTTTCTTATCATATCTCTAAGTAGGTCGTTCCCTACTTCTAACGAGTTAACCGGTTCGACCGGTACAGCGATGGTCGGGCGTGAGGACGACTCCTCCCCTAGAGCGAGCCTTTTTCTCGCAGCTGAGCGTGTCTCCACGCCATGAGGTGGTGAGGGTTCCACCATAGGTGCCTTCCCCGGCGCCCTTGGTTGCAAAAGTTTGTCGGATGATGATGATGATGACATTGCCTGTTGGGTTGTGTAGTTAGTTACAAGTTGCATTCGTTTCAATTATGCATTCATATTTTACATAACATAGTTGCAGTATAACACATAACAAGATATAACAGTTCAGTGCCAAACTAAGTCTAGTGTCGTGTAATCAGCTATAGTTTAGGTCTACTTTTAATGCAAACCTGGTTCTCTATAGCTAGAGGCTCTGATACCAATCTGTCACACCCTCAATTTCCACTTGCGGAGTTTTACCGCGAGGCGTGTGAACAAACCAGAATCTGAGACACTAGTAACATCGAACGACTCTATATGATTCGTTTATACGTTTTCCAAAATCATTTGTTTAACCATTCATAGTTATTTTTAAATTATCTTAGTTTGGTTTCAATGTTTAGCGGAAGCATTAGTTTTAAAGTTGAGCGGAAGCATTAAAGTAAAGTAAAGGAACGGGCACCAACACAAACGCCAAAACTAAAGAAAAACCCAAACAATGTTCGTAAATGATACTCGATAAAAAAAGATGTCTTGATCAATGCAAGTGAGTGCACCTAGAGCTCCTAGCGTCCTGAGAAACATGTAAAGAAACAAGTGTCAACATTAAAGAAGAGTGAGTTCACAGGTTTTCATAAGTTCATTTGTTCGGTTATAAGTTTGTTTCCCCTGTTATCCCTAACCCGGGATAACGATTTAGTTCCATTATTCCCAACCCGGAATAATACTGATGGTTCCATTATTCCTGACCCGGAATAATAATAATGTTCCATTATTCCTAACCCGGAATAATAACGTTGTTGGTGCCATTATCCCTAACACGGAATAATATTGTTGATTCGTATTTAAGTTCAATGTTAACATGTAGGTAGCTAGCCTAAAGTTATGTCACGTAAGTGTTCGCGATCAAAGCTGACTGTTGTGCCTCCGAGGCCTATCACTGATCATGGCGAAGTTAGGCCAAATTATTCACCCGTTGACCATACCCAGTCGGCTAGCGCGACTAGCTCGGGTGGGGCTTGTCGGGCCCAGTAGTACTACTTATAATTTCCCCGCTATCTAACCCAATACTAAAGATCCGAGAGATTGTCGAGGACTTGTGTGATATAGCTGCTTAGTGACCATAACGTACGTTAACATTAACTTAGTTACCGAATAGTTTAATGACGTTAATTTCATATAACGTAAAGAGATGAGTTGTAGAGTGTATACATGTTTCTCCCCCTGTTGTTTAAAACCGGATAAAATTAGGGGCCGTGAACTCACCTTTAGTTGCTCGGTTAGTGTAACACAGAAGTAGCAAATGATGGGACCGTTAATTGCGTCCTAACAAGTCAATTGATTTAAAGTTAGTGTGTGAACATACCAATACAAACCCTACACATAACTAACACACAATGCGGTACACACAATAACAAATCCTAAAACTCAATCATGCATGCAAGTATCATCATGCCAACATAGTGATCAAACCAACCTATCATGAACACAATTCAATCCATGCAACACTTTGGTACACACATTCGCAAGTTCTCAAGTTTCAGCTTGTATACTCATAATTAGGCTGTTTTCGAGGATTTTTATAAAATAGTTCCAACGTTCCTATTATTTTACAGAAGGTGTCAACTATACTATAGAATTTTATATAAATTTTTCAAGTCCTAGCACTTTACCAATTATTCATAAATATTAATATACTAGGCTGCAGTCAGATTCGTCGCTTTTTGACTGCAGTCCACGGGAGAATTTATTTAACAATAACCGTTCGTCCAATTAACAAAATTCCAGTGGGAGTTTCCCGGAAATTTCCATATCCAGTTGCTGTACAATTTTCGTGATTCGACTCTCTACAGATTATTAGATCCGACTCGATAAACAACTAACAAATTTTCAGAATTTTCACAGCTTCAGTTACTGCACTTAATTGGCCATTTAAAAATATCAAACGACTTCATAAAAATATGAATCCAGCGCCACTAGAAGCGTTTTTCAAAAATCTACGTTTTAGGCTTCAGAAAGTCCGTTTTTCAATAACTAATAACCAAGTTACAGCCAGTTGAAGTTGGCTGTAAACACCATTCAGCATCTTGATTTCGACATTTTATCGCAATATAACACGCTTAAACAATCGATACGTTAACTATAAACGATCAAGAACAGATTTATCAATCATATATCATCATGTACATCATACCCATGCAAACCCTAGCCTAATGATTTTTGATTCCACTAATCATCATAATCGCAAACTAGCATAATTTATCGAACTAAACATCATACACCTTCATAATAATGATTCTACCACTACATTCAAGCATGATCAAGAGTTTATAAATCCTAGTATGACTTTGCAAACAATGATAAACCCTAACCTTTAACAATGAAGATCAATGAACCGGGAATGAGATGGGAGTTGATTTGGGTTTGAAAGGGATCGCGACCGAGAAGGAGAATGGAGAGGAGGCTGCCGCGATCGAGAAGAAGTGTAGGAAGGGCTGCCGTCGGTTGCTTCTTGTGCTAGGGTTTCTCTATTTTTTTTTGTTAAAACACCCTCATGCATACATATCTATATATAGTGTAATGTAGGAAAGAAAAGGAGAGGGGTTTGCGGTTTGGTGCTCGCGGCCGCAAGGGTTTGGGTGGGTCGGTTTGGGTCTAAAACTTGATCCTCAATTTTCGGTTAACTTCTTGAGTCGCAAGGAAGTGAGGTCCACCCCTTTCGCGACCCGGTTCGGTTCATTATCTATTTATGATAAATATATTTTATAACTAAAAATCATGAATTCGAAACATGGCATAATAACTCACCGAACTTATAAACGTTTAATACACATAGCACGTAATTCACTTGATAAGTTCACGAAGTTATCGTAATTATTTCGAGCGTGCAATTTAAGTCTCTGAATCAATTTAGCGTAGGAACGAATAACCATGAAGTAGTGCGTTTAAGATGTCTGAAAAACCGGGATGTCACACGAATTCACAAAAATATGTCAGTAAATATGTTTGTACATAGTTTACATTGCTTATTTCATTATATTTCAGCTTTACAGATTAAATCAAAAAGATTTTCGGTGTGTTTTAGCATAAACTTACAAAAATACAAAAAAGATTTTATTTCTACATTGTTCTCAGCAAACCAATGATTGGAAAACGGATCTTCGAAGTCTGGTAAGGTGCTAGAACTGGTGGGAATCTCTTTGACAACGGGCTGGGAGCTAATCTGTTAATTTGAAAAGATAAAATGATAAAAAGTTCATTAATTTCAAACTTTGATTTTAAAAATATCAACAGTTTGTTCGTAACGGGTCAAACCGGGTCATTAACTTGGACTCGGAAGACAAATCGGTTAACCAAGATCATTAGCTTAGACTTGGTCAACTGAGTGGATTTTCATAACTGGTAAAAAGATGAAAAGTTCAGGATTAAAAATGGAAAATTTTAAAAAGTTTGAAATTTTTGAGGTTTGGCAAGTTCGGCCGAACTTGCTAAACAATTCAAGTTTAACAATTAGCAAGTTCGACCGAACTTGCAGATGGCTTATTGTTTGTTTTTATAATAAGTTCGCTCGAACTTAGTCTGGGCTTTTGAGATAGGCTTAGCAAGTTCACCCGAACTTGACATGGTATAAATACCATTCAAGTTCTGCCGAACTCATTTACTTGTTATCAGAACACTTGAGCGAACTTGAGCGTTTTTTAGAAAATTTGTGAGAAAATGGTACTTTTGAGCCGTTATACTATCAGATTGAAGTTAGTTTTTTGTGATTAGCACACCAATTACTATGGCAGAGGTACTAATTTGAAAATAATCCATGAATAGAACTGTTAATAAACAAAACCAAATCTAAAAACTTAAAATCTGATAGTTTTAGGTGTTATTAGACAAAATTGATCATAGATCTTTGATCTACACTTAAAATCGATCAATACATGTTTTGCATGTTTGAACTTAGTTGATCAGTTAAAGAAGACGACAAGTTCGGCTGAACTTGTTGTCAAGTTCGACCAGTCTTGTCCAAAACACAACTAAATGAACCAGAAACATGTTCGACCGAACTTGATTGTTGAAATATTTTTTATCCAAACATGTTCTACCAAACTTATATTAACCAAAAGTGATTTGTTTGTAAGTTCGCCCGAACTTGTTCTTTAATGTGTAACATGTGTCTCATACATGTTCGGCCGAACTTAGGAAAATTTTGAATAATAAAAATTGTAAGTTTGCCCGAACTTGCATTAGTAAAAAATGGAACTGTGTGTTACATATTCGGGCGAACTTGTTAAAATCAGTGTGTTTAACACTAATCAAGTTCGCCCGAACTTTATTAAAGTGTTAGAAATTTTTTTTTGATTTTTCCTTGAAAAATGTGCTAATTGTTTTATGTCTTTTTCATGCACAGGTTCCAGCGCGTGTTATCTCAATTGAGTTTTCTAAAACTCACAATACATGCATCACGCTTGACAAGTCTATTTGTCTGTCGCTGAAAGAATATGACAGCATTTTGAAGTTTCCCGAAGAGAGTCATATTCGCCGTGCAATTACTGAGCGCACTGTTTCTTATCGATCTCATATTGTTCACTTCTGGAT
Organism: Scalesia atractyloides; assembly: GCA_947069175.1. Lineage (NCBI taxonomy): Eukaryota > Viridiplantae > Streptophyta > Magnoliopsida > Asterales > Asteraceae > Scalesia > Scalesia atractyloides. The sequence continues at coordinate 20,963,825 of CAMTDV010000010.1, forward strand.
GAACGCAAGTCTAAACGTTGACGAGAAGACGGTCTCTTCTACAGTATAAGTTGGTGATGAGATAAAACCAATCACAGTTACTGAAGGCGATCTCCGAAGGATTTTGGAGCTTAAGGATAAAGAAGCTGATCTGATTCATCTAGATGAGAAGATGGTTCACGGATGCTTTTTCCACATGGGTTATAAGGGAAGTGTGAATAAACCAACACTGAAGAAAGGGGAAGTGCCAAACCCCTATAAACTTTGATGCATGCTCTAATTCACACGTTCAGCCATCGCAAAGCCGGTTTAGATGATGTTCAAGATTATTTGGCTAGCATGGCAACAGCGCTTATTTTGAAGAATCCGTTCAATGTTTCTAAGATGGTGTTCATTCACATGTCGAAGAATATAGAGGATTCAAGATTGTGTTTATATCCAAGATTTATCAGATGCTGATCGATGAGAAGTATCCCAACATTGCTCGAGATCCGAATGACGTTCTTTATTTGGTTCATCTCGACGAAACCACAGTGTAGAAGCTTATCAAGTTTCAGAAACAAGCTTCAGCTCCTATTGCCAAACCAGTATTTGGAGCAATTAAAGATTCAGATTATGTATCGCCACCTGGAAACAAATGGAGAAAAGAAGGTAGCGACGATGAGAATGAGCTTAAAGCTGAACGAGAGTGGTTTAAAGAATTCAAACCGAAGGCAAGGAGTGAATGGTTTTTGAAAGATGAAGCTGATAAATCAAAGAAGAAGCGAGCGTCAAAGAAAGCTGAAACTTTGCTTGTTGATGAGGAGGAGACTAAGAATGTTGAGGCAGTGGCTGGATCTAGCGCTGCAGTTGTTAATGAGAGTCAAGAAACAGTGAAGTCAACTCAAGAGGAAGTAATTTCTGCTACGTCCGAAAATGAAGAATCTGATAAAGAGCCTGAAAAGACAGAGGTTGAAATAAGAGCAGAAAAAGAAAGGAGACTTGATGCAGATTTTGATCCGAATGAAGAAATAGAATCTGATGAAGAGAGGCCAAAAAAAAAGACTAAAAGAACAAAGTCTCCTGCAATCGAAATATCTAAGAAAACTACAGGGTAACCTCACACTAAAGGGAAACGAAAGGCCAAGAAAGCTCAGAAAGCTGTGAGTAAAAGATACAAAAGCAAGATGCAAAGAACAGAAGCCACACAAGAACCTTCTGGTGCCCAGGAGAAAGGAGCAACACAAGAACCTCCTCCACAAGAACCTCCTGTTATCATTCATGCTGAAGCAGAAAGGCCAGGAGTTAAACAAAAACCTCCTGTGTCTGAATTTATTGAAGTTCCAATCGCTGAATCGCCGAGTGCTCAAAAGATTTCTTTTCCTGAAAGCTCCACGCCAAAGAAGTCTACACCGAAAGCTGCAAAACCAAAAGATTCAACACCCAAGACGCCGAAAGGAAGTATGTTTGGTGATATGCCACACGGTCCAATCAGTCTTGAAGACTTGGATGAATTTTTGCCTGAAACGAATGCTGAAATGTTAGAACAACGTGTGAAGGTTTTGGAAGATAAAGTTGTGCAGATTGAGTTAGAAAAAGAAATTCTTGATGATAAAGTGAAGGTGCTCGAGAATGAACGTGAATATTACAAAGCGTTGATAGAAAGTCTGCAGGACGCAAATGAAAAATTACAAACAGAGATTGCAGAATTGAAGAAAATTCAAGCTCTGAATGATCGAAGATTCATCAGGTTACAAAAGGTGTTATCCAATATTCTGAATATTGATTTTATCGCCGAATACGATCGTCTGGATCGTCAAGAAGCCAAGGAACATGCTGAATGAGAATTGGCTGAGGGTGGTAAAGGGAAGCAGGTAGAGGGAGAAGCCCCTAAATCTACTACAAAGAAATCTTCTGATGTCCTCGAGAAGTCTACTGAAGATGTTTCAAAAGCTTCTGAGTCTGATATATAAAAGGTTGACGAATCTGTCAAGCCTTCTTATCCTATCATTGTTACTGAAGAAAAAGACAATGAAGAAGCCGAGAAAGAGGTTAAGAATGACGAAGAAGAAGGATATGAAGATTGGAATGTTGGGGATGACGATGATGATTTTGATCAAGGAGATGATGATTTTGATCAGGGTGGTACTGGCTTAAAGATCAATGAAGCTAAAGTTTCTGATGAATTTGATTTTTCTGATTTGATGAACGATGAATCTAATCGAATGGAAGATAAAAGCTAGGGGAGTCAGGGCAAAAAGGGCCTTCAGATGATATTGATATGTTAGATGTTGATCGTTTTGTGAAGCCTATGACTGCAGTACCTACGAAGCCTTTGATATTGATGTTGGAACATAATGTTGTAGAAGGTGAGTTTGTACATAATTATTAGAAGGAAGATCTGGAAAAGCTAGTTGAAGCTGGAGTTGAGAATTTAGAGTTTGATTTTGAAGAGATAATGAATGTCAATACATTTGAGCCAAAAGAGTATCAGTACGAAAGAAGATTTGAGGCCGATGAGTATAATCATGTGATTGTTGAAGACTGGTCCTCAGATGATGAAACATAACAGAAAGATAAGTATGTTGGTTAGGATTCAGAAAGTTTTCCTACATTTGAAGAAATGTATAAACAACTGAATGAAGTTATATTAAAAGATAGAATTGCTGAAGAGCTATGTGAAGGAAAAATTCCTAGGCCAATGACCAAAGAGGAGATAGCTAAAGCGAGAAAGACCTGGTTCAAGGAGATGCCTTGTGAACGTAAGTTTCGACGTCCACTGGCATTCTTCACCAGAGATAAAAATGTTTATTTGGGAGATATATTGAGTTGGGGATGGTTTAAGGAGCTCAACGTATATGCAATCAAAAGAGAGTTTGGAGTGCAATACTTCAAATATCTTGCTGATTTAAAGACATTGTCGTATTGGGATATGGAAGAGCTAGTGCAAACAGTGAACGTTACTTATCAGATAAAGACAGTTGATCAATTGTTATGGAAAATGACAAAGTACGAAGCCGAAAAAGGTTAGAATCACTGGAAGCCGTTTATTCCGAGACGAAGAATAAAGATTAACAAGGTTACAGGGGAAAGGGACATAATGTTGATTATGAAACGTCCTAGAGCCATGAGGAATATGCCACTTATGCCGATCGAATAGAACTTTTATCCTTTATTCAAGTGGTGGCAGATTGATCCAGCTACTTGTGAAGCAGTGATTGTATTAAAGTCTGAAGATCACTTAGATATTGCTAAGGAACGAGTTGAAGTGATGGTTTATCAAGGTATGAGAGGATTACGGAGGACGATAAGGATTTTAGATCCTATGTGGTTGGTAAACTGCTCGAGAAAAGATAAAAAATGCCTTTTCTACAGCAAGATTGTTTTTGAAGAAAGAGAAAATGTACAAGCGATGCAGTTTTAGAAAGATGCCAACGTTTGCTATGCACGTGAAGTGAATTCAGCGAAGATGTGGCAGACAAAGTGGATGGATCTGGAGAGAGTTGAATTTCTAAAGGAAGAAACCAGAAGTGAGGCAATTAAAGAAAAGATGGAAAAAGCGGTAAGGCAAAGTTCGCTCAGAATGGCTAACTTTAAAAGACCACCGCTAACTGATCTGACGCCGGATCCAAAACAAGAGAGACGAAAGAAGCCGTACAAGAACTTCTTTGGTCAGGTACGTTAATGTTTATATGAAGACAGAGTTTTGAAGACTGATAAAAGACGAAGACGATATCCAAGGGGGAGTCTATTGGTGCATAATGTCTATGTCTTAGTCTTGTATCGAGTTTGTATTATATAGAGCTGGATAGGCTAGGTTAAGAAGTACTTATAAAGAGTTTTAGCCAAGTTGCCCATGTGATAACATGTTTAAGCATGTTCGGCCGAAATTGCATAGGCAAGTTCGGGCGAACTTACACATATTAGGCCGAACTTGTAAACCTATAAATACCTAGCTTGTGTGTCTCATTTGAAACTTTGGCATTGTAGAGGCGAAGGTCTGTCAGTTTGTAATCTGAACGTTTAATCAATGAAACTGACGATTAACTGATTAAATCTTGTCTATTGGTAACACGACATAATATTTCCGCTATTATGGATGTTAGATATCAAATTTAGGTTCCTAAGCATCAAGGGTAGGTCCTACATCTGCTGCAGTGTCTTGATACCTTGATTTAAACATGTTTCTAACATCATTCATATGATGCTTGTGTTGTAGATCCAAATAACGTTGTTGATGTTGAAACAGAGGGTTAAGAGCTTCTTTGAGATCAGCAATGGATAGAACAGAGGGTTGACTTTTGGTAGCTATCATCTGCTTTAGTAAACTTTTGATTTCATCAACAAAACTTTCTATCTTAGTAACTCTCTCCGTCAAATCCTGATATTTTAGATCATCACCTAATTTAATAGGGTCATCTGAACTCCTACCAGTGGTGGTAGTTATATCTATGTCGTCATGAGTAGTGGTTTTAGGACCATCTTCAAACATAGATGCCCCTTTGTCCTGGTACTGGGGAATTCCCACAACAGAGGTAACAGTTGTTACCTCAACAGTGGTTGCCTTCAACCAAGTATTATTAATGAAACCACTGTCCAACTGAGAACTTGGGAGTTCAGCAATTGTAGTGGCTGCTTGTGTTGAACTATCACCAAGGGTTACATATAACCCAAGGGATGTAGCCTTTTCATTTGCTGATAGGCTAGCAATCAATAAAGAAGCAGACCCAACCTCTTGATGAAGTATATTCTCAGTAATAGGTTGTTGAGAAATGCTAGTTTCTGTCTGAACTAATTCAATCACATTCAGCAATGGTACAATTGTGGGTGGAAGTGAAGTCATTGGTGAATGTGGTTGTGTAGAAAGCGACATTGCCCTGGGAGAGGGGCTATGGAAGATAGAGCCAAGTGGATCTAGAGCTTCATAATTAGGTGTCCTTGTGTCTACAACCTTTTCCTTTTATGAGGAAGAAGGAGGAGTTTCAAAGCCGGTAGGAGATCTTTGAACCATCTGATGTGAAGAAGTAGCAGCAGTAGTTTGTGACTTTGGTGTTGTCACTGGGTTAACCTCTAGGATCTCATCTTCTAGAGGACCCTTTTTGGGTTTGATGGGCTTTTTGGAAATTGTTCTGGTTTTCTTTTTGGAGATTTTTGGTGTGGGCTGCAGAGCAGCGGTTGCGGTGCGCTGATCACCAAGAGCAGTGGGCTCAGTAGCAAGAGATTGAGTTTGAACATTTTGTTCAGGTAAAACTTGCTCAACCTCCTCTACTTGTGAAGGTTTCATGATTAAGGTGGCCTGGGTTAATCACAGCGCCTTGTTTACTTTCAGGACCTTTAATTTGATCCTGTAAGTAAACACTCAGGAAACGTGGATGCATCAAAAAAGCTTTTCTTTTTTCAAAGTTTTTAAAATTGTTCACAAGATCATTGCACAGTATCTGGGAGTAGTTAAAATTTGTGTCAGTTAAAATTGCATACCCCAGATATTGCATGTTCAATGGAATTTCATTGAAACCAGTGGTTTTTGCTGAGAGACAAGTAAGAATTGTGTGAAAGAAAAATCTCATCTCAGCAGGAAAGTTATGTTTAAAAATGGTCATACCTTTCATCTGGCCTACATAACCTCTTTCCAAAAACTCTGCTTGGATCTCATTTTGAGGAAATGACACAAGGTGTTGTATGTCATTTAACTTGAAAACTTGAGAGATCGATTGGGGGCTAATTTGCATCAACACTCCCCCTACTCTTGAGATTATTGTGTAAGGAACACCAGCAGCAGATGAGTGAACCTTTGCATTTTGCCAAAATCTCTAAGAGAATCAATGTGAATTGGGGCTTTGACTGTTAACATGTCTTGAATTTCGACTTTTTCAAAATTCAAATCATTGGATGATAACGAGTATTGGCAACGGTTTCTTCAAGTATGATGATATAATTATGTGGGGTTTTGATTATGAAAGTGAAAGGTGGAAGTTCTTGTGTGGATTTCTTCGAAGATTTTGATTTGGGAGCCATGGTGTTAGAGAGAAAAACTGTTTTGAGATTTTTGTTATCGGCACAGTTTAGGGTATAAACTGATGAAGGATAAAACATGGTTTTTATAGGGTTTTGAAAAAGGAACATGACGTGGCATTTGTTTGCAAGATCTGATGGCTAACAACTGTCCACATGTAGCCTCTGATGAGAAAACTAACCATTGAGTTGGCAAACCACTATTTTAGGACAGGGGATTGGACAATACTGATTTTTAACACTATTAGTGGATAGCTATCAGTGTTTTGAAAAAGTGGTAAAAATGGAAGTCAGAGGATACATTTTTACAGTGGATACGATTTTGAAGCCTATCAGAGATTTTGAGCAATCAGATGTAATGATCAGACTTTTAAAGATTTATTGAAAAATTCAATTTTAACTATTTTTAACGATGAGTTTTTGATTTTCTGAAAATATTTTGATGCTATGTACGCATGAATTTACAAGAAACCTTGTTTTTAATCCATGTTTAGCATTCCAATTCTTGAGATCAATTTTTAGAAGGTAGATGTATCCAATGCCTTGGTTAAAACATCTGCCCATTGATCTGAAGTATGGACATGATGCAAAGAAATCAAACCTTTTTCATAGCAATCTCTCACAAAGTGATGTCTGATGTCAATGTGCTTTGTAGTTGAATGACAAACTGGATTTTTAATGACAGCTTGATTGTCCAATTTGAGTGGAGTCTTTAGTGCAGTTACACCAAAATCCAACAACTGGTTTTGAAGCCACAAGAGTTGAGCAGTGCAGCTAGCAGCAGCAACATACTCTCCCTCAGCAGTTGATGTTGAAACTGCAACCTGCTTTTTGCTTTGCCAAGACACTAGACAATCACCTAGGAATTGACATCCTCCTGATGTGGACTTCCTTGTAGTTTTGCACCCAGCAAAATCACTATCTAAAAAACCTGAAAGCTCAATATTTCAATTAGCCGGATACCAGATACCAAGTGTGGGAGCACCTTTTATGTATCTGAATATCCTTGTTACAGCAATAAGATCAGACTTTCTAGGTAATGTCTGTGATCTGGCACAAACACATATTGCAATCATGATGTCTGGCCTTGATGCAGTTAGGTACAATAAAGACCCAATCATGCTTCTATAAAGAGTTTGATCAACAAGGTCATCTTTACCATCAATGGTGACTAGCTTGGAGGTTGCCATGGGTGTGCTAGATGGTTTACAATCATCCATATCAAACTTTTTAAGCAGTTCTTTCACATACTTGTTTTGATAGATAAATGTACCATTGTGCAATTGTTTAACTTGGAGACCAAGAAAACATTGGAGCTCACCCATTGCACTCATCTCAAACTCTGCTGCCATGAGTTTTCGAAACTCTTCACACATAGCAGTGCTTGTGGATCCAAAAATGATGTCATCCACATAAATTTGGACAAGCATCAATTCTTTTCCTTTCAATTTTAAAAATAGGGTTTTATCTATTTTACCTCTAGTAAACCCTAGGGATAAGAGAAAAGTGGATAGAGTTTCATACCAGGCTCTTGATGCTTGTTCAAGGCATACAATGCTTTGTTGAGCTTGTAGACATGATCAGGATGGAATGCATCTTCAAAACTTGGAGATTGACAGACATACACCTCTTCTTTGATTTTTCCATACAAAAATGCACTCTTTATATTAATTTGAAACACCTTTATGTTGTGGTTAGCAACAAAAGCTAAGAATAGGCGAATATCTTCCAACCATGCTACAGGAGCAAAGGTCTCATCATAGTCTATACCTTCTTCCTGCCTGTAGCCTTGAACCACGTGTCTTGCTTTGTTTTTTACAACAATACCCCTTTCATCAGTTTTGTTTTTGAAGACCTACTTTGTGCCAATTGGACTTACATCTTTTGGCAGTCGCACAAGCTCCCAAACTTGTGGTCTTTTGAACTGAAGGAGTTCTTCTTGCATGGCTTCTACCGAGTTGTTGTCTTTCAGTGCCTCTTGATACTTGACTGGCTGAATGAGTGATAGAAAACCAGCAAAAACACAAAGATTTTGGGATGACTCGGTGTGAGCACCCCAGATTTGATGTTGCCAATAACTTGATTTGCTGGATGGCTTTTGAGATAAATCAGATCACCTTGGTATGGAACAATATCATTTTGAGGTGATGGCTGCAAATGTGTATCATCTGAGCTAACCTCTACTGGTGAATTTGAAGTATGAGCCACTGATGAGAATGGAGGTGGAGGTATTGGGGGTATAGAGGTAACATTCTGATGATTTTGGTGACCAAAAGTAGGACTTTTATCAACAGATGTTTGAATTTGTGAACTGACAGAGGTTTGAGGATCAACCACTATTGACCTGGAAATGGCAGAGTTTACACAAGAGCTTGTAGCACCTGATCCTCTGTTGGAAGAATAGACTTTTGTTTGTGGAAGCACACAGCCATATCCTTGATGTTGATCTTCTTCAGATGGTTGTGGTGTACATGCATTGTCTAGCTTGATAGAAACATCAGCAAATGTGAATTTATCTAAATCAAAAAGCTCTGCAGGATTTGATGGAATTTTCAATGATGAAAGTTCATTGAACTTTACATTCAAAGTTTCTTCAACACACTTGGTCCTAGAGTTAAAAACTCTGTAGGCTTTAGAAGTGGTTGAGTATCCGAGAAAATAACCTCAATTAATTTTGGATGCAAACTTAGATATAGAATCTTTTAAGTTCAAAATGAAGCATGGATAGCCAAAAACTTTAAAATAGGAAATCAGAGGTTGGATTTTATAAAAATCTCATAGGCAGACTTTTGATGCTTGGGGTTAATCAAAACTCTGTTTTGAACATTGCAAGTAGTGTTTACAGCCTCTGCCCAGAAAGACAAGGGTAAACTAGAATCTGCTAGCATAGTCCTTGTTGATTCAATTAAAGTTCTATTTTCCTTTCAACCACCCCATTTTGCTCTGGAGTTCTTGGAATGCTATATTGTCTAACAATTTCTTTTGACTAACAAAAAACATCCAACTCCTTATTTTAAACTTTGTTCCATTGTCACTCCTAAAGATTTTTACTGGAAGATCAAAGTGCTTTTCTACTTGTTTGACAAAGTTTTGCAAAATGCCTGCAGTTTCATCCTTAGAGTGGAGAAAGAAGGTCCATGTAAACCTAGAGAAATCATTAACTATCACTAGGCAATACCTTTTGTGTTTTAAGCTCATGATTTGCACTGGGCCAAACAAGTCCATGTGTAGCAGTTGTAAACACTGGCTTGTTTTGGACTCTTCAATTGATTTGAAAGAACTTTTATGTTGTTTGCCTTTTAAACAGGAAACACAATGTTCATCACATGAAAATTGCTTGTGAGGCAAACCTCTTACAACACTTTGTTTTGAGAATGTGGTGATAGTTTTAAAATTTGTGTGTCCAAGTCTTCTATGCCATAACTCAGTCTCTTTGCTAGAAGCAACTTAGAATAAGCATGTTCCAGACATAGGATTATCTTTTAGCATATCTACCACATACACATTCCCACTTCTGTGTCCAGTGAGTTGTGCTTTGCTCCCACCAATGATTTGATCAATCTTTTTAACAACCTCTGGTCTCACAATTTGACAAATTTTCTTAGTGAAGAAGGATCCATATCCTCTGTCACTCATTTGTGAGACACTCAGCAGGTTAAATTTCAGATTGTCAATAAAATTCACATTTTCAAACTTGAGTCTACCAGCCAGAACCGACCCAGACCCTAAAACCTTTCCCTTTGAGTTATTACCAAAAGATATATCACCCCCCCCCATGAGCCATGAAGTCCTTGGGAAGGGCTCTACATCCTGTCATGTGCCTGGAACCTCCACTATCTACATACCATAAGCTATCAAGGCAAGTAAAGGGTCCCTGCACGTCAAGTAAATAGATAAGTTAAGATTGGTCTCCAAAGCCAAAATGGCTTTGGATGGGGTCACAGATGGTCCAACCTCAAGTCTAGGACCATGGTCAGTGGTTTTGAATTTTCTTGTAACATCTGCTCTTGACCATTTCCTATCAGATGATTGTATCCATAAGGGTGCCTGATTACTCTTTGCTTTGAAGGCTTTCTGTAACCTTCCTAAGCATGAGGAACCTTTTTATAAACATGTTGGCCATACCCTCTTGGAAATGTGTTTGATGGTGGGGCATCTGTCACTTGCACCTCTCTTTGAACAAAGGTTTTGTTTAAGGCTTTTGTAACATATGTTTCAATTGGTTCAAAACTCTGCTTAGATTTATTTCCAGCAGAACTTGAACTTTCTCTTTCTAGTGCTTTTGCCTTGATCTCTTTAACCTTTTGTTCATAGTTTTTGATATAGGCACACTGTTGAGTTGAGTGATTTGTCTTGTTGCAGATGGTGCATTTTGAAGAGCTTTTGATAACACAAGTTTTGTTAATGTCATAGGCTTTTAAAAGAAAACAATCTGCAGCCACATGATTTCTTTTCTCACAAAATTCACAAAACATGTTTTTAATCTTTACTCTTCTTTTCCTATCAGATTTTTTATCAGCAGTGGTTTAACCTCTGCTGGTACATCTTTGATAGGGATCACCAGTGCTTTTGGGGCTTTAATACCATTAGTGGTTGTGAAGTCCATTGGCTTAAAGTTTTCTAAGATATCACATCCATTTGACCAGGTTGGTTTAAACTGATATTTTTCAATTTCTTTATCTTTTGTTGAAACCTCTGGTTTTTCCAAAACAATTTTGTTTCCAGCTTTATCTGTGATTTTTATCTCTTCACCAGCCAAATTTTTGGGGACTACTTCAACCAACTCAGAATCAATTTCAACAGCATTTTTCTCAATTTGGTCATAGGTTCTAAAACCTACACCAAACTTAACGTTGCTCTTGATCTGAGCATCAAGCATAATCTCATAACCTTTACAGGACTCAACCCATTTTTCACAAGTGATTTTGGTTTCTTCTAACTCCTTTTTACAAACTTGGTATTTTTCTACCATATTCTGGAGTTGGTCCTTGGTTATGCTTGATTCATGTCTTAGGCTACTCATTTCAGAATCTTTTTCACTTAACTTTGATTTTAACTCTTTAATCAGTTTTTCAAAATTAAGTTCATCTTCTAAAATTTTGTTTCTCAGGTTTTCATTCACCTTCTTGATGTTTGCAAAAGCAATGATGCATTTTTCAGAACATAGATTTTTAAGGATCTGAGGTGATACCTTTGTAGCATCCATGAGAGCACAATCACACTCATCTTCACACACATCAACATTCCATTGGTCAGTAGGAGAGTTCTTTTCCTTATTAGCAGCATTTTCTTCTTCATCTTGAAACCACTGTTTCATCACAAACTTGAACTTCATCTGTTTTTGACACTATCTCCACAGATTCAACACCTTCAGTAATTGTCTCTAAGGCCATTAAACAAAATTCTTGTTCAACATCATTTTTGGCCATTGAAGCAAATTTTTCATTAGTCAAATCCTCAGGCAAGCTACTCCAGTCAACATAACTTTGTGTGAAAAAGCTTTGTTGACCAACATCTGCTAGACTAGCAGTGGTTTGAGCAGGTTTTGTAACAATGGGTGCTTGTTGAACAAGCACTTGAGGATGTGATGGTGCCTGAACATATTGAATTTGTGGAGCAGTGGATTAAATATAATGCACTGGAACAGTGGTAGCAGGATGTGCAAAGTGGGCAGTGTTTTGAACATGTTGAGCAGGGGCATATTGGGAATAATGAGCAGTGTTTTGTGTGTGCTGAGGTCTAGGGCCAGGATGAGTCACTATTGGTCCAGAATTTTGAGACCTGCATTCTCTGGCAAAGTGTCCTAGCCTATTACATTTATAACACTTGACTTTTGATTCATCCAGCCCAACCTTCAACCCCCCATGCAAACCTGGGAATTTTCTACCAGTTCTCTTATAGAATTTACTAGCCCTAACACTCATTAAGGCCAGTTGGTGCAAAATATCCATTTCTTCAAGATCAGAGGTTCAAAGTGTTGCAAGTCATTCAACTCAAAGGATAGATTGTCAGAGGTTTGGCTTTGCCAACTAGTAGTAAAAGCATAGTTGGGTGCATATGTTTTAGATCCAAAGTTCCCACCAGATGTAATATCTATATTGTGATCATAACTTTGGTCCTTATTGCTGCCAGATCCCTCTTCTTGGCCAAAAAGAGTTGTATTACCCAATGAGTAATCATTAGTCATTTTGCCAGAATCTTGCAACTTCTTTTTCTGGTTTAACTTTCTCTCGTAAGTGAGGAGTACCCCATGAAGCTGTGTCAGCGAGATTTCTTTAAAACCAACAGATTTTCTCGTTACATAAGCTACATTCTCCCACTTATCTGGTAACGATCTAAGGAAACGACTATTGACAATCGAATTAGATAGAACCACGTTAACCAGTCTAAGCTCACTGATGAGATAGCTGTAACGTTCGAACTGTTGTGTTAGAGATTCTCTTTTCAAGTGACAAAACGTTTCATACTGCTGATTTAGAACTTCTCTATTACTTTCTATCACTTCCTCAGTCCCACCGAATTGCTCTTTAAGTGCATCCCATAACTCCTTTGCACTATTGCAATGGAGTAGACAAGCATAAATTTCATTGGGTAAGGCCGAAGCAACTATACCAAATGCCTTAGCATCCAATTCAATTTTCTGGAAATCCTGCTCAGAAAAGTTTTCAGGATTTTTTGGAACTTGTTTAGTTGGATCCTCTGAGCTTGGAACCATTGGAACGTGAGGTCCATAAGCACCAGATCTCCAGCAACCGGTGTTTTGTTGAGCAAGGATGTCACCCATACGTCGTTGCCAAATGAAATATTCATTTCTTTTGAGCATCCTTCAACAAGGATCCAGAATTGGCATCCTGTGTGTTTTGAGACATTTTTAGATGTTTTTTACAGATTTTGTTTTAATAATTTGAACGTAATAAAACTCTGAATATCAAGCTAAAACAACCAAACTGATTAGCAAGAGAGCTGATATGTTCGAACCAAATCGATTGTTAGATCGAATTTGATGAATCAAGCTCTGATACCAATTGTTAGGATTTGAGTTTGAATTACTTGTAGTTTTTGTTTCAAAAAATGGAAAATGATTTAATTAAAAGAGATTTGCAACGGAATAAGATGGAAAACTTTTACTACAAGCAATGGTCGTTTGTTTTCATCATCATCATGCTTTCAAGTTGATTAACTTGCATGTGATTCACAAACTCCACCTCAGCCTTTGCAATTATAGTTTGGTAATAAGAAAATGCAGAGAAGATGATATGCGAAAGTTGATCTTTTAATAGACAAGATTAAACTGTTACATAAGTTACCTATTTATACTAACTATCTAACCACTGAGCATCTTTGATGACGTCAGGGTTGATAGTGACAGGAAACCAATTGTAACTAACTGAAAACACTGCTAATACTAACTATCTGTGCTTAGCACTGTTACATTGATTTAACTAAGCCAATGACTAAACCCTGATCTCTATCCTCTGACCCTTGTAACTCTGGCAGACCTTTGAAGCTTTGTGAAGGCAGATGATAGCTTTGTGTATGTACATCAGAGGTTGTAACCTCTGATAGTTAAACCAAAGCTCGGATAGTGTTATTTGGCTTTGTATCATCTGTTCCTTTCATTGGGTTCAATCCCAACACAACACCTAGAGGAAAAGCGTTTATACTAGCTATGAAAGACTATTTCTCCAAATGGATAGAAGCAGAAGCCTTTGCTCAAGTCAGAGAAAAGGAAGTTATATCCTTCAATAAAAGAAATATTATTACTAGATTTGGAATTCCTTCTGAAATTGTTTGTGATAATGGATCCCAATTTATTGGGAGTCGAACTACTAACTTTTGTGACAGCTGAGGGATTAGGATGATAACATCAACACCAGTCCACCCACAAGCTAATGGTCAGGCAGAATCATCCAACAAATTAATCATCAACAACTTGAAGAAAAAGCTTGGACCCAAGAAAGGAAAATGTGCTGAAGAGTTACCATACATCTTATGGGAAGATAGACCAACTCCAAAGAATGCTACAGGTCAAACTCCGTTCTCCCTAGTCTTTGGAGCCGAGGCAGTGATCCCTATAGAAATGATGGTTCCTACAGCCAGAAAAATCATTCATGATCCTGAAACAAATGCGGAGAACTTGACTCAAGACCTGGATACTATGGAAGAGCTCAGGGATTTAGCAAGAGTAAGGTTGGCTAGCTATCAATAGAGAATGGCTGGAGCATACAACAAAAATGTCAGGGTCAGAAGATTTCAAGTTGGTGACTTGGTATTAAGGAAAGCCTTCCAGAATACTACGAATCCTACTGATGGTAAGTTGGCACCAAAATGGGAAGGCCCCTACTTGATTGAACGGAAGTTGGAAATGGGGCATACCATTTGCTGACCATGGATGGTGAACTCCTACCAAGAGCTTCGAGTGCTGTTCACTTGAAGAAATACTTTATGTAGGAAGGATCAAGGGTTTACGAAGATTCTGATATTCAGTTCAGGCTGAAGGATCCTCAAAGGATATATGGTCCTTATTTTGGTAATATTTAATTAAGTATTTCATATTATCCTACTTACTTTATTATGGGAAAAGGATGTTAGAATCTTATCATCCAATTTAATCTAGTTTTGAGTTTTTGTAGAATGATTACATCTTTGACAAAGGATCAAGAGGTTGGCCACCTCTCCAAAGTTTTTGGGCCTGTCCCCAGCATAAGGTATCTATTACCTTCTAAGGTTTAAAGGTTTTCACCTTTCATACACGAATTCGGTTTTGACACCCCGCCAGTAGCGCACGTTATCCAAGTATAGTTCGAGGCAATGGGACCAGTACCTGCTTTAGGGGCTTACAATTTCATTGATGTTAGATATATGTAGGAACCTAAGTATAATGGTAGACGTATCATACATCGATTCCTAAGGTTTTGGCATTTTCATGTCACTCACGATGGGTCAGTCGCTAGTGTGGGCCATACCCCAGCATCCTAAGGTTTCTAACGTTTTATGTTAGCCCAAGTTTTATTTACATATTACGTATGATTGGGCTTGTCCCCAAGTTATTTGGGCTTGTCCACAGTTTATATGGGCTTTCCGATAACTGATACTTAAACGTAACCCGTTTAATGTAACATACACACCAGGACGAGGACATAAGCTAAATATACCGTAAATATCCTTTACATAACTTAGAAATAAGTTTGAAGGGTTTGGTATGTCAAAAACAAGTCTATTCGATCACAAGGACTATTTATGAAGGTCCGTGATCAGGCGGTTCTAGACGGAAGTTAGTGCCATATATAAAAGTTTCGGTAGAATGTTATTAAGAATGGAGTAGAAACAGAATGCAGCGGAAGTCTTCATTCATACCGAAAGAGTATATATCTTTAAGTCCAGCTGCCGGAGTTCCTTGAGAGAATCCGACAGCACCTCCCCGTAGGGATGGCAAAAACTTTTTTAATGACAAATGAACACACACCTATCTATAGGGTCTCAAGTTCGCTGGTGGAGGAGGTAGTTCGGGCGAACTTAACTATGTCAAGTTCGGCCGAACATGACTTCATAATCACATCACGAGCAAACTTGACAACTTTACACAGTAATCTTCGTATTTCGGTCATGTGTTCGACTCTAACCTATACAATATTCAACACACGCTCAATCTAGCCTATTCGACAAGTGACGAACACAATAATGCATCAACAGATTCCCCCTTGTTCGTGACTGTCTAAGCTTGATCTTGAACTTCAAAACTTTGAGCTGTGTTTGAATATTTTGCAACTTCGATCAATGTGTCTGCCGATGTCGTCGAAACGCGTCAACGGATTCCCCCTTAATTGTTGATCCGGGTTTAAATTATCAACTTTCAATACCGCTGAAATCTTCAGTTCAGATCTTTGGTTGCGTGGTTTCCGAATCCTCTGATTTACTTGACCGACAAATTTTCTTGAATAACCATCAACTCGAAGCTAATCAATGCAGCGACTTCTCCATTTCGACGATAACCGCATCCGAGTTCAGTTTTTGAATAAGTGTTGAGCATCGAGAGTTTATACCGCATATTCCTAAAGTATCAAAAACTCAACCGGCAGTTGATAGAACTTCGAATCACCGCATCGGAAAACTTCTAATCAACGAATACCCTCGAAAATCCGAAATCCTGATTTCCGTAATCGCAGTTAAGCACCCTTCAGAAAGATTTGATCAGCAAATCGGTAATCTGGTCAATCAGCAAAACTTCATCAAAAACAAATAATCTGGTAAAACATCGAATCGGAGAAACATACGTCTATGACCAAAATCACATTCTTCCTCCTCAGTCACAATGCTAGATATATAACTATCTCCGGTAAACCAGCGCCACTTAATCACCAAACATCATCATCCAACAGCGGTTAGTCCAAAGATAAGAATGATTCATTGCTTGAAGACTAAAATAATGGCCACCAAAGGTTATCATCAGATTTCCTTGGTAATTTTGAAATCAACCGTCTGCGAAGCTAGTCATTAATTCCTAAGATCATCGAACGTTTTGGACGTCCTTAGTTCCTCACTGGTACTAACAACTGCTAATCCAGCTAACTGTTCCTTCACCGAAGATCAAAACTCTGACCCTTAAGCATCACTATGTATCATGAACTGAAAACTCGGAACTTCCTGTGATCACAGAATCCCAAATATATAATCTCTTTTGTCAGCAACTGATATACATAGCTTTATTCGAAAGATCCGATCCCATAAATCATCTTCTTTAATCATGGTACCGCGTACAACCGGTGGCAACTGAAACTACAGAGCATCCCTATTTCCTGGCGGTTAGTCCAGTCAATAGTTCATGTGCAAAGCAGAGTTAAAGATATGCAGTCATGTGTGCTTCCAAACCATACGCGCGACTCATGAGTCAATCCACAACCACGATCTCATAATCTGATAAACAACTCCTTCAAGACTCAGTTATGTAACCACCCACTTTCAAAATAGACATCAATTTGAAATACCCAATGAATCTCAATCCTCTACATTTACCGATAATCTGCAATCGGTAATTACCCGGATACTGTTGTAGAAGTCACGAATTTCAAAAATGCCTGAATCTTCAAATATTGAAAATTTTTTATTCCCCCTCATTTTTGCAAATTCTGACCATACTGAAATTTTTCACTGAAATTCCCCCTGAAGTCCAGAACTTTCTATTTTGAACAAATGCGGATTTAACGTTTAGGCCCATTACTAGTCACGACACCCAAATGATCAACATTCTGCATCGGTATCAATGACTCCCCCTTATCTTCAAAATTTCGTGACCATATCACCAAATCTGTACTCTAAAGCTCTAGACGGTGTCCCCGAACATGCCCGTTCGGTCATCGAAAACCCGAAAAAATTTCTATTGCCAATTTTTTTCTGGACACTCATCCCATCAATACGATCAACAAAATTTTTCCATGCCTTGACAAGTTTGGGGGAACTTGTATGACAAGTATGGCGAACTTAGTCAGTATGTGACAAGTTCGGGCGAACTTAGTCAGTTTGTGACAAGTTCGGGCGAACTTGGTTGGCTACCACCAAGTTCGGGCGAACTTGTGCTAAATTTCAAAGAAAATCAGTCAAGTTCGGGCGAACTTGACAGAAAAACTTGAAAATCTTTGTCAAGTTCGGGCGAACTTGACCTCCACATGTCAAGTTCTGTCGAACTTGTTCCCCCAAATCAACCTTTTTTTCACATTTTTCGATCAAGAATCTTTATTTCTTTGAATTTCGAGATGATTCCACCATAGATCTGGTCGAAAATGGTTTTCTAACAATCCTATCCATTCAATTTTACTTTTCATCCGTGGATTGTGTGTTTATGTCAAGTTTTACGTCCAAAACCCTTCCTAATGTCCATAAATGTCAAAATTCATGAGCGTAGGTGATAACCATAGCTCTGATACCAATTCAAGGTCCGTGATCAGGCGGTTTTAGTGCCATATATAAAAATTTCGGTAGAATGTTATTAAGAATGGAGTAGAAACAGAATGCAGCGGAAGTCTTCATTCATACCGAAAGAGTATACATCTTTTAAGTCCATCTGCCGGAGTTCCTGGAGAGAATCCGGCAGCAACTCCCCGTAGGGATGGCAAAAACTTTTTTTAATGACAAATGAACACATGGGCTATATAGGGTCTCAAGTTCGCTGGTGGAGGAGGTAGTTCGGGCGAACTTGACTATGTCAAGTTCGGCCGAACTTGACTTCATAATCACATCACGAGCGAACTTGACTCCTTTACACTATAATTTCCGTATTTTGGTCGTGTGTTCGATTCTAACCTATACAATATTCAACACACGCTCCGGAACAATGACACAAGCCTAACATACCCAAAACACAAGCTTAACATACCCTAAATACCCTTATCGATACGAACACAATAGTGCATCAACAAATCATGACAAACTACGAAAGTCTGCTGATTCTCGTAGCGATGCAGACTACAGAACAATGACACAAGCTTAACATACCCTAAATACCCTTATCATAGCTGAGAAATAAGTTTCGAGAGTTTCGGTATGGCAAAATCCTACTTATGCAACTTCATGGGCTATTTTGCAAATTCTGCGAAACTATGCCGTTACGAGTATTTCTTAATCTGGGACATATACGCACATCCAAAAAATTTTTATTCATTAAAATCTTGTATTTTAACGATTTGAATGCAAAAATATCATTCGTTATGCATATACGGTCATGCACGCGTTCGTTACGATTTTCGTCGTAATTAACCAAAAACCGCAACTGTACGACCAAATGAACCCACACCCGGAACATTTTTTAGCACATTTCAAGTTCCCTATGCTTATTCAACCCACACCCAAAACTGCCATTTTTTGAAACTTCAACCCCTTCAAGGACTTACGGACCGTAAGGCAAAACCTCCTACGGTCCGTAAGAGGCCCCCAGCTCAGCAAAATGATGTAGCTACTTGGCAGCTTCTTGTTTCACTTCTTGGACACCTAGAACTCGAATTTGCCACACTGATTTTCGTTGCAACACCTCACAAAACACTTGTAATGATCCTACCTCATCTCCTAACACTTGCGATGATCTTGTTGATCCAAGATTAGTATAAATACCTATCAAGTTCTCATTCCAACTTGCTCAATTCTTTCCTTTCTTTAAATCTGCTCTAAGTGTAGTTTGCTTCCCTTTGGAGGCCTTATACCTGAACTCTTGAGGGTGCTACAACACAAGTAAGTGCCTTCTTCTAGTCTTGTTCATTTCTTTTGGCATTTGAAGCCAAAAGTCAAATAGTTTGACTTTCTGTTTGACCATTGACCATATTTGTTCAAAGCAAAGTTTAATCGAACTTTGCAATGTGATTGTAATCACGAAGGTTAAAATCCCTTGCGATTATACCTACCGATTACCACGTTTACTAGTCGTAGTGACGAGTCAAAGTTTCGGTCAATAATGCGCAAAGTGCGCATTATACGACAGAACTATTTTCGAGTATCAAAACACTTTGTTTTCATACCAAATCAGTATTTTAAACTTAGTTAGACATGTTTGACATGTCTAACTCGTCACTTTTAGTTTAGTATTTGTTTAGGGTCATAAGTCGAGAGGTCTTGACCACCGCTTTGACTTTCGAATCCGACCCGTTTGGTCAACTTTAGGATCCGACCTAGCCCATTATTATTACCATAGTATTATACGGAATAACTCTCTGAGGTTATATCTTATGATCATACCGTTTGGTTAGTCAAATGTCAAGTCGACTATATATTCTTTAAAATGCCGAAAATGCCCTTATTGCACATAAATTAGTTTTGAAGATATAAGAACATTGTTTTGACATCTAAACTGATTATACAACTTATATAAACTAATTTTGGCTTATTAGACTTGTCATAGGACATATTTAACCATTCGAACCCATAGTTACGTTTATGATCCGTTAAAGTGGCGTAAACCACTTTAGTGAGCCGTATCAAGTCAAAACACTTTGTAATGCTTCCAATTCAGAATGTTTGATATTATTAACCATATTATACAAGATACAACTCTTGGTTGGTTTATATACCTCATTCTATCCTATTCCTCGTTTTCAAGTTCGACACACAAACATGTAGTTATCCGATACACTAGGAACCACTTCAACACTTGAACTCTTGATCCTTTGAACTTTGATATATGATTTGAACAAGATCTATACGCAATTCCAGGCGAGTACTTAGCCCCTCTTTTATGTTTTTCAAATATTTTTGGGATGATTCATATGTGTAATCAATTTTTCACAATGTATGGCAATTATGTGTTTACTAAGTGCATTTTTGTGTAATATTCCTTTTATGCAAGAATGACAATTGGGGACACGAAACAAATCCTTAATAGTATCTTTCTATCTTTATAGATTGATTCTTGTAGGATACTTTAAGTACAGTCTTAAATCTTCCTATCTTCATAGTGGGATTTCTAATAAGTGCTTTACAAGACGATGGTTATTGTTTATGTGTAGAGATTTTGGTGATTTAGATTACGAAACTAGAGTAATATAATAAGGACATGGTGGATACGCCGCTGGTACTTCCTATATATAAGTGTGCTTAATGTATTACTCTTCGTAGCCTTATCCGAATCACATTAGGATTTTGTGTTCGATTGATTCAAAGTACAATATCCAAATCCTTGTAGAACTCTTACATATTTTTATATGTTAGATTCTTAGAAGGATAAACAAAGTATTATTTTAAATCAATGATTTGATTTCTAATAATACTCACGCAAGTTATGACAAATTTCAATATAGTTATCATTAATCCTTGATTGGATTTCTAATAACATACTCACAAGTTTTATGACTAAATTCAAGGCGATTACGATGAACAAAGTACAATTTTCAATAGCATAAAAATTTCTTAGCACTAATCAAGTTGCCATATACAAAACTATTTTGTCACAAGTTTGATAATCAAGTTAATGTATTACAATGCTAAATCTTTTTGCCATTCCTTGGCTTCAAAGAGTCAATTTTAAATAGACGACTCTTGTAGTTGTCGAAGTATTGCAACACTAAACTTTTTGCCATTAACTTGGCTAACAAAGCTATGTACTCGGCAACATTGTTTGTTGATGTCTCTTTTCACATATGTTTCTAGTTGTTGATCATTCAAGTATGCTACACATAGGAATGCATTCGGGCTTTAGGCTTCTTTAATCAAAAGACAACTTCATGTATTCTTTGTATTGTAAAACAATGTTAATAATAGTGAAACAATTTAATAACAGTTGTGGTTGAGCAATTTGTAACGTGACTCCTCGATATTTACGTCGCGTGTTGTTTTATTACGCGATCGAGGTGTTACAGATTGGTATTAGAGCACTGGTTATAGGGAATTAGGTTATTAGAATTCCTTTAACCTAGTCTATAACCTTCCTATGGGCCCGAACATGGGTAGACTTAGGATCTCCATCCTAATCCTCATCCTTACTCGTGCCACAATTATTCAATGAGTTACAAATCATCTATCCTTAGATGATTTATCCTATATCCTTAGGCTTATTGCCTCATGGTATTCCTCAAAATATTTTTCTCTACAACATTTTCATTGGAATACTTCTCAAAATGTTTTCACAACGCTCTCAACAAAATGTTTCTCAACCCATTTATCTCAAACAATTTATCAAAAGGTTTTTCGAAATGCTTGTTCGAAGGTTTTCCTCAAAATGTTTCTCGATTTATTTATCTCAAGAAGATTTCTCAAAATGTTTTACACTCAAACATTTTCGTCGAAATCTTGGGTTTTAATAATGTGAACACATAATCCGAAAGGGTGGATGCCTGTACCCCGAGTTTTCTGTCTAAGGCTAGAGTGTTCGTACAAATCCGCATTATCGGACCAGTCACTCTTACCTAGGAACTCTTAGGGTGAGTGTTCACTTATAAGCTAAAGCATGTATTCTCGAAAAGATTATGAAAACCCATCTACCTTGATCAGTTGAATGATTCGAAAACACTACTACTCGTATGATACTACTCTGACATGTTACCTTCGGTAAAATGTTACGACAATATTCAACCCATCCGAAACAAATTTCACTTTTATCTCAAAACTTTATAATTCTACTTCTTTTTCAAATACTATTTTTCGCTTTTCAAATTTTCAAAATTTTATTTAGTTGGATGAGAGTTTTCAAATTTTATACACAAAGTTTCTTTATTTAAAAAAAATTCGATTAAAAATAATTTTTATCTTAAAAATTAATTTTCAAAGGTACAGATTTTTTAACACAAACCATTAACTTGGTTTGTATTTTCTCATCCAAAAGTATAAGAAAAGTTTATTTTCAAACAAATTTTGAAACGAAATTCACAACACTATTTTTCTAGGTAAAAGAACACGATTTTTGAACGAATACCAAGTTGAGATTTTCAAATGACTATGGTGTTTAGATTTGTAACAATTTTACAAACTCTAACTTATTTAGTTATAGCTACTTTTTCAAGATGCCTCCTCATCGTGACGTCTCGAGGAACGCTGTAATGGCAGCAATGATAGCTCAGCAAATAGCTGCTATACTCCCAGACCTTGTTGCCCAACTCAATCAAATCTATTACAATAACAACAACAACAATGTTCCTACGCCATGTAACTACAAACAATTCAACTCAGCTAAACCACTCGAGTTTAATGGGTCTGAAGGAGCAACTGGGCTCCTACAATGGTTTGAGAGTATAGAAAGCACATTCCGCCATGTTCAGTGTCCTAGTGAGCACAAGGTAGAGTTCGTCTAGAGTGTTTTCCAAAAGAGAGCACTCACTTGGTGGAACGGAGTCATGAGAGACAAAGGTTCAAAAGTAGTTGTGGCACAAACGTGGGAAGAATTCAGGAATCTTATGATGAAAGAATTATGTCCGCGACACGAAATAAGGCTACTTGAAACCGAATTCTATCACCTTAAACAAGATAGTGGGGAAAACCATGCCAACACTAACCGGTTTGAACAGTTAAGCCTACTCTGGCCCACTATGGTCACACCTTTGGATCGGGCCATTGAGAAATACATTGATGGCTTACCTGATCCAATTCAAGATATTGTCACTGGCAACAAACCCGCAACGCTTAGAGAGGCTATGGAATTAGCCGCCACCCTAACTTACTCCCAAGTTAGAAAAGGGAAACTTTTTCGAAAGGGAGACAAGAAACAAACTACACAAGAAACAAACGGTGAACTTCTAAAAATTCTAAGAAGCGTAAGACTTCAAAGAATTATACGATCACTGCACCAATCGCACTTAATTCAGTAACCATTAGGGGGTCTTATCGTGGGAAACATCCTCGGTGCAATCGTTGCAACTATCACCACCCAGCAAATTCTCCGTGCCGCCAGTGTACAATCTGCGGGCTTTTTGGACACCTAGCTGCGACCTGTCGCATCCAAAACCAAGCAGCCCTTACTCAAATAAGCCCTCATTATTCAGCCGGAGCATGTTTCAATTGCGGTGATTTAAATCATTTCAAGCGAAACAGCCCTAAGCTCTCTAATGCTAATGGACGTATGTACAATGTCAATGAGGTTCAAGCTGATGATCAAACACTCATGATCATTTGAACCTCTACGTTTTCTTTTTATTATCCAAGAACTATGAACAATATTTCAATAATATTTGTAATGACAATATAAATTTCAAGAAGTTTTTCTTCATTCTTGTTATTCGTATTTCAGTTACAAATTCCAATATGATTACATTTTGTGTAATTACAACTACATACCAACTTTGAGGATTCTGTTCTTTATTATTAGGAACTAAATCTCACAAAGAATAACATATTATGATTTGCACATTAGTGCATTCACACAATCACTGCAAACCAAACACTAGAAATACTATGTGCCTATCACTGCTTCTTTTGTTCTTCATGTTATTTACATACATGGATTGTTAATCTATTATGTATTGTACATGATTACAAATACACTATTGCTTGGTATGTTGACTTAGCATACCTAGCACATGATTTCAAAACATTTTCACGACATACTTACATTGTTGTGACAATCCATGCTTAGTATATGATGCACGCTATCTGTATGACTAGTATGAAACATATATTAATATTGTACTAGGATGAAATACCTGCTACTGATTTTGTCGGATGCAAAACAAGTAATGTTAACATTTCTAGTATGAAACACGGTCGATTCAGTAGATGTTGTGTTATGACGATGTTTATTTAATTTTTAGATGTTACTTCGACCTAATTATTTGTTTCCCTTTACTTAACAAGAGGAGCTATGTGGACCATGTGAAGAAACGCGTCATTATGGGTGCAGACTTAATTACGGGAATCAACACATGAGAATCATAGTAAGCCTTGTTAAGATGGTGGCATAAAATCTAGAGTGTTTAGTTAATGGGGAGGGTATGACGCAATAAGACCACGGTGGATACGCAGTTGGTACTTCCTATATATAAGTGTTCTTATTGTGTTATTCTTCCGAAAGTTACCAGGATCACTTGAATGTTTTATGTTATATTGGACCATTATGTGATTATGTGACTGTTTGTTATCTGTTTATTGAATACAATGGAAGAGACGAGTACATTCATTAACTATATTTGAGCTGACCGGGAGTATATTATGGTGTTAAAGGTGACGACCTTTATGCCATAGGTATGTTGACCCGTCTCCTATGCATGAGATGCTCATGATACATGGGATGTACCTCGTGGGACGCTAGAAACCATGTACGTATGGCTAGGCTTGTATGTACACCCCATGTTTGCTATGGAATTACACTAAGTGCCTAAGTATAACATAGTGCCGTACAAAACAATTTTTATACACTAGATGACATTGTAAAGATTCAGAAATTCTAAAGGTTGAATACCTTAAGATGTTTTGAATATCTTTGTTTACGCTTTGAATCCCCCAAACATTCCCAACACCAAATGATGCTCTGTACCTTTGGAATCTCGAGCTTTGTTATCTTTCAATTATCCCAAACACACTCTACGGTCTCCTTCGAACAAATTTCGGGACGAAATTTCCTAAAGTAGGGGAGATTGTAACCCTTGTGCCAAAATCTCAGTCTTTCAAAAACTTTTTATTTGAAGGCTTTCCGATAACTGATACTTAAACATAACTCGTTTATGGTAACATACGCACCAGGACGAGGACATAAGCTAAACATACCCTAAATATCCTTTACATAACTTAGAAATAAGTTTTGAAGGGTTTGGTATGTCAAAAACAAGTCTATTCGATCACAAGGACTATTTATGACAAACTACGAAATTCTGCTGATTCTCATAGCAACGCACACTTCGGAACAATGACATAAGCTTAACATACCCTAAATACGCTTATCATAGCTTACAAATAAATTTCGAGAGTTCCGGTATGGCAAAAACCTACTTATGCAACTTCAGGGGCTATTTTGAAAATTCTGCGAAACTTTTCCGTTACGCGTATTTCTTAATCCGGGACATATACGCACATCCAAAAAATTTTGTAATCATTAAAATCTTTTATTTTAATGATTGGAATGCAAAAATATCAATCGTTACGCATTTATGGTTATGCACGCGTTCGTTACGATTTTCGTCGTAATTAACCAAAAACCTCAACCGTACGACAAAATGAACCGACATCCGGAACATTTTTGAGCATATTTCAAGTTCCCTATGCTTATTCAACATTATAAAGCTTAGAAATTAGGTTGACGGGTGTTAGAAACGATGAAACGCGACAAACAAGTCCAGGGGCCAAAACTACCATTTTTGGAAACTTCAGCCCCTGCAAGGCCTTACGGACCGTAAGGCAAAACCTCTTACGGTCCGTAAGAGGTCCCCAGCTCAGCAGAATAATGCAGCTACTTGGCAGCTTCTTGTTTCGCTTCTTGGACACCTAGAACTCGAATTTGCCACACTCCTTCTGGTTGCAACACCTCACTAAACACTTGTAATGATCCTACATCATCTCTTAACACTTGTGCTGATCTTGTTGATCCAAGATTAGTATAAATACCCATCAAGTTCTTCATTCCAACTTACTCAATTCTTTCCTTTCTTTAAATCTGCTCTAAGTGGTGTTTGTTTCCCTTTGGAGGCTTCCTACCTGAGCTCTTGAGGGTGCTACAACACAAGTAAGTGCCTTCTTCTAGTCTTGTTCATTTCTTTTGGCATTTTAAGCCAAAAGTCAAATAGTTTGACTTTCTATTTGACCATTGATTCTGACCATATTTAGTCAAAGCAAAGTTTAGTCGAACTTTGCAACGTGATCGTAATCATGAAGGTTATAACCCCTTGCGATTATACCTATCGATTACCACGTTTACTAGTCGTAGGGACGAGTCAAATTTTCGGTCAATAATGCGCAAAGTGCACATTATACGACAGAACTATTTTCGAGTCTCAAAACACTTTGTTTTCATACCAAATCAGTATTTTAAACTTAGTTAGACATGTTTGACATGTCTAACTCATCACTTTTAGTTTAGTATTTGTTTAGGGTCGTAAGTCGAGAGGTCTTGACCACCGCTTTGACTTTCGAATCCGACCAGTTTGGTCAACTTTAGGATCCGACCGAGCCCATTATTATTACCATAGTAATATAGGGAATAACTCTCTGAGGTTATATCTTATGATCATACCATTTGGTTAGTCAAATGACAGTCGACTGTATATTCTTTAAAATGCCAAAAATGCCCTTATTGCACATAAATTAGTTTTGAAGACATAAGAACATTGTTTTGACATATAAAATGATTATACAACTTATATAAACTAATTTTGGCATATTAGACTTGTCATAGGACATATTTAACCATTCGAACCAATAGTTATGTTTATGATCCGTTAAAGTGGCGTAAATAACTTTAGTGAGTCGTATCAAGTCAAAACACTTTGTAATGCTTCCAATTCAGAATGTTTGATATTATTAACCATATTATACAAGATCCAACTCTTGGTTGGTTTATATACCTCATTGTATCCGATTCCTCGTTTTCAAATTTGACACACTAACATGTAGTTATCCGATACACTAGCAACCACTTCAACACTTGAATTCTTGATCCTTTGAGATTTGATATATCATTTGAACAAGATCTATACGCAATTCCAGGCGAGTACTTCACCCCCCTCTTTTACGTTTTTCAAATGTTTTGGGGTGATTCATATGTGTAATCAATTTTTCACAATGTATGGCAATTATGTGTTTTCTAAGTGCATTTTTGGGTAATATTCCTTTTATGCAAGAATGATAATTGGGGACACGAAACAAATCCTTAATAGTATCTTTCTATCTTTATAGATTGATTCTTGTAGGATACTTTAAGTACAGTCTTAAATCTTCCTATCTTCATAGTGGGATTTCTAATAAGTGCTTTACAAGACGATGGTTATTGTTTATGTGTAGAGATTTTGGTGATTTAGATTACGAAACTAGAGTAATATAATAAGGACATGGTGGATACGCCACTGGTACTTCCCATATATAAGTGTGCTTAATGTATTACCCTTCGTAGCCTTATCCGAATCACATTAGGATTTTGTGTTTGATTGATTCAAAGTACAATATCCAAATCCTTGTAGAACTCTTACATATTTTTATATGTTATATTCTTAGAAGGATAACCAAAGTATTATTTTAAATCATTGATTTGATTTCTAATAATATTCACGTGAGTTATGACAAATTTCAATATAGTTATTATTAATCCTTGATGGGATTTCTAATAACATACTCACAAGTTTTATGACTAAATTCAAGGCCATTACTGTGACATCTGAGCCTTTTCAACCATCGTACAATTCCAAACAATTTCAAAGCCAATGAAACCTTACGTTTCATTCTCGGGAACTGTATAATTATATATGACATTCATATGTTTTAGTTCATGTACAATTTCAACCCCTCAAACCTTTCTGGAGATTATACGTACACCGATATGCAAACAAAATAAATTTAACGCTATGTATGTTCCGGAATAATGATACAAGCCAAGAATTAACCTTTACATAACTTAGAAATAAGTTTTGAAGGGTTTGGTATGTCAAAAACAAGTTTATTCGATCACATGGACTAATTACGACAAACTACGAAAGTCTGCCGATTCTCGTAGCGACGTACACTCCGGAACAAGAACACAAGCCTAACATACCTTAAATATCCTTTACATAACTTAGAAATAAGTTTTGAAGGCTTCGGTATGGCAAAATCACACTTTGCAACTTCAGGGAATATTTTGCGAATTTCGCGGAACTATGCCTTTTTGCGTATATCGCTATACGAAATGTGTATGGACATTCAAAAAAAATTTTAGTCATTAAAATATTGCAATTTAGTGATTCGAATGCGGAAAATCCATTCTTTACGCATTTACGGTCACGCACGCGTTCGTTACGATTTTCGTGGTAATTAACCGAAAACCGTGACCGTACGAACAAACGAACCTGT
The DNA here is from genome assembly GCA_947069175.1 of Scalesia atractyloides. Classification (NCBI taxonomy): domain Eukaryota; kingdom Viridiplantae; phylum Streptophyta; class Magnoliopsida; order Asterales; family Asteraceae; genus Scalesia; species Scalesia atractyloides. The sequence goes on from CAMTDV010000010.1 coordinate 20,992,229, forward strand.
TTCTGGAACATTTTTTAACATATTTCAAGTTCCCTATACTTTAACGTCCTTATGGAGCTTAGAAATGAGGTTCACGGGTGTTAAAAGTGCCAAAACACGACAAATACAAGTTCAGGGACCTGTTCTGCCATTTTTTAAAGTTTCTAATTTTTGGGAGGCCTCACATGGTGCGCCAGCAACAACTGGACCTGGCGTGAGGGTTACCAGTTTTCAGCTGAAACCTAGCAGCTTCTTGTTAACTCCCTTGTTGCCTCACCAAACGAATTTGCCACCTTTCTTCCTGCTTCTAACATGTGTTAGGACACTAATCAAGTTTAGTGATGATTCATGGACACTTATCTTGATTATATTAACTCAATTCAAGTATAAATACCATGGTGTTCTTCAATTTTTGAACTTTTGCAACCATAATCTTGATCCATCTGCTACAAGTCCGAATTTGCAACCATCTTGAAGACTCCTCTGTGACTCTTTGACATTCCTTTGGTGTTTGTAAGTAATTCCCTCATGTTTTGATTCAAGTTTCTTAGTTTAATTGGGTTAAAACTCAAAAGTTTGACTTCAAGAATTGATCATGAATTGATCAACATAAAGTCTAAATTAATCTTGTAATATGATGGTAATCAAGGTGATTATGGTCTCTATTGATCATACCTACTGATTCCTATCATTTCTAGTCATTTTGACAAGTCAAAGTTTCGGTCAAAATGCGATTTTTGCGCATTTTGCAACAGATCTATATTAAGGTGTCAAAACAGGTTGTTTTGATGCCAAAACTCTTTTGTAAACTTATTTAGACATGTCAAAACATGTCTAAATCATCACTCTCAATATAGCGCTTATTTAGAGTCAAAAGTTGAACGGTTTGACTGCCGCTTTGACTTCTGAATCTGACCTGTTTGGTGGATCTTCGGACCTGACCAAATACATAATTGTGACCATAAATATATAGGGAATAACCCTCTGAGGTTATACCTTATTGTCATGATGTTTGGATTGTGTTATGATGATTGATTGTAATATTACTTAAAAACGACCAAAATGCCCTTTTCGCAAACAAATCAACTTTAAGCATATGTAACACAAGATTTGACATATAATCTGATCAAAAACTTTTTAAACATGTTTAAGCATTTAAAACTTATTATGACACATATCTAACCATCCAAATGCGTAGATACGCAAATGACGCGTTAAAGTGGCTTAAACTACCTTAACGAGTCATAACGGGTCAAAAGCACACAAAAATATTTCCAACTCAGAATGTGAACTTACTAAACCATGTCATATGAGTCCCCATACTCATTTGGTTTATAAGATGCCATTCTATCCAAATCCTCCGATTTCAAGCTTTGATATTTACATTATTGTTCATTTTTAGGACACACACTTGATTCCTTGATCTTCGGACGTTGATCATACACTTGTACAAGGCTTATCCACAAATCCCAGGCGAGTACTTCGCTCCCCTCTTTTATATTTACAAATGTTTTGGGGTGATTCATATGTGCTAATTGTTTTCAACTTTTCAAAGTACAAATACTATGGTTTATATAACAATATGGTTTCATAATGTGATACAACTTGTTGGTGCGTTATCCAAGATACGAATGACATTCATTAACATTGTTATGCCACCCAGTAGTAAGTTAAGGTACCATAGGATTGACAATGCCGTTACTAGGCTATTCACTGGATTTTGTGGGTAGTTTGGGGAACGACAAAAACTATTTATGACTAACAATTTATTCGTTGATTTGCTAGTCTTGTTAAAGAGATCTTTTAGGATCTATTAAAGATAACCTTGGGGTATAGTCTAGTCAACAAAGGTTTGAATGTACTCATTAAAGAACGACCAAAAGTTTTCACAATTATAACAAGGAACGATTGATTTATAACAAGAAACAAAGAACGATGAACGATGAACAAATGGTTTATTACAAGGAATGATGAACGACAAACAAATGATTTCAAACAATGTCACACAACGATTTTCGATTAAAGATATAAACCATACAAGTTATTTCAAGACGATTTACAAGTTGGATTTACAAAACAAATGTTTTCGAGTCAAGGATTATTGCTACTAGATTTTATAACTTTTAACCATTTGTTTTAGTTGAATAACTATTGCAATATCAAATGCTTTCAAAACAAGGTTTCACTTACGACTCTAGTAGTCGGGTTATTTATATTGAAATATATACGAAGCCATGGACTTGACATGTTTACAAAACCTATGTACTCGCCGGCATATTTTTGCTGACTCGTTTTTCAAATATGTTTCAGGGAACGATGCTAGATGATACTGATGCGTGCTCAAATAGGAATGGACTTTGACATAGTGCCTTAAAAACAAGAAAGACAATTGAAATACTTGTTTAGTTTGTTTAAAGTTCTAAGACAATATAACCCAGAATAATGAATGTTTAATATTCAATAAAATGAAACATCAAATGCCATGTGTTGTTGAAACAATCTGTTAACGTGACTCCCTAAGTGTTTTTGCCGCGTGTTGTTTTACATGATTTGGGGTGTTACAATTACAATGATCAAAGTACAATTTTCAATGGCATAAAAATTTCTTAGCATTAATCATGTTGCCATATACAAAAATATTTTGTCACAAGTTTCATAATCAAGTTAATGTATTGCAATGCTAAATCTTTTTGCCATTCATTCTTCGGCAACAAAGAATCCATTTTCAATAGACGACTCTTGTAGTTGTCGAAGTATTGCAACACTAAACTTTTTTCCATTAACTTGGGTAACAAAACTATGTACTCGCCAACATTGTTTGTTGATGTCTCTTTTCACATAGGTTTCAGGTTGTTGATCATTCAAGTATGCTACACATAGGAATGCATTCGGGCTTTAGACTTCTTTATTCAAAAAACAACTTCATGTATTCTTTGTATTGTAAAACAATGTTAATAATAGTGAAACAATTTAATAATAGTTGTGGCTGAGCAATTTGTAACATGACTCCTCAACATTTCTGCCACGTGTTGTTGTATTACGCGATCGGGGTGTTACAATATGGGCTTGTCCCTAGTTATTAATGAATTACCCATTGGTGTTTGGCTTCGTCCCAAAATGTTTATTACAGGTTCTTGAAGTCTTAGAAGTAAGAATCTTTGATCCACAAACTTTAACTAAATCCTATGCTCTATTTGTGCAACAATAAGTTTTAAGGATACAGAATCCTAACTTGGATTCCCTGGTATGATGTGATCTTAATTTATCTACCTTAATGGTGTTACTATTTTTACCTCAAACTTCAGACTGAGAATATGTGATCCCTGATCATATGAAATTCTGTTTTTTATAAGAATTACTATAATCAACATTTAATATCTTTTTTGACAATACAAGATTTTCTAAGTTTTATGGAACAAGATCAATGAACATAAACATATCAAAGCGGTAATTCATAAATAAAAATATAACACCAGGTGTAGCCAAAAGTTTAATATTATTAAGCCCGTTAGTATTTACCAAAAGTATCCGACCCGGACTTCACCAGCAAAACGTGGACCATCCATCCAGGCTGGATCGGGTTCATCTAATAGTTAAAGTTTGTGCACAAAAGTAAAATGAAGGAAATTAAAGGCGAGGGGCGTCAAAGGCTTCATCCTTCACAAAAAGAAGGACCCATCCATCTTTGCCACTCCCCCTTTGTCTGAAGGATCAGGGATCCTTAACCAAGAGAAACTATTGTTCAGAAGTTATAGACCAAATTGTCCAAACCAAAACATCATAACATTAAAAAATGGGCTCAGGCCTTGTCTGGATTATCCTTCATTTCCCATTGGTTGCCATCACCTTCAGCACCTACAACCACCTTTTCCTCGACCTCCTTCTACACCCCGCTGGATCCTGCTTCACCTGCCACCACCATCACCAGCTCCCACTCATCACCGCCCAAGTTGCTCAAGGCCATCTCCCAGGAAGCCATATCCCATGAAGACCTGTCAAAATCAGGATCACCAGCCGCCTTGGCCATCTTGATCATGGATTGAAGGATTGTCTTGGAAGCATTGAGTTTGGCCTGTTCCATTGCCTCTTTTCGCTGGTCGTTAGCAGTGACCTCGGTCTCCACTAGTAGTTTCTCCAATGCTATCTTCTCTTTCTCGAGCTTAGACTTATCTTTGTCCTTGGAAACTGCGATACAGCACATCCTAGCTAGAGTGTCCTCATATTCAATTATCCTCTTCTCAAAATAGATCTTCACACGACTGAACTCCTGCAAAACAGCAAGCAAACTTCAGGATACAGGATTCTTACAGACAGGTAAAGTGTAATGTCAGGATCAAGGATCATTACCTCAGTCAGAGCATCATGGAGGCGCTTCTCTATGTCGAAGAGGTCACCCTCTAGTTCAGAGGACTTCTTCCTCTTTGATCCCGACTTCGCTCGGGTAGTGACTTGGCGAGGTTTAGCGGTAGAGATGCCCTTCATGGGCTCCTTCTTCACGACCTTGGAGATTATGATGTTGTTGATGTCATCGAGGGCAAAAGATGCAGACTTGGAGGTGGATTTCTGAACGACTGACCACCAAAAATTAGAAAAGATAAGTACTTACTTACTTTAGTTTCTATTACTTATATACACGACACATTCTACGATTACTTACTTGACATGCTGTAGGATGAGGAGGTCTATACTTCTTCAACAGGATCTTGGATCCGTATCTTGAATGTCCTAACTATGGGGTCAAGTTTCAGGAAAGCCTTGGCTCGATCAACGGTTCCCGGCTCTTCAGCTAAGCTCGCAAAGTTTTTCACTAAAAAAAGGAAACAAAATTGATAAGAAATCAGAGTCTAAACATGTCATATACTGTGATACCCATGATGAAACCAGGTACACCTTAATTGGTCCTAAACTTAAAGCATGATTAAAACAATAATTGCGCGTAAACTTTGCAAACATGTGTGACTTGTGTGCTAGATTAAACGAAATCTGTTATGTCTCGGAGGAAACCGAGAGCACGTTATGAATGGCATGATACTAATAAGGGCAAACGGTGCGAATTTGGTGTCCTTAGCCTTTAAACACATGTTGAACCAGACGTTTCCGTTTAACAGCGCATTAAACCTTTGAAGTTGATTATTATGTTATCGGTAGCATCATTTAAGATTCCGAGTTCCAGAAACAACTTATTTTTGTGCCATGGACTGTGACATAAGGTTTAAAGCTAATCGAAGCCCGGGCACGCAAAACTCTTTAAACACATGTTGAACCTTGTTTTTCATAGGGTTACTCATGATTTCTTGGTTAAACTTGTTTAGAACGGAAAAACCCTTTTTTTATCCATGGATTTTGAAGGTTTAAACAAGTTTATGGGCTGAATAAGAACACCATGTGAATTCCCTGGTGTTATATGGCAGCCATGGTTACAAATCTTTGGGTTTTGATACCCTAATCAACACCTATTCGACAAAAATCGCATAACTATTCGATTAACCGAAAAACAATGAAACAAAGCTTGATTGATCTAATTTCTAGCTTATTTGGATTGTACATGATGTGTAGGTACTGAATACAGCTCCTACACCCTTCTGGACTCAAGAAAAACCTGCAGAAACGGAGCTTGCGCTAGGTATATCGCCCGAAAACTGAATCTAGAGTAGGCAGATTATTGCTTTGACTATAACTTGGTCCGTGATACTTGGATTGGGCTGAAATTTTGTGTGGTAATGAAGGGTAGTGTCAGGAAGGTCAGTAAATTTTATAATTTGTGGAATTTTCTATGATATTTGGTGAATTTTTTACTGTTTTACGAAAGAATTTCAGAAAAATTACCAAATGAACTCAATAAATCATCAAATTTTACAGAGACAAGGAACCTATGTGGAATGTTCTGGGAAATTTCGGAGTCCATTGGTTGAGTTTTGATTTGGGTTATAAATCCGTGTTTTTGCGAGTTTTCGATAGCCGGGAACGCACAGAAACGAAATCGGAAAAATGGCACTTCTCGCCACAGTTCTAGAATCGTATGAAAGTCTGGTGGCAGGGAAAATCGGCAATCCGGAAATGACCATCGAAGACTACGATCAGGTGGACGAAGAAGAACTTGAGCTGATGGATATAAAGTGGTCTTTAGCTTCTATCATCCGAAGAGTCACAAAGTTTGTTGCAATCACAGGCTGAGATATCGGAATTTCAAGCAACAAGCTAGGGTTCGTCAAATCAAAGGTCACTTGTTTCAAATACCGACAGAAAGGGCATTTCAAGAGAAATCCTGAAGCAACGGGCAATCAGAGTTCATTTGGAGGTGGCAGCGAATACTACAAGAAGTCGCTTCAGTATAAACCATTTCCGAAGAAGACTCAAGTTGAGATTCAAGAAAAATCATCCAACAATAACGAGAAGGCAATAGTTGCTACCAACAAAGATAATGGTTTTGATTGGAATTCTTATATTGGAAAGAAGACCGGAGTGGCATTGATGGCTGAACTTGTTGTAGATACATCTGCTGAAGACGCAGCTCTGGAGAATATTCTACTGGAACAATATATGCAACAACAAGAAGATGAGGAGGCTTATCTTCACATGAAGACACAAGGCATTTTATCTTCTAACTCGACTTCTAGTTTTGCAGGTAACTTTGATGGAAGTTCTCAGGAGCAAGTGGTCGAGGAGAAATCAATTGATGAAGAAGTCATTAATGTTTCTCAAGAAGTGAATGTTGAAAACCTCACGGACATTGCTATGGTAAATCTTACCAAGGTAGGTCCGGAGGTAAAGGAAGTTGTCAAAGTGCAAATTGTGGAGGTTGAAAAACCTTGCACAAAATGTAACGAGCCATGTGCTAGATGTGCCAAAAATCACAAATCATCGCTGAACTCAATGTACATAATGAACATTTCAAATACGATTATCGTACAATGAAGGAAGCGTATGACAAAATGAAAGATGATTATGGCAGGCTCGACCGAAACAATGTCGAACAACACGACACTGTAAGGATGTTAAAAGGGACAATAATTGATAAACAAAAAGCAATTAATATCTATATTAACACCATTGCTGAAACCAAACAACAACTCCAGGACATGAAAATTGAAACAGAACGTATTCAACAACTTTTAAGAAGTTACACAACTAACGCTTATGTCATCAATCATATTCTTCCTACGATTTCGTCGGAAGAAAATGATAAAAGGACTAAAAAGAAAAATGGTAAAGAATACAGCAGTGTTCCATCACCCCTTTACAAAAAATATTGTCGCAAAACTGTTGATGGGATGGATAAGGAACTCGACATTGAGTTGTTATCTGAAAAGAAAAATGAGTTGCCAAAGAACATTGATGTAATCTATACCACATCAGATGATGACAATAATCCGGTGGTTAAAAATGTGGTTCAAAATGTTCTGAATGATTCTGATGATGGCAGCTTTGAGAGCGCCACATCGAGTTTGAACAGTTTTGACACAAAATCCGAAGATGACGATACATCATCTGAAGATGATCTATGTGATGATCCTAACATTGTCATGTACAAGGTTAAGGAATCGGATAGATTATACGTTGATGACAGTTTTCCAATTTGGAATGGCAAAGAAGATCAATTGGATAAACTGTTCAAACTGGTTGAAGTTACATCAGAGGACCTGGAGAAGAATGAAAAGAAATTCTATTGTAAACCCAAAATAATTACAATAACTACCAAAGAAATGGTGGTGATCATCTGGAAAACCGGAGAGCTGGGTTGGGTTTAGATGTGGAAGAAGAACCAGTTAAGAAAAAGTCACCATTTCAAGAGTACAAAGATAAAAACTTGAAATTCGTTTTTGGGACGAACATGGTTCAAGAGGAGAGTTTGATCGGAAAACAATCAAACGACGAGTTTAAGAAACAGAAAGAACTTTGAGATAAGGCTAAAGCCACAAATGGTGTAAAATCCACTAGTGGATACTCACATGATAATCGGACTTGCTTCAAGTGCCATGAAGTTGGTCATATTGCACGCAAGTGTCCGAAATCAAAGTCAGCTTATCTTTGAAGAAAAGAAAGTTTAGATGTTGTGAAAGCAAAGCAACCAGAGTTTGTAAAACCTGTAACGATTTTGAAAAAGAAATGAATCAAAACCTGAAGTTAAACCTAAAATTGAAAAGAAATTTGAAAACTCAACTTTTGAAAAAGGTGAAACTTCGAGGGCAAATGAAACCAAGTTTTATATCAAACAGGCCAACATTAAATAACAAGCCAGGGTTGCTAAGAAAAGGACAACAACATCCAAAGTTATCAAGTCTATGCTTGTAAAGGCTGATAACATGAAAGAATCGAAATCTGAGACCAAATCCGAAACTGTCAAATCTACAAACGGTAATGAATCTTCAAAAGGCAAAAAGAAAGTGAATTTTGAAAATGTAAACGACAGTGGAGGCTCAGATGGAGATTATGAAGATGATTACCAAGCTTTCTATCCAAAACCCAAGACCAAAAAGGCTTGGGTTGCGCTCTTTAACTATATTTTAACATCTGCAGGGGCTCCAAAGAACCATACTTTCAAAGTGGGTTATGGATAGTGGAGCATCCAGGCATATGACGGGAATGAAAGCTGACATAAAAGCTATTAACGGCGAATATGTTAGATTTGCTGGTAATCAGGGTGGAAGGATAATCAGGGTGTGAACTACATTGCAGAGTTGGAGAACAATCTTCTGAGCATATCGCAGATTTGTGAAAAATAGTTCATGGTGCATTTCAATGACAAAGAATGTTTTATTCTGAAGCCTGGTTTTAAGATTCCTGATGAGTGGATTCTGATGCGAGTCCCACGCGAGAACGATTTATATGTCTTAGACATGGGCGTCGCTACCACATCATCAGCGCAATGTTTTGTAACAAAGGCTACTGAGAAAGATACTATTCTTTGGCATCGAAAAATGGGGCATATTCATTTGCGAAAAATGAATTTCTTGGTTCATAATGATCTGGTAGAAGGTGTGAACTTACGAAGCTTCCATATGACAGATCACTGCCTAGAATGTAAAAAGGGGAAGCAGATCAAAAAGTCACATCTGAAGAAAATTCTAAACTCAATCAAGCTGCCGCTTGAACCTCTCCACATTGATTTATTTGGTCTAGTGAACGTACGAAGTATTTCAGGAGACTTATACTGCTTGGTCGTCACAGATGAGTATTCTAGATATTCGTGGGTATTCTTTCAAGAATCAATGGATGAAACGTTCGATAACTTGGTGATTCTTTCCAAGAAGCTCGAAAATCTTTATCATCTGCCTGTTAAACGCATTCGTAGTGACAACGGCACAAAGTTCAAGAATAACAAAATGAGAGAATTTCGCAATGCTAAAGGGATTCTGCACGAATTCAGTGCACCGTATACTCCACAACAAAACGGTGTAGCTGAGAGGAAGAATAGAACCTTGATCGAAACAGCAAGAACTATGCTTGCGAATTCGAAACTTCCTGTCAGATTCTGGAGTGAAGTGGTTGCAGCGGCTTGCTACACACAAAACAGATACTTAACTGTCAAACCATTGAAAAAGACATGTTTTGAAATGATCAACAGAAGGAAACCGAATTTGAAGTTCTTAAAGCCATTTGGTACGCCATGTACTGTAATCGATCAAGATGGTAAATTTGGAGCCAAATCACTTGAAGGTTTCTTTGTCGGATATGCGAGTCTGCTAAGATGTGTATATGTTCCCTCGTTGAGAAAAGTGATTGTAGAACAACATGTGGATTGCTTTAACTATACGGATCCTATTCAAAGAAGAGGCGATGCATGGTTGTTCAACTATCAAGATCTTTGGAAGTCATTCGACTTGCCGGAAGAACCGTCTGAAGAAGAGATTGCAGCGTTATATTATCTTCAACAGTCGGTGAATCAAGAACAAATCATTAGACCAATTGTGGTTAATCAACCCATTGAATACTTCATCTTCCGAAGCAGTTCCAAGTAATAGCGGTGTTCATGTTGAAAAAGTTTCTGAAGTAGAAGTAACACCTGCTATAACTCCATGGAATGATTCTTCTGAACCAGAAAATACAACAACTGTGCCAAGTATGCCTCAGAATCAGAATTCTAACTCTGATGAAGCCCCGACATTTGATGCTTATGGTGAATCCTCATCGGATGAAGAAGTTGAACAGATATCCAACATGTTGAATCAATCTGCTAGCCCGAACAATCAGAACGAAGCTTCATCTAGTTCTCCTAGTGTTGAAGTGAACGTTGATCTGAATGTTTCAAATCAGCAAAGCTCAATTGATGTTCCTAGCGAAGAAATGCCACGATCATATTCATACCATCCTTCAACGAATATCATTGGTGAATTACAAACTGGTGTGCGTACAAGAAGTCAAATCAATAAAGCACTTAGTTGTTTCTACACCGAGTTGCTCCTACTCAAGACTACTGCTACTATTCATGTTTCATTTCTCAAATAGAGCCAAAAACTATTAAGGAAGCTCTGGGTGACGAGAACTGGGTGATAGCAATGCAAGAGGAACTGTTACAGTTCGAGAAATTGGGTGTTTGGAGGCTTGTAGACTTACCACCAAAGCAGAAAGCTATAGATACAAAGTGAGTCTTCAAGTTTAAAAGAGACGATCGGGGTGTAATAGTTAGAAAAAAAGCTCGGTTGCTTGTCAAAGGTTTCCACCAGCAAAAGGGTATTGATGAAACATAAGTATATGCACCCGTTGCACGATTAGACTCTATCCGCATTTTCCTCGCGTTCGCAGCTTGGAAGAATTTAAGGTGTACCAGTTTGATGTAAAATCCGGATTTCTCTACGGAAAACTACGTGAACAAGTGCATGTTGGCCAACCACTAGGTTCGTTGATCCGCTGAACAAGAAAAAAGCTTATCTTCTAGACAAAGCCTTATACGGATTACACCAAGCCCCGAGAGTTTGGTACAAACGTTATCGCAACATCTCGTTGGAAATGGCTTTACAAGAGGCATAGTGGATAGTATATTGTTTACCAGAGAAGTCAGATCTCATCTAATCATTGTACAAATCTATGTGGACGATATCATTTTCAGTTCAACAGATGATAGTCTTTGCAAAGAGTTCGAAAAGATCATGAAGAAGAAATTTGAGATGTCCTCCATGGGTGAAATGAAATTTTTCCTCGGATTACAGGTCGATCAGTTACCAGAGGGCATATTTATTCACCAGACAAAGTATGTTCACGACATTCTCAAGAAGTTTGAAATGTATAGCTCGAAGCCGCTTTCGACTCCGCTGGCATTGAATCATGGGATTTGCATTGACGAGACTGGAACCAAAGCTGATGACACACTCTATCGGTCGATGATAGGATCTCTGATGTATCTGACGGCATCTCGCCCAGACATCATGTATCCCACCTGCCTATGTGCGAGATATCAGTCTAGTCCTCGAGTGTCACACATGCAGATAGTCAAGCGAATTTTCCGTTACTTGAAAGGATGTCAAAGCACCGGCTTGTGATATCCAAAGAATGACAATTTTGATCTAACGGGATACGCTGACTCAGATTTCGGAGTGGACAAGCTGAACTCTAAATCTACAACGGCTGGATGCCAGTTCTTCGGAACACGTTTGGTAACATGGCAATGCAAGAAACAGACCACGGTCTCTCTCTCTACCTGTGAGGCATAATACATTTCTGCTTCCAGCTGTTGTTCTCAAATCCTCTGGATTCAACAACAGATGAGGGATTATGGTCTGCAGTTTCTTGATACGCCTTTATTCGTAGATAACAAGGCAGCTATCGATATAACCAAAAATCCGGTTCATCACTGACGTACTAAACATATTGAAATTCGTTATCACTTCATTCGTGATTGCTACGAAAAGAAGTTGGTGCGAATAGAAAAAATCCACACCGATGAACAAAAGGATGATTTTTATACCAAAGCATTTCCTTTAACAAGATTAAATATCTAATGAGGCTTAACAGTATTAAAAATTTGCTTACAGGTGTGGAAGCTAAGGTTGAATACGGATCGGACGACGAGTTCACGTGATCCACATTGGTTTGTATATTCTCTCTAGATTAGTATTTCTTAAAAATCTAAAATCTAAAAATAATTTTTTTGAGTTTAGGGGGAGAAATATTTGAGAAAATACAAAAACATATGGAAATATTCAAAAAGTACGAAAACATTGAAAAAAGACAAAATGAATTTGGTGTCACAAAAAGGAAATGATAGTAAATCAGTGGACTATCACAGTATGCTAAAGAAATGAAAAGTTTAAAAGTGATAAACAAGTCTTACTATGGATGTGTCGATAGGCTTAACACGTTCAGTAAATTGTTTCTGAGATATATACTAAATTTTACAACTGCTTAATCTTGTGGATTAACACATCTTGGATATATGGACTTAGTACTCCGAAATTTCGTTTGAGAGGTTGCCTGATTCTGAGATACGAGGTCGTTATAGATAGGTGATATCTGGGGTATTATACAAGTTCTTCTGATTTTGCGGAAGCAATAGCCTAGAACTTCTATAATACTTTTGCTATAAACCCCTAAAACTGCATGCAAACTTGAAAAGTATCGAAGGATTTAATCATTTGCAGTGCTAAAAAGATTCCTTAAATGGAACACATCTAAAGTCGAGCCTTCATCTCTTTATCGATATAGTGGTATTAACATGAGCTCTCAAGGCCTCGCATAACCCAGATACATATATCAATTACACTATATTCACCTGTAGGATGAAATCTAGGGAATCTTGATATAGGAGTATATTCAAGAAGTGGGAACCATAGATAAGTCAAGTTTCATAATTCATACCTAAAGTATCTTGGAACAATTGAGAAACGTGATAAAGTTTAAGTGGACAAACAAATCGACAATCTAGGTAAACGAGTTTAAAACTTAAAGTCATCGAAAGGTCAACGGTACTAGTAATATGTCTCATTTAACTGATTTGATCCTTAGACACGAATTCACAAAAATATGTCTGTAAATATGTTTGAACATAGTTTACATTGTTCTGTATATAGTTTATCTGCTTTACAGATTAAAACCAAAAAGATTTTCAGTGTATTTTAGCATAAACTTACAAAAATGCAAAAAGATTTTGTTTCTACATTGTTTTCAGCAAACCAATGTTGGAAAACGGATCATTGAAGTCTGGTAAGGTGCTAAACTGGTGGGAATGTATTCGACAACGGGCTGGGAGCTAATCGGTAAAATCTGAAAAGCCAAAATGATGAAAAGTTCATTAATTTGAAACTTTGATTTTAAAACTATTAATAGTTTGTTCATATCGGGTCAAACCGGGGTCATTAACTTGGACTCGGCAGACAAATTGGTTAACCAAGGTCATTAGCTTGGGCTTGGTCAACTGAATGGATTTTCAGAACTGGTAAATGTGAAAAGTTCACGGTCTAAATTGCAAAATCTTGAAAGTTTGAAAAATTTATTTTAGGCAACTTCAGCCGAACTTGCTTAAGGTTCAAAAGGATTGTGTTGAAACAAGTTCGACCGAACTTGTTTAGGTTTTATTAGGTTTGTGTAAGTTCGCCCGAACTTATCAATGGGCTTTCAAAATTTTGGGCTTACAAGTTCGCCCGAACTTGCTATAAGTATATATAGCAAGCAAGTTTGGCCGAACTTCAGTATTAGTTTCACAAACTCTCTGAGCGAACTTAAGGCGAATTGAGTGATTGTTCAAAATTGACAAAAATCTACCGTTATACTGCCAAATTTTCATTGTTTGTGGTGATTTGCACACCATCTACAATGGCTGAGGTGAGAAATTGCCATTTGATCCATGAAATTGAACCTAAATGCTTTACTTAGATTTGAACTTGATAAAATCTGATAGATCTAGGGTACTTATGGACAAATCGAACTTATAATTGGTATCATCATAAAAAATCGACCATGAATTTGAAAGGAATTTGATCAGAATGATCGTTACAGATGTTGTATGTTATGATTGGAGAGGATGACAAGTTCGCCTTATCTTGTTCATCAAGTCCGGCCGAACTTGCATCATACATCAATAATATTCATTGTTAAACCCTAAGTTCGACCGAACTTAGGTTAATATCTGAAATCTTGATCGGTGTTGAGAAGTTCGCTCGAACTTAGGTATTAGAAATTTGAAAATTGTTAACCATAAGTTCGCACGAACTTATGATGCTATTGTTGGACATGTGTTGGACATGTTCGGGCGAACTTGACTTAAACCTGTTTGTAATATCAACATCAAGTTCGTCCGAACTTGATGTAAAGTGTTGAAAAAGTTGTTATTTTTATTGAAATGCGTGCTAAATGTTTTGCGTCGGTTTTCAGGTTCCAGTTCCAGCAAGGGTAATCACGATGGACTTCCACAACACCTGTATTACTCTCGACAAGGCGTTGTGTCCATCACTGAAGGAATAAAAAAGCATTTTGAAGTTCTTAAAGGATTGTCCGATTCATCGAGGTATTACCGAGCGAACAGTGTCCTATCGATCGCACACTTATCATTTTTCGATGAACGCAAGTCTCAGTGAAGATAAAAAGACTATCACTTCGTCAGTACAAGTTGGAAACGAGAAAAAAGAGATCACAGTCGCTGATGAAGATATTCACAGGATATTACAATTCAACGACGATAAAGATGATCCTATTTTTCTAGACGAGAAGATGGTTCGAGGTTGTTTTTATTGAATGGGATATAAAGGAAGTGTGAATAAGCCGACACTGAAGAAAGGGGAAGTTCCAAACCCTACAAGCTTCTCATGCATGCAATTATTCATACATTCAGCCATAGAAAGGAGGGTCTCGATGATGTACAAGTTTATATGGACTGCATAGCTACGGCTTTGATCTTGAAAAAGCCATACAACTATTCGAAGCTCGTGTTTACTCACATGTCGAAGAATATGGAGGATACTAGATTGTGTTTGTATCCAAGATTTATGCAGATGCTCATTGACAAGAAGTTTACAGATATTGCACGTGATCCGAATGATATTCTATATTTCAGTCATCTTGATGAAACCAGTGTAAAGAAGTTGTTAAAATTCCAGAAGCAGGATTTAGCACCAGTAGCAAAACCAATATTTGGGGCGTTGAAAGATGAAAATTATGTTGCGCTGGCTGAAAACAAGTGGAGGAACGACGATAGTGGTGATGAGAAGGAATTAAATGCTGAGAAAGAATGGTTTATGACATTCAAACCAAAAGCTCGCAGCGAATGGTTTGAAAGGCTGAGATCGAGAAGAAAAAGAAACGTGTGGCTAAGAAAGTTGATACCATGCTTATAGATGAAGACGAGTCTGTAAACGTGCAAACAGAGGCTGGTTCTAGTGCCGCAGTTGTGGTTGAAAGCCAAGAGGCAGAAAAGACTACGCAGGAAGATGATGTGATTTCTGCGACTTCTGAAAATGATGATAGTGACGATTTGCTCGAGAAAGCTACTAAGAAGTCAATAGCAGAAACAGAAGCAGAAAAGATCAAAGAAACTGATGCTGATTTTGATCCAGAACAAGAAAAAGAGTCTGATGAGGAGAGACCAAAGAAAAGGGCAAAACGTGTGAAGTCTGTTGTAACTTCAACGACAAAAACTACAGGGTCTCCAACGGCAAAAGGCAAAAAGACAAAGAAAGGTCAAAAACCAGCTAGTAGGAGATACATCGGAAAGTCAAAGAGCAAAGAAGTAACACAAGAACCTTCTGGTGCACAGGAGAAAGGAGTCACACAAGAACCTCTTGTTAACATTACATCTAAAGCAGAAAGGCCAGGAGCAACACAAGAACCTAAGTCTGGTTTACTTGAAGTACCGGTGATTCAGTCTCCAGATCCTAAAGTTGTTCATCCTGAAGGCTCAACTCCAAAGAAGACTACACCAAAGGCTGCTACTCCTAAATCAACACCAAAAACTCCAAAGTCAAATCTATTTGGTGAAATTTCGAATGTGCATGTGGGTCTTCAATATCTAGATGATTTCTTTCCTGAATCAGACATAGACGTTCTTGAAAAGTGTGTCAAGATTTTGGAAGATAAAGTAGCGAAGAATGAATCCGAAAAGGCTGAGTTGGAAAAGCTGATGAAACAGAGTGAAGTGGAGAGGGAAATGTTATCTGACAAGGTGAAATTTCTTGAAGGCGACAGAGGTTATCTGAAAGCGCTAGTTGAAAGTTTGCAGGAAGCGAATGAAAAATTGGTCAAAGAAATTGCTGAGCTTCGTTCTGAAAAGGATATGAATGATAAGAGATTCGATAGACTTCAGAAGGTATTATCTAGTAGTCTGTGGATTAATCAAAGAAGAGTATGGTCATTTAGATATTCAAGAAGCCATAAGAGAAAGATGAAAGAGAGCTAGCTGAACAGGGTAAGGGGGAAGCATGTGATCGAAAGTATCCCAGAGATCACTGAACATGTTAAAGAGATTGAGTATGCGAAAGCTTCTGAATCCGAGATTTCTAAGGTTGACGAATGCCTTCTGATATTGTAACTGTTACTAAAGATAAGGACGATGATGAAGCAGAAGATGAGGAAAAAGATGATGAACCACCAACTGATGATCCGAAAGATGATTTTGACCACGATGGAGGTATGATGATGATCCAAGTGGTACATGGATAAAGGTGGTTGATGCAACAGTGAACGAAAGCTTTAATTTCTCTAATTTGCTGAACGATGAGGCGAATGCTATGAACGATCAAAATCAGGGGAAGTCAGGGCAAACAGGGCCAAGTGATGATATTGATATGTCTAACACTATTACTTCTGCATAACCTGTTGCTGCAGTCCCAACAAAACCTTTGATACTCATGCTTAAACATAATGTTGAAGAGGGAGAATATGTACACAATTATACTAAAGAATATTTGGCTAAGTTGATTGAAGTTGATGCTGAAACACTTGATTTTAACTTTGAAGAACAAGTGCTTAATGTGAACACGTTTGAGCCTAACGAGTATCACTATCAAGGAAGATATGAGGCAGATGAATATAACAGGGTTATACTGGAAGATTGGTCTTCTGACGACGAGAAAGACGAAGCTGAGAAGTATGTCGGTCCTAATACAGACAGTTTCCCAACGTTTAAAGAGATGTACAAGCAGCTTGATGAAGATATGTTAAAGGAAAAGACTGAAGAATCGATATGTGAAGGTAAAGTTCCATGACAAAAGAAGAAATTGCTCAAGCTAAAAAATCCTAGTTTAAAGAGATGCCTTGTGAACGAAACTTTCGACGTCCTCTAGCATTCTTTACCAGAGATAAAGATGTGTCATTAGGTGATATCCTAAGCTGGGGGTGGTTTAAGGAGCTGAATGTATATGCCATCAAACGAGAATTTGGAGTTCAATACTTCAAATATCTGGCAGATTTCAGGACACTACCTTATTGGGATGTTGAAGAGCTTGTTCAGACAAGGAATGTTACATATCACATGAAGTTCATTGATCAGTTGCTGTGGAAAATGATAAAGTTTGAAGCAACAAAAGGTTTTAGATATTGGAAGCCTTTTATCCAGGTCGTCGTATCAAAACGAACAAGAAAACAGGGGAGAACGATATCACTTTGATCATGAAACGGCCAAGAGCGATGAGAAACATTCCTTTGATGCCAATCAAACAGAACTTTTATCCGGTGTTTAAGTGGTGGCAAATTGATCCTAATACATGTGAAGCTGTGATAGTATTACGATTTGAAGATCATCTAGATATCACTAAGGAAAGGTTGAGATATTAGGGTTTCAAGGTATGAGAGGGCTTTGGAGAACGATCAGAATACTAGACCCGATGTGGCTGGTTAATTGCTCGAAGGAAGATATAAAGTGTTTGTTCTACAGCAAGATTGTGTTCGAAGAACGTGAAAAAGAACAAGCCATGCAATATCAGAGGGTCACCAATGTATGTTATGCACGTGAAGTAAACTCTGGAAAGATGTGGGAAACGAGTTAGAGAGATCTTGAATGTGTAGAATTTTTGAAGGAAGAAAATCGTCTCGAAGAGATTCATGAAAGAGGTAGGGCGGCAAGGCTCAGAAGGTTTCAATTTATGAATAAAGTGCCACCTACTTATCAGACGCCAGATCCAAAGCAGGAAAGACGAAAGAAGCCGTACAAAAACTTCTTTGGTCGTACTCGATAAAGTTTTATTGCAGACAGAGTTTGGAAGACTGATAAAAGACGAAGACGATATCCAAGGGGGAGTCTGTTGGTGAAGAATGTCTATGTCTTAGTCTTATATCGAGTCTGTATAGATTAGATGTGTATAGGCTAGCAAAACGATGTATTTATGTAAAATGGTAGCAAGTTCGCTTGGAATGGTATTGAGAAGTCAAGTTCGGCCGAACTTGACTATGTCAAGTTCGCCCGAACTTCCCCTCCACCAGCGAACTTAGCAGCCTATAAATAGCTAGCTTGAGTCTTGTCATTTGTAACTTTGTGCTTTGAAGTAGCGAAGCTCTATCAAATTGGAGACTTGACGTTTATCAATAAAATTGACATTTAACTGACTAATTCTTGTTATTTGGTAATCGTGTGTAATATTTCCGCTATTATGGACATTAGATATCAAATCTAGGTTCCTATGCTATCAAGATCGGTCCTACAATCTATAAGCATAGTGTCAGCTTTCTTGGACACTCGTTTCTTTTTCTTTTCAACTTCTGTCTTTAAGAACCATTCACTTCGAGCTTTAGGCTTGAATGTCACACCATTCTTTCTCAGCATTTAACTCCTTTTCATCACCACTATCGTCGTTCCTCCACTTATTTCCAGCATGCGCAACATACATTTCATCTTTCAACGCCCCAAATAATGGTTTTGCTACATGTGCTGAATCCTGCTTCTGAAATTTAATCATCTTCTTTACGGTAGTTTCATCAAGATGACTGAAATATAGGATGTTGTTTGGATCATGTGCAATATCTGTAAACTTTTCATCGATAAGAATTTGCACGAATCTTGGATATAAACACAATCTTGTAGCCTCCATATTCTTTGACATGTGAGTAAAAACAAGCTTTGAATAGTTAAACGGCTTTTTCAAAATCAACATCGTAGCCATGCAAGCCGTATAGTCTTGGACGTCATCGAGACCTATTTTCCTATGGCTGAATGTATCTACAATAGCGTGCATGAGAAGCTTGTAGGGGTTTGGAACTTCCCCTTTCTTCAATGTAGGCTTGTTAACACTCCCTTTGTAGCCCATTCTATAAAAACACCGCAAACCATCTTCTCATCAAGAAATATCAGATCATCTTTATCGTCGTTGAATTGTAAGATCCTTCGTATATCATCTTCAGTGACCATGATCTCTTTATTTTCGTTTCCAATTTGAACTGTGTTGGTGCATATGTCTGTTGCCTACGTCATTATGTATCGAGTCTGAGCGACTAGGACTTAATCTGTTAGAAACAAGGCTTATTTAAGAAGGTTTGTAGTCAAGTTCACTCGAAGATGGATGTGAGATGTCAAGTTCGGCCGAACTTGACTAGGCAAGTTCGCCCAAACTTCCATACTTTCCAGCGAACTTCCTCACCTATATATAGGTGCCTTGGTTATTCATTTGTATGCTTGGAGAGATTTTGGCACAGAGACGGCGAAGCTCTGTCGGATCTGGTTCTCGAATGTATTGAACTTTAGATCAATGAAAAAAACGTTTAAATGAGTAATTCTTGTTATTTGGTTAACTTGTCATTAGTTTCCGCCTAATTGGACAATAGATAACAAATTTAGGTTCCCGTGCTAATCATGGACGTTCCTACAACTGGTATCAGAGCTTGGATACCTAAATTTGCTGGAATCAAGACAAGAATTTCTCTTATTCTACTCCATTCTATCATTTTTCTTAACATTTTCACGTATTTGATGATTTCATGGACAAAATCAACTAAAAATTGAATATGTCATGTAAAATACGTCATAGATAAACCCCTGATAGTTTGGACATCAAATTCAATCGAATTGATATCAAAAGGTTGAAAAAACCATGAATAGCAAAATCATTATGTCCGAACTTGAGACCAAGTTCGACCGAACTTGACTAAAATTCTCTGAATTTACTCAAGTTCCACCGAACTTGATAGGTTTTCAAGGTTTTAATCATAAGTCTGCTCGAACTCAGCTTAAATTCTTCAAATTTTATCTAGTTCGACCGAACTTGTATAAAAACTGTTTAAAATTTGCCTAAGTTCGCTCGAACTTAACTTTTTCTTGGAAATTTATCTTAAGTTCGACTGAACTTACTGTTTTTCTTGAAACTTTCTCAACAAGTCCGCTCGAAGTGTAAACTTTTTCTCAAAACTCATATCAAGTTCGACCGAACTTGAGTGATTGTGATAAAATTTTGAAGTTATCATATAAGTTCGACTGAACTTGTGAAAATCTGAAATCAAAAGCTGATTTTCACCAAAGTTCGACCGAACTTGTTTGTATCTAATCGATTTTCGAGTGTTTTTTATCGTATTTTCAGATACTCTTCAGATTGTCGAAATGGAAGATTTCCACAACGTGTTCGTTTCACAAGTGACTTCCTCATCAAATGCTAAAATTCTTGCGGCGAACCAGATGAACATTGACAACGAAATGGGTACTACGTCAAAACCGCCAAAGCTAATGAGCATGGACGAGTTTGAAGGGTGGAAGGAAAAGTTTGTGAATTTATATCGCTGAGAAGAAAACGATTAGCTTGATACAACAATCAGTAAAGGAAGATATCTTGATTCTCTTGCCATAATATGAAACTTCACAAGAATTGTGGCACTCTCTCTATGATAAACTCAAAGGAAGTGATGAAATGATCAAAAGCAAAAAGGCCTTGATCAAGTAAGAGTTCAAGATCTTCACAATGATTAAAAGTGAAACTATCAAGTAGATGATCGATAGATACTGTCACCTCATGGTCCAAATGCGGAGACATGATATCAAAAGATCAAATGAAGAGCAAATCGAGAAGTTGGCCGGTGCACTTCCAGAAGGAGAATTGACAACATATCTGATGATTCTGAAGAATAGTCCATCTTGGCGACACTTCAAGCTGTCATCTTTCATCGACAAATTGGAAGGTCATGAAATAGAGTTGATGAAGATTGCTAAATCAAAGAATGCTAATGTTGTTCAAGATGTAGGTGTCTATTATAAAGGAGGTGTTCAAGATACTCCGATTCAAAGCCCGAAAATAAATATCATTTAGTGCAAATACAAATTCTTCTCCAAATCAGAGTTCTCCATATGCTGGGTATACTAGTGCTAGTTCAAGCTCTTCATTCCAAAATCAGACAAGCTAAGCCAGTTCTGATTCAAATGTTTCTAGTGCAACATAGCACTCGATTTGAAGAATGTATTTCCTGAAAAGGTGGCCAAACAACACATAGAATTACTTGCTACCGTTCTTGAATCTTATGAAAGTCTTGTTGCTGGAAAGATCGGTAATCCAGAAATGACCGCTGAAGATTATGATCAGGTGGACGAAGAAGAATTGGAGCTCATGGACATCAAATGGAGCCTTGCATCCATCATCAGAAGAGATTCCAAGTTTGTGGCACTCACTGGAAGGGATATTTGTTATTCAAGCAACAAGATTGGTTTTAACAAGTCTAAAGTCACATGTTTCAGATGTCGACAAAAAGGACACTTCAAACAAGAATGTAACAATCAAGAAGCAAATGGAAACCAAAATCCTTTCGGTAGCAACAATGAGTACTACAAGAAAGCGCTTCTATACAAGCCATACCCAAAGAGAACACAAGTCAAAGTAGAAGATAAATCTGCAAAGAAAACCGAACAAGCTCTTGTTGTTACACATGAAGAAGATGGTTTTGACTGGAACAGATACATCGGGAAGAAGACTGGTGTTGCTATGATGGCAGAAGTAGTGGATGAATCTGATACATCGTATATTGATGGTGCTCTATAGAATGCTATTCTGGAAGGTTATAGGCAGAGAGCTGAGGAAGAAGAAATAGCTTACCTTGAGACGCAAAAGCAAGAAGCATTGAAATTAGAGACAGAAAAGGTAAAAGCTAAGGTAAGTATATCTGAAAAGGAAGTTGTGAAAGTTGTGGAGGTTGAAAAACCTTGCACAAAGTGCGCAAGTCCTTTTGAACCTTGTCTTGAAAAGGTCAAAGTCATAATAGAATTAACTGTACATAACGAAAACTTTCGTTATGATTACAGAACCATGAAAGAAGCTTATGACAAAATAAAAGGCACATATAAAAATGTCGAAAAAGCTAATCTTGAACTCAGTGCTAATGTAAAAATGTTAAATGCCACAGTAATTGAAAAACAAAATGCAATTAACATGTACATTAACACCATTACCGAGACAAAGCGTGAGCTTCATGACATAAAGATAGAAACAGAAAGGGTAAGACAATTGCTGAAAAGTTACACTACAAACGCTTATGTCATTGATCACATTTTGCCTACAATTAAGTCGGAGGAAAATGCTAATAAACCAAAGCATAAAGAATACGGAAGTGTTCCTCCACCAATTCTTGCAAGTTATTCATGCAAGAAAGATGATGAGATCGAAAAGGCATTTAATATACTTATTTTGTCAGGAAAGAAAAATAAATTGCCTGAGAACATTGACGTAGACTTTACAAAGTCAAACGATGACAATGAAGCAGTGGTAAAAAATGTGGTAAAGAATGTGTTGGGAAATGATTCTGATAATGGCATCTTTAAAAGCACCAACTCAAGTTCAAATAGTTCGGAATCACAGTCCGAAAATGACGATACATCTTCAGAAATTGATCTAAGTGATGATCCTAACATTGTCATGTACAAAGTTAAGGATTCTGATAGATTATATTTAGATGATAGTTATCCGATTCGGAACGTGAAAGAAGATGAAATCGATAAACTGTTTAAACTTGTAGAAGTTTCATCAGATGATCTTGACAAGAAAGAAAAGAAATTTTACTCTAAACCGAAAAGAATTTTAACAACTACCGAAGGAATGGTGGTGATTTTCCTGAGCACTGAAGAGCAGGTTTAGGTTTGGAGGTTGAAGAAGAAGAACTGAAAAAGAAGTAGAAACCAACGTTCCAGGAATACAAAGGTAAGAATATAAAATTTGTGTATGGAACAAGCACGCTTGAAGAAGAAGGTATGATTGGTAAGAACTTCGGGACAAGGCTAAGACCAAATCCATAAGTGGAGTGAAATCCACTAGTGGACATACTTCTGATAATAGGACTTGCTTTAAATGCAATACTGTTGGTCATACTGCTCGCAAGTGTCTGAATCTAAAGCCTATATTTCCACAAAGAAAAAATGATTCAAAAGATGAAAAGCAAAAACAACCAAAGATTGTGATTTCTCATACAGTGTCAAAAGAAACTATGAATCTAAATGCGAAGAGAAACCTAAAATTGGTTCAAATTTTGAAAAATCAATTTTTGAAAAAGGTGAAACTTCAATATTTAATGAAAACAAAGATTCTAGATTCTACATAAAAAAAGCGAGAAGTAAGCTACAATCCTGGGTTGCTTAGAAAAAGTTTTCATCATCAGAAAAATCAAAGTCTTTTGCTGATAAAACTGAAAATGTCAAATAAACCAAGTCAGTAATTAATCAGACCAAGAAAGAAAAGGTCAAAATGTTTTCAGAATCGACATCGTACGAAATGTTTGATGATGATTTTGATTATGTTTTGATTATGATGATGATCTTGAAAATGATTATGATGCTTATCATGTCAAACCCAAAACCAAAAAGATTTGGTTTCCTTATTCAAATAGTTTCTTTTATGTTCAGGAGTCCCAAGATCTACTTTGTCAAAGTTAAATCTGGATAGCGGAGCTCCATAAGTTTTTAATTATCTAGAATGTCAAAATCTTTGTCATTTTGAAAGAAAGTGGTTCAAAAGAGATATTTGAGAAAATCCACACCGTTAAACAGAATACTGATTGTTATATCAAAACCATTTATAAATTCACGTTAACAAAGTTTAATGGTTTGTTATGCTGACAGGTGATGATGCAGAAGATGAAAAAAAAAAGGATCGGACAAAGAGTTTTCGTGATCCTCATTGGTTTATTATTTTTTTAGAAGAATTTCTTTAAACCTAAAATCAAAAAATATGTTTTTGATTTTAGGGGGAGTAAGAAAATTTTAGAAAAATCAAAAACATATAAAAAAAAGTTGAAAATTCAAAAACATTGAAAATGACAAAAAGAATTTTGTTGTCAAAAAGAAAATGATAGTACATCAGTGGACTATCACAGTATGCTAAAGAATTGTGAAGTTTAAAAGTGATAAACAAGTCTTACTGTGGATGTGTCGATAGGCTTTACACGTTCAGTAGATTGTTTCCAAGATATAAATTAAATTTTACAACTGCTTAATCTTATGGATTAACACATCTTGGATATATGGACTTAGTACTCCGAAATTTCGATTGAAGGGTTGCCTGCTGAGATACGAGGTCTTTATAGATAGTTGGTATCTGGGGTATTATACATTCTTCCGATTTTGCGGAAGCAATAGCCTAGAACTTCTATAATACTTTCGCTATAAACCCCTAAACTGGATGCAAACTTGAAAAGCATCGAAAGATCTAATCATTTACAGTGCTTAAAAGATTCCTTAAATGGAACACACCTAAAAGACGAGCCTTCATCTCTTTGTCTATATGGTAGTACTAACCCGAGCTCTCAAGGTCTTGCTCAACCCAGATACAGATATTAATTACGCTATACTCATCTGTGTGACATCCCGGGTTTTTCGGATAACTTAAACGTAATACTTGTCAAACTAATTACGTGCTATGTGAACGAACGTGTACGAATTAAATGAATACGTGATGTGTGTTGTGTGATTGTTTTAGTAATTGAATAATTAGAGTAGATATGTACACGAACTGAACCGAACCGCGACACGAACCAACTTGATTCATTGTGACTCTAGGAGTTAACAAAGTTTAAACTTTGAACCCAAGTCTTCGGCTAAAAGAAAACAAGGATCAAACCCGAAATCGCAAACACAAACCGAGATCAAATATATGTTTGAACGAATTTATTTGTTTGTTTTCGGATTATGTGTGTGTGTTAAATAATCGGCTGAACTGTCCATAGTTGCATGCATAATTGTTTGCGGATATCATAAGTTGCAAGTGTGTTTTGTTTGTAAAAACTAGAAGTAAGAACTAGGGTTTGCATGGATAAGTTATTAGTAGTAAACTATGATTAAAAATCGGTTCTTGCTCGCTTAGGTTGATCAATAGGAACGGTTTATGCAAGTTGTAGTAATTGTATGCTGAAATCAGTTGCTGAGCAATAGTTACAGCTGACTTCATCTGGCTGTAACTCGGTCGTTAGTTGTCGAAAAACGGATTTTCTGATGTCTAGAACGTAGAGATTTGAATAAGGAATCTAATGGCGCTAGATTCATAATTTTCTGAAGTCGTTTGATATTTTTAAAGGGCCAAATAAGTTCAGTAACTAACACTGTGAAAATCCTGAAATTTTGTTAGTTTTTTATCGAGTTGGATTTTAAAATCAGTAGGGAGTTGAGTCATGGTTCTTGTACAGAAACTATGTATTGAAATTTCCGGACAACTCCAACTGGAATTTTGTTAATTGGACGATCAGTGATTTTTAAATAAATTCTTCCGTGGACTGCAGTCAGAAAGCGGTAAATCTGACTGCAGCCTGGTATATTAATATTTATGGTTAATTGGTAAAGATTTAGGACTTGGAAAATTTATATAAATTTCTATGGTATAAATGTCACCTACTGTAAAAAATATTGGAATTTTTGGAATGTTAGAACTATTTTATAAAAATCCTAGAAAACAGCTGAATTATGAGTGTTAAGCTGAAATTGATAACTTGTGATTGTGTGCACCAAATTGTGGCATGAATTGGTTTATGGTTATGATAAGTTGTTTTAATCACTAGGATCACATGAGGATACTTGCATGCATGTTTGAGTGTTAGATATGTTGTTTGTGTGTATCACTTGTGCGTGAATTACGTGTAGAATTTGTATTGGTGTGTTCACACACTAACTTGGAATTAATTGGTTTGTTAGGACGCAACTAGCGGTCCCATCTCTTATAACTTCTTTTGCTACACTAACCGAGCAACAAAAGGTGAGTTCACGGCCCCTAACTTTATCCGGTTTTTAAACAACAGGGGGAGAAACATGTATACACTCTCAAACTCAAACTCTTAACGTTATACGAATTTAACGTCACATAACTACACGGTAACTAAGTTAATGTTAATGTAATGTTATGGTCACTAAGCAGCTTTATCACTTAAGTCCTCGTCAATCTCTCAGATCGTTAGTATTGGGTTTAATAGCGGGGGAATTATAAGTAGTACTACTGGGCCCGACGAGCCCCATCCGAGCTAGTCGCGCTAGCCGACCGGGTATGGTCAACGGGTGAATAATTTGGCCTAACATCGCCATGGTCAGTGATAGGCCTGGCAACACGGAGGCACAACAGTCAGCTTCGATCGCGAACACTTACGTGATATGACTTTAGGTTAGCTACCTATATATGTTAACATTGAACTTAATTACGAAACTACGATATCATCCCGGGTTGGGGATAATGGAAACAACTTAATATTCCGGGTTTGGAATATTGGAAACAACAACTTAATATTCCGGGTTTGGAATATTGGAAACAACGACTTAATATTCCGGGTTTGGAATATTGGAAGCAACAACTTATTGTTCTGGGTTGGAATAATGGAACCAATACGTTATCCCGGGCTAGGGATAACGGAGAAAACAAACTATAACCGAACAAACGAATTTACGAAAACCTGTGAACTCACTCATCTTTAATGTTGACACTTGTTTCTTTACATGTTTCTTAGGACGCTAGGAGCTCTAGGTGCACGCACATGCATTGAACAAGACATCTTTTATCGAGTCTTATTTATCAATATTGTTTTGAGATTTTTCTTTGGTTTTGGCGTTTATGTTGGCCGCCGTTCCTTTACTTTACTTTATGCTTCCGCTTAAACTTTAAAACTGATGCTTCTGCTAAATATTGGTAACTAATTTAGACAATATAAAATCTACAACAAATGATTTTGGAAAACGTATTATCAAATCATATAGAGTCGTTCGACGTACTAGTGTTTCAGATTCTGGTTTGTTCACACGCCTCGCGGTAAAACTCCGCAAGTGGAAATTGAGGGTGTGACAGATTGGTATCAGAGCCACTAGCTATAGAGAACCAGGTTTGCATTAGAAGTAGACCTAAACTATAGCTGAAATCACGACACTAGACTTAGTTTGGCACCGAATTATTATATCTTGTTATGTAATATACCACAACTGTGTTTGGTAGATTATGCCTTCATAATAAGAAATGAAAACAACTCATAACTAACTACACGACCTAACAGGCAATGTCATTATCCTCATCGTCATCATCATCCGACAGACTTACGCCACCAAGGGCACCAGGAAAGGCACCAATGGTGAAACCCATACCACCTTATGGCGTGGAGACACGCTCAGCGGCGAGGAAAAGGCTCGCTCTGGGGGAGGAGTCGTCGTTACGCCAAACCATTGCTGTACCGGTTGAGCCGGTTAATCCTGTAGAAATAGGAATTGACATGCTTAGAATCCTGGTACATACACAACAAAAACAGTTAGAAAGAATGCAGGAAACCATCCTAGCACAAGGATGGATGATCCGACACCTTACCGGTAAGACCGACTCGCTCGAGGAAGAGCATCGTACGAGCAAGATAGCTCGCAACACCATAGCCAGAGATCTGCGCGCTGAGCAGATAAGAGCCGACTGGCTTGAGGACAGAGTCCTGGAAAATAGTTGTAACATTCAGGAACTGCAAAATCAAGCACTTGCACCAGCACCGGCCCCTCCAGTGCCGGTAGAGGAGGATCCGGAAGAGGATCCAGAGGAGGACCCTGAAGAGGATCCGGAGGAGGACCCAGCTGAAGAAGCTGGAAATGCCGCACAGGATGACGGCAACGACAGTGACTTGGGGGATGGAGACGTAGACGACTGACACGTCTCGTTTATATTATTTGTTTTCCTTCAGTTTATTTATTTTCCCACTTGTGTTTAAACTTGAGACTTTATAGTGAATTCGTATGTTTGATTTGCACTCTTGTAAGACGTTGAAATTTCAGTTAATCAAGTATTTCTTTTGACTATTTAATATTGAGTTGACGTAACTTAATAATTATTAAAGTACGAAGTAGGATAACTATATTGGATATATAGACTTATCGGGGTGTGTTTGTGTTGTGTTTCGAAGAGCTAAATGGCAACCGGAAGACGTGGAAACCTTAACTTGACTCCCGAAGAGCTAGCTGCCATGATTCAAGAGCACGTGAACGCAGCTTTAGCGGGTGTTCAGAACCAACCGGCAGGTAACCATTATTAAATTTTCGCGTGAAAATCTAATAGTGAGGCTAGTAAAATTCCTTGCTGACTTCCTGTTCTCTGTCAACAGGAGGGGGCTTTAACCCTTACAAGATGTTCCTTGACGTAAAGCCAAGCAAATTCTCGGGGGCGGAAGGACCCATTGGACTGGTCCGCTGGATCGAAAAGTCTGAATCCGTTTTTGAAATGTGCAACTGCTTAGAGGCCAACAAGGTCAAATACGCAGCCTCAACACTAGAAGATGGGGCACTGACATGGTGGAATGCACAAGTCCAAACACGTGGACTTATAGCTGCGAATGCAATGGCATGGGCTGAGTTCAAGGCCCTAATTAAAGAGGAGTACTGTCCACGAGACAGAGTGCAACAGCTGGAGCAAGCCTTATAGAACCACAAGATGGTGGGATCGGAAATTGAAGCTTACACTGCAAAACATCATGACTTAGTATTTCTGTGTCCCGAATTGGCCAACACTGTGGAGAAAAGACTCGAGTTCTATCTTGGGGGTCTGGTTCCGGAAATTCAGGGTATGGTAATGTCTAGTAACCCTGTAACTGAACATCAAGCAATCCGATTGGCTCACAAACTCACCGATAAGGCGGTGGAACAGAAGAAGCTGCCAGCACGGGGTACAACTGAAGTTTCCCCGGATAACAAAAGAAAGTTTGAAGACTCAACTATTCGACAGTCTTCGTCATCTCATCCGCAGCAAGGGAACCAGAAACGGTTCAATCATTTCAACAGCCACCGAGGTCACCAAAATCAGCCCGCCAACAACCACAACAACAACAACAACAACAACCAGCATGCAGGCGGCTATGTAGGTCGAAAGCCGCAGTGCAATCGCTGCAATCTTCATCATCACGGCCCTTGTGCCAGAAACCGCTGCCAACGATGTGGCAAGGTGGGACATGCGGCAAAGGATTGTCGCGGGGAAATCATTTCCCGACAAAATCAAAATCAGCCCCAGGGCCAGCAGCAGGGTATAAACCGGGGATGCTATCAGTGTGGCAGCACTGCTCATTTCAGAAGACACTGCCCACAGTTGCGTAACAACAACAATAATGGTGGAAACAACCACAATCACAATAACCACAACAACAATGGGAACGGTGGCACAGGAGGTGCTAAAGGTCGCGCATTTACATTGGGCCGCGGAGAGGCCAGAAACGACTCGAACGTGGTCACCGGTAAGTTTCCCCTTAATGAACATTTTGCTTCTGTGCTTTTTGATACGGGTGCGGATAGGAGCTTTATATCTGAGTCTTTTAGGAAGAACCTAAATCTCACGCTTAAACCATTAGAGACCCCTTATGTTATAGAATTAGCCGATGGTAAATCTGTAGATGTGACCCAAATCGTATCCGGCTGTCAACTCAAACTCGCGGGCCACACTTTTACCATTGATCTGATGATAACTACTCTGGGTAGTTTTGACGTGGTAGTCGGAATGGACTGGCTATCCGACGTCCGGGCTGAAGTTCTCTGCTTCGAAAAATCTATCCGTATTCCGCTCTCTAACGACGAAATCTTGACGGTACAAGGCGATAAGGCAAGCGCCGTCACCAACATCATCTCTTACATGCAAGCGCATAAGTATCTTCGGAGAAAGAACTCCTTCGCTTTACTCGCACTAATTACCGAACAGCCTAAGGACGAGAAACGTATAGAAGACATCCCTGTCGTCCGTGATTTTTCCGATGTATTCCCAGAAGAACTACCTGGTCTTCCACCACATCGACAATTGGAGTTTGAAATCGAATTGGCAAGCAATGCAACTCCTATCGCCAAGGCTCCATACCGACTAGCTCCAGCCGAGCTGCAGGAGCTATCTACCCAACTTCAGGAGCTATTAGAAAAAGGATTTATCCGACCAAGTGTTTCACCATGGGGAGCTCCAGTCCTGTTTGTCAAGAAGAAGGACGGGACTTTCCGCATGTGCATCGACTATAGGGAACTCAACAAGGTTACTGTCAAGAACCGATACCCGTTACCTCGCATCGACGATCTATTCGACCAACTTCAAGGTCCAGCTACTACTCTAAGATTGATTTACGGTCCGGTTACCACCAGCTACGCGTCAGGAAGGAGGACATCGCCAAGACGGCATTTCGCACTCGGTATGGCCATTACGAGTTCTTGGTCATGCCCTTCGGTCTCACCAACGCACCTGCGGTGTTCATGGACCCCATGAACCGCGTGTGTAAACCATACCTCGACAAATTTGTCATCGTGTTCATCGATGACATACTCATCTACTCCAAAAGTGAAGAAGAACATGCTGAACATCTACGGTTACTACTAGGATTACTCCAACAGGAAAAGCTATATGCCAAGCTTTCGAAGTGTGATTTCTGGATTCGGGAAGTTCAGTTTCTCGGGCACGTAGTGAATGAAAAGGGTATCCACGTAGACCCTGCCAAGATTGAAGCCATCAAAAACTGGGAAGCACCTAAGACACCGACGGAGATCCGCCAATTTTTGGGATTGGCTGGTTACTACAGACGCTTTATCGAGGGGTTTTCAAAGATCGCACAACCGCTTACTACCCTCACTCAGAAAGGTATCAAGTATACTTGGGGTGACAAGCAAGAAGCAGCATTTCAACTGCTAAAACAGAAACTTTGCAGTGCACCCATTCTGTCCTTGCCGGAAGGGACAGATGATTTTGTAGTGTATTGTGATGCTTCCATTCAGGGATTGGGATGCGTACTCATGCAACGCGATAAGGTCATCGCGTATGCGTCGCGACAACTGAAAGTTCACGAGAAAACTACACGACGCATGACCTGGAATTGGGAGCAGTAGTGTTTGCACTTAAGATTTGGAGACACTACCTCTATGGAACGAAGTGCACAATCTTTACGGACCACAAGAGCCTCCAACACATCTTTGATCAGAAGGAGTTAAACATGCGACAGCGTCGATGGGTCGAACTCTTGAACGATTATGAGTGTGCCATTCGGTACCACCCGGGTAAAGCTAACGTAGTAGCTGATGCCCTCAGTAGGAAGGAACACTTGAAACCTCGTCGTGTACGAGCCTTACAACTCACTATTCATTCGGGGCTACCCGATCAAATACGCGACGCCCAGTTAGAAGCAGTTAAGGAGGAAAACATCAAAGCCGAATCAGTGGGAAAAATGGAACGCGATTGGGAAGTAAAGCCCAATGGAGCCCGGTACTTTATGAATCGCATATGGGTACCTCTCTACGGAAATCTCAGAGAGCTGGTCATGGATGAAACTCACAAATCCCGATACTCTGTTCATCCGGGTTCGGATAAGATGTATCAAGACCTTAAAGCTGCGTATTGGTGGCCCAACATGAAAGCCGATATAGCCACCTACGTGAGTAAATGTTTGACTTGTGCAAAAGTCAAGGTGGAGTATCAAAAGCCATCGGGGCTACTCCAACAACCTGAGACCCAGTGTGGAAATGGGATCAGATCTCAATGGATTTCATCACTAAACTCCCGCGAACCTTGGGTGGTTGCGATACCATCTGGGTGATCGTGGATCGTTTAACTAACTCCGCACACTTCCTAGCTATTAAAGAAACAGATAAGATGGAGAAGTTTACTCGCATCTACATTAAGGAAGTAGTTTCTCGGCACGGAGTGCCAACGTCCATCATCTCAGACAGAGATGCTCGCTTCACGTCAAACTTCTGGCAGTCACTCCAGAAAGCGTTGGGAACACGTCTGGATATGAGCACGGCTTATCACCCTCAGACTGATGGTCAAAGTGAAAGGACCATACAAACCTTGGAAGACATGCTTAGGGCATGCGTAGTGGACCTCGGAAATAGTTGGGAAATCCACCTGCCTCTAGTAGAATTCTCATATAACAACAGCTATCATACGAGTATCTCGGCAGCACCGTTTGAGGCATTATACGGTCGTAAATGTAGATCACCGGTCTGCTGGGCAGAAGTCGGTGACAGTCAACTCACAGGCCCTGAGTTAATACTTGAGGCTACTGAAAAGATTGTACAAATCAGAAACCGCATGGCGGCGGCACGAGATCGACAGAAAAGCTACGCTGATCAACGACGCAAACCGCTCGAATTTCAAGTAGGCGACCGCGTCCTACTAAAGGTGTCACCCTGGAAGGGTGTAATCCGCTTTGGAAAACGTGGCAAACTTAACCCACGGTACGTAGGCCCGTTTGTAATCTTGAAACGTATCAGACCCGTAGCTTATCAGTTAGACCTTCCTGCCGAACTCAGTGGAGTTCACAACGTATTTCACGTGTCAAATCTGAAGAAGTGTCTATCAGATGAAACTCTAGTCATTCCATTGGTTGAGATCCAAGTGGATGAACAACTACACTTTGTGGAACAACCTATTGAGATCATGGATCGTGAGATCAAAACTCGAAGGCACAGCAAAATTCCGATCGTTAAAGTACGTTGGAACTCTAAGCGTGGACCGGAGTTCACGTGGGAAAGAGAGGACCAAATGAAAAGCAAATACCCGCACCTCTTCGCAACTGAGCAGCAAACTAACGATACCAGTACCTAAATTTTCGGGACGAAAATTCTTTCAACATGGGGATGATGTGACAACCTGGAAACTTCTCATTCTTTCGTGTACTATTGTTAGCTAAATTCTAGTGCATGGCACTTGGAAATCTTTGTTTATGGCACTTGGGAACTTCTTGTAAATGAACTAACTCTTTGTGCGTGGCACTCTAAACATATACGCTACATGCTAAACCGCGTTTACTCAATTTTCGGGACGAAAATTCTTTCAACATGGGGATAATGTGACATCCCGGGTTTTTCGGATAACTTAAACGTAATACTTGTCAAACTAATTACGTGCTATGTGAACGAACGTGTACGAATTAAATGAATACGTGATGTGTGTTGTGTGATTGTTTTAGTAATTGAATAATTGGAGTAGATATGTACACGAACTGAACCGAACCGCGACA
Source organism: Scalesia atractyloides (assembly GCA_947069175.1). Taxonomy (NCBI): domain Eukaryota; kingdom Viridiplantae; phylum Streptophyta; class Magnoliopsida; order Asterales; family Asteraceae; genus Scalesia; species Scalesia atractyloides. Next base: position 21,025,490 of record CAMTDV010000010.1, read on the forward strand.
CGAACCAACTTGATTCATTGTGACTCTAGGAGTTAACAAAGTTTAAACTTTGAACCCAAGTCTTCGGCTAAAAGAAAACAAGGATCAAACCCGAAATCGCAAACACAAACCGAGATCAAACCTAGACTTAAAACTCTAACTACTCGGCCGAGAACAACCTAAACCGAAAACCATTGCATGCAAAACCTAAAACTATTCGGCCAAGATCAAAACCAAACCAACTCACCCTAGTCCTTGGCCGCGAGATCAAGCCCAAACCCAAACCGAATCAATCCAAGTACTCGGCCATGAATGTTTATCCAAACCGTAACCACTATTTCCTTTGCGCCTATATATACAACTCACATGCATGCTCCTTCAAAATTCACAAAAACCCTAGTCAAAGATAGCAGCCGACGGCAGCCTTGCGATCGCAGACAGATCCCTTCCTTGTTCGTTCCTTCCTCTCGGTCGCAGCAGCAGCAACCATCGCCATCTTCACCTCCATTCAGTCGCGAGTTCAGTCCTTGTTCACCTCTATTCAATCAACAAAACAGCCCACTTTATCATCATCCTCTCGGTCGCGATCTAGTTGGATCAGCCGAGTCGTTCTTGTCCAAATCTCGGCTTGTTTGCCTAGTTATTCAAGGTCAGAATTATCTTTGATTACGAAATCATGTTCGGATATATACGCTTAAATGAATTGATTAGTTTGTTTCGGATATATATGCTTGAATGAATTGATTAGTTTGCTTCGGATATATATGTTTGAACGAATTTATTTGTTTGTTTTCGGATTATGTGTGTGTGTTAAATAATCGGCTGAACTGTCCATAGTTGCATGTATAATTGTTTGCGGATATCATAAGTTGCAAGTGTGTTTTGTTTGTAAAAACTAGAAGTAAGAACTAGGGTTTGCATGGATAAGTTATTAGTAGTAAACTATGATTAAAAATCGGTTCTTGCTCGCTTAGGTTGATCAATAGGAACGGTTTATGCAAGTTGTAGTAATTGTATGCTGAAATCAGTTGCTGAGCAATAGTTACAGCTGACTTCATCTGGCTGTAACTCTGTCGTTAGTTGTCGAAAAACGGATTTTCTGATGTCTAGAACGTAGAGATTTGAATAAGGAATCTAATGGCGCTGGATTCATAATTTTCTGAAGTCGTTTGATATTTTTAAAGGGCCAAATAAGTTCAGTAACTAACACTGTGAAAATCCTGAAATTTTGTTAGTTTTTTATCGAGTTGGATTTTAAAATCAATAGGGAGTTGAGTCATGGTTTTTGTACAGAAACTATGTATTGAAATTTCCGGCAACTCCAACTGGAATTTTGTTAATTGGATGATCAGTGATTTTTAAATAAATTCTTCCGTGGACTGCAGTCAGAAAGCGGTAAATCTGACTGCAGCCTGGTATATTAATATTTATGGTTAATTGGTAAAGATTTAGGACTTGGAAAATTTATATAAATTTATATGGTATAAATGTCACCTACTGTAAAAATATTGGAATTTTTGGAATGTTAGAACTATTTTATAAAAATCCTAGAAAACAGCTGAATTATGAGTGTTAAGCTGAAATTGATAACTTGTGATTGTGTGCACCAAATTGTGGCATGAATTGGTTTATGGTTATGATAAGTTGTTTTAATCACTAGGATCACATGAGGATACTTGCATGCATGTTTGAGTGTTAGATATGTTGTTTGTGTGTATCACTTGTGCGTGAATTACGTGTAGAATTTGTATTGGTGTGTTCACACACTAACTTGGAATTAATTGGTTTGTTAGGACGCAACTAGCGGTCCCATCTCTTATAACTTCTTTTGCTACACTAACCGAACAACAAAAGGTGAGTTCACGGCCCCTAACTTTATCCGGTTTTTAAACAACAGGGGGAGAAACATGTATACACTCTCAAACTCAAACTCTTTACGTTATACGAATTTAACGTCACATAACTACTCGGTAACTAAGTTAATGTTAATGTAATGTTATGGTCACTAAGCAGCTTTATCACTTAAGTCCTCGTCAATCTCTCGGATCGTTAGTATTGGGTTTAATAGCGGGGGAATTATAAGTAGTACTACTGGGCCCGACGAGCCCCATCCGAGCTAGTCGCGCTAGCCGACCGGGTATGTTCAACGGGTGAATAATTTGGCCTAACATCGCCATGGTCAGTGATAGGCCTGGCAACACGGAGGCACAACAGTCAGCTTCGATCGCGAACACTTACGTGATATGACTTTAGGTTAGCTATCTATATATGTTAACATTGAACTTAATTACGAAACTACGATATTATCCCGGGTTGGGGATAATGGAAGCAACTTAATATTCCGGGTTTGGAATATTGGAAACAACAACTTAATATTCCGGGTTTGGAATATTGGAAACAACGACTTAATATTCCGGGTTTGGAATATTGGAAGCAACAACTTATTGTTCCGGGTTGGAATAATGGAACCAATACGTTATCCCGGGCTAGGGATAACGGAGAAAACAAACTATAACCGAACAAACGAATTTACGAAAACCTGTGAACTCACTCATCTTTAATGTTGACACTTGTTTCTTTACATGTTTCTCAGGACGCTAGGAGCTCTAGGTGCACGCACATGCATTGAAGAAGACATCTTTTATCGAGTCTTATTTATCAATATTGTTTTGAGATTTTTCTTTGGTTTTGGCGTTTATGTTGGCGCCCGTTCCTTTACTTTACTTTATGCTTCCGCTCAAACTTTAAAACTGATGCTTCTGCTAAATATTGGTAACTAATTTAGACAATATAAAATCTACAACAAATGATTTTGGAAAACGTATTATCAAATCATATAGAGTCGTTCGACGTACTAGTGTTTCAGATTCTGGTTTGTTCACACTCCTCGCGGTAAAACTGCGCAAGTGGAAATTGAGGGTGTGACAATCTGTAAGATGAAATTTAGGGAATCTGGATTCGGGAGTATATTCAAGAGGTGGGAACCATAGATAAGTCAAGTTTCATAATTCGTATCTTAAGATATCTTGGAACAATTGAGAAATGTGTTGAAGTTTAAGTGGGTAAACCTATCGACAATCCAGGTAAACGAGTTTAAAACTTAAAGTCATCAAAAAGATCAATGGTACTGGTGATATGTTTCAATCAACTGATATGATCCTTGGACACGAATTCACAAAAATATGTTTGTAAATATGTTTGTACATAGTTTACTTTACTTGTTTAAAAAAATTCTCTAAATACTTTACTTGTTTTTCAAGATAAAATCAAAAAGATTTTCAGTGTGTTTTAGCATAAACTTTCTAAAATACAAAAAGATTTTGTTTCTACATTAGTTTCAACGAGCCAATGATGGAGAATGGATTTTCGAAGTTTGGTAAGAAAATCTGATGAATGTTTAAAAGTTCATTAATTTGAAACTTTAAAATCAGATTGTTCATAACGGTTTTCAAACTGCGGTCGTTAATTTGGACTCGGATTGACATATTTGGTTAATCAAGGTCATTAACTTGGACTTGATCAACTAAGTGAATTTTCGCACATGATAAAAATGTGAAAATTGAAGGACTTAAAAGAGTTAAATATTAAACGTATTCAAGGTCATTAAGTTGAACTTGAAACAACTAAAAGTTTTTGAAAAGATTGAAGAGAATATTAAAGTTTGAAATGTTGATGTTACAAAATTTCAAAGTTTGAATCTGAAATGTTTATTTGAATGTCAGAAAGTATTTAGACAGGAAGTAAAGATTGAGGGGGAATTGATAAAGCAAAATCTGAAGACACCGGAAAGCTTAAAGCTAGGGGAGCATGATGATTTAAAGTTTTATCGAGACAAAGCTCAAGAAGAAGGAAGAAAATATAAAGACCAATACGTTAAAATTTATTCAAGAAATAAAGATCGGAAGACTCAGAAGTTTTTAAAAGTCAATGACTACAGCAATATCAAAGGGGGAGTCTGTTGGTGCATATGTCTGTTGCCTACGTCATTACGTATCGAGTCTGAGCGATTAGGACTTAATCTATTAGAAACAAGGCTTATTTATCAAGGTTCGTAGTCAAGTTCGCTCGAAGATGGATGTGAGATGTCAAGTTCGTCCGAACTTGAGGAGGTCAAGTTCGCCCGAACTTCCATACTTTCCAGCGAACTTCCTCACCTATATATAGGTGCCTTGGTTATTCATTTGTATGCTTGGAGAGATTTTGGCACAGAGACAGCGAAGGTCTGTCGGATCCGGTTCTCGAATGTATTGAACTTTAGATCAATGAAAACAACTTTTAAATGAGTAATTCTTGTTATTTGGTTAACTTGTCATTAGTATCCGCCTAATTGGACAATAGATAAAAAATTTAGGTTCCTGTGCTAGTCGTGGACATTCCTACAAACTGACGAAGTGATAGTCTTCTTATCATCACTAAGACTTGCATTCATCCAGAAATGTTATATGTGCGATCGATAAGACACATTTCTCTCAATGATAGCACGGTGTATCGGACAGTCCTTCAAAAACATCAAAATACTTTCATATTCCTTTAGCGATGGACACAACGCCTTGTCAAGTGTAATACAGGTATGTGGAACTTGGAATAATCCATCGTGATTACCCGTGCTGGAACTGGAACCCGAAAATCGACGCAAAACATTTAGCATGCATTTCGAGAAAAATTTTAATTTTTTCAACATTATACATCAAGTTCGGGCGAACTTGATGTTTAAATTTACAAACCAATTTTGTCAAGTTCACCCGAACATATCATAATAACATGTTCAACAAAATACATAAGCTGGGGCGAACTCATGATTAACACATTTCAACATTATTTCATAAGTTCGAGCGAACTTCTCAACACATTCAATTTAAGTTTTTTCCATAAGTTCGCTCGAACTTAATGATTAACACATTTCAACATTATTTCATAAGTTCGAGTGAACTTCTCAACACATTCAATTTCAGTTCTTTCCATAAGTTCGATCGATCTAAATGATTGAAAAAAGCTTTTATTATTTTATGATGCAAGTTCGGCCGGACTTGATGAACAAGTTCGGACGAACTTGTCATCTTCTCCACCAAACATGCACATTCACTCCATAACAATCTGATCAAATTTAACACATATACATGGTCACTTTATGACGATTATCACAATTTTAAGTTCAATTGTTTTATAAGATCCCTAGATCTATCAGATTTTAACCATTTCAGATCTAGATTAACAGTTTAAGTTCAATTAAGGGTCCAAATCACAATTTCTCACCTCAGCCATTGAGAGTGATGTGCAAATCACCACAATCAACTAAAATTTTGGCAGCACAACGGTAAATCTTTTGCAATTTCATCAAAACACTCAAAATCTCCATGTTCGCTCAGAGATTTTGTAAGAAAGATACTAAAGTTCGGCCAACTTACATGCTATATATACTCTAGCAAGTTCGGGCGAACTTGCAAGTCCATGACTTGAAAGCCCAATGTAAGTTCGGTCGAACTGACAAATAAACTCAACAATTATTCAAACAAGTTCAGTTGAACTTGTTTCTCTTATAAACCTTTGATCTTTTTAAGCAAGTTCGGCCGAACTTTCCTAAACCAAGTTTCAAATTTTCAAGATTTTGCCATTTTAGACCCTGAACTTTTCACATTTTACCAGTTCTGAAAATCCACTCCATGGACCAAGTCCAAGCTAATGACCTTGGTTAACCGATTGTCTGCCGAGTCGAAGTTAATGACCCTGGCTTGGCCCGATATGAACAACTGTTGAATTTTTCAAAATCAAAGTTTCAAATTAATGAACTTTTCATCGTTTGCTTTTCAGATTTTACAGATTAGGTCCCAACCCGTTGTCAATTGGATTCCCACTAGTTTAGCACCTTACCAGACTTCGAAGACCCGTTCTCCAACATTGGTTTGCTGCAAACAATGTAGAAACAAAATCTTTTTGTATTTTTGTAAGTTTATGCTAAAACACACTGAAAATCTTTTTGGATTTAATCTGTAAAGCAGATAAACTATGTACAAAACAATGTAAACGATGTACAAACATATTTACATACATATTTTTTTGAATTCGTGTCTAAGGATCATATCAGTTGATTGACACTATCACCGGTACCGTTGACCTTTAGATGACTTTAAGTTTTAAACTCGTTTACCTAGATTGTCGATATGTTTGTCGACTTAAACTTCATCACATTTCTCAATTGTTCCAAGATATGTTAAGTATGAATTATGAAACTTGACTTATCTATGGTTCTCACTTCTTGAATATACTCCCGTATCAAGATTCCCTAGATTTCATCTTACAGGTGAATATAGCGTAATTGATATATGTATCTGGGTTAATGTGAAGCCTTAAGAGCTCAGGTTAATACCACCATATCGACAAAGAGATCAAGGCTCGACTTAAAGATGTGTTCCATTTAAGGAATCTTTTTAGCACTACAAATGATTAGATCTTTCGATACTTTTCAATTTTGCATGCAATTTAGGGGTTTATAGCAAAAGTATTATAGAAGTTCTAGGCTATTGCTTCCGCAAAATCAGAACAACTTGTATAATACCCCAGATATCAACTATCTATAAAGACCTCGTATCTCAGAATCAGACAATCTCTCAAACGAAATTTCGGAGTACTAACTCCATATATCCAAGATATGTTAATATACAAGATTAAGCAATTGTAAAATTTAGTTTATATCTCATAAACAATTTACTGAACGCTTAAAGCCTATCGACATATCCACAATAAGACTTGAATATCAGTTTTAAACTTTACATTTCTTTAGCATACTGTAATAGTCCACTGATTTACTATTATTTCCTTTTTGTGACACCAAATTCTTTTTGTCTTTTTCAATGTTTTTGTATTTTCTCAAATATTTCTCCCCCTAAAATCAAAAACATATTTTTTGAATTTTAGTTTTTAAGAAATACTAATCTAAAAGAATATAACAAACCAATGTGGATCATGTGAACTCGTCATCCGATCCGTATTCAACCTCAGCTTCCGCACCTGTAAACAAATTTTTAATACCGTTAAGCCTCATGAGATATTTAAATCTTGTTAAAGGAAATGCTTTGGTATAAAAATCAGCCTTTTCTTCATCGGTGTGGTTTTTTTCTATTCTCACCAACTTCTTTTCGTAGCAATCACGAATGAAGTGATAACGAATTTCAATATGTTTAGTATGTGAGTGATGAACCGGATTTTTTGTTATATCGATAGCTGCCTTGTTATCTACGAATAAAGGCATATCAAGAAATTGCAGACCATAATCCCTCATCTATTGTTGAATCCAGAGGATTTGAGAACAACTGGAAGCAGAAATGTATTCTGCCTCACCTGTAGAGAGAGAGACCGTGGTCTGTTTCTTGCATTGCCATGTTACCAAACAAGTTCTGAAGAACTGGCAACCAGCCGTTGAAGATTTAGAGTTTAGCTTGTCCACTCCGAAGTCTGAGTCCGCGTATCCCGTTAGATCAAAATTGTCGTTCTTTGGATACCACAAGCCGGTGCTTGGGCATCCCTTCAAGTATTGGAAAATTCGCTTGACTATCTGCATGTGTGACACTCGAGGACTAGACAGATATCACGCACAATAGCAGGTAGGATACATGATGTCTGGGCGAGATGCCGTCAGATACATCAGAGCTCCTATCATTGATCGATAGAGCGTGTCATCAACTTCGGTTCCAGTCTCGTCAATGCAAATCCCATGATTCAGTGCCAGCGGAGTCGAAAGCGGCTTTGAGTTATCCATTTCAAACTTCTTGAGAATATCGTAAACATACTTTGTCTGATGAATGAATATGCCGTCTGTTAACTGATCGACCTATAATCCGAGGAAGAATTTCATTTCACCCATGGAGGACATCTCGAATTTCTTCTTCATGATCTTTTCGAACTCTTTGCAAAGACTATCATCCATTGAACTGAAGATGATATCATCCACATAGATTTGTACAATGATTAGATGATTTCCAACTTCTCTGGTAAACAATGTGCTATCCATTCTGCCTGTTGTAAAGCCATTTCCAACGAGATATTGCGATAACGTCTCGTACCATGCTCTCGGGGCTTGGTGTAATCCGTATAAGGCTTTGTCTAGAAGATAAGCTTTTTTCTTGTTCAACGGATCAACGAACCCCGGTGGTTGGCCAACGTACACTTGTGCATGTATTTTTCCGTAGAGAAATGCGGATTTTACATCAAACTGGTACACCTTAAATCCTTTCCAAGCTGCGAACGCGAGGAAAATGCGGATAGAGTCTAATCATGCAACGGGTGCATATACTTCTGTGTAATCAATACCCTTTTGCTGGTGGAAACCTTTGACAACCAACCGAGCTTTGTTTCTGACTATTACACCTTGATCGTCTCTTTTACACTTGGAGACCCACTTTGTATCTATAGCTTTCTGCTTCGGTGGTAAGTCTACAAGCCTCCAAACACCCAATTTCTCGAACTGTAACAGTTCCTCTTGCATTGCTATCACCCAGTTCTCATCACCCAGAGCTTCATTAACAGTTTTTGGCTCTATTTGAGAAATGAAACATGAATAGTTTTCTTCGCTAGGAACATCAACTGATCTTTGCTGATTCGAGATATTAAGATCAACGTTCAATTCAACACTGGGAGCACTAGATGAAGCTTCGTTCTGATTGCTTGGGTTAGCAGATTAGTTCAACATGTTGTATATCTGCTCAACTTCTTCATCTAAAGACGATTCCCCATCAGCATCAAATGTTGGAGTTTCATCTGAGTCAGAATCCTGATTCTGAGGCATACTTGGCACTGTTGTTGTATTTTCTGGTTCAGAAGAATCATTTGATGGAGTTATAGTAGGTGTTACTTCTGCTTCAGAAACGTTTCAACTTGAACACCGCTATTACTCGGACCTGCTCCAGAAGATGAGGTATCTAACGTGGGTTGATTAACCATAATTGGTCTAATAATTTGTTCTTGATTCGCCGACTGGTGAAGATAATAAAGTGCAGCAATTTCTTCGTCAGATGGTTTTTTGGGCAAGTCGAATGACTTCCACAGATCATGATAGTTGAATAGCCACGCGTCGCCTCTTCTTTGGAAAGGATCCGTATAGTTAAAGCAATCAACGTGATGTGCTTCATTACTTTTCTCAACGAGGGAACATAGACTCGTCTTAGCGGACTCGCATACCCAACAAAGAAACCTTCAAGCGATTTAACTCCAAATTTACCGTCTTGATCGATTACAGTACATGGCGCACCAAATGGTTCTAAAAACTTCAAGTTCGGTTTCCTTCAGTTGATCATTTCAAAAATGTCTTCTACGTTGGTTTGACAGTTAAGACTCTGTTAAGTGTGTAGCAAGCCGCAGCAACTGCTTCACTCCAGAAGCTAACAGGAAGTTTCGAATCCGCAAGCATGGTTCTTGCCATTTCAATCAAGGTTCTATTCTTCCTCTCAGCTATGCCGTTTTGCTGTGGAGTATACGGTGCACTGAATTCGTGCAGCATCCCTTTTGTGTTGCAAAATTCTCTCATTTTGTTATTCTTGAACTCTGTGTTGTTGTCACTGCGAATGCGTCTGACAGGCAGATGATAAAGATTTTTGAGCTTCTTGAAAAGAATCACCAAGTTTTCGAACGTTTCATCCTTAGATTCTGGAAAGAATACCCACGAATATCTAGAATAGTCATCTGTAACGACCAAGCAGTATAAGTCTCCTAAATACTTCGAATGTTCACTGGACCAAATAAATCCATGTGTAGACGTTCAAGCGGAAACTTGATTGAGTTTAGAATCTTTTTCGGATGTCACTTTTTGATTTGCTTCCCCTTTTTACATTCTAAACAATGATCTGTCATGTGGAAGCTTCTGAGATTCACACCTTCTACCAGATCATTATGAACCAAGAAATTCATTTTTCGCAAATGAATGTGCCCCATTTTTTGATGCCAAAGAATAGAATCTTTCTCAGTAGCCTTCGTCAGAAAACATTGTGCTGATTTTGATGATGTGGTAGTGACACCCATATCTAAGACATATAAATCATTCTCGCGACGGGCGCACATCAAGATCCAATCATCAGGAATCTTAAAACCCGGCTTCAGAATAATACTTTCTTTGTCGTTGAAATGCACGGTGAACTGTTTGTCATAAATCTGCGATATGCTCAGAAGATTGTTCTCCAGCTCTGCAATGTAGTTCACGCGTTCAAATGATACAACGCCATTGGAAAGTTTTCCTTCAGCGACTATCCTTCCACCCTGATTACCAGCAAATCCGACATATCCGTCGTTGATAGCTTTTATGTTGAACAAAAGAGCTTTCATTCCGGTCATATGCCTGGATGCTCCACTATCCAGAATCCACTTTGAAAGAACGGATCTCTGGAGGCCCTGCACATGTTAAAATCTAGTTAAACAGCGCGACCCAAGCCTTCTTGGTCTTGGGTTTGGGATAAAAAGCTTGGTAATCATCCTCATAATCTCCATGTGAGCCTCCACTGTTAGTTACATTTTCAAAATTCACTTTCTTTTTACCTTTTGATGAGTTGTTACCAATTGTAGATTTGACAGTTTTGGTTTGGTCTCAGATTTTGATTTTTTCTTGTTATCAGTCTTAACAAGCTCAGACTTGATAACATCAGATGTTGTTGACTTTTTATTAGCAATCCAGGCTTGTGATTTAATGTTTGCCTTTTTGATGTAAAACCGTGATTCACTTGCTCTAGAAGTTTCACCTTTTTCGAACGTTGAGTTTTCAAATTTCTTTTCAATTTTAGATTTAGCTTCAGGCTTTGATTCATTTCTTTTCAAAATTGTGACTGGTTTTACAAACTCTGGTTGCTTTGGTTTTACAACATCTGAACTTTCTTTTCTTCGAAGATAGGCCGGCTTTAGATTTCGGACACTTGCGTGCAATATGTCCAATTTCATTACACTTGAAGCAAGTCCGATTATCATGTGAGTGTCCACTAGTGGATTTTACACCACTTGTGGCTTTGGCCTTATCTCAAAGTTCTTTATGTTTCTTAAACTCATCGTTTAATTGCTTTCCAATCAAACTTTCCTCTTGAACCGTGCTTGTCCCATAAACGAATTTCATGTTTTTATCTTTGTACTCGTGAAATGCTGACTTTTTCTTAACCGGTTCTTCTTCCACATCTAAACCCAACCCAGCTCTCCGGTTTTCCAGATGATCACCACCATTTCTCCGGTAGTTATTGTAATTTCTTTTAGGTTTAGAATAGAATTTCTTTTCATTCTTCTCCAGATCTTCTGATGTAACTTCATCCAGTTTGAACAATTTATCCAATTGATCTTCTTTGACATTCCGAATCGGAAAACTATCATCAAAATATAGTCTATCAAATTCCTTAACCTTGTACATGACAACGTTAGGATCATGACATAGGCCATCTTCCGATGATGTATCGTCATCTTCAGATTTTGTGTCAGAACTGTTCGAACTCGAGGTGGCACTCTCAAAGTTGCCATCATCTGAATCATTCAAAACGTTTTCAACCACATTTTTAACCACCGCATTATTGTCATCATCTGAAGTAGTATAGATTACATCAATGTTCTCCGGCAATTCATTTTTCTTTTCAGATAACAACTCAATGTTGAGTGCCTTATCCATCCTGTCAACAATTTTGTGACAATGTTTCTCGCATAGGAGTGGTGGAACATTGTTGTATTCTCTACCATTTTTCTTTTTAGACTTTTTCTCATTTTCTTTCGACAAAATCGTGGGAAGAATATGATCGATGACATAAGTGTTAGTTGTGTAACTTCTTAAAAGTTGTTGAACACGTTCTATTTCAATTTTCATGTCCTGAAGTTGTTGTTTGGTTTCAGCAATGGTATTAATGTAAACATTTATTGCTTTTTGTTTATCTATTACTGTTCATCCTCACAGTGTCGTGTTGTTCGACATTGTGTCGGTCGAGCCTGCCATAATCATCTTTCATTTTGTCATACGCTTCCTTCATTGGCGATAGTTGTATTTAAAATGTTCATTATGCACATTGAGTTCAACGATGATTTGTGATTTTTTGGTGCATTTAGCGCATGGCTCGGTACATTTTTTGCAAGGTTTTTCAACCTCCACAGCTTGCACTTTGACAACTTCCTTTTCTATTACCTTTACCTCTAGACCTACCTTGGTTAGATTTGCCATCATAGCTTTATTGGCAATGTCCTTGAGGTTTTCAGCATTCACTTCTTGAGCAACATCAATGACTTCTTTATCAATCGATTTTTCCTCAACCACTTGCTCCTGAGAACTTCCCCCAAAGTTACCTACAAAACTATAAGTTGAATTAGGAGTTAAAATGCCTTGTGTCTTCTTATGAAGATAAGTCTCCTCTTCTTCCTGTTGTTGCAGATACTGTTCCAGTAGAATTTTCTCCAGTGCTGCTTCCTCAGCAGATGTAACTCCTGTCTTCTTACAAATATAAGAATTCCAATCAAAACCATCATCTTCGTTGGTAGCAACCATTGCCTTCTCAGTATTGTTGGATGTTTTTTCTTGAATTTCAACTTGAGTCTTCTTCGGAAATGGTTTATACTGTAGCAACTTCTTGTAGTATTCGTTGCCACCTCCAAATGGACTCTGATTGCCCGTTGCTTAAGGATTTTTGCATTCTCTCTTGAAATTCCCTTTCTGTCGGCATATGAAACAAGTGACCTTTGTTTTGTCGAACCCTAGCTTGTTGCTTGAATTTCTGATATCTCGGCCTGTGAGTGCAACAAACTTTGTGACCCTTCGAATGATCGAAGCTAAAGACCATTTTATGTCCATCAGCTCAAGTTCTTCTTCATCCACCTGATCGTAGTCTTTGGCAGTCATTTCCGGATTGCCAAAATTCCCTGCCACCAGACTTTCATACGATTCTAGAACTGTGGCGAGAAGTGCCATGTGTTGCTTAGCAACTTGTTCAGAAACAACATTGTTTAAACTGACAGCAATGTTACACTTGTACACATTTGGATCAGAATTCGTTTGTTGATTCTGATTTGATTGACTTTGATAAGAAGAATTTGAACCAGTGCTTGAAAACGAAGAACTCTATGGACTTTGATCATATTGTGGATATGATTGATTCTGATTTTGTTGCGAATGATTCGAAGAATTCATATTCGTGTTGAATGCTGTTTGAATCTTTGGGCTTGAAATGTTGTCTTGCATCCCGTTTTTGTAATATAAACCAACATCTTGAACAATATTAGCATTCTTCAACTTTGCGATCTTTAGAAGTTCCATCTCATGACATTCAAGTTTGTCGATGAATGTAGCCAGCTTAAAGAATTCCAATTCGGACTTTCTTTCAAAACAATAAGGTAAGTAGTCCACTCTCCGTCAGGTAACGCATCCGCAAGCTTTTCGATGTACTCCGGTTCTGTCTTCTCCAGACCGTGTCTCCTCATTTGAACTTTCAGATGGCAAAAACGGTCAATCATCTGTTTCATTGTCTTGCCCTTCAACATGGTAAAAATATCAAATTCCTTCATGATAAGAGCTTTTTTACTCTTGATCAACTATGTGCTTCCTTGGTATTTCTTTTGCAGTGATAGCCAAAGTTCTCTCGCAGTCGTGTACTCCGGTAACAAGATCAAAATATCCTCTTTAACTGATTGTTGAATGAGGCTAATCATTTTCTTTTCAGCGATATATTCTTCTTTTTGTTGCGAAGAATACTTGTACTTCTCAAGAACTTGTTGAGTTTCGTCTAACGGAACAACATAACCTCTCTCAATAGCCACCCAGCTTTTGGAAATGCATGGCCTGAACCCAATAACTAAACTTCTTCTTCCATCCTTCGTACTCGTCCATACTCATTAACTTCGGAGGTTTAACGGACGTGCCCATCTCGTTGTCTAGGTTGACTTGATGTATCACATTGGCATTAGATGTACCCACTCCAGACATAAACGCTCTATGAAGATCATCCATCCCGAATATCGACACACGTACGCTGAAAACACGTTCAACCTTTGAAGAAGATTAGACTTACTACACGTTCGGTTGAACTTATAGTAGATGATTGAAAAATTTTCTGTTTTACACAAGTTCGGTCGAACTTGTGTGTTTTGATTTTGAAAAATGATACTGAGAACGTCGAGCGAACTTAAGGTTGAGAAATTGAAGAATCCTTGCAAGTTCGAGCGAACTTAGAATGAATTACTTGATTTTTATCAAGTTCGAGCGAACTTGATAAAATATCAATAAAAATCAAGTAAGTTCGAGAGAACTTAACCTCAAAAACTCTCATGTTCGAGCGAACATGATAGAAAATCACTGAATAAGTAAGTTTCTAAGTCAAGTTCGAGCGAACTTGACATAAAAGTTTGGTCAAAATGAAGTTTGAAAACATGGTTTTTTCAACAATTTGGTATCAATTTGTTTGATTTTAATCTCCAAACTCTCAGGGGTTTATCTATGATGTATTTAACATGACATATTCAAATTTGGACAGAATTTGCCCGTAAATTCTTCATTTTAGTGTAAAAGTTAAGAAAATAAGAAGAATGGAGTAGAATTAGAGTTGTTCTTGTCTTGATATCAAACAAATCAGGCTATTCTAGCTCTGATACCACTTGTAGGACCGATCCTGATAGCATAGGAACCTAGATATGATATCTAATGTCCATAATAGTGGAAATATTATGACACGATTACCAAATAACAAGAATTAATCAGTTAAACGTCAATTTTATTGATAAACTTAAAGTCTCCAGTTTGAAAAAGCTTCGTTACTTAGAGCACAAAAGTTACAAATGATTGAAACAAGCTAGCTATATATAGTAGTCCAAGTTTGCTTGTGGGAGAAGGAGTTCGGGGAACTTGACCTAGTCAAGTTCGGCCGAACTTGACAACACAATTCCTTGACCAACGAACCTGACTAACCAATACATAAATACATGATTTTGCTAGCATATTCACATCTAATCTATACAGACTCGATATAAGACTAAAACATAGACATTCTACACCAACACCTTCATCTCAGCTGATCTTGTACTATACACCATCAAATCCAGGGTATTAACCTTGTTTTTTCATAGGGTTACTCATGATTTCTTGGTTAAACTTGATTTAGAACCGAAAAACCCTTTTTTTATCCATGGATTTTGAAGGTTTAAACAAGTTTATGGGCTGAATAAGAACACCATGTGAATTCCCTGGTGTTATACGGCAGCCATGGTTACAAATCTTTAGGTTTTGATACCCTTATCAACACCTATTCGACAAAAATCGCATAACTATTCGATTAACCGAAAAACAATGAAACAAAGCTTGATTGACATAAGTTCTAGCATATTTGGATTGTACTTGATGTGTAGGTACTAAATATAGCTCCTACACCCTTCTAGACTCAAGAAAAACCTGCGGAAACGGAGCTTGCGCTAGGTATATCGCCCGAAAACCGAATCTAGATTTGGCATATTATTGTTTTGACTATAACTTAGTCCGTGATATTTAAATTCAGCTAAAATTTGGTTTGGTAATGAATGGTAGTGTCAGGAAGGTCCACAAAAAAATTTAGAATTTTTGGAATTTTCTAGGAGTTTTGGTGAATTTTTTACTGTTTTACGAAAGAAATCCGGAAAAATTACCAAACGAATTCAATAAATCTCCAAATTTTACAGATACACTAAGGAACAGATGCAAAATGCTCTTGGAAATTTCTGAGTCCATTGGTTGAGTTTTGATTTGGGTTAAAAAATCCGTGTTTTTCGCAAGTTTTCGGTAGCCGGGAACACACCGAAACAAAATTGGAAAAATTCCAAATTTTTACAGGGAGTTTCTGGACATATTAGGTACTTACTAGAATTTTTGGGGAATTTTAGACAACTGATGATAATTAACGTGCCTTATTCGGTTAAATTCCGTTTTACAAATAAATTAATTGAGTAATAAAAATGACTAAACAAATTCCCAAATTATTTTTCCCATAATCTACAGATTGTTACATACTTGTATATAAAGTTTTAGATTTTTAATCAAATTATAAATTAAACAGGAATTTATGGAAGTAAAAACGGGTTATTTTAAATCAATTTCGGCAGTTTACCATATAACGAATCTGCAGGAGCCGGGAACTGACCCAACCCGACCAGTACTAAAAGTGGAACACCGAGAGTATTCTGGGAGATTCCAGGGAAAATTGGACACTAGTGGTGTGTCCTAAGACAGTTCTTGAGAATTCCCGACGGTGAAAATGAAAATTCAAATTTGGGCAACCTAGACTCCTCAAACACCCAACTCCCTTGATGAAAAGTTAATCATTCTTAAATAACCACGTGTTGGCACTATTGGTATTCCCGTACCACTACCCAAACACGTTAAACTATTGACTTTGGCTGGCATGCGAAACGGTGCCTGAAAGCCAAACTGAAAACTAATACTACCCTGACCCCCATCACCATGCCAGTATCCTATAGACTCAATCCGGGTGAAAACTCCTGATCGAATCAATTTATAACAATTACTAACCTAGATACTGATTTATGTCCATACTTGCATGCTTGCTATTAAAGTCGATCCAGTTGCTTGATCACCCTTTTGTTGGAACTACTACTTCCACTGTGAGTTTTCACTTCCCCTCTTTTGAATTGTTTTACTGTTTTCTAGGGACTTTCATGTTACAAACTGTGTTAATTACACCAACTTGTGGGTGAGTTTCACTTCCCCATTTTTAAACTGTGTTACTGTTTTCTTGGGTGATTTCCAAGTTACAAACTATGATAATTGCACCAACTTTTGATGATATGAATTATCTAACACACAAACAACCTCCCACTACAAGTGATTAACATAAGCCTTATGGGGTAGTGGATAGTACTATTGGTCTGACAAATCCAGTTGCTCCGGACCAGTGCGGCCGGTAATAAGGTAACTGCACGCGCCTAACCTTGGTTATATTGTTAGGCATAACTACTTTGGGGACATTCAACTGCATGTGGCGCAGTTGGTGGGCTAAAGTGTCCGTTATGACACGACCCGGTGCGATGATGTGTCTGTGTGACATGGTTCGGTCAAAATAGTCTAGGTTTTGTGTTTTCGTGTAATTCCATCTGTGACTGTGACCAGTGCAATTAAACTTGTTAACACCTATTGTTCCACAACAACTAAACCAGTGGAACTCACCAGCAGCGTTAGCTGACCCTTTATAAAACTAATATGCATTTCAGGTAAAGCTAAGCAGGAATAAGAAATGTGCGTGTGGATGGCTCGGGTAGTAAACTGTAGCAGAATCTGTAGTGGCTCATAGTTCCGTACTTAAACTTATGGTTTGTAATATGATACTTATTGTATGTTGTAACCGAGGTTCCCTCTTTATGTGATATCATGTTTTCAAATTATGGGGTATTACCATGTGTCTGCCGCACCCTACAATTGTCTTATGCTACAAGTCGGGGTGTGACATGTACAACAACCCTATCTCTTACCCTTTGATCCACCGAAGAGGCAAAGTATCCCCCTCTGGAATGGAATCTCTTTTTACGAAGAAAAACTGATTCTTCCAAGAAGAATCGTTTCTGGTAGTTTTTAGGACAGGGATTGGATGGCGGGGTTGGATTTGAATAGAAAACGGTTGGAGCCATGGGTAACCAGCGAGTAAAGAAAAGCTAACTCAATAAGGCCGAACTACAACCCTTTTCCTCGATGATCTCCTCTTTGATAAACAAGTTATCCATAGCATCGGCATAGCCTGACTAAAGCTAATGTCAGTGTGCTTGAAGAAGGTCTGGGTTAAAGAAGGGAAGGGGTACGAAAACTCTAAGAGAAAGGGGAGTGTAGGGAAACATATCGAAATCTCCGACATGGCGTCACTTCGCACGGAGGGGTCGAATGGTCGGAAGATAGTCGTTAAAGGGAAACAGGATTTAAGGTTCTGGATTTCTAATCTGTGAACTTAAAGATGTCGGAGGAAGGGTCCTTTAACAGGTTTAGCGATTTGGATAACTCATCAGACTTCTTAGAGTCGGATTGCGGTGAGGATCGTGCATGCATGGTCGCCGGAATTCTAAGAAAAAGCTTCAAGTGAAAAGAGAGAAGAAGATTATACTTGAATGAAGGAACTGTGGGGATGATTTATGATAAGGATCTACGGATTTAATGCAAAAGGGAGTTATCTATTCCCTAAAAAGTCATAATGATGGTTCAATAGCATGAGCGAGTCACATCAATTATCACTAACGGCTAGTTTGAATTTAGTGTAATATGATAGTTGTTACCCACCTTCACAACCGCCATGTTGGGGGCAATTGTTAGGGATAATTTTTACTACCTATGGATCAGTGATCCTTCAGTGTATCGAGGATATTTTATCCTCATGTCGAGTAGCGGATACTAGGAGGATCAAGGATCCTTAGTACTTATAACAGTTTCTAACGATTGTCTTCAATGTGTTATTCGAGTTTGATGTAGGTATGAAAGGTGGACTTGGTCAAGCTAGAGATTCATGGAATATGCTTGGAATTAAGCACGTGCGTAAGACATTGTGGACGTTATGGACGAATGTTCATTGTTCTTTACATTATACATTTGATCGTATAAATCCTCGTGTTCATTGTTCTTTACATTATACATTTGATCGTTCAATCATTTGACATTCAAGCACACAACCTCACAAAATCAGATTTGGTTACATTATCCTTAGATTGTTTTTGACCAAAAAAGATAGGTATGACAAAAACACTCTTATACAAGCCCAGGGGCTATTTTTGACAAACTACGAAAGTCTGTCATTTCTCGTATTTTTTAATACGGACCATGTGTACCAATCCAAATATTTTTGTATTCAATAAAATCTTGTATTTAATTGATAAGAATGCAAAAATGTCAATAGCTGCGCAATTTCGATCATTTTCGTGTTCGATAAAGCGTTGAACATTATTTGCAAAACGCGTAACTGTACAACCGAACGAAGCGACATCCACGACATTTCACCTTTATATAGCCTAAAAATTGGGTTGAAATGGGTTAAAAGTGAAAAAACACGACAATACAAGTCCAGGGGCTAAATCTGCTAAAAGTTGAAACTTCGGCCCCTGCCAGGGCCTTACGGACCGTAAAGGAAAATACCATACGTTCCGTAAGGGGTGCCCAGCATAGCAGCAACATGGCAGCTTCTTGTTTGAAGCCTTGGTCCCCAAGAATTCAAAATTTCTAGCTTCTTGCCACCAATTGACAAGTGTAAACACCTCACCTCTGATCATGACACATGTTGGACACTTGGAATGATCTTAAGCGCTCTTGAAAACTATAAATAGCCAAGGGTTTGGCCATTTTCAAGTGCTCATTTCATTATTTTTCTCTAATCTGCTTTTTGGAGTTGTTTCCAGCTTATGGAAGCCTCCTACTGAGTTCCAAGACTTCCTAAAACACAAGTAAGTGTTCTTCCTTAGTCTATTTCTTTATTTTAGCCTGTTATGAACTAAAAGTCAAACAGTTTGACTTTCTGTTTGACTTTCAGTTCTAACAATTTTTTGGTCAAGTCAAAGTTCAATTGAACTTTGCAACGTGATCGTAATCATGAAGGTTATAACCCCTTGTGATTACACCTTCTGATTACCACATCTACTAGTTGAAGTGACGAGTGAAAGTTTCAATCAAAGATGCACATATTGTGCATTTTACTAAGAAACTATTTTCGGGTATCAAAACTCCAAGTTTTGATACCAAACCAGTTTATAACTTAGTTAGACATGTTTCAACATGTCTAACTCGTCACTTCTAGTTTAGAACTTTTATTTGGGTCGTAAGTCGAGCGGTTTGACCACCGCTTTGACTTTCGAATCTGCCTGTTTGGTCAATCTTAGGATTCGACTAAGTGTATTTTTACGACCATAGTTGTTGTAAAACCTCATAAATTCGTGTCCGGTAGTATACCGACACGTGTCCATACTCTCAAATATGCCTAATATTGGCTGAGAGGGACCATTTTTGCCATTTATTAGAAATATAATTAAAGGAGGATTAAAGGTGTCAACATGCCATTCTTATGGCCTCTGAGTGACCCTTTACGGATCGCAAGCCCTTGGGCTTACGGACCATAAGAGTTATAAAATTCTGTTGCTAGGAGACGCTTACGGACCGTAAGGGCTTCAAAACAATGGGCAACAGAGTGGCTTACGGTCCGTAAGCCATTACCCCTTACGGTTCGTAAGGAACTGCCAGTGGCAGTTTTGTTTGGAGGCCAAGAAAGTCTACCTTTGTGCCACCTATCTTGCATTTTGCCACCATTGTTCAGCTCCTTACACCACACAAAACACCTGGGAACATCTTAGAGCAATCCATGACACTTGGCTTGATCCCACAACACTTTCTCTAGTATAAATAGGACCTTCTTGTAACCCTTATTCCTTGCACCTTTCTTTATCATATCTTTTCTCACTCTCTTGGAATTTCCTAGTCCTAAGGAGCATCCCACTGAGTTCTAAGTGTTCCAAGGATCACTTGTAAGTGTTCCTTTCAAGCTATTTCATTTTGTAGGCTAAGTTATTAGCCGAAAGTCCAGCAAATTGACTTTTGCTTTGACTTTCTGTTAAGACCATTATGGTCAAGCCATTGTTCGAATCGAACGTGGCAGCGTGATCGTAATAAGGTAGGTGTTAATCCCTCAAAAGGGAACCTCCTAGAAATCACGTTAAGTTGGTCAAATGACAGGTCAAAGTTATGTTAAGTAAAAACTCTAAATGTCAATTTTCTAAAAATTTATAAAATGAACATATAGATGTTTAAGCTGTTAGTTCAGAATGTCTATGTCTTAGTCTTATATTGACTATGTATAGAATAGAGTTGAATAGGCTAGCAAAATGATGTAGTTTGAGGTCAAGTTCGCCCATAAGCATCATGTAAGGTCAAGTTCGGCCGAACTTGCTAAGCAAGTTCGGGCGAACTTAGCTGTCCCTCTCTGGCGAACTTGTCACTCTATAAATAGCTAGCTAGTGTTCCTCATTTGTAACTTCGGCATCTCTGAGGCAAAGCTCTGTCAATTTGGATTCTTGACGTTTAATCAATAAAATTAACGTTTAACTGATTAATTCTTGTCTATTGGTAAACTTGTCGTAATATTTCCGCTATTATGGACAATAGATATCAAATCTAGGTTCCTATGCATTGAGGATCGGTCCTACAAGTGGTATCAAAGCTAGAACAGCCTGATTTGATTGATATCAAGACAAGAACACTTCAAATTCTACTCCATTCTTCTATTTTTCTTAACTTATACACAAAAATGAAGAATTCACGGTCAAATTCTATCCAATTTTGAATATGACATGTTAAATACAACATAGATAAACCCCTGAGAGTTTGGAGACTAAAATCAAACTAATTGGTGTCAAAATTTGCCAAAACCATGTTTTGAAAAACCTTGTTCATCGAACTTGTTAGCCAAGTTCGGCCTAACTTGTGCTAAAAAGTCACTTTTTCAGTGAGTTTTTATCAAGTTCGCTTGAACTTGAGGTGTTTTTGAGGAAATTTTTGCCAAGTCCGCTCGAACATACCAAATATTCATTGATTTTATATCAAGTTCGACCGAACTTGATTAATATCAAGAAAATTTAGGTTAAGTTCGCCCGAATTTATAAGTTTCTTATAAATTCTAGAGTGTAAGTTCGAACGAAGTTCTCAAGGGATTTTTTCAAATCTGAAATCACAAGTTGGACCAACTTATGATAAATTCTGAGAATTCTTCATTTACAACTACAAGTTCGACCAAACTTGTAGTAAATCTAATTGATTCAAAAGTTTTAACGTGTTTTCAGCGTACGTGTTTCGGTATTCACGATGGATGATATTCAAAGAGCGTTTATGTCTGGAGTGGGTACACCCAATGCCAACGTGATTCAACAAGTCAATCTTGACAACGAGATGGGCACGACCGTTAAACTGCCAAAGCTAATGAGTATGGACGAGTATGAAGGATGGAAGGAGAAATTTACCTATTGGGTTCAAGCCATGCATTTCCAAGGCTGGGTGTCGATTGAAAGAGGTTATACTGTTCCGTTGGACGAAAATCAGTAAGTTCTGGAAAAATTCAAATACTCCACGACACAAAAAGAAGAATACATTGCTGAGAAAAAGATGATAAGTCTCATTCAACAATCTGTCAAAGAAGATATTCTGATATTGTTGCTGGAATACACGACTGCAAGAGAACTCTGGCTATCGCTTTAAAAGAAGTACCAAGGAAGCACGGAGATGATCAAGAGTAAGAAAGCGCTTATCATTAAAGAGTTCGATATCTTTAACATGCTGAAGGGTGAGACTATGAAGCAGATGATTGAGCGTTTCTGTCATCTAAAAGTCCAAATGCGAAGACACGGTCTCGAGAAGACAGAACAAGAGTACATCGATAAGCTAGCAGATGCGTTACCTGACGGAGAGTGGACTACTTATCTGATGGTTCTGGAAGAAAGTGCAAATTGGGAATTATTTAAGCTGTCTACATTCATCGACAAACTCGAAGGTCACGAAATGGAACTTCTGAAGATTGCTAAGTCGAAGAATGCTAACGTTGTTCAAGATGTTGGTCTGTATTACAAAATTGGGATGCAAGACAACATTTCATGTCCAAAGATTCAGACAGCGTTCAGTGCAAACATGAATTCTTCTCCACAGAATCAGAGCCAATCACATCCACAATATGATCAAAGTCCACAAAGTTCTTCGTTCTCAAGCACTGATTCAAATTCATCATATCAGAGTCAAGCAAATTAGAACCATCAAACAAATTCTGATCCAAATGTGTACAAGTGTAACATTGCTGTTAATCTAAACAATGTTATTTCTGAGCAAGTTGCAAAACAACACATGTCACTTCTTGCCACTGTTCTAGAATCATGTGAAAGTCTTGTAGCTGGAAAAATCGGCAATCCCGAAATGACCGCCGAAGACTACGATTAGGTGGATGAAGAAGAGCTTGAACTGATGGATATCAGTGGTCACTAGCTTCTATCATTCGAAGGGTTACAAAGTTTGTTGCGCTTACTGGCCGAGATATTGGAAATTCAAGCAACAAGCTAGGTTTCGACAAATCGAAATGCCGACAGAAAGGGCATTTCAAGAGAGAATACAAAAACCCTGAAGCAACGATCAAAGTCCATTCGGAGGTGGAAATGAGTATTACGAAAAGTCACTACAGTATAAGCCACTTCCGAAGAAGACTCAAGTTGAAATCCAAGAGAAACCAAATAGCAGCAACACTGAAAAAGCTATGGTTGCATCAAACGAAGATGATGGTTTTGACTGGAACTCTTATATCGGTAAGAAGACCGGAGTTGCACTGATGGCTGAGATTGTAGAAGATACATCTTCCGAAGAAGCAGCAATTCTAGGGAATATTCTACTGGAACAATATCTGCAACAACAACAGCAAGAAGAGGAGTATCTTCACATGCCGAGACAGGGCATTTTATCTTCTAACTCTTGTGATAGTTTTGCAGGTCACTTTGACGGAAGTTCTCAGGAGCAAGTTGCCGAGGAAAAATCGAGTGATGAAGTGGTCATTAATGTTACTCAAGAGGTGAATGCCGAAAACCTCAAGGACATTGCAGATAAAGCTTTAATGGCGAATCTAACCAAGGTAGGTCCAAAGGTAAATGAAGTTGTTAATGTACAAGTTGTAGAAGTTGAAAAACCTTATACAAAATGTACCGAGCCTTGTGCTGAATGTGCCAAAAAATCAGAAATCATCGCTGAACTCAATGTATATAACGAACATTTCAAATATGATTATCGTACAATGAAGGAAGCGTATGACAAATGAAAGATGATTATGGCAGGCTCGATAGAAATAATATCGAATAACATGATACTGTAAGGATGTTGAAAGGTATAGTAAGGGATAAACAAAAAGCAATAAACATCGATATAAACACCATTACTGAGACCAAACAACAACTCCAAGACATGAAAATTGAAACAGAACGTGTTCAACAACTTTTTAGAAGTTACACTTGTAACGCATATGTCATTGATCACATTCTTCCGACAATTCCATCGGAAGAAAAACCTAAAAAAGAAAATTGGTAAGGAATACAGCAATGTTCCTCCACCCCTATGCGAGAAATACTGTCGCAAAACTGTTGATGGGATGGATAAGGCACTCAACATTGAGTTGTTATCTAAAAAGAAAAATGAGTTGCCAGAGAACATTGATGTTGTCTATAATAAATCTGATGATGACAATGTGTAGTAAAAAGGGTTGTTGAACATGTTCTGAACGATTCTGATGA
Source organism: Scalesia atractyloides (assembly GCA_947069175.1). NCBI lineage: Eukaryota > Viridiplantae > Streptophyta > Magnoliopsida > Asterales > Asteraceae > Scalesia > Scalesia atractyloides. Next base: position 21,049,703 of record CAMTDV010000010.1, read on the forward strand.
TGGCAGCTTCAAAAGCGTCGACTCGAGTTCAAAGAATTCTGATTCGCAATCCGAAGATGACGATAAATCATCGGATGACGGTCTAAGTGATGATCCTAACGTTGTCATGTACAAAGTTAAGGATTCTGATAGATTGTACTTTGATGATAGTTTTCCGATTCGGAACGTGAAGGAAGATCCGTTGAATAAATTCTTTTAACTTGTGGAAGTTACATCAGATGATCTGGTGATCAATGAAAGGAAGTTCTATTCCAAACCTAAAAGAAACAACTACCGAAGGAATGGTGGTGATCATCCGGAAAACAGGAGAGCTGGGTTGGGATTAGAAGAATTTGATGAACTTGTTAAGAATAAGTCATCATTTCACGAATACAAAGATAAAAACATGAAATTCGTTATGGAACAAATAGGGTTCATGAGGAGAGTTTGATTGGAAAGCAATCAAACGCTGAGTTTAAGAAACAGAAAGAACTTCGAGATAAGGCAAAAGTCACAAGTGGTGTAAAATCCACTAGTGGACACTCACATGATACTCGCACTTGTTTCAAGTGCAATGAAGTTGGTCATATGCAAGTGTCCGAAATCAAAACCGGCTTATCTTTGAAGGAAATAAAGTTCAGATGTTGTGAAACCAAAGCAACCAATGTTTGTAAAACCGGTTACAATTTTGAAAAGAAATGAATCAAAACCTAAATATAAACCTAAATCTGAAAAGAAGTTTGGAAATTCAACTTTCAAAAAATGTGAATCTTCAAAAGCAAACGAAAAAAGTTTTACATCAAAAAGGCTAACATCAAATCACAAGCCTGGGTTGCTAAGAAAAGATCAACAACATCCGAGGTTATTAAGTCTAAGCCTGTAAAGACTAATAACACGAAAGAATCAAAATCTAAAATCAAAATTGAAACTGTCAAAATTACAAGTGGTAACAATTTGAAAGATAAAAAGAAAGTAAAGTTTTCACACATAAACGTCGTAGAAAATCCAGATGATGAATATGAATTGATTATGCTGACGAATGTGAATTTGATTACGATGATGGTTATCCAATTCAACCCAAGACCAAGAAGGCTTGGGTCGTGCTGTTTAACTAAATGTTGAAATGTGTAGGGACTCCAAAGATCCGTACTTTCCAAGTGGATTCTGGATAGTGGAGCTTCCAAACATATGACAGAAATGAAAGCGCTATTGTACGACATAAAAGCTATCAACGACGGAAATGTTGGGTTTGCAGGAAACCATGGTGGAAGGATTGTCGCCGAGGGAAAGCTCTCAAACGGAGTTGTTTCATTTGATCGAGTGAACTATATTGCGGAGCTTGAAAACAACCTTCTGAGTATTTCTCAAATTTGTGATAAGAAGTTTATTGTCCACTTCAACGATAAAGAATGCATGATAATCAAAATGGGTTTCAAAATACCAGACGAGTGGATACTCATGCGTGCATCGAGAGAGAATGATTTGTATATTCTTGACATGGGAAATGCTACTACTTCTTCAAAAACGGCACAATGTTTTGTTTCGAAACCTACTGAGAAGGAGTCAATCTTATGGCACAGAAAGATGGGTCACATTCACCTAAGAAAGATGAATCATTTGGTGCATAAAGATTTGGTGGAAGGTGTGAACCTGAAAAGTTTTCATATGTCAGATAATTGCCTCAAGTGTAAAAAGGGGAAGAAAATCAAGAAATCTCATCTGAAAAAGATTCTTAATTCGATAAAGTTGCCACTCGAAAGACTTCACATGGATCTCTTCGATCCAGTTAATGTCCGAAGAATTTCTAGAGATCTCTACTGCTTGGTAGTAATAGACGATTATTCCTGATACTCGTGGGTATTCTTCCAAAAATCAAAAGATAAGACGTTTGAAAATTTGGTGATTCTTTTCAAGAAACTTGAGAACCTGTACCATCTTCCGGTGAGACGCATTAGAAGTGACAACGGTACTGAGTTCAAAAACACCAAAATGAGGGATTTCTGCAACGCTAAAGGGATACTGCATGAATTTAGTGCTCCCTACACTCCGCAACAAAATGGAGTCACTGAACGGAAGAATAGAACCTTGATTGAAACAGCAAGAACCATGCTTGCTGACTCAAAGCATCAAGTCAGTTTTTGGAGTGAAGCGGTTGCAACGGCTTGCTACACACTAAACGGAGTTCTCATTATCAAACCAACAACGAAGACATGCTTTGAGATGATTAACCGACGGAAGCCAAATTTGAAGTTTTTAGAGCCATTTGGTGCGCCATGTACTGTAATCGATCAATATGGTAAATTCGGAGCCAAATCTCTTGAAGGTTTCTTTTCGGATATGCGAGTCCGTTAAGATGTCTATATGTTCCCTCGTTGAGAAAGGTAATTGAAGCACAACATGTTGATTGCTTTAACTATACGGATCCTATCCAAAGAAAAGGTGACGCATGGTTATTCAACTATCAAGATCTTTGGAAATCATTTGATTTGCCTGAAGAACCATCCAATGAAGAAATTGCAGCGTTATATTATCTTCATCAATCAGCAAATCAAGAGCAAGTCGTCAGACTAATTGTGGTTAATCAACCCACGTTGGGATCATCTTCTTCTTGTGCTAGTACAAGTAATAGCGGTGGTCAAGAATCTCAAACAGAACAAGTGACACCGACTACAGAACCTGTCAATACTACAGTGATTTCTAATCTTTCTGAAGCACATAGTTCAGACTCGGACGAGGCTCCAACATTCGATGCTGATGAAGAATCTTCTTCAGACGAAGAAGCAGAGCAGATTACAAGTTTAATGAATGAATCTGCAGGCCCGAGTAGTGCTCATGAAGTTGAAGTGGTGGTAGATCAAAATATCACAAATCAAGAGAATACTGTGGTTGTTCCAGGCGAAGTGATGCCAATATCATATTCTTATCATCCGTCAAATTCTATAGTAGGTGAATTACAAGCTGGTGTGAGAACACAAAGTCAAATAAACAAAGCTTTGAGTTATTTCTATACTCGTGTTGCTCCAATTCAAGAGTAATGCTACTATTCATGTTTAGATAGAGCCAAAGAATGTTTCTGAAGCTTTAGGTGATGAAAACTGGGTACAAGCAACGCAAGAGGAACTGTTACAGTTCGAGAAGTTAGGAGTGTGGAAGCCTGTAGACCTACCTGAAAATCAGAAAGCGATTGATATTAAATGGGTCTTTAAATGCAAGTGAGACGATCGAGGGGTTATAGTTCGAAACAAAGCTCGGCTTGTTTTCAAGGGATTTCACCAGCAGGAAGGGATAGACTACAAGGAATTCTATGCACCAGTAGCTCGCTTAGAATCTATTCGAATATTTCTTGCTTTCGCGGCATGGAAAGGATTTAAAGTCTATCAGTTGGATATCAAATCAGCTTTTCTGTATGGAAAATTACGTGAGAATGTGTACGTCGGACAACCACCAGGGTTTGTCGATCCAGTCAACAAAAAGAAAGTATCTTCTTGATAAAGCTCTTTACGGTTTACACCAAGCCCGGAGAGCTTGGTACGAGACGTTATCGCAACATCTTGTGGGAAATGGCTTTGTCAGAGGAACTGTGGATAGTACTATTTTCACCAGAGAAGTTGGTAGTCATCAAATTATAGTTCAAATCTATGTGGACGACATCATTTTTGGATCAACGAATGATAGTCTTTGCAAAGAGTTTGAGGGCATCATGAAGAAGAATTTTGAAATGTCTTCGATGGGCGAAATGAAATTCTTCCTCGGATTGCAAGTAGATCAACTTCCAGACGGTATTTTCATTCATCAGACCAAGTATGTGCACGACATCTTGAAGAAGTTTGGTTTGGAAAGCTCGAAGCCGTTATCTACTCCTCTTACTCTTAATCAAGGGATTTGCATAGACGAAACTGGAACCAAAGTTGATGAAATGCTCTACAGATCAATGATAGGATCACTGATGTATCTGACGGCATCGTGCCCAGATATCATGTATCCTACCTGCCTTTACGCTAGATATCAGTCAAGCCCGAGAATCTCACACATGCAGATCGTGAAGCGAATATTCAGATACTTGAAGGGATGCCCAAGCACCGGCTTGTGGTACCCGAAGAATGACAACTTCGATCTTGCAGGATACGTTGATTCTGATTTTGGTGTAGATAAGTTGAATTTAAAATCGACTACAGCGGGATGCCAGTTCTTCGGAACAAGAATGGTAACCTGGCAGTATAAGAAACAGACTACGGTCGCTCTCTCTACCTGTGAAGCTGAGTATATCTCGGCCTCCAGCTGTTGTTCACAGATTCTGTGGATACAACAGCAGATGAGAGACTATGGTCAGCAATTTCTTGACACTCCGTTGTATGTTGATAATAAGGCATCCATTGATATAACCAAAAATCCGGTTCATCACTCACGCACTAAACACATTGAAATTCGTTACCATTTCATTCGTGACTGTTACGAAAAGAAATTGGTGCGAATAGAAAAAATCCACACCGACGAACAAAAGGCTGATTTTTATACCAAACCATTTTCTTTATCACGGTTTAAATACTTGTTGAGAATAAATGGTATCAAAAATTTGCTGACAGGTGCGGACGCTAAGGTTGAATATGGATCAGACGACGAGTTCGCGTGATCCACATTGGTTTGTTTATATCTTTCTAATTTAGAATTTTATTAAAAACTAAAATCCAAAAAGATGTTTTTGATTTTTGGGTGAGAAATGTTAGAGAAAATACAAAAAAATTTGAAAATTTTAAAATTCAAAAACATATGAAAAAATGCAAAAAGTACAAAAACATTGAAAAAAGACAAAATGAATTTAGTGTCACAAAAAGGAAATGATAGTACATCAGTGGACTATCACAGTATGCTAAAGAAATGCAAATTTTAAAAGTGATAAACAAGTCTTACTGTGTATATGTCGATAGACTTAACACGTTCAGCAAACCTTTTTCGAGATACACACTAAATTTTACAACTGCTTAATCTTGTGGATTAACACCTCTTGGATATATGGACTTAGTACTCTGAAATTTCGTTTGAGAGATTTCCTGATTCTGAGATACGAGGTCTTTATAGATAGTTGATATCTGGGTATTATACAAGTTCTTCTGATTTTAAAGAAGCAATAGCCTAGAACTTCTATAATACTTTCACAATAAACCCCTAGACTGCATGCAATCTTGAAAAGTATCAAAAGATCTAATCATTTGAAGTGGTGAAAAGATTCCTTAAGTGGAACACACCTTAAAGTCGAGCCTCTATCTCTTTGTTGATACGGTGGTATTAACCTGAGCTCTCAAGGCCTCGCACTAACCCAGATACATATATCAATTACGCTATATTCACCTGTAAGATGAAATCTATGGAATCTTGACGCGGGAGTATATTCAAGAAGTGGGAATTGCAGATAAGTCAAGTTTCATAAATCTTACCTTAACATATCTTGAAACAGTTGAGAAACGTGGTAAAGTTTAAGTAAACAAACATATCGACAATCTAGGTAAACGAGTTTAAAGCTTAAAGTCATTTAAAGGTCAACGGTACTTGTGATATGTCTCAATCAACTGATATGATCCTTAGACACGAATTCACAAAAATATGTCTGTAAATATGTTTATACATAGTTTATAATGTCCTGTACATAGTTTATCAGCTTTACAGATTAAAACCAAAAAGATTTTCAGTGTGTTTTAGCATAAACTTACAAAAATACAAAAAGATTTTGTTTCTACATTGTTTTCAGCAAACCAATGTCGGAGAACGGGTCTTCGAAGTCTGGTAAGGTGCTAGAACTAGTGGAAATCTCATTGACAACGGGCTGAGAGCTAATCTTTAAAATCTAAAAAGCCAAAAACGATAAAAAGTTTATTAATTTGAAACTTTGATTTTTAAAATATCAACAGTTTGTTCGTAACGGGTCAAACCGGGGTCATTAACTTGGACTCGGTAGACAAATCGGTTAACCAAGGTCATTAACTTGGACTTAGCCAACTGAGTGGATTTTCTTAACTGGTAAAAGTTGAAAAGTTCAGGGACTTAATTGCAAAATTTTAAAAAGTTTGAAAATTGGGTTTGGCAAGTTCGGCCGAACTTGTCAAATAAGTTTAACATTTCAGCAAGTTCGACCGAACTTGCATGTGATCGCTGGTGGTTTAAAAAGGTATGTTCGCCCGGAATTGAGTGGGCTTATATCTTGGGCTTTGCAAGTTCGCCCCAACTTGCAGGGGTATTTATATCCAGCAAGTTCGGCCGAACTCATTCACCTGATCCCAAAACACTCTAAGCGAACATACACTCTTTGAGCAAATTTATGAAATTGGCAAATTAGTACCGTTATTCTGCCAAAATTACGATTGATCTTCGTGATTTTCACACCATTATCAATGGCTGAGGTATATATTTTAACTTTGAACCATAAATTGGACCGTAAAAGATGAATCTAGATCTGAACTGATAAAATCCGGTAGATCTAGGGGTTTAATGAATAAATCGAACTTGAAATCATGTTAAACACTTAAAATCGACCATGAATTCATGTTGAATTTGATTAAAATGGTCATGATAAGTTTGTGCATGTTTTTTTTTGAAGGAGATGACAGGTTCGGCCGAACTTGATATCAAGTTCGACCGGACTTGCTATATAATCAGGATAAATTTGATCAAGACATAAGTTTGACCGATCTTAGATGAAAAACTGATTTGTGAATGTTTTGGAAGTTCGCCCGAACTTAAGTGTTAAATATTCAAAGATTGAATGATTATAAGTTCGCCCGAACTTACTGATTTGTTGAACATGTATATTGTACATGTTTGGGCGAACCTGACAAATTCAGATTGTTACAACACACATCAAGTTCGCCTGAACTTGATGAATAAATGTTGAAAATTTTTATAACTTTTCTCGTAATGGGTGCTAATTGTTTTGCGTCGTTTTTCAGGCTCAAGTACTAGCCAGAGTAATTTCTATGGATTTCTCAAAATTCCACAATACGTGTATCACGCTCGACAAGACGATATGTCCATCATTGAAAGAATACGACAATATTTTGAAGTTTCTTAAAGAATGTCCAATACATCGAGCTATTACGGAGCGCACTGTGTCTTACAGATCTCATACGTACCATTACTAGATGAATGCAAGCCTAAGTGAAGATAAAAAGACCATTATTTCGTCGGTGCTAATGGGAAACGAAGTAAAGGAAATCACAGTCACTGAAGATGATATACGACGGATCTTGCAGTTTAATGATGACAAAGATGATCCGATATTCCTTGATGAAAAGATGGTTAGAGGCAGTTTTTATCGAATGGGGTACAAAAGGAGCGTTAATAAGCCGACCCTGAAGAAAGGGGAAGTTCCTAACCCCTACAAGCTACTAATGCATGCTATCATACACACTTTTAGTTACCACAAAGCAGGTCTTGATGATGTTCAGGATTAGATGGCCAGTATTGCAACGACACTGATTTTGAAGAAGCCTTTCAATTATTGTAAGCTTGTATTCACACATTAGTCAAAGAACATGGAAGATTCAAGGTTATGTTTACGCCCGAGGTTTGTGCAGATGCTCATAGAATAGAAATTTACAAATATAGCATGAGATCCAAATGATGTTCTTTATCTAAGTCATCTAGACGATACAACTGTGAAGAAGTTGATCAAGTTTCAAAAGCAAGCATCATCACCTGTTGCAAAGCCAGTAAAGAATGAAAATTATGTTGCGCCGCCAGAAAATAAATGGAGAAACGATGGAAGTGTTGATGAGAAAGAGTTAAACGCTGAGAAAGAGTGGTTTAAGGATTTCAAGCCGAAAGCTCGAAGCGATTGGTTCTTAAAGGCTGAAGTCGAAAAGCCTAAAAAGAAATGAGCTACAAAGAAAGTAGATACGATGCTTATAGATGAAGAAGAACCAGAAAATATTCAAGCTGAGGCTGGTTCAAGTGCAACGGTTGTTGAGAGTCAGGAAACGGTTAAAACGACTCAGGAAGATTATGTGATATCAGCTACTTCCGAGAATGACGATGATTCTGACGATTCTTTCGAGAAGATTACTAAGAAGACTATAGCAGAGACTGAAGCAGAAAAGATCAAAGAACAGATCCTGATTTTGATCCAAGTCTTGAAAAGGAATCTGACGAGGAAAGACCCAATAAAAAAGCTAAACGTGTGAAGTCTGCTACAATGTCAGCAACAAAGACGACAGGGTCTCCTTAGACAAAAAGCAGGAAGAAAACAAAGAAAATTCAGAAACCTGCTAGTCGTCGTTATAAGGAAAAGCCCAAAAGCGCAGAAGTTACACAAGAACCTTCTAGCGCACAGGAGACAGGAGTAACACAAGAACCTCCTACACAAGAACCTCCTGTTGTGATTCCATCTGAAGCTGAACGTCCAGGAGTTACACAAGAACCTCCTGTGATTATTCCATCAGAGACAGAATGTCCAGGAGCCGCACAAGAACCTCCTGAGACTGTATTACTTGAGGTACCTATTATTTCATCTTCGGTTCCTCCAACGACTTCTCAATTTGAAAGCTCTACGCCAAAGAAGTCTACTCCAAAAGACGCTACTCCAAAGTCAACACCTAACACTTCAGGACCTAATCTGTTTGGTGATATGCAGAACGAGCCGATAAGTCTTCAAGATCTGAATGATTTCTTTCTAGATACGAATGTTGATCTTCTCGAAAAGCGTGTAAAGATCTTGGAAGAAAAAGTAGCAAAGAATGAAGAAGAGAAAGCTGAATTGATCAGGAAGATGAATCAAAGCACAGTTGAGAAAGAAATGTTGGACGATAAGGTTAAAGTGTTGGAGAATGAACGAGAATACTAGAAAACCCTAATCGAGAGTCTGCAAGATGCAAAATGAGAAGTTACAGACAGAAATTGCTGATCTAAAATCAATCCAAGCCCTAAATGATCGAAGATTCATCAGAATGCCAAAAGTTTTATCTAACACTCTGGGGATTGATTTCATTACTGAATATGATCGTTTGGATCGACAAGAAGCTAAGGAAAGATCTAAAAAAGAATTAGAAGCAAGTGGAAAAGGTAAAGATGTTGAAGATGAAGCCTCTAAATCATCTGAAGCTGCAGAGAAGTCTGTTGATGATGTTGTTATAGCTTCTGAGCCCGATATTCCAATGGTTGACGAATCTGTCAAGCCTTCTGATCCTATCGTTGCTTCTGAAGATAAAGACGATGAAGAAGCATAGAAAGAGGATAAAGATGATGATGAAAAGAAAGACGATTCTGATTATGAGGATTGGAATAATGCTGATGACAATGATGATGATCAGGGTGGAGTTGGGTTAAAGATTCATGAAGCAAAGATTGCTGATGTATTTGATTTTTCTTCTCTAATGGACGATGAATCTAATAAGATGGATGATCAGATTCAGGGGGTGTTAGGGAAGACAGGGCCATCTGATGACGTTGATATGATGAATGTGGATAGGTTTGCAAAGCCTGTTGCTGCGACAAAGCCTATGATCTTGATGCTTGAACATAACATTAAGGAAGGCGAGTTTGTGCACAATTTCACGAAAGAAGATTTGGCGAAGTTATTTGAAGTTGATGCTGAAAATCTAGAGTATGATTTCGAAGAGGAAGTGTTGAATGTTAACACTTTTGAGCCGAATGATTATCAGTACATTAGAAGATTTGAAGCTGATGAATACAATAGAGTGATTGTTGAAGATTGGTCTTCTGATGATGAAACAGATCAAACTGCAAAGTATGTCGGTCCTAATACTGATAGTTTTCCTACTTTTGAGGAGATGTACAAGCAACTTGACGAAGACATGTTGAAAGATAAGATCGAAGAATCTTTACGTGAAGGAAAAGTTCCTAAGCCGATGACGAAGGAAGAGATAGCTCAAGCGAAGAAATATTGAAAGAAATGTCGCGCGAACGTAAGTTTTGACGTCCTTTAGCATTCTTTACTAGAGATAAAGACGTGTCATTGGGGGATATTCTAAGTTGGGGTTGGTTCAAGGAGCTGTAGGTTTGTACAATCAAAAGGGAATTTGGAGTGCAATACTTCAAGTATCTGGCTGATTTCAAGACGATACCGTATTGGGATTTTGAAGAGCTGGTTCAGACTGTGAATGTTACATATCAGATGAAATTCATTGATCAGTTGTTGTGGAAGATGATCAAGTATGAAGCAGTAAATGGATTTAAGTATTGGAAGCCGTTTATTCCAGGACGTCGTATTAAAACGAACAAGAAAACGGGTGAAAAAGACATAACATTGATAATGAAAAGACCGAGAGCTATGAGAAACATGCTTTTGATGCCAATTGAACAAAACTTCAATCCAGTGTTCAAGTGGTGGCAGATAGATCCAACTACTTGTGAAGCTGTTATTGTATTCGATTCGAAGAACACTTGGATATTTCGAAGGAAAGAGTTGCGGTATTGGGATTTCATGGCATGAGGGGATTACGGAGAACAATCAGAATTCTAGATCCAATGTGGCTTGTCAATTGTTCAAGATAAGATATTAAATATCTGTTCTATAGCAAGATTGTGTTCGAAGAACGAGAAAAGGTACACGCTATGCAATATCAGAAGGTTGTGAATGTTTGCTATGCACAAGAAGTGAATTCAGGGAAGATGTGGTAGACAAGCTGGAGGGAATTAGAAAGGGTTGAGTTTCTGAAAGAAGAAAAACGTCTTGAAGCTATTCATGAGAAAGGTAGAAAGGCAAGTATTAGAAGATTTCAATTCATGAACAAAGTGCCTCCTACAGATCAGACACCGAATCCTAAACAAGAATGATGAAAGAAGCCGTACAAGAACTTTTTCGGTCTTGTGCGTTAATGTTTATTTGAAGACAGAGTTTTGAAGACTGATACAAGACGAAGACGATATCCAAGGGGGAGTCTGTTGGTGCAGAATGTCTATGTCTTAGCCTTATATCGAGTCTGTATAGAATAGAGTTGAATAGGCTAGCAAAATGATGTATTTATGTAGTTTGAGGTCAAGTTCGCCCATAAGCATCATGTAAGGTCAAGTTCGGCCGAACTTGCTAAGGCAAGTTCGGGCGAACTTAGCTGTCCCTCTCTGGCGAACTTGTCACTCTATAAATAGCTAGCTAGTGTTCCTCATTTGTAACCTTGGCATCTCTGAGGCAAAGCTCTGTCAATTTGGATTCTTGACGTTTAATCAATAAAATTGACGCTTAACTGATTAATTCTTGTCTATTGGTAAACTTGTCGTAATATTTCCGCTATTATGGACAATAGATATCAAATCTAGGTTCCTATGCATTGAGGATCGGTCCTACATAAGCACATGTTCTGACACTTAAAGAAGTTGGTAAATAATATTAGAACATGTATGAACACGTTCAGCCCGTCATTTCAAGTCTTAGTGTCGGTTCGCAACAGAAAGTCGTAAAGTTTGACTTCTTCTTTGACTTTCGATTATGACCCAATCTAGCTAAGTTAGCTACTGAATTAGAGTTGTGTTATGATCATACTATAATGTAGGATAACCCTCTAAGGTTATACTACATGATCATAATACGATTCTGAGTTCATACACAATTTCTTACATTATGCCTAATTTTGAATAAAATGCCCTTTTTGCTAGAAATAAGGTTTAAATCAATAACGAACTTGCAAATGATTTATGTAATGATATGTTAATTTAGTTAACATATTATGATGTTATTAAACTGATCATGATCTGAGTTTTTACTAAAAATCTAAGATGTCATTATTTAACGACCAAAACGCCATTTTGGCGCATAGTATAGTTTTAAACCATAACTATCAACTAAAACTTCATACCTACTAATATTATAACTTAATTGAAGTATTTTAACAGTAGGTACATGATCATAACTCAGATTCATTGCAAGATCATGCAGTATATCACATAATGACCGAAGTGCCCTTATGGTGCACATTTTGATTTAAAAACCTTAATGGGCATACAAGTTGATAAGCTACTGATGTTACAACTTATTTTTCAGTATAGTGGCATATGAAACTTGTTTATGACTCATCCGGATACCCGGTATCGCTTATATGCGCACGGTTAATCTTATGTCGCCCATTTACGTAAGTTTACCGAAACGGGTTGAATCTTATTTTTTTATGTTAAATTCCAGAATGTTATTTGTTTACCTATATTATACAAGTCTTAGTACTTGTTGAGTTTAAACTACATTCTATACCGGTCATCGCCTAATCTAGCGTATCGTACCATTTCGATTAATTTAAGTCAACCGGTCCAAGTCTATGACTTGAATAGGACCCGTTGACATTCTAATTGGTTATTAATACCATTCATTCCAGACTAGGGTCTTCCAGTAAATTGCAAACCGATCTAGTTAATTGGATACGGCTGTGCTTATTGTATTTTCTTACTTATTAACACTTGCTAAGCAAGGTAAATACTCTTAAGCTATTTTCCCTATACGGGCTTGGGATACTGTATATTATTACCGCTTGGTCGGGTATGGGATCATATGTCGGATTGTGACTAGAAAATCTGCAAAACCCGTTTTAATTTGTATTGTTTAATAACCTAAACATTTGGGGTTAATTCGACCGTGTCCTTGATATCCTCGGCTAATTAAATTGCTAATGGCCACGACTGGTGCACGGGGTGTAGGCATACACCTGACAAATGCTTATGCTATATAAAATATTTTTCTTACCCATATTGGGGTTACCCCTTCGTGGGTTAAAGTGGCGTGTAGGTTAGTCATGTTATTCGGTTTCTTCACGGGGACCCATATGTAGGAACGTCCACGATTAGCACGGGAACCTAAATTTGTTATCTATTGTCCAATTAGGCGGAAACCAATGACAAGTTAACCAAATAACAAGAATTACTCATTTAAATGTTGTTTTCATTGATCTAAAGTTCAATACATTCGAGAACCGGATCCGACAGAGCTTCGCCGTCTCCGTGCCAAAATCTCTCAAAGTTACAAATGAGTAACCAAGGCACCTATTTATAGTGGTGCAAGTTCGCTGGTGAGGGATTGAAGTTCGAGCGAACTTGACTTCTCAAGACCATCTCAAGCGAACTTGGCCTCTAACTCACATAAATACGCCTAGATTCTAACATATTAAGCCCTATTCACTCAGACTCGATACATAATTACGTAGGCAACAGACATATGCACCAACAGACTCCCCCTTGGATGTTGCCGTAGTCATTGACTTTTAAAATCTTCTGAGTCTTCCTGTGATATCTATGGTGATCCGAGCATGTAACAATATCAAACAAGTCATGAATGAATGAAACTATATGTTCTATTTGTGAATTTTGCCTACTTATTATGGTTATTGAACACATTTTATTCTTGCACAATTTCGAACTCTTGAATCGCTTCTATAAGCGAAACCGTAAACCGATTCGCAAACGAAACCAATATAATGCAACGTATGTTTCAGAATAGTGACACAAGCTAAACATACCTTAAATAACCTTTTCATAATTTAGAAATAAGTTTTGGAGGGTTTGGTATGTCAAAAACAAGTTTATTTGGTCATAGGGACTAATTACGACAAACTGCGAAAGTCTGCCGATTCTCGCAGCGACGTACGTTCCGGAACTAGAACAAAAACCTAGCATACCTTAAATATCCTTTACATAACTTAGAAATAAGTTTTGAAGGCTTCGATATGGCAAAATCACACTTTTGTAACGTTAAGGACTATTTTTCAAATTCTGCGGAACTATGCATTTTCGCGTAACTCGCTATTCGAAGCATGTACGGACATCCAAAATATTTTTCTAATCATCAATATATTATATGTTAGTGATTGAAATGCGAAAAATCCGTTCGTTACGCAATTACAGTCACACACGCGTTCGTTTCGATTTTCGTCGTAATTAACCGAAAACCGCGATCTTACGACCAAATGAACGACCTCCAGAACATTTTTGGACATATTTTAAGTTCCGTATGCTTTAACATCTTTTTAGATCATAAATATTGGGTTAACGGATGTTAAAAACGTCAAAAACCATCAAAAACATGTGCAGGGACATAATTGCAAATTTTGAAAATTCAGTCAGGGGGGCCGTGGCGTAGCGCGACGCCCCAGGGGGTACCCGTCGCGTATAGCGAGGCCCCTGTTTTGAAAGAAATATAACTGGCAGCTTCCAGCTGCATTCCCTTGCCACCAATTCGCCAAATTTGCCACCTAGCCCGAATGTTCCACCCTTTAACCTGCTTCTAACACTTGTTAACATCCTAGATCATTGTCATAACACTTGGCATGATCTTGATTATCTTTGGATGATTATATATACCATGTTCATGATTAATTTTGAGCTTTTAGTCACCTTCTTGCACTAATCAGCTACAAATCCGAATTTGCAACTATCTTGGGGTTATTTCTCTGGTCTTTGATCATTCCTTTGGTGTTTGTAAGTGTTGTAATCATGTCCTATTCAGTTATCTAGCTTAAATGGACTAAAAATCAAACAGTTTGACTTTCTGTTTGACTTTTAGTTTTGATCATGAATTGATCAAAATAAAGCTTAATTGAAACTTGCAATATGATGGTAATCAAGGTGGTTATGATCCCTAAAAATCATGCCCACTGATTCCCACCATTTCTAATCTTTTTGACAAGTCAAAGTTTCGGTCAAAATGCGATTTTTGCGCATTTTGCAACGGATCTAAATTCGGGTGTCAAAATAGGTTGTTTTGATGCCAAAACATTTTTTATAAAATTATTTAGATATGTCAAAACGTTTCTAAATCATCACTCTCATTGTAGTGCTTGTTTAGAGTAGAAAAGTTGAACGGTTTGACTAACGCTTTGACTTTCAAATCTGACCCATTTGGTGAATCTTCAGACCCGACCAAATACATAATTGTGACCATGAATATATACGGAATAACCCTCTGAGGTTATACCTTATGGTCATGATATTTGGATTGTGTTATGAGGATTGATTGTAATATTACTTAAAAACGACCAAAATGCCCTTTACGCAAACAAATCAACGTTAAGCATATGTAACACAAGATTTTACATCTAATCTGATCAAAAACATTTTTAAACATGTTTAAGCATTTAAAATTTATTATGACACATATCTAACCATCCGAATGTGTTGTTACGCAAATGACACGTGAAAGTGGCTTAAACTACCTTAACAGGTCATAACGGGTTAAAAGCACTTAAAAATCTTTCCAACTCAGAATGTAAGCTTACTAAACCATATTATATGAGTTCCGACACTCACATGGTTTGTAAGACCTCATTCTATCCGAATCTTCCGATTTCAAGCCCCGATATTTACACTATTATTCATTTTAGGACGCGCGTAATTTCTCGGATCTTTGAGCTTCGGTTTTCTTATTGATCCAAGAGTTACTTTGCTATCACATGTGAGTACATAGTTCCCCTATTTTATGCTTTCAAATATTTTGGGGTGATTCATATGTGCTAAAGGTTTTCAAGCTTTCAAAGTATAAAAGCGATGGTTTATCTTAAACAATACGATTTCAATAATGTGAACGAACTTGTTGGTGTGTTATATTCATAACAAGAATGACAATCTTTAACAATGGCCAAGCCGACCAATAGTAAGTTACGGCGCCTAGGACTGACAATCCCGTTACCAAATTTCCCGGGGTTTGTGGGGAAGTTTGGGAAGTGATTGAAATTGTAACTGTAACATACCCTTTGGTGGTATGTTATACAGTTAAGGGACACCATGGGTGGTCTCGAACAAGTCAACAAAGGTTTGAATGTATTCACGAAACGACCAAAAGTTTTCACAATTAAAACAAGGAACGATGAACGATGAACGATGGACGAATGAACAATGGTTTATAACAAGGAACAATGAACAATTGATTTATGACAATTGGTTTATGATAAGTGATTTAGATAACGGAATGGGTGTAGTGTAATAAAAGCATGGTGGATACGCCGCTAGTACCTCCTATATATAAGTGCTTTTATCACATTACATACGTGTCGTTATTTACATTACTTGGACAAATGATTTTAAACCATGACACACAACGATTTTCCATTAAAGATATAAACCATACGAGTTATTTCAAGATGGTTTACAACTTGGATTTACGAACAAATGTTTTCGAGTAAAGGTTCATGGCTACGAGATTTTATAAACTTGTACGCTTTTGTTTTAGACGAATATTTGTTGCAATGTCAAATGTTTTCAAAACATGGTTTTCACTTACGACTCTAGTAGTCGGATTATATTGCAATATATACAAAGCCATGAACTTGACACACTCACAAAACCTATGTACTCGCCGGCATATTTTTGCTGACTCGTTTTCACATATGTTTCAGGGAATAATGCTTGATGATACTGATCATGCTCATATAGGATTTGGACAGGCCTTAGCGGCTATAAAACAAGAAAGACAATAACTATGCATGTTATGTTTGTTTGGTTGTTTTAAAACGTTTCCAGACAATTATGACAATATAAACTATGTTTAATATCTAATTAAAACAAAACTTCAAATACCATGTGTTGTTGAAACAATCTGTTAACGTGACTCCCAAGTGTTTCCGTCGCGTGTTGTTTTACGTGATTTGGGGTGTTACAGGTTGGTATCAGAGCACTGGTTATAGGGAATTAGGTTATTTGTAATGCTTTGACCTAGACTATAACCTTCCTAGGACCCTAACGCGAGTCTACTCGCTTTTAGATTTAAAACACAATACAAACACCTGTCCTTAGGTGATTACCAAAACAAATCCACAAATTACAAATCCGTTTTGAAAATCAATCATCTACCCTTAGATGATTTAAATTTGGCGCAAGCCTCTAAGTTTTTAAAATCTCGTCAAAGTTTGGGTTTTAATAATGTGAACACGTGCAATCTGGAAGGGTGGGTGCCTTTACCCTGAGTTTTCTGTCTAGGCTAGAGTATTCGTACAAATCCACTTAATCGGACCAGTCACTCTTACCTGGGACTCTTGGGGTGAGCGTCCACTTATAGGCTAAAGCATGTCTTCGTGATACATTATAAAGACCCATTTACTTTGATTAGTCATCGTCTGTTGTTTGTTTGTTTTGAGAAACAAACGAATGATCGCAATCCTTATGTTTCGTTGATATTTTCGTTGCTTGTTTTGATTTTCCGAATGTCAATCTCACACATCTTTCATCATGTTACTTTTCTAGAATGCCTCCTCGACGTGATACAACTCAAAATGCCGAAATGGAAGCCATGATCGCTCAACAAATTATTGCCGTACTCCCGAACCTAGTAACTCAAATGAATCAAGCGAACAACAATAATAACAACAATGCTCTGTGTAGCTACAAACAATTCTGTTCGGCTAAACCACTTGCATTTTCTGGGTCTGAGGAAGCTACAGGACTTCTTCAATGGTTTGAAAGTCTCGAGAGCACATTTCGATTCGTTCAATGTCCGGATGAACGAAAAGTTGAGTTTGCATCGAGTGTGTTAAAGAGACGAGCTTTGACATGATGGAATGGTGTTATGAGAGATAGGGGTGCTAACGTGCCTTAGCCCAAACTAGGGGAGAGCTTCAAGCTCTGATGATGAGGCAGTTCTGTCCTCATCATGAACTCAGGGGTTTGGAAAGGGAATTTTATGATCTTAAGCAAGACAGTGGTGAGAGTCGTGCTAACCCCGACTGGTACGAGGAATTGAGCTTACTTTGTCCTTCAATGGTGACGCCTTTGGATAAGGCGATTGAGAAATATATCGATGGTCTGCCTGATCCTGTTCAGGACATTGTTATTGGAAGCCACCCTACTACCATTCATCAAGCCATTGAATTGGCTGCAACTCTAACTGATTCTCAAGTCAGAAAGGGTAAACTTCACCGCAAGGGTGACAAGAAACAGACTGACAAAAGCACCCAAGAGAAACCGAAGAAAGACAAAGCCGGATCATCTAAGAGGTCGAAGAAGCGTAAGGCTTCTCAAAACTTTGCTGTGACCACACCACTCGCTCCAACTGCTCCCCAAAACCAACCAGCTCAACCTCTGGCAAAAAAACCATATGCAGGAACTGCACCGCTTTGCAACCATTGTAATGGTCATCATCAAGTTCAGATTCCATGTTGACAGTGTACTACCTATGGAAAACTTGATCACTTGGCAAATATTTGTCGTTTTATCCCGAACCAAGCTACACAAAACCAAGCTCAAGCACAAGAAAATCCTGCTCGACCTCATTTTCCGCCTGGATCATGTTTTAACTGTGGTGAAATAGGTCAATACAGGAACAATTGTCCGAGGATAGCAAATGCCAATCAGGCTCGTGGATGAGCTTTTAACATGAACGCCAATGAGGCTCCTGCTGATAATGAAGTTGTTAACGGTACGTTCCTTGTCAACAATCATCCTGCTTCTGTTCTTTTCGATTCGGGTGCCGATAGAAGCTTTGTGTCACTTACTTTTGAGCCCTTACTTTCGATGCCTAGAACTAAACTAGGAAGACCCTTGTCTGTCGAAATAGCCAATGGTGAACCCCTCATACTTGATTCCGTAACTCGTAGCTGCCAATTAAACCTCAATAACCATCTTTTCCCTATTGACCTTACACCTATGCAACTTGGAAGTTTCGACATCATTATTGGGATGGATTTGTTAACCAAACATCATGCCAAAGTTATTTGTTTTGATAAGATAGTTCGTATACCCATTCCATCTAGTGAAATTCTAAAAGTTCATGGAGAGAAACCCGTTAGTAGCCTTAAACTCATGTCATGTACACAAGCCCGTAAGTACCTGCAAAAGAATTGTGTCGCCTTCTTGGCACATATTGTGGAGCAGACGGGCAAGAGCAAGAATATTCGAGACATTCCTGTTATTCGAGATTACCCTGAGGTATTTCTCGAAGATCTACCTGGCTTACCCCCGGCATGGCAAGTTGAGTTTCGTATCGACCTTGTACCAGGTGCCAACCAAATAGCCAAATCTCCTTATCGCCTTGCACCTTCTGAGATGCAAGAATTGTCAAAACAATTACAAGACTTATCTGATAAAGGTTTCATTCGTCCTAGTTATTCTCCTTGGGGTGCTCCTGTTTTATTTGCGAAAAAGAAGGATGGATCCTTCCGGATGTGTATCGATTATCGTGAGCTCAACAAACTCACGACCAAGAATCGATATCTCCTACGCATTGATGATCTGGTTGATCAATTACAAGGTGCCACATGTTTTTCAAAGATCGATCTGCGTTCTGGGTATCATCAGCTTCGTGTTCACAAGGAAGATATTCCTAAGACTGCTTTTCGCACACGATACGGTCACTATGAGTTCACAGTTATGCCTTTCGGTTTGACAAATGCTCCAGTCGTATTCATGGAGTTAATGAATATGGTTTGTAAGCCTTATTTGGATAAGTACATCATTGTTTTCAACGACGACATTCTTATTAATTCAAAGTCTCGAGCCGAGCACGAGCAACATCTTCGTCTGACAATGGAACTTTTAAAGAAAGAGCAACTTTACGCCAAATTCTCCAAGTGTGAATTTTGGTTCGAATAAGTTCAATGTTTGGGTCACATTGTCAACGAGCAAGGTATTCATGTGGATCCTTCTAAAATCGTTGCGATTAAGGATTGGAAAACACCCACTACTCCCACAGAAGTTCGTTCATTTCTTGGTCTTGCTGGATACTATCGACGATTCATCGCGAACTTTTCGAAAATCATGGTTCCCCTCACTGCTTTGACTCAGAAGAATAAGCAATTTGAGTGGAGATCCAAACAAGAGGAAGCTTTCCAAACCTTGAAACAGAAACTCTGTGATGCTCCTATTCTAACTTTACCCGATGGCAACGATGGTTTTGTGGTTTATTGTGATGCGTCGGATTTAGGCCTTGGTTGCGTTCTCATACAACAGGATAAGGTCATCGCCTACGCGTCAAGACAATTGAAAACCCACGAGAAAAATTATACAACTCATGATCTTGAGTTAGGAGCTGTTGTCTTTGCTCTTAAAACTTGTAGACATTATCTTTATGGAATGAAGTGTGTGGCTTTCACGGACCACCAAAGTCTCCAACACATATTCAATCAGAAGGAGTTAAACATGAGACAGTGACGTTGGATCGAACTTCTGAATGATTACGACTGCGAAATTCGCTACCATCCTGGTAAGGCGAATGTTGCGGCTGATGCGCTTAGTCACAAAGATCGTGTCAAGCTTCATTGTGTTCGAGTTCTATCCGATATCTAAACACGTATTCTTGAAGCCCAATGCACTTGTGTAACAATAGGTTTGTTGAAAGACGAATTACCTCACAACTCGAAACAAAAGACGATTGATTACTATACTACATGAACCGGTTGTGGGTTCCGAATCAACACGGTCTTCGTACTCTATTGATGGATCAATCTCATAAGTCTCGTTATTCAATTCATCTTGGTGCTACAAAAATGTACAAGGATCTCTGTACCCAGTATTGGTGGCCGGGTATGAAGAAAGACATTGCCTTGTATGTATCAAAATGCCTAACTTGTCTTAAAGTCAAGGCTGAACACCAACGCCCATCTGGATTGCTCGAACAACTATAAATTCCGGTATGGAAGTGGGAGAACATTGCGATGGATCTCATCTCAAAACTACCGCGCACATCTAGAGGTCATGATGCCATTTGGGTAATCATTGATCGTCTAACAAAGTCAGCACATTTTATAGTGATTCGTGAAGATTTCTCTGCTGACAAACTCGCAAAGATCTATGTTGATAAGATCATATCTCGTCATGGTGTTCCTTTGAACATCATATCTGACAGAGATGCCCTTTTTCTCATCTCGCGTTTGGAAGACCTTGCAAATGGCAATGGGAACCAAACTCAATCTAAGTACCGCTTATCATCCTCAAAAGGATGGACAATTTGAGAGGACGATTCAAACTCTGGAGGATATGCTCGGAGCTTGCGTGATCGATTTTGGTGGTAATTGGGATTCACACCTACCGTTGGTCGAATTCTCCTATAACAATAGTTATCACGCCAGCATTAACATGGTGCCTTTTGAAGCTTTATACGATCGAAAATGCCGTTCACCTGTCCGTTGGAATGAAGTTGGAGAGTCTCAGTTTACTGGACCTGAACTCATCCACGACACAACCGAGAAAGTCAAGAAAATATGCTATAACCTTCTGACAGCTAGAAGCCGTCACAAGAGTTATGCGGACAAGCGACGCAAGCCCTTAGAATTCCAAGTCGGTGACTACGTCCTACTCAAGGTATCCCCTTGGAAAGGAGTGGTTAGATTTGGAAAGAAAGGAAAACTTGCACCACGATACGTTGGACCGTTCAAGATCGTCGAAAGAATCGGAAAGGTTGCCTACCGACTTGAGCTACCTCCTAAACTTGGGAATATTCAACCACATTCCACGTGTCCAACTTGAAAAAGTGTTTAGCCGATACAAATCTCCATATTCCACTAAATGAGATTCACGTTGATGATACTATGCATTTTGTTGAGAAACCGGTTGAGATTATGGACCGTGAAGTTAAGAAACTGAAATGAAGACGGATCCCGATAGTTAAAGTTCAGTGGGAATCCAAATGTGGCCCAAACTTTACTTGGGAACGAGAAGATCAGATGAAAGCGAAGTACCCATATTTATTCTCACGAGTTTCCTCTAATTAAATTTCGGGACGAAATTTCCTAAAGTAGGGGAGACTGTGATATCTGTGGCGTTGCAAGCATGTAACAATATCAAACAAGTCATCAATGAATGAAACTATATGATTTATTTGTGAATTTTGTCTACTTATTATGATTATTGCACACATTTTATTCTTGCACAATTTCGAACTCTAGAATCGCTTCTATAAGCGAAACCGTAAACCGATTCGCAAACGAAACCCATTTAATGCAACGTATGTTTCGGAATAGTGACACAAGCTAAACATACCTTAAATAACCTTTGCATAACTTAGAAATAAGTTTTGGAGGGTTTGGTATGTCAAAAACAAGTTTATTTAGTCATAAGGACTAATTACGACAAACTGCGAAGGTCTGCCGATTCTCGCAGCGACTTACGCTCCGGAACTAGAACACAAGCCGAACATACCATAAATATCCTTTACATAACTTAGAAATAGGTGTTGAAGGCTTCAGTATGGCAAAATCACACTTTTGTAACGTTATGTACTATTTTGCAAATTCTTCGAAACTATGCTTTTTCGCGTATCTCGCTATCTGAAGCATGTACGGACATCCAAAATATTTATCTAATCATCAATTTATTATATTTTAGTGACTGGAATGCGAAAAATCCGTTCGTTACGCAATTACGATCACGCACGCGTTCGTTTCGATTTTCGTCGTAATTAACCGAAAACCGCGATCGTACGACCAAACGAACCGACCTCCGAAACATTTTTGGACATATTTTAATTCCCTATGTTTTAACGTCTTTATAGAGCCTAAATATTGGGTTAACAGATGTTAAAAAGATAAAAAACCATCACAAACATGTGAAGGGACCTATTTGCAAATTTTGAAAATTCAGTCAGGGGGGCCGTGGCGTAGCGCGATGCCCCGAGGGGTACCGTCGCGTACAGCGAGGCCCCTGTTTTGACAGAAACATAACTGGCAGCTTCCAGCTGCATTCCCTTGCCACCAATTCGACAAATTTGCCACCTAGCCCGAATTTTCCACCCTTTAACCTGCTTCTAACACCTCCCTAACACTTGTTAACATCCTAGATCATTGTCATTACACTTGGCATGATCTTGATCATCTTTGGATCGTTATAAATACCATGTTCATGATCAATTTTGAGCTTTTGGTCACCTTCTTGCACTAATCAGCTACAAATCCGAATTTGCAACTATCTTGGGGCTATTTCTCTGGTCTTTGATCATTCCTTTGGTGTTTGTAAGTGTTCTAATCTTGTCCTATTCAGTTATCATAGCTTAAATGAACTAAAAATCAAATAGTTTGACTTTTAGTTTTGATCATGAATTGATCAAAATAAAGCTTAATTGAAACTTGCAATATGATGGTAATCAAGGTGTTTATGATCCCTAAAAATCATGCCTACTGATTCCCACCATTTCTAATCTTTTTGACAAGTCAAAGTTTTGGTCAAAATACGATTTTTGCGCATTGCAACGGATCTAAATTAGGGTGTCAAAACTGGTTGTTTTGATGCCAAAACCTTTTTTATAAAATTATTTTGATATGTCAAAACATGTCTAAATCATCACTCTCATTGTAGTGCTTGTTTAGAGTCGAAAAGTTGAACGATTTGACTACCGCTTTGACTTTCAAATCTGACCCATTTGGTGAATCTTTGGACCCGACCAAATACATAATTGTGACCATAAATATATAGGAAATAACACTCTGAGGTTATACCTTATGGTCATGATGTTTGGATTGTGTTATGATGATTGATTGTAATATTACTTAAAAACGACCAAAATGCCCTTTACGCAAACAAATCAACGTTAAGCATATGTAACACAAGATTTGACATGTAATCTGATCAAAAACGTTTTTAAACATGTTTAAGCATTTAAAACTTATTATGACACATATCTAACCATCCGAATGCGTTGTTACGCAAACGACACGTGAAAGTGGCTTAAACTACCTTAACAGGTCATAACGGGTTAAAAGCACTTAAAAATCTTTCCAACTCAGAATGTAAGCTTATTAAACCATATTATATGAGTTCCGACACTCACATGGTTTGTAAGACCTCATTCTATCCAAATCTTCTGATTTCAAGCCCCGATATTTACACTATTATTCATTTTTAGGACAGGCGTGATTTCTCGGATCTTTGAGCTTCGGTTTTCTTATTGATCCAAGAGTTACTTTGCTATCACATGTGAGTACATAGTTCCCCTATTTTATGCTTTCAAATATTTTGGGGTGATTCATATGTTCTAAAGGTTTTCAAGCTTTCAAAGTACAAAAGCGATGGTTTATATTAAACAATACGATTTCAATAATGTGAACGAACTTGTTGGCGTGTTATATTCATAACAAGAATGACATTCTTTAACAATGGCCAAGCTGACCAATAGTATGTTACGGCCCCTAGGACTGACAATCCCGTTACCAAATTTCCCGGGGTTTGTGGGGAAGTTTGGGAAGTGACTGAAACTGTAATTATAACATAATCTTTGGTGGTATGTTATACAGTTAAGGGACACCGTGGTGGTCTCAAACAAGTCAACGAAGGTTTGAATGTATTCACGAAACGACCAAAAGTTTTCATAGTTAAAACAAGGAACGATGAACGATGAACAATGAACGATGAACGAATGAAGAATGGATTACAACAAGGAACAATGAACAATTGATTTATGACAATTGGTTTATGATAAGTGATTTAGATAACAGAGCGGGTGTAATGTAATAAAAGCATGGCGGATACGCCGCTGGTACTTCCTAAATATAAGTGCTTTTATCACATTACATACGTGTCGTTATTTACAGTACTTGGACAAATGATTTCAAACGATGACACACAACGATTTTCGATGAAAGATACAAACCATACGAGTTATTTCAAGATGATTTACAACTTGGATTTACGAACAAATGTTTTTGAGTCAACGTTCATGGCTACAAGATTTTATATACTTTTACGCTTTTGTTTTAGACGAATAGTTCTTGCAATGTCAAATGCTTTCAAAACAAGGTTTTCACTTACGACTGTAGTATTCGGATTATATTGCAATATATACAAAGCCATGAACTTGACACACTCACAAAACGTGTCACACCCTCAATTTCCACTTGCGGAGTTTTACCGCGAGGCGTGTGAACAAACCAGAATCTGAAACACTAGTACGTCGAACGACTCTACATGATTTGATAATACGTTTTCCAAAATCGTTCATTTTAGATTTTATATCAATTACCAATATTTAGCAGAGCATTAGTTTTAAGTTTGAGCGGAAGCATAAATAAGTAGTGATGCGGGCGCCAACACAAACGCCAAAACAAATGAAAAATCCCAAAACAATATTAATAATTAAGACTCGATAAAGATGTCTTGTTCAATGCATGTGCGTGCACCTAGAGCTCCTAGTGTCCTGAGAAACATGTAAAGAAACAAGTGTCAACATTAAAGATGAGTGAGTTCACAGGTTTTCATAAATTCGTTTGTTCGGTTATAGTTTGATTACTCCGTTATCCCCAACCCGGGATAACGTATAAGTTCCATTATTCCAATCCCGGAATAATAAGTTGTTGCTTCCAATATTCCCATCCCGGAATATTAAGTTGTTGCTTCCAATATTCCCATCCCGGAATATTAAGTTGTTATTTCCATTATCCCCAACCCGGGATAATAAGTTGATGTTTCCAATATTCCAAACCCGGAATATTAAGTTGATCCGTAATTAAGTTCAATGTTAATATATATAGGTAGCTAGCCTAAAGTCATGTCACTAAGTGTTCGCGATCGAAGCTGACTGTTGTGCCTCCGTTTTGCCAGGCCTATCACATGACCATGGCGGTGTTAGGTCAATTATTCACCCGTTGACCATACCAGGTCGGCTAGCGCGACTAGCTCGGATGGGGCTTGTCGGGCCCAGTAGTACTACTTATAATTCCCCCGCTATTTAACCCAAATACTAACGATCCGAGGAGATTGTCGAGGACTTAAGTGATAAAGCTGCTTAGTGACCATAACATTACATTAACATTAACTTAGTTACCGTATAGTTACGTGACGTTAAATTCGTATAACGTAAAGAGATTGAGTTTGAGAGTGTATACATGTTTCTCCCCCTGTTGTTTAAAAACCGGATAAAGTTAGGGGCCGTGAACTCACCTTTATTTGCTCGGTTAGTGTAGCAAAGATGTTATAAGAGATGGGACCGCTAGTTGCGTCCTAACAAACCAATTAATCCCACGTAAGTGTGTAATCACACCAATACAAATTCCACACGCAATTAACTCACAAAGTGATACACACAAACAACATATCTAACACTCAAACATGCATGCAAGTATTTTCATGTGATCATAGTAATCAAACAACTTATCATGAACATATTCCAAATCCATGCAACACTTTAATGCATAAAATCACAAGTTATCAACTTTCTGCTTAACACTCAATTATTCAGCTGTTTTCTAGGATTTTTATAAAATAGTTCTAACATTCCAAAAATTCCCATATTTTTACAGTAGGTGACATTTATACCATAGAAATTTATATAATTTTTCCAAGTCCTAAATCTTTACCAATTAACCATAAATATTAATTCATTAAGCTTCAGTCAGATTTACCGCTTTCTGACTGCAGTCCACGGAAGATTTTATTTAAAAATCACTGATCGTCCGATTAACAAAATTCCAGTTGGAGTTGCCCGGAAATTTCTATACCTAGTTGCTGTACAAAATTCATGACTAACTCCCTACTGATTTTAAAATCTAGCTTGACAAACAACTAGCAAAATTTCAGGATTTTCACAGTTTTAGTTACTGAACTTATTTAGCCCTTTAAAAATATCAAACGACTTCAGAAAATTATGAATCCAGCGCCATTAGATTCCTTATTCAAATCTCTACGTTCTAGACATCAGAAAAATCCGTTTTTCAACAACTAACGACCAAGTTACAGCCAGATGAAGTCGGCTGTAACTATTACTCAGCCACTGATTCATCATCTCTTTATCATAAACTCATGTAATCCCGCTCATGCGATTAATCTAGGCGATCTAAAACCGATTTCTAATCCTAGATTAATACCAATATCTCATCCATGCAACCCTAGTTCTTACTTCTAGTTATTATAAACAAAACACACTTGCAACCTTATGAGATCCGCAAACAAGTATACATGCATATCAACAATGATCAATTCAGCCGATTACATATAATACATCTATTATCCGAAAACAATCATGCGTATACACACAGTCAATTCAGCAGACTACTTGTAAGCACATATAATCCGAAAACAAGCTGATCAATTCGTTCAAGCATATATATATATATACATCCGAAACATTTATATCATCTATCTCATTCTATTATGCAAGATCCGAAAACTATACCACCATGCAATCTGAGAACAGCAACAATCAAGATATATATATCCGAACATGATATGACAAATTCGAGTCTTTTAACGGTAGAGTAAACGAACCGTGATTTAGATAGGAACCGATGATCAACAAAAATCGCTGCCGAGGACTGAGATGGCGAGGGCTATTGCGACCGGGAGGAAGGAAAGGGCTGATCTCGTGACTGAGGACCGAAGCTAAACTGTTTGTGATCGAGGTGGGGTGTATTATGATTGAACTGACGATCGAGAGAATGAGTAAGGGGCTGCCGTCGGCTGCTAACTTCAACTAGGGTTTTTATAATTTTTGAAGGAGAATGCATAGATGATATAAATAGGCAAAGAGGGAGGTGAGGGTTGCGGTTTTAGATAAGCATTCGTGGCCGAGGATCCTAGGTTGGTTCGGTTTGGTTTTGATCGTATGGCCGAGGACTAGGGTGAGTTAGTTTGGTTTGGATGTGATCTCGCGGCCAAGTACTAGGGTGGGTTCGGTTTGGGTTTGACTCGCGGTTTTGAACTGGATCTCGGCCGAGAGTGTTTTGGTTTAGGGTTTAGGTTTGCTCTCGGTTTGGATTTGATCTTTGCCGAGAACTTGACTTGAGTTAAAGTTTAAAACTTGTTACTCCTAGGGTCACAATGAATCGAAGTAGGTTCACGTCGCGGTTCGGTTTAGTTCGTGTACATATCTACATTAATTATTCTATAACTAAAAGTTCACACAACACACAACACGTCTTTAATCCATGCACGTTTAATACTTAGCACATATACTATTCGACAAGTGTCACGTGTAAGTTATCCGAAAAACCCGGGATATCACATTATCCCCATGTTGAAAGAATTTTCGTCCCGAAAATTGAGTAAACGCGGTTTAGCATGTAACGTACATGTTTAGAGTGCCACGCACAAAGAGTTAGTTCGTTTATAATGGTACGCAACGTTACAAGAAGTTCCCAAGTGTCATACACAAAGATTTCCAAGTGCCATGCACAAGAATTTAGTCAACAATGGTACACGAAAGTATGAGAAATTTCCAGGTTGTCACATCATCCCCTTGTTGAAAGAATTTTCGTCCCGAAAATTTAGTTACTGGTATCGTTAGTTTGCTGCTCAGTTGCGAAGAGGTGTGGGTATTTGCTTTTCATTTGATCCTCTCTTTCTCACGTGAACTCCGGTCCACGCTTAGAGTCCCAACGAACTTTAACGATTAGAATCTTGCTGTGCCTTCGAGTCTTGATCTCACGATCCATGATCTCAATAGGCTTTTCCACGAAGTGTAGTTGTTCATCCACTTGGATCTCATCCAATGGAATAACTAAAGTTTCATCTGATAGGCACTTCTTCAGATTTGAAACGTGAAATACGTTGTGAACTCCACTGAGTTCGGCAGGAAGGTCTAATTGATATGCTACGGGTCCAATACGTTTCAAGATTACAAACGGGCCTACATACCGTGGGTTAAGTTTGCCCCGTTTTCCAAAGCGGATTACACCCTTCCAGGGTGACACCTTTAGTAGGACGCGATCGCCTACTTGAAATTCAAGCGGTTTGCGTCGTTGGTCAGCGTAGCTTTTCTGTCGATCTCGTGCCGCCGCCATGCGGTTTCTGATTTGTACAATCTTTTCAGTAGCCTCAAGTATTAACTCACGGCCTGTGAGTTGACTGTCACCGACTTCTGCCCAGCAGACCGGTGATCTACATTTACGACCGTATAATGCCTCAAACGGTGCTGCCGAAATACTCGTATGATAGCTGTTGTTATATGAGAATTCTACTAGAGGCAGGTGAATTTCCCAATTATTTCCGAAGTCCACCACGCATGCCCTAAGCATGTCCTCCAAGGTCTGTATGGTCCTTTCACTTTGACCATCAGTCTGAGGGTGATAAGCTGTGCTCATATCTAAGCGGGTTCCCAACGCTTTCTGGAGTGACTGCCAGAAGTTTGACGTGAAGCGAGCATCTCTGTCTGAGATGATGGACGTTGGCACTCCGTGCCGAGAAACTACTTCCTTAATGTAGATGCGAGTCAACTTCTCCATCTTATCCGTTTCTTTAATAGCTAGGAAGTGTGCGGACTTAGTTAAACGATCCACGATCACCCAGATGGTATCGCAACCACCCAAGGTTCGCGGGAGTTTAGTGATGAAATCCATTGAGATCTGATCCCATTTCCACACTGGGATCTCAGGTTGTTGGAGTAGCCCCGATGGCTTTTGATACTCCACCTTGACTTTTGCACAAGTCAAACATTTACTCACGTAGGTGGCTATATCGGCTTTCATGTTGGGCCACCAATACGCAGCTTTAAGGTCTTGATACATCTTATCCGAACCCGGATGGACAGAGTATCGGGATTTGTGAGCTTCATCAATGACTAGCTCTCTAAGGTTTCCGTAGAGAGGTACCCATATGCGATTCATGAAATACCGGGCTCCATTGGGCTTTACTTCCCAATCGCGTTCCATTTTTCCCACTGATTCGGCTTTGATGTTTTCCTCCTTAACTGCTTCTAACTGGGCGTCGCGTATTTGATCGGGTAGCCCCGAATGAATAGTGAGTTGTAGTGCTCGTACACGACGAGGTTTTAGGTGTTCCTTCCTACTGAGGGCATCAGCTACCACGTTAGCTTTACCCGGGTGGTACCGAATGGCACACTCATAATCGTTTAAGAGTTCGACCCAGCGACACTGTCGCATGTTCAACTCCTTCTGATCAAAGATGTGTTGGAGGCTTTTGTGGTCTGTTAAGATTGTGCACTTCGTTCCATAGAGGTAGTGTCTCCAAATCTTAAGTGCAAACACTACTGCTCCCAATTCCAGGTCATGCGTCGTGTAGTTTTTCTCGTGAACCTTCAGCTGTCGCGACGCATACGCGATGACCTTATCGCGTTGCATGAGTACGCATCCCAATCCCTGAATGGAAGCATCACAATACACTACGAAGTCATCTGTCCCTTCCGGCAAGGACAGAATGGGTGCACTGCAAAGTTTCTGCTTCAGCAATTGAAATGCTGCTTCTTGTTTTTCACCCCAAGCATACTTGATGCCTTTCTGGGTGAGGGTAGTGAGCGGTTGTGCGATCTTTGAAAATCCCTCAATGAAGCGTCTGTAGTACCCAGCCAATCCCAAAAATTGGCGGATCTCCGTCGGTGTCTTAGGTGCTTCCCAATTTTTTATGGCTTCAATCTTGGCAGGGTCTACATGGATACCCTTTTTATTCACGACGTGCCCGAGAAACTGAACTTCCCGGATCCAGAAATCACACTTCGAGAGCTTGGCATATAGCTTTTCCTGTTGAAGTAATCCTAGCAGTAATCGTAGATGCTCAGCATGCTCTTCTTCGCTTTTGGAGTAGATGAGTATGTCATCGATGAACACAATGACAAATTTGTCGAGGTATGGTTTACACACGCGGTTCATGAGGTCCATGAATACCGCAGGTGCGTTAGTGAGACCGAATGGCATGACCAAGAACTCGTAATGGCCATACCGAGTGCGAAATGCTGTCTTAGCGATATCCTCCTCCCTGACGCGTAGCTGATGGTAACCGGACCGTAAATCAATCTTAGAGTAGTAACTTGACCCTTGCAGTTGGTCGAATAGATCGTCAATGCAAGGTAACGGGTATCGGTTCTTGACAGTAACCTTGTTGAGTTCCCTATAGTCGATGCACATGCGGAAAGTCCCGTCCTTTTTCTTGACAAAGAGGACTGGAGCTCCCCATGGCGAAACGCTTGGTCGGATAAATCCTTTTTCTAGCAGCTCTTGAAGTTGGGTAGACAGCTCCTGCAGCTCTGCTGGAGCTAGGCGGTATGGAGCCTTGGCGATAGGAGTTGCATTGCTTGCCAATTCGATTTCAAACTCCAATTGTCGATGTGGTGGAAGACCAGGTAGTTCTTCTGGGAATACATCGGAGAAATCACGGACGACAGGGATGTCTTCTATACGTTTCTCGTCCTTAGGCTGTTCGGTAATTAGTGCGAGAAAAGCGAAGGAATTCTTTTTCCGAAGATACTTCTGCGCTTGCATGTATGAGATGATGTTGGTGACGGTGCTTGCCTTATCGCCTTGTACTGTCAGGATTTCGTCGTTCGAGAGTGGAATACGGATAGACTTTTCGAAGCAGAGAACTTCAGCCCGGACGTCGGATAGCCAGTCCATTCCGACTACCACGTCAAAACTACCCAGGGTAGTTGTCATCAGATCGATGGTAAAAGTGTGGCCCGCGAGTTTGAGTTGACAGCCGGATACGATTTGGGTCACATCTACCGATTTACCATTGGCTAATTCTATAACATAAGGGGTCTCTAATGGTTTAAGCGTGAGATTTAGGTTCTTCCTAAAAGACTCAGATATAAAACTCCTATCCGCACCCGTATCAAAAAGCACAGTAGCAAAATGTTCATTAAGGGGAAACTTACCGGTGACCACGTTCGTGTCGTTTCTGGCCTCTCCGCGGCCCAATGTGAATGCACGACCTTTGGCACCTCCTGTGCCACCGTTCCCATTATTGTTGTTGTTGTTATTGTTGTGGTTGTTGTGCTTGTGGTTGTTTCCACCATTATTGTTGTTGTTGCGCAACTGTGGGCAGTCTCTTCTGAAATGAGCAGTGCTACCACACTGATAGCATCCCCGGTTTATACCCTGCTGCTGACCCTGGGGCTGATTCTGATTTTGTCGGGGCATGGTTTCCCCACGACAATCCTTTGCCACATGTCCCATCTTGCCACATCTGTGGCAGCGAATTCCGGCACAAGGGCCGTGATGATGAAGATTGCAGCGATTGCACTGCGGCTTTCGACCTACATAGCCGCCTGCATTCTGGTTGTTGTTGTTGTTGTAGTTGTTGGCGGGATGATTTTGATGACCCCGGTGGCTGTGGTAATGATTGAACCGTTTCTGGTTCCCTTGCTGTGGATGAGATGACGAAGACTGTCGAGTAGTGGAGTCTTCAAACTTTCTTTTGTTATCTGGGGCAACTTCAGTGGTACCCCGTGCTGGCAGTTTCTTCTGTTCCACCGCTTTATCGGTGAGTTTGTGAGCCAATCGGATTGCTTGATGTTCTGTTACAGGGTTACTAGACATCACCATTCCCTGAATTTCCGGAACCAGACCCCCGAGATAGAACTCGAGTCTTTTCTCCACCGTGTTGGCCAATTCGGGGCATAGGAATACTAAGTCATGATGTTTTGCAGTGTAGGCTTCAATTTCCGATCCCACCATCTTGTGGTTCCATAGAGCTTGCTCCAATTGTTGCACTCTGTCTCGTGGACAGTACTCCTCTTTAATCAGGGCCTTGAACTCAGTCCATGCCATTGCATTCGCAGCTATAAGCCCACGTGTTTGGACTTGGGCATTCCACCATGTCAGTGCCCCATCTTCCAGTGTTGAGGCTGCATATTTGACCTTGTTGGCCTCGAGGCAGTTGCACATTTCGAAAACAGATTCCGTTTTTTCGATCAAGCGGACCAGTCCAATGGGTCCTTCCGCCCCCGAGAATTTGCTGGGCTTTGCGTCCAGAAACATCTTGTAGGGGTTAAAGCCCCCTCCTGCTGACAGAGGACAGGAAGTCAGCAAGGAATTTTACTAGCCTCACTATTAGATTTTCACGCAAAAATTTAATAATGGTTACCTGCCGGCTGGTTCTGAACACCCGCTAAAGCTGCGTTCACATGCTCCTGAATCATGGCAGCTAGTTCTTCGGGTGTCAAGTTAAGGTTTCCACGTCTTCCAGTCGCCATTTAGATCTTCGAAACACAACACAAACACACCCCGATAAGTCTATATATCCAATATAGCTATCCTACTTCGTACTTTAATAATTAGTATGTTATGTCAACTCAATATGTTAAATAGTCAAAAGAAATACTTGATTAACTGAAATCTCAACGTCTTACAAAAGTGCAAATCAAACATACGAATTCACTATAAAGTCTCAAGTTTAAACACAAGTGGGAAAATAATAAACTGAAGGAAAACAAATAAAATAAGCGGGACGTGTCAATCATCTACGTCTCCATCCCCCAAGTCACTGTCGTTGCCGTCATCCTGTGCGGCATCTCCAGCTTCCTCAGCTGGGTCCTCCTCCGGATCCTCTTCAGGATCCTCCTCCGGATCCTCTTCAGGATCCTCCTCTGGATCCTCCTCTGGATCCTCCTCTACCGGCACTTGAGGGGCCGGTGCTGGTGCAAGTGCTTGATTTTGCAGTTCCTGAATGTTCCAACTATTTTCCAGGACTCTGTCCTCAAGCCAGTCAGCTCTTATCTGCTCAGCACGCAGATCTCTGGCTATGGTGTTACGAGCTATCTTATTCGTACGATGCTCTTCCTCTAGCGAGTCGGTCTGTCCTGTAAGGTGTCGGATCATCCATCCTTGTGCCAGGATGGTTTCCTGCATTCTTTCTAGCTGTTTTTGTTGTGTATGTACCAGGATTCTAAGCATGTCAATTCCTATTTCTACAGAATTAACCGGTTCAACCGGTACAGCAATAGTTGGGCGTAGCGATGACTCCTCCCCCAGAGCGAGCCTCTTCCTCGCCGCTGAGCGTGTCTCCACGCCATAAGGTGGTATGGGTTCCACCATTGGTGCCTTTCCTGGTGCCCTTGGTGGCGTAAGTCTGTCGGACGATGATGACGATGAGGATGATGACATTGCCTGTTTGGTCGTGTAGTTAGTTACGAGTTGTTTTCATTTCTTATCATGAAGGTATAATCTACCAAACACGGTTGTGGCATATTGCATAACAAGATATAATAATTCGGTGCCAAACTAAGTCTAGTGTCGTGATATCAGCTATAGTTTAGGTCTACTTCTAATGCAAACCTGGTTCTCTATAGCTAGTGGCTCTGATACCAATCTGTCACACCCTCAATTTCCACTTGCGGAGTTTTACCGCGAGGCGTGTGAACAAACCAGAATCTGAAACACTAGTACGTCGAACGACTCTACATGATTTGATAATACGTTTTCCAAAATCGTTCATTTTAGATTTTATATCAATTACCAAGTTTGAGCGGAAGCATAAATAAGTAGTGATGCGGGCGCCAACACAAACGCCAAAACAAATGAAAAATCCCAAAACAATATTAATAATTAAGACTCGATAAAGATGTCTTGTGCAATGCATGTGCGTGAACCTAGAGCTCCTAGCGTCCTGAGAAACATGTAAAGAAACAAGTGTCAACATTAAAGATGAGTGAGTTCACAGGTTTTCATAAATTTGTTTGTTCGGTTATAGTTTGATTACTCCGTTATCCCCAACCCGGGATAACGTATCAGTTCCATTATTCCAATCCCGGAATAATAAGTTGTTGCTTCCAATATTCCCATCCCGGAATATTAAGTTGTTGCTTCCAATATTCCCATCCCGGAATATTAAGTTGTTATTTCCATTATCCCCAACCCGGGATAATAAGTTGATGTTTCCAATATTCCAAACCCGGAATATTAAGTTGATCCGTAATTAAGTTCAATGTTAATATATATAGGTAGCTAGCCTAAAGTTATGTCACTAAGTGTTCGCGATCGAAGCTGACTGTTGTGCCTCCGTTTTGCCAGGCCTATCACATGACCATGGCGGTGTTAGGCCAATTATTCACCCGTTGACCATACCAGGTCGGCTAGCGCGACTAGCTCGGATGGGGCTTGTCGGGCCCAGTAGTACTACTTATAATTCCCCCGCTATTTAACCCAAATACTAACGATCCAAGGAGATTGTCGAGGACTTAAGTGATAAAGCTGCTTAGTGACCATAACATTACATTAACATTAACTTAGTTACCGTATAGTTACGTGACGTTAAATTCGTATAACGTAAAGAGATTGAGTTTGAGAGTGTATACATGTTTCTCCCCCTGTTGTTTAAAAACCGGATAAAGTTAGGGGCTGTGAACTCACCTTTATTTGCTCGGTTAGTGTAGCAAAGATGTTTATAAGAGATGGGACCGCTAGTTGCGTCCTAACAAACCAATTAATCCCACGTAAGTGTGTAATCACACCAATACAAATTCCACACGCAATTAACTCACAAAGTGATACACACAAACAACATATCTAACACTCAAACATGCATGCAAGTATTTTCATGTGATCATAGTACTCAAACAACTTATCATGAACATATTCCAAATCCATGCAACACTTTAATGCATAAAATCACAAGTTATCAACTTTCTGCTTAACACTCAATTATTCAGCTGTTTTCTAGGATTTTTATAAAATAGTTCTAACATTCCAAAAATTCCCATATTTTTACAGTAGGTGACATTTATACCATAGAAATTTATATAATTTTTCCAAGTCCTAAATCTTTACCAATTAACCATAAATATTAATTCATTAAGCTGCAGTCAGATTTACCGCTTTCTGACTGCAGTCCACGGAAGATTTTATTTAAAAATCACTGATCGTCCGATTAACCAAATTCCAGTTGGAGTTGCCCGGAAATTTCTATACCTAGTTGCTGTACAAAAATCATGACTCAACTCCCTACTGATTTTAAAATCTAGCTTGACAAACAACTAGCAAAATTTCAGGATTTTCACAGTTTTAGTTACTGAACTTATTTAGCCCTTTAAAAATATCAAACGACTTCAGAAAATTATGAATCCAGCACCATTAGATTCCTTATTCAAATCTATACGTTCTAGACATCAGAAAGTCCGTTTTTCAACAACTAACGACCAAGTTACAGCCAGATGAAGTCGGCTGTAACTATTACTCAGCCACTGATTCAGCATCTCTTTATCATAAACTCATGTAATCCCGCTCATGCGATTAATCTAGGCGATCTAAAACCGATTTCTAATCCTAGATTAATACCAATATCTCATCCATGCAACCCTAGTTCTTACTTCTAGTTATTATAAACAAAACACACTTGCAACCTTATGAGATCCGCAAACAAGTATACATGCATATCAACAATGATCAATTCAGCCGATTACATATAATACATCTATTATCCGAAAACAATCATGCGTATACACACAGTCAATTCAGCAGACTACTTGTAAGCACATATAATCCGAAAACAAGCTGATCAATTCGTTCAAGCATATATATATATATACATCCGAAACATTTATATCATCTATCTCATTCTATTATGCAAGATCCGAAAACTATACCACCATGCAATCTGAGAACAGCAACAATCAAGCTATATATATCCGAACATGATATGACAAATTCGAGTCTTTTAACGGTAGAGTAAACGAACCGTGATTTAGATAGGAACCGATGATCAACAAAAATCGCTGCCGAGGACTGAGATGGCGAGGGCTGTTGCGACCGGGAGGAAGGAAAGGGCTGATCTCGTGACTGAGGACCGAAGCTAAACTGTTTGTGATCGAGGTGGGGTGTATTATGATTGAACTGACGATCGAGAGAATGAGTAAGGGGCTGCCGTCGGCTGCTAACTTCAACTAGGGTTTTTATAATTTTTGAAGGAGCATGCATAGATGATATAAATAGGCAAAGAGGGAGGTGAGGGTTGCGGTTTTAGATAAGCATTCGTGGCCGAGGATCCTAGGTTGGTTCGGTTTGGTTTTGATCGTATGGCCGAGGACTAGGGTGAGTTAGTTTGGTTTGGATGTGATCTCGCGGCCAAGTACTAGGGTGGGTTCGGTTTGGGTTTGACTCGCGGTTTTGAACTTGATCTCGGCCGAGAGTGTTTTGGTTTAGGGTTTAGGTTTGCTCTCGGTTTGGATTTGATCTTTGCCGAGAACTTGACTTGAGTTAAAGTTTAAAACTTGTTACTCCTAGGGTCACAATGAATCGAAGTAGGTTCACGTCGCGGTTCGGTTTAGTTCGTGTACATATCTACATTAATTATTCTATAACTAAAAGTTCACACAACACACAACACGTCTTTAATCCATGCACGTTTAATACTTAGCACATATACTATTCGACAAGTGTCACGTGTAAGTTATCCGAAAAACCCGGGATATCACATTATCCCCATATTGAAAGAATTTTCGTCCCGAAAATTGAGTAAACGCGGTTTAGCATGTAACGTACATGTTTAGAGTGCCACGCACAAAGAGTTAGTTCGTTTATAATGGTACGCAACGTTACAAGAAGTTCCCAAGTGTCATACACAAAGATTTCCAAGTGCCATGCACAAGAATTTAGTCAACAATAGTACACGAAAGTATGAGAAATTTCCAGGTTGTCACAAAACGTATGTACTCACCGCATATTTTTGCTGACTCGTTGTCGCATATGTTTCACGGAACATTGCTTGATGATACTGATGCATGCTCATATAGGATTTCGACGGGCCTTAGCGACTGTAAAACAAGAAAGACAATAACTATGCATGTTAAGTTTGTTTGGTTGTTTTAAAACGTTCTAGACAATTATGACAGTATAACCTATGTTTAATATCGAATTAAAACAAACTTCAAATACCATGTGTTGTTGAAACAATCTGTTAACGCGACTCCCTAAGTGTTTCCGCCACGTGTTGTTTTACGCGATTTGGGGTATTACACTTTCGATCTTTAGTTCTTGTATAAACTTTAACATCTTGATCTTCATATCCTCTTCATCTTTCTTGAGTTTGTCTTGATAAAACTTTAATCTTCATGCTCCCCTTTGCTTTAAGCTTTACTGTAGGACCGATCCTTGATGCTTAGGAACCTAAATTTGATATCTAACGTCCATAATAGCGGAAATATTACGTCGTGTTACCAATAGACAAGAATTAATCAGTTAAACGTCAGTTTTATTGATCAAACATTCTAGATACAAGCTGACAGAGCTTCGCCTCTACAATGCCAAAGTTACAAATAAGAGATCTAAGCTAGGTATATATAGACATCCAAGTTCAGCCCAGGGAGGACACAAGTTCGGCCGAACATGCATACATTTCATGCTCATGAGCGAACTTGGCTACAACACTTCATAAATACTTCATAACCTAGCCTATTCAGCTCTATACAATACAGACTCGATATAAGACTAAGACATAGACATTATGCACCAACAGACTCCCCCTTGGATATCGTCATCGTCTTTTATCAGTCTTTAAAACTCTGTCTTCATATAAACGTTAACGCACCCGACCAAAGAAGTTCTTGAAAGTCTTCTTTCGTCTCTCTTGTTTCGAAATAAACGTCTTCCAGAGATTCCAACCTTTATCAGCTTCGTAATTAATCATCTTCCACAACAACTGATCAATTGTCTTCATATGTTAAGTAGCATTCACTATGTGTACTAGCTCTTCCATATCCCAATACGGCAATGTCTATAAATCAAAAAGATATTTGAAGTATTGTACTCCAAATTCTCTTTTGATTGCATATACGTTTAGCTCCTTAAACCATCCCAACTAAGTATATCTCCCAAGGAAACATCTTTATTTCTGGTGAAGAATGCTAGTGGACGTCGAAACTTATGTTCACGTGGCATCTCCTTGAACAAGGATTTTTTCGCTTCAGCTATCTCTTCTTTGGTCATCGGTTTAGGAATTTTTCCTTCTCGTAGCTCTTCAGCAATCCTATCTTTCAACATATCTTCATTAAGCTGTTTATACATCTCTTCAAATGTAGGAAAACTTTCTGAATTTTGACCGACGTACTTAGCTTTCTGATCTGATTCATCATCTGAGGACCAATATTCAACTATCACATGAATGTACTCATCGGCTTCAAACCTTCTTTCGTACTGATACTCTTTAGGTTCAAATGTGTTGACATT
The DNA here is from genome assembly GCA_947069175.1 of Scalesia atractyloides. Taxonomy (NCBI): domain Eukaryota; kingdom Viridiplantae; phylum Streptophyta; class Magnoliopsida; order Asterales; family Asteraceae; genus Scalesia; species Scalesia atractyloides. The sequence goes on from CAMTDV010000010.1 coordinate 21,088,399, forward strand.
TAGGACTTCTTCAAAATCAAACTCTAAGTTCTCAACTTCAACTAGTTTCACCAGATCTTCTTTCGAGTATTTATGTACAAACTCACCTTCTTCCACATTATGTTCCAACATTAGTATCAAAGACTTCTTAGGTACTGCAGTCACAGGCTTCGCAGAACAATCAATATCTAACAAATCAATATCTTCATCAGTTGGCACTTTCTGCCCTGACTCCCCCTGGCTTTTATCTTCCATCTTATTCGATTCATCGTTCATAAGATCAGAAAAATCAAACTCATCAGATACTTTAGCTTCATTGATCTTTAAACCTGTACCTCCCTGATCAAAATCATCACCACCTTGATCAAAATTATCGTCATCATCCCCAACGTTCCAATCCTCGTAACCTTCATCCTCTTCATCTTCATTCTTATCTTTCTTTTCAGTTTCATCATCATCTTTTTCTTCAGTAACAACAATAGGATCAGAAGGCTTAACATATTCGTCAACCTTTTGAATATCAGACTCAGAAGCTTTCAAAACATCTTCAATTGGCTTCTCAGGAATATCAGAAGATTTTTCAGCAGTAGATTTAGGAGCTTCACCCTCAACCTGCTTTCCTTTACCACTTCTGGGCAATTCTTTCTCAGCACGTTCCTTGGCTTCTTGACGATCCAGACGATCGTATTCAGCAATAAAATCAATATTCAGATTGTTAGATAACACCTTCTGTAATCTGATGAATCTTTGATCGTTCAATGCTTGAATTTTCTTTAATTCTGCAATCTCTGTCTGTAGTTTTTCATTGGCGTCCTGCAGACTTTCTATCAACGCCTTGAAGTATTCACGTTCATTCTCAAGCACCTTCACTTTATCGTCAAGTATTTCTTTTTTGACTTCGCTCTGATTCACCTTCTTTACAAGCTCAGCCTTTTCTATCTCAATCTGTGCAACTTTCTCTTCCAATACCTTCAAACGTTTTCTAACATCTCAGCATTAGTCTAGGAAAAACTCATCTAAGTCTTCAAGACTGATTAGACCGTGTGGCATATCACCAAACAAACTTCCCCTTGGTGCTTTGGTGTTGAATCTTTTGGTGTTGCAGTTTTTGGTGTTGACTTCTTAGGCGGAGAACTTTCAGGAACAGAAGTCTTTGGAGCACTAGGAGATTCAGCGATAGGAACTTCAACAAATTCAAACACATGAGGTTCTTGTGTAACTCCTGGCCTTTCAGCTTCAGCATGAATATTAATAGGAGGTTCTTGTGTAGCTCCTTTCTCCTGAGCACCAGAAGGTTCTTGTGTGGCTTCTGTGCTTTTCACCTTGCTTTTATATCTCTTGCTCACAACTTTCTGAGCTTTCTTTGCTTTTCGTTTCCCTTTTGTATGAGGTGACCCTGTAGTCTTCTTTGATATTTCGATTGCTAGAGACTTTGTACGCTTTGACTTTTTCTTTGGTCTCTCCTCATCGGATTCTTTTTCAGTGTTAGGATCAAAATCTGCATCTAATTTCCTTTCTTTTTCTGCTCTAATTTCTGCTTCTGTCTTTTCTGGCTCTTTATCAGATTCTTCATTCTCAGAAGTAGCAGAAATCACATCTTCTTGAGTAGACTTAACTATCTCTTGGCTTTCAATTACAACTGCAGCGCTCGATCCAGCAACTGCTTCAACATTTTCTGGTTATCCTTCATCGACAAGCATAGTTTCAACTTTCTTTGACGCTCGCTTCTTTTTTGACTTATCAGCTTCAGCCTTCAAAAACCATTCACTCCTTGCCTTAGGTTTGAATTCCTTAAACCATTCTCGTGTTCAGCATTAAGTTCTTTCTCATCGTCGCTACCATCTTTCTTCCATTTGTTGCCTGGCGGCGAAATATAGTTAGAATCTTTAATGGCTCCGAATACCGGCTTGGCAACAGGAGCTGAAGCTTGTTTCTGGAGCTTAATAAGCTTCTTCACCGTAGTCTCATCGAGATGAACTAGATAAAGAACGTCATTCGAATCTCGAGCAATGTTGGCATACTTCTCGTCAATTAACATCTATATAAACCTCGGATAAAGACACAATCTTGAATCCTCCATGTTTTTCGACATGTGTGTAAAAACTAGCTTCAAAACATTGAACAGCTTTTTCAAAATAAGCGTCGTTGCCATGCAAGCCAAATAATCATGTACATCATCCAAACCGGCTTTGCGATGGCTAAATGTATGATTTAACGCATGAATCAGAAGCTTGTAGGGGTTAGGCACTTCCCCTTTCTTTTGCGTTGGTTTGTTTACACTTCCTTTATAGCCCATGCAGAAAAAGCATCCGCGAACCATCTTCTCATCTAGATGAATCGGATCATCTTTGTTGTTTTTGAATTCCAGAATCCTTCGGATATCATCTTCAGTTACTGTGATCGGCTTGAGTTCATCACCAACTTGAACTGTAGAAGAGATCGTCTTCTCATCAGCTCTTAAACTCGCATTCATCCAGAAATGAACAACATGTGATTGATACGACACTGTGCGCTCTGTCATTGCTCGGCGAATATGACTATCTTCCAGAAATTTCAAAATACTGTCGTACTCCTTCAGTGACGGACAAATCGTTTTATCTAGCGTAACGCACGTATTATGAGTCTTTGAAAACTCAACAGAGATTGCCCGTGCTGGAACCTGTGCCTGAAAAACGATGCAAAACAATTAGCACGCTTTTCGAGAAAAAATCACAAAAATTTTCTAACACTTTAATCAAGTTCGGGTGTAGGACCGATCCTCGATGCTTAGGAACCTAAATTTGATATCTAATGTCCATAATAGCAGAAATATTACGTCGTGTTACCCATAGACAAGAATTAATCAGTTAACTGTCGGTTTCATTGATTAAACGTTCAGATTACAGACTAACAGAGCTTCGCCTCTACAATGCCAAAGTTACAAATGAGACACACAAGCTAGGTATTTATAGGTTTACAAGTTCGCTCCACATATGTAAGTTCGCCCGAACTTGCCTATGCAAGTTCGGCCGAACATGCTTAAACATGTAAACTCATGAGCGAACTTGGCTACAACTTTTCATAAATACTTCTTAACCTAGCCTATCCAGCTCTATACAATACAGACTCGATATAAGACTAAGACATAGACATTCTACACCAACAGGCTCCCCCTTGGATATCTTCTTTGTCTTTTATCCGTCTTCAAGACTCTGTCTTCATATAAACATTAACGTACCCGACCAAAGAAGTTCTTGTAGGGCTTCTTTCATCTCTCTAGTTTTGGATCCGGCGTTTGATCAGTAGGCGGTGGTCTTTTGAAGTTAGCCATCTTGAGCGAACTTTGTCTAACCGCATTTTCCATCTTTTCTTTAATCGTCGTTGCCATGCTAGCCAAATAATCTTGAACATCATCTAACCCGGCTTTGCGATGGCTAAACGTGTGAATTAGAGCATGCATCAAAAGTTTATAGGGGTTTGGCACTTCCCCTTTCTTCAGTGTTGGTTTATTCACACTCCCTTTATATCGCATGTGGAAGAAACATCCGCGAACCATCTTCTCATCTAGATGAATCAGATCATCTTCTTTATCTTTAAGCTCTAAAATTCTTCGAATATCGTCTTCAGTAACTATAATCGGCTTTATCTCATCACCAACGTGTACTGTTGAAGAGATTGTCTTCTCATCAGCACTTAGATTCGCGTTCATCCAGAAGTGGATAACATGAGAACGATAAGATACAGTGCACTCAGTAATAGCTTGGCGAATATGACTATCTTCAAGAAACTTCAAAATGCTGTCATATTCCTTCAGCGACGGACAAATAGACTTGTCAAGCGTAATACATGTGTTGTGACTTTTGGAAAACTCAACTGAGATAACACGCGCTGGAACCTGTGCATGAAAAACGACATAAAACAATTAGCACGCTTTTCGAGGAAAAATCACAAAAAATTTTCTAACACTTTAGTCAAGTTCGGGCGAACTTGATTAGTGTTAAAAACACTTATTTTAACAAGTTCGCCCGAACATGAAACACACATGTTCAATTTTTCCTAATGCAAGTTCGGGCGAACTTACTGTTTTATTATACAATTTTTCCTAAGTTCGGCCGAACATGTATGAGACACATGTTTCATGTTAAAAAAACAAGTTCGGTCGCACTTACAATACAAACAAATCATTTTTATTAACATAAGTTTGGTCGAACATGTAATGATCAAAAATATTTCAACACTCAAGTTCGGTCGATCATGTTCCTGATTTATTCAAGTGTGTTTTGGACAAGTCCGGTCGAACTTGACAACAAGTTCGGCCGAACTTGTTGTCTTCTTCAATCAGACCAAACAAATTTAAGCATGCAAACATGTATTCCAGTTCAATCAAAAACATTTTCTCGGTCGTTTTTAAGTATAGATAAAAGATCTATGATCAATTTTGTCCCATAACACCTAAAACTATCAGATTTTAAATTTTTTGATTTCGTTTTGTTTGTTTACAGTTCAATCATGATTTAGTTTCTATAATTAACTCTGCCATAGTAGTTGGTGTGCTAATCACCAAAAACTATCTTCAAATGGACAGTATAACGGCTTAAAACTGACAAATTCTCACAAGTTCTCTCAACAAGCTCAAGATCGCTCAAAACAGTCTTATAACAGATAAATGAGTTCGGCCAAACTTGAATGGTATTTATACCATGTCAAGTTCGGGCGAACTTGTTAAGCCCATCCTGAGGCCCAGAGAAGTTCGGCAACTTATCGTAAAACTAACAATCAGCCATATGCAAGTTCGGGCGAACTTGCTGATTGTTAAACTTGAATTGTATAGCAAGTTCGGCCGAACTTGTCAAACCTCAAAATTTTCAAACTTTTTCAAATTTTTCATTTTTAACCCTAAACTTTCCAACTTTTTACCAGTTATGAAAATCCACTCAGTTGACCAAGTCCAAGCTAATGACCTTGGTTAACCGATTTTTCTGCCGAGTCCAAGTTAATGACCCCGGTTTGACCCGTTACGAACAAACTGTTGATATTGTCAAAATCAAAGTTTCAAATTAATGAACTTTTCATCGTTTTATCTTTTAAGATATTAACAGATTAGCTCCTAGCCCAATGTCAAGGAGATTCCCACCAGTTCTAGCATCTTACCAGACTCCGAAGATCTGTTCTCCAACATTGGTTTGCTGAAAACAATGTAGAAATAAAATCTTTTTGTATTTTTGTAAGTTTATACTTAAACACACCAAAAATCTTTTTGATTTTAATCTGTAAAGATGAAATACAATGAAATAAGCAATGTAAAGTATGTACAAACATATTTGCAGACATATTTTTGTGAATTCGTGTCTAAGGATCATATCAGTTGATTGAGACATATCACCAGTAACGTTGACCTTTATATGACTTTAAGTTTTAAACTCGCTTACCTAGATTGTCGATATGTTTGTCCACTTAAACTTTACCACATTTCTCAACTGTTTCAAGATATCTTAAGATAGAATTCATGAAACTTGACTTATCTATGGTTCCCACTTCTTGAATATACTCCCGTATCCAGATTCCCTAGATTTCATCTTACAGGTGAATATAGCGTAATTGATATTTGTATCTGGGTTGTGCGAGACCTTGAGAGCTCAGGTTAGTACTACCGTACAGACAAAGAGATGAAGGCTCGTCTTTTTAAGGTGTGTTCCACTTAAGGAATCTTTTCAGCATTGCAAATGATTATATCTTTCGATATTTTCAATATTGCATGCAATATAAGGGTTTAAAGCGAAAGTATTATAGAAGTTCTAGGCCATTGCTTCCGCAAAATCCGAAGAACTTGTATAATACCCCAGATATCAATTATCTATAAAGACCTTGTATCTCAGAATCAGGCAATCTTTCAAATGAAATTTCGGAGTACTAAGTCCATATATCCTAGATGTGTTAATCCACAAGATTAACCAGTAGTAAAATTTAGTTTATATCTCGAAAACAGTTTACTGAACGTGTTAAGCCTATCGAACCATCTGCAGTAAGACTCGTTTATTACTTTTTAAAACTTTACATTTCTTTAGCATACTATGATAGTCCACTGATGTACTATCATTTCCTTTTAGGACACTGAATTCTTTTTGATTTTTTTTCAATGTTTTTGAACATTTTGAATTTTTGGATTTTAAAATTTTTCGAATGTTTTTGTATTTTCTCTAACATTTCTCCCCCTAAAATCAAAAACATCTTTTTGGATTTTTTATTTTAATAAAATTCTAAACGAGAAAGATATTTACAAACCAATGTGGATCACGCGAACTCGTCGTCCGATCCGTATTCAACCTCGTCATCCGCACCTGTCAGCAAATTTTTCATACCGTTAATTCTCAACAAGTATTTAAAACCGTGATAATGAAAATGGTTTGGTATAAAAATCAGCCTTTTGTTCGTCGGTGTGGATTTTTTCTATTCATACCAATTTCTTTTCATAGCAATCACGAATGAAATGATAACGAATTTCAATGTGTTTTGTGCGTGAGTGATGAACCGGATTTTTAGTTATATCGATGGCTGACTTGTTATCAACATACAACGGAGTGTCTAGAAATTGCAGACCAAAGTCTCTTATCTGTTGTTGAATCCACAGAATCTGTGAACAATAGCTGGAGGCCAGGTTACCATTGTTGTTCCAAAGAACTGGCATCCCGCTGTGGTTGATTTCTAGTTCATATTATCTACACCAAAATCGGAATCAGCATAGCCTGTGAGGTCGAAATTGTCGATTTTTGGGTACCACAAGCCGGTGCTTGGGCATCCTTTCAGATAACTGAAGATACGCTTCACAATTTGCATGTGTAAGATCCTCAGGCTTGACTGATATCTGGCGCATAGGCATGTTGGATACATAATATCTGGGCGACGCCATCAGATACATCTGTGATCCAATCATAGATCTGTATAATGTATCGTTAACTTTGGCTCCAGTCTCGTCAACGCAAATGCCATGATTGAGAGCAAGAGGCGTAGATAAAGGCTTCAAGCTTTCCATTCCAAACTTCTTCAAGATGTCGTGAACATACTTAGTCTGATGAATGAAAATACCATCCGAAAGCTGATCTACTTGCAAACCAAGAAAGAACTTCATTTCGCCCATCGAGGAAATTTTGAATTTCTTTTTCACGATTCCCTCAAACTCTTTGCAGAGACTATCATTTGTAGATCCAAAGATGATGTCGTCAACGTAGATTTGAACTATAATCAGATGGCCATCAACTTCTCTGGTGAAAAGAGTACTATCCACAGTTCCTCTGATAAAGCCATTTCCGACGAGATGTTGTGATAACGTCTCGTACCAAGCTCTCGGGCCTTGGTGTAGACCATAAAGTGCTTTATCTAGTAGGTACGCTTTCTTCTTGTTAAGTGGATCGACAAACCCTGGTGGTTGTCCAACGTACACCTTCTTGCGTAATTTTCCATACAGAAAAGCTGATTTGACATCCAATTGATAGACCTTAAATCCTTTCCATGATGCGAAAGCTAGAAATATTCGAATAGATTCCAATTGAGCTACTAGTGCATAGACTTCCGTGTAGTCTATCCCATCCTGCTGGTGAAATCCCTAGACAACAAGCATAGCTTTGTTATGAACAATAACTCCTCTATCATCACGTTTACACTTAAAGACCCATTTTGTATCAATAGCTTTCTGATTTTCTGGTAGATCTTCAAGCTTCCACACACCCAACTTCTCAAACTGCTTAATTCTTCTTGCATTGCTTGTACCTAGTTTTCATCTGCTAAAGCTTCATTAACTGTCTTAGGGTCAATCTGAGAGATGAAACATGAATGGAAACAATAGTTCTGGGTTGTAGCAACACGTGTATAGAAACCACTGAGTGCTTTATTAATTTGCCCTCGAGTTCTAACACCAGTTTGAAGTTCTACGATAATATTTGTTGACGGATGGTAGGAATATGATCGCGGCAATCCTTCACTTGGAACATCTACTGAGTTTTGCTGATTCGTGATATTAAGATCAACAACCAATTCAATGTTTGGAGAGCTTGATGAAGCTTCATTTCTGGTGTTCGGGACTGCAGATTGATTAAGAAGACTTGTTATCTGCTCCACTTCTTCATCTGAAGAAGATGATTCCCCATCAGCATCAAATATTGGTGCTTCATCTGAATCAGAATCTTGATTCTGAGGTATCTGAGCTCCGTTGTTGTATTCATTGGTTCAGTAGAGACATTCGTTGGAAGAATAGTGGGTGATGATAATGTTTCAGAAACATTTTCAGCCGGAACACCACTATTGTTTGAACTTGCGCCAGAAGAAGATGGATCCAACATGGGTTGATTAACCACAATTGGTCGAACAATTTTCTCTTGATTTGCTGACTGGTGAAGATAATATAACACTGCAACTTCTTCGTTAGTTGGTTCTTTGGGCAAGTCAATGACTTCCATAGGTCTTGATATATAAACAGCCACACGTCACCTTTCTGTTGAATAGGATCCGTGTAATTGAAACAATCCACGTGCTGTGCTTCAATAACCTTTCGCAATGAAGGAACATATACTCTTCTCAACGGACTCACATATCCAACAAAGAAACCTTCAAGAGATTTAGCTCCGAATTCGTCATCTTGGTCTATTACGGTACAAGGTGCACCGAATGGTTCTAGAATTTCAAATTTGGCTTCCATCAGTTTATCATCTCAAAACATGTTTTCTTTGTTGGTTTGACAGTGAGAACCCTGTTTAATATGTAGCAAGCCGCAGCAACCGCTTCACTCCAGAAGCTGATAGGAAGTTTAGAATCTGCAAGCATGGTCTCGCAGTTTCAATCAAAGTTCTGTTTTTCCGTTCAGCTACTCCGTTTGTTGTGGAGTACAGGGAGCACTAAACTCGTGCAAAATCCCTTTTGCGTTGCAGAATTCCTTCATTTTGTTATTCTTAAACTCTGTGCCGTTGTCACTTCTAATGCGTCTGACTGGCAGATGATAAATGTTCTCGAGTTTCTTGAATAGAATAACCAAGTTCTCGAACGCTTCGTCTTTTGATTCTTGAAAGAATACCCATGAATATCTCGAATAATCATCTGTCACGACCAAGCAATCTAAGTCTCCTGATATGCTTCGAAAATTTACAGGACCAAATAAATCCATGTGGAGACGTTCTAAAGGCAACTTGTTTGAGTTTAGAATTTTCTTCGGATGTGATTTCTTGATCTGCTTTCCCTTCTTGCATTCCAAGCAATGATCAGACATTTGAAAACTTTGAAGATTTACGCCTTCTACAAGATCATTATGAACCAAGAAATTCATTTTTCGTAAATGAATATGCCCCATCTTTCGATGCCAAAGAATATAATATTTTTTCAGTAGCCTTTGATACAAAACATTGTGCTGATTGTGATGAAGTGGTAGCAACACCCATGTCAAGAACATATAAATCATTCTCACGTGGTGCTTGCATCAGAATCCACTCATCTGGAATTTTGAATCCCGACTTCAAGATAATACATTCTTTATCATTGAAATGAACTGTGAATTTCTTGTCACAAATTTGCGATATACTCAGAAGATTGTTCTCAAGTTCTGTAATATAATTCATGCGATCAAAAGAAACTACACCATTAGAGAGTTTTCCCTCGGCAATTATCCTTCCACCTTGATTTCCTGCAAATCCAACATATCCCACATTGATAGCTTTAATGTCGAATAACAATGCCTTCATTCCTGTCATGTGCCGAACGCTCCACTATCCAAAATCCACTTTGAAAGTACGGATCTTTGGAGGCCCTGCAAAATTCAGAAATTAGGTGAAAAGCTCTACCCAAGCCTTCTTGGTCTTGGGTTTTACAGGATAACCATCAACAAAAGCATATTCAAGCTCATCAACATCATCAAAATCAAATTCATCATCTGTTTCAACAATGTTAATGTTTGAAAATTTCACTTTTTTCTTATCTTTTACAGATTTGACATTGTCGTTTTTAATTTCTTTCACATTCTCACTAGTCTTTACCTGCTCAGACTTAGTGATTTCAGTCTTTGATTCTTTTGTGTTGTCAATCTTTACTAGCTCAGACTTAACAACACCAGATGTTGTTGATCTTTTCTTGGCAATCCAGGTTTGAGATTTGATATTAGCCTTTTTGATGTAAAACTTGTTTTCATTAGATCTAGAAGTTTCACCTTTTTCGAAAATGTAATTTTCCAAAATCTTTTCAGACTTTGGTTTAACTTCTGGTTTTGACTCATTTCATTTCAAAATCTTTACAAGTTTTACAAACACTGGTTGCTTTGGTTTAACAACATTTGTTTCTCTTTTTCGAGGATAAGCCGGTTTTGATTTCGGACAATGTCGTGCCACATGACCAATTTCATTGCACTTGAAACATGTCCGATTATCAAGTGGATGTCCTCTAATTTGTGGTTTAACACTACTTGAGGTTTTGGCACCACTTGTAACCTTGGCTTTATCTCGAAGTTCTTTCTCTTTCTAGAACTCATCATTTGATTGCTTACCAATCAAATTCTCCTCATGAACTGTATTCGTCCCATATACAAACTTCATGTTTTTGTTTTTATATTGATGAAATGGTGACGGTTTCTTTACAGATTCATCAGTTTCTTCTTTTAAACCCAACCCCGCTCTCCGGTTTTCCGGATGATCACCACCATTTCTGTAATTGTTTCTTTTAGGTTTGGAATAGAATTTTTGTTCATTGATTACCAATACCTCTGATGTGACTTCCACGAGTTTAAAGAATTTATCAAGCAATTATTCTTTCACATTCTGAATCGAGAAGCTATCATCAAAGTATAGTCTATCCAAATCCTTAATTTTGTACATTACAATATTAGGAACGTCACTTAGACCATCTTCTAACGACTTATCGTCATTTTCAGATTGCGAATCAGAATTCTTTGAACTCGAGTTGGCGCTTTTGAAGATGCCATTATCAGAATCACTTAAAACATTTTCAACAACTTTGTTAACCATAGCGTTGTTCTCATCATCAGATTTAGCATAGACTATATCAATGTTCTCTGCAACTGGTTTTTCTTTTCAGAAAGTATTTCAACATTGAGTGCCTTGTCCATCCCGTCTGCAGTTTTAACACAGTATTTTTCGCAATGGGGTGGAGGAACATTGCTATATTATTTGACCGTTTTCTTTTTAGGTTTTTCTTCCGATGAGATTGTTGGAAGAATGTGATCGATAACATATGCATTAGTGGTATAACTTCTTAACGTCGAACTCTTTCAGTTTCAATTGTCATATTTTGAAGTTGTTGTTTGATTTCAGCAATAGTGTTGATATAAATGTTAATTGCTCTTTGTTTATCCATTACTGTACCACTCAACATTCTTATATTATCATGTTGTTCGGTGTTATTTCTGTCGAGTCTGCCATAATCATTTTTCATTTTGTCATATGCTTCTTTCATTGTGCGATAATCATATTTTAACAAATCGTTATGCACAATGTTTTCAGTGATGATCTTTGATTTTTCGGCACATTCGACACAAGGTTTAGTACATTTTGTACAAGGTTTCTCAACCTCTACAACTTGTACTTTGATAACTTCTTTCTCAATAATCTTTACCTCTGGACCTACCTTGGTTAGAGTTGCCATTAAAGCTTTATATGCCATGTCCTTGAGGTCTTCGACTTTCATTTCTTGAGTGATATCAACAATCACTTCATCAATGTTTTTCTCCTCAACCACTTGTTCTTTCATTCTTCCATCAAAGTGACCTGCAAAACTGTCACAAGAATTAGTGGATAAAATTCCTTGTCTCTGCATATGGATATATTCCTCTTCTTCATGCTCTTGATGCAAGTATTGTTCCAGAATAGCTTGTTCGAAAGCTACTGCTACCGCTGCCTCCTCTGAAGAATTATCTTCAACTATCTCTGCCATCAAAGCAACTCCGGTCTTTTTCCCAATATAAGAGTTCCAGTCAAAACCGTCATCTTCTGTAGACGCAACCATGGCTTTCTCCATGGTGTTGATGCAAGTATTGTTCCAGAATAGCTTGTTCGAAAGCTACTGCTTCTGCTGCTACCGCTGCCTCCTCTGAAGAATTATCTTCAACTATCTCTGCCATCAAAGCAACTCCGGTCTTTTTCCCAATATAAGAGTTCCAGTCAAAACCGTCATCTTCTGTAGACGCAACCATGGCTTTCTCCATGGTACTACTATTTGGCTTTTCTTGGATCTCAATCTGAGTTTTCTTCGGAAATGGTTGATATTGAAGCGCCTTCTTGTAAATTCATTCCCTCCACCTAAAGGACATTGATTCTGGTTGCCTCGGTGTTCTTACACTCTCTTTTAAAATGTCCCTTCTATCGACATCTAAAACATGTGACTTTGGATTTGTCAAAACCCAATTTGTTGCTGGAGTTTCCTATGTCACTGCCCGTGAGTGCAACGAACTTTTTCATTCTCCTGATGATCGAAGCTAAGGACCATTTGATTTCAATTAGTTCGAGCTCTTCCTCCTCTACCTCTTTATTATCTTCTGCTGTCATCTCGGAGTTTCCTATCTTGCCGGCAATAAGACATTCATAAGACTCTAAGACGGTAGCGAGTAGTGACATATGTTGTTTTACAACTTCTTCTGAAACAACATTGTTCAAGTTCACTGCAATGTTGCACTTGTAAACATTCGGATCAAAACTTTGTTGTTGGTTCTGATTTGCTTGACTTTGGAATGCTGAATTTGAACTAGTGCTCGAGTAAGAATTTTCTGGACTTTGGTCATACTGAGGCTGTGAATGATTCTGGATCTGTGGAGAAGCATTCATGTTTGCGCTAAAAGCAGTTCCAATTTTTGGACTCGAAATGTTATTTTGCATTCCGGTTTTATAGTACAAACCAATGTCTTCAACTACATTAGCGTTCTTTGATTTTACTATCTTCAGAAGCTCCATTTCGTGACCTTCGACTTTATCAATAAATGTTGACAACTTGCAGAAATCCCACTTATCACTATTCTTCAGAATCATCAAATACGTAGTCCATTCACCCTCTAGTAGTGCTTCAGCAAGTTTGTCGATGTATTATTGTTCTGTCTTCTCAAGCGTGTCTTCGCATTTGCACTTTGAGGTGACTGAAATGCTCAATCATTTGCTTAATGGTCTCATTCTTTAGCATGCTGAATATATCGAATTCTTTCAGAATGAGAGCCTTCTTGCTTCTGATCATTTCGGCACTGCCTTGGTATTTCTTCTTTAATGATAACCAGAGCTCTCTTGCTTTCTGGTAGCAAGATCAGAATATCTTCTTTGACAGACTGTTGGATGAGACTGATCATCTTTTTCTCTGCAATGTATTCGTCTCTCTGAGCTGTCGAGTAGTTGTACTTCTCAAGAACTTGTTGATGCTCATCTACCGGAATAGTGTAGCCTCTTTCAATTGATACCCAACCAGCAAAGTGCATGGCTTGAACCCAGTAGGTAAATTTCTCTTTCCATGCTTCGTATTCGTCCATGCTCAACAGCTTGGGCGGCTTGACGGTCGTTCCCATTTCGTTATCAAGATTGAGTTGATTAATCACGTTGGCGTTTGACGAACTAGCTCCGGACATATAAGCTCTTAGTTGATCTTCCATTGTGAATCACGAAACGTATACGCTGAAAATTTTTCAAAAACTTTGAAAACAGTTAGTCCTACTACAAGTTCGGTCGAACTTGTAGTGACAAATGATGAATTCTTGAATTTTCTAAAAAGTTCGTTTATCTTCGGTCGAACTTATAACCCAATTAAACAGATCTTCGAACAAACTTGTTCAATAGAACTTTGATGAAATACAAGTAAGTTCGGGCGAACTTACTTAAAATCTTCTTGATTTTACACAAGTTCGGTCGAACTTGATGTAAAATTAATGAAAATTTAGTATATTCGGGCGAACTTGACTCAAATTTCCTCAAAAATCACCTTAGTTCGGGCGAACTTACTAAAAAATCACTTGAAAAGTGATGTTTTAATGCAAGTCGGCCGAACATGGCCAACAAGTTCGTTCCAGAAAGTTTTCAAAAGCTTGTTTTTTCAAAATTTCGACATGAATTCGGTTGAATTTGGTCTCCAATCTTTCAAGGGTTTATCTTTGTTGTATTTTACATGATATATTCAAAATTAAAAAGATTTTGACCCTGAATTCTTCATTTTGTGATCAAAAGTTAAAGAAAAAGAAGAATGGAGTAGAATAGAAGTGATCTTGTCTTGATACTATCAAATCAGGCTGTTCTAGCTCTGATACCACTTGTAGGACCGATCCTTGATACTTAGGAACCTAAATTTGATATCTGACGTCCATAATAGCGGAAATATTACGTCGTGTTACCAATAGAGAAGAATTAATCAGTTAATTGTCAGTTTCATTGATTAAACGATCAGATTACAGACTGACAGAGCTTCGCATCTACAATGCCAAAGTCACAAATGAGACACACAAGCTAGGTATTTATAGGTTTACAAGTGCGCTCCACATGTGTAAGTTCGCCCGAACTTGCCTATGCAAGTTCGGTCGAACATGCTTAAACATGTCAACTCATGAGCGAACTTGGCTACAACTTTTCATAAATACTTCTTAACCTAGCCTATCCAGCTCTATACAATATAGACTCGATATAAGACTAAGACAGAGACATTCTGCACCAACACCGGGCGAACTTAATTAGTGTTAAACATTCTGATTTTAACAAGTTCGCCCGAACATGTATCTTACATGTTCAATTAAGTTCAAATGTAAGTTCGGGCGAACTTATCACTTAAATACATCAAAGTTCAAAAAACCTAAGTTTGGCCGAAGATATCATGTAAACCTTTTTATTAACAAGTTTTAACACAAGTTCGGTCGAACTTGACAACAAGTTTGGCCGAACTAATCGTCTTATCCAAACATTACAAGTCTTGTTCAAACATGCAAGAGTGCATTTCAGTTCAATCAAAATCAATTTCACGGTCGATTTGAAGTATAGATTAAAGATCTATGTTCAATTTTTTCCAACAACATCTTTAACTATCAGATTTTAACGATTTCAGATCCATTCAGTTAGTTCATGGTCAATTCATGGTTTAATCTCAAATCAGTACCTCTGCCATAGTGATTGGTGTGCTAATCACCAAAAACTAACTCAAATTGGACAGCGTAACGGTATAAAATTGTCAATTTCACACAAATGCTCTCAATGCTCAAGTTCGCTCTATTGTTTCTGATAACAGGTAAATGAGTTCGACCGAACTTGAATGATATTTATACCATGTCAAGTTCAAGCGAACTTGTTAAGCCTAACATGAGGGCCCATATGAGTTCGTGCGAACTTGTCTTTTAAAAACAACAACCAGCCATCTGCAAGTTCTGTCGAACTTGCTGATTGTTAAACTTGACTTGTTTAGCAAGTTTGGCCGAACTTGCCAAACCTCAAAATTTCAAACTTTTTCAATTTTTTCAATTTTTTATTTTAACCCCTGAACTTTCCAACTTTTTACCAGTTAAGAAAATCCACTCAGTTGACCAAGTCCAAGCTAATGACCTTGGTTAACCGATTTGTCTGCCGAGTACAAGTTAATGACCCCGGTTTGACCCGTTACGAACAAACTGTTGATATTTTCAAAAACAAAGTTTCAAATTAATGAACGTTTTATCGTTTTGACTTTTCAGATTTTAACAGATTAGCTCCCAGCCTGTTGTCAAAGAAATTCCCACCAGTTCTAGCACCTTACCAGACTTCGAAGATCCGTTATCCAACATTGGTTTGCTGAAAACAAATGTAGAAATAAAATCTTTTTGAAATTTGAAAGTTTATGCTAAAAAACACTGAAATTCTTTTTGATTTTAATCTGCAAAACTGAAATACTATGAGATAAGCAATGTAAACTATGTACAAACATATTTACAGACATATTTTTTTGACTTCGTGTCTAAGGATCATATCAGTTGATTGAGACATATCACCAGTACCGTTGACCTTTAGATGACTTTAAGTTTTAAACTTGTTTCCCTAGATTGTTAATATATTTGTCCACTTAAACTTTACCACATTTCTCAACTGTTTCAAGATATGTTATGGTATGATTTATGAAACTTGACTTATCTGTGTTTCCCGCTTCTTGAATATACTCCCGTATCCAGAATCCCTAGGTTTCATCTTACAGGTGAATATAGCATAATTGATATCTGTATCTGGGTTGTGTGAGATCTTGAGAGCTCAAGTTAGTACAACCGTACAGACAAAGAGATGAAGGCTCGTCTTTAAAGTGTGTTCCATTTTAAGGAATCTTTTTAGCATTGCATATGATTATATCTTTCGATACTTTTCAATATTGCATGCAATTTGGGGGTTTAAAGCGAAAGTATTATAGAAGTACTAGGCCATTTCTTTCGCAAAATCAAAAGAACTTGTATAATACCCCAGATATCAACTATCTATAAAGACCTCGTATCTCAGAATCAGGCAATCTTTCAAACGAAATTTCGGAGTACTAAGTCCATATATCCAGGATGTGTTAATCCACAAGTTTAAGCAGTTGTAAAATTTAGTTATCTCGAAAACATGTTGGGGTTTTGACATGTTTATCAAAGTTATTTTATCCGTATAAAATAAAAACGCAGCAGAATAATTATTTAAAACATGTTACTTACAAGATATAAAACCCATTTTATATGTAAAACCAAAACCCGGATCCATATATGTACTCGCATGCTATCAAAACACGACCATAGGGTGCTTAGAATACCACCTTTCAAGTAGTTAGGAGATAAACAAGATGATGTTCTTGAATGAAAATCTTCAAAGGAGAAGAGCTCAAGTTTTTCTACCCCAAGCCTTCTAACAAACACCACGAGATTGCTAGGATTTTACACTTAAAAATCAAACTTCTTAAACTCTCTTGGAACCTTACTATGGCCGAAAATTAGAGAGCCTAAATGAGAAGTTCTTGCACTTGAAAATGTTAGTCTTGTTATGTGAGAGAATCACCCCCCCCCCCCCATATGCATATGATCTTGGAGGAGATTTATGAGATTTTTGCATGCAAAATGATTGGTGGAGATTCACCTTGGGAAGACCCAAAGTGGACGGCCCTATGGGGTCTTTTATATAAAAAACTTTTTTTATTAATTTAAATCTTGTATTTATATTTTATAAGTTTTATAAAATATAACATAACATAATACAAGACTTTATGCAACATCTCATAATTATTTATAATGTTATTCAACCCTTTAAATAACAATATAAAATATTCTCTCAAAATTAATTATCCATATAATTTATTAGTTTCTCAAGTGCAATTATTTAGAAAACCAATTTCTAAATAATGTAAGTGTTAATATTTATTTGTTTGATCATATCATAAATAAATATCATAGGTGTTTGTCTAGCTTGTTATTGGGTATGACCAGACTTGGATCATAACGTACTAGCCACATCAATTTAATATGTGTCTTGGGCATACCGATTCCATAATCTCCCACTTGCACAAGATACATAGAAGATTGATGCAAGTAGCAAATACCGCCTAACAATGGTTTACTACCCCTAATACGTATGACGAAGTGCCATTCAATAACATCATCCCCTTCAAGTCCCTTACTTGAACATGATTTAGGTGAAACGATCATTTATCCTTTCATTACAGATGTCATGTCAAATCCAGAGATATAGAGTGATCATTCTCTGTTGATTTAACTTTAGCAGGCCTTATACATCTTACTCTCAATGAATAAGAGGATCAAATCCCATCTTGACTACATACGTCTCTCACAATCACCTTGTACCACACTTGAGCTTAGCCTTATGTACTGCCATGTTTCAGAACAGCAAAGAACTAAGTCAAAGTATAAAATTTGGTGAATATCAACACCCAATATGTATCTTAGGTCAGGGGATACTATGATGTTCGCCTTTACTCAAAATTACTCATGATCAATCACAAAGATTCCATGCAGTAATATTTGAGAGCAGGTCAGTCCAATATTTGTATCCCACAAATATCTACGAACTTTGGCAGCAACACTTTGCTCTATATTCATACCTAATGAATATCCACCAATCCGAGTTCACAATAGTCTTACCTTCATATTTGTTCCCACAAATATGATCGACTACGGATATTTAGAATAATTAAGTTATTCATGGATTTAAACATGCTAAAATGGAACATAACTCAAAATGTCATAATCATTAAAATGAGTCAAAATAACAATTGTTCCAATATCCAAATACAAAGTAGATCAATTCCAACCACTAGAATATCGAAGTCCTAAGGCACAAGTATGACCCTCATGCTTTGGCCGTTCAAGGAGCTTCGTGAGTGGATCCGCAATGTTTTGATCGGTGTGAACTTTGCGAATACATATCTTTCCTTTTTCAACTTCATCCCTTATGTAGTTGAATCTCCGCTCAATGTGCCTAGTCTTTTGATGTGCACAAGGTTCCTTAATTTGTGCAATTACACCCTCGTTATCACAAAAGATTTCTAGGGATCCTGAATTGTAGGGACTACCCTAGGTCGGTGATGAATTTCTTCAACCATGCAGCTTCTTGTGCTACCAATGAAGCGGCGATGTATTCTGATTCTGTAGTGGACAATGCTACAACATCCTGCTTCGAGCTCTTCTAAGAGACTGCAGCTCCATTCAAAATGAAGACATACCCAGATTGTGATCGAGAACCATCTCGTTCAGTTTGGAAACTCGCATCCATGTAACCCTTTACAACGAGTTCCTCTTCACCAGATCCATATATTAGAAACATATCCTTAGTCCTTCTAAGGTATTTCAATATGCTTTTAACAGCCATCCAATGACTGTTACCTGGATTTTGCTGGTATCTACTTGTCATGCTTAAAGCACATGACACGTCCGGTCTAGTGCATATCATTGCATACATGATGGATCCTATAGCAGACACATATGGGACTCCTTTCATCCTCTCTTGCTCATCCTTTGAGCTTTGACATTGAGACGCATTCAATATCGTTCCCTTTTGAATAGGTACCAAACCTTTCTTAGAGTTCTCCATCTTGAACCTTTTCAAGACTTTGTCAAAGTATGCACTTTGGTTCAAACCTATCAAGCGCCTTGATCTATCTCTATAGATCTTTATTCCCAAAATATAGGCGGCTTCACCAAGATCCTTAATGGAAAAACAACTTCCAAGCCAGGTTTTAACACCTTCCATGGTTGGAATATCATTTCCAAATAGTAGAATGTCATCGACATATAGTACTAGGAAAGTGATGATGCTCCCACTAGCCTTCTTATACACACAAGTTTCATCGGCGTTCTTGATGAATCCAAAATTCCCAATTTCTTCATCAAAATGGTGTTTCCAACTTCTAGATGCTTGTTCCAATCCATATATTGATTTCTTTAACTTGCATACTTTGTTAGGATGTTTTGGATCGACAAAACCTCGGGCTGAACCATATAGACATCTTCATTAAGATATCCATTGAGGAAAGCCGTTTTGACATCCATTTGCCAAATCTCATAATCGTAATATGCAGCTATGGCAAATAATATCCTAACTGACTTTAGCATCGCCACGGGCGAGAAGGTCTCATCATAATCAACCCCTTGAGTTTGAATGAAACCTTTTGCTACAAGTATTGCTTTATAAGTATCCAAGTTACCATGCATATCAGTTTTCTTCTTGAAAACCCACTTACTTCCAACTACTTTGGAGTTAAGAAGTGGTACAACCAATTCCCATATTTGGTTGTCATACATGGATTGCATCTCGACGTTCATTGCTTCAAGCCACTTGTCACAATCGGATTGTGACATTCCATCATGGTATGTGGTTGGTTCATCTGAATCTACCACGTAGCATCCATCCATGAAAAATCCATATCTTTTGGGTGGATGACTAATTCTACCAGATCTGCGAACGTTTTGTGTGTATTGATCAACCATTTGATCCTCTTCAACAACCTCTTGTTGAGTGCTAAAACGTGTATCGGCTTGTGGTTCTTGATCCTCATCAAGTTCCACTGTTCTACTACTAGTTCCTTCCATAAGGAACTTAGCCTCCAAGAACTTACCCTTTCGAGCAACAAATACCTTTTGCTCTATTGGATCGTAAAAGTAATACCCTACATCATCTTTAGGATATCCTACAAAGATACACTTAGTGGATCGTACTTCCAATTTGTTTGGGGTTTATTGCTTCACATAAGCTTCACAACCCCATACCTTCAAATATGATAATGATGGAGCCTTTCCATACCATATTTCAAAAAGTTGTCTTATCCACTTTCTTGGTTGGGGCCATATTCAGTATACGGGCCGCGAAGAGCAAAGCGTAACCCAAAAATTGATAGAGGCAATGTGCTTCTACCCATCATAGATCGAACCATATCCAATAGAGTTTGATTCTTCCTTTCAGACACACCATTATGTTGTGGTGTTCTAGGTGGAGTAAGTTGTGAGATAATCCCACAACTCCTAAGATGATCTTGAAAAGCATCACTAAGGTATTCATCTCCTCTATCGGTACGAAGGACTTTGATTGTTTTCTTGAGTTGATTTTCTACTTCATTTTTGAAATCTTTGAACATTTCAAATGCTTCATCATTGTGTCTTAACAAGTACCCATAACCGTAACGACTATAGTCGTCAGTAAAACTAATGAAGTATCTTTCACCATTCCTACTCATTGGCTTAAAAGGACCACATACATCCGAATGTATGATACCTAATAAGTCTTTTGCCCTTTCAAAGGTGCCATTGAAGGGTGCCTTAGTCATTTTGCCTTGTAAACAAGATTCACATACATCAAATGAATCATCTCCATTTGTTTCCAAAAGACCATTCTTTCGAAGTGTTTGCATGCGATTTTTGTTTATATGTCCAAGGCGACAATGCCAAAGATAGGAATCACTCAAATCTAATTTGAGTTTCTTGGTGGTTGCTTGGTACATTGAACTATCAAATGTATTATCATGAACTAATTCATAAATACCATTTGAAGGCATAGCTTTAAAGTAAAACATGTCATTCATCAAAACATAAATATCATCGTTTACAAACTTAAATTAAAACCATATTGTAGCAAGAGGGAAACTGAAATAATGTTCCTAGTCAAACTAGGAGCATACAAAACATTTTTCAAGATGATTTCCAAACCACTTGGAAGTTTCAAAACATAGTCTCCGGCTTCAACTTGAACCTTTGCTCCATTGCCCATGAAGAGACTAATGTCTCCCTTCTTGTGATGTTTATTTCTTTTGAACCCCTGCAACAAATTGCAAATGTGAGTTCCACACCCGGTATCCAATACCCATATGTTTGAAGAAATAACATTAAGGTCGATCTGTATCATAAAGATTGTACCTGAGGGTTGCCCCGCATCCCTCTTTTTTTTCAACTCCTTGAGATAGGTTGGACAATTTCTTTTCCAATGTCCTATCTCTCCACACTCAAAGCATGGTCAGTCGAAGCAACCTTTTGCTTCTTTTCCTTTTGTTTCATGGGTTCAGCTTTAACCTTTCCTTTTTGTTTCCCTTTGACATGGCCCTTCCTTTTGGCAAAACTTGCCTTAGAGTCGGGGTGGGGCCTCTTCTTGTTGCCTCCCTCATTGATCATTAGAACGGTAAAGCCTTTTTACCCATGCCTGTCTCGGCAGTTTTGAGCATTGCATGAAGCTCACCAATGCTCTTGTCCCATCCGTTCATGTTATAATTCATGACAAAAGTCTGAAACGTCTTTGTTAAAGAGTTGAGGATCAAATCCGTAGCCAACTCTTTAGAGACAGGACAATTAAGCTTTTTGAGGCGATCAATGTGGCTTTTCATCTTCAGTACATAAGATGAGACTGATTGGGTTTCCTCCATACGACATGCATGAAGCGCCCGAACCGTTTTGAAGCGTTCTACCCTTGCTTGTTGAAGGAACATTTCCTTCAATTGGGTAATCATGTCGGATGCCCCATGATGTTCAAAATCCTTTTGAATCTCGGGAATTATAGTTCCGAACATGAGGCAAGAGGCTTGCATGGAGTCCTTGGTATACTTAACCCAATCGTTATAGGCCTCCTCATCTTCCACGTTAGGTTCATTGGGAATAGGATCGTCCAACACATAAGATATCTTTTCTTACTTGAGAATGATTCTCAAGTTTCGATACCAATCCATGAAGTTGTTATGGTTGAGACTATCCTTTTCAAGGATGGTACTTAGTGATAGGTTACGGACGGTTTGGGTAATTGTGTTTGCATTGTTAGCGGCCATCTACAAAATTTTAACAAAGTTTAATTTTAGTATTTTCAAGATTGTTAAATTTTAATTATTGATACCCTTTTGTGTCTCATAGATAATTAATAATTAAAATCTAGAATCCAACATTACATTTAAATATTCGTTAGGTGACCTTTATCCCATTATTTGAATTAACAAGGTAGTCAATGTTTGACAATTGCAACCCTTTGCAATTTCTAGCCATATGGGATAGGTTAAACATCTTAATGTTTAGTTGGCATGTTTAATCCCATCAACACCTTTGTACGCCATGCTTCAGTGACCCTAAGCACCTGGTTTCCAAATCAAATCGTCCTACTTATACACACATGTAAGTTTACACATACAAGTGGTTAGGTGACCTTTATCCCACAAATATGGTAAGCCTACCTCAAACACACAAGTTCCTTCAAATGTGCTTAGGTGACCTTTATCCCACAAGGAATTCCCAAGTGATTCGAGTGTTGTATAAAAGTATGGTGTTTGACTTGTTTTATAAAAAGGGATTTAGTGTTTTCAAAAATTCTAGTTTTAGAAAACTTTATGTACCATACATTTGCATACATTCAAATTCATGGTACCTTAGTGAAAACCAATTTTCAAGGTTCTTTTAATAAAACCCATTTTATTATAAAATCATTAATTTTTAATAAAACCATTTTATTAACCACTTTAATAATTTTTAAAGAACCAATTTTAAGCTTGTTATGGATTATAAGTTGTTAAGCATGCATATCCAAATATCATCTAAACAACCATAAATAAAACAACCATACAAGCATAACAAACAAAATAGATGCATAACCATAGCCAACTATTTTTGGCAACACTTGTTAGCCGAAACAAGTGTGCCAAAAGATCCTTCCTAAAGGGTGAATATTGACACCAAAAAGGTGTCGTTGAACTCCCACTTGAACCCGGATCCAAATGCTTCAAGTCTTCCTTTTGTGTTGTGATTTCTCCACTTTCTTTGGGCTTCCAAATGACCTTTAAATTCAGCTCCAAACTCCTTTGGGCTTCAAAAATGTGTTTTGATTATTGGGCTAAAATCCCGTTAAGAACCATGAGGTTCTTTAGGCCCAAAATTGGCCCTAACCAAAAACGCATTTTGTGTGTGCATCTTCTTTAACAATAAAGTATCCTAATACATTTTTCTAGTAAAAGAAATGCAGCATAATCTATTTACTTACATACCAAATGGAAATAAATAAATTACATATCTTCAAATGGAACAACAAAGATAATTAATTATTACAACCCCATTGAAATAATCAAATAAATCACAACACAATCATTCAACATATTTAATCACAAGGTCATGGCTAGGTTATGAACACCAAAAATATATATCCACATATATATTTAAATTCAAGAGAAAAAATGATTTCCCTTTTGTAACCCGATTTTCGGCCAAGTTAAAACCGAAAAGATGGGTTTATTTTGTCCAAACAAACATATCATCCATATAACATAATTTTTTAAGATACCTTTATGCATGTTAATAAAAGTTTCTTGAAAAACAAGAAAACCATGTTTAAAATTTCGGCCAAAGGGTTTCCACAAACCCAAAATCCCGAAATCTTTAAATCCTTTGAAGCATGCATTCATATAAGCGGATCTGATACCACTATTGGGGTTTTGACATGTTTATCAAAGTTATTTTATCCGTATAAAATAAAAACACAGTGGAATAAGTATTTAAAACATGTTACTTACAATATATAAAACCCATTTTATATGTAAAACCAAAACCCGGATGCATATATGTACATGCATGCTATCAAAACACAACCATGGGGTGTTTAGAATACTACCTTTCAAGTAGTTAGGAGATGAAGAAGATGATGTTCTTGAATGAAAATCTTGAAAGGAGAAGAGCTCAAGTTTGTCTACCCCAAGCCTTCTAACAAACACCACGAGATTGCTAGGATTTTACACTTAAAAATCAAACTTCTTAACCCTCTCTTGGAACCTTACTATGGCCGAAAATTAGAGAGCCAAAATGAGAAGTTCTTGCACTTGAAAATGTTAGTCTTGTTATGTGAGAGAATCACCCCCATATGCATATGATCTTGTAGGAGATTTATGAGATTTTTGCATGCAAAATGATTGGTGGAGATCCACCTTGGGAAGACCCAAAGTGGCCCTATGGGGTCTTTTATATAAAAAAACTTTTTTTATTTATTTAAATCTTGTATTTATATTTTATATGTTTTATAAAATATAACATAACATAATACAAGACTTTATGCAACATCTCATAATTATTTATAATGTTATTCAACCCTTTAAATAACAATATAAAATATTCTCTCAAAGTAAATTATCCATATAATTTATTAGTTTCTCAAGTGCAATTATTTAGAAAACCAATTTCTAAATATTGTAAGTGTTAATATTTATTTGTTTGATCATATCATAAATAAATATCATAGGTGTTTGTCTAGCTTGTTATTGGGTATGACCTGACTTGTATGATAACGTACTAGCCACATCAATTTAATATGTGTCTTGGGCATACCCATTCCAACAAAACAGTTTACTGAACGTGTTAAGCCTATCGACACATCCACAGTAAGACTCGTTTATCACTTTTAAAACTTTACATTTCTTTAGCCTACTGTGATAGTCCACTGATGTACTATCATTTTTTTATGATAATGAATTCTTTTTGTCTTTTTCGATGTTTTTGTTCATTTTGAATTTTTATAATGTTTTTGGATTTTAAAATTTTTCGAATATTTTTGTATTTTCCTTAACATTTCTCCCCCTAAAATCAAAAAACATATTTTTGGATTTTAGTTTTTAATAAAATTCTAACATAGAAAGGTATTTAAAAACTAATATGGATCACGCGAACTCGTCGTCCGATCCGTATTCAACCTCAGCGTCCGCACCTGTCAGCAAATTTTTCATACCGTTAATTCTCAGCAAGTATTTAAATCGTGATAATGAAAATGGTTTGGTATAAAAATAAGCCTTTTGTTCGTCGGTGTGGATTTTTTCTATTCGTACCAATTTCTTTTCGTAGCAATCACGAATGAAATGACAACGATTTCAATGTGTTTTGTGCGTGAGTGATGAACCGGATTTTTAGTTATATTGATGGCTGCCTTGTTATAAACATACAACGGAGTGTCTAGAAATTGCAAACCATAGTCTCTCATCTGCTGTTGAATTCACAGAATCTGTAAACAACAGCTGGAGGCCGAGATATACTCAGCTTCACAGGTAGAGAGCGACCGTAGTCTGTTTCTTACACTGCCAGGTTACCATTCTTGTTCCGAAGAACTGGCATCCAGCTGTAGTTGATTTTGAATTCAACTTATCTACACCAAAATCGGAATCAGCATAGCCTGTGAGGTCGAAATTGTCGTTCTTCGGGTACCACAAGCAGGTGCTTCGGCATCCTTTCGGATATCTGAAGATACGCTTCACGATCTGCATGTGTAAGACTCGGGCTTGACTGATATCTGGAGCATAGGTAGGTTGGATACATAATATCTGGGCACGATGTCATCGGATACATCAGCGATCCAATCATCGATCTGTATAACGTCTCGTCAACTTTGGCTCCAGTCTCGTCAACACAAATGCCGTGATTTAGAGCAAGAGGCGTAGATAGAGGCTTCAAGCTTTCCATTCCAAACTTCTACAAGATGTCGTGAACATACTTAGTCTGATGAATGAAAATACCATACCGAAGCTGATCTACTTGCAAACCAAGAAAGAACTTCATTTCGCCCATCGAGGACATTTCGAATTTCTTTTTCATGATTCCCTCAAACTCCTTGCAGAGACTAGCGTTTGGTAGATCCAAAGATGAGGTCGTCAACGTAGATTTTGACTATAATTAGATGACCATCAACTGCTCTGGTGAAAAGAGTACTATCCACAGTTCCTCTGATACAGTCGTTTCCGACGAGATGTTGCGACAACGTCTCGTACCAAGCTCTCGGGGCTTGGTGCACTCCGTAGAGTGCTTTATCCAGCAGGTATGCTTTTTTCTTGTTAGTGGATCGACCAACCCCGGTGGTTGTCCAACGTACACCTTTTCGCGTAATTTGCCGTACAGAAAAGCCGATTTGACATCCAATTGATAGACCTTAAATCCTTTCCATGATGCAAAAGCTAGAAAAATTCAAATAGATTCCAATAGAGCCACTGGTGCATAGACTTTCGTGTAGTCTATCCCTTCCTACTGCTGAAATCCTTGACAACAAGCCTAGCTTTGTTACGAACAATAACCCCTCTATCATCACGTTTACACTTAAAGACCCATTTTGTATCAATCGCTTTCTGATTCTCTGGTAGGTCTTCAAGCTTCCACACACCCAACTTCTCAAACTGTAATAATTCTTCTTGCATTGCTTGTACCCAGTTTTCATCGGCTAAAGCTTCATTAACTGTCTTAGGCTCAATCTGAGAGATGAAACATAAATAGAAACAATAGTTCTGGGTTGTAGCAACGCGTGTGTAGAAACAACTGAGTGCTTTATTAATTTGCCATCGAGTTCTAACACCAGTTTGAAGTTCTCCGATAATATTTGTTGACGGATGATAGGAATATGATCGCGGCAATTCTTCACTTGGAACATCTACTGAGTTTTGCTGATTTGTGATGTTGAGATCAACAACCAATTTAATGTTAAGAGAGCTAGATGAATCTTCATTTCTATTGTTCGGGACTACAGATTGATTAAGAAGACTTGTTATCTGCTCTACTTCTTCATCTGAAGAAGATGATTCCCCATCAGCATCAAATGTTGGTGCTTCATCTGAATCAATATTTTGATTCTGATGCATACTGGGCTCCGTTGTTGTATTCACCGGTTCAGTAGAGGCATTCGTTGGAAGAGTAGCAGGTGTTGATAATGTTTCAGAAACATTTTCAGCTGGAACACCACTATTGTTTGAACTTGCACCAGAAGAAGATGGATCCAACGTGGGTTGATTAACCACAATTGGTCGAACAATTTGTTCTTAATTCGCTGACTGGTGAAGGTAATACAACGCTGCAACTTCTTCGTCAGTTGGTTCTTTGGGCAAGTCAAATGACTTCCAAAGGTCTTGATAGTTAAACAGTCGCGCGTCACCTTTCCTTTGAATAGGATCCGTGTAATTGAAACAATCCACGTGCTGCGCTTCAATAACTTTTCTCAATGAAGGAACATATACTCTTCTCAACGGACTCGCATATCCGACAAAGAAACCTTCAAGAGATTTAGCTCCGAATTCGTCATCTTGGTCTATTACGGTACAAGGTGCATCGAATGGTTCTAGAATTTCAAATTTGGCTTCCGTCGGTTTATTATCTCAAAACATGTTTTCTTTGTTGGTTTGACAGTGAGAACCCTGTTTAACGTGTAGCAAGCCGCAGCAACCGCTTCACTCCAGAAGCTGATAGGAAGTTTAGAATCTGCAAGCATGGTTCTCGCAGTTCCAATCAAAGTTCTGTTTTTCTGTTCAGCTACTCCATTTTGCTGTTGAGTATAGGGAGCACTAAACTCGTGCAAAATCCCTTTTGCGTTGCAGAATTCCTTCATTTTTTATTCTTAAACTCTGTGTCGTTGTCACTTCTAATGCGTCTGACCGGCAGATGATAAATGTTCTTATGTTTCTTGAATAGAATAACCAAGTTCTCGAACGTTTCGTTTTTTGATTCTTGAAAGAATACCCACGAATATCTCGAATAGTCATCTGTCACGACCAAGCAATATAAGTCTTCTGAGATGCTTCGAACATTTACAGGACCAAATAAGTCCATGTGGAGACGTTCTAATGGCAGCTTGATTGAGTTTAGAATTTTCTTCGAATGAGATGTCTTGATCTGCTTTCCCTTTTTGCATTCCAAGCAATGATCAGACATCTGAAAACTTCAAAGATTTACGCCTTCTACAAGATCATTATGAACCAAGAAATTCATTTTTCGCAAATGAATATGCCCCATCTTACGATGCTAAAGAATAGAATCCTTTTCAGTAGCCTTTGATAAAAAACATTGTGGTGATTGTGATGAAGTGGTAGCAACACCCATATCAAGAACATATAAATCATTCTCTCGCGATGCTCGAATCAGAATCCACTCATCTGGTATTTTGAATCCCGGCTTCAAGATAATACACTCTTTATCGTTGAAATGAACTGTAAATTTCTTGTCACAAATCTGCGATATACTCAGAAGATTGTTCTCAAGTTCTGCAATATAGTTCACCCGATCAAATGAAACTACGCCATTGGAGAGTTTTCTCTCGGCGACTATCCTTCCACCTTGATTTCCTGCAAATCCAACATATCCACCATTGATAGCTTTACTGTCGAATAGCAATGCCTTCATTCCCGTCATATGCCTGGACGCTCCACTATCCAAAATCCACTTTGAAAGTACGGATCTTTGGAGCCCCTGCAGAATTCAGAAATTAGGTGAAAAGCTCTACCCAAGCCTTCTTGGTCTTGGGTTTTATTGGATAACCATCATCCAAAGCATATTCAGACTCATTAACGTCATCAAAATCAAATTCATCATCTATTTCAACAATGTTAATGTTTGAAAAATTCACTTTTTTTTATCTTTTACATATTTGACATTATCGATCTTGATTTCTGTTTTAATTTCTTTCACATTCTCACTAGTCTTCACCTGCTTAGACTTAGTGATTTTAGACTTTGATTCTTTTGTGTTGTTAGTCTTTACTAGCTCAGACTTAACAACACCAGATATTGTTGACCTTTTCTTGGCAATCTAGGTTTGAGATTTGATATTAGCTTTTTTGATGTAAAACTTGTTTTCATTAAACCTAGAAGTTTCACCTTTTTTGAAAATGGAATTTTCAAAAGTCTTTTCAGACTTTGGTTTAACTTCTGGTTTTGATTCATTTGGTTTCAAAATCTTTACAGGTTTTGCAAACACTAGTTGCTTTGGTTTAACAAATTTCGAATCTTCTTTTCTTCGAAGATAAGTCGGTTTTGATTTCGAACATTGTCGTACCATATGACCAATTTCATTGCACTTGAAACATGTCCGATTATCAAGTGGATGTCCTTTAAAAGGTGGTTTTACCCTACTTGAAGTTTTAACACCACTTGTAACCTTCTCTTTATCTCGAATTACTTTCTCCTTCTTGAACTCATCGTTTGACTGTTTACCAATCAAATTCTCCTCATGAACTGTACTCGTCCCATATACAAAAATCATGTTTTTGTTTTTATATTCATGAAATGGTGACGGTTTCTTTACAGATTCATCAGTTTCTTCTTCTCAACCCAACCCCGCTCTCTGGTTTTCCGGATGATCACCACCGTTTCTTTGGTAATTGTTTCTTTAGGTTTGGAATAGAATTTTCTTTCATTGATTTCCAATTCCTCTGATGTGACTTCCACGAGTTTAAAGAATTTATCAAGCAATTCTTCCTTCACATTCTGAATCGGGAAGCTATCATAAAAATATTGTCTATGAGAATCCTTAATTTTGTACATTAAATATTAGGAACGTCACTTAGACCATCTTCTGACGACTTATCGTCATTTTCAGATTGTGAATCGGAATTCTTTTAACTCGAGTCGGCGCTTTTGACGCTGCCTTCATCAGAATCACTTAAAACATTTTCAACCACTTTGTTAACCACATCGTTGTTATCATCATCAGATTTAGCATAGACTATATCAATGTTCTCTTGCAACTCGTCTTTCTTTTCAGAAAGTAATTCAACATTGAGTGCCCTGTCCATCCCGTCTGCAGATTTAACACAGTATTTATCTCAAAGGGGTGGAGGAACAGTGCTATATTGTTTGCCCGCTTTCTTTTTAGGTTTTTCTTATGTTTATATTGTCGGAAGAATGTGATCGATAACATACGCATTGGTGGTATAACTTCTTAACAATTGTCGAACTCTTTCAGTTTCGATTGTCATGTCTTGAAGTTGTTGTTTGATTTCAGCAATGGTGTTAATATAGGTGTTAATTGTTTTTCTTATGTTTATATTGTCGGAAGAATGTGATCGATAACATACGCGTTGGTGGTATAACTTCTTAACAATTGTCGAACTCTTTCAGTTCGATTGTCATGTCTTGAAGTTGTTGTTTGATTTCCGCAATGGTGTTAATATAGGTGTTAATTGCTCTTTGTTTATCCATTACTGTACCACTCAACATTCTTATATTATCATGTTGTTCGATATTACTTATGTCGAGTCTACCATAATAATTTTTCATTTTGTCATACGCTTCTTTCATTGTGCGATAATCATATTTTAACAAATCGTTATGCACATTGTTTTCAGCAATGATCATTGATTTTTTGGCACATTCGACACAAGGTTTAGTACATTTTGTACAAGGTTTCTCAACCTCTACAACTTGTACTTTGACAACTTCTTTCTCGACAATTTTTACCTCTGGACCTTCCTTTGTTAGATTTGCCTTTAGAGCTTTATCTGTCATGTCCTTGAGGTCTTCGACTTTCACTTCTTTGGTAACATTGATGATCTCTACATCAATCTTTTTCTCCTCAACCACTTGTTCTTTCGAGCTTCCATCAAAATGACCTGGAAAAATGTCACAAGAATTAAAGGATAAAATTCCTTGTCTCTGCATATGGATATATTCCTCTTCTTCCAGTTGTTGATGCAAGTATTATTCCAGAATAGCTTGTTCGAAACCTGCTACTTCTGCTGCTGCCGCTGCTTCAGCTGCAGAATTATCTTCAACTATCTCCACCATGGCTTTCTCCGTGGTACTACTGTTTGGCTTTTCCTGGATCTCAACTTGAGTTTTCTTCGGGAACGGTTTATATTGAAGTGCCCTCTTGTAATATTCATTCCCTCCTCCGAAAGGACTTTTATTTCCGGTTGCCTCGGTGTTCTTACACTCTCTTTTAAAATGTCCCTTCTGTCGACATCTAAAGCACGTGACTTTGGATTTGTCAAAACCCAATTTGTTGCTGGAGTTTCCTATGTCACGTCCTTTGAGTGCAATGAACTTTATCACTCTCCTGATGATCGAAGCTAAGGACCATTTGATGTCCATTAGTTCGAGTTCTTCCCCGTCTACCTGGTCATAATCTTCTGCGGTCATCTCGCGATTTCCGATTTTCCCGGCAACAAGACATTCATAAGACTCTAAGACAGTAGCAAGTAGTGACATATGTTGTTTTGCAACTTCTTCAGTAACAACATTGTTCAAATTCACTGCGATGTTGCATTTATAAACATTTGGATCAGAACTCTGATGTCGATTCTGATTTGCTTGATTTTGAAATGTTGAATTTGAACCAGTGCTCGAGTAAGAACTTTGTGGACTTTAGTCATACTAAGGCTATGAATGATTCTGATTCTGTGGAGAAGCATTCATATTTGCACTAAAAGCAGTTCCAATTTTTGGACTCGAAATGTTATCTTGCATTCTGGTTTTGTAGTACAAACCGAAGTCTTGAACAACATTAGCGTTCTTTGACTTTGCTATCTTCAGAAGCTCCATTTCGTGGCCTTCGAGTTTATCGATAAAGGTTGACAACTTGAAGAATTCCCACTTATCACTATTCTTCAGAACCATCAAATAAGTTGACCATTCACCCTCTAGAAATGCGTCAGCAAGTTTGTCAATGTATTCTTGTTCTGTCTTCTCAAGACCGTGTCATCGCATTTGCACCTTGAGATGAAAGAAACTCTCAATCATTTGATTAATGGTCTCATTCTTTAGCATGCTGAAGATATCGAACTCTTTCAGAATGAGAGCTTTTTTGCTTTTTATCATTTCAGCACTGCCTTGGTATATCTTCTCTAACGACAACCAAAGCTCTCTTGCTGTAGTATACTCTAGTAACAGAATCAGAATATCTTCTTTGACTGACTGTTGGATGAGACTGATCATCTTTTTCTCTGCAATGTATTCGTCTCTCTGTACTGTCGAATAGTTGTACTTTCCAAGGACTTGTTGATATTCATCTATCGGAACAGTATAGCCTTTTTCAATTGACACCCAGCCAGCAAAGTGCATGGCTTGAACCCAGTAGGTAAATTTATCTTTCCATGCTTCGTACTCATCCATGCTCATTAGCTTGGGCGGTTTGACGGTCGTTCCCATTTCGTTAACAAGATTGACTTGATTAATCACGTTGGCGTTTGACGAACTAGCTCCGGACATAAAAGCTCTTAGTTGATCCTCCATTGTGAATAACGAAACGTGTACGCTGAAAAACTTTCAAAAACTTTTAAAATGATTAGTCTTACTACAAGTTCGATCGAACTTGTAGTGACAAATGAAGAATTCTCTGATTTTCTAACAAGTTCGGTCGAACTTGTTAGATTGGTTTTGAAAAGATTTGATTATCTTCGGTCGAACTTATAACACCAATCAATCAAATCTTCGAGCGAACTTGTCAACACAATTTTGATGAAATACAAGCAAGTTCGGACGAACTTACTTAAAACCTTCTTCATTTTACACAAGTTCGGTCGAACTTGATATAAAATTCATGAAAATTGAGTATCTTCAAGCGAACTTGACTTAAATTTCCTCAAAAACCACCTATGTTCGGGCGAACTTACTAAAAAATCAATTGAAAAGTGATGTTTTAGGGCAAATTCGGCCGAACATGGCCAATAAGTTCGATCCAGAAAATTTTCAAAAACATGGTTTTTTCAAAATTTCGACATGAATTCGGTTGAATTTGGTCTCCAATCTTTCAAGGATTTATCTTTGTTGTATTTTACCTGATATATTCAAAATTCAAAAGATTTTGACCATGAATTCTTCATTTTATGTTCAAAAGTTAAGAAAAAAGAAGAATGGAGTAGATAGAAGTGTTGTCTTGATACTATCAAATTAGGCTGTCCTAGCTCTGATACCACTTGTAGGATAGATCCTCGATGCTTAGGAACCTAAATTTGATATCTAATGTCCATAATAGCGTAAATATTACGTCGTGTTACCAATAGACAAGAATTACTCAGTTAAACGTCAGTTTTATTGATCAAACGTTCTGAATACAAACTGACAGAGCTTCGCCTCTACAATGCCAAAGTTACAAATGAGAGATCTAGGCTAGGTATTTATAGACATCCAAGTTCGGCCCAGGGAGGACACAAGTTCGCCCGACGGCCGAACATGCATACATTTCATGCTCATGGGCGAACTTGGCTACAACACTTCATAAATACTTCATAACCTAGCCTATTCAGCGCTATACAATACAGACTCGATATAAGACTAAGACATAGACATTATGCACCAACATTTACTCCCCCTAGCTTTAAGCATTCCAGTGTCTTCTGATTTTGCTTTATTAACTCCCCTTCAATCTTTATTTCCTGTCTAAATACTTTCTGAAATTCAAATAAACATTTCAGAGTCAAACTTTGAAAACTTTGTACCATCAACATTTCAAATTTTAATCTTCATTTCAATCTTTTCAAACCTTTAGTTGTTTCAAGTTCAACATAATGACCTTGAACACATTTTACGTTTTAACAAACTTCAACTTTCACATTTTTATCATTTGATTTGTGAAAATCCACTTAGTTGATCAAGCTCAGTTAATGACCTTGATTAATCAAAAATGTCAATCCGAGTCCAAATTAATGACCTCAGTTTATAAACTGTTATGAACAACCTGATTTTAAAGTTTTAAATTAATGAACTTTTAAACATTCATCAGATTTTCTTACGAGACTTCGAAGATCCGTTTTCCAACATTGCCTCATTGAAACTAATGTAGAAACAAAATCTTTTTGTATTTTAGAAAGTTTATGCTATAACATACTGAAAATCTTTTTGATTTTTATCTTGAAAATCAAGTAAAGTATTTACAAAATTTTTAACAAGTACAGTAAACTATGTACAAACATATTTATAGACATAATTTTGTGAATTCGTGTCTAAGGATCATATCAGTTGTTTGAGACATATCATCAGCACCGTTGACCTTTTTGAAGACTTTAAGTTTTAAACTCGTTTACCTAGATTGTCGATATGTTTGTCCATTTAAACTTCAACACATTTCTCAACTGTTCCAAGATATGTTTAGGTATGAATTATGAAACTTGACTTAACTGCGGTTCCCATCTCTTGAATATACTCCCGTATCAAGATTCCCTAGATTTCATCTTACAGGTGAGTATAACGTAATTGATATATGTATCTGGATTAGTGCGAGACCTTGAGAGCTCAGGTTAATACCACCGTATTGACAAAGAGATGAAGGCTCGACTTTAGGTTTGTTCCAATTAAGGAATCTTTTCAGCACTGCAAATGATTAGATCTTACGATGCTTTTCAAGATTGCATGCAATTTAGGGTTTATAGCGAAAGTATTATAGAAGTTCTAGGCTATTGCTTCCGCAAAACTAGAAGAACTTGTATAATACCCCATATATCAATATCTATGAAGACCTCGTACCTCAGAATCAGGCAATCTCTCAAACGAAAATTTAGTTTATATCTCGGAAACAATTTACTGAACGTGTTAAGCCTATCGACACATCCACAGTAAGACTTATTTGTCACTTTTAAACTTCACATTTCTTTATCATACTTGTGATAGTCCACTGATGTACTATCATTTCCTTTTTGTGACACCGAAATCTTTTTGCCTTTTACAATGTTTTTGAATTTTCAACTTTTTCATATGTTTTTTATTTTTCCAAAAATTTTCTTACTCCCGCTAAAATCAAAAACATATTTTTGGGTTTAGATTTTTAAGAAAAAATCTTTCTAAAAATATAATAAACCAATGTGGATCACAAGAATTCGTCGTCCGATCCTTTTTCAATCTTCTGCATCATCAACTATCAGTAGAACAAACCATTAAACTTTGTTAACGTGAATTTATAAATGGTTTTGATATAACAATCAGTGTTCTGTTTAACGGTGTGGATTTTCTCAAATATCTCTTTTCAACCACTTTCTTTCAAAAATGACAAAGATTTTGACATTCTAGATAAGTTAAAAACTCATGGAGCGCCGCTATCCAAATTTTACTTTGACAAAGTAGATCTTTGGACCTCCTGCACAAAAAAGCAACTATTTGAATAAAGAAACCCAAACCTTTTTGGTTTTGGGTTTGATATGATAAGCATCATAAACACTTTCAAAATCGTCATCGTAATCAAAATCATCATCAAACATTTCATCCAATGTCGATTCTGAAAACGTTTTGACTTTTTCTTTCTTTGTCTGTTTGATTACTTACTCAGTTGATTTGACATTTTCAGTTCTATCAGCAACAGACTTTGGTTTTTCTGATGATGAAAACTTTTTCTTAGCAACCCAGGATTATAGCTTACTTCTAGCTTTCTTGATGTAGAATCTAGAATCTTGTTTTCATTTAATTTTGAAGTTTCACCTTTTTCAAATGTTGAGTTTTCAAACTTTGATACAATTTTAGGTTTCACTTCTTGTTTAGATTCATAGTTTCTATTTGATTCTGTGACACATTTCACAATCTCTGGTTGTTATTGCTTTTCTTCTTTTGTCTCATTTTTCCTTCGTGAAAACACAGACTTAAGATTCAGACACTTGCGAGCAATATGACCAACAGTATTGCATTTAAAGCAAGTCGGATTATCATGAGCATGTCCACTAGTGGGTTTCACTCCACTTGTGGACTTGGTCTTAGCCTTGTCCCGAAGTTCTTTCCCTTTCTTGAATTCATCATTTGATTGCTTACCGATAACGCTTTCTTCTTCAACCGTGCTTGTTCCGTACACAAACTTTATATTCTTACCTTTGTAATCCTGGAACGTTGGTTTCTGCTTCTTCGTCGGTTCTTCTTCTTCAACTTCCAAACCTAATCCTGCTCTCCTGTGCTCATGAAAATCACCACCATTCCTACGGTAATTGTTAAAATTCCTTTTCGGTTTAGAGTAGAACTTCTTTTCATTTTTTTCAAGATCATCTGATGAAATTTCCACAAGTTTAAACAGTTTATCGATTTGATCTTCTTTCACGTTTCAAATCGGAAAGCTATCATCAAAGTATAATCTATCAGAATCCTTAACCTTTTACACGACAACGTAGGATCATCACTTAGATCACTTTCTGAAGCTGTATCGTCATTTTCAGACTGTGAACCTGAACTGTTAGAATTAGAGTTGGCGCTTTTAAAGCTGTCGTCATCAGAATCATTTCCCATCACATTTTTAACCACATTTTTTACCACCGCTTCATTGTCCTCATTTGACTTCGTAAAATCTACGTCAATGTTCTCAGGCAATTTAGTTTCCTTTTCTGACAAAATAAGTATATTAAATGCCTTTTCGATCTCATCATCTTTCTGGCAGGAATAACTTGCAAGAAGTGGTGGAGGAACACTTTCGTATTCTTTACGCTTTGATTTATCAACATTTTCCACAGACTTAATCATAGGAAGAATGTGATAAATGACATACGCGTTTGTGGTGTGGCTCTTTAGAAGTTGTCTTACCCGTTCCGTTTCTATCTTTATATCATGAAGCTCACGTTTTGTTTTAGCAATAGTGTTAATGTACATGTTAATTGCCTTTTGTTTTTCAATTACAGTTGCATTTAACATTTTGACATTAGCACTTAGTTCACGATTAGCCTTTTCGACATTTTTATAAGTGTCTTTTATTTTGTCATAAGCTTCTTTCATGGTTCTGTAATCATAACGAAAATTTTCGTTGTGTACAGTCAATTCTCTTATGACTTTGACCTTATCAAGACAAGGTTCTCAAGGATTTGCGCACTTTGTGCAAGGCTTTTCAACCTCCACAACTTTCACAACATCCT
The DNA here is from genome assembly GCA_947069175.1 of Scalesia atractyloides. Lineage (NCBI taxonomy): Eukaryota > Viridiplantae > Streptophyta > Magnoliopsida > Asterales > Asteraceae > Scalesia > Scalesia atractyloides. Next base: position 21,125,346 of record CAMTDV010000010.1, read on the forward strand.
TTTCAGACATACTTACCTTAGCGTTTACCTTTTCTGCTTCTAATTTCAATGCTTCTTGCTTTTGCATCTCAAGGTAAGCTATTTCTTCTTCCTCAGCTCTTAGTCTATATCCTTCAAGAATGACATTCTCTAGAGCAGCATCAATATACGATGTATCAGATTCATCCACTAACTTTGCTATCATGGCAACACCAGTTTTCTTTCCGATGTATCTGTTCCAGTCAAAACCATCTTCTTCATGTGTAACAACAAGAGCTTGTTCGGTTTTCTTGCATATTTATCTTCTACTTCGACTTGTGTTCTCTTTGGGTATGGCTTGTATTGAAGAGCTTTCTTGTAGTACCCATTGTTGCTGCTGAAAGGATTTTTGTTTCCACTTGCTTCTTGATTGTTGCATTCTCGTTTGAAGTGTCCTTTTTGTCGACACCTGAAGCATGTGACTTTAGTCTTGTCAAATCCAAGCTTGTTACTTGAATTACCAATATCCCTTCCAGTGAGTGCCACAAACTTAGAAACTCTTCTGATGATGGATGCAAGGCTCCATTTGATATCCATTAGCTCCAATTCTTCTTCATCCACCTGATCATAATTTTCGGCGGTCATCTCTGGATTACCAATCTTTCCAGCAACAAGGCTTTCGTATGATTCGAGAACTGTAGCAAGTAATGCTATGTGCTGTTTAGCCACTTTTTCTGGAAACACATTCTTCAAATCGACTGCTATATTGCACTGGAAAACATTTGAATCAGAACTAGCTTTACTTGTCTGATTTTGGAACGAAGAACTTGAACTAGCACTAGTATATCCAGCATACGGAGAACTTTGATTAGGAGAAGAATTTGTATTTGCACTAAATGCTATTTGGATTTTCGTGCTTTGAATTGGAGTATCTTGAACACCTCCTTTGTAATAGACACTGACATCTTGAACAACATTAGAATTCTTAGATTTTGCAATTTTCATCAACTCCATTTCATGACCTTCAAGTTTGTCGATAAAAGAAGACAACTTGAAGTGTCTCCCAGATGGACTATTCTTCAGAATCATCAGATATCTCATTCATTCTCCCTCTGGAAGTGCATCGGCCAACTTCTCGATTTGTTCTTCATTTGATTTTTTGATATCATGTCTCCGCATTTGAACCATGAGGTGACAGTATCTATCGATCATTTGCTTCATTGTTTCACCTTTAATCATCATGAAGATCTCAAACTCTTTCTTGATCAATGCCTTTTTTACTCTTGATCATTTCATCACTTCATTTGAATTTGTCACAGAGAGAGTACCACAATTCTTGCGAAGTTTCATATTCTGGCAACAGTATCAAGATATCTTCCTTTACTGATTGTTGAATTAAGCTTATCATTTTCTTCTCAACAACATAGTTATCTTTGTCGGTCGGTGAGAACTTGTTTAGCGGAAGATCTTGATCCCGTTCATCCTTTGGCCATTTGTAACCACGTTCAACTGCAACCTAACTATTGAACTGATTCGCTTGTATCCAATTCACAAACTTTTCCTTCCATCCTTCAAACTCGTCCATGCTCATTAACTATGGCGGTTTCGACGTAGTAGCCATTTCGTTGTCAATATTCATCTGATTCGCTGCAAGAATATTAGCATTTGATGAAGAAGCCACTTGAGAAACGAACACGTTGTGGAAATCTTCCATTTTGACAATTTGAAGACTTACTGAAAATACGATCAAAAACACTCGTAAATTGATTTAGTAACAGACAAGTTCGGTCGAACTTGTGTGAAAATCAGTTTTGATTTCAGTTTTTCACAAGTTCGGTCGAACTTAGATGAGAGATTTCAAATTTTATCACAAAATCCTCAAGTTCGGTCGAACTTGATATGAATTCTAAGAAAAACTATCACTTCAAGCGGACTTGTAAAGAATCCCAAGAAAAACCAGTAAGTTTGGTCGAACTTAGGAAGAATTTTCAAGAAAATAGCTAAGTTCGAGTGAACGTATGCTAAATTTCAACAAAATTTATACAAGTTCGGTCGAACTTGACAGAAATTGAAGAAATTTTTTGGATGGTTTCGATCGAACTTGAGATTAAAGCCTTGAAAACCAATCAAGTTCAGGCGAACTTGAGTAAAATTTAGAGAATTTTAGTCAAGTTCGGTCAAACTTTGTCTCAAGTTCGGACAAAATGGTTTTGCAATTCATGGTTTTTTCAAATTTTTGATATCAATTCGATTGAATTTGATGTCCAAACTCTCAGGGGTTTACCACAAGTGTATTTTACATGATATGTTCAAATTTTAGCCAATTTTGTCCATGAAATCTTCAGGTATGTGAAAATGTTTAAGAAAAATGATAGAATGGAGATAAAATAGAGTGATTCTGGACTTTATTCCAGCAAATTTTGGTATCCAGGCTCTGATACCACTTGTAGGAACGTCCACGATTAGCACGGAAACCTAAATTTGTTATCTATTGTCCAATTAGTCGGAAACTAATGACAAATTAACCAAATAACAAGAATTACTCATTTAAACGTTGATTTCATCGATCTAAAGTTCAATACATTCGAGAACCGGATCCGACAGAGCTTTGCCGTCTCTGTGCCAAAATCTCTCCAAGTTACAAATGAATAACCAAGGCACCTATTAATAGTGGTGCAAGTTCACTGGTGAGGGATTGAAGTTCGAGCGAACTTGACTTCTCAAGACCATCTCAAGAGAACTTGGCCTCTAACTCACATAAATACACCTAGATTCTAACAGATTAAGCCTTATTCACTCAGACTCGATACATAATGATGTAGGCAAAAGACATATGCACCAACACCATATGTATTGACAGACTTGTAAAACTGTATACAAGATCATTATGAATTGTCCCAAGTTATTTATGAAAATATATGTGCCATTGTGTACAAAAAATGATTTTGAAATATTCTCAAATAAGTCGATTATTTGTATTTATTTGCAAGTGAAAACTGACGTATTCTCAAAAGGCTAAGCGCAGGTTGCAAAGTACGTAAATAGGCTGGAAGTTGCTCGGTAAATGCTTAATAGGAATTTGCAACTCCTTGCATTGAAGCCTAGATTCTGATTAGATAATCGCTTTGTATATTATTCGATCCGCCTGTGGATCTTTATATATATTTTGAACTTTTGGACATTTGAAAGTGTAATAATATTTTAAATCTAAGACTTTCGATGTGCTATTTGTGTTGTTTGACTATGACGACACCATTCTTACGTCACAATACTCCCCACCGGGGCCCACCATGGTTTGCTTGGAAATTAGGGGTGTGACGGGTTGGTATCAGAGCCAACGTTTGAGAGAATTCAACACTACTCATTTGTGTTAGATCTCAAATGACACAATAACATATTCCTTAGACTTCCGAGTCTAGGCATTGACCTAGGATTACTTGTATCATTATTAAGTTATTATTATTGTTTTTTTATTTGATTTTTGAACAAGATAATGCCGCCAAGATATCGAGGATGTGGAAAAGGAAAATGTCACACTCCGATCGCGTAAAACAACAAACCACGACGGAATCATCAGGGAGTGTTGTAACAGAATTATTGTTTCAATAACCATGGCATAAAATGTTAAGTTTTATTGAATATAATTGTTTACATTATCTGGAAATTAAACATAAAACATAACATAAGTTAAATTATCTTCATCTTTTAAGTCACTAAAGCCCAAAGTCCGTCCTAAGTGTCGCATGATCAACCTTAAGCATTTGCTCCTGAAACATATGTGAAAATAAAGTACCTCAGCATAAAAATGCTTGTGAGTAACATAGGTTTTGCGTTAAAGGTTTTGCGTTAAATATGTAACATAGGTGTCCATGAATACTTACAAAATGTTTTCTTTTATGAAATCATAAGATAAATCGAATGATATAAAAGAAATAATGCATGGTTAAATCATTAACCAAAATATAGGTCATGTCTCATGTAAAAATGTCATGTCATTGATAAAAATGTCTTGTCTTGTACTTTGATTGAAATAATTTAGATACCGACACGATAGGCAATATGATAAAAACACTTATATATAGGAAGTACCATCGGCGTATCCTCCATGCTTTTATCATATTACACCCGTCACGTTATTTAAATCACTTACTATAAACCAAACATCAAAAAGTCTTGTTTAAACCAAAGAAATGTCTTGTAATAAGTATGTCATGTAAACCAATGTCAAGTAAACAAATGTCATGTATGAATAAAGTCTTGTGTAACCAAAATGTCAAATGTAAACCAATGTCTTGTATAGTCGAAATGTCTTGTATAAAAAATGTCTTTGAATAATCAAACGTTTTGTATTATAAGTCATGTTTTTATTGTTGAAAAACATACATTAAGTTTGTTGGCAAACACATTCAAACCTTGTTGACAGTCAAATAGACCCTTATAAACATAAAAGTCTATCCATTTCATCGGATTCTATCATTCCCTAAAGTCGCTTCCGAACAAACCCGGGAAGTGGGAACATGATTGTCAATCCTATGGTATTATTACATAGTACCGGTCAACGTGATCAATGTTAATGAATGTACTAAGTCAATCTCCAACGCTCCAATATGTCATGAACAAAGTAAGAAAAATGTCTTTGAAAACCATGTACTAGTATGCTCAGTCAACATACATAGCAAGAAATGTTGTAAATCAATGTGCTCATATGCTAAGTCAACATATGCTGCAAAAAGCGTCCTTGAAATCAATGTGCTAGCATGCTCAGTCAACACACATAGCAAGAAATAATGTAAATCAATGTGCTCATATGCTAAGTCAACATATGCCGCAAAATGCAATGGAAATCATGTACTATATGTACTATATAATCAAAGCATGTATAATGTCATGAAAACCCGAAAGTAGTCATAGGCTCAATATGTTTCACCCCAAAACATTTGAAAAAGTAAAGAGGGGATTATGTACTCACTTGGGATTCCAAGAAATTCCTTGTTCAAGAAGATAAACCAAAGCTCAAGAGTCCGAGAAATCACGTGTGTCCTAATATCGGATAACTATGTTAATAGCGGGACATTAATCGGGGGATCGGATAGAATGAGGTCTTGTAAACCAAATGAGTGTTGGGACCCATATGAAAAGGTTTAACAAAGTTAACATTTTGATTTGGAAAGATTCCTAAGTGCTTTTGACCTATTATGACCCGTTAAGGTAGTTTAAGCCACTTTAACGCGTCATTTGCGTAATTATGTGTTCGGATGGTTAGATATGTGTTATGATAAGTCTAAATTACCAAAACATGTTTAATAATGTTATTGGATCAGATTACATGTCAAAATTTATGTTATATATGCTTGTAGTCGATTTATTTGCATAAAGGGCATTTTGGTCATTATTGAAAATTGTAACAACTAATTATCATAATCCTAACCAAATGATATGACCATAAGGTATAACCTCAGAGGGTTATTCCCTATTCAACCATGGTCACAAATATTTATTTGGTTGGGTTCAAAGATCAACCAAATGGGTCGAATTCAAAAGTAAAAACGGTGGTCAAGACCGTTCGACAAACGATCCTAAACACGCACTAAATTAAAAGTGACAAAGTAGGCATGTTTTGACATGTCTAATTAAGTTTATAAAAGTGTTTTGGCATCACAAACTGTTTTGATACACGGAAATGGTTTCATTGTAAATTGCGCATAAATCGCATTATTGACGAAACTTTGACTAGTAAATGTGGAAATCAGTAGGCATGATGACTAAGGACTATAACCATCATGATTATGACCACACTAACAAGTTCCAAAGATGGTTGCAAACTTCAGATTGTAGCAGAATGGAGCAAGGAAGATGGTTGCAAAAGTTCAGAATGAAGAAGATCATGGTATTTATAGTTAATTTGAAGTTATATGATCAAGACAAGTCTCCATGAATCATGAAGTGGATTAGTGTTCTAACACTTGTTAGAAGCAGAGAAATGGGTGGCAAGTTCATTTGGTGAGTCAATCAAGGAGTTTACTAGCTGCTGCCATGTTTCTGATGTGTTGGGCACCCCCTACAGACCGTATGGGCTTTTGCCTTACGGTCCGTAAGGCCCTTGCAGGGGCTGAAGTTTCAAAAATGGTAGAAATGGCCCCTGAACTAATTTTTGACGCGTTTTGGCACTTTTAACACCTGTTAACCTCATCTTCAAGCTTTATAAGGACAATAAAGTATAGAGAACTTGAAATGTGCTTAAAAATACCTCATAAGTCGGTTCGTTTGGTCGTACGGTTGTGGTTTTCGGTTAATTACGACAGAAATCGTAACGATCACGTGCATGACCGAAAATGCGTAACGAATGATATTTTTGCATTCCAATCACTAAAATACAAGATTTTAATGGTTACAAAAATTTTGGGTTGTCCGTACATGTTTAGGATTAAGAAACACGCGTAGCGGCATAGTTTCGCAGAGTTTGCAAAATAGCCCCTGAAGTTGCAAAAGCGTGTTTTTGCCATACCGAAGCCTTCAAAACTAAATTCTATGTTATGTAAAGGTTATTTAAGGTATGTTAAGCTTGTGACCTTGTTCCGGAGTGTGCATCGCTATGAGAATTGGCAGACTTTCATAGTTTGTCGTAAATAGTCCCTATGATCGAATAAGCTTGTTTTTGACATACCAAACCCTTCAAAACTTATTTCTAAGTTATCTAAAGGATATTTACGGTATGTTTAGCTTATGTCACTACTCTGGACTATACGTTGCATTTAACTGATTTCATTTTACGATTACACTTCAAGAAAAGGTTTGAAAGGTCAAAATCAAACATATATATTGAAAATGCAAAAAAAATCATAAGTAAATACACAAACTGTAAACAACCTAAAGTTTCATTAATCATAAAATTGTTCGGAAACCGATATATGATAGAATTACACAGACATCACAGTTTCTCCTACTTTAGGAAATTTCGTCCCGAAGTTTAATTAGAGGAAACTTGTGAGAAAAGATGTGGATACTTCGCTTTCATTTGATCCTCTTGTTCCTAAGTAAACTCTGGGCCACGTTTGGATTCCCAGCGAACTTTGACTATCGGTATCCGTCTGCGCTTGAGCTTTTTTACTTCACGGTCCAATATTTCCACTAGTTTCTCAACAAAATGCATCGTGTTATCAACAAGAATTTCATCAAGAGGGATGTCAGGTTTTCATCATCCAAACACTTTTTCAAATTGGACACGTGAAAAGTTGGATGAACATTACCAAGTTCAGGAGGTAGCTTAAGTTTTAGGCCACTTTACCAATTCTCTCAATGATCTTAAATGGTCCAACGTATCGTGGCGCGAGTTTTTCTTTCTTCCTGAATCTAATCACACCTTTCCAAGGGGATACCTTAAGGTGTACGTGATCACCGACTTGGAATTCCAAGGGCTTGCAATTTTTGTCTGCGTAACTCTTCTGACGGCTTCTAGTTATCAAAAGGTTTTCGCGAATTTTCTTGACTTTGTCCGTTGTATCATGAATGAGTTCGGGTCCAGTGAATTGAGATTCACCAATCTCATTCCTACAGACAGGTGAACGACATTTTCGACCATAAAGGGCTTCGTAAGGTGCCATGTCAATGCTGGAGTGATAACTGTTGTTATAGGAGAATTCGATCAATGGTATATGCGAATCCCAACTACCACGAAAGTCAATCAGAAAGGCTCTAAGCATATCCTCTAGTGTTTGGATTGTCCTTTCAGATTGTCCATCTGTTTGAGGACGATAAGCAGAGCTCAAGTTAAGCTTAGGTCCCATGGCAGACTGCATGGTTCTCCAAAAATGAGAATCGAGCATCAGGATCAGATATGATATCCAAAGGGACACCATGACGAGATACTATTTCATCCACATAGATCTTAGCAAGTTTGTCAGCAGAGAAATCCTCGCGAATGGCTATAAAATGTGCTGACTTTGTTAGACGATCAACGACTACCCAAATGGCATCGTGACCTCTAGAAGTGCGTGGCAATTTGGTAATGAGATCCATAGCATTGTTTTCCCATTTCCAAACTGGAATCTCTGGTTGTTCAAGCAAACCAGAACGACATTGATGTTTCACCTTAACTTTGTTGGTGCATAATGTCTATGTCTTAGTCTTATATCGATTCTGTATAGTATAGAGGTGAATAGGCTAGGTATAGTAAGTATTTATGGTTAGCTTAGCACAGTTCGCCCATGAGTGTCTCATGTATGCATGTTCGGCCGAACTTGTAGTAGCAAGTTCAGGCAAACTTGTGTCTCCCAAGGGGCGAACTTGCAAGTCTATAAATACCTAGCTTGTGATCCTCATTTGTAACTTTGGCATTTCAGAGGCGAAGCTCTGTCAGTTTATAACCAGAACGTTTGATCAATAAAACTGACGATTAACTGATTAAATCTTGTCTATTGGTAAACACGACGTAATATTTCTGCTATTATGGACGTTAGATATCAAATTTAGTTTCCTTAGCATCGAGGATCGGTCCTACAAGTGGTATCAGAGCTAGAACAGCCTGATTTGATATTATCAAGACAATATCACTTCTATTTCATCTCCATTCTTCTATTTTTCTTAACTTTTGAACATAAAATAGAGAATTCATGGTCAAAATCTTTTCAAATTTGAGTATATCATGTAAAATACAACAAAGATAAACCCTTGTAAGATTGGAGATCAAATTCAACCGAATTCATTTCAAAATTTTGAAAAAACCATGTTTTGGAAAACCATCAAGATCGAACTTGTTAAGCATGTTCGACCGAACTTGTGTAATATCGAGGAATTATTGAGTAAGTTCGCCCGAACTTGCTTATGTTTCATCGAATTCTGATAGCAGGTTCACTCGAAAATACACTGGATTCGTTATAAGTTCGACCGAAGATAACAATTTTTTTTCAAAAACAAATATCACAAGTTCGACCGAACTTGTGATAAACTCAAGAATTCTTCATTTCAACCGAATTGTATTAGTGCTAATTGTTTTCAAAGTTTTTGAATATTTTCAGTGTACACGTCTCGTTATTCACAATGGATGATATGCAAAGAGCTTTTATGTCCCGAGCTAGTTTGTCGAATGCCAACGTGATTCATCAAGTCAATCTAGATAACGAGATGGGAACGACTGTTAAACCGCCAAAGCTAATGAGCATGGACGAATATGAAGTATGGAAGGTGAAATTTACCTATTGGGTTCAAGCCATGCACTTCGCTGGCTGGGTATCGATTGAAAGAGGCTACACTGTTCCGGTAGATGAACATCAGCAAGTCCTTGAAAAGTACAACTATTCGACAGTACAAAGAGACGGATACATTGCTGAGAAAAAGATGATCAATCTCATCCAACAGTCTGTCAAAGAAGATATCCTGATTTTGCTACCAGAGTATACTACTGCAAGAGATCTTTGGTTGTCATTACAGAAGAAGTATCAAGGTAGTGCCGAAATGATCAAAAGTAAAAAGGCACTTATTCTGAAAGAGTTCGATATCTTCACCATGCTAAAGAATGAGACCATGAAGCAAATGATCGAGCGTTTCTGTCATCTTAAAGTTAAAATGCGAAGACACGGTCTCGAGAAGACAGAACAAGAATACATCGACAAGCTTGCTGATGCACTACCAGATGGTGAGTGTGCTACTTATCTGATGGTTTTGAAGAATAGTGATGAGTGGGAATTCGTCAAGTTGTCAACGTTTATCGACAAACTCGAAGGCCATGAAATGGAGCTTCTGAAGATTGCAAAGTCAAAGAACGCTAATGTTGTTCAAGACGTTGGGTTGTACTACAAAAGTGGAATGCAAGACAACATTTCAAGTCCAAAAATTGGGACAGCGTATAGTGCAAACATGAATGCTTCTCCACAGAACCAGAGTCAATCACAACCTCATTATGATCAGAGTCCACAAAGTTCATACTCAAGCACTGGTTCAAATTCATCTTATCAAAGTCAAGCAAATCAGAATCAACAAACAAATTCTGATTCGAATGTATACAAGTGCAACATCACAGTGAATTTAAACAATGTTGTTTCGGAACAAGTTGCTAAACAACATATGTCTCTTCTCGCCACTGTTCTATAGTCATATGAAAGTCTTGTAGCTGGTAAAATTGGAGATCCCGAAATGACGACAGAGGACTATGACCAAGTGGATGAAGAAGAACTCGAGTTGATGGATATCAAGTGGTGTTTAGCATCTATTATCCGAAGAGTCACAAATTTTGTTGCTCTTACTAGCCGAGATATCAGAAATTCAAGCAACAAGTTGGGCTTCGACAAATCAAAAGTGACGTGCTTCAGATGTCACCAAAAGGGACATTTCAAGAGATAGTGCAAGAATCCTAAAGCAACAGGAAATCAGAATCCTTTCGGAGGAAACAACGAGTATTATAAGAAGTCGCTTCAATACAAGCCATTTCCAAAGAAGACTCAGGTTGAAATCCAAGAGAAGCCAATTAGCAGCAGCAATGAGAAAGCTATCGTAGCATCAAACGAAGATGATGGTTTTGACTGGAATTCTTACATTGATAAGAAGACCGGAGTTGCGTTGATGGCTGAGATAGTTGAAGATACTTTTGCATAGGAAGCAGCGGCAGCGGCAGAAGCAGTGGTTGTAGAACAAATTCTGCTCGAGAAATACTTGCATCAACAACGAGAAGAAGAGGAGTATATCCACATGCAGAAACAAGGAATTTTATCTCCTAACTCGTGTGATAGTTTTGCAGGTCATTTTGATGGAAGCTGTAAAGAACAAGTGGTTGAGGAGAAAACAATTGATGAAGAGATCATCAATATTACACAAGAAGTGAATGCCGAAAACCTCAAGGACATGGCAGATAAAGCTTTAATGGAAAATCTAACCAAGGTAGGTCCAATGGTAAAAGAAGTTATCAAAATACAAATTGTAGAGGTTGAAAAACCTTGTACAAAATGTACTGAACCATGTTCTAGTTGTGTAGAAAAATCAAAAATCATCGCTGAAAACAATGTGCATAATGAACTTTTGAAATACGATTATCGCACAATGAAGGAAGCGTATGATAAAATGAAAAATGATTATGGTAGGCTTGATAGAAATAACATCGAACAACATGATACCATAAGAATGTTAAAAGGAACAGTAATGGATAAGCAAAAAGAGATTAATATCTATATTAACACCATTGCTGAAACTAAGCAACAACTCCAGGACATGACAATTGAAACAGAACGTGTTCAACAACTTTTGAGAAGTTACACATGTAATGCATATGTCATTGATCACATTCTTCCGACAATTCCATCGGAAGATAAACCTAAAAAGAAAATTGGTAAAGAATACAGTAATGTTCCTCCACCCCTTTGCGAAAAGGTTTGTCACAAATCCGCTGATGGGATGGATAAGGCATTTAACATTGAGTTGTTATCTGAAAAGAAAAATGAGTTGCGAGAGAACATTGATGTAATCTATACTAAAACAGATGATGACCATGCTGTGGTTAAAAAGGTTGTTAAAAATGTTTTGAACGATTCTGATGAAGGCAGCTTTAAAAGCGCTGACTCGAGCTCAAAGAATTCAGATTCACAATCCGAAGATGACGATACATCATCAGAGAATGATCTAAGTGATGATCCGAATATTGTCATGTACAAGATTAAGGAGTCTGATAGATTATACTTTGATGACAGTTTTCCGATTCAGAATGTGAAGGAAGAATTATTAGACAAATTCTTAAACTCGTTGAAGTCACATCAGATGATCTGGAGATCAATGAAAAGAAATTTTATTCCACACCTAAAAGAAACAACTACCGAAAGAATGGTGGTGATCATCCGGAAAACCGGAGAGCTGGGTTGGGATTAGAGGAATCAAATGAACCTAAAAGGAAACCGTCACCGTTTCATGAATACAAGAATAAAAACAAGAATTTTGTATATGGGATGAACACGGTTCATGAGGAAAGTTTGATCGGGAAACAATTAAACGATAAGTTCAAGAAACAAAAAGAACTTCGAGATAAAGCAAAAATTGCAAGTGATGCCAAAACAAGTGGTGTAAAACCCACTAAAGGACATCCATATGATTCTCGGACTTGTTTCAAGTGCAACGAAATTGGTATATTGCACGTTACTGTCCGAAATCAAAGCCGGCTTATCTTCGAAGGAAAGAAAGTTCAAATGTTGTGAAACCAAAGAAACCAGTGTTTGTAAAACCTGCAAAGATTTTGAAAACAAATGAATCAAAAGCTGAATTCAAACCAAAGTTTGAAAATTAAATTTTCGAAAAAGGAGAAACTTTAAAGGATAATGAAAACAATTTTTACATCAAGAAGGCTAACATAAAATATCAAGCCTGGATTGCAAAGAAACGGTCAGCAACATCTGAGATCACTAAGTCTGAGCTGGTTAAGACTATTGATAGCAAGAAAGATCAAAATCTGAAATCATAATTGAAACCACATCTGAAACTGTCAAAAATACAAGTGTTAACAATTCAAAAGATAAAAAGACGGTAAAGTTTTTAAACATAAACATCATAGAAAATTCAGATGAAGAATGGGAAGTTTATTCTGTAGATAAGTGTGGATTCGATTATGCTGATGAATGTGAATTTGATTTTGATAATGGTTATCCAATTCAACCCAAGACCAAAAAGGCTTGGGTCTCGCTTTTTAAATAGATTGTTAAAATGTGCAGGGGCTCCAGAGATCCGTACTTTCTAAGTGGATTTTGGATAGTGGAGCGACCAGGCATATGACGGGAATGAAGGCGTTGCTATTTGACATTAAAGCTATCAATGGTGGATGTAGGACCGATCCTTGATGCTTAGGAACCTAAATTTGATATCTAACGTCCATAATAGCGGAAATATTACGTCATGTTTACCAATAGAAAAGATTTAATCAGTTAATGTCAGTTTTATAGATCAAACGTTTGGGTTACAAACTGACAGAGCTTTGCCTCTGAAATGCCAAAGTTTTAAATGAAGTAGGCTAGCTAGTTATTTATAGGCTAACAAGTTCGCCCCTAGGGACACAAGTTCGCCCGAACTTGCATAAGCAAGTTCGGCCGAACACGCATTTACATGTTACTTATGGGCGAACTTGGCGGGCGAACTTGGCGGGCGAACTTGGCTAAGCTAACTTAAATATTTCGTATACCTAGCCTATTCAGTTCTATACAATACAGACTCGATATAAGACTAAGACATAGACATTATGCACCAACAGACTCCCCTTGGATATAGTCTTCGTCTTGTATCAATCTCCAAAACTCTGTCTTCATATAAACGTTAACACACACGACCAGAGAAGTTCTTGAACGGCTTCCTTTGACGTTCTTGCTTTGGATCAGGCGTTTGATCAGTTGGCGGTGGTCTTTTAAAGTGAGCCATTCTTAGCGAACTTTTTCTTACCGCCTTTTCCATTCTTTTTGTAATCGCCTCATTTCTGGTTTCTTCTTTTAGAAACTCTACTCTCTCCAGATCCCTCCACTTCGTCTGCCACATCTTTCCAAAATTGACTTCGCGTGCATAGCAAACGTTAACAACTTTCTGATACTGCATCGCCTGTACCTTTTCTCTTTCTTCAAAAACAATCATGCTGTAGAAAAGGCATTTTATATGTTCTCTCGAGCAGTTAACCAACCACATAGGATCTAGAACCCTTATCATCCTCCACAAACCTCTCATACCTTGATGACCCATCCCTGCAACTCGTTCCTTAGCAATATCCAGATGATCTTCAAATTTTAACACAATCACCACTTCGCAAGTAGCTGGATCTATCTGCCACCACTTGAATAAAGGATAGAAGTTCTGTTCGATCGGCATAAGTGGCATATTCCTCATGGATCTAGGACGTTTCATAATTAACGTTATGTCCTTTTCCCTTGTAACCTTATTGATCTTAGCCCTTCGTCTTGGAATAAACAGTTTCCAGTAATTCCAACCATTAACAGCTTCATACTTAATCATCTTCCAAAACAACTGATCTATTGTCTTCATATGATAAGTAACATTCACTGTTTGTACTAACTCTTCCATATCCCAGTACGGCAATGTCTTGAAATCAACAAGATATTTGAAGTATTGCACTCCAAATTCCCTTTTTATTGCATATACGTTGAGCTCTTTAAACCAACCCCAACTTAGTATATCTCCCAAAGAAACATCTTTATTACTGGTGAACAATGCTAGTGGACGTCGAAACTTACGTTCACGTGGCATCTCCTTGAACAAGGATTTTTTCGCTTCAGCTATCTCTTCTTTGGTCATCGGTTTAGGAATCTTTCCTTCTCGTAATGCTTCAGCAATCTTATCTTTCAACATATCTTCATTAAGTTGTTTGTACATCTCTTCAAATGTAGAAAAACATTCTCAATTTTGACCGACGTACTTATCTTTCTGATCTGAGTCATCATCTGAGAACCAATCTTCAACTATCACTCGATTGTACTCATCAGCTTCAAACCTTCTCTCATACTGATACTCTTTCGGTTCAAATGTGTTCACATTCATGACACCTCAAAATCAAACTCTAAGTTCTCAGCTTCAACTTCAACTAGTTTCGCCAAATCTTCTTTTGGGTAATTATGTACAAACTCACCTTCTTCCACATTGTGTTACAACATTAGCATCAAAGGCCTTGGGGGTACTGCAGTCACAGGCTTCGCAGAACGATCAATGTCTAACAAATCAATATCATCTGAAGGCCCTGTCTTCCCTAACTCCCCCTGGCTTTTATCTTCCATCCTGTTTGACTCATCGTCAATGAGGTCAGAAAAATCAAACTCATCAGATACTTTGGCTTCAGTTATCTTTAAACCTGTACCTCTCTGATCAAAATCATCACAACCTTGATCGTAATCATCGTCATCATCACCAACATTCCAATCCTCGTAACCTTCTTCCTCTTCATCCTCTTTATTATCTTTTTCAGCTTCTTCATTGCCTTTTTCTTCAGAAACAATAATAGGATCAGAAGGCTTGACAGATTCGTCAACCTTTTGGATATCAGACTCAGAAGCTTTTGAAATATCTTCAACTGGTTTCTCAGGAACATCAGAAGACTTCTCAGTAGTCTCAGAAAATTTAGGGGCTTCACCCTCAACATGAGTTGCTTTACCACTTTCAACTAACTCTTTCTCAGCACGCTCTTTTGCTTCCTGACGATCCAGACGATCATATTCAGCAATGAAATCAATGTTCAGATTGTTTGCTAACACTTTCTGCAATCTGTTGAATCTTCGATCGTTCAATGCTTGGATAGTCTTTAGATCTGCAATCTCAGTCTGCAATTTCTCATTGGCATCTTGCAAACTTTCAATTAGTGCTTTGAAATACTCCCTTTCATTCTCTAATACCTTCACTTTGTCGTCAAGCAACTCTTTTTCAACCTCACTTTGATTCACTTTCTTAACAAGCTCGGCCTTTTCAACCTCATTCTGTGCAACTTTCTCTTCTAACACCTTCACACATTTCTCTAGCATCTCAAATTAGATTTTGGGAAAAATTCATCCAAGTCTTCGAGACTGATTGGACCATGTGGCACATCACCAAACAGATTTCCCCTTGGTGTCTTTGGTGTTGAATCTTTAGTTATTGCAGCTTTCGGTGTTGACTTCTTAGGAGTAGAACTTTCAGGAACAGAAGTCGTTGGAGCAATAGGAGATTCAGCGATAGGAACTTCAACAAATCCAAACACAGGAGGTTCTTGTGTAACTCCTGGCCTTTCAGTTACAGCATGAACAATAACAGGAGGTTCTTATGGAGAGGTTCTTGTATGGCTCCTTTCTCCTGAGCACCAGAAGGTTCTTGTGTGGCTTCTGTGCCTTTCGACTTGCTTTTGTACCTCTTACTTACAGCCTTCTAAACTTTCTTTGCTTTTCTTTTCCCTTTGGTATGAGGTGATCCTGTAGTCTTCATAGAGATTTCGAACGCATGAGACTTTGTACGCTCAGACTTTTTCTTCGGTCTCTCTTCGTCAGATTCTTTTTCAGTGTTAGGATCAAAATCCGCATCCAATTTTCTTTCCTTTTCTGCTCTAATCTCTGCCTCAGTCTTTTCTGGCCCTTTGGCAGGAACTTCTTCATCAGATTCTTCATTCTCAGAAGTAGCAGAAATCACATCATCTTGAATCGTTTTCACAGTTTCTTGACTCTCAATAACCACTACAATGCTCGTTCCAGCAACTGCTTCAACATTTTCAGGTTCATCCTCGTCGACAAGCATAGTTTCGACTTTCTTCGCAGCACGTTTCTTTTTAGGCTTATCAGCTTCTGCCTTTAAAAACCATTCGCTCCTTGCCTTTGGTTTCAATTCCTTAAACCATTCTTGCTCAACTTTAAGCTCTTTCTCGTCATCACTACCATCCTTTCTCCACTTGTTATTAGGTGGCGAGATATAATTTGAATCTTTTATAGCTCCAAACACTGGTTTCGCAACAGGAGCTGAAGCTTACTTTTGGAACTTGATTAGCTTCTGTACTGTTGTTTCATCAAGATGAACCAGGTACAACACATCATTTTGATCTCGTGCAATGTTAGGATACTTCTCGTCAATCAACATCTGAACAAATCTCGGATATAGGCATAGCCTTGAATCTTCCATGTTCTTCGATATGTGAGTAAAAACCATCTTAGAAACATTGAACGGCTTCTTCAGAATAAGCCTCGTTGCCATGCTAGCCAAATAGTTTTGAACATCATCTAATCTGGCTTTGCGATGGCTGAATGTGTGAATTATAGCATGCATCAAAAGCTTGTAGAGGTTTGGCACTTCCCCTTTCTTCAGTGTTGGCTTGTTCACGCTCCCCTTATAAGCCATATGGAAGAAACAACTACGTACCATCTTCTCGTCTAAATGAATTGCATCGTCTTCATTATCTTGGAATTCCAGAATCCGTATAATATCGTCTTCAGTCACAGAAATTGGTTTAACTTCATTGCCGACTTACACAGATGAAATGATCATCTTCTCATCTTCGCTTAAACTTGCGTTCATCCAGAAGTGAACAATGTGTGATCGATATGTTACTGTGCTTTCTGTAATAGCTCGGCGAATATGGCTTTCCTCAAGAAACTTCAATATACTGTCATACTCATTCAGTGACGGATAGATAGACTTGTTAAGCGTAATGCACATATTGTGAGTTTTGCAGAACTCAACAGAAATTACAAGCGCTGGTACATGTGCCTGAAAAATTATGCAAAACAATTAACACGCTTTTCGAAGAAAAATTTCACAAAAATTTTCTAACACTTTATCAAGTTCGGGCGAACTTGATAGGGTGTTACAATATTCTGTTTTGATCAAGTTCGCCCGAACATGCTATATCAAACATGTTCATTATATAAGTTCGGGCAAACTTATACACAAAACAACAATTCAGAATTTCAAACATAAGTTCGGGCGAACTTCCACATGATATTCAAAACCAAATACATGAAGTTCGATCGAACATATCTCAATTCTCTTTATTCAGTTTTTGACAAGTCCGGTCGAACTTGTTAAGGTTTCATTCATTCATATTTTTAGACAAGTCCGGTCGAACTTGAAAACAGGTTCGGCAGAACTTGTCATCTTCTCCAAAAAAACCAACTTGTTCAAAACAGTTAAACATCCGTTTCACTTCAATCAAAACATGTTATACGGTCGATTTTATGTGTAGATTAAGGATCTATGTTCAATTTTGTCCAATAACACCTAGAACTATTAATTTTTAAACTTTTCAAATCTGAAACTTCAACAATAGTTCAATCCATTGTTCAAACGTCGATTTTATACCTCGTCCATTGTAGATGGTGTGTAAATCACCAAAAACAAGCAGATTTGGGAAAAGTAACGATGTTAAATTGTCAATTTCGCTCAAATTTTCTCAGAGGATCAAGTTCGCTCAAGGATTGTGTGTTAGCTGATAAATGAGTTCGGCCGAACTTGATTGGTATTTATACCAAGTCATGTTCGGGCGAACTTGCTAAGCCCAATCATGAAAGCCCATTCAAGTTCGGGCGAACTTATCTATAAAACAACACATCCATCTGCAAGTTCGGTGGAACTTGCTGTTTGTTAAACTTGATTTGTTTGGCAAGTTCGGCCGAACTTGCCAAACCACAATTTTAACTTTTTCAAATTTTCATTTTTGACCCCTGAACTTTCCAACTTTTAATCAGTTATGAAAATCCACTCAGTTGACCAAATCCAAGCTAATGACCTTGGTTAACCGATTTGTCTGCCAAGTCCAAGTTAATGACCCCGGTTTGACCCGTTACAAACAAACTGTTGATATTTTCAAAATCAAAGTTTAAAATTAATGAACTTTTCATCGTTTTGCCTTTTCAGATTAACAGATTAGCTCCCAGCCTGTTGTTAAAGAGATTCCCACCAGTTCTAGCACCTTACTAGACTTCGAAGATCTGTTCTCCAACATTGGTTTGCTGAAAACAATGTAGAAATAAAATCTTTTTGTATTTTTGTAAGTTTATGCTAAAACTCATCGAAAATCTTTTTGATTTTAATTTGTAAAGCTGAAATACAATGTAATAAGCAATGTAAACTATGTGCAAACATATTTACAGACATATTTTTGTGAATTCGTGTCTAAGGATCATATCAGTTGATTGAAACTTATCACCAGTACCGTTGACCTTTAACAGACTTTAAGTTTTAAACTCATTTACCTAGATTGTCGATACGTTTGTCCACTTAAACTTTACCACATTTCTCAACTGTTTCAAGATATATTAAGGTAGAATTCATGAAACTTGACTAATCTGTGGTTCCCATTTCTTGAATATACTCCCATATCCAGATTCCATAGATTTCATCTTATAGGTGAATATAGCGTAATTGATATCTATATCTGGGTTGTGAGAGACCTTGAGAGCTCAGGTTAGTACTACCGTACAGAAAAAGAGATGAAGGCTCGTCTTTAAGGTGTGTGCCACTTAAGGAATCTTTTTAGCATTGCAAATGATTAGATATTTCGATTCTTTTCAATATTGCTTGTAGTTTGGAGGTTTATAGCGAAAGTTATAGAAGTTTTAGGCCATTGCTTCCGCAAAATCAGAAGAACTTGTATAATACCCCAGATACAACTATCTATAAAGACCTCGTATCTCAGAATCAGGCAATCTTTCAAACGAAATTTCAAATTACTAAGTCCATATATCCAAGATGTGTTAATCCACAAGATTAAGCAGTTGTACAATTTAGTTTATATCTCGAGAACAGTTTACTGAACATGTTAAGCCTATCGACACATCCACAATAAGACTCGTTTATCACTTTTAAAACTTTACATTTCTTTAGCATACTGTAATACTCCACTGATGTACTATCATTTCCTTTTATGACACTGAATTCTTTTTGTCTTTTTCAATGTTTTTGTACATTTTGAATTTTAATATGTTTTTGGGTAATTTTCGAATGTTTTTGTATTTTCTCTAACATTTCTCCCCCTAAAATCAAAAACATCTTTTTGGATTTTAGTTTTTAACAAAATTCTAAAGTAAAAAGATATTTACAAACCAATGTGGATCACGCGAACTCGTCGTCCGATCCGTATTCAACCTTAGCGTCCGCACCTGTCAGCAAATTTTTCATGCCTTTAATTCTCAGCAAATATTTAAATTGTGACAAAGAAAATGGTTTGGTATGAAAATTAGCCTTTTGTTCGTCGGTGTGGATTTTTTCTATTCGCATCAATTTCTTTTCGTAGCAATCACGAATGAAATGATAACGAATTTCAATGTGTTTTGTGCGTGAGTGATGAACCAGATTTTTAGTTATATCTATAGCTGCCTTGTTATCAACATACAACAGAGTGTCTAGATATTGCAGACCATTGTCTCTCAGCTGCTGTTGAATCCACAGAATTTGTGAACAACAGCTGGAGGCCGAGATATACTCAGCTTCATAGGTAGAGAGAGCGACCGTAGTCTGTTTCTTACACTGCCAGGTTACCATTCTTGTTCCGAAGAACTGGCGTCCCGCTGTAGTTGATTTTGAGTTCAACTTATCTACACCAAAATCTTAATCAGCATAGCCTATGAGGTCGAAATTG
Organism: Scalesia atractyloides; assembly: GCA_947069175.1. Classification (NCBI taxonomy): domain Eukaryota; kingdom Viridiplantae; phylum Streptophyta; class Magnoliopsida; order Asterales; family Asteraceae; genus Scalesia; species Scalesia atractyloides. Next base: position 21,145,351 of record CAMTDV010000010.1, read on the forward strand.
TCGTTCTTCGGGTACCACAAGCCGGTGCTTGGACATCCTTTCAGATATCTGAAGATACGCTTCACGATCTGCATCTGTAAGATCCTCAGGCTTGACTGATATCTGGCGCATAGGAGGTTAGATACATAATATCTGGCGCGATGCCGTCAGATACATCAGCGATCAATAATCGATCTGTATAACGTCTCGTCAACTTTGGCTCCAGTCTCGTCAACACAAATGCCGTGATTTAGAGCAAGAGGCGTAGATAGAGGCTTCAAGCTTTCTATTCCAAACTTCTTCAAGATGTCGTGAACATACTTAGTCTGATGAATGAAAATACCATCCGGAAGCTGATCTACCTGCACACCAAGAAAGAACTTAATTTCGCCCATCGATGACATTTCGAATTTCTTTTATATGATTCCCTCAAACTCCTTGCAGAGACTAACATTTGTAGATCCAAAGATGATGTCGTCAACGTATATTTGAACTATAATGAGATGGCCATCAACTTCTCTGGTGAAAAGAGTACTATCCACAGTTCCTCCGATAAATCCGTTTCCGACGAGATGTTGCGATAACGTCTCGTACCAAGCTCTCGGGGCTTGGTGTAGTCCATAAAGAGCTTTATCCAGTAGGTACGCTTTCTTCTTGTTAAGTGGATCGACAAACCCTGGTGGTTGTCCAACGTACACCTTTTCGCGTAATTTGCCGTACAGAAAAGCCGATTTGACATCCAATTGATAGACTTAAAATCCTTTCCATGTTGCGAAAGCTAGAAAATTTCGAATAGATTCCAATCGAGCCACTGGTGCATAAACTTCCGTGTAATCTATCCTTTCCTGCTGGTGAAATCCCATGACAACAAGCCTAGCTTTGTTACAAACAATAACCCCTCTATCATCACGTTTACACTTAAAGACCCATTTTGTATCAATTGCTTTCTGATTTTCTGGTAGGTCTTCAAGCTTCCACACACCCAACTTCTCAAACTTCAATAATTCTTCTTGCATTGCTTGTACCCAGTTTTCATCGGCTAAAGCTTCATTAACTGTCTTTGGCTCAATCTGAGAGATGAAACATGAATAGAAACAATAGTTCTGGGTTGTAGCAACGCGTGTGTAGAAACAACTGAGTGCTTTATTAATTTTCCCTCGAGTTCTTACACCAGTTTGAAGTTCTTCGATAATATTTGTTGACGGATGATAGGAATATGATCGCGGAAATTCTTCACTTGGAACATCTACTGAGTTTTGCTGATTCGTGATGTTGAGATCAACAACCAATTCAACGTTTGGAGAGCTTGATGAAGCTTCATTTTTGTTGTTCGGGACTGTAGATTGATTAAGAAGACTTGTTATCTGCTCCACTTCTTCATCTGAAGAAGATGATTCCCCATCAGCATCAAATGTTGGTGCTTCATCTGAGTCAGAATTTTGATTCTGAGGCATACTGGGCTCCGTTGTTGTATTCACTAGTTCAATAGAGGCATTTGTGGAGGAGTAGCAGGTGTTGTTAATGTTTCAGAAACATTTTCAGCTGGAACACCACTCTTGCTTGAACTTGCGCCAGAAAAAGATGGATCCAATGTGGGTTGATTAACCACATTTGGACAATTTGTTCACGGGTAGCAATCCTACTACTGTTAGACAAGCCATTGAGCTAGCTGCAACCTTGACTGACTCACAGGTCCAGAAAGGTAAACTCCACCGCAAAGGTGACAAGAAACCATCTGTCAGGACTGAGAAACAGAAGGGAAACAAAGCCGAAACCTCAAATAAGTCTAGGAAGCGAAAGGCTTCAAAGAACTTCTCCATTATCGCACAACAGAACCAAGCTGCTCCTAACCAGCCAGCACAACCACCCACCAAGAAACAATATGCTGGTACTGCACCTCTATGTAACAAATGCAATAGTCATCACCAACCCCATCTACAATGGCTTCATTATACTAACTGTGAGCGATCTGGTCATTTGGCCAACACATGTTGCTCTGCTCCTTCCCCAATCATGATGTTCAAAACCCGTTCAATAGCCAGCCAATCCTGTACGACCTCATTATCCACTTGGGTCTTGCTATAACTATGGTGATCTTACTCACTACAGAAACAACTATCCGAAACTGACAAAAACCCTACTCCTGGATGAGCATTCAATATTAATGCAAACGAGGCGCGTGCAGACAATGAAGTGGTGAACGATACATTCTTCGTTAACAACCATCCTGCTTTTATTCTTTTCGATTCGGGTGCCGATAGAGGTTTTGTATCCCAAGCTTTTGAACCTTTGCTGTCAATGCCTAGAACCAAACTAGGAAACCCCTTGACAGTAGAAATAGCTAGTGGTGAACCCCTTGTACTTGATTTTGTCATTCGTAGTTGCCAATTGAACCTTAATAACCATCTTTTTCCCATTGACCTCACGCCTATGCAATTGGGGAGCATTGATGTCATAGTAGGAATGGACTGGTTAACTAAACACCATGCTGAGGTGATTGATTTATTTTGATAAGATCGTTTGTATACCTATTTCAACTGGTGAATTCTTAGAGGTTCGTGGAGAAAATCCCGTTAGTAGCCTTAAACCCATGACCTGTACCCAAGCCCAAAAATACCTACAAAAGAATTATGTGGCCTTCTTTGCACATACCGTAGAAGAGAAAAGCAAGGGCAAAACTATTCAAGAAATCCCCGTTGTTCGAGATTATCCTGAGGTGTTTCTTGAAGAGCTACATGGTTTACCACCATCACGACAAGTTGAGTTTCGTATAGACCTTGTACTTGGTGCCAACCCTATTGCTAAATCTCCATACCGTCTTGCAGCGGCTGAGATGCAAGGGTTATCAAAACAGCTCATGTCCTATTCATGAAAAAGAAAGACAGATCCTTCCGTATATGTATCGATTATCGCGAGCTCAACAAACTCACAATCAAAATCGATATCCCCTACCTCGCATTGATGATCTCTTTGATCAGCTACAAGGTGCTACCTACTTCTCAAAGATTGATTTGCGTTCTGGGTATCATCAGCTTTGTGTACTCGAAGAAGATATTCCCAAGACTGCTTTTCGCACTCGATACGGTCACTATAAGTTCACTGTTATGCCCTTCGGTTTAACAAATGCTCATGCCGTCTTGATGGATTTAATGAATAGAGTTTGTAAACCTTATATGGACAAGTTCATCATTGTTTTCATTGGTGACATCTTGATCTATTCAAGTCTCGAGCCGATCACGAGCAACATCTCCGTCTAACGATGGAAATCCTGAAGAAAGAACAACTTTATGCCAAATTCTCCAAGTATGAATTTTGGTTCAAGGAAGCTTCATTTTTGGGACACATTGTCAACGAACAAGGTATACATGTAGATCCCGCCAAAATCAGTGCGATCAGGGATTGGAATACACGTACTACTCCTACCTAAGTTCGTTCATTTATGGGTTTTGCAGGTTATTACTTCCGCTTCATCGCAAACTTATCCAAGATTGAGGTTCCCCTCACTGCTTTGACTCAAAAGAATAAACCTTTTGAGTGGGGACCCAAACAAGAAGAGGCTTTTCAAACCTTGAAACATAACCTTTGTAATGCTCCTATTCTATCCTTACCTTAGGGCAACGACGACTTTGTCGTATACTGTGATGCATCAAACTTAGGCCATGGTTGTGTTCTTATGCAAAGAGACAAAGTCATAGTCTATGCATCAAGACAATTAAAAATCCACGAGAAGAACTACATAACTCATGATCTTGAGTTAGGTGCTGTAGTTCTTGCTCTCAAAATCTGGAGACACTACCTCTACGGTACGAAATGCGTGGTTTTCACTGACCACAAAAGTCTCCAACACATTTTCAATCAGAAAGAACTAAACATGAGGCAACGATGATGGGTCGAACTTCTGAACGACTACGACTGCGAGATTCGCTACCATCCTGGTAAGGCGAATGTCGTAGTCGATGCACCTAGTCGTAAGGAACATGCCAAGTTGCATTGTGCTCAAGTTCAATTTGACATCCAGACACAAATTCTTGAAGTTCAACGTACTTGTGTTACACAAGGCATGATGAGTAATGAATTACCACATCACCTTGAGCTTCAACTTGAAACAAAAGACAATGGGTTATCTTATTACCTGAACCGTTTGTGGGTTCCAAGCAAAGACAATCTCCACACCTTGATAACGAACGAGGCTCACAAGTCTCGTTATTGAATCTATCCTTGTGCAGACAAAATGTATAAGGATCTTCGTACCTGGTATTTGTGGCTGGATATGAAGAAAGACATTGCCTTGTACGTATCCAAATGTCTTACTTGTCTCAAAGTTAAGGCATAGCATCTTCTAGTTTTCTTGAACAACCAGAAATTCCGGTTTGGAAATGGGAAAACATTGCAATGGATCTCATTACCAAATTACTGCGCACTCCTAGAGGTCACGATACCATTTAGGTAGTCGTTGATCATCTGACAAAGTCAGAACACTTTTTACCCATCCGTGAGGATCTATCCGCTGACAAAATTGCTAAGATTTATGTTGATGAGATTGTATCTCGTCATGGTGTTCCTTTGGACATCATATCAGATCGTGACGCTCGATTCTCATCTCATTTTTGGAGGACCATGCAATCTACCATGGGAACCAAACTTAATTTGAGCACTGCTTATCATCCTCAAACGGATAGACAATCCGAAAAGACAATCCAAACACTGGAGGGTATGCTTAGAGCCTGTGTGATCGACTTTGGTGGTAGTTGGGATTCGCATCTACCGTTGATCGAATTCTCCTACAACAATAGTTATCACTCTAGAATTATGTAACACTTCATAAAATCGTGTCTAATAATGTATCGACACGTGTCCCTAATCCTAACGTTGCTTAACGGTAGCCAAGAAGGACTATTTTTGCGAAAAATTTAAAATTTTGAATGTAGAGGAACTGAAAGTGTCAACATGCTGAAACTAAGCCTCTGAGTGCCTTTAACAGACCAAGGGCTTTATGATGTTCAATCATACTCTCGGAAATGTCTAATATTGATCATGTAAAGCTTTATGCCATTAAATGATGAAATACGAGGGTTTACAATCCCAAGGATAAAGTCCGGCAAACTACGGAAGTCTGCCGATTCTTGTATTTTGAATACGAACTTCATATACAAGTCCAAATACTTTCTATTCAGTAAATCATGGATTTTATTTATGAGAATGCAAAGGTGTCCATCGTTGCGCAATTTGGATCGTTTTCATGTTCGTTAAAGCGTTTTACGCATTTTTGCGAAACGCGTAACCGTACAACCGAACGAACCGACATCCATGATATTTCCGGAAAAGTCCAAGCCACATATGCCTTAACACTTTTATTAAGCCTAGAAATTAGGTTAAAAGGGGTTACAAGTGATGAAACGCGATGAAACAAGTCCATGGGCCAAACATGACAACAAGTGAAAGTTGTAGGAGCTGACCAAGGTCCTTATGGACCGTATACCCAGACCCATATGGTCCGTATGGGTACCTTCAGAACAGAAAATTGGTTGTTCATCAAGCATAACCTCATATTGTGACACCTAGCTCTTTTTTGCCACATTTCTTCTGGTCTTGATACCTCCTAGACACTTGTATTCATCCTAAGAGGCCTCTAGACATTTGTAATCATCCTATGATCTCTCAAACACTATAAATAGGTGTTGCATTTCATTGCTAAAACTTGCACCTATTCTCCTTTCTTCTCTATAACTCTCTTGTGGAGGATCCTGTGCTTTTAGGAACTTCCCACTGAGTTTCTTCGGTCCACAGGACCACTTGTAAGTGTTCCTTTCATGGCTAGTTCATTTTTTAGGCTTTTAAAGCTGAAAGTCAAACTTTTTCAATAAACGCTTTAACTTTCAGTTATGACCATTATGGTCAAGCCAATGCTCGATCTGAGCATGGCTACGTGATCGTAATTAGGTAGGTGCTAATCCCTCTAAAGGGCACCTCCTAAGAATCATGTTTGCTGGGTCAATTGACGAGTCAACATATTAATCTTTTAAAAAGTCAACAGGTCAGATCCTCAAATATTTATACACTGAGTTTAAAGGTGTTTCAAAATATGTTTTAACACATAAACAACTTGGTAATATGTATTAGAACATGTGTAAACATGTTAGGCTCGTCAATTTCAGTTTTAGGGTCGGTTCGCAACCGAAAGTCGCAAAGTTTGATTATTGCTTTGACTATCGATTATGAACCGAATTAGATTAGTATGTTACTGATTTAAGGTTCCCTTATGATCGTATTATAATGTAGCATAAACTACTGATGTTATATTACACGATCATAATAGTAATCCGAGTTTTATGCAAGTTTCCGTGATTATGCCTTACTTTGACTATTATGCCCTTTTTATTAAAAATGAGGTTTTAATCACCAACGAACTTGCAAATGAACTAGGTAATGAAATGTTAACATGTTTAACATATTTTATGTTACAAATCTGATCATAAACTAATTTTTCGAAGAATATCGCGAATGGTGCTTTAAAGTGACCGAAATGCCGTTTCGGCGCATCGAATGGTTTAAACATAATTTCTCAGACCAAACTAATTACCTACTGATGTAATATCATAAAAAGGATATTTTGGGATATCATGTCAGTTTATAAACTGATTTTACGTACGAGTTCTTGTATTATGTACTTAAATGACGATAACTCCCTTTTGGCACTTAAATGGATTTTTAACTATGAATCTGATACAAAAAATTTTACATACTGATATCTTATACTAAATAACATATCCTAATCATATAAACTTGATCCTAACATTAGTTTTCATGAAACATCACAAATATCGTCATATAACGACTTTAACGCCTTCTCGGCGCGTAGTATGTTTTAAACGATATCTACCAACCAAGAATTGTTACCTACAAATTTTATAACTCATTTAAAATGTTTTCACAGTAGGTACTTGTTATAAACTCAGAATCCAAAATAAGCTTTCAAAACTATGTGTGAAATGACCAAAGTGCCCCTATGGAGCATAATTTGGTCTTTAACTATGAAACACACATATGTTTGATATCCTAATGATATTTTATAATAAATAAAGTGTTTTCACATAATGTTTATGATCGTAACATCAGATTATACGCAAGTTCCTTTTATACATCGCTAAATGACCAAAACGCCCTTATGAGGCATAGTTTGATTTTAAAATCATAACAGGCATACAAGTTGATATCCTACTGATATTATAACTTGTTTAAAGTGTATTGGCATATGAAACTTGTTCATGACTCATGCAGTTACCCGATATCGCTTATGTTCGCACGGTTAGACTTATGTAGCCCATTTACGTAACATTACCGAAACGGGTTTAACTTTATCATTTTCACTTCAAAATCCAGAATGTATTTTGTTTACCCATATCATACAAGTCCTAGTACTTGTTGGGTTTAAACCACATTCTATACGGTATACGCTTAATCTAGCGAACCTATTCTTAAGTATCGTGGGGCGTATCTAAAGGGACTACCTTTGGCCTGTATACATTCTAACAAATAATAAATTTGTTTATTCCAGACTATAGTATCCCAGATAATCGGACTTGGGTCAATAATACTTAGACTGAAGGCTTCTTGCTAAATTATAATCTTATTGATTGGAAGCTAGCAAAAAAGGTAAATACTCTTAGCCTATTTATTATACGGGCTTGGGATACGGTAAACTATTACCACTTGGTCGGGTATGGGATATTGTTGTCGGATTGCGATTTAATAGATCTCATAACCCGTTCTAATCTGTATTGTTTGATAAACTAAACATTGGGGGTGGGCTTGACCGTGTCCTGGATATTCTCGGCTCATTAAATTGCTAATGGCCGCGACCAAAGCACGGGGTGTGGGTATACACCTGTCAGTTGCGAAATTATTATTATCTGCTCCTTGTGAGTTCAGAAGTGGTGTGTCAGTCGATCATGTCTCGGTGTTTATACTGGGCTCCATATGTATTATCAACATGTAAAGCTGTATACAAGGTCAATTGTACCGTCCCAAGTTACTGATAAAAGATTCCGTGCCTTGTGCACCCGAGTCAAACAAATTTTGAAATGTTTTCAAAATGAGTCGGTTAATTGTATATACCAGCAAAAGCTGTCGTATTTTCAAAAGATAGAACCGCAGGTACCTAACCTCATTATAACTAGGAATCCGGGTCGGCTAGAATGAAGTCTGTGGAATTTGCAACCCTTATGCTTAAGGCTTATGATGTCTAAAGCTTTGTTTATTTGACCCTGCCTGTGGGCTTGTATCGAACACTTGTAATACTTTTAGATATTCAAGCTTTACTGAATTCGATACTTTTACTCCAATACTTCCGCTGCATATTATTACATTGTGATAACTGTTATCCAGTCGTCACGATGCCCCTCCGGGCCCACCGGGAAATTGGGGTGTGACAGGTTGGTATCAGAGCTACAGTTTAAGTGAATTAGACACTAGTCTTATGTGTCTAATCTCAAATATCACAAATGCAGATTCCTAAATCCCGAGTCTAGACCAAAACATAAGATTACTCCTATCGATATATATACAGCCCTTGATTTTTATGAAAATCCTGGAAATGCCACCAAGATAATCGCGGACAAGATAAGGAATCTATGATGGGTCGTGGACTTGATGATCTCTATATGGTGAACTATATATTTTTGAGATAATGACTCCGATACGAGGATACTAAAGCCCGTCACCTTATATCATACCTTCTAGTATTCTTGTGATATCCTAATATCATTTATCCAAGGTCTATCATGTTCGATAGACATTCTGGTGATATCTCACCAGTTGATTAAACAGCAGCAACTACAATGGCCGTATCAGGGCATGGATATCAGTGCAATTTTGCACCAAATTTTGATTCTTTGATTCAAGAATCTCTCATTCTAGAGAGTAAGCGGAAAAAGGAATCACTTTTTCTGATTCATGCTTAAAGCATATAAATCTCGAGTCTTGGAACTCGATTGATTCAAACCTACTTGGGTATATTATATTATATAAGATCGGCATCTCGCTAGCACATTCTCCATCTGGAGTACAGAAATGATTTTATTTCATCGATTTTTAGCAGCTATGAATGCTAAACTTTAGTATGATAGAAGCGCCATATGATGATTAACTGTATCTTAGTATGTCCCATAGATTGCTTTCATGCCTGGCCAATATGAAGGTTTAATGCATGGAACCTCCAAGATCTCCCAATGATCGTATTGCACCTATATCCGCTAAGGGAAAGCATCTAATATAATTTGGCGATATCACCGCCACAAAAAAAATCGTCGATTTTATGGAGCCCTTTTTATGATTTCTTTCCTCCAATATGAAATGGTTTACGCTAGCCAAGTGTTAAAGTCACGTTAATTGGTAAATAAGGTAGTTAAGAGTAAAGCCTTCTACCATAATAGTTAAGGAAGATCATCCCTTCTATCCAGAGGTGCCGAACTATGTTCGAGCCCCCAAGCCAATATGGTCAATGTGACCATAGCGATATTGTGTAACCGTTAGGACAACTATTTTAAGTAAACATTCAAGTAATGTTAACATTCCTGACAAGCGTGACCTGAGGAATCACACTAGTCGCCAAGGTATTTGAACTACGTCCAAGCCTAATAAGCCTTATGATCAAATTAGTATCATCAGTGCGATGATCAAACATCCATTAGTGATGTAATGCCTACGGGCTATGATTAAACATCCATTAGTGACATCCATTAGTGATGTAATGCCTACAGGCCATGATTAAACATCCATTAGTGATGTATCCCAAATCTCCCAATGTGGATAGGGACTTATATGTTGTACTATATTGAAGCATATCCCGAATATCCCAATGTGGGGAAAGGGTGTATTTAAACGATGTACTGAATTGAGGCATATCCCGAATATCCCAAGCTAGTAAGTGCCTCCCCAAACCGTTTACTCAAGACGGTAGACTAGCAGCCGGTTATAGTTCCAATATGTAGCGAGGACTTCACTGTACAGTTTTAAACGACCCTACGGCCCTTAATGTTGAGTAGTGCACAATCCAGTCCTTGTGTCTATAAGCAGGACCAACCAGTCCCGTTATTTGTATGTAGGACAAACTAGTCCTGGTGTCTTCGTGCCTTGCATGAGTAAGAATGGGCCTAGCCCATTTGAGTCTGTAAGCAGGACCAACCAGTCCCCTTATTTGCATGTAGGAAATCCAGTCCATGTGTCTGTATGTAGCTAGGACATTCACGTCACTAGTCGTGAAACTCATGCACGTTCTGAAAATACGCGTGTGTTTTGTAAAAAAAAACCGGTATGTTGAGCATAAACCTTTCGTAAACCATTTGAGTTTATTGAAATCCATTTGCAACATGGTCTAGAAATATGTATATTCGTTCATCGAAAATTTATGTACTTTTGCAAAACTTGCATGTGTTTCCACCCCCGAAAACATTTATAAAAATGTAAAACCGTAAAAATTGGGGGTTATGAACTCACGTTAGTTTTGTATGAGAATGATATGTGTCAAAAGACATCTGAAAGTATTCACGTGTTCGCCAAAGATTACCCTAACAATTAGCACATAATAAGTATTCGCTAAAATGGTAATGTTGTCACATGTGTGGCCGAGCACTATCTATTCGATAAGACGTTATCCCGACTAGTATTAATTAACTAGACATACCCGTGGCACTAACCGCCCCGAAGTATCCATACTTGTATAAGTACACATACATGTATGTATATATGAAAATAGTATTTATTCATCATCAAATCAAATATATATAAAATATATCTAATTTATTTGTTATCGCAATTAAGTGCGTGCACATCTTCTAGTTGTATATATATGCTCCTCACATACACGTGAGGATTAACATAGATGCGGCTCACGAGCGTATGAGTATATACACATGCAGGCATAAATGAATATAATAATTGTTGGTTGACAGGTCGAATATACGTAAGTAGAGATATATTCAGTTTTAGTTGTTCCTCTCAAGTAAATTGAAAAATACTTGTTAGATATATCTAATGTTCTGCAGCTACATATGCCACATATTAAATGTATTCGTATCGGATGTCAAAAGACTAAAGTTATAAGCATGGAAACCGGATCAAATGGGTGTATATATATATATTATATATATATATATATATATATATATAGATTTTGTAGGTACATACACATATAGTGAACTCAAATACGGGTGTTTGTACATATATACTTATATAGGGTGTGTATAAAAATAGTATCAGTGTTCAGCAACATACGTGCTTGTACATATAAAGTAAGGAAATAATAGTTCGGTCCGGAATCATTTAGTCGATATAGGAGTACATGTTTAGATTTATGTGGGTATATCAGTTTTAGTTGCTCTTTATAGAGGTTTACAATAAAATTATAGACTTCTTCAAACAAGCCTTATAAAAGCTACTACTATCTTTATCATTAGCAGCGTTTTAAATAAATATATAAATTTCTAGATGTTGCATTCTTCGGATACAAATCTTTCAAATAAATAGCGATATAAAAAGTAATATTAACATAAACAAACCTTGCACCAATGTATACATATTTATACTTAGAGTTCTTCGTATCCGCGCTACGAACTTCATTGCGTTTATTGTCTAGCTAAGTATGGACACAAATTTTTGTTTTTATTTTAGTCACTCGAAACGTTGTAACCCGTACATCACCCATTATTATTTGGTTAAGTTAGTGTCTCGATAATAGAGTCGGGTCGCTAGAGCTCGGCTAGTTCCACACATGTGTTCAAGCGCGAGTTAATACCTTCCCGAGCTGAATCTAACTTTAACTCTTTGACCCGACCAGATCTAACGAGTTGACCATGTTGACTAGTTGAGCGTTGTTGACCAAAGCAGTGCCCAAACACCCTAATACCTACAAAATCAAATTCCAAGTGCCTCATTATGCACCAACTGAATCAATAACCATCACCATCATCATTGCTAGAGAACTCCAATAGTCGGGTTTAGTCCTATATAGCGTAGAGGGGGTTAGAGAAGTGACATACAATGTGGCTTTTAAGTCATCAGAGCAAATTTGCTGGAGACACATAGTGTCGGAAAATGAAAAATTATAAGCCTGAGACTTACCAAACTGACGGGTCTAACCTTTGTGGTTATGGCTCTAAGTGAAAAAGATGTACCACAGAAAGAATACATTAGAACTTGGCCGGAGATTCGTATCTGGCCAGAACCCTGGAGGCGATAGAGATATAACCTCAAACCTTAGCATCGCCGCTGCCCGGCTTGTGTGGTAGCGATGCCGCATCTTGTCGGGCTTGAAAGTCATCTTGTCATACCCTAAGCAACCAACGCTGCTGGGTTTTCGTCAGAAGCAACCGACCACCGGCGTGGTGTGCGTGAGGCCATGAACTGTCGCGGTTGGCCGTGGTGATGAACCATCTGCGGGAATTTGGCCGGTTACTCCCAACTGTCTCTATGTTTGTGTGTGTGGTTTAAAAGTGGACAGGTTTTTAAGTTCACATATACTGGAAGATAGTATACATATGAACCTAATATATATGTTGTAGTATGTGTTAAAATGTGTGTAATCAAAACTCATTTTCAAACAAGAATGAAGTTGTAGTCAGGTCAAGAGATTTTTACACTACGTGTAGATTAACTGTGGCTTAGGTGAGCTCCTGGAGATTGTTCAAGGCACATGAGGGTTGTTCAAGGGTGACATGGGGGATCGATTGTGAACTATGTAGGGTGTAAGAATGGGATGCTAGATACACAAGACCGTGAATAGGTGATGATGGACGTGGGGCTCCATCCTTGATGATCCAGGCCTCTTTCTTGAACTCCATTAAGTATCTTTTCAGCAAAGTTTTAAGAGTAATTCAATTGCAAATGAAGAATTTGAAGAGAGATATAGAAACTGATAAAAAGAGGAATGGAGGAAGATGAAGTTTTGAAAAGATGCATTTAATGTGAATGGGAAATGATGGCATCTCAGACACGGGACTTGTAGATTTCAGAAAATCTACTTTTCCAAGATAGGATTGAGTGAAGATTTAGCCAAGATCTGAAAAGTAATAACAAATATTTGTGTTTGCTGGGTGTGTACGGTCAAAGAGAGAGGAAAAGGAGAGTGATTTTAATTATTATTATTATTATTATTATTATTTTTGTCTTTTGATGGACAGGTGAAGATGAGTACAATCCTGTTAAATCTGTGTATGAAGATCTTGAATGTGATTATAAGCAAGTTTGATTTCTAAAGAAAAATAAGATGTTCGTACTAAATAATTATGCCATATTTATAACTAAACATACCATTTGTATTATTTGACAAATTAAATTGCTTGTTGGTTTTGGTAACACGTATTTATTTATTAGATACATGATGGCATATATGTATATATACATACTTACATTCATACCTGTAAATACCCGTAGTATTTCAATTAAAATGAATTGAATTAATTCATATCAAGGCTCGACTTTATATAAGCTTCCCTTGTCAACTGGTGTCGACCAACCTGTATTGTTTCTTGAGTTATGAGATTGTGCTAATTGTGTGTCGGGTTATACCTTATTAATGATTCCTAAGCCACATCATATCTAAGAGGTGATTTAGGAGCCGAATAAATCAATTAATAAATATATTCAAGCGTCTCCATAACTAAATATATAAATAGAATTTGACTCGAAAATTGGGGTTGTTACATTCTCCCGTCCTTTTAGAGATTTAGTCCTCGAAATTATTTTGTAGTTAATTTCCAATTAGAAGTTTTGTACGCCGTTTTAAGTGTTTAAATTATTTGATGACACCCATAAGTGTTCGCTAATCACTATAAATAGTTTAATCACCTCACCCAATGTAGGTACTAAAGAGAATTTAAGGTGGTTGAACTGAGGTTATGAATTGGCCCTTGCCATGCATGGCCTTGAGATGCAACTATAAAACATACGCTTGGCCTATGAGTAGTATGAAGCTCTTAAATAAATACAAAGATTAGAAGGTTGTTTCCAAGAAGTAAACAATTGTTCACCAGATGCAATGGTTGAACGTCCAATCAAGATTCGTATCGAATGAGATATCGGTGGGGTCGAAACACACAGAAAGGGTAACTAACACAGAATAAAGTCACAATGTTCAATTGAAAGGACGTCGGGTCCCTGATACCACCATAGGGTGAGTAGAGGTTCTAAGGAACATAATAATCTATGAAGGTTACAAAGATGAAAGTAACATCAGTTAACAGGTCTATACATGAGTTCCTACACTACCTCGGGCAATCGTCCTGCGAAGTCACTACAAGCAAATTTGGAGTTCGTGGAATGGAATGGAATATATGTCAAGTAGGTACGAAGGTAACAATTAAGATAACCTCGACCATAAGGATAAAACTCGTCTAAGATGTTTGGTCACAAGTGACCGAATTTACTCATCAATACAACTCATGTTTATTAGTTAGCACTATAGTTGTTGTGTTGTTCTCATCACTTTATCCCAACTCGTTGCATAACAAAGTATACTAGAAGTTCATCCATTCAAGTAAGGTAAATAAACAGTATTAGGTTTCGAAAAGACAAATTTGGAATTATGTGAAGTCCACATGTGTCAAGACACTTTATTTACCTGTGGATCTATATTGAAATGAATGTTCTTGTTGGCAGTTGTTATCTAGAGTTGTCTCTGTAATAATGAGTCATTATATCTTTATTTCTCATACCAGGAGAACGCAGCCGTTGAGTTTAATATGTGGTATATAAACTAAATTCAATGACATTCATGGGAATGAAGTCTCAAAATAAAAGTAACCCTTAGCTAGTTTCCCGTGATATAATGATAATGTCATTGTCAAAAGCCTCTCCTTGAGAATCACATAGGCGTAGTTGTGCCAGTGTACTAAGAAAGTTGTCAGAAAGAAAAAAAAATATAACACCGAGTGTTCCACAAGTTAAGTGATCAATTCCTATTCCAAGATTCCATCACATGATTGTTCTGATCAGAGAGAGATAGAGGGGAGGAGAGAAAAAAAATAAAATAAAATAAAACATCAGTAGTCGTCGTTGGGATGAAAAGGACAGATGCAACAGCATGCGTATACTCTTGCACAAATAATACGTATGCATTCGATTAGACTTGTGATCAGTCTACCAAAACCAGATTATCGTAACTATGAATAGAATGTTGGCTCAGGCCCCAAACTCTCTATTCACACAACACATAATTATACATATACGTATATGAATGTAAAGTTGCAGAGTTAAACGAAAATGGCTACGATATTCGATAAAAAGAAAAAGGGTTAATGTTACTCACTAAACAAAAGCCAATTTATAGCCACACAATAAACCACACGTACAGACTTTTAAATAAAACAATAAACTGTGTGACCCGTGAACGAACAGGATTAACCCAACAAAAAAAAGCCATAAAACTTACAACGGATCAGTTGAAACCGAAAATGACATTTACTACTACACTTCTATGGTGTGGACCGAATGGCTATGAGGTTAATAGCTGTTATCTAGGTAGTGGGAGAGACAACTACTACATGGGAGATAATTCAATCGAAGTCAGGTTTCCAAAAAATTATTCTACATCTGCTAAACCCCCTTTTTAAGGGATTTAATTCTTAAGGTAACGGGTGTTGAAAAAAAAAATTCTTTTAACACACATATTCAGACGGATACATGGATCACTGGAACCTACTGAATTTCGATGCTCGTTGAGGAGAAAGAAAAGAAATAGATCCGGATGGGAAGTAAAGAAGAGCGAAAATGCAACCGAAAAGAGTTCAAGTTCTTGAAAACATCTGTAACAAGGGAATGGGCTTTCATAATTTAAAAGTCAATATGGTGATGGGGTTTGCATCTCCCATCATGAGGATTGTAAGGATTATGAAGTCCCTTTTTTTATTAAAGAATATCTTTCAAGACATTGAGCTTAACTTTAAAAACTTAAGGTAAGCGATGTGAGCACCTTTATCTGAGAATCGGCGTTCCGATGCTCACGATGAGAAGGTTTGATTTGGGAGTGTAATTATAATGAGTATAATACTATAATCAACTAACGTTTGAAATTAGTGGTCATCGAGTCGATGATAATGAAATCATCTGACATAGATTTTGGCATCATAGACAACTCACTTGATAACAGGGACAGAAAGAACGAAGAAGTCACCAATACTTCACGCGAGTCCAACATATTTACAGTATAATGAGTCGTTCTCATGTACACGTAAGAGTATAGACACTCCATTATATGCTCCAAAATCTGATCATCATAAGTGTGACTCATGGGTTATGGAGTAATGTACATAATGAGTGGTTTACCCGAGTGTTGTGGATGTGTGATAGGCTTAGACATGAACTAGGATGTCCTTTATGGCATACCACAAAGGAACGTGAAGAGTATTCCAAGGTTTAACCGAATTTAGGGTGTACTTTACAATGTGATCATACAAAGAAAATAAAGTGATGGAGCAACTTCAAATGGTACAATGATTCAAGGTCGGAATAGTTTGGTATTTGAACACTAATAAAAAAATGTGTTCATATACTTAGTGAGTCACAAGAGATTGTCAGAAACGAATTGACATGCAAGTCAAAAGTTGGTAAACGAAGCTACAATAGCTTGCCTAGTGAACAAGCATCGACGTGATTAGGAATAGTTGGATCAAATAATGAAAGGGTATTAAAGTAGCATCCTAATGCCAATACCTACTTAGGGTGAAATTGTCAACTAAAAAAATGGGTGCAATTTGAATGTGAGAATATCATGAATGAAATAAAATGATGTCAACATCGAATGGTTAGAAATTGTCAATAAAGTTTTCACAATAGTGAAGTCATCATTGAAGGTAACTCGGTCATCACACTTGAATGGAATATGAAACTGAAATGTTGACAAACCGAGTACAACGAACGTACCGAAGTACAACTGAAATAAGATGTTCATTATCGTAATCAGAACTGTAACAAGAAAACTAGCAATAATCGACCAAACGAAAAAATGCATTGAACATACAAGAGACATATAAACAAGGTTCATCAATTCTACAAGCTGATAGAAATGTCACCGCAAGGTGTTGTAACAACAGAAATGATTCAATGAGAATACAAGCGGAAGGTGTTATTACAAATGAAAAAATTCAAATGAGAATAGAGCTCATGATGTTCCTAATAAACTGAAGTGCTCGTTCAAGTTGTTCCAAATATTACAATTCCAATGGATCTTGAAGAGATTTCAACATGATAATGCAATTAGTCGATTTGACCAATAGAAATTTTCCTTATGCACGAATTAGAATAAAAAGGATTTGCCGCCAAAAGATTAATATGAATGAGTGTTGGTGCATAATGTCTAGGTCTTAGTCTTATATCGAGTCTGTATAGTATAGAGCTGAATAGACTAGGTGAATGAAGTATTTATGAACAATGTAAGCAAGTTCGCCCATGACTTTAATGTATAGCCATGTTCGGCCAGTATAGAGCTGAATAGACTAGGTGAATGAAGTATTTATGAACAATGTAAGCAAGTTCGCCCATGACTTTAATGTATAGCCAAGTTCGGCCGAACTTGCTAAGTCAAGTTCGGGCGAACTTAGGTGTCTCCTAGGGCGAACTTGCATCATTATAAATACCTAGCTAGCCTACTTCATTTGTAACTTTGGCATTTCAGAGGCGAAGCTCTGTCAGTTTGTAACCAGAATGTTTGTCTATAAAACTGACGATTAACTGATTAAATCTTGTCTATTGGTAAACACGACGTAATATTTCCGCTATTATGGACGTTAGATATCAATTTAGGTTCCTAAGAATCGAGAATCGGTCCTACAAGTGATGTCAGAGCTAGAACAGCCTGATTTGATAGTATCAAGACTAGAACACTTCTATTTCTACTCCATTCTTCTCTTTTTCTTAACTTTTGAACATAAAATGAAGAATTCACGGTCAAAATCTTTTGAATTTTGAATATATCATGTAAAATACAACAAAGATAAACCCTTGAAAGATTGGAGACCAAATTCAACCGAATTCATGTTGAAATTTTGAAAAAAACCATGTTTTTGAAAACCTCCTTGATCGAACTTGTTGGCCATGTTCGGCCGAACTTATACTAAAACATCACTTTTCAAGTGATTTTTAGCAAGTTCGCCCGAACTTGAGTAGTTTTTGACTAAATTTCAGCTAAGTTCGCTCGAAGTTACACAATTTTTCATTGATTTTACATCAAGTTCGACCGAACTTGTGTAAATTTCAAAGAAAATTTAAGTAAGTTCGCCCGAACTTACTAGACGTTTATCAAATTCTTGAAGATAAGATCACCAGAAGTTCTGTTGGATTTATGTTTCAGTTCGACCGAATTTTAAGCAAAGTTTTCAAAACAAATCTAGCAAGTTCGACCGAACTTGTTAGAAAAGCTGAGAATTCTTCATTTGATATTACAAGTTCGACCGAACTTGTAGTAGGACTAATTGTTTTCAAAGTTTTTGAAAATTTTCAGAGTACACGTTTCGTTATTAACAATGGAGGATCAACTAAGAGCTTTTATGTCCGGAGCTAGTTCGTCAAATGCCAATGTGATCAATCAAGTCAATCTTGATAATGAAATGAGAACGACTGTCAAACCGCCCAAGCTGATGAGTATGGACGAGTACGAAGTATGGAAAGAGAAATTTACTTACTGGGTTCAAGCCATGCACTTTGCTGGCTGGGTGTCAATGGAAAGAGGCTACACTGTTCCGGTAGATGAACATCAACGAGTTCTTGAAAAGTACAACTACTCGACGGTTCAGAAAGAAGAATATATCACCGAGAAAAAGATGATCAGTCTCATCCAGCAGTCTGTCAAAGAAGATATCCCGATTTTGCTACCAGAGTATACTACTACAAGAGATCTTTAGTTGTCATTACAGAAGAAGTATCTAGGCAGTGCCGAAATGATCAAAAGCAAAAAGGCACTTATCCTGAAAGAATTCGATATCTTCAGTATGCTAAAGAATGAGACCATAAAGCAAATGATCGAGCGTTTACGTCATCTTAAAGTGCAAATTCGAAGACACGGTCTCGAAAAGACAGAACAAGAATACATCGACAAACTTGCTGACGCACTACCAGAGGGTGAATGAACTACGTATTTGATTGTTCTAAAGAACAGTGATAAGTGGGAATTTTTCAAGTTGTCGACATTTATCGATAAACTCGAAGGCCACAAAATGGAACTTCTGAAGATGGCGAAGTTAAAAAATGCTAATGTTGTTCAAAACGTCGGTTTGTGTTACAAAGCCAGAATGCTAGATAGTATTTCGAGTTCTAAAATTCAGACGGCTTTTAGTGCAAACATAAATGCTTCTCCACAGAATCAGAATCAATCACAGCCTCAGTATGATCAGAGTCCTCAAAGTTCTTACTCAAGCACTGATTCTAATTCAACTTATCAAAGCCAAGCGAACCAGAATCAACAACAAAGTTCTGATCCGAATGTATATAAATGCAACATCGCATTGAACTTGAACAATGTTGTTTCAGAACAAGTTGCAAAACAACATATGTCACTACTCGCTACCGTATTAGAACCTTATGAATGTCTTGTTGCCGGTAAGATCAGAAACTCTGAGATGACCGCAGAAGAATATGACCAGGTAGACGAGGAAGAACTCGAATTAATGGACATCAAATGGTCCTTAGCTTCGATCATCAGGAGAGTGACAAAGTTCGTTGCACTCACAGGCCGTGACATAGGATATTCCAGCAACAAATTAGGTTTTGACAAAACCAAAGTCACGTGCTTTAGATGCCGTCAAAAGGGGTATTTTAAAAGAGAGTGTAAGAACACTAAAGCAACTGGAAATCAAAGTCCTTTCGGAGGAGGAAATGAATATTACAAAAAGGCACTTCAATATAAACCATTTCCGAAGAAAACTCAGGTTGAAATCTAAGAAAAATCTGACAATAGCACCACTGAGAAAGCTATGGTGGCATCCAGTGAAGATGATGGTTTTGATTGGAATTCCTACATTGGGAAAAAGACCGGAGTTGCTTTGATGGCGGAGATAGTTGAAGATAATTCTGCAGAGGAAACAGCGGCAGCAGCTGAAGCAGCGACAGCAGCAGAAGCAACAGCTTTCGAACAAGCTCTTCTGGAACAATACTTGCATCAACAGCAGGAAGAAGAGGAATATATTCATATGCAGAGACAAGGAATTTTATCCTCTAATTCTTGTGACAGTTTTGCAGGACATTTTAATGGAAACTCGAAAGAACAAGTGGTTGAGGAGAAAAAGATTGATGAAGTGATCATTGATGTCACTCAAGAAGTGAAAGTCGAAGACCTCAAGGACATGGCAGATAAAGCTTTAATGGCGAATCTAACCAAGGTAGGTCCAGAGATAAAATTGTCGAGAAAGAAGTTGTCAAAGTACAAGTTGTTGAGGTTGAGAAACCTTGTACCAAATGTACTGAACCTTGTGTCGAATGTGACGAAAAATCAAAGATCATTGCTGAAAACAATGTGCCTAATGAATTGTTGAAATACGATTATCGCACAATGAAAGAACTGTATGATAAAATGAAAAATGATTATGGCAGACTCGACAGAAATAACATCGAACAACATGATAATATAAGGATGTTGAGTGGAACAGTAATGGATAAACAAAGGGCAATTAACACCTATATTAACACCATTGCTGAAACTAAATAACAACTTCAAGACATGACAATCAAAACTGAAAGAGTTCAACAGTTGTTGAGAAGTTATACCAAAAAATTCATAGGTTATTGATCACATTCTTTCGACAATCTAAACAGAAGAAAAACCTAAAAAGAAAACTGGCAAAGAATATAGCAATGTTCCTCCACCCCTTTGCGAGAAGTACTGTCACAAAACCGCAGACGGGATGGATAAGGCACTTAATGTTGAGTTACTTTCTGAGAAAAAAGATGAGTTTCCAGAGAATATTGATATAATCTATGCTAAATCTGATGATGATAACAACGCTATGGTTAACAAAGTGGTTGAAAATGTTCTAAGTGATTCTGATGAAGGCAGCTTCAAAAGCGCCGACACGAGTTCAAAGAATTCTGATTCATATTCTGAAAATGACGATAAGTCGTCAGAGAATGGTCTAAGTGACGATCCTAATGTTGTAATGTACAAAATTAAGGATTTGGATAGACTACACTTTGATGATAGCTTTCCGATCAGAATGTGAAGGAAGAATTGCTTGATAAATTCTTTAAACTCGTGGAAGTCACATCAGAGGAATTGGAAATTAACGAACGAAAATTCTATTCCAAACCTAAAAGAAACAGCTATGTAAGGAATGGCGGTGATCATCCGGAAAACCGGAGAGCAGGGTTGGGTCTAGAAGAATCAGATGAACCAGTAAAGAAAGTGTCACCATTTCATGAATATAAAAACAAAAACATGAATTTTGTATATGGGACAAACACGGCTCATGAAGAGAGTTTGATTGGTAAACAATCAAATGATGAGTTTAAAAAGGAGAAAGAAATTCGACATAAAGCCAAGGTTACAAGTGGTGCCAAAACATCAAGTGGGATAAAACAACACACTAACGGACATCCATTTGATAATCGGACATGTTTCATTTGCAATGAAATGGGCCATATTGCACGACAATGTCTGAAATCAAAACCGGTTTATCCTCGAAGAAGAGAATCTAATGTTGTAAAACCAAGGTATCCAGAGTTTGAAAAACCAATCAAGATTTTGAAAAAAATGAATCTTTGCTAGAAGTTAAACCTAAAATAGAAAAGAAGTTTGAAAATTCTACTTTTGAAACAGGAGAAACTTCTAGGGCAAACGAAAACAAATTTTATATCAAGAAGGCTAATATCAAATCTCAAGCCTGGATTACCAAGAAAAGATCAACAACATCTGGTGTTATTAAGTCTGAGCTGGTAAAGACTGATAACACGAAAAAATCTAAACTTGAAATCACTAAGTCTGAGCCTGTTAAGACTAGTGATAGTAAGAAAGAATCAAAATCTGAAATCATAATTGAAACCACATCTGAAACTGTCAAAAATTCAAGTGGAAACAATTCAAAAGATAAAAAAAGGTAAAGTTTTCAAACATAAACATCATAGAAAATTCAAATGAAGAATTCAATTATGCTGATGAATGTGAATTTGATTTTGATGATGGTTATCCAATTCAACCCAAGACCAAAAAGGCTTGGGTCTCGCTTTTTAAATAGATTGTTAAAATGTGCAGGGACTCCAGAGATCCGTACTTTCAAAGTGGATTTTGGATAGTGGAGCGTCCAGGCATATGACGGGAATGAAGGCGTTGCTATTCGACATTAAAGCTATCAATGGTGGATATGTTGGATCTACAGGAAATCAAGGTGGAAGGATAGTCGTCGAGGGAAAACTCTCCAATGGCGTAGTTTCATTTGATCGCGTGAACTATATTGCAGAACTTGAGAAAAATCTTCTGAGTATATCGCAGATTTGTGACAAGAAATTTACAGTCCATTTCAACGATAAAAAGTGTATAAAATCTTGAAGCCAGGATTCAAAATACCAGATGAGTGGATTCTGATGCGAGCACCACGAGAGAATGATTTATATGTTCTTGATATGGGTGTTGCTACCACTTCATCAAAATCAGCACAGTGTTTTATATCAAAGGCTACTGAAAAAGATTCTATTCATTGGCATCGTAAGATGGGGCATATTCATTTGCGAAAAAATCAATTTCTTGGTTCATACTGATCTTGTAGAAGGTGTAAATCTTCGATGTTTTCAAATGTCTGATCATTGCTTGAAATGCAAGAAGGGAAAGCAGAACAAGAAATCTCATCCAAATAAAATTCTAAACTCAATCAAGTTGCCATTAGAACGTCTCCACATGGATTTATTTGGTCCTGTAAATGTTCGAAGCATCTCAGGACACTTATATTGCTTGGTCGTGACAGATGACTATTCGAGATATTCGTGGGTATTCTTTCAAGAATCAAAAGACGAAACGTTTGAGAACTTGGTTATTTTATTCAAGAAACTCGAGAATCTTTATCATCTTCCGGTTAGATGCATTAGAAGTGACAATGACACAAAGTTTAAGAATAACAAAATGAAGGAATTCTGCAACCCAAAAGGGATTCTGCACGAGTTTAGTGCTACCTATACGCCACAACAAAACGGAGTAGCTGAACGGAAAAACAGAACTTTGATTGAAACTGCGAGAACCATGCTTGCAGATTCTAAACTTCCTATCAGCTTCTGGAGTGAAGCGGTTGCTGCGGCTTGCTACACGCTAAACAGGGTTCTCACTGTCAAACCAACAAAGAAAACATGTTTTGAGATGATAAACCGACGGAAGCCGAATTTGAAGTTCTTAGAACCATTCGGTGCACCATGTACCGTAATAGACCAAGATGGCAAATTCGGAGCTAAATCTCTTGAAGGTTTCTTTGTCGGATATGCGAGTCCGTTGAAAAGAGTATATGTTCCTTCATTGAGAAAGGTTATTGAAGCACAGTACGTGGATTATTTCAACTACACGGATCCTATTCAAAGGAAAGGTGACTCGTGGCTGTTTAACTATCAAGACCTTTGGAAGTCATTTGACTTGCCCGAAGAACCAACTGATGAAGAAGTTGCAGCGTTATATTACCTTCCCAGTCAGTGAATCAAGAACAAATTGTTCGACCAATTGTGGTTAATCAACCCACGTTGGATCCATCTTCTTCTGGCGCAAGTTCAAGCAATAGTGGTGTTCCGGCTGAAAATGTTTCTGAATCATTATCAACACCTGCTACTCCTCCAACGAATGCCTCTACTCAACCAGTGAATACAACAACGGAGCCCAGGAAGCCTCAGAATCAAAATTCTGATTCAGATGAAGCACCAACATTTGATGCTGATGGGTAATCATCTTCTTCAGATGAAGAAGTGGAGCAGATAACAAGTCTTCTTAATCAATCTGCTGTCCCGAACAACATAAATGAAGCTTCATCAAGCTCTCCAAACATTGAATTGGTTGTGATCTCAACATCATGAATCAGCAAAACTCAGTAGATGTTCCAAGTGAAGAATTGCCGCGATCATATTCCTATCATCCGTCAACAAATATTATCCGAGAACTTCAAACTAGTGTTAGAACTCGAGGGCAAATTAATAAAGCACTCAGTTGTTTCTACACACGTGTTGCTACAACCCAGAACTATTGTTTCTATTCATGTTTCATCTCTCAGATTGAGCCAAAGACAGTTAATGAAGCTTTAGCCGATGAAAACTGGGTACAAGCAATGCAAGAATAATTATTGCAGTTTGAGAAGTTGGGTGTGTGGAAGCTTGAAGACCTACCAGAAAAGTAGAAAGCAATTGATACAAAATGGGTCTTTAAGTGTAAACGTGTTGATAGAGGGGTTATTGTTCATAACAAGCTAGGCTTGGTGTCAAGGGATTTCACCAGCAGGAAGGGATAGACTACACGGAAGTCTATGCACCAGTAGCTCGATTGGAATCTATTCGAATTTTCTAGCTTTCACATCATGGAAAGGATTTAAGGTCTATCAATTGGATGTCAAATCGGCTTTTCTGTATGGCAAATTACGCGAAAAGGTGTACGTTGGACAACCAACGGGGTTTGTCGATCCACTTAACAAGAAGAAAGCGTACCTACTGGATAAAGCTCTTTATGGACTACACCAAGCCCCGAGAGCCTGGTACGAGACGTTATCGCAACATCTCGTAGGAAACGGCTTTATCAGAGGAACTGTGGATAGCACTCTTTTCACCAGAGAAGTTGATGGCCATCTAATTATAGTTCATATCTACGTTGACGACATCATCTTTGGATCTACAAACGATAGTCTCTGCAAGGAGTTTGATGGAATCATGAAAAAGAAATTCGAAATGTCCTCGATGGGACCACCCGTTCGAACTACAAAACCCCAACAAACAATACAAACGAAGTGGAAAAAGATGCGAAATGAAGTTCTTTCTTGGTTTGCAAGTAGATCAGCTTCCGGATGGTATTTTCATTCACCAGACTAAGTATGTTCATGACATCTTGAAGAAGTTTGGAATGGAAAACTTGAAGCCTCTATCTACGCCTCTTGCTCTAAATCACGACATTTGCATTGATGAGACTAGAGCCAAAGTTGACGAGACGTTATACAGATCGATGATTGGATCACTGATGTATCTGACGGCGCAGATCGTGAAGCGAATCTTCAGATACCTGAAAGGATGCCCAAGCACCGGCTTGTGGTACCCGAAGAACGACAATTTCGACCTCACGGGCTATGCTGATTCCGATTTTGGTGTAGATAAGTTGAACTCAAAATCAACTACAGCGGGATGCCAGTTCTTCGGAACAAGAATGGTAACCTGGCAGTGTAAGAAACAGACTACAATCGCTCTCTCTACCTGTGAAGCTGAGTATATCTCGGCCTCCAGCTGTTGTTCACAGATTCTGTGGATTCAACAGAAGATGAGAGACTATTGTCTGCATTTTCTAGACACTCCGCTGTACGTTGATAACAAGGCAGCCATAGATATAACAAAAAATCCGGTTCATCACTCACGCACAAAACACATTGAAATTCGTTATCATTTCATTCATGATTGCTACGAAAAGAAATTGGTGCGAACAGAAAAAATCCACACCGACGAACAAAAGGCTGATTTTTATACCAAACCATTTTCTTTGTCACGGTTTAAATACTTGCTAAGAATTAACGATATGAAAAATTTGCTGACAGGTGCGGACGCTGAGGTTGAATACGGATCGGACGACGAGTTCATGTGATCCACATTGGTTTGTAAATATCTTTCTACATTAGAATTTTGTTAAAAACTAAAATCCAAAAAGATGTTTTTGATTTATGGGGAGAAATGTTAGAGAAAATACAAAAACATTCAAAAATTTTAAAATCCAAAAACATAAAAAAATTCAAAATGTACAAAAACATTCAAAAAGACAAAAAGAGTTCAGTGTCATAAAAGGAAATGATAGTACATCAATGGACTATCACAGTATGCTAAAGAAACGTAAAGTTTTAAAAGTGATAAACGAGTCTTACTGTGGATGTGTCGATAGGCTTAACACGTTCAGTAAATTGTTTTCGAGATATGAACTAAATTTTACAACTGCTTAATCTTGTGGATTAACACATCTTGGATATATGGACTTAGTACTCCGAAATTTCATTTGAAAGATTGCCTGATTCTGAGATACGACGTCTTTATAGATAGTTGATATCTGGGGTATTATATAAGTTCTTCTGATTTTGCGGAAGCAATGGCCTAGAACTTCTATAATACTTTCGCTATAAACCTCCAAACTACATGCAATATTGAAAAGAATCAAAAGATATAATCATTTGCATTGCTAAAAAGATTCCTTAAGTGGAACACACCTTAAAGACGAGCCTTTTTCTGTACGGTAGTACTAACCTGAGCTCTCAAGGTCTCGCATAACCCTGATACAGATATCAACTACGCTATATTCACCTGTAAGATGAAATCTAGGGAATCTAGATACGGGAGTATATTCAAGAAGTGGGAACCACAGCTAAGTCAAGTTTCATGAATTCTACCTAAACATATCTTGAAACAGTTGAAAAACGTGGTAAAGCTTACGTGGACAAACATATCGACAATCGAAGTAAACAAGTTTAAAACTTAAAGTCTGCTAAAGGTCAACGGTACTAGTGTTATGTCTCAATCAATTGATATGTTCCTTAGACACGAATTCACAAAAGTATGTTTGTAAATATGTTTGTAAATAGTTTACATTGCTTATTACATTGTATTTCAGCTTTACAGATTAAAATCAAAAAGATTTTTGGTGAGTTTTAGCATAAACTTACAAAAATACAAAAAGATTTTATTTCTACATTGTTTTCAGCAAACCAATGTTGGAGAACGGATCTTCGAAGTCTGGTAAGGTGCTAGAACTGGTGGGAATCTCTTTGACAACAGGCTGGGAGCTAATCTGTTAATCTGAAAAGTCAAAATGATGAAAAGTTCATTACTTTGAAACTTTGATTTTAAAAATATCAACAGTTTGTTCGTAACGGGTCAAACCGGGGTCATTAACTTGGACTCGGCAGACAAATTGGTTACCTAAGGTCATTAGCTTGACTTGGTCAACTGAGTGGATTTTCATAACTGATAAAAAGTTGGAAATTTCAGGGGTCAAAAATGAAAATTTGAAAAAGTTAAAAATTGTGGTTTGGCAAGTTCGGCCGAACTTGCTAAACAAATCAAGTTTAACAAACAGCAAGTTCGACCGAACTTGCAGATAGCTGTGTTTTTTTATAGATAAGTTCGCCCGAATTTGAATGGGCTTTCATGATTGGGCTTAACAAGTTCGCCCGAACTTGACTTGGTATAAATACCAATCAAGTTCGGCCGAACTCACTTATCAACATACACACACTCTCTGAGCGAACTTGAGCTTTGAGAGAATTTGAACGATTTTGGCATTTCCACACCGTTATGCTGTCCAAATTAAGTCGGTTTTTGGTGATTAGCACACCAATTATCATGGCTGAGGTGAGATTTGATTATTGGACTGTGTTTGGACCAGTAATGAACAAAAATTGATAAAAAACTTAGAAATCTGATATATCGAAATGGTGTTGGTTAAAATTGAACGTAGATCCTTAATCTATACATAAAATCGACCGTATAACATGTTTTGATTGAAGTGAAACGGATGTTTAACTGTTTTGAACAACTTGGTTTCTTTGGAGAAGACGACAAGTTCGGCCGAACTTGTTGTCAAGTTCGACCGGACTTGTCTAAACATATGATAAAATGAAATCTTAATATCTTCGACCGAACTTGTCCAAAAAATGATTAAAGAAAATTCAGATATGTTCGACCGAACTTCATGTATTTGATTTTGAATATCATGTGGATGTTTGCCCGAACTTGGATCTTGAAAACTGTAAATTGTTAATATAAGTTCGCCCGAACTTATCATTCAATGTTGAACATGTGTTTAATACATGTTCGGGCGAACTTAGGCAGAATGTTAAACATATATATCAAAGTTCGCCCGAACTTGATATAAGTGTTAGAAAATTTTTGTGACTTTTTCTCGAAATTCGTGCTAATTGTTTTGCATCATTTTTCAGGCACAGGTACAGCGCGTGTAATTTTTGTTGAGTTCTCCAAAACTCACAATACGTGCATTACGCTTGACAAATCTATCTGTCCATCACTGAAGGAGTACGACAGTATATTGAAGTTTTTTGAGGAAAGTCATATTCGCCGAGCTATTATAGAGCGCACAGTATCATATCGATCACATATCGTTCACTTCTGGATGAACGCAAGCTTAAGCGAAGATGAAAAGACCATCACTTCATCTGTGCAGGTCGGCAATGAAGTTAAACCAATTTCTGTGACTGAAGACAATATTAGACGGATACTGGAATTCAAAGATAATGAAGACGATCCAATTCATTTAGACGAGATGATGGTACGTGGTTGTTTCTTCCGTATGGGTTATAAGGGGAGCGTGAACAAGCCAACACTGAAGAAAGGGGAAGTGCCAAACCCTTACAAGCTTTTGATGCATGCTCTAATTCACACATTCAGCCATCGAAAAGCCGGTTTAGATGATGTTCAAGACTATTTGGCTAGCATGGCAATGGCGCTTATTCTGAAGAAGTCGTTCAATGTTTCTAAGATGGTTTTTACTCACATGTCGAAGAACATGGAAGATTCAATGTTTCCGAGAAGTATCCTTACATTGCACGAGATCCAAATGATGTGTTGTATCTGGTTCATCTTGATGAAACAACAGTAAAGAAGCTAATCAAGTTCCAAAAGAAAGCTTCAGCTCCTGTTGTGAAACCAGTGTTTGGAGCTATAAAAGATTCAAATTATATCTCGCCACCTGATAACAAGTGGAGAAAGGATGGTAGTGATGACGAGAAAGAGCTTAAAGCTGAGCAAGAATGGTTTAAGGAATTGAAACCAAAGGCAATGAGCGAATGGTTTTTAAAGGCAGAAGCTGATAAGCTTAAAAAGAAACGAGCTGCTAAGAAAGTCGAAACTATGCTTGTCGACGAGGATGAGCCTGAAAATGTTGAAGCAGTTGCTGGATCGAGCGCTGCAGTGGTTATTGAGGGTCAAGAAACTGTGAAAATGACTCAAGATGA
The DNA here is from genome assembly GCA_947069175.1 of Scalesia atractyloides. Taxonomy (NCBI): domain Eukaryota; kingdom Viridiplantae; phylum Streptophyta; class Magnoliopsida; order Asterales; family Asteraceae; genus Scalesia; species Scalesia atractyloides. The sequence goes on from CAMTDV010000010.1 coordinate 21,174,474, forward strand.
TGTGATTTCTGCTACTTCTGAGAATGAAGAATCTGATGAAGAAGTTCCTGCCAAAGAGCCAGAAAAGACTGAGGCAGAGATTATAGCAGAAAAGGAAAGGAAATTGGATGCGGATAACACTGAAAAAGAATCTAACGAAGAGAGACCGAAGAAAAAGTCTAAGCGTGCAAAGTCTCCAGCAATCGAAATCTCTAAGAAGACTACAGGGTCACCTCATACCAAAGGGAAAAGAAAAGCAAAGAAAGTTCAGAAGGCTGTAAGTAAGAGGTACAATAGCAAGTCGAAAGGCACAGAAGCCACACAAGAACCTTCTACTGCTCAGGAGAAAGGAGCCGCACAAGAACCTCCTCCACAAGAACCTCCTGTTATTGTTCATGCTGAAACTGAAAGGCCAGGAGTCACACAAGAACCTCCTGTGTCTGGATTTGTTGAAGTTCCTATCGCTGAATCTCCTATTGCTCTAACGACTTCTGTTCCTGAAAGTTCTACTCCTAAGAAGTCAAAACCGAAAGCTGCAACACCTAAAGATTCAACGCCTAAGACACCAAGGGGAAATCTGTTTGGTGATATGCCACATGGTCCAATCAGTCTCGAAGATTTTGGATGAATTTTTCCGAGAATCTAATTTTGAGATGCTAGAAAAGCGCGTGAAGGTGTTAGAAGAGAAAGTTGCACAGAATGAGGTTGAAAAGGCCGAGCTTGTTAAGAACGTGAATCAAAGGAGGTTGAAAAAGAGTTTCTTGAAGACAAAGTGAAGGTATTAGAGAATGAAATGGAGTATTTCAAAGCAGTAATTGAAAGTTTGCAAGACACGAATGAGAAATTGCAGACTGAGATTGCAGATCTAAAGATTATCCAAGCATTGAACGATCGAAGATTCAACAGATAGTAGAAAGTGTTAGCAAACAATCTGAATATTGATTTCATTGCTGAATATGATCATCTGGATCGTCAGCAAGAAAAAGAGCGTGCTGAGAAAGAGTTAGCTGAAAGTGGTAAAGGAAAGCATGTTGAGGGTGAAGCCCCTAAATCTTCTGCTGAGAAATCTTCTGATGTTCCTGAGAAACCAGTTGAAGATATTTCAAAAGCTTCCGAGTCTGATATCCAAAAGGTTGACGAATCTGTCAAGCCTTCTGATCCTATTATTGTTTCTGAAGAAAAAGGCAATGAAGAAGCTGAAAAAGATAATAAAGAGGATGAAGAGGAAGAAGGTTACGAGGATTGGAATGTTGGTGATGATGACGATGATTACGATCAAGGTGGTGATGATTTTGATCAGGGAGGTACAGGTTTAAAGATAACTGAAGCCAAAGTATCTGATGAGTTTGATTTTTCTGACCTCATGGACGATGAGTCAAACAGGATGGAAGATAAAAGCCAGGGGGAGTCAAGGAAGACAGGGCCTTTAGATGATATTGATTTGTTACACATGATCGTTCTGCAAAGCCTGTGTCTGCGGTACCCACGAAGCCTTTGAGCTAATGTTGGAAGACAATGTGGAAGAAGGCGGGTTTGTACATAATTGCTCAAAAGAAGATTTGGCGAAACTAGTTGAAGTTGAAGCTGAGAACTTAGAGTTTGAGTTTGAGGAAGTTATGAATGTTAACACATTTGAACCGAAAGAGTATCAGTATGAGAGAAGGTTTGAAGCTGATGAGTACAATCGAGTGATAGTTGAAGATTGGTCCTCAGATGATGAATCAGATCAGAAAGCTAAATACGTTGGTCAAAATTCAGAAAGTTTTCCTACATTTGAAGAGATGTACAAACAGCTTAATGATGATATGTTGAAAGATAGAATTGCTGAAGCGTTACGAGAAGGAAAGATTCCTAAGCCGATGACCAAAGTAGAGATAGCTGAAGCGAAAAAGTCCTGGTTCAAGGAGATGCCACGTGAACGTAAGTTTCGACGTCCACTAGCATTCTTCACCAGAAATAAAGATGTTTCTTTGGGAGATATACTGAGTTGGGGTTGGTTTAAAGAACTCAACGTATATGCAATCAAAAGGGAATTTGGAGTGCAATACTTCAAATATCTTGCTGATTTCAAGACATTGTCGTACTGGGATATGGAAGAGTTAGTACAAACAGCGAATGTTACTTATCATATGAAGACAATATATCAGTTATTGTGGAGATGATTAAGTACGAAGCTGTTAAAGGTTGGAATCACTGGAAGCCGTTTATTCCAAGACGAAGAGTTAAGATTAATAAGATTACAGGGGAAAAGGACATAACGTTAATTATGAAACATCCTAGAGCCATGAGGAATATGCCACTTATGCCGATCGAACAGAACTTCTATCCTTTATTCAAGTGGTGGCAGATAGATCCTACTACTAGCGAAGCGGTGATTGTGTTAAAATTTGAAGATCATCTGGATATGCTAAGGAACGAGTTGAAGTGATGGGTCATCAGGGTATGAGAGGTTTGTGGAGGACGATAAGGATTCTAGATCCTATGTGGTTGGTTAATTGCTCGAGAGAAGATATAAAATGCCTTTTCTACAGCAAGATTGTTTTTGAAGAAAAAAAAGGTACAGGCGATGCAGTATCAGAATGTTGTTAACGTTTGCTATACACGCGAAGTCAATTCTGGAAAGATGTGGCAGACGAAGTGGAGGGATCTGGAGAGAGTAGAGTTTCTAAAAGAAGACACCAGAAATGAGGCGATTACAAAAAGAATGGAAAAGGCGGTAAGGCAAAGTTCGCTAAGAATGGCTAACTTTAAAAGACCACCGCCAACTGATCAAACGCCTGATCCAAAGCAAGAACGTCGAAGGAAGCCGTTCAAGAACTTCTTCGGTCGTGTGCGTTAATGTTTATATGAAGACAGAGTTTTGAAGACTGATACAAGACGAAGACTATATCCAAGGGGGAGTCTGTTGGTGCATAATGTCTATGTCTTAGTCTTATATCGAGTCTGTATAGTATAGAGCTGAATAGATTAGGTGAATGAAGTATTTATGAACAATGTAAGCAAGTTCGCCCACGATTTTAATGTATAGCCAAGTTCGGCCGAACTTGCTAAGGCAAGTTCGGTCGAACTTAGGTGTCTCCTAGGGCGAACTTGCATCATTATAAATACCTAGCTAGCCTACTTCATTTGTAACTTTGGCATTTCAGAGGCGAAGCTCTGCCAGTTTGTAACCAGAACGTTTGATCTATAAAACTGATGATTAACTGATTAAATCTTGTCTATTGGTAAACATGACGTATATTTCCGCTATTATGGACGTTAGATATCAAATTTAGGTTCCTAAGCATCGAGGATCGGTCCTACAATGAAACTTGAAGGCGTGTTTCAAATGTTAGTTGTAGCAACAAAGCATATCTATGCCCAAAGAAAATGGTAGATATACTAGGAATCAAAACACAAGACCGTAAAGATTTTATACCTAGACTATTATCGAGTTGGAACGTTTTTAAATATAAAACTGAAGTCACATTGACCCACTAACAAACCGTCTGAGAACTACGTTCGCAACATCAATAGTAATACAATGATTAAGTTATGCATAGGTCATCACAATAGAATTTCCCAGAATTTTCAAGTAACTGTAGACTCACAATTACGTGACGTCAAACGTAATTGTAAATTCACCTTACTTGACAATTCTGGTAATATTCCCTTGCGGGTTATAATATAGGGGTACTTCGTTATTGCACATATATACGTTTATGATATATTAGTCACGCGTGCCACCAAATTCTTTTCCATGGGACCTTCCCTGGATGATAATCCAGCACGGATAACATAAACAGTGAGACTAGATGTCATAATTATGCTACTCCAGACCGCAACCAGCTTTGATGAAGTAACCACTCTATGAATTCGAGTTGCGAGGCATCAGATGTATCCCTCAAACCACTTGTATCTAGGTGCAACCAATTCTCCCAACTAGATTTGACGTGTGTCGCGTTTCGTTTCCTTAAGGCTTCGACTCAACAGACGATGTCGATGTATCCAGACTCCCCAGGCGCAAGTATATCATTTTAATAAAAATAATTAATGTTTCATGCCGTAATATGTACTCGTCTCTGTGTATTCATGAGGCTCGTGTTCGAGTCGTACTATCTGGTTTGTGTCGTGTTTCATTCCGAAAAAATAAATAAATATATAATATATATTTATTATAGATAAATATATATGCTTACATGTATATTTCACAGATGTCCTATTAAAACAGGATTTCAACTTGTTTCAAAAAGGCGTGTTAACCAAAAGACATTCCTCATGTCAACATAGCAAAGACCACACTAGTGTAACCATGTACGGTACATTTGACTCAAATTTGCACAATAATATTCTATTTTGCGTAGGTGATCTACTTGGGTAAATAAAGTAGCACAGATAATAACGTTTGCCCGAGTTACTAATCACAGTTCCTACGTAAGGACCTCTATTGGATTCTATATAAGTGTACCAAAGGTTTTAAATGCATGTTTCTGAACATCTCAAGGTTTTGCGTAATGTATGTAACCGTTTCGGTAACCGTTTCGTGTACCGTATTTGAAACACAACACTAGTGTATGTTTAGAACCAAAATTTTGATTCATTGTTTCGGGAACGGTTGGAACCCATATTCGAGTCCTAAGCGTTCGATATATATTCAAGGTATTAATAATCTAAGTCCCCAGAGGAAATTAAGTGAGGTTAGAGGCTAGGTATCTCCATAGAAACCTAATTCGCTAAAACCTATAGCTCTAATACGAATCTGTCACACCCTGATAAATCGAATACATCAGAGTTGGGCGTGATCTGACTGGTATCTTCATTGCACAGCGGAAGTATTTAATGCTAAGACTTCTAGAAAGTGAACGCCCGCTATGTATTCGAATCCCCATGGGTTCTCCTATTCCAACCGTGCCATAATTTAAATTGTAACCTGAGAAAGAAACATGCGAAAAATCAACATAATGTTGGCGAGTTCATAGTTTGTTTGAAAAAGATTTAAAATACATCTTTTTGATAACCGGTTTAAATATTGTTGAGAAAAGGTAATAAAACCATTTTTCTCGGCATGTCAATTTGAAAACCTTGTTTTTGTAATACTTGAATAACCGTCGATGTCCGCGTACGACAAAGACAACATGCCTGCATGAGCCTATAACCCACCCTAAGCTAGTAAGTGCCTCACCAAACCATTTACTCAAGACGGTAGACTAGCAGGCGGTTATAGTTTCAATATGTAGCGAGGACATCATTGTATAGTTTTAAGCGACGCTACGGCCCTTAGGGTTGAGTAGTGGACAATCTAGTCCTTGTGTCTATAAGCAGGACCAACCAGTCCTCTTATTTGTATGTAGGACAAACCATTCCTTGTGTCTTCGTGCCTTGCACGAGTAAGAATGGGCCTAGCCCATTTGAGTCTGTAAGCAGGACCAACCAGTCCTCTTATTTGTATGTAGGACAATCCAGTCCCTGTGTCTGTATGTAGCTAGGATATTCTTGTCACTAGTCATGAAACTCATGCACGTTCTGAAAATACGCGTGTGTTTTGTAAAAAAAAACGGTATGTTGAACATAAACCTTTCGTAAACCATTTGAGTTTATTGAAATCCATTTGCAACATGGTCTAGAAATATTTATATTCGTTCATCGAAAATTAATGTACTTTTGCAAAACTTGCATGTGTTTCCACCCCCGAAAACATTTATAAAAATGTAAAACCGTAAAAAGTGGGGGGTTATGAACTCATCTTAGTTTTGTATGAGAATGATATGTGTCAAAGACATCTGAAAGTATTCACGTGTTCGCCAAAGATTACCCTAACAATTAACACATAATAAGTATTCGCTAAAATGATAATGTTGTCTCATGTGTGGCCGAGCTCTATCTATTCGATAAGACGTTATCCCGACTAGTATTAATTAACTAGACATACCCGTGGCACTAACCGCCCCGAAGTATCCATACTTGTATAAGTATACATATATGTATGTATATATGAAAATAGTATTTATTCATCATCAAATCAAATATATATATATAACATATATAATTTATTTGTTATCGCAATTAAGTGTGTGCACATCTTCTAGTTGTATATATGCTCCTCACATACATGTGAGGATTAACATAGATGTGGCTCACGAGCGTATGAGTATATACACATGCATGCATAAATGAATATAATAATTGTTGGTTGACAGGTCGAATATACGTAAGTAGAGATATATTCAGTTTTAGTTGTTCCTCTCAAGTAAATTGAATAATACTTGTTATATATATCTAATGATCTGCAGCTACATCGGGGAGAGTAAGGATAGGAGCATTACAGAGCATGTCCTTGAGCGTTTGGAAAGATTCCTCTTGTTCGGGACCCCAAACAAAAGGCTTATCTTTTTGAGTCAATGAGGTCAAAGGAACGCCAATCTTTGAGAAGTCCGAGATGAAACGGTGATAATACCCAGCTAGGCCAAGAAACGAACGAATTTCAAAAGGCGAATTAGGTGCGAACCAATTCTTCATAGCTTCTATCTTTGCAGGGTCAACATGAATACCGAGTTCATTGATGGTATGACCCAAGAATTGAACGTCATTTAGCTAAAATTCACACTTGGATAATTTGGCATAAAGACGTTCAGTTTGTAAAAGATGAAGAATGAGATGCAAATGTCGTCCATGCTCTTCTTTAGTTTTGTAGTAGATGAGGATATCGTCGATGAATACATTGACGAAACGATCGAGGAACGGTTTACACATGCGATTCATAAGGTCCATGAACACGGCGGGCGTGTTGGTCAAACCAAAGGGCATGACCACGAACTCGTAATGTCCATATCGAGTGTGGAAAGCGGTTTTAGGCACATCTTCTTGGAGAACTCGAAGTTGATGATAACCAGAACAGAGATCGATCTTTGAGAAGCATGTCGCGCCTTGCAATTGATCGAAGAGATCGTCAATACGAGGAAGTGGATAACGGTTTTTGACTGTGAGCTTGTTGAGCTCATGATAGTCAATACACATGCGGAATGATCGATCTTTCTTTTTGACGAAGAGAATGGGAGCGCCCCAAGGAGAAGTACTAGGGCGTATAAAGCCTTTATCAAGAAGTTCTTAAAGCTGGCTTGATAGCTCCTTACGCAAGTACTTGTTCACTTTGATGCACGACATCAGCTTGAGACCTTTAGAAGGTTTCTCGCCATAGACGTGTAGAGAATCACCTTGAGGAAGAGGAAGACAGATGAACTTTTCGGAACAAATAACTTCGGCACGAACTCGCCCAAGCCAATCCATGCCTACTGTGATATCAAAACTACCCATTTACATTGGAATGAGATCGATGGAGAAATTATGATCTTTAGGATTAGGGAGCAACCAGAAAGTATAGAATCAACAGAGATGGTCTTATCATTAGCGACTTCGACAGCGAAAGGACTAGGCATTTTAGTTGGTTAGCACTTAAGCAAGGGTTCAAATTCTAAGGACACGAAGCTTCTATCAGCACCAGTATCAAATAGACATGTAGCATAAATATGGTTCACAAGGAACGTACCAGTGATGACGTCATTTAAGCTTCAGGCTTGAGCGGAGGTAAGCATGAAAGCTCGTCCTTTAGCAGGCTCAGGCTGCTACTGCTGTTGTTGGCGTTGTTGGTTGAGAAGAGGGAAAACATTGGTGAGGTGATTTAAATCGCCACATTTGAAACACGCTCGCACAAGGGCATTTTGACGTTGCGGTTGAGCTTGGTTCTGGTTAAGGTTAGGATTTTGCATGATGGCTTGGGCTTGTTGGTTTTGGGATGGAGGAAAGTTTTGGCAACAGTTAGCAAAATGTCCTAACTTTTGACATTAGGAACACTTGCGATATGGTGTGCCAACGGGATGGTGGTAGGAGCAGTTAGCACACTGGGGATGAGGTCCAGTGTAGCCACGCTTGGGTTGATCAGTGGTAGCGGGGGTGATGGTTGCAATTGTTTGGAGAGGTTGAGGGTTTTGCGGAGTGATGACCGCATTATTTTAAACAGAAGCCTTCTGCTTCTTGTTCCGGTTGTTGTTTTTCTTGGTTTGGGAGGGAGGAGATTCGATAGTGGTGGTGGTATTGGTGATGGCTTGGTGCGCATGCTTCGTAGGAACCTTGTCGTAGGCCCCTTGAAGGATGCAATTGTGGTTAAGCTCTATGACAGTGTTATAGGCTTCTTCGATGGTTTTGGGGCGTGCGGCGGCTACATGGTTCATAATCACAGGCGAGAGGCAACGGATGAGCTTGGTGATCGCCTTGGGAACGATATCAACCTATCCAGGACAGATGATACTAAGTTGTTTGAAGCGCGCGATCAGACCTTTGGCGTCGCTCCCTTGTTGTGTGAGATTCCAGAATTCATTCTCGAGTTTCTGGGTCTCGTGGGAAGGACATAATAGATCCCTCATGAGTTGCTTAAGTTCGTCCAAAGGTAGAGCGTGGGCTGCTTCGTTGCTACGCTTGTTGCGCTCAGTAGTCCACAACTCGAGGGATCTCTGACGAAAGACCCGGTACCGTTGAGGGTTTGAAGTTCATCAGGGCACCCGCCCTGAAGAAAGGTAAGTTCCATCGCGTCGAACTAGTTTATCATGGCCGTGGACCCGTCCATACCAGTGAATTCGACGGGTTTACAAGCCATGAAGCACTTGAACTGGTAAGACGTTTTGGGGTTTTCGGTTTTTGAGTCGGCGGAGGATTTGGGTGTTTCAGTGTGGATGGTTTGAAGTTGGCTAACGATATCAGGGATGACGAGGGCCATTTGGTCGGCCATTTGCTCGGCGACAAGACCAACGAGGTCTTGTTTGGAGATAGAGTCCTCATTGTTGTTGTTGTTGCTGTTGGACCCCTTGTTGGACCTCTTGGACTTCTTGTTAGAGTTTGGGGAGTTCATCTAGAGGTTCAACATAGAAGAAAAGGGAATGAGACTTTATCATACTAAAGAAAACAAGTTTTGTATGTATAAGCATGTATAAGGTTCAAGTATGGTTCACAAAGTCTATATGAATGTATCAAGTATAGCATGTATAATCACGTATGAATGCGAATAAAGAGTATAAATTTAGTGTGTTCACGAGAATTAGTATTGTTTTTTATTGCGATAAACATGATAGTTGTGTAATGGTTCGAAACGAATAAGGTACAAGTATAAATTCACACAAAAATTGAGATAACATAAAAGATTGGCTCAATAAAACATGGGATTGTTTCGGGTAGAGAAACGGCGACTACTCTAAAGTGATTCGTAAGATCTTTCGAGTTAGGGAACATGCTTTGACCTAATAGGTAAAACGCTCTCGTCGAGAAGCGATTAACGGCATTTTACCCTTCCAATTACTACATGTCTCTAGTCGATCGAAAATTCGAGACTTTGGCGAGATTGAAAATCAAGGAACGGGACTTAATCGACAAGGTGCGGGTTACACCCCTAACTTGACGATTTCGTACCCTAAGTGTGGTTGTTTCTTACTAACGAGGAGCATATTCCAATTCGTTTGTAAGATCCACTAGAGTATGAAATGGAAGTCTTCCATCAAGATGTGGATATCACTCCTAACTTGATGGTATGACTTTGTAAAAATCGAATATGCGGAATGGGGGATTTTACTAAAAATGTAAGTCATTAGACCTATTTTGGTTCAAATCGCCTCGTTTGCATTACGAGTGTCTTCAAGTCTTCAAGTGTATTGTTTAAACGTCTTAGGAAAGATATTATGTAAGTATTAAGACCAAAAGATAAGGAAGAAGCAATGAGGAAGAATAAAGTTTTAAGCATAAGACAAGAATGGTCAAAAATGGACACTTAAACTATAGGCTAGGTCGAACATGGCAATTCTACCTAATTCCCTATAGTTATGGCTATGATACCAATCTGTCACACCCCAACCGATGGCGAAAACATCGAGGCGGGACGAAATAGATTGCTCATTGCTCATAAAACTAAATGTGACAATAATTAATTTAATCCAAATTTTATTTCATAGCAAAAGTCAATACAATACAAAGGAAAATTCAAATAACAACATTAATATGGCGAAATTTGATACAACAATATTAAACCTAACGTATAAATGTGTATCTAACGTCCTTGCTACTTTGATTTCATAGCATCATCTCCATCAACCTGTAACATGTTTTAAAATAACTAGTCAAAGCAAAAGCAAAGGCGAGTACACAAGTTTAAGCATAGCATGCGTATACTAATAAAGTTTTAAACAAATCCTCATGGCAACTATGATTCATACTAGAGCGATATACAAGGCACGTAATACTTCTAGTCAAAACCCTTAACGCAAACCCGATATTTTAACAGTGCCTCTAGATTTCCTGAGGAAGGGGGTGCGTTACATCCTATAGCGCTATACATGTCAAACGAAGGCTTAAAAATAAGTTAATGACTAAAGTATCACATAAAGAATGTCCAAGATATAAGCATCAAGTAAACGATTCAAGTATTCATGGATATAGGATTGTTTGTGCATTTCATAAAGTTTATGTATTGTGATTTTGTATATGGTAAACATGTTACACCCAAAAGTGTTACAAATGAAAGTGGGTCGAGTGTACTCACGGTTTTGCTAAGTCTTCTAACTTGGCACGTCCGTGAAGGCAGTTGTTTTGATGGGATGAACGCCGAGTTATCTTACAAGAGGAAAACAAAGGCGTATAGTATTTTGGGATGATGTCGGAACATTCGGATTTAAGATTCAATATATGACAAGGTATATAATACGAAAATAGTCACTAAAGTATTAGCAATTGTCTTTGACACTATAGTAATCCATAAGGATCGAATGTGATTTCATAGGTTCAAGACCTATTAGAATCGTGACAAGGAACTATACACATTAGTGATAAACTTATTAACTTGATAGGTGATTACTTAGTCACTATCAAGGGTTCGGTTTTAAGGTTATATTATAGTCCATAATATATACACATCAATATTAATCTAACAAGGGGTTCATAGAAGTCATGGAGGAGGTAGGAGGTAGAACCATCCATTTAGGAACCTCGTATGATGTTCACCACTACACAAGTTACCATAGGTAACAAGGAGGGTCTTAGAACAATAATATGAACAAGAATTCAAATGACAAGGATGTAAGGTGTGTCACCATGATACCAAGTAGCCAAGTGAAATACAACCCGATGAGCACACTATGACACACGTCAAAGGCTAAACGGGGTTTGACACTTTAAATCTAGCAAACTAACTTGGGATAATGATGAAAATCATCAAGTGATGTGTGGTCCCAAAGTTAGGATAGCCCAAGCTAACCAAGGTGGACACATATGAACAAGTTCAAGAACTTGCATCACTTGTGAGCATAAAGCTCTGTGAAAACAGGAAGTTTGTGAGGATAAATCATCTTGTTTGAATGTCTCAACCTTGTTTTTAAGCCTAACCAACCACAAGTAGTGTTTTAAGCATTAGGAAATAGGTTTGAGATGAGTTAGACTCAAGTTTGATAAGTATAAACAAAGTTTGAAAAGATTTTGAAACAAGAAGAAAGTTTTGGATACTTTAGGTGCATTTCCAGGACTGGATTCTCCATGGGGAAGCCTTGGATTCAAACCTTAAGTTTATCCAAGTAAGTAGAAGAAAGAATCAAGTAAAGTGAACAAGATTTGAGCAAGTTATGCTCACTTTTTTGTGAAGGTATGAATCTGCCCGAATTCTGATATTGCAAGAGATTTTGATGTGAAATGAGAGAGATTTGGGAGTGTTCAAATGAGAATGTGTGGAGAACACTTGGGATTTATAGAGGGATGATTAGGCTTAGTTAGGAGGTATTAAATGGAGGTTTAGAGGTGATTGGAGGAGAAGAATTGGTGTGGATTCGTGCAAACCCGCGAGCTTTCTGTTTGAATCGGTATGCCCAAGACACATATTAAATTGATGTGGCTAGTACGTTATGATCCAAGTCGGGTCATACCCAATAACAAGCTAGACAAACACTTATAATATTTATTTATGATATGATCAAACAAATAAATATTAACACTTAAAATATTTAGAAATTGGTTTTCTAAATAACTGCACTTGAGAAACTAATAAATTATATGGATAATTTATTTTGAGAGAATATTTTATATTGTTATTTAATGGGTTAAATAACATTATAAATAGTTGTGAGATATTGCATAAAACCTTGTATCATGTTATGTTATATTTTATAAAAGTTATAAAATATAAATACAAGATATAATTTAAAAAAAAAGGTTTTTTTTTAAAGCAACCCCTTAGGGCCGTCCACCATGTGTGGGTCTTCCCAAGGTGGATTTCCACCAATGGTTTTGCATGCAATCTTCACTCAATATTCTACAATATCCTACAAGATCATATGATGATTTGAAATATTCTCTAACACTCTCTTACACTCAATAATACACACACAAGAGATCAAAGTGCAAGAACACCTTTTTTTTGTGCTCTCAAAATTTCGGCCATAAGGAGGTTCCAAGAGGTGTTCATAAGTGTTGAAATCGTAGCAAAACATCATAGTGTTTGTTGGAAGGCTTGGGGTATACAAGCTTGAGGTCTTCTACTTTGAAGATTTCCATTCAAGAACATCATCTTCTTCATATCTCTTACTATTTGGAAGGTAGTATTCTTATAAAACCCTATGGTTGTGTTTTGATAGCATGCATGTTCATATATGGATCCGGGTTTTGGTTTTTACATACAAAATGAGTTTTGTATCAACAAAAGTAACATGTTTTAAATAATTATTCCGCTGCGTTTTTATTTTATATGGATAAAATAACTTTGATAAACATGTTCAAAACCCCAACAGTGGTATCAGAGCCGTTTATATGAATGCATGCTTCATAAGATTTAAAATTTTTAGGTTTCAGGTTTGGAGAAACTCTATAGCCAAAAAATTTGATCATGGTTCTCCTTTTGTTTTTCAAGATGTTTATTTTACATGCATAAAAGTATCTTGAAAAATTATATCATTTGGATGATTTGTTTTGTTTGGACAAACACCCATCTTTTCGGTTTTTCCCTTGGTCGAAAATTGGGTTACAAAAGGAAACCATTTTTGCTCTTGAATTTAAATATATATGTGGATATATATTTTTGGTGTTGATAACCTAGCCATGACCTTGTGATTAAATATGTTGAATGATTGTGTTGTGATTTATTTGATTATTTCAATGGGGTTGTAATAATTAATTATCTTTGTTGTTCCATTTGAAAAAAATATGTAATTTATTTATTTTCATTTGGTATGTAAATAAATAGATTAGGTGCATTTTATTTTACTAGAAAAATGTATTAGGATACTTTATTGTAAAAGAAGATGCACACAAAAATGCGGTTTTGGTTTTGGCCAATTTTGGGCCTAAAGAACCTCATGGTTCTTAATGGGATTTTAGCCCAATAATAAAAACACATTTTTGAAGCTCAAAGGAGTTTGGAGCTGAATTTAAAGTTCATTTGGAAGCCCAAAGAAAATGGAGAAATCACAACACAAAAGGAAGACTTGAAGCATTTGGAAGCGGGTTCAAGTGGGAGTTCAACGACACCTTTTTGGGGTCAATATTCACCGTTTAGGAAGGACCTTTTGGCACACTTGTTTTGGCTAACAAGTGTTGTCAAAAATAGTTGGCTATGGTTATGCGCCTATTGTTTTGTGTGTTATGCTTGTGTGATTATTTATTTATGGTTGTTTAGATGATATTTGGATATGCATGCTTAACAACTTATAATCCATAACAAGCTTAAAATTGGTTGTTTAAAAATCATTAAAGTGGTTAATAAAATGGTTTTATTAAAAATTAATGATTTTATAATAAAATGGGTTTTATTAAAAGAACCTTGAAAATTGGTTTTCATAAAGGTACAATGAATTTGAATGCATGCAAATGTATGTACATAAAGTTTCTAAAACTAGAAATTTTGAAAACATTAAATCCCTTTTATAAAACAAGTCAAACACCATCCTTATATACAACACTCCAATCACTTGGAAATTCTTTATGGGATAAAGGTCACCTAACCACATTTAAAGGAACTTGTGTGTTTGAGGTAGGCTTACCATATTTGTGGGATAAAGGTCACCTAACCACTTGTATGTGTAAACTTACATGTGAGTGTAAGTAGGACGATTTGATTTGGAAACCATGTGCTTAGGGTCACCGAAGCATGGTGTACAAAGGTGTTGATGGGATTAAACATGCCAACTAAACATAAAGATGTTTAACCGATCCCATATGGCTAGAAATTTCAAAGAGTTGCAATCGTCAAACGTTGACTACCTTGTTAATTTAAATAATGGGATAATGGTCACCTAACCAATATTTAAATGTAACGTTGGATTCTAGATTTTAATTATTAATTGTCCAAGAGACATAAAAGGGTATTAATAATTAAAATTTAATAATATCGAAAATACTAAAAATTGAACTTTGTTAAAATTTTGTAGATGGCCGCTAACAATGCGAAAACAATTACCCAAACCGTCTGTAACCTATCACTAAGAACCATCCTTGAAAAGGATCATCTCAACCATAACAACTTCATGGATTGGTATCGAAACTTGAGAATCGTTCTCAAGCAAGAAAAGATATCTTATGTGTTGGACGATCCTATTGCCGAGGAACCTAACGTGGAAGATGAGGAGGCCTATAATGATTGGATTAAGTATACCGAGGACTCCATGCAAGCCTCTTGCCTCATGTTGGGAACTATGATTCCCGAGATTCAAAAGGATTTTGAACATCATGGGGCATACGACATGATTACCCAATTGAAAGAAATGTTCCTTCAACAAGCAAGGGTAGAACGCTTCGAAACGGTTCGAGCGCTTCATGCATGTCGTATGGAGGAAACCCAATCGGTTTTATGTCCTAAAGATGAAAAGCCACATTGATCGCCTCGAAAGGCTTAATTGTCCCGTCTCTAAAGAGTTGGCTACAGATTTGATCCTCAACTCTTTAACAAAGAAGTTTGAGACTTTTGTCATGAATTATAACATGAACGGATGGGACAAGAGCATTGGTGAGCTTCATGCAATGTCAAAACTGCCAAGGCGGGCATGGGTAAAAAGGCTCTACCCGTTCTAATGATCAATGAGGGAGGCAACAAGAAGAGGCCCCACCCCAACTCCAAGGCAAGTTTTGCCAAAAGGAAGGGCCACGTCAAAGGGAAGGGAAAACGAAAGGTTAAAGCGGAACCCACGAAACCGAAGGAAAAGAAGCAAAAGGTTGCTTCGACTGACCAATGCTTTGAGTGCGGAGAGATAGGACATTGGAAAGTCCAACCTATCTCAAGGAGTTGAATAACAAGAGGGATGCGGGGCAAACCTCAGGTACAATATTTATGATACATATTGACTTTAATGTTATTTCTTCAAACACATGGGTATTGGATACCGGGTGTGGAACCCATGTTTGCAATTTGTTGCAGGGGTTCAAAAGAAATAAACATTACAAGAAGTGAGACATTAGTCTCTTCATGGGCAATGGAGTAAAGGTTCAAGTTGAAGACCGAGGAGACTACGTTTTGAAACTTCCAAATGGTTTGGAAATCATCTTGAAAAATGTTTTGTGAGCTCCTAGTTTGACTAGGAACATTATTTTAGTTTCCCTCTTGCTACAATATGGTTTTAATTTAAAGTTTGTAAACGATGACATTTATGTTTTGATGAATGACATGTTTTACTTTAAAGCTATGCCTTCAAATGGTATTTATGAATCGGTTCACGATAATACATTTGATAGTTCAATGTACCAAGCAACCACCAAGAAACTCAAATTAGATTTGAGTGATTCCTATCTTTGGTATTGTCGCCTTGGACATATAAACAAAAATCGCATGCAAACACTTTGAAAGAATGGTCTTTTGGAAACAAATGGAGATGATTCATTTGATGTATGTGAATCTTTTTTACAAGGCAAAATGACTAAGGCACCCTTCAGGGGCACCTTTGAAAGGGCAAAAGACTTATTAGGTATCATACATTCGGATGTATGTGTCCTTTTAAGCCAATGACTAGGAATGGTGAAAGATACTTCATTAGTTTTACAGACGACTATAGTCGTTATGTTATGTGTACTTGATAAGACACAAAGATATAGCATTTGAAATGTTCAAAGATTTCAAAAGTGAAGTAGAAAATCAACTCAAGAAAACAATCAAAGTCCTTCGTACCGATAGAGGAGGTGAATACCTTAGTGATGCTTTTCAAGATCATCTTAGGAGTTGTGGGATTATCTCACAACTTACTCCATCTGGAACACCACAACATAATGGTGTGTCTGAAAGGAGGAATCAAACTCTATTGGATATGGTTCGATCTATGATGGCTAGAAGCACATTGCCTCTATCATTTTGGGGTTACGCTTTGCTCTCCGCGGCGCATATATTGAATATGGCCCCAACCAAGAAAGTGGATAAGACACCTTTTGAAATATGGCATGGAAAGCTCCATCATTATCATATTTGAAGGTATGGGGTTGAAGCTTATGTGAAGCAATACACCCCAAACAAATTGGAAGTACGATCCACTAAGTGTATCTTTGTAGGTATCCTAAAGATGATATAGGATATTACTTTTATGATCCAACAGAGCAAAAGGTATTTGTTGCTCGAAAGGGTAAGTTCTTGGAGGCTAAGTTCCTTATGGAAGGAACTAGTAGTAGAACAATGGAACTTGATGAGGATCAAGAACCACAAGCCGATACACGTTTCGTTGATACTAGCACTCAACAAGAGGTTGTTGAAGAGGACCAAATGGTTGATCAATACACACAAAACGTTCGCAGATCTGGTAGAATTAGTCATCCACCCGAAAGATATGGATTTTTCATGGATGGATGCTACGTGGTAGATTCGGATGAACAAACCACATACCATGATGCAATGTCACAATCCGATTGTGACAAATGGCTTGAAGCAATGAACGTAGAGATGCAATCCATGTATGACAACCAAGTATGGGAATTGGTTGTGCCACCTCTTAACTCCAAAGTAGTTGGATGTAAGTGGGTTTTCAAGAAGAAAACTGATATGCATGGTAACTTGGATACTTATAAAGCAAGACTTGTAGCAAAAGGTTTCACTCAAACTCAAGGGGTTGATTATGATGAGACCTTCTCGCACGTGGCGATGCTAAAGTCAATTAGGATATTATTTGCCATAGCTGCATATTACGATTATGAGATTTGGCAAATGGATGTCAAAACGGCTTTCCTCAATGGATATCTTAATGAAGATGTCTATATGGTTCAGCCTGAAGGTTTTGTCGATCCAAAACATTCTAACAAAGTACGCAAGTTAAAGAAATCAATATATGGATTAAAACAAGCATCTAGAAGTTGGAATCATCGTTTTGATGAAGAAATTAGGAATTTTGGATTCATCAAGAACGCCGATGAAGCTTGTATGTATAAGAAGGCTAGTGGGAGCATCATCACTTTCCTAGTACTGTATGTCGATGACATTCTACTATTTGGAAATGATATTCCAACCATGGAAGGTGTTAAAACCTGGCTTGGAAGTTGTTTTTCCATTAAGGATCTTGGTGAAGCCGCCTATATTTTGGGAATAAAGATCTATAGGGATAGATCAAGGCGCTTGATAGGTTTGAACCAAAGTGCATACATTGACAAAGTCTTGAGAAGGTTCAAGATGGAGAACTCTAAGAAAGGTTTGGTTCCTATTCAAAAGGGAACGATATTGAATGCGTCTCAATGTCCAAGCTCAAAGGATGAGCAAGAGAGAAAGAAAGGAGTCCCATATACGTCTGCTATAGGATCCATCATGTATGTAATGATATGCACTAGACCGGACGTGTCATGTGCCTTAAGCATGACAAGTAGATACCAGCAAAATCCAGGTAACAGTCATTGGATGGCTTTTAAAAGCATATTGAAATACCTTAGAAGGACTAAGGATATGTTTCTAATATATGGATCTGGTGAAGAGGAACTCGTTGTAAAGGATTACACGGATGCGAGTTTCCAAACTGACCGAGATGGTTCTCGATCACAATCTGGGTATGTCTTCATTTTGAATGGAGCTGCAGTCTCTTGGAAGAGCTCAAAGCAGAATGTTGTAGCATTGTCCACTACATAATCAGAATACATCGCCGCTTCATTGGCAGCACAAGAGCTGCATGGTTGAAGAAATTCATCACCGACCTAGGGGTAGTCCCTACCATTCAGGATCCCCTAGAAATCTTTTGTGATAACGAGGGTGCAATTGCACAAATTAAGGAACCTCGTGCACATCAAAAGACTAGGCACATTGAGCGGAGATTCAACTACATAAGGGATGAAGTTGAAAAAGGAAAGATATGTATTCGCAAAGTTCACACTGATCAAAACATTGCGGATCCACTCACGAAGCTCCTTGAACGGCCAAAGCATGAGGGCCAGGACTTTGATATTCTAGTGATTGGAATTGATCTATTTAGTATTTGGATATTGGAACAATTATTATTATGACTCATTTAATGATTATGGCATTTTGAGTTATGTTCCATTTTAGCATGTTTAAATCCATGAATAAGTTAATTATTCTAAATGTCCGTAGTCGATCATATTTGTGGGAACAAATATGAAGGTAAGACTATTATGAACTCGAAATGGTGGATATTCATTAGGTATGAATAAGAGCAAAGTGTTGCTGCCAAAGTTCATAGATATTTGTGGGATACAAATATTGGACTGACCCGCTCTCAAATATTACTACATGGAATCTTTGAGATTGATCATAAGTAAATTTGAGTAAAGGCGAATATCATTGTATCCTCTGACCAGAGATACATATTGGGTCTTGATATTCACCAAATATTGTACTTTGACTTGGTTCTTTGCTGTCAGTAATATGGCAGTTCATAAGGCTAAGCTCAAGTGTGGTACGAGGTGATTGTGAGAGACGTTTGTAGTCAAGATGGGATTTGTTCCTCTTATTCGTTGAGAGTAAGATGTCTAAGGCCTGCTGAAGTTAAATCAACAGAGAATGATCATACTATGTCTCTGGATTTGACATGACATCTGTAACGAAAGGATAAATGATAGTTTCACCTAAATCATGTTCAAGTAAGGGACTTGAAAGGGATGGTGTTATTGAATGGCACTTCATCATACGTATTAGGGGTAGTAAACCGTTGTTAGGTGGTATTTGCTACTTGCATCCATCTTATATGTATCTTGTGCAAGTGGGAGATTGTTGGAATCGGTATGCCTATGACACATAGTAAATTGATGTGGCTAGTACGTTATGATCCAAGTCGGGTCATACCCAATAACAAGCTAGACAAACACTTATAATATTTATTTATGATACGATCAAACAAATAAATATTAACACTTAAAATATTTATAAATTGGTTTTCTAAATAACTACACTTGAGAAACTAATAAATTATAGGATAATTTATTTTGAGAGAATATTTTATATTGTTATTTAATGGGTTAAATAACATTATAAATAGTTGTGAGCTATTGCATAAAACCTTGTATCATGTTATGTTATATTTTATAAAAGTTATAAAATATAAATACAAGATATAATTTTTTAAAAAAAGGTTTTTTTAAAGCAACCCCTTAGGGCCGTCCACCATGTGTGGGTCTTCCCAAGGTGGATTTCCACCAATGGTTTTGCATGCAATCTTCACTCAATATTCTACAATATCCTATAAGATCATATGATGATTTGAAATATTCTCTAACACTCTCTTACACTCAATAATACACACACAAGAGATCAAAGTGCAAGAACACAATTTTTGTGCTCTCAAAATTTCGGCCATAAGGAGGTTCCAAGAGGTGTTCATAAGTGTTGAAATCCTAGCAAAAAATCATTGTGTTTGTTGGAAGGCTTGGGGTATACAAGCTTGAGGTCTTCTACTTTGAAGATTTCCATTCAAGAACATCATCTTCTTCATATCTCTTACTATTTGGAAGGTAGTATTCTTATAACACCCTACGGTTGTGTTTTGGTAGCATGCATGTTCATATATGGATCCGGGTTTTGGTTTTTACATACAAAATGAGTTTTGTATCAACATAAGTAACATGTTTTAAATAATTATTCCACTGCGTTTTTATTTATATAGATAAAATAAATTTGATAAACATGTTCAAAACCCCAACACTTTCAAACCTGTTGTCCCTCCCAGGTCCCCTTGCGGACCGTATGGGATCCCCCATGCGGTCCCTATGGGCCTGGTCTGGACAAAAAAAAAATTATTATTATTTTTGTTCTTTTGTTACATGTGACTGGTTAGGGGCCTTTTTATGCCATTTTATGAACATGTAATGTATTATAAGCATATGAGGCATGTTCCATAACATGTGTAAGTATAGAATGAATGCGATTAAGTATGAACCTCAGGTTTAAATCTCGGATAAGCATAAATATTACGTTTGCAAGTTTGTCACACGATTAAGAATACGAGTATCATGAATATGTTCACATGTTAAGTGTATGAATAAATGTAAGTATAAAACGATTAAGAATAAGAAATACATGAACAAAATACGAGTTTTCATTATCATCCAAGTCTTAGAATGCAATGATTACAACGACAATTTGAATACGAGAAACAATGCTTTTCGAAAATAGAAATATAATACGAGCTAGCTAAAAATAGAAAGTATTGAAACGCGAGGCGTTACAATGTCATTTATGACCGCAGAATGACAATTGATTTTAATTAAAGTATTAATAGAGTCGTTATGTTATTATGATAACCTCTGAACGACGCCCGAAATTCAAGGACTGATTCTGCCGTCATGTCATGTTATAGACCTCTGGACGACATTGAATAAAGCCTAAGGGCTAAAGATGTCAACATGCCAAACATTGGCCTCTGTGTCACACCCTCAATTTCCACTGGCGGACGAGGCGTGTGAACAAACCAGAATCTGAAACACTAGTACGTCGAACGACTCTATATGATTTGATAATACGTTTTCCAAAAATCATTTGATTAACCAATCATCGTAGAGTTTAGATTGTCTTAGTTAGTTACCAAAGTTTAGCGGAAGCATTAGTTTTTATGGTTGACCGGAAGCATAAAATAAGTAGTGAAACGGGCGCCAACATAAACGCCAAAACAAATGAAAAACCCAAAACAATGTTTATAAATGAGACTCGATAAAAGATGTCTTGTTCAATGCGTGTGAGTGCACCTAGAGCTCCTAGCGTCCTGAGAAACATGTAAAGAAACAAGTGTCAACATTAAAGATGAGTGAGTTCACAGGTTTTCATAAATTCGTTTGTTCGGTTATGAGTTTGTTTCCCCCGTATCCCTAACCCGGGATAACGACTAGTTCCATTATTCCCAACCCGGAATAATAATGTTGTTTGTTCCATTATTCCCAACCCGGAATAATAATGTTGATTCGTTCCATTATTCCTAACCCGGGAATAATAATGTTGATTCGTTCCATTATTCCTAACCCGGAATAATCAAGTTGTTGTTTCCATTATCCCTAACCCGGGATAATATAGTTGATTCGTAATTAAGTTCAATGTTAACATATATAGGTAGCTAGCCTAAAGTTATGTCACGTAAGTGTTCGCGATCGAAGCTGACTGTTGTGCCTCCGTGTTGCCAGGCCTATCACTGACCATGGCGAAGTTAGGCCAAATTATTCACCCATTGACCATACCCGGTCGGCTAGCGCGACTAGCTCGGATGGGGCTTGTCGGGCCCAGTAGTACTACTTATAATTCCCCCGCTATTAAAACCCAATACTAACGATCCGAAAGATTGACGAGGATTTAAGTGATATAGCTGCTTAGTGACCATAACATTACATTAACATTAACTTAGTTACCGAATAGTTATGTGACGTTAATTTCATATAACGTAAAGAGATTGAGTTGAAGAGTGTATACATGTTTCTCCCCCTGTTGTTTAAAACCGGATAAAATTAGGGGCCGTGAACTCACCTTTAGTGGCTCGGTTAGTGTAACACAGAAGTTGCAAATGATGGGACCGCTAATTGCGTCCTAATAAACCAATTGTTTCCAAGTCAGTGTGTGAACACACTAATACAAATTCTACACATAATTTACGCACAAAGTGATACACACAATCAAAGTCCCTAACACTCAAACATGCATGCAAGTATCCTCATGTGAACATAGTAATCAAAACAATTTATCCTGAACATAATCCAATCCATACAACACTTTGGTGCACACATTCACAAGTTATCAAGTTTCAGCTTACATACTCATAATTCGGCTGTTTTCTAGGGTTTTTATAAAATAGTTCCAACGTTCCAAAAATTACAATTATTTTACAGCAGGTGACAACTATACTGTAGAAATTTATATAAATTTTTCAAGTCCTAATTCTTTACCAATTAACCATAAATATTAATATACTAGGCTGCAGTCAGATTCGTCGCTTTCTGACTGCAGTCCACGGAAGAATTTATTTAAAAATCACTGATCGTCCAATTAACAAAATTCCAGTGGGAGTTGCCCGGAAATTTCCATACCTAGTTGCTGTACAAATTTCATGATTCGACTCCCTACTGATTATGAAATCCAACTCGATAAACAACTAACAAAATTTCAGGATTTTCATAGCTTTAGTTACTGAACTTATTTGGCCACTTAAAAATATCAAACGACTTCAGAAAAATATGAATCTAGCGCCACTAGATTCGTTATTCAAATCTCTACGTTTTAGACTTCAGAAAATCCGTTTTTCGACAACTAATGACCGAGTTACAGCCAGTTGAAATCGGCTGTAACTATCATTCAGCAAACTGTTTCAGCATTTTATCACAATTAATTTGCAACAACCGTCAATACAATAAACCTAGGCGATCAAGAACTGAGTTTTCCCATCATAGATCAATACCTATATCATATCCATGCAAACCCTAATCAACATCTCTAGTTTTTATAAACAAACACAGCCTATGATTTTCAGATTTCGAACAAACATCACTTGCAAACATT
Source organism: Scalesia atractyloides (assembly GCA_947069175.1). Taxonomy (NCBI): domain Eukaryota; kingdom Viridiplantae; phylum Streptophyta; class Magnoliopsida; order Asterales; family Asteraceae; genus Scalesia; species Scalesia atractyloides. The sequence goes on from CAMTDV010000010.1 coordinate 21,197,383, forward strand.
ATTAACAAATCGGCTAACCTAACCTTGCATTCAAACATATAATCCAAAAACAACACAATCACAACATTCAAACACATATATCCGAATATGATCTTGTAACAAAAGATAAACCCTAACCTTTAATGACTAGGTAAATAAGCCGAGACTTGGACAAGAATGGATTCGGCTGTTCAAGCAAGGTCACGACCGAAAGAATGAGATGAATAATCAGCTGTCGCGACCGAGAGATGATGTAGGCTGATCACGATCGAGATGATGAAGGAAGAGGCTGTTTGCGATCGAAGAGATGAAGGATCGGCTGCCGTCGGCTTCTTAGATATTAGGGTTTTGTGTTTTTTATTTTGTGAAGCAAGGCATGCATGTGTGTGTGTATATATAGCACAAAGAGACAACAAGGTTACGGTTTGGTGTCTCGCGGCCGAGGGCTTGGGTGGGTCGGTTTGGGTTGATTGCTCGCGACATAGTTTGGGTTTAAGGCTTGGGTTGGTTGGTTTGTGTCGCGGATCGGTTCGGTTCGTGTACATACTTACCATAATTATTTTATAACTAAAACAATCACATAATCGCACATCACGTATTCACTAACTCGTACACGTTTAATACGTAGCATATAATTTATTCGACAAGTATTGCATTTAAGTTATCCGAAAAACCGGGATGTCACATTATCCCCATGTTGAAAGAATTTTCGTCCTAAAAATTGAGTAAACGCGGTTTAGTATGCAGCGTACATGTTTAAAGGGCCACGCACAAAGAGTTAGTTCGTTAACGATGGTACGCGAAGTTACAAGAAGTTCCCAAGTGCCATGCACAAAGATTCTCAAGTGCCATGCACAAGAATTTAGTTAACAATGGTACGCGAAAGTATGAGAAATTTCCAGGTTGTCACATCATCCCCATGTTGAAAGAATTTTCGTCCCAAAAATTTAGTTATTGGTATCGTTAGTTTGCTGCTCAGTTGCGAAGAGGTGTGGGTATTTGCTTTTCATTTGGTCCTCTCTTTCCCACGTGAACTCCGGTCCACGCTTAGAGTCCCAACGAACCTTAACTATCGGAATCTTGCTGTGCCTTCGAGTCTTGATCTCACGATCCATGATCTCGATAGGCTGTTCCACAAAGTGCAGTTGTTCATCCACTTGAATCTCATCCAATGGAATGACTAGAGTTTCATCTGATAGACACTTCTTCAGATTTGACACGTGAAACACGTTGTGAACTCCACTGAGTTCGGCAGGAAGGTCTAATTGATAAGCTACAGGTCCAATACGTTTCAAGATTACAAACGGGCCTATATACCGTGGGTTTAGTTTGCCCCGTTTTCCAAAGCGGATTACACCCTTCCAGGGTGACACCTTTAGTAGGACGCGGTCGCCTACTTGAAATTCGAGCGGTTTGCATCGTTGATCAGCGTAGCTTTTCTGTCGATCCCGTGCCGCCGCCATGCGGTTTCTGATTTGTACAATCTTTTTAGTAGCCTCAAGTATTAACTCAGGGCCTGTGAGTTGACTGTCACCGACTTCTGCCCAACAGACCGGTGATCTACATTTACGACCGTATAATGCCTCAAATGGTGCTGCCGAAATAATCGTGTGATAACTGTTGTTATATGAGAATTCCACTAAAGGCAGGTGGATTTCCCAACTATTTCCAAAGTCTACTACACCATGCCCTAAGCATGTCTTCCAAGGTCTGTATGGTCCTTTCGCTTTGACCATCAGTCTGAGGGTGATAGGCTGTGCTCATATCTAAGCGTGTTCCTAACGCTTTCTGAAGTGACTGCCAAAAGTTGGATGTGAAGCGAGCATCTCTGTCTGAGATGATGGACGTTGGCACTCCGTGCCGAGAAACTACTTCCTTAATGTAGATGCGAGTCAACTTCTCCATCTTATCTGTTTCTTTAATAGCTAGGAAGTGTGCGGACTTAGTTAAACGATCCACAATCACCCAGATGGTATCGCAACCACCCAAAGTTCGCGGGAGTTTAGTGATGAAATCCATCGAGATCTGATCCCATTTCCACACTGGGATCTCAGGTTGTTGAAGTAGCCCCGATGGCTTTTGATACTCTACTTTGACTTTTGCACAAGTCAAACACTTACTCACGTAGGTGGCTATATCAGCTTTCATGTTGGGCCACCAATACGCAGCTTTAAGGTCTTGATACATCTTATCCGAACCCGGATGGACAGAGTATCGGGATTTGTGAGCTTCGTCCATGACTAGCTCTCTGAGGTTTCCGTAGAGAGGTACCCATATGCGATTCATGAAATACCGGGCTCCATTGGGTTTTACTTCCCAATCGCGTTCCATTTTTCCCACCGATTCGGCCTTGATGTTTTCCTCCTTAACTGCTTCTAAGTCGCGTATTTGTTCGGGTAACCCCGAATGAATAGTGAGTTGTAATGCTCGTACACGACGAGGTTTCAAGTGTTCCTTCCTACTGAGGGCATCAGCTACCACCTTAGCTTTACCCGGGTGATACCGAATGGCACACTCATAATCGTTCAAGAGTTCGACCCAGTGACGCTGTCGCATGTTCAACTCCTTCTGATCAAAGATGTGTTGAAGGCTCTTGTGGTCTGTGAAGATTGTGCACTTCGTTCCATAGAGGTAGTGTCTCCAAATCTTAAGTGCAAACACTACTGCTCCCAATTCCAGGTCATGCGTCGTGTAGTTTTTCTCGTGAACCTTCAATTGTCGCGACGCATACGCGATGACCTTATCGCGTTGCATGAGTACGCATCCCAACCCTTGAATGGAAGCATCACAATATACTACAAAGTCATCTGTCCCTTCCGGCAAGGACAGAATGGGTGCACTGCAAAGTTTCTGCTTTAGCAATTGAAATGCTGCTTCCTGCTTGTCACCCCAAGCATACTTGATGCCTTTCTGGGTGAGGGTAGTAAGCGGTAGTGCGATCTTTGAAAATCCCTAGATGAAACGTCTGTAGTAACCAGCCAAACCCAAAAATTGGCGGATCTCCGTCGGTGTCCTGGGTGTTTCCCAGTTTTTGATGGCTTCAATCTTGGCAGGGTCTACGTGGATACCCTTTTCATTTACGATATGCCCAAGAAACTGAACTTCTCGAATCCAAAAATCACACTTTGAAAGCTTGGCATATAGCTTCTCCTGTTGAAGTAATCCTAACAGTAATCGTAGATGTTCAGCATGTTCTTCTTCACTTTTAGAGTAGATGAGTATGTCATCGATGAACACAATGACAAATTTATCGAGGTATGGTTTACACACACGGTTCATGAGGTCCATGAACACCGCGGGTGCGTTGGTGAGATCGAAGGGCATGACCAAGAACTCATAATGGCCATACCGAGTACGAAATGCCGTCTTGGCGATATCCTCCTCCCTAACGCGTAGCTGATGGTAACCGGATCGTAGGTCAATCTTGGAGTAGTAGCTTGACCCTTGAAGTTGGTCGAAAAGATCGTCGATGCGAGGTAACGGGTATCGGTTCTTGACAGTAACCTTGTTGAGTTCCATGTAGTCGATGCACATGCGGAAGGTCCCGTCCTTCTTCTTGACAAACAGTACCGGAGCTCCCCATGGCGAAACGCTTGGTCGGATAAATCCCTTTTCTAACAGCTCCTGAAGTTGGGTAGACAGCTCCTGCAGCTCGGCTGGAGCTAGGCGGTATGGGGCTTTGGCAATAGGAGTTGCATGGTTCGCCAATTCGATTTCAAACTCCAATTGTCGATGGGGTGGAAGACCAGGTATCGGAAAAATCCCGGACGACAGGGATGTCTTCTATACGTTTCTCGTCCTTAGGCTGTTCGGTAACCAGTGCGAGTAAAGCGAAGGAGTTCTTTCTCCGAATATACTTATGCGCTTGCATGTAAGAGATGATGTTGGTGACAGCGCTTGCCTTCTCGCCTTGCACCGTCAAGATTTCGTCGTTAGAGAGCTGAATACGGAAAGATTTTTCGAAGAAGAGAACTTCAGCCCGGACGTTGGATAGCCAGTCCATTCCGACTACCACGTCAAAACTACCCAGGGTAGTTGTCATCAGATCAATGGTAAAGGTGTGACCCGCGAGTTTGAGTTGACAGCCGGATACTATATGGGTCACATCTACGGATTTACCATCTGCTAGTTCTATGACATAAGGGGTCTCTAAGGGTTTAGGCGTGAGATTTAGGTTCTTCCTAAAAGACTCAGATATAAAACTCCTATCCGCACCCGTATCAAAAAGCACAGTAGCAAAATGTTCATTAAGGGGAAACTTACCGGTGACCACGTTCGAGTCGTTTCTGGCCTCTCCGAGGCCCAATGTAAATGCGCGACCTTTGGCACCTCCTGTGCCACCATTTCCATTATTGTTGTTGTTATTGTTGTTGTTGTTGTGGTTATTGTGGTTGTGGTTGTTCCCACCATTGTTGTTGTTGTTACGCAGCTGTGGGCAGTCTCTTTTGAAGTGGGCAGTGCTACCACACTGATAGCATCCCTGGTTAACACCCTGTTGTGGGCCTTGGGGTTGATTTTGGTTCTGTCGGGACATGATTTCCCCACGACAATCCTTTGCCGCATGTCCCATCTTGCCACATCGTTGGCAGCGATTTCCGGCACAAGGGCCGTTATGATGAAGATTACAGCGGGTGCACTGCGGCTTTCGACCTACATAGCCGCTTGCGTTCTGGTTGTTGTTGTTGTTGTTGCCGGGCTGATTTTGGTGACCCCGGTGGCTGTTGTAATGATTGAACCGTTTCTGGTTCCCCTGTTGCGGCTGGGATGACGAAGACTGTCGAGCAGACGAGTCTTCAAACTTTCTTTTATTGTCAGGGGCAACTTCAATTGTACCCGTGCTGGCAACTTCTTTTGTTCCACCGCCTTATCGGTGAGTTTGTGCGCCAATCGGATTGCTTGATGTTCAGTTGCAGGGTTGCTAGCCATTACCATACCGTGAATTTCCGGGACCAGACCCCCAAGATAGAACTCGAGTCTTTTCTCCACAGTGTTGGCCAGATCGGGACATAGATATACCAAGTCATGATGTTTTGCTGTGTATGCCTCTATTTCAGATCCCACCATCTTGTGGTTCCATAAGGTTTGCTCCAACTGTTGCACTCTGTCTCGCGGACAGTACTCTTCTTTGATTAGGGCCTTAAACTCGGCCCAGACCATAGCATTTGCAGCAATAAGTCCACGCGTTTGGACTTGTGCATTCCACCAAGTTAGTGCCCCATCTTCCAGTGTTGAGGCTGCGTACTTGACCTTGTTGGCCTCTAGACAGTTGCACATTTCAAATACTGATTCAGATTTTTCGATCCAGCGGACCAGTCCTATGGGTCCTTATGCCCCCGAGAATTTGGTTGGTTTCGCGTCGAGGAACATCTTGTAGGGGTTAAAACCCCCTCCTGCTGATAGAGGACAGGTAGTCAGCGAGGAATACTACTAGCCCAACTATTAGACTTTCTCCTGAAAATTTAATAATGGTTACCTGCCGGTTGGTTCTGAACACCCGCTAGAGCTGCGTTCACGTGCTCTTGAATCATTGCAGCTAGTTCTTAAGGCGTCATGTTGAGATTTTCGCGACGTCCAGTTGCCATTTTAGATCTAAGTAGAAAATAGATAGACTGAAGGGAAGTAAATAAAATAAGCGAGACGCGTCAGTCTTCTACGTCTCCATCCCCCAAATCGCTATCGTTGCCGTCATCCTCCGCGGCGTTTCCAGCTTCTACAGTTGGGTCTTCCTCCTCTGGATCCTCTACCGGCATTAGAGGGGCCGGTGCTGGTGCAGGTACTGGTGCAGGTGCCTGATTTTGTTCCAGTCCTTGAATTTCTAGACTCAAGAACTCTGTCTTCTAGCCAGTCAGCCCTTAGCTGCTCAGCCCGAAGGTCTCTGGCTAAGGTGTTACGAGCTATCTTACTCATATGCTGCTCTTCCTCGAGCGATCCAGTTTTACCTATCAGTTGTCGTATCATCCATCCCTGTGCTAGGATGGTTTCATGCATTCTTTCTAGTTGTTCTTGTTGCGTTCTTATCATATCTCTAAGTAGGTTATTCCCTACTTCTAACGAGTTAACCGGTTCGACCGGCACAGCGATGGTTGGGCGTGAGGACGACTCCTCCCCTAGAGCGAGTCTTTTCCTAGCAGCTGAGCGTGTCTCCACGCTATAAGATGGTGAGGGTTCGACTATGGGTGCCTTCCCCGGCGCCCTTGGTTGTCGAGATTTGTCGAATGATGATGATGACATTGCCTGATGGGTTGTGTGGTTAGTTACGAGTTGCATTCGTTTCTCACTATGCATTCATATTCTACATAACACAGTTGTGGTACATCACATAACAAGATATAACAGTTCGGTGCCAAACTACGTCTAGTGTCGTGTATTCAGCTATAGTTTAGGTCTACTTCTAATGCAAACATGGTTCTCTATAGCTAGTGGCTCTGATACCAATCTGTCACACCCTCAATTTCCACTTGCGGAGTTTTACCGCGAGGCGTGTGAACAAACCAGAATCTGAAACACTAGTACGTCGAACGACTCTATATGATTTGATAATACGTTTTCCAAAAATCATTTGATTAACCAATCATCGTAGAGTTTAGATTGTCTTAGTTAGTTACCAAAGTTTAGCGGAAGCATTAGTTTTTATGGTTGACCGGAAGCATAAAATAAGTAGTGAAACGGGCGCCAACATAAACGCCAAAACAAATGAAAAACCCAAAACAATGTTTATAAATGAGACTCGATAAAAGATGTCTTGTTCAATGCGTGTGAGTGCACCTAGAGCTCCTAGCGTCCTGAGAAACATGTAAAGAAACCAGTGTCAACATTAAAGATGAGTGAGTTCACAGGTTTTCATAAATTCGTTTGTTCGGTTATGAGTTTGTTTCCCCCGTTATCCCTAACCCGGGATAACGACTAGTTCCATTATTCCCAACCCGGAATAATAATGTTGTTTGTTCCATTATTCCCAACCCGGAATAGTAATGTTGATTCGTTCCATTATTCCTAACCCGGAATAATCAAGTTGTTGTTTCCATTATCCCTAACCCGGGATAATATAGTTGATTCGTAATTAAGTTCAATGTTAACATATATAGGTAGCTAGCCTAAAGTTATGTCACGTAAGTGTTCGCGATCGAAGCTGACTGTTGTGCCTCCGTGTTGCCAGGCCTATCACTGACCATGGTGAAGTTAGGCCAAATTATTCACCCGTTGACCATACCCGGTCGGCTAGCGCGACTAGCTCGGATGGGGCTTGTCGGGCCCAGTAGTACTACTTATAATTCCCCCGCTATTAAAACCCAATACTAATGATCCGAGAGATTGACGAGGACTTAAGTGATATAGCTGCTTAGTGACCATAACATTACATTAACATTAACTTAGTTACCGAATAGTTATGTGACGTTAATTTCATATAACGTAAAGAGATTGAGTTGAAGAGTGTATACATGTTTCTCCCCCTGTTGTTTAAAACCGGATAAAATTAGGGGCCGTGAACTCACCTTTAGTTGCTCGGTTAGTGTAACACAGAAGTTGCAAATGATGGGACCGCTAATTGCGTCCTAATAAACCAATTGTTTCCAAGTCAGTGTGTGAACACACTAATACAAATTCTACACATAATTTACGCACAAAGTGATACACACAATCAAAATCCCTAACACTCAAACATGCATGCAAGTATCCTCATGTGAACATAGTAATCAAAACAATTTATCATGAACATAATCCAATCCATACAACACTTTGGTGCACACATTCACAAGTTATCAAGTTTCAGCTTACATACTCATAATTCGGCTGTTTTCTAGGGTTTTTATAAAATAGTTCCAACGTTCCAAAAATTACAATTATTTTACAGCAGGTGACAACTATACTGTAAAAATTTATATAAATTTTTCAAGTCCTAATTCTTTACCAATTAACCATAAATATTAATATACTAGGCTGCAGTCAGATTCGTCGCTTTCTGACTGCAGTCCACGGAAGAATTTATTTAAAAATCACTGATCGTCCATTTAACAAAATTCCAGTGGGAGTTGCCCGGAAATTTCCATACCTAGTTGCTGTACAAATTTCATGATTCGACTCCCTACTGATTATGAAATCCAACTCGATAAACAACTAACAAAATTTCAGGATTTTCACAGCTTTAGTTACTGAACTTATTTGGCCACTTAAAAATATCAAACGACTTCAGAAAAATATGAATCCAGCGCCACTAGATTCGTTATTCAAATCTCTACGTTTTAGACTTCAGAAAATCCGTTTTTCGACAACTAATGACTGAGTTACAGCCAGTTGAAATCGGCTGTAACTATCATTCAGCAAACTGTTTCAGCATTTTATCACAATTAATTCGCAACAACCGTCAATACAATAAACCTAGGCGATCAAGAACTGATTTTTCCCATCATAGATCAATACCTATATCCATATCCATGCAAACCCTAATCAACATCTCTAGTTTTTATAAACAAACACAGCCTATGATTTTCAGATTTCGAACAAACATCACTTGCAAACATTATTAACAAATCGGCTAACCTAACCTTGCATTCAAACATATAATCCGAAAACAACACAATCACAACATTCAAACACATATATCCGAATATGATCTTGTAACAAAAGATAAACCCTAACCTTTAATGACTAGGTAAATAAGCCGAGACTTGGACAAGAATGGATTCGGCTGTTCAAGCAAGGTCACGACCGAAAGAATGAGATGAATAATCAGCTGTCGCGACCGAGAGATAATGTAGGCTGATCACGATCGAGATGATGAAGGAAGAGGCTGTTTGCGATCAAAGAGATGAAGGATCGGCTGCCGTCGGCTTCTTAGATATTAGGGTTTTGTGTTTTTTATTTTGTGAAGCAAGGCATGCATGTGTGTGTGTATATATAGCGCAAAGAGACAACAAGGATACGGTTTGGTGTCTCGCGGCCGAGGGCTTGGGTGGGTCGGTTTGGGTTGATTGCTCGCGACATAGTTTGGGTTTAAGGCTTGGGTTGGTTGGTTTGTGTCGCGGTTCGGTTCGGTTCGTGTACATACTTACCATAATTATTTTATAACTAAAACAATCACATAATCGCACATCACGTATTCACTAACTCGTACACGTTTAATACGTAGCATATAATTTATTCGACAAGTATTGCGTTTAAGTTATCCGAAAAACCGGGATGTCACATTATCCCCATGTTGAAAGAATTTTCGTCCCGAAAATTGAGTAAACGTGGTTTAGTATGCGTGCACAAAGATTCTCAAGTGCCATGTACAAGAATTTAGTTAACAATGGTACGCGAAAGTATGAGAAATTTCCAGGTTGTCACACTCTGAGTGACTCTTACTGATCATAACCATAGTATCAGTTTAGATACTAAATATATTCTTATTTCTTGAAATTTCCAGCGTAGCGTTTAACGCGCTCTCAAAATTTAGTATGACTTACCACCCAGATTGATAGGCAAAGTGAGCGTGCAATCCAAATTCTGGAAACATACTATGCGCATGCATGATACACAAGAAAGTATAGAACACTCATTTGTTGGACTAAAGTTGGTAGAAACCAACTCTCTGGACCATAGATTGTCCTAACTAAAAGATTCTTGCGAATTTGAGAAATGCTCAAATCTGCCCATGATAGGTAGAAGAGTTATGTTGATGAAAGGTGAAAGCCTCAAAGATAATACATCATTGTAAGGGCAATTGAGCCCTAAATTCATCGACCTTTTAATGTGTCGACTCTGTAGCTTTGAGCTACTAATAGATATGAGTGGAATCAATAGTATATTCCATACCTCTAATCTGCGAAGTGCTTAACTGATAAAGCCTTTATAATATTTCGCCATGACGTTTAAACTTGAGCATAAGGTTATTAGAAAACCTTGTCCATTATAGACCATGAAGTTTTAAAAGCTCCATAGGGAAAAAGTTTCCCTTGTTAAAGTAAAATGGGATTCCAAATGAGGCCCAGTATATACTTAGGAGTTTAAAATCTGGTACGAAAGTTGCCGTATTACTCTAAACAAATCTCGAGGTCGAGATTTCCTTTAAGGGGGTGAGGATGTAACACCTCGTAAAATCATGTCCAATAATGTATCGACACGTGTCCCTAATCCTAACGTTGCTTAACGGTAGCCAAGAAGCTCTATTTTTGCCAAAAAATTAAAATTTTGAATTTAAAGGGACTGAAAGTGTCAACATGCTGAAACTAAGCCTCTGAGTGACCTTTAACAGACCGAGAGCTTTATGATGTTCAATCATACTCTTGTAAACGTCTAATATTGATCATGTAAAGCTTTATGCCAGTAAATGATGATATACTAGGGTTTACAATCCCGGGGACAAATTTCGGCCAACTACGGAAGTCTACCGATTCTCGTACATTGAATACAAACTTCATATACAAGTCCAAATACTTTGAATTCAATAAAATCTTGGATTTTGTTTATGAGAATTCAAAGGTGTCAATTGTTGCGCAATTTGGATCGTTTTCCTGTTCGTTAAAGCGTTTTACGCATTTATACGAAACGCGTAACTGTACAACAGAACGAACTGACATCCATGATATTTCCAGACAAAATCCAAGTCACATATGCCTTAACACCTTTATTAAGCCTAGAAATTAGGTTAAAAGGGGAACTTGGGACAAAACGTGACGAAACAAGTCCAATGGCCAAACATGACAACAAGTGAAAGTTATAGGAGCTGACCAAGGTCCTTACGGACCGTATACCCAGACCCATACAGTCCGTATGGGTACCTGCAGACCAGAAAATTGCTTGTTCATCAAGCATAACCTCTTATTGTGACACCTAGCTCATTTTCCACATTTCTTCTGGTCTTGACACTTCCTAGACACTTGTATTCATCCTAAGAAGCCTCTAGACATTTTTAATCATCCTATGATCTCTCAAACACTATAAACAGGTGTTGCATTTCATTTCTAGAACTTGCACCTATTCTCCTTTCTTCTCTATAACTCTCTTGTGGAGGATCCTGAGCTTTAAGGAACTTCCCTCTTCAGTCCATAGGACCACTTGTAAGTGTTCCTTTCATGGCTAGTTCATTTTTGTAGGCTTTTAAAGCCGAAAGTCAAACGTTTTTGATAAACGCTTTGACTTTGAGTTATGACCATTATGGTCAAGCCAATGCTCGATCCGAGCATGGCTACGTGATTGTATAGGTAGGTGTTAATCCCTCTAAAGGGCACCTCCTAAGAATCACGTTTGCTTGGTCAATTGACGAGTCAACATATTAATCTTTTAAAAAGTCAACAGGTCAGATCCTCAAATATTTATACACTGAGTTTAAAGGTGTTTCAAAATATGTTTGAACAAATAAACAACTTGGTAATATGTATTAGAACATGTGTAAACATGTTAGGCTCGTCAATTTCAGTTTTAAGGTCGGTTCGCAACCGAAAGTCACAAAGTTTGACTATTGCTTTGACTTTCGATTATGAACCGAATTAGATTAGTATGCTACTGATTTAAGGTTCCCTTATGATCGTATTATAATTTAGCATAGACTACTGAGGTTATATTACACGATCATAATAGTATCCGAGTTTTATGCAAGTTTCCGTACTTATGCCTTACTTTGACTATTATGCCTTTTTTATTAAAAATGAGGTTTTAATCACCAACTAACTCACAAATGAATTAAGTAATGATATGTTAACATGTTTAACATATTTCGATGTTATAAATCTGATCATAAACTGAGTTTGCGAAGAATATCGCAAATGGTGCTTTAAAGTGACTGAAATGCCCTTTCGGCGCATAGAACGGTTTTAAACATAATTTCTGTGATACCCATGACGAAACCAGGTACCCCTTAATTGGTCCTAAAGTTTAGGTCATGCTTACAACAATAATTTCACCTAAACTTGTAACCTTGCATGACTTATGTGCTATGCTAAACAATATCGATAATGTCTCGAAGGAATCCGAGAGCACGTCACGGTTAGCATGACACTATTAAGGACCAACGATGTGAGGCTGGTGTCCTTAGCCTTTGACAACGTGTTAACCGGAGCTTTCCGTTTAACAGCGCATTAAACCTTTGACGTTGATTATGAGGTTATTGGTAGCATCATTTAAGATTCCGAGTTCAAGAAACAACTTAGTTATGTGCCATAGATGATGACATAAGATTAAAATTAAATCGGAGCTCGGGAACGCAAAATGAGACGGTTCCCGGTTAGGGAAACGCCTTGTTTTAAGTGCGACGAAAGGCAAACCAAACACGTAAAGAATGGTCGATCAAGCTTTAAAACACTTAAACTAACGTCATACGAGACTTTTATGATTAAAACATAACCATGCTCGGATTTCGAGACGGTTATGCTCAGTTTTTAAAACCGAGTCTTTTGACACTAAAAACGCGAAAAACGGAGCCCGTTTCGCAAATCGGAGACGCGTCCGGGACCCGAAAACGAACCTAAACGCAAACGGAAGATAAACATCATCTTTTAGCGTGCAATACGAAGCACGAGGTGGCCCACATGGACCCACCCCAAACCGCCACCCCCTTTATTTAAACATAAATTTTATTTTTTTCTTTTTAATTCCATTTTAATTCCAAACAGTAACCTTCTCCTCTAGAAATTCTGCCATAAACACTCAAGAATTAGCTGATCATCCTTCAATCCATCACTAAATCAAGGTGATTTCACAAGTTTCAAGTGATTTTGATTGTTATTTCTTGATTAAACGCGATTTATAACCGGAAAATCGTTTTAATTCATGAAATTTGGAAGTTTAAACAAGTTTATTGGCTGAACAAGAACACAATGTGAAATCCCTGGTGTTATATGGTAGCCAGGAGCACAAATCTTTGGGGTTCGATACCCTAATCAACACTTATTCGATAAAAATCGTATAACTATTCGATTAACCGAAAAACCATGAAAAAAGCTTGATTGATCTAGGTTCTAGCATATTTGGATTGTACTTGATGTGTAGGTACCGAATATAGCTCCAACACCCTTCTAGACTCAAGAAAAACCTACGGAAACGGAGCTTGCGCTAGGTATATCGCCTGAAAACCGAATCTAGAGTAGGCAGATTATTGTTTTGGGTATAACTTGGTCCTGATACTTGGATTGAGCTGAAATTTGGTGTGGTGATGTAGGGTATTCCCTGGGATGTCCATGAAAATTTTAGAATTTTTTGAGTTTTCTACGATTTTTGGTGAATTTTTGACTGTTTTATAGAAAGAATTTCGGAAAAATTACCAAACGAATTCAATAAATCACCAAATTTTTCATGAACACTAAGAAACATATAATAAAAGGTGTGGGAAGTTTTGGAGACCATTGGTTGAGTTTTGATTCAGGTTAAAAATCCACGTTTTTTGGGAGTTTTCGGTAACTGGAAACGCACAGAAACCAAATCAGATAGAGGATCCGTGAGGCTGGATAGTGGATCCCATAGAATGCTGAATTGATGATGATGGAGTGACAAAATCCAACACCCTAGGCATCAGTGGAGACTGATCTTCTGTCGGCCTCTTCTGCTTCTTGATGTCATCAATTTCTCGAAGGATCCTTTGATTGATTTTGTCCTGCTGCTCCATATAGCTTTTGATCTGCGAAAACGAAACAGAAATATCATTGTTAGCAGTTGAATAGGAGGAAACATCAGAAGTTTTTGATGCTATGAAGGCGGATGATGTCTTCTTTTGAGAATTTTCAGCGTTCTTCTAGAATGCAGGGGGGAATGGGAGGCAATGGCACAGTGATTTGAGATGAGGTAATCATCGGCATGGCACTTGAAGTAGCTTTTCCCTAAGAGGCCATGAAGTTGATGGGAATGAATGGAAATGTAAAAAAAATAAAAATGAAGCACCACTCGCCCCATGGTGTGCGCCAGATTGTTTTGCAAAAATATGATTAAGGATAATGTAACCAAATCTGATTTATGAGGTAGTGTGCTTGAATATTGAACAATTGAATGACAAAAAATGATATGTAAATGGCAATGAACACAAGGATTCATACGAGGAAAAAACCCTTGATCTTTAGAAGACCTCCGGCATAAAAAACCTCGGGTGATGGAAACTACTGATCACCAACTCTATTCAACAAGTAATCAGTAATCTATTACAACTTCGAATGATATTGAGCTTGTTACAATCGAATTCTAGTGTGAGCATTTGAGAGCAGTTTTGAGAGTGACAAAGTGTACGAGTTGTGTGTGTTCTAAATAAGCTCACACCCCTTGATATATTAGAAATATCCTAGCTAACTAACTATCCGAAAAATGTGCAAGTCTCCCATGTTCCCTATAAAGGCTATTCTTCGTCAAGCACGTGCACTATATGAAGCATATTCGATAAGATTCCAGCAAAGACTAGGTCCACGTCGTCCATTACCTACGTATAAACATTAGAAACATAGAGAACAATTGTTAGATAACATAAGTAGAAATAAGGATCCTTGATCCTCAGACTCCCTGCACCATCCGATAAGGATAAGTGATCCAGGCCTGGTCTCAGGATATATGATCCAGACATAATAAAACTTATCCCCTAACACTTACAGTATGTATTTTGTACTCCATGTACCTCGATCGTCCAAAGTAAGGAAAATCCTTCATCGCACTTGTCCATGTGATAAATACAGTAATAACACTTGAGCTTCACGAGCTCCAACATATGATATCTGTGGCGATCCGATCATGTAACAATGACAAACAAGTTTATCAATGAATGAAATTTATGATTTATTTGTGAATTTGTATATTTATTATGTTATTTGCACACATTCGATTCTTGCACAATTTCGAACTCTTGAATCGCAGCAAAACCATAAACCGGTACACAAACAAAACCAATGTAACGCAACATATGTTCTGGAACAGTGAAATAAGTTAAACATACCTTAAATATTCTTTACATAACTTAGAAATAAGTTTTGAAGGGTTTGGTATGCCAAAAACAAGTTTATTCGATCATAGGGACTAATTATGACAAACTGCAAAAGTCTACCGGTTCTCACAGCGATGTACACTCCGAAACAAGAACACAAGCCTAACATTTCCATAAATACCCTTTACATAACTTAGAAATAAGTTTTGAGGGCTTCGGTATGGCAAAATCACACTTTTGTAACCTCAGGGACTATTTTGCAAATTTCACGAAATTATGCCCTTTTGCGTATTTCGATACCTGGAACGTGTATGGACATTTAAAAATTTTTAAGCATTAATATATTATATGTTAGTGATTGGAATGCAAAAAATCCGTTCGTTACGCATTTACGGTCATGCACGCGTTCATTACGATTTTCGTCGTAATTAACCGAAAACCGCAACTGTACGACCAAACGAACCGACCTCTGGAATATTTTTTGACACATTTCAAGTTTCCTATACTTTAACGTCCTTATGGAGCTTAGAAATGGGGTTAACGGGTGTTAGAAGTGCCCGAAACGCGACGAATCGTGTGGAGGTACCATTCCTGCCAATTCTGAAAGTTGTGGCCAGCTAGGGGCCTTACGGACCGTAAGAACTAAGCCCATACGGTCCGTAAGCCTTGCCCAGCTCACCAGAAACGTGGTAGCAGCTTGTTATTTCGTTCATTGACTCATCTAACGACCTTGCCACCCTTGTTTCTTCATTTGACACATATGGCACACTAAGCTAACATGTGGGGGTGAGTCATGGGACACTTGTCTTGATCCTATAACATCAAGAAACCTATAAAGACCCATGTGTTCTTTATTTTTGAAACCTTTGATCACTCATTTTCTTCTACCAACTTAAGTTGCAACCATCTCTGGAGTTCTTCTGAGTTCCTTAATCATTCCATTGGTATTGTAAGTGTTCAATCATGTTTCGATTCATTTCTTGTAGTTTAATTGGATTAAAAGTCATAAAATTTGACTTTTGTTTGACTTCCAGAATTGATCATATATTGGTCAACATAAAGTCCAATTAAAACTTGCAATATGATGGTAATCAAGGTGATTATGATTTCTATTGATCATACCTACTAATTCCTATCATTTCTAGTCTTTTTGACTAGTCAAAGTTTCGGTCAAAATGCGATTTTTGCGCATTTTATGACGGATCTATATTCGGGTGTCAAAACAGTTTGTTTTGATGCCAAAACTCTTTTATAAACTTATATAGACATGTCAAAACATGTCTAAATCGTCACTCTTAATTTAGTGCTTGTTTAGAGTCGAAAGTTGAACACTTTGACCACCGCTTTGACTTTCGAATCTGGCCCGTTTGGTGGATCTTCGGACCCGACCAAATACATATTTGTGACCATAATTATAAACGAAATAACCCTCTGAGGTTATACCTTATGGTCATGTCTTTTGGTTAGTGTTATGATAACTATTGGTTATGATTTTCAATAATGACCAAAATGCCCTTTTCGCAAACAAATCAACTATAAGCATATGTGACATAAATTTTGACATGTATCCGATCAAATAACATTTTCAAACATGTTTAAGTATTAAAGACTTATCATAACACATATCTAACAATCAGAATGCGTAGCTATGCAAATGACGCGTTAAAGTGGCTTAAACTACCTTAACGTGTCATAACGGGTCAAAAGCACTTAAAAATCTTTCCAACTCGGTATTGTTAACTTATTAAACCATGTTATATGAGTCCCAATACTCATTTGGTTTATAAGGTACAATTCTATCCAAATCCTCCGATTTCAAGTTTTGATATTTACATTATTATCCAATTTTAGGACACGCTTGATTTCTCGGACATTTGAGCTTGTTTCATCTTTTATTAAAGGTTACAATAGCAATCACAAATGGGTACATAGTTCCCCTATTTTATGTTTTACAATTGTTTTGGGGTGATTCATATGTGCTAAAGGTTTTCGAGTTTTCAAATACATATTACTATGGTTTATATAAACAAGACGATTTCGATAATGTGAACGAACTTGTTGTTGCGTTATATTCATAACAAGAATGACATTCATTAACGATGGCCAAGCCGACCAGTAATATGTTATGGTACCATAGGATCTGACAAATCCCGTTATCGGGCTATTCACTGGAATTTGGTGGATAGTTTGGGGTAACGACAGAATCTGTTATTTTAACAAACCCTTTGGTGGTTTGTTAGTCGATTTTAAGATACCCTTTGGTGGTATAGACGAGTCACATAGGTTTTAATTTATTCACGAAACGACCAAAGGTTTTCACAATTAAAACAAGGACGATTGACGAATTGTTTAACAACACGGACGAATGACGAATGGTTTTATGACACGGACGAATGACGATTGGTTTATAACGAAAATGAATGACGATTTATTTATAACACGAACGATTGATAACACGGACAAAATGGACGATTGGATGATGGTAAGTGATTAGATAACGGTACGTGTGTAATCTGATAAAAGCATGGTGGATACGCCGCTTGTACTTCCTATATATAAGTGCTTTTATCATATTCTGTCTGTGGCGTTATTTAGATCACTTGGACGAATATTTTCAAATGATGTCACACAACGATGTTTACACAATGATATAAACCATATGAGTTTTCTTCAAGGACAATTTACTACTTGGTTTACAAAAACAAAAGTTTTAGTCAAGATTCATGGCAACAAGATTTCATAAACTTTAACCAACGTGTTTTAGTTGGTTTAATATATTGCAAGACCAGACACTTTTTAATACAAGGTTTTCACTACTCGACTCTAGTAGTCGAGTAAGGTAATGTAAACATGCCATAAATATGACTTACTCAGAAAACCTATGTACTCGTAGGCATTCCTTTATGCTGACTCATTTTCACATATGTTTCAGGGAACGATGCTAGATGATACTGATGCGTGCTCATGTAGGATCGGATGTGGACTTTAGTGCCTATAAAATATGAAAGACAATAATTATGCTTGTTTGTTGTTCATTTAAGTTTGGTTGAAAGTTCTAAAATAACATGACAATATAATCTATCTTAAATATCCAATCAAACGAAACTTCAAATGCCATGTGTTGTTGAAACAATCTGTTAACGTGACTCGCCAAGTGTTTCCGCCGTGTGTTGTTTTATGCAATTTGGGGTGTTACAGGTTGGTATCAGAGCACTAGTTATAGGGAATTAGGTTATTTGTAATGCATTGACCTAGACTATAACCTTCATAGGACCCTAACGCGAGTTTTCTTGCGTTTAGATTTAAAACACAATACAATCACCTATCCTTAGGTGATTACCAAAAACAAATCCTCAAATTTCAAATCCGTTTTGAAAATCAATCATCTATCCTTAGATGATTTGTTTTGGCTTTAAGCCTTCAAAGTTTTCAAAATCTTGTCAAAGTTTGGGTTTTAATAATGTGAACACGTGCAATCTGGAAGGGTGGGTGCCTGTACCCTGAGTTTTCTATCTAAGGCTAGAGTGTTCGTACAAATCCACTTAATCAGACTAGTCACTCTTACCTGGGCACTCTTGGGGTGAGTGTCCACTTATAGGCTAAAGCATGTCTTCGCGATACATTATAAAGACCCATTTACTTTGATTACTCAACGTGTGTCATTTTTGTGTTTTGAGAAACAAACAAGTGACCACCATCCTTATGTTTTGTCGATATTTTCAATACCTCTCTCTTTGTTAATCCGAATGTCAATCTCACACATTTCTCATGTTTTCTATATTCTTTTAGAATGCCTCCTAGACGCGATCAAACTCAAGATGCTGCAATAGTAGCCTTAGTCGCTCAACAAATTGTTGCCATACTACCGAACCTAGTAACTTAGATAAATCAAGCAAACAACGCTAACAATAACAATGCTCAGTGCAACTATAAGACTTTCAGTTCGGCTAAACCGCTTAAATTCTCTGGGTCTGAAGGAGCTACAAGACTCCTACAATGGTTCGAGAGTCTAGAAAGCACATTTCGACATGTTTAATGCCCAAACGAGCGAAAGGTTGAGTTTGCATCTACTGTTTTTGAGAAAGGAGCATTAACATGGTGGAATGGTGTGATGAGAGACCGGGGTGCCGATGTGGCTATGGCTCAAACCTGGGAAGAGCTTCGAGCTCTAATGATGAGGGAGTTCTGTCCTTGTCATGAACTTTGTGCTCTAGAAAGGGAATTTGATGATCTTAAGCAAGATAGTGGCAAGAATCATGCTTATACAGATCGATATGAAGAATTGAGCTTACTATGCCCCGGAATGGTTACCCCACTGGATAAAGCTATTGAGAAGTATATCGATGGTTTGCCTGACCCTGTGCAAGATATTGTTACTGGTAGCCACCCTATCACTGTTCGTCAGGCCATCGAATTGGCTGCAACCCTGACTGACTCTCAGGTTAGAAAGGGTGAACTGTTTCGCAAGGGCGACAAGGAAGAGGCAGCCAAAACCACACAAGACAAAGAAAAAGACAAGAAGAAGAAATCCGAGTCGTCGGAGAGGTCAAGGAAGCGTAAGGCTTCTCAAAATTTTGTTGTGACTGCACAACCCGCTCCAGCTGTTCAACCCAATCAAGCTCCCTAGAACCATCCAGCACAACCTCCGGCAAGGAAACCATATGCTGGTACTGCACCATTGTGTAACCGGTGCAATGGTCATCATCAAGCTCATCTAGCTTGTCGACAATGTACATCTTGTGGGAAACTTGGCCACACGACAAATATTTGTCGAACCGCACCCAGTACATCCTCAAGGAAATGCCGCTAGACCTCCATTCCCGCCTGGTGCATGTTATAATTGTGGTGAAATGGGTCACTATAGGAACAACTGTCCAAGGATAGCCAATGCAAATCCAGCTCGAGGGCGGCTTTTAACATGAACGCCAACGAGGCTCGTGTGGACAATGAAGTTGTTAACGGTACGTTCCTTGTCAACAATCATTCTGCTTCTGTTCTTTTTGATTCTGGTGCCGATAGGAGCTTTGTGTCATTAACTTTTGAGCCTTTGCTCTCGATGCCTAGAACGAAACTAGGGAGACCCTTGTTTGTCGAAATAGCCAATGGTGAACCTCTTGTTCCTGATTTTGTTATTCGTGATTTCAAGTTAAATCTCAACAACCATTTGTTTTCTATCGACCTCATACCAATGCAACTCGGAAGCTTCGATCTCATTATTGGAATGTATTGGTTAACCAAGCACCATGCCGAAGTTATTTGTTTTGACAAGATTGTTCGTATACCGCTTTCGTCTGGCGAAACCTTGGAAATCCATGGAGAGAAACCCGCTAGTAAAATAAGACTCATGACTTGTACACAAGCCCGTAAGTACCTACAAAAGAATTATGTCGCCTTCTTAGCGCATATTGTGGTGGAGAAAGGCAAGAGCAAGAATACTCGAGACATTCCAATTATTCGAGATTATCCTGAGGTTTTTCCTGAAGATCTACCTGGTTTACCACCGACACGACAAGTTAAGTTTCGTATCGATCTTGTACCTGGTGCATACCCGATAGCCAAATCTCCTTACCGTCTTACATCTTCTGAGATGCAGGAGTTATCGAAACAACTTCAAGAATTATCTGACAAAGGTTTCATTCGTCCGAGCTATTCACTGTGGGGTGCTCCTGTCTTATTTGTGAAAAAGAAGGATGGATCCTTCCGTATGTGTATCGATTATCGTGAGCTCAACAAACTCACGATCAAGAATCGATATCCCCTACCTCGTATTGATGATCTCTTTGACCAGCTGCAAGGTGCTTCATGTTTTTCAAAGATCGATCTGCGCTCTGGGTATCATCAACTTCGTGTTCATGAGGAAGATATTCCTAAGACTTCTTTTCGCACATGATACGATCACTACGAGTTCACAGTTATGCCTTTCGGTTTGACCAATGCTCCAGCTGTCTTCATGGACTTGATGAATAGGGTTTGTAAACCTTATTTGGATAAGTTCATCATTGTTTTCATCGACGACATCCTTATTTATTCTAAGTCTCGAGTCGAGCACGAACAACATCTCCGATTAACAATGGAACTTCTGAAGAAAGAACAACTTTATGCCAAATTCTCCAAGTGTGAATTTTGGCTGAAAGAAGTTAAGTTTTTGGACACATTGTAAATGAACAAGGTATCATGTTGATCCTTCCAAAATCGTTGCGATTAAGGATAGGAAAACACCCACTACTCCCACTGAAGTTCACTCATTTCTTGGTCTTGCTGGTTACTATCAACGATTTATTGCGAACTTTTCAAAGATTGTTGTTCCCCTCACGACGTTAACTCGAAAGAATAAGCCTTTTGAGTGGGGACCTAAACAAGAAGAAGCTTTTCAAACCTTGAAACAGAAACTCTGTGATGCTCCTATTTTGTCTTTGCCCGATGGCAATGGTGATTTCGTGGTTTATTGCGTCGAATTTAGGCCTTGGTTGTGTTCTTATGCAACGCAGTAAAGTCATAGCATATACGTCAAGACAATTGAAGGTCCACGAGAAGAACTACACGACTCATGATCTTGAGTTGGGTGCCGTTGTTTTCGCACTCAAGATTTGGAGGCACTGTCTTTATGGTACGAAGTGTGTGGTTTTTACTGACCACAAAAGTCTCCAACACATATTCAATCAAGAGGAGCTGAACATGAGACAACGACATTGGGTCGAACTCCTAAACGATTACGACTGCGAAATTCGCTACCATCCTTGTAAGGCGAATGTTGTGGCTGACACGCTTAGTCGTATGGAACGTGTCAAGCTTCATTGTGTTCGAGGTCAATCCGATATCCAAACACGTATTCTTGAAGCCCAACACACTTGTGTAACCCAAGGTTTGTTGAAAGATGAACTACCTCATCAACTCGAACTTCAACTCGAAACGAAAGACGATGGATTACTCTATTACATGAACCGTTTGTGGGTTCTGAATCAACACAATCTCCGTACCCTACTGATGGACGAAGCTCATAAGTCTCGTTATTCAATTCATCCTGGTGCTACAAAAATGTACAAGGATCTCTGTACCCAGTATGGTGGACGGCTATGAAGAATGACATTGCCTTGTATGTGTCTAAATGCCTTACTTGTCTCAAAGTCAAGGCCGAGCATCAACATCTATCTGGTTTTTTGGAACAACCAGAAATACCGGTATGGAAATGAGAGAACATTGTGATGGATCTCATTACCAAGCTACCGCACACATCTAGAGGTCATGATGCCATTTGGGTAGTCATTGATCGTCTAACAAAGTCAACACACTTTATAGAAATCCTTGAGGATTTCTCTGCTGACAAGCTCGCTAAGATCTATGTTGATGAGATTATGTCTCGTCATGGTGTTCCTTTGAATATCATATCTGACAGAGATGCTCGCTTCTCATCTCGTTTTTGAAAGACTATGCAATCTGCAATGGGAACCAAACGTAACCTGAGTACTGCTTATCATCCTCAAACGGATGGACAATCTGAGAGGACGATTCAAACACTGGAGGAAATGCTCCGAGCTTGCATTATCGATTTTGGTGGTAGTTGGGATTCGCATCTACCGTTGGTCGAATTCTCCTACAACAACAGTTATCATGCCAGCATCAACATGGCGCCTTTCGAAGCTTTATACGGTCAAAAATGTCGTTCACCTGTATGTTGGAATGAAGTTGGAGGGTCGCAGTTTACTAGACCTGAACTCATTCACGACACACCGAGAAAGTCATGAAAATTCGCGATAACCTTTTTACAGCAAGAAGCCATCAAAAGAGTTATGCGGACAAGCGACGCAAGCCCTTAGAATTCCAAGTTGGTGACTACTTCCTGCTCAAGGTATCCCCTTGGAAAGGTGTAGTGAGATTTGGAAAGAAAGAAAAAGTTATTCCACGATACGTTGGACCATTTAAGATCGTTGAAAGAATCGGAAAGGTGGCCTACCGACTTTAGCTACCTCCTAAACTCGGGAATATTCACCCAACTTTCCACGTGTCCAACTTGAAAAAGTGTTTAGCCGATACAAATCTCCAAATTCTACTCGATGTGTTTCACATTAATAATACTATGCATTTTGTCGAGAAACCGGTGGAGATTATGGACCGTGAAGTCAAGAAACTCAAGCGAAGACGAATTATGATTGTCAAAGTTCGCTGGGAATCTAAATGTGGCCCAGAGTTTACTTGGGAAATGAGAGGATCAAATGAAAGTGAAGTACCCACTTCTGTTTCCACGAGTTTCCTCTAATTAAATTTCGGGACGAAATTTCCTGAAGTAGGGGAGACTGTGATATCTGTTGCGATCCGATCATGTAAGAATGACAAAAAAATTTATCAATGAATGAAATTCATGATTTTTTTGTGAATTTGTATATTTATTATGTTATTTGCACACATTCGATTCTTGCACAATTTCGAACTCTTGAATCGCTACTATGAGCAAAACCATAAACCGGTAAGCAAACAAAACCAATTTAACACCACATATGTTCCGGAATAGTGAAATAAGTTAAAAATACCTTAAATAACCTTTACATAACTTAGAAATAAGTTTTGAAGGGTTTGGGATGCCAAAAACAAGTTTATTTGATCACAGGGACTAATTACGACAAACTGCGGAAGTCTGCCGATTCTCGCAGCGATGTACACTCTGGAACAATAACACAAGCCTAATATACCATAAATACCCTTTCAATATCTTAGAAATAAGTTTTCAGGGCTTCGGTATGGCAAAATCACACTTTTGTAACCTCAGGGACTATTTTGCAAATTTCGTGAAACTATGCCCTTTTGCGTATTTCGACACCTGGAACGTGTAGGGACATTCAAAAATGTTTCTAATCATTAATATATTATATGTTAGTGATTGAAATGCGAAAAATCCGTTCGTTACGCATTTACGGTCATGCACGCGTTCGTTACGATTTTCGTCGTAATTAACCGAAAATCGCAACCGTACGACCAAACGAACCGACCTCTGGAATATTTTTTGACACATTTCAAGTTCCCAAATCTGAAAGTTGTGGCCAGCTTAGGGGCCTTACGGACCGTAAGACCTAAGCCCATACGGTCCGTAAGCCTTGCCCAGCTCACCAGAAACATGGCAGCAGCTTGTTACTTCGTTCATTGACTCACCTAACGACCTTGCCACCCTTGTTTCAGCATTTGACACCTATGGGACACTAAGCTAAGATGTGGGTGAGTCATGGAACACTTGTCTTGATCCTATAACATCAAGAAACCTATAAAGACCCATGTGTTCTTCATTTTTGAAACCTTTGATCACTCATTTTCTGCTACCAACTTAAGTTGCAACCATCTCTGGAGTTCTTCTGAGTTCCTTAATCATTCCTTTGGTATTGTAAGTGTTCAATCATGTTTTGATTCATTTATTGTTGTTTAATTGGATTAAAAGTCACAAAGTTTGACTTTTGTTTGACTTCCAGAATTGATCATATATTGATCAACATAAAGTCCAATTAAAACTTGCAATATGATGGCAATCAAGGTGATTATGATTTCTATTTATCATACCTACTAATTCCTATCATTTCTAGTCTTTTTGACTAGTCAAAGTTTCGGTCAAAATGCGAATTTTGCGCATTTTATGACGGATCTATATTCGGGTGTCAAAACAGTTTGTTTTGATGCCAAAACTCTTTTATAAACTTATATAGACATGTCAAAACATGTCGAAATCGTCACTCTTAATTTAGTGCTTGTTTAGAGTCGAAAGTTGAACGGTTTGACCATCGCTTTGACTTTCGAATCTGACCCGTTTGGTGGATCTTCGGACCCGACCAAATACAATTTGTGACCATAATTATAAATGGAATAACCTCTGAGGTTATACCTTATGGTCATGTCTTTTGGTTAGTGTTATGATAACTATTGGTTATGATCTTCAATAATGACCAAAATGCCCTTTTCGCAAACAAATCAACTATAAGCATATGTGACATAAATTTTGACATGTATCTGATCAAATAACATTTTCAAACATGTTTAAGTATTAAAGACTTATCATAACACATATCTAACCATCAGAATGCGTAGCTACGTAAATGACGCATTAAAGTGGCTTAAACTACCTTAACGGGTCATAACGGGTCAAAAGCACTTAAAAATCTTTCCAACTCAGTATGTTAACTTATTAAACCATGTCATATGTGTTGGTGCATATTATCTATGTCTTAGTCTTATATCGAGTCTGTATAGAATAGAGCTGGATAGGCTAGTGGTATGTAGTATTTATGTAAAGCTTAGCCAAGTTCGCCCATGAGCTTAATGTTGAGACAAGTTCGGCCGAACTTGCTAAGGCAAGTTCGGGCGAACTTACATCATCCATGAGCGAACTTGTGCAACTATAAATACCTAGCTTGCCTCATTCATTTGTAACTTTGGCATTTTGGAGGCGAAGCTCTGTCAGTTTGTACTCTAGACATTTGATCAATAAAACCGATGATTAACTGATTAATTCTTGTCTATTGGTAAACACGACGTAATATTTCCGCTATTATGGACGTTAGATATCAAATTTAGGTTCTTTAGCATCGAGGATCGGTCCTACAAGTGGTATCAGAGCTAGAACAGCCTGATTTGATAGTATCAAGATAATAACACTTCTATTTAATCTCCATTCTTCTATTTTTCTTAACTTTTTCATCAAAAATGAAGAATTCACGGTCAAAATCTTTTCAATTTTAAATATATCATGTAAAACACAATAAAGATAAACCCTTGAAAGATTGGAGACCAAAATCAATCAAATTGATGTCAAAATTTTGAAAAAACCATGTTTTCCAAAACATTGTTCATCGAACTTGTTAGCCAAGTTCGGCCGAACTTGTGCTAAAAACTAACTTTTCAGTGATTTTTTACCAAGTTCGCTCGAACTTGAGGTGTTTTCAAGAAAAATTTGCCAAGTTCGCTCGAACTTGATTGAATTGTTGAAGAAAATTGGTTATGTTCGCTTGAAATTGCTAGATTTTTATTGAATTTTTATCAAGTACCGAGCTTGATAAATTTCAAAGATTTTTAGCTAAGTTCGCCCAAACTTGCTAGTTTCTCATCAAATTCATTTGCTAAGTTCGCTCGAACTTACAAAGTCTTTACAAAATCATCAACAAGTTCGAACGAGGTTGTTAAAAAAAGACCGAACTTGTGATCAAAACTGAGAATTCTTCATTTCTACTACAAGTTCGACCAAACTTGTAGTTGAACTAACATTTTTCAAAAGTTTTGAGTATTTTCAGCGTACACGTCTCGTTATTCACAATGGATGATATTCAAAGAGCTTTTATGACCAGAGCTAGTTCGTAAAATGCCAACGTGATCCATCAAGTCAATCTTGATAACGAAATGGGCACGACTGTTAAACCCTCCAAGCTAATGAGCATGGACGAGTATGAAGCATGGAAAGAGAAATTTACATATTGGGTTCAAGCCATGCACTTTGCAGGTTGGGTGTCGATTGAAAGAGGTTAAACCATTCCGGTGGATGAACATCAGCAAGTGTTGGAAAAGTACAATTACACGACTGTACAGAAAGACGAATACATTGCTGAAAAGAAGATGATTAGTCTTATCCAACAATCAGTTAAAGAAAATATTCTCGTCTTTCTACCAGAATACACAACAGCAAGAGATCTCTGGCTCTCACTTCAAAAGAAGTATCAAGGAAGCGCGGAGATGATCAATAGCAAGGACGCGCTCATTATGAAAGAGTTCGATATCTTCAACATGCTGAAGGGTGAAACCATGAAGCAGATGATTGAACGTTTCTGTCATCTTAAAGTCCAAATGCAAAGACACGGTCTCGAGAAGACGGAACAAGAGTACATCGACAAGCTTGCTAACGCTCTACCAGATGGAGAGTGGACTACTTATCTTATGGTTCTGAAGGAAAGTGATAAATGTGAATTCTTCAAGCTGTCAACATTTATCGTTAAACTCGAAGGTCACGAAATGGAACTCTTGAAGATTGCAAAGTCAAAAAACGCTAATGTTGTTCAAGACGTTTGGTTATACTACAAGAGTGGAATGCAAGATAACATTTCAAGTCCAAAGATTCAGACAGCATTCAATGCGAGTTTAAATTCTTCGAATAATTCGCAGCAGAATCAGAATCAGTCATATCCTCAATATGATCAAAGTCCACAGTATTCATTCTCAAGTACTGGTTCAAATTCATCTTATCAAAGTCAAGCAAATCAGAATCAACAAACAAATTCTGATTCGAATGTATACAAGTGCAACATCGCAATGAATTTGAACAATGTTGTTTCAGAACAAGTCGCTAAATAGCATATGTCGCTTCTTGCCACTATTCTGGAGTCATACGAAAGTCTTGTAGCCGGTAAAATTGGAAATCCTGAAATGACGATAGAAGATTATGACCAAGTGGATGAAGAAGAACTCGAGTTGATGGATATCAAGTGGTGTTTAGCATCTATCATTCGAAGAGTCACAAAGTTCGTTGCTCTCACTGGCCGAGATATCGGAAACTCAAGCAACAAACTAGGTTTTGACAACACAAAAGTAACATGCTTCAGATGTCGCCAAAAGGGACATTTTAAGAGAGAGTGTAAAAATCCTGAAGCAACGGGAAATCAGAGTCCATTCAGAGGAGGCAACGAGTATTACAAGAAGTCACTTCAGTACAAGCCTTTCCCGAAGAAGACTCAGGTTGAAATTCAAGAGAAACCAAATAGCAGTAACGCCGAAAAAGCTATGGTTGCATCAAACAAAGATGACGGTTTCGACTGGAATTCTTACATCGGTAAGAAGACCGGAGTTGCATTAATGGCTGAAATTGTTGAAGATACTTCTGCAGAAGAAGCAGCGGCTTTGGAGAATATTTTGCTGGAACAATATCTGCAACAACAACGTGAAGAAGAGGAGTATATCCACATGCAGAAGCAAGGAATTTTATCTTCTAATTTGTGTGATAATTTTGTAGGTCATTTTGATGGAAGTTCTCAGGAACAAGTTCCCGAGAAGAAATCAACTGATGAAGTAGTCATTGATGTTACTCAAGAAGTGAATGCCGAAAACCTCAAGGACATTGCCGACAAAGCATTGATGGCAAATCTAACTAAGGTAGGTCCAGAGGTAAATAAAGTTGTCAAAGTACAAGTTGTAATGGTTGAGAAACCTTGTACAAAATGTACCGAACCATGTTCTAAATGTGTTGAAAAATCAAAGATCATCGCTGAAAACAATGTGCATAATGAACTTTTGAAATACGATTATCGCACATGAAGGAAG
This sequence comes from Scalesia atractyloides, assembly GCA_947069175.1. Lineage (NCBI taxonomy): Eukaryota > Viridiplantae > Streptophyta > Magnoliopsida > Asterales > Asteraceae > Scalesia > Scalesia atractyloides. The sequence continues at coordinate 21,225,509 of CAMTDV010000010.1, forward strand.
CGTATGATAAAATGAAAAATGATTATGGTAGGCTTGATAGAAATAACATCGAACAACATGATACAATAAGGACGTTAAAAAGTTACAGTAATGGATAAGCAAAAAGCGGTTAATATCTATATTAACACCATTGCTGAAACTAAGCAACAACTCCAGGACATGACAATTGAACAGAGCGTGTTCAACAACTTTTGAGAAGTTACACCTGTAACGCATATGTCATTGATCACATCCTTCTGACAATTTCATCGGAAGAGAAACCTAAAAGAAAATTGGTAAAGAATACAGTAATGTTCCTCCACCCCTATGCGAGAAGTATTGTCGCAAATCCGCTGATGGGATGGATAAGGCACTCAATATTGAGTTGTTATCTGAAAAGAAAACAGAGTTGCCAGAGAACATTGATGTAATCTATACTAAAACAGATGATGACAATCTTGTGGTTAAAAAGGTTGTTGAAAATGTTTTGAACGATTCTGATGAAGGCAGCTTTAAAAGCGCCGACTCAAGCTCAAAGAATTCTGATTCACAGTCCGAAGATGACGATACATCATCGGAGAATGATCTATGTGATGATCCTAATGTTGTCATGTAAAATATTAAGGAATCTGATAGATTATACTCTGATGACAGTTTTCTGATTCAGAATGTGAAGGAAGAATTGTTAGACAAATTCTTTAAACTCGTGGAAGTCACATCAGATGATCTGGAGATCAATGAAAAGAAATTCTATTCCAAACCTAAAAGAAATAACTACCGAAGGAATGGTGGTAATCATCCGGAAAACCGGAGAGCTGGGTTGAGATTAGAGGAATCAGATGAATCTAAAAAGAAAACGTCACCATTTCATGAATACAAAAATAAAAACATGAATTTTGTATATGGGACGAACACGGTTCATGAGGAAAGTTTGATCGGGGAACAATCAAACGATGAGTTCAAGAGACAGAAAGAACTTCGAGATAAAGCCAAAATTGCAAGTGATGACAAAACAAGTGGTGTAAAACCCACAAAAGGACATCCACGTGATTCTCGGACTTGTTTCAAGTGCAACGAAATTGTTTATATTGCACGTTACTGTCCGAAATCAAAGCCGGCTTATCTTCAAAGGAAAGAAAGTTCAAATGTTGTGAAACCGAAGCAACCAGTGTTTGTAAAACTTGTAAAGATTTTGAAAAGAAATGAATCAAAAGCTGAAGTCAAACCTAAGATTGAAAATTCAATTTTTGAAAAAGGTGAAACTTCAAAGGCTAATGAAAACAATTTTTACATCAAGAAGGCTAACATAAAATCTCAAGCCTAGATTGCAAAGAAACAGTCAACAACATCTGAGATCACTAAGTCTAAGCTTGTTAAGACTAGTGATAGCATGAAAGAATCAAAATCTGAAATCATAATTGAAACCACATCTGAAAATGTCAAAACTACAAGTGGTAACAATTCAAAAGATAAAAAGTCAGTAAAGTTTTCAAACATAAACATCATAGAAAATCTAGATGATGAATATGAATTTGATTATGCAGATGAATGTGGATTCGATTATGCTGATGAGTGTGAGTATGATTTTGATGATGGTTATCCAATTCAACCCAGGACCAAAAAGGCTTGGGTCTCGCTTTTTAAATAGATTGCTGAATGTGCAGGGGCTCCATAGATCCGTACTTTCTAAGTGGATTTGGATAGTGGAGCATCCAAACATATGACGGGAATGAAAGCGTTGCTATTCGACATAAAAACTATCAATGGTGGATATGTTGGATTTGCTGGTAACCAGGATGGAAGGATAGTCGCCGAGGGAAAACTCTCCAATGGTGTCGTTTCATTCGATCGCGTTACTTATATTGCAGAGTTGGAAAATAATCTTCTGAGCATATCGCAGATTTGTGACAAGAAGTTCTCAGTGCATTTCAATGACAAAGAATGTATTATCTTGAAGCCAGGATTCAAAATACCGATGAGTGGATTCTGATGCGAGCACCACGTGAGAATGATTTATATGTTCTTGATATGGGCGTCGCTACCACTTCATCACAATCAGCACAATGTTGTGTGACAAAGGCTACTGAAAAGGATTCTATTCTTTGGCATCGTAAGATGGGGCATATTCATTTGCAAAAAGTGAATTACTTGGTACATAATGATATTGTAGATTGTGTAAATCTTCAGAGCTTTCATATGTCTGATCACTGCTTAGAATGTGAAAAGGGAAAGCAGATCAACAAATCTCATCCGAAGAAAATTCTAAATTCAATCACGTTGCCATTAGAACGTCTCCACATGGATTTATTTGGTCCTGTAAATGTTCGAAGCATCTCAGGAGACTTATATTGCTTGGTCGAGACAGATGACTATTCGAGATATTCGTGGGTATTCTTTCAAGAATCAAAAGACGAAACGTTCGAGAACTTGGTTATTCTATTCAAGAAACTCGAGAACCTTTATCATCTGTCGGTCAGACGCATTAGAAGTGACAACGGCAAAGAGTTTAAGAATAACAAAATGAAGGAATTATGCAACGCAGAAGGGATTCTGCAAGAGTTTAGTGCTCCCTATACTCCACAGCAAAACGGAGTAGCTGAACGGAAAAACAGAACTTTAATTGAAACTGCGAGAACCATTCTTGCAGATTCTAAACTTCCAATCAGCTTCTTGAGTGAAGCGGTTGCTGCGGCTTGCTACACGCTAAATAGAGTTCTCACTTTCAAACCAACAAAGAAAACATGTTTCGAGATGATAAACCAACAGAAGCCAAATTTAAAATTCTTAGAACCATTTGGTGCGCCATGCACTGTAATCGATCAAGATGGCAAATTCGGAGCTAAATCTTTTGAGGGTTTCTTTGTCGGATATGCGAGTCCGTTAAGAAGAGTATATGTTCCTCCGTTGAGAAAGGTTATTGAAGCACAGCACGTGGATTGTTTCAACTATACAGATTCTATTCAAAGGAGAGGTGACGCGTGGCTGTTTAACTATCAAGATCTTTGGAAGTCATTCGACTTGCTGGAAGAACCGTCTGACGAAGAAGTTGCAGCGTTATACTTTCTTCACCAGTCAGTGAATCAAGAACAAATCATTAGACCAATTGTGGTTAATCAACCCACGTTGGATTCTTCATCTTCCGGAGCAGGTCCAAGCAATAGCAGTGGTGTTCAAGTTGAAAATACTTCTGAAACAGAAGTAACACTTGCTACACCTCTAGTGAATGCTTCTAATGAACTAGAAAACACAACAGTGCCCAGTATGCCTCAGAATCAGAATTCTGATTCAGATGAAGCACCGACATATGAAGCTGATTATGAAACTTCATCAGATGAAGAAGTTGAGCAGATTTGTAACCTGTTGAATCAATCTACTAGTCCGAGAAATTAGAACGAAGCTTCAACAAGTACTCCTAATGTTGATGTGAACAGTGATCTAATTGTTTCAAATAAGCAAAGCTCATTTGATGTTCCAACAGAAGAAATGCCGTGATCATATTCGTACCATCCTTCAACGAATATTATAGGAGAACTACAAACTGGTGTGCGTACACGAAACCAAATCAACAAAGCACTTAGTTGTTTCTACACCCGAGTTGCACCAACTCAGAATTACTGCTACTACTCATGTTTCATTTCTCAAATAGAGCCAAAGACAATTAATGAGACTCTGGCAGACGAGAATTGGGTGATAGAAATGCAAGAGTGACTTTTACAGTTCGAGAAGTTGGGTGTTTGGAAGCTTGTAGACTTGCGACCGAAGCAAAAAGCTATTGATACAAAGTGGGTCTTCAAGTGTAAAAGAGATGATCGGGGGTTATAGTAAGAAACAAAGCTCGGCTGGTTGTCAAGGGATTCCACCAGCAGGAAGGTATAGATTATACGGAGGTATATGCACCGGTTGCACGATTAGAATCTATCCGCATTTTCCTAGCGTTCGCAGCTTGGAAAGGATTTAAAGTGTACCAGTTGGATGTAAAATCTGCATTTCTCTACAGTAAACTTCGTGAACAACTGTATGTCGACCAACCACTGGGGTTTGTCGATCCCCTGAACAAGAATAAAGCATATCTCCTAGATAATGCCTTGTACGGTTTACACCAAGCCCCAAGAGCTTGGTACGAGACGTTATCGCAACATCTTGTAGGAAATGGTTTTACACGAGGCACCGTGGACAGCACTTTGTTTACCAGAGAAGTTGGATCGCATCTGATAATAGTACAAATATATGTGGACGACATCATTTTCGGTTCTACGGATGACAGTCTGTGCAAAGAGTTTGAAAAAATCATGAAGAAGAAATTTGAAATGTCCTCGATGGGCGAAATGAAGTTCTTCTTAGGTCTTCAAGTGGATCAGCTTCCAGAAGGGATATTCATTCATCAGACTAAGTATGTTCATGACATTCTCAAAAAGTTTGAAATGGATAGCTCGAAGCCGCTTTCGACGCCGTTGGCACTGAACCATGGGATTTGCATAGACGAAACGGGAACGAAAGTTGATGAAACATTGTATCGATCGATGATAGGTTCATTGATGTACCTAACGGCATCGCGCCCAGACATCATGTATCCTACTTGCTTATGTGCGAGATATCAATCAAGTCCTCGAATGTCACACTTGCAGATAGTCAAGTGAATCTTCCGTTACTTGAAAGGTTGCCCAAGCACCGGCCTGTGGTACCCCAAGAACGACAATTTTGATCTCACTGGATACGCTGACTCAGACTTCGTACTGGACAAACTGAACTCGAAATCTACAACTGCAGGATGCCAGTTCTTTGGCACACGTTTGGTAACCTGGTAGTGTAAGAAACAGACCACGGTCTCTCTCTCAACCTGTGAAGCGGAATACATTTAGGCTTCCAACTGTTGCTCTCAATCCTCTGGATTCAGCAACAGATGAGGGATTGTCTGCAGTTTCTTGACACGCCTTTATTTGTAGATAACAAAGAAGCTATCGATATAACTAAAAATCCGGTTCATCACTCACGTACAAAACACATTGAAATTCGTTACCATTTCACTCGTGATTGTTACGAAAAGAAATTGGTTCGAATAGAAAGAATCCACACAAACGAACAAAGGGCTGATTTTTATACCAAAGCATTTCCATTAACAAGATTTAAATATCTGATGCAACTTAACGGTATTAAAAATTTGCTTACAGGTGCGGAAGCTGAGGTTGAATACGGATCGGATGACGAATTCATGTAATCCTCATTGGTTTGTATGGTTTGTAAATATCTTTCTACTTTAGTATTTCTTAAAAATCTAAAATCCAAAAAATTTGTTTTTGATTTTAGGGGGAGAAATATTTGGGAAAATACAAAAACATATAAAAATTTCAAAAATGTACAAAAACATTGAAAAATACAAAAAGAATTCGATGTCACAAAAAGGAAATGATAGTACATCTGTGGACTATCACAGTATGCTAAAGAAATGGAAAGTTTAAAAGTAATAAACGAGCCTTACTGTGGATGTGTCGATAGGCTTAACACGTTCAGTACACTTTTTTCAAGAAATAAACTAAATTTAGCAACTGCTTATCCTTGTGGATTAACACATCTTGGATATATGGACTTAGTACTCCGAAATTTCGTTTGAGAGATTGCCTGATTCTGAGATACAAGGTCTTTATAGATAGTTGATATCTGAGGTATTATACAAGTTCTTTAGATTTTGCGGAAGCAATAGCCTAGAACTTCTATAAAACTTTCGAGATAAACCCCAAACTGCATGCATATTGAAAAGAATCAAAAGATCTAATTCATTTGCAGTGCTAAAAAGATTCCTTAAGTGGAACACACCTTAAAGACGAGCCTTCATCTCTTTGTCTGTACGATAGTACTAACCTGAGCTCTCAAGGTCTCGCATTACCCCGATACAGATATCAATTATGCTATATTCACCTGTAAGATGAAATCTAGGGAATCTTGATACGGGAGTATATTCAAGAAGTGGGAACCATAGATAAGTCAAGTTTCATAATCCATACCTTAAACATATCTTGAAACAGTTGAGAAATGTGGTAAAGTTTAAGTGGGCAAACATATCGACAATCTAGATAAACGAGTTTAAAGCTTAAAGTCATCTAAAGGTCGGTGGTATTTCTCAATTAACAGTTTGTTCGTATCGGGTCAAACCGGGGTTATTTACTTAGACTTGGCAGACAAATCGGTTAACCAAGGTCATTAACTTGGACTTGGTCAACTTAAGGGATTTTCATAACTGGTAAAAGTTGGAAAGTTCAAGGGTTAAAATGTAAAAATTGAAAAATTCTGAATTTGTGTTTGGCAAGTTCGGCCAAACTTGCTAAACTGAACAAGTTTAACATCTAAGCAAGTTCGACCGAACTTGCTAGTTAATGGCTGGTAGTTTAAAATAGAAGTTCGCCCGAACTTATGATGGGCTTGATAGTTTTGGGCTAAACAAGTTCGCCCTAACTTCCCAGGGTATAAGTTCCTCAGCAAGTCCGGCCGAACTCATTTGTCTGATATTCAAACTCTGTGAGCGAACATACTTCCTTTCAGCGATTTTGAGTTTTGGCAAAATCACACCGTTACTCTGCCCAAATTCTGATTGTTTTTGGTGATTACACACCAACTATAATGTCTGAGGTGTGTATTTGATCAATGTACCATTGATTGAGCTGGATTTAAGATTTCAGATCTATGATGATAAAATTGATTAGATCTAGGGGTTTAATGACAAAATTGAACTTTGAATCTTGTTCTAAAACATAAACCGACCATGAAAATGTCTTGAATTTGATTAAAAAGGTGGTTGACATGTTGAACAGGTTTGGTATTGAAGATGATGACAAGTTCGGCTGAACTTGTTATCAAGTTCGACCGGACTTGTTAATAAAATCTGAATAAACAAAAATAAGGCATGTTCGACCGAACTTCCAAAATGATATTGATAAATTCTAATGGAGGGTCGCCCGAACTTGTGAAAAAGAAATCTGAATATTGTTTAGAGTATAAGCTCGCCCGAACTTATACTTGTATAAGAAACATGTTGTTAAGGCATGTTCGGGCGAACTTGATCAAAATAGAATGTTTTAACACATAATCAAGTTCGCCCGAACTTGATAAAAGTGTTAGAAAAATTTTGCAACTTTTTCTCGATAAGCGTGCTAATTATTTTGCGTCGTCTTTCAGGCTCAAGTTCCAGTGCGTGTAATCTCGACAAGACGATATGTCCATCTTTAAAGGAATACGACGGTATCTTAAAGTTTTTGGAGGAAAGCCCTATTCACAGAGCTAACACGGAACGCATAGTGTCATACAGATCTCATATTTTCCATTTCTGGACGAATGCTAGTCTTAGTGATGATCAGAAAACGATTAATTCATCAGTGAAAGTTGGAAATAAAGTTAAGAAGATTTCTGTACTGAAGATGATATTCGACGGATTCTGCAATTCAACGACAACGAAGAGATCCAATATTCCTCGATGAGAAAATGGTTAGAGGATGTTTCTTTCGTATGGGCTATAAGGGAAGCATGAACAAGCCGACGTTGAAGAAAGGGGAAGTGCCAAATCCATACAAACTCCTTATGTACGCTATTATCACACATTTAGTCATCTCAAGGCGGGATTAGTTGACGTGCAAGACTATTTGGCATGCATGGCAACGACATTAATTTTGAAGAAGCCGTTCAACTTTTCAAAGCTTGTATTTACGCACATGTCAAAGAATATGGAGGATTCAATGTTATGTTTATATCCGAGATTTATGCAGATGTTGATTGATGAGAAGTTCAAGAATATAGCACGAGATCCAAATGATGTGCTTTATCTAGTTCATCTTGATGAGACAACAGTGAAAAAGCTAATCAAGTTTCAGAAGCAAGTATCAGCTCCTGTTGCTAAACCAGTTTTTGGAGCAATTAAGGATTCAAACTACATTGCACCGCCTGAAAACAAATGAAGAAAAGACGGCAGTGATGATGAGAAAGAGCTTAATGCTGAAAAGGAATGGTTCAAAGACTTCAAGCTGAAAGCTAGAAGTGAGTGGTTCTTAAAGGCAGAAGCTGATAAGCCTAAGAAGAAACGAGCAGCTAAAAAGGTTGAAACGATGCTCATTGACTAAGATGAACCAGAAAACATTCAAACTGAAGCAGGTTCGAGCGCTGCGGTAGTTGTTGAGAGTCAGGAAACTGTTAAGACGACTCAGGAAGATGTTATTTCAGCAACTTCTTAACAAAATGATGATTCTGTCGAAGAACAGGTGAAAGAACCTGAAAAGACAGCAGCAAAAATTGTAGCCGAAAAAGATAAAGAAATGGATGCTGATTCGATCCAAAACAAGAAAAAGAGTCTGATGAGGAAAGACCAAAGAAGAAAACTAAACGTGTAAAGTCTACAACTATTTCTTCGACAAAGACTACAGGGTCTCCTCAGACAAAAGGCAAGAGGAAATCAAAGAAAGCCCAAAAGGCAGTAAGCAAAAGATACAAAGGAACGTTGAGAAGTGCAGAAGTTACATAAGAACCTTCTGGCGCACATGAGAAAGGAGTTACACAAGAACCTCCTGTTGTTGATACAAGTGAAGCTGAACGTCCAGGAGTCACACAAGAACCTCCTGTGATTGTTTCATCAGAAGCTGAAAGGCCAGGAGCTATACAAGAACCTCTTGTGTCTGGTTTTGTGGAAGTACTTGTTATTCAATCACCAGTTGCTCCAATGACTTCAAAATTAGAAATTTCTACTCCATGGAAGTCAACACCAAAGGCTGCTACTCCAAAGTCAACACCAAAATCTTCAGGGCCTATTATATTTGGTGATATGCATAGTGAGCCGATTAGCCTGCAAGATCTATATGATTTCTTGTTGAACTTCTGGAAAAGCGTGTGAAGGTATTAGAAGACAAAGTGGCACAAAATGAAGTTGAAAAAGCAGAGCTTATTCAAAAGATGAATCAAAGCAATGTTGAGAAAGAAATGCTAGACGATAAAGTGAAAGTGTTGGAGAATGAGCGAGAATACTTTAAAGCGTTGATAGAGAGTTTGCAAGATGCTAACGAAAAGCACTAAAAGATAGAAGATTCACCAGGTTGCAGAAAGTTTTATCTAACTCTCTGGGGATTGATTTTGTTAAAGAATATGATCGTCTGGATCAACAAGAAGCCAAAGAAAGGTCTGAGAAAGAACTAGCAGTGAGTGGTAAAGGAAAGAATGTTGAGGGGGAAGCCCTTAAATCTTCTGAAGCTGCTAAGAAATCTGTTGAAGATGTTTCTAAAGCTTCTGAGTCTGATATTCCAAAGGTTGACGAATCTGTCAAGCCTTCTGATTCTATAGTTGCTTCTAAAGAAAAGGACGATGAAGAAGCTGAAGATGAGGATAAAGAAGATGAGGAAAAGAAAGATGATTCTGAATATGAGGATTGGAATGTAGCCAACGATGATGATGATGACGATCAGGGTGGTGTTGGTATTAGAATCACTTAAGCCAAAATCTCAAGTGAATTTGATTTTTCTTCACTTATTGATGATGAATCAAAGAGAATGGATGATAAAAATGAGGGGGAGTTAGGGTAGAAAAGGCTAACTGATGAGATTGATCTGTTGAATGTTGATAGATTTGCTAAGCCAGTTGCTGCAGTTCCCACGAAGCCTTTATTGTTAATGCTTGAACATAACATGGAAGAAGGCAAGTTTATACACAACTATACAAAGGAAGATCTTGCAAAGTTAGTTGGAGTTGATGCTGCAGATCTGGAGTTTGATTTCGAAGAAGATGTGTTGAATGTTAACACTTTCGAGCCGAATGATTATCAGTATGTTAGAAGATTTGAGGGTGACGAGTACAATAGAGTGATTGTGGAAGATTGGTCTTCAGATGATGAAACAGACCAAATTGTGAAGTACGTCGGTCTTAATTCTGAAAGTTTTCATACTTTCGAGGAGATGTACAAGCAACTCGATGAAGATATGTTAAAAGAAAAGATTGAGGAATCTTTGCGTGAAGGAAAAGTACAAAAGCCAATGACTAAAGAAGAATTGCTCAAGCGAAAAAGTCCTGGTTTAAAGAGATGCCTCGCGAACGTAAGTTTCGACGTCCTCTAGCATTTTTTACCAGAGATAAAGATGTTTCATTGGGAGATATCTTGAGTTGGGGTTGGTTCAAGGAGCTGAATGTTTATGCAATCAAGAGGGAATTTGGAGTGCAATACTTCAAGTATCTTTCTGATTTCAAGACTTTACCTTATTGGGATGTGAAGAGTTAGTTCAGACAGTCAATGTTACATATCACATGAAAGTGATTCATCAGTTGTTGTGGAAGTTGATAAAGTTTGAAGCGGTGAAAGGATTTAGATATTGGAAGCCATTCGTTCCCGGTCGCAGAACCAAGACAAACAAAAAGACGGGAGAAAAAGACATTACATTGATAATGAAGCGACCGAGGGCAATGAGAAACATGCCGCTGATGCCGATTGAACAAGACTTCTATCCATTGTTCAAGTGGTGGCAGATAGATCCATCGACTTGTGAAGCAGTTATTGTTTTAAAGTTTGAAGAACATTTAGATATTTCAAAGGAAAGAGTTGAGATATTGGGTTATCAGGTATGAGGGGGTTATGGAGAACAATTAGGATTCTTGATCCTATGTGGTTGGTTAACTGCTCAAGAGATCAAAACCTTGTTCTACAACAAGATTGTATTTGAAGAACGTGAAAAGGAACAAGCGATGCAGTTTCAGAAAGTGGTTAATGTTTGCTATGCGCACGAAGTTAATTTAGGGAAGATGTGGCAAACAAAGTGGAGAGATCTAGAAAAAATAGAGTTTCTGAAAGAGGAAAAGCGTCTTGAAGCGATTCATGAGAAAACTAGGAAGGCAAGTATTAAAGGATTTCAGCATTTAAACAAAGTGCCTCCTACAGACCAGACGTCAGATCCTAAGCAAGAACGACGAAAGAAGCCGTACAATAACTTCTTTGGTGGTGTGCGTTAACGTTTATATGAAGATAGAGTTTTCAAGACTGATACAAGACGAAGACTATATCCAAGGGGGAGTCTGTTGGTGCATAATGTCTATGTTTTAGTCTTATACCGAGTCTGTATAGAATAGAGCTGGATAGGCTAGCGGTATGTAGTATTTATGTAAAGGTTAGCCAAGTTCGCCCATAAGCTTAATGTTGAGACAAGTTCGGCCAAACTTGCTAAGGCAAGTTCGGGCGAACTTACATCATCCATGAGCAGACTTGTGAAACTATAAATACCTAGCTTGCCTCATTCATTTGTAACTTTGGCATTTTGGAGGCGAAGCTCTGTCAGTTTGTACTCTTGACGTTTGATCAATAAAACTGATGATTAACTGATTAATTCTTGTCTATTGGTAAACACAACGTAATATTTCCGCTATTATGGACGTTAGATATCAAATTTAGGTTCCTTAGCATCAAGGATCGGTCCTACAATATGAGTCCCAATACTCATTTGGTTTATAAGGTACCATTCTATCCAAATCCTCTGATTTCAAGTTTCGATATTTACATTAATATCCAATTTTAGGACACGCTTGATTAATCGGACATTTGAGCTTTTTTGATCTTTGATACAAGGTTACAATAGCAATCACAAGTGAGTACATAGTTCCCCTATTTTATGTTTTACAATTGTTTTGGGGTCATTCATATGTGCTAAAGGTTTTCGAGTTTTCAAATACAAATTACTATGGTTTATTAAACAAGACGATTTCGATAATATGAACGAACTTGTTGGTGCGTTATATTCATAACAAGAATGAAATTCATTAACGATGGCCAAGCTGATCAGTAGTATGTTATGGTACCATAGGATCTGACAAATCCCGTTATCGGGCTATTCACTGGAATTTGGTGTAGTTTGGGGTAACAACAGAATATGTTATTTTAACAAACCCTTTGGTGGTTTGTTAGTCGATTTAAAGATACCCTTTGGTGGTATAGACGAGTCCACTGGTTTGAATGTATTCAAGAAACGTCCAAAAGTTTTCACAATTAAAACAAGGACGATTGAGGAATGGTTTAATAACACGGACGATAGACGAATGGTTTTATGACACGGACGAATGACGATTGGTTTATAACAAAAACGAATGAAGATTAATTTATAACACGAACGATTGATAACACGGACGAAATGGACGATTGGATTATGGTAAGTGATTAGATAACGGTACGTGTGTAATGTGATAAAAGCATGGTGGATACGCCGCTGGTACTTCCTATATATAAGTGCTTTTATCATATTCGATCCGTGGCGTTATTTAGATCACTTGGACGAATATTTCAAATGATGTCACACAACGATGTTTACACAGAGATATAAACCATACGAGCTTTCTTCAAGGACGATTTACTACTTGGTTTACGAAAACAAATGTTTTAGTCAAGATTTATGGCAACGAGATTTCATGAACTTTAACCAACGTGTTTTAGTTGGTTAAATATATTGCAAGACCATACACTTTTTAATACAAGGTTTTCACTACTCGATTCTAGCAGTCGAGTAAGGTAATGCAATATGTTACATGCCATAAATATGACTTACTCACAAAACCTATGTACTCGCCGGCATTCCTTTATGCTGACTCGTTTTCACATATGTTTCAGGGAACGATGCTAGATGATATTGATGCATGCTAATGTAGGATCGGATATGGACTTTAGTGCCTATAAAATATGAAAGACAATAATTATGCTTTTTTGTTGTTTGTTTAAGTTTGGTTGAAAGTTCTAAAACAATATGAGAATATAATCTATGTTAAATATCCAATCAAACGAAACTTCAAATGCCATGTGTTGTTGAAACAATCTGTTAACGTGACTCCCCAAGTGTTTCCGCCGCGTTTTGTTTTACGCGATTTGGGGTGTTACACAACAAGATTATTAGAATCTCGATATATGTTGAATAGAATGCAATGAGGAAATTGCAACATGGCTTATGCTATACGATCACTTGGAATAAGACAAATGTGAAGAGACAAAGTTTATTGTAACTTTTTCCAATAAATAAGATAAGGTGCCATAGACGCCAATGAACCAAACACATGTACAAGAATCCTAGAATTTTGAGTAAAAATCCTCCCTGGGTGGCTAACCAGTTTTGTTTGTTTAGATGACTAGTCTCAACCGACTTGTGTTATAGATTGGATGTTAGGTGCAAACAAATATGTGTGGTCTTCCTATATTGTAGGGTGTTATCGTAACTACTCTAGTTAGTGTTCTACTGGATAGAAACTTGAACAACTTAAGAATTTTGAATGGATAGTGATCATTAGATTGAACCACAGAGTCCACCAGGATTCCCATGCACTGCAAGTTGTTATTACGTGGGCCCCCGTAATTATAAATTGCCTTGCATGGTCACTCTAGATTTCTCTCGTTTGAAGCAAACGATCAGTCAGAGAGAGGACACTACTGTCTACCTACCTTTAACATAGAAGGGACCTTCGTGATGGTCCACGTGCCAATGCCCATTGTCATTACTCCCGGAGTGGCACAACATTAGATGAAATAGAAATAGAGAGAATCCGTAACAATAACAATTGGAGAGGCACTTTCAAGATGAGCGTAATAATAAATTGCCTTGCATGGTCACTCTAGTTTTCTCTTGTTTGAAGCAGACGATCAGTCAGATAGGGGACACTACTGTCTACCTACCTTTAACATAGAAGGGACCTTCGTGATAGTCCACGTGCCAATGCTCGTTGTCATTACTCCCGGAATAGCACAACGTTAGATGAAATAGAAATAGAGAGAATCCGTAACAATAACAATTGGAGAGGCACCTTCAAGATGAGTACTTCATCTTCCTTGTCTGGACAAGAATGTCATCAATCATGATTAGTATGAGCCCCAGGGACCTCGTCCCACTAATAGAGTTGTTCTCCAAGGATACCACCTCCACCTCGTTGTCACTACCGAAGTCAGACATCATTACCTTCGAGGGAAAACAGTCATCCTCTACTCTATTGATTCAAGCTTAGGTTCTCACAGAGGGATCACTTCTGACATAATCTCCGCAATAGACGTGAGGTCAATATTTTTATTATGCGAGTTACGACTAACAATAGTATTCGAAGTCGAAGGTATCTTGTTCTTGGAAAAATATTTCGTACTTGGAAAAATATTTCGTACAACAGATATATAAATAAATTACATATATATAATCACATAAAATCCCATCTAACAAGGATTTCTATCTTGTATATGCTGAACTTGTAACTGTTTATAACACGTAGGCGGATAATGTAATGTGTTTATTTCTTGTAGACTTCACCCAAGCAAATGCCCTTGCTTGTTGTTTCGAAATAAGTTTATGAAGTGGACCTTGCGTAGTGTAATGCAATGAAAAATCTTTGTTTTTGTAAAACCATTTTCATGAGAGGATCCTAGTGCTTGTAGACAAGACTCAAGAAGGAATCCTATTTCACTACAATCGAAACTCTGATACCAATCTGTCACACCCGCTCATAGGCGGAAGCGTAGGGTGTGATTGTGATTAATTCTCATTGCATACGATGTAAGTAAACAAACTATATGACTAAAATATGTACGATTTTCATCCATTCAAAGATATAAAAAGTTTACAAGTCACAAATTTGTTCATAAAAGACATCACAAGTTATGTTGTTTAACAAAAAGACTTGTACACAAATAAAGTTTCAAATCCACAAGGGTTTGCATTCTATGCCTCACTCGAAGATGAGATATATGAACCGAACCCTTCAAAATACATCACAAACTTGACCATCTTAATGTCTCAAAGCCGTGACATACAAGGAACCACTCAATTGCCTAAAATACATGTAAGTTTAAAAAGTCAACATAAAGTTGGTGAATTCATGTGTTTGCGTTTGTATCAATTGAATCTTAAAAACATTTGAAAGTTCTTGTATAGAAAATCGGTGTGTAAAAAGTGTGATATGTCAGCGTCTATGAAATCGTAGATCATTAATGTTTTCTAAGGACATTAATATGTGTGCCGACATAGGAAGCAATCCAACGCTTGACGATTTAGTGCTGATTAATCTCGACTGTGACACGAAAGCACTTCATGAGGCCACACGGACCCATGAGCGGGGGTCCCCAAAACCCAATAGATCTACCCTTTCGTTCCTTGGCCTATATGTGATTAATGGTGCTTAAGTTCCACCCTATTCGCACATGACCTAGTTGTTTCATTCTTAGCTTAATCCTACCATCGTAAGATGTATTTCGGCCGATAGTTGTAAAACCGAAAAGCGTATTAAAGAAAAGGGGGACATGAACTCACAGTTTGCGTCCGAAATAATGTGCTAGCAACTTCAGTTCTTGAAAATGAATCACAATCTACAAGTGTTCTAATCTCATTAGACACTTAGGTCTTTACTAGACCATGTACAAGTTGCTCA
This sequence comes from Scalesia atractyloides, assembly GCA_947069175.1. NCBI lineage: Eukaryota > Viridiplantae > Streptophyta > Magnoliopsida > Asterales > Asteraceae > Scalesia > Scalesia atractyloides. Next base: position 21,240,875 of record CAMTDV010000010.1, read on the forward strand.
GCTTGAATGTTTGTTAAGACTTGTAAGCGTTTGTTTGTTTCTTTGGGAACCCATGCTTGTTTTTAATACGTTCGTATTTTGTGTATCGTTCGTTGTTAATATATATATATATATATATATATATATATATATATATATTTGTATTCTCGTCGTGTATGAACGGGTCTCGCCTTTAATATTGTAACACCCCAAATCACGTATAACAACAACACACGGCGGAAACTCTTGGGGAGTCATGTTATAAATTGTTTCACAACACCTGATATTTCAAGTTTTGTTTTATTGAATAACGAATTACATTGTCTTGGAAACGAAAACGAAATACAATCAAATTGTCTTTCAAATTTTAAAGTCACTAAGGCCCGAGTCAATCCTATGTGTAGCACGCATCAACAATCATCACATAGATAACCCTGAAACATATGTGAAAATAGGTACGTCAGCATAAAAATGCCTGTGAGTAACATAGGTTTTGTTGTTTAGATTCATGACTTTGAGTATTTAAAGAAATGTTAAAATGGTTTCAAAATAGCCATGAATCCATATAAAATGTTTTTCTTTTATAAATCATATGAAAATCAATGATATAAAAGAAGTAATGTAGGGTTATCTTAATAATCAAAAGTGTCATGAATAAGCCATTGTTTTTGTGTAAACCAAATTGTCAAGTATAAATCAAATGTCAAGTAACCAATCTCGAGTAAATAATTGTCATGTAAATCAATGTCAAGTAACCAATGTCGAGTAAACCAAAGTCATGTAAATCATTGTCAAGTAACCAATGTCGAGTAAACCAAAGTCGTGTAAATCATTGTCAAGTAACCAATGTCGAGTAAACCAAAGTCGTGTAAATCATTGTCAAGTAACCAATGTCGAGTAAACCAAAGTCATGTAAATCATTGTCAAGTAACCAATGTCTCGTATAGTCAAAATGTCTTGTATAAAACAACGTCTTTGAATAAACAAAAGTTTTGTTCAAATCAAAGTTATGTTTTATAAGCCGTTGCTTTTTATTGTTAAAACATATCTTATGGTTTGTTGGCGTATACATTCAAACCTTGTCAATTGTCGGATAAACCTTTATAAAGACAAAGGTTTACCAATGTACATCGGATTTCGTCATTCCCAATGGATACTTCCAAAACTAGGAAGCGGGAATGAGGTGTCAAACCTATGGTACCATTACCTACTACCGGTCTTTCATAAATGTTAATGAATGTATCATTGTCGAGTTCAACGCACCAATATGTTAATAACAATGCAAACATGTATGAAAATGTTTTGAAACCATGTACTAGTTTGCTCAGTAAACATACATAGCAAGAAATGTCTTTGAAAATCAAGGTGCTAAATATGCTAAGACAACATATGAAGCAAATGCAATTGAAATCATGTACTATATGTACTATGTAATCAAAGCATGTATTGTGTCATGAAAACACGAAAGTAGATATAGGCACATATGTTTCACCCTAAAACATTTGAAAATATAAAAGAGGGGACTATGTACTCACTTGGGATTGCAAGAAAGTCCTTGTTCAAGAAGATAAAACAAATCTCAAGAGTCCGAGAAACTATGTATGTCCTAATATAGGACAACTATGTTAATATCGAGATTTTAATCGGAGGATTTGATAGAATGAACCAAACGAGTATTGGAACTCATATGAAATGGTTTAATAAAGTTTACATTCTGGTTTGGAAAGGATCCTAAGTGCTTTTTGACCCATAATGGCTCGTTAAGGTAGTTTACGCTACTTTAACATATCATTTGCGTAAACACGTGATCGGATGGTTAGATGTGCCCTATGATAAGACTTATATGCCAAAACAAGTTTAATATAGTTGTAACATCAGTCTATATGGCAAAACATTGGTTACACAAGCTTAGAATCAATTTGTGCGCAAAAAGGGCATTTTGGTCATTTATAAAGGCATACTAGGCGACTTAACATAATGCTAACCAAACGACGTGACCATAAAGTATAACCTCAAAGGGTTATTCCCTATACAACTATAGTCCCTAATATGAGTTTGGCCGGATCCTAAAACCGACCAAACGGGTCGGATTCGAAAGTCGAAGCGGTGGTCGAGAACGCTCGACTTACGACCCTAAGAAAGCACTAAACTAAAAGTGATGAGTTAGACATGTTAAGCATGCCTAACCTAGTTTATAAAACTGATTTGGTTCCAAAACAAAGTGTTTTGATACCCGAAAATAGTTTCGTCATATAATGCGCAAAAGTGTGCATTATTGACCGAAACTTTGACTAGTCACTACAACTAGCAAACGTGGTAATCAGTAGGTATGATCGCTATGGATCATAACCATCGTGATTACGATCACGTTGCAAAGTCCAATTGGACTTTGACTTGACCAATTAATGGTCAAAGCTGAAAGTCAAACTGTGTATGACTTTTAGATTGAAATAGCTAAACAAATGAAACAAGACAAGGATAGAGCACTTACTTGTGTTGTAGAACACCCAAGAGCTCCAAGAAGACAAGAACAACTCAGGTAGGAGGCATCCAACAATGTGGTAGCCTCCACTTAGAGTGTTTGAGAGAAAGAAAAGAATTGAGCAAGGAATGAGGTGAACTTTGATGGGTATTTATAGTGTTCTTGGATCAACAAGATCATTCCAAGTGTCCCATGTGTTGGCATGATCTTATGGAAGTCCTAACAAGTGTCAAATGCAGGTGAATTGGTGGCAAAATTGATTTGCTTGGTGTCCAAGGAGTAAACAAGAAGCTGGCACCTGTTTGCAACAAGTCTGATGAGCTGAGGAACCCTTATGGATTGTATGGGGTTTTTTCCGTAAGGCCCTTGCAGGGGCTGAAGTTTCAAATTTGGCAGAAATGGCCCCTGAACTTGATTTTGACGCGTTTTGGCAATTTTAACCCCGTTAACCACATTTTCAAGCTCTATAAGGACAATGAAGCATAGGGAACTTGAAATGTGCTAAAAATATTCCGGATTTCGGTTCATTTTGTCGTGCGGTTGCGGATTTCGGTTCGTTTTGTCGTACGGTTGCGGTTTTCTGTTAATTACGACAAAAAGCGTAACGAACGCGCAAATGGCCATACATGTGTAACGAATGATTTTTTGCATTACAATCATTAAAGTACAAGATTTTAATGATTAAAAAAATTTTTGGATGTGTATACATGTTCCGGATTAAGAAATACGCGAATTGGCATAGTTTCGCAGAATTTGCAAAATAGCCCATCAAGTTGCAAAAGCATGTTTTTGCTATACCGAAGCCCTCAAAACTTATTTCTAAGCTATGTTAAGGGTATTTAGGGTATGTTTAGCTTATAACTTGTTCCGGAGTGCGCGTTGCTACGAGAATCGGCAGACTTTCATAGTTTGTCGTAAATAGTCCCTGTGATCGAATAGGCACCAAACCCTTCAAAACTTAATTCTAAGTTATGTAAAGGTTATTTAAGGTATGTTAAGCTTGTGTCATTGTTCCAGAGTGTATTTCACGTTAAACTAATTACGTTTGTGTAACGATTTGCGATTTCGCTTCTAGAAGCTGTTCGAGAGTTTGTTATCGTGTAATAATCGAATATGTGCAGTTGTTATGGATAAGTTCCATAATTCAATGGATAAAACACAAGGTTTTATTGCTTATGAAATTGTACGGGAAATGATAATGACAACTGGAGGCACAATTGTCACAGTCTCCCTACTTAGGAAATTTCATCCTGAAATTTATTCGTAGGAAACCGTTTGCATAAGTTGAATCAAGCCATCGTTTTGCACGGAATCTAGGGTTTCATCTATTTGTATAGAATAACCCATCAAAGATCTCCATGTAAGGCATAACTTTATCGTGCCCTAGTGGATACTTCCTCAGATAGTGTAGGAAGTGGGAATAGGCTGTTATACTTGATGATGCTCATCTCCTAATAGATACTTCCTTGGTTAATGCAGAAAGTGGAGATGAGGGATTTGATTTATGGTAAAACCAAATTAACCAATAGTATTGTGAGTATCCTTTAAGAATCTGACTATTGAGATAGAAGGTTCTATAAGGATTTAGCTTGTGTTTCATTTCTCCGTGGATGCTTCTTCGAAAGCAAAAATGAATGGATAATTCATTTTCCAATGGATTCTTCATCAGAAGTGGAAATGAAGGATTATGAATGGATAATTCATTTCTTAGTGGACATTTCTTCAGAAGCGAAAATGAATGGATAATTCATTTCCTGATGGATAAAATGAACGGATAATTCATTTTCCTAGGGGTACTTCGTCAGAAATGGAAATGAATGATTGTTGATTAGATTATTCATTTCCCCGATGGATATTTCTTTGGAAGCGATTTTCCAATGGATTCTTCATCAGAAGTGGAAATGAAGGATTACGAATGGATAATTCATTTCTTGATGGATATTTCTTCAGAAGCAAAAATGAATGGATAATTCATTTTCCTAGGGATACTTCGTCAGAAATGGAAATGAATGATTGTTGATTAGATTATTCATTTCCCCGATGGATATTTCATCGGAAGCAAAAATGAATGGATAATTCATTTTCCAATGGATTCTTCATCAGAAGTGGAAATGAAGGATTACGAATGGATAATACATTTCCTGATGGATTAACTTCAGAAGCGAAAATGAATGGATAATTCATTTTCGTAGGGATACTTCGTTAGAAATGGGAATGAATGGTTGTTGAATAGATTATTCATTTCCCCGATGGATATTTCTTCGGAAGCGAACGAATGTATAATTCATTTTCCAATGGATACTTCGTCAGAATTGAAAATGAAGGATTGTTGAACAGATTATTCATTTCCCCGATGGATATTTCTTCGGAAGTGAAAATGAACGGATAATTCATTTTCCAATGGATACTTCGTCAGAAGTGGAAATGAATGATTGTTGAATAGATTATTCATTTCCCCGATGGATATCTCTTCGGAAGCGAAAATGAATGGATAATTCATTTTCCAATGGATACTTCATCAGAAGTGGAAATGAAGGATCAGATCAGGATTTATTCATTCCCCAATGGGCATTTCTTTAGAAGCGAAAATGAATGGATAATTTATTTTCCTCGATGGATACTTCTTTAGAAGCGGAATGAATTCATTCATTTTCCCAATGGATATTTCTTCAGAAGTGAAAATGAATGGATAATTCATTTTCCAATGGATACTTCAGTAGAAACAAAAATGAATGTGGACTTTGAATGGATTATTCATTTCCCAATGGATATCTCTGGAGAAGCGAAAAATGAGTAGCTAGTTCATTTTTCCTCAATGGATACTTCACCGGAAACAGAAATGAATATATATGGCTTTCGATTCTCGTTTAAGTTAACACATATAGGTCTGGGATAACATAAAATCCTCAAGTGATTTGGGTTACGCTACGACAGATAAAACAATAAGAACACTTATATATAGGAAGTACCAGCGACGTATCCATCATGTTCTTATGATATTATAATAACCCCGTTATCTAATCACTAAAGATTTTATATCACCACACTTAACAGGACTCACTATGGTTTCCATGCATCGAATCTCATAATTATGTGTGTACCCATAATACTTAATTCGTTGCATAGTCTGCATAGCTTATCTTGTCAAGTGATAAATTATGGTCAAAGAAAGATACTTTGTCTCGATAATTGAAATAATTCATGCAATCTCACGTGTTTCACGCCAGCCAATAAAACTGTATGTTTTCCACGGATAGACGAGTTCATAGGGTTGGTAAAGAATGTGCGAGTGCAAAGAGGTGCATTACTCGAGTCGTTCAATTTTGTAAAGAATGAGTGTGACATCTGTGTATTTTAATCATTGTACTATTATGAACGATTTTGTAATTTTATAATATTGTGTTATATGTATTTATCTATGGTATTTTATATTTTCAATCCTTGTTCAATTCTGATCTTTCGAATCACTTCTGGAAGTGAAATCGCAAACCGTTACGCAAACGTAATCAGTTTAACGCGACTTACACTCCTAGACAAAGACATAAGCTAAACATACCTTAAATACCCTTTACATAACTTATAAATAAGTTTTGAGGGCTTCGGTATGCCAAAAGCGTGTTTTTGCAACTTCAGGGGCTATTTTGCAAATTCTGCAAAACTATGCCAAATCGCATATTTCCTAATCCGGAACACATACGCACATTCAAAAATTTTTGTAATCACTAATATATAGCATTTTAATGATGGGAATTCAAAAATATCATTTGTTACGCGTTTACAGTCATTTGCGCGTTCATTACGATTTCCGTTGCAATTAACCAAAAACCACAACCGTACGGCCAAACGAACCGACATCCGAAAAGTTTCTGAGCATTTTTCAAGTTCCCTTTGCTTTATCTTCCTTTTAAAGCTTAAAATAGGGTTTATGGGTGTTAAAAGTGCCAAAACGCGTCGAAAAACAAGTTTTAGGCTGTAGGGACCTGTTCTTCCAATTCTGAAACTTAGGAATCCCAAGCACCACGCGAGAGACCCCCCAAGATCTCCCATGACGCGCGGGGGATGCCCAGTTACAGCAGAAAAATGGTAGACAACTGTTTTACAGCTTTGAAACCCAAGATTCGTGATCTCCAAGTTCAAGCCTGGTCTTGACACGTCTTTGAACATGTGGAATGATCCTTGAATGGTCCTTGACACTTGTGACCATAAAATTCATCCTCCACAACTACAAATAGGCCCTTGATCTCACATTGTAACTTGCTCATTCCTTTCCTTTCTCTCTATAACTCTAAGAGGAGAACTCCCACTTTGTTGGAGGTCTCCCAACCGAGTTTTCTAAGTCTTTTCTTCATCCTTGGCTGCCTTGAGTACAAGTAAGTGTTCTAACTTAGCCTTGTTCATTCATTTTAGCTATTTCAAGCTAAAAGTCAAACAGTGTTTGACTTTCAGCTTTGACCATTAATTTATCAAAGCAAAGTCCAATTGGACTTTGCAACGTGATCGTAATCAGGATGGTTATGATCCATAGCGATCATGCCTACTGATTACCACGTTTTCCTAGTCAAAGTGACGAGTCAAGTTTTCGGTCAATAATACGCAAAGTGCGCATTATTCGACGGAACTATTTTTGGGTATCAAAATACTTTGTTTTGATACCAAATCAGTTTTATAAACTTCGTTAGACATGTTAAACATGTCTAACTCGTCACTTTTAGATTAGTGCTTGTTTAGGGTCGTAAGTCGAGCGGTCTTGGCCACCGCTTTAATTTTCGAATCCGATCCGTTTGGTCGATCCTAGGATCCGACCAAACGCATATTAGTGACCATATTTATATAGGGAATAACCTTCTTAGGTTATACCTTATGTTCATGTCGTTTGGTTAGTATTATGGTAGGTCGTTATTTTGCCCTTTATAATTGACCAAAATGCCCTTTTTGCGCATAAAATTCATTTTAAGCATATGTGGCTAAAGTTTTGACATATAAACTGATATTACAATATTATTAAACATGTTTGGGCATTTAAGACTCATCATAGGACATGTTTAACCAGTCGATCACTCGTTTACGCCAATGACACGTTAAAGTAGCGTAAACTACCTTAACGGGTCATTACGGGTCAAAAGCACCTAGGATCACTTCCAAATCAGAATGTTGAGTTTATTAGATCATACCATATGAGTCCCAACACTCATTTGAATTATAAGACATCATTCTTTCCAATCCGCCGATTAAGTCCTGACTTATTAACATAATTATCCGATATTAGGACTCCCTTAATTTTTCTTGGACTCTTGCGCTTTGTTATTTTTCTTGAACAAGGATACTTTTGCACCCCAAGTGAGTACATAGTCCCCTCTTTTACGTTTTTAAATATTTTGGGGTGAAACACACGTGCCTACTAATTACTTTATTGATTTCATGCTTTTATGACATATACTTGCTATTTTCATCTAGTACACATATAGTACATGATTTCAATTTTGTTTTGCTATGTATGTTGACTTGAGCATGCTAGCACATTGATTCCAAAGACACCTTTTGCGGCATATGTTGACTTAGCGTATGAGCACATTGATTTACGTTACATTTTGCTATGTATGTTGACTGAGCATGCTAGCACATTGATTTCAAAGACACCTTTTGCGGCATATGTTGACTTAGCATATGAGCACATTGATTTACATTACATTTTGCTATGTATGTTGACTGATCATGCTAGCACATTGATTTTATGGACATTTCTACTTCTTATGTTGACTTAGCATACTTAGTACATGGTTTAAAGACATTTTTCACGACATTGCTTACATTAACTATGACATTTGGTTTGTTTAACATGACATAATACATTCATTAACATTGATCACGCTGCCCGGTAGTATGTAATGGTACCATAGGACTTGACAAATCCCATTCCCCGCTTCCTAGGTTTGTTTGGAAGTAGGGAATGACAGAATCCGAATACATTTTTGATAACCTTTGACTTGATAAGGGTTTATCCGATAGTCTCAAGGCTTGAATATATGCGATAAACATAACTACATAAATGTTCATATCAAATAAAGCATTGGTTTTGCAAAACATGACTTTTGATTTAAAACTTCGGTTTATTCAAGACATTGTTTTGTACATGACATTGGTTATACACGACATTATACATATGGCTTGAGTAAAGTCTTTTTACTTGCCATACAAGACATTTGTTATACAAGACATGGTTTTTATAACTAACATTGTCACATATTACATTGTTTACACATGACATTTGACATTTGTTTGACAAGACATTTTTGGTGGTTATTTGATAAGTGATTTAAATAACCAGATGTGTGTAATATGATAAAAGCATGGTGGATACACCGCTGATACTTCCTATATATATAAGTGCTTTCATGATAACATAGCGTTATTTAAACCACTTCGACAAAGACAATGACATGACACATTTGGTACAAATATCATATGTTTTTCACAAGACATTGTTTTACAAATGGCATATTTTATACAATTCATTATCATCCGGTTAATTATTTAACCATACATCCTTCTTCTATATCATTTGATTTTCACATTGATTTTCATATGATTTTTGTAAAAGAAAACATTTTATAAGGTTCATGACTACTTTTCGTTAAACTATTATTTTAACTTCAAGTCATGAATCCTCATCAACAAAACCTATGTATCTCATAGGCATTTTTATGCTGACGTACCTATTTCACATGTGTTTCAGGAGCTAATGCTTAAGGATGATTCATGCGACACTTAGGACGGACTTGGGCTTTAGTGACTTAAAAATTAGCAAGACAAATAAATTTATGTTATGTTTCTGTTAAATTTCAGACAATGTAAACAATTTGAATCAATAATACAAAACTTTAATTTCCATGGTTGTTGAAACAATAGTTCTGTTACGACACTCCCCTATGTTTCCCCGTGGTTTGTTGTTTTATGCGGTCGGGGTGTGACAGAAAGATTGGTATCAGAGCCAATGGTTGTAGGGAATTAAGTTATTAGTAATGCTTTGACCTAGACTATAACCTTTCTAGGACCCTAACACAAGTTATCTTGTGTTTAGATCTTAAAACAATACCATCACATATCCTTAGGTGATTACCAAAAACAAGGTATAATTCATTTTAAAGGCCAAAACAAATTATCGGCGCTCTTTGCCTTCAAAGTTTTTTCAAAATCTCGTCAAAGTTAGGGTTTTAATAATGTGAACACTTGAAATCTTGAAGGATGGGTGCCTGTACCCTGAGTTTTCTGTCTAAGGTTAGAGTGTTCGTACAAATCCACTTAATTGGACCAGCCACTCTTACCTGGGAACTCTTGGGGTGAGTGTCCATTATGAATACCCATTTACTTTGATTAGTCGTTGTGTGCCGTTTGTTTTGATGTAACGAACAAATGACCACCATCCTCTCATTTCGTCGATATTTATGACATCTCATTATCCAACATTCATCTCACTCGTTTTCACTCATATTTCCTCTTTTAGAATACCTCATCGACAAAACGTACCACCACCTAACACCGAACTGGCAACTATCATAGCACAACAGATGGTTGCTATGCTACCAAATCTCATTACTCAAATTAACCAAGCCAACAACAATAACAATACACATGCTACGTGCAACTTTAAACAGTTTAACTCGGCTAAACCACTCAAGTTTAGTGGTTCTGAAGGAGCAACTAGGCTCCTACAGTGGTTTGAGAGTCTTGAGAGTACTTTTCGCCATGTTCAGTGTCCTGATAATCGTAAAGTCGAGTTTGCTTCAAGTGTATTTCATAAGAGGGCACTCACGTGGTGAAACGTAGTGGTGAGAGATAGGGGTGTTGATGTTGCAATAGGTCAGACATGGGAGGAACTTAGAGCTCTAATGATGAAAGAGTTCTGCCCCCGTTATGAAAAGAGGGCGCTCGAGAATGAGTTCCATGACCTAAAGCAGGACAGTGGTGAGCACCGTGCATATACGAGTCGGTATGAGGAGTTGAGCTTGTTGTGTCCTGAAATGGTGACACCTTTGGATAAGGCGATTGAAAAGTACATAGATGGTCTGCCAGATCTTGTCTAGGACATCGTCACTAGCAGTAACCCTACATCTATCCGTCAAGCCATTGAGCTAGCTGCAACCCTTACTGAATCGCAAGTCGAAAAGGGTAAGCTTCATCGAAAGGGTAACAAGAAACTGTCTGTTAAGTCTGAGAAGCAAAAAGGAAGCAAACCTGAAACCTCCAAGAAGTCGAGGAAGCGTAAGGCTTCCAAGAACTTCACTCTCACTACACAACCTAACCAAGATGCTCCCAATCAGCCTGCTCAGCCACCAGCCAAGAAACAGTATGCTGGCAATGCACCTTTGTGCAACAAGTGTAACAGCCACCATCAACCACATTTACAGTGCCGCATTTGCACTAACTATGGGAAATCTAGTCATCTTGCCAACACTTGTCGTTTTGCTCCTACCCAGAATCAAATAGCCCAAAACCCTGCTCAGCAGCCTGCACGACCTCACTATCCACCTGGGTCTTGCTACAACTGTGGGGATCTTACCCACTACATGAACAACTGCCCGAAGTTGGCAAATGCAAACCCGGCACGTGGACGAGCATTTAACATCAATGCTAACGAGGCTCGGGCTGACAATGAAGTAGTCAATGGTACGTTCTTAGTTAACAACCATCCTGCTTCGATTCTTTTCGATTCGGGTGCCGATAGAAGTTTTGTATCCCTAGCTTTTGAACCTTTGCTTTCCATACCTAGAACCAAACTAGAAAAGCCCTTAACAGTCGAAATAGCTAGTGGTGAACCCCTTGTTCTTGATTCTGTCATCCGTGATTGCCAATTGATCCTTAAAACCATCTTTATCCATTGACCTCATGCTAATGCAACTCGGGAGCTTTGATATTATAGTAGGGATGGACTGGTTATCTAAACATCATGCTCAGGTGATTTGCTTTGATAAGATCATTCGTATACCCCTTCCGTCTGGTGAAACCGTAGATGTTCATGGAGAAAAACCCGCCAGTAGCCTTAAACTCATGACATGCACCCAAGCCCATAAATACCTACGAAAGAATTATGTTGCTTTCTTGGCACATATCGTAGAGGAGAAAGGCAAGGGCAAATCTATTTAGGACATCCCTGTTGTTGGGGATTAACCCGAGGTGTTTCCTTATGAGCTACCTGGTTTACGCCCAACACGTCAAGTCGAGTTTCGTATAGATCTTATACCTGGTGCCAACCCTATAGCCAAATCCCCATACCGAGTTGCACCATCGAGATGCAAGAGTTATCTAAACAGCTTCAGGAGTTGTCTGACAAAAGATTCATTCGTCCAAGCTGTTCACCTTGGGGCGCTCCAGTCCTATTTGTGAAAAATAAGGATAGATCATTCCGTATGTGTATCGATTACTGTGAGCTCAACAAACTCACAATCAAAAATCGATATCCCCTACCTCGCATTGATGATCTCTTTGATCATCTACAAGGTGCTACTTGCATCTCAAAGATTGATCTACGTTTTGGGCATCATCAGCTTCGTGTTCTCGAAGAAGATATTCCCAAAACTTCTTTCCGCACTCGGTATGGTCGTTACGAGTTCACCGTTATGCCTTTTGGTCTGCCAAATGCTCCTGCTGTTTTCATGGACTTAATGAATATGGTTTGTAAGGCTTATTTGGACAAGTTCATCATTGTTTTCATTTATGACATTTTAACATCTCCGTCTAACGATGGAACTCCTAAAGAAAGAACAACTCCATGCCAAGTTCTCCAAGTGTGAATTTTGGCTTAAGGAAGTTCAGTTCTTGGGTTATGTTGTCAACGAACAAGGTATTCATGTGGATCCCGCCAAAATCAGTGCGATTAAGGAATGGGATACGCCTACTACTCCTACCGAAGTTCATTCATTTCTTGGTCTCGTGGGTTATTACCGTCACTTCATCGCAAACTTCTCAAAGATTGCAGTTCCCCTCACTACTTTGACTCAAAAGAATATACCTTTTGAGCGGGGACACAAACAAGAAGAAGCTTTTCAGACCTTGAAACAAAAGCTCTACAATGCTCCTATTTTATCCTTAACTGAAGGTAATGACGACTTTGTTGTATATTGTGACACATCGAACTTAGGCCTTGGTTGCATTCTCATGAAAAGGAACAAAGTTATAGCCTATGCATCAAGACAATTGAAGATTCACGAAAAGAACTACACCACTCATGATCTTGAGTTGGGTTCTGTTGTTTTCGCTCTGAAAATTTGGAGACACTATCTATACGGTACAAAATGTGTGGTTTTCACGGACCACAAAAGTCTCCAGCACATTCTCAATCAGAAAGAACTAAACATGAGACAGCGACGATGGGTCGAACTTCTGAACGACTACGACTGTGAGATTCGCTACCATCCTGGTAAGGCGAATGTCGTAGCTGATGCTCTTAGTCGTAAAGAACGAGTCAAGCTACATTGTGTTCAAGTTCGATCTGATATTCAAAACCGTATTTTCCAAGCTCGACGAACTTGTGCTACACAAGGCATGATGGGTGATGAATTACCACATCATATTGAGCTTCAACTTGAAACGAAAGACAATGGGTTATCCTATTATCTGAACCGTTTGTGGGTTCCAAGTTAAGACAATCTCTGCGCCTTGATAATGGATGAAGCTCATAAGTCTCGTTATTCAATTCATCCAGGTGCAGACAAAATGTATAAGGATCTTCATACCCAATATTGGTGGCCGGGTATGAAGAAAGACATTGCCTTGTACGTATCTAAATATCTTACTTGTCTCAAAGTTAAGGCAGAAGATCAATGCCCTTCTGGTTTGCTTGAACAACCAGAAATTCTGGTTTAGAAATGGGAAAGCATTGCAATGGATCTCATTACCAAATTACCGCGTACGTCTAGAGGTCATGTTGCCATTTGGGTAATCATTGATCGTCTAACCAAGTCAGCACACTTTATAGGAATCCTTGAGGATTTCCCTGCTGACAAACTTGCTAAAATCTATGTGGATGAAATTGTATCTCGTCATGGTGTTCCTTTGGACATCATATCTGATCGTGATGCTCGATTTTCATCTCATTTTTGGAGGACCATGCAATCTGCCATGGGAACCAAACTTAACCTGAGCACTACTTATCATCCTCAAACGGATGAACAATCCGAAAGGACAACCCAGACACTGGAGGATATGCTTAGAGCTTGTGTGATCGACTTTGGTGGTAGTTGGGATTCGCATATACATTTGATCGAATTTTCCTACAACAACAGTTATCACACCAGCATTAACATGGCTCCTTTCGAAGCTCTTTATGGTCGAAAATGTCGTTCACCTGTCTGTTGGAATGAAATCGGTGGATCTCAATTCACTGGACCTGAACTCATTCAAGACACAATAGACAAAGTCAAAACAATTCCCGATAATCTCTTGACAGCTAGAAGCCGTCAAAAGAGTTACGTGGACAAACGACGCAAGCCCTTGGAATTCCAAGTCGGTGATCATGTCCTACTCAAGGTATCCCCTTGGAAAGGCGTGGTTAGATTTGGAAAGAAAGGAAAACTTGCATCTAGATATGTTGGACCATTCAAGACCATTGAGAAAATCGGAAATGTTCATCCAACCTTCCATGTGTCCAATTTGAAAAAGTGTTTAGCTGATGAAAACCTCCACATCCCTCTTGATGAAATTCGTGTTAATGACACGTTACACTTTGTCGAGAAACATGTGGAAATTTTGGATCGTGAAGTCAAAAAGCTTAAGCGAAGACGTATACCGATTGTTAAAGTTCGTTGGGAGTCCAAACGGGGCCCAAAGTTACCTGAGAACGAGAGGACGAGATGAAGGCGAAATATCCACATCTTTTCTCACAAGTTTCCTCTAATTAAATTTTGGGACGAAATTTCCTAAAGTAGGGGAGACTGTGACATCTGTGTATTTTAATCATTGTACTATTCCGAACGATTTTGTAATTTATAATATTCAAAGATTTATGTATTTATATATGATATTTCATATTATCAATCCTTGTTCAATTATGATCTTTCGAATCACTTCTATAAGTGAAATCGCAAACCATTACGCAAACGTAATCAGTTTAATGCGACATACACTCCTAGACAAATACATAAGCTAAACATACCTTAAATACCCTTTACATAACTTAGGAATAAGTTTTGAGGGCTTCGGTATGCCAAAAGCATGTTTTTGCAACTTCAGGGGTTATTTTGCAAATTCTGCAAAACTATGCCAAATCACGTATTTCCTAATCCGGAACACATACGCACATCCAAAAATTTTGTAATCATTAAAATATAGCATTTTAATGATTGGAATGCAAAAATATCATTCGTTACGCGTTTACGGTCATTTGCGCGTTCGTTACGATTTCCATCGTAATTAACCGAAAACCGCAATCGTACGGCCAAACGAACCGACATCCGAAAAGTTTCCGAGCATTTTTCAAGTTCCCTATGCTTTATCTTCCTTTTAAAGCTTAAAATAGGGTTAACGGATGTTAAAAGTGCCAAAACGCATCGAAAAACAAGTTTTAGGCTGTAGGGACCTGTTCTTCCAATTCTGAAACTTAGGAATCCAAAGCGCCACGCGAGAGACCCCCCAAGATCTCCCATGACGCGCGGGGGATGCCCAGTTATAGAAGAAAAATGGTAGACAACTGTTTTACAGCTTTGAAACCCAAGATTCGTGATCTCCAAGTTCAAGCCTGGTCTTGACACGTCTTTGAGCATGTGGAATGATCCTAGAATGGTCCTTGGCACTTGTGATCATCAAATTCATCCTCCACAACTACAAATAGGCCCTTGATCTCACATTTTAACTTGCTCATTCCTTTCCTTTCTCTCTATAACTCTAAGAGGAGAACTCCCACTTTGTTGGAGGTCTCCCAACCGAGTTTTCTAAGTCTTTTCTTCATCCTTGGCTGCCTTGAGTACAAGTAAGTGTTCTAACTTAGCCTTGTTCATTCATTTTAGCTATTTCAAGCTAAAAGTCAAACAATGTTTGACTTTAAGCTTTGACCATTAATTGGTCAAAGCAAAGTCCAATTGAACTTTGCAACGTGATCGTAATCACGATGGTTATGATCTATAGCGGTCTTGCCTACTGATTACCATGTTTTCCTAGTCAAAGTGACGAGTCAAGGTTTCGGTCAATAATACGCAAAGTGCGCATTATTCGATGGACTATTTTCGGGTATCAAAACACTCTTTTGATATCAAATCAGTTTTATAAACTTAGTTAGACATGTTAAACATGTCTTACTCGTCACTTTTAGTTTAGTGCTTGTTTAGGGTCGTAAGTCGAGCGGTTTTGACCACCGCTTTGACTTTCAAATCCGACCCGTTTGGTCGATCCTAGGATCCAACCAAACTCATATTAGTGACCATAATTATATAGGGAATAACCCTCTGAGGTTATACCTTATGGTCACGTCGTTTGGTTAGTATTATGATAGGTCGTTATTTTGCCCTTTATAAATGACCAAAATGCCCTTTTTGCGCATAAAATTCATTTTAAGTATATGTGGATATAGTTTTGACATATAAATTGATATTACAACATTAGTAAACATGTTTGGGCATTTAAGACTCATCATAGGACATGTTTAACCATTCGATCACGCGTTTACTCAAATGACACGTTAAAGTAGCGGAATCTACCTTAACGGGTCATTATGGGTCAAAAGCACCTAGGATCACTTCCAAATCAGAATGTTGAGTTTATTAAATCATACTATATGAGTTCCAACACTCATTTGATTTATAAGACATCATTCTATCCAACCCGCCGATTAAAGTCCCGACTTATTAACAAAATTATCAGATATTAGGACTCGTTTGATTTTCCTCGGACTCTTGCGCTTTGTTATTTTTCTTGAACAAGGATACTTTTGCAACCCCAAGTGAGTACATAGTCCCCTCTTTTATGTTTTCAAATATTTTAGGGTGAAACACATGTGCCTACTTATTACTTTATTGATTTCATGCTTTTATGGCATATACTTGCTATTTTCATGTAGTACACATATAGTACATGATTTCAATGATGTTTTGCTAAGTATGTTGACTTGAGCATGCTAGCACATTGATTTCAAAGACACCTTTTGCAGCATATGTTGACTTAGCATATGAGCACATTGATTTACATTACATTTTGCTATGTATGTTGACTGAGCATGCTAGCACATTGATTTCAATGACACCTTTTGTTGCATATGTAGACTTAGCATATGAGCACATTGATTTACATTACATTTTGCTACGTATGTTGACTGACCATGCTAGCACATTGATTTTATGGACATTTCTACTTCGTATGTTGACTTAGCATACTTAGTACATGGTTTAAAGACATTTTTCACGACATTGCTTAAATTGACTATAACATTTGGTTTGTTTAACGGGACATAATACATTCATTAACATTAATCACGCCGCCCGGTAGTATGTAATGGTACCATAGGACTTGACAAATCCCGTTCCCCGCTTCCTAGGTTTGTTTGTAAGTAGGGAATGACAGAATCCGAATACATTTTTGATAAACCTTTGACTTGATAAGGGTTTATCCGATAGTCTCAAGGCTTGAATATATGCGATAAACATAACTACATAAATGTTCATATCAAATAAAGCATTGGTTTTGCAAAACATGACTTTTGATTTAAAACTTCAGTTTATTCAAGACATTGTTTTGTACATGACATTGGTTATACACGACATTATACATATGGCTTGAGTAAAGTCTTTTTACTTGCCATACAAGACATTTGTTATACAAGACATGGTTTTTATAACTAACATTGTAACATATTACATTGTTTACACATGACATTTGACATTTGTTTGACAAGACATTTTTGGTGGTTATTTGATAAGTGATTTAAATAACCAGATGTGTGTAATATGATAAAAGCATGGTGGATACACCGCTGATACTTCCTATATATATAAGTGCTTTCATGATAACATAGCATTATTTAAACCACTTCGACAAAGACAATGACATGACACATTTGGTACAAATATCATATGTTTTTCACAAGACATTGTTTTACAAATGGCATATTTTATACAATTCATTATCATCCGGTTAATTATTTAACCATACATCCTTCTTCTATATCATTTGATTTTCACATTGATTTTCATATGATTTTTGTAAAAGAAAACATTTTATAAGGTTCATGACTACTTTTCGTTAAACTATTATTTTAACTTCAAGTCATGAATCCTCATCAACAAAACCTATGTATCTCATAGGCATTTTTATGCTGACGTACCTATTTCACATGTGTTTCAGGAGCTAATGCTTAAGGATGATTCATGCGACACTTAGGACGGACTTGGGCTTTAGTGACATAAAAATTAGTAAGACAAATAAATTTATGTTATGTTTCTGTTAAATTTCAGACAATGTAAACAATTTGAATCAATAAGACAAAACTTTAATTTCCATGGTTGTTGAAACAATAGTTCTGTTACGACACTCCCCGACGTTTCCGCCGCGGTTTATTGTTTTACGCGGTTGGGTTGTGACAATGAGAATTCCCGTAATTGATATAACAACACACATTACACAACTAGGCATATAATTAAAACATCATTACATAAGTAACTGGAAAAAGTACATGAGTGTTGGATAACAAAAGAAATTTGAAATGTAAAACCCTAGTTGTTTATTACTGCATTATTGTTGGCACGGGGCTCGTTAACTTCAGCGTTAGGAGCACGTCCCTGAGCAGGGTTGTTAACAACTTGGTTTTGTGTAGCAGCAACTCGGCAAACATTAGTTGTATAACCAATAAGCCCACAATTTAAACATTTGCGGCATTGAACATTGGCATGATGATGAAGGTTACATTGGTTGCACAAAGGTGCAGTTCCATTGTATGATCTTCTAGCAGGGGGTTGTGCTGGTTGGTTGGAAAAGCTTGGTTGGGTCGAGTAACCACAGCAAGGTTTTGTGAAGCCTTACGTTTCCTAGATTTCTTGGAAGGTTCAACTTTTGTTTCTTTGGGTTTGTCTTGCGTGGTTTTAACAGCTTGTTCCTTTTCGCCTTTGTGAAACAATTTCCCTTTTCTAATTTGAGAATCAGTCAGGGTAGCAGAGAGTTCGATAGCCTGTCGAACGGTGGTAGGGTTGCTACCAGTAACAATATCCTGAAAAGGGTCAGGCAGGCCATCAATGTACTTTTCAATTGCCTTGTCCAAAGGCGTAACCATCGTAGGACACAACAAGCTTAGCTCCTCATATCGGTTGGTGTAGGCACGATGTTCTCCACTATCTTGTTTAAGATCATGGAACTCATTCTCAAGTGCCCTTGCTCATGACGCGGGCAGAACTCTTTCATCATGAGAGCTCAAAGCTCTTCCCACGTTTGAGCCATCCCTACCTCGGCACCCCGGTCTCTTTTCACACCATTCCACCATGTAAGTGCTCTCTTTTGAGAGACACTCGAAGCAAACTCTACCTTGCGTTCATTTAGGCACTGCACATAACAAAAAGTGCTTTCGATACTTTCGAACCATTGTAGGAGCCCAGTAGCTCCCTCAGACCTAGAAAACTTGAGTGGTTTAGCTGAACAAAATTGTTTATAGTTGCAATGAGCAGGTGCATTGTTGTTATTGTTATTGCAAGCTTGATTTAATTGGATCACAAGGTTCGGAAGTACGGCGGCCATTTGTTGCGCAATTAAAGCCGCCATTTCGGCGTCTTGAGTAGTGTTGCGATGAGGAGGCATTCTAAAAAAGGAAACATGAGAGAAATGTGTGAGATTTATATTGAATAAACGGAAGAGTTATCAAAATATCGATGACATATAAGGATTGTGATCATTGTTTGTTACTCAAAACCAACAAATGACACATCGACTAATCAAAGTAAATGGGTCTTTATAATGTATCGCGAAGACATGCTTTAGCCTTTAAATGGACACTCACCCCCAAAGTCCCCAGGTAAGAGTGACTGATCCGATAATGCGGATTCGTACGAACACTCTAGGCCTTAGACAGAAAACTCAGGGTACAGGCACCCACCCTTCCAGATTGCACGTGTTCACATTAATAAAACCTAAACTTTGACGAGATTTGAAAACCTTAAGGCATGAAGCCTAAAAACAAACCATCTAAGGATAGATGATTTCTTGTGAGCTTTTGGAAGAACTTGACTTTCAGAAGGTTGTTGTGTTCTGTTTTGGGTAATCACTTAAGAATAGGTGATCGTATAGTTTGAAGAATCTAAACGCAAGAAAACTCGCGTTAGGGTCATAGGAAGGTTATAGACTAGGTCAAAGCATTACTAATAACCTAATTCCCTATAACCAGTGCTCTGATACCAATATGTAACACCCCAAATCGCGTATAACAACAACACACGGCGGAAACACTTGGGGAGTCACGTTACAAATTGTTTCACAACACCTGATATTTCAAGTTTTGTAATAACGAATTACATTGTCTTGGAATAATGAAAACGAAATACAATCAAATTGTCTTTTAAATTTTAAAGTCACTAAGGCCTGAGTCCCTCCTATGTGTAGCACGCAGCAACAACATCACATAGATAAACCTGAAACATATGTGAAAATAGGTACGTCAGCATAAAAATGCCTGTGAGTAACATAGGTTTTGTTGTTTAGATTCATGGCTTTGAGTATTTAAAGAAATGTTTAAATGGTTTCAAAATAGCCATGAATCCATATAAAATGTTTTTCTTTTATAAATCATATGAAAATCAATGATATAAAAGAAGTAATATAGGGTTATCTTAATAACCAAAAAGTGTCATGAATAAGCCACTCTTTTTGTGTAAACCAAATCGTCAAGTATAAATCAAATGTCAAGTAACTCAATGTTAAGTAACCAATGTCGAGTAAACCATTGTCATATAAATCAATGTCAAGTAACCAATGTCGACTAAACCAAAGTCATGTAAATCATTGTCAAGTAACCAATGTCGAGTAAACCAAAGTCGTGTAAATCATTGTCAAGTAACCAATGTCGAGCAAACCAAAGTTATGTAAATCATTGTCAAGTAACCAATGTCGAGTAAACCAAAGTCATGTAAATCACTATCAAGTAACCAATGTCTCGTATAGTCAAAATGTCTTGTATAAAACAACGTCTTTGAATAAACAAAAGTTTTGCTCAAATTAAAGTTACGTTTTATAAGCCGTTGCTTTTTATTGTTAAAACATATCTTATGGTTCGTTGGCGAATACATTCAAACCTTGTTAATTGCCGGATAAACCTTTATAAAGACAAAGGTTTACCAATGTTCATCGGATTCTGTCATTCCCCAATGGATACTTCCAAAACTAGGAAGCGGGAATGAGGTGTCAAACCTATGGTACCATTACATACTACCGGTCGGTCATAAATGTTAATGAATGTATCATTGTCGAGTTCAACGCACCAACATGTCAATAACAATACAAAACATGTATGAAAATGTTTTGAAACCATGTACTAGTACACTCAATCAACATACATAGCAAGAAATGTCTTTGAAAATCAAGGTGCTAAATATGCTAAGACAACATATGAAGCAAATGCAATTGAAATCATGTACTATATGTACTATGTAATCAAAGCATGTATTGTGTCATGAAAACATGAAAGTAGATATAGGAACATATGTTCCACCCTAAAACATTTGAATATGTAAAAGAGGGGACTATGTGTTCACTTGGGATTGCAAGAATTGTTCAAGAAGATAAACCAAAGCTCAAGAGTCCGAGAAATTATGTATGTCCTAATATCGGACAACTATGTTAATATCGGGACTTTAATCAAAGGATTTGGATAGAATGAAGCCTTATAAACCAAACGAGTATTGGAACTCATATGAAATGGTTTAATAAAGTTTACATTCTGGTTTGGAAAGGATCCTAAGTGCTTTTGGACCCATACTGGCTCGTGATCAGATGGTTAGATGTGCCCTATGATAAGTCTTATATGCCAAAACAAGTTTAATATAGTTGTAACATCAGTCTATATGGCAAAACATTGGTTACATAAGCTTAGAATCAATTTATGCGCCAAAAGGGCATTTTTGTCATTTATAAAGGCATACTAGGCGACTTAACATAATGCTAACCAAATGACGTGACCATAAGGTATAACCTCAGAGGGTTATTCCCTATACAACTATGGTCCCTAATATGAGTTTGGTCGGATCCTAAGATCGACAAAACGGGACGGATTCGAAAGTCGAAGCGGTGGTCGAGAACGCTCGACTTACGACCCTAAGCAAGCACTAAACTAAAAGTGACGAGTTAGACATGTTAAGCACGCCTAACCTAGTTTATAAAACTGATTTGGTATAAAAAAAGTGTTTTGATACCCGAAAATAGTTCCATCGTATAATGCACAAAAGTGCGCATTATTGACCGAAACTTTGACTCGTCCCTACAACTAGCAAACGTGGTAATCAATAGGTATGATCGCTATGGATCATAACCATCGTGATTACGATCACGTTGCAAAGTCCAATTGGACTTTGACTTGACCAATTAATGGTCAAAGATTAAAGTCAAACTCTCTTTGACTTTTAGCTTGAAATAGCTAAACAAATGAAACAAGACAATGATAGAGCACTTACTTGTGTTGTAGAACATCCAAGAGCTCCAAGAAGACAAGAACAACTCAGGTAGGAGGCATCCAACAATGTGGTAGCCTCCACTTAGAGTGTTTGAGAGAAAGAAAAGAATTGAGCAAGGAATGAGGTGAACTTTGATGGGTATTTATAGTGTTCTTGGATCAACAAGATCATTCCAAGTGTCCCATGTGTTGGCATGATCTTATGGAAGTCCTAACAAGTGTCAAATGCAGGTGAATTGGTGGCAAAATTGATTTGCTTGGTGTCCAAGGATTAAACAAGAAGCTGCCACCTGTTTGCAACAAGTCTGATGAGCTGGGGAACCCTTACGGACCGTATGGGGTTTTTCCTTACGGTCCGTAAGGCCCTTGCAGGGGCCGAAGTTTCAAATTTGGCAGAAATGGCCCCTGAACTTGATTTTGACGCGTTTTGGCACTTTTAACACCCGTTAACCCCATTTTCAAGCTCTATAAGGACAATGAAGCATAGGGAACTTGAAATGTGCCAAAAAATATTCAGGATGTCGGTTCGTTTGGTCGTACGGTTGCGGTTTTCGGTTAATTACGACGAAAAGCGTAACAAACGCGCAAATGGCCGTACATGTGTAACGAATGATTTTTTTCATTCCAATCATTAAAGTACTAGATTTTAATGATTACAAAAATTTTTGGATGTGCGTACATGTTCCGTATTAAGAAATACGCGAATTGGCATAGTTTCGCAGAATTTGCAAAATAGTCCCTGAAGTTGCAAAAGCATGTTTTTGCCATACCGAAGCCCTCAAAACTTATTTCTAAGCTATGTTAAGGGTATTTAGGGTATGTTTAGCTTATGATCTGGTTATAAAGTGTGCGTTGCTACGAGAATCGGCAGACTTTCATAGTTTGTCGTAAATAGTCTCTGTGATCGAATAGGCTTGTTTTTGACATACCAAACTCTTCAAAACTTAATTCTAAGTTATATAAAGGTTATTTTGGGTATTTTAATCTTGTGTCATTGTTCTGGAGTGTATTTCGCGTTAAACTGATTACGTTTGCGTAACGGTTTTCGATTTCACTTCTAGAAGCTATTCGAGAGTTTGTTATCGTATAATAATCGAACATGGGCAATTGTTATGGATAAGTTCCATAATTCAACTGATAAAACACAATGTTTTATTGCTTATGAAATTGTTCGAGATATGATAATGACATCTGGAGGCACAATTGTCACAATATGTCTACGTGCCTAGCCCGAGTGTTGTGACATTTGTGGTATTCCGAATCTGTAACAATTATGAACAAATGTATCAATAAATGAAATTTTCCCTTCTATTTGTGAATATTGTTTATTTATTTTGTTATTTTCACACATTTGATTCTTGCACAATTTCAAACTATTAAATAGTGTCTGTAAGCGAAACCGTAAACCGATACGCAAACGAAATTAGGTTAACACGACGTACACTCCGGAAAAAACGACACAAGCTAAACATACTTTAAATAAACTTTACATAACTTAGAAATAGGTTTTGAAGGGTTCTGCGAAACTATGTCTTTTCGCGTATTTCGCTATCCAGAACATGTACGGACATCCAAAAATTTTGTAATCATTAAAATGTTATATTTTGATGATTGGAATGCAAAAATATCATTCGTTACGCATTTACGGTCATTTGCACGTTCGTTACGATTTTCATCGTAATTAACCGAAAATCACAACCGTACGATCAAACGGACAGACCTCTGAGATACTTTTAAGTGCATTTCAAGTTCCTAATACTTTATTGTCCTTATAAAGCTTAAAAATGAGGTTAACGGGTGTTAGAAGTGCCAAAACGCGACAAAATGGGTGCATGGGCCTGTTCTGCAAATTTCCCAAAGTTTATGCCAGCTAAGGGTCTTACGGACCGTAAGACCAAAGCCCATACGATCCGTAAGGGTCCCCCAGCTTATCAAAAACTTGGCAGCAGCTGGTTAATTCCTTTCTTGATTAAGCAAACGAACTTGCCACCCTTCTCCCTGCATCTAACATGTGTTATGACACTAATCCAACTCAGTGATGACTCATGGACACATGTAATGTTCTTATAACTTCAATTCAACTATAAATAGCATGGGAGCCATTTGAACTTTTGCAACCTTCTTCCTTGCTCTCATCTGCCATACTCTGAAGTTGCTACCACTTTTGGGGCTTTCCTCTGTGATTCCTTGGCTACCCTAGTGCGAGTAAGTATTCCATTCATGTTTTGTTCAATTCTTTTAACATATTTGAGCTAAAAATCAAACAGTTTGACTTCTGTTTGACTTTGAATTCTGACCATGAATTGGTCAAATCAAAGTCCAATTGAACTTTGCAACGTGATCGTGATCATGATGGTTATGTTCCTTAGTGATCATGCCTACTGATTACCACGTTTACTAGTTGTAGTGACGAGTCAAAGTTTTGGTCAATAATGCGGCAAATGCGCATTATAGGACATAACTATTTTCGGGGATCAAAACACCTTGTGTTGATACCAAATCAGTTTTATAAAGTTAGTTAGAAATGTTTAAAATGTCTAACTCGTCGCTTTTGTTTTAGTGCTTGTTTAGAGTTGTAAGCCGAGCGGTTTTGACTACGGCTTTGACTTTCGAATCAGACCCGTTTGGTTGATCTTTGAACCCAACCAAATACATATTTGTGACCATAGTTAAATTGGAAATAACCCTCTGAGGTTATACCTTATGGTAATATAATTTGATTAGTGTTATGATAATTAGTTGTTATGATATTCAATAATGACCAAAATGTCCTTTTGCAATTAAATCAACTGTAAGCATATGTAACATAGATTTTGACATGTAATCTGATCAAATAACATTTTCATACATGTTTAAGAATTAAAGACTTATCATAACACATATCTAACCATCCGAACAAGTATTTGCGCAAATGACGCGTTAAAATGGCTTAAACTACCTTAACGGGTCATAACGGGTCAAAAGCACATAGGAACCTTTCCAACTTAGAATGTTAACTTTATTAAACAACTTTCATATGAGTTCTAATACTCATTTGGTTTATAAGGTCTCATTCTATCCAAATCCTCTGATTTCAAGTCCCGATATTTACATAGTTATCCGTTTTTAGGACACGCTTGATTTCTTGGATCTTTGAGCTTTGGTTTTCTTTTGATTCAAGATTTCTTTGCAATCCCAAGTGAGTACATAGTTCCCCTCATTTATGTTTTGCAAATATTTTGGGGTAATCGATATGTGCTAAATGTTTTTCAAACTTTCATATACAAATACGATGGTTTGTATAAACAATGTAATTTTCAATAATGTGAACGAACTTTTTGGTGCGTTATAGTCATAACAAGAATGACATTCATTAACAATGGCCAAGCCAACTAGTAGTAAGTTACGGCGCCTAGGACTGACAATCCCATTACCAAAATTCCCTAGGTTTGTGGGGAAGTTTGGGAAGCGACTAAAACTATATTTGTAACAAACCCTTTGGTGGTTTGTTAAACGATTAAGGGACCCCTTGGGTGGTCTCGAACAAGTCAACAAAGGTTTGAATGTATTCACGAAACTACCAAAAGTTTTCACAACTAAAACAAGGAACGATGAACGATTGGTTTGTAACAAGGAACAATGAACGACTGGTTTATAACAAGAACAATGATCAATGTGGTTTACGAAAAGGACAATGAACAATGGACGATTGGTTATAATACGTGATTTAGATAACGTGATGGGTGTAATGTGATAATAGCATGGTGGATACGGCACCGGTACTTCCTATATATAAGTGCTTTTATCATATTACATACGTGGCGTTATTTGCATCACTTGGACAAATGTTTTCAAACAATGACACGCAACTATTTTCAATTAAAGATATAAACCATACAAGGTTTGTTTCAAGACAATTTACTACTCGGATTTACAAAACAAATGTTTTGGTCAAGATTCATGGCTACAAGTCTTTTATAAACTATAACTAACTTGTTTTATTTGGTTAGTTATCACTGCAATACCAAATACTTTTTGATAACAAGGTTTTCAGTTAATGACACTAGTAGTCTGACGAGGTATTGCAATACATATTCAAGGCCATGAATTTGACACAATCACAAAACCTATTACTCGTCGGCATTCTTTTATGCTGACTCGTTTTCACATATGTTTCAGGGAAGAATGCTTGATGATACTGATGCATGCTCACGTAGGAATGGACTTGGACTTTAGTGCCTTAAAAATAAGAAAGACAATTTCAATGGTTGGTTTTTTTGTTTAGTTTGTTTAAAAGTTTTATGAAAATATAACAATGTAATCAATGTTTAACATTCAATAAAACCACTTTTAATTACCACGTGTTGTTGAAACAATCTGTTAACGTGACTCCCCGACGTTTCTACCGCGGTTTGTTGTTTTTACGTGGTCGGGGTGTTACAGATTGGTATCAGAGCACTGGTTATAGGGAATTAGGTTATTAGTAATGCTTTGACCTAGACTATAACCTTCCTAGGACCCTAACGCGATTTTACTTGCGTTTAGATTTAAAATACAAATACTATCACCTATCCTTGGAAGATTACCAAAACAAATCCACAGAATTTCAAATCCGTTTTTGAAAATCAATCATCTATCCTTAGATGATTTGTTTTTGGCATAAGCCTTCAAAGTTTTTGTGACATCTGAGCCGTTTCTTCTATCATAATTCCGAACCAAATGAAATCTTGTATTTCATTCTCGAGAATTGTAAAATTACATGTGACATTTATACGTTTTAGTCCATGTAAAGATTCGACACTTCAAAGCTTTTTCTGCAAGATCAAAGCTTTTTCTGCAAGATATACGTAAACTGTTACGCAAACTTAATCAGTTTAAAGCAACATATGTTCCAGAATAGTGATACAAGAATAACATACCTTAAATATACTTTGCATAACTTAGAAATAAGTTTTGAAAGGTTTGGTATGTCAAAAACAAGCCTATTCGATCACAAGGACTATTTACGACAAAATACGAAAGTCTGACGATTCTTGTAGCGATGCACACTCTGGAACAAGGTCATAAGCTTAACATACCCTAAATACCCTTAACATAGCTTAGAAATAAGTTTTGAGGGCTTCGGTATGGCAAAATCACACTTTTGTGAATTGTCTAACACACGAACAACCTCCCCACTACAAGTGATTAACGTAAGCCTTATGGAGCAGTGGATAGTACTATTGGTCTGACAAACCCAGTTGCTCCGGACTAGTGCCGCGGGTAATAAGGCAACTGCACGCGTCCTAACCTTGGTTATGTTGTTAGGCATAACTACTTTGGGGACATTCAACTGCATGTGACGCAGTTGGTGGGCTAAAGTGTCCGTTATGACACGGCTCGGTGCGATGATGTGTGCTAAACAGACTATTAAAATGAACTAAATTAGGCTCTCTAAGCTAGACACTAAAAAGCTTTCAATCTAGAATCGACCTAAACCTAACCACACAATCGGCAAGTGTACCGATCAATGTAGTATAACCTAAGTAAGTCCGGATAACGAACCCACACGACTCTACTAATTACGCTAACTAGACTTTAATAGACTCGGACAGACACGACTCAAACTATTTCATTGTTTGGGGGGGGGGAGTAGCGGAAAATCTAAGGATTTATTTTAAACTAATTATTAACTAAAGTTATGCTAGTACGAACTAATATGAAGATTGTTCTCAAGCGATGATGGAACCGAGATCTTATGATGCCTAGACTAGAATCCTGGATTGATGTTAAGAGTTTACCGTTTAAGTCAATTACACGTTTTATGGAATGATACTAAACCTATTAAACACCAACTAAGCCCCTCAACCCTTCTTGAGGTGAAACTTATGGCATTACCTAGGCCGTTAATCGTACCAGTTATTAGACGTCTTTCCAGTTGTCTAATTATTGTGTATGTACCCTAATGTTGACCTACTCTTTTCCAATTATATATCTAGGGTAGTTTCAATATCCTAACTTGACTTGATAGACTAATAAACCGACGGGTCAACTAATTCACGACTTTTCCGAAGACTGTCTACAGCAATTCGTCGGGTAAGACAATTGCCCCGCACCTTCCAGCTATAAGGACTAGTAGAACACTAAGACCTAGCAAATTACTAACTACCACTTCAAAGGTTTATCGGCCGATTCGCCCTAAAGATCAAAAACACACAATCAAAGATCTAACATGAACCTATTCCGTAGCAGACAACCACCAAGATTCACACGAAACAATAGATAACAAAGAACCCAATCAAAGTATGCCTACACACCAAGTAAAATAATCAAACTCTTTACGAAGCACAATTAACCCATAAAAACATGTAATTAACGAAAAAGGTTCAAACTTTATTCAATCCATTCATCATAGCCTAGGTAGTTAAGAAGGTTTAGCCAAGCATAGTCATTAAAGAACACAAAACAGAGTTAAACAAGCAAGAATTCATCGTTACAAGTTCGGAAAAGAGAAATCAAACAAACAAGGATTATAAAACCCGAGCAATTCTTCAATCTTCAATCTTTGCTTCGCTGGATGATTCCCGAGCTTCAACCTTCAATTGCAGCTAAATCTCCTCCAAAATCGGCTTGTCAACTCTTAAAATCAGTCACCCTAATGAAGGGTAATTAACTTTCATTATATACTCCAAAACATAGCTCAAACCTAATCAACAAAACAACTTTCGCGAACAGGGAACCCGTCGTGTAGCGCGACGGGTATGAAGCAGGGGGGTCGCGTAGCACGGCGCCCCCTTAGCTGCTGTTTTTACTTTTCGTTCATTAATAGGTTTCTCGGTTTCGCGTTCGGTTCCCGTTTTCCTTCCAAACTGCTTGTGTTTCTTTGTTTTTCAACACTTTAAGCAACGGACCTGAAATCAAAGCTTAACGTCAGCAGTATCGAAGTTCTAACCTAAACTAGACTCAAACTATCTAAAAACGGACCAAAATATACACTATAGACATATGTACTTTGCAGTACATCAATGTGTCTGTGTGACATGGTTCTGTTAAAGTAGTCCAGGTTTCACTTGTGTTCTCGTGTAATTCCATCGGTGACTGTGACCAGTGCAATTAAACTTGTTAACACATATTGTTCCACAACAACCAAGCCAAGGGAAGTCACCAGCAGCGTTTAGCTGACCCTTTTTAAAACTAATATGCATTTCAGGTAACTTGAGACTGGTGTGATCCATGTATGTTTTTCAAGACATGTTTATAGGCGAACCCTGATATAGACGCATGTGGCTTAGAAGACTTATATGGTTCATGGGAACATGCAGTTGTAACATAAATGTAGTATGTAATCAACATTTTGTAAGTAATAAAATGTAGTGTATTTATAAACAATGTGCTTGTACCAGAGGTGTTTGTTGCATCCCGTATTTTTTTTCGTCTGCTGCAAGTCGGGGTGTGACATCATACCTACTGATTTCTATCTTTACTAGTCACTTTGACAAGTCAAAGTTTCGGTCAAAAATACTATTTTTGCGCAATTTGCAATGGAACCATTTTCGAGTGTCAAAATAGTTTGTTTTGGTATTAAAACTCTTTTATAAACTTATTTAGACATGTCAAAACATGTCTAATTTGTCACATTTGTTTTAGTGCTTGTTTAGACTCATAAATCTAGCGGTTTTCACCACCGCTTTGACTTTCGAATCTGACTCGTTTGGTTGATCTTTGAATCCAACCAAATACATATTTATGACCATAATTATGAAGGGAATAACCCTCTAAGGTTATACCTTATGGTCATGTCATTTGTTGTGTTATGATAATGAGTTGTTATGACTTTCAATAATGACCAAAATGCCCTTTTCGCAAATAAATCAACTAAGAGCATATGTAACATAAAAATTGACATAAAATCTGATGTAACAACAATATTAAACATATTTTGGTAATTAGGACTTATCATAACACATATCTAACCATCTGAATGCGTAGTTATGCAAATGACGTGTTAAAGTGGCTTAAACTACCTTAACGGGTCATAACGGGTCAAAAGCACTTAAACAACTTTCCAACTCAGAATGTTAACTTTATTAAACCATTTCATATGAGTTCCAATACTCATTTGGTTTATAAAATCTCATTCTATCCGATTCTCCGATTTCAAATCCCGATATTCACAAAATTATCCGATTTTAGGACACGCTTGATTTCTCGGACTTTTGAGCTTGTTTGATCTTTGATTCAAGGTTACAATAGCAATCACAAGTTAGTACATAGTCCCCTCTTTTATGTTTTGCAAATATTTTTGGGTGATTCATATGTGCTAATTTTCAAGTTTACAAGATACAAAACTATGGTTTATATAAACAATATGATTTCAATAATGTGAACGGCCTTGTTGGTGCGTTGTATCCATAACAAGAATGACATTCATTAAAAACAGCCAAGCCGACCAGTTGTAAGTTATGGTGCCTAGGACTGACAATCCCGTTACCAAAATTCCCGGGGTTTGTGGGGAAGTTTGGGAAGCGACTGAAACGGTATTTGTAACAAACCCTTGGGTGGTTTGTTATACGATTAAGGGACCCTTGGGTGGTCTCGAACAAGTCAACAAAGGTTTGAATGTACTCACCAAACAATCAAAAGTTTTCACAACTAAAACAAGGAACGATTAACGATTGGTTTATAACAAGGAACGATGAACGATTGGTTTTTAACAAAGAATGATGAACAATGGACGATTGTTTATGATAAGTTATTTAGATAACGTGACGGGTGTAATATGATGAAAGCATGGTGGATACGCCGTCGGTACTTCCTATATATAAGTGCTTTTATCGTATTACATTTGTGGCGTTATTTGGATCACTTGAACAAATGTTTTCAAACGATGACACACAACACTTTCAATTAAAGATATAAACCATACGAGTTACTTCAAGACGATTTACAACTTGGATTTACAAAACAAATGATTTCGAGTCAAGGTTCATAGCTACTAGATTTTATAAACTTTTAACCACATGTTTTAGTCGATTAACTATTGTCATATCAAATGCTTTTAAAACAAGATTTTCACATACGACTCTAGTAGTCGGATCATATATTGCAATATATATATATAGCCATGAACTTGACACACACACAAAACCAATGTACTCGCCGACATATTTTTGCTGACTTGTTTTCACATATGTTTCAGGGAACAATGCTTGATGATAATGATGCATGCTCGTGTGGGATTGGACGTGGACCCTAGTGCTTATAAAATAAGAAAGAAAGAAAATAAATATGTTTGTTTGTTTGAAAGTTCTAAAACAATATGACAATATAATCTATGTTTAATATCCAATAAAACGAAATAAGAAATACCATGTGTTGTTGAAACATCTGTTAACGTGACTCCCCAAGTGTTTCCGCCGCGTTTTGTTTTATGCGATTTGGGGTGTTACACCGGGAACGAAGGATCACTTGAAGCGATACCCTCACTTATGATTTCACAAATTTCCTATAAATTAAATTTCGGGACGAAATTTTATAAAGTATGGGAGACTGTGACATTTGAGCCGTTTCTTCTATCACAATTCCGAACCAAATGAAATCTTGTATTTCATTCTCTAGAATTGTAAAATTACATGTGACATTCAGACATTTTAGTTCATGTACAATTTCGACACTTCAAAGCTTTTTCTGCAAGATATACGTAAACTGTTACGCAAACGTAATCAGTTTAACACAACGTATGTTCCAGAATAGTGACACAAGAATAACATACCTTAAATATACTTTGCATAACTTAGAAATAAGTTTTGAAAGGTTTGGTATGTCAAAAACAAGCCTATTCAATCATAGGGACTATTTACGACAAAATACGAAAGTCTGCCGATTCTCGTAGCGATGCACACTCTGGAACAAGGTCATAAGATTAACATACCCTAAATACCCTTAACATAGCTTATAAATAAGTTTCGAGGGCTTCGCTATGGCAAATCACACTTTTGTAACTTCAGGGACTATTTTGCAAATTCTGTGAAACTACGCCTTTTCGCGTATTTCGCTATCCGGGAGATGTAAGCACATCCAAAAAGGTTTGAAATCATTAAAATCTTGCATATTAATGACTAGAATGCAAAAATATCATTCGTTAGGCTTTTACGGTCATGCACGCGTTCGTTACGATTTTCGTCGTAATTAACCGAAAACCGCGACTGTACGACCAAACAAACCGACAGCCGAAACATTTCAGAGCTTTTTTCAAGTTCCCTATGCTTTATCTTCATTATAGAGCTTAAAAATCAGGTTAACATGTGTTAGAAGTGCCAAAACGCGACGAAACGTGTGCAGGGGCATGTTCTGCTATTTTTGGAAAGTTGCTATCAGCTAGGGTGGATGCGGACCGCATCCACAAACCCATGCGGTCTGCATGAGGTGCCCAATACATCAGTTTTGCTGGAAGCCTCTTTTTAATTCACTTGTTAATTCAGCAAACGAACTTGCCACCCTCTTCTCTTCATCTAACATGTGTATTGACACTAATCCACTTCAAGGATGACTCATGTACACATGCAATGCTCAAATTAATCCAATTCAACTATAAATAACAATGGGTTTTAGCCATTTGAACTTTTACAATCTTCATCCTTGCTCCAATCTGCCATAATCTAAAGTTTGCAACCACTTTGGAGCTTTCCTCTAAGATTCCTTGGCTGCTCTATGTATTTGTAAGTGTTTCAATCAAGTCTTGTTCAATTCTTGTAGCATAATAGAGCTAGAAATGAAACAGTTTAACTTCTGTTTGACTTTCAGTTTTGATCACAAATTTGTCAAAACAAAATCCAACTGAACTTGTTAATGTGGTCATAATCATGATGATTATAATCCTTAGTGATCATGCCTACTGATTACGACGTTTAAGTCTTTGTGGCGAGTCAAAGTTTCGGTCAATAATGCGATAAATGCGCATTATACGCCGGAACTATTTTCGAGTATCAAAACAGTTTGTTTTGGTACCAAAACCCTTTTATTATGTGATACCCATGAGGAAACCAAGTACACCTTAATTGGTCCTAAACTCCAAGCAGGATTAAAACAATAATTGTGCGTAAAAGTTGTAAACTTATGTGACTTGTGTGCTATATTGAACAATCGTTGTTATGTCTCGGAGGAATTGGAGAGCACGTCATGGTTAACATGACACTATTATGGACCAACGATGCGAGGTTGGCGTGCTTAGCCTTGAACAACATGTTAAACGGAGACTTGACGTTTAACAGCGCATCAAACCTTTGACGTTGATTATTAGGTTATCGGTAGCATCATTTAAGATTCCGAGTTCCAGAAACAACTTAGTTTTGTGCCATAGACTGTGACATAAGGTTTGAAGCTAATCGATGCCCCGGCACGCAAAATGAAGCAGCTTCCCGGTTAGGGAAACGCCTTTGTTTCGGGCATAACATAAGGCAACCAAACGTGCAAGGAACGATTGATCAAGTTTAAAAACACTTAAACTTCCCTAATACGAGACCTTTATTATTAAAATGTTGGGTTCGGCTTTCGAGACGGTTATGCACGATTTTTAAAACCGAGTCTTTTGACACTAAGAACGCGAAAAACGGAGTCCGTTTTTCAAATCGAGAACCCGTACGGGACCCGAAAACGAACCTAAACGCAAAAGCAAAGATAAACATCATCTTTTAGCGCGTATTACGAAGCACGAGGTGTCCCACATGGACCCCTTTTTATATTCAGTTTTATTTTTTTTTTCTTTTAATTCTCATTTTTCCTTCCAAAAATACACCATTTCCTCACAAGATCTGCTATAACCATCATCTTCTTCAGCTGATCATCTTCCTAACTTACCAAAATCGAAGGTATATTCGATGTTTCATAAGGTTTTGATCATTAATTCTTTATTAAACGCGATTTATAACCGAAAAAACCCTTTTTAATCCATGATTTTTGAAGGTTTAAACAAGTTTATGTGCTGAGTAAGAACACCTTGGGAATTCCCTGGTGTTATGTGGAAGCCATGATCACAAACCTTTGGGTTTTGATACCCTAATCAACACCTATTCGATAAAAATTGCATAACTATTCGATTAAACGAAAAACAATGAAATAAGGCTTGATTGATCTAAGTTCTAGCATATTTGGATTGTACTTGATGTGTAGGTACTGAATATAGCTCCTACACCCTTATGGACTCGAGAAAAACCTGCGGAAACGAAGCTTGTGCTAGGTATATCGCCTGAAAACCGAATCTAGAGTAGGCATATTATTGTTTTGACTATAACTTGGTTCGTGATACTGGAATTGAGCTGAAATTTTGTGTGGTGATGCAGGGTATTGTCGAAGGACCAAGTAAAATATTAGAACCTTTGGAATTTTCTATGATATTTGGTAATTTTTTACTATTTTACAGAAAAAATTTTGGAAAAATTATCAAACCAACTCAATAAATCAACAAATTTTACAGAGACACTAAGGAACATATGGGGAATGTTCAGGGAAAATTCAGAGTCCATTGGTTGAGGTTTGATTTGGGTTAAAAATCCGTGTTTTTGCGAGTTTTCGGTAGCCGGGAACGTACTGAAACCAAACTGGAAAAATCTCAAATTTTTGTGAGAAGTTCCGGGACATGTAAAGGATGTTCTGGAATTTTTGGGAAATTTTGGACCACTGGTGATAATTAATGTTAATTATTTGATTAAATATTGTTTTATAAATAATTTATTTAAATAAGGAAAAGGCCAAAATAAATTTCCCACTTATTTTTCCCATAATCTACAATTTCGGAAGTTTACCGTATAACGAACTGCTAGAATCGGGAACTGACCCAACCCGACAAATACTATAATTGGAACATCGGGAGTATTCCGGGAGATTCCCATGCAAATTGGACACTAGGGGTGTGTCCTAAGACAATTCGGGAAAATTCGCGACGGTGAAAATGGAAATTCAATTTTAGGAAACCTAGATTCCCTTGATGAAAAGTTGATCATTCATAAATAACAACGTGTTGGCACTATTAGTATTCCCGTACCATTATCCGAACACGTTAAACTACTGACTTTGACTGGCACGCGAAACGATGCCTAGAATCCAAACTGAAAACTAATACTACCCTGACCTCCATCACCATACCAGTGGCGTATAGACTCAATCTGGAGTGAAAAATCCTGACCCAATCCAATTTATAACCATTACCAACTTAGATATTGATTCAAGTCCATACTTGCATATGTGTTATTAAAGCTGATCCAGTCGCTTGATCACTTGTGTGTTGAGACTACTACGTACACTGTGAGTTTCACTTCCCCGCTTTTGAATTGTTTTACTGTTTTCTGGGGACTTTCATGTTACAAACTGTGTTGATTATACAAAGTGGGGAGTGAGTTTCACTCCACCACTTTCAACTGTGTTAGTGTTTTCGGGAATGACTTGCATGTTACGAAACTGTGTAATTGCACCAACTTGTGATATGTTAATTATCTAACACACCAACTACCTCCCGTCTACAAGTGATTAGCATAAGCTGAGGGCAGTGGATAGTACTATTGGTCTGACAAAGCCAGTTGCTCCAGGCAGTGTCTAGGTGACACTGTGTGTCGGTGATTAGGCAACTGCATGCGTCCTGAATTCAGTTATGTTGTTAGACATAACTGCAAGGGAACATTGAACTTTATATGACTTAGTGCTGGGATGACGTGCCTGTCTTGACACGGCCCAGTGGGGAAGTGTATGCGGTGACACGACCCGGTGCGATGTTGTGTCTGTCTGCCATGGAGTGACTATGACAGGTCAAGGTTTCACTTGTGTCCTCGTGTAATTCCATCCGTGACTATGACTATGACTGTGACCAGTGAATTAAACGTGTTAATACATATGGTTCCACAATAACTAAACCAGTGGAACTCATGCAGCGTTTAGCTAACCCTTTTCAAAACTAACATGCATTTCAGGTAAAGCGAAGCAATAGTAAGGAATGTGCGTGTGGATGACTTGGGTAGTAAACTGTAGCAGAATAAGAATTGTAGTAGCTCGTAGTACCGTACTTGAACTATGGTGTGTAATATGATACTATTAGAATGTTGTAACTGAGGTTCCCTTTTTTATGCGATATCATGTTTTTAAATTAATGGGAATTACCATGTCTCTGCCGCACCATGCAATTGTCTTCCGCTGCGAGTCGGGGTGTGACAGAAGATGGTATCAGAGCCTTCGGTTATAGCGAACTTGGTATTCCCTAGGAACCTAGACTATAATCCTAAGTTAGTCTCCACACGCTGAGAACCTCTAGAGACTGAGTAGTGTGGCTATTACCAGGATGGCCTTGGTGGGGCAAGTAAATTATTGTGGTCCGGAACACCATAATTTATCTACTCATACTTGGGAGTTCTAGGAACGTCATTGAGATAGGACGGAAATCCGTCTACTAACGTCACCAACCATGAATAATTTTTTAAAATCTTAAAAATCAAAATTGTGTGCAATACGTGCTTATGTGTATAATTGAGGGATGTTGAGTTGGTTATGTCGGGTAGTGAAATCAGCGTTGTATGTGGTTTTCTTTCTACAGATATCATGTCACATCATTCTAGTCGCCAGACTACCTCTCAAACGGAGACCGATCCTGAGGAGGATTCACTGAGAACCCCCTTGACATCGAGCAATGAGCGAGATCCTACTGGTTACTGTTGTGGTCCTTACCCACCCAAACCTCGTACTAGGCGCGAGAGAGAGGTCTCGAACGCCTACCGCTCTCCATCTTACCGTCCGACTAGCTCCTCAGAGCATAGTCGTACCCCAGACATTGCTATTCAGTTAGGACCGATCCCCCGGAGTCCTACTCCTGCTACGGAGCGTTGGGAGTGGGAGCCGGTAGCACCCCGCTTACCTTCATCGGAGACTCCTCCTGAGCCTTATACTCCTTCTACCTGGAGTGCTTACTCACTCTCTTCACCTAGTTCCTACGAGATACCCACCCATGGCCTCCGACAGACGGCTCGTTGGAGGGTGCCTGTCCCTGTGCCTGTATGTACACCACCCGTTTCCCCTATTCCTCCGATACCCGTACCCATAGGGACCCAACACCATTTTACCGCCCGTTTTTTGACACCACCTAGAGGAGACTTTTCTCCTTTTCATACTTATGAGCGAGGTGGCCCTTTTCGCCCGGTTAGAGATTCTACACCCCCTGTTTGGGGCATACCAGTTCCTCCTTAGAAGACACCTGCTCCCATCACCGAGAGCAGTTTGATGGGGAATTTGTTGGAGCAGATCTCCTTGCTACGGATGGCGAGGGATGAGGACGAGCAGCATAGGAGAGCGATGGGAGGCTACCTGATCGTCTTACAGCAGGCGATCATTGCCTTACAGCAGGGTATGGGATATGTTCATCATGAGTAGGATCATTTTCGGGCATTGGTATCCGGATGTATTGGTGCCATTGTAGGTTTGGTAGCAGGTTTTGGAGGGTTGGCATGGTGGATGTGGCATTCATAGTATGGTTTCTTGCTAGTATAGATAGAGGTGATGTACCTTTTGTACACCCTACCAAGCACTGGTTTATACCCATGTCGAGGTGGTGATGTAGTCATAGTGTTTCGTTGTTTTCGTAGTCTGTGTTCTCCGTAGTATGGCATATGTACGTCACTTTTGTGACATGTTTTGACAGCACATTTAAGCACTGGCCCTTAAGGGTTTAGTCTATGTGCAAATTTTGACGCTTGTATGATGACGATATTATATACATATATGACGATGCTTTTGATTATATGTGTCGTGGACTCATGTGTGTGATGAAGTGTGCGATGTGTTTTAACTGAATATGTGATATGGGTTAACTGGATACGTGACCTTGATACATATACATCTATTGTTTATAATAGAATGGCCCCAAAACACGCACCACAAATGACTGAGGCAGAAATTGCGCAAATGATAACGCAACAGCTTCAGGCAGTGACAATCCAAAAAACGCGCAAAACAAGGTTAGACTGGTTTGCACGTACACGCACATCATGGACTACAACCCAATGGAAATTAGTGGAACTGAAGGACCGAATGGATTAGTGATAGGAAATAAGCGGGAAGCCCAAGAAGGTAATCGAGCCGGGGCAGCAACACCGAAGAAAGGGAAAGCAACTAGCCAGAGTTGCACCATGACTACCCCAACGAGTAACTCTGATAACTACAAAGGAAAGGCCCCGAAGTGTAACAAGTGTACTTACCACCACTATGGTGCATGTCAAGCAGCGAGATGCTCGAGATGTCATAGAAATGGCAAGTTGCCCAAAACTGTAAGATGTCCATGAAACAAGATACTAAACCAACTCGCTTCCAACAACCTAAGTCTCAGCCTCTACAGCAGCAACCCAAACGACCAACGCAACAGGTTACCTACCCCCGTACGTGCCGTGGATGTGGCAGTACGGAGCATTTACGAACAGTTGCCCAAAGTTAGCTCACCAGATGCCAGGAAGGAATACACAGAACCAAGTATCTACCTCGAATGCAGCTCGAGTTCGTGCATTTTTCATGGGGCCTGGTGACGCACGCCAGGATCTCAATTTAGTTTCAGGTACGTTCCGCATTTCCGATCAATTTGCGTCAGTACTATTTGATACGGGAGCTGATAGAAGTTATGTTTCCATTGCGTTTTTGCCATTATTAAATAAGCCCGCTATTGACTTAAAACAACCATATACCGTCGAACTTGCCAGCGGGAAACCGATTACCAGTCACCAACTTATTGTTAACTGCCCTATAACCCTTAATGGTTACCAATTTACTATTGACCTCTTACCCGTAGAATTGGGTAGTTCGACATCATCGTAGGAATGGGCTGGTTGTCCAGCCATCGTGCGGAAGTGTTGTCTGATCAGAAGGTTGTGAAAATTCCTTTATCCCGACGAATGAGATCATGGTACAGGGAGAGAAGTTAGGTACCATGCTGAACCTCATATCTGACCTTAAGGTATTGAAGCACATACGACAAGGATGTGACGTATTTTTAGCCAGCGTCATGACAGAGGAACCAGCCGAAAAACATATTGAGGATATCCCAGTAGTATGTGAATACCCTGATGCATTCCCGGAGGAATTGCCCGGATTGCCGCCTAATCGGCAAGTCGAGTTTCGCATCGACCTAATACACGACACCCGTTGCCAAAGCCCCATATCGTCTTGCACCATCTGAGATGGAAGAACTACTGACGCGGCTGTAGGAGTTACTTGATCGTGGTTTCATCCGTCCTAGCTATTCTCCCTGGCGAGCCCCAGTCTTGTTTCTGAAGAAAAAGGATGGTAGTTTCCGAATGAGTATCGACTACAGGTAATTGAATAAAGTCCCTATCAAGAATGGTTACCCTCTTCAAAGAATCCATGATCTTTTTTATCAGCTACAAGGAGCCCGATAAATTTCTAAGATAGATCTTCGGTTAGGTCACCATCAAGTGAAGGTCCAAGAGGACGATTTCCTAACACACCTGCTATGTTCATGGACCTCATGAACCGGGTATGTAAACCATACCTTGACAAATGGTCATCGTCTTCATCGACGATATTCTAATCTAATCCAAGAGCAAAGACGAGCACGAGCATCACTTACGTGCTATATGGGGGATACTACGGACAAAACAAGTGTACGCTAAATTGGCTCAGGACGACTTTTGGTTGCAAGCCGTACAATTTTTAGGACATGTGGTAGATCAAATGGAATCCATGTGGATCCAAGTAAGATAGGAGCAATCAAGAATTGGCCGGCGCCAAAATCTCCAAAAGAGATAAGCCAATTCTTGGGACTGGCGGGATATTACCGTCGCTTCATCGAAAATTTCTCTAGTATTGCTCAATCGTTAACCGCATTGACGTAGAAGGATAGGAAGTATGAACGGGGTGAAGACTAGGAAACAGCGTTCCAGTTGTTAAAGAAAAAGTTATGTGAGGCCCCAATCCTGACGTTACCCGAAGGCAATGACGACTTTGTCGTATATTGTGACGCAACGCGACAAGGGCTTGGATGTGTCCTTATGCAAAGGAATAAAGTTATTGCATATGCTTCTAGACAGTTGAAAGTGCACGAAAAGAACCACACGATGCATGATTTGGAACTACGCGCGGTTATATTTGCACTAAAGATTTGGAGACATTACTCATATGGTACCAAGTGTACTATATATAAGGACTACAAAAGCCTTCAACATATCTTCGACCAAAAGGAATTGAACATGAGGCAGCGTAGATAGGTGGAATTGTTAAACGATTACAACAGTGAAATAAAGTACTACTCGGGGGAAAGCTAATGTGGTAGCGGATGCGCTAAGTAGGAAGGAGCGAATTAAACCCCTCCGAATGAGAGCCTTGGGAATGATTGTGCAGACAAACCTGATAGATCAAATCCGGAACGCTCAGAGGCAAGCCCTAGAAGAAAGCCAGTTACCCGGCGAAGGATTGCCCAGGAATGAGAAAAGTTTTGTGAGGAAAACGGACGAGGTGTTGCATTTCAAGATTCGAGTGGGGATTCCTGCAAATTCGGAGTTAAGACAGTTAATAATGGACGAGGCTTATAAGTCGAAATATTCGATTCACCCCGGTACAGATAAGATGTACCACGACCTTAAAGAGTTTTACTGGTGGCCGGGAATGAAAAAGGACGTGGCCGAGTACGTGAGCCAATGTTTGACTTGTGCGCGAGTCAAGGCCGGGAATCAGAAACCATCGGGAATGTTGCAACAACCCGAGATACCTAACAAATCACGATGGATTTCGTGACCCATCTTACAAAAACGTCTCGTGGTCATGGCACGATTTGGGTAATCGTGGATAGATTGACCAAAACCGCACACTTTATTCCGATCCATACCACTTACAAAACCGACAAGCTAGCCGAAATCTACACTAATGAGATAGTAGCTAGACATGGTGTCCCGATTGCTATTATTTCCGACCGAGGTAGCCATTTTACTTTGTGATATTGGCAGAAGCTACAAGAAGCTTTGGGGATGCGAATCGATCTTAGTACTGCTTACCATCCCCAAACCGACGGTCAATCGGAACGCACGATTCAGACACTAGAAGACTTGCTTCGTGCTTGTGTCCTGGACTTCGGAGGAAGTTGGGACAAACATCTTCCACTAGTAGAATTTTCATATAACAATAGTTACCACAATAGTATCCAAGCTGCCCTGTATGAGGCACTCTATAGTCGAAAGTGCCGATCACCACTTTGTTAAGCCGAAGTGGGTGACACTCAACTGACAGGATCTGAACTAGCTCAAGAAACGACCGATAAGGTCCATTAGATTCAGAATCGTCTGAAAGCCGCTCAGAGTCGGCAAAAGAGTTGGGCTGATGTATGTAGGAAACTGCTATCGTTTAAAGTGGGTGAACGGGTATTGTTAAAAGTATCGCCATGGAAAGGCGTTATCAGATTTGGAAAGACCGAAAAGTTAGCCCCGCGATACATTGGACCCTACGAGATCTTAGAAAAAGTAGGCCCCGTAGCTTATCGATTAAAGTTACCAACCGAGCTTAGTGCTATTCATAAGGTCTTCCACATTTCGAACTTAAAGAAGTGCCTCTCAGGCGAAGCCACTCAGATACCTTTGGAATATATACACGTTGATAATAGACTCGAATTTGTGGAAGAAACGATAGAAACAGTTGATGGCAAGGTCAACAACTGAGGCACAACAAAATTTCACTGGTTAAAGTATGGTGGAACTCGAAACAAGGATCTGAATATACCTGAGAACGGAAGGATGAATTCCGTAGAAAATACCCTCACCTCTTCCCTAACTTGACAAATTAAATTTCGGGGACGAAATTTCTTAACCAGGGAGACTGTGATACCCATGATGAAACCAGGTACACCTTAATTGGTCTTAAACTTAAAGCAGGATTAAAACCATAATTGTGCGTAAAAGTTGTAAACTTACATGACTTGTGTGCTATACTAAACAATCGTTTTTATGTCTCGGAGGAATCCGAGAGCACGTCATGGTTAACATGACACTATTTAGGACCAACGATGCGAGGTTGGCGTCCTTAGCCTTGAACAACGTGTTAAACGGAGACTTGACGTTTAACAGCGCATCAAACCTTTGACGTTGATGATTAGACTTGACATTCTAGAAACAACTTAGTTTTGTGTCATAGACTGTGACATAAGGTTTGAAGCTAATCGAAGCCCGGGCACGCAAAACGAAGCAGCTTCCCGGCTAGGGAAACGCCTTCATTTGGGGCATAACATAAGGCAACCAAATTTGCAAGGAACGATCGATCAAGCTTAAAAACACTTAAACTACCCTAATACGAGACATTTATGATTAAAACGTTGGGTTCGGATTATGAGACGATTATGCACGATTTTAAAACCGAGTCTTTTGACACTAAGAACGCGAAAAACGGAGCGCGTTTTGCAAATCAAGAACGCAAAACCAAAGATAAACATCATCTTTTAGCGCGTGTTACGAAGCATGAGGTGTCCCACATGGACCCCCTTTTTAATATTCATTTGTATTATTTTTTTTTCTTTTAATTCTCATTTTTCCTTCCAAAAATACACCATTTCCTCACAAGATCTGCCATAACCATCATCTTCTTCAGC
The DNA here is from genome assembly GCA_947069175.1 of Scalesia atractyloides. NCBI lineage: Eukaryota > Viridiplantae > Streptophyta > Magnoliopsida > Asterales > Asteraceae > Scalesia > Scalesia atractyloides. The sequence goes on from CAMTDV010000010.1 coordinate 21,283,526, forward strand.
TGACCATCTTCCTAACTTACCCAAAGGGAAGGTTTTTATTCGATGTTTCATAAGGTTTTGATAATTAATTCTTGATTAAACGCGATTTATAACCGAAAAACCCCTTTTAATCCATGATTTTTGAAGGTTTAAACAAGTTTATGGGTTGAGTAAGAACACCTTGGGAATTCCCTGGTGTTATGTGGCAGCCATGATCACAAACCTTTGGGTTTTGATACCCTAATCAACACCTATTCGAAAAAAATCGCATAACTATTTGATTAACCGAAAAACAATGAAATAAGGCTTGATTGATCTAAGTTCTAGCATATTTGGATTATAATTGATGTGTAGGTACTGAATATAGTTCTACGGAAACGAAGCTTGCGCTAGGTATATCGCCCGAAAACCGAATCTAGAGTAGGCAGATTATTGTTTTGACTATAACTTGGTCCGTGATACTGGGATTGAGCTGAAATTTGGTGTGCTGATATAGGGTGTTGTCAGGAAGGTTCAAGTAAAATATTAGAATTTTTGGAATTTTCTACGATATTTTGTGAATTTTTGACTGTTTTACTGAAAGAATTTTGGAAAAATTATCAAACGAATTCAATAAATCATCAAATTCTACAAAGACACTACGGAACATATGGGGAATTTTATGGGAATATTCAGAGTCCATTGGTTAAGGTTTGATTTGCGTTAAAAATCCGTGTTTTTGCGAGTTTTCGATAGCCGGGAACACACCGAAACGAAAGTGGAAAAATCTTAAATTTTTGTGAGAAGTTCCTAGACATGTTAAGGATCTTCTAGAATTTTTTGGGAATTTTTGGACCAATGGTGATGATTAATATTAATTATTTAACTAAATATTGTTTTATAAATAATTTATTAAAATAAGCAAAATGCCAAAATACATTCCCAAATTATTTTTCCCATAATCTACAGATTTTTACCAACTTGTATAAAAATTTACATATTTTAATTCAAAATTATAGATTAAATGGGAATTTAGGGATTTAAAAATGGGTTATTTTAAATCAATTTCGGCAGTTTACCGTATAACGAACCTGCCAAAACCGGGAACTGACCCAACCTGACAAATACTATAATTGGAACATCAGGAGTATTCCAGGAGATTCCCGGGCAAATTGGACACTATGGGTGTGTCCTAAGACAATTCGGGAAAAGTCCCGACGGTGAAAATGGAAACTCAATTTTGATAAACCTAGACTCACCAAACACTCAAACTTCCTTGATGAAAAGTTAATCATTCATAAATAACAACGTGTTGGTACTATTGGTATTCCCGTACCATTATCCGAACACGTTAAACTACTTACTTTGGCTGGTACGCGAAACGGTGCCTAGAAGCCAAACTGAAAACTAATACTACCCTGACCTCCATCACCATACCAGTGGCCTATAGACTCAATCTGGAGTGAAAACTCCTTACCGAATCCAAGTGATAACCATTACAAACTTAGATACTGATTTGAGTCCATACTTGCATATGTGTTATTAAAGCTGATCCAGTCGCTTGATCACTTGTGTGTTGAGACTACTACGTACACTGTGAGTTTCACTTCCCCGCTTTTGAATTGTTTTACTATTTTCTAGGGACTTGCATGTTACAAACTGTGTTGATTATACAAAGTTGGGAGTGAGTTTCACTCCACCACTTTCAACTATGTTAGTGTTTTCGGGAATGACGTGCATGTTACGAAACTGTGTAATTGCACCAACTTGTGATATGTGAATTATCTAAGACACGAACTACCTCCCCTCTACAAGTGATTAGCGTAAGCCGAGGGCAGTGGATAGTACTATTGGTCTGACAAACCCAGTTGCTCCAGGTAGTGTCTAGGTGACACTGTGTGTCGGTGACTAGGCAACTTCACGAGTCCTGAATTCAGTTATGTTGTTAGACATAACTGTAGGGGAACATTGAACTTTATATAACTTAGTGTTGGGATGACGTGGCTGTCTTGACACGGCCCAGTGGGGAAGTGTCTGCGGAGACACGACCCGGTGCGATGATGTGTCTGTCTGACACGGAGTGACTACGACAGGTCAAGGTTTCACTTGTGTCCTCGTGTAATTCCATCCGTGACTATGACTGTGACCAGTGCAATTAAACGTGTTAATACATATGGTTCCACAATAACTAAACCAGTGGAACTCACGCAGCGTGTAGTTGACCCTTTTCAAAACTAACATGCATTTCAGATAAAGTGAAGCAAGAGTAAGGAATGTGCGTGTGGATGGCTTGGGTAGTAAACTGTAGCACAATAAAGCTGTAGTAGCTTGTAGTACCGTACTTGAACTATGGTGTGTAATATGATACTATTAGTATGTTGTAACTGAGGTTCCCGTTTTATGCTATATCATGTTTTTCAATTAACGGGAATTACCATGTGTCTGCCGCACCCTGCAATTGTCTTCCGCTGCGAGTCGGTGTGACATATAACTTAGTTATACATGTCAAAACATGTCTAAATCGTCATTTTTGTATAGTGTTTGTTCAGGATCGTCTGTCGAACGTCTTGACCACCGCTTTGACTTTCGAATCCGACCCGTTTAGTCGATCTGAGGATCCGACCAAACACATATTTGTAACCATAGTTGAATAGGGAATAACCCTCTGAGGTTATACCTTATGGTCACATCGTTTGGTTAGTGTTATGCTATGTCACTAGTTATGCATTTATAAATAACCGAAATGCCCTTTTTGCGCATTAATCAACTTTAAGCATATGTAATCAACATTTTGACTTTTACACTGATGTTATAACATAATCAAACATGTTTTGGCATATACAACTTATCATAACATATATCTAACCATCCGATCACGCGTTTACGCTAATCATCCGTTAAAGTAGCGTAAACTACCTTAACGAGTTATAACGGGTCAAAAGCACTTAGGAACCTTTCCAACTCAGAATATTAACTTTGTTAAACCATTTCATATGAGTTCTAACACTCATTTGGTTTATAAAGTCTCATTCTATCTGTTAGATCTCTCCATTACTAGCATAGGAACCTAAATTGGTATCTAACATTCGTATAGGCGGAAACTATATGACGTTTTAATCGAATATGCAAAGATTACTCATTTAATAGTTGTTTATTGATCTTAAATTTTCAATACATGTCAACTCCAGATCGGGCAGAGCTTCACCGTACAAGTGATAAAGTTGCAGAAGTTACAAATGACAAAATCAAGGCACCTATTAATAGACTAACAAGTTCGCTTGGATTATCACAAGTTCGGGTGAACTTGTGTTGAACAAGTTCGACGAACTTGTTCTCACAATACATTCCCGGACGAACTTGTTATCTATTTACATAAATAACCCTATACTTTGACATAATCTAGTCGAAACTAAACAGACTCGATCCAAGACTAAGACATAGACATTATGTACTAACAGACTCCCCCTTGGATATCGTCTTCGTCTTGATCAGTCTTCAAAACTCTACCTCTTTCTGACATGTCCAAAAAGGTTCTTGATTGGCTTCTTTCTTCTTTCTTGCGATGGAGTCGGCGTTTGATTTGTAGGTGGCACTTTAGTGATGAATTGGAAACGTCTCAGTCTTGCCTCCTTTGTTCTTTCTAGAAATTGTTCCCGACGCCTTTCATCCTTTAGAAATTCTTCGCGTTCTATCTCTCTCCAATTCGATTCCCACATTCTTCCAGAATTAACGTCATGCGCATCACAGACATTCACAACCCTCTGATATTGCATCGCTTGTTCTTTCTCACGCTCTTCATAACAAATCTTACTGAAGAATAAACATTTGATATCCTCCTTCGAGCAATTTACTAGCCACATCGGGTCTAGTATTCGAATCGTTCTCCACATCTCTCGTAAACCTTCTACCCCAAACATTTCAACCCTTTCTTTAGTGATATCCAAATGATCTTCAAATCTCAGCACAATCACTGCTTCACACGTTGTCGGATCTAATTGCCACCATTTAAACAACAGATAGAAATTCTATTCAATCGGCATTAGAGTCATGTTCCTCATCGCTCTCGGACGCTTCATGATTAACGTTATATCCTTTATACCAGTCTTCTTATCTGTTTTGATTCTGCGCTTAGAAATGAATGGCTTCCAGTACCTAAAACCTTGTGTTGCTTCAAATTTGATCATCTTCCATAGCAACTGATCAATAAACTTCATATGGTATGTAACATTTCTCGTCTGCACCAACTCTTCTACATCCTAGTAAGGAAGAGTTTTGAAATCTGCCAAGTATTTGAAGTATTGAACTCCAAACTCCAGTTTAATGGCATAAACGTTCAACTCTTTAAACCATCCCCACTCAATATATCCCAATGAAACATCTTTATCTCTGGTAAAGAATGCCAATGGACGTTGAAACTTTCGTTCTCTTGGCATTCTCTTTTTTCGTCATTGGTTTAGGGATTTTTTCTTTCTCGTATAGACTCTTCAATCTTTTCTTTTAACATATCTTCGTTAAGCTACTCGTACATTTCCTAAAATGTTGAAAACTATTAGTGTTGTTGGTGCATAATATCTATGTCTTAGTCTTATATCGAGTCTGTTTAGTATAGTGCTGGATAGGCTAGCTGAAAGTTGTATTTATGTATTAAGTAGTCAAGTTCACTCATGGATGCTTATCATGTCAAGTTCAGCCGAACTTGCTAAGGCAAGTTCGGGCGAACTCATACCCATGACCAGCGAACTTGATGTTCTATAAATAGCTAGCTAGTGCTCCTCATTTGTAACTTTGGCATTTTGGAGTCGAAGCTCTGTCAGTTTGTACTCTCGAAGTTTAATCAATGAAACTGATGATTAACTGATTAATTCTTGTATATTGGTAAACACGACATAATATTTCCGCTATTATGGATGTTAGATATCAAATTTAGGTTCCTTAGCATCGAGGATCGGTCCTACAAGTGGTATCACAGCTAGAACAACCTGATTTGATAGTATCAAGACAAGAACACTTCTATTTCATCTCCATTCTTCTATATTTCTTAACTTTTTCATCAAAAATGAAGAATTCACAGTCAAAATCTTTTCAATTTTGAATATATCATGTAAAATACAACAAAGATAAATCCTTGAAAGATTGGAGACCAAATTCAACCGAATTGATGTTAAAATTTTGAAAAAACCATGTTTTCCAAGACTTGTCCATCGAACTTGTTTAACCAAGTTCGACCGAACTTGTGTTAAAAACTCACTTTTTCAATGATTTTTTACCAAGTTCGCCCGAACTTGAGTTGTTTTTGAGAAAATTTTGCCAAGTTCGCTCGAACTTGAGTGAATTTTTGAAGAAAATTGGTTAAGTTCGCTCGAAGTTGCTAGAGTTTTATTGAATTTTTGTCAAGTTCGACCGAACTTGATAAATTTCAAAGATTTTTAGCTAAGTTCGCCCGAACTTGCTAGTTTTTCATCAAAGTCAGTTGCTAAGTTCGCTCGAACTTACAAAATTTTTACAAGATCCATCAACAAGTTCGACCGAGGTTGATTAAAAGGAATTTTTTCAAAACAAAATCACAAGTTCGACCGAACTTGTGATAAACTCAAAAGAATTCTTCATTTCAACTACAAGTTCAACCGAACTTATAATAGATCTAATTGTTTTCAAAGTTTTTGAGTATTTTCAGCGTACATGTCTCATTATTCACGATGGATGATATTTAAGAGCTTTTATGTCCGGAGCTAGTTCGTCAAATGCCAACGTGATACATCAAGTCAATCTTGATAACGAAATGGGAACGACTGTTAAACCACCCAAGCTACTGAGCATGGACGAGTATGAAGCATGGAAAGAGAAATTTACATATTGGGTTCAAGCCATGCATTTTGCAGGCTGGGTGTCGATTGAAAGAGGTTACACTGTTCTGGTGGATAGAAAGAGGAATACATTGCTGAGAAAAAGATGATCAGTCTTATCCAACAATCCGTCAAAGAAGATATTCTCGTTTTCCTACCGGAATACACAACTGCAAGAGATCTCTGGCTCTCACTTCAAAAGAAGTATCAAGGAAGCGCGGAGATGATCAAAAGCAAGAAAGCTCTCTTTAAGAAAGAGTTCGATATCTTCAACATGCTGAAGGGTGAGACCATGAAGCAGATGATTGAACGCTTCTGTCATCTTAAAGTTCAAATGCGAAGACACGGTCTTGAGAAGACGGAACAAGAGTACATCGACAAGCTTGCAGACACTCTACTAGATGGAGAGTGGACTACTTATCTAATGGTTCTGAAGGAAAGCAACAGATGGGAATTCTTCAAGCTGTCAACATTTATCGATAAACTCGAAGGCCATGAAATGGAACTATTGAAGATTGCAAAGTCAAAGGACACTAATGTAATTCAAGACGTTGGGTTGTACTACAAAAGTGGAATGCAAGACAACATTTCAAGTCCAAAAATTGGGACTGCGTTTAGTGCGAACATGAATACTTCTCCACAAAAACAGAATCAATCACAACCTCATTATGATCATAGTCCACAGAGTTCGTTCTCAAGCACTGGTTCAAATTCATCTTATCAAAGTCAAGCAAATCAGAATCAACAAACAAATTCTGATTCGAATGTATACAAGTGCAACATCGCAGTAAATTTGAACAATGTTGTTTCGGAACAAGTCGCTAAACAACATATATCTCTTCTCGCCACTGTTCTGGAGTCATACGAAAGTCTTGTAGCCGGTAAAATTGGAAATCCCGAAATGACGGCAGAAGATTATGACCAAGTGGATGAAGAAGAACTCGAGTTGATGGATATCAAGTGGTTTTTAGCATCTATTATCCAAAGGGTCACAAAGTTCGTTGCTTTCACTGGCCGAGATATCAGAAATTCTAGCAACAAGTTAGGCTTCGACAAGTCAAAGGTTACATGTTTTCGATGTCGCCAAAAGGGTCACTTCAAGATAGAATGCAAAAATCCTGAAGCAACAGGAAATCAGAGTCCGTTCGGATGAGGCAACAAGTATTACAAGAAGTCACTTCAATACAGGCCATTTCCAAAGAAGACTCAGGTTGAAATCCAAGAGAAACCAAATAGCAGCAGCAATGAGAAAGCTATGGTTGTATCAAACGGAGATTGATGGTTTCGACTGGAACTCATACATCGGTAAGAAGACTGGATTTGCATTGATGGCTGAGATAGTTGAAGATACATCTGCAGAAGAAGCAGCGGCTATGGAGAATTTACTACCAGAACAATATTTGCAACAACAATTAGAAGAAGAGGAGTATATCCACATGCAGAAGCAAGGAATTTTATCTCCTAACTCTGGTGAAAGGATTGCAGGTCATTTTAATGGAAGTTCTCAGGAGCAAGTTCCCAAGAAGAAATCAACTGATGAAGTGGTCATTGATGTTACCCAAGAAGTGAATGCCGAAAATCTCAAGGACATTGCCGACAAAGCATTGATGGCAAATCTAACCAAGGTAAGTCCAGAGGTAAATGAAGTTGTCAAAGTACAAGTTGTAGAGGTTGAGAAACCTTGTACATAATGTACAGAACCATGTTCTGAGTGTGTTTAAAAACCAAATCATCGCTGAAAACAATGTGCATAATGAACTTTTGAAATATGAATATCGCACAATGAAGGAAGCGTATGATAAAATGAAAAATGATTATGGAAGGCTTGATAGGAATAATATCGAACAACATGATACAATAAGGATGTTAAAAGGAACAGTAATGGATAAGCAAAAAGCGATTAATATCTATATTAACACCATTGCTGAAACTAAGCAACAACTCCAGGACATGACAATTGAAATAGAACGTGTTCAACAACTTTTGAGAAGTTACACATGTAATGCATATGTCATTGATCATATCCTTCCGACAATTCCGTCGGAAGAGAAACCTAAAAAGAAAATTGGTAAAGAATACAATAATGTTCCTCCACCCCTATGCGAGAAGTATTGTCGCAAATCCGCTAATGGGATGGATAAGGCACTCAATATTGAGTTGTTATCTGGAAAGAAAACTGAGTTGCCAGAGAACATTCATGTAATCTATACTAAAACAGTTGATGACAATGTTGTGGTTAAAAAGGTTGTTGAAAATGTTTTGATCGATTCTGATGAAGGCAGCTTTAAAAGCGCCGACTCGAGCTCAAAGAATTCTGATTCACAGTCCGAAGATGACGATACATCATCGGAGAATGATCTATGTGATGATCCTAATGTTGTCATGTATAAGATTAAGGAATCTGATAGATTATACTTTGATGACAGTTTTCCGATTCAGAATGTGAAAGAAGAATTATTAGACAAATTCTTTAAACTCGTGGAAGTCACATCAGATGATTTGGAGATCAATGAAAAGAAATTCTATTCTAAACCTAAAAGAAACAACTATTGAAGGAATGGTGGTGATCATCCGGAAAACCAGAGAGCTGGGTTGGGATTAGAAGAATCAGATGAACCTAAAAAGAAAGCGTCACCATTTCATGAATACATGAATAAAACATGAATTTTGTATATGGGACGAACACGGTTCATGAGGAAAGTTTGATCGGGAAACAATCAAACGATGATATTAAGAAACAAAAAAAACTTCGAGATAAAGCCAAAATTGCAAGTGGTGTCAAAACGAGTGGTGTAAAACCCACTAAAGGACATCCACATGATTCTCGGACTTGTTTCAAGTGCAACGAACTTGGTCATATTGCACGTTACTGTCCGAAATCAAAGTCCGCTTATCTTCGAAAGAAAGAAAGCTCAAATGTTGTGAAACCAAAGCAACCAGTGTTTGTAAAACCTGTAAATATTTTGAAAAGAAATGAATCAAAAGCTGAACTCAAACCTAAGTTTGAAAATTCAATTTTTGAAAAAGGTTAAACTTCAAAGGCTAATGAAAACAATTTTTACATCAAGAAGGCTAACATAAAATCTCAAGCCTAGATTGCAAAGAAACGGTCAACAACATCTGAGATCACTAAGTATGAGCTTGTTAAGACTAGTGATAACATGAAAGAATCAAATTCTGAAATAATAATTGAAACCACATCTGAAAATGTCAAAACTACAAGTGGTAACAATTCAAAAGATAAAAAGACAATAACGTTTTCAAACATAAACATCATAGAAAATCCAGATGATGGATATGAATTTGATTATGCAGATGAGTGTGGATTCGATTATGCTGATGAGTGTGAGTTTGATTTTGATGATGGTTATCCAATTCAACCCAAGACTAAAAAGGCTTAGGTCTCGCTTTTTAAATAGATTGTTGAAATGTGCAGGGGCTCCAGAGATCCGTACTTTCTAAGTGGATTTTGGATAGTGGAGCGTCCAGGCATATGACGTGAATGAAAGCGTTGCTATTCGACATAAAAGCTACCAATGGTGGATATGTTGGATTTGTGGGTAACCAGGGAGAAGGATAGTCGCTGAGGGAAAACTCTCCAATGGTGTCGTTTCATTCGATCGCGTGAATTATATTGCAGAGTTGGAAAATAATCTTCTGAGCATATCGCAAATTTGTGACAAGAAGTTCACGGTGCATTTCAACGACAAAGAGTGTATTATATTGAAGCCGGAATTCAAAATACCAGATGAGTGGATTCTAATACGAGCACCTCGAGAGAATGATCTATATGTTCTTGATATGGGTGTCGCTACCACTTCATCAAAATCAGCGCAATGTTTTGTGACAAAGGCTACTGAAAAGGATTCTATTCTTTGGCATCGTAAGATGGGGCATATTCATTTGCAAAAAATGAATTACTTGGTTCATAATGATCTTGTAGATGGTGTAAATCTTCAGAGCTTTAATACGACTGATCACTGCTTAGAATGTAAAAAGGGAAAGCAGATCAACAAATCTCATCCGAATAAAAATTCTGAACTCAATCAAGTTGCCATTAGAACGTCTCCACATGGATTTATTTGGTCCTGTAAATGTTCGAAGCATCTTAGGAGACTTATACTTCTTGGTCGTGACAGATGACTATTCGAGATATTCGTGGGTATTCTTTCAGGAAACAAAAGACGAAACGTTCGAGAACTTGGTTATTCTATTCAAGAAACTCGAGAACCTTTATCATCTGCCGGTCAGACGCATTAGAAGTGACAATGGCACAAAATTTAAGAATAACAAAATGAAGGAATTCTGCAACGCAAAAGGGATTCTGCACGAGTTTAGTGCTCCCTATACTCCATAGCAAAACGGAGTAGCTGAACGGAAAAACATAAATTGAAACTGCGAGAACTATGCTTGCAGATTCTAAACTTCCAATCAGCTTCTGGAGTGAAGTGGTTGTTGCGGCTTGCTACACACTAAACAGAGTTCTCACTGTCAAACCAACAAAGAAAACATGTTTCGAGATGATAAACCGACGGAAGCCAAATTTGAAATTCTTAGAACCATTTGGTGCGCCATGCACTATAATCGATCAAGATGGCAAATTCGGAGCTAAATCTCCTGAGGGTTTCTTTGTCGGATATGCGAGTCCGTTAAGAAGAGTATATGTTCCTTCGTTGAGAAAATTTATTGAAGCACAGCACACGGATTGTTTCAACTATACGAATCCTATTCAAAGGAGAGGTGACGCGTGGCTGTTTAACTATCAAGACCTTTGGAAGTCATTCGACTTGCCGGAAGAACCGTCTGACGAAGAAGTTGCAGCGTTATACTATCTTCACCAGTCAGCGAATCAAGAACAAATCATTAGTCCAATTGTGGTTAATCAACCCACGTTGAATTCTTCATCTTCCGGAGCAGGTCCAAGTAATAGCAATGGTGTTCAAGTTGAAAATACTTCTGAAACAGAAGTAATACCTGCTACACCTCTGGTGAATGCTTCTAATGAACCAGGAAACACAACAGTGCCCAGTACGCCTCAGAATCAGAATTCTGATTCAGATGAAGCACCGACATTTGATGCTGACGATGAAACTTCACCGGATGAAGAAGTTGAGCAGATTTCTAACTTTTTGAATCAATATGCTAGTCCTAGAAATCAGAACAAAGCTTCAACAAGTACTCCTAATGTTGATATGAACAGTGATCTGATTGTTTAAAATCAGCAAAGCTCAGTTGATGTTCCAACAGAGAAATGCCGCGATCATATTCGTACCGTCCTTCGACGAATATTATAGGAGAACTACAAACTGGTGTGCGTACACTAAACCAAATCAACAAAGCACTTAGTTGTTTCTACACCCGAGTTGCACCAACTCAGAATTACTGCTACTACTCATGTTTCATTTCTCAAATTGAGCCAAAGACAGTTTATGAGGCTCTGGCAGACAAGAATTGGGTGATAGCAATGCAAGGGGAACTTTTACAGTTCGAGAAGTTGGGTGTTTGGAAGTTTGTAGACTTGCCACCAAAGCAGAAAGCTATTGATACAAAGTGGGTCTTCAAGTGTAAAAGAGACGATCGGGGTGTTATAGTAAGAAACAAAGCTCGGCTGATTGTCAAGGGATTCCACCAGCAGGAAGGTATAGATTATACGGAGGTATACACACCGGTTGCAAGATTAGAATCTATCCGCATGTTCCTAGCATTTGCAGCTTGGAAAGGATTTAAAGTGTACCAGTTGGATGTAAAATCTGCATTTCTCTACGGTAAACTTTGTGAACAAGTGTATGTCGGCCAACCATCGGGGTTTGTCGATCCACTGAACAAGAACAAAGCATATCTCCTGGATAAAGCCTTGTACGGTTTACACCAAGCCCCAAGAGCTTGGTACGAGTCGTTATCGCAACATCTCACAGAAAATGGTTTTACAAGAGGCATAGTGGACAGCACTTTGTTTACCAGAGAAGTTGGATCGCATCTGATGATAGTACAAATCTATGTGCACGATATCATTTTCGGTTCTACGGATGACAGTCTGTGCAAAGAGTTCGAAAAAATCATGAAGAAGAAATTTGAGATGTCCTCAATGGGCGAAATGAAGTTCTTCTTAGGTCTTCAAGTGGATCAGCTTCGAGAGGGATATTCACTCATCAGACTAAGTATGTTCATGACATTCTCAAAAAGTTTGAAATGGATTCTTCGAAGCCGCTGGCACTGAACCATAGGATTTACGTAGACGAGACGGGAACGAAAGTTGATGAAACACTGTATCGATCGATGATAGGTTCGTTGATGTATCTAACGGCATCGCGCCCAGACATCATGTATCCTACATGCTTATGTGCGAGATATCAGTCAAGTCCTCGAATGTCACACTTACAGATAGTCAAGCGAATCTTCCGTTACTTTTGCCCAAGCACCGGCCTGTGGTACCCCAAGAACGGCAATTTTGATCTCACTGGATACGCTGACTCGGACTTCGGAGTGGACAAACTGAACTCGAAGTCTACAACTGCAGGATGCCAGTTCTTTGGCACACGTTTGGTAACGTGGCAATGTAAGAAACAGACCACGGTCTCTCAACCTGTGAAGCTGAAAACATTTCTGCTTCCAGCTGTTGCTCTCAAATCCTCTGGATTCACCAACAGTTGAGGGATTATGGTCTGCAGTTTCTTTACACGCCCTTATTTGTAGATAACAAAGCAGCCATCAATATAACTAAAAATCTGGTTCATCACTCACGTACAAAACACATTGAAATTCGATACCATTCATTCGTGACTGTTACGAAGAAATTGGTTCGAATAGAAAAAATCCACACCGACCAAGAAAGGGCTGATTTTTATACCAAAGCATTTCCATTAATAAGATTTAAATATCTAATGCGACTTAACGGTATTAAAAATTTGCTTACAGGTGCGGAAGCTGAGGTTGAATACGGATTGGATGACGAATTCACGTAATCCGCATTGGTTTGTATGGTTTGTAAATATCTTTCTACTTTAGTATTTCTTAAAAATCTAGAATCCAAAAATATGTTTTTGATTTTAGGAGGAGAAATATTTGGGAAAATAGAAAAACATATGAAAAATTTCAAAAATATACAAAAACATTGAAAAAGACAAAAAGAATTTGATGTCATAAAAAAGGAAATGATAGAACATCAGTGGACTGTCACAGTATGCTAAAGAAATGGAAAGTTTAAAAATAATAAACGAGTCTTACTGTGGATGTGTCAATAGGCTTAACACTTTCAGTAAACCGTTTTCGAGATATAAACTAAATTTAGCAACTGCTTAATCGTGTGGATTAACACATCTTGGATATATGGACTTAGTACTCCGAAATTTCGTTTGAAAGATTGCCTGATTCTTAGATACGGGGTCTTTATAGATAGTTGATATCTGTGGTATTATACAAGTTCTTCTGATTTTGCGGAAATAATGGCCTAGAACTTTTATAATACTTTCGCCAAAAATTCCCATAATGCATGCAAACTTGAGAAGTATCGAAAGATCTAATCATTTGCAGTGTTAAAAAGATTCCTTAAGTGGAACACACCTTAAAAGACGAGACTTCATCTATTTGTCTGTACGGTAGTACTAACCTGAGCTCTCAAGGTCTAGCATAACCCAGATACAAATATCAATTACGCTATATTCCCCTGTAAGATGAAATCTAGGGAATCTTGATACGGGAGTATATTCAAGAAGTGGGAAACACAGATAAGTCAAGTTTCATAATTCATACCTAAACATATCTTGAAACAGTTGAGAAATGTGGTAAAGCTTAAGTGGACAAACATATCGACAATCTAGGTAAAGGAGTTTAAAACTTAAAGTCATTTAAAGGTCAACGGTACTGGTGATATGTCTCAATTAACTGATATGATCCTTTAGACACGAATTCAAAATAATATGTTTGTACATAATTTACATTATCGTGTACATAGTTTATCAGCTTTACAGATTAAAATCAAAAAGATTTTCAATGTGTTTTAGCATAAACTTTCAAAAATTCAAAAAGATTTTATTTCTACATTGTTTTCAGCAAACCAATGTTGGAGAACGGGTCTTCGAAGTCTGGTAAGATGCTAGAACTGGTGGGAATCTATTGACAACGGGCTGGGAGCTAATCTGTAAAATCTGAAAAGTCAAAATGATAAAAAAAGTTCATTAATTTGAAACTTTGTTTTTGAAAATATCAATAGTTTGTTCGTAACGGGTCAAACTGAGGTCATTAACTTGGACTCGGCAGACAAATCGGTTAACCAAGGTCATTAGCTTGGACTTGGTCAACTGAGTGGATTTTCATAACTGGTAAAAGGTTGGAAAGTTCAGGTGTTAAAATGAAAAATTTTGAAAAATTTGAGTTTAGGGTTTGGCAAGTTCGGTAGAACTTGCTAAACAAATCAGGTTTAACAAACAAGCAAGTTTGACTGAACTTGCAGATGGATTGCTGAGTTTTAAAGTTAAGTTCGCCCGAACTTTGTTGGGCTTGAGTTATGGGCTTTGCAAGTTCGCCCGAACTTATCTAGGTATAAATACCTAAGTAAGTTTGGCCGAACTCACTTCTGCAAAAACCAAAGACTCTGAGCGAACTTGAACAAGAGAGAAAATTGAGCGAAATTGGCAATTTGACACTGTTACTCTGCCCAAATTTGCTTGTTTTTGTTGATTTGCACACCATCTACAATGGCTGAGGTATAAAATTGTTGTTGGACCGTGAATTGAACCATAATTAAAATGTCAGATCTAAAAACATAAAAACTGATAGTTCTAGATGTTGTTGGACAAAATTGAACTTAAAATAAGAATCTACATGTTAAATCAACCGTAAAAATGTCTTGGATTGGTTTGTAATGGTGAATCGTATGTGAACAGATGTTAAAGTTGGAGAACACGACAAGTTCGACCGAACTTGTTGTCACCGAACTTGAATAAAAAGTCTTGTTAAGAAATCTTCGACCGAACTTGGATTATGGAATTCTGAATTTTTTGTTTAGAGTATAAGTTCGCCCGAACTTATATAAAGAACATGTTGTTAAGGCATGTTCGGGCGAACTTAAAGAAAACAGAATGTTTAACACAAATTAAGTTCGCCCGAACTTGATAAAAGTGTTAGAAAATTTTTTATAACTTTTTCTCGATAAACGTGCTAATTGTTTTGCGTTGTTTTTCAGCTCAAGTACCAGCGCGCGCAATCTCGATAGAGTTTTCTAAGACGCACAACACCTGTATCACGCTCGACAAGACGATCTGTCCATCACTTAAGGAATATGACAGTATCTTGAAGTTTTTGGAAGAAAGCCCTGTTCACCGAGCGATCACAGAGCGTACAGTATTGTATAGATCTCACATTTATCATTTCTGGAAGAACGCAAGTCTTAGTGAAGGTCAGAAGTCAATTGTTTCATCTGTGCAAGTCAGCAATGAAGTCAAACCGATCACTGTAACTGAAGACGATATACGCAGAGTGTTACAATTCAACGATAACGAAGATGATCCGATTTATCTCGATGAAAAGATGGTTCGTGGTTATTTCTTCAGAATGGGCTACAAAGGAAGCGTGAATAAACCGACGTTGAAGAAAGGGGAAGTTCCTAACCCCTACAAACTCCTAATGCATGCTATTATCCATACTTTTAGTCACCGCAAAGCAGGTCTCGATGATGTGCAAGATTATTTAGCCTGCATGACAACGACACTTATTCTGAAGAAGCCGTTCAACTTTTCTAAGCTTGTTTTCACACACATGTCAAAGAATATGGAGGATTCAAGGTTTTGTCTGTATCCAAGGTTCGTGCAAATGCTGATTGATGAGAAGTTCACGAATATAGCACGAGATCCGGATGATGTGTTGTATCTAGTTCATCTTGATGAAACAACAGTGAAGAAGCTCATAAAGTTTCAGAAGCAAGCTTCAGCTCCTGTTGCAAAACTAGTTTTTGGAGCTATTAAAGATTCTAAGTACATTGCGTCGCCAGACAATAAATGGAGGAAAAAGGATAGTGATGATGAGAAAGAGCTTAACACTGAGAAAGAATGGTTTATGGAATTTAAACCGAAAGCAAGAAGCGAATGGTTCTTAAAGGCAGAAGCTGATAAGCCAAAGAAAAAACGAGCTGCTAAGAAAGTTGATACTACGCTTGTAGACGAAGATGAACCAGAGAATGTGCAAACAGAAGCAGGTTCAAGTGCTGCAGTAGTGGTTGAGAGTCAAGAAACAGTGAAAACGACTCAAGAAGATGTTATTTCTGCTACTTCTGAAAACGAAAATGATTCTGATAAAGAAATTCCAGTTAAACAATCAGAGAAATCAGAGGCTGAGATTAGAGCCAAGAAAGAAAGAGAGGTGGATGTTGATTTTGATCCGAATCAGGAAAAGAGTCAGATGAGGAAAGACCAAAGAAGAAATCTAAATGTGTAAAGTCTGCAACTGTTTCATGGACAAAGACTACAGGGTCTCCTCAGACTAAAGGAAAGAGAAAATCAAAGAAAGAACAAAACGTTGTAAGCAAAAGGTACAAAAGATCGTTGAAAAGCGCAGAAGTGACACAGGAACCTTATAGCGCACATGAGAAAGGAGTTACACAAGAACCTCCTACACAAGAACCTCCTATTGTTGATATAAGTGATGCTGAACATCCAGGAGTCACACAAGAACCTCCTGTGATTATTTCATCAGAAACTGAAAGGTCAGGAGCTACACAAGACCCTCCTGTGTCTAGTTTTGTGGAAGTACCGATTATTCAATCACCTGTTGCTCCAACGACTTCAAAACTTGAAAGTTCTACGCCAAACTCAACACCAAAAACTCCAGGAGGGCCTAATATATTTGGTGATATGCATAGTGATCCAATTAGCCTGCAAGATTTAAATGATTTCTTTCGAGAGACTAACATTGAACTTCTGGAAAAGCGTGTCAAGGCATTAGAAGACAAAGTGGCACATAATGAAGTTGAAAAAGCAGAGCTTATTCAGAAGATGAATCAAAGTGCGGTTGAGAAAGAGGTTTTGGATGACAAGGTTAAAGTGTTAGAGAATGAAAGAGAGTACTTTAAAGCATTGATCGAAAGTTTGCAAGATGCAATGAAAAGATGCAAACTGAGATAGCTGATCTGAAGTCTATCCAAGTCCTAAATGATCGAATATTCCCCAAGATGTAGAAAGTGTTATCTAATGCTCTGGGTATCGATTTCATCAAAGAATATGACCGTCTGGACCAACAAGAAGCAAAAGAAAGGTCTGGGAAAGAATTAGCTGCGAGCGGTAAAGGAAAGAATGTTGAAGATGAAGCACCTACTTCTTCTGTAGCTGTAGAGAAGTCTATCGATGATGTGATTCTAGCTTCTGAGTTTGATATTCAAAAGGTTGACAAATCTGTCAAGCCTTCTGATCCTTTTTCAATGTTTTTGTATATCACTGCTTTCTGAAGAAGAAGACGATGAAGAAGCTGAGAAAGATGATAAAGATGATGATGAAGAAGAAGTTTATGATGATTGGAATGTTGGTGATGATGACGATGATTATGATCAAGGTATACTGGCATTAAAGTTACTAAAGCCAAAGTCGTTGTTGACTTTGATTTTTCTGATCTTATGAATGATGAGTCCAATAAGATGGAAGATAAAGTTGAGGGGGAGTCAGGGAAGACAGGGCCTTCAGAGGATATAGATTTGTCAGATGTTGATCGATCTGCAAAGCCAGTTGCTGCAGTACCCACGAAGCCGTTAATGTTGATGTTGAACATAATGTGGAAGAAGGTGAGTACGTGCAAAACTACTCAAAAGAAGATTTGGCGAGATTGGTTGAAGTTGAAGTTGAAAGTTTAGAGTTTGATTTCGAGGAAGTTTTGAATGTTAACACTTTTGAGCCAAACGATTATCAGTATGTTAGAAGATTTGAGGCTGATGAGTATAACAGGGTGATCGTAGAGGATTGGTCTTCTGATGATGAAACGGATCATACTGCGAAGTAGGTCGGTCTTAATTCTGAAAGTTTTCCTACTTTCGAGGAGATGTACAAGCAACTCGATGAAGACATGCTTAAAGAAAAGATTGAAGAATCTCTACGAGAGGGTAAAGTTCCTAAACCTATGACTAAAGAAGAAATTACTCAAGCGAGAAAGTCTTGGGTCAAAGAAATGTCGTGCGAACGCAAGTTTAGACGTCCTCTAGCATTCTTCACCAGAGACAAAGATGTTTCTTTGGGGAATATTTTGGAGTTGGGGATGGTTCAAGGAGCTTAAACTATATGCAATCAAAAGGGAGTTTGGAGTATAATATTTCAAATACCTTGCTGATTTCAAGACATTACCGTATTGGGATGTGGAAGAGTTTTACAGACAGTGAATGTTACATATCACATGAAATATATTGATCAGTTATTGTGGAAAATGATGAAGTATGAAGCGGTGAAATGATTCAATTACTAGAAGCCTTTTATTCCTAGCCGCAGAATCAAGACAAACAAGAAAACGGGAGAAAAAGACATAACGTTGATCATGAAACGTCCAAGAGCCATGAGGAATATGCCGCTAATGCCAATTGAACAAAACTTCTATCCTTTGTTCAAGTGGTGGCAAATAGATCCAGCTACTTGTGAAACAGTTATTGTTCTGAAGTTTGAAGAACACTTGGATATAACAAAGGAAAGGGTTGAGGTGATGGGTCATCAGGGCATGAGGGGTTTATGAAGGACGATAAGGATTCTAGATCCTATGTGGCTTGTGAACTGCTCGAGAGAAGACATCAAAACCTTGTTCTATAGCAAGATTGTTTTTGAAGAACGAGAAAAGGTACAAGCGATGCAGTTTCAGAAAGTTGTAAACGTTTGCTATGCACGTGAAGTCAATTCTGAAAAGATGTGGTAAACGAGGTGGAGAGATTTAGAAAGAGTTGAGTTTCTAAAGGAGGAACAAAGTGCCTCCTACAGATTAGACGCCGGATCCGAAACAAGAGCGACGAAAGAAGCCGTACAAGAACTTCTTCGGTCGGGTGCGTTAAAGTTTTTATGAAGACAGAGTTTTGAAGACTGATACAAGACGAAGACTATATCCAAGGGGGAGTTTGTTGGTGCATAATGTCTATGTCTTAGTCTTAAATCGAGTCTGTTTAGTATAGAGCTGGATAGGATAGCTGAAAGTTGTATTTATGTATTAAGTAGTCAAGTTCGCTCATGGATGCTTATTATGTCAAGTTCGGCCAAACTTGCTAAGGCAAGTTCGGGGGAACTCATACCCATGACCAGCGAACTTGATGTTCTATAAATAGCTAGCTAGTGCTCCTCATTTGTAACTTTGGCATTTTGGAGGCGAAGCTCTGTCAGTTTGTACTCTTGAAGTTTAATCAATGAAACTGATGATTAACTGATAATTCTTGTCTATTGGTAAACACGACGTAATATTTCCGCTATTATGGACGTTAGATATCAAATTTAGGTTCCTTAGCATCGAGGATCGGTCCTACAAGTGTTCTGACCAAAGTACTTCTCAGCTTCATCTTTCTCATCGTCTGATGACCAATCTTCAACGATAACCTTGTTGTAATCATCAGCTTCATATCTACGTTTATAACAATAGTCATTTGGCTCAAGCGTATTCACATTCAACACTTGCTCTTCAAAGTCAAAATCGAACGTTTCAGCATCAACTTCAAGTAGCTTAGCCAAATCTTCTTTCGAGTAATTATGAACGTACTCGCCTTCCTCAACATTGTGTTCGAGCATTAGAATCATTGGCTTTGTAGGAACAGCAGCAACATGCATAGCAGTCGTAATAGCGTCTGTCATATCAACATTTTCTTTCTGCCATGTTTCCCCTGTTTGCTCCCCCTGAGTTTGATCTTCCATTCTATTAGATTCATCATTCAGCAACGAAGAAAAATCCAACTCTTCTGTTACTTTAGAATCAACGACTTTCAGACCTACTCCACCCTGATCATCATTATTATTACCATCATCGTTATCGAAGTTGTTATCAGGATCTAAGTTCGAATTGATTGTTGTTTTTGTTTCAACTAATGGAAAATGATTGGAAAACAGAGAGTAAGTGCAGCGGATTAATGAAAAACTTTTACAACAATCAATTGGTCGTTTGTTTTTATCACCATCATGCTTTCAAGTAATTAAACTATTGCATGTGATTCACAAACTCTTCCTTAGCCCAATAACGATCGTTGGATAGTAAGAAATGAAGAAGATATGCAAAATTGATCTTTTTAAGAAGACAAGTAAAACTGTTACATTGAGCGCCTATTTATACTAACTATCTAACCACTGATCGTCTTTTAATGACGTCATGGTTGATAGTGATAGCTAACAAACGTAACTTACTACAAACACTGCTAGTTTTAACCTATCAGTGCATAGCACTGTTACATTGATTTAACTAATGCTAAACTAAGCACTGCTGGCCATCCTCTGTTCTTGTAATCTTCTATCAGCGGTTGGGAGTTTCTTCTGTCATAGGATAGGTAACAATGTGATTATTGAAAGCATTAAAAGCCTATTAATGGATAGAAACCTCTGATAGCTTGACCAAGGCTAGGATGGTGTGTTTTAACTTTGTTACATCTGTTCCTTTTCAAAGGTCCAATCCCAACAGTCTCCCCCTAGAACAGATGATGCCAAAAACACCTTATTCTTGATTTTATTCCTCAGAAAGAATATTCTTATTTGGCCCTTGAATTGTAGTTCAAAGTTAAGAGATTCTAAATCATCAGCATCCTTCTCAATCTCTAAACTTAGTAGTTCGTGGAAGTCTTCTACTGTAAGCCCATAAGCAGCTTCCATAGATAGTTTAGTAACTTTACCATCAGACTTGAGCAAAGTTAATTCGTGGGTGTCTTTGTCGACCTTCCACTTTAGAATTTTTTGGTCTGAAGGCTTTCTTGAAGGAGCTTTTATTGCTGAGGTTAGGAAGGGAGCTACTCTTGTCAGATCTTCGGCCAACTTGGCACTTCTATCATCTGTTGGATAGTCCATCATATTTTGATCCCTTCTTTGATAAATACTTCCTCCAACTCTCTGTCAACCTTCTCAGACATCTCCTGTTGCCTTTTTCATTTTAGCAAGGCAAGTGTGGATTGGGCAGATGTTGAGCTACGCCTTTTAGAAAGTTGGGCTTTGAGAGCAACATCTTCTTTGGTATAATCAGGTTTGGGAGTCATTGATGGATCCTTTTTCCTTCTAGCTTCAAGCATTTTGTAAGTATCCAACACTCTTATCTCGCCCCATCTCATGACCTGGTTCTTTGACCCATAGTGATTCTGAACTAGCTCTTCCTTCATTCTTCTGAGCTTCAGGGTCTTTTCAGGTACATTCTGTTTGTAATTCTTCCAATCTGGGCATGTAGGTTTGTTGTGAGGATCTTTTGATTGTGATTCTATTCTTGCATTTTCTTCTTGAAGCTCACTCACAGACCAATCTTTGAACTGTGCTCTAGTAGCAGCATATTTCTTTGTTTCCATGATGTGTAAAATGTATTTTTCTTTTAGGAACTTATCATCTGCTTCAGAGATCTTGTTAGATAGATTCTTTGAAAATCTTTCTAGTGACTGGACTTTTCTTAATTGAAATTGATGTTGATTCTGCACTTCTCTATCATTTTTGCCTTTGGACAACTTCTTTGAAATATCCTCTGCCTGTTTTTCTTTAAATTCCAGATACTGATCAATATTAGCAGGCTTTGGATGACCTTGAAGGGAAGGGAAGTGTCTTTTGTCTGGATCTTCTTCAGCATAGAAAGATATTATTTCTTTTTTAACTGCAGGCAAATCAAGAGGAAATATTATAGCTGCAGGAATCACTTCTTTTGAGGGAGC
The DNA here is from genome assembly GCA_947069175.1 of Scalesia atractyloides. NCBI lineage: Eukaryota > Viridiplantae > Streptophyta > Magnoliopsida > Asterales > Asteraceae > Scalesia > Scalesia atractyloides. Next base: position 21,305,150 of record CAMTDV010000010.1, read on the forward strand.
AGATGTTGCAGTTGGGGAAGTAGAGGTTAGATTTAGCATTGGTGCAAATGCAATAGGCATAGGAGCAGGGATCTTTTCTACATTTATGACCTTTGTGACTTTCCTCCTCTTAAAACTTATTGATGGTGACGATGGGTGGCTTGGAATTCTTGGTGGTGTTGTGTCACACCCCGACTCGCAGCAGAAGACAAATGCAGGGTGCGGCAGACACGTGGTAATTCTCCATAGATTAAAAACATGTTATCATAAATAGAGAGAACCTTGGTTACAACATATTATCAGTGTCATATTACACACCATAAGTTTTAGTACAGTACTACGAGCTATCACAGTTCTTATTCTGCTACAGATCACTACTACAGCCATCCACACGCACGTTCTTTACTCCTCTTTAGTTTTACCTGAAATGCATGTTAGTTTTAAAAAGGTCAGCTAAACACTGCGTGAGTTCCACTGGTTTAATTGCTGTGTGACAATATGTGTTAACAAGTTTAATTGCACGGGTCGTAATCACAATGACGGTCATAGTCATAGTCGCAGATGGAATTACACGAGGACACAAGTGAAACCTGACTGTTTTACCCCGGGCCGTGTCATCCAAGACACTCCCGGCCACCGGACCGTGTCACCAAGACACTCCCGGCCCATCAACTGCGTCATGTGCAGTGCAATGCCCCTTAGCAGTTATACCTAACAACATAACCAAATTAGGACATGTTCAGACCTGGTTGCCGACCTTCCTGTCGGGCGCGGCCTGGGTTTGTCAGACCAATAGTACTATTCACTGCCCATGGCTTATGCTAATCACTTGTAGAGGGGAGGTAGTTCGTGTGTTAGATAATTCACATCATAAGTTGGTGCAATTAACACAGTTTCATAACATGCTAATCATCTCAGAAACAGTAACACAGTTTAGAAGCGGGAGAGTAAAACTCACTCCCAATTTTGTGCAATGTTCACAGTTTGTAACAAGTTCAGGTGTTAGGGAAGTGAAATTCCCTTCATAAGTATGTGTAATCAACACAGTTTGTAACATGCATTCCACCCCAAGTAAAACAATAAAACAGTTAAAAGCGGGGTAGTGAAACTCACATTGCCAATAGGGGTCTCAACACACGAGTGGTGGAATAGCTGGATCAACTTTAGTAACACACATGCAAGCATAGACTCAAATCAGTATCTAAGTTGGTAATCGTCAAAACTTGGATCTGGTCAGGAGTTTTTACTCCGGATTGAGTCTATAGGACACTGGTATGGTGATGGACATCTGGGTAGTATTAGTTTTTAGTTTGGCTTCCGGACACCGGTTCGCTTGCCAGCCAAAGTCAGTAGTTTAATGTGTTCGGATAATGGTACAAGAATACCAGTAGTGCCAACACGTGGTTATTCAAGAATGATTAACTTTCATTAAGGGAGTTTGAGTGTTTGGAGGGTCTAAGTTGCCCAATTTTGTGTTTCCATTTTCACCATCGGGAATTCTCTCGAATTGTCTTAGAGCACACCCATGGTGCCCAAATTGCCCGGGAATCTTCCGGAATACTCCCAGTGCTACAATTATAGTATTTGTCGGGTTGGGTAAGTTCCCAGTTCTGACAGGTTCGTTATACGGTAAACTGTCAAAAATGATCTACATAACTTATTTTTAATCTAAATAAATTCCCATTTAATCTAGAATTGGAGTAAAAATCTATAAAAATTTATATAACTCAGTAAAAATCAGTAGATTATGAGATAAATTTCTAGGAATTTATTTTGGGAGTTTTGTTATTTAAATAAATTATTTATAAACCCATTTTTAACCACTTAATTAACATAAAATACTTTCAGAACTTCAAAAGTTCCAAAAAAATTCCTGAACCTTCTATACATGTCCAGGAACATCTCTAAAAACTTTGAGAATTTTCCAATTTCATTTCGGTGGGTTTCCGGCTACCGAAACTCCCAAAAACACGGATTTTTAACCTAAACCAAAACTCAACCAACGGACTCCGATTTTGTCCAGATCAATCCCCATATGGGGAATGATCTGGACTCCGAATTTTTAACTGTTTTACCTAAAGAATTTGGGGAAAAATATAAAACAGATTCCATAAATCTGTAAAATTTAGTGATTTATGGAATCCGTTTAATATTTTTTCCCAAATTCTTTCGGTAAAACAGTTAAAAATTCACCAAAAATCGTAGAAAATTCCAAAAATTCTAAACTTTTACATGGATCTTCCTGACAGTACCCCACATCAGCATACCAAATTTCAGCTCAAACCAAGTTACAAAGACCAAGTTATAGGCAAAACTATTTTCTGCCTAGCCTAGATTCAGTTTTCGGGTGATATACCTAGCGATTCTTCCGTTTCCAAGCGTTTATCTTGATCCCAAAAGTGTGTAAAGGCTATATTCAGTACCTACACAAATATGTTAGAACTTCGATCAATCAAGCTTTAATTCATTGTTTTTCGCTTAATCGAATAGTTAAGCGATTTTTGTCGAATAAGAGTTGGTTAGGGTATCAAATCCTATTGATTAGCAACTATGGCTGCCATATAACACCAAGGGTGTATGTGGTGTTCATGATCAGCCCTAAAACTTATTTAAATCCCCAAAATTCATGGATTAAAAAGCGTTTTTCGGCTAGAAATCGTGTTTAATCGAAGAAATGGACTTAGAATTATGAGTATTAAGGCTAATATCTTTGAATTAGAACTTGTTTATGGAAGAATTCAGCAGAGAGTGGAAGTTGAGATCAGATTTTTCAGTGGTGATGTTGAAATTTTTTATTAAAAATAAAAGAAAAAGAATAAAAAAAACATTTATAACCATGGGGGTGGTGGTGGCGGCATAGAGGTGGGCCCCTAGGGCCACCTCGTGCTTCATTTCATGTGCGTGAAGATGACGTTTATCCTACAGATAAGTATGGGTTCGTTTTGGGTTCGGCGCGCGTTCTCGATTTGCTTGATGGGCTCCGTTTTGCGCGAACTTAGTGTTAAAACACTCGGTTTTAAAAATTATGCATAACCGTCTAAAACTCCGAACCCAGTTATGTTTTAATCATAAAAGTCTCGTTTGACGTTCGTTTAAGTGTTTTAAGCTTGATTGATCGTTTCTTGCACATTCGGTTGCCTTAAGTTATGCCCGGAACGAAAGCGTTTCTCCAACCGGGAGCTGCTTCGTTTAGCGTGCCCGGGCTTGATTATTTTTAAACCTTATATCACAGTTTATGGCACAAATCTAAGTTATTCCTGAAACTCGGAATCTTAAATAAGGCTACGAATAATCTAATAATCAACGTCAAAGGTCTAATGAGCTGTTAAACGTCAAGTCTCCGTTTAACACGTGGTTCAAGGCTAAGGATGCCAACCTCACATCGTTGGTCCTTAGTAGTGTCTTGTCAACCATGACGTGCTCTCAGATTCCTCCGAGATATAACATATATTGTTTCGCACAACACACAAATCATGAAATTTCACAAGGTTTACTCACAATTATAGTTTTAGTCATGCTTTAAGTTTAGTACCAATTAAGGTATACCTGGTTTCGTCATGGGTATCACAGTTTCCCCTGGTTAAGAAATTTCGTCCCCAAAATTTACTTTGTCACACTAGGGAAGAGGTGAGGGTATTTTCTACGGAATTCATCCTTCCATTCCCATGTATATTCAGGCCCTTGTTTAGAGTTCCACCGGACTTTAACCAGTGAAATTTTGTTATGTCTTAACTGCTTGACTCTACCATTAACTATTTCCACCGGCAATTCAACAAAGTGGAGCCTATCGTCAACGTGTATGTCTTCCAAAGGTACCTAGGTAGCTTCGCCTGACATGCATTTCTTCAGGTTTGATACATGGAAGACATCATGAATGGCACTAAATTCGGTTGGTAACTTCAACCGATACGCTACCGGACCTACCTTGGCTAAGACCTCGTATGGCCCAATGTAGCGTTGGGCTAGCTTTGCTGCCTTTCCAAATCGGATAATGCCCTTCCACGGCGATACCTTTAACAGAACTCGTTCACCTATTTCAAACGGCAATGGTTTTCTGCGTACATCAACCCAACTCTTCTGTCGACTCTGGGCGGCTTTCAGACGGTTCCTGAACTAGTCCAGATCCCGTCAGTTGCGTGTCACCCACTTCGGCCCAGCAAAGTGGTGATCAACACTTTCGACCGTATAGGACCTCATACGGGGCTGCTTGAATGCTACTATGGTAACTATTGTTATACGAGAATTCAATAAGTGGAAGATGCTTGTCCCAGCTTCCTCCAAAGTCTAGGACACAGGCCCGAAGCAAGTCTTCTAGTGTCTGGATCGTGCATTCCGATTGGCTATCGGTTTGAGGATGATAAGCAGTGCTCAGATCGATTCGCATCCCCAATGCTTATTGTAGTTTCTGCCAGTATCGCGAAGTAAAGTGGCCGTCTCGGTCGGAAATAATATCAATCGGGACACCATGTCTAGCTACTATCTCTTTTATATAAATTACGGCCAACTGGTCGGTCCTATAAGTCGTATGGATCGGAATAAAATTTGCGGATTTGGTCCATCGATCTACGATTACCCAGATCGCATCATGACCACGAGGTGTTTTTGGAAGATGGGTCACGAAATCCATCGTCATTTGTTCCCACTTCCACTGAGGTATCTCGGGTTGTTGCAACATCCCCGAGGGTTTTTGATATTCGGCCTTGATTCACGCACAAGTCAAAGATTAGCTCACGTATTCGGCCACGTCCTTTTTCATTCCCGACCACCAATAAAACTCTTTCAGGTCATGGTACATCTTATCCGTACCGGGATGAATCGAATATTTCGATTTATGAGCCTCGTCCATTATTAATTGTCTCAGCTCCGCACTTGCAGGAATCCACACCCGATTCTTAAAGTACAATACCTCATATGTTTTCCTCACAAAACTTTTCTCGTTCCCCTGCAATCCTTCACTGGGTAACTCGCTTCCCTTCAGGGCTTGCATCTGCGTGTTCCGGATTTGATCTATCAGGCTTGTCTGCACGATCATTCCCAAGGCTCTCACTCGCAAGGGCTTAATTCGATCCTTTCTACTCAGCGCATCTGCTACTACATTAGCTTTCCCGGGTGGTACTTTATCTCATAATCATAATCATTTAACAATTCCACCCATCTGCGCTGCCTCATGTTCAAGTCGTTTTGATCGAAAATATGTTGAAGGCTTTTGTGATCGGTATGTATAGACACTTGGTGCCATATAAATAATGCCTCCAAATCTTTATTGCGAATATAACTGTTCCTAGTTCCAGGTCATGAGTCGTGTGATTCTTTTTGTGCACCTTCAATTGTGTAGAAGTGTACACGATAACTTTATTCCTTTGCATAAGGACACATCCAAGCCCTTGTCGCGATGAGTCGCAATATACGACAAATTCGTCATTGCCTTCGGGTAACGTCAAGATTGGGGCCTCACATAACTTTTTCTTTAACAGCTGAACTGCTGTTTCCTAGTCTTCACCCCATTCATACTTCCTATCCTTTGGCGTCAATGCGGTCAGCGATTGGGCAATACTAGAGAAGTTTTCAGTGAAGCGATGATAATACCCTGCCAATCCTAAGAATTGGCGTATTTCTTTTGGGGATTTCGGCGCTGGCTAGTTCTTGATTGCTTCTATCTTGCTTGGATCTACATGAATTCCATACCGATCCACCACATGCCCGAAAAATTATACGGCTTGTAACAAAAAGTCACACTTAGACAACTTAGCGTATAGTTGTTCGGTCCGTAGTATCTCTAAGATAGCACACAAATGATGCTCGTGCTCGTCCTTACTCTTGGAGTAGATCAAAATATCGTCAATGAAGACGATGAAAAATTTGTCAAGGCATGGCTTACATACCCTGTTCATAAGGTCCATGAACACCGCGGGTGCGTTATTTAACCCAAAGGGCATAACTAGGAATTCGTAGTGGCCATAGCGAGTTCGGAATGCGGTCTTAGGAATATCGTCCTCTTGGACCTTTACTTGATGGTAACCCGACCGAAGGTCTATCTTAGAAAAGTATCGGGCTCCTTGCAACTGATTAAAGAGATCAATTCTCGGAAGAGGGTAACGATTCTTGGTAGTGTCTTTATTAAATTCCCTGTAGTCAATGCACATTCAGAAGCTACAGTCCTTCTTTTTACAAACAAAACTAGGGCTCACCAGGGGGAATAACTAGGACGGATAAAACCACGATCGAGTAACTCTTACAACTGCGTCGATAGCTCTTGCATCTCGGACGGTGCAAGACGATATGGGGCCTTGGCAACGGGTGCCATTCCAGGTATTAAGTCGATGCGAAACTCGACTTGCCGATTGGGCGGTAATCCGGGCAGTTCCTCCGGGAACACATCAGGGTATTCACATACTACCGGGATGTCCTCAATACGCTTTTGGGCTGGCTCCTCCGATGTGATGCTAGCTAAGAACACGTCACATCCCTGTCGTATACACTTCAACGCCTTAAGGTGAGATATAAGGTTCAACGTGGCGCCTAACTTTTCTCCTTGTACCATAATTGCATCCGTGGGGGATAAAGGAATCTTCACAACCTTTTGTTCGCATAACACCTCCGCATGATGGTTGGACAACCAGTCCATTCCTACGACAATATCAAAACTACCCAATTCTACTGGTAACAGGTCAATAGTAAACTGGTAAGCGTTAAGGGTTATAGGGCAATTAATAATGAGTTGGTGACTGGTAACTAGTTTCCTTCTGGCAAGTTCAACGGTATAGGGTTGTTTCAGGTCAACAGCAGGCATATTCAAGAGTGGCAAAAATGCAATCGACACATAACTTCTATCGGCTCCCGTATCAAATAATACTGAAGCAAATTGATTGGAAACGAGGAACGTAACTGAAACCACGTTGGGATCCTGGCGTGCATCACAAGGTCCCATGACAAAGGCATGGCCTCGAGCTGCATTCGAGGTAGATGCTTGGTTCTGGGTGTTCCTTTCCGCCATCTGCTGAGCTAACTTCGGACAACTATTACGAAAATGCTCTGTGCTGCCACATCCAAAGCATGCACGGGGATAGGCCACCTGTGGTGCTGGTTGTTGAGGTCGCTGCTGAAAAGGTTGAGGCCTGGGAGGTTGAAAACGGGTTGGTTTGGGATTAGGTTCCATGGGCACCCTACAATTTTTGGCATAATGTCCACTTCTATGACACCTCGAGCATATCATTGCTCGACACCCACCAAAGTGGTGGTAAATACACTTGTTGCACTTTGGAGACTTTCCTTTTTAGCTTTCAGAATTACCCGTGGGGGTAGTCATGGCGTAGTTTTGGCTGGTATTCCTCCCCCTTTTCGGCGCTGCTGCCCTTGCGCGACTATTTTCCGAGGCCTCCCGCTTGTTCCCAGCCGGCTCTCCCGGGATTGTTAGAATCTTATGCCTAACCATGTCATATATAACGGTACCTGACCTTGCTACCACCTCGTGCATGGTTCGGTATTCCACCGAATTAATGATACTCCTTACTTCTAGGGCCAACCCCCAGATATACCTTTTGATCCTCTTGGACTCTGGTCGGACCATGTCTGGCAGAATACGCGCCAGCTCATTAAAGCGGTTGGTATATCCTGCAAGATCAGCGCCTTGCATCTGCAGGTTCCAGAACTCGTGCTCAAGTTTCTTAATTTCATGGGTTGGACAAACCCTTTCCCTCATCAGTATCTTGAGATCATCCCAAGTCATTGCATTAATCGCGTCCTGTCCGCGAGTTTGAACAGTAGTGTTCCACCAATTTAAAGCATGGTCAATAAAGGTACAGGTGGTATACTTAACTGCGCAATTAGTAGGACAATTACTTATGTTAAGTACTGATTATGACTTCTCGACCCATTTCACAAACCCGTTGGGTCCCTCAGTACTATTGAATTCCATCGGTTTGCATTCCAATAAATGCTTATATGTGCAAACTGGCCTACAATTATTCTGATTATCGTTCTGACCAACCGGTCCTGGTTGCGGGTTCGGCTGCGGGTTCGCATTAATACCGGCGCTAACCTGCGCCACAATCGTAGGGATAACAGTTTGGAGTTGTTGCGATTTCATTTGCGCAATATCTGCCTCAGTCATCTGTGGGGCGCATTTCGGGGCCATTCTATTATAAACAATAGATATCTAGGTATCAATTTCACGTATCTAGTTAACACATATCACATATTTGGTCAAAACATATCACACACATGAATCCATGGCACAAATAGTCAAACGCAGCGTCATATATATGTAATGTCATTATCATACCAGCGTCAAAATTTGCACATAGACTTAACCCATAAGGGCCAGTGCTTAGATGTGCTATCAAAATGTGTCACCACAGTGACGTACAGACTCGATGCAACAAAAGTACTAACCAGTAGAACGTGAAAATACTATGACTGCATCACTACCTCGACATGGGTACAACCCAGTGCTTGGTAGGATGTACAAAAGATACATCATCTCTATTTATACTGAAAGAAAACCATACTAAGAACGCCACATCCACCATGCCAATCCTCCAAAACCTTCAACCAAACCTAAAATCGCACCGATGCATCCGTATACCAACGCACGGAAATGATCCTGCTCATGGTGAACATACCCCATGCCCTGCTGTAACGCGATGATCGTCTGCTGTAAGACGATCAAGTAGTCTCCCATCGACCTCCGCTGCTGCTCATCCTCATCCCGTGCCATGCGTAGTAAGGAAATATGCTCGAACAGAAATCCCATCAAGTTGCTCTCGGTGATGGGAGCAGGCACCTCCTGAGGAGGAACAGGTATACCCCAGACAGGTGGAGAAGGCTCTCTAAATGGCTGAGAAGGGGCCCCTCGCTCATATGTGTGAAACGGGGAAAGGTCCTCCCGAGGTGGGGTGTCAGAAAACGAGCAGTGAAGTGCTGTTGGGTCCCTATAGGTACGGGTGTCGGACGAATAGGGGACGTGGGTGGTGTGAACAAGGGCATAGGCGTAAGTACCCTCCGACGAGCCGTCTGTCGGAGGCCAAAAATGGGTATCTCAAGTAGGCTAGATGAGGAAGGTGAATAAGTACTCGAAGTGGAAGGAGTGTAAGGGTCAGGCGGTGTCTCGGGTGACAGTAAGCGGGGTGCTACCGGCTCCCACTCCCAATGCCCCTTGTTGGGAGTAGGGCTCCTAGGGATAGGTCCTACGGGTATGACAACATCTGGAGTACGACTATGCTCCGAGGAGCTAGTCGGGTGGTGTGATGGTGAACGGTAGGCGCTCGAGGCCTCCCCCGCGTGCCTAGTACGAAGTCTGGGTGGGTACGGACCACAACAATCCCCAGAGGGATCGGGCGAGTAACTTGATGACAAGAGGGGTGTCAGCGGATCCTCCTCAGGATCAGTCTCCATATGCGAAGTCGCATGGTGACTCGAATGATCAGACATGCTACCTTAAAAAGAAAACCACACATAATGCTGATTTGACTGACCCAAAATACTGAACTCAACATTCCACAAATATACACATAAGTACGTATTGCACGCAGTTTCAATTTTTAAGATTTATAAAAATTACTTGCGGTTGGTGACGTTAGTAGACGGATTTCCGTCCTATCTCAATGACGTTCCCAGAATCCCCAAGTATGAGCAGATAAATTATGGTGTTTCGGACCACAATAATTTATTTGCCCCACCGGGGTTTCTTTGGATTCTAGGTTCTTTGGAGATACCTAGTTCGCTATAATCGAAGGCTCTGATACCATCTTCTGTCACACCCCGACTCGCAGCGGAAGACAAATGCAGGGTGCGGCAGACACGTGGTAATTCTCCATAGTTTAAAACATGTTATCATAAATAGAGAGAACCTTAGTTACACCATATTATCAGTGTCATATTACACACCATAAGTTTTAGTACATTACTACGAGCTATCACAGCTCTTATTCAGCTACAGATCAGTACTACAGCCATCCACACGCACTTTACTCCTCTTTAGTTTTACCTGAAATGCATGTTAGTTTTAAAAAGGTCAGCTAAACCCTGCGTGAGTTCCACTGGTTTAATTGTTATGTGACAATATATGTTAACAAGTTTAATTGCACGGGTCGTAATCACAATGACGGTCATAGTCATAGTCGCAGATGGAATTACACGAGGACACAAGTGAAACCTGACTGTTTTACCCCGGGCCGTGTCATCCCAGACACTCCCGACCACCGGACCGTGTCACCAAGACACTCCCAGCCCATCAACTGCGTCACGTGTAGTGCAATGCCCCTTAGCAGTTATGCCTAACAACATAACCAAATTAGGACACGTGTAGACCTAGTTGTTGACCTTCCTATCGGGCGCGGCTTAGGTTTGTCAGACCAATAGTACTATTCACTGTCCACGACTTATGCTAATCACTTGTAGAGGGGAGGTAGTTCGTGTGTTAGATAATTCACATCATAAGTTGGTGCAATTAACACAGTTTCATAACATGCCAATCATCTCAGAAACAGTATCACAGTTTAGAAGTGAGAGAGTAGAACTCACTCCCAAATTGGTGCAATGTTCACAGTTTGTAACAAGTTCAGGTGTTATAGAAGTGAAATTCCCTTCATAAGTCTGTGTAATCAACACAGTTTGTAACATGTATTCCACCCCAAGTAAAACAATAAAACAGTTAAAAGCAGGGTAGTGAAACTCACAGTGCCAATAGGGGTCTCAACACACGAGTGGTAGAATAGCTGGATCAACTTTAATAACACACATGCAAGCATAGACTCAAATCAGTATCTAAGTTGGTAATGGTCATAACTTGGATCTCCGTAGTATTAGTTTTTAGTTTGGCTTCCGGACACCGGTTCGCGTGCCAGCCAAAGTCAGTAGTTTAATGTGTTCGGATAATGGTATAGGAATACAAGTAGTGCCAACACGTGGTTATTCAAGAATGATTAACTCTACACTATGGGAGTTTGAGTGTTTGGAGGGTCTAAGTTGCCCAATTTTGAGTTTCCATTTTCACCGTCGGGAATTCTCTCGAATTGTCTTAGAGCACACCCATAGTGCCCAAATTGCCCAGAATCCCCCAGAATACTCCCAGTGTTACAATTATAGTATTTGTCGGGTTGGGTCAGTTCCTAGTTCCGGCAGGTTCGTTATACGGTAAATTGCCGAAAATGATCTACATAACTTATTTTTAATCCAAATAAATTCCCATTCAATCTAGAATTGGACTAAAAATCTGTAAAAATTTATAAAACTCAGTAAAAATCATTAGATCAAGAGATAAATTTCTGGGAATTTATTTTCGTAATTTTATTATTTAAATAAATTATTTATAAACCCATTTTTAACCACTTAATTAACATAAAATACTTTCAAAACTTCAAAAGTTCCGCAAAAATTCCTGAACCTTCTATACATGGCCAGGAACATGTCCAAAAATTTTGAGAACTTTTTGATTTCATTTCGGTGTGTTTCCGGCCTCCGAAAACTCCGAAAAACACAGAATTTTAACTCAAACCAAAACTCAGCCAATGGACTCCTAGTTTTCCAGATTATTGCTCAAATGTTCCTTAGTGTCTCTGTAAAATATGGTGATTTATTGAATCCGTTTGGTATTTTTCACGAAATTCTTTCCGTAAAACAGTTAAAAATTCAACAAAAATGATAGAAAATTCCAAAAATTCTAAACTTTTATGTGGTCCTTCCTGACACTACGCTACATCACCATACCAATGTTCAGCAAAATCCAAGTTACACAGACCAAGTTATAGGCAAAACAATTTTCTGCCTAGCCTAGATTCAGTTTTCGGGTGATATACCTAGCGATTCTTCCGTTTCCAAGTGTTTATCTTGATCCCAGAAGTGTGTAAAGGCTATATTCAGTACCTTTACACCAAGTACAACCCAAATATGCTAGAACTTAGATCAAAAAAGCTTTAATTCATTATTTTTCAGTTAATCGAATAGTTAAGCGATTCTTGTCGAATAAGAGTTGGTTAGGGTATCAAATACTATTGATTAGCAACCATGGTGGCCATATAACACCAGGGGTATATGTGGTGTTCATGTCCAGCCCTAAAACTTGTTTAAAACCCCAAAATTCATGGATGAAAAACCGTTTTTCGGCTAGAAATCGCGTTTAATCGAAGAAACGGACTTAGAATTATGAGTACTAAGGCTAATACCTTTGAATTAGATCTTTTTTATGGAAGAATTCAGCTGAGAATGGAAGTTGAGAGCATGTTTTTGAGAGGCGATTTTGAAATTTTTTATTAAAAATAAAAGAAAAAGAATAGAAAAAACATTTATAACCATGGGGGGGTGGTGGCGGCGGCATAGAGGTGGGCCCCTAGGGCCACCTCATGCTTCGTTTTACGAGCGTGAAGATGATGTTTACCCTACAGATAATTGTGGGTTCGTTTCGGGTTCGGCACGCGTTCTCGATTTGCGTGACGGACTCCGTTTTACGCGTACTTAGTGTCAAAAGACTCGGTTTTAAAAATTATGCATAACCGTCTAAAAATCCGAACCAGTTATGTTTTTATCATAAAAGTCTCGTTTTTAAGCTTGATCGATCGTTCCTTGCACAGTCGGTTGCCTTAAGTTATGCCCAGAACGAAAGCGTTTCCCCAACCGGGAGCTGCTTCGTTTTGTGTGCCCGGGCTTTGATTATTTTTAAACCTTATGTCACAGTCTATGACAAAAATCTAAGTTATTCCTGGAACTCGGAATCTTAAATAAGGCTACGGATAATCTAATAATCAACGTCAAAGGTCTAATGCGCTGTTAAACGTCAAGTCTCCGTTTAACATGTCGTTCAAGGCTAAGGATGCCAACCTCGCATCGTTGGTCCTTAGTAGTGTCTTGTCAACCATGACGTGCTCTCAGATTCCTCCGAGATATAACATATATTGTTTCGCACAACACACAAATCATGAAATTCACAAGGTTTACTCACAATTATAGTTTTAGTCATGCTTTATGTTTAGGACCAATTAAGGTGTACCTGGTTTCATCATGGGTATCACATGTTGGTAGTTGTTGTGTGGAAGTGGGAAAAGTGAGGATGGCAGTGGTTGTAATAACATCTGCTGCAACCTCTGCTATGTTAACAGATGTTAGCACAACAGTTGCTTTAACATCTGCTGAGATAGATATGGGTTTTGTGTGAGAAGATGTGGTTGATTTTGCAGAAGCAGAGGGTTTTGTGGTTGGATTGGTAGCATCTTTAGTTTTGAGAGGTATGGATTCTTGTTGCCTTGCTTTTGTAGAAGTTCTCCTCTTTGTTGAGGTACTAGTCTCTCCCTTTTCTAACTGCTGATCAATCTTTTTCTCAACCAGCACCTTACCTTCATCAAACACAACCTTCTTATTGGACTTCTTTGCCCTTGCCAAGATATCTCAGTTAAGTCTTGTTTCTTTGAACCGCCTGGCTTAGGGATATTCACTCTAGGCCTTGCCTTATCATCATCCATCTTCAACTATTTGTTTCCCAAAGGTTTCTCCCCCTTTTTGGCTTCATCTGGACTTACAAAATTACAGTAGGAGTAGATTTACCAGTGGTGGTGAGCAAGTGGGCTTTGATTGCCTTGATATCTGCAGCAATATCATTGTATCTTGCATCAACCATATTCCTGAGTTCCATCAGCTGATGCTTATGTTTTTGCTCCAGGAAATGTTTCTCTTGTTGAAAGATTGGAGTTATTGCAGATTTGAGCACAGTAGTGGTTGGAACAAGGGGTTGGCTCTGAATAGTGATAAACTGTTTCACAAGATCTATAATTTCATCAACAGTGGTTTCAACATTGGTAACCCTCTCCGTCAATTCTTGGTATTTTAGCTCATCACCTAACTTAATAGGATCATCTGAACTCCTACCAGATGTGGTAGTTGTATCTAAGATATCATGAGCATGTGGCTTGCCACTTGCTTTAATCTTAGATGCCCTTTTGTCTTGGTTCTGGGGACTTCCCACTGGAGCAGAGGTTATCGTAGTAGCCTCAACAGTGGTTGACTTCAACAAGGTCTTAGCTATATAACCACTGTCCAATTGAGAACTAGGGAGTTCAGCAATTCTAGTGGCTGCCATTGTTGAACTATCATCAAGGGTTACATGTAACCCAAGGGATATAGCCTCTTTAGTTGCTGATGGGCTAGCATTTAGAAATAAGTCAGACCCAGCTTCTGGTTGAAGTATATTCTCATTGATGGGTTGGTGAGAAGTACTGGATAATGTCTGCTCAATATCTATTGCATTCAGCAAGGGTTACATTGTAGGTGGGAGTGATGGCATTGGTGAGAGTGGTTGTGTAGAAAACGACATTGCCCTGTGAGAGGGGCTGTGGAAGATAGAACCAAGTGATCTTAGAGCTATATAGTTTGGTGTCCCTGTGCCTACAACCTGATCCTTTTGTGAGGATGCAGGAGGAGTTTCAAAGCCGGTTTGAGATCTTTCTACCATCTGTTGTGAAGAAGTAGCAGCAGTGGTTGGTGACTTTGGTGGTGTCACAGGGTTTACCTCTGGGATCTCATCTTCTGGAGGACCCTTTTTGGGTTTGATGGGTTTTCGGGATGCTCTGGATGGTTTCTTTTTGGAGATTTTAGGTGTGGGTTTCAGAGCAGCTATTATGTTGCCCTGATCACCTAGAGAAGTGGGCTTACTAGCAGAAGGTTGAGTTTGAACATTTTGTTCTTTTGAAAGTTGCTCAGCCACCTCTACTTCTGTTTTTGAAACTTTGTCTTGATTTGTTATATGTCTAAACGTTTCATGGTTTAGGCTGCCAGAGTTTGTAACTGCGCCTTGTTTACTTGCGTTTGATTTGATCTTATTTTGCAAGTAAACACTCATGAATCTTGGATGTATCAAGAAAGCTTTTCCTTTTTGAAATATTTTTAAAATTAATTACAAGATCATTGAATAGCACCTGGAAAAAGTTAAATCCGAACCAGTTAAAATTGCAAAACCCAAATATTGCATGTTCAATGGAATCTCGTTGAAAGAAGTTGTTTTGGCAGAGACAAAAGTAAGTAAAGTGTGGAAAAAGAATTTCATCTCCGCAGGAAAGTTGGGTTTAAAAATTGTCATACCTTTCAATTGTCCGGTGTAACCTCTTTCAACAAACTCATGTTGCATCTCCCTCAAAGGAAATGATACCGGATGTTGCATATCATTTAACATGAAGACTTGGGAGATAGATTGTGGGCTTATTTGTAGTTGTGTGCCACCAACCTTGGAAGTAATGGAATAGGGCACATCATCAGCGGATGAGTGTACTTTAGCATTTGCCAAAAATTCTTTTAAAGAATCGATGTAAACTAGGGCTTTGACTTCCAACATGTGTTTGAATTTTGATTCTTTTAGAATCCGGATCATTGGATGATAACTAATGTTTGCATCGGTTTCTTCGAGAATAGCAGTGTAATTGTGTGGTGTTTTGATGATGAGGACAAATGGGGGTTGTTCTTGTGTCGAATCGATTTGGTTTTAGGAGCCATGGTTTTGGATGATTTTTGAAAGAAAGGCTTGAAAAATTTGGAATCGCATAAGAAAAGTGAAACCTCTGTTTGAGGATAGAACAGGGTTTTATAGGGTTTTTCAAAAACTGCACTTGACGTGGCGTCTGATGCAACATCTGTCGAATAACATCTGTCCACGTGTAACCTCTATTGGCAATGGAAAACAGTTGTTTGGCTAACCACTGTTAGAGCAAGACTACCAGTGGTTGGGACCAAATTAATATTAGCAGAGGTTTGCAGCAGGGGATAGATTTTTTCAAAACAATAGTGTTTTTGTGCTATCAGAGCTTTGAACAGACTTTAAGGATTTTATTGAAAAATTCAGTTTTAACTATTTTTAAGGATGAATTTCTGATTTTTCTAAAAACATTTTATTGCTATTTACACATGAATCACAAGAAAAGTTGTTTTTTTTAATCCATGTTTAGCATTCCAAGCCTAGATATCAAATTGTCAAATGTGGAAGCATGAAGTGCTTTTGTCAACACATCTGCTAGTTGATCCTTGGTATGGACATGTTGTAAAGAAATCAGACCTTTTTCATAGCAATCCCTCACAAAATAATGTCTGATGTCAAAGTGCTTGGTGGTGGAATGTGAAACTGGATTTTTGATGATGTTTTCAGTTGCTTGACTATAAATTTTGAGAGGAGTCCTCAAAGCAGTCACACCAAAATCCAAGAGTTGATTTTGAAGCCACAAAATTTGAGCAGTGCAACTTGCAGCAGCTATATACTCTGCTTCAGCAGTCGATGTGGATACTGCAACTGGCTTTTTAATTTGCCAAGACACTAAGCAATCCCTAGGAATTGGGCTCCTCCAGATGTGGACTTCCTTGTTGTTTTACATCCAGCAAAGTCACTATCAGAATATCCTACAAGCTCATTGTTACCGTTAGCTGGATACCAGAAACCAAGTGTCGGAGCACCTTTTATGTATCTGAATATCCTTTTTACAGCAATAAGATCTGATTTTCTTGGCATTGACTGTGATCTGGCACAAACACGTGTGGCAAACATAATGTTTGGCCGTGATCCAGTTAGGTACAATAAAGACCCAATCATGCTTCTATGCAATGTTTGATCAACAAGATCATCTCTGCCATCTACAGTGACTAGCTTGGATGTTGCCATGGTTGTGCTGCAAGGTTTACAATCATTCATATCAAATTTCTTAAGTAGTTCTTTCACGTACTTATTTTAATGAATGAAAGTGCCTTTTTGCATTTGTTTGACTTGCAAACCAAGAAAACATTGCAACTCACCCATTGCACTCATCTCAAACTCTGCTGCCATAAGTTTTCTGAACTCTTCACACATGGCAGTGCATGTGGATCCAAAAATGATGTCATCCACATAAATCTAGACAAGCATCATATCTTTTCCTTTCCATTTTAAAAATAGAGTTTTATCGATCCTACCTCTGGTAAAACCAATGGATAAGAGAAAAGTGGATAGAGTTTCATACCAGGCTCTTGGTGCTTGTTTTAGACCATACAGTGCTTTGTTTAACCTGTAAATGTGATCAGGATGGAAGTGATCCTCAAATCCAGGAGGTTGACACACATATACTTCTTCCTTGATCTTTCCATACAGGAATGCACTTTTGATGTCCATTTGATACACCTTGATGTTGTGGTTAGCATCAAAGGCTAAGAACAGGCGAATGGCTTATAGCCTTGCTACTGGAGAAAAATTTTCATCATAGTCAATCCCTTCTCCTGTCTATAGCCTTGAACCACGAGCCTTGCTTTGTTTTTGACAACAATACCCCTTTCATCAGTTTTGTTCTTAAAGACCCACTTTGTGCCGATGGGACTCACATCTTTTGGCAGTGGTACAAGTTCTTATACTTGTTATCTCTTGAATTGTAGGAGCTCTTCTTGCATGGCTTCTACCCAGCTGTTGTCTTTCAGTTCTTCTTGGTACTTGACAGGCTGTGTGAGTGATAGAAAACCAGCAAAAAGACAAATGTTTTAGGCTTGGCTTCGTGTGAGCACACCCTCATTGATGTTGCCAATAACTTGATCCAATGGATGGATTTTTAGGAAAATCAAATCACCTTGATATGGAACATGATGTTATTGAATGGCACTTCGTCATACGTATTAAGGGTAGTAAACCGTTGTTAGGCGGTATTTACTACTTGCATCAATGTTCTATGTATCTTGTGCAAGTGGGAGATTGTTGGAATCCGTATGCCCAAGACACATATTAAATTGATGTGGCTAGTACGTTATCATCCAAGTCGGGTCATACCCAATAACAAGCTAGACACACACTTATAATATTTATTTATGATATGATCAAACAAATAAATATTAACACTTAGACTATTTAGAAATTGTTTTTCTAAATAATTTCACTTGAGGAACTAATAAATTATATGGATAATTTATTTTGAGAGTATACTTTATTTTGTTATTTAATGGGTTAAATAACATTATAAAAGGTTATGAGATATTGCATAAAGTCTTGTAAACATTTGATGTTAACTTTATAAAAGTTATAAAATAATACAAGACATAATTTAAAAGAAAATATCTTGCAAATCTTATAAGATCTCACTAAATCCCAAAAAGATCTTATAAGAGATATATGGATATCTTGGAAGATTTTGTGAAATCTTTACAAATCTCACAATATCCAAGAAAAGATCTTACAAGAGATATATGGATATCTTGGAAGATTTGGTGAGATCTTTACAAATCTCACAAAATCCCAAAAAGATCTTACAAGAGATATATGGATACCTTGGAAGATTTTGTGAGATCTTTACAAATCTCACAATATCCAAGAAAGATCTTACAAGACATTATATATAGTGGATGTGATTCATTATTCAAGTAATGGTAATTCTTACACACACATTAAGATTTCAAGTGTAAGAACACTCTTAAATTGTCTCTAGAATTTCAGCCAAAGGTCGGTTGATCGAGAGGTGTTCATAAGTGAAAATCCTTGCAACATAAGCTGTTTGTTGGAAGGTTTGGGGTATACAAGCTTGAGGTCTTCTCCTTTGAAGATTGTCATTCAAGAATCATCATCTTCTTCCATCTCCTAGCTCCTTGAAAGGTCGTTTCTTAAAACATCCTATGGTTGTGGTTTTGATAGCATGCATATTCATATATGGATCCGGGTTTTGGTTTTGCATATAAAATAGGTTTTATATCTTAAAAGTAACATGTTTTAAATAATTTTTCCGTGCGTTTTTCATTTTATATGGATAAAATGGCTTTGATAAACATGACAAAACCCCAACAGTGGTATCGGAGTTGCTTATATGAATGCATGCTTCGAAGGATTTGAAAATTTCAGGTTTTGGGTTTGTAGAAACCCTATGGCCGAAATTTTACACATGGTTCTCCCTTTTTTTGAAGATTATTTTCTTACATGCATAAAGGAATCTTGAAAAACTAAATCATATGGATGATTTGTTTGTTTGGAAAAAAACCCACATTTTTCGGTTTTTCATTCTTCGCCGAAAATATGGGTTATAAAAGGGAACCAATTTTGATCTTGAATAATATACATATGTGGATGTATATTTTGGTGTTCATAACCTAGCCATGACCTTGTGTTTGAATATGTTGAATGATTGTGTTTGTGAATTATATTTAATTATTTCAGTGGGTTGTAATAATTAATATCTTTGTTCTTTCATTTGAAAAATGTGTAATTTATTTATTTTCATCTGGTATGTAAGTAAATAAATTAGTTGCATTTCTTTTACTAAAAAAATGTATTAGGATACTTTATTATAAAAGAAGATGCACACAAAATGCGTTTTTGGTTTTGGCCAATTTTGGGCCTAAAGGACTTCATAGTTCTTAACGGGATTTTAGCCCAATAACCAAAACTTTGAAGCCCAAAGGAGTTTGGAGCTGAATTTAAAGATCATTTGGAATCCCAAAGAAAGTGAAGAAATCACAACACAAAAGGATGACTTGAAGCATTTGGATGCGGGTTCAAGTGGGAGTTCAACGACACATTTCTTGTGTCAATATTCACCCTTTAGGAAGACCTCTTGGCACAATTGTTTCGGCTAACAAGTGTTGCCAAAAATAGTTGGCTATGGTTATGCACCTATTTTGTGTGTTATGATTGTATGGTTGTTTTTTTATGGTTGTTTAGATGATATTTGGTTATGCATGCTTAACAACTTATAATCCATAACAAGCTTAAAATTGGTTCTTTAAAAATCATTAAAGTGGTTAATAAAATGGTTTTATTAAAATTAATGATTTTATAATAAAATGGGTTTTATTAAAAGAACCTTGAAAATTGGTTTTCACTGAGGTACCATGAATTTGAATGCATGCAAATGTATGGTACATAAAGTTTTCTAAAACTAGAATTTTTTGAAAACTTAAATCCCTTTTATAAAACGAGTCGAACACCATCCTTTTACACAACACTCGAATCACTTGGGAATTCTTTGTGGGATAATGGTCACCTAACCATATTTGAAGCAACTTGTGTGTTTGAGGTAGGCTTACCATATTTGTGGGATAAAGCTCACCTAACCACTTGTATGTGTAAACTTACATGTGTGTGTAAGTAGGACGACTTGATTTGGAAACCATTTGATTAGGGTCACCGAAGCATGGCGTACAAAGGTGTTGATGGGATTAAACATGCCAGCTAAACATAAAGATGTTTAACCGATCCCATATGGCTAAAAATTGCAAAGGATTGCAATTGTCAAACGTTGACTACCTTGCTAATTTAAATAATAGGATAAAGGTCACCTAACCAGTATTTAAATGTAACGTTGGATTCTAGATTTTAATTATTAATTGTCTATGAGACACAAAAGGGTATTAATGATTAACATTTAATAATATCGAAAATACGAAAATTGAACTTTGTTAAAATTTTGTAGATGGCCGCTAACAATGCAAACACAATTACCCAAACCGTCCGTAACCTGTCACTAAGAACCATCCTTGAAAAAGATCGTCTCAACCATAACAACTTCATGGATTGGTATCGAAACTTGATAATCGTTCTCAAGAAAGAAAAGATATCATATGTGTTGGACGATCATATTCCCGATGAACCTAACGTGGATGATGTGGAAGCCTATAACGATTGGGTTAAGCATACCGAGGACTCCATGCAAGCCTCTTGCCTCATGTTGGGAACTATGATTCCCGAGATTCAAAAGGATTCTGAACATCACGGGGCGTACGACATGATTACCCAATTGAAGGAAATGTTCCTTCAACAAACTAGGGTAGAACGCTTCGATACGGTTCGGGCGCTTTACGCATGTCGAATGGAGGAAACCCAATCGGTCTCATCTTATGTCCTTAAGATGAAGAGCCACATTGATCGCCTCGAAAGGCTCAATTGTCCCGTCTCTAAAGAGTTGGCTACGGATTTGATCCATGCAATGCTCAAAACGGCCGAAGCGGGCATGGGTAAAAAGGCTTTACTCGTTCTAACGATCAATGAGGGATGCAACAAGAAGAGGCCCCACCCCAAGTTCAAGGCAAGTTTTGCCAAAAGGAAGGGCCAAGTCAAAGGGAAAGGGAAAGGAAAGGTTAAAGCGGAACCCACGAAACCAAAGGAAAAGAAGCAAAAGGTTGCTTCGACTGACCAATGCTTTGAGTGTGGAGAGATAGGACATTTGAAAAGGAATTGTCCAACCTATCTCAAGAAGTAGAAAAACAAGAGGGATGCAGGGCAGACCTCAGGTACAATCTTCATGATACATGTCGAGCTTAATGTTATTTCTTCTAACACATGGGTACTAGATACCGAATGTGGAACTCATATTTGCAATTTGTTGCAGGGGTTCAGAAGAAATAAACATTATAAAAAGAGAGACGCTAGTCTCTTCATGGGCAACGGAGAAAAAGTTGAAGTCGAAGCCCAAGGAGACTATGTGTTGAACCTTCCAAGTGGTTTGGAAGTGATTTTGAAAAATGTTCTGTATGCTCCTAGTTTGACTAGGAACATTATTTCAGTTTCCCTTTTGAGACAATGTGGTTTTAATTTTGAATTTTTTAACAATGACATTTATGTTTCGATGCATGATGTGTTTTACTTTAAAGCTATGCCTTTAAATGGTATTTATGAATTTGTTCATGATGACACATCATATGATAGCTCAATGTACCAAGTAACCACCAAGAAACTCAAAATGCATTTGAGTGATTCCTATCTTTGGCATTGTCGCCTTGGACATATAAACAAAAATCACATGCAGACACTTCGAAAGAATGGTCTTTTGGAAACAAATGGAAATGATTCATTTGATGTATGTGAATCTTATTTACAAGGCAAAATGACTAAGGCACCCTTGAATGGCACCTTGGAAAGGGCAAAAGACTTATTAGGTATCATACATTTGGATGTATGTGGTCCTTTTAAGCCAATAACTAGGAATGGTGAAAGATACTTCATTAGTTTTACCGACGACTATAATCGTTATGGTTATGTGTACTTGATAAGACACAAAGATGAAGCATTTGAAATGTTCAAAGATTTCAAAAATGAAGTAGAAAATCAACTCAAGAAAACAATCAAAGTCCTTCGCACCGATAGAGGAGGTGAATACCGTAGTGATGCTTTTCAAGATCATCTTAGGAGTTGTGGAATTATCTCACAACTTACTCCGACCGGAACCCACAACATAATGGTGTGTCTGAAAGGAGGAACCGAACTCTATTGGATATGGTTCGATCTATGATGGCTAGAAGCACATTACCTCTATTATTTTGGGGTTACGCTTTGCTCTCCACGGCCCATATACTGAATATGGCCCCAACCAAGAAAGTGGATAAGATCCCTTTTGAAATATGGCATGGAAAGGCTCCATCATTATCATATTTGAAGGTATGGGGTTGTGAAGCAATTCACCCCAAACAAATTGGAAGTACGATCCACTAAGTGTATCTTTGTAGGATACCTTAAAGATGATATAGGATATTACTTTTACGATCCAACAGAGCAAAAGGTATTTGTTTTGTAGGACCGATCCTTGATGCTTAGGATATCTAACGTCCATAATAGCAGAAATATTACCGTGTTACCAATAGACAAGAATTAATCAGTTAATCGTCAGTTTCATTGATTAAATGTTCAGATTACGGACTGATAGAGCTTCGCCTCTACAATGCCAAAGTTACAAATGAGACACACAAGCTAGGTATTTATAGGATTACAAGTTCGCTGCACATGTGTAAGTTCGCCCGAACTTGCCTATGCAAGTTCGGCCGAACATGCTTAACCAATTCAACTTATGAGCGAACTTGGCTACAACTTTTCATAAATACTTCTTAACCTAGCCTATCCAGCTCTATACAATACAGACTCGATATAAGACTAAGACATAGACATTCTGCACCAACAGACTCCCCCTTGGATATCGTCTTCGTCTTTTATCAGTCTTCAAAACTCTGTCTTCATATAAACATTAACGTACCTGACCAAAGAAGTTCTTGTAGGGCTTCTTTTGTTTCTCTTGTTTCGGATCCGGTGTTTGATCAGTTGGCGGTGGTCTTTTAAAGTTAGCCATCTTGAGCGAACTTTCTCTTACCGCTTTTTCCATCTTCTCTTTAATCACCTCACCCCTTGTCTCTTCCTTCAAGATTAAACTTTTTCCAGATCCCTCCACTTTGTCTGCCACACCTTTCCTGAATTCACATTACGTGCATAGCAAACATTGATAACTTTCTGATACTGCATCGCTTGTACCTTTTCTCTTTCTTCAAAAACAATCTTGCCGTAGAAAAGGCATTTTATATCTTCTCTCGAGCAGTTTACCAACCACATAGGATCTAAATCCTTATCGTCCTCCACAATCCTCTCTACCCTGATAACCCATCACTTCAACCCATTCCTTAGTAATATCTAAGTGATCTTCAAACTTTAAAACAATCACTGCTTCACAAGTAGTTGAATCAATCTGCCACCACTTGAATAAAGGATAAAAGTTCTGTTCAATCGGCATAAGCGGCATATTCCTCATGGCTCTAGGACGTTTCATAATCAACGTTATGTCCTTTTCTCCTGTAACCTTGTTAATCTTTAATCTTTGCCTCGGAATAAACGGCTTCCAGTGATTCCAACCTTTTTCAGCTTCATACTTTATCATTTTCCATAACAATTGATCAACCGTCTTCATCTGATAAGTGACATTCACTGTTTGCACTAGCTCTTCCATATCCCAATACGGCAAAGTCTTTAAATCAGCAAGATATTTGAAGTATTGTACTCCAAACTCTCTTTTGATTGCATACACGTTGAGCTCCTTGAACATCCCCAACTCAAAATATCTCCCAAAGAAACATTTTTATCTCTGGTGAAGAATGCTAGTGGACGTCGAAACTTACGTTCACCAGGCATCTCCGTGAACCAGGTCTTTCTTGCTTCAGCTATCTCCTCTTGGGTCATTGGCCTAGGAATTTTTCCTTCACATAGCTCTTCAGCAATCTTGTCTTTTAACATGTCTTCATTCAGCTGTTTATACATTTCTTCGAATGTAGGAAAGCTTTCTGAATCCTGACCAACATATATCTTTCTTTTCTGTTTCATCATCTGAAGACCAGTCTTCAACAATCACACGGTTGTATTCATCAGCTTCAAATCTTCTTTCATACTGATACTCTTTTGGCTCAAATGTATCGACATTCATTTTCTCCTCAAAATAAATTCCAAGTTTTCAACTTCAGCTTCAACTAGCTTTGCCAGATCTTCTTTCGAATAATTATGTACAAACTCACCTTCTTCAACATTATGTTCCAACATCAATATCAAAGGCTTTGTAGGTAATGCAGTCATAGGCTTCACAAACTGATCAACATCTAACATATCAATATCATCTGAAGGCCCTTTTTGCCCTGACTCCGCTTGGCTCTTATCTTCCATTTGATTCGATTCATCGTTCATCAGATCAGAGAAATCAAATTCATCATAGACTTTAGCTTCATTGCTCTTTAAGCCAGTACCACCCTGATCAAAATCATCATCACCCTGATCAAAATCGTCATCATCCTCCCCTACATTCCAATCTTCATATCCTCCTCCTCTTCATCCTCATTCTTATCCACTTTCTCAGCTTCATCATCGTCTTTTTCTTTAGTCACGACAATAGGATCCGAAGGCTTGACAGATTCGTCAACCTTTTGTATATCAGACTCAGAAGCTTTTGAAACATCTTCAGCAGACTTCTTGGGAACATTAGAAGATTTCTCTATAGTAGATTTAGGGGCTTATCCCTCTACCTGCTTCCCTTTACCACCCTCACCCAATTCTTTTTCAGCATGCTCCTTGGCTTCTTGACGATCCAGATGATTGTATTCAGCGATAAAATCAATATTCAGATTATTGGATAACACCTTTTGTAATCTGATGAATCTTCGAACATTTAGAGCTTGAATTTTCTTCAATTCTCCAATCTTGTTTGTAATTTTTTGTTGGCGTCCTACAGACTCTCTATCAACGCTTTGTAATATTCACGTTCATTTTCGAGCACCTGCACTCTATCATCAAGAATTTCCTTTTTGACTTCGCTTTTATTTACCTTCTTTTCGAGCTCAGCCTTTTCTAACTCAATCTTCGCAACTTTATCTTCCAAAACGTTCACACGCTTCTCTAACATCTCAGCATTCGTTTCAGGGAAAAATTCATCGAAGTCTTCAAGACTTATAGGACCATGTGGCATATCACCAAACATACTTCCCCTCGGCGTCTTTGGTGTTGAGTCTTTTGGTGTTGCAGTTTTTGGTGTAGACTTCTTTGGAGTAGAGCTTTCAGGAATAGAAGTCTTTTGAGCACTCGGTGATTCAACAATTGGAATTTCAACAAACTCAGACACAGGAGGTTCTTGTGTAACTCCTTGCCTTTCTGTTTCAGCAAAAAATATAACAGGAGGTTCTTGTCTAGGAGGTTCTTGTGTTGCTCCTTTATCCTGAGCACCAGAAGGTTCTTGTGTGGCTTCTGTGCTTTGTATCTTGCTCTTGTATCTTTTGCTCACGGCTTTCTAAGCTTTCTTGGCCTTTCGTTTTCCTTTCGTGTGAGGTGACCCTGTAGTTTTCTTAGAAATTTCGATTGCAGGCGACTTTGTTCTTTTAGTCTTTTTCTTTGCCCTCTCCTCATCAGAATCTATTTCTGCATAAGGATCAAAATCTGCATCCAATCTCTTTTCTTTTTCTGCTCTTATTTAAGCCTCTGTCTTTTCAGGCTCTTTATCAAATTCTTCATTTTCAGACGTAACAGAAATAACTTCTTCTTGAGTCGACTTCATTGTTTCTTGACTCTCATTAATGACTGCAGCGCTGGATCCAGCCACTGCCTCAACATTCTCAGTCTCCTCCTCATCAACAAGCAAAGTCTCAACTTTCTTTGACCCTCGCTTCTTCTTTGATTTATCAGCTTCATCTTTCAAAAACCATTCACTTCTTGCCTTCCGTTTAAACTCTTTAAACCATTCTCGTTCAGCTTTTAGCTCATTCTCATCGTCGCTACCTTCTTTTCTCCATTTGTTACCAGGTGGCGACACATAATCTGAATCTTTAATAGCTCCTAATACAGGTTTGGCGATAGGAGCTGAAGCTTGTTTCTGAAACTTGATAAGCTTCTTCACTGTGGTTTCATCAAGATGAACCAAATAAAGAACATCATTAGGATCTCGAGCAATGTTGGGATACTTCTCATTGATCAGCATCTGAATAAATATTGGATATAAACACAGTCTTGAATCCTCCATATTCTTTGACATATGAACGAATACCATCTTAGAAACATTAAACAGCTTCTTCAAAATAAGCGCCGTTGCCATGCTAGCCAAATAATCTTGAACATCATCTAACCCGGCTTTGCGATGGCTGAACGTGTGAATTAGAGCATGCATCAAAAGTTTATAGGGGTTTGGCACTTCCCCTTTCTTCAATGTTGGTTTATTCACACGCCATTTATATCCCATGCGGAAGAAACATCCGCAAACCATCTTCTCATCTAGATGAATCGGATCATCTTCTTTATCTTTAAGCTCTAAAATTCATTGAATATCGCCTTCAGTAACTGTAATTGGCTTTATTTCATCACCAACCTGTACTGTAGAAGAGATTGTCTTCTCATCAGCGCTTAGATTCGCGTTCATCCAGAAGTGAATAACATGAGATCGATAAGAAACAGTGCGCTCAGTAATAGCTCGGCGAATATGACTATCTTCAAGAAACTTCAAAATGCTGTCACATTCCTTCAGCGACGGACAAATAGACTTGTCAAGTGTGATACATGTGTTGTGAGTTTTAGAAAACTCAACTGAGACAACACGCACTGGAATCTGTGCATGAAAAATGACTTAAAACAATTAGCACGCTTTTCGAGGAAAAATCACAAAAATTTTTGTAACATTTTTTTTCTAACACTTTAATCAAGTTTGAGCAAACTTGATTAGTGAAAAACACACTGTTTTTAACAAGTTCGCCCGAACATGTAACATACATGTTCAATTTTCTTAATGCAAGTTCGGGCGAACTTACAGGTTTTATTAATCAATTTTTTTCTAAGTTCGGCCGAACATGTATGAGACACATGTTTCATGTTAAGGAACAAGTTCGGTCGAACTTACAATACAAACAAATCATTTTATTAACATAAGTTCGGTCGAGCATGTATGACCAAAAATATTTCAACACTCAAGTTCGGTCGAACATGTTCCTGATTTATTCAAGTGTGTTTTGGACAAGTCCGGTCGAACTTGACAACAAGTTCGGCCGAACTTGTCGTCTTCTTCATTCAGATCAAACAAGTTTAGGCATGCAAACATGATATTTAGTTCAATAAAAAACGATTTCACGGTCGATTTTAAGTCTAGATCAAAGATCTATGCTCAATTTTGTTCAATAACACCTAAAACTATCAGATTTTAAGTTTTTAGATTTGGTTTTGTTTGTTAACAGTTCAAACATGGTTTATTATCAATTAATTACCTCTGTCATAGTAGTTGGTGTGCTAATCACCAAAAACTATCTTCAAATTGACAGTATAACGGCTTAGAAATGACAATTTCACA
Organism: Scalesia atractyloides; assembly: GCA_947069175.1. Lineage (NCBI taxonomy): Eukaryota > Viridiplantae > Streptophyta > Magnoliopsida > Asterales > Asteraceae > Scalesia > Scalesia atractyloides. The sequence continues at coordinate 21,332,650 of CAMTDV010000010.1, forward strand.
CAAATTCTCTCAAAACACTCAAGTTCGCTCAAAAAGTTCTGATATCAAGTGAATTAGTTCGGCCGAACTTGAATGGTATTTATACCATGTCAAGTTCGGGCGAACTTGTTAAGCCCATCCTTAGGCCCAGAGAAGTTTGGGCGAACTTATCATAAAACTAACACTCAGCCATCTGCAAGTTCGGTCGAACTTGCTGATTATTAAGCTCGAATTGTTTAGCAAGTTGGGCCAAACTTGCCAAACCTCAAAAATTTCAAACTTTTTCAAATTTTCCATTTTTAACCCTGAACTTTCCAACTTTTTACCAGTTATTAAAATCCACTCAGTTGACCAAGTCCAAGCTAATGACCTTGGTTAACCGATTTGTCTGCCGAGTCCAAGTTAATGACCCCAGTTTAACCCGTTACGAACAAACTGTTAACATTTTCAAAATCAAAGTTTCAAATTAATAAACTTTTCATCGTTTTAACTTTCCAGATTTTAACAGATTAGCTCCCAGCCCATTGTCAAAGAGATTCCCACCATTTCTAGCATCTTACCAGACTTCGAAGATCTGTTCTCCAACATTGGTTTGCTGAAAACAATGTAGAAATAAAATCTTTTTGAATTTTTTTTTAATCTGAAAAGCTGAAATATAATGAAACAAGTTACGTAAACTATATACAAACATATTTACAGACATATTTTTGTGAATTCGTGTCTAAGGATCATATCAGTTGATTGAGACATATCACCAGTACCGTTGACCTTTATATGACTTTAAGTTTTAAACTTGTTTACCTAGATTGTCGATATGTTTGTCAACTTAAACTTTACCACATTTCTCAAATGTTTCAAGATATGTTAAGATAGAATTCATGAAACTTGAATTATCTATAGTTCCCACTTCTTGAATATACTCCCGTATCCAGATTGCCTAAATTTCATCTTACAGGTGAATATAGCGTAATTGATATTTGTATCTGGGTTGTGCGAGACCTTGAGAGCTCAGGTTAGTACTACCATACAGACAAAGAGATGAAGGCTCGTCTTTAAGGTGTGTTCCACTTAAGGCATCTTTTCAGCATTGCATATGATTATATCTTTCGATACTTTTTAATATTGCATGCAATTAGGGGATTTAAAGCGAAAATATTATAGAAGTTCTAGGCCATTGCTTCCGCAAAATCAGAAGAACTTGTATAATACCCCAGATATCAACTATCTATAAAGACCTCATATCTCAGAATCAGGCAATCTTTCAAACGAAAATTCAGAGTACTAAGTCCATATATCCAAGATGTGTTATCCACAAGATTAAGCAGTTGTAAAATTTAGTTTATATCTCGAAAACAGTTTACTGAACGTGTTAAGTCTATCGACACATCCACAGTAAGACTCGTTTATTACTTTTTAAAACTTTACATTTCTTTAGCATACTGTGATGGTCTACTAATGTACTATCATTTCCTTTTATGACACTGAATTCTTTTTATCTTTTTCAATGTTTTTGAACATTTTGAATTTTTATATGTTTGGATTTTAAAATTTTTCAAATGTTTTTGTATTTTCTCTAACATTTCTCCCCTAAAATCAAAAACATCTTTTTCGATTTAGTTTTTAATAAAATTCTAAGCTAGAAAAGTATTTACAAACCAATGTGGATCATGCGAACTCGTCGTCCGATCCGTATTCAACCTCAGCGTCCGCACCTGTCAGCAAATTTTTCATACTGTTAATTCTAAACAAGTATTTAAACCGTGAAAATGAAAATGGTTTGGTAGAAAAATCAGCCTTTTGTTCGTCGGTGTGGATTTTTTCTATTCGTACCAATTTCTTTTCGTAGCAATCACGAATGAAATGATAACGAATTTCAATGTGTTTTGTGCGTGAGTGAAGAACCGGATTTTTAGTTATAATGATATCTGCCTTGCAGACCAAAGTCTCTCATCTGTTGTTGAATCCACAGAATCTGTGAACAACAACTGGAGGCCGAGATATACTCAGCTTCACAGGTAGAGAGAGTGACCGTAGTTTGTTTCTTACACTGCCAGGTTACCATTCTTGTTCCGAAGAACTGGCATCCCGCTGTAGTTGATTTAGAGTTTAACTTATCTACACCAAAATCGGAATCAGCATAGCCTGTGAGGTCGAAATTGTCGTTTTTCGGGTACCACAAGCCGGTGCTTGGGCATCCTTTCAGAATCTGAAGACATGCTTCACGATCTGCATGTGTAGAATCCTCGGGCTAGACTGATATCTGGCGCATAGGCAGGTTGGATACATAATATCTGGGCGCGATGCCGTCAGATACATCAGTGATCCAATCATCAATCTGTATAACGTCTCGTCAACTTTGGCTCCAGTCTCGTCAACGCAAATGGCATGGTTGAGAGCAAGAGGCGTAGATAGAGGCTTCATGCTTTCCATTCCAAACTTCTTCAAGATGTCGTGAACATACTTAGTCTGATGAATGAAAATACCATCCGGAAGCTGATCTACTTGCAAACCAAGAAAGAACTTCATTTCGCCCATCGAGGACATTTCAAATTTCTTTTTCATGATTCGCTCAAACTCTTTGCAGAGACTATTATTTGTAGATCCAAAGATGATGTCGTCAACATAGATTTGAACTATAATCAGATGGCCATCAACTTCTCTAGTGAAAAGAGTACTATCCACAGTTCCTCTGATAAAGCCGTTTCCGACGAGATGTTGTGATAACATCTCATACCAAGCTCTCGGGGCTTAGTGTAGACCATAAAGTGCTTTATCCAGTAGGTATGCTTTCTTCTTGTTAAGTGGATCGACAAACCCCGGTGGTTGTCCAACGTACACCTTCTCACATAATTTTCCATACAGAAAAGCTGATTTGACATCCAATTGATATACCTTAAATCCTTTCCATGATGCGAAAGCTAGAAATATTCGAATAGATTCCAGTCGAGCTACTGGTGCATAGACTTATGTGTAGTCTATACCTTCCTTCTGGTGAAATCCCTTGACAACAAGCCTAGCTTTGTTACGAACAATAACTCCTCTATCATCACGTTTACACTTAAAGACCCATTTTGTACCAATTGCTTTCTGATTTTCTGGTAGGTCTTCAAGCTTCCACACACCCAACTTCTCAAACTGCAATAATTCTTCTTGCATTGCTTGTACCTAGTTTTCATCTACTAAAGCTTCATTAACTGTCTTAGGCTAAATCTGATAGATGAAACATGAATGGAAACAATAGTTCTGGGTTGTAGCAACACGTGTATAGAAACCACTGAGTGCTTTATTAATTTGCCCTCGAGTTCTAACACCAGTTTAAAGTTCTCCGATAATATTTGTTGACGGATGATAGGAACATTATCGCGGAAATTCTTCACTTGGAAAATCTACTGAGTTTTTCTGATTAGTGATGTTGAACCAATTCAATGTTTGAAGAGCTCTTTCTGTTGTTCGGGACTGCAGATTGATTAAGAAGACTTGTTATCTGCTCCACTTCTTCATCTGAAGAAGATGATTCCCCATTAGCATCAAATGTTGGTGCTTCATCTGAATTAGAATCTTGATTCTGAGGCATACTGGGCTACGTTGTTGTATTCCTTGGTTTAGTAGAGGCATTCGTTGGAAGAGTAGTGGGTGAAGATAATGTTTCAGAAACATTTTCAGCCGGAACACCATTATTGTTTGAACTTGCGCAAGAAGAAGATGGATCCAACGTGGGTTGATTAACCACAATTGGTCGAACAATTTGCTCTTGATTCGTTGAATGGTGAAGATAATATAACGCTCCAACTTCTTCGTCAGTTGGTTCTCTGGGCAAGTCAAATGACTTCCATAGGTCTTGATAGTTAAACAGCCACGCATCACCTTTCCTTTGAATAGGATTCGTGTAATTGAAACAATCCACGTGTTGTGCTTCAATAACCTTTCGCAATGAAGGAACATATACTCTTCTCAACGGACTCGCATATCCGACAAAGACACCTTCGAGAGATTTAGCTCCGAATTTTCCATCTTGGTTTATTACGGTACAAGGAGCACCGAATGGTTCTAAGAACTTCAAATTTGGCTTCCGTCGGTTTATCATCTCAAAACATGTTTTCTTTGTTGGTTTGACAGTGAGAACCCTGTTTAGAGTGTAGCAAGCTGCAGCAACTGCTTCACTCCAGAAACTGATTGGAAGTTTAGAATCTGGAAGCATGGTTCTCGCAGTTTCAATTAAAGTTTGATTCTTCCGTTCAGCAACTCCATTTTGCTGTGGAGTACAGGGAGCACTAAACTGATGCAAAATCCTTTTTGCATTGCAGAATTCCTTCATTTTGTTATTCTTAAACTCTGTGTCGTTGTCACTTCTAATACGTCTGACCGGCAGATGATAAATGTTCTCGAGTTTCTTGAATAGAATAACCAAGTTCTCAAACGTTTCGTCTTTTGATTCTTGAAAGAATACCCACGAATATCTCGAATAGTCATCTGTCAAGACCAAGCAATATAAGTCTCCTGAATGCTTCGAACATTTACAGGACCAAATAAATCCATGTGTAGACGTTCTAAAGGCAACTTGATTGAGTTTAGAATTTTCTTCGGATGTGTTTTCTTGATCTGCTTTCCCTTCTTGCATTCCAAGCATTGATCAGACATCTGAAAACTTCGAAGATTTCGCCTTCTACATGATCATTATGAACCAAGAAATTCATTTTTCGCAAATGAATATGCCCCATCTTTTGATGCCAAAGAATAGAATCTTTTTCATTAGCCTTTGATACAAAACATTATGCTGATTGTGATGAAGTGGTAGCAACACCCATATCAAGAACATATAAATCATTCTCTCGTGGTGCTCGCATCAGAAACCACTCATCTTGAATTTTGAATCCTGGCTTCAAGATAATACACTCCATATCATTGAAATGAACTGTGAATTTCTTGTCACAAATCTGCGATATACTCAGAAGATTGTTCTCAAGCTCTGTAATATAGTTCACGCGATCAAATGAAACTATGCCATTGGAGGGTTTTCCCTCGGCGATTATCCTTCCACCTTGATTTCCTGCAAATCCAACATATCCGCCATTGATATCTTTAATGTCGAATAACAATGCCTTCATTCCCGTCATGTGCCTGGACGTTCCACTATCCAAAATCCGCTTTGAAAGTACGGATCTTTGGAGACCCTGCAAAATTCAGAAATTAGGTGAAAAACTCTACCCAAGCCTTCTTGGTCTTGGGTTTTACAGGATAACCATCAACAAAAGCGTATTCAAACTCATCAACATCATCAAAATCAAATTCATCATCTGTTTCAACAATGTTAATGTTTGAAAATTTCACTTTTTTCTTATCTTTTACAGATTTCACATTATCTTTTTTTATTTCTGTTTTAACTTCTTTCACATTCTCACTAGTCTTCACCAGCTCAGACTTAGTGATTTCAGACTTTGATTCTTTTGTGTTGTCAGTCTTTACTAGCTCAGACTTAACAACACCAGATGTTGTTAACCTTTTCTTGGCAATCCAGGTTTGAGATTTGATATTAGCCTTTTTGATGTAAAACTTGTTTTCATTAGACCTAGAAGTTTTACCTTTTTCGAAAATGGAATTCTCAAAAATCTTTTCAGACTTTTGTTTAACTTCTGGTTTTGATTCATTTCGTTTCAAAATCTTTACAGGTTTTACAAACACTGGTTGCTTTGGTTTCACAACATTAGAATCTTTTCTTTGATGATAAGCCGGTTTTGATTTCGGACAATGTCGTGCCACATGACCAATTTCATTGCACTTGAAAAATGTCCGATTATCAAGTGGATGTCCTTTAATTTGTGGTTTAACACTTCTTGAAGTTTTGGCACCACTTTTAACCTTGGCTTTATTTCGAAGTTCTTTCTCCTTTTTGAACTCATCATTTGATTGCTTACCAATCAAATTCTCCTCATGAACTGTATTCGTCCCATATACAAACTTCATGTTTTTGTTTTTATATTCATGAAATAGTGACGGTTTCTTTACAGATTCATCAGTTTCTTCTTCTAAACCCAACCCTGCTCTCCGGTTTTCCGGATGATTACCATCGTTTCGTCGGTAGTTATTTCTTTTAGGTTTGGAATAGAATTTTCGTTCATTGATTACCAATTCCTCTGATGTGACTTCCACGAGTTTAAAGAATTTATCAAGCAATTCTTCTTTCACATTCTGAATCGGGAAGCTATCATCAAAGTATAGTCTATCAGAATCCTTAATTTTGTACATTACAACATTAGGATCGTCATCTTCTGACGACTTATCATCATTTTCAGATTGTGAATCAGAATTCTTTGAACTCGAGTTGGCGCTTTTGAAGCTGCCATCATCAGAATCACTTAAAACATTTTTAAAAACTTTGTTAACCACAGCGTTGTTATCATCATCAGATTTAGCATAGACTATATCAATGTTCTCTGGCAACTCGTTTTTCTTTTCAGAAAGTAATTCAACATTGAGTGCCTTGTTCATCCCGTCTGCAGTTCTAACACAGTATTTCTCACAAAGGGGTGGAGGAACATTGCTATAATCTTTGCCCGTTTTCTTTTTAGGTTTTTCTTCTGATGAGATTGTTGGAAGAATGTGATTGATAACATACGCGTTAGTGGTACAACTTCTTAACAATTTTCGAACTCTTTCAGTTTCAATTGTCATATCTTGAAGTTGTTGTTTGATTTCAGCAATGGTGTTGAGATAAATGTAAATTGCTCTTAGTTTATCCATTACTGTACCACTCAACATTCTTATATTATCATATGGTTCGGTGTTATTTCTGTCGAGTCTGCCATAATCATTTTTCATTTTGTCATACGCTTCTTTCATTGTGCGATAATCATATTTTAGCAAATCATTATGCACATTGTTTTCAGCGATGATCTTTAATTTTTCAGCACATTCGACACAAGGTTTAGTACATTTTGTACAAGGTTTCTCAACCTCTACAACTTGTACTTTAACAACTTTTTTCTCGATAATCTTTACCTCTGGAACTACCTTTCTTAGATTTGCCATTAAAGCTTTATCTTCCATGTCCTTGAGGTCTTCGACTTTCATTTCTTGAGTGATATCAACAATCACTTCATCAATCTTTTTCTTCTCAACCACTTGTTCTTTCGTGCTTCCATCAAAGTGACCTGCAAAACTGTCACAAGAATTACAGGATAAAATTCCTTGTCTGCGCATATGGATATATTCATCTTCTTCCTGCTGTTGATGCAAGTATGTTCCAGAATAGCTTGTTCGAAAGCTGCAGCTTCAGCTGTTGCCGTTGCTTCAGCTGCTGCCCCTGCCTCCTCTGCAGAATTATCTTCAACTATCTCTGCCATCAAAGCAACTGCGGTCTTTTTCCCAATATAAGAATTCCAGTTAAAACTGTCATCTTTTGTGGATGCAACCATGGCTTTCTCCGTGGTACTACTGTTTGGCGTTTCTTGGATCTCAATCTGAGTTTTCTTCGTGAAAGGTTTATATTGAAGCACCTTCTTGTAATAATCATTCCCTCCTCGGAAAGGACTTTGATTTCCTGTTGCCTCGGTGTTCTTACACTCTCTTTTAAAATGTCCCTTCTGTCGACATCTAAAACACGTGACTTTGGATTTGTCAAAACCTAATTTGTTGCTGGAGTTTCCTATGTCACGGCCCATGAGTGCAACGAACTTTGTCACTCTCCTGATAATCGATGCTAAGGACCATTTGATGTCCATTAGTTCGAGCTCTTCCTCGTCTACCTGGTCATAATCTTCTACAATCATCTCGGGGTTTCCGATCTTACCGGCAACAAGACATTCATAAGATTCTAAGACGGTAGCAAGTAGTGACATATGTTGTTTTGCAACTTCTTCTGAAACAACATTGTTCAAGTTCACTGCGACGTTGCACTTGTAAACATTCGGATCAGAACTTTGCTGTTGGTTCAGATTTGTTTGACTTTGGAATGTTGAATTTGAACTAGTGCTCGAGTAAGAATTTTGTGGACTTTGGTCATACTGAGGCTGTGAATGATTCTGGTTCTATGGAGAAGCATTCATGTTTGCACTAAAAGCAGTTCCAATTTTTGGACTCGAAATGTTATCTTGCATTCCGGTTTTGTAGTACAAATTGATGTCTTGAACTACATTAGCTTTCTTTGACTTTGCTATCTTCAGAAGCTCCATTTCGTGGCCTTCGAGTTTATCGATAAATGTTGACAACTTGAAGAAATCCCACTTATCACTAATCTTGAGAACCATCAAATACGTAGTCCATTCACCCTCTGGTAGTGCGTCAGCAAGTTTGTCGATGTATTCTTGTTCTGTCTTCTCAAGACCGTGTCTTCACATTTGCACTTTCAGGTGACAGAAACGCTCAATCATTTGTTTAATGTTCTCATTCTTTAGCATGCTGAAAATATCAAATTCTTTCAAAATGAGAGCCTTCTTGCTTTTGATCATTTCAGCACTGCCTTGGTATTTCTTCTGTAATGACAACCAAAGCTCTCTTGCTGTAGTATACTCTGGTACCAAGATCAGAATATCTTCTTTGGCTGACTGTTGGATGAGACTGATCATCTTTTTCTCAACAATGTATTCGTCTCTCTGAGCTGTCGAGTAGTTGTACTTCTCAAGAACTTGTTGATGCTCATCTACCGGAATAGTATAGCCTCTTTCAATTGACACCCAGCCAGCAAAGTGCATGGCTTGAACCCAATAGGTAAATTTCTCTTTCCATGCTTCGTATTCGTCCATGCTCATCAGCTTGGGCGGTTTGACGGTGGTTCCCATTGCGTTATCAAGATTGACTTGATTAATCACATTGGCATTTGACGAACTAGCTCCAGACATATAAGCTCTTAGTTGATCTTCCATTGTGAATCACGAAACGTATACGCTGAAAATTTTTCAAAAACTTTGAAAACAGTTAGTCCTACTACAAGTTCGGTCGAACTTGTAGTGACAAATGAAGAATTCTTGAATTTTCTAACAAGTTCGGTCGAACTTGTTAGATTTACTTTGGAATTCAATTATCTTCGGTCGAACTTATAACCCAATTAAACAGATCTTCGAGCGAACTTGTTCAAAAGAAATTTGATGAAATACAAGAAAGTTCGGGTGAACTTACTTAAAATCTTCTTGATTTTACACAAGTTCTGTCGAACTTAATGTAAAATTAATGAAAATTTAGTATCTTCGGGCGAACTTGACTCAAATTTCCTAAAAAATCACCTAAGTTCGGCCGAATTTACTAAAAAATCACTTGAAAAGTGATATTTTAGTGCAAGTTCGGCCGAACATGGCCAATAAGTTCGTTCCAGAAAGTTTTCAAAAACATGGTTTTTTTCAAAATTTTGACATGAATTCGGTTGAATTTGGTCTCCAATCTTTCAAGGGTTTATCTTTGTTGTATTTTACATTATATATTCAAAATTCAAAAAGTTTTGACCATGAATTCTTCATTTTGTGATCAAAAGTTAAAGAAAAAGAAGAATGGAGTAGAAATAGAAGTGTTCTTGTCTTGATACTATCAAATCAGGCTGTTCTAGCTCTAATACCACTTGTAGGACCGATCCTTGATGCTTAGGAACCTAAATTTGATATCTAACGTCCATAATAGCGGAAATATTACGTGGTGTTACCAATAGACAAGAATTAATCAGTTAATCGTCAGTTTCATTGATTAAACATTCAGATTACAGAATGACAGAGCTTCGCCTCTACAATGCTAAAGCTACAAATGAAACACACAAGCTAGGTATTTATAGGATTACAAGTTCGCTCCACATGTCTAAGTTTGCCCGAACTTGCCTATGCAAGTTCGGACGAACATGCTTAACCATGTCTACTTATGAGCAAACTTGGCTACAACTTTTCATAAATACTTCTTAACCTAGCCTATCCAGCTCTATACAATACAAACTCGATATAAGACCAAGACATAGAAATTTTGCAGAAACATTTTGCTCGAAAGGGTAAGTTCTTGGAGGCTAAGTTCCTTATGGAAGGAACTTGTAGTAGAACAGTGGAACTTGATGAGGATCAAGAACCACAGGCCGATACACGTTTGGTTGATATTGGCACTCAATAAGAGGTTGTTGAAGAGGATCAAGTGGTTGATCAACACACACAAAACATTCGCAAATCTGGTAGAATTAGTAGTCCACCTGAAAGATATGGATTTTTCATGGATGGATGCTACGTGGTAGATTCTATTGAACGAACCACATACCATGATGCAATGTCATAATCTGATTGTGGACAAGTGGCTTGAAGCCATGAACGTAGAGATGCAATCCATGTATGACAACCAAGTATGGGAATTGGTTGTACCACCTCTTAACTCCAAAGTAGTTGGAAGTAAGTGGGTTTTCAAGAAGAAAACCGATATGCATGGTAACTTGGATACTTATAAAGCAAGACTTGTAGCAAAAGGTTTCACTCAAACTCAAGGGGTTGATTATGATGAAACCTTCTCGCCCGTCGTGATGCTAAAGTCAATTAGGATATTATTTGCAATAGCTGCATATTATGACTATGAGATTTGGCAAATGGATATCAAAACCGCTTTCCTTAATGGATATCTTGATGAAGATGTCTATATGGTTCAGCCTGAAGGTTTTGTCGATCCAAAACATCCTAACAAAGTATGCAAGTTAAAGAGATCAATCTATAATTGAAACAAGCATCTAGAAGTTGGAATCACCATTTTCATGAAGAAATTAGGAATTCTGGATTCATCAAGAATGCAGATGAAGCTTGTGTGTATAAGAAGGCTAGTGGGAGCATCATCACTTTCCTAGTACTGTATGTTGATGACATTCTACTGTTTGGAAATGATATTCCAACCATGGAAGGTATAAAAACCTGGCTTGGAAGTTGTTTTTCCATTAAGGATCTTGGTGAAGTCGCCTATATTTTTGGAATAAAGGTCTATAGGGATAGATCAAGGCGCTTGATAGGTTTGAACCAAAGTGCATACATTGACAAAGTCTTGAAAAGGTTCAACATGGAAAACTCTAAGAAAGGTTTGGTACCTATTCAAAAGTGGACGATATTGAATGCGTCTCAATGTCCAAGCTCAAAGGATGAGCAAGAAAGAATGAAGGGAATCCCATACGCATCTGCTATAGGATCCATCATGTATGCAATGATATGCACCAGACCGGACGTGTCATGCGCTTTAAGCATGACAAGTAGATACCAGCAAAATCCAGGTAGCAGTCATTGGATGGCTGTTAAAAGCATATTTGTGACAACCCGTATTTTCTACCCTAGTTGATTACGTGAAATTACATGTGTAAATATTATGCATCATCATCTAGTAATCAATAACAACATATAACGAGCAAATACGCCATTTAATTGACTATTACGGTGACGGCTCACCATAAATTCAATACACACATTTGTATACATGTGTGTATATTTATTTATATGAGTTGTATGTATTCGTTTTGATTTAAGCTAGTAAATATATTTTATTATACGTATTTTATAAAAATTAAACGAGCGGGTTCATCATAAGAAGGAATGTTAAACTCAGTTTGTGTATGCAGTTTAAGCCCAACCCAACTCACCCATACCTAAACCCTAGAATATAAAAACATCGCTTTCTCTTCATCCTCATTGTTTCAAACCCTAGCCCCCATTTGTTTGCTCTCACAATATACACACCTTCAATTTGCATATCCAGATAGAGAGAGAGAGAGAGAGAGATATATAGAGAGAGATAGCCGCAAGAAAAGAATAACGCGAGACGGAAAGAGAGTCGGGCAGGGAGAAAAAAAGGGTCAGACGAGTAAAAGGGGTAGCGGCTCGGTTCCGTGGCTTCGGGTCGCGGTTCCAGGTAACTTTCCAATTTGTTCTCAATGGTTCATGTTGTGCATGGGGTGGCTTGGTTTTGGTTCAGTAATGGTTTTGGAGGTAAATGGAATTCTGGTGGTGACAAAGGTCATAACGTGGCTGCGATGGTGACGGGGATCGTGTACGATGGTGTTGTGTAGTTGTGTAGGTGATGAGGGTGGTCACGGTGAGGTGGTCGTATATAACTATGGTGTGTGGCGGTGAAGAGGTGTAGTAGGCGACGCGTGACGAAGTGAGGTGATGAAACGTTGTTAGAGAGAGTTGTGCATGGTTGATGATGATGATGGTTGACTCATTTCCACGCTCGATGAACCCATGTCGAGTGCGCAAAGCCGATTAGAGTTGGTAGGGCGACTGCGGTAAAGTAAAGAGGATGATGATGGTTACGGTTGAGGATGTTGGTGAAGTCAGAAGTGGTCTTGGTTTCGAAGGTAATAATGTTGTCCGATGATGACGGTTGGTTAAGGTGGCGAGTGTGTGATGAGGATGATGAAGTTGTGTTTAACGCAAAAAAAATAATAAATAAAGGGTGTAGGTGTTTGTGTATATCGTATAAAGATGAGGATGGAGTTATGATGGATTATGATTGGATAATCATTACATATTAAGGTTGATAATGATTGTTGTGATAATGGTTTAGTGATCAGGTAGGTGAATGTGTCTACGTGTGTTCTTTGCATGGAAGGTGGTGAAGTTGTATAAGGTGTGAAGGTATAGGGACGGTTTGGATTATAGGAATGGTTAGTATGGCTCATTGCAGGGGTGGATTAAGTAGGTGATGTAAGTCGGATGGAAATGAGATGGACGCATGGTTATGAATGGTTGCATAGTGATGGTTATGGTTAAACGTATATATGTGGCTGGTGTACATGAGTTAATTTTATAACACATTAAGTTTGCTTTGGGAGTGATGAAGAGTTCATGTTCTGATGAGATTATAAATGCAATCATGTGGGTGTTTGAAATTAAATTTAGGTGTGTGCGTGCTTTGCTTCCATCAAGTATACGAGGTTTATTTTACAAATGGAATGTGTGATAGATTTAATTAAGCACACATACATGCATCTCAAATCTCTCTCATCAGATATGTAGAACTTAGTTAGGTTTGGGTCACGGTTTCGTATGAAGATAAGTGCGAAGAAGTTGATGGGTCGTGTATGCGTTATTTATTTAAAAAAAACTGTAACCACCAGTTATTCGGTTACAAGTTTCAGGACGCGGTACGAGATGGTTAGGTTTTGGTTTTGGAAGCTTTGCAATCTGAGTATTATACTTTGCACCAGTTATTCGGTTACAAGCTTTGCACCAGAAGGTTGGACATTTCAAGCATTGGGGATTGCTTGTCACTTTTTACTATATGGAGCATTATACATTGCACCCTAAGGTGAGTTCACGGCCCCTACTCTTTAAATGTTTTTAAAACACAGGGGGAGAAAGCATGCGCTATATTACGGTTAAGTAATGTCACATTACGGTAAAGTAATGTCATAACGTTACGTTACGGTAAGGTAACATCACAACTGTTATGGTTTTTGTTATATTGGTTATGGTCACAAAGTTGCATTTATCACATGTATGTCCCCTTAACACTTCTGATGCTGTTAGTATTGGATCATAGCGAGGGAATTTTTAGTAGTACTACTGGACCCGACAAGCCCCACTCAAACTGGTCGCGCCAGTTAGACCGAACGTTGATGGTCACGAGTGTAGAATTTGCCTAACTTTTTAGCCATGTTTGGTGATAGGCCTGGCACAATAGGGGCAGCAACGTCAGCTTCGGATCGAACACTTTGTTGACATGACCTAGGCTAGCTACCTACAAATATAACAAGTAACTGCTAAACACTTCAACTTAGTGTTTCGGGTTTGAAACAGTAGAAATCACTTGAGAAACAACTTACTTTATAACTGTAACCTAAAACCTGCGAACTCACTCATCATTATGTATTAACACTTGTTCTTGCATGTCTTTCTCAGGTTTCTAAGGTAGCACACATCAGGACTAGGATACATTTCAGAGTCGCATTGATTTCATCAAACTTTTAGAATCACTTTTAATTACATTAGCTATTATGGTTTTGTAATTGTTACGCTTCCGCAACTAAATTGTATAAACAGTATTTTCTCATGAATGAGCAAACAGGAAAATTTTTAAACTCATATAGTGGTCATTCAGTATGACTAATTACTTTGATCCTGGTTTGTCACGCGCCTCGCAGTAGAACTCTGCATGTGAATTCTGAGGGTGTGACAGATTGGTATCAGGCCAATGGTTATAGTGAGCTAGGTTTGCATTAGAGAGTAGACTTAGTCTATAGCCTTAGACACTGCATTAGTCATACACCAACATAAACACTCTTACATGACATACAAGAACACTCATACATGATATGCCTACGCACATGGCATCAAAACTTACATTGAAATTACGGGCATGTCGACATTATCCACTTAACCCTCTGCTGACGAGGAACACACCAAACTCTTTATATCTTCATCCCTAGTGGCCACGTCCGTGGTATCTACTCCTGTCCAAGGGTCGTGAGATGGAGCCTCTGGAGGAGATTCTCACATCACAATCATCTTTACCTCTTCCTACACCACATAACTGAACAAATCACCGGCTTGAGCCTACTGATGGCACTATCAGGTATGGTGAGCTTTCTCAAGTCCATGATTGGAATGACATCCAACATTGACGCAGAGTTAGGTTCATTGAAAATTAGTCCTTCCACCACATACCAACGACAAGACCCCGGCCCCACTAGTTTTACTTTCCTTCAACCTGAGCACGTGGGCCTCGCGTGAGGCACCCTGTGTTAGGGCAGACCCTTGCACACATTATTGCGTAAATCTGTTGACACTGAGATGTCATCATTTTTATTTTCCCGGACCCTGATTCACATCTTTGGTAGATATATTTATTTTTTTGGAAGATGGATTGACCATGAAGTCGGAGCGCCTTGCTCATTGCATACTCGAACTCTCTTCTAACTCATACGGCTTAATGACAAATTTGCTTTTTCCAATAACATATGTTAATGAAGTTTCATCTCTCGAAGTCATAATTTATGTGCATGTTTGTTCCATGTGCACTTGTATATCTATAACCTGTTAGATTGGATTCACATTGTGTGTTTCAACTTGAGTGAGTCCTCAGATCAATCCATTCCAGTCTGCTCTTTCTGATATAACTCCTAGTTGATCAACATTTGGTTGATTAACTAAGCTTTTGATGACTTTATCATTTTGACAATACACAATACTCAACAATTTAATCTGAGGGACATTTTGACATAAGATAGGTCGAACTCGGGTGAGCATGCAAATCAACTTATCATTACGGGTGCACACATAATAGTAAATTGCGATGCATGTGAATCCTGGTGAAACCTTGTGTGTGAATAAATTGTCCTAACCTGTGATTTTCATGCTTGAAACTTCCACTTCCAGTAAAAGTTCTAGTAAACCGCTCAACGACTAACTTGTACCGCTAAACCCGTTCGGTAGTTGACAGTTGCAACTATCAGACTGAAGATGTCCTCAAACACATTGAGCTTTCATCAATGGAATCCCTCATTATTTTTTTTAAACCAATGTAAATGTCTTATAAAACTAAGATTCTCACCATAACCTGTCGCTTTGATCGAAACCCGACCAGAATCAAAAGGTAAGCCTTTCAACCTTAGCATATAAACGAAACATGAAGAATTCCTTGTACACTTACACTTTATCCCTTATGCTCACCTATATTTTTTCCCTTGGTCCCATTATTGTGTCAAGTAGCTAATTCTCATTCTAACTAGAGCTACATCCCAACATATTCAACTTTACAAGTGGATTTCCCCGAAATGGTTCCATCATCTCAAGAACACTGAAAGACTGATATACAGGCTAGTCAATACCCATATAAACGCGATGACCAACAAAATAATTTTACCTTCTATATTGCTAAATTCGTTACTTCGTAAGTGAGCCTAGTCCCTACTTATTCATAGGTCGATGCATACATTTAATGTGGTAGCTGGTTACTGTTGTTGATGTAGATAAAATCTCTCATTCCATTGTCATGATTGCCCTACATCTTTGATTTTCTATGAGTAATCCCCCAAAAAAATTGCTATAATTTAAGGAAACTCGATAAACTCGTCTTTTGATCCTTGGCGATCACTTCTCGAACACTACCGGAGATGGTGATGTATTGATATTAGGACCATACCATTTTGAACCTATTTTCGCGTCTTTGTAATGAAACCTCTTGGGGACGCAGGTGATACTCCTAATTCATTCACACGTTTTAGTTCAACCTTTCAAACTTGTTTGCACACATGTTGTTTGCACACATGTTCGACTAATTTGCACATTCAATCACCCACAGGATTCTTAGTGAATCTATTCTTATTCATATACGAGCAAACTCAACGACTTGTGAGGGACGCTCCAATTGAGTCGGAGCACTACGAATTCGACCAACCATCACTTTTCTACATAATCCTTATTGTGCCAATAACTTCAATGTAATGCTACCATCGACCGGTAGCAACACCTTATTTCTATTTATATCACTTAAGTACTATCAACTACATCCCCATCACCAGATTTATTATTTTACTCGTGATTCTAAAACAATTAAGGTGAAACCCATCGATGTCGACCATGTTTTGGTATGTTCCTCATATCTCATCCTGTTGTTCTAGGATGGATACCATAGTTCTTGTCTAACCCTGTTATACGCTAATCCTCACTTGTTGAAATCACTCTCTACGAGCGTTACTCAAGGAACAACAAGCTATATTTAAGTTCAACAAGTGTAGGAGCATAAGATAAAAATTTCTACTCTATGAGGTTTTCCGAGGTCAACACCCTTTCCGTGCGAAAGCATCATATTTATGTATAGCTCCATCGACCTCTTTGTTCCGTACTTATTTCCCTTTGACCGAAAGCTTGGTCGTCTACTACAACCAACCACGACAAAAACATCAAGAACAATATCAATCGAAAATCTCTTTTCCCTCTGTATGAACGCGTCAAGACGATAGCAGTCTGAAATAAAGGGTATAACGCCTAACTTGAGCTTTCATCCAATCGGTTGATAAATTTACCTGAATCACCAGTTCCAAGCAATTATTATTATTATATTTTTTTCTCTCAAATCCTTGCGTACGTTGACATCATCACTGTTCTTCGGTAGTGGCGATTGCATCATTTTTGCTCTCCGGTAGCGATACCTGGTAACAGCGAATCTCTCTCACACTTACTTTAATTACTTTCACGTCAGTAACTCTGAGTAAATTCTCAGTGGTGCACCCAACACACGTGATCCAAGGGTCTGAGTACTTTGGCCTTTAGCAAATTACCTTAACAAATTCAAGTTCGGTTATTTCATCGAACCTTCATTTATGACGTATGACATTCGTGCCCATTCAGGTAATCTCGAATTATACACTAGATACACTTACTTTGTGAAGCATTGGCTACTTAACATTCAGATCACCCCAAGATAACAAAACACTGTCTTCTACAAGTCACTCAAATTCAAATGTGTAGAGCTCACCTAAACTATCTTGTGCAACAGCCTCCCCCAACTCACCTTACATATTAAATACATCAGTCAATGTCATACCGATGTATGACACCCTGGTATTCCAACTCATGGGAGCATCTCCCGTGCTTAACATAACTTATTAAGTCATTCTTTATTACTGAACCACCATTAACGCGATTTATATTTCTATTTAAGACCAAGAATAAATTGACTTGTATCAGTACTTTTCCATTGTCAGCCTAATTTAATCTCCATTTAAAATCACTATGTACAAATTTAATCCGGGGTATCACATTCTTTTCTTTGGAGCCATAGTAGCTTCACCCACTAAATCATTAACCATAATATCCATTCAGCGACAACAACTGTACCTGGTGACTAGGTATGCTATGAACTTCATCTTACTTATGAAAGGAAATTGAACCACCAGAATTCAATACAAGGGTGCCATCTTGAAATTGCGTTTATTATTTACTTACGTATATACTTACATTGTACGTGGCTTTCTATAACTTTCGATAGCCGCATTTATGTGCACATACTCTTGCTGGAAATCAATTTGGTTACTTTGACAATTGACTATTCTATACATATATAATTCCTTGTAACTTGTTCGAATGAAGAATTGAATCATCACAGTCATGTAGTCAGATTTTATCTCATTTTATTATACCGTCATATGCCTTGACCCTCTCCTTTGCAATGAACTTTCAATCATGGATCTAAAAATATCAAAATCTGAATTTTTGGGACGAAAATTCTTTCAACAAGGGGATGATGTGACACCCGACATTTTCAGATTAACACCGTTAACACAAACTCTGTTATCTCAAACATTCATTTATGCATTACACTTAATTAGGGTTAATTAAATGTGTCGGTTATTACACAAACATTCGCATAACAGTAATTCGGGGAATTACGGGATTACACACGACTATGTACCCGAACATTGGCAAACAAGCTAAATACAATTCTCAGACAATTAAATAAATATAAATTATGTGAATTTATATGTAATGTGTCTTATATATTCATTTTGTTAACTTACGTAAAACCGCGTATATTTACGCGTGTCAACGTGTTAGTGACCAACCCATACCTAGAACGTATAGTATATCTTAGCTTAAATTTCGAGGACGAAATTCTTATAACATGGGGAGAATGTGACAACCCGTATTTTCTACCCTAGTTGATTACGTGAAATTACATGTGTAAATATTATGCATCATCATCTAGTAATCAATAACATATAACGAGCAAATACGCCATTTAATTGACTATTACGGTGACGGCTCACCACAAATTCAATACACACATTTGTATACATGTGTGTATATTTACTTATATGAGTTGTATGTATTCGTTTTGATTTAAGCTAGTAAATATATTTTATTATACGTATTTTATAAAAATTAAACGAGCGGGTTCATCATAAGCAGGAATGTTAAACCCAGTTTGTGTATGCAGTTTAGGCCCAACCCAACTCACCCATACCTAAACCCTAGAATATAAAAACATCGCTTTCTCTTCATCCTCATTGTTTCAAACCCTAGCCCCCATTTGTTTGCTCTCTCAATATACACATATTCAATTTGCATATCCAGATAGAGAGATCCGAGAGAGAGAGATAGAGAGAGATAGCCGCAAGAAAAGAATAACGCTAGAGGGAAAGAGAGTCGGGCAGGGAGAAAAAAGGGTCAGACGAGTAAAAGGGGTAGCGGCTCGGTTCAGTGGATTCGGGTCGCGGTTCCAGGTAACTTTCCAATCTGTTCTCAATGGTTCATGTTGTGCATGGGGTGGCTTGGTTTTGGTTCAGTAATGGTTTTCGAGGTTGTCGTGGAATTCTGGTGGTGACAAGGCTTATAACGTGGTTGCGATGGTTACGGGGATCGTGTACGATGGTGTTGTGTAGTTGTGTAGGTGATGAGGGTGGTCACGGTGAGGTGGTCGTAGATAACTATGGTGTGTGGCGGTGAAGAGGTGTAGTAGGCGACGCGTGACGGAAGTGAGGTGATGAAACGTCGTTAGAGAGAGTAGTGCATGGTTGATGATGATGATGGTTGACTCGGTTCCGCGCTCGATGAACCCATGTCGAGTGCGCGAAGCCGATTAGATTTGGTAGGGCGACTGCGGTAAAGTAAAGAGGATACGATGGTTACGGTTGAGGATGTTGGTAAAGTCAGAAGTGGTCTTGGTTTCGAAGGTAATAATGGTGTCCGATGATGACGGTTGGTTAAGGTGGCGAGTGTGTGATGAGGACGATGAAGTTGTGTTTAACGCAAAAAAAATTAATAAATAAAGGGTGTAGGTGTTTGTGTATATCGTATGGAGATGAGGATGGAGTTATGATGGATGATGATTGGATAATCATTACATATTAAGGTTGATAATGATTGTTGTGATAATGGTTTAATGATCAGGTAGGTGAATGTGTCTACGTGTGTTCTTTGCATGGAAGGTGGTGAAGTTGTATAAGGTGTGAAGGTATAGGGAAGTTTGGATTATAGGAATGGTTAGTATGGCTCATTGCAGGGGTGGATTAAGTAGGTGATGTAAGTCGGATGGAAAGGAGATGGACGCATGGTTATGAATGGTTGCATGGTGATGATTATGGTTAAACGTATAAATGTGGCTGGTGTACATGAGTTAATTTTATAACACATTAAGTTTGCTTTGGGAGTGATGAAGAGTTCATGTTCTGATGAGATTATAAATGCAATCATGTGGGTGTTTGGAATTAAATTTAGGTGTGTGCGTGCTTTGCTTCCATCAAGTATACGAGGTTTATTTTACAAATGGAATGTGTGATAGATTTAATTAAGCACACACACATGCATCTCAATTCTCTCTCATGAGATATGTAGAACTTAGTTAGGTTTGGGTCATGGTTTCGTATGAAGATAAGTGCGAAGAATTTAAACAAATTGTAACCACCAGTTATTCGGTTACAAGTTTCAGGACGTGGTACGAGATGGTTAGCTTTTGGTTTTGGAAGCTTTACAATCTAAGTATTATACTTTGCACCAGTTATTCGGTTACAAGCTTTGAACGAGAAGGTTGGACATTTCAAGCATTGGGGATTGCTTGTCACTTTTTACTATATGGAGTATTATACATTGCACCCTAAGGTGAGTTCACGGCCCCTACTCTTTAAATGTTTTTAAAACACAGGGGGAGAAAGCATGCGCTACATTACGGTTAAGTAATGTCACATTACGGTAAAGTAATGTCATAACGTCACATTACGGTAAGGTAACGTCACAACTGTTATGGTTTTTGTTATATTGGTTATGGTCACAAAGTTGCATTTATCACATGTCAGTCCCCCTAACACTTCCGATGCCGTTAGTATTGGATGATAGCGAGGGAATTTTTAGTAGTACTACTGGACCCGACAAGTCCCACTCAAACTGGTTACGCCAGTTAGACCGAACGTTGATGGTCACGAGTGTAGAATTTGCCTAACTTTTTAGCCATGGTTGGTGATAGGCCTGGCACAACAGGGGCAACAACGTCAGCTTCGGATCGAACACTTTGTTGACATGACCTAGGCTAGCTACCTACAAATATAACAAGTAACTGCTAAACACTTCAACTTAGTGTTTCGGGTTTGAAACAGTGGAAATCACTTGAGAAACAACTTACTTTATAACTGTAACCTAAAACTTGTGAACTCACTCATCATTATGTATTGACACTTGTTCTTGCATGTCTTTCTCAGGTTGCTAAGGTAGCACACATCAGGACTAGGATACATTTCGAAGTCGTATTGATTTCATCAAACTTTTAGAATCACTTTTAATTACATTAGCTATTATGGTTTTGTAATTGTTACGCTTCCGCAACTAAATTGTATAAACAGTATTTTCTCATGAATGATCAAACAAGAAAATTTTTAAACTCATATAGTGGTCGTTCAGTATGACTAATGACTGTGATCCTGGTTTGTCACGCGCCTTGTAGTAGAACTCCGCATGTGAATTCTGAGGGTGTGACAATATTGAAATACCTTAGAAGGACTAAGGATATGTTTCTAATATATGGATCTGGTGAAGAGGAACTCGTTGTAAGGGTTACACGGATGCGAGTTTCCAAACTGATCAAGATGATTCTCGATCACAATCTGGGTATGTCTTCATTTTGAATGGAGCTGCAGTCTCTTGGAAGAGCTCGAAGCAGGATGTTGTAGCATTGTCCACTACAGAATCAGAATACATCGCCGCTTCATTGGCAGCACAAGAAGCTACATGGTTAAATAAATTCAACGCCGACCTAGGGGTAGTCCCTACCATTCAGGATCCCCTAGAGATCTTTTGTGATAACGAGGGTGCGATTGCACAAATTAAGGAACCTCGTGCACATCAAAAGACTAGGCACATTGAGCGGAGATTCAACTACATAGGGGATGAAGTTGAAAAGGGAAAGATATGTATTTGCAAAGTTCACACCGATCAAAACATTGCAGATCCACTCACGAAGCTCCTTGAACGACCAAAGCATGAGGGTCATACTTGTGCCTTGGGACTTCGATATTCTAGTTATTGGATTTGATCTATTTAGTATTTGGATATTGGAACAATTGTTATTTTTACTCATTTTAATAATTATGGCAATTTTGAGTTATGTTCCATTTTAGCATGTTTAAATCCATGAATAAGTTAATTATTCTAAATGTCCGTAGTCGATCATATTTGTGGGAACAAATATGAAGGTAAGACTATTATGAACTTGGATTGGTGGATATTCATTAGATATGAATATAGAGCAAAGTGTTGCTGCCAAAGTTCATAGATATTTGTGGGATACAAATATTGGACTGACCCGCTCTCAAATGTACTGCGTGGAATCTTTTGAGGTTGATCATAAGTAAATTTGAGTAAAGGCGATTATCATAGTATCCTCTAACCTGAGATACATATTGGGTCTTGATATTCACCAAATATTATACTTTGACTTAGTTCTTCACTGTTCTGAAACATGGCAGTACATAAGGCTAAGCTCAGGTGTGGTACAAGGTGATTGTGAAAGACGTATGTAGTCAAGATGGGATTTGTTCCTCTTATTCGCTAAGAGTAAGATGTCTAAGGCCTGCTAAAGTTAAATCAACAGAGAATGATCACTCTATGTCTCTGGATTTGACATGACATCTGTAACAAAAGGATAAATGATTGATTCACCTAAATCATGTTCAAGTAAGGGACTTAAAGGGGATGATGTTATTGAATGGCACTTCGTCATACGTATTAGGGGTAGTAAACCGTTGTTAGGCGGTATTTACTACTTGCATCAATCTTCTATGTATCTTGTGCAAGTGGGAGATTGTTGGAATCTGTATGCCCAAGACACATAGTTAATTGATGTGGCTAGTACGTTATGATCCAAGTCGAGTCATACCCAATAACAAGCTAGACAAACAATTATAATATTTATTTATGATATGATCAAACAAATAAATATTAACACTTAGACTATTTAGAAATTGTTTTTCTAAATAATTGCAGAGGAACTAATAAATTATATGGATAATTTATTTTGAGAATATATTTTATGCAATAAAAGGTTATGAGATATTACATAAAGTCTTGTAAACATATGATGTTAATTTTATAAAAGTTATAAAATAATAAAAGACATAATTTAAAAAAAAATATCTTGCAAATCTTATAAGATCTCACTAAATCCCAAAAAGATCTTACAAGAGATATATGGATATCTTGGAAGATTTTATGAGATCTTTACAAATATCACAATATCCAAAGACCTTACAAGAGATATATGGATATCTTGGAAGATTTGGTGAGATCTTTACAAATCTCACAAAATCCCAGAAAGATCTTACAAGAGATATATGGATATCTTGGAAGATTTTGTGAGATCTTTAAAAATCTCACAATATCCAAGAAATATCTTGCAAGAAATTCTATATAGTGGATTTGATTCATTATTCAAGTAATGGTAATTCTTACCCACACATTAAGATTTCAAGTGTAAGAACACTCTCAAATTCTCTCTAGAATTTCGGCCAAAGGTTGGTTGATCGAGAGGTGTTCATAAGTGGAAATCCTAGCAACATAAGGTGTTTGTTGGAAGGCTTGGGGTATACAAGCTTGAGGTCTTCTCCTTTGAAGATTTTCATTCAAGAATCATCATCTTCTTCCATCTCCTAGTTCCTTGAAAGGTCGTCTTAAAACACCCTATGGTTGTGGTTTTGATAGCATGCATATTCATATATGGATCCGGGTTTTGGTTTTACATATAAATGGGTTTTATATCTTAAAAGTAACATGTTTTAAATAATTATTCCACTGCGTTTTTCATTTTATATGGATAAAATGACTTTGATAAACATGTTAAAAACCCCAACAGAACAATGGCATTTTGAGGTGAAGCTTGCAAATGTGTATCATCTGAGTTAACCTCTGCTGGTGAATTTGATGGTCCAGCCTCTGATTGGAATGGTGGTGAAAGTGGGTTGATTTTTGTCCATTTGTTGTGGACTTTCATCAACAGATGTTTGGATTTCAGAGCTGGTAAAGGTTTGAGTATTAACTACTGTTGACCTGGCAGAGCTTTCACCATTGTTACTAACATCTGCTCCTCTGGCTGTAGGATTGATTTTAAAACTTGGAAGAATGCAATCATATCCTTGCTCTTCAAATGATGATTGTGGAGTACCTGCAGGGTTAGTTTTTACAGATACATCTTCGAATTTAAATTTAGATAGATCAAACAATTCAGCAGGACCATTAGCTGGGATTTTCAAAGATGAGAGTTCGTTGAACTTCACATTTCGAGTTTCCTCAACACACTTGGTTATAGAGTTAAAAACTCTGTAGGCTTTGGCAGTGGTTGAGTATCCCAGAAAATAACCACAATCAACTTTGGCTACAAACTTGGATATTGAATCCTTGATGTTTAAAATGAAGCATGGGCAGCCAAAGACTTTGAAATAAGAGATCAGAGGTTTGATTTTGTAAAGCAATTCATAGGCAGTCTTTTGATGCCTAGGGTTTATCAAAACTCTGTTCTGGACATAGCAAATAGTGTTTACAGCCTCTGCCCAAAAAGACAAGGGTTCTGAGTCTGCAAGCATAGTCCTTGTTGATTCAATTAAAGTTCTATTTTTCCTTTCGATGACCCCATTTTGTTGTGGAGTTCTAGGGATGCTGTATTATCTAACAATCCCTTTTGACTCACCGAAGGCATCCAACTCCTTGTTCCTAAACTCTGTCCCATTATCACTCCTAAAGATTTTTACAGGCAAATCAAATTGCTTTTCAACTTGTTTAACAAAGTTTTGCAAAATGTTTTTGTTTCATCCTTAGAGTGTAAAAAGAAAGTCCGTGTGAACCTGGAAAAGTCATCAACTACCACCTGACAATATCTTTTGTGTTTTAAGCTCATGATTTTTACAGGTCCAAACAAGTCCATATGAAGTAACTGTAACACTGACTTGTTTTGGATTCTTCAATTGACTTGTAAGAACTTTTATGTTGTTTACCTTTAAAGCAGGAAACACAATGCTCTTCACAAGTAAATTGCTTTTGGGGTAGACCTCTAACCAGACTTTGTTTTGAGAGAGTGGAGATAGTTTTTAGATTAGTGTGTCCGAGTCTTTTATGCCATAGCTCTGTCTCTTTGCTTGAGGCAACTGAAAACAGGCATGCATTTGATATAGGATTATCTTTAACATATCAACCACATACACATTTCCTACTCTATGAGCAGTCAGCTGTGCTTTGCTCTCTACAATGATTTGGTCAATATTTTTGACAACCTCTGGCCCTACTATCTGGCAAGTTTTCTTTGTGAAAAAGGAACCATAACCTTATCACTCATCTGTGAAACACTTAAGAGATTGAATTTTAGATTGTCAACGAGATTCACATTTTCAAACTTGAGTTTTCCTGCTGAGACACATCCTGACCCTAACACCTTTCCTTTTGAATTATTCCCAAAGGATATATCACCCCCTCCATGAGCTTTAAAATCTCTGAGCAGGGCTTTACATCCTGTCATGTGCCTGGAGCCTCCACTATCTACATACCAAAGACTGTCAAGCCAGGTAGAAGCTCCTTGCACATGTTTTGAAATAATTAGTTCAGGTGAGTCTCCAAAATGGCTTTGGATGGGGTATCAGGTGATCCAGACTCAAGTTCAGATTGATGAACAGTGGTTGGATCAGACTTTTGTAACCACTGCTGTGAGCTACCTCCTATCACCTGTTGATAACCATGAGGATGCCTATTTACCCTTGGCTTAGAAGGCTTTTTGTAAGTATCATAAGTCATAGGCACCTTTTGGTAATTAGGCTGGCTTTTACCTCTTGGAAACTGGTTTGTGGAGGTGCATCTGTTACTTGAATTTCTCTGCAGACAGAGGTTTGATTTAAAGCTTTGGTGACAGATGTTTCACATGATTAAATTTTTGTTTTGCGATATTTGAATTTTCTCTTTCAAGAGCCTTTTCTCTAATCTCTTTTACCTTTTGGTGATAGGTTTTGAGATAGACATACTCTTGAGTTGGATGATTTGTTTTGTTGCAAATGGTGCATCTAGGAGATTTAGGTATAACACAAGTTTTATTTATATCATTAGCTTTCAAAAGAAAACAGTCTGCTGTATCATGATTCCTCTTTTCACAAAATTTACAAAACAAGTGTTTAACCTTTTCCTATCAGGCTTTTTGAGAGCAGATGATGTAACCCCTGCTGGCAAGTCTCTGATAGGGATCACCAATGCTTTTGGTGCTTTTATACCATCAAGAGTTGAAAAGTCCATTGGCTTGAAGTTTTCAAAAATATCACACTCATCTGACCAGGTTGGTTTAAATTGATATTTTTCAACTGCTTTTTCTTTTGGTGAAACTTCTGGTTTTTCAAGAACAATTTAGTTTCCCTTTTTATCAGTGATTTTAATTTCTTCACCAGCCAAGTTTGTTGGGACTATTTCTACCAGCTCAGAGTCAATTTTGGCAACATTTTCACAAGTATGGTCATATTCCCTAAAGCCTAAACCAAACTTTATGTTGCTCTTGACTTGAGCATTAAGCATAAGCTCAAAACCTTTGCATGACCCTACCCATTTTTCACAAGTGATCTATGTAGATTCTAGCTCCTGTTTATAAACTTGGTATTTTTCTACCATAGTTTGGAGCTGATCTTTGGTTATGCTTGATTCATGCCTTAGGCTACTCATTTCAGAATCTTTTTCACTTAATTTTGTTTTCAACTCTTTAACAAGTTTTTCAAATTTAAGTTCATCTTCCAAAATTTTGTTTCTCAGGTTTTCATGCACCTGTTTTATGTTTGCAAAAGCAATAATGCATTTTTCAGAACATAGAACTTTTAGGATCTGAGGTGATACCTTCGAAGCAGCCACAAGAGCACAATCACATTCTTCTTCACACACCTTTGTGTCCCATGGGTCAGATAGATTTTCTTTTTCAACCTCAGCAGCATTCATTTCAACCACAGGTGTGACTTCTGGTGTAACCACTGCTTCACAACATTCAACCACATCAGAGTTTGACTCCTGTTCCACATACTCATCACCTTTAACTATGGTCCCAAAAGCCATAAAACATAAGTTTTCATTTTCAAAATCATTTTTGACTATGAGAGCAAAGTTTTCATCAGTTAAATCTTCATGCAAACTACTCCAGTCAACAAAACCTTGTGTAAAGAAGCTTTGTTGTGTAACCTCTGCTGGTGTAGTAGTGGTTTGAGTGACACGTGGAGTTTGTTGCACATGCACTTGAGGTAGTGCTTGAACATATTGAATCTGTGGAGCATGGGTTTGGACATAATGAATAGGGACAGTTATTACAGGAGTCGCAAAATGAGCAGTGTTTTGCATTTGATGTGCAGGGGTTAACTGGAATATTGGACAGTGCTTTGAGGATTGGTGACAGGATGAGTAACAATTGGTCCTGCAGTTTGAGTTCTGCATTCCCTGGCAAAATGTCCCATCCTATTGCACTTGTAACATTTTATCTTTGATTTATCTAACCCAACTTTTAACCCCCCATGCAACCCTGGAAATCTCCTACCAGTTCTTTTGTAAAATTTACTAGCCCTGACACTCAAACGTGCCAACTGGTGTAGGATGTCCATTTCTTCCAAATCCGTGGGTTCAAAGTGTTGTAAGTCATTCATCTCAAAACTCATATTGTCAGAGGTTTGGCTTTCACAATTTGCAGCAAAAGCAAAATTGGGTGTACAGGGATCAGAGTTGAAATTGTTTCCAGAAGTTATGTCAATGTAATGATCAAAACTCTAATCCTTTCCACTGCCAGACCCCTCTTCATGACTATAGAGAGTAGTGTTTCCCAGTGTATAGTCATCAGTCACTTTCCCAGACTCTTGAAGCTTCTTTTCTGGTTCAACTCTCTCATAAGTGAGAAGTCGACCATGAAGCTGTGTGAGGATCATTTCTTTATAACCAACAGATGTTCGAGTAACATAAGCTATTGTCTCCCATTTTTCTCGTAGTGATCTTAAGAAACGACTATTGATAATCGAATTAGGAAAGTTCACATCTACCAGTTTTAATTCGCTCATGAGATAGCTAAATCGCTCGAACTGTTGGGTTAGTGACTCACCTTTTACATGGCAAAATGTTTCATACTGCTGATTTGAGACTTTTCTATTGTTCTCGATCACCTCTTCAGTACCACCGAATTGCTCTTTAAGAGCATCCCATAACTCTTTAGCACTATTACAATGAAGTAATCCCGCATAAATCTCATTGGGCAAGGTTGAAGCAATGATGCTAAAAGCCTTAGCATCCAATTCGATTTTGAGGAAATCCTGTTCAGAGTAATTTTCGAGTTTTTTAGGGACTTGAGTGTCGGGATCCTCTGTACTTGGAACCATGGGAACATGGGGTCCAAACACAACGGATCTCCAGCATCTGGTGTTCTGTTGGGCGAGAATATGACCCATCCTACGCTGCCAAATAAAATACTCATTTCGTTTCAACATAGGTGGTTTAAACATAGATCCAATATTGGATCCTGTCTGTTTTGTGCCATTTCTCTTGTTTACAACAGATTTGTGTTTTAAAAACTTTTGTAGTAATAAGACTCTGTATTCAATCAAAATTTATCAAACGAAATTAGCAACAAAGAGCTGATCTGTTCAAATTAATTTGACGTTTAAATCAAAATCGATTGACCAATCTCTGATACCAATTGTCAGGATCTAAGTTTGAATTGATTGTCGTTTTTGTTTCAACGATTTGAAAACAAAGAGTAAGTGCAGCGGATTAATGAAAAAGATATGCGAAATTGATCTTTTTAAGAAGACAAGTAAAACTGTTACATTGAGCGCCTATTTATACTAACTATCTAACCACTGATCGTTGTTCAATGACATCATGGTTGATAGTGACAGCTAACAAACGTAACTAACTACAAACACTGCTAGTTTTAACGTATCAGTGCATAGCACTGTTACATTGATTTAACTAATGCTAGACTAAGCACTGCTGGCCATCCTCTGTTCTTGTAATCTTCTATCAGCGGTTGTGAGTTTCTTCTGTCAGAGGATAGGTAACAATATGATTATTGAAAGCAGTAAAAGCCTATCAGTGGATAGAAACCTCTGATAGCTTGACCAAGGCTCGTATGGTGTGTTTTGACTTTGTATTATCTGTTCCTTTTCAAAGGTTCAATCCCAACAGTCGTCTTTAGTATCGTCTGCGTGTTCATCATCGTCTCTTTTTCCTCAGCTTCGTCATTGTCTTTCTTTTTAGTTTCTATTTCTGGAACAACAACACTAGACTTAGAAGCTTTTGCAGACTCTATCACAGGCTCTGTAATCTCGGGCATACTCTCTATAACGTTCTTGCCTTTCCCCTGTTCAGCTATCTCTTTTTCTGCTTTCTCTTTTGCTTCCTACAGATCTATCGAGCATATTCAGTATCAAAGTCAATACCCAGACTGTTTGTCAATACTTTCTGCAGTCTGTTGAACCTTCGGTCATTCAAATCCCTTTCAGATTTTAATTCTTTAATAATCATTCTGTAATCGTTCGTTCGCATCCTGTAAGCTTTCAATTAGGGCCTTCAAATACCCTTGATCACCTTCCAAGAATTTGACTTTTTCATTCAGAATTTCATTCTCCAGCTCGCTCTGTTTCACCAACTTTTCTAACTCAGCTTTCTCTGTTTCATTCTTAGCAACTTTTTCTTATAGAGCTTTAACACGCTTTTCGAGATCATCAATGTCTGAATCTGGAACGAAATCATTCAAGTCTTGTATATAAACATGCTCATTTGGATTGCTCCCAAACAACTTTGACTTCGGAGTAGTCTTTGGTGTAGACTATGGTGTACTCCTCGGTATAGACACTTTAGGTGTTGAGCTTTCAGGTTGAGAACCTGTCGGAGGATCTTGTGATTGTATAACTGGAATTTCGAGCAATTCAGACTCAGGAGGTTCTTGTGTAACTCTTGTCTGTACTAAAGTTTCTTGAGCTCCAGATGTTTGAATCATTTCAGCCGTAGGAGGTTCTTGTGTAACTCCTGTTGTTTTGCACCAGAAGGTTTTTGTGGGACTTCTGTGCTTTTCGGCTTTCCAATATAGTGTCTACTCTTTGTTTCTGACTTTTCTTGCCTTTTGTCTTTGGAGACCCTGTAGTCTTTGTCGTTGAATCTTTATTAGAAGACTTGACTCTTTTCGCTTTCTTTTTCGGTCTCTCCTCATCTGAACCCTTTTTAGTCTCCGGTTCATACTCAGCATCCGTTTCTTTCACTTTCTCAGCAGCTATTTCGGCGATTGATTTCTTTGTAGCTTTCTCTAACGAATCATCGCTATCTTCATCATTATCAGATGTTGCAGAAATCACATCATCTTCCTGCGTTGTCTTTTCTTGACTCTCAACAACCACTACAGCACTAGAACCAGCCTCAGTTTGAACATTCTCAGGCTCATCTTCATCTATTAACATCGTATCCACTTTCTTAGGCTTTCCCGATGCTTTCTTCTTCTCTTGAGCAACAACCTTCTTTAAAAACCAATCACTTCTTTTCTCTTTGAAGGTCGACAGCCATTCCAACTGAGCATTCCTTTCATTCTCGTCACCGCTATCATCTTTACGCCATTTGAACTCTAGTGGCGCGATGTAGTTCTCAGAGGCTATTGCACCAAATTAAGGCTTTGGAATAGGTGCTAAGGACTGCTTTAGGAACGTTATCAGCTTCTTGACAGTAGTATCATCCAAGTGACTAAGATAAAGAATATCGTTTGGATCATTTGCTATCATTTGTCATTGATCAACATTTGTACAAACCTCGGATACATCACGAGGCTATTTGATCCCATATTATTCCTCATGTGAGTGAAAACTGTAACCCTTGTGCAAAATTTCGAGCTCTTGAAAAACTTTTTCTTTGAAGGCATTTCGATAACCGATACTTAATCGTAACCCGTTTAATGCAACGTACACACCGAGACGAGGACACGAGCTAAACATACCCTAAATATCCTTTATATAACTTAGAAATAAGTTTTGAAAGGGTTTGGTATGTAAAAAACAAGCCTATTCGATCACAGGGACTATTTATGACAAACTACGAAAGTCTGCCGAATCTCGCAGCGACGCACACTCCGGAACAAGGAAATAAGCTACACATACCCTAAATACCCTTTACATAACTTAGATATCAGTTTTGAGGGATTAGAATGACAAAAACACATTTATGCAACTTTAGGGGCTATTTTGCAAATTCTGAGAAACTATGCCAGTTCGCCTATTTCGCTATCCTGAACATGTACGGACATCCAAATATTTTTACCATCATTAAAATCTTGTATTTTAATGATTGGAATGCAAAAATATCATTCATCACGCATTTACGGTTATTTGCGCGTCCGTTACGACTTTCGTCGTAATTAACCGAAAACCACAACAGTACGACCAAATGAACTGACACCCGAAATATTTTTGGACAAATTTCAAGTTTCCTAAGCTTTATCGTCCTTATAAAGCTTAAAAATCAGGTTAACGGGTGTTAGAAATGCCAAAATGCGACAAAACAAGTGCAGGGGCCAGTCCTGCCATTTTTGAAAGTTTGCCTGCCCAGCCCCCACCGTAAGCTACACTCCCACCGTAGCCTACGATGGTACCTGGGGAAAACAAGTTTTTTTCATGGCAGCCAGCAATTTTTATTTGCTTGAAGCCCAATAACTCAAAATTTCCAGCTTGTTCCCTTCATTTGACAAGTGTTAGAACCTCCCTTGATCATTGCCACCTCCTGGGACACTTGTAATGATCTTGTGGCATCCAAAACACTATAAATAGCAAGCCATTTTCCCATTTCAACTTGCTCATTTCTCATTTTCTTCTCCCATTCTCTTGGAGCTTGCTTCCATCTTTTGGAGGCCTCCTACTGAGTTTTCTTGAGCTCTACAAGTGTTTTTCTTCAAGTAAGTGCTCTCTCTTAGTCTTGTTTATTTCTTTTAGCTATTTTTTTAGCTAAAAGTCAAACAGTTGACTTTCTGTTTGACTATCGGTTCTGACCATAATTGCTCAAAGCAAAGTTCAATTAAACTTTGCAATGTGATCGTAATCACGAAGATTATGATCCCCAGCGATTGCACCTTCAGATTACCACGTTTACTTGTTGTAGTGACGAGTCAACGTTTCGGTAAAAAATGCGCATTTTGTGCATTTTACGACGGAACTATTTGCGGGTATCAAAACACCAAGTTTTGATACCAAAACATTTTTATAACTTAGTTTGACATGTTTTGACATGTCTAACTCGTCACTTTTAGTTTAGTACTTGTTTAGTGTCATAAGTCGAGCGGTCCTGACTGCCGCTTTAACTTTCAAATCCGACCCGTCTGGTCACCTTTAGGATCCGACCAAGCCCATTATTATGACCATAGTATTATAGGGAATAACCCTCTGAGGTTATACCTTAAGGTCATACCATTTGGTTAGTCAAATGACAAGTCGAATATGTATTCCTTATTATGTCGAAAATACCCTTTTTGCACTTAAATTAATTTTGAACATATAAGGACATTGTTTTGACATCTAAACTGATTATACAACTTATATAAACTAATTTGGCAAATTTGACTTGTCATAGGACATATTTAACCACCCGAACCCATAGTTACGTTTATGACCCGTTAAAGTGGCGTAAACCACTTTAGCAAGCCGTAGCGAGTCAAAACACATTGAAATGCTTCCAATTCAGAATGTTTGATATTATAAACCATAATATACAAGATCCAACTCTTGTTTTGTTTATATACCTCATTCTATCCAATCTCTCGTTTTCAAGTTCGACAGACTAACATATAGTTATCCGATACACTAGGAACCACTTCAGCACTTGAACTCTTGATCCTTTGAGTTTTGTTATATCATTTGAACAAGATTTATACGCAATCCTAGGCAAGTACATTGATCCCCCCTCTTTTACATGTTTTTTCAAATGTTTTGGTGTGATTCATATGTATAACGGATTTTTCAAAAATATATGGCATGTATGTGTTTACTAAGTGCTTTTTGTGTATTATTCCGATTATGAAACACAACGATTAACGATATGAACCAAATCCATGTAGGATCTATCTATCTTTATAGTAGATTCTTATTGGATATTTGAAGTATAATCTTAAATCTTTCTATCTTCATAGTAAGATTTCGAAGAAGTGCTTTACACGCTGATGACGATGGTTATTGTTTATGTGTAGAGATTGTTGGTGAATTAGATAGCGAAACTAGAGTAATACAATAAGAACATGGTGGATACGCCGCTGGTACTTCATATATATAAGTGGGCTTATTGTATTACCCTTCGTAGCGTTATCCGACTCACCGTTAGGATTTAGGACTTTATGATTCAATGTGACTAAACCAAAGCATAGTTTGATATGCTAAACCAAAGTATAGCCTGATATACTGAACCAAAGCACAGCTTGATATGCTACCAAATCCTTAAAGCATCTATCTATCATCATAGTTAGATTCTTGTAGGATGTTTAAAGTACTTAATTGATGTCCTTCATTGGATTCTCCGTGTACTTTAATCCGAATCACATTAAGAATTGTGTTCGATAGTTTCAAAGTACAAAATCCAAATCCTTGTAGAACTCTTACATATTTTAATGTGTATTCTTAGAAGGATAACCAAAGTATTATTTTAAATCATTGACTTGATTTCTAATAATACTCACGCGAGTTTTGACAAATTTCAATATTGTTATTATTAATCCTTGATAGGATCTCTAATAACATACTCACAAGTTTTATGATAAAATTCAAGGCGATTACAATGAACAATGTACAAATTTTCAATGGCATAAAAATTACTTAGTATTAATCATGTTGCCATATACAAAACTATTGTGTCACAAGTTTTATAATCAAGTTAATTTATTACAATACTAAATCTTTTTGCCATTCTTTGGCTTCAAAGAGTCCATTTTCAATAGACGAATCTTGTAGTTGTCGAAGTATTGCAACACTAAACTTTTTGCCATTAATCTGGCTAACAAAACTATGTACTCGCCAACATTGTTTGTTGATGACTTTTTTCACATATGTTTCAGGTTTCGATTATTCAAGTTTGCTGCATATAGGAATGCATCCAGAATTTAGACTTCTTTAATCAAAAGACAACTTCATGTTTCCTTTGTATTGTAAAACGATGTTAATAATAGTGAAACAATTTAGTATCAGTTGTGGCTGAGCAATTTGTAACGTGACTCCTTGATATTTCTGCCGCGTGTTATTGTATTACGCGATCAGG
Organism: Scalesia atractyloides; assembly: GCA_947069175.1. Lineage (NCBI taxonomy): Eukaryota > Viridiplantae > Streptophyta > Magnoliopsida > Asterales > Asteraceae > Scalesia > Scalesia atractyloides. Next base: position 21,366,798 of record CAMTDV010000010.1, read on the forward strand.
GTGTTACAGATTGGTATCAGAGCACTGGTTATAGGGTATTAGGTTATTAGAATGCCTTTAACCTAGTCTATAACCTTCCTAGGGGCCGAAACATGAGTAGTATTAGGATCTCTATCTTAATCACTATCCTCATCCTTACTCGTGCCACAACTACTCCATGATTTACAAATCATCTATCCTTAGATGGTTTATCCTAAATCCTTAGGCTTCATGCCTTAAGGTACCACAAAACATTTTCTCAAAACATTTTCATCAAAATAATTCTTGATCTATTTCCCTCAAACATTTTATCAAAAGATTTCTCAAAATGTTTTACTCTCAAAACGTTTTCATCGAAATCTTTGGTTTTTATAATATGAACACATGCAACCTGGAGGGGTGAATGCGTGTACCCCGATTTTTCTGTCTAAGGCTAGAGTGTTCGTACAAATCCACATTATCGGACCAGTCACTCTTACCTGGGAACTCTTAGGGCGAGTGTTCACTTATAGGCTAAAGCACGTCTTCTCAAAACATTATGAAAACTCATCTACCTTGATCAGTTGAACGATTCCTAAACACTACTACTCGTATGACACTACTCCGACATGGTACCTTCGGTAATATGTTACGACTATATTCAACTCATCCGAAACAAATTTCACTTTTATCTCACGACACTTTCTAATCTTATTTAAATTTTTGGATACTACCTCTTATCTTTTATAATTACAAAATTTTTATCATTGGATGAGAAATTTTCAAATTTTATCCGCAAAATTTCTTTATTTTAAAAATTTAATTAAAAATATTTCTATCTTAAAAATAATGACATTTTTTTAAAAAAGTAAGGAATTTTTTTAAACACAAACCATTAACTTGGTTTGTATTTTCTCACCCGAAAATATAACAGAAGTTTACTTTCAAACAGTTTTCGAAACAAAAGTCCACGACCCTCTTTTCCTAAGTACAAGAACACGGTTTTTGAACGAATACCAAGTCAAGATTTTCAATTCACTATGATGTCTTAAACTTATAACAAATTCTATGAGAACTCACTTATTCGATTTTACTATAACTATTTCTTCAAGATGCCTCCCCATCGTGACACTACCAAAGATGCCAAAATAGCAGCTCTAGTTGCCCATCAAGTGGGCATGATACTCAATGGGCCATTTAGTTAACAGTAGCCATAGCTAGTCTTAATGATAAGACTACTTCTCGGGTACCGAAGAAAACAAAGACCAAGCCTTCTAAAATGTCAATGAAGCGTAAGGCTACGCGAAACATTATTATAAATGCTCAACTCAATCAGGCTACATGCAATCAACCAACTCGACTTCCTGTGAGGAAACCGTATGCTGGTATTACACCCTTGTGCAATCAATGCAACTATCATCATCAACACTACATACCATGTCACCATTGCACCTACTGTGGACATTTTGGTCATGCAGCCAAAGTCTTTTATTTTGCTCCTACCCTAAACCAAGCTAATCAAATCCTGTTCAACCTCAAGCAAATCCCACGCAAACTCATTACCCACATGAATCTTGCTACAAACTGTGGCGAAGTGGGTCATTTCAAGAAAATTGCCCGAAGAGTGTTAATGCTAATCCTCCCCGTGGATGAGCACATAACATAAATGCTGGCGAGGCTTGCACCAATTTCAATGCATAAACTCTTATGTTTTCTATTTATCATCGAAAAACTATGAACGTTTCAACTCTATTTGTAATAACAATATAAATTTCAAGAAGTTTTTCTTCATTCGTGTTATTCGTATTCCATTTACAAATTCAAATGTGATTACACTGAGTGTAATTTACAACTACAAACTTCGAGGATTCTGTTCTTTAGGAACCAAATCTCGTAATTTAGCATATTGTGATTGCACATTAATGCATTCATACATGTTCTGCACGACAATTTCTACGAACACTATGTGACTATCGCCACTACTTTTCTTTTCATGATATTACATACATGGTTTGTTAACCTGATATGTATAACACATGATTACAAATACATTTTCGCTTAGTATGTTGACTTAGCATACCTAGCACTTGATTTCAAAACATTTTCACGACATACTTACATTGTTGTGACAATCCATGCTTCGTATATGACGCACGCTATCTATATGACTAGTGTTAAACATATATTAATATTGTACTAGGATGAAATACCTGCTACTGATTTTGTTGGATGCAAAACAACTAGTGTTAACATTTCTAGTATGAAACACGGTCGATTTATTATATGTTGTGTTATGACGATGTTTATTTAATTTTATAAGTTACTTCGACCTTATTATATGTTTCCCTTTACTTAACAAGAAGAGCTATGTAAACCATGTAATGAAACGCGTAATTATGGGTGCACACTTAATTACGGGAATCGACACATGAGAATCATAATAAGCCTTGTTAAGATGGTGGCATAAAATATAGAGTGATTAGGTAACGGGAAGGGTATGACGCAATAAGACCACAGTGGATACGCCGCTGGTACTTCCTATATATAAGTGTTCTTATTGTGTTATTCTTCGGAACGTTACAAGAGTCACTTGAGGGTTTTATGTTATCTTGGACCATTATGTGATTGTGTGATTATTATTATTTGTTTATTGAATGCACTTACCAAAATGAGTACATTCATTAACTCTATTCGAGCCGACCGGGAGTATATTATGGTGTTAAAGGTGACGACCTTGATGCCGAGGGTATCTTGACCCGTCTCCTATGCATGAGATGCTCATGGTACATGGGATGTACCTCGTGGGACGTTAGAAACCGTGTACGTATGGCTAGGCTTGAATGTACACCCCTTTGTTTGCTATGGATTTACACTAAGTCCCTTAGTATAACATAGTGCCATATAAAACAATTTTTACACACTCGATGTAACAATTTTTATACATTCGATGACACTTTAAAGATTCATGAGTTCTAAAAGGTTTAAATACCTTAAGATACCATGAATATCTTTGCTCACACTTTGAATCCCCCTAAAATTTCCAACACCAAACAATGCTCTGCATTTTTGGAATCTAGCACTTTGCTCATCTTTCAATCATCTCAGATACACTCTACAGTCTCCTTCGAATAAATTTCGGGACGAAATTTTCTAAAGTAAAGGAGACTGTAACCCTTGTGTAAAATTTCGAGCTATTGAAAACTTTTTCTTTGAAGGCATTTCGATAACCGATACTTAAACGTAACCCGTTTAATGCAACGTACACACCGGGATGAAGACATGAGCTAAACATACCCTAAATATTCTTTATATAACTTAGAAATAAGTTTTGAAAGGGTTTGGTATGTCAAAAACAAACCTATTCGATCACAGGGACTATTTATGACAAACTATAAAAGTCCTGCCGAATCTCGTAGCGACGCAAACTCCGGAACAAGGACAAAAGCTACACATACCCTAGATACCCTTTACATAACTTAGATATTAGTTTTGAGGGTTTAGGAATGACAAAAACACCTTTATGCAACTTCAGGGACTATTTTGCAACTTCTTCGAAACTATGCCAATTCGCGTATTTCGCTATCTGGAACATGTACGGACATCCAAATATTTTTTCCATCATTAAAATCTTGTATTTTAATTATTGGAATGCACAAATATCATTCGTCACGCATTTACGGTCATTTGCGCGTCCGTTACGACTTTCGTCGTAATTAACCGAAAACTGCAACCGTACGACCAAACGATCCGACACCCGAAATATTTTTGGACACATTTCAAGTTTCCTAAGCTTTATCATCCTTATAAAGCTTAAAAATCAGGTTAATGGGTGTTAAAAATGCCAAAACGCGACAAAACAAGTGCAGGGGCCTGTTCTGCCATTTTTGAAAGTTTGGCTGGCCAGCCCCCACCGTATGCTACGCCCCCACCTTAGCCTACGGTGGTACCTGGGGACAGCAAGCTGTTTTCATGGCAGCCAGCTGTTTTTCTTTTCTTGAAGCCCAATAACTCGAAATTTCCAACTTGTTTCCTTCATTTGACAAGTGCTAGAACCTCCCTTGATCATTGCCACCTCATGGGACACTTGTGAAAATCTTGTGGCATCCAAAACACTGTAAGTAGCAAGCCATTTTCATCATTTCAACTTGCTCATTTCTCATTTTCTTCTCCCACTCTCTTGGAGCTTGCTTCCATCTTTTGGAGGCCTCCTACTGAGTTTTCTTGAGCTCTTCAAGTGTTTTTCAACACAAGTAAGTGCTCTCTCTTAGTCTTGTTTATTTCTTTTAGCTAAAAGTCAAACAGTTGACTTTCTGTTTGACAATCGGTTCTGACCATAATTGGTCAACGCAAAGTTCAATTGAACTTTGCAACGTGATCGTAATCACGAAGGTTATGATCCCTAGCGATTGCACCTTCTGATTACCACGTTTACTAGTCATAGTGACGAGTCAAAGTTTGGTAAAAAAATGCGCATTTTGTGCATTTTATGATGGAACTATTTTCGGGTATCAAAACACCAAGTTTTGATACCAAAACATTTTTATAACTTAGTTAGACATGTTTTGGCATGTCTAACTCGTCACTTCTAGTTTAGTACTTGTTTAGGGTCGTAAGTCGAGCGGTCTTGACTGCCACTTTAACTTTCGAATCCGACCCGTTTGGTAACCTTTAGGATCCGACCAAGCCTATATTATGACCATAGTATTATAGGGAATAACCCTCTGAGGTTATACCTTAAGGTCATACCATTTGGTTAGTCAAATGACAAGTCGAATATGGAATCCTTATTATGCCGAATATACCCTTTTTGCACTTCAACTAATTTTGAACATATAAGAACATTGTTTTGACATCTAAACTGATTATACAACTTATATAAACTAATTTTGGCATATTGTCATGGGACACATTTAACCACCCGAACCCATAGTTACGTTTATGACCCATTAAAGTGGCGTAAACCACTTTAGCAAGCCGTAGCGAGTCAAAACACTCTGAAACGCTTCCAATTCATAATGTTTGATATTATAAACCACAATATACAAGATCCAACTCTGTTTGGTTTATATACCTCATTCTATCTAATCTCTCGTTTTAAAGTTCGACACACTAACATATAGTTATCCGATACACTAGGAACCACTTCAACACTTGAACTCTTGAACCTTTGAGCTTTGTTATATCATTTGAACAAGATTTATACGCAATCCCAGGCGAGTACATTTCTCCCCCCTCTTTTATGTTTTTTCAAATGTTTTGGGGAGATTCATATGTATAACCGATTTTTCAAAAATATATGGCATGTATGTGTTTACTAAGTGCTTTATGTGTATTATTCCGATTATGTAACACAACGATTAACGATATGAACCAAATCCATGTAGGATCTATCTATTTTTATAGTAGATTCTTATTGGATATTTGAAGTATAATCTTAAATCTTTTTATCTTCATAGTAAGATTTCTAAGAAGTGCTTTACACGCCGATGATGATGGTTATTGTTTATGTGTAGAGATTGTTGGTGAATTAAAGAGCGAAACTAGAGTAATACAATAAGAACATGGTGGATACGCCGCTGGTACTTCCTATATAAGTGTGCTTATTGTATTACCCTTCGTAGCGTTATCCGACTCACCATTAGGATTTAGGACTTTATGACTCAATGTGACTAAACCAAAGCATAGTTTGATATGCTAAACCGAAGTATAGCCTGATATACTGAACCAAAGCATAGCTTGATATGCTACCAAATCCTTAAAGCATATATCTATCTTCATAGTTAGATTTTTGTAGGATGTTTAAAGTACTAAATTGATGTCCTTCATTGGATTTTCTTTGTACTTTAATCCGAATCACATTAAGGTTTGTGTTTGATAGTTTCAAAGTACAAAATCCAAATCCTTGTAGAACTCTTACATCTTTTAATATTTTAGATTCTTAGAAGGATAACTAAAGTATTATTTTAAATCATTGACTTGATTTCTAATAATACTCACGCGAGTTTTGACAAATTTTAATATTGTTATTATTAATCCTTGATTGGACCTCTAATAACATACTCACACGTTTTATGATAAAATTCAAGGCGATTACAATGAACAATGTACAAATTTTCAATGGCATAAAAATTTCTTAGTATTAATCATGTTGCCATATACAAAACTATTGTGTCACAAGTTATATAATCAAGTTAATTTATTACAATACTAAATCTTTTTGCCATTCTTTGGCTTAAAAGAGTCCATTTTCAATAGACGAATCTTGTAGTTGTTGAAGTATTGCAACACTAAACTTTTTGCCTTTAATCTGGCTAACAAAATATGTACTCGCCAACATTTTTTGTTGATGTCTCGTTTTCACATATGTTTCGGGTTTCGATTATTCAAGTTTGCTGCATATAGGAATGCATCCGGACTTTAGACTTCTTTAATCAAAAGACAACTTCATGTTTTCTTTGTATTGTAAAACGATGTTAATAATAGTGAAACAATTTAGTATCAGTTGTGGTTGAGTAATTTGTAACGTGACTCCTCGATATTTCCGCCGCGTGTTGTTGTATTACGCGATCGGGGTGTTACAAAAACCAGCTTCGAATAGTTGAATCTCTTGTTCAGAGTAAGCGCTGTGGCTATACATACCATATAATCTTAAACGTCGTCTAAGCCTGCCTTTCGATGACTGAAGGCGTGAACAATAGCATGCATTAGAAACTTGTAAGGATTAGGAACTGATCCTTTCTTCAGAGTAGATTCATTAACGTGCCCCTAGTTTCCAATATGACAAAAACATCCTCGCACCATCCTTTCATCTAGCATCATAGGATCATTTGTTGCGTCGTTAAAGTTCAGAACATAGCGGATGTCTGCTTCGGTCACTGTAATTTCTTTGTCTTTGTTTCCTTCACAAACCATAGACTTTATCATAGTATCATCTTCATTCATCGCTGCAGAATTCCAAGATCTGTAGACATGCGACCTATACATCACAGTCTTTTCCGTAATTGCCTTGTGGATAGGAATCCGCTCCATAAACGCAAGAGTAGTATTGTATGCTTCCAAAGATGGACATATAGTTTTGTCTAATTTAATGCACATGTTGTGAAATTTATTGAACGAGAGCTGAATATTCTGCAAACATGTAAATCGAGACAAAATTAGCAATGTTTGACAATTTTCACAAACTTCCTATCAAGTTCGGGCGGACTTGTTTATACCATTTAAACATTTCAAATCAACTAAGTCCGGTCGAACTTGCCTAAACAAAAAGATCAAAACTTAAACAAGTCCGGGCGAACTTGTAAAGCTTTAACATTTAGAAATCTTCTACACAAGTCCGGGCGAACTTCTCAAATATTTATCATTTTTGAATTTTATCAGGTAAGTTCGGGCGAACTTATGAATTTTAAAAACTTTCAACACAAGAGGACAAGTTCGGCCGAACTTGGTTCAAAGTACCAATAGACAAGTTCGGGCGAACTTGTCATCTTGTTCACTCAAACCTGCAAATATTGTCCAGATCGATTTGAATCAATTTAATGTCATGATTATGACCGTTTATCATTGTTTAACTTGTTTTAGTGTTTAATTTGTCCATTAAAGGTCTAATACAAGTCCAATCGACCATTACAGATCTATCAAGTTCGATCTATATCAAAACTCGATCCAAAATCAAATCACTCACCATTGCCATGACTCTTAGTGTGTCAATCACTTAGATTCGATCTAAGATCGGGCAGCAATTCGACTTAAGTATGCCAATTTTGAAAATCGCCTAAATCGCTCAAGTTCACTCAATATCAAAGAAATCTGATAATGAAGTTCGGTCTAACTTGCAAAGTATTTATACTTAACAAGTTCGGGCGAACTTGTTATTCCAATCAATAAAGATCAGAACATAAGTCCGGGCGAACTTGTAGACTGATAACACATTATGAGCACATACAAGTTCGGTCGAACTTGATTACAAGTCCGGGCGAACTTGATCAATTTCAAACCCTAAGTTTTCAATTTAGACCCTGAACTTTCAGATTTTACCAGTTTTAACAATCCACTCAGTTGACCAAGTCCAAGCTAATGACCTTGGTTAACCGATTTGTTTGTCGAGTCCAAGTTAATGACCTTGGTTTGACCCGTTATGAACAAACTGTTGGTTTTTCTCAAAATCAGGTTTCAAATTAATGAACTTTTAATCATTTTTGGCTTATCAGATTTTACAGATTAGCTCCCAGCCCGTTGTCAATCAGATATCCACCAGTTTAGCACCTTACCAGACTTCGAAGATCCGTTCTCCAACATTGACTTGTTGAAAACAATGTAGAAACAAAATATTTTTGTATATTTGTAAGTTTATGCTAAACACACTGAAAATCATTTTTGTTTTAATCTGTAAAGCAGATAAACTATGTACAGAACAAAGTAAACTATGTACAAACATATTTACAGACATTTTTTTGTGAATTCGTGTCTATGGATCATATCAGTTGATGACTTTAAGTTTTAAACTCGTTTTTCTAGATTGTCGATATGTTTCTCCACATAAACTTCAACACATTTCTCAATTGTTCCAAGATATGTTGGGTATGAATTATGAAACTTGACTTAACTATGGTTCCCATCTCCAAATATACTCCTATATCAAGATTCCCTAGATTTCATCTTACAGGTGAATATAACGTAATTGATATCTGTATCTGGGTTAATGCGAAGCCTTGAGAGCTCAGGTTAATACCACCGTATCGACAAAGAGATGAAGGCTCGACTTAAAGGTGTGTTCCATTTAAGGAATCTTTTAAGCACTGCAAATGATTAGATCTTTCGATGCTTTTCAAGTTTGCATGCAGTTTAGGGGTTTATAGCGAAAGTATTATAGAAGCTCTAGGCTATTGCTTCCGCAAAATCAGAAGAACTTGTATAATACCCCAGATATCAAATATCTATAAAGACCTCGTATCTCAGGATTAGGCAATCTCTCAAACGAAATTTTGGATTACTAAGTCCATATATCCAAGAGATGTTAATCCACAAATTTAAGCAGTTGTAAAATTTAGTTTATATCTTAGAAACAATTTACTGAACGTGTAAAGTCTATCGACACATCCACAATAAAACTTATTAATCACTTTTAAACTTTTCATTTCTTTAGCATACTGTGATAGTCCACTGATGTACTATCATTTCCTTTTGTGACACAAAATTATTTTTGTCTTTTTCAATGTTTTTGTACTTTTTTGAATTTTTCATATGTTTTTGTATAAAAATCAGCTTTTTGTTCATCGGTGTGAATTTTTTCTGTTCGCACCAACTTCTTTTCGTAGCAGCCACGAATGAAGTGATAACGAATTTCTATGTGTTTAGTTCGAGAGTGATGAACAGGATTTTTGGTTATGTCGATTACTGCCTTATTATCAACATATAAAGGCGTATCAAGAAATTGCAATCCAAAGTCCCTCATCTGTTGTTGAATCCATAGGATTTGTGAACAACAGCTGGAAGAAGAAATGTATTCTGCGTCACATGTTGAAAGAGAGACCGTGGTTTGTTTCTTGCATTGCCACGTTACTAATCGAGTTCCGAAGAACTGGCAACCAGCCGTCGTAGACTTTGAATTCAGTTTGTTCGCCCTAAAGTCGGAATCAGCGTATCCCGTCAGATCAAAATTATTGTTGTTTGGATACCACAAGCCAGTGCTTGGACATCCCTTCAGGTAGCGGAATATTCTCTTGACTATCTGCATGTGTGAGACTCTAGGACTGGACTGATATCTTGGGCAAAGGTAGGTAGGATACATGATATCTGGCCGAGATGTCGTCAGATACATAAGTGATCCTATCATCGACCGATAGAGCGTATCATCCACTTTAGTTCCTGTTTCGTCAATGCAAATCCCATGGTTCAGTGCCAGCGGAGTCCAAAGCGACTTCGCGCTATCCATTTCAAATTTCTTGAGAATATCGTGAACATACTTTGCTTGATGAATGAATATGCCGTCTGGTAGCCTGTAATCCGAGGAGGAGTTTCATTTCGTCCATAGAAGACATCTCGAATTTCTTCTTCATGATCTTTTCGAACTCTTTGCAAAGACTATCATCCGTTGAACCAAAGATGATATCATCCACATAGATTTGCATGATAATTAGATGACTTCCGACTTCTCTGGTAAACAATGGACTATCCACTGTGCCTCTAGTAAAGACGTTTCCAACGAGATGTTGAGATAACGTCTCGTACCAAGCTCTCGGGACTTGATGTAATCCGTATAAGGCTTTGTCTAGGAGATAAGCCTTGTTCTTGTTCAGCGGATCGACGAACCCCGGTGGTTCGCCGACGTACACTTGTTCGCGTAGCTTACCATAAAGAAATGCGGATTTCACATCTAACTGGTACACTTTAAAACCTTTCCAAGCTGCGAATGCAAGGAAAATGCGGATTGACTCTAAGCGTGCAACCGGTGCATAAACTTCTGTGTAGTCAATACCTTCTTGCTGGTGAAAACCCTTGACAACCAACAGAGCTTTGTTTCTAACAATCACACCTCGATCATCTCTTTTTCACTTGTAGACCCACTTCATGTCTATAGCTTTCTGCTTCGGTGGTTAGTCTACAAGCCTCCAGACTCCCACTTTCTCAAACTGTAGCAATTCCTCTTGCATTGCTATCACCCAGTTCTCGTCACCTAGAACTTCATTCACAGTTTTTGGCTCTATTTGAGATTTGAAACATGAATAATAGCAGTAGTCTTGAGTTGGAACCACTCGGGTATAGAAAAAACTTAGTGCTTTGTCTATTTGGCTTCTTGTTCGCACACTAGTCTGTAATTCACCAATAATATTCGTTGAAGGATGATATGAGTAGGACCGTGGCATTTCTTCACTAGGAACATCAACCGTACTATTCTGATTTGAAATACTCAGATCAACGATCAAATCAACATTAGGAGTACTCGATGTTGCTTCATTTTGATTGCTCGGCCAGCAGATTGATTCAACATGCTTGTTATCTGCTCGGATTCATCATCTGAAGAGGATTCTCTATCATCATCGAAAGTTGGGGCTTCATCAGATTCGGAATTCTGATTCTGAGAAATATTGGGCTCTGAGGTTGTATTTCCTGGTTCAGTGGAAACATTAGCTGGAGTTGTAGTAAGTGTTATTTTTGCTTCAGAAACTTGTTCAACTGGAACACCACTATTACTCGGACCTGCGCCAGAAGAAGATGTAGAACCAACAGTGGGTTGATTATCCACAATTGGTCTTATAATTTGTTCTTGGTTCGTCGACTATTGAAGATAATAAAGAGCTGCAAGTTCTTCCTCAGACAGTTCTTCAGGCAAGTCGAATGACTTCCACAAATCTTGGTAATTGAACAACCACACATAGCCTTTCCTCTGAATAGGAGTTGTGTACCGAAAGCAATCAACGTGTTGTGCTTCACCCTTCTCAAAGCAGGAATATATACTCTCCTTAGCGGACTAGCATACCCGACAAAGAAACCTTCAAGTGATTTTGCACCAAACTTACCATCTTGGTCAATCACTGTACATGGTGCACCAAATGGCTCTAGATACTTCAAATTTTGTTTCCTTCGGTTAATCATTTCGAAACATGTCTTCATAGTCGGTTTGACAGTTAAGACTCTGTTTAAACTGTAGCAAGCCGTTGCAACCGTCTCACTCTAGAAGCTAACAGGAAGTTTCGAGTCTGCAAGCATTGTGCTTGCTGTTTTGATCAAAGTTCTATTCTTCCTCTCAGCTACGCCATTTTGTTGTGGAGTATAAGGTGCATTGAATTCGTGTAGAATTCCTTTGGTGTTGCAAAACTCTTTCATCTTGTTGTTCTTGAACTCCGTGCCGTTGTCACTGCGAATACGTCTGATAGGGAGATGATATAGATTTTCGAGCTTCTTGAAGAGAATCACCAGATTGTCAAATGTTTCATCTTAGACTCTTGGAAGAAAACCCACGAATATTGAGAATAATCATCTATGACGACTAAGCAGTAAAGGTCTCCTGAAATACTTCGGAAGTTCACCGGACCAAAAAGATTCATATGAAGACGTTCAAGCGGCAACTTTATATAATTCAGAATCTTCTTAGGATGTGACTTTTTGATCTGCTTCCCCTTTTTACATTCAAGACAGTGATCCGTCATGTGGAAGCTTCGAAGATTCACACCTTCAACAAGTCGTTATGAACCAGAAAATTCATTTTTCTAAGATGAATGTGCCGCATTTTTCTGTGCCATAGAATAGAATCTTTCTCCGTGGCTTTTGTGACAAAACATTGAGCCGATTTTGATGATGTCGTAGCGACACCCATATCTAACACATAGAGATCATTCTCGTGAACCCAGCTTTAGAATGATGCACTCTTTATCATTGAAATGAACCGTAAACTTTTTATCACAAATCTGCGAGATGCTTAAAAGATTGTTCTCTAGCTCAGCAATGTAGTTCACACGATCAAATGATACTACGCCATTGGAAAGTTTTCCTTCAGCGACGATCCTTCCTCCTTGATTACCGGCAAAGCCAACATATCAACCGTTTATAGCCTTGATGTCAAAGATAAGAGCTTTCATCCCTGTCATGTGCCTTGACACTCCACTATCCAGAATCCACTTTGATAAGACGGATCTCTAGAGCCCCTGTGCACATTATCATTCAGTTAAAAAGCGCGACCCAAGCCTTCTTGGTCTTGGGTTTGGGATAAAAAGCTTCATAATCATCCTCAAAATCACCATCTGAGATATCACTGTCGTTACCAATTCAAAATTAACTTTCATTTTATCTTTTGAAGGTTTGACAGTTTCAGTTTTACTCTAAGATTTAGATTCTTTGTTGTCATCAGTCTTAACCAACTTAGACTTGATAACTTCAGATGTTGATGATTTCTTTTTAGCAATCCAGGATTTTGATTTAGCGTTTGCCTTTTTATGTAAAACCTTGATTCATTTGTCTTGGAAGTTTCACCTTTCTCAAAAATTGAGTTTTCAAATTTAGTTTTAGGTTTAACTTCAAGTTTAGAATCATTTCTTTTAAGAATTGTGACAGGTTTTACAAACTCTGGTTGCTTAGGTTTTTCAACAACTGAACTTGTTTTCCTTCAAGGATAGACCGGCTTAGATTTCGGACACTTGCGTGCAATGTGACCAATTTCATTACACTTGAAGCAAGTACGATCATCATGAGAATGTCCACTAGTGGGTTTTACCCCACTTGCGGCTTTAGCCTTATCTCGAAGTTCTTTTGCTTTCTTGAATTAATCATTTGATTGCTTCCCAATTAAACTTTCCTCTTGAACCGTGCTCGTCCCATATACGAATGTCATGTTTTTATCTTTATATTTGCGAAATTGTGACTTTTCTTGTTCGGTTCTTCTTCTACATCTAAACCCAGCCCTACTCTCCTATGTTCTGGAAAGTCACCACCATTTCTTCGATAGTTATTTCTTTTAGGTTTAAAGTAAAATTTCTTTTCATTGATTTCCGAATCTTCTGATGAAACTTCAACAAGTTTGAAGAATTTATCAAGCTGATCTTCCTTCACATTACGAATCGGAAAGCTATCATCGAAGTATAGTCTATCAGAATCCTTAAATTTGTACATGACAACGTTAGGATCATCACTTAGACTATCTTCCGATGATGTATCGTCATCTTCACATTGTGAATCAGAATTATTCGAACTCGAATTGGTGCTTTCAAAGCTGCCATCATCAGAATCATTCAAAACATTTTCAACAACATTCTTAACCACTGCTTCGCCATCATCACTCGTGTAGGTTATATCAATGTTCTCAGGCAACTCATTTTTCTTTTCAGTTAAAAATTCAATGTTGAGCGCCTTTTCCATCCCCTCAGCCTTTTTGCAACAGTACTTTTCGCACAAGGGTGGTGGAACATTGCTATAATCTCCACGTTTCTTACCTTTGGCTTTCTGAAAATTTTCTTCCGACTGAATCGTTGGAAGAATGTGATCAATGACGTAGGCATTAGTGGTATAGCTTTTTAGAAGCTGTCGAACCCTTTCGATTTTGATTTTCATGTCTTGAAGCTCTTGTTTTACTTCAACAATGTTGTTTATGTAAACGTTAATAGCTTTTTGTTTTTCCATTAAAGTAGCTTTTAACATTCTGATAGTATCATCTTGTTCAATGTTGTTATTATCCAACCTGCTGTAATAATCTTTTATTTTGTCATAGGCCTCCTTCATTGTGCGATAATCGTATTTGAAATTATTATTATGAACATTGATTTCGGTTATGATCTGAGACTTTTCAGCACATTGAATACATGGTTTAGCACATTTTTTACATGGTTTTTCTACCTCAACAATTTGTACCTTTACTTCTGGACTTACCTTCGTCAGATTTGCCATCATATCCTTGTTGGCAATCTCTGTGAGGTTTTCTTCATTCATTTCTTTGGTTACGCTTATAACCTCCTCAACCATAGGTTTTTCCTCAGCAACATGCTCCAAGGATGCTGCATCGCCAAAATAATCTGCAAAACTAGTAGACATGTTAGGGGAAAGGATACCCTGCATCTTTGTATGCTGATAAATTTCCTCTTCCTCAGCTTGTTGCATGTATTCTTCTAGTAATGCACTTTCCATGGCTGCATCCTCAGCAGATGTGTCTTCCACGATCTCGGCCATAAGAGCAACACCGGTCGTTTTGGCAATATATGAGTTCCAATCAAAACCATCATCTTCATTTGAAGCGACCATTGCCTTTTCTGTGTTGTTGGTTGGTTTCTCTTGGATTTCAACTTGAGTCTTCTTTAGGAATGGCTTGTACTATAATGACTTCTTGTAGTATTCATTGCCACCTCCAAATGGACTCTTGTTACTTGTTGCTTCTGGATTCTTGCATTCTCTCTTGAAGTGCCCTTTTTGTCGGCATCTAAAGCAAGTAACCTTTGTTTTGTCGAAGCCTAATTTGTTGTTGGATTTCCGATGTCTCTACCGGTAAGAGCAACAAACTTTCTCTGAATGATTGAAGCTAAAGACCATTTGATGTCCATCAGTTCAAGCTCTTCTTCATCTACTTGATCATAATCTTCGATGGTCATTTCAGAATTACCAATCTTCCCGGCCACCACACTTCCATATGATTCTAACACTATAGCGAGAAGTGTCATGTGTTGTTTGGCAACTTGTTCAGAAACGACATTGTTTATATTAACAGCAATGTTGCATTTGTACACATTTGGATCAGAATTCGACTGATTATTCTGGTTTGCTTGATTTTGATATGAAGAATTTGAACCCATGCTTGAATACGAAGAATTCTGGGGACTTTGATCATATTTCAGATATGATTGAGTATGACTCTGTGGCGAATGCTTTGAAGATTTTAGATTCGCGCTAAAAGTAGTTTGGATCTTCAGGCTAATGATATTCTCTTGAGCTCTAGTCTTGTAGTAAAGCCCAACATCTTGAGCAACGTTTGAATTCTTTGATTTGGTTATCTTTAACAACTCCATCTCATGCCCCTCCAGTTTATCGATGAACGCATAGTTTAAAGAACTGCCAGCTCGGACTTTCTTTAAGAACCATGAGATATGTCGTCCAATCGCCTTCAGGCAATGCGTCAGCCAATTTATCTATACAAAAACATATGAAAAATTCAAAAAAGTACAAAAGCATTGAAAAAGACAAAAAGAATTTTGTGTCACAAAATGAAATGATAGTACATAAGTGGACTATCACAGTATGCTAAAGAAATGAAAAGTTTTAAAGTGATAAACAAGTCTTACTGTGGATGTGTCGATAGACTTTACACGTTCAGTAAATTGTTTCTGAGATATAAACTAAATTTTACAACTGCTTAAACTTGTGGATTAACACATCCTGGATATATGGACTTAGTACTCCGAAATTTCGTTTGAAAGATTGCCTGATTCTGAGATACGAGGTCTTTATAGATATCTGGGGTATTATACCAATTCTTCTGATTTTGCGGAAGCAATAGCCTAGAACTTCTATAATGCATTTGCTATAAACCCCTAAACTGCATGCAAACTTGAAAAGCATCGAAAGATCTAATCATTTGCGGTGCTTAAAAGATTCCTTAAATGGAACACACCTTTAAGTCGAGCATTCATCTCAAGCCCGTGTCTCCTCATAATCACTTTTAGATGACAAAATCTTTCGATCATCTGTTTCATCGTTTCGCCTTTTATCATCGTAAATATATCAAATTCCTTCATGATCATCGCTTTCTTGCTTTTGACCATTGCTGCACTTCCCTGATACTAGTTCTGCAAGAATGTCCATAATTCATGTGCAGTCTTATATTCCGGTAGCAGCACCAGTATATCTTCTTTCACTGACTGTTGGATCAAACTTATCATTTTCTTTTTGGTAATGTATGCATACTTTTGTAAAGTTGAAAACTTGCTTGTATCGATCTCGTTTTCATTTTCATCCCGATGCCATGTGTAACAAGTCTGAACTGCAACCCAACTGTGAAAATATGTAGCTTGCACCCAGTTAGAAAACTTCTCTTTCCAACCCTCATACTCATCCATATTCATGAGTTTTGGTAGTTTCACGGATGGGCCCATTTCATCATTGATGTTAACTTTATTTACCATTTGAGCATTTGATACTGTAACCGTCATAAAAGCACTGTGCAGATCTTCCATCTTGAAAAACTGACGAATGTCACTGAAAAACACACGTTCACAAACTTCGAAAAATGATCAGTACCCTTACAAGTTCGGGCGGTTGCAGTTTGAGAAAAATCAGATTTGTTTTTACACAAGTTCAGGCGAACCTTTGTTTGAATTTTGAAAATTTCTCCCTGATTAAGTTCGGGCGAACTTATGTAGATTTTCAAATGAGTTTATCAAGTACGGGCGAACTTATACTAAATTTTCAACAAGATTTAATCAAGTTCGGACGAACTTGATAAAAATTGAAAGAAAATTAGTAAGTTCGAGCGGACTTGTATGAAAAACCTTGAAATATCAGTCAAGTTCGGGCGAACTTGATTAAAATCAATGAATTTTAATCAACTCCGGGCAAACTTGATGTTAAGTTCGACCGAAACATGTTTGAAAATCATGGTTTTTTCAACTTTTTGATGTCAATTTGTTTGAATTTAATCTTGAAAGTCTCAGGGGTTTATCTATACTGCATTTTACATGACTCTGTGGTGAATGATTCGAAGAATCAGATTCGCGCTAAAAGCAGTTTGGATCTTCGGGCTAATGATATTCTCTTAAGCTCTAATCTTGTAGTAAAGCCCTGCATCTTGAGCAACGTTTGAATTCTTTGATTTGGTTATCCTTAACAACTCCATCTCATGCCCCTCCAGTTTATAGATGAACGGATAGTTTAAAGAACTACCAGCTTGGACTTTCTTTAAGAACCATGAGATATGTCGTCCAATCGCCTTCAGGCAATGCGTCAGCCAATTTATCTATACAAAAACATATGAAAAATTCAAAAAAGTACAAAAACATTGAAAAAGACAAAAAGAATTTTATGTCACAAAAGGAAATGATAGTACATCAGTGGCCTATCACAGTATGCTAAAGAAATGAAAAGTTTAAAAGTGATAAACAAGTCTTATATGGATGTGTCGATAGACTTTACACGTTCAGTAAATTGTTTCTGAGATATAAACTAAATTTTACAACTGCTTATTAACATTTCTCTGATATATGAATTTAGTACTCCGAAATTTCATTTGAGAGATTGCCTGATTCTGAGATACGAGGTCTTTATAGATAGTTGATATCTGGGGTATTATAACAGTTCTTCTGATTTTGCGGAAGCAATAGCCTAGAACTTCTATAATGCTTTTGTTAGAAACCCCTAAACTGCATGCAAACTTGAAAAGCATCAAAAGATCTAATCATTTATGGTGCTTAAAAGATTCCATAAATGGAACACACCTTTAAGTCGAGCCTTCATCTCAAGCCCGTGTCTCCTCATAATCACTTTTAGATGACAAAATCTTTTGATCATCTGTTTCATCGTTTCGCCTTTTATAATCGTAAATATATCAAATTCCTTCATGGTCAGCGCTTTCTTGCTTTTGACCATTTATGCACTTCCCTGATACTAGTTCTGCAAGAATGTCCATAATTCATGTGTAGTCTTATATTCCGGTAGCCGCACCAGTATATCTTCTTTCACTGACTGTTGGATCAAACTTATCATTTTCTTTTTGGCGATGTATGCATCCTTTTGTAAAGTTGAAAACTTGCTTGTATCGATCTCGTTTTCATTTTCATCCCGATGCCATGTGTAACCAGTCTGAACTGCAACCCAATTATGAAAATATGTAGCTTACACCCAGTTAGAAAACTTCTCTTTCCAACCCTCATACTCATCCATATTCATGAGTTTTGGCAGTTTCACGGATGTGCCCATTTCATCATTGATGTTAACTTGATTTACCATTTGATCATTTGATACTGTAGCCGTCATAAAAGCACTGTGCAGATCTTCCATCTTGAAAAACTAATGAATGTCACTGAAAAACACACATTCACAAACTTCAAAAAACGATCAGTACACTGACAAGTTCGGGCGAACTTGCAGTTTGAGAAAAATCAGATTTGTTTTTACACAAGTTCGGGCGAACTTGTGTTTGAATTTTGAAAATTTCTCCCTGATTAAGTTTGGGCGAACTTATGTAGATTTTCAAATGAGTTTATCAAGTACGGGCGAACTTATACTAAATTTTCAACAAGATTTAATCAAGTTCGGGCGAACTTGATAAAAATTGAAAGAAAATTAGTAAGTTCGAGCGGACTTGTATGAAAAACCTTAAATTATCAGTCCAGTTCGGGCGAACTTGATTAAAATCAATGAAGTTTAATCAAGTCCGGGCGAACTTGATGTTAAGTTCAACCAAAACATGTTTGAAAATCATGGTTTTTTCAACTTTTTGATGTCAATTTGTTTGAATTTAATCTTGAAAGTCTCGGGGGTTTATCTATACTGCATTTTACATGACATATTCAAAAATCATCAACTTTTATTCGTAGATTCATTGTTTTATCTTTAAAAAGTTAAAAAATGGTAGAAAGAGGTAGAATAAGAGTAGATCTTGCAATGATTGCACCAATTCAGGTATCCAGGCTCTGATACCACTTGTTAGATCGCTCAATTACTAGCATAGGAACCTAAATTGGTATCTAACTTTCATATAGGCGGAAACTATATGACGTGTTAATCGAATATGCAAAGATTACTCATTTAATAGTTTTTTATTGATCTTAAATGTTCAATACATGTCAATTCCAGATCGGGCAGAGCTTCGCCGTACAAGTGACAAAGTTGCAAAAGTTACAAATGGCAAAATCAAGGCACCTATTTATAGACTAACAAGTTCGCTTGGATTATCACAAGTTCGGGTGAACTTGTTCTCACAATACATTCCCGGGCGAACTTGTTATCTATTTACAAAAATAACCATATACTTTGACATAATCTAGCCCAAACTAAACAGATTCGATCCAAGACTAAGACATAGACATTATGTACTAACACTATCCGATTCTTCCGTTTTTGTCCCGACTTATTTACATGTTATCCGACTCATTATGACACACTTGATTCCTTGATCTTTGGGCTTTGTTCACACATTCACACAAGGCTTATCCGCAAATCCCAGGAGAGTACATTGCTCCCCTCTTTTATGTTATTCAAATGCTTTGGGGTGACTCATAAGTGCTAAGTTGTTTTCAATGTTCAAATACTATGGTTTATATAACAATATGGTTTCAATAATGTGATACAACTTGTTGGTGCGTTATCCATGATACAAATGACATTCATTAACATTGATATGCCGCCCAGTAGTAAGTTATGGTACCATAGGATTGACAATCCCGTTACTAGGCTATTCACTGGATTTGGTGGGTAGTTTGGGGAATGTCAGAAACTGTTTATGAATAACAAATCATTCGTTGATTTGTTAGTCTTGTTAAAGAGATCTTTTAGGATCTATTAAAGATACCCTTGGGGTATAGTTGAGTCAGCAAAGACTTGAATGTATTCATTAAAGAACGACCAAAAGTTTTCACAATTAGAAACTAGGACAATGAACAATGGTTTATGACAAGTACAATGAACAATGGTTTATGAAAAGGACAATGAACAATTGGTTTATGACACGAACAATGGTCGAATGGTTATTTTGAACAAGGTTACGCAACAATTTTTATTTAAAGATATAAACCATACAAAGTTTATTTACAAGATGATTTTCAACTCAAATTTACGAAACAAATGTTTTCAGTCAAGATTCATGGCTACAAAGTTTTGATTTACTTATATTAACTTGTAAAGTTGATATATTATATTGCAATATCAAACACCTTTTGATTTCAAGATTTATACTCGTCGACTCTTGAAGTAGGATGAGGTATTGCAATATAGTTATAAAGCCATGAATTTGACACTCACAAAACCTATGTTCTCGCCGGCATTTTTATGCTGACTATGTTTTCACATATGTTTCAGGATTAGCTACATGGCGATTGTTGCTGCATACTTCACCTAGGGCGGATGCGGACTTTAGTGCCTTAAAACAAGAAAGACAAATAATATACTTCATTTGTTGATTTTAAATTTCGAGGATAATGTATTCGTGTTAATATTGAATAAAACAAAATTTTAAATACCATGTTTTATGTAACAATTTGTAACGTGACTCCCCAAGTGTTTCTGCTGCGTGTTGATTTACGCGATTTGGGGAGTTATAGTTTTCAAAATCTCGTCAAAGTTTGGGTTCCAATAATGTAAACACGTGAAATATGGAAGTGTGGGTTCCTGTACCCTTAGTTTTCTGCCTAAGGCTAGAGTGTTCGTACAAATCCTCTTAATCAGACCAGCCACTCTTACCTGGGAACTCTTGGGGTGAATGTCCACTTATAGGCTAAAGCATGTCTTCGTAATACATTATAGACCCATTTACTTTGAATGGTCACCGTGCGCCATTTGTGTATTTTGAGAAACAAACAAGTGACCACCATCCTTATGTTTCGTTGATATTTTTGATGCCTCTATTGATTTTTCTGAATGTCAATCTCACATATCTCCCTTCATTTTTTTCTTTTAGAATGCCTCCTTGACATGATACAACTCAAAATGCCGAAATGGCTACACTTATCGCTCAGCAGATTGCTGCAGTACTTCTGAATCTCGTGACCCAACTTAATCAAGCGAACAACAACAATAACAATGCACCAGCTCAGTGCAACTATAAACACTTATGTTCGGCTAAATCACTATCGTTTTTTGGGTCTGAAGGAGCTACTGGGCTCCTGCAATGGTTCGAGAGTCTTGAAAGCACGTTCCATTTTGTGCAATGTCTAAATGAGCGAAAGGCCGAGTTTGCGTCTAGTGTGTTCAAGAAAAGAGATTTGACATGGTGGAATGGTATTATGAGGGATAGAGGTGCCGAAGTGACCTTAGCTCAAACATGGGAAGAGCTTCGGGCTCTTATGATGAAGGAGTTCTGTCCTCGCCACAAGCAAAGGGCACTGGAAAACGAATTTCACGATCTCAAATAGGATAGTGGTGAGCATCGCGCTTATACTGACCGATATGAGGAGTGGAGTTTGTTATGTCCGACAATGGTGATGCCTTTGGATAAGGCGATTGAAAAGTATATGGATGGCTTGCCTGACCCTGTTCAGGACATTGTTACTGAGAGCCACCCTTCATCTGTTCGACAAGCCATTGAACTAGCTGCTACTTTGACCGAATATCAAATCAGGAAAGGTAACCTCCATCGCATGGGCGATAAGAAATCCTCTGCTAGTTCAACCCAAGAGAAACCAAAGGGAAACAAAGCCGAGCCTTCCAAACGATCGAAGAAGCGTAAGGGCTTCTCAAAACTTTGCTGTGATTGCATAACCCGCTCCAACTGCTCCCCAAAACCAACCTACTCAACTTCCTTCAAAGAAACCTTATGCGGGAACTGCACCACTGTGAAAAACTTGGTCACCTGGCGAATATTTGTCGCTTTAACCCAAACCCAGTTGCACAGAACCCAGTTCAACCACAAGCAAATCCAGCTCGACCTCACTTTCCGCCTGGTTCATGTTTTAATTGTGGCGAGATGGGGCACTATAGAAACAACGTGCCCAAGGTAACAAATGTAAATCCAGCTCATGGACGAGCTTCTAATATGAACGCCAACGAGGCCCATTCTGATAACGAAGTCGTTAACTTTATGTTCTTTGTTAACAATCATGCTGCTACTGTTCTTTTTTATTCGGGTGCCGATAGAAGTTTTGTATCATTAGCCTTTGAGCTTTTGCTTTCGATGCCTAGAACTAATCTAGGAAAGCCCTTGTCAGTCGAGATAGCCAATGGTGAACCCCTCGTACTTGATTCTATCATTCGTAACTTCCAGTTGAATCTCAATACCCATCTTTTCCCTATCGACCTTACACCAATGCAGCTTGGAAGTTTCGATGTTATTATAGGAATGGATTGGTTAACCAAACATCGTGCCGAAATTATTTGTTTTGACAAGATAGTTCGTATTCCGCTTCCTTTTGGCGAAACCTTGGAAATTCATGGAGAAAAACACACTAGTAACTTTAAACTCATGACTTGTACCCAAGCCCAAAAGTACTTACGAAAGAATTATGTGGCATTCTTGGCACATATCGTAGAGGAGAAAGGCAAGAGCAAGAGTATTCAAGACATTCCTGTTATCCGAGATTAACCTGAGGTTTTTCCTGAAGAACTCCCTAGTTTACCCCCAGTACATCAAGTTGAGTTTCGTATCGATCTAGTACCTGGTGCCAACCCTATAGCCAAATCTCCTTACCATCTTGCACCGTCAGAAATGCAAGAGTTATCGAAACAACTACAAGAGTTATCGGACAAAGGTTTCATTCGTCCGAGCTATTCTCCGTGGGGTGCTCCTGTCTTATTTGTGAAAAAGAGGATGGATCATTCCGTATGTGTATCGATTATCGTGAGCTCAACAAACTCATGATCAAGAATCGATATCCCCTACCTCGCATTGATGATCTTTTTGATCAATTACAAGGTGCTACATGTTTCTCCAAGATCGATCTACATTCTGGGTATCATCAGTTTCATGTTCACGAGGAAGATGTTCCTAAGACTACTTTTCGCACTCGATACAGCCATTATGAGTTCACCGTTATGCCTTTCGGTTTGACAAATGCTCCAGCTGTCTTCATGGACTTGATGAATAGGGTTTGTAATCCTTATTTGGATAAGTTCATCATTGTTTTCATTGACGACATCCTTATTTACTCTAAGTCTCGAGCCGATCACGAGCAACATCTTCGTTTGACAATGGAACTTCTAAAGAAAGAACAACTATATGCCAAATTCTCCAAATGCGAGCTCTGGCTGAAAGAAGTTTAGTTTTTGGGTCACACTGGAAAACACCCACTACTCCCACAGAAGTTCGCTCATTTCTTGGTCATGCTGGTTACTATCAACGCTTTATTGCGAACTTCTCAAAGATCACGGTTCCCCTCACTACTTTGACTCAAAAGAATAAGCCTTTTGAGTGGGGACCTAAACAAGAGGAAGCTTTCCAAACTCTGTGTTGCTCCTATTTTATTTTTACCCCGATGGCAATGATGATTATGTGGTTTATTGTGACGCGTCGAATTTAGGCCTTGGTTGCGTTCTCGTGCAACGAGATAAAGTCATAGCCTACGCGTCGAGACAACTGAAGGTCCACGAGAAGAATTACACAACTCATGATCTCGAGCTGGGAGCTGTTGTCTTTGCTCTCAAGATTTGGAGACACTATCTTTATGGCACGAAGTGTACGGTTTTCACGGACCACAGAAGTATCCAGCACATATTTAATCAAAAAGAGCTAAACATGAGACAACGACGCTGGGTCGAACTCCTAAATGATTACGACTGCGAAATTCGCTACCATCCCGGTAAGGCGAATGTTGTGGCTGAGGCGCTTAGTCGTAACGAACGTGTCAAACTTCATTGTGTTCGAGTTCAATCTGATATCCAATCACGTATTCTTGCAGCCCAACGCACTTGTTTAACCCAAGGTTTGTTGAAAAAACTAACTACCTCATCAACTCGAACTGCAACTCGAAACGAAAGACGATGAATTACTATACTACATGAATCGTTTGTGGGTTCCGAATCAACACAATCTCCGTACCCTACTTATGGATGAAGCTCATAAGTCTCGTTATTCAATTCATCCGGGTGCTACAAAAATGTACAAGGATCTCTGTACCCAGTATTGATGGTCGGGTATGAAGAATAACATTGCCTTGTATGTGTCTAAATGCCTTACTTGTCTCAAAGTCAAGGCCAAGCATCAACATCCATCTGGTTTATTGGAACAACCGGAAATACCGGTATGGAAGTGGGAAAACATTGCGACGGATCTCATTACTAAACTACCACGCACATCTAGACGTCATGATGCAATTTGGGTGATCATTGATCGTCTAACAAAGTGAGCACACTTTATAGCAATCCGTGAGGATTTCTCTGCTGACAAACTTGCCTAATTCTATGTTGATGAGATAGTATCTCGTCATGGAGTGTAACACCCCGATCGCATAAAACAACAACACGCGGCGGAAATATCGAGGAGTCACGTTACAAATTGCTCAGCCACAACTGATACTTAATTGATTCACTATTATTAACATCGTTTTACAATACAAAGAAAACATGAAGTTGTCTTTTGATTAAAGAAGTTTAAAGTCCGGATGCATTCCTATGTGCAACAAACTTGAATAATCGAAACCTGAAACATATGTGAAAACGAGACATCAACAAACAATGTTGGCGAGTACAAAGTTTTGTTAGCCAAGCTAATGGCATAAGTTTAGGGTTGCAATACCTCGACAACTACAGGAGTCGTCTATTGAAAATGGACTCTTTAAAGCCAAGGAATGGCAAAAAGATTTAGTATTGCAATACATTAACTTAATTATGAAAACTCGTGACAAAATAATTTTGTATATGGCAAC
This sequence comes from Scalesia atractyloides, assembly GCA_947069175.1. NCBI lineage: Eukaryota > Viridiplantae > Streptophyta > Magnoliopsida > Asterales > Asteraceae > Scalesia > Scalesia atractyloides. Next base: position 21,391,736 of record CAMTDV010000010.1, read on the forward strand.
ATGATTGATACTAAGGAATTTTTATGTCATTGAAAATTGTACTTTGTTCATTGTATTCACCTTGAATTTGATCATAAAACTTGTGAGTTTGTTATTAGAAATCCAATCAAGGATTAATAAGAACAATATTGAAAATTTGTCATAACTTGCGTGAGTATTATTAGAAATCAAATCAGTGATTTAAAATAATATTTTGGTTATCCTTCTAAGAATCTAACATATAAAAATATGAAAGAGTTCTACAAGGGTTTGAATGCTATACTTTGAATCAATCAACACAAAATCCTAATGTGATTTGTATAACGCTACAAGAGTAATAAAATTCGAACACTTATATATAGGAAGTACCATCGGCGTAACCACCATGTTCTTATGGTAATACACTCGTTTCGTTATCTAAATCACAACTAATCACAATAACCACATAATCATCGTCAACTTGTCACGTTGTCTTGTCATATGCATTAAAGTACACAGAATCCAATAAAGGACTACCAATTAGTACTTTAAACATCCCACGAGTATCTAACTATAAAGATAGATAGATGCATTAGGGATTTTGTTTAGTTACTTTTCTTGTCGCATTGTCTTGTCAAATATGCATTAAAGTACACAGAATCTAATAAAGGACTACCAATTTGTACTTTAAACATCCCATGAGTATCTAACTATAGAGATAGATAGATGCGTTAGGGATATAGTTTAGTCACTTGTCTTGTCACATTGTCTTGTCAAATACGCATTAAAGTGCACAGAATCCAATAAAGGACTACCAATTAGTACTTTAAACATCCCATGAGTATCTAACTATAGAGATAGGTAGATGCGTTAGGGATATAGTTTAGTCACTTGTCTTGTCACATTGTATCAAAATCATAATCTTAATGGTGATTCGGAAAAGGCTATGAAGGGTAATACAATAAGCACACTTATATATAGGAAGTACCAGTGGTGCATCCACCATGTCCTTATTATATTACTCTAGTTTCGTTATCTAAATCACCAACAATTCTACACATAAACCATAACCATTGTCTTGTAAAGTACTCTTAGAAATCTTACTATAAGGATAGAAAGATTAAGACTGTACTTAAAATATCTTACAAGAATCAATCCATAAAGATAGAAAGATACTATAAGGATTTGTTTCGTGTCCCCAATTGTCATGTCTTTCATAAAAGGAATATTACAAAAAAAATGCACTTAGTAAACACATAATTGCCATACATTGTGAAAAATAGATTACACATACGAATCACCCCAAAAACATTTGAAAAACGTAAAAGAGGGGAGCTAAGTACTCGCTAGCGATTTGCGTATAGATCTTTTTCAATTGATATAACAAGGCTCAAAGGATCAAGAGTTCAAGTGTCGAACTGGTTCCTAGTGTATTTGATAACTACATGTTAGTGTGTCGAACTTGAAAACGAGAGATTGGATAGAATGAGGTATATAAACCAAACAAGAGTTGGATCTTGTATATTATGGTTTATAATATCAAACATTCTGAATTGGAAGCATTTCAAAGAGTTTTGACTTGCTATGGCTTGCTAAGTGGTTTACGCCACTTTAACGGGTCATAAACGTAACTATGGGTTCGGGTGGTTAAATATGTCCTATGACAAGTCTAATATGCCAAAATTAGTTAATATAAGTTGTATAATCAGTTTAGATGTCAAAACAATGCTCTTATATGTTCAAAACTAATTGAAGTGCAAAAATGCTATTTTCGGCATTATAAGGAATACATATTCGACTTGTCATTTGACTAACCAAATGGTATGACCTTAACGTATAACCTCAGAGGGTTATTCCCTATAATACTACGGTCATAATAATGGGCTTGGTCGGATCCTAAAGGTTACCAAACGGGTCGGATTCGAAAGTCAAAGCGGTAGTCAAGACCGCTCGACTTACGACCCTAAACAAGTACTAAACTAAAAGTGACGAGCTAGACATGTTAAACATGTCTAACTAAGTTTATAAAACTGATTTGGTATCAAGACAAAGGGTTTTGATACCCGAAAATAGTTCCGTCATATAATGCGCATTTTCGCGTTATTGACGTAAACTTTGACTCGTCACTTCGACTAGTAAACGTGGTAATCAGTAGGCACGATCGCTAAGGATCCTAACCATCGTGATTACGATCACGTTGCAAAGTCCAATTGGACTTTGACTTGACCAATTAATGGTCAAAACCGAAAGTAAAACAGTAAGTCAAACTGTTTGACTTTTAGCTCGTAATAAGCTAAAAGAATGAACAAGGCTTAGTTAGAGCACTTACTTGCACTCAAGGATGCCAAGATTAATAGAAAAACTCAGATGGGAGGACTCCTAATAAGGTAGCAACTCCAATTAGAGTTTATAGAGAAGAAAGATGGAAATGAGCAAGGAATTTGGTTGAAGATCAAGGGTATTTATGGTTGTTGGAGAGCTTTAAGATCATGCCAAGTGTTGGGACATGTTCTAGGATGTTTCCAAGTGTTTAGTGAGGTGTCAAGACTAGAGAAAGTGTGGCAAAAACGAGTTATAGATGTCAAGTCAGCTGAACAAGAAGCTTCCAGGTAGCTGCTGTCACTAGGCATCCCCCGCGCGTCGTGGGAGATCTTGGGGGTCTCTCGTGTGGTGCCTGGGATTCCTAAGTGTCAGAATTGGCAACACAGGTCCCTGCAGCCTAAAACTTGTTTTCGACGCGTTTTGGCACTTTTAACACCTGTTAACCCCATTTGTAAGCTTTATAAGGAAGACAAAGCATAGGGAACTTTAAATATGTCCAAATATATTTCAGGTGTCGGTTTCTTTGGTCGTACGGTTGCGGTTTTTGGTTAATTACGACGAATGTCGCGTCCGACGCGCAAATGACAGTAAATGCATGATAAACAATATTTTTGCATTCTAATCATTAAAATACAAGATTTTAATGATTACAAAAATTTTTGGATGTTCGTACATGTTCCGGATAGCGAAATACGCAAATTGGCATAGTTTCACAGAATTTGCAAAATAGCCCCTGAAGTTGCATTAAGGTGTTTTTGTCAATCCTAAGCCCTCAAAACTTTTATCGAAGTTATTTATAGGGTATTTAGGGTATTTTTAGCTCGTTTCCTCGTCCCGATGCGTACGTTGCGTTAAACGGGTTACGTTTAGGTATCGGTTATCGAAATGCCTTCAAAGAAAAAGTTTTTGAAAGCTCGAAATTTTGCACAATGGTTACAATCTCCCCTACTTTAGGAAATTTCGTCCCGAAATTTATTCGAAGGAGACCATAGAGTGCATTTGAAATGATTGAAAGATGATCAAAGTGCTAGATTCAAATAATGTGGAGCATTGTTTGGTGTTGGAAATGTTTTTTTTTTGGGGGGGGGATTCAATGTGTGAGCAAGGATATTCAGGGTATCTTAAGGTATTTAAACCCTTTAGAACAGTGTCATCGAATGTATAAAAATTGTTTCATCGAGTGTGTAAAAATTGTTTTGTATGACACTATGTTATACTAAGGCACTTAGTGTAAATCCAGAGCAAACAAAGGGGTGTACATTCATGCCTGGCCATACGTACACGGTTTCTAACGTCCCACGAGGTACATCCCATGTACCATGAGCATCTCATGCATAGGAGACGGGTCAACATACTGTGACATCCCGGCTTTTCAGGTATCTTAAACGCGCTATTTTATTGTTATTCATCCTACGCTGATTTAATTCGGAGAATTAAATTACACGCTCGTAATAACACGATGACTTTGTGAATCTATTGGGTGAATTACGTGCTATGTGTTATTAGACGGGTTGTATCTAAATTACGTGATATGTGTTATTAGACGTTTGTGAATAATTGCCGAGTCGTATTATGTGTAGTTATTTATCAGATTATAATGGACGGTTAGTAAATTCTATTTATAAGCCGAACCGAACCAAGCCTATGAAACATGCGACTTCGCGACCAAGCAAACCCAACCCACCACCCACACCCCCCTTGCGGCCTAACCCAAACTGCCCCCCCCCCTCGCGACCCCCTCTTATATTATGTATACATACATGTTGTGATAAAAACAAAAAACAAAACCCTAATACCCTAGTGAAGTCGACGGCAGCCCCCCCCTATCTCACTCGGTCACGCAAGTTATACACCTCCCGTATCGATTCCAAGCTTGTCCCGGTTCGCTAATTGTCATCGTTTCAAGGTTAGGGTTTAATTGTATTGTGATTCACACTAGGTTTCTGTGTAATCTTGATCATGAGTATGTGCTTGTATGATATTGTTATGAAAAAGTGTTGTGGTGTATGATTAATCGGATGAATATGCCAATCTTTGCTGTTGTGATGATATGTTTGAATATTAAAATCGTAGGCTGCGTTTTATCGATAAAGATCATGATATATATTTAGGGTTTGCATGAATATTATTATATATGATGATATTTGACAAGTTAACCTGCTGTTAATCAATACAACTAAGCGTCATTGTCGTTTAAACATGTTCTAATGCGATAAAGTCGAAAACAGTAAGCTGATTGACATTTACAGCCAACTTTAGTTGGCTGTAACCTGATCATTATTTATCGAAAAGTAGATTTTCTGAAGCCTAAAACGTGTATTTTTTAAAAAACGCTTCAAATGGCGCCAGATTCATATCTTTCTAAGGTCGTTTGCTAGTTTTAATGGTCATTTAGTGCAGCAGTTGAAGCTGCGTAAATTCTGCAGAATTTGCAGGTTGTTTATCGAGTCGGTTCTCGTACTCTGTATGGGGTTAGGTTACGAAATCTGGACAGTAACTGGAGACGGGAATTTTGGAAAATCTCCCACTGGAATTTCATTAATTGGATGAACGATGCTTTTTAAATAATTTTTTTCGTGGACTGCAGTCAGAAAGCGACGAATCTGACTGCAGCCTAGTATATAAATGTTTATAAATAATTGGTAAAAATTTAGGATTTGAAAATTTTACAAAAAATTTCTACAGTCTAATTGACACCTCCTATAAAAAAAATTGGAATTTTTGGAACGTTGGAACTATTTTATAAAAATCCTCGAAAACAGCCCAGTTATGAGCGTACAAGCTGAAACGTGATAACTTGCGTTTGTGTGTACCTAAGTGTTGTATGAGTTAACCTTTGTTTATGACAAGTTGGTTTGATCGTTATTTTGTATGGAGATACTTTGCATGCATGATTATGGTTTCGAATTGGTTATTACATGTGCCGCACTGTGTGTTAATTATGCGTAGGGTTTTGTGCCAGTGTGTTCACACACTAACTTTGAAATCGGTTGACATGTTAGGACGCGATTAGCGGTTCCATCATTTGCTTCTTTTGCGTTATTCTAACCGATCAATTTAAGGTGAGTTCACGACCCCTATTTTATCCGGTTTTGAACAACAGGGGAGAAAAACATGTATACGCTCTACAACTCAATCTTTTACGTTATGCGAAATGAACGTCGTTAACTATTCGGTAACTAAGTTAATGTTAATGTATGTTATGGTCACTAAGTAGCTTTATCACGGAAGTCCTCAACCAACTCTCGGATCGTTAGTATTGGGTTAGATAGCAGGGAAATTATAGTAGTACTACTGGGCCCGACAAGCCCCACCCGAGCTAGTCACGCTAGCCAACCGGGAATGGTCAACGGGCGATTAATTTGGCCTAACTTTCGCCATGGTCAGTGATAGACCTGGCAACACAGAGGCAACAACAGTCAGATTTGATCGCGAACTCTTACGTGACGTAACTTTAGGCTCGCTACCTACATGTTAACATTGAACTTATTTACGAACCAACATTATTATTCCAGGTTAGGAATAATGGAACTATGTCGTTATCCAGGGTTAGGGATAACAGGGGAAAACAATCTTTTAAACCGAACTTGTGAACTTATAAAAACCTGTGAACTCACTCTTCTTTAATGTTGACACTTGTTTCTTTGCATGTTTCTCAGGACGCTAGGAGCGCTAGGTGCACTCACTTGCATTTGATCAAGACAATTTTATCGAGTCTTTATTTACGAATAATTTTTGGGATTTTGGTTTTGGCGTTTATGTTGGCGCCCGTTACTTTATTTTAATGCTTCCGCTAAACTTTGAAACCTTGATATTTTGAAAATGACTAGAGTCGTTCGATATTGCTAGTGTCTAAGATTCTGGTTTGATCACACGCCTCGCGGTAATACTCCGCAAGTGGAAATTGAGGGTGTGACAGATTGGTATCAGAGCCTCTAGCTATAGAGAACCAGGTTTGCATTTAAAGTAGACCTAAACTATAGCTGTTACACGACACTAGACTTAGTTGGCACCGAACTGTGATATCTTGCTATGTGTTATACTACAATTGTTCTATGTGATATATATATATATATATATCTATATATATATATATATATATATATATAGTGATATACGCAGCTCGTAACTAACTACACCAACCCAGCACCCAGCAGGCTATGTCATCATCATCAGACAGATCTCGACAATCAAGGGCGCCGGGGAAGGCACCCATGGTCGAACCCTCACCCCCTTGTGGCGTGGAGACATGCTCAGCTGCTAGGAAAAGACTCGCTCTAGGAAGGGAGTCGTCCTCCCATCCAACCACTGTTGTACCGGTCAAACCGGTCAACTCTTTAGGAGTAGTACTTCGCCATGGGGAGCTCCGGTCCTTTTTGCCAAGAAGAAGGACGGGACCTTCCGCATGTGCATCGACTACAGGGAACTCAATAAGGTTACCGTTAAGAACCGGTACCCATTACCTCGCATCGACGATCTTTTCGACCAGCTTCAGGGGTCAAGCTACTACTCCAAGATTGATCTACGGTCCGGTTATCACCAGCTACGCGTCAGGGAGGAGGATATCTCCAAGACGGCATTTTGCACTCGGTATGGCCATTACGAGTTCTTGGTCATGCCCTTCGGTCTCACCAATGCACCCGCGGTGTTCATGGACCTCATGAACCGTGTGTGTAAGCCGTATCTCGACAAGTTTGTCATCGTGTTCATCGATGATATACTCATCTACTCTAAGGGTGAAGAAGATCATGCTGAGCATCTGCGGTTATTGCTGGAACTACTTCAACAGGAGAAACTATATGCCAAGTTTTCAAAGTGTGATTTCTGGATTCGGGAAGTTCAGTTCCTCGGACATATCGTGAATGAAAAGGGTATACACGTTGATCCCGCCAAGATCGATGCTATCAAGAACTGGGAAGCACCCAGGACACCGACAGAGATCCGCTAATTTTTGGGTTTGGCTGGTTACTACAGACGTTTCATCGAGGGATTTTCCAAGATCGCACAACCGCTTACCACTCTCACTCAGAAAGGCACCAAGTATGCTTGGGGTGACAAACAGGAAGCAGCATTTCAATTACTGAAGCAGAAGCTTTGAAGTGCGCCCATTTTGTCCTTGCCAGAGGGGACGGATGATTTTGTGGTATATTGTGATGCTTCCATTCAGGGATTGGGATGTGTGCTCATGCAACGTGATAAGTTCATCGCGTATGCATCCCGACAGTTGAAGGTCCACGAGAAGAACTACACGACACATGACTTGGAATTGGGAGCAGTTGTGTTTGCACTTAAGATTTGGAGACACTACCTATATGGAACAAGGTGCACAATCTACACGGATCACAAGAGGCTCCAGCATATTTTTGACCAGAAGGAGTTGAACATGCGACAGTGTCGCTGGGTCGAACTCCTGAACGATTATGAATGTGCCATTCGGTATCACCCGGGTAAAGCTAACGTGGTGGCCGATGCCCTCAGTCGGAAGGAGCAATTGAAACCTCGTCGGGTACGAGCACTGTAGTTCACAATTCATTCTGGGTTACCCGAACAGATACGCGACGCGTAGCTAGAAGCAGTTAAGGAGAACATCAAGTCCGAATCTGTGGGAAAGATGGAACGCGATTGGGAGGTGAAACCCAATGGTACCCGGTATTTCATGAACCGTATATGGGTACCTCTCTATGGAAACCTTAGGAAGCTAGTTTTGGACGAAGCTCACAAATCCTGATACTCTGTCCATCCTGGTTCAGATAAGATGTATCAAGACCTTAAAGCCGCGTACTGGTGGCCCAACATGAAAGCAGATATAGCCACCTATGTGAGCAAGTGTTTGACTTGTGTGAAAGTCAAGGTGGAATACCAGAAGCCATCAGGGCTACTTCAACAACCTGAGATCCCAGTGTGGAAATGGGATCAGATCTCGATGGACTTTATCACTAAACTCCCGGGAACTCCGAGTGGTTGGATACCATCTGGGTGATCGTGGATAGCCTAACTAAGTCTGAACACTTCCTAGCGACCAAAGAAACAGATAAGATGGATAAGTTGACTTGCATCTACATTAAGGAAGCAGTTTCTCGACACGGGGTGCCAACGTCCATCATTTCAGACAGAGATGCTCGTTTCACATCCAACTTTTGGCGGTCACTTAAGAAAGCGTTGGGTACACGCTTAGATATGAGCACAGCTTATCACCCTCAGACGGATGGTCAAAGTGAAAGGACCGTTCAGACCTTGGAGGACATGCTTAGGGCATGCGTGGTAGACTTCGGGAACAGTTGGGAAATCCATCTGCCTTTAGTGGAATTCTCGTATAAGAACAGTTACCATACGAGTATTCAGGTAGCACTGTTTGAAGCATTGTACGGTCGTAAAAGTAGATCACCGGTATGTTGGGTAGAAGTTGGTGACAGTCAACTCACAGGCCCTGAGTTGATACTTGAGGCTACTAAAAAGATTGTGCAAATCAGAAACCGCATGGCAGCGGCACGAGATCGACAGAAAAGTTACGCTGATCAACGACGCAAACCGCTCGAATTTCAAGTAGGTGACCGCGTCCTACTGAAAGTGTCACCCTGGAAGGGTGTAGTTCGTTTTGGGAAATGAGGCAAACTAAATCCATGGTACATAGGCCCATTTGTGATTTCCAAGCGTATCGGGCCCGTAGCTTATCAGTTAGACCTTCCTGCCGAACTCAGTGGAGTTTACAACGTCTTTCACGTGTCCAATCTGAAGAAGTGTCTATCAGATGAGACCCTAGTCATTCCATTGGATGAGATTCAAGTGGATGAGCAACTGCATTTTGTGGAACAACCTATCGAGATCATGGATCGTGAGATTAAGACTCGAAGTCACAGCAAGATACCGATCGTCAAGGTTCGTTGGAACTCTAAGCGTGGACCGGAGTTCACGTGGGAAAGAGAGGACCAAATGAAAAGCAAATATCCACACCTTTTTGCAGCTGAGCAGCAATCTGACGTTACCGCCAACTGAATTTCGGGACGAAATTCTTTCAACATGGGGATGATATGCAGCCTGGGATTTACTTCTACCATTCTAACAAACTGAATCTTTGTGCGTTGCATTCTAAACCGCGTTTACTCAATTTTCGGGACAAAAATTCTTTCAACATGGGGATAATGTGACATCCCGGCTTTTCAGGTATCTTAAACGCGCTATTTTGTTGTTATTCATCCTACGCTAATTTAATTTTGTGGAACAACCTATCGAGATCATGGACCGTGAGATTAAGACTCGAAGGCACAGCAAGATACCGATCGTCAAGGTTCGTTGGAACTCTAAGCGTGGACCGGAGTTCATGTGGGAAAGAGAGGACCAAATGAAAAGCAAATATCCACACCTTTTTGCAGCTGAGCAGCAATCTGACGTTACCGCCAACTGAATTTCGGGACGAAATTCTTTCAACATGGGGATGATATGCAGCCTGGGATTTACTTCTACCATTCTAACAAACTGAATCTTTGTGCGTTGCATTCTAAACCGCGTTTACTCAATTTTCGGGACAAAAATTCTTTCAACATGGGGATAATGTGACATCCCGGCTTTTCAGGTATCTTAAACGCGCTATTTTGTTGTTATTCATCCTACGCTAATTTAATTTTGTGGAACAACCTATCGAGATCATGGACCGTGAGATTAAGACTCGAAGGCACAGCAAGATACCGATCGTCAAGGTTCGTTGGAACTCTAAGCGTGGACCGGAGTTCACGTGGGAAAGAGAGGACCAAATGAAAAGCAAATATCCACACCTTTTTGCAGCTGAGCAGCAATCTCACGTTACCGCCAACTGAATTTTGGGATGAAATTGTTTCAACATGGGGATGATATGACAGCCTGGGATTTACTTCTACCATTCTAACAAATTGAATCTTTGTGCGTTGAATTCTAAACCGCGTTTACTCAATTTTCGGGACGAAAATTCTTTCAACATGGGGATAATGTGACATCCCGGCTTTTCAGGTATCTTAAACGAGCTATTTTATTGTTATTCATCCTACGCTAATTTAATTCGGAGAATTAAATTACATGCTCGCAATAACACGATGACTTTGTGAATCTATTGGGTGAATTACGTGCTATGTGTTATTAGACGGGTTGTATCTAAATTACGTGCTATGTGTTATTAGACGTTTGTGAATAATTGCCGAGTCGTATTATGTGTAGTTATTTATCAGATTATAATGAACGGTTAGTAAATTCTATTTACAAGCCGAACCGAACCAAGCCTGTGAAACATTCGACTTCGCGACTAAGCAAACCCATCCCGCCACCGACACCCCCTTGCGGCCCACACTTCCTTACGGCCTAACCCAAACCCCCCCCATCGCGACCACCCTCTTATATTATGTATACATGCATGTTGTGATAAAAAAAACAAAACCCTAATACCCTAGTGAAGTCGACGGCAGCCTCCCCCCCCCTCTCTCTCTCTCGGTCGCGCAAGTTATACACCTCCCGGATCGATTCCAAGCTTGTCCCGGTTCGCTAATTGTCATCGTTTCAAGGTTAGGGCTTAATTGTATTGCGATTCACACTAGGTTTTTGTGTAATCTTGATCATGAGTATGTGCTTGTATGATATTGTTATGAAAAAGTGTTGTGGTGTATTATTCATCGGATGAATATTCGAATCTTTGCGGTTGTGATGATATGTTTGAATATTAAAATCGTAGGCTACGTTTTATCGATAAAGATCATGATATACATTTAGGGTTTGCATGAATACTGATATATATGATGATATTTGACAAGTTAGCCTGCTGTTAATCAATACAACTAAGCGTCATGGCCGTTTAAACATGTTCTAATGCGATAAAGTCGAAAACAGTAAGCTGATTGACATTTACAGCCAACTTCAGTTGGCTGTAACCTGATCATTATTTATCGAAAAGTGGATTTTCTGAAGCCTAAAACGTGTATTTTTGAAAAAACGCTTCAAATGGCATCAGATTCATATTTTTCTGAGGTCGTTTGCTATTTTTAAATGGAAATTTAGTGCAACAGCTGAAGCTGCGTAAATTCTGTAGAATTTGCAGGTTGTTTATCGAGTCGGATATCGTAGTCTGTATGGGGTTAGGTCACGAAATCTGGACAGTAACTGGAGACGGGAATTTCCAAAAATCTCCCACTGGAATTTCGTTAATTGGATGAACGATGATTTTTAAATAATTTTTCTCGTGGAATGCAGTCAGAAAGCGACGAATCTGACTGCAGCTTCGTATATAAATGTTTATTAATAATTGGTAAACATTTAGGAATTGAAATTTTACAAAAAATTCTAAAGTCTAATTGACACCTCATGTAAAAAAATTGGAATTTTTGAAACGTTGGAACTATTTTATAAAAATCCTCAAAAACAGCCCAGTTATGAGCATTCAAGCTGAAACATGATAACTTGCGTTTGTGTGTACCTAAGTGTTGTATTAGTTAACATGTGTTTATGACAAGTTGGTTTGATTGTTATTTTGTATGGTGATACTTTGCCTGCATGATTATGGTCATTTAGTGCGGCAGCTGAAGCAGCGTAAATTCTGCAGAATTTGCAGGTTGTTTATCGAGTCGGATCTCATAAACGTAACTATGGGTTCGGGTGGTTAAATATGTCCTATGACAAGCCTAATATGCCAAAATTAGTTTATATAAGTTGTATAATCAGTTTAGATGTCAAAACAATGCTCTTATATGTTCAAAACTAATTGAAGTGCAAAAATGGTATTTTCGGCATTATAAGGAATACATATTCGACTTGTCATTTGACTAACCAAACGGTATGACCTTAAGGTATAACCTCAGAGGGTTATTCCCTATAATACTATGGTCATAATAATGGGCTTGGTCGGATCCTAAAGGTGACCAAACGGGTCGGATTCGAAAGTCAAAGCGGTAGTCAAAACCTCTCGACTTACGACCCTAAACAAGTACTAAACTAAAAGTGACGAGCTAGACATGTTAAACATGTCTAACTAAGTTTATAAAACTGATTTGGTATCAAGACAAAGGGTTTTGATACCCAAAAATAGTTCCGTCATATAATGCGCATTTGCGCATTATTGACCAAAACTTTGACTCGTCACTTCGACTAGTAAACGTGGTAATAGTAGGCACGATCGCTAAGGATCCGAACCATCGTGATTACGATCACGTTGCAAAGTCCAATTGGACTTTGACTTGACCAATTAATGGTCAAAACCGAAAGTCAAACAGTAAGTCAAACTGTTTGACTTTTAGCTCGTAATAAGCTAAAAGAATGAACAAGGCTTAGTTAGAGCACTTACTTGCACTCAAGGATGCCAAGATTACTAGAAAAACTCAGATGGGAGGCCTCCTAATAAGGTAGCAACTCCACTTAGAGTTTAGAGAGAAGAAAGATGGAAATGAGAAAGGAATTTGGTTGAAGATCAAGGGTATTTATAGTTGTTGGAGAGCTTTAAGATCATGCCAAGTGTTGGGACATGTTCTAGGAAGTTTCCAAGTGTTTAGTGAGGTGTCAAGACCAGAGAAAGTATGGCAAAAACGAGTTATAGGTGTCAAGTTAGCTGAACAAGAAGCTTCCAGGTAGCTGCTATCACTAGGCATCCCCCGCGCGTCGTGGGAGATCTTGGGGGTCTCTCGTGTGGCGCCTGGGATTCCTAAGTATCAGAATTGGCAGAACAGGTCCCTGCAGCCTAAAACTTGTTTTCGACGCGTTTTGGCACTTTTAACACCGGTTAACCCCATTTGTAAGCTTTATAAGGAAGATAAAGCATAGGGAACTTTAAATATGTCCAAGTATATTTCAGGTGTCGGTTCGTTTGGTCGTACGGTTGCGGTTTTCGGTTAATTACGACGAAAGTCGCGTCCGACGCGCAAATGACAGTAAATGCGTGATGAACGATATTTTTGCGTTCTAATCATTAAAATACAAGATTTTAATGATTACAAAAATTTTTGGATGTCCGTACATGTTCCGGATAGCGAAATACGCAAATTGGCATAGTTTCACAGAATTTGCAAAATAGCCCCTGAAGTTGCATAAAGGTGTTTTTGTAATTCCTAAGCCCTCAAAACTTATATCTAAGTTATTTATAGGGTATTTAGGGTATGTTTAGCTCATGTCCTCATCCCGATGCGTACGTTGTGTTAAGCGGGTTACGTTTAGGTATCGGTTACCGAAATGCCTTCAAAGAAAAAGTTTTTGAAAGCTCGAAATTTTGCACAAGGGTTACAGTCTCCCCTACTTTAGGAAATTTCGTCCCGATATTCGAAGGAGACCGTAGAGTGCATTTGAAATTATTGAAAGATGATCAAAGTGCTAGATAATGTGGAGCATTGTTTGGTGTTGGAAATTTTGGGGGGGGGGGGGGATTCAATGTGTGAGCAAGGATATTCAGGGTATCTTAAGGTATTTAAACCCTTTAGAACTCATGAATCTTTAAAGTGTCATCGAATGTATAAAAATTTTTTCATCGAGTGTGTAAAAATTGTTTTGTATGGCACTATGTTATACTAAGGCACTTAGTGTAAATCCATAGCAAACAAATGGGTGTACATTCAAGCCTGGCCATACGTACACGGTTTCTAACGTCCCACGAGGTACATCCCATGTACCATGAGCATCTCATGCATAGGAGACGGGTCAACATACTGTGACATTTCGGCTTTTCAGGTATCTTAAACGCGCTATTTTATTGTTATTCATCCTATGCTGATTTAATTCAGAGAATTAAATTACACGCTCGCAATAATCTGATGACTTTGTGAATCTATTGGGTGAATTACGTTCTATGTGTTATTAGACGGGTTGTATCTAAATTACGTGTTATGTGTTATTAGACATTTGTGAATAATTGCCGAGTCGTATTATGTGTAGTTATTTATAAGATTATAATGAACGGTTAGTAAATTCTATTTATAAGCCGAACCGAACCAAGCCTGTGAAACATGCGACTTCGCGACCAAGCAAACCCAACCCGCCACCCACACCCCCTTGCGGCCCACACTTCCTTGCGGCCCAAGGAACTAACCCAAACCCCCCCCCCCCCCCCCCCGCCATCGCGACCCCCTCTTATATTATGTATACATGAATGATGTGATAAAAAAAACAAAATCCTAATACCCTAGTGAAGTCGACGGCAGCCCCCCCCTCTCTCTCTCGGCCGCGCAAGTTATACACCCCCCGGATCGATTCCAAGCTTGTCCCGGTTCGCTAATTGTCATCGTTTCAAGGTTAGGGTTTAATTGTATTGCGATTCACACTAGGTTTTTGTGTAATCTTGATCATATGATATTGTTATGAAAAAGTGTTGTGGTGTATTATTCATCGGATGAATATTCGAATCTTTGCGGTTGTGATGATATGTTTGAATATTAAAATCGTAGGCTACGTTTTATCGATAAAGATCATGATATATATTTAGGGTTTGCATGAATACTGATATATATGATGATATTTGACAAGTTAGCCTACTGTTAATCAATACAACTAAGCGTCATGGCCGTTTAAACATGTTCTAATGCGATAAAGTCGAAAACAGTAAGCTGATTGACATTTACAGCCAACTTCAGGCTGTAACCTGATCATTATTTATCGAAAAGTGGATTTTCTGAAGCATAAAACGTGTATTTTTGAAAACGCTTCAAATGGCGCCAGATTCATATTTTTCTGAGGTCGTTTGCTATTTTAAATGGTCATTTAGTGCAACAGCTAAAGCTGCGTAAATTCTACAGAATTTGCAGGTTGTTTATCGAGTTGGATCTCATAGTTTGTATGGGGTTAGGTCACGAAATCTTGACAGTAACTGGAGACGGGAATTTCCAAAAATCTCCCACTGGAATTTCGATAATTGGATGAACGATGATTTTTAAATAATTTTTCTCATGGACTGCAGTCAGAAAGCGACAAATCTGACTGCAGCCTAGTATATAAATGTTTATAAATAATTGGTAAAGATTTAGGATTTGAAACTTTTACACAAAATTCTACAGTCTAATTGACTCCTGTAAAAAAATTGGAATTTTTGGAACGTTGGAACTATTTTATAAAAATCCTCGAAAACAGCCCAGTTATGAGCGTACAAGCTGAAACATGATAACTTGCGTTTGTGTGTACCTAAGTGTTGTATGAGTTAACCTGTGTTTATGACAAGTTGGTTTGATCGTTATTTTGTATGGTGATACTTTGCCTGCATGATTATGGTTTCGAATTGGTTATTACGTGTGCCGCACTGTGTGTTAGTTATGCGTAGGGTTTTGTGCCACACTAACTTTAAAATCGGTTGACATGTTAGGACGCGATTAGCGGTTCCATCATTTGCTTCTTTTGCGTTATTCTAACCGAGCAATTTAAGGTGAGTTCACGGCCCCTATTTTATCCGGTTTTGAACAACAGGGGAGAAACATGTATACGCTCTACAACTCAATCTTTTACGTTATGCGAAATTAACGTCGTTAACTATTCGGTAACTAAGTTAATGTTAATGTATTTTATGGTCACTAAGTAGCTTTATCACGGAAGTCCTCAACCAACTCTCGATCGTTAGTATTGGGTTAGATAGCGGGGAAATTATAGTAGTACTACTGGGCCCGACAAGCCCCACCTGAGCTAGTCGCGCTAGCCGACCGGGAATGGTCAACGGGTGATTAATTTGGCCTAACTTTCGCCATGGTCAGTGATAGACCTGGCAACACAGAGGCAACAACAGTCAGCTTCGATCGCGAACTCTTACGTGACGTAACTTTAGGCTCGCTACCTACATGTTAACATTGAACTTATTTACGAACCAACATTATTATTTCAGGTTAGGAATAATGGAACTATGTCGTTATCCCGGGTTAGGGATAACGGGGGAAAACAATCTTTTAAACCGAACTTGTGAACTTATAAAAACCTGTGAACTCACTCTTCTTTAATGTTGACACTTGTTTCTTTGCATGTTTCTCAGGACGCTAGGAGCGCTAGGTGCACTCACTTGTATTTGATCAAGACATTTTTATCGAGTCTTTATTTATGAATAATTTTTGGGATTTCGGTTTTGGCGTTTATTTTGGCACCCGTTACTTTATTTTAATGCTTCCGCTAAACTTTGAAACCTTGATATTTTTAAAATGACTATGCATGTTTACGACAAATGTTTTTGGAAAACGTTTAAATAAATCATATGGAGTCGTTCGATATTGCTAGTGTCTAAGATTCTGGTTTGATCACACGCCTCGCGGTAATACTCCGCAAGTAGAAATTGAGGGTGTGACACATACCTATGGCATCAAGGTCGTCACCTTTAACACCATAATATACTCCCGGTCGGCTTTAATATAGTTAATGAATGTACTCATCTCGTCCATTGCATTCAATAAAAAGATAACAAATAATCACACAATCACATAATGGTCCAAGATAACATAAAACCCTCAAGTGACTCTGGTAACGTTCCGAAGAATAACAAAATAAGAACACTTATATATAGGAAGTACCATCGGTGTGTCCACTATGGTCTTATTGTGTCATACCCTTCCCGTTACCTAATCATTCTAGATTTTATGCCACCATCTTAACAAGGTTTATTATGATTGTCATGTATCGATTCCCGTAATTAAGTGTGCACCCATAATTACGCGTTTCGTCACATGGTCCAAATAGCTCCTCTTGTTAAGTAAAGGGAAACAGATAATAAGGTCGAAGTAACATCTAAAATTAAATAAACATCGTCATAACACAACATCTATTGAATCGACTGTGTTTCATACTAGAAATGTTAACACTACTTGTTTTGCATCCAACAAAATTAGTAGCAGGTATTTCATCCTAGTACAATATTAATATATGTTTCACACTAGTCATATAGATAGCGTGCATCATATACTAAGCATGGATTGTCACAACAATGTAAGTATGTCATGAAAATGTTTTGAAATCATGTGCTAGGTATGCTAGGTTAACATACTAAGCGAAAAGGTATTTGTAATCATGTGCTGTACATATCAGGTTAACAAACCATGTATGTAATATCAGGAAAACTAAGTAGTGGCGATAGTCACATAGTGTTCGTAGAAATTGTCGTTTAGAACTTGTATGAATGCATTAATGTGAAATCATAATATGCTAAATTACGAGATTTAGTTCCTAAAGAACAGAATCCTCGAAGTTTGTAGTTGTAAATTACACTCAGTGTAATCACATTTGAATTTGCAAATGAAATACGAATAACAAGAATGAAGAAAAACTTCTTGAAATTTATATTGTCATTTCAAATAATATTGGAATATGTTCATTGTTTTGGGATGACAAAAAGAAAACGTAAAGGTTCAAATGATCATGAGTGCTTGATCATCAACTTGAACCTCATTAACATTGAATACTCATCCATGAGCTACGTCAGCATTAGCAAGTCTAGGGCAGTTTCGTTTGAAATGATTTAGATCACCATAATTGAAACATGCTCCAGCTGGGTAGCGAGGACAAGTTTGAGTAGGGGCTGCTTGGTTTTGGATATGACAGGTCGCAGCTAGATGTCCAAAAAGACCACATATTGTACACTGACGGCATGGGGAATTTGTTGGGTGGTGATAGTTGCAACGATTACACCGAGGTTGTTTTCCACGATAAAATCCCTTAAAGGGTACCGAGTTTAGTGGAATTGGTGTGGCAATCATATAATTCTTTGAAGCCTTACGCTTCTTAGAACTTTTGGAAGGTTCACCCTTTGTTTCACTTGATTTCTCTTGTGTAGTTCGTTTCTTGTCTCCCTTTTGAAAAAGTTTCCCTTTTCTAACTTAGGAGTCAGTTAGGGTAGCGGCTAATTCCTTAGCCTCCCTAAGCGTTGCGGGTTTGTTGCCAGTGACAATATCTTGAATTGGATTAGGTAAGCCATCAATGTATTTCTCAATGGCCCGGTCTAAAGGTGTGACCATAATGGGGTAGAGTAGGCTTAAGTATTCAAATCGGTCAGTGTAGGCACGGTTTTAAGGTGATAGAATTCGGTTTCAAGTAACCTTATTTCGTGTCGTGGACAGAATTCTTTCATCATAAGATTCCTGAATTCTTCCCACGTCTGTGCCATAGCTACTTCTGCACCTCTGTCTCTCATGACTCCGTTCCACCAAGTGAGTGCTCTCTTTTGGAAAACACTCAAGGCGAACTCTACCTTGCGCTCATTAGGACTCTGAACATGGCGGAATGTGCTTTCTATACTCTCAAACCATTGTAGGAGCCCAGTTGCTCCATCAGACCCATTAAACTCGAGTGGTTTAGCTGAGTTGAATTGTTTGTAGTTACATGGCGTAGGAACACTGTTGTTGTTGTTGTTGTTATTGTAGTATATTTGATTGAGTTGGGCTACAAGATTTGGGAGTACAGCAACTATTTGCTGAGCTATCATTGCCGCCATTTCAGCGTTCCTCGAGACGTCATGATGAGGAGGCATCTCGAAGAAGTAGCTATAACAAATAAGTTAGATTTTGGAAAATTGTTTTAAATCTAAACACCATAGTGATTTGAAAATCTCAGCTTGGTATTCGTTTCAAAATCGTGTTCTTGTACTTAGAAGAATAGTGTTGTGAATTTTGTTTCGAAATTTGTTTGAAAATAAACTTTTGTTATACTTTTGGATGAGAAAATACAAACCAAGTTAATGGTTTGTGTAAAAGTTTCTTTACTTTGGAAAATTAATTTTTAAGATAAAAATATTTTTAATCGAATATTTTTTTATATATAAAGAAACTTCGCGTATAAATTTTGAAAACTCTTATCAAAATAAATAAAAATTTGAAAATTTGAAAAGCGAAAAATAGTATTTGAAAATGAGGTAGTATTATAAAGTGTCGTGAGATAAAAGTGAAATTTGTTTCGGATGGGTTGAATATCGTCGTAACATATTACAGAAGGTAACATGTCAGAGTAGTGTTGTCATACGAGTAGTAGTGTTTAGGAATCGTTCGACTGATCAAGATAGATGGGTTTTCATAATGTTTTGAGAAGCCATGCTTTAGCCTATAAGTGAACACTCACCCTAAGAGTTCCCAGGTTAGAGTGACTTGTCCGAAAATTCGGATTTGTATGAACACTCTAACCTTAGACTGAAAACTCAGGGTACAGGCATTCACCCTTTCGGATTGCATGAGTTTACATTATTAAAACCCAAGATTTCGATGAAAATGTTTGAGAGTAAAACATTTTGAGAAACCTTTCGGAGATAATGTTTGAGATAAATAGGTCGAGAAACATTTTGTTGAAAACGTTTGAGGAAAACATTTTGAGAGTATTCCAATGAAAATGTTGTTGAAAAAAATGTTTGAGGAATACCTTGAGGCAACAAGCCTAAGGATTTAGGATAAATCATCTAAGGATAGATGATTTGTAACTCATAGAATAATTGTGGCACGAGTAAGGATGAGGATTAGGATGGAGATCCTAAGTCTACTCATGTTCGGGCCCCTAGGAAGGTTATAGACTAGGTTAAAGGCATTCTAATAACCTAATTCCCTATAACCAGTGCTCTGATACCAATCTGTAACACCCCGATCGCGTAAAACAACAACACGCGATGGAAATATCGAGGAGTCACGTTACAAATTGCTCAGCCATAACTGATACTAAATTGTTTCACTATTATTAACATCGTTTTACAATACAAAGAAAACATGAAGTTGTCTTTTGATTAAAGAAGTCTAAAATCCGAATGCATTCCTATGTGCAGCAAACTTGAATAATCGAAACCTGAAACATATGTGAAAACGAGACATCAACAAACAATGTTGGCGAGTACAAAGTTTTGTTAGCCAAGTTAATGGCAAAAGTTTAGGGTTGCAATACCTCGACAACTACAGGAGTCGTCTATTGAAAATGGACTCTTTAAAGCCAAGGAATGGCAAAAAGATTTAGTATTGCAATACATTAACTTGATTATGAAAACTCGTGACTAAATAGTTTTGTATATGGCAACATGATTGATACTAAGGAATTTTTATGTCATTGATAATTGTACTTTGTTCATGGTAATCGCCTTGAATTTGATCATAAAACTTATGAGTGTATTATTAGAAATCCAATCAAGGATTAATAACAACAATATTGAAATATTGTCATAACTTGCGTGAGTATTATTAGAAATCAAATCAATGATTTAAAATAATACTTTGGTTATCCTTCTAAGAATGTAACATATAAAAATATTCTACAAGGGTTTGAATATTGTACTTTAAATCAATCAACACAAAATCCTAATGTGATTTGGATAACGCTACAAGAGTAATACAATAAGAACACTTATATATAGGAAGTACCAGCGGCGTATCCACCATGTTCTTATGGTAATACACTCGTTTCATTATCTAAATCACAACTAATCACTATAACCACATAATCATCGTCAACATGCCACATTGTCTTGTCATATGCATTAAAGTACACAGAATCCAATAAAGGACTACCAATTAGTACTTTAAACATCCCACGAGTATCTAACTATAAAGATAGATAGATGCATTAGGGATTTTGTTTAGTCACTTGTCTTGTCAAATACGCATTAAAGTACACAGAATCCAATAAAGGACTACCAATTAGTACTTTAAACATCCCATGAGTATCTAACTATAGAGATAGGTAGATGCGTTAGGGATATAGTTTAGTCACTTGTCTTGTCACATTGTATCAAAATCATAATCTTAATGGTGATTCGGAAAAGGCTATGAAGGGTAATACAATAAGCACACTTATATATAGGAAGTACCAGCGGTGTATCCACCATGTCCTTATTATATTACTCTAGTTTCGTTATCTAAATCACCAACAATTTTACACATAAACCATAACCATTGTCTTGTAAAGTACTTCTTAGAAATCTTACTATAAGGATAGAAAGATTTAAGACTGTACTTAAAATATCCTACAAGAATCAATCCATAAAGATAGAAAGATACTATAAGGATTTGTTTGGTGTCCCCAATTGTCATGTCTTGCATAAAAGGAATATTACACAAAAATGCACTTAGTAAACACTAAATTGCCATACATTGTGGAAAAATAGATTACACATATGAATCACCCTAAAAACATTTGAAAAACGTAAAAGAGGGGAGCTAAGAACTCGCCAGGGATTTGCGTATAGATCTTTTTCAATTGATATAACAAGGCTCAAAGGATCAAGAGTTCAAGTGTCGAAGTGGTTCCTAGTGTATCTGATAACTACATGTTAGTGTGTCGAACTTGAAAACGAGAGACTGCATAGAATGAGGTATATAAACCAAACAAAAGTTGGATCTTGTATATTATGGTTTATAATATCAAACATTCTGAATTGGAAGCATTTCAAAGAGTTTTGACTCGCTACGGCTTGCTAAAGTGGTTTACGCCACTTTAACGGGTCATAAACGTAACTAAGGGTTCGGGTAGTTAAATATGTCCTATGACAAGTCTAATATGCCAAACTTAGTTTATATAAGTTGTATAATCAGTTTATATGTCAAAACAATGCTCTTATATGTTCAAAACTAATTTAATTGCAAAAAGGGTATTTTCGGCATTACATATTCGACTTGTCATTTGACTAACCAAACGGTATGACCTTAAGGTATAACCTCAGAGGGTTATTCGCTATAATACTATGGTCATAATAATGGGCTTGGTCGGATCGTAAAGGTGACCAAACGGGTCGGATTCGAAAGTTAAAGCGGTAGTCAAGACCGCTCGACTTACGACCCTAAACAAGTACTAAACTAAAAGTGACGAGCTAGACATGTTAAACATGTCTAACTAAGTTTATAAAACTGATTTAGTATCAAGACAAAGGGTTTTGATACCCAAAAATAGTCCCATCATATAATGTGCATTTGCGCATTATTGACCGAAACTTTGACTCGTCACTTTGACTAGTAAACGTAGTAATCAGTAGGCACGATCGCTAAGGATCATAACCATCGTGATTACGATCACGTTGCAAAGTCCAATTGGACTTTGACTTGACCAATTAATGGTCAAAACTGAAAGTCAAACAGTAAGTCAAACTGTTTGATTTTTAGTTCGTAATAAGCTAAAAGAATGAACAAGGCTTAGTTAGAGCACTTACATGCACTCAAGGAAGCCAAGATTACTAGAAAAACTCAGATGGGAGGCCTCCTAATAAGGTAGCAACTCCAGTTATAGTTTAGAGTGAAGAAAGATGGAAATGAGCAAGGAATTTGGTTGAAGATCAAGGATATTTATAGTTGTTGGAGAGCTTTAAGATCATGCCAAGTGTTGGGACATGTTCTAGGATGTTTCCAAGTGTTTTGTGGGGTGTCAAGACCAGAGAAAGTGTGGCAAAAACGAGTTATAGGTGTCAAATCAGCTGAACAAGAAGCTGCCAGGTAGCTGCTGTCACTGGGCATCCGCGGGAGATCTTGGGGGTCTCTCGCGTGGCGCCTTGGATTCCTAAGTTTCATAATTGGCAGAGCAGGTCCCTGCAGCGTAAAACTTGTTTTTCGACGCGTTTTGGCACTTTTAACACCCGTTAACCCCATTTTTAAGCTTTATAAGGAAGATAAAGCATAGGGAACTTGAAATATGTAATTATTTCAGGTGTCGGTTCGTTTGGTCGTACGGTTGTGGTTTTCGGTTAATTACGACGAAAGTTGTAACGGACGCGCAAATGACCGTAAATGCATGACGAATGATATTTTTTCATTCTAATCTTAAAATACAATATTTTAACGATTACAAAAATTTTTGGATGTCCGTACATGTTCCGGATAGCGAAATACGCAAATTGGCATAGTTTCGCAGAATTTGCAAAATAGCCCCTAAAGTTGCATAAAGGTGTTTTTGTTATTCCCAAGCCCTCAAAACTTATATCTAAGTTATTTAAAGGGTATTTAGGGTATGTTTAGCTCGTGTCCTCGTATCGATGTGTACGTTGCGTTAAACGGGGTACGTTTAGGTATCGGTTATCGAAATGCTTTCAAAGAAAAGTTTTTGAAAGCTTGAAATTTTGCACAAGGGTTACATGGAATTCCTTTAAACATCATATCTGACAGAGATGCTCCGTTCTCATCTCATTTCTGGAAGACTGTGCAATCTAATATGGGAATCGAACTCAATCTGAGCACTACTTATCATCCTCAAACAGATGGATAATCTGAGAGAACTGTTCAAACACTGGAGGATATGCTTAGAGCTTGTGTGATTGAAGGTCCGTGATCAGGCGGTTCTAGACGGAAGTTAGTGGATAAACGTAAACTGATTCGGTATAATGTTATTACAGAAACGAGTAGAAGCAGAATACAGCGGAAGTCTTCATTCATACCGAAAAAGTATAGATCTTTATAAGTCCAGCTGCCGGAGTTCCTGGAGAGAATCCGGCAGTACCTCCCCATAGGGATCCCAAAAACTTAAATGACAAATGAACACACACATATATATAGGGAGAAAAGTTCGCTCGGATGTGCCATGGTTAAGTTCGGGCAAACTTGTCCTTCAAAGGACAAGTTCGGGAGAACTTGACTAAAGGCACATCAAGTTCGATCGAACTTGACAAATACAGGTCAAGTTCGGGCGAACTTGATCCCTTTTACACTGAAATCTCCGTATTTTGGTCATGTGTTCGATTCTAACCTATACAATATTCAACACACGCTCTATCTAGCCTATTGGACAAGTGACAAACACCAGGTGCACCAACAAATTCCCCCTTGTTCGTTACTGCCGAATCTTGGTCTTCAAATTTGAGCTGTGTTTGAATATTCTGCAACTTCAATCCATGTATCTGCCGATGTTGTCGAAACGCGTCAACATATTCCCCCTTAATTGATGATTCGGGTTTGCATTATCAACATCTAATTCCCCCTGAAATCTCTGGTTCAGATATTTGTTGCACAGTTTCCAACCTCATTTGATTTGCTTGACCGACAGATTATATTGAATAGACACCAATTTGAAGCTCATCAATGCAGCTTCTCCATTTCAACTTTAATCACATCCCTGTTCAGTTTAGCACATATCTCCCATGCTTGATCTTCCGATCTTCAAAACTCAACCGGCAATTGATAGAAACTTCAAAATACCACACCGGTAAAGTTCAAATCAACGTTTACCCGCAAAAATATGAAATCCCAATTTTCGTAATCACTCCAGATCAGCAAATCGGCAATCTTTTTCAATCAGCAAATCTTCATCGGAACCAAAAAATCTGGTAACACTTCGACTCTGAAAAACATTCATCCGCAATCAAAATCACATTCTTCTTCTTCAGTCACAATGTCAGATATATAGCTATCTCCGTTAGACCAGCGCCACTTAATCACCAAACATCATCATCCAACAGCGATTAGTCCAAAGAGAAGAATGATTCATATGAGAGAAGAATGATTCATATGCTTGAAGACTAAAAATAATGGCCACCAAAGGTTATCATCAGATTTCCTTGGTAGTTTTGAAGCCATCCGTCTTCGGAGCTAGTCATTAATTCCTAAGATCATCACCGAACGTTTTGAACGTCCTGAGTTCCTCACTAGTATTAACGACTGCCAATCCAGCTAACTGTTCCTTCACCGGAGATCAGGACTCTAACCCTTAAGCATCAATCTGAATCATGATCTGAATAATCTGAACTTCCTATGATCATAGAATCCCAAATGGATAATCTCTTTCGTGAGCAACTGGTATACTTCTTTTCTGGAAGATCCGATCCCATAAATCATCTTCCTTAATCATGGTACCGCGTACAACCCGGGGAAACTGAAACTACAAAGCATCCTTATCTCCTGGCGGTTAGTCCAGTCAATAATTCATGTGCAAAGCAGAGTTAAAGATAGGCAGTCGTGTGTGCTTCCAAACCATACGCGAGACTCAGGTGTCAATCCACAACCATAACCGCAGAATCTTATAAACAACTCCTCCAAGGCTTAGTTATGAAACCACCTGCTTTCAAACTAGACATCAACTTGGTCAATTTACAAATGAATCTCAAATCTCTGTATTTACCGGTTAATCTGTAGTCGGAAACCACTCGATACTGTTGCAATGTCACGAATTTCAAAAATGCCGGAATCCTTTATAAGATGAAAATTTTTTATTCCCCCTCATTTTTGCAAATTCTGACCACACCAATTTTTCACTGAAATTCCCCCTCAAATCTGGAATTTTCAGTATTTAACAAATGCAGAATTTACTTTAAGGCCCATCGGTAGTCTTCAACCTAATGATCACCAAATTGCTTTGGTATCAATGACTACCCTCTCATCTTCAACCATATTTAACCTCATCATCTCAGCCTCTCTCTAAGACCTCTGATGGTGTCCCCGAACAGTCAGTATCGGACGTTTAAAATTTTGAAAAAATTTATATCACCAAATTTTTTCTGGACACCCGTCTCATCAAACCGAGCAATAATTTTTTTTGGCATTGGACCAAGTTCGGTCGAACTTGGTCACCCATCACCAAGTTCGGGCGAACTTGGTCTACCAACACACAAGTTCGGGCGAACTTGATCAAGTTCGGGCGAACTTGATCAATCATGATACAAGTTCGGGCAAACTTATGTTTATTTTCAATGAAAATCAGTCAAGTTCGGGGCAAACTTGATGAAAAATCATGAAAATCCTTGTCAAGTTCGGGCGAACTTGACCTCCACAGGTCAAGTTTGGGCCAACTTGATCTCCCAAACCAGCCTATTTTCACATTTTTCGATCCAAAATCCTTATTTCTTCGAATTTCGAGATGATTCCACCATAGATCTGGTCGAAAATGGTTTTCTAACAATCCTATCCGTTCAATTTTAGATTTTGTCTGTGGATTGTATGTTTAATTGATGATTTACGTCTAAAACCCTTCCTAAAGTCCATAAATGTCCAAAATCATGAGCATAGGTGATAACCGTAGCTCTCATACCAATTGAAGGTCCGTGATCAGGCGGTTCTAGACGGAAGTTAGTGGATAAACGTAAACCGATTCGGTAGAATGTTATTACAGAAAGGAGTAGAAATAGAATGCAGCGGAAGTCTTCATTCATACCGAAAAAGTATACATCTTTATAAGTCCAGCTGCCGGAGTTCCTGGAGAGATTCCGGTAGCACCTCCCCGTAGGGATGCCAAAAACTTAAATGACAAATGAACACACACATATATATAGGGAGACAAGTTCACCCGGATGTGCCATGGTCAAGTTCGGGTGAACTTGTCCTTCACAGGACAAGTTCAGGCGAACTTGACTAAAGGCACATCAAGTTCGAGCGAACTTGACCAACAGGTCAAGTTCGGGTGAACTTGATCCCTTTTACACTGAAATCTCCGTATTTCGGCCGTGTGTTCGATTCTAACCTATACAATATTCAACACACGTTTTATCTAGCCTATTTGACAAGTGACGAACACCAGGTGCACCAACAGTGATCGATTTTGGTGGTAGTTGGGATTCGCGTCTACCATTGATCGAATTCTCTTACAACAATAGTTATCATGCCAGCATCAACATGGTGCCTTTCGAAGCTTTATACAGTCGAAAATGTCGTTCACAGGTCTGTTGGAATGAAGTTGGAGAGTCGCGGTTTACTGGACCTGAACTCATTCATGACACAACCGAGAAAGTCAAAAAAATTCGCGATAACCTTCTCACAGCTAGAAGCCGTCAAAAGAGTTATGCGGACAAGCGACGCAAGCCCTTGGAATTCCAAGTTGGTGATCACGTCCTGCTCAAGGTATCGCTTGGAAAGGAGTGGTCAGATTTGGGAAGAAAGGAAAACTTGCACCATGATACATTGGACCATTCAAGATCGTTGAAAGAATCGGAAAGGTAGCCTACCAACTTGAGCTACCTCCTAAACTCAGAATATTCACCTGACTTTCCAGGTGTCCAATCTGAGGAAGTGTTTAGCCGACGCAAATCTTCACATCCCACTCCATGAAATTCACGTTGATGATACAATGCACTTGGTCGACAAACCCGTGGAGATTCTGGACCGTGAAGTCAAGAAACTTAAACGAAGACGAATTCTGATAGTCAAAGTTCGTTGGGAATCCAAACGTGGCCCATAATTTACTTAAGAATGAGAGGATCAAATGAAAGCGAAATACCCACATCTATTTCCACAAGTTTCCTCGAATTAAATTGTGGGACAAAATTTCCTAAAGTAGGGGAGACTGTGACATTTGTGGTATTCCGAATCTGTAAAGATTATAAACAAGTGTATCAATCAATAAATTTTACGTTGTATTTGTGAATATTGTTTATTTATTTTGTTATTTGCACACATTTGAATCTTGCATAATTTTGAACTCAAACGAAACTAGTTTAACACGACGTACACTCCGGAACAACGACACAAGCTAAACATACCTACATAACTTAGAAATAGGTTTTGAAGGGTTCGGTATGGCAAAATACATTTATATAACTTCAGGGACTGTTTTGCAAATTCTGCGAAACTATGCCTTTTTCGCGTATTTCGCTATCCAGAACATGTACAGATATCCAAAAATTTTTGTAATCATTAAAATATTATATTTTGATGATTGGAATGCAAAAATAGCATTCGTTACGCATTTACGGACATTTGCGCGTTCGTTACGGTTTTCGTCGTAATTAACCGAAAACCGCAACCGTACGATCAAACGAACCGACCTCTGAGATATTTTTAAGCACATTTCAAGTTCCCTATACTTTATTGTCCTTATAAAGCTTAAAAATGAGGTTAACATGTGTTAGAAGTGCCAAAACGCGACAAAATGGGTGCAGGGGCTGCAAGCTAAGGGTCTTACGGACCGTAAGACCAAAGCCCATATGGTTCGTAAGGGTCCCCCAGCTCATCAGAAACTTGGCAGCAGCTGGTTAATTCCCTTGTTGATTAAAAAAACAAACTTACCACCCTTCTCCCTGCATCTAACATGTGTTATAACATTAATCCAACTCAGTGATGACTCATGGACACATGTAATGCTCTTATAACTTCAATTCAACTATAAATAGCATGGGGATTTAGCCATTTGAACTTTTGCAACCTTCTTCCTTGCTCTCCTCTGCCATAATCTAAAGTTGCAACCACTTTTGGGGCTTTCCTCTGTGATTCCTTGGCTACCCTAGTGCAAGTAAGTGTTCCATTCATGTTTTGTTCAATTCTTTTAACATATTTGAGCTAAAACTCAAACAGTTTGACTTATGTTTGACTTTCAATTCTGACCATGGATTGGTCAAATGAAAGTCGAATTGAACTTTGCAACGTGATCGTGATCATGATGGTTATGATCCTTAGTGATCATGCCTACTGATTACCACGTTTACTAGTTGTAATGACCAGTCAAAGTTTTGGTCAATAATGCGTAAAATGTACATTATAGGATGGAACTATTTTTGGGTATCAAAACACTTTCTATTGATACCAAATTAGTTTTATAAACTTAGTTAGACATGTTTAAAATGTCTAACTCGTCACTTTTGTTTTAGTGCTTGTTTAGAGTCGTAAGCCGAGCGGTTTTGACCACCGCTTTGACTTTCAAATCCGACCTGTTTGGTTTATCTTTGAACCCAACCAAATACATATTTGTGACCATACTTGAATAGGAAATAACCCTCTGAGGTTATACCTTATGGTCATATCATTTGATTAGTGTTATGATAATTAGTTGTTATAATATTCAATAATGACCAAAATGCCTTTTTTGCAAATAAATGAACTATAAGCATATGTAACATAAATTTTGACATGTAATCTGATCAAATAACATTTTCATACATGTTTAAGCATTAAAGACTTATCATAACTGTTATGGGTGGAAATCCAGACCTATATCATATAAACATATCTTGACATTATATGTTGCGACCAGGATACTGATCAAGGATATTGGTAACATCTGTGGAGGTATCCTATTCGCTACTAACGTTTTTCTTTAGCTGCAAGGTAGCAACGGATATGAGGGCTTGGTCTCCCTGAAGACTCGCTCAAGACAGTTAGTAGATGAACGTTGGAAGCTGGAGAAGGAGTCCACAACGGTCATAAGGGAATATTCGCAACATCCCTAGAATGTAGGATAGTTAGTTATTTTTGTTTACTATATATAGGGAGGTTGGATCAGTAGTAAGACACACAATTTCGTACACTTTCACTCTCTAGTAGTAGCAGCAATCACAAACACTCACAACACTTATACTATTTAATCATTGTAACACTTAGAGCTGATCCAAGCAATATCCCGAAGTTGTATCCTGCTGTTAGATCAATAAGGAGAACAAGGCAATTGGCTATTGTTAGCTCCGAGGTTTTATGCCAGCGATCTAGATTGATCAAGGGCTTTCCTCGTACATCCTGTGTCAATTTCTACTTTTATCGCATTTACTTGTTATTTTGATATAGTTCATTATCCTGAGACTATATCCTGAAACTGTTTTCATAATCAACCAACTTAGCATATTCATACAAATCACAATAGCACGCTACCTCACATACTAAGTTTGATCACTTAATTTCTTCGGTAATTTTTTACCAAAACAATTTGGCGCCCACCGTGGGGCAAGTGGTGCTATTTTCAATCAAAACTTTTCTAAGACCACTAATCGGTTCTTTACTCTCTAACCTTTTTGAAAGAATAATTTTGATGGCTTCTCAGTCAGGTTTGAGCTCTTCTTCGGTGCCCGCATCAACCTCTGCTGTAACTGGTTCATTACCTCTTCCTCCTCCACCAGTCCAGACTTCTCAGAGAAGGAGTGAAAGCCAAACAGCTCGAGACACCACTGCTGCTCAAAATGCTTCCAGATCCGGAGTTTCAGGAAGAACTCTGATTTTTGCTTCTAATGATGAAATATTCTCTTTGTTTGGTAGTATACAGGATCAAATGAAGAAACAATAGGAAACTAACCAACTCATGATGAAGGAAATGCAACTCTTGAAGTCCAACTCCAAGAGACCTGCTGAGGATATTGTTACCCCTTTGCAGCCCAGGATGTTGAACTTTAGTTCAGCTGCATATACTGAGGATAATCAGGGCAACGTCGTACCAAGTCACTCCAGGAGCAATATCCCAGAAGTCCTCTTATCCACCAGGATATCGACTGTCAAGGATCCAGGATATGCTCCAAGATATGGCCACAATCGCCAAGCTGGTAACTTGTCCATTAATACTAATATACCGACTACTAACAACTTCGAATCTTCGCAGGATACAAGTGAAACATTGGCGTTATCCAGAGAACTCCAGAAATTGAAGGATATGATATCAAGTGTGCCTGGGGTAGTGCAACCAATACCAGAAGTATCCCAGGATAGTTACAACATATCCCGCTTTGCTCGCCATATTTGTGATGCTGAAATCCCCAAGAGATTCCAAACTCCCAACATGAAGCTTTACAATGGCACGACGGATCCTAAAGAACATATTGCTCAATATAGGCAGAGGATGGAAGTAAACCCCATCCCACCGGACCTTAAGGAAGCATGCCTATGCAAAGGCTTCGGTTCCACTTTGACAGGACCAGCCTTGAAATGGCTTCTAAATGTTCCACCTTATTCCATTACGTCTTTTGTATATTTAGTTAACTTATTTAATAGTTAATCTTCTTGTAGCAGGAGCTTTGAGAAAATAAAAAGTGACCTTTACAGGATCACACAGGGACCACAAGAACCCCTAAAGGATTATGTTAACAAATTCAGTAGGGAATCCCTGGATATCCCGATGATGTTGCTACGACAGTGCAAGCGTTCAAGATGGGTTACAGAAGGATTCCAATTTTTATCAGGATCTTGTGATGAATCCTTGCAGGAATCTGGACGAAACTCGAAATAGAGCTCTGAGATATATCAGGCTTGAAGATGACAAGAAAATGCAAGAGAGGATGAATGCATCCTCAACATATGAACCAACGAATAGGAAGTCGGAATCCTCATATAAACCATACCGCTCTAAGCCATATGCTAAAAATGACAACAAAAGAGTGAATGTTGTTGAGGACGAAGACGTTGAAGAATATCCTGAATTGTCACAATATTGTTTTTCAGTAAATATCCCTGAGCTAATATATGCCATGCAGGGACTAGGGGATAAAGCAAGGTGGCCAAGAAAGAACCAGCAGAAGGCTGATTGGAAGGATAAGTCCAAGTGGTGTGCCTTCCATGAAGAGTTTGGACATATAATAGAAGATTGCATAGCCCTGAGGAAGGAGATAAGCTACTTGCTGAGCAAAGGCTACTTAAAAGATCTTCTTGGTAGAAAGAAGAATAAGGGTCAGGATACTGAGAAGGATCCTGAACGAGTAGCATCACCTCCTCCAGACGCCAAGATAATCAATTTCATATCCCGAGGATCCGATATATGTGGGACCTTATACTCTACTTCTAAGAGGCATGCCAAGGAGGCTAAGGCAGAAAGGGGAGACAAGCCAACAAGGATGACAACGCTTACGACTGAAAAAGTGATAACGTTCGATAATGATGACCGAGATAGCATTTAGGATCCTCATAATGTTCTAGTGATTACTTTATATATTGCTAATCATTTTGTACGCATGATACTGGTAGACAATGGGAGCTCGGTCAACATCATCCAGTTGGAAACCTTGAAGAGAATGAACATTCCAGAAATGGAGATTGCCTCGAAATCCACTGTGCTCGTAGGATTCAGCAGAGACGTAAAGAACACTATTGTAGAGATAAAGTTGCTTGTATATGTTGAAGGAGTGAATTCAATGCAACGGTTTTGTGTTATGGATTCGTTATCCTGCTATAATATTATATTAGGCAGGCCATGGATTCATGATATGAGGGCTATACCATCCACCTATCATCAGTGTATCAAGATCCCTACTCCTTGGGGCGTGGTCAAGGTGGAAAGCGCTCAATAGGAGGCGAAGGAATGTTATTCCTCTTCGATGAAGGCCTCAACAAGATCTAAAGCAAGATAGCAATTTAAGATACAAGCCCAGGATATCTTGGAAACTTCGGAGCAGGATGTTAAGAAAGTTATTCTGGATTAGGATAATCCAGATATCTCGGTGCTTGTAGGGGCCATATCCCTCAGGATATTGAGAATCAACTTACTAACTTTTTGAAATGCAGGATGTCTATGTTTACATGGAAACAGGATGACATGATAGGTATATTGAAAGATGTTATAACTCACAAACTTGGAATTGATAAATCTTTCAGGCCCGTTCAACAAAAGAGAAGGAAATTTTCTCCTGAAAGAAATGCAATTATACAAGAGGAGGTTGAAAGGTGCTCAAGTCCAAGATGATTAGGGAAGTAAAGTTTCACAAATGATTAGAAAATGCGGTGGTGGTTCAAAAGAAGAATGGGAAGTGGAGAGTTTGTGTAGACTACGCAGACCTCAACAAAGCTTGTCGAAAAGATCCATTTCCACTACCCCATATAGACTCCATGGTGGATGCAACCGCTGGACATGAAATGCTGACTTTCATCCTCATGATTTCAACAAATCCAAATGGAACCATCCGACCAGGAGGATACAGCATTCATGACACCCACAGGTATATAATGTTACTGCCATGTCCTTTGGGTTAAAAAATGCAGGTGCAACGTGCTAGAGGCTGGTAACATGATGTTTAAAGACAAACTGGGGACACCATGGAGGTATATATTGATGATATGGTGGTGAAATCCAAGAAATCGAAGGATCACCTCCAGGATTTAGAGTGTGCCTTTAATATCCTAGACTAGTATAATATGAAATTGAATCCTGCTAAATGCCATTTTGGAGTAGGGGCAGGAAAGTGTTCAAGATACTTGGTGACCAAAGGGGGATAGAAGCAAGTCTAGAACAGATCAAAGCTATCCTGGATCTTAAATCAGCATCCAACATGAAGGATGTTCAGAGATTAACAGGAAGAGTAGCGGCATTAAACAGGTTCATATCAAGATCCTCAGAAAAATGCAAGGAATTCTATGATATCATGAAGAAAAACAAAAAAGTTTGAATGGAGTGAAAGACATGAAGCTGCCATGCAAGAATTGAAGCGATATCTTTCCAGTGCACCTCTGCTGATGAAACCTGAGGATGGTGAACCTTTATCCCTATATCTTGCAGTATCAGGGAATGCAGTAAGTGTTGTTTTGGTAAAGGATCACGAAGGTCAGCAGTATCCTGTTTATTATGTTAGTAAAAGTTTGTTTGATGTTGAAACTAGATACTCACACTTAGAAAAATTGATATTAGCTCTAGTTATGGCGTTAACTAAGCTTAGACATTACTTTGAAACACATAGGATTTATGTTAAAACTAATTATCCTGTGAAAAATGTGCTTAGGAAACCTGAAATGTCTGGTAGAATGGCTAAATGGTCTGTTAAACTAAGTGCATATGATTTAGTATATGAATCTAGAAATGCTATAAAGTCTTAGGCCTTAGCAGACTTTGTGGCGAATTTTAGTAATGATATTAAAAATGAAGCTGACTTAGAAGTACAACAACTAGGTGAGAATTGAGGATCTTGGATATTGTATACTGATGATGCATCTAATGTAAGAGGTGTAGGATTAGGTATACTACTAAAATCTCCACAGGGGGACATATTACCCCAGGCCATTAGATGTGAATTTCTTGCTACTAAAATGAAGCTGATATGAAGCCCTGATAGCAGGATTAGAATTGGCTAAGAATATGAACGTTAAATGTTTACAAGTGCATGTTGATTCCCTGTTGATTACTAACCCTCTCAATGGATCTTATACAGTCAAAGGTGAAAAGTTAGCTGAATATCTTGAAATTGTTAGAAAATTAGCAGGATACTTCGAAAATTTTACACTTGAACAAGTACCAAGAGAAGAAAATGTTGAAGCCGACGTGTTAGCAAATCTAGGATCGACTGTCAGGATCCCCCTGGGAACTCAGATACCAGTACTACATATCATGTATCCTGCGATGGAACTTTTCAAGCTTCAGGATAAGGAAGTAGTGAGTATCCAGGATCCTGATGATGGATGTCATGAAAAGGATCCTGAATCCTGGATGGCTACAATCATAAAGTATCTACAAGAAGGAGATGTTCCAAAGGATGAGAATCCTAGAGCTTTCAGGATGAAGGTATCTCATTTTACAATAATAAATAATATCTTATACAGGAAATCTCTTGCATGTCCATACCTAAGATGCTTAGAGAATTCTGAAACCAAGGAGGTGCTTCAGGATATACACGAAGGAGATTGTGGCAACCATACTGGGGGTAGGTCTTTATTCTCGAAGGTATTAAGAACAGGGTATTACTGGCCAACCATGAGAATACATACACATTAATATATAGCAAAGTAAGCCACCTAGCTTCTAAATACATACACATTAATATATACTTATATACACACACGCATAATAAGGTTGTCTAAAAATATATTTAACCCTATATATATATATATATATATACAGACACTTCCATTTAGTTTAGGAAAATATCCATAAGTGTTTAACTTAAACTTTTCATCAAAGTTTGCCGAATAATGATTAAAGTTGTTAATCTCGTTTAGTCATGATAATCACTTATTAAACCATACTTTAATCATGATTAAGATTTTAGAATATTCGCCATAGTTTCACCTATACTACGGGCGTTTTCCACGTTTTCAAACGTATTTTTAACCAACTTTTACCCCCAATATCATCATCAACTTAAACAAGTTCCCAAAACATCAATTTTCCATGTATTATCAAATAAACACATCTTCAAGTTTCATGAACTTATATATATTTTATCAAGACTCCTAAAAATAACAATACTTTTTATGTTCATCTTTCATTTTAACAAGTTTACATAGATCAATTTAGTTCGTATTTTCAAGATCATCATTTTAAAAATATATTTTTAGCTTCTTGATAATTTATATTTGTCAAGAACAACTTTCAAGACTAGTTTTAAAGTTCACGAACTTCAAAGATGTTGATCTCGCTAGATCTAAACATCTTTATGTTTAGATCACCTTGTTAAGCATTATCTTGCAAGATAATCAAGTCTAGATAAACTACGCGAGACTACTCATCAAGATCAACAAGTAAAACACATATTTATGTTAGATTATCTTGTTAAATATTAGGGTTTCAAGTGTTTGATTAATGAGCTTCAAGATGAACAAAGTGTACTTCCATAATCTACTAAAGATAAGAACATGAAAAGTGGGTTTAGAGTTCTTACTACTAGCTCTAAGGTAAGGGATGAACACTAAGATGAAGGTGAAGAAGAAAAGAAGATCTTGAGGCTCCAAAGGATGAGTATGATGTTCCTAGAAAGCTTCCAAGTCTTGAACCATCTTAGATCATCTTTAAGAGGGGTTTTGAATGCTTAAAATGGTGCTTGATTGTGGGAGAAATTGAGGTGTTGGTGGATGTTGTTATTGTCGTGAATGAAGACGGAGGAAAAGAGTTTTGGTGAGTTTGAAAGTTGTGAGAATGAGGGTAAGTGATAGATATGGTGGGTTATAATCTTCTCCTCTTTAAATAGTCAACAAAAGATCTTTCTACCATACTTTCACCATCATTTTTCATCTAGTAAGTAAGGTGTATGTGAGGGACCCACATGAGCCTAAAATGGGGGGGGGGTAGTTTAGGTGATGGTGCTTTGATTATAAAAAGAAATGGACGTGTGCTAAAATCCTCATGTTAGATAATTATGTGATTAGATATGTTCTTGCATCATTAGAGTGTTTATGATGGTTTAGGATGATAATTAGCCTTAATTAGTTTACTAGACTAGTTAATTAGATGTTAGGAAGTTAAATTTAGCACTAGCTTTGTTGTCGGGTCATTATCGGTTAAAATACGGAAAGTGCATGATGATTCCAGCAATAGCATCCTAAATGTATATTTGATATCCTCGGGATCATTTAAGATAATTAACATTATCTATAAGCTTCATCATCGCTGCGGAATGCTGAACTTTGCTGCGAAGTGCTGCATTGGTTAGTTTATTATTTGGATCGGACAATTTGGGTGTATAGGCATTTTTCTGGAAAGTTTACATATTATTGCAAGGGCTTTCCCGAATTAGGGTTTTTGTATATAGTTTTAACATGATATGCTTTCATATCATCTGATAGTTGTTTCGGGGAGTTTCCGAACTCTCCTAGCATGAATAATGTGTCCGCATGAATAGTGTGTTTGCATTGTTTACCAACGTATTAGGATATAGTCTTTTAACATGTCCTATCATTTCTAGACTTTGTACGACTCATTTATCCACGACAAAAGGCAATATAAATTGATGTTTTAACATGTCCTATCAATGCTAGACTTTGTAAGACTCATTTATCCATAATCAAGTCTAGTATACGCAAATTTAAATGTATAAATAGTGATTAAGTTGTACAAAATTACCATGGAATTTTGTCGGTTGTCACACCAAGTGTTATTAAAGAAGTGAAGAATGAAAGGTGTGAATAAAACTCAAGAACATAAACATATTTATACTAATGGAGGATCAAGGAGAGATTGAGAAGTGTTACTAGGGGTGTTAGGATGTTGATTAGTGTCCATACATGTGACAGACCAAGTTTAAGGTGGCAAGGAAGGAGCTAGGTGTCATTAGTTGAAGAAAGGTGGCAATACTTAGAGCCCAAACAAAATTCTGCAGTCTAGGGGTCCCTTACGGACCGTAAGGGCTTAGGCCTTGCGGTCCACAAGGCCCTCTAATGCGCAGATTTTGTTTTTTGACAGTTTTGGCCCCATGGACTTGTATTTTCAGCCTTTTGTCATTTCTAACCCTTCTAAATTATTGTTTAGGTCATGGGAAGGGTGTTAAGGCATGTGTAACTTATATTTTTGTCTTGGTAACTACATTACATTAAAATCATTATGTTTAAATATCAGTTATCGAAATATTTATGAAATAACATAAAAAAATTAAAGGGCTGGAAATTTTCACGGGGGTTACAATTTTCACCTTTTATGCTGTTTGACCCACCCAATTTTTGTTGCTAGCATATGACATACTTATTTTATGATGGTGGCGAATCATAAGTATTCCGTTTATAAAATTCAACATTTTAATCTATAAAAAATAGTAACTAGTGATCCCATTTAATATGTAAAAAATAGTAACTCGTGATCTCATACTTGGTTCCAAAAAGACCAACATCATATAAAAAATTAAAATCTAATTTCACGTCAAATGGACCAAGAAACTTTGACCAGAGACTCGGCTCGACCATTTTGATAAGGATCTAGTTAGTGTAGATCTGCATATCTAGAATGTCTTAATCTTTGTCATTTTCAACTACAAGTGTTTAAAAAAGAAGAAGTTGAAAAGAAAATTTGTCAAAAGTCAATTTCTACAAATCCACTCCGTTGAACGAAACACTGATTTTATAACCATTTTGTTTGTTGCACAAGTGCAAATGCAGTAGATGAAAAAAAAGGATCGGACGACGAGTTCTCGTGATCCTCATTGGTTTGTTATTTTTTAGAAGAATTTCTTTAAATCTAAAAACCAAAAATATGTTTTTGATTTTAGGGAGAGTAAGAAAATTTTTAGAAAAATCAAAAACATATGAAAAAGTTGAAAATTCAAAAACATTGAAAAAGTCAAAAAGAATTTTTTTGTCAAAAAGGAAATGATAGTACATCAGTGGACTATCACAGTATGCTAAAGAATTGTAAAGTCTAAAAGTGATAAACAAGTCTTACTGTGGATGTGTCGATAGGCTTTACACGTTCAGTAGATTGTTTCCGGGATGTAAATTAAATTTTACAACTACTTAATCTTGTGGATTAACACATCTTGGATATATGGGCTTAGTACTCCGGAATTTCGATTGAAGGGTTGCCTGATTCTGAGATATGAGGTCTTTATAGATAGTTGATATCTGGGGTATTATACAAGTTCTTCTGATTTTGCGGAAGCAATAGCCTAGAACTTCTATAATGTTTTTGCTATAAACCCCTAAACTGCTTGCAAAACTTGAAAAGTATCGAAAGATCTAATCTTTTGTAGTGCTTAAAAGATTCCTTAAATGGAACACACCTTAAAGTCGAGCCTTCATCTCTTTGTCTGTACGGTAGTACTAACCTGAGCTCTCAAGGCCTCGCATAACCCAGATACAGATATCAATAATGCTATACTCACCTATAAGATGAAATCTAGGGAATTTGGATTCGGGAGTATATTCAAGAGGTGGGAACCATAGATAAGTCAAGTTTCATAATTCATATCCTAAGATATCTTGGAACAATTGAGAAATGTGTTGAAGTTTAAGAGGACAAACATATCGACAATCTAGGTAAACGAGTTTAAAACTTAAAGTCATCAAAAAGGTCAACGATACTGGTGATATGTCTAAAACAACCGATATGATCCTTAGACACGAATTCACAAAAATATGTCTGTAAATATGTTTGTACATAGTTTGCTTTTCTTAATTGCTTTTCAGATAAAAATCAAAAAAAATTTCAGTGTGTTTTAGCATAAACTTTCCAAAATTCAAAAAGATTTTGTTTCTACATAGTTTTCAATGAGCTAATGTTGGAGAACAGTTCATCGAAGTCTGGTAAGGTGCTGAAAAATGTTCATAGAAAGTTCATTAAACTGAAACTTTAAAATTTGAAGAAAACATTGGTTTGCTCATTACGAGTAAAATAGAGGTCATTAACTTAGACTCAGTAGACATGGTTAATTAAAGTCAATAATTTGGATTTGATCAACCAAGTGGATTTCATAATTGAAATTTTTTTCAAAAGGACAAATTCTTAAATGTTAAAAGTATTCAACGTCATTAAATTGAACTTAAATAACTAAGATTTGAAAAGGATTAAAAAGAAGATTCAAACTTTGAAGTTTTATAACAGAATTTTGAATCTGAGATGTTTATTTGAATGTCAGAAAGTATTTAGACAGGAATCAAAGATTGAGGGGGAGTTGATAAAGCAAAAATCAAAGATTTCAGAAAGCTGAAAGCTAGGGGGAGTTTGAAGTCTAAAGACCAAAGCAAAGGGGAGTTTGAAGGCTAAAGCTTAAAGCTAGGGGGAGCATATTGGTTTAAAAAGTTTTATCAAGACAAAGCTCAAGAAAAAGGAAGAGGATTTAAAGATCAAGATGTTAAAGTTTATACAAGAACTAAAGGTCAAAAGACTCACAAGATTTCAAAAAGTCAATGATTGCGGCAACATCCAATGGGGAGTCTGTTGGTGCATATGCCTGTTGCCTACGTCATTACGTATCGAGTCTGAGTGAATAGGTCTTAATCTGTTAGAAACTAGACGTATTTATGTGGTTAGGAGGTCAAGTTCGCTTGAGAATGGTTATGAGAAGTCAAGTTCGCCCGAACTTCAGTCCTTCACCAGCAAACTTCCTCACCTATAAATAGGTGCCTTGGGATTTCATTTGTAACTTGGAGAGATTTTGACACAGAGACGGCGAAGCTCTGTCGGATCCGGTTCTCGAATGTATTGAACTTTAGATTAATGAAAACAACATTTAAATGAGTAATTCTTGTTATTTGGTTAACTTGTCATTAGTTTCCGCCTAATTGGACAATAGATAACAAATTTAGGTTCCCGTGCTAATCGTGGACGTTCCTACAGTATCTAAAGTCATCGTAAGCGGAAATTACGTGAATTGTTAATCGAATACACAAGATTTACTGTTTAAATTGTCTGTTTATTAGTCCAAAATCATATTACATCGAGAATCCAAACAGACAGAGCTTCTAATTCTCTCCATCTTGATTCCCACATATGACCAGAGTTAATACCATGTGCATAGCAAACATTGATCACACCTTGATATTGTTTTGCTTGGACTTCTTCACGTTTAACAAAACAGATCTTATTGAAGAACAAATATTTCACATCTTCTCTTGAAAAATTAATTAGCCACCTCGGGTCTAGTATTCTTATAGTTCACCATAACCCCCAAATACTTCTACATTCGCTGCATTCCGGATCTTTTTCTTTTGTGATATCCCACATTTCGTCAGCCCGTAACACAATCACTGCTTCACTCGTTTCAGGATCCGTTTGCCACCATAGAAAATAAGGATGAAAGTCCTGTTCAATTGGTTTCAGTGGCATATTCTTCATAGCCCTTGGCCTTTTCATCACCAAAGTAAAATCTTTAACACCCATCTTCTTATCAATCTTGATTCTGCATTTCGGAATAAACGGCTTCCATAACTCAAAACCTCTTAAAGCTTCAAACTTGATAACCCTCCATAGCCCTTGTTCGTTAAATTTCATCTGAAGACTGATGTTTCTCGTTTGCACTAACTCTTCAATATCCCAAAATGGTAACGTCTTTATATCTGTAATATATCTGAAGTATTGAACTCCAAACACTCTCTTGATAGCATAAATGTCAAGTTCTCTAATCCACCCCTAACTCAGAATATCACCAAGAGATTTATCTTTATCACGAGTAAAGAACGCCAATGGTCGCTTGAACTTTCTTTCTTTATGCATTTCTTTAAACCACGACTTCTTCGATTCAGCAATCTTTTCTTTCGTATAACGTTTAGGGATATTGCCTTCTTTCACCACTTCGTCAATCTTTTGCTTTAACAAATTCTCATAATCTGACTCATAATTTCTTCAATCATTGGAAAACTGTCTGTATTGATACCAGAATACTTTTCAGCCTCATCATCAGAAGATTCTTCAAAGATAACTCGGTCATAATCATCTACTTCTGATACACGATTGTAGACATACTCCTTTGGTTCAAACGTTTTATATTCACAAACTCTTCTTCAAAATCAAATTCCAACGAATCAGCATCAACTTCGAACATTTTAGCCAATTCTTCCTTTGTGTAGTTGTGAACGAATTCCCCCTCTTCTATACTCGGATCCAACATAATCATCAATGGTTTTTCATGAACAGCAGCACAGGCATAGCAACTATTGCGTCAGACACATCATCATCTTTAGGCCCTGTTTGCTCTGTATGCTCCCCCTTACTCTGATCATCTTCCATATTCACATCATCGTTTATCAAGGATTCAAAATCAAATTCAGTGTGAACTTTAGCAGAATCAATCTTTAAACCAACGCCAGCCTGATTATCATCACCACCATCATCGTGATCTGAATCATCTTTCGTATCATCACCTGCAGGGTCGTCGTCTTTTTCATCATCTTCCTCATCATCATCTTTCTTACTTGGACGTTTTGATCGATTCATCATTCTTTTCAGGAAAATCTTAAGGAACGATCTCTAATTCTGGAGCTTTTTCTGTTTCAACAATCTTTTCTATCACAGGCTCCTCTGTAGGTTTAGGAACACCATCAACTATCCCTTTACCTGTTCTGCCAATTCTTTTTCAGCTTTGTCTTTGGCTTCTTGCAGATCAAGTCTTTCATATTCTGCTTTAAAATCAATACCCAAGCTATTAGTAAACACTTTCTGTAGCCTGGCAAACCTTCTATCATTTTGATCTCTTTCAGATCTTAGCTAGCGATCTCTTTCTCCAATTGTTCATTTGCAGCACTCAAACTGTCAACCATCGCTTTCATATACCCTCTGTCATCTTAGAGAAACTTAACTTTATTTTGCAGAATCTCTTTCTCGACCATGCTCTGCTTTACTTTGCTTTCTAGAGCTTCTTTCTCGACTTCATTCTGTTTGAGTTTATCTTCCAGAGCTTTGATCCTTTTCTCTAATACATCTATCGGAGTATCCTCAAACCAATTTGAAAGATCTTCAGCTATGACATGATGAGTAATATTATCTGGAATATCACCGAAAACATCTTTAAACTCTTTAGCTTTAGCACTTTGTGGAGTAGATTGTTTTGATCTTGGAGGAGTTGCTTTAGGAGTACCCTTTATAGCAGACTTTGGTGTTGATTGAGGCGTACTCTGAACCAGTACTTCAGTAACAAATGGTGGTTCTTGAGTTGTAGTCGTCGGTGGAACTAGATCTTCAACGATCGGAATATCTTGCAAATTAGAAATAGGAGGTTCTTGTGTAGCTCCTTTCTTACTTTTCTGACTTAGATATCTGCAACTTTGAGGCTTTTTCTTTCCACGAGTACTAGGAGAACCCGTTATTTTCTTTGAATCTCCAGCCTTTGATTTAGATCACTTTGTTTTCTTCTTTGGTCGTTCTTCATCAGAAACTTCATCAGCAGACGGTATGTACAGATCTTCACCGCGCTTTTTCAAACTTTCTTCTTCTTTTTCTTTCTCTGCTTTTTTTATGTCGAATGTCAGTAGAATCTTTAGAAGAACATCATCCTTATCAGAGGTAGCTGAAATAACATCGTCATGTTCACCACCTGCTATACCAGTTTCAACTTCTTGACTTTCAACGTTAACTGTAGTGCTTGAACCTTCAACATTCTTAGGATTTTCTTGATCAACATCAGGCTCGTCAATCAACATAGTTTCCACTTTCTTAGACGCTCTTTTTGTTTCGGCTTTTCAACAACACCCACTTTCTTGATATACTAGTCTCCTCTTTTCTCCTTGAACGTCTTTAACAATTCAACCTCGTCTTTATCGTCTCCGCTACCATCCTTTCTCCATTTATTTTCAGGTGGTGAGACCTAATCATCTTTAACTATTGCACCATACACAGGTTTCGAAAAAGGAGCAGAATCTTGCTTCTGATATATCTTGAGCTTCCTCAAAATTGTTTTGTCCATGTGGCTCAGATAAAGAATATAATTCGGATCTTTAGCAATGTTCTGAAACTTATCATCTATCAGCATCTAAACAAACCTCAGATACATCACCAGTCTATCCTGTCACACCCTTCTTTCCCATATTCTTCGACATAAACTTGAGAATCACTTTCGAATAGTTAAACTTCTTGTTGAGTACTAACGCTGTCACCATACAAGCCATGTAATCCTGAATATTATCTAACCCTGCTTTCCTGTGACTGAAAGCGTGAATAAGAAGTTTGTAAGGTAGAGGAACACCGCCTTTCTTCAAAGTAGGCTCATTCGCATGCCCTTTGTATCCCATTCTATAGAAACAACCTTTCACCATCCTCTCCTCGAAGCTAAGCGGATCATCAGTGTTATCATTGAATTCAAGAACCCTTCGAATATCTGTTTTGGTGATCACGATCTCCTTGTCTTCATTACCAACACAAACAACAGACTTAATCATTTTGTTTGCTTCGTCATAAGATGCTGCATTCCAGAAAAGATATACATGAGATCAATAAACGACATGCTTGTCGGTAATCGCCTTTGTAATTGGAATTCTCCCCAAAAACTCTAGAATCTCCGAGAATGCTGCCAGCGAGGGATAAATCTTTTCATCCAGCGAGACACAGGTGTTGTGGAACTTAGAAAACGAAAGCTGAATATTCTGCGGACAAAAAACTCAAGCACTTAGACAATTTCACATTTTTTTCAACACAATACATCAAGTTCGGGCGAACTTGACATATCACAACATTACAATTTTCACAACTTCCCTCGAACATGTGTTTCACAAATAATTTTCTGATTTCCAACAACTTCGGGCGAAGTTGTGATGAAAACAAGTTATGAAAG
Source organism: Scalesia atractyloides (assembly GCA_947069175.1). Lineage (NCBI taxonomy): Eukaryota > Viridiplantae > Streptophyta > Magnoliopsida > Asterales > Asteraceae > Scalesia > Scalesia atractyloides. The sequence goes on from CAMTDV010000010.1 coordinate 21,435,405, forward strand.
TTTTACAACAAGTTCGGGAGAACTTGTTCTAAAAACAAGTTTTGAAACTTTTACAACAAGTTTGGGCGAACGTGTTGAAATTTCAGATTTTATTCATTATTTAGGACAACTTCGCCCGAAGTTGATGTAACACAACTTCAACAAGTTCGGGCGAACTTGTTGTCTTCCCCATTCAATCCTGCAACAATACAACCTGTCCAATGATCAAATTTTAAGTTTGTTTATGTTATTTACATGATTATTAACATTTATCACCGTTCAATTTGTTTAACATGATCCTAGATCTAATGATTTTTAACATTTTCGGTCCAAAACAGTTCAAACTCGTCAATTTCATGGATGTTTTAAGGATCTTATACCTCTGACATTAATATAAGTGTGCCAATCACTTATATCAACTCTTAATTTGGGCAGCACAACGGTACAACTTTTGCAAAATCACAATTCTCTCAAGATCGCTCAAGTTCGCTCGAAGTTCAATGAAACAGATAAATGAATTGTTTGAGCGAACTTCTTTATTTATACTCAGTCTAGTTCGGGCGAACTTGACTCTCAATCATCATTTCTCATTAAACAACTTCGCCCGAAGTTATCATATACTGAAACAGTTTATTATCAACAACTTCGGCCGAACTTGATCAAGGTCCAAATTCAAACTTTTTCAAATTTTTCACTTTTAACCCTGAACTTTCACATGTTCACCAGTTATGAAACTCCACTCAGTTGACCAAGTCCAAGTTAATGACCTCGGTTAACCGATTTTTCTGCCGAGTCCAAGTAAATGACATCGGTTTGACACGTATGAACAAACTGATGTTTTCCTTCAAATTAATGAATTTTTCATTGTTTTTCGTGTATTTTGATTTTACAGATTAGCTCCCAACCCGTTGTCATCAAGATTTCCAACAACTTGCACCATTCCGAACTTCGAAGATCCGCTTTCCATCATTGGCTGTTGAAAACAATGTAGAAACAAAATCTTTTTGAATTTTCTAAAATTTATGCTAAAACACACTGAAAATCTTTTTGGGTTTAAATCTGAAATCAAATAAACTATGTACAAATATATTTATAGACATATTTCTATGAATTCGTGTCTAATGATCATATCAGTTGATTGAGACGTATCACCAGTACTATTGACCTTTTGATGACTTTAAGTTCTAAACTTGTTTACCTAGATTGTCGATATGTTTGTCCACTTAAACTTTGACACATTTCTCAATTGTTCCAAGATATCTTAGTTAGAATTATGAAACTTGGCTCAACTATGGTTCCCATCCCAGAATATATCCTGTATCAAGATTCTATAGATTTCATCTTACAGGTGAGTATAGCGTAACTGATATCTGTATTTGGGTTATGTGAAGCCTTGAGAGCTCAGGTTAATACCACCGTATCGACAAGAGATGAAGGCTCGACTTTAAGGTGTGTTCCAATTAAGGAATCTTTTAAGCACAACAATTAATTAGATCTTTCAATTCTTTCAATTTTGCTGCAGTTTAGGGGTTTTTAGCAAAAGTATTATAGAAGTTCTAGGCCATTACTTCCGCAAAATCAGAAGAACTTGTATAATACCCCAGATATCAATCATCTATACAAACCTCGTATCTCAGAATCAGGCAATCTCTCAAACGAAATTTCGGAGTACTAAGTCCATATATCCGAGAGATGTTAATCCCCAAGTTTAAGAAGTTGTAAAATTTAGTTTATATCCCAGAAAAAATCTACTGAACGTGTAAAGCCTATCAACACATCCACAGTAAGACTTGTTTAAAATTTTTAAACTAAATCCTTAGCAAATCCAAGTTTATTGTTGAACGTGTAAGACTTGTCTGCATTTGAAGCACGTTACTTTCGACTTATCAAATCCAAGTCTATTGCTGGAATTTCCAATGTCTCTTCCAGTAAGCGCGACAAACTTTGTGACTCTTCTGATAATCGATGCTAAACTCCATTTGATATCCATCAGTTCTAACTCCTCTTCATCAACTTGGTCGTAATCCTCAGCCGTCATCTCTGGATTTCCGATCTTTCCGCAACTAAACTTTCATATGATTCAAGCACTATTGCAAGAAGTGCTATATGTTGTTTAGCCACTTGTTCAGGGAAAACGTTCTTCAGATTGACGGCAATGTTGCACTGAAAAACATTTGGATCAAATCTAGAATGATTTCTTTGATTTGTCTGATTAGGTTGATTCTGGAACGGAGAATTTGAACTAGCACTCGAATATCCTGTGTTCGGAGGACTCTGATCATAACTCGGGTATGATTGAGTGTTTGGTTGACTTTGGAACGAATGATTCAAAGAATTCATCTTCGAATTAAAATTAGTTTGAATTTTCGGACTCGAAATCTCCTAAACACTTCCTCTGTAGTACAGACCCACGTCTTGTAAAACATTTGCATTTTTCGATTTTGCCATTTTAGCATCTCCATTTGATGTCCCTCCAACTTGTCAATGAAATCTGATAGCTTGTAATTCCTCCAACTCTGACCATTTTTCAATACCATTAAGTAGGTCGTCCACTCCCCCTTAGGAAGTGCATCAGCCAATTTATGAATCGTCTCTTCATCACTTTTATGAATATCGTGTCTTCGCATCTGAACCATCAAATGACAATATCTATCGATCATCTGCTTCATAGTTTCGCCTTTAATCGTCGTGAAAATATCAAATTCTTTCTTGATTAAAGCCTTCTTGCTTTTAATCATCTCAGCACTTCCCAGATATTTTGCACATAATGCATTCCACAACATCTGTGACATCTTGCATTCAGGTAGCAAGATCAAGATGTCTTCTTTCGCTGATTGTTGTATTAGACTTATCATCTTCTTCTCTGCCACATGTGCATATTTAAGTTCTGGCGTAAGCTTTACCAATGAAAGATCTTGATCACGTTCATCCTTTGGCCATGTATATCCGGTTTGAACAGCAACCCAACTGTAGAAGTGATTTGCTTGAACCCAGTTCACGAACTTTTCTTTCCAGCCTTCAAATTCATCCATGCTCATCAACGTTGGCGGCTTAACTGAAGCTCTCATCTCATTATCCAGATTCATCTGGTTCACCGCGTTTGCATTTGCGTTCGCATTTGATGTAGAGGCCACTGGTGAAGCAAAAGCGTTGTGGAAATCATCCATTTTGTCAAACTGAAGATTTTAACTGAAACACGTTCAAAAACACTTGAAGATTGATTAGCAAACAGACAAGTTCGGGCAAACTTGTGCAGAAAACAATATTTAGATTCAGTTTTGACAAGTTCGGGCATACTTGTATGAAAATTTCAGAAAAATTTCAACTTTAGAACAAGTTCGGGCAAACTTGTGATGATTTTGAAAAGTTTTCAATTTTCACAAAGTTCGGGCGAACTTATGAGAAAATTTCATCTAAATTTTGACAAGTTCAGGCGAACTTGATCAAAAATATGTGAAAATTTCAACAACTTCACGCGAAGTTGGTTAAAATCAACAAAAATGAAGATTTTAAACCAAGTTCGGGCGAATTTGGTTCTGAAAGTTTCAAGGGTTTGTTATTAGGTGATTATGTATGACATATTCAAATTTTAGCCATTTTTAACCGTGGATTCATCAATTTGGTGAAAAAATGTAGAAAAATGAAAGAAATGGGTAGAAATAGAGAGTGTCTTGTGTAGATCTCAGCAAATTAGGTATCCATGGCTCTGATGCCACTTGTTAGGATCACTCCTCCACTGCTTAGGAACCTAATTTGTATCTAAAGTCATCGTAAGCAGAAATTACGTGAATTGTTAATCGAATACACAAGATTTACTGTTTAAATTGTTTGTTTATTAGTCCAAAATCTTATTACATCGAGAATCCAAACAGACAGTGTTCGTCATCTAGAGTGCAAAGTTACAAATGTGAAAGACCCAAGTCGCATATATATAGAGCACAAAGTTCGCTTGAACTGTGGCTTGGCTAGAACAAGTTCGGGCGAACTTGTTCTGCCTTCACACAAGTTCGGCCGAACTTGTGTCTTTACAACCATAAATATGCAAAATCTAACAATTTCAAGCCCTAATCACATAGACTTGATCCAAGACCTAGACAATAGACATCATGTATCAACAAGATCATAGAATACATAAATAATCATATTCATACATATAAGGTTGGGTTCAATCAATTTTATCCATTGTTAAAATAAGAGTTCTTTTAAATAATAATCATTGAAAACACATACACACAAGCATGTTGTAAAATATATTATGCAGATGGGTGGTTCTAACATCTAAGCAAGTGACAAATAAAACAATTACTTTCACTACTTAAATATGTGATTGTCTTTGAGCTACCTGTATGAAAATTTCAATTATAAATAAACATACAATGTTTTTTTTTAGTATCAAAACTGTACAAATAAATATTAATTTCTACTAGCAATGGATTAAACACTTAAACAACTTAAACTTAAACTTAAAAATAAAATATATGGATTGTAATTTATTAGTTTGGTTCTGGTTTTTTCGGTTATTGAAAATGGTTATCCGAAGACCAAACTGAAATTTTCGGTTACTAAAAGACCGAAAACCGAATTGTCGATTTTTGTTTCGGTTTGGTTTTTTCGGTTATTTCATTTACGATTCGATTATTTTGGTTTTCTAGCTCACCCCTAGAGGAAACTACTTCCCACTTGTTTTTTCATTGGATACTTGTAACTCTCTAGTGGCTCGTTTCCCTTATTTATTTTAGCCTTTGTAGAATAACTTAACCCTTGTTTTTTAAAGGTAGATTTTGAAAAGAAGTTATTATTCTAATCCAATTAGCTAATTCTTGGGAATATATTAAATTAATCAGTTATGTAGTTTTACTATTATACCCTTATAATAGAATAAGAAAATTGCACTTTTCGTCTTTTGTGTTTCAACGTTTCATCAGGAGGTGTCCTCTAACTACTAAAATGGCACTGACTGTCCTTTTTATTTGCACATGATTATAGGCGGGGTCCTTTGTTCCGAACTTAGTTAAGTTTTGTTGTTAACTCGAGACATTTGCCAGACATGTGAGGGTAATATTGTCTTTTTCTTTCATCATTTAAGAAATTAAATAACAAAAAATAAATAAATCCATACCCATACATCTCTCCTCTCTCATTTTATCTCTCTACAACCTTCAAAGAATTTAGGCAACTCCAGCCACACCAGCACTAGCTCCGACCACGACGCTGTTAATCACCCTGTAAGTCTAGGAAACTACAATCAGATATCACAAACACCTAAACAAGTCGCAGAATAACAAGAAAGATGTAGAAGAATGAAGAACAAGTTGATTGTATTGATTCAAAGTGCACACGATATCTAAGGATCGTTTGGTACTCCTTCAGTTACAAAACAAATCAATCAACAACCAAAACAAGACTTAGGTGCATCCTATTTATAACACATTAGATGACCTAATACAACTGGGCCAAGCCCAAACCCCTATGTAACATCGACCAAGACCCAAAACCCACTAATCCAACCCAATCTAGTATATACAAGACAAACGTAAACCTATAAATAATACCCTTACAATATCCCCCTAGGTTTATGTTGTCTTGTCAAACCATGCTCTACTTGCGTTTCTTCTTCTTGCCCAAATCAGCTTCTAATATTTTCTTGCCAACATACGGATGAATATCTCTTTCTCCAAACCTCATCAAATCACGAACATCATTAATTCAATACTATTCATTTTCACAGACTATGACAGCTTGTCCAGTAACAGATCATACATCTAGAATTTGAATCCACTTAGGCTATCATCAGGAAGATCCTTGAGTAATGGAATCGTTTTCGCTTGTTTTGTTGGAGGCCACATTACAGTCTTCAGAGGTTGTTGAGTCTTCTGATCAAGCACATCTTATGAACCTTAATGTAAGATTGTTGCAGATTCATATCTCTGAAATTGACCAATGCTTACAGTCTTCAGAGGTTGTTGAGTCTTCTACCCGATCTTGCAATTAGGATTCTTGCACTGATCATGATAAGGCGCATTACTCAGATGACGAAGATCTACAAAAGTCCAGGACTCAAATGAGCTTGATGAATTGTAATACTCAACCTTTCCATTTTTCCTCGTCACCAGAAACATTCCTTTTTCATCATTGTACGCCCAACTCTGGATTCTAGACCAATTCCCATACCTATCATATCGATCCTTCCCAGTCGTTACTACATATCGATCAGGCATGTCTTAAAATCCATAATTCTTTTCAGCTCACACATTCCTCATGACCACCTCCTTTTGTTTTCTTTTCTGATTGGCAGTACGAGAAGGATTCTGAATATACCGATCAATCGCCTCCTCGTGTTCTTTATCCATTTGTGCCTTCTCAGTTGTAGTATACACTTTAGGAGGCTCAACAAACTCCTTAGAAAATTTTCCTTCTAACTTCTGCTTGAGATCCATAACATTGCTATAAGAGATCCTAGATTTGTCTCAAGCTCGTGTATCTGCTGATTTTTGTGAGTGAGTTCTTCCATTAAACTTGCAATCTGCACGTCTTTTAAGATCTTATCCTCTTCAAGAGCAGTAACTCTTTTCATCAAAGCTCTAACATCAACATCACCAAACAAATCCTCACCATCTAGACTACTAGCAACCTTTTCTTTAGCACTGGTGTCTATCGCAGCATGTTCCCTCACTGCTTGTTGTAACAAAGCTGCTGCCTTGAGCACTTCATTAGTAGAAGGACCGCTACTTGATCCTTCTCCAGGTTTAGGAGCAGGCATGTATTCAATAGCCCTTGCATTGGTGTAGAATTCAATGAACGCATCACTTACAGGCGTTCTAGTGACACTAACAGGTAGTGGTTCAGTAACTACAGGTATGGTCGTTCTGGGTTTGTGCTTGTCACATCAGTTGTTGCACGGCTGATCCTAGGATCTCTTCTGCTTCGTTTCCTAGGATGAAGATCAGCCGTGGGATCTTCAGTTACATTTTCTGGTTCAGCAGATATAGACTAAACAATTTCAGTGTGAGGAGGATTCACACTTAATTGTTGATCTGCATTTGGCATGTCTGTTGTGAAGCTTTCTTTGTTCGTCTCTGTTCCAATATCACCCATAGTCGCATTAAACTTTGTGCCATTCATCAACGTTTCATCAAACACATTCTCTTATATCTCCGCATCAGCCATAATATTCTCTTCAAACACATTCTATGCATCTTCTTCCTCACTCTCCACCTCAGTCAAATCAACATTTTCAATCGGCGCACTCGAACTAGGAGGAGCATCAATGATCTGTACATCATGTTCATCGGCCACAACAGCATTAACTGGTGCAATAGTTGGTTCTGTAATCTCTAGGAAAGCAGCAAATTTCTTTAGTGGTTTCTTGTCTTGATACATCACTTGCACATCTTGTCTCTTCTGATTGAGCAATGAGAAAACCATATGGTTCATCATAAATACTCACAGTCGGTTGCAGTTGAGGGTACTTAGCTTCAAGAATCATTTGTAAGAACCTTGGAAACTTGAACCAATATTTCCTGTTCAAGGTCTTAACAATAGCCATCATGTTGTCGAAAACACATCTCGAATAGTTGAAGTTCCACCCCTCAACTAAGGACACCACACCAGAGGTTTGTCTAATAGTTAGCACATCTATACCACTCTTGTTTCCACTTAAACATACTAGATACACGTGCGCCAAGAATCTCTAGTATGGATGTAAAAGCTTCTTTGTAGTGAGAGGATACGATCCTTCATAGCTCATTCGTTGAGAACTTGAATCATTTTTTTCCTTTTCATATTATGTTGGATCGTCAGCAACGTCTCAAAAAAACAACACCTCCCAGATTGTCTGTTACATGATAAGGATCTGATTTTTTTGAATTTTGGATTTAACCACAGTATCTCCTTTATTTGTAGTAGCGTTGTTCAAGAAGTCACATATCCAATCTTCACGAACAATTAGATTTTCGCGAAAGGCGTGAGCAAGTCGACATGTGTTTAGTCCCACTATCATAGACTTGTATACTTCGTATCCCTTAGGAGGTTCACCCAAGTAATAAGGAACATTCATGCTTTTCTCGAATCCAAGAATGTGCACTGATTATCTACTACCTTTTTCCCGGTATCTGCATCATACGAGTCAAGTTAAATGAATATTATAAACACCGAAACAAGAAGTTCCCGATTTTGACCGTAAATTGGTCGACCATCAAAAGTAATTTTGAGTTAAAAAGAATGTTAACTGTTTCATAACCAAAACAATCTCAAATTTTTATTAAGAGTAATCCAGGTCCGACATATATCGAACAGGCCCAAATTCTTAAGGCCAGCTTTTCTAACTTAATTTCAGTTTTGTCGGGCCTTGTGATTCTGATTTTCTTAGGCTTGACTGGTTCAACCTTCACATCACTCTTTCGCCCATATTCCATGTCAGGCATGTTGGCTATCTCCTCCTCAGTCATAGGAAGAGAGGTGTAATTCTGATTGTGTGGTGGAGGAATGCTTACAAATCCCAATTCTTTATTCCTGACCTCCTTTTTACTATATTTTAACTGTTGGTTTATCATTTTCTCAACCTTTTCACTTGACACATCAAACATTTTAAAGTTAAATTCTGTATTTTCAAAAGTTGATTTTAGATTACCAAGTTCAACAGTTAACTTTTCTGACAATTCTTTGAAGTGGAGATGCCTACATTTTTCTTGACTCAAATCATTTTGCAACTGTCAGATATCACGCTTTTGCGCCTCCACCATATCCTTATATCCATGGACTTTCATTTTAATCTAAAATAGATCAGATTTGGATAATTACAGTTGCATGATGAGTGAGTCAGCCTGCTCTTTGTAACCACTAACTTTGTTCCTACAAGCATCAGTACAACAACTATTAACTACACATACCTCAGCAGCAAAGGGAGTAAAATCGGTCATTTGAGCCATGAGAGCATGAAACACGTTATCCTCAGTGAGCTTTAGGTCAGCCATCTGATTTGACCAATCAAATCCTCCTCATTCCTGAGCCACCAACGCATTGCTTGGGTTTGCAACAGAGGAGTTTTGGTTTCTGGCAGATGTATTTGAAGTAGAGTTGTTAGCTGGGCGAATGACGTTCACATTTAAAGTAGAAACATCATTAGGGGTAGGTCTTGCTGTTGAGCTGACAGTGATGGTTACATTTGAATCAAATCTCTCTTCTTGGTTGTTGGCATTCACGAGCAAAATTACCTTAACGTACGAACTGTACGCGACTGGGGAATCGCACGTTATAAGAAAAAGCACGTATACGGGGTTGCAAAATCGCACGTTGTATATGTATGTATGTATGTATGTATAAAATCGCATGGATGTTGCAATTTCGATGTATTGGGTTGAATTTGATGAAATCGCATGGTCTTAAACAAAATCGCACCAGATCGTACGGCTATGATTGTCGCGTAAGTAATGTAGGATAAGGGCTCTTGTACGTTAACCAACCCCTATATATATATATATATATACATATATATATATATATATATATATATATAATGATTGCTTATTGGGAGTGTTGAAAGTTTTGCAATTTATTTAGAGTTTTAAATAAACCCAACCACATATATATATATATATATATATATATAGGTGTGTGTGTGTGTGTGTATAGGGATGAGTTAAAATAAGAATCACCTTGAGTTGTGAGAACCGTGAGAACTAGGTCATCCAAAAGGTTTTTCCGAAAAAATTTCTCAAAAAAGTCATAAAAAATATCGCTTGTTTCAAAAAAAAATTTATATGCCGCATACACACATTTACATGAGCAGTAAAAAAATTAGATATCTTCGTACAAAAATTACACCGGCGCGTAAAAAAAGCTTGCATTAGTCAAAACTATCGACTCGACAATTTTTTTTTTTACTTTTTTATAGATGTGTTTATAATATTTTCATCTACGTTTGTGCAAAATTTGTTTAGCCTAACTCGTGCGGGAAGGAGTCCTCACGGTTTCACAACTCGGGGTGGTTCTCATTTGAACCGAGCCCTATAATATATATATATATATATATATATAATATATATATATAGGGTGAGGTTCATGTAAAAACCTAAACACCCCCTACACCCCCCCCCCCTGGCGCCACCTCTAAAAAAAACTATAGCTCACCAAAAAAACGTAACAACCCTCCCCCCACCCCCCAACCTTCCACCACCACCATCAAAAACCTAAAAGAAACCTAACGTGCAACCATACTTTTTGTTCAATTTTTTACATAAAAAAACGCTAAATTTCGTCACTAAACAAAATGAACAACATTACCGCTTTAGTAACGAAATTTAGCGTTTTTTATATACAAACAAAATTTGTGTTTTTAATTATTTTCAGGTATTTTTTGTTGTGTTCGCATTGGTTCTCGCGGTTCTCGCAATAAAGAGTGATTCCTAACGAAACCTTATGAAAAAATTTGTTTAAAAGAGAAAACTAAAAAAACTACCAAAAATAGCCTAAAAAACATACCAATTTTTTTACATTTTTTAATTGAATTTCGCTATTTTTGTTATATAAAAAATAAAAATACATAAATATTACGCATGTGCATTACTACGAAAAAACCTAAACCTCCTATATATATAAACATGAGATGTTTTTAAGCACAATACACGCAAATTAATTAAAAATGACAAAATAACAGTTTTGCCCCTCATGTGAGGGCACATGGTTGGTGTTAACCATGAAAATTGATGGAGGTTAGTAAAAAGGACATGCGGTGTGCAAAAGTTTCAAATAAAGGACACTCGGTGTAATTTCTAAAGATAAATGACACACGATGCAATGTAAAGTTAATGGACAAACCGTGTAATTTACTCTAAATAAAATAAGCATGGAAGCGTATTATATTTAAGCTGACTCGTTTCAATTGTTTTTACGTCTAAACGTAAACCAACTCAAATATACACTAACGTGTAGTTAAAATACACACATAAAAAGTTAGTTTTTTAGGGTAAAGGAACGAAATGGGTAAACTCGAAACTCTAGAAACTAAGGAAGTCAACGACAAATTAGTTTTTTTTTTTAAAGAAATTAGCAAACGAAAATTATTAAAGAAAACAATAGGTTAAGAACGTATATTATATATTGTACAGGGGTAAAGTTGAAACATTAGAAACTTAAGGGATTAATTTGTATAACTTGTATGAAGTAGTAGTCTAAGGTCTAAAATTGCCATTTTATGAAACTTTTGAGAGTAAAACCAAGGGACTTAAATAACAATATGGTGAAAGCTTGGGGTGCCTATGGAGAACCCACCAACATTTTACCAACATTTGTGTTTGTAACCAGTTGATGCCTCCGCCCGCGTTGCGGGACGATAGGCCGAATATTTCTCAACCAATTAAAAAAACACTAACATAGTTTTTCTAGAAAAAAATCGAAAACAATGGCAAGACCGTAATTTTGAGCTCGGAGCAAAACTATAATTTGTCATAATGAACATGTTTTATACAGCTCCTTGACACGAAAAAAATATTAAATCAAGTCAACCAATTAAAACAAAACACTTATATAGTTTTGCTAAAAAATCTGAAGGGATGGCAATATTGAAATTTTGAACTAAGGGCAAAATCGTAATTTTTTACCGGGTAAAATCGTAATTTACGAAAAGCTAAAGCGATGACAAAACTGTAAATTAGCTGTGAGGGCAAAAAAACAAAACCAATGGCAAAACTGTAAATTTAAAGGGGGCAAAATCGCACTTTGCTAGACCAATGGGGAGGTGTCAGGCACCACTGTCTGGAATAATCTGATGTCGCCCATTTGAATCAATGGCAGGAAACACTATTCCCTGCCATGGTTTATGTATATGTAGTAAATGTGTGTGTGTGCGTGAGTATTGTGTGTGTATATGTATGTATATAATTTGGTACATCTAAAACAGCTCTTGGCCTAACACAAACAACTCAATATTGTACAAGTTATAATGCCATATTAATCACTTGGTGTATATGCAGTATACATACATTGTTATTATGCACGATTCGATCACGCTTTTGAACAGACTCAACGGCAAAATGATTCATAAAAGATGACAATCGAGCTAGATGATCCATGATCTGGCTGTCAGCATCATAACCACATGATGTCGCATTAGTTCTTAATCTTGTTGTTTCCAGTTTGCCCTTTGTTGACATTTTCATGCTTCCATGAGGAATCGACATCAGGGAGTTGATATTCATCTGGCTTCAAGGCCAAAGCAAAATCAGGCAGCGTTGGTGCGGTTTCCATGATTCTACACTCGCTTGTCAATTAGATTAGTAAAATGTTCAACCACAAATAATTAGAGAAATAACAAATTATTTATACTTATTGTAGTATTAGTAGATGTGCCAAGATGGGTGGCTTGGGTGAGGGGTCAAAATGGATTTGGAATAAAATGGAAGAATTGGTGTGTTCAAAATGTGTATAATATATTTCATATTTCATATTATGATACTTGGATACAGCTACCAATACTCATATATATACGTATAATTTGTCCAGTATACATATGCAGGCACAAGGGGATGTGTATGTGTGTGTGTGTGGGTACGAGACAAACATAGAAGACATGAAAGTAAACTCAACACAAGACTTACTTTTCATAAGTGTATAAATCCCGGTTGATGCGCACCTTGCTTGAAGTGTCTTTCGGAATTTTTTCAGAGAGATACTTCATAGTTCCCCAAAGAGGTGGAGTTCTGCATCAAAATGTAAAATAAAGTTGGAAATAATACTAAATTAGCTACTTCTGTAATGTCCATCGACTTTGTAAATCATGAACATTAAAAACAATGAGGAAAACCAGAACATCATGTAATTCAATATTTCCAAAAGGACACACATAATTAACCTTAACAAATGTTATGAATGTTACATCAGCAAACATACAACAAGCATCTTCACTCTGATACAACTGAAAAAATCTGGCAATTGTGATAAAAAATAGAATTTGAAATTTTTTTTCTCCAAATTAGATTTTATAGTTAATTACACAAATAGTCCTTGTGGTTTACTGAAAGTAACACATTTGAGTACTAACTTTTTTTTGTAACAGGTTCAGGTTCTATGGTTTCGATTTTGTAACACACATTTGAGTATTAAGGCTATCTGCCGTTAACTTTTCTGTTAAATCAATGCAAAATGATTAAAATACCCTTATATAATTTTCTGTTAGTACTCAAGGTGTTACTTCCAACAAACCACAAGGACTATCTGTGTAATTAACTCTAAAAATTATAAAAACTCATTATATTTGTAAAAAAAATATTATGAACTCATTTCATAATAGGATTTGAGCCCTCGCACAAGAAATCTTTATGTGTAGCAGAGGTGGATATTTTAATTCATTCACTTATAAATGAATGAATTCATGTTACATGTTAAACAGGTAAAATTATATACCAAATAAAAATAAATAAACTAGCTTAAAAGGACACGGGTCAAAAGTTGCACAAAGTGTATTTTTAATGAATAAGACCTCCTACATCATTTGTCCAAAGATAGGTTACTATTGAAATAATATAAACTTATACCAACTATTTATAAAAAAAAAGAAATTGAAGTTATGGACAAAACCTGTTTTAAGTCAACCCAACACGGTACCAAGAAAAATACTAATAATAATAACAACAACAATAATCCTATTTTGACAGGTTACCTAACTTTCTTTATAAATTTTTCAGAATTTATAGAATCTGATTAGGATCAAGGACAATATTATAAATAAAAACAAACGCTTTGTCTGATAGTTGAAGAAAAATTTTACACTAATATTTGCTACAGTCTACATGCACATTTTCTACGCAAGTCCGAATAGAATTAATGTTTAATAACTTGAGAGATTAAAAAGAATGTAAACCTTGAGATAGGAACTGCTGCATTGAAAGCTTCGCATGCCCTTTTGCTTTCTTTGAGATACTCATCTGCTGCTTGTAAGGCAGCTACAGCCATTCCATGTGAGTTTTCCGTGTTACCTTCATCAAGAATCATTCCATGATAATAATACGCTGCTGCCTACAAATTGTAGAGTAAAATGCTTGGTTGGTTCCTGTGGTTTGCGAAAATTGCAGACTTGGTCCCAATGGTTCACTAATTACAGAGTTGGTCCTAATACTTGCAATTTTTGCACTCGGGTGGTCCTTCTCACTAACCTCTGTTAAATTACTCAGTTAAGTTGATGCTAAATGACCAAATTGCCCTCAACAATTAAAAAAGTAAAAATAAGCAAAAAAGATGACCCACCCCATATCTTCTTCTTCAACTCTCTCTCTCTCTTTCTCTCCCTCTGAAACAGTACCAATGATCACCAGTAGCCAGCCGATCATACTTGAATCCCACAAAACCCTCATCCTATAAATAAACACCCACAAAAACCAAACCCCACAAAACCACAAACAAACTCCACAGATTCCGGCTAGATTCCAGCGACCAAAGCCGCAAGAAAGTCAGCTCCGGCGATCGGAGGAATGAAAAAACCCCACAGATTCCGGCTAGATTCCAGCGACCGGAGGAGTGAAAAAATCCCACAGGTTTCAGAGCTCTGCTGTTTCTGCGTTGCAAGAAGCTTCTGAAGCTTATCTTGTTGGGTTGTTTGAGGATACGGTTGCAGCGACCAAAATAAATGCAGCTTGCGAGGAGGATTAGGGCTGAGAGGGCTTAGGTGGTTGTTGGTTATGGTATGGTTTGAGGTTTTATGTATATTTCACATCTTGTGAAGTTGTGGCAGATTTGGTTATGGTTTATGCTTTTGTTATGTTACGAATGGTTGATGGTGGTTACGAGTGTTTGAGAGAGAGAGGGAGAGGGAGAGGTGAAGAAGAAGATATGGGGTGGGTCATCTTTTTTGCTTCTTATTTTTACTTTGTTAATTGTTGAGAGCAATTTGGTCATTTAACATCAAATTAACTGAGTAATTTAACAGAGGTTAGTGAGAAGGACCACCCGAGTGCAAAAATTACAAGTATTAGGACCAACTCTGTAATTAGTGAACCATTGGGACCAAGTCTGCAATTTTCGCAAACCACAGGGACCAACCAAGCATTTAACTCCAAATTGTATAAACAAAATTTTCATCAACTGAATTTCTCATGATTTGAACCAACAAATAATGACATTTAATGAAACAAACGTCAAAATAAAATTTTATTTGCTGCAACTTTTTTTTATTTGGCCCATTTCAATATAACTCAAACCGACCCATCAAAAGAACGGGTCAAAATTTACCTCTACTAGCTATCAGATTTAAGGCCACAGCTTTCAACGGAATTAATTGGTTTTTCAAATATCAATACATTATACTTAAGTAACCATGCAGATTTTTTTAAGTTCAAGCGTTAAGTACAAATATAGCAAGCATATAAGAAAGGGTACCTTGGCTTCAATATATTTCCACTTGATGTAAAACCGGTGCTTCTCACCCCAACCATTTGTTAGTGGAAGGTTTGTAATATTATCTTGGGCCTGCATAAAAAGTTAAAAACATGAAATAAAATAAATTTTGCCTCTACCGTATTTCAATCTAATGACACAATTAATGATAATGGTGATTTATGCAGTAAAATCGTTGTAGCGATATCATTTTTAGGTCACACTAGAGGTGATGTACCAACATATGAATTTCATGCAAGGCATAGAACATATGGCATGAAATCTTATGTGAGTACTTCAAGACTCAATGTATTATACATAAACTAGTGACTGGAAATATCAAGAAGAATTAATTACCTGCTGCCAATATTTGACCATCTCACAAGCAAGCCTTCGTTTCACTGCAAGGGTGGCTTTGGTACTATCAATTGCAAGCCCAAGTTGTATGTCGACACTCTGATTTGATTACAACTCAACTTATAAAAATTCAATCACTTGTCTTAGTTATAAGGTCGTGTTGTATGTTTACTACTAGATGTGGAAATGTTTATCTATAATATGGGTTAGCTTTTATTCAAACACGTCAAATGGGTTAAGCTAAAAGGATGTAACCAATAGAAGGGCCAAAGACCATCCAAGGTGTAACCAAATGTATAATATCACATTACACGGTAAGAAAACAATTTTTTAGTCATACGTAGCACATTACTTATCTATAAAGTTCAAAAAGGTGACAAAAATATTAAGTGTTTGTGGGACAGACAAATGAAAAACAAACCTTACTAGTTAACAGCATGAAAAATAATAGACAGATGTAGGATAAGAGGTGGCAATTTTGACCTAATAATATCTCAATAACTGGATTTGGGTTGGGTTTAATTTTGTCTCTAACAGAACAATGGATATTTCTTTAAAATGGAAATGGGTGAAACCGATTGAACGGGTCAAAGGTCGCCCGAAGTGTATTTAAAACGCATATAACCTTCAAAACGCTTTTATAAAAAAATACTTACATTATATAGTTTCTAAAGCGATCAAATGGCTCAAAAACGATTGATTAATAGAAGACGATAAAACGGACCAAATGGTTTCAAGAAACCTTAATGATGTATATCAGAAAACGCAACGGCTAGAATTCGAATGAACGTTCATCAACGGTCGAATGGGATATAGAATCACCACCCGATTCAAACCGAAGAACGTCCTAAAATTGAGTATAGGATACAGAAAATCACCACCTCAACTCAAGTTTTAGGTTCAAAAGAACACCACCCAAGTTGCTACCTTGGATTAGCAATGGAAATAAGTTTGTTAACTCATAAAGGAGAAAACGCAGCAACAAAATTGAATCATCAGAAAAACCACCTCTCATTAACAACCAGTACATATAAGAAAAAAATCCTACCCACGTCCTAATTCTAGGGAACATGAAAAAACTAACGTACAACTTAAAAAGCACAAAAAACAACTAGCCAAAGCTTAATGAAAATGCATTAAATAAAACACGAAAAGTAGTGGGGATAACCCACACATGGTGGCAACGTGGGTACTGGTTGTACCATGAATTCTTCAACCTCCGCCATGGGGCTCGATTTGGTTCAATTTGAGCCCAACGCCCACTGCCCATTCGGTCCACTTAACCCAATAAAATCAACCGCTAACTTGTTTAAATTGTTTCGGTTGTCCTTGCCGCTATCACTTAAAGGTGTTCCTTTTATATAAAATAAAATCAAAACTACTAAAACATAAACTCTAGATCCTAATTTATAAAGAATGAAAAAGAGATAAACTTGTGAGGTTGAATTTAGTGCTAAAGCTCAGAAACTTTTACTGCTGAGAGTCAGTCATATGGGGTTGATTCTAGTGGATTTCAGACTATGGGAAAGAATAATAATGTGTTATCCTAAGAAGTCCCAAGGCGGTGGGGGCAGAATGGAAGGGAAAATGCAGGAGGTGCTCTGGAACTAAAAATGAGAGAGGGGAAATTAAGGATCCTGTGAGTCTAAGGGGTGGTGCTGGTAAGAAAAGAGATGTGGCTAAAAGTTCTGTAAATAGGGTGAAAAACAAGGTCCTATGGTGACTGCTAATAGATTTGATGTTCCTAATGACGGGGATGGGATTTCTGGGTCTGCTGGGAAAGACTATGCATGCAACTGATGATAAGAAGATTTGTTCATTTGTTGTTTATGGTTGTACTAATTTCCTGGAAGAAGGCCTCTATCGGAAATTCTCATTGATTATAGCAGGCAGGAATGTTCAACAAAGTCCTTGGGTTAACTATGGGATTGTGTTAGCGAGATGGATGTTGTGGATATAGCTATATCTTGGCTGCATTTCACTTGATAGAATTATGTGATATCAGAAATTTGTTGATATGTTTCCTGCTACATTTGCTAAGTTTGATCACTCCCCTGCACTGCTTGTGTTTAAATTCTGGAATAATTATTTAGCTTTGAACAAAGAATTTTTGCCTGCTGAAAAAGAGGGCTGGGATAGATATGTTAATATGTTTGCTAAGTTGAAAACACTAAAGAAGCCTTTTAGAAAGATGAATTCAGGAGGCCATTGTTTTGGACCCTTTGAATGACAGTTTAAGAAGCTGTTTAAGTTAATGCTTTTGAAGAGGCTCTGTTGAATGAAGAACAGATGCTTACACATAAGTCAAGAGTGCATTGGCTGAGAGGTTAGTAGGGAAGAAGTTAAGGCTGCTGCTATGTTTATGATGATGGTTACACTGCAAAGTTTATCAAAAACTGCTTGGGGGAGGATGTTAATAATTCTATTCTTTAAGATGGGAAATTGTTGTTGTTCCCAAGGTGAAAGTTCCTGAATCAGTTCAGACCTGCCAAGGTGGCTTGAGTATCCCTTCCTTAAAAACTCAAAATGATGCTTTGATGTCTAAAACATTTGTGGAATACATTATCTGATCAAAGAGTATAAGCTACATGGTAAAAGTATTTGGGAGATCGACGGTAAGACTAATTCTGAGTCTTGGAGTTGGAGGCAGATTATTGTTTAGGGATAAATTTATGGCTGTCACTGGTAATAGGAAGACTGTTAGCATGTGGCAGGAGAATGGGATTCTTTTGAATTTTGTGGATATAAAATCTGCTGGGTGGGTTTGATGTTACTACAAAGGCGGGGGATGTTTTGATCACGTTAAGGCTGATGTAATTTTGATCCAATTTATAAAATCAAAGTGTGGGACAATACCTGCCCAAGTGCTTGAAGGCAAAGAACTCTCAAAACCCCTTCAGCAAGGTCCACTGGCAGGTCTCTCCTAAAACAAAACCAAAATGTAAAACACATGCATGCATGGATCATACTGAAGAATTAACAAAGTAAGAACCTATGTTCAGAAGAAAACTGAGGAAGTATGTGCTTTACTGCGCAATCAAGGTATCCTGCTGCCTTTAACAAAATATCAATTGCAGATCTTCTGCTTTCTATCATAATAAACAATTTTTCACGTAATACAATCAGCATGCATGACTGAACATCCAATACTTGTAAGAAAACACGTAACGGAACAATAATCTTAAGAACCTGTAAATAAAAGTGAAGAATCTTCATTTGGTTTATTGTGAAGTCACATTAATTAGTGTAAATGTAGTACATAAGGTATTGTCTACAAGGGTAAATCTATCTTGCCAATTCAAATTATAATATGAAACACCACGTAACATGAATGCATGATTGACACATTAATAAGCATCAAATGGCCTATAAATTAAAACATGTCATTTTCCCTGCTTATTTGAATTTTTATGACTCACAAACATTCCATTCTGCATAATTCATTTAGAAGCATCAGATATATATAGAGTTCGTTCTAGAAATTGTGTTTTGCATAGCCTTTACTAGAGTACTAACAACAAGGAGTAATTAAAACAATTTGATGCTAGATTACTAAAGGGTATTGGATGTAAACACATTAGCCATAATGAGAATCATGCACATAAAATAAGCATTCTTTTGATCTCATGTGACATCACTCACCTTCTGATACTTTAGGCGAATAACCATCCGTGGACGTTCTTGGGAGAAGCAACAAGTTTGCTTGTGATAGTGATAAAGTTGCCATCAAGTGCAAAACAGATAATACTTCATACCATGCACTATACATCCCCACTTCCTGAAATATTATGATATATTACTACCGATTATTTCATTAAGATTATTCAATATCACATTGACACTTTTAAAACAAATATTCACTCCCATCATACGGCTGTCGTACCTCTAACTCATCCTTCTGGTTTATCCATGTAAACTGTACTTTATGTGTAACGGGCTTCCTGCATAGACATCAAGTAAAATTCTTGTATAATATGAATACATCACTTGAACTATTAAGATACCTAAGATCATGAATTACCATCTTTAACCAGTCCGAGAAGGACTGGCAAATAGTCTTCAAGGGCTTGCAGAAGATCACCTAAAGTTGAGCCTCCTGACAATAAAAAGTTAAAAATCCTGTAACATACAATTATTACACTAACTACTAGAAAGTATATAAAAATGAATTTTTTAGTAACCATGTTGAGTAGCATTTCTTCTTCGTGTTCTTGTGATAGATGGGGCTTCTTGTCCTGCCATAACAACAATACGTGTCCTGAGAGCAGAAAGTTGTTCCACTAAACTTTTGCACAAATGGTCATCGAGTGACTCAGAAAAATCCACAGGTGTTGGAATCCTAAAACCAGGAACGAAAACCGCCACCTCACCAATGTTTCCTGGCCGCCTTGTTTTCCCACCTGAATCCTTTGGGGTTGATACAAAACATCCCATATTATATTATATCTCTTCCAGACCAATACTAATACGGATGATGATGCTCCTCACCAAAGATATCTATTCTATACACAAAAAATAGAAAAATAGATCACTTTAGAGCAATTTAGACATGGGTATGCATGCATATTCTTTTCACAATATACTTGTTTCTCTGGAATCAAAATCACAACCAAGAAACCAATGAAATTTGGTTCGAAGATGGTTTGGTTGACCAATGAAAATTTGAAATATATTACCGCTAAACGTGTCACAGAGTAGTGTCAAACCTCATTAATATTGAACTAAAAAGCTGCAGGCGAATCACGAGCACATTGTAAAAAACTACATTTTATTTTTGAAGCACGTACCCTTTAGGTGTTTATATAGCATACAACTACCATTGAGAAATGAGAATACACAGCAGAAAGAAGAAAAGGTTCAATAAACTAATGAGTAATATCACAAGAAAGGCATGATAAGTGACAGGTGTTGCATTAATATATCTCAACCTCTGCTTTCTGGTTCAACAAACATAAAGACAACATCAACTGGGAATTTCAAATAAATAATAAAAAATTCAATACCAAACATTATTTAAAACCCCAACAATTGAAAATTCAATGATACAAACCCTCAATGGATGTCAGGTTCATTAGGGGCTCATTTTGTTAGTAATATAATTGAAAAGTGAGAGAATAATTGAAAAGTGAGAGAACAAGACGAATTGGTGAACAATATTTTCCAGTGTATTAAATAACAGAAAATCAAATCTCTTTATACAGATAGATTACAATGAAAAGGATAATGAGAAAGCGAACTAACTAATGATTAATGACAATAGCCTAGCGGTATCAAGGAGCATAATAAAGGTGTTCCTCCCCAAGTGGTTGAGTCACAGGGGTGCAAACAAGCCGAGCTTAAACGAGCTCGAGCCTGAGCCTAAAAACAAGCTCGTTTAGTAAATGAGCCTGAGCTTCACTTATCAAGCTTGAGCCAGCTCGCGAGCCTACTATTTATATATTTTTTTATTAATATATTAAATATATATATATAAACAATTATAATTACTATTTATATAATTAAAAAAAATATAGATTTATATATAAAATAATAGGTATAATTAATATAAACTAATTAATATCAAACGAGCTAAACTCGAGCTTAAAAAACTACTTACGAGCCAATTTCAAGCTTTAGAAACAAAGTTCGAGTCAAGCTGAGCTCGAGCTTTCATAAGTTAAACAAGCTCGGGCTCGGCTCGGCTTGGCTCGTTTGCACATCTAGTCCCATGGTGGTGGTAGTATTAGGTGTAGATAAAAATAAAATAATAAAACTAACTATAATGATAAAACGTTAATAACTATTCTAATATTCAAACTAGAGAGTAGGGACTAGCAAACAAACTTAAAGACAAACGATAAATCAAATAATAATAAGCATAACAGATAATAAACTCGGCTAACACTTAGCCACACAATCCCTTAACCAATACAAACTTACATATAACCAAGCAAAAACTTACAAACCACATACTCACAACAAAATTCACCCAATTTTCACAAACCCTAACACAATCAACCACAACAATAACTCAATTCCAGCCACAATTCACCATAAACTGAACCGAAAACTCAAAATCAACTTCAAAATTCACGAAAAATACCTCAATTAGAAAGATTCGAACTCCAAATCTACGTATCCATTAGAAAAACCGAATATTGATAATAATCCATCATAATTCAAAATTCGAAAAAATGCAGATGAAATTCTCAGGTTTTAATCGTTGAAAACGAATCGAAACGGTTGGATGATCGGCCTGAAGTATCGATCTGGTGAAGGAGCAGATGAAAAGTTGAAACTTGATGATAAAATTATTGGAACAAAGAGCAGGATGATGATTATTATTATTATTGGTGAGGAAGAAGAGTTCTGTGTGTGTTTTGCTTTAAATGTAACACAACTTGTTTTACTAGTTTTGGCAATAAAGTAATTTTGTTGAAACTAAAGGGTAAGCTGAGACAATGATTGATTTTAAACTATGGGGTTAAGGGTGGTATGGTAATTTTACCTTGTGTAGTGAGAACTGATTAGTAACACAGAATCGTTTGGCAGAACATTATAGCAAGCTTCCATTCTAAAATGTACACGTAACTTTAGAAAATAAAAGGGTGTGTGTATTTTGCTAAAATGAATTTTAAATGCCATTTCGAATGCTTTCAGGGATGTGTGTGTATTTTGCAAAAATGCTTCATTTAGAAATACATGGATTGACTATCCCTACCCCATCCCTCATTGTACTCTCATCAAAATTCTTTAAACATTAAAAGAATTAAATATTAGGTTCAATGCTTAAAGAAAAAGAATAAAACATACGCCTATTAATGGGATGTACAAAATTCAAGAAAACTAGCCAATGGAAAAGAATAAAACATGTTCCAAATTTATCAATCTGCTCTCAAATTTTGGATACTACTTACTCTAGCAATGGACAGACAATTAAGCATTTGGTTTATTAATACTAATTTCACATGAAAGCTTAGAAATTGATTTCTTGATTAAAATCAAGAACCTATCATTTTTATAGTATATAGCAACAAAAATTAGACGTTTCAAAAATCACATAATAATAGTAACTGATTGATCAGAAAAAAAACACCACCAATAACCAATAACTACAATACCTTAATGGTTTTGACAGAGGTTTGTTGAGGCGTTTTAAGTGTTTGTGAACTTGAAGCTTCTACCTTGAAGCGAGTCCAGATCCAGAAAGAAGATTATTCCAAATTTTAATCCCCAAACTTCAATCAAGTTTAAATTACCAATTCAGCTATTAAATTCAAGTTTTAATCACTGTACTTCAAGTTTCATTCAACATCAAAAGTCACCCGTTTGATAAAGTCTGATAAAAATCAAGTTTCATTTAGCATCAGTTTCACATAATCACATCTAAACTAAACTAAAATAAAAAACTTCCAGTTGGGAGAGGAAAAAAAACTAACCTGGTGTAGTGGTTAGTGAGCATCCGGCTGGTTGCAACTGCAGTAGCCAGACTTCAGCCAGGTAGACCAGTAGTGGCAGCGGCTGGGAGCAGTGACCAGTTGTTTGCCTCTCTTTTTTGTTGTTGGTTGCTTCTTCGCTTTCATTTTCCTCTGTTCACCCTATCAACTCACTTCGTAACCCACCCTCGTCTCTGAATAATCAGCGAGATTATGATGCAACTGCGTGGGATTGAATACAGTCAGTAAGTACCAACACATGGCAGGCTTAAAAATAAGAAAAATAAACCCCATACCACTTGTCAAAGATAATGCTTGAGACAGGAAATGTTAAATTTCTTACAAATACCTACCATTGCTGATTATAAACTTGATGAAGATTCATATAATCTCACCACATTCAATCCTTTTTATAGATATCTTTTTCCTAGTGTAGATGCATAAAATGAAATCTAGACAATCGTAACATTTTAAAGAAACTAAAACATTTATTTGTAATTCCTAACCCGACCCGACCCGACCCGTTTCTACAAAAGTGTCCGTGAATCAACCCAGCCTGGCCCGTTTCACCAAGAACCCGTTTTGTCCCGTTACCCAATTAGCTAAAACAACCCATCTTGTTACCTCTCGAACTTTTGCAACAAATACTTGAATGACCGATAATCTTTAAAAAAAATATAATTATTTCAGTTGAAACAAATTTTAGGCCACATATAAATAACAACATCAACTAAAGTACCAATATAAATAACTTATGGCCTAATCTTTCTAGATAGGATCTCTGTACGCATATAATCCTGGCAGTCTAGACACAAACGAAACTGCCATAATAAATTTCATGGCATCTTAATGTGTGTTCCAAATAACAATGCTAAAAAGCTGAGTGGATAACCTATTGTTCTACTTGTCTGAAATGTAATCTTTTTAGTTTTAGCCATAACACCAAAAGTTTCCACCTAGAATAATAAATAAACACAATTTAGGATATTAGTCCCTGTGTAATAAATAATCTCAGTTTAGCCTCTTGGTAGAGAAAATAAAGTTAGCTTGGTTGAAAGAAAGTTACACGTTGAGACTATTTAAGAAGTCTTTGTAGTTATATCAATAATAACATACAAAAATGATTTAAAGAAAGAGAGAATACATGTCACACCCCTATTT
Organism: Scalesia atractyloides; assembly: GCA_947069175.1. Lineage (NCBI taxonomy): Eukaryota > Viridiplantae > Streptophyta > Magnoliopsida > Asterales > Asteraceae > Scalesia > Scalesia atractyloides. The sequence goes on from CAMTDV010000010.1 coordinate 21,459,680, forward strand.
CTACGTGTAACCTGGTGGACCCGGATGGGAAATATCGTGACGTAGTTGATAACATCATAACCAAACAAACACGGCACAGCGGAAGTCTTGGATTTAAAAGACTATTACAAACCGAGTGTTCAAAGGTCAAATAATAATTACAAGGCTTGTAATGAAAGATCCACAAGCGGATCGAAATAAATATATTCAAAATATTTGTTCAACAGACTTCGGGCAACTAAGGACTTGCAAAATCCTCTTAAGTCATTACCAAGCAGCTCTCGGCCTATTTCGTGTTGTCACTTGTAACTTGATATTTTGAAAATACGTCAGTTTACACTGGTAAATACTAATAACCGACACATTTTGAAAACATTTTTCGAAAATGGTTTTAAGTGCACTTGGCACATTTTATAAATAACCTGGGATAGTTCAAAATTACCTTGTTTATAGTTTTACATGTTTGTCAATACATATGGGGTCTGGTGCAGAAACCGAATAACCTGATTAACCGACACGCCACTTAAATAATCCACCAATGGGATTTAATATTTTATTTGCATAGCATCTAACAGTTGTATGCCTACACCCCGCGCTTAAGGTCGTGGCCATTAGTATCTTAAATGAGCCAAGGATACCCCAGACACGGTCGAGTTAACCCCCAATGTTTAAGTTACCAAACAAAACAGAATAAAATGGGTTATGAAGATTTAGTAAATCACAATCCGATAACATGATCCCATACCTGGCCAAGCGGTATTAATATACCGTATCCTAAGCCCGTATCGGTAAAATAGGCTAAAAGTATTTACCTGAGCTAATTCTTCAATAAAGACAATAACTCAGTCGATAATCAAAAAGTAAGCTTAGATGACAATCTACCGAGAGGCTTTAGTCTGGAATGATGGTATTATTAACTAATTAGAATGCCCCGGGTCCTATCTACATCATAGACTTGGACCGGCTAGCTTAATAAGATATTTACGGTACTAAACGCTAGATTAAGCGATGACTGGAATAGAATGTATTTTAAACCCTACAAGTACTAAGACTTGTTTAATATGGGTAAACATATTACTTTCTGGATTTTGATATGAAAATGATAGGGTTAAACCCGTTTCGACTACGTAAACTAGTCACGTAGGCTTAACTGTACGCATATAAGCGAAACCGGGTAACCAGATGAGTCGTAAACAAGTTCCATATGCCATTATATTCAAAACATGTTGTATTATCCATAGGATATCAACATGTATGCCCGTTATGGTTTTAAAATCAAGTTATGCCTCAAAAGGGCGTTTTGGTTATTTTTATGACTTATTAAATGAGCTTGCAAGTAAACTCATCTCATGGTCATAAACATTCTGTAAAAATGGTTAATGTATGATGTTATATCAGTAGGCTATCAAGTATATGTGTGGTTTATAGTTTAGGACCAAATTATACCTCGAAAGGGCATTTTGGTCATTTCACACATCACTTGACGTCTTATTTGGGAACCAGAGTTTAGATCATGTACCTACTTTAAAATTATTAAAAATAAGTTTAGAAATCAGTAGGTAACAAGTCTTGATTCATAGATATGGTTTTAAACCATACTATGTGCCAAAAAGGCGTAAAAGTCGTTAAATGCTGATTAGTTCGATGTTTAATAAATTCCGAGGTTATGATCAGTTTAGTATAACTAAAATAAGTTATTTAACATACTAGTAGGTAAAATATTTAGTTATGAAAAGTTTGGTTAAGACCCTTTTATGTGGAAAAAGGGTAAATTAGTCATTTATCGGCTTTATGCGAATTTAAGCATAAACTCAGTTTCAATCTGACATGACTTCCCAAATAATCCTAATTATGATATTACATCTGTAAGTGAGGTGTTTTGTTGAAGAAATTAGATTTAAAACCAATTTAGGTGCCGAAAGGGCATTTTGGTCCTTTTAAAGCATGATTGCGATCCTTTATCAAAACTCAGTTTATGACCAGTTTTAAGACATCAAAATAGGTTGAATAATTTGTCATATCAGTTTATAAGTCATATGTATGCTCATTCATTGGGCATTTTAGCAAAAATTGGCTTATTTAATGGAAACTTGTGTAAAAGCTCGGATTACAACATCACCATGTAATATAACTCAAGAGGGTTATACTATAACATAACATGGTCATAATGCAACTTAGAATCAGTAACTAAGGTTGCTAATTCGGGTCAGAACCGAAAGTCAAAGTAGAAGTCAAACTTTGCGACTTTCGGTTGCGAACCGACCCTAGACCTGGGCTTGACGGGCCGAAATGTTTATACATGTTCTAATACTTATTAACAAGTAATTAGAGTGTCAAAACACATTTTATATCACCTACTTTACTAGATATGAATTTATTTCAAAACTGACCTGTTTAACTTTTTATTACTACAACTTTGACCCGTCAATTGACCAAGCAAACGTGGTAATCAGGAGGTGCCCTTTTAAGGGATTAACACCTACCTAATTAGAATCACGTAGCCATGTTGGTACAGAAGAATGGCTGGACCATAATGGTCTTATCCAATGGTCAAAGCGTTTTTACGTAAACGCTTTGACTTTGGCTTAAAAGCCTATAAAAATAAGAGAACAAAGTTGGAGCACTTACAAGTGAACCAAGGATGACTAAGAAACTCAGGGGATTGCTCCTTGAAGATTAGGATCCTTCCAAGTGAGTAACAGAAAGAAGAGAATGAGGATGAGCAAGTTCAACTGGCACTACAAGAGCCTTTATATAGTGAAGGAGGAGTAAGGAGCTTGTGCCAGGTGCCAAGGGGTGTTATAAGGTAGGAACAACTGTTTAGGGACGTGTCTTGAGCAAGGCATTTTGCGTTTAAGGTGGCAAGGTCAGAAGCTGCCAAGTTTTTGCTCCCTGGCACCTCCTTACGGACCGTATGGGATCTTCCTTGCGGTCCGTAAGGGGTTTTAGCGCCCACAGGTTTTAAAACTGGTTACGGACCGTAACCAAATATGGTTGCGGTCCGCAACCGCCTTCCAGAAGCCAATATTTGGCAACATTTCACATTTGGTCCCCCGACTTTTGGATAGCTATCGATTAGAGGTTTTATAATATAACATGTTGACGACTTTAGTCCCTCTCTGCCAACACGTGACAACGAGGATTTGCAGGACACATGTCGGAATTTTACAGGACGGGTTTTTACGAGGTGTTACATCCTCACCCCCTTAAAAGAAATCTCGACCTCGAGATTTATTCAAAAAGATAGAGGTAATTTTGTCGCATGGTGGACTCGACTTCCCATGTATATTTGGGGCCTCGACGGGCATCCCATTTGACTTTCACAATAGGCACGTGCTTTCTACGAAGCTTCTTAACCTGTCGATCTTCGATCGCTATTGGTTTCTCAATGAAATGCAGGTTTTCATCAATTTGCACATCCTCGTGTGGCATCGCTAACATTTCATCCGCTAAGCATTTCTTTAAATTTGATATGTGGAACACATCATGGATTCCGCTTAGCTTATTGGGTAACTTGGGCTTATAAGCTACGGACCCGACTTGTTCGATAATCTTGAATGGTCCTATATATCTTGGGCTCAACTTGCCTTTTTACCGAATCGCATGACGCCTTTCCAAGGCGACACTTTTAGTAACACTTTGTCCCCAATTTGGAACAGGAGAGGTTTGTGCCTCTTATCCGCGTAGCTCTTCTGCCTATCTCGGGCAGGTTTGAGACGGTCGCGAATTTGTATAATCTTATTTGTTGTCTCTAGGACAATCTCTGGTCCTGGTAGTTGGGCCTCCCCAACTTCTGCCCAACAGACGGGCGTTCGACACTTCTCCCATACAAGGCTTCAAAAGGTGCAGCCTTGATGCTTGTATGATAACTATTGTTATATGAGAATTCAATCAAAGGTAGGTGGTCATCCCAACTGCCACCTAAATTGATCACACATGCACGCAGCATGTCTTCCAAAGTCTAAATGTTACGCTCACTTTGTCTGTCAGTCTGCGGGATGATGAGCCGTACTAAAATTAACCGAGTGCCTAAAGATTGTTGGAAGCTTTTCCAGAAATGAGAGGTGTATCTTGTATCTCTATCGGATACATTAGATACCGGCACTCCATGTAGAGACACAATCTCGTCCACATACATCTTGGCCAATTTATCCGAACTAAACGTCTCTTTAATTGGCAAGAAATGCGCTGACTTGGTCAGCCTATCAACGATGACTGTCATTACCATGTTTGGTTTTAGGTAACTTGGTAATCAAATCCATAGTTACCATTTCCCTTTCCAAGTGGGAAGATCAAGTTGTTGAAGAAGTCCTAACGGTTTTTTATGTTCGGCTTTGACTTGCGAACACGTCAGACACTTTGCTACATAGGTAGATATGGATTTCTTCAATCCTATCCACCAATAATTAGATTTTAAGTCTTGGTACATCTTGTCACCTCCCGGGTGAACAGAGTACTTAGTGTTATGCGCTTTTTGGAGTATCAAATCTCTAAGTCCTTCAAAAACTGGAACCCAAATTCGTCCATTAAATATGAGAATTCCATCGCTTCCAGGTGTTAACTGTTCGACAGTTCCACATAATCCCTCATTCGGAATATTAGCCTCCATCATGGCTTGTTTTTGCGCATCAAGCAGCTTTTCATTCAAGCTGTTTTTGACTTTTATACTTTTGGCGTTAATCCTTAAAGGCTTATTCCTTTCTTTGCGACTAAGCGTATAAGAGACTACATTTTCTTTACCAGGATGATATCGGATTTCACAATCATAATCATTAAGGGTATCCATCCACCGGCGTTGTCTCATGTTTAAATCCTTCTGATTAAACAAATGTTGAAGACTCTTGTGATCAGTGTATATGATACACTTAGTTCCATATAGATAACGCCTCCAAAGCTTTTATGCAAATACAACGGCACCCAACTCCAAGTCGTGGGTGGTGTAATTCTTTTCATGTACTTTGAGTTGCCGTGATGTGTAGGCAATCACTTTGCCTCTTTGCATAAGCACACAACCCATGCCAGTGTGCGATGCATCACAATAGACAACGAATTCTTCAATGCCTTCTGGTAAAGTTAATATTGGAGCATTGCTCAACTTCTGTTTAAGGGTCTCAAAGGATTCTTGTTGCTTTGGACCCCAGTCAAACTTGACATTTTTGTGGGTCAAAGCTGTCAAAGGAGTGGCTATCCTTAAGAAGTTCTCAATGAATCTTCTATAGTAACCAGTCAGTCCTAAGAAACTGCGGATTTCAGAAGGTGTCTTTGATGCTTCCTAGTTCATTATAGCTTCAATCTTAGAAGGATCAACTTGGATACCACGTTCACAGATCACATGTCCAAGGAACTGGACTTCACGAAGCCAAAACTCACACTCGGAGAATTTAGCACATAGCTTCTCCTTTTGTAACAACTCTAGGATGCACCTAAGATGTTTTTCATGATCAGATTGATTACGAGAATAGATAAATATGTCGTCAATGAAGACATTGACAAACTTATCTAAGTAAGGCTTGCAGACTCTATTCATGAGATCCATGAATGCTGCAGGTGCATTTAGTGAGTCCGAAAGGCATTACTAGAAATTCATAGTGAACATATCTCGTTCTGAAAGCAGTCTTTGGGACATCCTCACTCCTAACCTTCAGTTGATGATAACCCAGTCTTAAATCTATCTTGGAAAAGTAACATGCCCCTTGCAGTTGATCAAACAAATCGTCGATCCTGGGCAGTGGATAATGATTCTTAATTTGTTATCTTATTAAGCTCACGGTACTCAATGCACATACGCATTAAACCGTCCTTCTTTTTAACAAACAATATCGGAGCTCCCCACGGTGATGAACTAGGCTGTATGAAGCCTTTCTCCAGAAGTTCATCAAGTTGAGTTCTTAATTCTTTCATCTCTGTCGGTGCTAAGCGATAGGGGGCTCTTGCAATAGGTGCAGATCCGGGTAGGATGTCAATCCTAAACTCTACTTGTCTATCAGGGGGTAGACCGAGTAATTCCTCAGGAAAGACATAAGGGTAATCAGAAATAATGGGTATATCTTCAATCTTCGGCTTAGGGTCATCGATGGTTACTTGCGCCATATAGATGAGACAACCTCTCTTCAAACATCGGGAGGCTTTAAGCATAGCAACTTTTTCTGGAAACCCGTAGTGTATATCACCAAAGATGTTGAGCACCTCACCAGATGGGGTTTTAATCTCGATTAGTTTCTTATCACAGGCAATGCAGGCTTGGTTATGGGATAACCAATCCATGCCTAAGACTACGTCGAACCCCGCCAATTTCATTGGCAGAAGAGAGATATGGATCAAATGATTCTTGATGGATATGAAGCATCCATCCAGAATGGAAGAAGCGGTTTCAATGGTTCCGTCGGCAAGTTCTACCTCATAAGTTATGTCTAGAGTTCTTACGGGCAAGTTTGATAAACTTATGGTCAACAAATGACTTATCAGCCCCCAAATCAAATAGAACTCTAGTAAAGGTGATGTTGATGAGGAAAGTACCTGTTATAACATTGTTATCATTGATGGCTTCTTGAGCATTCATCTGAAAGGCCTAAGCATTTGTTTTCTTTGCACCACTAGACCTTGCATTATCTTCCTTAGCATTCTTGGTGCAGTTAGTCTCTATATGGCCTTTCTCGCCACATTTGAAATAGGTAGCATCTTTGATATCCCGGCAATCCAGGGTCTTGTGCCCCATCTTCTTACATATACCACAAGGTTTAGCTTGTGGATCAAACCGACACTGTCCATCGTGTTGTTTCTTGTAGATTTTGCATTCAGGTCTATCCTCAGACCTACTCTGATTCTTATGAGATCCAAACTTCCCTTTCTTTTTAAATCGTTGGGAGTTGTCATCCTCCCTCTTCCTTTTTCCATCAGCTTCCTTTCTTGCCGACATTCGCCTCACGTAATCTTGAGTGAGAGAAAGAGCTAGTTCCACCGCAGATTTATAGGTGTTAGGCTAAACAGCCTTAACCAAACTCCGGATCTCCGAAGCCAATCCATTAATAAAACGCTCTTAGGCTCCGGAGTAACTGAATATGTCACCAGTCTAGAGTATGAATCAAAGTCGGTAACAAACTTTCGACAATCGAGATTCTTCATCATGAGAGCAAGGAAATCCATTTCTATCTTTTCCACCTCATGAGGTTGGCAATACGTATCCTTGACTAGGTCCACAAATTGGGACCATCCCAAATTATACAAGTGTACTTTTCCTGTTGATTGCATTAAAGCCTTCCACCAAATCAAGGCGCTGCACTTAAAAGACTGTGACATGAATTTTACAATATCCTTATCTGCACAGCCACTGATATCCACCACTGTCTTAATCTCGTCGGGCCACCTTAGGGTCTCAATAGCGCCCTTTTCTCCATTGAAGTCTCGTGGCTTGCATGAGACAAATATTTATATGAGCAGCCGTCCTTGGAAGTATTAGTTTTGTCAAGGATTTCTTGTTTCTTAGCTTCATTCCTCACGCTTGAGGAATGCACAGAACCCTCTTTCTTATCAGAGGCAGGAGGTTTTGAGATAGCTTTCGATACTGACTTAGAGTGAGTAGCACTCGACATATTAAATTTTCAAAGGCTTTTTCCATAGCCTTACCCACGGCTGCATCTATGCGAGCCTGGAAGTCATCTTCATTAATGACTATATTAGCCTTATTGCGATCATTATTGTTGTGGCGACTGCTTGCACCATCGGAGTGAGCCATATAATGCTTCGGTGCTAAACATCGAAATAGGTATTTTATGTGTTAGCCATGGTATGATTGAACCATTTAGCTTTAACATTACAAATGAATGCTTTACATTTAACCTAGGTCTCAAAAGGACCATCATAGGTATTCAAAATATCAGACATAGTCCAGAATTTTTGACAGTGGATCATAATATCACATCTGTCATTGTCGTATTGACATTTTAGGATAGTTCGAAAGCTTGTCACAAGGACAAATGATATGTCACAAAAGGGCGTTGTCACGAAGACTAATAAGATTTGAACAGAGAGTCATAGACTACAACTGTCATTATCACTAATGGACATGATATATGAAGGGGTATGGTCCCAAAACCTTGCGCCAAGCGAAAGACCATACCCATTATTATAAAAAAGCAGACCTTGCGCAAACTATATTACAAGGAGAAAAGTTCTTTCTTCCATGCGTCAGGCATCTAAGAGAAGAAACAATCATTTAACTACCTTGCGCGGGCTCGCGCAAGGTAACAATTAAGCTTGAATATGTTCTATATCAGGGGACACCCGCGTGCAAGGAAGATAAGCAGAACAGAAAGGAATCTTTTCTGTTACAACAGAAAGGACACGTGGAAACATTTCAGAGGGAAACAACTGTAAAATGTTCTAGAAACAATTAAAGATCAATCGTGCAAGGGCACCATGCAGTTGTAACCGAATGACACGTGGCATCATCTGAAGCAGTCAGTTGGATCACGGTGATGGTATGCTTGCAGATTAAAAACAGAATGACCTCACGGTGCCACGTGGCCATTCCCCAACCGTCGATGAAATGTCGATCCGTGTGCATTTAACGTCTAACCTAATACTTAACGGAATGGCAAGATTCCGTTAAATTTTACTCTCCTACAGTTTGGCGCCCAAATCCGGTTATAAATAAGTAACTACAGGTATGAGCAATGGTATTGACTCTCACTTACCCTCTCTCTTACTTCACTTTAACTATTCCAATCAACCTGTACTTATTCTCACGCCGGAGGGTGGTCACGGAGAGAACCCCCATTCTCCTCTTGGCGAGTCTAACGGTGAGTTGTTTTGCAGTGTTTATCGGAGATCTAGTTTGATACGGCGAACATCGGAGGATTAACATTTTATGCAGAAACGCTCACAACAGATCTAAATTGAATCTGATCAATTAGATCTGCCGTTTCTTCATTGGCGCCCACCGATTTCTTTTTTCTTCTTATCTTTTCGTTTGTTTCGCCTGAATCTTCAGTGTCATGGCTGATGATTCATCTCATCCTTTAGGTCCTTGATCTGAGATTCGTCATGTTGCTCATGGCGCTCGGATCGACGGACAAATAAAGAGGCGTCTTCCGGCGAAGCTGATGTTCAACATGGCCTTGGTCATACTAGCATTCCAGTAACTCCGGCGGCTCCACATGTCGATGTTGTATCAATTCTACCACCAGGCGAGACTCCGTTGTCTTGGTTTATCAAATCTCAATTGCTTTAAATGCTATGTATCCTCAACTCTGTGCTCAGACCAGAACTCCAGCTTTTCAAGCTCTGGTCAATGCTCCTCAGGTTCGTGCTTCGCCGGCACCTCGAGCGTTGAGTTATGATTCACAGATCCGTGCTCATGCACCTTCGCATGTATCTGTAGAAGAATCTGAGATGCATTCTCAGACTAGAAATGGTTCCATTCATTATGGTAATCGAAAACAGGAAGACAATACTCACTCATGTTTGGCCCGCGACTATCACAGAAGTGGGACACCCAACATGATGAGTATGATAAAACTTATGACAAAGGAGATAACGTAAGTGTTTTTAATCGATTATCCATGGACCATGTCAACTATAAGCCTAAAATTCGTGCAACATACAATCCTGAGGCAGAGCATGACTACAATTTGGTGTATAGACCTGCTGAAGCAGCCAATCAAAGTTTGTGAGAGAAATAGCATTGGCTCTGTTAGAACGAGCAAAGTTACCATCCAATATGGGAAAGTTCAATGGTTTAACTGATCCTGATGATCATATGCGCCTCTTCACTGGCGCAGGGCTGATTGGAGGTTGGACGTTACCAATGTGGTGTCATCTGTTCGTGCAAACTCTTACTGGCGCCTGACGTCTTTGGTTCGACAACTTACCCACATGTAAACTTTCCTCTAGGAATGACCTCAAGGAGAAATTCCTTATGCATTTTAGTCAACAACGACGCTACGTCAGAGATTCCTCAGATGTGATGAACATCCGGCGGAAGGATGAAGAGAGCCTAGAGGATTTTATCATTCGTTATAACAAGGAAGTGTTAGAAATTGAAGATGTACATGAAGATCTTATCCGCGCATAGTTCAAATACATGCGATGAAATGATAACAGTGCTCTCTGGAACAACTGGTCTTCCAAAGAGCTGGGATAAACTAATGGCAGCAACCAAAGTTTATGCACAAACAGAGCGGAATTTAAATTCCAACAGACCGCCATTACCTCAGAATCGTCCTCAGGATCTGAGTAGAGGCGGTCGGAAGTTTAAGAAAGCATGGAAGAATTCCAGTCAAGGTTCATATTCTCCTTATTCACCAGTAGATGCTCGCGCAACAATTAACAAAATTACTACCCAGAAAGCAATCAAACAAGAGAACCATGATCGGCAATGGACTCCTCTAACAAAGTCCTCAGCAGAAGTTCTTAGCACTAAGAACTATCAGTTTATGCAGCCTCAACCCATGAAGAATAAGAAGGGACAAGACACGAATCTCTTTTGTGATTATCACAAAGATACAGGGCATACAACTGATAATTGTATAAGCTTGCGCACTGAGATAGAAAAAGCTTTGAAGAGTGGTAAACTCACCCACTTAGTACAGTCGGTGCGCAAAGAAGTTAGACAACTCACGCGCGGGGAAGAGGGTCCAAGCAACAAGAAGATGAAACAAGTTTCTATGATTCAGGGGGTGCAATGCACAAGCGCAACTATCAATGTTTTCGAAATGACAAGTGGCGCGAGCAAAAAGTGATTTTTCCATTGTTCCTAGAGGTCCACAGGAAGAACGACCAGTTGTAATTACAGGTATCTTCGGGCATTATCAGACTGTATGTGTTTATAGATCCGGGGAGCTCCATGGATATTATATATGAGCAATGTTTAAAACAATTAGATCCAGATGATAAGGCACGCCTAGAACTAGTTGATTTCCCTTTAACTGGGTTCTGCAATGAGGCTGTTTTTCCTTTAGAATAAATTGTTTTTCCTATCACCCTCTCAGACGGAAAACATTCGCGAACCATTAAGGTAAATTTTATGGTAATGTCGGCGACTTCTCGCCATGATGTCTTGTTGGGACAACGCGCACAACGTGATTTTAGCATGGTTACATTAGCTCCGCATGCCGCTTGTGGTTTCCCAACACCAACAGGCGTCGCTATTATGTATGCATGCAAAGAAATAATGTCTATTGAAGAACCATTCGCTAAAGCTTCCAAGCCTGTATCTCTAAATGAACCGAAAAAATGGGTGCTTAATACCAAATATCCTGAACAAACAATTCTTTTGGGTCCCGCAATAACCACAGAAATCCGCGCAAAGCTAAAACTGTTATTATTTCTAAATAAGGATATTTTCGCCTGGACACCCCTGATATGGTTGGCGTGCCGCGCGACGTTGCAGAGCACTGTTTAAACATTTTTCCTTCAGTAGAGCCGGTGGTACAGAAAAAGCGTAGCTTATGGCCAGAAAAAACTCGTGCAATGAACGAACAAGTTTCAGAATTATTGGATGTCGGGATCCTGCACGAGGTAAAATGCCAGACTTGGGTTGCTAATCCAGTCATGGTGTAGAAACATAATGGTAGTTGGCGCATGTGCATTGATTTTAAAGATCTGAACAAGGCGTGCCCTAAAGATTGTTATTCTCTTCCGGAAATCGATAAGAAAGTTGATTCCTTAGCGTCATTCCGATGGAAATGCTTTCTAAATTGCTATAAAGGACATCATCAAGTGCTAATGAATAAAGAAGACGAGGACAAGACGGCTTTCCGCACGGAGAAAGGCATTTTCTGCTACACAAAGATGCCCATTGGCCTCTGCAACGTGAGAGCTACTTATCAACGCCTTATGGACACAGTGTTTGGTGATGATATTGGGGTTAGGATTGTGGTCTACATTAGTGATCTTGTCATCATGAGTCACACTGAAGATATAATGTTAACGAACATCCAATGAACCTTTGATTCACTACGAATGGTTAACTTGAAATTGAATCCGAGCAAATGTTCATTTGGTATGGAAGAAGGCAAGTTTCTTGGATTCATTGTTACAAAAGATTGTTTCCAAGTTAATCCTGATAAAGTGGAGGCAATCCAAAGAATGTCTTCTCCTGCTGCTATTAAAGAAATGCAACGAATGGCTGGACGATTAGCTGCGCTCAACCGATTTCTTGCTAATCATGCTGCAAAGTCTTATCCATTCATTCGTACGTTGCGCAATTGTGTCAAGAAGAATGAATTCTTATGGGCTCCTGAAGCAGAGAGTGCTTTCCAGGATATCAAGAATTGTTTAATACAACTCCCGACACTCACTGCTCCGCTTGAAAAAGAGCCAATGGTTCTCTATCTTGCTATATCCGACATGGCAGTAGGTTCAGTCCTACTAGTTGAACGTGAAGGGGTTCAAACCCCAATTTATTACGTCAGTAAAATGCTCAATGATTCAGAGACGCGATATTATATTATGGAAAAATTAGTCCCAGCTCTCGTTCATGCATCGCGCAGGCTACAGAGGTATTTTTCAGGTCACGTAATTACTGTGCTGACAAATTACCACTTGGGGCAAATTTTATCAAAGCCTGATGTATCGAGGCGTCTTGCAAAATGGGCTATTGAGTTGGGAGATTACAATATTTTATACAAACCACGCCCAGCCATCAAGGGGCAAATACTAGCCGATTTTATCACTGAAGTGCTGTGATATCCCGGGTTTTTCGGATAACTTAAACGCGACACTTGTCGAATAATGTATATACTAAGTATTAAACGTGTACGAGTTAAATGAATACGTGATGTGTGTTGTGTGATTGTTTTAGTTATAGAGTAAGTATGGTAGATATGTACACGAACTGAACCGAACCACGACACGAACCAACTTTGATTCATTGTAACTCTAGGAATTAATCAAGTTAGGACTCAAACATGTCTTGGCCGCGAGATCAAAACCTAAAACTAATTCGGCCAAGATCAAACCCAAACCCGTAGCAAACCTAAAACTAATTCGGCCAAGATCAAACCCAAACCCGTAGCAAACCTAAAACTATTCGGCCGATCAAACCCAAACCAAACCAACCCACCCTAGTCCTTGGCCGCGAGATCAAGCCCAAACCCAAACCGAATCAATCCAAGTTACTCGGCCATGAATGTTTATCCAAACCGTAACCACTTATCTTGTTGCGCCTATAAATATAAACCCATGCATGCCCTCATTCACAACACAAAACCCTAAAGGTTCAACAGCCGTCGGCAGCTTTGCGATCGCAGACAGCTTCCTTGTTCGCTTCTTCCTCTCGGTCGCAGCAGCAGCAATCATCGCCATCAACATCTCCTCGATCGCTAGCAACCTCGTTCTTCATCACCTTGATCTGGTCAGCCCTTGTTATTCCATTCGGTCGCGAGATCAGCAGTTAATCAGTTCCTCGATCACAAACAGTCTACTTCATCATCATCTCTCGGCCGCAAGCACCCTTGAACACCGATCTCTTATAGTACTCACGGTTCGTGTACCTTATCATTAAAAGTCTAGAATTTATCAAATGTTGCTAGATCATATTCGAGTATATGTGTCTTGATTTTTGCTGTTCTCGGATTTGCATGATTGAATGAGATGGATGATTGTATTGTTTCGGATTGTTAATACTAGATTGAAAGTTGGAATGTTGTTTGAAAGCTGAATATATAGGCTGTGTTTTGTTTGTAAAAACTAGAAGTAAGAACTAGGGTTTGCATGGATAGGTTATTAGTATTAATCTATGATTAGAAATCAGTTCTTGGTCGCCTAGGTTAATCGCATGAACGGGTTATACGAGTTTATGATAAAGATATGCTGAAAACAGTCTGCTGAATAATAGTTACAGCCGACTTCATCTGGCTGTAACTCGGTCATTAGTAGTCGAAAAACGGATTTTCTGATGTCTAGAACGTAGAGATTTGAATAACCAATCTAATGGCGCTGGATTCATAATTTTCTGAAGTCGTTTGATATTTTTAAAAGGCCAAATAAGTTCAGTAACTAAAACTGTGAAAATCCTGAAATTTTGTTAGTTGTTTATCGAGTTGGATTTTAAGATCGGTAGGGAGTTGAGTCATGATTTTTCTACAGCAACTAGGTATGGAAATTTCCGGGCAACTCCAACTGGAATTTTGTTAATTGGACGATCAGTGATTTTTAAATAAATTCTTCCGTGGACTGCAGTCAGAAAACGGTAAATCTGACTGCAGCCTAGTATATTAATATTTATGGTTAATTGGTAAAGATTTAGGACTTGAAAATTTTATGTAAATTTCTATAGTATAAATGTCACCTACTGTAAAAATATTGGAATTTTTGGAATGTTAGAACTATTTTATAAAAATCCTAGAAAACAGCTGAATTATGAGTGCTAAGCTGAAATTTGAGAACTTGTGATTGTGTGCACCAAATTGTGGCATGAATTGGTTTATGGTTATGATAAGTTGTTTTAATCACTAGGATCACATGAGGATACTTGCATGCATGTTTGAGTGTTAGATATGTTGTTTGTGTGTATCACTTTGTGTGTAAATTACGTGTGGAATTTGTATTGGTGTGTTCACACACTAACTTGGAATTAATTGGTTTGTTAGGACGCAACTAGTAGTCCCATCTCTTATAACTTCTTTGCTACACTAACCGAGCAAATAAAGGTGAGTTCACGGCCCCTAACTTTATCCGGTTTTATAAACAACAGGGGGAAACATGTATACGCTCTCAAACTCAATCTCTTTACGATATACGAATTTAATGTCACATAACTATTCGGTAACTAAGTTAATGTTAATGTAATGTTATGGTCACTAAGCAGCTTTATCACTTAAGTCCTCGTCAATCTCTCGGATCGTTAGTATTGGGTTTAATAGCGGGGGAATTATAAGTAGTACTACTGGGCCCGACAAGCCCCATCCGAGCTAGTCGCGCTAGCCGACCGGGTATGGTCAACGGGTGAATAATTTGGCCTAACTTCGCCATGGTCATGTGATAGGCCTGGCAAAACGGAGGCACAACAGTCAGCTTCGATCGCGAACTCTTACGTGACATGACTTTAGGCTAGCTACCTATATATATTAACATTGAACTTAATTACGAATCAACTGTATTATCCCGGGTTGGGGATAATGGAAACAACAACTTAATATTCCGGGTTTGGAATATTGGAAACAACAACTTAATATTCCGGGTTTGGAATATTGGAAACAACAACATTGGAATATTGGAAGCAACAACTTATTATTCCGGGTTGGAATAATGGAACCAATACGTTATCCCGGGTTAGGGATAACGGAGAAAACAAACTATAACCGAACGAACGAATTTATGAAAACCTGTGAACTCACTCATCTTTAATGTTGACACATGTTTCTTTACATGTTTCTCAGGACGCTAGGAGCTCTAGGTGCACGCACATGCATTGAACAAGACATCTCTTATCGAGTCTTATTTATTAATATTGTTTTGGGATTTTTCATTTGTTTTGGCGTTTGTGTTGGCGCCCGCTTCACTACTTATTTTATGCTTCCGCTCAAACTTTAAAAACTGATGCTTCTGCTAAATATTGGTAATAAAAAATCTACAACAAGTGATTTTGGAAAACGTATTATCAAATCATATAGAGTCGTTCGACATACTAGTGTTTCAGATTCTGGTTTGTTCACATGCCTCGCGGTAAAACTCCGCAAGTGGAATTGAGGGTGTGACAAGTGCCAACAGACAAAATTGACGAATGCGAAGTAGTTCAAAATCCAGTTCCCATGATTGATGACAGATCTTGGGTATTGTTCACTGACGGCTCATCAAACAGCGATGGGGCTGGTGCAGGTCTTTGCCTGGTAAACCCTTACAATCAAGATTTCACGTATGCTATTCGTCTTGACTTCAAAAGTACGAATAATGAAGCTGAATATGAAGCATTTCTAGCAGGCTTACGCCTCACTATCAAGATGGGAGCAGCAAACTTAACAGCACACGTAGATTCCCTATTAGTGGCAGAGCAAGTAACTGGTGCCTATGATGCCAAAGGAGATATTATGGCTCTGTATCTAGAGCAGGCAAAGACATTGATCAGCCTGTTCAAACACTTTAAAGTAATGCATGTTAATCGCAGCGAGAATAAACAGGCAGATGCTTTAAGCAAGTTGGCGGCCACAAGTTTCAAACATTTGGCTAAAGAAGTTCGAATAGAAGTTTTGAGCAACCCCTCTGTACCACTGAAACAAGTAAGTGTAATCGAAGTTGGAAGTCAATCCTGGATGTCTCCAATTATTATGTATTTGCTGCATGGTTCTCTCCCTGATAACAAGGCACAAGCGAGAAAGATACGATGCAAGGCCCTCAATTATGAAATGGTGGACGATATTTTATATCGGAAGTCTTACATGGGTCCTCTTTTACAACGTGTTGATAAGCATGATGCGCAATATTTAATCAAAGAAATTCATGAGGGATTATGTAGCATACATGCTGGGCCACACATGGTTGTCGCCAAGGTTAT
This sequence comes from Scalesia atractyloides, assembly GCA_947069175.1. Classification (NCBI taxonomy): domain Eukaryota; kingdom Viridiplantae; phylum Streptophyta; class Magnoliopsida; order Asterales; family Asteraceae; genus Scalesia; species Scalesia atractyloides. Next base: position 21,476,151 of record CAMTDV010000010.1, read on the forward strand.
GAGCACAGGCTATTACTGGGCAGGAATGCATTTAGATGCTGTTGAAATGCTGCGCAAATGCATATCTTGCCAAAGGCATGCTCCAAAAACAATGCGCCCAAAATAACCACTTGTCCCAGTAACCACTGCTTGGCCTTTCCAATAGTGGGGTATTGACCTGGTAAGACTGTTTCCCAATGCGCCAGGCGCAGTAAAGTTTATTATGGTTGCTGTGGATTACTTCACCAAATGGGTTGAAGCGAAGCCTTTAGCCTCAATAACAACTATGGTAATCAGAAAATTTATATGGGAGCCTATTATTTGTCGGTTTGGGCTGCCAATGCGCATTGTAACTGATAACGGTCCAAATCTAGCATTCGAAGATTTACAAAAATGGATGCAAGAGATGAAAATTGAGCAAATTTTCTCTTCCATGTCGCATCCACAAGCCAACGGACAGGTCAAAAGCATCAATAAACAACTGGTTGATGGTATCAAGGCCCGCCTTGGCACGGCGCGACGTGGATGGGTAGATGAGCTTCCAAGCATCTTGTGGGCTCATTGCACAATGCCCAAGACAAGCACGGGAAAAATTCCGTTCAATCTAGTCTATGGAACGGAGGCATTAATTCCTGCGGAGATTGGCCTCCCTTCTCCAAGAATGCTGGCCCTCGAAAAGCAAAATAATGAAAAACAAAAACGTATGAATATTGATTTAGTGGAGGAAAGACGTGAAAACGCATCAATTCGTGAAGTAAAGAACAAGTCTCAATTGGAAAAATATTACGACATAAGGGTACGCGTTTGCACTTTCTTACCTGGTGATTTTGTCCTCCGAGATATGAAGCATCAAACTCTAAGAAGCCAGGAAAGCTGGCTCCACGATGGGAGGGACCATACGTAATAAATGAAGCCCTTGGCAAAGGCGCCTACACTCTAAAGCGCATGGACGGCTCCAGCGTTCCTCGAACCTGAAACGCCCAACAATTGCGCCGTTGCTACATGTAATCTCAGCTCTCAATGCAATAGCCTCGCGCGGCGCAAAGAGACTGCTTACAGTATTTTATTTGTAATCTTAGCGACAGTATTAGCTCAATGCTTTATCAATGAAATTTTATTCTGTCGCTACTTATGTCTTACTGTTTATAAATATATTTCTTACAAATGCATGCAATTACTTTGGAAAAACAAAAACTCTAAGGCTACTAACAACTCATGAGCCACAAGACAACACAGTGCTTACGCTCCTACATGTGTTAGCCAATTACGTTCATTTGTCTGTCCTAAACAAGTAATTGTACTCATGCACACATTGTAATCCAAATACATAATATTAACAAACATTAAGTACTTGCGCGGCCGCGCACCTGTACATACTAGAATTATTATTGATCCACATAATTCGAAATGTCTTAAGGTTATGCAATCGTAAAAAAGCAAAGCCAATCCTATTTTGAAGCCTTTATTGCATCTTCTTCTTCTTCTTCTACCTCCGCAAAGATACTCTTTAAGCGATCAACAAAATCGTCATGTGGCAGCGCATCATCAACAAGATCCATTACCGGGATTTGCAGATGGTCATATCTTTCTTTGGCCCGGGTAAAGGCAGTGGTGGTATTAGCCCCATAAGTAGATGCTTGGCTATTATCCCATTTTACATTTAAAGCATGCGAAACATGGGCTGAACATTCGTTGTAACCCTGGTTATAGCCGTCAGACCACGCCGATACCATCAACTACGCCACTGCTTCATCAAGCTTAGTGGAATTCAATATTGAATTAGCAATCTACAAAAAGATACAAAAGTCAGAATAAATGAGCAGCGAGCTGCATATTAGTAAAGCAATAAGACACTTACTTTTACAATGTATCCAAGTAAGCTTGTTCATCAAAGACTCTGCGAGGCTTTCAGCGGTGGCGCGAGCGACTTCTGTTTCTTCAATCTTCTTTTTACCTTCAGTTTACAGCGTGACAACTCAGCCTTTTCAACCTTATTAGGTTTGATATCTTTGATATCTGTGATGATCCAAACATGTAACAATGACGAACAAGTTATCTATGAATGAAATTTTATGTTGTATACGTGAATATTGTTTATTTATTATGTTATTTGCACACGATCAATTCTTGCACAATTTCGAACTCTTGAATCGCTTCTATAAACGAAACCGGTAAACCGGCATGCAAACGAAACCAATTTAACGCAACATATGTTCCGGAATAGTGACATAAGTTAAACATACCTTAAATAACCTTTACATAACTTAGAAATAAGTTTTGAAGGGTTTGGTATGCCAAAAACAAGCTTATTCGATCGCAGGGACTATTACGACAAACTAACAAAGTCTACCGATTCTCGTAGCAATGCACATTCTGGAACAAGGTCTTAAGCTAAACATACCCGAAATACCCTTAACATAGCTTAGAAATAAGTTTCGAGGGCTTTGGTATGGCAAAAATCACACGTTTGTAACTTCAGGGACTATTTTGCAAATTTCGCAAAAGTATGCCTTTTTGCGTATTTTGATATCTGGAACGTGTACAAACATTCAAAAATTTTTCTGATCATTAATATATTATATGATAGTGATTGGAATGCAAAAAATCCGTTCGTTACGCATTTACGGTCATGCACGCGTTCGTTACGATTTTCGTCGTAATTAACCGAAAACCGCAACCGTACAACCAAACGAACCGACCTCTTGAATATTTTTGGACTCATTTCAAGTTTCCTATACTTTAACGTCCTTTTGGAGCTTAGAAATGAGGTTAACAGGTGTTAGAAGTTCCTGAAACGCGACGAAACGAGTGCAGGGACCATTTCTGCCAATTCTGAAAGTTGTGGCCACCTAGGGGCCTTACGGACCGTAAGACCACAGTTGTGGCCAGCTCACCAGAAACATGGCAGCAGCTTGTTAATTCGTTCATTGACTCACCTAACGACCTTGCCACCCTTGTTTCTGCATTTGACACATATGGGACACTAAGCTAACATTTGGGTGAGTCATGGGACACTTGTCTTGATCTTATAACATCAAGAAACCTATAAATACCCATGTGTTCTTCATTTTTGAAATCTTTGATCACTCATTTTCTGCTACCAACTGAAGTTACAACCAACTCTGGAGTTCTTCTGAGTTCCTTAATCATTCCTTTGGTTTTGTAAGTGTTCATTCATGTTTTGATTCAATTCTTGTAGTTTAATTGGATTAAAAGTCGAAAGTTTGACTATTGTTTGACTTCCAGAATTGATCATATATTGATCAACATAAAGTCCAATTAAAACTTGCAATATGATGGTAATCAAGGTGATTATGATCTCTATTGATCATACCTACTGATTCCTATCATTTCTAGTCATTTTGACAAGTCAAAGTTTCGGTCAAAATGCGATTTTTGCGCATTTCATGACGGATCTAAATTCGGGTGTCAAAACAGTTTTTTTTTATGCCAAAAATCTTTTATAAACTTATTTAGACATGTCAAAACATGTCTAAATTGTCACTCTTATTTTAGCGCTTGTTTAGAGTCGTAAATTGAACGGCTTGACCACCGCTTTGACTTTCAAATCTGACCCGTTTGGTGGATCTTTGGACCCAACCAATACGTATTTATGACCCTAATTATAAATGGAATAACCCTCTGAGGTTATACCTTATGGTCATGTCTTTTGGTTAGTGTTATGATAACTAGTGGTTATGATCTTTAATAATGACCAAAATGCCCTTTTCGCAAACAAATCAACTATAAGCATATGTGACATATTTTGACATGTATTCTGATCAAATAACATTTTCAAACATATTTAGGCATTAAAGACTTATCATAACACCTATCTAACCATCCGAATGCGTAGTTTCGCAAGTGACGCATTAAAGTGGCTTAAACTACCTTAACGGGTCATAACGGGTCAAAAGCACTTAAAAATCTTTCCAACTCAGAATGTTAACTTATTAAACCATGTTATAAGTCCCAATACTCATTTGGTTTATAAGGTATCATTCTATCCAAATCCTCCGATTTCAAGTTTCGATATTTACACAGGTATCCGATTTTAGGACACGTTTGATTTCTCAGACATTTGAGCTTGTTTGATCTTTGATTCAAGGTTACAATAGCAATCACATGTGAGTACATAGTCCCCTCTTTTATGTTTTATAAATGTTTTGGGGTGATTCATATGTGCTAAATGTTTTCAATTTTTCAAATGCAAATATTGTGGTTTATATAAACAATACGATTTCAATAATGTAAACGAACTTGTTGGTGTGTTATATTCATAACAAGAATGACATTCATTAACAATGGCCAAGCTGACCAGTAGTATGTTATGGTACCATAGGATCTGACAAATCCCATTATCGGGCTATTCACTGGAATTTGGTGGATAGTTTGGGGTAACGACATAATCTGTTATTTTTAACAAACCCTTTGGTGGTTTGTTAGTCGATTTAAAGATACCCTTTGGTGGTATAGACGAGTCACACAGGTTTGAATGTATTCACGAAATGACCAAAAGTTTTCACAATTAAAACAAGGACGATTGAAAAATGGATTTATAACACGGACGATAGACGAATGGTTTTATGACACGGACGAATGACGATTGGTTTATAACAAAAACGAATGACGATTTATTTATAACACGAACGATTGCTAACACGGACGAAATGGACGATTGGTTTATGGTAAGTGATTAGATAACGAGACGGTTTAATATAATAAAAGCATGATGGATACGCCGCTAGTACTTCCTATATATAAGTGCTTTTATCATATTCTATCCATGGTGTTATTTAGATCACTTGGGCGAATATTTTCAAATGATGTCACGCAACGATGTTTACAAAATGATATAAACCATACGAGTTTTCTTCAAGGACGATTTACTACTTGGTTTACGAAAACAAATGTTTTAGTCAAGATTAATGGCAACGAGATTTCAAAAACTTTAACCAACGTGTTTTAGTTGGTTAATTATATTGCAAGTCCAGACACTTTTTAATACAAGGTTTTCACTACTCGACTCTAGTAATCGTGTAGGGTAATGCAATACGTTACATTCCATAAATCTGACTTACTCACAAAACCTATGTACTCGCCGACATTCTTTTATGCTGACTCGTTTTCACATATGTTTCAGGGAACAATGCTAGATGATACTGATGCGTGCTCATGTAGGACCGGATGTGGACTTTAGTGTCTATAAAATATGAAAGACAATAGTTATGCTTGCTCGTTGTTTGTTTAAGTTTGGTTGAAAGTTCTAAAACAATAAGACAATATAATCTATGTTTAATATCCAACAAAAACAAAACTTCAAATGGCATGTGTTGTTGAAATAATCTATTAACGTGACTCCCCAAGTGTTCCCGCCGCGTGTTTTTTACGCGATTTGGGGTGTTACAGGTTGGTATCAGAGCACTAGTTATAGAGAATTAGGTTATTAGTAATGCTTTGACCTAGACTATAACCTTCCTAGGACCCTAACGCGAGTCTACTTGCGTTTAGATTTAAAACACAATACAATCACCTATCCTTAGGTGATTACCAAAACAAGTTAACAAAATACTAACTCGTTTTAAAAATCAATCATCTATCCTTAGATGATTTGTTTGCTTTAAGCCTTGAAAGTTTTCAAAATCTCGTCAAAGTTTGGGTTTTAATAATGTGAACACGTGCAATCTGGAAGGGTGGGTGCCTGTACCCTGAGTTTTCTGTCTAGGCTAGAGTGTTCGTACAAATCCACTTAATCGGACCAGTCACTCTTACCTGGGAACTCTTGGGGTGAGTGTCCACTTATAGGCTAAAGCATGTCTTCGCGATACATTCTAAAGACCCATATACTTTGATTAGTCATCGTGCGTCATTTGTATGTTTTGAGAAACGAACAAATGACCACAATCCTTATGTCTTGTCAATATTTTCAATACCTCTCTTTGTTTATCCGAATGTCAATCTCACACATTTCTCATGTTTTCCTTATTGTTTTATGTTGGGATTGAACCATACAAAAGAACAGATGATAGAAAGCCAAAACAGGTCTGCTTTATATGATCCAGAATAAACAGAGTTTAGATTCACTGCTTTATCAGATCTAATTGATTCTCATATCATGGATTTTTCTACGAGTTTTTATAGTAGAAATCTCTTGTTTATATTAGGTCATGTATTTCTCCTCGATTTTTAGTTTGGAGATAATACTTCTTGAGTTTTTGCTCGTTTTTGTTAGGCAAAACTTAAGTACCTGTCTGAAGTAGTATCCTAATTTTTGAAAGGGGAGTTACTTTTTCTGATAAGAGAATCAAGGGGATTCTGGTTGATGATCAGTCAAAATTCAGTTTTAAATGTCCTTGAAAACTTGGTCTTACAGATAAAATTGCTTGTATCATAAGAGATTGTTAGTACAGTATGTCTATGTCTTTGTCTTGTATCGAGTTTGTATAGAATAGGCTAGTGAAACGAAGTATTTATAAGGTTTTTAGTCAAGTTCGCTCATATTGTAAGATGAAGACAAGTTTGGCCGAACTTGACTATGTAAAGTTCGGGCGAACTTCCATCATCTCCAGCGAACGTGTTTTTGTATAAATAGCTAGCTTGTTCATTTCATTTGTAACTTCAGAGATTTTGTCACGACAGAGGCGAAGCTCTGTCAAAGTGTTTCCAGGATCTTTAACGTTGAATATTAATGAAACGATTATTAAAAATGAAAGAAATGAGTAGAAGATGAGATGATTTCGGTCCAATGTCTTTAAATTAGGCCAATCCTGCTCTGATACCACTTGTAGGTCCGTTATACGGATCGTTCGGGCACTAATCTGACAAACCTAAGGTAAACTTGCTGAATCCGTTTGCTTAGGCGACACTGGATACACTCATTTGTTTCTATTTAATCACCGTTTCATTAATATTCAACGTTACAGATCCTGGAAACACTTTGACAGAGCTTCGCCTCTGTCGTGACAAAATCTCTGAAGTTACAAATGAAATGAACAAGCTAGCTATTTATACAAAAACAAGTTCGCTGGAGATGATTGAAGTTCGCCCGAACTTGACATAGTCAAGTTCGGCCGAACTTGTCTTCATCTTACAGTATGAGCGAACTTGACTAAAAACCTTATAAATACTTCGTTTCGCTAGCCTATTCTATACAGACTCGATACAAGACAAAGACATAGATATACTGTACTAACAGACTCCCCCTTGGATATAGTCTTTGTCTTGATCAGTCTTCCAAATCCTTTATAGTTAGATTGTGATGACGTAGGCAACAGACATATGCATCAACAGAGATATACAACCTCTGTCAAGGTTCTGAAAAGTGTCTGAACACAAGGACGAGCATGTAAACGAAGTTTTGACTGAAAAGGTTTCAAAAGTTAAGCCATTAAAACTGTTGAGAAACATTTGAAAATAGTTTTTCAGAATTAACCTTGCAAATTATCAAATATTTCTTTAAACTTATTATTATCAGACATCACTTTGTGAGGGATTGCTATGAAAAAGGTCTGATTTCTCTACAACATGTCCATACCAAGGATCAACTAGCAGATGTGTTGACAAAAGTACTTGATGCTTCCATATTTGATAGTCTGATATCTAGGCTTGGAATGCTAAACATGGATTAAAAACAATTTTTCTTGTGATCCATGTGTAAATAGCAATAAAATGTTTTAAGAAAATCAGAAATTCATCCTTAAAAATATTTAAAATTGAATTTTTCAATAAATCCTTAAAGTCTGTTCAAAGCTCTGGTAGACATAAAAACAATGTTGAATAAGAAAAACCTATCCACTGATGTGGAACCTCTGATAGTATTAACTGTTGGTCACAACCACTGATAAGTTACTCTATCAGTGGTTAGCCAAACAACTGTCTTCCATTGTCAATCAGAGGTTACACGTGGACAGATGTTATTCGAAAGCTGTTGCATCAAATGCCACGTCATCGTCACTTTTTGAAAACTCTATAAAACCCTATCTCATTCACAAACAGAGTTTTCACTTTTACTGTGCCATTTCAAAAACTCTGAAAAACATTTCCTCTGAAAATCATGGCACCCAAAGCAAAATCAACACAAGAACCTCCGAAACACACTCTTAATATCAAAAATCCACACAACTATCTCTGTACTTTTGAGAAGACAATGAAGAATACAGAATATCATGAAATTATTGATATATTGTCTTCCTCAAAGTACAAGACTCTGTTAACGCACCGATCTATCAAAACGCCCTTCAAGATTTCTGGGCAAATTCTGAAATTGAAAGTCTGAATCAAAAACCTTGGGCAATCACGTCAAAAGTGGGAGGAATCTTGGTTCCAATAATCCCACAGACCATCTCTGAGGGTTTTCAGGTAAACGACCTAGAAGGTAAAACTTCTTACCCCAAAAGTGAGTATCAAATTGTTTTGAAAAACAAAGAGTATAAAGGAGATTTATCAAAGTTAACCATGAAAAAGGGGAAATTTCCACCTCCTATGAAATTTTTGTTTCATACCCTGCTCACATGCGTTTCAAATAAAACAACTGGGTTTGATGAAATACCATTGAAAATTCAATACTTGGGGTATGCCATTTTGTCTAAATCTGATTACAATTACTCCCAAGTATTATTTAATGATTTGGTAACAAACCTAGAAAATATGAAAAACAAAAGGGAAAATGCTTTTCTGCTATTTCCTAGGTTTTTAAGTTATTATCTAAAATAGAAAATTCCAAATGATAGTGCACATGTTCTTGTTCAAGGTGTGCCCTTCCAAATAAATACTTTATCATCTGAAACATATACTCGCCTTATGGCTAAAGAGTCAAAAGTTTCAAAAGCACAAGCAAGGGAGTCTGAGCAAAATTTAGATGAGTCCACATATGTTCCTCAGATTCCAGCTGCTGAGCCCACTACTCTTGGTGACCACAACAGCAAAACCACTACTGTGCAACCCACACCAAAAACCTCCCAAAAAGACCAAAAAGAAACCATCATGTTGGTGTAGAATGTCTATGTCTTAGTCTTATATCGAGTCTGTATAGATTAGAGTTGAATAGGCTAGCAAAATGATGTATTTATGTAGTTTGAGGACAAGTTCGCTTGAGGGGACCATATGTTGTCAAGTTCGCCCGAACTCATAACCCTCATAAGCGAACTTCAACTCCTATAAATAGCTAGCTAGTCTCTCTCATTTGTAACTTTGGCATCTCTGAGGCGAAGCTCTGTCAATTTGGAAACCTAACGTTATATCAATAAAATTGACGTTTAAAATGATTAATTCTTTTCTATTGGTAATCGTGTCGTAATATTTCCGCTATTATGGACATTAGAAATGAAATCTAGGTTCCTATGCATTGAGGATCGATCCTACAAGTGGTATCAGAGCTAGAATAGCCTGATTTGATTGATATCAAGACAAGAACACTTCTAATTCTACTCCATTCTTCTATTTTTCTTAACTTTTACACAAAAATGAAGAATTCACGGTCAAATTCTGTCCAATTTTGAACATGACATGTTAAATACATCATTGAAAAACCCCTAAGAGTTTGGAGACGAAAATCATACGAATTGGTGTCAAATTGTTGCAAAAACCATGTTTTTCAAACACACTTGGATCAAACTTGTTAGCCAAGTTCGGCCGAACTTGTGATAGGAACTAACTTTTTGATGAAATTCTATCAAGTTCACTCGAACTTGAGTGATTTTTTAGGAAATTTAAGATAAGCTCGCTCGAAGTTGCTAAAATTTCATTGATATTTTATCAAGTTCAACCGAACTTGATAAAATTCAAGAAATTTAGCTAAGTTCGCCCGAACTTGCTAGTTTCTTATAAAATCCAATATACAAGTTCGCTCGAGGTTGTCTCAGGGTTATTTTCAAATCATAATCACTAAGTTCGACCGAATTTGTGATTAAAAACCTGAAATTCTTCATTACACTACAAGTTCGACCGAACTTGTAGTAAATCTAACATTTTCAAAAGTTTCAACGTGCTTTCAGCGTACGTGTCTCGATATTCACGATGAATGATATTCAAAGAGCGTTTATGTCCGGAGTGGGTACATCCAATGCCAATGTCATACAGCAAGTCAATCTAGACAACGAAATGGGCACGACTGTTAAACCATCAAAGTTAATAAGCATGGACGAGTACGAAGGATGGAAGGAGAAATTCACGTATTGGGTTCAAGCCATGCATTTCCTAGGCTGGGTGTCGATTGAGAGAGGGTTTACTGTTCCGTTAGACGAACATCAGCAAGTTCTAGAGAAGCACAAGTACTCCACAGTACAGAAAGAAGAATACATTGCTGAGAAAAAGATGATCAGCCTCATTCAACAATATGTTAAAGAGGATATTCTGGTGTTGTTGCCGGAATACACGACTGCGAGAGATCTCTGGCTATCACTGCAAAAGAAATACCAAGGAAGCGCAGAGATGATCAAGAGTAAGAAGGCTCTCATCATGAAGGAGTTTGATATCTTTAACATGTTGAAGGGTGAGACAATGAAACATATGATTGAGCGTTTCTGTCATCTAGAAGTCCAAATGAGAAGACACGGTCTCGAGAAGACAAAACAAGAGTACATCGATAAGCTTGCAGATGCCTTACCTGACGGAGAGTGGACTACTTACCTGATGGTTCTGAAAGAAAGTTCGAATTGGGAATTCTTTAAGCTGTCTACATTCATCGACAAAATCGAAGGTCACTTTGATGGAAGTTCTCAGGAACAAGCTGTCGAGGAGAAATCAATTGATGAAGTGGTCATTGATGTTACTCAAGAAGTGAATGCCGAAAACCTCAACGACATTGCCGATAAAGCTTTAATGGCGAATCTAACCAAGGTAGGTCCAGAGGTAAAGGAAGTTGTCAAAGAACAAGTTGTAGAGGTTGAAAAACCTTGTACAAAATGTACCGAGCCATGTGCTGAATGTGCCAAAAAATCACAAATCATCGTTGAACTCAATGTACATAACGAACATTTCAAATACGATTATCGTACAATGAAGGAAGCGTATGACAAAATGAAAGATGATTATGGCAGGCTCGATAGAAATAATATCGAACAACATGATACTGTAAGGATGTTGAAAGGTACAGTAATGGATAAACAAAAAGCAATAAACATCTATATTAACACCATTGCTGAGACCAAACAACAACTCCAGGACATGAAAATTGAAACAGAACGTGTTCAACAACTTTTAAGAAGTTACACAACTAACGCATATGTCATTGATCACATTCTTCCGACAATTCGATCGGAATAAAAACCTAAAAAGAAAACTGGTAAAGAATACAGCAATGTTACTCCACCCCTATGCGAGAAATACTGTCGCAAAACTGTTGATGGGATGGATAAGGCACTCAACATTGAGTTGTTGTCTGAAAAGAAAAATGAGTTGCCGGAGAACATTGATGTAGTCTATACGAAATCTGATGATGACAATGTGGTAGTGAAAAAGGTGGTTGAAAATGTGTTGAACGATTCCGATGATGGCAGCTTCGAAAGTGCCACCTCGAGTTTGAACAGTTCTGACACAAATTCTGAAGATGACGAGGCATCATCGGAAGATGATCTATGTGATGATCCTAATATTGTAATGTACAAGGTTAAGGATTCTGATAGATTATACTTTAATGACAGTTTTCCGATCCGGAACGTCAAAGAAGATCAATCAGATAAACTGTTCAAGCTAGTTGAAGTCACATCAGATGATCTGGAGAAAAATGAAAAGAAATTCTATTCAAAACCTAAAAGAAACAACTACCGAAGGAATGGTGGTGATCATCCGGAAAATCGGAGAGCTGGGTTGGGATTAGAAGAATCTAATGAACCTGTTAAGAAAAAGTCACCATTTCATGAATACAAAGATAAAAACATGAAATTTGTTTATCGGACGAACACGGTTCATGAGGAGAGTTTGATTGGAAAGCAATCAAACTATGAGTTTAAGAAACAGAAAGAACTTCGAGATAAGGCGAAAGCCACAAGTGGTGTAAAATCCACTAGTGGTCATTCACATGACAACCGGACTTGTTTCAAGTGCAACGAAGCTGGTCATATTGCACGTAAGTGTCCAAAGTCAAAGCTGCCTATCTTCGAAGGAAAGAAAGTTCAGATGTTGTGAAACCAAAGCAACCAGAGTTGTAAAACCTGTAACAATTTTGAAAAGAAATGAATCAAAACCTGAAGTTAAACCTAAAATTGAAAAGAAATTTGAAAACTCAACTTTCAAAATAGGTGAAACTTCTAGGGAAAACGAATCACGGTTTTACATCAAGAAGGCTAACATAAAATCTCAAGCATGGATTGCTAAGAAGAAGTCAACAACATCCGATGTTATTAAGTCTGAGCTTGTAAAGACTAATAACACGAAAGAATCAAAATCTGAAATGAAATCCGAAACTGTCAAAATTACAAGTGGTAACAATTCAAAAGGTAAAAAGAAAGTAAGTTTTGAAAATGTAAATGACAGTGAAGGATCAGATTCAGATTATGAAGATGATTACCAAGCTTTCTATCCAAAACCCAAAACCAAAAAGGCTTGGTCGCGCTCTTTAACTAGATTTTAACAAGTGCAAGGGCTCCAGAGATCCGTACTTTCCATGTGGATTCTGGATAGTGGAGCTTCCAGGCATATGACGGGAATGAAAGCGTTGCTATTCAAAATAATATCTATCAACGGCAGATATGTTGGATTTGCGGGTAATCAGGGTGGAAGGATAGTCGCTGAAGGAGTACGACAATATTTTGAAGTTTCTGAAGGAATGCCCGATACACAGAGCTATCACGGAACGTATAGTTTCTTATAGATCACATACATATCCTTTCTGGATGAACGCAAGCCTCAGTACAGACAAAAAGACCATTATATCATCTATGCAAGTTGGAAACCAGAACAAAGCTATCACTGTTACTGAAGATGATATTCGAAGGATCTTGTAGTTTAATGATGACAAAGACGATCCTATTTTCTTGAATGAGAAGATGATCCGAGGTTGTTTTTTACAGGATGGGCTATAAGGGGAGTGTTAATAAGCTCCGTAGAGAAAGAAATGTTAGATAACAAGGTCAAAGTGTTGGAAAACGAGCGAGAATTTTTCAAAGCCCTAATTAAAAGTTTGCAAGACGCCAATGTAAAGCTGCAAACAGAGACTGCTGATCTAAAATCGATTCAAGCCCTAAATGATCGAAGGTTTACAAGAATGCAGAAAGTATTATCTAACACTCTGGGTATTGATTTCATTACAGAGTATGATCGTTTAGACAGGCAAGTAGCTAAAGAAAGACCTGAGAAAGAGCTAGCAGCAAGTGGCAAAGGAAAAGGGGTTGAAGGAGAAGCTCCTAAATCATCTGAAGCTGCGGAAAAGTTTGTTGAAGAGAATGTGGAAAAAGCTTCTGAGTCCGATATTGCTAAGGTTGACGAATCTGTCAAGCCTTCTGATCCTGTAACTGTTTCTGAAGAAAAGGACGATGAAGAAGCAGAAGATGAGGATAAGAATGATGACGAAAAGAAAGACGACTCTGATTATGAAGATTGGGATAATGATGATGACGATGATGATGATCAGGGAGGAGTTGGTTTGAAAATTAGTGATGCAAAGTCTCTGATGACTTTGATTTTTCTTCTTTATTGGATGATGAATCGAACAAGATGGATGATAAGATTGAGGGGGAGTCAGGGCAAACAGGGCCATCTGATGATGTAGATATGATGAATATTTATAAATCTGCAAAGCCTGTTGCTGCAATGCCAATCAATCCTTTGATACCCATGTTAGAACATAATGTGGAAGAAGGTGAATTTGTGCACAACTATACCAAAGAAGATCTTGCAAAGTTGATTGAAGTTGATGCAGAATCACTAGAGTTTGATTTCGAAGAGGAAGTGTTGAATGTAAATACGTTTGAGCCGAATGATTATCAGTACATACGAATGTTTGAAGCTGATGAATACAACAGAGCTATTGTTGAGGATGGTCTTCGGATGATGAAACAGATCAAACTGCGAAGTACGTCGGTCCTAATAGTGATAGTTTTCCTACATCTGAGGAGATGTACAAGCAAATTGATGAAGATATGTTGAAAGAAAAGATTGAGGAATCTTTACGAGAAAGAAAAGTTCCAAAACCGATGACGAAAGAGGAAATAGCTCAAGCAAAGAAGTCCTGGTTTAAAGAGATGCCGCGCGAACGTAAGTTTCGACATCCTCTAGCATTCTTTACCAGAGATAAAGACGTGTCATTGGGGGATATTCTCAGTTGGGGTTGGTTTAAGGAGTTGAACATATATGCAATCAAAAGGGAATTTGGAGTACAATACTTCAAATATCTGGCTGATTTCAAGACTTTGCCATACTGGGATGTTGAGGAGCTAGTTTAGACTTTGAATGTTACATATCAAATGAAGTTCATTGATTAGTTATTGTGGAAGATGATCAAGTATGAAGCGGTTAAAGGTTTTAGATATTGGAAGCCGTTCATTCCAGGTCGTCGTATTAAAACGAACAAAAAACGGGTGAAAAGGATATAACGTTGATTATGAAACGACCGAGAGCAATGAGAAACATGCCATTGATGCCTATCGAACAAAACTTCTATCCAGTGTTTAAGTGGTGGCAGATAGATCCAACAACATGTGAAGCTGTTATTGTATTACGATTTGAAGAACATTTGGATATTACGAAGGAAAGGGTTGAGATATTGGGAGTTCAGGGTATGAGGGGGTTATAGAGAACGATCAGGATTTTAGACCCAATGTGGCTTGTCAACTGTCCAAGAAGAAGATATCAAGTGCTTGTGCTACAGCAAGATAGTATTCGAGGAATGTGAAAAAGAACAGGCTATGCAGTATCAAAGAGTTGTGAACGTTTGATGCAAGTGAAGTGAATTCAGGGAAGATGTGGCAGACAAGCTGGAGGGAGCTAGAACGGGTTGAATTTCTAAAGGAAGAGAAGCGTCTCGAGGAAATACACGAGAAAGGTAGGGCAGCAAGGCTTAGAAGATTTCAGTATATGAACAAAGTGCCTCCTATAGATCAGATGCCATATCCAAAGCAAGAACGACGAAAGAAGCCATTCAAGAACTTCTTCGGTCGTGTTTGTTAATGTTCATTTGAAGACGGAGTTTTGAAGACTGATACAAGACGAAGACGATATCCAAGGGGGAGTCTGTTGGTGCAGAATGTCTATGTCTTAGTTTTATATCGAGTCTGTATAGATTAGAGTTGAATAGGCTAGCAAAATGATGTATTTATGTAGCTTGAAGACAAGTTCGCTTGAGGTGACCATATGTTGTCAAGTTCGGCCGAACTTGCCTTGGCAAGTTCGCCGAACTCATAACCCTCATAAGCGAACTTCAACTCCTATAAATAGGTAGCTAGTCTCTCTAATTTGTAACTTTGGCATCTCTGAGGCGAAACTCTGTTAATTTGGAAACCTGACGTTATATCAATAAAATTGACGTTTAACTGATTAATTCTTGTCTATCGGTAATCGTGTTGTAATATTTCCGCTATTATGGACATTAGATATCAAATCTAGGTTCCTATGCATTGAGGATCGGTCCTCCACATCAAAACCCACCAAACCTATCAAAAAGGATCTTCTGGAAGATGAGACCCAAAAGTTAATCCAGTGATAACACAAAAGTCACATGAAACCACTGCTGCTACTTCCTCACAGCAGATGGTAGAAAGATCTCCACCCAAGACCATTACTCCTCATGATTCCTCACAAAAGGAACATGTTGTAAGCACAGGGAACCCATAACTGATAACATCACCCTCATTGGAGAGTATGTCAAAATGTCCATCTCCCAGGACAAATCTGCTTTCCACACCACTCTCCACACCTCAAATTACAACAACCACCAGATCACTATTTGAAACCTTTGATAGTCAGTCACAAGAAGGCCACTGTCACCAACACATTACTGTGAGCAAAACCTCTACAATGGCCGTGTCTGACAAAAATCAATTGGTTATCCCACAAACAATTGAGGAGGCTACATCACTTGGATTTCCTGAAATCCTTGTTGATAGTTCAATAGGAGCAGCTATTACAGATGTTGAATCCACTGATTTACATCTGGACAGAAGTTACATATGTAAGTCTCCTTTGAAGGCAACCACTGTTGAGGCTACTTAAGTAACCTCTGCTGCAGTGGGAAGACCCCAGTACCAAGAAAAATGGGCATCTAAGGTTGAAGCAAGTGATAAATCACATGCTTATGATACCCTAGATAAAACTACCACCTTGGGTAGGAGTTCAGATGATCCTGTTAACTTAGATAATGAGCTAAAACATAAGGAATTGATGGATAAAGTCACAAAGATTGAGGCATCAGTGGGAGATATCAAAAATGTGCTGCAACAGATGTTACACTCTGCAAAATCTCAAAACACTGCTCAATCCTCTGCTCAAGCCACCAAAATTGCAACACAAGTGTATCCTCTGCTTCAACAACACATTCAGCATGCTAATCAGTTATATGATTCAAAAGTGCAGACATTCAAAGAAGAAGTTGAGGCAAGGTATAAAGACACACAGGAAGAGCTTAAAGTGATCAAGAGAATTCTCATTCCTGGCACTACCCCTGCACCTATCTTCGAAAGAGTTGATGATGCCAAAAAGGGGGAGAAAAATGACTCTAAGGAAAATATCTCAGTAACTTCTGCTAAAACATCTGTCAAATAAAAGGAAAAGGGAGGTGATGAAACCCTGAAAATTCAAGCAGATGATGAAGATACACAAATGAGGATCGACCAAAGTCATGTCAGGATAAAAGAGAAGGAGATGGAGGGTACGACTGCTGGTCTCAAAACCACTGCTGGAATTAAAAGGCAAACCACTGATAGTTCAATTTTATTGCCTTCCTCATCTCAGCAACCACCTGTCACAGTAGCAGATGTTGATACTACTAAAAGTACAGCAGATGTTACGACAACAGTGGTTTGCACAAATGCTCCTGCACCAAAACTGGTCTATGCTAGAAAAAGAAGAAGAATGGCTACAGTGAATAATGATGACATACCATCTTCACTTGTTGTCCAAACAAATCCAAAACCAGTTATCACCCATTCATCATCACAACAAATCAACTTTGCTGAGTCACTCAAAGGTCAAAATCCAAAAGAAATATTCCCATGAAACATCATATCCCTTCAAGTTGGCAGTAGTAAAAGGAGAAATGCTACAATTCTATGCAGAAGCTGATCCAACCAAAAGAACCTTCCCATCTCTTCATGCTATAGAAATCCCAAGACCATTGAGGATTATCTAAAACTAAAGACTAGGCAAGCCAAAATCATAGCAAAAGAAGAGAGTGAAGGAAAGGGAAATGCTTACTTATCAAGAAGGGAGCAGCTTGAGCTTAACAAGGTAAAGAAATTAGAAGAGTATGCAAGAGAGATAAATGAGAAAATGATTCTGGACTCTCCAAAAGATGATCCTAAACAGAAGCAAAGGGTAAACCTCATCAGATTCATCATGAAAGAAAAACCCTATCAAGCTGAGGAGGACCAGTTTAAAGAGTGGTCCATCCAAGCTCTCAAACAAGAAGCAGAAAGAATTGATAGGATGAAGAAAGACCCTCAAATAAGACAGAATGCACCAGATGGGAAAAATGTTAAGAACCTAAGTGCAGATCTGGTCTTAGAAACAACCATTCAAGCCCTCAACCAAAAGAAGAGGTAGCTGCAGATGGATATGCAAGATCAGCAAAGGGATGCTAACAAAACTAAGCAGGCTATCACTAAGGAATCTTTGCCTGACTTGGAATAAAGAACCATTGAAGCCTTTACCGAATGCTGAAGATCTTTTGCAAAGGCTATCAAAAAGTTCACCTTTTCAATTCTCATCACAAACAACTCATCACCCAAGAAACCCATTGAACTAAAAAATACTAAATTGGCTCTCTGATAAAAAGACCCATGTATTGACTATGCACAGGTCCAATGGGAAAGTTGTTAGTATGCCAAGGAAGGATGCACTAAGCCTGGGTGTAGCTGACCTTCAAGATCTTTTGGAACTACAACTGTGTAGGGATGAGGATGATGAAGATTCCTTGAACTTTGAAACAAAATTAAAAGATCAAATCAAAGAAAAATTGATGAGACATAAAGATCATGAATAAAGAAGAGTTTTGGCGTCATCTGTTCTAGAGGGAGATTGTTGGGATTGAACCCTTCAAAAGAACAGTTGATAGAAGCCAAAAACAGGTCTGCTTTATATGATCCAGAATAAACAGAGTTTAGATTCACTCCTTCCAAAGACCAGCTTCCAAACCACTGATAGTTCTAACAACAGCCTTATGCCGAAGCTCTACCAGTTATAAAGTCTGTTGATTCACCAAACCACTGATGGGTCAAAGGTCTGCTCTTAAGTCAAAGGTCTGCTGGAAGTCAAAGGTCTGATCATCCTTTGAAGAACATCTACCAATGCTTTCATCAGAGTTTTTATCTATCAGCGGTTAGGGTTATCAGTGCTTTACAAACAGAGTTTAGGTTAGGCAGTGGTTAGAGTTTGTTAGTATTGTTAGATGTCATTGTCAAGATGATGTCAGCATAAACTAACAGTGGTTAGATTAGTACTATAAATAGACCGTGCCTGTACTGTTCTATTTAGCTTTTCACATTTTTACACTTTATTGTACAACTTTTCTGTGTGTAAGCTCGGTCTGAGGGGGAGTTTAGTGATTCATACATGTAAGTTATCTTGTAATCATTTCAATCTTTTGGTTAATGAAAACATGTAATGATGAAAACTATTCTCTCGTTGATTGTGTTATAAATGTTTAACTGTTCTTCCGCTGCCAAGTCTTTTTGATTTATCATATTATTATAAAATTGGTTAAAACATTACAATCAATCCAAACTCAGATCCTAACAATTGGTATTAGAGCTTGGTCAGTCAAATTGATCTAATCGTCAATTTGACCTAAAAAGATCAGCTCGATTTCATGATATTGTGCTACTCTTAATTGTCAAAAACTGAGTCGAGATTGGGTAGAAATTCACGATTCATGTGGTTTTTATTGACTTGGAGTCTATGTTGTTTTAGTTTATTGTGTTAGAATCTACGTTGTTTTCAGGATTAATTGATGAAGAGGATCCATATCAGTTCCATAACAATGACTGAGATGAACTCTTAATTCAAAAATTTCTCAGAAGAATTGCTAGAAATCTATCAGATCTAATTGATTCTCGTATCATGGATTTTTCTACGAGTTTTTATAGTAGAAATCTCTTGTTTATATTAGGTCATGTATTTCTCCTCGGTTTTTAGTTTGGAGATAATACTTCTTGAGTTTTTGCTCATTTTTGTTAGGCAAAACTTAAGTACCTGTCTGAAGTAGTACCCTAATTTTTTAAAGGGGAGTTACTTTTTCTGATAAGAGAATCAAGGGGATTCTGGTTGATGATCAGTCAAAATTCAGTTTTAAATGTCCTTGAAAACTTGGTCTTACAGACAAAATTGCTTGTATCATAAGAGATATACAACCTCTGTCAAGGTTCTGAAAAGTGTCTGAACACAAGGACGAGCATGTAAATGCAGTTTTGACTGAAAAGGTTTCAAAAGTTAAGCCATTAAAACTTTTGAGAAACATTTGAAAATAGTTTGTCAGAATTAACCTTGTTATCAAATATTTCTTTAAACTTATTATTATCAGACATCACTTTGTGAGGGATTGCTATGAAAAATGTCTGATTTCTCTACAACATGTCCATACCAAGGATCAACTAGCAGATGTGTTGACAAAAGCACTTGATTCTTCCATATTTGATAGTCTGATATCTAGGCTTGGAATGCTAAACATGGATTAAAAACAATTTTTCTTGTGATCCATGTGTAAATAGCAATGATCCTGCTTCTGTTCTTTTTTATTCGGGTGCCGATAGGAGCTTTGTGTCATAACTTTTGAGCCTTTGCTCTCGATGCCTAGGACGAAACTAGGGAGACCCTTGTCTGTCGAAATAGCCAATGGTGAACCTCTTGTTCTTGATTCTGTTATTCGTGATTGCAAGTTAAATCTCAACAACCATTTGTTTTCTATCGACCTCACACCAATGCAACTCGGAAGCTTCGATATCATTATTGGAATGGATTGGTTAACCAAGCACCATGCTGAAGTTATTTGTTTTGACAAGATTGTTCGTATACCGCTTTCATTGGCGAAACCTTGGAAATCCATGGAGAGAAACCCGCTAGTAACATAAAATTCATGACTTGTACACAAGCCCGTAAGTACCTACAAAAGAATTATGTCGTCTTCTTAGTGCATATTGTGGAGGAGAAAGGCAAGAGCAAGAATATTCAAGACATTCCAATTATTCGAGATTATCCTGAGGTTTTTCCCGAAGATCTACCTGGTTTACCACCGGCACGACAAGTTAAGTTTTGTATCGATCTTGTACCTGGTGCATACCCGATAGCCAAATCTCCTTACCGTCTTGCACCTTCTGAGATGCAGGAGGTATCGAATCAACTTCAAGAATTATCTGAAAAGGTTACATTCGTCCAAGGTATTCTCCTTGGGGTGCTCCTGTCTTATTTGTGAAAAAGAAGGATGGGTCTTTCCGAATGTGTATCGATTATCGTGAGCTCAACAAACTCACGATCAAGAATCGATATCCCCTACCTCGCATTGGTGATCTCTTTGACCAGCTACAAGGTGCTACATGTTTTTCAAAGATCGATCTGCGTTCTGGGTATCATCAGCTTCGTGTTCACGAGGAAGATATTCCCAAAACTGCCTTCCGAACATGATACAGTCACTACGAGTTCACAGTTATGCCTTTCGGTTTGACCAATGCTCCAACTGTTTTCATGGACTTGATGAATAGGGTTTGTAAACCTTATTTGGATAAGTTCATCATTGTTTTCATCGACGACATCCTTATTTATTCTAAGTCTCGAGCCAAGCATGAACAACATCTCCGATTAACAATGGAACTTCTAAAGAAAGAGCAACTTTACGCCAAATTCTCCAAGTGTGAATTCTGGTTGAAAGAAGTTCAGTTTTTGGGACACATTGTAAATGAACAAGGTATTCATGTGGATCCTTCCAAAACCGATGCGATTAAGGATTGGAAAACACCCACTACTCCCACGGAAGTTCGCTCATTTCTTGGTCTTGCTGGTTACTATCGACGATTTATTTCGAACTTTTCAAAGATCGATGTTCCCCTCACTGCGTTAACTCAAAAGAATAAGCCTTTTGAGTGGGGACCTAAACAAGAAGAAGCTTTTCAAACCTTGAAACAGAAACTCTGTGAAACTCCTATGTTGTCTTTGCCCGAGGGCAATGATGATTTCGTGGTTTATTGTGACGCGTCGAATTTAGGCCTTGGTTGTGTTCTAATGCAACGGGATAAAGTCATCGCATATGCGTCAAGACAACTGAAAGTCCATAAGAAGAATTACACAACTCATGATCTTGAGTTAGGAGCTGTTGTCTTTGCTCTCAAAATTTGGAGACACTATCTCTATGGTACGAAATGTGTGGTTTTCACGGACCACAAAAATCTCCAACACATACTCAATCAAAAGGAGTTAAACATGAGGCAACGACGTTGAGTTGAACTACTAAATGATTACGACTGTGAAATTCGCTACCATCCTGGTAATGCGAATGTTGTGGCTGACGCACTTAGTCGTAAGGAACGTGTCAAGCTTCTTTGTGTTTGAATTCGATCTGATATCCAAACACTTATTCTTGAAGCCCAACGCACTTGTGTAGCCCAAGGTTTGTTGAAAAACAAACTACCTCATCAACTCGAACTTCAATTTGAAACGAAAGTCGATGGATTACTCGATAACATGAATCGTTTGTGGGTTCCAAACCAACATAATCTCCGTGCTCTATTGATGGACGAAGCTCAGAAGTCTCGTTACTCGATTCATCATGGTGCTACAAAAATGTACAAGGATCTTCGTACCTAGTATTGGTGGCCGGGTATGAAGAATGACATTGCCTTGTATGTGTCTAAATGCCTTACTTGTCTCAAAGTCAAGGCTGAGCATCAACATCCGTCTGGTTTATTGGAACAACCAGAAATACCAGCATGGAAATGGGAGAACATTGCAATGGATCTCATTACCAAGCTACCGCGCACATCTAGAGGTCATGATGCATTTTGGGTCGTCATTGATCGTTTAACGAAGTCATCACACTTATAGCAATTCGTGAAGATTTCTCTGCTGACAAACTTGCCAAGATCTATGTTGATGAGATTGTGTCTCGTCATGGCGTTCCTTTGAACATCATATCTGACAGAGATGCTCGATTCTCATCTCATTTATGGAAAACTATGCAATCTGCAATGGGGACCAAACTCAATCTGTGCACTGCTTATCATCCTCAAACAGATGGACAATCTGAGAGGACGATTCAAACTCTGGAGGATATGCTTAGAGCTTGCGTGATCGATTTTGGTGGTAGTTGGGATTCGCATCTTCCGTTGGACGGATTCTCCTATAACAATAGTTATAACGCTAGCATCAACATGGCGCCTTTCGAAGCTTTATACGGTCGAAAATGTCGTTCACCTGTATGTTGGAATGAAGTTGGAGAGTCGCAGTTTACTGGACCTGAACTCTTACACGACACAACCGAGAAAGTCAAGAAAATTCGCGATAACCTTCTGACAGCTAGAAGCTGTCAAAAGAGTTACGCGGACAAGCGACGCAAGCCCTTAGAATATCAAGTTAATGACTACGTCCTGCTCAAGGTATCTCCTTGGAAAGGAGTAGTGAGATTTGGAAAGAAAGGAAAACTTGCTCCACGATACGTTGGACCATTTAAGATGGTTGAAAGAATCGGAAAGGTGGCCTACCGACTTGAGCTACCTCCTAAAATCGGGAATATTCACCCAACTTTCCACGTGTCCAACTTGAAAAAGTGTTTAGCCGATACAAATCTCCATATTCCACTCGACGAGATTCATGTTGATGATACTATGCATTTTGTCGAGAAACCATTGGAGATAATGGACCTTGAAGTCAAGAAACTTAAGCGAAGACGAATTCCAATTATCAAAGTTCGCTGGGAATCCAAACGTGGCCCAGAATTTACTTGGGAACATGAGGATCAGATGAAAGCGAAGTACCCACACTTATTCTCACGAGTTTCCTCTAATTAAATTTCGGGACAAAATTTCCTAAAGTAGGGGAGACTTTGTGATGATCCAAACACGTAACAATGATGAACAAGTTATCGATAAATGACATTTTATGTTGTATATGTGAATATTGTCTATTTATTATGTTATTTGCACACGATCAATTCTTGCACAATTTCAAACTCTTGAATCGCTTCTATAAACGAAACCGGTAAACCGACACGCAAACGAAACCAATTTAACGCAACATATGTTCCGGAATAGTGACATAAGTTAAATATACCTTAAATAACCTTTACATAACTTAGAAATAAGTTTTGAAGGGTTTGGTATGCAAAAAACAAGCTTATTCGATCTCAGGGACTATTTACGACAAACTACGAAAGTCTACCGATTCTCGCAGCAATGCACACTCTGGAACAAGGTCTTAAGCTAAACATACCCTAAATACCCTTAACATAGCTTAGAAATAAGTTTCGAGGGCTTTGGTATGGCAAAAATCACACTTTTGTAACTTCAGGGACTATTTTGCAAATTTCGCAAAACTATGCCTTTTTGCGTATTTCGATATCTGCAACGTGTACGGACATTCAAAAAAATTTTCTAATCATTAATATATTATATTATAGAGATTGGAATGCGAAAAATCCGTTCGTTGCGCATTTACGGTCATGCACGCGTTCGTTATGATTTTCGTCGTAATTAACCGAAAACCACAACCGTACGACCAAAGGAACCGACCTCTGGAATATTTTTGGCCACATTTCAAGTTCCCTATACTTTAACGTCCTTATGGAGCTTAGAAATGGGGTTAATAGGTGTTAGAAGTGCCTGAAACGCGACGAAACGAGTGCAGGGACCATTTCTACCAATTCTGAAAGTTGTGGCCAGCTAGGGGCCTTACGGACCGTAAGACCATAGCCCGTATGGTCCGTAAGCCTTGCCCAGCTCACCAGAAATGTGGCAGCAGCTTGTTAATTGGTTCATTGACTCACCTAACGACCTTGCCACCCTTGTTTCTGCATTTGACACATATGGGACACTAAGCTAACATGTGGGTGAGTCATGAGACACTTGTCTTGATCCTATAACATCAAGATACCTATAAATACCCATGTGTTCTTCATTTTTGAAACCTTTGATCACTCATTTTCTGCTACCAACTGAAGTTGCAACCATCTCTGGAGTTCTTCTGAGTTCCTTAATTATTCCTTTGATTTTGTAAGTGTTCATTCATGTCTTGATTCAATTCTTGTAGTTTAATTGGATTAAAAGTCGAAAAGTTTGACTATTGTTTGACTTCCAGAATTGATCATATATTGATCAACATAAAGTCCAATTAAAACTTGCAATATGATGGTAATCAAGGTGATTATGATCTGTATTGATCATACCTACTGATTCCTATCATTTCTAGTCATTTTGACAAGTCAAAGTTTCGGTCAAAATGTGATTTTTGCGCATTTCATGACGGATCTAAATTCGGGTGTCAAAACAGTTTATTTTGATGCCAAAACTCTTTTATAAACTTATTTAGACATGTCAAAACATGTCGAAATCGTCACTCTTATTTTAGTGCTTGTTTAGAGTCGTAAGTTGAACGGCTTGACCACCGCTTTGACTTTCGAATCTGACACGTTTGGTGGATCTTTGGACCCGACCAAATACGTATTTATGACCCTAATTATAAAGGGAATAACTCTCTAAGGTTATACCTTATGGTCATGTCTTTTTGTTAGTGTTATGATAACTAGTGGTTATGATCTTTAATAATGACAAAAATGCCCTTTTCGCAAACAAATCAACTATAAGCACATGTTACATAAATTTTGACATGTATTCTGATCAAATAACATTTTCAAACATATTTAGGCATTAAAGACTTATCATAACACCTATCTAACCATCCGAATGCGTAGTTACGCAAATGACTCGTTAAATTGGCTTAAACTACCTTAACGGGTCATAACGGGTCAAAAGCACTTAAAAAACTTTCCAACTCAGACAGTTAACTTATTAAACCATGTCATATGAGTCCCAATACTCATTTGGTTTATAAGATATCATTCTATCAAAATCCTCGGATTTCAAGTTTCGATATTTACACAATTATCCGATTTTAGGACACGCTTGATTTCTCGGACATTTGAGCTTGTTTGATCTTTGATTCAAGGTTACAATAGAAATCACATGTGAGTACACAGTCCCCTCTTTTATGTTTTATAATGTTTTGGGATGATTCATATGTGCTAAATGTTTTCAAGTTTTCAAATGCAAATATTATGGTTTATATAAACAATACGATTTCAATAATGTGAACGAACTTGTTGGTGCGTTATATTCATAATAAGAATGACATTCATTAACAATGGCCAAGCCGACAAGTAGTATGTTATGGTACCATAGGATCTGACAAATCCCGTTATCGGGCTATTCACTGGAATTTGGTGGATAGTTTGGGGTAACGACAGAATCTGTTATTTTTAACAAACCCTTTGGTGGTTTGTTAGTCGATTTAAAGATACCCTTTGGTGGTATAGATGAGTCACACAGGTTTGAATGTATTCACGAAACCACCAAAAGTTTTCGCAATTAAAACAAGGACAATTGACGAACGGTTTATAAACACGGACGATAGACGAATGGTTTTATGACATGGACGAATGACGATTGGTTTATAACAAAAACGAATGGCGATTTATTTATAACACGAACGATTGATAACACGGACGAAATGGACGATTGGTTTATGGTAAGTGATTAGATAACGAGACGGTTTAATATAATAAAAGCATGGTGGATACGCCGCTGGTACTTCCTATATATAAGTGCTTTTATCATATTCTATCCGTGGCGTTATTTAGATCACTTGGATGAATATTTTCAAATGATGTCACGCAACGATGTTTACAAAATGATATAAACCATACGAGTTTTCTTCGAGGACGATTTACTACTTGGTTTACGAAAACAAATGTTTTAATACAAGGTTTTCACTACTCGACTCTAGTAGTCGTGTAAGGTAATGCAATATGTTACATGCCATAAATCTGACTTACTCACAAAACCTATGTACTCGCCGGCATTCTTTTATGCTGACTCGTTTTCACATATGTTTCAGGGAACAATGCTAGATGATACTGATGCGTGCTCATGTAGGACCGGATGTGGACTTTAGTGCCTATAAAATATGAAAGACAATAATTATGCTTGTTCGTTGTTTGTTTAAGTTTGGTTGAAAGTTCTAAAGCAATATGACAATATAATCTATGTTTAATATCCAATAAAAATAAAACTTCCAATGCCTTGTGTTGTTGAAATAATCTGTTAGCGTGACTCCCCAAGTGTTTCCGCCGCGTGTTGTTTTACGCGATTTGGGTGTTACAATATCCTTCTTCAAGGAATCAAGCTCTGCTCGCATTTGCTCTTGATCAAAGAATAAAGAATTAAGATCAGCAATCTCTTTATCTCTAAGAAGAAGAGTCATTCTGGTCTCTACCTCTTTCTGTTCACTACGTTCCCTGTGCGAACGTGCTTCGTCAGCTGCTGCAATGGCATCTGTTTTCTCTTTCTTCAATTTCTCTATTTCATTACACAGAGATATTTTTTATTATTATCACGTTCACAAGCTTCCAACCAACACTTGCGATCCTCAGCATATTGCGCAACAGCTGACTCAGCCTTTTTCTTCCACCCCAAGGCAAACCACTCTTCCGTATTCTTCTCCTCTTCAAACTTACATCGCTCCGCCTCTAAATATAACGACATTATATTCACCTTCTCACTTTCAATACCAACTTTGAATTTGGTAGTCTCAAACTCATCCCAACCCTTATTCATTTTGCACCATTCGCGCACTATTCTGTCGGTAACAGAGGAGGCCAAGGCTGTTTCTTGCAAGTTGGCTTGATAGATTTGCTCATGATTTTTTCTCTCTTGGGTTTTTACCTCCGCCAGATGTCACACCCCAACTGATGGCGGAAACATCGAGGCGGGACGAGTTGCGACAATATTTAGATAAATCTGATTTCATTTCACAACAATATTCAATACATTAAAAGGGAAATTCGAATAACAACATAAACTTGGCAAGATTTGATACAACAATATTAAACCTAAACGTCTAAATGTGTATCTAACGTCCTTGCTACTTTGATTTCATAGCATCATCTCCATCAACCTGTAACATGTTTTAAAATAACAATTCAATGCAAAAGCAAAGGCGAGTACATAAGTTTAAGCATAGAATACGTATAAGAATAAAGTTTAAACAAATCCTCATGGCAACTATGATTTTTACAAGAGCATATACAAGGCATGCAATACTACTAGTCAAACCCTTAACGCAAACACGATATTTTAACATGGCCTCTAGATTTCATGAGGAGGGGGATGTGTTACTTCCTATAGCGCTATACATGTCAAACGTAGACTAAAATAGTTAATGACTAAGGTATTACATAAAGAATGTCCAAGATATAATCATCAATGTAAACGATTCCAGTATTCATGGATATAGGATTGTTTGTGCATTTCATAAAGTTTGTGCGTTGTGATTTTTGTATATGGAAACATGTTACACCCAAAAGTGTTATAAACGAAAAGTGGGTCGAGTGTACTCATGGTTTTGCTAAGTCTTCTTAACTTGACAAGTCCGTGAAGGTAGTTGTTTGATGAGATGAACGCCGAGTTATCCTACCAGAGGAAAACGAAGGCGTATGAGTATTTTGGGGATGATGATGGAACATTCGGATTTAAGATTCAAAATGGCACAATGTATATGGAACGGAAAATAGTCACTAAGGTATTAGCACTTGTCTTTGACACTATAATAATCCATAAGGATTGAGTATGTATTCATAGGTTCAAGACCTTTTAGAATCGTGACAAGGGACTATACACATGAGTGATAAACTTAATAACTCGATAGATTATTATAGTCATTATCAAGGGTTCGGTTTTAAGGGTTATATTATAGTCCATAGGTACATATATAGTTATATAATCTTGTAGGAGGTGGGAGGATAAACCATCCACTTTGGTACCTCTAAGTATCATGTAAGTCAAGTAGGAGGTGGGAGGATTAACCATCCACTTTGGAACCTCATATGATGTTCATCACTACACAAGTTACCATAGGTAACAAGGAGGGTTCTAGAACAATACCATGAACAAGAATGTAAAATAGAAGAATGTAAATGTGTTACCATGATACCAAGTAGCCAAGTAAGCTACAACCCGGGGAGCCGACGTCGACACAAGTCGAAGGCTAGGCGGGGTTGTGTTACTTTGAATCTAGCAAACTACTTGGGATAATGATGAAAATCATCAAGTGATGTGTGGTCTCTAAGTTAGGATAGCCCAAGCTAACCAAGGTGGACACACTATCATCAAGCTCTTGGCTTGGCATCACTTGTGAGCTTAAAGCTCTTCCAAAACAGAAAGTTTGGAGTGTTTAAACACTCTTGTTTACATGTACTACAACCTTGGTTAGTCTCACTAATCATAGATTTGATTAGGAGCTCAAGAACAAAAGATTGGATGAAGAAATGATAAGTTTAAACAAGTTTTGAAAAGATTTGAACACAACAGAAAGTTTTGGACACGTTGGGAGCATTTCCAGGTCTGGATTCTCCATAGAGAACCCTTGGATTCAATCCCAATGTTTATCCAAGTATTTAGGAAGAAGAATCAAGCAAAAAGAACAAGATTTGAGCAAGTTATGCTCACTTTTGTGCAAGAAGATGAATCTGCCCAGATTTCTGGTTTGCAAGAGTTCACGAGAATTAGTATTGTTTTGATTGCGATAAACGTGTGAGTTGTGTAACGGTTCGAAACAAATAAGGTAACAAGTATAAAATAACATAAAAATTGACATAACATGAAAGATTGGCTCAATAAAACATGGGATTGTTTCGGGTAGAGAACGTCGACTATTCCAAAGTGATTCGTAAGATCTTTCGAGTTAGGGAACATGCTTTGGCCTAATAGGTAAAACGCTCTCGTCGAGAAGCGATTAACGACATTTTACCCTTCCAGTTACTACATGTCCCTATTCGATAGAAAATTCAAGACTTTGGCGAGATTGAAAATCGAGGAACAAGACTAATTGACAAGGTACGGGTTTGACCCCTAACTTGACAACATCGTACCCTAAGTGTGGTTTGCTTCTTACTAAATGAGGAGCATATTCCGACTCGTTTGTAAGATCCACTAGAGTATGAAATGGAAGTTTCCATCAAGATGTGGATATCACTCCAAACTTGATGGTATAACTTCTTGAAAAATCGATACGCGGAATGAGGGATCTCACAAAAAAATGTAAGTCATTGGACCTATCTTGGTGCAAATCGCCTCGTTTGCATCATGAGTGTCTTCAAGTCTTCAAGTGTATTGTGTAAAATGTCTTTGGAGAGACATTATGTAAATTTTAAGACCAAAAGATAAGGAAGAAGTAACGAGGAAGGATAAAGTTTAAGCATAAAACAAGAATGGTAAAAAAATGGACACTTAAACTATAGACTAGGTTGGACATGGAAATTCTGCCTAATTCCCTATAGTTATGGCTCTGATACCAATTTGTCACACCTCAACCGATGGCGGAAACCTCGAGGCGGGACGAAATAGATTGCTCATTGCACATAAATACTAGTTGCGACAACATTAGAATAAATCGGATTTCATTTCATAACAATATTCAATACATTACAAGGGAAATTCAAATAACAACATAAACTTGGAAGATTTGATACAACAATATTAAACCTAAACGTCTAAATATGTATCTATCGTCCTTGCTACTTTGATTTCATAGCATCATCTCCATCAACCTGTAACTTGTTTTAAAATAACAATTCAATGCAAAAGCAAAGGCGAGTACACAAGTTTAAGCATAGCATACCTATAAGAATAAAGTTTAAACAAATCCTCATGGCAACTATGATTTTTACAAGAGCATATACAAGGCATGCAATACTACTAGTCAAACCCTTAAAGCAAACACGATATTTTAACATGGCCTCTAGATTTCATGAGGAGGGGGATGGGTTACTTCCTATAGCGCTATACATGTCAAACGAAGGCTAAAATAGTTAATGACTAAGGTATTACATAAAGAATGTCCAAGATATAAGCATCATTGTAAACGATTCAAGTATTCATGGATATAAGATTGTTTGTGCATTTCATGAACTTTATGCGTTGTGATTTTTGTATATGGAAACATGTTACACCCAAAAGTGTTATAAACGAAAAGTGGGTCGAGTGTACTCACGGTTTTGCTAAGTCTTCTTAACTTGACAAGTCCGTGAAGGTAGTTGTTTGATGAGATGAACGCCGAGTTATCCTACAAGAGGAAAACGAAGGCGTATGAGTATTTTGGGGATGATGATGGAACATTCGGATTTAAGATTCAAAATGGGACAAAGTATATGGTACGGAAAATAGTCGCTAAGGTATTGGCACTTGTCTTTGACACTATGATAATCCATAAGGATTGAATATGTTTTCATAGGTTCAAGACCTATTTGAATCATGACAAGGGACTATACACATGAGTGATAAACTTAATAACTCGATAGATGATTATTTAGTCATTATCAAGGGTTCGGTTTTAAGGGTTATATTATAGTCCATAGATACATAGATAGTTATATAATCATGTAGGAGGTGGGAGGATGAACCATCCACTTTGGTACCTCTAAGTATCATGCAAGTCAAGTAGGAGGTGGGAGGATTAACCATCCACTTTGGAACCTCATATGATGTTCACCACTACACAAGTTAACATAGGTAACAAGGAGGGTTCTAGAACAATACTGTGAACAAGAATGTAAATGTGTTACCATGGTAGCAAGTAGCCTAGAAAGCAACAACCCGGGGAGCCGACGTCGACATAAGTCGAAGGCTAGGCGGGGTTGTGTTACTTTGAATCTAGCAAACTACTTGGGATAATGATGAAAATCATCAATGATGTGTGGTCTCTAAGTTAGGATAGCCCAAGCTAACCAAGGTGGACACACTATCATCAAGCTCTTGGCTTGGCATCACTTGTGAGCTTAAAGCTCTTCCAAAACAGAAAGTTTGGAGTGTTTAAACACTCTTGTTTACATGTACTACAACCTTTGTTAGTCTCACTAATCATAGTTTTGATTAGGAGCTCAAGAACACAAGATTGGATGAAGAAATGATAAGTTTAAACAAGTTTTGAAAAGATTTTAACACAACAGAAAGTTTTGGACACGTTGGGAGAATTTCCAGGTCTGAATTCTCCATAGAGAACCCTTGGATTCAATCCCAATGTTTATCCAAGTATTTAGGAAGAAGAATCAAGCAAAAAGAACAAGATTTGAGCAAGTTATGCTCACTGTTGTGCAAGAAGGTGAATCTGCCCGAATTTCTGATTTGCAAGAGTTCTTGAGGTTATTTGAGGGAGATTAAGGAGTTGTGAAAGTGTAAAATGTGTGGAGAGGACATGGGTTTTATAGGGGAATGAGTTAGGGTTGATTTGGGGGTGTTTAATGATGCTTTGGAGGTGATTGGGTGAGGAGATGTGGTGTGGATCTGTGCACAATCGCGAGCCAAAACAAGTATGACCCGCCCAGATACCCTTACGGGCCATAAGGGTATCACCTTGTGTTCCGTAAGGACCGGGCCGAGACACATTTTCTTATTTTGTTGCTTTGTTCAATTTTGATGGGGCTAGAACATTTTTAAGGACATTATATGATATGTTAAGGCATTATAAGTATAAATAACATGTTGTAACATAGGTGTAAGTATAAAATGAATACGATTAAGTATGAATATCACGTTTAAGTCCCGAATAAGTATAATATCACGTTTGCAAGTCGTCACACACGATTACGAGTATGAGTTTCATGAATACGATCACGTGTTTAAGTGTATGAATAAGTACAAGTATAAAATGATTATGAACAAACATTACATGAATAAATGCGAGTTTTCATTATGATTCAAGTCTCATAATACAACGTTACATCTACAATTCGAATACGAGATACAATGTCTTCCGAAAATAGAAATACAATACAAGCTAGCTATAAATAGAAAGTACGAAAACGTGAGGCGATACAGTCTCCCCTCCTTTAGGAAATTTCGCCCCGAAAGTTAGGAAGATGCAACGAAGAGATGCAGATACTTAGTCTTCATATCACTCTCGAGTTCCCAAGTATACTCGGCGCCACGTTTTCCTTCCAATCGAACCTTGAAGATAGGGATTTGACTGCGCCTTAGTTGCTTGACTCCTCGGTCCATGATTTCGACCGGTTTTTCCTCAAAGTGCAATGTATCGTTAATTTGAAGATCTTCGAGCGGGACTTGAAGTCCTTCTTCAGCTAAACACCTCTTTAGATTTGAAACATGAAACACAGGATGAACATTGTTGAGCGTTTGTGGTAGGTCCAGTCGGCACGCTACCTTTCCAATTCTCTCGAGGATCTTGAAAGGACCTACATAGCAAGGAGCGAGTTTGCCTTTCTTACCAAAACGGACAACGCCTTTCCAAGGTGATACCTTGATAAGTACTTGTCACCTATATTAAATTCCAAGGGCTTGCGTCTTTTGTCAGCGTAGCTCTTTTGTCGGCTTCGTGCTTTCAGGAGATTGTCACGTATTTGTAAGATCTTGTCCGTCGTCTCTTATATTAGCTCGGGACCGGTGATTTGTGCGTCTCTAATCTCGTGCCAACAAATAGGCGAACGGCACTTGCGACCATACAATGCTTCAAATGAGCCATTTGAATACTAGCGTGGTAACTATTGTTGTACGATAATTCAACCAAGGGTAAGTGCGAATCCCAATTGCCGCCAAAATCGATTACGCATGACCAAAGCATATCCTCCAAAGTTTGGATAGTACGCTCGGTTTGACCATCAGACTGAGGATTGAAAAGTTTGCCAAAGGCGAGAGGTGAAACGAGCATCGCGATCAAAGATAATATCAAGAGGAGTACCATAACGACTAATGATTTCACTCGTGTAGACACGAGCCAATTTCTCGACTTTGTAATCTTCACGAATGGCGAGGAAATGTGCAGATTTGGTCAAACGATCGATGATAACCCTAATGTGGTCGTGACCAGAAGGAGTACGAGGCAATTTTGTGATGAAATCCATGGCTATGCTCTCCCATTTCCAGACAGGGATTTCTGGTTGTTTGAGCAAAGCAGAGGGACGTTGATGTTCTGCCTTGACTTTGGAACACGTAAGACATTTGGACATGTAAAGAGCGATATCACTTTCCATTCCAGGCCACCAATAGGATGCACGCAAATCATGGTACATCTTATCAGCTCAGGATGAACGGAGTATCGGGATTTGTGGGCTTCATCCATCAAGGTAGTCCAAAGATTGAGACGATCGGGAATCCAAATGCGAGTATGGTAGTAAAGAATACCATCAGGCTTAGCTTCGAGTGGGTTTTCGACTCCACAATTCAATTCGCTATCGAGGTTACCCTCGTTAATGATGGTAAATTGTGCTTGTCGAATCAACTAGTTGAGTTTTCCCACGATTTGGTAGCAACGAACACTCTTAACATGAGTCTTACGACTGAGTGCATCGGCTACAACATTCGCTTTACCAGGGTGGTAACGAATATCACATTCGTAGTCGTTTAACAATTCTACCCAACGACGTTGACGCATGTTGAGTTCCTTTTGATCAAAGATATGTTGGAGGCTCTTATGGTCGGTGAAGACCGTACACTTTGTACCATAAAGGTAGTGTCGCCAAATCTTTAATGCAAAAAAAACTGCACCAAGTTCAAGGTCGTGAGTAGTATAGTTTTTCTCATGAATTTTGAGCTGTCTCGACGCGTAAGCGATTAATTTGTCTCATTGTATGAGAACGTAATAATAATAATCGAGTAGGAGCATTAATAATAATCCCAAGGTGTCTCCTCGGGGAGAATATGAGACTCTTCTTAAGGATTGTCAAAAAATGAGTCAAAATCTTGACCAGAAGAGGAAGGACCGGTTCCTTTCGTCTTACCTTCAGAAATCACCTTCTCAACATGAGAGATGGTTGAGGATGGCTTCTCTTGCGCTTCAACAGTAACTGTTGCCTCAACATTTGAAGTAAAGGGGGCAATATTTTTTACCTGCTAGCCAACAGGATCTTCATTGGATGTTTTTGTTTGCTCTTTTTCGAGCTCAGTTTCTTCTGACATTTCAGGAACAAATGGCTCTGCGCCACTATCCATCGCATCTGGCTTTACTCACCCTCATTTAAGTTTTCAACTTCTGGTTGATGCGCGGTAGGGACCGAAGATGATGATGTCTACGCAACCTTCACAATTTTTTCTGTAGACAAAACAGCAAATGAGAAAAGTTCGCAATGAACGAAAGAAATGTTTAAAGATACCAGGAGAAATTTTTCAGCAAGAGCATCCTAGTTACTTTTCTTCCCGATTCTGGCCCTTGATATTTTCTTTGGTGGTGGGACTGGTGGTTCAGAATCTACATCTTTCCTTTTCTTAGATGAGCGATGCACCAATACATCTGGACTTAAAGGTACATCAACGGGCTCATCAGGGTTCGCCGCAGGAATATCGGCTGCATCCTTTGGCTCAGCTTTAGGTTTCTTTAAACCTACAGGCGCAAGACCTTCTAATGAGTCAGACACCACCACGTATCACACCGTGTACCAGATACGAGGTGAGTACCTTTCTTGACCTCTGCCTTAAAGGTTTCAGAGGCTTTAGGCACAGCAACAACAGGTTTTTTGGGCAGCGAAACTGTAAGAGTAGGTTTCTTCTTCTTCTTTGAATCTGGGCCTACGCCCAAGTTTGATAAATCACCTACTTGGTTAAACAAAAAAGGCAAAACACACCATAAGTTATATTGCAATATTACTCAAAACTTAACATTAGTTAGTGGTAATATTGCAATAGTAACTCAGACCTCATTTAAATCAAGCTTACCAGCAGTAGAGGAAGGTTGTGCATGAAGCCCTTCTATCTTGGGAAGTTCAAAATTTCCTAGGATTTGCTTGAACCAGGGTTCCTCATCCGCACCAACCGACATCACTTCCATCTTACCCTCGTCTCTTTTGAATGAAACCAAATACTGGGAAGTAAGTGCAACGAAGCAGCAATGTGATTACTGCATATACAAGGTCTAATATACTGGTATTGTCAATAATAACTTACCAACACCTTCTTCAACATATACTGGCTTCTCACGCCGTTCCGCCTTCCAGAGCATGCTCATCCCAGCAGCAACCAGTTCCCTTTCCGGCAGCACAATGTTGGGTACATCCTTTAGATCCTGATACCACACCTCGTTGGTGGGAATGGCCTTCGTCTCTAACTCAATCTCTTCTCCTCCTCGAAACGTCATCTTCATCGGTATCACAGCAGCCTTGATGTAAACGAATTTCTTCTTCCAATCATGGTATGACTTGGGAGGAACAAGCAATAAACTTTTCGCTGGTAACCGTTGTTGAAACGAGTAGAAACCTAGTGAACAGTGTAACTGATAAAATACTCTGAATCTATCAACGGTGGGAAGGATGTTCATCGATCTGCAAATAAATTCAAAATGCCGAATCCGTACCATTCCCATCGGGTTCAACAAGGATCTCTAAAAATTAGTGAGTCACCGGAATTCGGAAATTGCCTTCTGCAATATAATCCTAGAACAGGGTAATATACCCTGCCGGAGCATTCGCCGCAGTGTCTGTCTCACCTGGGTATCTAGCATCCCATCCCTTCGAAAACTTGAACTTAACAACAAGGTTATCAAAAGCATTCCGACTCCATTTCAATGTCGGTAGCGATGATGTTGACGACATCTCCGGTATATCTTCAGGAGTGGCACTAGTGGCCATGAATATATGACAGATCTGATATGAGTATCAACTGATCTTGATTCAGAGTAGAAGAAAGTGTTTGCAGAAGTTAGAACAAGAAAGGGCAAAAGAAATTCTATGAAAGCACAAGAATGATGGTTCGTGAAGATAGGGTTTTTATAGGCATCGCAATTAATGCTTGGAAATCCATGTGACAGTGGGTCACTTTTTTCAAAACCCTAGGTATGAAAAGGGGCGTGTGGGGAACAGTAACCGTCCCCACGCGCGCGTGTGCTCGCCAAGGGCCGTCATGCAATTAATGTTGTATTTTTGACACTATTGACAGCTGTCGCACAGTGCTCAGAACGTCATCATAAAGCACGTGCTTTTCACCAACCACCTGACACAGTCATGTCACAAAGACAACTTGCTTTCAAAATTCAAATCCTTATACCCTATCCATTTGAGAAAACAAGTAGCTGGTTCTTAATAGCCATGCAACTATATAACAACATTTTATTTAGTCCAGTACTCCACCTCTCCGCCACAGCGCATCGGAGCAACAATGGACTGGGGGGACTTGAAGGGGTATGGTCCCAAAACCTTGCACCAAGCGAAAGACCAACCCATTATTATAACAAAAGCAGACCTTGCGCAAACTGTATTACAAGGAGAAAAGTTCTTTCTTCCATGCGCTGGGCATCTAAGATAAGAAACAATCATTTAACTACCCTGCGCGGGCTCGCGCAAGGGAACAATTAAGCTTGAATATGTTCTATATCAGGGGACACCCACGCACAAGGAAGATAAGAAGAACAGAAAGGAATCTTTTCTGTTACAACAGAAAGGACACGTGGCAGCATTTCAGAGGGAAACAGCTGTAAAATGTACTAGAAACAATTAAAGATCAATCGTGCAAAGGCACCATGCAGTTGTAACCGAATGACACGTGGCATCATCTGAAGCAGTCAGTTGGATCACGGTGATAGCATGCTTGCAGATTAAAAACAGAATGACCTCACGGTGCCACGTGGCCATTCCCCAACCGTCGATGAAATGTCGATCCGTGTGCATTTAACGTCTAACCTAATACTTAACAGAATGGCAAGATTCCGTTAAGTTTTACTCTCCTACAGTTTGGCGCCCAAATCCGGTTATAAATAAGTAATTGCAGGTGTGAGCAATGGTATTGACTCTCACTTACTCTCTCTCTTACTTCACTTTAACTATTCTGATCAACTTGTACTTATTCTCATGCCGGAGGGTGGTCATGGAGAGAACCCTCATTCTTCCCGTGGTGAGTCTAACGGTGATTTGTTTTGCAGTGTTTATCGGAGATCTAGTTTGATACGGCGAACAATCGGAGGATTAACCTTTTATGCAGAAACGCTCACAACAGATCTGAATTGATTCCGATCAATTAGATCTGGCGTTTCTTCAACATATATGGCCCGTAGGCACCACATCACCAATGGATGTTTATATTATAACCCGTAGGTAATACACCACTAATGGATGTTAAATGATTATCATCATAATGATGATATTAGTCTTGATCACACCGATCATTTAGACTTATAATATTTGAATCATAGCTCGAATACCTTGATGGCTAGTGTGGTTCCTCATATCACACTGCCAGGAGTGTTAATATTACTTGAATATTAACATAGAATGATGTCTTAAAATGGTTTGACAGATTAGCCATGATCGCATTGACCATAGAGGCTTGGAGGATTGAACATAGTTCACTACCTCTAGATAGAAGGGATGATCTTCCTTAACTATCATGGTAGAAGGTTATTTCATCTTAACTACCATTTGTTTCTTTTCCAATTAATGTGACTTTATCACTTGGCGAGTGTAAGCCATAAAGAAGATATTTTGGAAAATTATAGCGGAGCGAAAAAATCGAGTTAAAATCGAGATGCTCATTTGAACAAAGGAAGCATCGAGTACTTTCAAAATTAAATTCCAAATTTCATTAAATAAAGATGAAGATTACTTATTTTGCCTTAAACAGGTCTTTTTAATACTAAACTTTGTCCTCGCAGGGACTAAAATAAGAAAAACATACCCACGCAGGGGCTTAAAAGAAATACAATGTCCTCATAGGGACTTTTGGAAAATAAAACATAAATCAAGATGCACTATTCATCCTTTTTCCCTTTCACCTCCTTACAGAGTTTCTTGAAGAATTTGGTTGCCTTCTTCTCTGATTTCTCAACTTGCTGCTGCATTTGCTTGATCCGATCTAAGGCCTCATTAAGGGCCTCGAGCGGTACCTATGGTTGACGTTGTGGTTGAGGTGGTGATTGTGGTTGAGGCATAGCCGGGTATGGATATCCATAAAGTGGATATCCAATAGCTGCGTAAGAGGAGTAAGGATGTGGATAACCCGGATGGGGAGGTGGGTAAAGCGCGTTGTACATAGCTGCTTCAAGATACGGGTCGTATGCAGGAGTAGCAATATCAGCGTCATATCCAGGTAAATTTGGATAGATGGGAATCGGGTTACCTAAACCCGATGGTGGTGGTCGAACTGCCGGTTGGGACATCGAATCAGCAATAGGTTGTGGGTTGGAACCGCCACAGGTGAAGTGTTTGAGGGTCCACCCATTTGTGGATCCTCAAGGATAACAGGGTAAGATGGTGGAAAAGGTGGTAGTGAACCCGACCTTTGACCAGCACGCACTGACATGCGTGCACCACGCCTCCGACATGGTTGTGATGATCCAGGTGGTGGTTGAGGTTGTTCCACCTGTTGCATGTGTTCATCCTTGATTTGAGGATGTGGTGATGGAGCATGATGAGGAGGGGTGTTATGGTAGGAAGGTGTATTGTAAAAGTTGTACGTTTCCCACAATTGTTGGAATTCATCGGGACCTCGATAAGGTGATCCCGCTAAGGAATTTGACCCACTGGACAACTCGATCGGATGTCCATACAATCATGTCGGTGGCATTTCAGGATCTGAATCTTCCTCCATGTGTGTGGGAGAGTCAATGGGAGGAGTCTCTGGTGATAGTTGTACATGATCAATAGGATTAAAGTTTAAGAATTCGTAGTGTGATTGGGAATGGTGGGAGTGGTGTGAATGGTGTGAATGATTGGAATGTTGTGAGTAGGATTGGGGTGGTGAGTATTCATGGGATATGGAATGTCGATAGGGTTCCCATGGTGATGAAGAAGAATCACCCGATCCTTCTTATGGATTGTAATTATGTATGTTTGATGATCCTGCCATGGAAAGTTTGATAGATGGTCCTGTCATGGAAGGTCCGCCCCTCATGGGACCTTTTCCCTTGCCTCCACGTCTGAATTTGGGTGGCATGATTCCTTCTCCAAAAACAAGTTAAAACAAGAACGAATAAAAATAATAAATGAACAATGCAATGAATAATCCAAGGTCAAAGCCTAGACTCGAGAGTCTAAGGAATGTGCTATTGTGTATTTTCGAGATTAAACACAAAAGGCTAGTGTTTAATTCACTCGAACGTTGGCTCTGATAGCAACCTGTCACACCCCTATTTCTACGTGAAACCCGGTGGACATGGATGGGGAATATCATTACGTAGTTGATAACATCATAACCAAACAAACACAACACATCGGAAGTCTTGGATTTAAAATACTATTACAAACCGAGTGTTCAAAGTTCAAATAATAATTACAAGGTTTGTAATGTAAGATCCACAGGCGAATCGAAATAAATATATACAAAGTATTTGTTCAACAGACTTCGGGCAACTAAAGACTTGCAAAATCCTCTTAAGTCACTACCAAGCAGCTCCCGGCCTATTTCGTGTTGTCACCTGTAACTTGATCTTTTGAAAATACGTTAGTTTACACTGGTAAATACTAATAACCGACACATTTTGAAAATATTGTCTGAAAATGGTTTTAAGTGCACTTGGCACATTTTATAAATAACTTGGGATAGTTCAAAATGACCTTGTTTACACTTTTATATGTTTGTCAATACATATGGGGTCCGGTGTAGAAACCGAATAACCTGATTAACCGACATGCCACTAAAATAATCCACCAATAGGATTTAATATTTTATTTGCATTAGCATCTGACAGGTGTATGCCTACACCCCGCGCTTAAGGTCGTGGCCATTAGTATCTTAAATGAGCCAAGGATATCCCAGACACGGTCGAGTTAACCCCCAATGTTTAAGTTATCAAACAAAACAATATAAAACGGGTTATGAAGATTTAGTAAATCACAATTCGATAACATGATCCCATACCCGACCAAGCGGTATTAATATACCGTATCCCAAGCTCGTATAGGTAAAATAGGCTAAAAGTATTTACCTGGGCTAATTCTTCAATAAAGACAATAACTCAGCCGATAATAAAAAAGTAAGCTTAGATGAAAATCTACCGAGAGGCTTTAGTCTGGACTGATGGTATTATTAACCAATTAAAATGCTAACGGGTCCTATCTACATCATAGACTTGGACCGGCTAGCTTAATAAGATATTTACGGTACTAAACACTAGATTAAGCGATGATCGGAATAGAATGTAGTTTAAACCTGACAAGTACTAAGACTTATTTAATATGGGTAAACATATTACCTTCTGGATTTTGATATGAAAATGATAAGGTTAAACCCGTTTCGATTAAACTACGTAAACTAGTCACGTAGGCTTAACCGTATGCATATAAGCGAAACCGGGTAACCGGATGAGTCGTACACAAGTTCCTATGCCATTATATTCAAACATGTTGTATTATCAGTAGGATATCAACATGTATGTCCGTTATGGTTTTAAAATCAAGTTACGCCTCAAAAGGGCGTTTTGGTCATTTTACGACTTATAGAATGAGCTTGCAAGTAAACTGATGTCATGGTCATAAACATTCTGTAAAAATGGTTAATTTATGATGCTATATCAGTAGGCTATCAAGTATATGTGTGGTTTATAGTTTAGGACCAAATTATGCCTCGAAAGAGCATTTTGGTCATTTCACACATCACTTGACGTCTTATTTGGGAACCTGAGTTTAGATCATGTACCTACTGTAAAAGTATTAAAAATAAGTTTAGAAATCAGTAGGGAACAAGTCTTGATTCATAGATATGGTTTTAAACCATACTATGTGCCAAAAAGGCGTAAAAGTCGCTAAATGCCGATTAGTTCGATGATTAATAAATTCCGAGGTTATGATCAGTTTAGTATAACGAAACTAAGTTATTTAACAAACTATATCAGTAGGTAAAATATTTAGTTATGAAAAGTTGGGTTAAGACCCTTCTATGCGGAAAAAGGGTAAATTAGTCATTTATCGGCATTATGCGAAATTTAAGTATAAACTCAGTTGCAATCTGACATGACTTCCCAAATAATCCTAATTATGATATTACATCTGTAAGTGAGGTGTTTTGTTGAAGAAATTAGATTTAAAACCATTTTAGGTGCCGAAAGGGCATTTTGGTCCTTTTAAAGCATGATTTGCGATCCTTTATCAAAACTCAGTTTATGACGAGTTTTAAGACATCAAAATAGGTTGAATAATTTATTATATCAGTTTATAAGTCATATGTATGCTCATTCATATTTAAAACCTTATTTTTATACAAGAAGGGCATTTTAGCAAAAAATGGCATATTTAACGGAAACTTGTGTAAAAGCTCGGATTACATCATGACCATGTAATATAACTCCATAGGGTTATACTATAACATAACATGGTCATAACTAAAGTTGCTAATTCGGGTCAGAACCGAAAGTCAAAGTAGAAGTCAAAGTAGAAGTCAAACTTTGCGACTTTCGGTTGCGAACCGACCCTAGACCCGGGCTTGACGGGCCGAACATATTTATATATGTTCTAGTACTTATTACCAAGTAATTAGAGTGTCAAATATTTTATAACACCTACATTATTAGATATGAATTTATTTCAAAACTGATCCGTTTGACTTTTTATTACTTTGACCCTTTTAAGGGATTAACACCTACCTAATTACGATCACGTAGCCACATTCGTACCGAACAATGGCTAGACCATAATGGTCTTAGCCAATGGTCAAAGCGGTTTTACGAAAAAGGTTTGACTTTGGCTTAAAAGCCTATAAAAATAAGAGAATAAAGTTGGAGCACTTACTAGTGAGCCAAGGATGACTAAGAAACTCAGGGGATTGCTCCTTGAAGATCAGGAGCCTTCCAAGTGAGTAATAGAGAGAACAAAATGAGGATGAGCAAGTTCAAGTGGCATTACAAGAGCTTTTATATAGTGAAGGAGGAGTAAGGAGGTTGTGCCAGGTGCCAAGGGGTGTTATAAGGTAGGAACAAGTGTTTAGGGACGTGTCTTGAGCAAGGAGAAGGCGACATTTCGCGTTTAAGGTGGCAGGGGCACAAGCTGCCAAGTTTCTGCTCGCTGGCACCTCCTTATGGACCGTATGGGATCTTCCTTGCAGTCCGTAAGGGGTTTTAGCGCCCACAGGTTTTAAACTGGTTACGGACCGTAACCAAATATGACAACATTTCACATTTGGTACCCTGACTTTTGGATAGCTATCGATCAGAGGTTTTATAATATAACATGTTGACGACTTTAGTCCCTCCCGGCCAACACGTGACAGCGAGGATTTGCAGGACACGTGTCGGAATTTTATAGGACGGGTTTTTACGAGATGTTACAATACATGTTTAGGGCCAACCCAACCCATTTTTTGCCACTTCATCCATCATACCTTGTGAGTATAACTTGTGATGACGATAGCTTCTTGCCCTTTGGTGAGAGCAGCCTGCGTAACAACAAAACAAACTACGAAGCATTTGAACCTTGATCATGAAATATTCAGAATGCTTTTTTTATGTTATATGGTTTCATACCTTAATGTAGCTATCGATATTAGGGTGAGGCCTTATGTGTGCTTCTCTTTCTCTTCTTGACAACTCTGCTAAGTACATATATTAAAAACCCAACCGTATTGCGCTCCAATGCCATGACATCTTGCAAATAAACACAATGTTTCTTTAACCAAAATCCAATGTGGACATCTACGTAGCACGGAAACGGGTACGGGGAACGACAAAACTCAAAAATCCAAGAGGCGGGTACTGTAAAGGTACAACAAAAAAATTA
The DNA here is from genome assembly GCA_947069175.1 of Scalesia atractyloides. NCBI lineage: Eukaryota > Viridiplantae > Streptophyta > Magnoliopsida > Asterales > Asteraceae > Scalesia > Scalesia atractyloides. The sequence continues at coordinate 21,519,166 of CAMTDV010000010.1, forward strand.
TAAAATATGAAAATATAATAGCGAATATATACACAAAACAACCACATATTATACAAAAACTATAAACAAAATACCTTATGGTTAAACGTGTCAAACATAGTTTCACTCTTGTCTTTAGTAGAATAAGTCTGAAAAATATATGACTACATTAAATGAAAAACTGATGAGCTGAACATAATTACCTGTATAATGCAAATAAGCAGAAAATTTGATAGATCGAAATTACTTTAATCTAAAAGTGATGTAGATCAAAAACCTATATATGAGCATTAAGATCCTTAAATGCCTGCTTGGCTTCCCAAGTCTAATACATGACTGTTTCAGCCCTAAAATTCGACCAAGAAAGCTAATTTTTTTTATCAAATGCACTTAATATATCTACATCTATGGAAGTATCATGCATGAAAAACAAAAAAAAAACATGGATTTACTAGAGCTAAAGCCTCTTTCCCAACATCAAATGGTACCACGCCATACTCTTTCCTACAGCCCCTCATCAATATTTGGTAGTCTGAAAAGCATTTGTCAACATGAAGAAAGTTAAATATACAAAGTTCAGGGCAAGGACAAAACATAGGACCACCTAATGTAGGGCATCCCCAAAAAAACTAAATGTAATCAATATATAAATTGAGTTAACATTTGAAATCCCATCATTTTTAAGTAGACCAGCCATCATACTCTTCATTTTCAACCGGTTTGTTATATATTTAGTCTAAGATCAGAAGTGATAATCTGGACATATACCATATCAAAATGGGTTGAAATTACCAAATATTATATGTATGGCGAATTCGATCAGGAACTTTGTCATCACAAAGCTTGTTTCCATACATGAAATAAAGCCAAATGCAAGCCCAAAATGTTAAACAAAAAGAACTTTAAGAAACCGATAAAAAAGTTATAGGGGGATTGAAGGCGAAACACATACCTTCTCTAATAACAAATTGATGCCTAATTTTATGAGTAAATTTTCATAGACCTAACTCAGCTGAACCTGAAGAAAAAAAAAAACAAATAAACAATTAGGGAAAGAGACAGATTAGAAGAACCCAAACGGTTTGATACATTGGAAAAAATCAAATCGGCAAAAATCAAATGCGAAACACTCAATACTGCTAAAATTAAATAAAAGAAATACACCGTCAAACAACAACGGCTAGTAGCAAAAGCGCCTTATTTTGCACAAAAAAATTGTATGAAAAAAAAAAAAGATAAGTACATGCATAAAAGCGAGAGCAATCTAAAAACAAAACAAAGAATTCTCATATCTGGCAAGATAAACTCACCTGAAGCTTCAATTCTTAATCTATACACAATATCAATAGACGTTCATCCTTCTCTTTAACCTCCATTAACACAACCACTCTTTCTCATAAAAGGCTTTGGGAACTGCCGCCGCCACTGCTGTTAGGGTTCGCAATGAAACCCTAACCGCGCCGCCGGAGTGCCTCCTGTCGTTGTTGTCTTCAGCCTCAGGAATCGCCCGAGCTGTCGTCCGATGAACGTACTTCGATCCAAAATAAATGGTCTAAAAAGAAGAGAGAAGCGGATGAACATATGAAATCATATGAAATTCAAGTAAAAATCTCTACAAATTGTGGATTTAAAAAACATACCACGATCCATATGAAATAGATGCAGATGAAATTGAGATATGAAATCACCCAACTTGAAATCGCCAATGTCAAAAGCGACTGAGATTTAGGGTTTGAGATTGTAATAGATTGGATGTAACAGATAATCAGTTGCTTGGAATGGAGATGGAGATGGAGAATGGAGATAGAGACTATCTAGGGTCTTGGAAAAGAAACACCATGTCGTACAAATAAAGTCGGGTCATAATAACAAGAAACAGATCCCGCTTTAACCCATATAAAAAATCTTTGACCCGAATTTTGGAGCCAAAACATAAGAATTAGAAGCCCTCATTGAGTGCCATGTCAACTCATTCTTTTTTTCATTTATTATATATATAAGATATAAGATATGATCTTTCTTAATGGTTTGGGTAGTATGGTCTTATTAATTCAACCAACGAATCTATTAAACCCATTTAAAGATATAGAGGTATATTATCTTTTTATATACTTAAATTGATAAATGCTTTACCTAATATTAAACCCATTTAAGGATTACATACTTAAATTGATAAATGCTCTATCTACTTTAGCAAAACAACATTTTTTTACTCTTACTTTGAAATAAAAAGTTTTGGATACATATTTCTGAGGCTTAAAAGCTAACTTCCATTATTATATATATTCCGTTAATCTTATATAAAATAACTATTTTTTCATTTACAAACTAAGTTAACTATCAAGAAAAAAACTACCCCCATGCACCAATCACAAATTCAACGTCCTTAACATATTTTCAAAGTCTCTTTTTTTACTATTACTCTCCAAGTGAAACCATGTGTTCCACTCGATCTCTTCTCCATGCGTCAGACAAGTGAAATGCTATCATCTGGTGACCCTATAATGTGGTTAATAGTCTTCGAATTATCAGTCAACCCCATTGCTTAATATTTCGAATCATCTGAACAAGTTTTAGCAACAACGAGGTGTCAGTCTCCTTGTGACATGGTTGTTTCTCCCTGATTAAAGCCTTAGTTTGTTGAAAATGGTGCGGTGGAGTGGAGGAGGATGGTACAAGGCGGAGCCTGACAGTGGTGGTGTTGGTTTTGTGATTGGCGCACATGAGGGGGCAATTTCAATGTTGTTAGGGGGCTGGAAAAAATGTAAGAAAGTTGGAGGTCGATTTTAAGTTTTTTTTATATATTTAGAGTGAATTACACAAATGATTTATGTGGTTTGTAACAGAGTAAAATAATTATCTATATAAGTTAAACACAGGTTTCGAAGAATTTGAGTTTGATACTTGTGATTTTTAAGCAAAACAGGAACAAACAATTTATAAAATGAAAGATTAATAATGCAAACACACAAGTAGGAAGATATATCAACAACTGTTTTCATTAAAATCAAATGATCTTAAGTACAGTATGATGATTATACAATCTCCCACTCTGCCTGATTACTCACTTTACTGTTCGTACAAAAGAAATGAAAGTGTTGAAATAGATCTCTAACAGGTGAGATCTATTTATACAAATGCGAAAGCTCTATTTGTGATCGGCTGAAGTCACCCTGAGAGTGACATCTAACATTCCTAACAGGAAAGATTCCACAGATGTTTGTAGGAATCTAACATCTGATATGATATACTAAAACTCTATTACAAGCAAAATACTGTTACAATGATGAAACCGCTGATCTTCAAACCGTTGTTGCTCCATATCAAACATCTGTTTGGCCTAATAGATTTCACAAATATCTGGTCTTCTTGAACAGATCCTTGCTTCAACAGGGCTTTGGCCTTGATCAGTGCTTGGTTCTTCTTCAACAGTGGTTTCCAAGGCTTAAACAAATGTTAGTATGTCTTCAACAGATGTTCTAATTAGTGTTCAAGATCCATGATCTTTGGGAGGAGAATTCTTCATCTACTGTTTATTTCTTGATCCTTTGATCATGTTTTGGATTTTGAATATCATTTGTTCTTTTGTAGGTCCAACAATCTCCCCTTAGAATAGATGATGGCAATACATTTTACAAAAATGATGTTAGAATTTGCAAAAATGAGGGGAATAAAAAATTTACATGTAAATATATTAAAATTCCAGCATTTTTTAAATTCGTGACTGTGCAACAGTATTCGGGTGGTTGCAACTTCAGATTATCTGAGGATGCAGAAGATCTAGATTCGTTAGTTCATGATCATAGGAAGTTCAAAATGTTCGGATCGTGATACAGATTGATGTCTTGTGGTTAGGGTCCCGAGTCTTCGTCTCGTCCAGGTAGCGGGATTAGCATAAGGAGAGGCAACTGTGTTGTCGATACGTATAAGATATCAGAGGGTGTTCACAAATGCTCGATAATAGTCTAAGGTGTCAGAATGTTTAGTCTTCAGGCATAGGAATTGTTTTTCGGACTAACCACCCGGAAATGACGGTGTTTGTTGATTAAGTTGTTGCCGGTCTAGCGGAGAAGATATATATGTGTTATTATGACTGAAGATGAAGAATGTGAATCTGATCGTGGATGAATGTTCCTTAGATCTGAATGTGTTACCAGATGATTTGATTCCGATTAAGATTTGCTAATTGAGAAAATTCCTGTTTTGTTGATCTATCTTTCAGGAGTATGCTTAAATTTCATAACGTAAAACAGGATTTCAGATTTTCGTGGGTATTCACAGACTTGAAGTTTACCGGTGTGGTGATTCGAAGTTTCTATCAATTTCCGGTTGGGTTTTTGAAGATTAAGAGATTTAGCTCAGGAGTTATAATGTTAAAATAAAAAACCAAACATGGATGTGGTTAAAGTTGAAACGAAGAAGTTGCATTGATTAGTTTCAAGTTGGTGATTATTCGAGAAAATTTGTCGATTAAGCAAATCAGAGGAGGTCGGGAACCATGTAACAAAGACCTGAAGATTCATTTCAGGGGGAATTTGTGCATAATGTTGATAATGCAGATAATGCAAGCCCAAATCATCAATCAATAGGGAATCAATTGATGATTTCAAGATACCTGATTGACGTTGCAGAATATTCAAACACGTCTCTCATATTTCAAGTTCAAGACCAAGCTTCGACAGTGACGTCCAAGGGGGAAATTGTTGGTGCATATTATATCCGTCAATGTGTGAATAGTCTAGATAGAGCGTGTGTTGAATATTATATAGATTAGATAAGAACACACAAGTTAAGTGCGAATGTGAGAGGTGTATAAGTGTCACTTCGTACGAAGTGGTCACTTCGTACGAAAGTAACTCACTTCGTACGAAAGTAACTCACTTCGTACGAAAGTAACTCACTTCGTACGAAGTGAACTCACTTCGTACGAAGTTAAAATGCTCACTTCGCACGAGGTCAACATGTCTATAAATAGTGTCGTGTGTTCATAGTTCAATAAGTTTTGGAGTTCCCAGAGGGGAAACACTGGCGAAATTTCTCCACAATTCGCCAGCTTGACAAGATGTATACTCTTTCGGTATGAATGGAAAGCTTTCGCATATTCTGCTTCTACTTCTTTCTTAATAACATTCTACCGAATTAGTCCTATTTTACCCAAACTTCCGTCTAGAACCGCCAGATCCTGGAATCTCAAGGAAGACTTATTAAGTCTTGCAGATCTTCAATTTTCAGTCCTAAAAAACTATTCATTGAGATCTTTTGCACCTCCCCACTAGCCCTGAGCAGAGTCAATTCATGGCTGATCTTGTCTGATTTCCATTTTAGAATTCTAAGGCGAAGAGGGTTTGTTGGGACCAGAGTTATTGAAGATGATTTTGGGGAAACAGGTCTTCCTATGATTGTGTCAATTAGATCTTCTTTTGTAAGTTCATCCTTCTCTTTTGTCATCTCAATTTGTCTTTTGAAATAGCTTCTTAAAGCTGTTGAGATGTTTCTTGCAGATGGGAACTAAAGTCTTTATGGGGAAGTTTAATTGATCATATCCTAGCTTTCTGAGTACTAAGGGATCCTTTTCTCTTAAAATTTCAAGTCTCTTGTAGCTTGGAAAGGTTGTTGGCTCATCCCATTTTGCCATTGATTTAATGGTGCCCATGTTAACAACCGCTATTTCTTCCTTCATCCTTCTCACCTTTAGTGCCCTTTTATCATTGGGTTTTTACTTGTTTTCCAGTCGGGGGAGTAGGATTGATATTAGGAAAGAGTTTCAACTTTCCGATCCTTACTATTGCATGTAGCAGGGATTCAGTTGGCCATGCTTTGAATTGATCTTTGTTTGCATCATATGGCTTCTTTTCCATGATGTGATTCAAGTAATATTCCCTTAATAGCTTTTTGAGATCTAGATCTGTTATTGGATCATGGGAGAGATTTTTACAAATCATTGTAGCATAACCTTCTAAGGCATCTATTCTTCTGTATTCTTCAGATAAGATTTGATGTAGTTGTTTGTCATCATTTCCCTGGTTTCTTTCTAGAACCATCCTCTTAGCCTGCTTCTTTTTTTAGCTCTAGATATTCTTTGACAGCGGATGGCCTTAGAGGGTTTGTAGATGAAAGTGATGACAATAGAAGTGATGATGTAACTTTGATGGGTGAGGTTATTGTTTTTCTTTTTCTGGTTTGTTGTAAGATAGGTATGGCAACTGATGGTGTGGTAAGTGTTGTTGTAGATATAACATCTGTTGACACTTTTGAAATGCCAACAGATTTTTGGTTTGAAAGATCACCGGTTTGGATTGGTTCAGCATTTTTGGCTGCAGATGTATCAAGTTTTTATTGAACTCTTTTCCTTTGTGGAGGAAGTTTTCTTAAGCTATCACTCTCCCCTTTTTTGGCATCATCTGCAGGATACCTTGGTGTTGGAGTAGTGCCTGTTAAGAAGACGATCTTTCATGACTTTGATCTCAGCTGGAGTATCATTGTATGTAGCTTCAATCATATCCCTGATCATTTCCATTTGTATGTTGTGAGTAGCATCTACAGACTGCTTTTGAAGTTGGAGATAGGATTGAGCATGAAACTAAATCTTTTCTGCAAGTTCTACATGTCACACCCCTATATTTCCACGTGTATCCCGGTGGGCCCGGGTGGGGAATATTTTGACGTAAGATTTGTATCGTCATAGTCAAACAGACACAGCACATCGGAAGTCATGGATATAAAATATTATTACAAACCGAATGTTCAAAGTTCGAATATTAAATGCATGGCTTGTAATAAAAGATCCACAAGTGGATCGAAATAAATATACCAAATAGTGTTCAACAGACTTCTGGCACAAGGACTTGCAAGATCCTCTTATGTTACTACCAAGCAGTCCCGGCCTATTAGGTGCTAAAACCTGTAACTTAATCTTTTGAAAATACGTCAGTTTACACTGGTAAATACTAATAACCAACACATTTTGAAAATCTTTCAAAAATGGTTTTAAGTGCACTTGACACATTTTTATAAATAACTTGGGATAGTTCAAAATGACCTTGTTTACAGTTTTACATGTTTGTCAATACATATTGGGTCCGGTGCAGAAACCTAATAACCTGATAAACCGATACACCACTAATAATCCACCAATGGGATTTTAAATATTTTGCATTAGCATCTGACAGGTGTATGCCTACACCCCGCGCTTAAGGTCATGGCCATTAGTAACTTAAATCAGCCGAGGATATCCAGGACACGGTCGAGTTAACCCCCAATGTTTAAGTTATCAAGCTAAACAGAATAAAACGGGTTATGAAGATTTAGTTTAATCACAATCCAATAACATGATCCCATACCCGACTGAGAGGTATTATTATACCGTATCCCAAGCCAATATAGGGAAAATAGGCTAAAAGTATTTACTTGAGCTAATTCTTCAATAAAGACGATAACTCAACCGGTAATCAAGAAAGTAAGCTTAGATATCAATCTACCAGGAGGCTTTAGTCTGGAATGATGGTATTATTAATCAATTAGAATACTAACGGGTCCTATCTACATCATAGACTCACACCTGCTAGCTTAAAAGATATTTACGGTACTAAACGCTAGATTAAGAGATGACCGGAATAGAATGTAGTTTAAACCCGACAAGTAATAAGACTTGTTTAATGTGGGTAAACATCTTACATTCTGGATTTTGATATAAAAATGATAAGGTTAAACCCGTTTCGGTTAAACTACGTAAACTAGTCACGTAGGCTTAACCGGATGAGTTGTATACAAGTTCCATATGTCATTATATTTAAAAAATGTTGTAATATCAGTAGGATATCAACATGTATGCCCTTTATGGTTTTAAAATCAAGTTACGTCTCAAAAGGGCGTTTTGGTCATTTTACGACTTGTAAAAGGAGCTTGCAAGTAAACTGATGTCATGGTCATAAACATTCTGTAAAAATGGTTAATTTATGATGTTATATCTGTAGGATATCAACTATATGTGTGGTTTATAGTTTAAGACCAAACTATGCACTGAAAGGGCATTTTGGTCATTTCACACATCATTTGACAATTTATATGGGAGTCTGAGTTTAGATCATGTACCTACTGTAAATACATGTGAAATAAGTTTTGAAATCAGTAAGTGTCAAGTCTTGATGCTCTAATATGGTTTTAAACCATATTATGCGCCAAAACGGCGATTAAGTTGCTAAATGACGATTTAATTGATGTTCGAGTAAACCTGATGTTATGATCAGGTTTATATGATGGAAGTATGTTATATATTATAATACATCAGTAGGTAAAAGGTTTTGTTCATTAAACATGATTAAAACCCATTTTAAGTGTCGTAAGGGCTATATGGTCATTTAAGGACTTAATACATGGACTTGTGTCTAAAATCAGTTTACAATCAGATTTAACATCAAATAATCCTAATTATGATATTAACATCAGTAGGTCAAGAGTTTTGATGCCATAATTATTTTTAAACCATTTTATACGCCAAAAGGGCGATTGGTCACTTTAAAGCATGAATTACGCTTATTTACTCAAAACTCAGTTTATGACCATAATGTTAACATCAAAATAAGTTTAACAACTTTACCAATTAGTTTACAACTCATACATATGCTTATTTATATTTAAACCTTATTTTTAAACAAAAGGGCATTTTAGCAAAATTTAGCATATTTAATGGAAACTTGCATATAACCTCGGATTACTACATGACCATGTAATATAACTACAGAGGGTTATACTACAACATAACATGGTCATAATGCAACTTAGAATCAGTAACTAATGTTGCTAATTCGGGTCAGAACCAAAAGTCAAAATAGAAGTCAAACTTCGCGACTTTCGGTTGCGAACCGACCTTACCTGGAGTTGGTAGGCCGAACATGTTTACACATGTTCTAATAATCATTTCCAAGTTGTTTGTGATATCTGTGACAATCCAAACATGTAATAATGATAAACAAGTTATCAATGAATGAAATCTTATGATGTATATGTGAATTATGTTTATTTATTTTGATTATTTACACACATTTGATTCTTGCACAATTTCGAACTCTTAAATCGCTTCTATGAGCAAAACCGATGAACCGATAACGAAACCAATTTAACGCAACGTATGTTCCGGAATAATGCCACAAGCTAAACATACCTTAAATAACCTTCGCATAACTTAGAAATAAGTTCTGGAGGGTTTGGTATGTCAAAAACAAGTTAATTCGATCACAGGGACTAATTACGACAAACTGCGAAAGTCTGCCGATTCTCACAGCGACGTACGCTCCGGAACAAGAAAACAAGCCTAAAATACCATAAATATCCTTTACATAGCTTAGAAATAATCTTTGAGGGCTTCGGTATGGCAAATTCACACTTTTGTAACTTCAGGGGCTATTTTGCAAATTTCACGAAGCTATGCCTTTTTGCGTATATCGCTATCCGAAACACGTTCGGACATTCAAAACTTTTTCTAAACATCAATATATTATATGTTAGTGATTGGAATGCGAAAAATCTATTCGTTACGCATTTACGGTCACGCACGCGATCGTTACGATTTTTTTCGTAATTAACCGAAAACTGCGATCGTACGACCAAACGAACCGACCTCAGGGATATTTTTGAACACATTTCAAGTTCCCTATACTTTAACGTCCCTATAGAGCTTTGAAATGAGGTTAACGAGTGTTAGAAGTGCCAGAAACGCGAGGAAACACATGCAGGGACCTGTTCTGCCAATTTTGAAACTTCAGAACTGAACATGGGAGCTAGGTGTAGGGCGACGCTCAAAGGGGTTACCATTCGCGCGTGGCGATTCCCCTATTTTTCCAGAAACATTAGCTGGCAGCACATCTCATTTCCTTGCCACCAATTCGCAAATTTTGCCACCTAGCCCGAATTTTCCACCCTTTAAACTACTTCTAACACCTCCCACACACTTTTTAACATCCTAAATCATTGCCATAACACTTGGCATGATCTTGAACACCTTTGGATCATTATAAATACCATGTTCATGATCATTTTTGAGCATTTAGTCACCTTCTTGCACTAATCAGCTACAAATCCGAATTTGCAACCATCCTGGAGCTATTTCTCTGGTGTTCTTTGTCACACCCTCAATTTCCACTTGCGGAGTTTTACCGCGAGGCGTGTGAACAAACCAGAATCTGAAACACTAGTACGTCGAACGACTCTATATGATTTGATAATACGTTTTCCAAAATCACTTGTTGTAGATTTTATATTACCAATATTTAGCAGAAGCATCAGTTTTTAAAGTTTGAGCGGAAGCATAGATAAGTAGTGAAGCGGGCGCCAACACAAACGCCAAAACAAATGAAAAATCCCAAAACAATATTAAGAAATAAGACTCGATAAAAGATGTCTTGTTCAATGCATGTGCGTGCACCTAGAGCTCCTAGCGTCCTGAGAAACATGTAAAGAGACAAGTGTCAACATTAAAGATGAGTGAGTTCACAGGTTTTCATAAATTCGTTTGTTCGGTTATAGATTGTTTTCTCCGTTATCCCTAACCCGGGATAACGTATCAGTTCCATTATTCCAACCCGGAATAATAAGTTGTTGCTTCCAATATTCCAACCCGGAATATTAAGTTGTTGTTTCCATTATTCCAAACCCGGAATATTAAGTTGTTGTTTCCATTATTCCAAACCCGGAATAATAAGTTGTTGCTTCCAATATTCCAAACCCGGAATATTATGTTGATTCGTAATTAAGTTCAATGTTAATATATATAGGTAGCTAGCCTAAAGTTATGTCACGTAAGAGTTCGCGATCGAAGCTGACTGTTGTGCCTCCGTTTTGCCAGGCCTATCACATGACCATGGCGAGGTTAGGCTGAATTAATCACCCGTTGACCATACCCGGTCGGCTAGCGCGACTAGCTCGGATGGGGCTTGTCGGGCCCAGTAGTACTACTTATAACTCCCCCGCTATTAAACCCAATACTAACGATCCGAGAGATTGACGAGGACTTAAGTGATAAAGCTGCTTAGTGACCATAACATTACATTAACATTAACTTAGTTACCGAGTAGTTATGTGACGTTAAATTCGTATAACGTAAAGAGTTTGAGTTTGAGAGTGTATACATGTTTCTCCCCCTGTTGTTTGAAAACCGGATAAAGTTAGGGGCCGTGAACTCACCTTTTGTTGCTCGGTTAGTGTAGCAAAAGAAGTTATAAAAGATGGGACCGCTAGTTGCGTCCTAACAAACCAATTAATTCCAAGTTAGTGTGTGAACACACCAATACAAATTCTACACGTAATTCACGCACAGGTGATACACACAAACAACATATCTAACACTCAAACATGCATGCAAGTATCCTCATGTGATCCTAGTGATTAAAACAACTTATCATAACCATAAACCAATTCATGCCACAATTTGGTGCACACAATCACAAGTTATCAATTTCAGCTTAACACTCATAATTCAGCTGTTTTCTAGGATTTTTATAAAATAGTTCTAACATTCCAAAAATTCCAATATTTTTACAGTAGGTTACATTTATACCATAGAAATTTATATAAATTCTCTAAGTCCTAAATCTTTACCAATTAACCATAAATATTAATATACCAGGCTGCAGTCAGATTTACCGTTTTCTGACTGTAGTCCACGGAAGAATTTATTTAAAAATCACTGATCGTCCAATTAACAAAATTCCAGTTGGAGTTGCCCGGAAATTTCCATACCTAGTTGCTGTACAAAAATCATGACTCAACTCCCTACTGATTTTAAAATCCAACTTGATAAACAACTAACAAAATTTCAGGATTTTCACAGTTTTAGTTACTGAACTTATTTGGCCCTTTAAAAATATCAAACGATTTCAGAAAATTATGAATCCAGCGCCATTAGATTCCTTATTCAAATCTCTACGTTCTAGACATCAGAAAATCCGTTTTTCGACAACTAACGACCGAGTTACAGCCAGATGAAGTCGGCTGTAACTATTATTCAGCAGACTGTTTTCAGCATATCTTTATTACAATTTGCGTAAATCGTTCCTATTGATCAATCTAAGCGAGCAAGAACCGATTTTTAATCATAGATCACTACTAATAACTTATCCATGCAAACCCTAGTTCTTACTTCTAGTTTTTACAAACAACACACACTTGCAAACTCGTGATTTCCGCAAACAATTATACACATGAACAACAATCAAAACAGCCGATTATTTACAACACTTATAATCCGAAAACAGCAAAATCAAAACACATGTATTCCGAATATGATATGACAAATTCAAATCTTTTAACGGTAAGGTAAACGAACCGTGAGTATGTTAAGGAAACGGTGATCAACAATGCTTGCGGCCGAGAGGTGATGATGAAGTAGATTGTTTGTGATCGAGGAACTGATCAACGGGCTGATCTCGCGACCGACTGGAATAACAAGTGCTGATCAGATCAAGGTGTTGAAGAACGAGGTTGCTTGTGAATCGAAGAGGTGATCAAGTGGAAGAGATGGGCTGATTTGCGATCGGAGGGAGCCACCGACGGCTGTTTTTCTTTAGGGTTTTGTGTTTTTGTGAATGAGTGCATGTGAGTTGTATATATAGGCACAACAAGATGATAAGGGTTTCGGTTTTAGTTGGAGCTCGTGGCTGAGAGACTAGGGCGGTCGGTTTGGTTTTGATCTTATGGCCGAGGACTAGGGTGGGTCGGTTTGGTTTTGATCTTATGGCCGAAACATGTTTGGGCTGTTTTGGTTTGGTTTTGAACAAAGTAGATTTGCGGTCTTGGGCTTGATATCGCGGCCAAGGACTTGCGTTTAAAGTTTAAACTTTGTTAACTCCTAGAGTCACAATGAATCAAAACTGGTTCGTGTCGCGGTTCGGTTCAGTTCGTGTACATATCTACCCTACTTGCTCTATAACTAACACAATCATACAACACACATCATGTATTTATTTAACTCGTGCACGTTTAATACTTAGCATATACATTATTCGACAAGTGTCAAGTGTAAGTTATCCGAAAAACCCGGGATATCACATTCTTGATCAATCTTTGGTATTTGTAAGTGTTCTCCTTCATGCTTGTTTCAATTCTTATGGTTAATTTGATTAAAAGTCACAAAATTTGACTTTTATTTGACTTCCAGAATTGATCATGAATTGATCAGTTTAAAATCCAATTGAAACTTGCTTTATGATGGTAATCAAGGTGGTTATGATCCACAAAAATCATGCTTACTGATTCTCATCATTTCTAGCTATTTTGACAAGTCAAAGCTTCGGTCAAAATGAGATTTTTGCGCATTTTGCATCGGATCTAAGTTTTCGGGTGTTAAAACAGGTTGTTTTGATGCCAAAACCTTTTATAAACTTATTTAGACATGTCAAAACATGTCTAAATCATCATTCTCATTGTAGTGCTTGCTAAGAGTCGAAAAGTTGAACGGTTTGACCACCGCTTTGACTTTCGAATCTGACCCATTTGGTGGATCTTTGGACCCGACCAAATTCATAATTGTGACCATAAATATATAGGGAATAACCCTCTGAGGTTATACCTTATGATCATGATGTTTGGATTGTGTTATAAGGATTGATTGTAATGTTACTTAAAAACAACCAAAATGCCCTTTTCGCAAACAAATCAACATTAAGCATATGTAACATAAATTTTGACATATAATCTGATCAAAAACATTTTTTAAACATGTTTAAGTATTTAAAACTTATTATGACACATATCTAACTATCCAAATGTGTAGTTACGCAAATGACGCGTTAAAGTGGCTTAAACTACCTTAACGGGTCAAAACGGGTCAAAAGCACATAAAAATCTTTCAAAATCAGAATGTAGACTTTATTAAAATATTTCATATGAGTTCCAACACTCATTTGATTTATAAAGTCTCATTCTATCTGAATCCTCCGATTTCAAGTATCGATGTTTACACTATTATTCATTTTTAGGACACGCGTGATTTCTCGGATCTTTGAGCTTCGGTTTTCTTATTGATCCACGATTTACTTTGCAATCTCAAGTGAATACATAGTTCCCGTATTTTATGTTTTACAATTGTTTTGGGGTGATTCATATGTGCTAAATGTTTTCAAGTTTTCAAATGCAAATACTATGGTTTATATTAAACACAACGATTTCAATAATGTGAACGAACTTGTTGGTGTTATGTATTTATAACAAGAATGACATTCATTAACAATGGCCAAGCCGACCAGTACTAAGTTAAGGCGCCTAGGACTGACAATCCCGTTACCAAAATTCCCGGGGTTTGTGGGGAAATTTGGGAAGCGACTGAAACTGTATTTGTAACATACCCTTTGGTGGTATGTTATACGATTAAGGGACACCGTGGGTGGTCTCGAACAAGTCAACAAAGGTTTGAATGTATTCACGAAACAACCAAAAGTTTTCACAACTAAAACAAGGAACGATGAACAAATGGTTTATAACAAGGAACGATGAACGATGAACGATGAACAATGAACGATGAACAAATGAACAATGGTTTAAAACAAGGAACAATAAACAATTGATTTATGAAAAATGGTTTACGATAAGTGATTTAGATAATGTAATAAAAGCATGGTGGATACACCGCTGGTACTTCCTATATATAAGTGCTCTTATCACATACATACGTGTCGTTATTTGCATCACTTGAGCAAATGTTTTTCAAACAAAGACTCACAACGATTTTCGATTAAAGATATAAACCATACGAGTTATTTCACGACGATTTACAACTTGGATTTACAAAACAAATATTTTCGAGTCAAGGTTCATGGCTACGCAATTGTTTTTAGACGATTAATTAATGCAATAACAAATGCTTTTAAAACAAGGTTTTCATTTACGACTCTAGTAGTCGGATTATATGTTGCAATATATACAAAGCCATGAACTTGACACACTCACAAACCTATGTACTCGCCGGCATATTTTTGCTGACTCGTTTTCACATATGTTTCAGGAAATCAAGTTTGATGACGATGCGTGCTCACTTAGGACTCGGACGGACCTTAGTGCCTAAAAATATGAAAGACAATAACTATGCATGTTTTGTTTGTTTGGATGTTTGTTTTTAAAACAATTTAAGACAATATGACAATATAATCCATGTTTAATATTTAACTAAAGCAAAACTTCAAATACCAAGTGTTGTGAAACAATCTGTTAACGTGACTCCCCAAGTGTTTCCGCCACGCTTTGTTGTTTTACGCGATTTGGGGTGTTACAGGTTGGTATCAGAGCACTGGTTATAGGGAATTAGGTTATTAGTAATGCTTTGACCTAGACTATAACCTTCCTAGGACCTTAACGCGAGTTTTCTTGCGTTTAGAGTTAAAATACAATACCATCACCTATCCTTAGGTGATTACCAAAACAATTCCACAAAAATTTCAAATCCGTTTTCAAAAATCAATCATCTATCCTTAGATGATTTGTTTTTGGCGTAAGCCTTTAAGTTTTCAAAATCTCGTCAAAGTTTGGGTTTTAATAATGTGAACACGTGCAATCTGGAAGGGTGGGTGCCTGTACCCTGAGTTTTCTGTCTAAGGCTAGAGTGTTCGTACAAATCCACTTAATCGTCACTCTTACCTGGGAACTCTTGGGGTGAGTGTCCACTTATAGGCTAAAGCATGTCTTCGCGATACATTATAAAGACCCACTTACTTTTATTAGTCAACGTGAGTCATTTGTTTGCTTTGTGAAACAAACGAATGACCACCATCCTTATTTCGTCGATATTTTTGATGCTTGTTTCAATTTTCCGAATGTCAACCTCACGCATCTTTCATCATGTTTCTTTTCTAGAATGCCTCCTAGACCCGATCAAACTCAAGATGCTGCAATGGCAGCACTTATCGCTCAGCAAATGGCTATGATCCTCCCGAACCTAGTAACTCAAATGAATCAAGCGAACAACAATAACAATAATAACAACAATGCTCCGTGTAGCTACAAACAATTCTGTTCGGCTAAACCACTTGCATTTTCTGGGTCTGAGGGAGCTACGGGACTTCTTCAATGGTTTGAGAGTCTCGAGAGCACATTTCGCTTTGTTCAATATCCGGATGAGCGAAAAGTTGAGTTTGCATCTAGTCTATTCAAGAAACGAGCTTTGACATGCTGGAATGGTATTATGAGGGATAGAGGTGCCGAAGTGGCCTTAGCCCAAACTTGGGGAGAGCTTCGAGCCCTAATGATGAGGAAGTTCTGTCCTCGTCATGAACTTAGGGCTTTGGAAAGGGAATTCGATGATCTTAAGAAGACAGTGGTGAGAGTCGTGCTTACACCGACTGGTACGAGGAATTGAGCTTACTTTGTCCTTCAATGGTAACGCCTTTGGATAAGGCGATTGACAAATATATCGATGGTCTGCCTGATCCTGTTCAGGACATTGTTACGGGAAGCCACCCTACTACCATTCGTCAAGCCATTGAATTGGCTGCTACTCTGACTGATTCTCAATTCAGAAAGGGGAAGCTTCATCTCAAGGGTGACAAGAAACAATCTGACAAGTCCACTCAAGAGAAACCGAAGAAAAACAAAACGAACCATCCAAAAGGTTGAAGAAGCGTAAGGCTTCTCAAAACTTTGCTGTGACCACACCACCCGCTCTAACTACTCCCCAAAACCAAGCAGCTCCACCACCGGCAAAGAAACCATATGCAGGAACTGCACCGCTTTGCAACCGTTGTGATGGTCATCATCAAGTTCATGTACCATGTCGACAATGTACTACCTGTGGAAAACTTGGTCATCTGGAGAACATTTGTCAATTTAACCCGAACCAAGCTGCACAAAACCAAGCTCAACCACAAGCAAATCCTGCTCGACCTCACTTTCCACCTGGTTCATGTTGCAATTGTGGTGAAATGGGTCACTACAGGAACAACTGTCCGAGGATAGCAAATGCCAATCTGGCTCGTGGACGAGCTTTTAACATGAACGCCAACGAGGCTCGCTGACAATGAAGTTGTTAACGGTACGTTCCTTGTCAACAATCACCCTGCTTCTGTTCTTTTCGATTCGGGTGCCGATAGGAGCTTTGTGTCACTTTGAGTCTTTACTCTCGATGCCTAGAACTGAACTAGGAAAGCCCTTGTCAGTCGAGATAGCCAATGGTGAACCCCTTGTGCTTGATTCTGTCATTCGTAATTGTCAATTGAACCTCAACAACCATTTGTTTACTATCGACCTTACACCGATGCAACTTGGAAGCTTCGATATTATCATTGGAATGGATTGGTTAACCAAGTACCATGCCGAAGTTATTTGTTTTGACAAGATTGTTCGAGTACCTCTTTCGTCTGGTGAAATTCTAGAAGCTCGTGGAGAGAAACCCGTTAGTAGCCTTAAACTCATGACGTGTACCCAAGCTCAGAAATAATTGCGAAAGAATTATGTCGCCTTCTTGGCACATATTGTGGAGCAGACAGGCAAGAGTAAGAATATTCTAGACATTTCTGTTATTTGAGATTATCCTAAGGTATTTCCCAAAGATCTACCTGGTTTACCCATGACACGACAAGTTGTGTTTCATATCGACCTTGTACCAGGTGCCAACCCAATAGCTAAATCTCCTTATCGTCTTGCACCTTCTGAGATGCAAGAATTATCAAAGCAACTTCAAGAGTTATCTGACAAAGGTTTCATTCGTCCAAGTTATTCTCCGTGGGGTGCTCCTGTCTTATTTGTGAATAAGAAGGATGGATCCTTCTGGATGTGTATCGATTATCGTGAGCTCAACAAACTCACGATCAAGAATCGATATCCCTACCTCGCATTGATGATCTGTTTGATCAACTACAAGGTGCCACTTGTTTTTCGAAGATCGATCTACGTTCTAGGTATCATCAGCTTCGTGTTCACGAGGAGGATATTCCTAAGACTGCTTTTCGCACACGTTACGGTCACTATGAGTTCACAGTTATGCCTTTCGGTTTGACAAATGCTCCAGCCGTATTCATGGACTTGATGAATAGGTTCTGTAAACCTTATTTGAATAAGTTCATCATTGTTTTCATCGACGACATTCTTATTTATTCAAAGTCTCGAGCCGAACACGAGCAACATCTTCGTTTGACAATGGAACTCCTAAAGAAAGAGCAACTTT
The DNA here is from genome assembly GCA_947069175.1 of Scalesia atractyloides. Classification (NCBI taxonomy): domain Eukaryota; kingdom Viridiplantae; phylum Streptophyta; class Magnoliopsida; order Asterales; family Asteraceae; genus Scalesia; species Scalesia atractyloides. Next base: position 21,537,287 of record CAMTDV010000010.1, read on the forward strand.
ACGCCAAATTCTCCAAGTGTGAATTTTGGCTGAAAGAAGTTCAGTTTTTGGGTCACATTGTCAACGAGCAAGGTATTCATGTGGATCCTTCTAAAATCGCTGCGATTAAGGAATGGAAAACACCCACTACTCCCACAGAAGTTCGTTCATTTCTTAGTCTTGCTGGATACTACCACCGATTCATTGCGAACTTCTCGAAGATTGCGGTTCCTCTTACTGCTTTGACTAAAAAGAATAAGCCTTTTGAGTGGGGACCCAAACAAGAGGAAGCTTTTCAAACTTTGAAACAAAAACTCTATGATGCTCCTATTATGTCCTTACCCGACGGCAATGATGATTTTGTGGTTTATTGTGACGCGTCGAATCTAGGCGTTGGTTGTGTTCTGATGCAACGGGATAAGGTCATCGCCTACGCGTCAAGACAATTGAAAACCCACGAAAAGAATTACACAACTCATGACCTTGAGTTAGGTGCTGTAGTTTTTGCCCTTAAATTTTGAGGCACTATCTTTATGGTACGAAGTGTGTGGTTTTCACAGACCACAAAGTCTCCAACACATATTCAATCAAAAGGAGTTGAACATGAGACAACGACGTTGGGTCAAACTCCTAAACGATTACGACTGTGAAATTCGCTACCATCCCGGTAAGGCGAATGTTGTGGCTGATGCGCTTAGTCGCAAAGAATGTGTTAAGCTTCATTGTGTTCGAATTCGATCTGATATCCAAACACGTATTCTTGAAGCCAACCCACTTGTGTAACACAAGGTTTGTTGAAAGACGAACTACCTCACCAACTCGAACTTCAACTCAAACAAAAGACAATGGATTACTATACTACATGAACCGGTTGTGGGTTCCGAATCAACACGATCTCCGTACTTTATTGATGGATAAATCTCATAAGTCTCGTTATTCGATTCATCCTGGTGCTACAAAAATGTACAAGGATCTTCGCACCCAGTTTTGGTGGCGGGTATGAAGAATGACATTGCCTTCTATGTATCTAAATGCCTTACTTGTCTCAATGTAAAAGCCGAGCATCAACTTCCGTCTGGTTTATTGGAACAACCAGAAATACCGGTATGGAAGTGGGAGAACATTGCAATGGATCTCATTACCAAATTACCACGCACATCTAGAGGTCATGATGCAATTTGGGTGATCATTGATCGTCTAACGAAGTCATCACATTTCATAGCAATTCGTGAAGACTATTCTGCTGAAAAACTCGCAAAGATTTATGTTGATGAGATCATATCTCGTCATGGTGTTCCTTTGAACATCATATCTGACAGAGATGCTCATTTCTCATCTCGCTTTTGGAAGACCATGCAATCTGCAATGGGAACCAAACTCAATCTAAGTACTGCTTATCTCCTCAAAAGGATGGACAATCTGAGAGGACGATTCAAACATTGGAGGATATGCTTAGAGCTTGTGTGATCGATTTTGGTTGTAGTTGGGATTCGCATCTCCTGTTGGTCGAATTCTCCTATAACAATAGTTATCACACCAGCATCAACATGGCGCCTTTCGAAGCTTTATATGGTTGAAAATGTCGTTCACCTGTATGTTGGAATGAAGTTGGAGCGTCTCAATTTACTGGACCTGAACTCATTCACGACACAACCGAGAAAGTCAAGAAAATTCACGATAACCTTCTGACAGCTAGAAGCCGTCAAAAGCGTTATGCGAACAAGCGACGCAAGCCCTCTCCAAGTTGGTGATCACGTCCTACTCAAGGTATCCCCTTGGAAAGGAGTGGTCAGATTTGGAAAGAAAGGAAAACTTGCACCACGATACGTTGGACCACTCAAGATCGTCGAAAGAATCGGAAAGGTGGCCTACCGACTTGAGCTACCTCCTAAACTCGGGAATATTCACTCAACATTCCACGTGTCCAACTTGAAAAAGTGTTTAGCCGATACAAATCTTGATATTCCACTCAATGAGATTCACGTTGATGATTCTATGCATTTTGTCGAGAAACCGATGGAGATAATAGACCGTGAAGTCAAGGAACTTAACGAAAGACGAATCTTGATAGTCAAAGTTCGCTGGGAATCCAAACGTGGCCCATAATTTACTTGGGAACGTGAGGATCAGATGAAAGCGAAGTATCCACACTTATCTCACTTGTTTCCTCTAATTAAATTTCAGGACGAAATTTCCTAAAGTAGGGGAGACTGTGATATCTGTGGCAATCCAAACATGTAACAATGATAAACAAGTTATCAATGAATGAAATCTTATGATGTATATGTGAATTATGTTTATTTATTTTGATTATTTATACACATTTGATTCTTGCACAATTTTGAACTCTTAAATCGCTTCTATGAGCAAAACCGGTGAACCGATACGCAAACGAAAGCAATTTAACGCAACGTATGTTCCGGAATAATATCACAAGCTAAACGTACCTTAAATAACCTTCGCATAACTTTAAAATAAGTTTTGGAGGGTTTGGTATGTCAAAAACAAGTTTATTCGATCACAGGGACTAATTACGACAAACTCCGAAAGTCTGCCGATTCTCGTAGCGACGTACGCTTCAAACAAGAAAACAAGCCTAACATACCATAAATATCCTTTACATAGCTTAGAAATAAGCTTTGAGGGCTTCAGTATGGCAAATTCACACTTTTGAAACTTTAGGGGCTATTTTGCAAATTTCGTGAAGCTACGCCTTTTTGCGTATATCGCTATCCGAAACACGTTCGGACATTCAAAATTTTTTATAATCATCAATATATTATATGTTAGTGATAGGAATGCGAAAAATCCATTCGTTACGCATTCACGGTCACCACGCGATCATTACGATTTTCGTCATGATCAACCGAAAACTGGGATATTTTTGAAGACATTTCAAGTTCCCTATACTTTATTGTCCTTACAGATCTTTGAAATGAGGTTACCGAGTGTTAGAAGTGCCCGAAACGCAACGAAACACGTGCAGGGACCTGTTCTGCCAATTTTGAAACTTCAGAACTGAACATGGGAGCTAGGTGTAGCGCGACGCTCAAAGGGGTTACCCGTCGCGTGTGGCGACGCCCCTATTTTTCCAGAAACATTAGCTGGCAGCAGCACAGCTCATTTTCTTGCCACTAATTCGCAAATTTTGCCACCTAGCCCGAATTTTCCACCCTTTAACCTACTTCTAACACCTCCCACACACTTTATAACATCCTAAATCATTGCCATAACACTTGGCATGATCTTGAACACCTTTGGATCATTATAAATGTTCATGATCATTTTTGAGCTTTTAGTCACCTTCTTGCATTAATCAGCTACAAATCCGAATTCGCAACCATCTTGGAGCTATTTCTTTGGTGTTCTTGATCAATCTTTGGTATTTGTAAGTGTTCTCCTTCATGCTTGTTTCAATTCTTATGGTTAATTTGATTAGAAGTCACAAAATTTGACTTCCAGAATTGATCATGAATTGATCAGTTTAAAATCCAATTGAAACTTGCTTTATGATGGTAATAAAGGTGGTTATGATCCACAAAAATCATGCCTACTGATTCTCATCATTTCTAGCTATTTTGACAAGTCAAAGCTTCGGTCAAAATGCGATTTTTGCGCATTTTGCGTCGGATCTAAGTTCGGGTGTCAAAACAGGTTGTTTTGATGCCAAAACTCTTTATAATCTTATTTAGACATGTCAAAACATGTCTAAATCATCACTCTCATTGTAGTGCTTGCTAAGAGTCGAAAAGTTGAACGGTTTGACCACCGCTTTGACTTTCGAATCTGACCCATTTGGTGGATCTTCAGACCTGACCAAATTCATAACTGTGACCATAAGTATATAGGGAATAACCCTCTGACGTTATACCTTATGATCATGATGTTTGGATTGTGTTATAAGGATTGATTGTAATGTTACTTAAAAACGACCAAAATGCCCTTTTCGCAAACAAATCAACGTTAAGCATATGTAACATAAATTTTGACATATAATCTGATCAAAAACATTTTTTAAACATGTTTAAGTATTTAAAACTTATTATGACGCATATCTAACTATCCGAATGCGTAGTTACGCAAATGACGCGTTAAAGTGGCTTAAACTACCTTAACGGGTCAAAACGGGTCAAAAGCACATAAAAATCTTTCCAAATCATAATGTAGACTTTATTAAAATATTTCACATGAGTTCCAACACTCATTTGATTTATAAAGTCTCATTCTATCCGAATCCTCCGATTTCAAGTATCGATGTTTACACATTATTCATTTTTAGGACACGCGTGATTTCTCGGATCTTTGAGCTTCGATTTTCTTATTGATCCACAGATTTACTTTGCAATCTCAAGTGAGTACATGGCTCCCCTATTTTATGTTTTACAATTGTTTTGGGGTGATTCATATGTGCTAAATGTTTTCAAGTTTTCAAATGCAAATACTATGGTTTATATTAAACATAACGATTACAATAATGTGAATGAACTTGTTGGTGCAATGTATTTATAACAAGAATGACATTCATTAACAATGGCCAAGCCGACCCGTAGTAAGTTAAGGCGCCTAGGACTGACAATCCCGTTACCAAAATTCCCGGGGTTTGTGGGGAAATTTGGGAAGCGACTGAAACTGTATTTGTAACATACCCTTTGGTGGTATGTTATACGATTAAGGGACACCGTGGGTGGTCTCGAACAAGTCAACAAAGGTTTGAATGTATTCACGAAACAACCAAAAGTTTTCACAATTAAAACAAGGAACGATGAACAAATGTTTATAACAAGGAACGATGAACGATGAACGATGAACGATGAACAATGAACGATGAACAAATGAACGATGGTTTATAACAAGGAACAATGAACAATTGATTTATGAAAATGGTTTACGATAAGTGATTTAGATAACGGAACGGGTGTAATGTAATAAAAGCATGGTGGATACGCCGCTGGTACTTCCTATATATAAGTGCTCTTATCACATTATATACGTGTCGTTATTTGCATCAGTTGAGCAAATGTTTTTCAAACAAAGACACACAACGATTTTCGATCAAAGATATAAACCATACGAGTTATTTCACGACGATTTACGACTTGGATTTAAAAAACAAATATTTTCGAGTCATGGTTCATGGCTACGCAATTGTTTTTAGACGATTAATTAATGCAATAACAAATGCTTTTAAAACAAGGTTTTCATTTACGACTCAGTAGTCAGATTATATGTTGCAATATATACAAAGCCATGAACTTGACACACTCACAAAACCTATGTACTCGCCGGCATATTTTTGCCAACTCGTTTTCACATATGTTTCAGGAAATCAAGTTTGATGACGATGCGTGCTCACTTAGGACTCGGACGGACGTTAGTGCCTAAAAATATGAAAGACAATAACTATGCATGTTTTGTTTGTTTTTAAAACAATTTAAGACAATATGACAATATAATCCATGTTTAATATTTAACTAAAGCGAAACTTCAAATACCAAGTGTTGTGAAACAATCTGTTAACGTGACTCCCCAAGTGTTTCCGCCGCGGTTTGTTGTTTTACGCGATTTGGGGTGTTACATCGTTTAAGTGTTAAAACATATATTATAATACCTACATTATCATATATGAATTTATTTTCAAATCTGACCCAGTTTGACTTTTTATTAATAACTGACCAAGTAAACGTGGTAATTAGGAGGTGCCCTTTTGAGGGATTAACACCTACCTATTACGATCACGTATCCATGTTCGATTCGAATAATGGCTGGACCATGGTTGTCTAAACCGAAAATCAAAGCGTTATTATGATAACGCTTAACTTTTGGCTTAAAAGACTATAAAATGAAAAGTGAAGGGAAAGGATCACTTACTAGTGAACCTCTGATGAAAAGAACTCAAATGGAAGCTCCCTTCAGTTGGGAATCTCCAGGAGATGAGAGGAATTGATAGAACAAGAAGAGGTGCAAGTTTTCAAATGAAACAAGACCCCTATATATAGTTGTGGTGAATTATGGAGGTGATCACAAGTGTCTTGGTGGCTTAGGAGGTGTATACACATGTCCCCTAACGTGGCATAGCTGAAAACAAGCTCATGATTTCGTTTATAGAGGTTTTGGCAGCTTTGTTTGGGCTCCAAGCCAAAATTCTGTGTCTGATGCCTTCTGGCGGGGCGCGAGAGACAAGGCCAAGTCTCTCGCGGCCGGCGAGAGACCATCAGAAGTTTCAATGTTTGTTATTTTTAGCCCCTAGACTTCCAAAGATGCATATAACGTTATAATTAGCACAATAAGCTCTCTTTGGCCAATATTATGCACTCCTAAGAGTATGACTAACATCATAAAACTCCGGGTTCGTTAAAAGATCACTCAGAGGCTAAGTTTCAGCATGTTGACACTTTTAGTCCCTCTACTTTTATAGTTGTCGTTCAAAGGTTAAATTTATAACATAACGGCAACTTTAGTCCCTCTCGTTTAGCACGCGGCATACGAGGATCAGCGGGACACGTGTCGGGATTTTATTGGATGGGTTTTTACGAGGTGTTATATCCTCACCACCTTAAAAGAAATCTCGACCTCGAGATTTTATTCAAAAAAGATGGGGATACTTTTGTTGCATAGTGGACTCAACCTCCCATGCATATTTGGGGCCTCGACGGGCATCCCATTTGACCTTCACAATAGGCACATGCTTTCTTCGAAGCTTTTAACCTGTCGATCTTTGATCGCTATTGGTTTCTCAATGAACCTCAGGTTTCCGTCAATTTGCACATCTTCGTGTGAATTGCTAGCGATTCGTCGGCTAGACATTTCTTTAAATTTGAGATATGGAACACATCATGAATTCCACTTAGCATTTCGGGTAACTTGAGCTTGTAAGCTACGGACCCGACTCGTTTGATAATCTCAAACGGTCCTGTATATCTCGGGCTCAACTTGCCCTTTTAACCGAATCACATGACGCATTTCCAAGGCGACACTTTCAGTAACACTTTGTCCCTAATTTGGAACAGAAGAGGTTTGCGCCTTTTATCCGCGTAGCTCTTCTGTCTATCTCGGGCAGCTTTGAGACGGTCGTGGATTTGTAAAATTTTATCCGTTGTCTCAGGGACTATCTCAGGTCCTATTAGTTGGGCTTCCCCAACTTCTTGCCAACAAACGGGCGTTTGAAACTTTCTCCCATACAAGGCTTCAAATGGAGTGGCCTTGATACCTGAATGATAACTGTAATTGTAGGAGAATTCAATCAGGTGTAGGTGGTCATCCCAGCTACCACCTAAGTCGATCACGCATGCACGTAGCATGTCTTCCAAAGTTTGAATGGTACGCTCACTCTGTCTGTCAGCTTGCGGATGATAAGCCGTACTAAAGTTATCGAGTGCCTAAAGATTCCTGGAAGCTTTTCCAGAAATGAGAGGTGTATCTTGTATCTCTATCGGATACAAAAGACACCAGCACTCCATGTAGGGACACAATCTCGTCCACTTACATCTCAGCCAATTTATCCGCACTAAACATCTCTTTAATCGGCAAGAAATGCGCTGACTTAGTCAGCCTATTAACGATGACCAAAATCATGTCATTGCCACATTTGGTCTTGGGTAACTTGGTATGCAAATCCATAGTTACCATTTCCCATTTCCAAGTGGGAATCTCAAGCTGTTGTCGAAGCCCTGATGTTTTTTTATGTTCAGCTTTCACTTGCGAACATGTCAGACACTTTGCTACATAGGTGGCTATGGATTTCTTCAAACCCATCCACCAGTAATTAGGTTTCAAGTCTTGGTACATCTTATCACCTCCTGGGTGAACAGAGTACTTGGAGTTATGCGCTTCTTGGAGGATTAGATCTCTAAGTCCTCCAAAAATTGGAACCCAAATTCGTCCATTAAATATGAGGATTCCATCACTCCAGGTGTTAACTGTTCGACAGTTCCACCTAATCCCTCATTCGTGATATTAGCCTCCATCATGGCTTGCTTTTGCACATCAAGCAACTTTTCATTCAAGTTGTTTCTGACTTCTATGCTTTTGGCGTTAATCCTCAAAGGCTTAACCCTTTCCTTGCGACTAAGCGCATAAGCGACTACATTTGCTTTGCCGGGATGATATTGGATATCACAATCATAATCATTAAGGGTTTCCATCCAACAGCGTTGTCGCATATTCAAATCTTTCTGATTAAACAAATGTTGGATGCTTTTGTGATCAGTGTATATGATACACTTAGTACCATATAAATAATGCCTCCAAAGTTTAAGGGCAAATACAACGGCACCCAACTCCACGTCATGGGTGGTGTAATTCTTTTCATGCACCTTAAGTTGTCATGATGCATAGGCAATCACTTTGCCTCTTTGCATAAGCACACATCCAATGCCAGTGTGCGAGGCGTCACAATAGACGACAAATTCTTCAATGCCTTCTGGCAGAGTTAGTACTATCATCTTTTGCTTCAATGTCTCGAAGGATTCTTGTTGCTTTGGACCCCAGTCAAACTTGACATTCTTGCGGGTCAAAGCAGTCAAAGGAGTGGCTATCCTTGAGAAATTCTCAATGAATCTTCTATAGTAACCAGCCAGTCCTAAGAAGCTGCGGATTTCAGAATGTGTCTTTGGTGCTTCCCAATTCATTATCGCTTCAATCTTGGCGGGATCAACTTGGATACCACGCTCACTTACCATATGTCCAAGGAACTGGACTTCGCGAAGCCAAAATTTTCACTTGGAGATTTAGCATACAGTTTCTCCTTCTGCAACAACTCTAGGATGCACCTAAGATGTTTCTCGTGATCAGATTGATGACGAGAATAGATAAGTATGTCGTCAATGAAGACAATAACAAACTTATCTAAGTAAGGCTTGCAGACTCTATTCATGAGATCCATGAATGCTGCAGGTGATTAGTGAGCCCGAAAGGCATCACTAGAAATTCACAGTGATGGTATCTCGTTCTGAAGGCAGTCTTTGGAACATCCTCACTCCTAACCTTCAGCTGATGATAACCCGATCTTAAATCTATCTTTGAGAAGTAACCCTCTCCTTGCAGTTGATCAAACAAATCGTCGATCCTGGGCAATGGATAACGATTCTTGATCAATATCTTATTAAGATCACGGTACTTGTCACACCTGACTCGCAGCGGAAGATAAAAAGGGAGCTTCAGTTACAACATATTATAAAGTATCATATTACACACCACAGTTCAAGTACGGTACTACGAGCTACTACGGCTCTTATTCTACTACAGACTGCTACCCAAGCGATCCACCCGCACATTCCTTACTGTTGGTGCATGTTTGTGGCAACAACTTTTAGATTCAGGTCTTTGGATATCTTGTAATTGGTGAAATGATGAACGGTTAGCGGGTTTAGCTTTGTATTAGTAAGTTAATAGTGATTGGGCCAAACCAAACCCACATTGGGGGAATGGTATGCGAATTGTGCCTGTCCAACTCGCAGGCTTGTGTGAAACCAGCCCAAAATGCATGTTTTGTGTTATATAAACAATATTATGCATTAGGGTTAGGGTTAAGCACTTGAAATAAGTTTACAATGAGTTTAGATAGAGCAAATTCGTGACTATTGTGGTGGACGAATTTATGAGTGCTAGGATCTTAGGATTGATTGTTAAACAGTTTGTTTGAATAATCAGTAAAGATCAGTTGCTTTGGTTTTACATTATTCTGCTTCTACACATTTCTATGACAATATGATCTAGAGGATTCCGCACTCTAGATTAGATAAACGATTCTGTGACGATCCATAGGATTAAGGGGACCTACACTTACTCTTGCTTCGCCGACCTTAAATGCATGTTAGTTTTAAAAAGGGTCAGCTATACGCTGCTGGTGAGTTCCACTGGTTTTGTTGTTGTGGATCTATATGTTTTAACAAGTTTAATTGCACTGGTCACAGTCACTGTGATGGTCACAGTCTTAGTCACAGATGGAATTACACGAGTATACAAGTGAAACCATGACTGTTTTTCCCCGGACCATGTCATCCCAGACACTCCCGGCCACCGGACCGTGTCACAAAGACACTCCTGGCCCATCAACTGCGTCACGTGCAATTCAATGCCCCATAGTAGTTATGCCTAACAACACAACCAAATTAGGACGAGTGTAGTAGCCTAGTGCTGACACACCGTCAGACGTGGCACTAGGTTGGTCAAACCGATAGTACTATCCGTTGTCCACAGGCTTACGTTAATCACTTGTCTTGCAGTGGGGAGGTAGTTCGTGTGTTAGATAATTCACATCATATGTTGGTGCAATCAACACAGTTTCGTAACATTCCAATCATGTCAGAAACAGTATCACAGTTTAGAAGTGGGGGAGTAAGATTCACTCCCAGGTTGGTGTAATTAACACAGTTTGCGATATGCAATTTACCTCAGAAAATAATAACCTCGTTTAAAAGTGGGAGAGTAAAACTCACTCCCAGATTGGTGTAATCAACACAGTTTATAACATGCAAGTCCCCAGAAAACAGTAAAATAATTCAAAAGTGGGGAAGTGAAACTCATTGTATACGTAGTAGTCTCAACACACAAGTGATCTAGCGACTGGATCAGCTTTAATAACACATATGCAAATATGGACTCAAATCAGTATCTAAGTTGGTAATGGTTATAACTTGGATTTTGTCAGGAGTTTTCACTCCAGATTGAGTCTATAGGACACTAGTATGGTGATGGAGGTAAGGGTAGTATTAGTTTTCAGTTTGGCTTCCGGGCACCGTTTCGCGTGCCAGCCAAAGTCAGTAGTTTAATGTGTTCGGATAATGATACGGGAAGACCAATAGTGCCAACACGTTGTTATTTAAGAATGATTAACTTTTCATCAAGGGAGTTTGAGTGTTTGGGGAGTCTAGGTCGCCCAAAATTGAGTTTCCATTTTCACCGTCGGGAATCCTCCTGAATTGTCTAGGGACACACCCCTAGAGCCCAATCTGCCCGGGAATCTCCCGGAATATTCCCAGTTTTCAAATCATAGTGTTTGCTGGGTTGGGCCAGTTCCCGGTTCCTGCAGGTTCGTTATACGGTGAACTTCTGAAATGGATTTAAAATAACCCATTTTTAATCCCATATATTCCCATTTAATCTAGAATTTGAATAAAATTCTGTAAATTTTTATATAAATCATTAAAAATTTGTAGATTTTGGGAAAAATTTCTGGGAGTTTATTTTGGCATTTAATTATTTAAATAAGTTATTTATAAAACCATTTTTAACCACATGATTTACCATTAAATACCATCAGTGGTTCAAAATATCCCAGAATATTCCTAAACATCCATACATGTCCAGGAACGTCTCAATAAAATTTGAGATTTTTTTGATTTCGTTTCGGTGCGTTTCCGGCTACCAAAAACTCCCAAAAACACGGATTTTTAACCCGAACCAAAACTCAATCAATGGACTCCAAAACTTCCCAGAACTTTCATTACATGTTCCTTAGTGTCCATGAAAAGTTTGGTGACTTATTGACCCTTTTGGTATTTTTTCTGGATTGATTTGGATAAGATAGTTAAAAATTCACCAAAAATCGTAGAAATTTCCAAAAATTATAAATTTTAGGTGGAAACTCCTGCTAACACCCTTCACCACCATACCGAATTTCAGCTCAATCAAAGTTTCACGGACCAAATTATAGTCAAAACAAATACCGCCTATCCTAGTTTCGGTTTTCGGATGATATACCTAGCGCAAGCTTTGTTTTCAAGCGTTCCTTGTGAGTCCAGAAGTGTGTGGTTGCTATATTCAGTACCTACACATAAAGTACAATCCAAATATGCTAGAACTTAGGTCAATCAAGCTTTATTTCATTGTTTTTTGGTTAATCGAATAGTTATGCGATTTTTGTCGAATAGGTGTTGATTAGGGTATCAAACCTCAAAGATTTGTGATCATGGCTGCCACATAACACCATGGAAATACCAAGGTGTTCTTATTCAGCCCATAAACTTGTTTAAACCTTAAAAAATCTTAGATTAAAATGAGTTTTTCGGCTAGAAATCGCGTTTAATCAAGAAAACATGATTAAAACCATAAGAACCAAGGTTTATACCTTTGATTTAGTGATGTTTAAGGTCAAGATCAGCTGAAGAGGTGGTGGAATGGAAGAATTCTTAGAGAAGAAGTTAGTTTTTTTTTGGAATTAAAATGAAATAAAATGAAAAAAATAAAATAAATAATATATAAATTGGGGGGGGGGGGTGTTGGCGGTTTTGGGTGGGTCCCTTAGGGGACACCTCATGCTTCGTGTTACGTGATAAAAGATGATGTTTATCTTTCGTTTGCGTTTAAGTTCGTTTTCGGGTCCCAGACGCGTCTCCGATTTGCGAAAGACTCGGTTTTAAAAACTGAGCATAACCGTCTCGAAATCCGAGCATGGTTATGTTTTAATCATAAAAGTCTCGTTTGACGTTTGTTTAAGCGTTTTTAAGCTTGATCGACCGTTCCTTACATGTTTGGTTTGCCTTTCGTCGCTCTTAAAATAAAACGTTTCCCTAACCGGGAATAGCCTCGTTTTGCGTGCCGAGCTCCAATTTGCTTCTTATCTTATGTCATAGTCTATGGTACATAATCAAAATGTTTCGTGCTTTCAGAATAAAAAAGGGGCCTATCGTTGGCTTAATAATCACAGTCGAATGTTTAATGCGCTGTTAAACATCGAGTCTCCGTTTAACACGCGGTTCAAGGCGAAGGACACCAACCTCGCATCGTTGGTCCTTAATAGTGTCATGTCAACCATGACGTGCTGTCGGATTCCTCCGAGATATAACATATATTGTTTCGCACAACACACAAGTCATGCAATTTCCGCAAGGTTTACGCACAATTATAGTTTTAATCACACTTAAAGTTTAGGACCAATTAAGGTGTACCTGGTTTCGTCATGGGTATCACAGTAATCAATTCACATACGCATTGAACCGTCCTTCTTTTTGACAAACAATATCGGAGCTTCCTAAGGTGACGAACTAGGCTGTATGAAGCCTTTCTCCAAAAGTTCGACAAGCTGAGTTCTCAATTCTTTCATTTCTGTCGGTGCTAGATGATATGGTGCTCTTGCAATAGGTGCAGATCCAGGTAGGATGTCAATCCCAAACTCTACTTGTCTATTAGGGGGTAGACCGGGTAATTCTTCAGGGAAAACATCAGGGTATTTAGAAATAACAGGTATTTCTTCAATCTTCGATTTAGGTTCATCGACGGTTACTTGTGCCACATAAATGACACTACCTCTCTTCATACATCGGGAGGCCTTAAGCATAGAAGCTTTTTCTGGCAACCTGTAGTGTATATCTCCAAAGATGGTAAGCACATCACCGGATGGGGTTTTAATCTCGATTAGTTTCTTATCTCAGGCAATGCGGGCTTAGTTATGCGATAACGAATCCATGCCTAAGACTACATCGACCCTGCCAATTTAATTGGCATAAGAGAGATATGGATCAAATGATTCTTGATGGATATAAGGCATCCATCCAAAATGGAAGAAGAAGTTTCTATGGTTCCATTGACAAGTTCTACTTCATAAGTCATGTCTAGAGTTCTTACGGGTAAGTTTAATAGTTTACTAAACTTATGGTCCACAAACGATTTATCAGCCACCGAATCAAACAGAACTCTAGCAAAGATGTTGTTGATGAGGAAAGTACCTGTTATAACGTTGTTATCGTTTACAGCTTCTCGAGCGTTCATCTGAAAGGCTCGAGCATTTCCTTTCTTAGCTCCACCAGACTTTGTATTATCATCCTTAGCAGTCTTGGAGCAGTTAGACTTAATGTGACCATTCTCGCCACATTTTAAACATGTAGCATCTTTGATATCCCTGCAGTCCAGGGCCTAGTCTCCCGTCTTCTTACAAATTCCACACTGTTTAGCTTGTGGTTCAAACCGACAATGTCCCCCGTGTCGTTTGTTGCATATCTTACATACAGGTTTATCCTCAGACCCTTTTTGGTTCTTATGGAATCCAGATTTCCATTCTTTTTGAACCGCTGGGAGTTATCATCCTCCCTCTTCCTCTTCCCGTCTGTCTCTGATCTGACTGACATTTGCCTCACATAATCTTGGGTGAGGGAAAGAGATAGTTCAACTGCAGATTTGTAGGTGTTAGGCTGAACAACCTTAACCAAACTCCTTATCTCCAGAGCCAACCCATTAATAAAACGCGCAATGCGCTTAGGCTCCGGAGTAACTAAGTTGGACACCAGTCGAGAATAAGAATCAAAGTCGGTAACATACTTCCGACAGTCAAGATTTTTCATTGACAGGGCTATAAAATCCATCTCTATCTTCTCCACCTCGTGAGGTGGGCAGTAAGTGTCCTTAACCACGTCCATGAACTTGGACCATCTCAGATTATATAGAAGCACCTTCCCAGTTGAATGTATCAACGCTTTACACCAGAGTAGGGCATTGCCCTTGAAAGACTGGGAAGTGAATTTAACAATATCCTTATCAGCACAACCGCTGATATCAACCACAGTTTCCATCTCATCTAACCACCTTAGGGTCTCAACAGTCCCTTTTTCGCCATTAAAGTCTCATCGCTTGCATGAGACGAAGTACTTATACAAACATCCATCATTAGAAGAGTGGTTCTTATCATGATGTTCCTGCTTCTTGGCTTCATTCCTCACATTAGAGGAATGTACAGAACTCTCCTTGTTAGCAGAGGAAGGAGGCTTCGAGATTGGTTTAGATACAGACTTAGAGTGAGTAGCACTCGACGCTTTAAACTTTTCAAAGGTTTTTTCCATAGCCTTTCCTACGGTTGCGCCTATGCGAGCCTGAAAGTCGTCTTCATTTATAACTATATTCGTATTATTGCAGTCGTTATCGTTGTGGCGACTACTTGCACCATCAGAGTGAGTCATTAAATGCGTCGGTGCTATACAACGAAATAGGTACGACATATGTTAGCCATGGTACAATTAAACCATTTAGGCTTTAACATTACAAATGAATGCTTTTAATATATATAACCTAGGTCTTAAAAAGACCATCATAGGTATTCAAAAAGATCGGACATAGTCTAAAATTTTTTAGACAGTGGATCGTAATGTCACATCTGTCATTGTCGCATTGACAATTTAAGATAGCTCGTAAGCTCGTCACAAGGACATAAAATATGGCACAAAAGGCCTCGTCACAAATGGACATAAAAAGTTTGGACAAGGAGTCATAGACCACAACTATCACTGCCACTAATGGGCATGATATATGGCCCGTAGGCACTACATCACCAATGGATGTTATATATATAGATACCCGTAGTTAATACACCACTATTGGGTGTCTAATGATAATCATCACAATGATGATATTAGTCTTGATCGCATTGATCGTTTTTGACTTATTATGTTTGAACATAGTTCGAATATCTTGATGGCTAGTGTGGTTCCTCATGTCACACTGCCAGGAGTGTTAATATTACTTGAATATTAACATAGAATGATGTATTAAAATGGTTTAATAGATTAGCCATGATTGTATTGACCATAGAGGCTTGGAGGCTTGAACATAGTTCACCACCTCTAGATAGAAGGGATGATCTTCCTTAATATCATGGTAGAATGTTATTTCATCTTAACCACAATTTATTTCTTTGCCAATTAATGTGACCTTGTCACTTGGCGAGTGCAAACCATCAAGAAGATCTTTTGGAATTCTTTAGCAGAGCGATAAAGATCGAGTTAATATCGAGACGATCGCTTGAACAAAGGAAGTAACGAGTACTTTTGAAGCTAAATTCAAACTTCATTTAAAAGATAAAGATTACATATTTTGCCTTAAACATGTCTCTTTTAATACAAAACTTTGTCCACGCAGGGACTAAATAAGAAAACATACCCATGCAGGGGCTTAAAAGAAATACTATGTCCTCGCAGGGACTTTTGGAAATAAAAATACATAAAATACATAAATACTACTTTATTCTTCCTTCTTCCCTTTGATCGCCCTCGTTAGCCTCTTGAAGAACGTGGTTGTTTGCTTCTCGGACTTTTCAACTTTTTGTTGAATTTCCTTCATTCTTTCTAAGGCCTCTTGCATGGCCTCGAGTGGTGCCTGAGGTTGAGGCTGGGGTTGTGGATGTGGCGGTGATTGTGGTTGAGGCACAACCGGATATGGGTATCCATAAGGTGGATATCCAGTAGTTGCGTATGAAGAGTAAGGAGGTGGATAGCCTGGGAAGGGAGGTGGGTAATATGCATTGTACATAGCTGCTTCAAGATACGGGTCATATGCGGGAGCAGCAATATCTGCATCGTATCCAGGCAATCCTGGATAAGTGGGAATCGGGTTACCTAAACCCGATGGTGATGGCTGAACTACTGGTTAGGGCATCAGATCAACAGTAGGTTGTGGGGTTGGAACCACCACAGGTGATGTGTTTGAGGGTCCACCCATTTGTGGATCCTTAGGGATAACAGGGTAAGATGGTGACAAAGGTGGTAGCGAACCCGACCTTTGTCTAGCACGAACTGACATGCGTGTGTAACCTTCATAAATTTTCAAACTTGTGTTTATTATCCAAATAGATTTTACCATTTTATTCTACATCCCTTTTACTCAATAAGACAAAGCTGAATACTTTTTTTTACATCATTTTCCATCCACATGCACTTATTTCCTTATCGTATAACCATTTAAAATTTTATTGAAGTATATTCATATTTTTTTACATGTGTATTTTTTTTCAAATATATATGGACATAAAATTGAAAACAAAATTTCAAGAACATCCCATTCACCAAATACTTACATAGAAAGTGTTGGATATTTTATTTAAATAAGAAATTATTTAAATAAAGTTTTATTTATATTTTTGTACAAATAATCTATTTTAATGATTATCAATCAGAACTAATAAATATAATTTTTTATTAATTGAAAACTTATAAAAAAAGATGTAAAGATTTTATAATTTCAAAAGCCTTGTGAGGGTTTAGTTTTTTAAAAAAAAGTTAAAAGTTATAAGTTATAAAAAGGTTTATAAAGTAAACCAAATACCAACCCAGCACATCCTTGTGAATACATTCCCAAAATATTAAACGATTTTCCTTCTCTAAAATCATTTGTTTCCAAATAGAGCCAAAACAAAATCAATCGAATCAATTCCGTTTTCACAAAAGTTTCCAAGTTTATATTGTCGGTCGATCTAATATATATGCAAGGCCTCATACACACCCAATTGAACCTTTTCCCGATCACACTCACTTTTGTTCATCGCAAAAACAAAGAAACCAAAGTCTTCAGGCTCCCACTCGTACCCATCTAAGTTGTGGTTCTTACATCATGGCTGCTTACTGATTTAGCGCTTCCTTTTCGATTAGACTTTGTTGGTTGGTTGTAAGATCTTGTGGTTGTTCATGGCAGTTAAGGTCTGATCGATTGCTTCATTCATCTAGTAGATATCGTAACTCAAACTTGTGAGGCGGAGTCGTCATTCACTTTAAGATTTCCTGCAACTTCGAACTCAAGTGATTCTGCGTCTGACACCCGATGTTCGTCTTGTTTCACTAATTTCCGGTGAGCTTCCTTCTTTACTAAGAATCGGCGATCCAAAGCGGAGGTAAAAAAAAAAACTAAATAAGTATCGCGTTCTCAACTCTTTTTTAGAATTCTGATCATGTTAAGTATACCTATGTTTCACCAAATCCGTCCTTTTTATGGCCTCGAGTTTGTCCCGGCGAATAGGACACTTGTACGTTTCTTTTGGTCTAAAAAATATAGAACTTGATTGTCTTCTGATTACTCAAAGTTATTGTATTTGTGTGTGCGTAAGTGTGTGTACGGGTGGTGTGATGTTGGGTCTGTATGCTTGGGGTGATGAAGGAGACCATACGTGTGGTCAACAAATTATAACATTAATGAGTCTTCATTTTTATTATTGTTATTACTATTATTTATTATTATTAAACATAATGGATTTTTTTTAAAAGAAAAACAATACTATCTGATACTTCCTAGAATATGGGTAAAGTGTCAAGTAATAAAATGAAAATATCAAAGTAATCAAGTTTCATGCACATACAATGTATGTATGCGTCCATGTAAAGTGATGTAAAGTGATGCTTAGTGTGTTTGTTAAAGTTGACAATTTGAATTAACAAATGTTATTATCTTATTATTGTTATTTTATTTTTTTTTCTATATGTTTTTCTTCTTCATACATGAAGATTTCGGTTATATAGTCTTGATAAAATTTTTATGTGATGTCAAATGTTTTTACAAGTAAGCATCTAATAGTTTAGAATTATGATTTTTGTTATATATAATATGTCACTTAGCTAATCAACCTCATTATAAGTTTAGGAATCTTTTTAATGTACATCGGTCTTGTTAAATGCAAATAAATTACTTGATTTTCATTTATTTATTAATTAAACTTTAATAATTAAAATTAGAATTTGCTCGTCGGGACATTTAACAAACGAATTACAAGTGTGGTTAGTCTAACATAAAAACTAATTTGGAAGACAACGGGTTATAGGTTTGCACATCCGTTGAAGACGTTTTGTTTTGCTATCTATGATTATAGGACATCGTGTATCATACTTTTTGCTACTATTTGTGAACTTGCGTGGGAATATCTAACAACGCTATCAAAGTGAGTATATAGTTCCCTTTTTACCTCTTTTTGGGATGATACATATGTTGCAGAAATTTTGCTTAAACTTTTGCACGATTCATTATTTTTATGGCTTATGTGATCACTATTAGCTTTGTATGAAACTTGTTTGGTTTGCCTCAACTTGTGCATTCATTAACTCCGTACAAGCCGTCCGGTAGTATATTATAGCGCTATAGGTGTGACGACCCATCGCCACTTCCATTTGGTTTTGCTTATTTTACACATTTTGCTTATATGCTTCTGGGAAGTGGAGGATGATAGAATCCGTTAAACATGTCAGCTTAGGTTTGAATGTGCCACTGTGACCCATACTCGTTAAATGTAATATGCTTAGTGTTCTACTTATGCCATATGAATTACAAATAAAATATTTTTATTACATGTTTTACTATAAAACCTATGTTGCTCGCCAGCTTTTAGCTGACCCATGTTTTTCTCACATATGTTTGGTAACAATTGACGATGCTTTGCAAGCTTTCTATCACTTAGGATCATGGAATTTTTTTGCCTTAGTTAAACTTTAAAAGGATTATTACGTCTTGTTTTGGACAAATTGTTTCTTTGATTGTTTGATTTGGTTGTTGAACATGAATTTGACTTAATATTATATTTGAACTTTAATTAGTGCCATGTGTCTTTGAGCACCCTATCATATGTGGCGCCATGACGTTTTCGTCTTCGGTTGGGGTGTTACAGATTGGTATTAGAGCCATGGTTATAGAGAATTAAGTTATTAGAATGCTTTTAACCTAGACTATAACCTTCCTAGGACACCAAACATGAGTTACCTCATTTACCTTGTATTTGTCTTATTTGATTTGTCTTAATCCTTACCCCTATTTTTGCAATACTTTAGTTACTTGATTTTCTCTATGTTACCAAATCACCATTTATCCTTAGATGATTAGATTCCTTATCTTTAGACTTACTGCCTTACAACATGTTAAAATCTCGTCAACTTCTTAGGCTCGGAAAATCATTATGTGAACCTAAATATTGTGATTAGTCAACGCTTTTATTTAAGAAATGATTACGATCTTTTGTGTTGCTACTTTACCATGATGCCTCCTATGACATACATTTAAAAAAATTATCATGCGTATGACTTATTACCTCATGACCTTTCGTGTGTCCTCATTGTGTTTCAATTCCTCTCACAAATTCTTCTTGTATTCATCCCCCATACTTTATGTTAAGCAATTAAGACAATAAATTTTAAACTTGATTTATTGCGATTAGTTATCTAAATATTATCTAATTAACTTAATTAGATAAGCTTATTTTAAGATAATTTCAACCTTAAAAAAATGGATGACTATAAATCACATAAATCAATAATTCGTTTTATATTTAAAAAAAATAAAAAATAAGACAACACCTACAAATCTAAATTTATGAAATCATTTTCCTCATTAAACTTTATAAAGATTCACAACATATTTCGTTTGGAAAACAATTTTATATAATCTGTTTTCATTAACCTAAAAAAAGAGAGCTCAAATTTACGAAAAAAAAAGTTTATCCTGATCAATTTGATTTTTTAAATCTCAACATTTGTTTATCAAACTTATTCAACCTGATTTCTCTTATAAAAAATATATTTATCTAATATAATTGGATAAATCTACAGGTGCTCATCAAGTTTGATCTTATTTGATTTTTCCCTCCAACAACTAGCATTCGAACAACAACCTCTACATTTTCACAAAAACACCTTCAAAATGAAAATTTTTCATTGTCCAAGTTTTGAAAACCTCTCGTTTATTTTCCCTAGTCGTGTTACCTCTAATATTATCTCTTATCCAATAAAACAACTTCGAATTATATTCTATTAAACCCATTTGAATATACGTGTGTGTAATATATAACTATCCATCCAATCCAAAAGGGTTTTTCATTTCGAATTCAAAGTGCTCATTGTTATACCATGTTCTAATCGAGAAAAACCTTTTCATGATAATTATAGCAATTTGAAATCCGACCCTCGTCAACCCATCATCTGTGGTCGCACCTTTAACGACTACACTTTCTCTATTAACCCTACTTATATGAACTCATTTATCTATGAAACTTGTTTTGCCATGAAATCGTTGATCTATGAAACTTGTTTTGCCATGAACTCTTTGACCCATGAAACTTGTGTTGCCATGAACTCTTTGATCCATGAAGCTTGCGTTGCTACAAACTTATTGAACTGTGACACTTAACCTTTGTTGTGAACTTGTTGATCTATGACATGAGACTTGCTATGAACTTGTTTACTAAGAAACTTAATTTTCCAAAAGTATTTTCTCATGTTAGCATGGTTGCCCAATCGAGGCACCTACCTACTTGGAGCAATAATTATGATTTAAGAGTTTGAGGTTGTTTGTCATGAACTCTTTGATCCATGAAGCTTGCTATGAACTTGTTTACTAAGAAACTTAATTTTCCAAAAGTATTTTCTCATGTTAGCATGGTTGCCCAATCGAGGCACCTACCTACTTGGAGCAATAATTATGATTTAAGAGTTTGAGGTTGTTTGTGTCCCCCCCCCCCCCATAGCATGATGAACTATGTGGAGTATGCGACTTTCGTTGTGTGTTATATAATAAAACCTATAACCATTTAGGATACCGAGAGGTATGTCATTTAATAAGGGCATGGTGGATACATCACTCATACTTTCTATATATAAGTGCTCCTATTAAATTGTCAAACGCAACATTATTCGAATTACTTGATGTTCTTGACCTTGACCTATGTTAGTAGCATTTATCTTTTAGTGGTAACTAATAGGCATGTTGAACCCAATTATAAATTAATTTCCAAACAACAATTCATCGATAAATCCCAACTCTAAATGACACATTTCATCTCTGCAATCCCAAACTATGCCATATTCTTTTTGTTTTTCCCAGCTCACCATCAACTTAACTATTTATTTTCATTCGTTCTCAAATTTTGTATTACTCATAAAACCCATGTGAAAGTGGGCATTTCATGTTATCACCAACCCTTTAACCCAAATCGTGTTTTCCAAACCCCTTGTATATCTCCGCACTCAACAATAACTTTTTGTTTTGAATTATTATTTTCAACTATTCATAAAAATAAAAAAAATGTATATCTTTTCCTACTCTTAAATGATTTCGGGACGAAATTTCAAAAGTAGGGGCGACTGTAACATTCATAAATTTTCAAACTTGTGTTTATTATCCAAATTCATTTTACCATTTAATTCTACATCCCTTTTACTCAATAAGACAAAGTTGAATATTTTTTTTACATCATTTTCCATCCACATGCACTTATTTCCTTATCGTATAACCATTTAAAATTTTATTGAAGTATATTCATATTTTTTTACATGTGTATTTTTTTCAAATATATATGGACAAAAAATTTGAAAACAAAATTTCAAGAACATCCCATTCACCAAATACTTACATAGAAAGTATTGGATATTTTATTTAAATAAGAAATTATTTAAATAAAGTTTTATTTTTATTTATGTACAAACAATCTATTTATTAATGATTATCAATCAGAACTTATAAATATAATTTTTTTGTTAATTGTAAACTTATAAAAAAAAGATGTAAAGATTTTATAATTTCAAAAGCGTTGAGAGGGTTTTAGTTTTTTAAAAAAAAGTTAATAGTTTATAAGTTATAAAAAGGTTTATAAAGTAAACCAAATACCAACCCAGCACATCCTTGTGAATACATTCCCAAAATATTAAACGATTTTCCTTCTCTAAAATCATTTGTTTCCAAATAGAGCCAAAACAAAATCAATCGAATCAATTCCGTTTTCACAAAAGTTTCCAAGTTTATATTGTCGGTCGATCTAATATATATGCAAGGCCTCATACACACCCAATTGAACCTTTTCCCGATCACACTCACTTTTGTTCATCGCAAAAACAAAGAAACCAAAGTCTTCAGGCTCCCACTCGTACCCATCTAAGTTGTGGTTCTTACATCATGGCTGCTTACTGATTTAGCGCTTCCTTTTCGATTAGACTTTGTTGGTTGGTTGTCAGATCTTGTGGTTGTTCATGGCAGTTAAGGTCTGATCGATTGCTTCATTCATCTAGTAGATACCGTAACTCAAACTTGTGAGGCGGAGTCGTCATTCACTTTAAGATTTCCTGCAACTTCGAACTCAAGTGATTCTGCGTCTGACACCCGATGTTCGTCTCGTTTCACTAATTTCCGGTGAGCCTCCTTCTTTACTAAGAATCGGCGATCCAAAGCGGAGGTAAAAAAAAACTAAATAAGTATCGCGTTCTCAACTCTTTTTTAGAATTCTGATCATGTTAAGTATACCTATGTTTCACCAAATCCGTCCTTTTTATGGCCTCGAGTTTGTCCCGGCGAATAGGACACTTGTACGTTTCCTTTGGTCTAAAAAAATATAGAACTTGATTGTCTTCTGATTACTCAAAGTTATTGTATTTGTGTGTGCGTAAGTGTGTGTACGGGTGGTGTGATGTGGGTCTGTATGCTTCGGGTGATGAAGGAGACCATACGTGTGGTCAACAAATTATAACATTAATGAGTCTTCATTTTTATTATTGTTATTACTATTATTTATTATTATTAAACATAATGGATTTTTTTTAAAAGAAAAACAATACTTTCTGATACTTCCTAGAATATGGGTAAAGTGTCAAGTAATAAAATGAAAC
This sequence comes from Scalesia atractyloides, assembly GCA_947069175.1. Lineage (NCBI taxonomy): Eukaryota > Viridiplantae > Streptophyta > Magnoliopsida > Asterales > Asteraceae > Scalesia > Scalesia atractyloides. The sequence goes on from CAMTDV010000010.1 coordinate 21,560,590, forward strand.
TATCAAAGTAATCAAGTTTCATGCACATACAAATGTATGTATGCGTCCATGTAAAGTGATGCTTAGTGTGTTTGTTAAAGTTGACAATTTGAATTAACAAATGTTATTAACTTATTATTGTTATTATTATTATTTTATTTTTTTTCTATATTTTTTTCTTCTTCATACATGAAGATTTCGGTTATATAGTCTTGATAAAACTTTTATGTGATGTCAAATGTTTTTACAAGTAAGCATCTAATAGTTTAGAATTATGATTTTTGTTATATATAATATGTCACTTAGCTAATCAACCTCATTATAAGTTTAGGAATCTTTTTAATGTACATCGGTCTTGTTAAATGCAAATATATTACTTAATTTTCATTTATTTATAAATTAAACTTTAATAATTGAAAGAATTTGCTCGTCGGGACATTTAACAAACGAATTACAAGTGTGGTTAGTCTAACATAAAAACTAATTTGGAAGACAACGGGTTATAGGTTTGCACATCCGTGAAGACGTTTTTTTTTGCTATATGTGATTATAAGACATCGCGTATCACACTTTTTGCTACTATTTGTGAACTTGCGTGGGAATCTCTAACAACGCTATCAAGGTGATTACATAGTACCCTTTTTACCTCTTTTTGGGATGATACATATGTTGCACAAATTTTGGTTAAACTTTTGTACAATTCATTATTTTTATGGCTTATGTGATCACTATTAGCTTTGTATGAAACTTGTTTGGTTTCCTTCAACTTGTGCATTCATTAACTCAGTACAAGCCGTCCGGTAGTATATTATAGCGCTATAGGTGTGACGACCCATCGCCACTTCCATTTGGTTTTGCTTATTTTACACATTTTAGGTTTGAATGTGCCACTGTGACCCATACTCGTTAAATGTAATATGCTTAGTGTTCTACTTATGCCATATGAATTGCAGATAAAATATTTTTATTACAGGTTTTACTATAAAACCTATGTTGCTCGCCAGCTTTTAGCTGACCCATGTTTTTCTCACATATGTTTCAGGTGGTAACAATTGATGATTCTTTGCAAGCTTTCTATCACTTAGGATCATGGAATTTTTTGCCTTAGTTAAACTTTAAAACGATTATTACGTCTTGTTATGGACAAGTTGTTTCGTTGGTTGTTTGATTTGGTTGTTGAACATGAATTTGACTTATATTATATTTGAACTTTAATTAGTGCCCTGTGTCTTTGAGCACCATATCATACGTGGAGCCCTGACATTTCTGTCTTCAGTTGGGGTGTTACAGCGTTCACCATGCTTTCTGTAACATTTGTCAAAAACGGGTTTTCCAAACCCGCTTCGTTTGTAATCGAATATCAAGTTATAAATGTATTTATGTCAATTTTAATTTTTAATGATGCATAATTAATAAACAAACTAGAATATAAAAGTTATAATTGATAAAAAGTAAAAATAAAATAAATAAAATGAAAATAGGCTGCCGGGACTCGAACCCGGGTCAGCCGGAAAGAGCTCAAAGACTTATCACACACACACATAACCACTCCGCCACTTGATGTTTCTGTGAATTATAGGAAACAATTAAACTTTATGGTCAATCATGAAGCGATCTGGTTACGCTAACTGTAACCGAAATCGGTCACGAAACGTCCAAAAACGTTTGATTGTTCGCGGTTTACCGATTATAACCGATACACCGACACCTCCAATCAATTTAGCTTTGAATGGACTTGAATTCAAGAGTTGATCGGTTTTAATAACCGAAAACTTGCATTTCCTGAATTACTCCAATCATAGTACCCTCTCGCGACTCAAACACATCTGCAAACCTTTAATTTCACTTCCGCAATACTTTCAGTTCGTCAGAGAAGCTATTTGAACTCGTCGGATTTTCGCCGGAAAACCGTGTTTTCCATCAAATCAGTAAGTCTCTCAATTCTTTCATTGTCTATCAGTTGTTAAGCTGTTGCTAACTCAAACCCTTCAATCGGAATCAATTTCAGACGTCGATATCGGATAATTCACTCTCGCCGGAAAACTTCTGAAAATTCCCATTTTCCGCTGTAAAACGGTATAGTCATTCAAACCTTCTGATAACTCTTGTCTAGTACTTCAATTCAACAATTAGCTAATCAAAACTGTTAATTTGTTCGCTCAGTCGAAGTTCATAAAAACAGAGCCGACGACTTCGCCGGAGTTCTGAGAAAGATCATCATTCCGGTAGGTTCATTCCCGAAATTTTTCCTATCTGTTACATATAAATCATTTGTATGTCTGTTAATCGTTTTAAGCAAGAAACAGTTGATTAAATCATTGTCTGTGAATTTAGCGAAGAAGATGAAGTCTGTTATGATTATAAGATTAATTAAAATTGGTATTATAAACGGGTTAGACACACAGTCCAGCGGTGGACTGTGTGCAAACAATACGCATACGTCCCGAGTTCGATCCTTGACACACACACACTCTCAGTAATTAAAATGTTCTTTTTAAACTGAACCGGATCCTTTCGCAATTAGATGTTATGTATAATAAAAATCAGTATATTAACCAAGTTAGACACACAGTCCAGCGGTGGACTGTGTGCAAAATTAAATCACAGGTCCCGGGTTCGAGACCTGTTGACGGCACCGGTTTGATAATTAAAATCCTTTTTAAAAATAAATGAATTTTGAATAAATTAAAACAGTATATAAATATAATTAAAAACAGAAATATTTCGGGTTAGACATGTAGCTCAGTTGGTAGAGCTGCGTGCACGCGTACGGGAGGTCTCGGGTTCGAGCCTCACCCAGCGCATACATGCACACAATAGAACCGGTCAAACAGTCAACAGTCACAGTTAAACAGTCAACGGTCAACGCAAAAGTCAACATTTTTTATATATATTTTTATTTATTTAATTTAATTTAAAAATCAATTAAAAATACTTAAAAATAATGTTTTTAAAGATAGGAAATAGCCTTAAACTCACAAAAATATATCTAAAAATCCTATTAAAATTATTAATAAAATCCACTCATTTACTATACCTTCCGTTATTATTTAGGTTAGTTAATCCTCGTTGATCAATCCTTCAAACTCGTGCGCATCTCATCATCTCCAACCGAACGCACCTAATGTGAGTGAATCTCTACAAATTCCCCGTTTTAAACACGTTTTTGGGGTGTATCATGTGTCTTACCATTTATTATATTTAAATCATTGTGCATACATCATATCATGAACAAATGTGTATTCAGCTTGTATCAACTGTTTTTGTGGTTATTGTTTAGATTTAATTTATTATTTTCAGTACATGCAATATCATAGGCCGCCGCTCCCCATTACATTATGAGCGTTGAGCAGTTCCCCATTACATTATGAGCGTGAACCTGGGTTGCCAACATACGATCGGCTCCGTTTGATTGAGCCTTGATAGCACAGACATTCATCATAGGCCGTCAGTTCCCCATTACATTATGAGCGTGAACGTGACGTTGCCAACATATACAGTTTCATTCATGTTATATATTCATGCAAGTTCATATGTTATTGTATGTTATTGTTTGTGGTTGTTATTGCTATTGTTTGATTATTTACATTTGCTCGCATATGACTATTGCACAATTTTTCCTTGATAAAAATAACAAGAAATCAATAATAAATGTTTATCTAACAAGGTTCACTCGCCAACTTATGTTGACCCAAAAACCCCCATTTTTACACATGATACAGGTGATCCAGCCGCAGCAAGAAACACATAGGATTGGCTTAGAAGAATAAACCGGTTTAGAGCTTGGATTGTTTAGTTGGTTATTTTTCTTTGTATTTGTATGGACATGTTTGGATTATTGAGAATGTAATTTTGACTTTAATAAATATGAAACATATTAGTAAATATCATGAGCTTTGGTGATAACCCAATTATGCCCCGACTCTTATTCCGCTGCGGGTCGGGGTGTGACAGATTGGTATCAGAGCCATGACTATAGGGATATAGGATAGGTTATTAGACCCTTAGAGCCTATACTATAGTTAATTAGAAATCTTTAAGAAGTTTGTGTGTTACATGCAAAATTCATGATGTTTATATGTTTTATGTTTAATGTTACATTCAATGTTATGCAAGCATGTTCATAAGTACATATTATTATATAATGCCTATCATGAATCATATCCTCATAACATATCATATCCATGAAAGCACACATCACATCATTTTCATGATTGTTGTTTCAATGATTTTTGTATTTTCAATTCACATCAAAGTGAGTTCTCATGACGGGCATGTAGTAACTGGAAGGGTACAAGTACCGGTAGTCGGAACGTCCTGTCTAGGCTGGCATTCGTATAAATCCAAAATAAAGGACCAGTTTGCCTACCTGGGGACTAACGATGAGAGTACGAAGTACCTATTAGGCCAAAGCATGCTATACCAAACGTCGTGTGAGCTAACCCCACTTTGAGTTGTCATTGTGTCTACACCTGGACACATTCCGACCATACATCTCGTAAACATATTTCGTGGTTTTCATTCGGGTAATGCGAGTGTTAAACCGCCAATACTAATGTGAATCCTACCAAGCCAATAGTCATGGGGGCCCACATGACTATACAGGTGAAGGTATGGGGGACATTTGAGGCCCAACATGAGCAAACCCAAGACATCCTATGGATGTAGTTACATTATTGATATTTATGTTATTTTCATTTTCTTTAAGACACATGACACCTAAAAAGACTCCATAAACTCACAATCTTCTTATGTATGTTCCTGTAGATGTCGGCTAGACAACAACGAGGGGGTAGAAGATCAGGAAGGTCACACGAACGCTTGGCCACTCAAATCGCAAAACAAATGGCCGCGGTGCTTCCTGACATTGTGGTTCAGGTACAACAAGCTCTCGCCACAAATCCCACCAATCCTCCCCAGCAAGAAGACCAGAACATCGGCAACCCTCCTACCAAAAAGTGCTCATATAAACATTTCAAGTCTTGCGATCCTCCTAAATTTGAAGGGACCGAAGGTGTCACTGCTCTAATCCACTGGTTTGAGGAAATGGAAAACACCCTCCTCAACTGCGATTGTCCCGAGGATCGCAAGGTACGATATGCAACCGGGAGACTATTTGGGGTAGCTCTTACCTGGTGGAATACTGAAAAGGGTAAGAGGGGAATCGAAGATGCTATGGCCTTAACGTGGGAGGAGTTAAGGGAAATCATGACGAGACGATTCTGTCCTAGAAGTGAGATTAAAAAGTTAGAAGATGAATTTCATTCATTGAAGCAAAAGGAGGGAGATCATACTTCCTACAACAAGAGGTTCTTAGAGTTGAACCAAATGGTCCCTAACTTGTTCACCCCAGTTTACCGCTTAATCGAGCATTATATTCGAGGTCTTCCCTCGAAAATTCAAGATTCAGTTCTCAGCACTTCGCCAGCAACACTTGAAGCTGCTATGGAACTAGCTACTGAACTGACCGAGAATCGAATTCGCAACGGTAAATTTAAAGAGGAGAAAAAGAAAGCCCCCGTTGAGGGCCAAACTTCAAACCATTCCAAATCCTCCTCTAAGTTTTGCTAACAAGAGGAAACGTAACACCAGAAACTTCGCTGTCACACAAACCAATTTCCCTATCCCTGCTGCACCCATTACCCAAGTTGCCCCCTCACTTGCACCATACAAAAGGCCATACTCTGGCCCATTACCAAAATGCAACCGTTGCCAATACCACCACTTTCCTGATCATCCCTGCCAACATTGCACCGGCTGTGGTCGCGCAGGTCATACTGTTCAAACTTGTCGCATACCTCATCGAACGAACCGCCACCAGCCTTCAACCCAAATCCACCAACAAATAATGGGTCAAGCCCAACAACCCCTACTACTACCACCTACCCAACATTTAGCCCAATCATACTACCAACCCAACTATCCCATGGTGCAACCTATGCGGGCATGCTACAATTCTGGAGATCCAAGCCACTTTAGAAACACTTGTCCACGTTTGGTGAACATTATACATGCTCAAGCCCAAGCAAATCCGGTGAATCAAGCTAACCAAGCTCCTCCACCTGCAAGAGGAAGAGCTTTCAACATCAACGCTAACCAGGCTAGAGCTGACAGCAATGTGGTTAACGGTACGTTTCTTATCAATGGTCGTTATGCATCCATGTTGTTTGATACTGGCGCGGATAAAAGTTTTGTGTCCTTAGAGTTTGAACCCATCCTAAACCAAATTCGTGATAAGCTCATGGAATCCATAACAGTAGAAGTTGCTGACGGAAAACCGGTCTCATTAAACTCTATTATACGCAATTGTACTCTCACCTTAAACGACCACGATTTTCCAGTTGACCTCATTCCTATGAAGTTGGGAAGCTTTGACATTATAATTGGTATGGACTGGCTCAGCCAACATCAGGCTGAAGTTGTATGCCGCGAAAAGTTTATATGCATTCCTCTTTCAAATGGTCAGACTCTACGAATCTTTGGAGAAACCCCATCGAAAGGACTCAGATTAATGTCCTGTCTTCAAGCCCAGAAATATCTTCGCAAGAATTATGTCGCATTTTTAACCCATGTCGTCAAAAAGGGAACCATGGAGAAGAAACTCGAAGACATCCCAGTAGTAAAAGATTTCCCGCAAGTTTTTCCTGATGACATTTCAGGACTTCCTCCCGTGAGAGAAGTCAAATTCCGCATTGATCTTATACCTGGTGCTACACCAGTTGCAAAGTCTCCTTATAGGTTAGCCCCCTCTGAAATGCAAGAGCTAGCAAGTCAATTGCAAGAGTTGACTGACAAAGGGTTCATACGTCCTAGCTCCTCGCCTTGGGGTGCACTTGTCCTTTTTGTGAAGAAGAAAGATGGAACGTTTCGCATGTGCATCGACTACAGAGAACTCAACAAGTTAACGATCAAGAATCGCTATCCATTACCTCGCATTGATGATCTTCTTGACCAACTTCAAGGCGCCAGCTGTTTTTCAAAAATCGACCTTCGTTCTGGTTATCATCAACTCAGAGTACATGAAGAAGACGTCCCAAAGACCGCTTCCGAACTCGTTATGGTCATTATGAATTCATGGTCATGCCATTTGGTTTAACCAACGCTCCAGCTGTCTTCATGGATTTAATGAACAGAGTCTGCAAACCCTATCTCGATCGTTTTGTTATAGTCTTCATCGACGACATCCTCATTTACTCAAAGTCTAAGTCTGATCATGAACGGCATCTTCGACTCATCCTTACACTTCTAGAGAATGAAAAGCTTTACGCCAAATTCTCCAAATGCGAATTCTGGTTAAAAGAGGTACAATTCCTTGGACATGTAGTCAATGACAAGGGAATACATGTCGACCCCTCAAAAATCAAAGCAGTACAAGAATGGCAAGCGCCACGTACACCAACTGAAGTAAGATCATTCCTTGGTTTGGCTGGTTATTATCGCCGTTTCATCTCAAACTTCTCTCGTATTGCTGTACCACTCACGGCTTTAACTCATAAGGGAAAACCTTTCATTTGGGGACCCAAACAAGAAGAAGCCTTCCAAACCCTTAAACAAAAACTTTGTGATGCACCAATCCTCACTCTTCCTGAAGGTTGTGATGACTTCGTGGTTTATTGCGACGCGTCAGGGCAAGGACTAGGCTGTGTTCTAATGCAAAGAGGAAAGGTTATAGCTTATGCTTCGAGACAACTCAAAACTCATGAGAAGAACTACACCACCCATGACCTAGAACTTGGAGCCGTTGTGTTCGCTCTTAAGATATGGAGACATTATCTCTACGGTACTAAGTGTGAAATATACACTGACCACAAGAGTCTTCAACATATCTTCAACCAAAAGGAGTTAAACATGAGGCAACGAAGATGGGTCGAACTTCTAAATGACTACGACTGTGAAATTCAGTACCACCCTGGCAAGGCAAATGTGGTGGCTGATGCACTCAGTCGAAAGGGTTATGCGAACTCCATTCATCTTCTATGTTCACAAATCATAATTGACATTAAAGATCAAATTCGAGAAGCCCAACATGTTTCAGTAACGGAAGACGACATACGAAAGGAGCTGTCCTGTGGAGCTGAACTTAAAATTGAAACTAAATCTGACGGTATTCTGTACTATCTAGATCGCATATGGATTCCTGACCACAACAACCTTCGTGAATTTCTTATGAATGAGGCTCACAAAACACGATACTCTATACACCCAGGAGCCGATAAGATGTATCAAGACCTTCGATACACCTATTGGTGGCCTGGAATGAAAAAGGATATTGCTGTTTTTGTTTCCAAGTGCCTTACATGTTCCAAGGTGAAAGCTGAACACCAAAGACCCTCAGGACTTCTGGTCCAACCTGAAATACCTGTATGGAAGTGGGAAAACATAACCATGGACTTCATTACCGGGTTACCTCGCACTTCAGGTGGGTATGACACTATATGGGTAATCATTGATCGTCTTACAAAATCAGCTCACTTTATTCCTATCCGCGAAGATTTCAAGAACGAGAAGCTAGCTCGTATTTACATCAGCGAAATCGTAAGCCGACATGGTGTACCGTTAAGCATTATTTCAGATCGTGATGGTCGTTTCACTTCACGAACATGGCAAGCTGTACAAACCACTTTGGGTACACGATTAGATCTTAGTACCGCTTATCATCCTCAAACTGATGGACAATCTGAACGCACCATTCAAACTCTTGAAGATATGCTTCGAGCATGTGTCATAGACTTCAAGGGAAATTGGGACGCTCATCTACCATTAGTTGAATTTTCGTACAACAACAGCTATCATTCAAGCATCGGCATGGCACCTTTTGAAGCTTTATATGGTCGTAAGTGCCGATCTCCAGTATGTTGGCACGAAACTGGGGAAGCTTAAATCACCGGTCCAGAATTGATTCAAGAAACCACAGACAAGATCCATCAAATTCGAAACAATCTTCTAGCGGCTCAAAGTCGTCAAAAGAGTTATACAGATAAACGACAAAAGCCCTTGGAGTTTAACATTGGTGATCATGTACTTTTAAAAGTATCACCGTGGAAGGGAGTAGTTCGTTTTGGTCAAAAAGGCAAGCTAGCACCACGCTACGTAGGACCTTTCAAGATACTCAAAAGAGTGGGACCTGTAGCATACAAGCTTGATCTACCAGAAGAACTCAACAGAATTCATCCCACGTTCCACGTATAAAACTTGAAGAAGTGCCTCGCTGATGAGAACCTCCATATTCCTCTGGAAGATATTCAGATTGATGAATCTATGCATTTTATTGAAAGACCAGTAGAGATCATGGACTTCGGAGAAAAAACGTCTACGACGAATTCGCATTCCAATTGTTAGGGTACGCTGGGAGTCGAAACGGGGACCTGAGTTTACTTGGGAACGTGAAGACTCAATGCGCGAAAAATACCTGCATCTTTTTCCTACTACTACTACTTAAATTTCGGGACGAAATTCCTAAAAGTAGGGGATACTGTAACATTTGTAAAAAACGGGTTTTCCAAACCCGCTCCGTTTGTAATGGAATATCAAGTTATAAATGTTTCGTTGTGTATTTATGTCAATTTTAATTTTTAATGATGCATAATTAATAAACAAACTAGAATATAAAAGTTATAATTGATAAAAAGTAAAAATAAAATAAATAAAATGAAAAATAGGCTGCCGGGACTCGAACCCGGGTCAGCCGGAAAGAGCTCAAAGACTTATCACACACACACATAACCACTCCGCCACTTAATGTTTCTGCGAATTATAGGAAACAATTAAACTTTATGGTCAATCATGAAGCGATCTGGTTACGCTAACTGTAACCGAAATCGGTCACCAAACGTCCAAAAACGTTTGATTGTTCGCGGTTTACCGATTATAACCGATACACCGACACCTCCAATCAATTTAGCTTTGAATGGACTTGAATTCAAGAGTTGATCGGTTTTTAATAACCGAAAACTTGCATTTCCTGAATTACTCCAATCATAGTCCCCTCTCGCGACTCAAACACATATGCAAACCTTTAATTTCACTTCCGCAATACTTTCAGTTCGTCGGAGAAGCTATTTGAACTCGCCGGACTTTCGCCGGAAAACCGTGTTTTCCATCAAATCAGTAAGTCTCTCAATTCTTTCATTGTCTATCAGTTGTTAAGCTGTTGATAACTCAAACCCTTCAATCGGAATCAATTTCAGACGTCGATATCGGATAATTCACTCTCGCCGAAAAACTTCTGAAAATTCCCATTTTCCGCTGTAAAACGGTATAGTCATTCAAACCTTCTGATAGCTCTTGTCTAGTACTTCAATTCCACAATTAGCTAATCAAAACTGTTAATTTGTTCGCTCAGTCGAAGTTCATAAAAACAGAGCCGACGACTTCGCCGGAGTTCTGAGAAAGATCATCATTCCGGTAGGTTCATTCCCGAAATTTTTCCTATCTGTTACATATAAATCAATTGTACGTCTGTTAATCGTTTTAAGCAAGAAACAGTTAATTAAATCATTGTCTGTGAATTTAGCGAAGAAGATGAAGTCTGTTATGATTATAAGACTAATTAAAATTGGTATTATAAACGGGTTAGACACACAGTCCAGCGGTGGACTGTGTGCAAACAATACGCATACGTCCCGAGTTCGATCCTTGACACACACACACTCTCAGTAATTAAAATGTTCTTTTTAAACTGAACTGGATCCTTTCGCAATTAGATGTTAAGTATAATAATAATCAGTATATTAACCAAGTTAGACACACAGTCCAGCGGTGGACTGTGTGCAACATTAAATCACAGGTCCCGGTTCGAGACCTGTTGACGGCACCGGTTTGATAATTAAAATCCTTTTTAAAATAAATGAATTTTGAATAAATTAAAACAGTATATAAATATAATTAAAAACAGAAATATTTCGGGTTAGACACGTAGCTCAGTTGGTAGAGCTGCGTGCACGCGTACGGGAGGTCTCGGGTTCGAGCCTCACCCAGCGCATACATGCACACAATAAAACCGGTCAAACAGTCAACAGTCACAGTCAAACAGTCAACGGTCAATGGTCAACGCAAAAGTCAACATTTTTTATATATATATTTTTATTTATTTAAATTAATTTAAAAATCAATTAAAAATACTTAAAAATAATGTTTTTAAAGATAGGAAATAGCCTTAAACTCACAAAAATATATCTAAAAATCCTATTAAAATTATTAATAAAATCCACTCATTTACTCTGCCTTCCGTTATTATTTAGATTAGTTAATCCTCGTTGATCAATCCTTCAAACTCGTGCGCATCTCATCATCTCCAACCGAACGCACCCAATGTGAGTGAATCTCTACAAATTCCCCGTTTTAAACACGTTTTTGAGGTGTATCATGTGTCTTACCATTTATTATATTTAAATCATTGTGCATACATCATATCATGAACAAATGTGTATTCAGCTTGTATCAACTGTTTGTGTGGTTATTGTTTAGATTTAATTTATTATTTTCAGTACATGCAATATCATAGGCCGCCGCTCCCCATTACATTATGAGCGTTGAGCAGTTCCCCATTACATTATGAGCGTGAACCTGGCGTTGCCAACATACGATCGGCTCCGTTTGATTGAGCCTTGATCGCACAGACATTCATCATAGGCCGTCAGTTCCCCATTACATTATGAGCTTGAACGTGACGTTGCCAACATATACAGTTTCATTCATGTTATATATTCATGCAAGTTCATATGTTATTGTATGTTATTGTTTGTGGTTGTTATTGCTATTGTTTGATTATTTACATTTGCTCGCATATGACTATTGCACAATTTTTCCTTGATAAAAATAACAAGAAATCAATAATAAATGTTTATCTAACAAGGTTCACTCACCAACTTATGTTGACCCAAAAAACCCCCATTTTTACACATGATACAGGTGATCCAGCCGCAGCAAGAAACACATAGGATTGGCTTAGAAGAATAAACTGGTTTAGAGCTTGGATTGTTTAGTTGGTTATTTTTCTTTGTATTTGTATGGACATGTTTGGATTATTGAGAATGTTATTTTGACTTTAATAAATATGAAACATATTAGTAAATATCATGAGCTTTGGTGATAACCCAATTATGCCCCGACTCTTATTCCGCTGCGAGTCGGGGTGTGACACTTTCGACGTGTTTGTGATGATTCAGGTGGTGGTTGAGGTTGGTCCACCTGTTGCATATGTTCATCCTCGATATGAGGATGTGGTGATGGAGCATGATAGGGAGGGGTGTTGTGGTAGGAGGGAGTGTTGTAGAAGTTATACGTTTCCCACCGTTGTTGGAACTCTTCGGGACCTCGATAAGGTGATCCTGCTAAGGAATTTGACCCACTAGACAATTCGATCGGATGTCCATATGATCATGTCGGCGGCATTTTAGGATCCGAATCTTCCTCCATGTGTGTGGGTGAATCGACAGGAGGAGTTACTGGTGACGATTGCACATGGTCGATGGGGTTAAAGTTTAGAAATTCATAGTGTGATTGGGAATGAGAATGGTGGGAGTGGTGCGAATGGTGTGAACCGTGGGAATGTTGAGAATGGAATTAGGGTGGTGAGTACTCGTGGGATATAGAATGACGATAAGGTTCCTATGGTGAAGAAGAAGATTCACCCGATCCTCCATAAGGGTTATAGCCTTTTCCCTTGCTTCCACGTCCTCGGATTCTAGGTGGCATATTTCCTGCTCCATAAACAAGTTAAAACAAAAAACAAATAATAATAATAAATAAAACAATGCAACGAGTAATCCTAGTGTGACATCCCGGTTTTTCAGATATCTTAAACGCACAACTTCACGGTTATTCATTCCTACGCTAAATTGATTCGGAGATTTAATTTACACGCTTGAAATAATTACGCTAACTTTGTGAACTTATCAAGTGAACTACGTGCTATGTGTATTAAACGTTTATAAGTTCGGTGAGTTATTATGTTATGTTTCGATTTCGTGATTTTTAGTTATAAAAATATATATATAGTAAATATATAGACGAATCGAACCGAGCCGCGAAACGAGTCGACCTCATTTCCTTGCGACTCAAGGGATTAACCAAAACTTGAGGTTCAAGTTAAAGACCCAAACCGCCCCACCCAAGCCCTTTGCGGCCGCAAGGACCAAACCGCAAACCCTTTTCCTTTTCTTTTCCTTCTTGCACTATATATGCATGTGTTATGTTTCAAAAAAAAAAAAAAACACACACACACACACAAACCCTAGCTCTAAACTAGCTGACGGCAGCCTTCTCCCCACACCTCCTCTCGGTCGCGACAGGCTTCCCACTCTTCCTCTCGGTCGCAATCTTCTTCAACATCCGAATCGACTCCCATCTAGTTCCCGGTTCATTAATCTTCATTGTTAAAGGTTAGGGTTTTCCATTGTTTTGCAAAATCATATTAGGGTTTATAAACTCTTGATCATGCTTGTAGGTAATGGTAGAATCATTATTATGAAAGTGTATGATGTTAGTTCGATAAATTATGCGAGTTTGCGATTATGATGATTAGTTGGAATCAAGAATCATTAGGCTGCGTTTTGTGATAAAAATCATATATTATGATTAGGGTTTGTATGAGTATGATGTACATGATGATATATGATTGATAAATCTGTTCTTGATCGTTTATATTTAACGTCTCGATTGTTTAAGCGTGTTATATTGCGATAAAATGTTGAAATCAGGATGCTGAATGGTGTTTACAGCCAACTTCAACTGGCTGTAACTTGGTTATTATTTATCGAAAAACGGATTTTATGAAGCCTAAAACGTATATATTTGAAAAACGCTTCTAATGGCGCTGGATTCATATTTTTCTGAGGTCGTTTGATATATTTTAAGTGGCCAATTAAGTGCAGTAACTGAAGCTGTGAAAATTCTGAAAATTTGTTAGTTGTTTATCGAGTCGGATCTAATAATCTGTAGAGAGTCGAATCACGAAATTTGTACAGAAACTGGAGATGGAAATTTCCGGGGAACTCCCACTGGAATTTTGTTAATTGGACGAACGGTGATTTTTAAATAAATTCTCCCGTGGACTGCAGTTAGAAAGCGACGAATCTGACTGCAGCCTAGTATATTAATATTTATGAATAATGGGTAAAGTGTTAGGACTTGAATAATTTATATAAAATTCTACGGTTTAGTTGACACCTTCTGTAAAAAAATTGGAATTTTTGGAACGTTGGAACTATTTTACAAAAATCCTCGAAAACAGCCTAATTATTAGTAAACAAGCTGAAATTTGATAACTTGCGCATATGTGTACCAAAGTGTTGTATGAGTTGATTTGTGTTCATGATAGGTTGGTTTGATCACTATTTTGGTATGATAACACTTTGCATGCATGATTGTGTTTTCAGATTTGTTATTGTGTGTGCCGCATTGTGTGTTAGTTATGTGTAGGGTTTGTATCGGTATGTTCACACACTAACTTTAAATCAATTGACTTGTTAGGACGCAATTAACGGTCCTCTCATTTGCTACTTCTGTGTTACACTAACCGAGCAACTAAAGGTGAGTTCATGGCCCCTAATTTTATCCGGTTTTAAACAACAGGGGGAGAAACATGTATACACTCTACAACTCTATCTCTTTACGTTATACGAAATTAACGTCATTAAACTATTCGGTAACTAAGTTAATGTTAATGTACGTTATGGTCACTAAGCAGCTATATACAAGTCCTCGACAAACTCTCGGATCGTTAGTATTGGGTTAGATAGCGGGGAAATTATAAGTAGTACTGCTGGGCCCGACAAGCCCCACCCGAGCTAGTCGCGCTAGCCGACCGGGTATGGTCAACGGGTGAATAATTTGGCCTAACTTCGCCATGGTCAGTGATAGGCCTGGCAACACGGAGGCACAACAGTCAGCTTCGATCGCGAACACTTACGTGACATAACTTTAGGCTCGCTACCTACATGTTAACATTGAACTTAATTACGAATCAACAATATTATTCCGCGTTAGGGATAATGGAACCAACAACATTATTATTCCGGGTTAGGAATAATGGAACATCATTATTATTCCGGGTAAGGAATAATGGAACCATCAGTATTATTCCGGGTTGGGAGTAATGGAACTAAATCGTTATCCCAGGTTAGGGATAACGGGGGAAACAAACTTATAACCGAACAAATGAACTTATGAAAACCTGTGAACTCACTCTTCTTTAATGTTGACACTTGTTTCTTTACATGTTTCTCAGGACGCTAGGAGCTCTAGGTGCACTCACTTGCATTGATCAAGACATCTTTTTATCGAGTCTAATTTACGAATATTGTTTGGGTTTTTCTTTAGTTTTGGCGTTTGTGTTGGCGCCTGTTCCTTTACTTTACTTTAATGCTTCCGCTCAACTTTAAAAACTAATGCTTCCGCTAAAGTATAAAACCAAACCAAGACAATTTAAAATAACTATGAATGGTTAAACAAATGATTTTGGAAAACGTATAAACAAATCATATAGAGTCGTTCGATGTTAGTAGTGTCTCGGATTCTGGTTTGTTCACACGCCTCGCGGTAAAACTCCGCAAGTGGAAATTTGAGGGTGTGACAGATTGGTATCAGAGCCTCTAGCTATAGAGAACCAGGTTTGCATTAAAAGTAGACGTAAACTATAGCTGATTACACGACACTAGACTTAGTTTGGCACTGAACTGTTATATCTTGTTATGTGTTATACACAAACTATGTTATGTAAAATATGAATGCATAATTGAAACGAATGCAACTCGTAACTAACTACCCAACCCAACAGGAAATGTCATCATCATCATCATCCGACAAACTTTTGCAACCAAGGGCGCCGGGGAAGGCACCTATGGTGGAACCCTCACATCCTCATGGCGTGGAGACACGCTCAGCTGCGAGAAAAAGGCTCGCTCTAGGGGAGGAGTCGTCCTCACGCCCGACCATCGCTATGCCGGTCAAACCGGTTAACTCGTTAGAAGTAGGGAACGACCTACTTAGAGATATGATAAGAAAGCAACAAGAAAAACTAGAGAGAATGCATGAAACCATCCTAGCACAGGGATGGATGATACGACAATTAACAGGTAAGACTGGATCGCTCGAGGAAGAGCAACATGAGAGTAAGATAGCTCATAACACTTTAGCTAGAGATCTTCGTGCTGAGCAGCTAAGGGCTGACTGTCTCGAAGACAGAGTTCTTGAGTCTAGCTGGAGAATTCAAGAACTAGAACAGAATCAGGCACCTGTACCAGTACCGGAACCAGCACCGGCCCCTCCAGTGCCAGTAGAGGAAGAAGAGGAGGATCCAGAGGAGGATGCAGAGGAGGATCCAGAGGAGGATCCAGCTGTAGAAGCTGGAAACGCCGCGGAGGATGACGGCTACGATAGCGATTTAGGGGATGGAGACGTAGAAGACTGACACGCCTCGCTTATTCCATTTGCTTTCCTTCAGACTATTTATTTTCCTACTTATGTTAAACTTGAGATTTTATAGTAAACTGATATGTTTGGTTGGCATTTTGTAAGACGTTGAAATTTTATTTAATCGAATATTTCTTCTGACTGTTTAAATTATTTGGGTTGACATAATTTGAGGAATTATTTAAGTATGGAATAGGATAACTATATTGGATATATAGACTTATCGGTGTGTGTTTATGTTGTCTTACGAAGATCTAAAATGGCAACTGGACGTCGCGGAAACCTCAACATGACGCCCGAAGAATTAGCCGCAATGATCCAAGAACACGTGAATGCTGCTCTAGCAGGTTTTCAAAACTAACCAGCTGGTAACCATTATTAAATTTTCATGGGAAAATCTAATAGTTGGGCTAGTAGAATTTCTCGCTGACTACCTGTCCTCTGTCAGCAGGAGGGGGTCTTAACCCCTACAAGATGTTTCTCGATGCGAAGCCGAGCAAATTCATGGGTGCAGAAGGACCCATAGGACTGGTCCGCTGGATTGAAAAGTCCGAATCAGTGTTCGAAATGTGCAATTGTCTGGAGGCCAACAAGGTCAAGTATGCTGCCTCAACGTTGGAGGATGGGGCACTAACTTGGTGGAACGCACAAGTCCAAACGCGTGGACTTATTGCCGTAAATGCAATGGCCTGGGCCGAGTTTAAGGCCCTAATCAAAGAGGAGTACTGTCCGCGAGACAGGGTTCAACAGTTGGAGCAAACATTATGGAACCACAAGATGGTGGGATCTGAAATTGAAGCATACACAGCGAAACATCATTACCTGGTATTTCTATGTCCCGATCTGGCCAACACCGTGGAGAAACGACTCGAGTTTTACCTTGGGGGTCTGGTCCCCGAGATACAGGGTATGGTAATGGCTAGCAACCCTGTGACTGAGCATCAAGCAATCAGGTTGGCGCACAAACTCACCGATAAGGCGGTTGAACAAAGGAAGTTGCCATCTCGGGGTACGACTGAAGTTGCCCTTGATAATAAAAGAAAGTTTGAAGACTCGTCTGCTCGACAGTCTTCGTCAGCCCAGTCACAGCAAGGGAACCCGAAACGGTTCAATAATTTCAACAGTCACCGGGGTCACAATAATCAGCCCGCCAACAACAATCAGAACACAAGCGGCTATGTAGGTCGAAAGCCGCAGTGTAATCGCTGTAACCTTCATCATCACGGCCCTTGTGCCGGAAATCGCTGCCAACGATGTGGCAAAGTGGGACATGCGGCAAAGGATTGTCGCGGGGAAATCATGTCCCGACAAAATCAAAATCAACACCAGGGTCAGCAGCAGGGTATTAACCGGGGGTGCTATCAGTGTGGTAGCACTGCCCACTTCAAATGAGACTGCCCACAGCTTCGTAACAACAACAACAATGGTGGGAACAACAACAACCACAACCACAATAACCACAACAACAACAATGGAAATGGTGGCACAGGAGGTGCCAAAGGGCGTGCATTTACGCTGGGCCGCGGAGAGGCCAGAAACGACTCGAACGTGGTCACCGGTAAGTTTCCCCTTAATGAACATTTTGCTACTGTGCTTTTTGATACGGGTGCGGATAGGAGTTTTATATCTGAGTCTTTTAGGAAGAACCTAAATCTCACGCCTAAACCCCTAGAGGCCCCTTACGTCATAGAACTAGCCGATGGTAAATCTGTAGATGTGACCCATATAGTATCCGGCTGTCAACTCAAACTCGCGGGTCACCCCTTTACCACGATCTGATGACAACTACCCTGGGTAATTTTGACGTGGTAGTCGGAATGGACTGGCTATCCGACGTCCGAGCCGAAGTTCTCTGCTTCAAAAAATCTATCCGTATTCCGCTCTCTAACGACGAAATCTTGATGCGCCGTCACAAACATCATCTCTTACATGCAAGCACAGAAGTATCTTCGGAGGAAGAACTCCTTCGCTTTGCTCGCACTGGTTACCGAACAGCCTAAGGACGAGAAACGTATAGAAGGCATCCCCGTCGTCCGTGATTTTTCCGATGTATTTCCAGAGGAGTTACCTGGTCTTCCACCACATCGACAAGTGGAGTTTGAAATCGAATTGGCGAACCATGCAACTCCTATCGCCAAGGCCCCATACCGCTTAGCTCCAGCTGAGCTGCAAGAGCTGTCTACCCAGCTTCAGGAATTGTTAGAAAAAGGATTTATCCGACCCAGTACTTCGCCATGGGGAGCTCCAGTCCTTTTTGTCAAGAAGAAGGACGGGACCTTCCGCATGTGCATCGACTATAGGGAACTCAATAAGGTTACTATTAAGAACCGATACCCATTACCTCGCATCGACGATCTCTTCGACCAACTTCAAGGGTCAAGCTACTACTCCAAGATTGATCTACGGTCCGGTTATCACCAGTTACGCGTCAGGGAGGAGGATATCGCTAAGACGGCATTTCGTACTCGGTATGGCCATTATGAGTTCTTGGTCATGCCCTTCAGTCTCACCAACGCACCCGCGGTGTTCATGGATTTCATGAACCGTGTGTGAAAACCATATCTCGACAAGTTTGTCATTGTGTTCATCGATGACATACTCATCTACTCTAAAGGTGAAGCAGAACATGCTGAACATCTACGATTACTGCTGGAATTACTTCAACAGGAGAAACTATATGCCAAGCTTTCAAAGTGTGATTTCTGGATTCGGGAAGTTCAGTTCCTCGGGCATATCGTGAATGAAAAGGGTATCCACGTCGACCCCGCCAAGATTGAAGCTATCAAAAACTGGGAAGCACCCAGGACACCGACGGAGATCCGCCAATTTTTGGGTTTGGCTGGTTACTACAGACGTTTCATCGAGGGATTTTCAAAGATCGCGCAACCGCTTACTACCCTCACCCAGAAAGGCACTAAGTATGCTTGGGGTGACAAGCAGGAAGCGGCATTTCAATTGCTGAAGCAGAAGCTTTGCAGTGCACCCATTCTGTCCTTGCCGGAAGGGACAGATGATTTTGTAGTATATTGTGATGCTTCCATTCAGGGATTGGGATGCGTACTCATGCAACGTGATAAGGTCATCGCGTATGCGTCCCGACAATTGAAGGTTCACGAGAAAAACTACACAACACATGACCTGGAATTGGGAGCAGTGGTGTTTGCGCTTAAGATTTGGAGACACTACCTATATGGAACAAAGTGCACAATCTATAAAGATCACAAGAGCCTCCAACACATCTTTGACCAGAAGGAGTTGAACATGCGACAGCGTCGCTGGGTCGAACTCCTGAACAATTATGAATGTGCCATTCGGTATCACCCGGGTAAAGCTAACGTGGTAGCTGATGCCCTCAGTAGGAAGGAGCACTTGAAACCTCGTCGGGTACGAGCACTACAGTTCACCATTCATTCGGGGTTACCCGAACAGATACGCGACGCGCAGTTAGAAGCAGTTAAGGAAGAAAACCTCAAGGTCGAATCGGTGGGAAAAATGGAACGCGATTGGGAAGTAAAACCCAATGGAGCCCAGTATTTCATGAATCGTATATGGGTACCTCTCTACGGGGACCTCAGAAAGCTAGTCATGGACGAAGCTCACAAATCCCGATACTCTGTCCATCCTGGTTCGGATAAGATGTATCAAGACCTTAAAGCTGCGTACTGGTGGCCCAACATGAAAGCTGATATAGCCACCTACGTGAGCAAGTGTTTGACTTGTGTGAAAGTCAAGGTAGAGTATCAGAAGCCATCGGGGCTACTCCAACAACCTGAGATCCCGGTATGGAAATGGGATCAGATCTCGATGGACTTCATCACTAAACTCCCACGAACTTTGGGTGGTTACGATACCATCTGGGTGATTGTGGATCGTTTAACTAAGTCCGCACACTTCCTAGCGATCAAAGAAACAGATAAGATGGATAAGTTGACTCGCATCTACATTAAAGAAGTAGTTTCTCGGCACGGAGTGCCAATGTCCATCATCTCAGACAGAGATGCTCGTTTCACGTCCAACTTTTGGCAGTCACTTCAGAAAGCATTGGGTACACGCTTAGATATGAGCACAACTTATCACCCTCAGGCTGATGGTCAAAGCGAAAGGACCATACATACCTTGGAAGACATGCTTAGGGCATGCGTGGTAGACTTCAGGAATAGTTGGGAAATCCACCTGCCTTAGTGGAATTCTCGTATAACAACAGTTACCATACGAGCATATCGGCATCACAGTTTGAAGCATTATACGGTCGTAAATGTAGATCACCGGATTGTTGGGCAGAAGTCGGTGACAGTCAACTCACAGGCCCTGAGTTGATATTTGAGGCAACTGAAAAGATTGTACAAATCAGAAACCGCATGGCAGCGGCACGAGATCGACAGAAAAGCTACGCTGATCAACGACGCAAACCGCTCGAATTCCAAGTAGGCGACCGCGTCCTACTGAAGGTGTCACCCTGGAAGGGTGTAATCCGTTTTGGGAAACGAGGCAAACTAAACCCACGGTACGTAGGCCCATTTGTGATCTTGAAACGTATCGGACCCGTAGCTTATCAATTAGACCTTCCTGCCGAACTCAGTGGAGTTCACAACGTTTTTCACGTGTCAAATCTGAAGAAGTGTCTATCAGATGAAACCCTAGTCATTCCATTGGATGAACAACTGCACTTTGTGGAACAACCTATCGAGATCATGGATCGTGAGATCAAGACTCGAAGGCACAGCAAGATTCCGATCGTCAAGGTTCGTTGGGACTCTAAGCGTGGACCGGAGTTCACGTGGGAAAGAGAGGACCAAATGAAAAGCAAATACCCACACCTCTTTGCAGCTGAGCAGCAAGCTAACGATACCACCAACTAAATTTTCGGGACGAAAATTCTTTCAACATGGGGATGATGTGACAACCTGGGAATTTCTTGTAATTTCGTGTACCACTTCTAACGAACTAAATCTTTGTGCGTGGCACTCTAAACCTGTGCGTTGCATTCTAAACCGCGTTTACTCAATTTTCGGGACGAAAATTCTTTCAACTTGGGGATAATGTGACATCCCGGTTTTTCAGATATCTTAAACGCACTACTTCACGGTTATTCATTCCTACGCTAAATTGATTCGGAGATTTAATTTACACGCTTGAAATAATTACGCTAACTTTATGAACTTATCAAGTGAACTACGGGCTATGTGTATTAAACGTTTATAAGTTCGGTGAGTTATTATGTTATGTTTCGATTTCGTGATTTTTAGTTATAAAAATATATATATAGTAAATATATAGACGAGTCGAACGAGCCGCGAAACGAGTCAACCTCATTTCCTTGCGACTCAAGGGATTAACCAAAACTTGAGGTTCAAGTTAAAGACCCAAACCGCCCCACCCAAGCCCTTTGCGGCCGCAAGGACCAAACCGCAAACCCTTTTCCTTTTCTTTTCCTTCTTGCACTATATATGCATGTGTTATGTTTCAAAAAAAAAAAAAAACACACACACACAAACCCTAGCTCTAAACTAGTCGACGGTAGCCTTCTCCCCACATCTCCTCTCGGTCGCGACAGCCTTCCCACTCTTCCTCTCGGTCGCAATCTTCTTCAACATCCGAATCGACTCCCATCTAGTTCCCGGTTCATTAATCTTCATTGTTAAAGGTTAGGGTTTTCCATTGTTTTGCAAAATCATATTAGGGTTTATAAACTCTTGATCATGCTTGTATGTAATGGTAGAATCATTATTATGAAAGTGTATGATGTTAGTTCGATAAATTATGCGAGTTTGCGATTATGATGATTAGTTGGAATCAAGAATCATTAGGCTGCATTTTGTGATAAAAACCATATATTATGATTAGGGTTTGCATGAGTATGATGTACATGATGATATATGATTGATAAATCTGTTCTTGATCGTTTATATTTAACGTCTCGATTGTTTAAGCGTGTTATATTGCGATAAAATGTTGAGATCAGGATGCTGAATGGTGTTTACAGCCAACTTCAACTGGCTGTAACTTGGTTATTATTTATCGAAAAATCGGATTTTCTGAAGCCTAAAACGTATATTTTTGAAAAACGCTTCTAATGGAGCTGGATTCATATTTTTCTGAGGTCGTTTGATATTTTTAAGTGGCCAATTAAGTGCAGTAACTGAAGCTGTGAAAATTCTGAAAATTTGTTAGTTGTTTATCGAGTCGGATCTAATAATCTGTAGAGAGTCGAATCATGAAATTTGTACAGAAACTGGAGATGGAAATTTCCGGGGAACTCCCACTGGAATTTTGTTAATTGGACGAACGGTGATTTTTAAATAAATTCTCCCGTGGACTGCAGTTAGAAAGCGACGAATCTGACTGCAGCCTAGTATATTAATATTTATGAATAATGGCTAAAGTGTTAGGACTTGAATAATTTATATAAAATTCTACGGTTTAGTTTACACCTTCTGTAAAAAAATTGGAATTTTTGGAACGTTAGAACTATTTTACAAAAATCCTCGAAAACAGCCTAATTATTAGTTAACAAGCTGAAATTTGATAACTTGCGCATATGTGTACCAAAGTGTTGTATGAGTTGATTTGTGTTCATGATAGGTTGGTTTGATCACTATTTTGGTATGATAACACTTTGCATGCATGATTGTGTTTTCAGATTTGTTATTGTGTGTGCCGCATTGTGTGTTAGTTATGTGTAGGGTTTGTATCGGTGTGTTCACACACTAACTTTAAATCAATTGACTTGTTAGGACGCAATTAACGGTCCTCTCATTTGCTACTTCTGTGTTACACTAACCGAGCAACTAAAGGTGAGTTCATGGCCCCTAATTTTATCCGGTTTTAAACAACAGGGGGAGAAACATGTATACACTCTACAACTCTATCTCTTTACGTTATACGAAATTAACGTCATTAAACTATTCGGTAACTAAGTTAATGTTAATGTACGTTATGGTCACTAAGCAGCTATATCACACAAGTCCTCGACAAACTCTCGGATCGTTAGTATTGGGTTAGATAGCGGGGAAATTATAAGTAGTAATACTGGGCCCGACAAGCCCCACCCGAGCTAGTCGCGCTAGCCGACCGGGTATGGTCAACGGGTGAATAATTTGGCCTAACTTTCGCCATGGTCAGTGATAGGCCTGGCAACACGGAGGCACAACAGTCAGCTTCGATCTCGAACACTTACGTGACATATCTTTAGGCTCGCTACCTACATGTTAACATTGAACTTAATTACGAATCAACAATATTATTCCGGGTTAGGGATAATGGAACTAACAACATTATTATTCCGGGTTAGGAATAATGGAACATCATTATTATTCCGGGTAAGGAATAATGGAACCATCAGTATTATTCCGGGTTGGGAGTAATGGAACTAATCGTTATCCCGGGTTAGGGATAACGGGGGAAACAAACTTATAACCGAACAAATGAACTTGTGAAAACCTGTGAACTCACTCTTCTTTAATGTTGACACTTGTTTCTTTACATGTTTCTCAGGACGCTAGGAGCTCTAGGTGCACACACTTGCATTGATCAAGACATCTTTTTATCGAGTCTCATTTATGAATATTGTTTGGGTTTTTCTTTAGTTTTGGCGTTTGTGTTGGCGCCCGTTCCTTTACTTTACTTTAATGCTTCCGCTTAACTTTAAAAACTAGTGCTTCCGCTAAACTATAAAACCAAACCAAGACAATTTAAAATAACTATGAATGGTTAAACAAATGATTTTGGAAAACGTATAAACAAATCATATAGAGTCGTTCGATGTTACTAGTGTCTCGGATTCTGGTTTGTTCACACACCTCGCGGTAAAACTCCGCAAGTGGAAATTTGAGGGTGTGACACCTAGGTCAAAGCCTAGACTCAGAAGTCTAAGGAATGTGCTATTGTGTATTTTCGAGATTAAACACAAAAAGGCTAGTGTTTAATTCACTCCAATGTTGGCTCTGATACGAACCTGTCACACCCCTATATTTCCACGTGTATCCTGTCACACCCTCAATTTCCACTTGCGGAGTTTTACCGCGAGGCGTGTGAACAAACTAGAATCTGAGACACTAGTAACGTCGAACGACTCTATATGATTTGTTAATACGTTTTCCAAAATCATTTGTTTAACCCTTCATAGTTAATTTTAGATTGTCTTAGTTCGGTTTCAATGTTTAGCGGAAGCATTAGTTTTTAAAGTTGAGCGGAAGCATTAGAGTAAAGTAAAGGAACGGGCGCCAACATAAACGCCAAAACTAAAGAAAAACCCAAACAATGTAAATGAGACTCGATAAAAAGATGTCTTGATCAATGCAAGTGAGTGCACCTAGAGCTCCTAGCGTCCTGAGAAACATGTAAAGAAACAAGTGTCAACATTAAAGAAGAGTGAGTTCACAGGTTTTCATAAGTTCATTTGTTCGGTTATAAGTTTGTTTCCCCCGTTATCCCTAACCCGGGATAACGATTTAGTTCCATTATTCCCAACCCGGAATAATACTGATGGTTCCATTATTCCTTACCCGGAATAATAATGATGTTCCATTATTCCTAACCCGGAATAATAACGTTGTTGGTTCCATTATCCCTAACCCGAGATAATATTGTTGATGGTTCCATTATCCCTAACCCGGAATAATATTGTTGTTGGTTCCATTATCCCTAACCCGGAATAATATTGTTGATTCGTAATTAAGTTCAATGTTAACATGTAGGTAGCTAGACTAAAGTTATGTCACGTAAGTGTTCGCGATCGAAGCTGACTGTTGTGCCTCCGTGTTGCCAGGCCTATCACTGACCATGGCGAAGTTAGGCCAAATTATTCACCCGTTGACCATACCCGGTCGGCTAGCGCGACTAGCTCGGGTGGGGCTTGTTGGGCCCAGTAGTACTATTTATAATTTCCCCGCTATCATACCCAATACTAACGATCCGAGAGATTGTCGAGGACTTGTGTGATATAGCTGCTTAGTGACAATAACGTACATTAACATTAACTTAGTTACCGAATAGTTTAATGACGTTAATTTCGTATAACGTAAAGAGATAGAGTTGTAGAGTGTATACATGTTTCTCCCCCTGTTGTTTAAAACCGGATAAAATTAGGGGCCGTGAACTCACCTTTAGTTGCTCGGTTAGTGTAACACAGAAGTAGCAAATTATGGGACCGTTAATTGCGTCCTAACAAGTCAATTGATTTAAAGTTAGTGTGTGAACACACCAATACAAACCCTACACATAACTAACCCACAATGTGGTACACACAATAACAAATCCTAACACTCAATCATGCATGCAAGTATTATCATACCAACATAGTGATCAAAACAATTTATCATGAACACAATCCAATCCATGCAACACTTTGGTACACACATTCGCAAGTTATCAAGTTTCAGCTTGTATACTCAGAATTAGGCTGTTTTCGAGGATTTTTATAAAATAGTTCTAACGTTCCAAAAATTCCAATTATTTTACATAAGGTGTCAACTATACTGTAGAATTTTACATAAATTTTTCAAGTCCTAACACTTCACCAAT
Source organism: Scalesia atractyloides (assembly GCA_947069175.1). Lineage (NCBI taxonomy): Eukaryota > Viridiplantae > Streptophyta > Magnoliopsida > Asterales > Asteraceae > Scalesia > Scalesia atractyloides. The sequence goes on from CAMTDV010000010.1 coordinate 21,586,504, forward strand.
TATTCATAAATATTAATATACTAGGCTGCAGCCAGATTCGTCGCTTTCTGACTGCAGTCCACGGGAGAATTTATTTAAAAATCACCGTTCGTCCAATTAACAAAATTCCAGTGGGTGTTTTCTGGAAATTTCCATCTCTAGTTACTGTACAAATTTCGTGATTCGACTCTCTACAGATTATTAGATCCGACTCGATAAACAACAAACAAATTTTCAGAATTTTCACAGCTTCAGTTACTGAACTTAATTGGCCACTTAAAAATATCAAACGACTTCAGAAAAATATGAATCTAGCGCCATTAGAAGCGCTTTTCAAAAATCTACGTTTTAGACTTCAGAAAATCCGTTTTTCGATAAATAATAACCAAGTTACAGCCAGTTGAAGTTGGCTGTAAACACCATTCAGCATCCTGTTTTCAGCATTTTATCGCAATATAACACGCTTAAACAATCGATATGTTAAATATAAACGATCAAGAACAGATTTTTCCAATCATATATCATCATATACATCATACCCATGCAAACCCTAATCATATAGTTTTTATCACAAAACGCAGCCTAATGATTCTTGATTCCACTACTCATCATAATCGCAAACTAGTACAATTTATCGAACTAAACATTGATTCTACACTACATTCAAGCATGATCAAGAGTTTATAAATCCTAGTATGATTTGGCAAACAATGATAAACTCTAACCTTTAACAATAAAGATCAATGATCCGAGAATTAGATGGGAGCCGAATCGGATGATGATGAAGGTCGCGACCGAGAAGGAGAATGGCGAGGGGGCTGCCGCGATCAAGAGGAAGTGTAGGAAGGTTGTTTGCGACCGAGAGAATGAATGGAAGGGCTGCCGTCGGCTGTTTCTTGATTAGGGTTTGTGTGTGTTTTTGTTTTTGAAACATAACACATGCATGTATGTGTATATATAGTGCAAGAGGTCAAGAAAAAGGGGAAGGGTTTGCGGTTGGGTGGGTGCTCGCGGCCGCAAGGGTTTGGGTGGGTCGGTTTGGGTCTATAACTTGGTCCTCAAGTTTCGGTTACTACTTGAGTCGCAAGGAAGTGAGGTCGACTCGTTTCGCGGCTCGGTTCGATTCATTTATTTATTTACTATATCTATATTTTATAACTAAAACAAATCACGAAATCGGAACATCACATAATAACTCACCAACTTATAAACGTTTAATACACATAGCACGTAATTCATTTGACAAGTTCACGAAATTATCGTTATTATTTCGAGCGTAGCAATTTAAGTCTCCGAATCAATTTAGCGTAGGAACGAATAACCGTGAAGTAGTGCGTTTAAGATGTCTGAAAAACCGGGATGTCACATTATCCCCATGTTGAAAGAATTTTCGTCCCGAAAATTGAGTAAACGCGGTTTAGAATGCAGCGTACATGTTTAGAGTGCCACGCACAAAGATTTAGTTCGTTAACAATGGTACACGAAATTACAAGAAATTCCCAAGTGCCACGCACAAAGATTTAGTTCGTTAACAATGGTATGCGAAATTACAAGAAATTCCCAGGTTGTCACATCATCCCCATGTTAAAAGAATTTTCGTCCCGAAAATTTAGTTGGTGGTATCGTTAACTTGTTGCTCAGCTGCAAAGAGGTGTGGGTATTTGCTTTTCATTTGGTCCTCTCTTTCCCACGTGAACTCCGGTCCACGCTTAGAGTCCCAACGAACCTTGACGATTGGAATCTTGCTGTGCCTTCGAGTCTTGATCTCACGATCCATGATCTCGATAGGTTGTTCCACAAAGTGCAGTTGTTCATCCACTTGAATCTCATCTAATGGAATGACTAGGGTTTCATCTGATAGACACTTCTTCAGATTTGGCACGTGAAAAACGTTGTGAACTCCACTGAGTTCGGCAGGAAGGTCTAATTTATAAGCTACGGGTCCAATACGTTTCAAGATCACAAACGGGCCTACGTACCGTGGGTTTAGTTTGCCTCGTTTTCCAAAGCGGATTACACCCTTCCAGAGTGACACCTTCAGTAGGACGCGGTCGCCTACTTGAAATTCGAGTGGTTTGCGTCGTTGATCAGCGTAGCTTTTCTGTCGATCTCGTGCCGCCGCCATGCGGTTTCTGATTTGTACAATCTTTTCAGTAGCCTCAAGTATCAACTCAGGGCATGTGAGTTGACTGTCACCGACTTCTGCCCAACAGACCGGTGATCTACATTTACGACCATATAATGCCTCAAACGGTGCTGCCAATATACTCGTATGGTAACTGTTGTTATACGAGAATTCCACTAAAGGCAGATGGATTTCCCAACTATTCCCGAAGTCTACCACGCATGCCCTAAGCATGTCTTCCAAGGTCTGTATGGTCCTTTCGCTTTGACCATCAGTCTGAGGGTGATAAGCTGTACTCATATCTAAGCGTGTGCCCAACGCTTTCTGAAGTGACTGCCAAAAGCGAGCATCTCTGTCTGAGATGATGGACGTTGGCACTCCGTGCCGAGAAACTACTTCCTTAATGTAGATGCGAGTCAACTTCTCCATCTTATCTGTTTCTTTAATAGCGAGGAAGTGTGTGGACTTAGTTAAACGATCCACGATTACATAGATGGTATCACAACCACCCAAAGTTCGCGGGAGTTTAGTGTGAAGTCCATCGAGATCTGATCCCATTTCCACACCGGGATCTCAGGTTGTTGGAGTAGCCCCGATGGCTTCTGATACTCTACCTTGACTTTTGCACAAGTCAAACACTTGCTCACGTAGGTAGCTATATCAGCTTTCATGTTGGCCCACCAGTACGCAGCTTTAAGGTCTTGATACATCTTATCCGAACCAGGATGGACAGAGTATCGGGATTTGTGAGCTTCGTCCATGACTAGCTTTCTAAGGTCTCCGTAGAGAGGTACCCATATACGATTCATGAAATACCGGGCTCCATTGGGTTTTACTTCCCAATCGCGTTCCATTTTTCCCACCGATTCGGCCTTGATGTTTTCTTCCTTAACTGCTTCTAACTGCGCGTCGCGTATCTGTTCGGTAACCCTGAATGAATGGTGAACTGTAGTGCTCGTACCCGACGAGGTTTCAAGTGCTCCTTCCTACCGAGGGCATCTGCTACCACGTTAGCTTTACCCGGGTGATACCGTATGGCACATTCATAATCGTTCAAGAGTTCGACCCAGCGACGCTGTTGCATGTTCAACTCCTTCTGATCAAAGATGTGTTGGAGGCTCTTGTGATCTGTATAGATTGTGCACTTTGTTCCATATAGGTAGTGTCTCCAAATCTTAAGCGCAAACACCACCGCTCCCAATTCCAGGTCGTGTGTTGTGTAGTTTTTCTCGTGAACCTTCAATTGTCGGGATGCATACGCGATGACCTTATCACGTTGCATGAGTACGCATCCCAATCCCTGAATGGAAGCATCACAATATACTAAAAAATCATCTGTCCCTTCCGGCAAGGACAGAATGGGTGCACTGCAAAGTTTCTGTTTCAGCAATTGAAATGCCGCTTCCTGCTTGTCACCCCAAGCATACTTGATGCCTTTCTGGGTGAGGGTAGTAAGCGGTTGCGCGATCTTTGAAAATCCCTCGATGAAACGTCTGTAGTAACCAGCCAAACCCAAAAATTGGTGGATCTCCGTTGGTGTCCTGGGTGCTTCCCAGTTTTTGATAGCTTCAATCTTGGCAGGGTCGACGTGGATACCCTTTTCATTCACGATATGCCCGAGGAACTGAACTTCCCGAACCCAGAAATCACACTTTGAAAGCTTGGCATATAGTTTCTCCTTTTGAAGTAATTCCAGCAGTAATCGTAGATGTTCAGCATGTTCTGCTTCACCTTTAGAGTAGATGAGTATGTCATCGATGAACACAATGACAAATTTGTCGAGATATGGTTTACACACATGGTTCATGAGGTCCATGAACACCGCGGGTGCGTTGGTGAGACCGAAGGGCATGACCAAGAACTCATAATGGCTATACCGAGTACGAAATGCCGTCTTAGCGATATCCTCCTCCTTGACGCGTAACTGGTGATAACCGGACCGTAGGTCAATCTTGGAGTAGTAGATTGACCCTTGAAGTTGGTCGAAGAGATCGTCGATGCGAGGTAACGGGTATCGGTTCTTGACAGTAACCTTATTGAGTTCCCTATAGTCGATGCATATGCGGAAGGTCCCGTCCTTCTTCTTGACAAAAAGGACTGGATCTCCCCATGGCGAAGTGCTAGGTCGGATAAATCCTTTTTCTAACAGTTCCTGAAGTTGGGTCGACAGCTCTTGCAGCTCGGCTGGAGCTAGGCGGTATGGGGCCTTGGCGATAGGAGTTGCATGGTTCGCCAATTCAATTTCAAACTCCACTTGTCGATGTGGTGGAAGACCAGGTAACTCCTCTGGAAATACATCGGAAAAATCACGGACGACGGGTATATCTTCTATACGCTTCTCGTCCTTAGGCTGTTCGGTAACCAGTGCGAGCAAAGCAAAGGAGTTCTTCCTCCGAAGATACTTCTGCGCTTGCATGTAAGAGATGATGTTTGTGACGGCGCCTGCCTTGTCGCCTTGCACCGTCAAGATTTCGTCGTTAGAGAGCGGAATAAGGATAGATTTCTCGAAACAGAGAACTTCAGCTCGGACGTCGGATAGCCAGTCCATTCCGACTACCACGTCAAAACTACCCAGGGTAGTTGTCATCAGATCAATGGTAAAGGTGTGACCCGCGAGTTTGAGTTGACAGCCGGATACTATATGGGTCAAATCTACAGATTTACCATCGGCTAGTTCTATGACATAAGGGGTCTCTAGGGGTTTAGGCATGAGATTTAGGTTCTTCCTAAAAGACTCAGATATAAAACTCCTATCCGCACCCGTATCAAAAAGCACAGTAGCAAAATGTTCATTAAGGGGAAACTTACCGGTGACCACGTTCGAATCGTTTCTGGCCTCTCCGCGGCCCAGCGTAAATGCACACCCTTTGGCACCTCCTGTGCCACCATTTCCATCATTGTTGTTGTGGTTATTGTGGTTGTGGTTGTTCCCACCATTGTTGTTGTTGCTACGAAGCTGTGGGCAGTCTCGTTTGAAGTGGGCAGTGCTACCACACTGATAGCTCCCCCGGTTAACACCCTGCTGCTGACCCTGGTGTTGATTTTGATTTTGTCGGGACATGATTTCCCCGCGACAATCCTTTGCCGCATGTCCCACTTTGCCACATCGTTGGCAGCGATTTCCGGCACAAGGGCCGTGATGATGAAGGTTACAGCGATTGCACTGCGGCTTTCGACCTACATAGCCGCTTGTGTTCTGGTTGTTGTTGGCGGGCTGATTATTGTGTCCCCGGTGGCTGTTGAAATTATTGAATCGTTTCTGGTTCCCCTGTTGTGGCTGGGATGACGAAGACTGTCGAGCAGACGAGTCTTCAAACTTTCTTTTATTATCAGGGGCCACTTCAGTTGTACCCCGAGATGGCAACTTCTTTTGTTCCACCGCCTTATCAGTGAGTTTGTGTGCCAACCTGATTGCTTGATGCTCAGTCACAGGGTTGCTAGCCATTACCATACCCTGGATCTCGGGGACCAGACCCCCAAGGTAAAACTCGAGTCGTTTCTCGACGGTGTTGGCCAGATCGGGACATAGAAATACCAGGTCATGATGTTTCGCTGTGTATGCTTCGATTTCAGATCCAACGCGTTTGGACTTGTACATTCCACCAAGTGAGTACCCCCTCCTCCAATGTTGAGGCAGCATACTTGACTTTGTTGGCCTCCAGACAATTGCACATTTCGAATACTGATTCGGACTTTTCGATCCAGCGGACCAGTCCTATGGGTCCTTCTGCCCCCGTGAATTTGCTCGGCTTCGCATCGAGAAACATCTTGTAGGGGTTAAGACCCCCTCCTGCTGACAGAGGACAGGTAGTCAGCGAGAAATTCTACTAGCCCAACTATTAGATTTTCCCATGAAAATTTAATAATGGTTACCTGCCGGTTGGTTTTGAACACCCGCTAGAGCAGCATTCACGTGCTCTTGGATCATTGCGGCTAATTCTTCGGGCGTCATGTTGAGGTTTCCGCGACGTCTAGTTGCCATTTTAGATCTTCGTAAATCAACATAAAGACACACCGATAAGTCTATATATCCAATATAGTTATCCTATTTCATACTTAAATAATTCCTCAAATTATGTCAACCCAAATAAATTAAACAGTCAAAAGAAATATTCCATAAAATTTCAACGTCTTACAAAATGCCAACCAAACATATCAGTTTACTATAAAATCTCAAGTTTAAACATAAGTAGGAAAATAAATAGGCTGAAGGGAAGCAAATAAAATAAGCGAGACGTGTCAGTCTTCTACGTCTCCATCCCCCAAATCGCTATCGTTGCCGTCATCCTCCGCAACGTTTCCAGCTTCTGCAGCTGGGTCTTCCTCTAGATCCTCCTCTGGATCCACCTCGGGATCCTCCTCTAGATCCTCCTCTACCGGCACTGGAGGGGCCGGTGCTGGTGCGGGTACTGGTACAGGTGCCTGATTCTGTTCTAGTTCTTGAATTCTCCAGCTAGACTCAAGAACTCTGTCTTCGAGCCAGTCAGCCCTTAGCTGCTCAGCACGAAGATCTCTTGCTAAAGTGTTACGAGCTATCTTACTCGCATGTTGCTCTTCCTCGAGCGATCCAGTCTTACCTATTAATTGTCGTATCATCCATCCCTGTGCTAGGATGGTTTCATGCATTCTTTCTAGTTGTTCTTGTTGCGTTCTTATCATATCTCTAAGTAGGTCGTTCCCTACTTCTAACGAATTAACCGGTTCGACCGGCACAGCGATGGTCGGGCGTGAGGACGACTCCTCCCCTAGAGCGAGCCTTTTTCTCGCAGCTGAGCGTGTCTCCACGCCATGAGGTGGTGAGGGTTCCACCATAGGTGCCTTTCCTGGCGCCCTTGGTTGCGAAAGTTTGTCGGATGATGATGATGATGACATTGCCTGTTAGGTTGTGTAGTTAGTTACGAGTTGCATTCATTTCTTATTATGCATTCATATTCTACATAACACAGTTGTGGTACATCACATAACAAGATATAACAGTTTGGTGCCAAAGTATGTCTAGTGTCGTGTAATCAGCTATAGTTTAGGTCTACTTTTAATGCAAACCTGGTTCTCTATAGCTAGAGGCTCTGATACCAATCTGTCACACCCTCAATTTCCACTTGCGGAGTTTTACCGTGAGGCGTGTGAACAACCAGAATCTGAGACACTAGTAACGTCGAACGACTCTATATGATTTGTTAATACGTTTTCCAAAATCATTTGTTTAACCATTCATAGTTAATTTTAGATTGTCTTAGTTTAGTTTCAATGTTTAGCGGAAGCATTAGTTTTTAAAGTTGAGCGGAAGCATTAAAGTAAAGTAAAGGAACGGGCGCCAACATAAACGCCAAAACTAAAGAAAAACCCAAACAATGTAAATGAGACTCGATAAAAAGATGTCTTGATCAATGCAAGTGAGTGCACCTAGAGCTCCTAGCGTCCTGAGAAACATGTAAAGAAACAAGTGTCAACATTAAAGAAGAGTGAGTTCACAGGTTTTCATAAGTTCATTTGTTCGGTTATAAGTTTGTTTCCCCCGTTATCCCTAACCCGGGATAACGATTTAGTTCCATTATTCCCAACCCGGAATAATACTGATGGTTCCATTATTCCTTACCCGGAATAATAATGATGTTCCATTATTCCTAACCCGGAATAATAACGTTGTTGGTTCCATTATCCCTAACCCGAGATAATATTGTTGATGGTTCCATTATCCCTAACCCGGAATAATATTGTTGTTGGTTCCATTATCCCTAACCCGGAATAATATTGTTGATTCGTAATTAAGTTCAATGTTAACATGTAGGTAGCTAGACTAAAGTTATGTCACGTAAGTGTTCGCGATCGAAGCTGACTGTTGTGCCTCCGTGTTGCCAGGCCTATCACTGACCATGGCGAAGTTAGGCCAAATTATTCACCCGTTGACCATACCCGGTCGGCTAGCGCGACTAGCTCGGGTGGGGCTTGTCGGGCCCAGTAGTACTATTTATAATTTCCCCGCTATCATACCCAATACTAACGATCCGAGAGATTGTCGAGGACTTGTGTGATATAGCTGCTTAGTGACCATAACGTACATTAACATTAACTTAGTTACCGAATAGTTTAATGACGTTAATTTCGTATAACGTAAAGAGATAGAGTTGTAGAGTGTATACATGTTTCTCCCCCTGTTGTTTAAAACCGGATAAAATTAGGGGCCGTGAACTCACCTTTAGTTGCTCGGTTAGTGTAACACAGAAGTAGCAAATTATGGGACCGTTAATTGCGTTCTAACAAGTCAATTGATTTAAAGTTAGTGTGTGAACACACCAATACAAACCCTACACATAACTAACCCACAATGTGGTACACACAATAACAAATCCTAACACTCAATCATGCATGCAAGTATCATCATACCAACATAGTGATCAAAACAATTTATCATGAACACAATCCAATCCATGCAACACTTTGGTACACACATTCGCAAGTTATCAAGTTTCAGCTTGTGTACTCAGAATTAGGCTGTTTTTGAGGATTTTTATAAAATACTTCCAACGTTCCAAAAATTCCAATTATTTTACAGAAGGTGTCAACTATACTGTAGAATTTTACATAAAATTTTCAAGTCCTAACACTTCACCAATTATTCATAAATATTAATATACTAAGCTGCAGCCAGATTCGTCGCTTTCTGACTGCAGTCCACGGGAGAATTTATTTAAAAATCACCGTTCGTTCAATTAACAAAATTCCAGTGGTAGTTTCCCGGAAATTTCCATCTCTAGTTACTGTACAAATTTCGTGATTCGACTCTCTACAGATTATTAGATCCGACTCGATAAATAACTAACAAATTTTCAGAATTTTCACAGCTTCAGTTACTGAACTTAATTGGCCACTTAAAAATATCAAACTACTTCAGAAAAATATGAATCCAGCGTCATTAGAAGCTTTTTTCAAAAATCTACGTTTTAGCCTTCAGAAAATCCGTTTTTCGATAAATAATAACCAAGTTACAGCCAGTTGAAGTTGGCTGTAAACACCATTCAGCATCCTGTTTTCAGCATTTTATCGCAATATAACACGCTTAAACAATCGATATGTTAAATATAAACGATCAAGAACAGATTTTTCCAATCATATATCATCATATACATCATACCCATGCAAACCCTAATCATAACATATAGTTTTTATCACAAAACGCAGCGTAATGATTCTTGATTCCACTAATCATCATAATCGCAAACTAGTACAATTTATCGAACTAAACATTGATTCTACACTACATTCAAGCATGATCAAGAGTTTATAAATCCTAGTATGATTTTGAAAACAATGATAAACTCTAACCTTTAACAATAAAGATCAATGATCCGAGAATTAGATGGGAGCCGAATCGGATGATGATGAAGGTCGCAACCGAGAAGGAGAATGGCGAGGGGACTGCCGCGATCAAGAGGAAGTGTAGGAAGGCTGTTTGCGACCGAGAGAATGAATGGAAGGGCTGCCGTCGGCTGTTTCTTGATTAGGGTTTGTGTGTGTTTTTGTTTTTGAAACATAACACATGCATGTATGTGTATATATAGTGCAAGAGGTCAAGAAAAAGGGGAAGGGTTTGCGGTTGGGTGGGTGCTCGCGGCCGCAAGGGTTCGGGTGGGTTGGTTTGGGTCTATAACTTGGTCCTCAAGTTTCGGTTACTACTTGAGTCGCAAGGAAGTGAGGTCGACTCGTTTCGCGGCTCGGTTCGATTCATTTATCTATTTACTATATCTATATTTTATAACTAAAACAAATCACGAAATCGGAACATCACATAATAACTCACCAACTTATAAACGTTTAATACACATAGCACGTAATTCATTTGACAAGTTCACGAAATTATCGTAATTATTTCGAGCGTGCAATTTAAGTCTCCGAATCAATTTAGCGTAGGAACGAATAACCGTGAAGTAGTGCGTTTAAGATGTCTGAAAAACCGGGATGTCACATATCCCGGTGGGCCCGGGTGGGGAATATTGTGACGTAAGATTGGTATCGTCATAGTCAAACAGACACAGCACAATGGAAGTCTTGGATATAAAATATTATTACAAACCGAATGTTCAAAGTTCGAATATTAAATGCATGGCTTGTAATAAAAGATCCACAGGTGGATCGAAATATGTAGGACCGATCCTCAATGCATAGGAACCTAGATTTGATCATGTCCATAATAGCGGAAATATTGTGACACGATTACCAATAACAAGAATTAGTCAATTAAACGTCAATTTTATTGATATAACGTCGAGTCTCCAAATTGACAGAGCTCCGCCTCAAAGTTTCCAAAGTTACAAATGACCATGACATGCTGGCTATTTATAGGTGAACAAGTTCGTTGGTGAGGGAGGAAGTTCGGGCGAACTTGACTATGTCAAGTTCGGCCGAACTTGACTTCACATGATCATCACCAGTGAACTTGACCCGAATATACATAAATACTTCGTTTCGCTAGCCTATTCACATCTAATCTATACAGACTCGATATAAGACTAAGACATAGACATTCTGCACCAACAAACTCCCCCTTGGATATCGTCTTCGTCTTTTATCAGTCTTCAAAAAACTCTGTATTCAAATAAAACTTTAATGAACACGACCGAAGAAGTTCTTGAATGGCTTCTTTCTTCGTTCTTGCTTCGAATCTGGCGTCTGATCTGTAGGAGGCACTTTGTTCATAAACTTAAACCTTCTGATCCTTGCCGCCCTACCTTTCTCGTGTATTTCCTCAAGACGCTTCTCTTCCTTCAAAAATTCAACTCTTTCAAGTTCCCTCCAACTTGTTTCCCACATTTTTCCAGAGTTAACTTCTCGAGCATAACATACATTAACGACCTTCTGATACTGCATATCTTGTACCTTTTGTCGTTCTTCAAATACAATCTTGCTATAGAACATGCACTTTATATCTTCTCTCGAGCAATTAACTAGCCATATCCGGTCTAGTATACCCTGAAACCCAAGTATCTCAACCCTTTCCTTCGTGATATCCAGAGGTTCCTCAAATCGTAATACTATAACAGCTTCGCATGTAGTAGGATCAATCTGCCACCACTTAAACACCAGATAGAAATTCTGTTCGATTGGCATTAAGGGCATGTTCCTCATCGCTCTCGGTCGTTTCATATTCAACGTTATATCCTTTTCTCCGGTCTATTTGTTTGTTTTGATGCGACGGCCTGGAATAAACGACTTCCAATATCTAAAACCTTTAGTCGCTTCAAAGTTGATCATCTTCCATAGTAACTGATCAATGAACTTCATCTGATATGTGACATTTACGGTTTGAACAAGCTCTTCCACATCCCAGTACGGTAGAGTCTTGAAATCAGCCAGATACTTGAAGTATTGCACCCCAAATTCCCTTTTGATTGCATACACATTCAGCTCCTTGAACCATCCCCAACTTAGGATATCCCCCAACGACACATCTTTATCTCTGGTAAAGAATGCTAGAGGACGTCGAAACTTACGTTCACGCGGCATCTCTTTGAACCAGGATTTCTTGGCTTGTAAGATCTCTTCTTTTGTCATCGGTTTCGGAACTTTGTCTTCACGAATAGATTCTTCGATCTTTTCCTTCAACATATCCTCATCTAACTTTTTGTACATTTCTTCGAAAGTAGGAAAACTATCAGTATTAGGACCAATGTACTTTGCAACTTCATCCTTCTCATCATCAGAGGACCAATCCTCCACTATAACCCTGTTATACTAGTCTGCTTCAAATCGTCGTATGTACTGATAATCATTTGGCTCAAACATGTTAACATTCATCACTTGCTCCTCAAAATCAAAATCTAGAGTTTCAGCATCAACTTCAATCAACTTAGCCAAATCTTCTTTCGTACAGTTGTGCACATATTCGCCTTCCTCTACGTTGTGTTCAAGCATAAGTATCAAAGGCTTTGTTGGAACTGCAGCAACAGGCTTTGCAGATCTATCAACATCAGTCATATCTACATCAGTTGGCCCTGTTTGCCCTGATTCCCCCTCAATCTGTTCATTCATAGCATTTGCCTCATCATTAAGAAGACTTGTGAAATCGAAGCTTTCATTCACTGACGCATCCACCAATTTAATCCCTGTACCACTAGGATCATCATAATTACCTCCATCGTGGTCAGAATCATCTTTAGAATCATCTTTCGGTGGTTCATCATCTTTATCTTCATCTTCTGCTTCATCATCATCCTTTCTTCTCAGTAGCAGATACAGGATCAGAAGGCTTGACAGATTCGTCAACCTTAGCAACATCAGACTCTGAAGCTTTTTCAGACTCATCAACAGGCTTTTCAACAGCTTCATAAGATTTAGGTGCATCACCTTCAATACCTTTGCCTTTGTCACTAGCTGCAAGCTCTTTTTCATATCTTTTTTTCGCCTCTTGCCTATCCAGAAGATCATACTCATCAATAAAGTTGATTCCAAGGCTGTTAGATAGAACTTTCTGCAACTTTGTGAATCGTCTATCATTTAGGGCTTGAATTGTTGGTGCATATGTCTGTTCCCTTCGTCATTAACATCATTATGTATCGAGTCTAAGCGAATAGGGTTTAATCTGTTAGAAGCGAGGCGTATTTATGTATGTAATAGGACAAGTTCGCTGGTAATGGTGCTTGGAAAGTTAAGTACGGCCGAACTTGACCTTAGTCAAGTTCGGGCGAACTTACATTCTCCACTAGCAAACTTGTTTGAGAGTTTGTAGCCAAGTTCGCTTGAAGATGGACTTAGGAAGTCAAGTTTGACCGAACTTGACTAGGTCAAAGTTCGGGCGAACTTACAGTCTTATAATCAAACTTGTTTGGCCAAGTTCGCCCATGTTGTTAACATGTAATGCATGTTCGGCCGAACTTGCTTATGCAAGTTCGGGCGAACTTGTGTCTTTTATGGCCGAACTTGTGTTCCTATAAATAGGTGCCTTGGGTTTTCATTTGTAAGAGTTAGAGATTTTGGCACAGAGACGGCAAAGCTCTGTTGGATCTGGTTCTCGAATGTATATGACTTTAGATCAATGGAAACAACGTTTAAATGAGTAATTCTTGTTATTTGATTAACATGTCTTAGTTTCCGCCTAATTGGACATTAGATAACAAATTTAGGTTCCCGTGCTATTCGTGGACGTTCTTACAAGTGGTATTAGAGCCTGGATACCTAAATTTGCTGGAATCGAGACAAGAATTTCTCTATTTCATCTCCATTCTATCATTTTTCTTAACATTTTCACATACTTGATGATTTCATGGTAAAAAATGGGTGATTTTTGAATATGTCATGTAAAACACACTAACAACAAACTCCTGAGAGTTTGGACATCAATTCAATCGAATTGATATCAAAAAGTTGGAAAAACCATGTTTTGGAAACAAGTTTCAGCCGAACTTAACATCAAGTTAGACCGAACTTGATTAAAATTTCACTGATTTATCATTAGAATCGTATTGACGAGACGATTTAAAAGATATAATCAGGTAAAAATTGTTTTCGGAAAAATTTTAAACGTTTTTAACGTACCGATTGACGATTAAAACGTTAGTTTTTGCTAAAATGCTTGTTACTAATCAATTGTCAAGTGTTTTTGATCAAATTCACAGATAAGCCAAAATGGAAGATTTCCACAACGTGTTTGTTTCACAAATGGCTTCTTCATCAAATGTAAATACGCTTGCGGCGAACCAGTTAAATATCAATAATGAAATGGGTACTACTCAGAAACCGCCGAAGCTAATGAGTATAGATGATTTTGAAGGATGGAAAGAAAAGTTTGTGAATTGGATACAAGCAAATCAATTTGACAGTTGGGTTGCAGTTGAGGATGGCTACAAATGGCCAAAAGATGAGCGTGATCAAGATCTTCTGTTGAAAAAGTTTTCACCAGGCAACAAAGCACAGTATGTCGCTGAGAAGAAGATGATTAGCTTGATTCAACAATCAGTAAAGGAAGATATTTTGATATTATTGCCAGAGTTTAATACGTCTCAAGAATTATGGCACTCTCTCTGTGACAAATACAAAGGAAGTGATGAAATGATCATGAGTAAGAATGTAACATCCGTCGAAAAACGGGTTTTCCAAACCCTCTTCGTTTATTAATCGAATATCCAGTCATAATTTTCACTTCACATTTATTGCTCAAATTAATTTTAAACGATACATAATTAATATTATTTTAGAATTTAAAAACTATAATTAATAAACAATAAAAACAATTGAAGAAAAAAATAAAGGAAGCTGCCGGGTTTCGAACCCGGGTCAGCCGGTTCATCAAACAAACAACACACCACTCCGCCACATGAATCTTTTGTGTATATACTGAAACAATTAATACTTAAAATAAAACTCGAAATCAAATCCTGAGATCAGCGCGCCCAATCCGCAGTCGCCGGAAATACCGACGATTTCGCAAATCACGACAGTTTTTCTTTGACTGAACGCGTGAAATAACTTCGACATCGGTTATAACCGATGTCTAATCCCCCAATACCAGTCGTAACCGCCGGAGAAACCTTGACCACGAATCAAGACCAAATTCGGACTTAATACGTTCTGTTTCTTCCCTATAAATACCCACCCAAACCTCTGGTAATCTTTTTGCTAAAAATCGCACAAACTCTCGAAGCTTTAGCACTCGCCGGAGAAATTTTACAGTCGCCGGACTTTCACCGGAAAACCGGGACTTACTTCAAAGTGGTAAAATTCTCGATTCTTTCGTTTTCAATCCATTATTAGACAAGTACTAACATAAATCGTTCAACCAGAATCCGTCTCAGACAACGTTGCCGGGAATTCCTACACTCGCCGGAAAATCTCTGAAAATTCCGAAGTTTCGCTGTGAATCGGTACAATCATCTAAACCCCTTGATATCCTTTGTTTAGTACCTTAATTGCACAACTCATTGATCAAAACCGTTGATTGATTCACTCAGACAGAGATCACCAATCAGAGTCGACGCCCCTTGCCGGAAATCTGAATTAAACGCACTGTTTTGGTACCTATCCTCACACTCCCTGAGGGTTGTGATGACTTCGTGGTTTGTTGCAACGCGTCAGGGCAAGGACTAGGCTGTGTACTGATGCAAAGAGGAAAAGTGATAGCCTATGCTTCTAGGCAACTCAAAGTTCATGAAAAGAATTACACCACTCACGACCTGGAACTTGGAGCCGTTGTGTTCGCTCTTAAGATATGGAGACATTACCTCTACGGTACCAAGTGTGAAATATACACTGACCACAAGAACCTCCAACATACCTTTAACTAAAAGGAGTTGAATATGAGGCAACGAAGATGGGTCGAACTTCTTAACGACTACGACTGTGAAATTCGGTATCATCCTGGCAAGGCAAACGTGGTGGCCGATGCGCTCAGTCGAAAAGGTTATGCGAACTCCATTCATCTTCTATGTTCGCAAATCATAACCGACATCAAAGATCGAATCCGAGAAGCTCAACATGTTTCAGTAACAGAAAACAACGTACGCGATGAGCTGTCATGTGGAGCAGAACTTAAAATCGAAACCAAATCCGACAGTATTCTATACTATCTAAATCGCATATGGATTCCCGATCGCGATAACCTTCGTGATTTCCTCATGGATGAGGCGCACAAAACACGATACTCTGTACACCCAGGAGCCGACAAGATGTATCAAGACCTACGATACACCTACTGGTGGCCGGGCATGAAAAAGGATATCGCTGTTTTTGTTTCCAAGTGCCTTACCTGTTCCAAAGTAAAAGCTGAACATCAAAGACCTTCAGGACTTCTAACCCAACCTGAAATACCTGTATGGAAGTGGGAAAACATAACCATGGACTTCATTACCGGGTTACCTCGCACCTCCAGTGGGTATGACACCATATGGGTAATCATTGATCGTCTTACAAAATCAGCTCACTTCATTCCAATTCGCGAGGACTTCAAGAATGAGAAGTTAGCTCGTATCTACATCAGCAAAATCGTAAGCCGTCATGGTGTACCTATAAGCATCATTTCAGACCGTGATGATTGTTTCACTTCACGAACATGGCGAGCCGTACAAGCCGCCTTGGGTACGCGATTAGACCTCAGTACCGCTTTTCATCCTCAAACTGATGGACAATCTAAACGCACCATCCAAACTCTTGAAGACATGCTTTGAGCATGTGTCATAGACTTCAAGGGAAATTGGGACACTCATCTATCATTAGTTGAATTTTCATACAACAATAGTTATCACTCAAGTATGGGCATGGCTCCCTTCTAAGCTTTATATGGTCGTAAGTGCCGATCTCCAGTATGTTGGCACGAAATTGGAGAAGCACAAATCACCGGTCCAGAATTAGTTCAAGAAACAACAGACAAGATCCATCAAATTCGAAACAATCTTCTAGCGGCACAAAGTCGTCAAAAGAGTTATGCAGACAAACGACGAAAGCCCTTGGAGTTTAACATTGGTGATCAAGTACTTTTAAAAGTATCACCGTGGAAGGGAGTAGTTCGTTTTGGCCAGAAGGGCAAGCTAGCACCACGCTACGTAGGGCCTTTCATGATACTCGAAAGAGTAGGACCTGTAGCATACAAGCTTAACCAACCAGAAGAACTCAACAGAATTCATCCCACATTCCACGTATCAAACTTAAAGAAGTGCCTCGCCGATGAAAACCTCCATATTCCTCTAGAAGACATTCAAGCCGATGAATCTATGCATTTCATTGAAAGACCAGTAGAAATTATGGACTTCGAAGAGAAGCGTTTAAGACGAAGTCGTATTCCAATTGTCAGGATACGCTGGGAGTCGAAAAGAGGACCTGAGTTTACTTGGGAACGTGAAGACTCAATGCGCGAGAAATACTCGCAACCTTTTTTCTTTTAACTACTACTTAAATTTCGGGACGAAATTTATAAAAGTAGGGGATACTGTAATATCCGTCGAAAAACGGGTTTTCCAAACCCGCTTCGTTTATTAATCGAATATCCAGTCATAATTTTCACTTCACATTTATTGCTCAAATTAATTTTAAACGATACATAATTAATAAATATTTTAGAATTTAAAAACTATAATTAATAAACAATAAAAACGAGTGAAGAAAAAAATAAAGGAAGCTGCCGGGTTTCGAACCCGGGTCAGCCGGTTCATCAAACAAACAACACACCGCTCCGCCACATGAATCTTTTGTGTATATACTGAAACAATTAATACTTAAAATAAAACTCGAAATCAAATCCTGAGATCAGCGCGCCCAATCCGCAGTCGCCGGAAATACCGACGATTTCGCAAATCACGACCGTTTTTCTTTGATTGAACACGTGAAATAACTTCGACATCGGTTATAACCGATATCTAATCCCCCAATACCAGTCGTAACCGCCGGAGAAACCTTGACCACGAATCAAGACCAAATTCGGACTTAATACGTTCTATTTCTTCCCTATAAATACCCACCCAAACCTCTGGTAATCTTTTTGCTCAAAATCGCACAAACTCTCGAAGCTTTAGCACTCGCCGGAGAAATTTTACAGTCGCCGGACTTTCACCGGAAAACCGGGACTTACTTCAAATCGGTAAAATTCTCGATTCTTTCGTTTTCAATCCATTATTAGACAAGTACTAGCATAAATCGTTCAACCAGAATCCGTCTCAGACAACGTTTCCGGGAATTCCTACACTCGCCGGAAAATATCTGAAAATTCCGAAGTTTCGCTGTGAATCGGTACAATCATCTAAACCCCCTGATATCCTTTGTTTAGTACCTTAATTGCACAACTCATTGATCAAAACCGTTGATTGATTCACTCAGACAGAGATCACCAATCAGAGCCGACGCCCCTTGCCGGAAATCTGAATTAAACGCACTGTTTTGGTACATTCTGTTCTTTAATCTCGTTAACTATTACATTTCAACTAATTATAAGTTTTGATAATCGAGTTAAACAAAAAGTCGGAACTCTCTGATCTGGGTGTTTGTAAACGAAGAATACAAAGTCAGGAATAAGTATAAGTATAATTAAAATCACATAATCAAACGGGTTAGACACACAGTCCAGCGGTGGACTGTGTGCGCAAACAAAACACACGTCACGAGTTCGAATCGCACAACGTACCGACTTTCAGAAATAAAACCAATATTTTTAGAACATAATCAGAACATGCCACAGTATGTTTATAAGAGTTTTATAATCTGTGAATTAATCAGATTAGACACACAGCTCAACTGGTTGGGCTGTGCACATACGAACCGAAGGACCCGAGTTCGACTCCGGGTCCCTGCAACCGGTTCGGCTATATAAATCCTTTTTAATAAAAACCAAATACATTAAACTTAATTAGTATATAAATATAATTAAAACATAGAATATTTCGGGTTAGACACGTAGCTCAGTTGGTAGAGCTGTGTGAACGCGTACGAGAGGTCTCGGGTTCGAACCTCACTCAGCGCACACTTAACCACAGTCCGACCGGTCAACGGTCCGGTCAACGGTCAAAAAAAGTCAAAATTTTTATTT
Source organism: Scalesia atractyloides (assembly GCA_947069175.1). Classification (NCBI taxonomy): domain Eukaryota; kingdom Viridiplantae; phylum Streptophyta; class Magnoliopsida; order Asterales; family Asteraceae; genus Scalesia; species Scalesia atractyloides. The sequence continues at coordinate 21,605,109 of CAMTDV010000010.1, forward strand.
CTTTTATTTATTTATTTAATTTAAAAATCAATTAAAAATACTTAAAAATAATATTTTTAAAGTTAGAAAACGTCCTTAAACTCACAAAAATTAATCTAAAAACCCTATAAGATTATGAAATAAAATCCATTTATTTATCGGACCATTTCGTTATTATTTTAGGTTAGTCTTCCTCGTCGATCAAATCCCAAAACTCGTGCGCATCCAACGTCATCAAAAGAACGTACCCAATGTGAGTGAATCTCTACCAAATTCCCCGTTTTAATCACATTTTGGGGTGTATCATGTGTCGTACAATTCTACTATTATATAAATATAAACACTTGTGCATTCATCATATTTGTGATCTAATGTGTATCAAATGTGTACAAATTGTTGTGTGAATTATGTTTAGTTTGGATTTATCATTTTCAGTGCAAGCATTTCATTAGGCCCATCAGCTATCCGTGGGATATGGGTTGAGTACAGGTGCCTCATTCGATCAGCTCCGTTTGATTGAGCCTTGATCTCACATACATCATCATTCATGTCATATGATCGGCTCCGTTTGATTGAGCCTTGATCTCACAGTCATCATCATTCATATTATATACTCATTCTAAGTGGTTTGTGTTTTGTTATATACATACGTTTGCTCACATGTGATTATTGCACAACTTTTCAATATTAAATACAACAAGAACTTAATAATAATGTTTTATCAAGGTTCACTCGCCAACTTTTGTTGACCCAAAATATCCCCCGTTTTACACATGATACAGGTGATCCAGTTGAGGCAAGAAACACATTGGAAGGCTTAGAAGAATAAATCAGTTTAAGCTTTGGATTGTATTACTTAGTTGATTTTCCTTGTAATTGTATGGATTTGATTTGACTATTTAACTTATAATTTGAATTTAATAAATATGAAACATTTTAGTAAACATCATGAGCTTTGGTGATAACCCAATTATGCCCCGACTCTTATTCCGCTGCGGGTCGGGGTGTGACAGATTGGTATCAGAGCCATGACAATAGGGATATAGGATAGGTTATTAGACCCTTAGAGCCTATACTATAGTTGATTAGAATTTTAAAATTGTTTATGTGTTACATACAAAATTCATGATGTTTTTATGCTTTATGTTTATTGTTACATTCAATGTTATGCAAGCATGTTCATAAGTACATATTATTATACAACGCTCATCATGAATCATATCCTCATAACATATCATATCCATGAGAGCACACACCTCACAATTCCTATGATTTTTGCAACGATTTTTGTATTTTTCAAATCACATCAAAGTGAGTTCCCATGACGGGCATGTAGTATCTGGAAGGGTACGAGTACCGGTAGTTGGAACGTCCTGTCTAGGCTTGGCATTCATATAAATCCAAAATAAAGGACCAGTTTGCCTACCTGGGGACTAATGATGAGAGTACGAAGGACCTATTAGGCCAAAGCATGCTATACCAAACGTCGTGTGAGCTAACCCCACTTTGAGTTGTCATTGTGTCTATACCTGGACACCCTCCTACCATACATCTCGCAATCATATTTCATGGTTTTCATTCGGGTGATGTGAGTGTTAAACCGCCAACACCAATGTGAATCCTACTAAGCCAATAATCATGGGGGCCCACATGACTATACAGGCGATGGTATGGGGGACATTGGAGGCCCAAACATGAGCAAACCCAAGACATCCTATGGATGTAGTTGCATTATTGATGATTATGTTATTTTTGTTCTTTTAAAGACACATGACACCTAAAAACTTCTTATACTCACAATCTTCCCATGTATGTTCCTGTAGATGTCGGCTAGGCAGCTACGTGGAGGTAGGAAGTCAGGAAGATCAAACGAACGCTTGGCCACCCAAATTGCAAAACAAATGGCCGCAGTGCTTCCTGACATCGTAATTCAAGTCCAACAAGCTCTCACTGCGAATCCCATCAACTCTCCCAATCAAGAAGACCAGAACGTCGACAACCCTCCCTCCAAAAAGTGCTCCTACAAACACTTCAAGTCTTACGATCCCCCAAAATATGAAGGGACCGAAGGTGTCACTGCTCTCCTCCACTGGTTTGAAGAAATGGAGAACACCTTCCTCAATTGCGATTGTCCCGAGGATCGCAAGGTACGTTACGCAACTGGGAGACTGTTTGGGGTAGCCCTTACCTGGTGGAACACAGAAAAGGGTAAGAGAGGAGTCGAAGATGCCATGGCCTTAACATGGGAAGAGTTAAGGGAAATCATGACGAGACGCTTCTGTCCAAGAAGCGAGATCAAAAAGCTAGAAGATGAATTCCACTCGTTAAAACAAAAGGAAGGAGATCATACTTCCTACAACAAAAGATTTCTCGAGCTGAACCAAATGATACCCAACTTGTTAACCCCAGTGTACCGCTTAGTTGAACACTATATTCGAGGCCTCCCCTCGAAAATTCAAGACTCGGTTCTAAGCACTTCGCCTGCAACACTTGAAGCCGCTATGGAACTAGCTACCGAGCTTACCGAGAATCGCATCCGAAACGGCAAATTTAAGGATGAGAAAAAGAAAGTCCCCATTGAGGCCCAAACTTCAAACCATTCCATCTCCTCTTCAAAGTTTGCTGGTAAGAGGAAACGAAACAGCAGAAATTTTGCCGTCACACACACAAACTCTCCTATCACTGCCGCGCCAATCACCCAAGTTGCTCCCTCGCCTGCTCCATATAAAAAGCCATACTCCGGCCCATACCCAAAATGCAACCGTTGTCAATACCATCACCTCCCAGAAACTCCTTGCCAACATTGCACCAGCTGTGGCCATGCGGGTCACACCATCCAAACCTGTCGCACACTTCAGCGAATGAACCGCAATCAACCCTCAACCCAAACCCACCATCAGATAGTGGGTCAAGCCCAACAACCTTTACTCCTACCACCTGCCCAACATATAGCCCAATCCTACTACCAACCCAACTACCCCATGATGCAACCTATGCGAGCTTGTTACAACTGTGGAGACCCAAACCACTTCAGGAACACATGTCCCCGCTTGGTGAACATCATTCATGCCCAAGCTCAAGCAAATCCGGTAAACCAAGCTAACTAAGCTCCTCCACCTTCTAGAGGAAGAGCTTTTAACGTCAACGCCAATCAAGCTAGGGCCGACAACAACGTGGTTAACGGTACGTTTCTCGTCAATGGTAGTTATGCATCCATGTTATTCGATACTGGCGCGGATAAGAGTTTTGTGTCTTTAGAATTTGAACCCATCCTCAACCAAACTCGTGATAATCTCATGGAATCTCTAACGGTGGAAGTTGCTGACGGAAAACCAGTCTTATTAAACTCTATTATACGAAATTGTACCCTCACTCTAAACGATCACGATTTTCCAGTTGACCTCATTCCTATGAAGTTGGGAAGTTTCGACATGATAATCGGTATGGACTGGCTCAGCCAACATCACGCTGAAGTAGTATGCCGCGAAAAGTTCATTCGCATTCCTCATGCAGACGGTCAGACCCTACGAATCTTCGGAGAAACCCCTTCGAAAGGACTCAAATTGATGTCCTGCCTTCAAGCCCGAAAATACCTCCGTAAGAACTATGTGGCATTCCTAACTCACGTCGTCAAGAAGGGAAACAAGGAGAAGAAACTCGAAGATATACCGGTAGTGAAAGAATTCCCACAAGTCTTTCCCGACGACATCTCAGGACTTCCTCCCGTGAGAGAAGTCGAATTCCGCATTGATCTTATATCTGGAGCTACACCAGTCGCAAAATCTCCTTATAGGTTAGCCCCATCCGAAATGCAAGAGCTGGCCAGTCAACTGCAAGAGCTGACTGATAAAGGATTCATACGTCCTAGCTCATCGCCTTGGGGTGCACCTGTTCTTTTTGTGAAGAAGAAAGATGGAACGTTTCGCATGTGTATCGACTACAGAGAACTCAACAAGTTAACGGTCAAGAACCGGTACCCATTACCTCACATCGATGACCTTCTAGACCAACTTCAAGGCGCCACCTGTTTTTCAAAAATCGACCTTCGTTCTGGTTATCATCAACTCAGAGTACATGAAGAAGACGTCCCAAAGACCGCCTTCCGAACTCGTTATGGTCATTACGAATTCATGGTCATGCCGTTTGGTTTAACCAACGCCCCAGCTGTCTTCATGGATCTAATGAATAGGGTATGCAAACCCTACCTCGACCGCTTTGTCATAGTCTTCATCGACGACATCCTCATCTACTCAAAGTCTAAATCCGATCATGAACGACACCTTCGACTTATCCTTACACTCTTAAGGACCGAAAAGCTCTACGCTAAGTTCTCCAAATGCGAATTCTGGTTAAGAGAAGTACAATTCCTTGGACACGTCGTCAATGACAAGGGAATACATGTCGACCCTTCAGAGATCAAGGCAGTACAGGAATGGCAAGCGCCACGTACCCCTACCGAAGTAAGATCATTTCTTGGTTTGGCTGGTTACTATCGCCGCTTCATTGCCAATTTCTCCCGTATTGCTGTACCACTCACGGCTTTGACTCATAAAGGAAAACCCTTCATATGGGGACCTAAACAAGAAGAAGCCTTCCAAACTCTAAAGCAAAAACTCTGTGACGCACCTATCTTCACACTCCCTGAGGGTTGTGATGACTTCGTGGTTTATTGCGACGCGTCAGGGCAAGGACTAGGCTGTGTACTGATGCAAAGAGGAAAAGTGATAGCCTATGCTTCTATGCAACTCAAAGTTCATGAAAAGAATTGCACCACCCACGACCTGGAACTTGGAGCCGTTGTGTTCGCTCTTAAGATATGGAGACATTACCTCTACGGTACCAAGTGTGAAATATACACTGACCACAAGAGCCTCCAACATATCTTTAACCAAAAGGAGTTGAATATGAGGCAACGAAGATGGGTCGAACTTCTTAACGACTACGACTGTGAAATTCGGTATCATCCTGGCAAGGCAAACGTGGTGGCCGATGCGCTCAGTCGAAAAGGTTATGCGAACTCCATTCATCTTCTATGTTCGCAAATCATAACCGACATCAAAGATCGAATCCGAGAAGCTCAACATGTTTCAGTAACAGAAAACGACGTACGCGATGAGCTGTCATGTGGAGCAGAACTTAAAATCGAAACCAAATCCGACGGTATTCTATACTATCTAAATCGCATATGGATTCCCGATCGCGATAACCTTCGTGATTTCCTCATGGATGAGGCGCACAAAACACGATACTCTGTACACCCAGGAGCCGACAAGATGTATCAAGACCTACGATACACCTACTGGTGGCCGGGCATGAAAAAGGATATCGCTGTTTTTGTTTCCAAGTGCCTTACCTGTTCCAAAGTAAAAGCTGAACATCAAAGACCTTCAGGACTTCTAACCCAACCTGAAATACCTGTATGGAAGTGGGAAAACATAACCATGGACTTCATTACCGGGTTACCTCGCACCTCCAGTGGGTATGACACCATATGGGTAATCATTGATCGTCTTACAAAATCAGCTCAATTCATTCCGATTCGCGAGGACTTCAAGAATGAGAAGTTAGCTCGTATCTACATCAGCGAAATCGTAAGCCGTCATGGTGTACCTATAAGCATCATTTCAGACCGTGATGGTTGTTTCACTTCACGAACATGGCGAGCCGTACAAGCCGCCTTGGGTACGCGATTAGACCTCAGTACCGCTTTTCATCCTCAAACTGATGGACAATCTGAACGCACCATCCAAACTCTTGAAGACATGCTTTGAGCATGTGTCATAGACTTCAAGGGAAATTGGGACACTCATCTACCATTAGCTGAATTTTCATACAACAATAGTTATCACTCAAGTATGGGCATGGCTCCCTTCGAAGCTTTATATGGTCGTAAGTGCCGATCTCCAGTATGTTGGCACGAAATTGGAGAAGCACAAATCACCGGTCCAGAATTAATTCAAAAAACAACAGACAAGATCCATCAAATTCGAAACAATCTTCTAGCGGCACAAAGTCGTCAAAAGAGTTATGCAGACAAACGACGAAAGCCCTTGGAGTTTAACATTGGTGATCAAGTACTTTTAAAAGTATCACCGTGGAAGGGAGTAGTTCGTTTTGGCCAGAAGGGCAAGCTAGCACCACGCTACGTAGGACCTTTCATGATACTCGAAAGAGTAGGACCTGTAGCATACAAGCTTGACCTACCAGAAGAACTCAACAGAATTCATCCCACATTCCACGTATCAAACTTAAAGAAGTGCCTCGCCGATGAAAACCTCCATATTCCTCTAGAAGACATTCAAGTCAATGAATTTATGCATTTCATTGAAAGACCAGTAGAAATTATGGACTTCGGAGAGAAGCGTTTAAGACGAAGTCGTATTCCAATTGTCAGGGTACGCTGGGAGTCGAAAAGAGGACCTGAGTTTTCTTGGGAACGTGAAGACTCAATGCGCGAGAAATACCCGCACCTTTTTCCTGTTACCACTACTACTTAAATTTCGGGAAGAAATTTCTAAAAGTAGGGGATACTATAACATCCGTCGAAAAACGGGTTTTCCAAACCCGCTTCGTTTATTAATCGAATATCCAGTCATAATTTTCACTTCACATTTATTGCTCAAATTAATTTTAAACGATACATAATTAATAAATATTTTAGAATTTAAAAACTATAATTAATAAACAATAAAAACGAGTGAAGAAAAAAATAAAGGAAGCTGCCGGGTTTCGAACCCGGGTCAGTCGGTTCATCAAACAAACAACACACCGCTCCGCCACATGAATCTTTTGTGTATATACTGAAATAATTAATACTTAAAATAAAACTCGAAATCAAATCCTGAGATCAGCGCGCCCAATCCGCAGTCGCCGGAAATACCGACGATTTCGCAAATCACGACCGTTTTTCTTTGACTGAACGCGTGAAATAACTTCGACATCGGTTATAACCGATGTCTAATCCCCCAATACCAGTCGTAACCGCCGGAGAAACCTTGACCACGAATCAAGACCAAATTCGGACTTAATACGTTCTGTTTCTTCCCTATAAATACCCACCCAAACCTCTGGTAATCTTTTTGCTCAAAATGGCACAAACTCTCGAAGCTTTAGCACTCGCCGGAGAAATTTTACAGTCGCCGGACTTTCACCGGAAAACCGGGACTTACTTCAAATCGGTAAAATTCTCGATTCTTTCGTTTTCAATCCATTATTAGACAAGTACTAACATAAATCGTTCAACCAGAATCCGTCTCAGACAACGTTGCCGGGAATTCCTACACTCGTCGGAAAATATCTAAAAATTCCGAAGTTTCGCTGTGAATCGGTACAATCATCTAAACCCCCTGATATCCTTTGTTTAGTACCTTAATTGTACAACTCATTGATCAAAACCGTTGATTGATTCACTCAGACAGAGATCACTAATCAGAGCCGACGCCCCTTGCCGGAAATCTGAATTAAACGCACTGTTTTGGTACATTCTGTTCTTTAATCTCGTTAACTATTACATTTCAACTAATTATAAGTTTTGATAATCGAGTTAAACAAAAAGTCAGAACTCTCTGATCTGGGTGTTTGTAAACAAAGAAGACAAAGTCAGGAATAAGTATAAGTATAATTAAAATCACATAATCAAACGGGTTAGACACACAGTCTAGCGGTGGACTGTGTGCGCAAACAAAACACACGTCACGAGTTCGAATCGCACAACGTACCGACTTTCAGAAATAAAACCAATATTTTAGAACATAATCAGAACATGCCACAGTATGTTTATAAGAGTATTATAATCCATGAATTAATCAGATTAGACACACAGCCCAACTGGTTGGGCTGTGCACATACGAACCGAAGGACCCGAGTTCGACTCCGGGTCCCTGCAACCGGTTCGGCTATATAAATCCTTTTTAATAAAAACCAAATACATTAAACTTAATTAGTATATAAATGTAATTAAAACAGAGAATTTTTCGGGTTAGACACGTAGCTCAGTTGGTAGAACTGCGTGCACGTGTACGAGAGGTCTCGGTTCGAACCTCACTCAGCGCACACTTAACCACAGTCCGACCGGTCAACGGTCCGGTCAACGGTCAAAAAAAGTCAAAATTTTTATTTCTTTTATTTATTTATTTAATTTAAAATCAATTAAAAATACTTAAAAATAATATTTTTAAAGTTTGAAAACGTCCTTAAACTCACAAAAATTAATCTAAAAACCCTATAAGATTATGAAATAAAATCCATTTATTTACCGATCCATTTCGTTATTATTTTAGGTTAGTCTTCCTCGTCGATCAAATCCCAAAACTCGTGCGCATCCAACGTCATCAAAAGAACGCACCCAATGTGAGTGAATCTCTACCAAATTCCCCGTTTTAATCACATTTTGGGGTGTATCATGTGTCGTACAATTCTACTATTATATAAATATAAACACTTGTGCATTCATCATATTTGTGATCTAATGTGTATCAAATGTCACAAATTGTTGTGTGAATTATGTTTAGTTTGGATTTATCATTTTCAGTGCAAGCATTTCATTAGGCCCATCAGCTCCACGTGGGATACGGGTTGAGTACAGGTGCCTCATTCGATCGGCTCCGTTTGATTGAGCCTTGATCTCACATACATCATCATTCATGTCATATGATCGGCTCCGTTTGATTGAGCCTTGATCTCACAGTCATCATCATTCATATTATATACTCATTCTAAGTGGTTTGTGTTTTTTATATACATACGTTTGCTCACATGTGATTATTGCACAATTTTAAATATTAAATACAACAAGAACTTAATAATAATGTTTTATCAAGGTTCACTCGCCAACTTTTGTTGACACAAAATATCCCCCGTTTTACACATGATACAGGTGATCCAGTTGAGGCAAGAAACACATAGGAAGGCTTAGAAGAATAAAACTCGAAATCAAATCCTGAGATCAGCGCGCCCAATCCGCAGTCGCCGGAAATACCGACGATTTCGCAAATCACGACCGTTTTTCTTTGACTGAACGCGTGAAATAACTTCGACATCGGTTATAACCGATGTCTAATCCCCCAATACCAGTCGTAACCGCCGGAGAAACCTTGACCACGAATCAAGACCAAATTCGGACTTAATACGTTCTGTTTCTTCCCTATAAATACCCACCCAAACCTCTGGTAATCTTTTTGCTCAAAATGGCACAAACTCTCGAAGATTTAGCACTCGCCGGAGAAATTTTACAGTCGCCGGACTTTCACCGGAAAACCGGGACTTACTTCAAATCGGTAAAATTCTCGATTCTTTCGTTTTCAATCCATTATTAGACAAGTACTAACATAAATCGTTCAACCAGAATCCGTCTCAGACAACGTTGCCGGAATTCCTACACTCGTCGGAAAATATCTAAAAATTCCGAAGTTTCGCTGTGAATCGGTACAATCATCTAAACCCCCTGATATCCTTTGTTTAGTACCTTAATTGTACAACTCATTGATCAAAACCGTTGATTGATTCACTCAGACAGAGATCACTAATCAGAGCCGACGCCCCTTGCCGGAAATCTGAATTAAACGCACTGTTTTGGTACATTCTGTTCTTTAATCTCGTTAACTATTACATTTCAACTAATTATAAGTTTCGATAATCGAGTTAAACAAAAAGTCAGAACTCTCTGATCTGGGTGTTTGTAAACAAAGAAGACAAAGTCAGGAATAAGTATAAGTATAATTAAAATCACATAATCAAACGGGTTAGACACACAGTCTAGCGGTGGACTGTGTGCGCAAACAAAACACACGTCACGAGTTCGAATCGCACAACGTGCCGACTTTCAGAAATAAAACCAATATTTTTAGAACATAATCAGAACATGCCACAGTATGTTTATAAGAGTATTATAATCCATGAATTAATCAGATTAGACACACAGCCCAACTGGTTGGGCTGTGCACATACGAACCGAAGGACCCGAGTTCGACTCCGGGTCCCTGCAACCGGTTCGGCTATATAAATCCTTTTTAATAAAAACCAAATACATTAAACTTAATTAGTATATAAATGTAATTAAAACAGAGAATTTTTCGGGTTAGACACGTAGCTCAGTTGGTAGAGCTGCGTGCACGTGTACGAGAGGTCTCGGGTTCGAACCTCACTCAGCGCACACTTAACCACAGTCCGACCGGTCAACGGTCCGGTCAACGGTCAACGGTCAAAAAAAGTCAAAATTTTTATTTCTTTTATTTATTTATTTAATTTAAAATCAATTAAAAATACTTAAAAATAATATTTTTAAAGTTTGAAAACGTCCTTAAACTCACAAAAATTAATCTAAAAACCCTATAAGATTATGAAATAAAATCCATTTATTTACCGAACCATTTCGTTATTATTTTAGGTTAGTCTTCCTCGTCGATCAAATCCCAAAACTCGTGCGCATCCAACGTCATCAAAAGAACGCACCCAATGTGAGTGAATCTCTACCAAATTCCCCGTTTTAATCACATTTTGGGGTGTATCATGTGTCGTACAATTCTACTATTATATAAATATAAACACTTGTGCATTCATCATATTTGTGATCTAATGTGTATCAAATGTGTACAAATTGTTGTGTGAATTATGTTTAGTTTGGATTTATCATTTTCAGTGCAAGCATTTATTAGGCCCATCAGCTCCCCGTGGGATACGGGTTGAGTACAGGTGCCTCATTCGATCGGCTCCGTTTGATTGAGCCTTGATCTCACATACATCATCATTCATGTCATATGATCAGCTCCGTTTGATTGAGCCTTGATCTAACAGTCATCATCATTCATATTATATACTCATTCTAAGTGGTTTGTGTTTTTTTATATACATACGTTTGCTCACATGTGATTATTGCACAATTTTCAATATTAAATACAACAAGAACTTAATAATAATGTTTTATCAAGGTTCACTCGCCAACTTTTGTTGACACAAAATATCCCCCGTTTTACACATGATACAGGTGATCCAGTTGAGGCAAGAAACACATAGGAAGGCTTAGAAGAATAAATCAGTTTAAGCTTTGGATTGTATTACTTAGTTGATTTTCCTTGTAATTGTATGGATTTGATTTGACTATTTAAGTTGTAATTTGAATTTAATAAATATGAAACATTTCAGTAAACATCATGAGCTTTGGTGATAACCCAATTATGCCCCGACTCTTATTCCGCTGCGGGTCGGGGTGTGACAGATTGGTATCAGAGCCATGACTATAGAGATATAGGATAGGTTATTAGACCCTTAGAGCCTATACTATAGTTGATTAGAATTTTAAAATTGTTTATGTGTTACATACAAAATTAATGATGTTTATATGCTTTATGTTTATTGCTACATTCAATGTTATGCAAGCATGTTCATAAGTACATATTATTATACAATGCTCATCATGAATCATATCCTCATAACATATCATATCCATGAGAGCACACACCTCACAATTCCTATGATTTTTGCAACGATTTTTGTATTTTTCAAATCACATCAAAGTGAGTTCCCCTGACGGGCATGTAGTATCTGGAAGGGTACGAGTACCGGTAGTTGGAACGTCCTGTCTAGGCTTGGCATTCATATAAATCCAAAATAAAGGACCAGTTTGCCTACCTGGGGACTAACGATAAGAGTACGAAGGACCTATTAGGCCAAACCATGCTATACCAAACGTCGTGTGAGCTAACCCCACTTTGAGTTGTCATTGTGTCTATACCTGGACACCCTCCTACCATACATCTCGCAATCATATTTCATGGTTTTCATTCGGGTGATGTGAGTGTTAAACCGCCAACACCAATGTGAATCCTACTAAGCCAATAATCATGGGGGCCCACATGACTATACAGGCGATGGTATGGGGGATATTGGAGACCCAAACATGAGCAAACCCAAGACATCCTATGGATGTAGTTGCATTATTGATGATTATGTTATTTTTTTTCTTTTAGCGACACATGACACCTAAAAACTTCTTAAACTCACAATCTTCCCATGTATGTTCCTGTAGATGTCGGCTAGGCAGCTACGTGGAGGTAGGAAGTCAGGAAGATCAAACGAACGCTTGGCCACCCAAATTGCAAAACAAATGGCCGCAGTGCTTCCTGACATCGTAATTCAAGTCCAACAAGCTCTCACCGCGAATCCCATCAACTCTCCCAATCAAGAAGACCAGAACGTCGACAACCCTCCCTCCAAAAAGTGCTCCTACAAACACTTCAAGTCTTGCGATCCCCCAAAATATGAAGGGACCGAAGGTGTCACTGCTCTCCTCCACTGGTTTGAAGAAATGGAGAACAACTTCCTCAATTGCGATTGTCCCGAGGATCGGAAGGTACGTTACGCAACTGGGAGACTGTTTGGAGTAGCCCTTACCTGGTGGAACACAGAAAAGGGTAAGAGAGGAATCGAAGATGCCATGGCCTTAACATGGGAAGAGTTAAGGGAAATCATGACGAGACGCTTCTGTCCAAGAAGCGAGATCAAAAAGCTAGAAGATGAATTCCACTCGTTAAAACAAAAGGAAGGAGATCATACTTCCTACAACAAAAGATTTCTCGAGCTGAACCAAATGATACCCAACTTGTTCACCCCAATGTACCGCTTAGTTGAACACTATATTCGAGGCCTCCCCTCGAAAATTCAAGACTCGGTTCTAAGCACTTCGCCTGCAACACTTGAAGCCGCTATGGAACTAGCTACCGAGTTTACCGAGAATTGCATCCGAAACGGCAAATTTAAGGATGAGAAAAAGAAAGTCCCCATTGAGGCCCAAACTTCAAACCATTCCATCTCCTCTTCAAAGTTTGCTGGTAAGAGGAAACGAAACAGCAGAAATTTTGCCGTCACACACACAAACTCTCCTATCACTGCCGCGCCAATCACCCAAGTTGCTCCCTCGGCTGCACCATATAAAAAGCCATACTCCGGCCCATACCCAAAATGCAACCGTTGTCAATACCATCACCTCCCAGAAACTCCTTGCCAACATTGCACCAGCTGTTGCCGTGCGGGTCACACCATCCAAACCTGTCGCACACTTCAGCGAATGAACCGCAATCAACCCTCAACCCAAACCCACCATCAGATAGTGGGTCAAGCCTAACAACCTTTACTCCTACCACCTGCCCAACATATAGCCCAATCCTACTACAAACCCAACTACCCCATGATGCAACCTATGCGAGCTTGTTACAACTGTGGAGACCCAAACCACTTCAGGAACACATGTCCCCGCTTGGTGAACATCATTCATGCCCAAGCTCAAGCAAATCCGGTAAACCAAGCTAACCAAGCTCCTCCACCTGCTTGAGGAAGAGCTTTTAACATCAACGCCAATCAAGCTAGGGCCGACAACAACGTGGTGAACGGTATGTTTCTCGTCAATGGTAGTTATGCATCCATGTTATTCGATACTGGCGCGGACCTTTCATGATACTCGAAAGAGTAGGACCTGTAGCATACAAGCTTGACCTACTAGAAGAACTCAACAGAATTCATCCCACATTCCACGTATCAAACTTAAAGAAGTGCTTCGCCGATGAAAACCTCCATATTCCTCTAGAAGACATTCAAGTCGATGAATCTATGCATTTCATTGAAAGACCAGTAGAAATTATGGACTTCGGAGAGAAGCGTTTAAGACGAAGTCGTATTCCAATTGTCAGGGTACGCTGGGAGTCGAAAAGAGGACCTGAGTTTACTTCGGAACGTGAAGACTCAATGCGCGAGAAATACCCGCACCTTTTTCCTGTTACCACTACTACTTAAATTTCGGGACGAAATTTCTAAAAGTAGGGGATACTTTAACATCCGTCGGAAAACGGGTTTTCCAAACCCGCTTCGTTTATTAATCGAATATCCAGTCATAATTTTCACTTCACATTTATTGCTCAAATTAATTTTAAACGATACATAATTAATAAATATTTTAGAATTTAAAAACAATAATTAATAAACAATAAAAACGAGTGAAGAAAAAATTAAAGGAAGCTGCCGGGTTTCGAACCCGGGTCAGCCGGTTCATCAAACAAACAACACACCACTCCGCCACATGAATCTTTTGTGTATATACTGAAACAATTAATACTTAAAATAAAACTCGAAATCAAATCCTGAGATCAGCGCGCCCAATCCGCAGTCGCCGGAAATACCGACGATTTCGCAAATCACGACCGTTTTTCTTTAACTGAACGCGTGAAATAACTTCGACATCGGTTATAACCGATGTCTAATCCCCCAATACCAGTCGTAACAGCCGGAGAAACCTTGACCACGAATCAAGACCAAATTCGAACTTAATACGTTCTGTTTCTTCCCTATAAATACCCACCCAAACCTCTGGTAATCTTTTTGCTCAAAATCGCACAAACTCTCGAAGCTTTAGCACTCGCCGGAGAAATTTTACAGTCGCCGGACTTTCACCGGAAAACCGGGACTTACTTCAAATCGGTAAAATTCTCGATTCTTTCGTTTTCAATCCATTATTAGACAAGTACTAACATAAATCGTTCAACCAGAATCCGTCTCAGACAACGTTGCCGGGAATTCCTACACTCGCCGGAAAATATCTGAAAATTTCGAAGTTTCGCTGTGAATCGTTACAATCATCTAAACCCCCTGATATCCTTTGTTTAGTACCTTAATTGCACAACTCATTGATCAAAACCGTTGATTGATTCACTCAGACAGAGATCACCAATCAGAGCCGGTGCCCCTTGCCGGAAATCTGAATTAAACGCACTGTTTTGGTACATTCTGTTCTTTAATCTCGTTAACTATTACATTTCAACTAATTATAAGTTTCGATAATCGAGTTAAAAAAAAAGTCGGAACTCTCTGATCTGGGCGTTTGTAAACAAAGAAGACAAAGTCAGGAATAAGTATAAGTATAATTAAAATCACATAATCAAACGGGTTAGACACACAGTCCAGCGGTGGACTGTGTGCGCAAACAAAACACACGTCACGAGTTCGAATCGCACAACGTACCGACTTTCAGAAATAAAACCAATATTTTTAGAACATAATCAGAACATGCCACAGTATGTTTATAAGAGTATTATAATCCGTGAGTTAATCAGATTAGACACACAGCCCAACTGGTTGGGCTGTGCACATACGAACCGAAGGACCCGAGTTCGACTCCGGGTCCCTGCAACCGGTTCGGCTATATAAATCCTTTTTTAATAAAAACCAAATACATTAAACTTAATTAGTATATAAATATAATTAAAACAGAGAATATTTCGGGTTAGACACGTAGCTCAGTTGGTAGAGCTGCGTGCACGCGTACGAGAGGTCTCGGGTTCGAACCTCACTCAGCGCACACTTAGACCGGTCAACGGTCAACGGTCAAAAAAAGTCAAAATTTTTATTTCTTTTATTTATTTATTTAATTTAAAAATCAATTAAAAATACTTAAAAATAATATTTTTAAAGTTAGAAAACGTCCTTAAACTCACAAAAATTAATCTAAAAACCCTATTAAGATTATGAAATAAAATCCATTTATTTACCGAACCATTTCGTTATTATTTTAGGTTAGTCTTCCTCGTCGATCAAATCCCAAAACTCGTGCGTATCCAACGTCATCAAAAGAACGCACCCAATGTGAGTGAATCTCTACCAAATTCCCCGTTTTAATCACATTTTGGGGTGTATCATGTGTCGTACAATTCTACTATTATATAAATATAACACTTGTGCATTCATCATATTTGTGATCTAATGTGTATCAAATGTGTACAAATTGTTGTGTGAATTATGTTTAGTTTGGATTTATCATTTTCAGTGCAAGCATTTCATTAGGCCCATCAGCTCCCCGTGGGATACGGGTTGAGTACAGGTGCCTCATTCGATCGGCTCCGTTTGATTGAGCCTTGATCTCACATACATCATCATTCATGTCATACGATCGGCTCCGTTTGATTGAGCCTTGATCTCACAGTCATCATCATTCATATTATATACTCATTCTAAGTAGTTTGTGTTTTGTTATATACATACGTTTGCTCACATGTGATTATTGCACAACTTTTCAATATTAAATACAACAAGAACTTAATAACAATGTTTTATCAAGGTTCACTTGCCGACTTTTGTTGACCCAAAATATCCCCCGTTTTACACATGATACAGGTGATCCAGTTGAGGCAATAAACACATAGGAAGGCTTAGAAGAATAAATCAGTTTAAGCTTTGGATTGTATTACTTAGTTCATTTTCCTTGTATTGTATGGATTTGATTTGACTATTTAAGTTGTAATTTGAATTTAATAAATATGAAACATTTTAGTAAACATCATGAGCTTTGGTGATAACCCAATTATGCCCCGACTCTTATTCCGCTGCGGGTCGGGGTGTGACAAAGAAGGCCTTAATCAAGAAAGAATTTGAGATCTTTACGAAACTATGAAGCAAATGATCGATAGATACTGTCACCTCATGGTCCCGATGCAAAGACATGACATCAAAAGATCTACCGAAGAGTAAATCGAGAAGTTGGCCGATGCACTTCCAGAGGGAGAATGGACGACATACTTAACGATTCTGAAAAATAGTCCATCTTGGAGACACTTCAAGTTGTCATCTTTCATCGACAAATTAGAAGGTCATGAAATGGAATTGATGAATATTGCAAAGTCAAAGAACGCTAAAGTTGTTCAAGATGCCGGTGTTTATTACAAAGGAGGTATTCAAGATACTCCAATTCAAAGCCCGAAAATTCAAACAACATTTAGTGCAAATACAAATTCTTCTCCAAATCAAAGTTCTCCATATGCTGGATATACAAGTGCTAGTTCAAGCTCCTCATTCCAAAATCAGACAAGCCAAGCTAGTTCTAATTCAAATGTTTTCCAGTGTAACATATCAGTTGATCTGAAGAATGTATTTCCAGAAAAGGTGGCTAAACAACACATAGCACTTCTCGCTACCGTTCTCGAATCATATGAAAGCCTTGTTGTTGGAAAGATCGGTAATTCAGAAATGACGGCATAAGATTATGATCAGGTAGACGAAGAAGAATTGGAGCTGATGGATATCAAATGGAGCCTTGCGTCCATTATCAGAAGAGTTACCAAGTTTGTGGCACTCACCGGGAGAGATATTGGTAATTCAAGCAACAAGCTTGGATTTGACAAGTCAAAAGTCACATGCTTTAGATGTCGACAAAAAGGACACTTTAAACACGAATGCAGTAATCAAGAAACTAGTGGAAACCAAAATCCTTTCGGAAGCAACAATGAATACTACAAGAAAGCTCTTCAATATAAGCTATATCCGAATAGAACACAAGTTGAAGTTGAAGATAAATCTGCAAAGAAAGCCGAACAAGCTCTTGTTGCCAATCATGAAGACGATGGTTTCGATTGGAACAAATACATCGGAAAGAAGACTGGTGTTGCTATGATGGCAGATGTTGTGAATGAATCTGAGACATCATTTGTGGAAGCTGCTACCAAAAATACTATTCAAGAAGCATTAATGCAGAGGCCTGAGGAAGAAGCTGTCCTGGAGGATGCAGTTTTGGAAAGATACATACAACAAATAGAGGAAGAAGGAATAGTTTATGCTGAGATGCAAAAACAAGAAACTTTGAAAGCAGAGGCCGAAAAGGTAAAAAATGAGGTAAGAATGTCTGAAAAGGAAGTTGTGAAAGTTGTGGAGGTTGAAAAACCTTGCACAAAGTACACAAGTCCTTGTGAACCATGCCTTGATAAGGTCAAAGTCATAAGAGAATTAACTGAACATAATGAAACTTTTCGTTATGATTATAGAAACATGAAAGAAGCTTATGACAAAATACAAGGCAAATATAAAAATGTTGAAAAAGCTAATCTTGAAATTGCTGCTAATGAAAAAATATTAAAAGCAATAGTGATTGAAAAACAAAAAACAATTAACATGTATATTAACACTATTGCTGAAACAAAAAGTGAGCTTCATGACATAAAAATTGAAACAGAACGTGTAAGACAGCTTTTGAAAAGCTACACCACAAATGTTATGTAATTGATCACATTCTTCCTACGATCAAATCGGAAGAAAATGACGGTAAACCAAAGCATAAAGAATACGGAAGTGTTCCTTCACCATTCCTAGAAAATTATTCTTGTAAAAAGGATGATGAAGTTGAAAAGGCATTTGATATACTACTTTTATCTGAATTGAAAAATCAATTGCCTGAGAACATTGAAGTAGACTTTACGAAATCAAATGATGACATTAAAGCAGTGGTAGATAATGTGGTAAAGAATGTTTTGGGAAATGATTCTGATGATAACAGTTCTGATTCACAGTCCGAAAATGACGATATAACATCTGAAAATGATCTAAGTGATGATCCTAACGTTGTCATGTACAAAGTTATAGATTATATTTCGATGATAGCTTCCCGATTCGGAACGTGAAAGAAGATCAACTTGATAAAATTTTCAAACTTGTAGAAATTTCGTCAGATGATCTCGAGAAAAACAAAAAGAAATTTTATTCTAAACCCAAAAGGAACTTTAATAACAACCGAAAGGTTAGTGGTGATTTTCCTGAGAACAGGAGAGCAGGATTGGGTTTTGAGATTGAAGAAGAAGAACCGAAGAAAACAAAGTCAGCGTTTCAGGAATGCAAAGTTAAAAACATAAAGTTTGTATACGGAACAAATACGGTTCAAGAAGAAGGCATGCTTGGTAAGCAATCGAATGCTGAATTCAAGAAAGAAAAAGAACTTCGGGACAAGGCTAAGATCAAACCCACTAGTGGACATGCTTCTGATAGTCGAACTTGCTTCAAGTGCAATCCGATTGGTCATATTGCTCGCAAGTGTCTAAATTTAAAGCCTGTGTTTCCACGAAGGAAAAATGTGTCTAAAGAAGAAAAGCAAAAACAACCAGAGATTGTGAAACCCAAAAATGAATGTGTTTCTGAAATAAAACCCAAAAATGAATCTAAGTTGAAAATTCAGTTTTTAAGAAAGGTGAAACTTCAAAGTCTAACAAAAAAGCAAGATTCATGTCACAATTTTGGATCGCTAAAAAGAAATCTTCTAAAATTAAAAGTCTGTTGCTTCTAAAACTGAGAATGTCAAATCAAAAGAAGCAGTCATTAAAAATGATCTTTCAAAGTTGAAAAATGACTTTATAAAACAGACAGAAAAAGAAAAGGTCGAAAAAGTTTCAAAATTATCATTGGATGAAATGTTTGATGAAAATTTTGATGATGGTTATGAATTTGATTACGTTGATTATCAAGTTAAACCAAGACCAAAAAGGCTTGGGTTTCTCTTTTCAAGTAGTTACTTTCATGTGAAGGAGTTCCTAGATCCACTTCATCAAAGTTGATTCAGGATTGAGGAAGCTCCAGAGCAGATTTAATTTATCCAGAAATGTCATATCTTTGTCATTTTGAGGGGGAGTAGTTAAAAAAAGAGAAAAGTTTTTGAAATTACAAGTGGTTGTTAAAAGGAAAATTTTTGAAAAGTCAAAATTATGAAAATCTACACCGTTGAACAAAAAGGCTGATTTCAAAGTTCTTACATGTTCAAACTGCTTTTACAAGTGGTAAATGAGTCTAATGATTGTTTGTTAAACAACTGCAGATACAAGATTGAGAAAAAAGATCGGACGACGAGGTCACGGGATCCACATTGGTTTGTTACATTTTTAGAAGAATTTCTTTAAATCTAAAATCCAAAAATATGTTTTTGATTTTAGGGGGAGTAAGAAAATTTTTAAAAAAATGTTGAAAAATAAAAAACATATGAAAAAGTTGAAAAATTAAAAAACATTAGAAAAATCAAAAAGTACAAAAACATTGAAAAAGACAAAAAGAATTTGTTATCAAAAAGGAAATGATAGTACATCAGTGGACTATCACGGTATGCTAAAGATTTGTAAAGTTTAAAAGAGGTAAACAAGTCTTACTGTGGATGTGTCGATAGGCTTTACACGTTCAGTAGATTGTTTCCAGGATATAAACTAAATTTTACAACTACTTAATCTCATGGTTTAACACATCTTGGATATATGGACTTAGTACTCCGAAATTTCGATTGAAGGGTTGCCTGATTCTGAGATACGTGTCTTCTGATTTTGCGGAAGCAATAGCCTGGAATTTCTATAATGCTTTTGCTAAAAACCCCAAATAGCCTGCAAACTTGAAAACATCGAAAGATCTAATCATTTGAAATGCTGAAAAGATTCCTTAAGTGGAACACATCTGAATGTCGAGCCTTCATCTCTTTGTCGGTACGGTATTACTAACCTGAGCTCTCAAGGTCTCGCACAACCCAAATACAGATATCAATTATGCTATACTCACCTGTAAGATGAAATCTAGGGAACCTGGATTCGGGAGTATATTCAAGAGGTGGGAACCATAGATAAGTCAAGTTCCATAAATCATACCTAACATATCTTGGAAAAATTGAGAAACGTGATGAAGTTTAAGAGGACAAACATATGGTCAATCTAGGTAAACGAGTTTAAAACTTAAAAGTCTTAAAAATGTCAACGGTACTGGTGATATGTCTCAAACAAACTGATATGATCCTTAGACGCAAATTCACAAAAATATGTTTGTACATAGTTCACTTTACTTGTTAAAATTTTTTGTAAATACGTTAATTATTTTTTAAAAAATCGAAAAAGATTTTCAACGAGCCAATGTTGGAGAACGGATCATCAAAGTCTGGTAAGAAAAAGTTCATTAATTTGAAACTTTAAAATTGACAAAAACATCAGTTGTACGGGTTTAACCAAGGTCATTAACTTGGACTTGGTAAACAAAATTGGTTAATCAAGATCATTAACTTGGACTTGGTCAACTAAGTGGATTTTAATAATTGAAAATCATGAGAATGGTCAAGGTCTTAAATGTTAAAAGTAATTCAAGGTCATTAACTTGAACTTGAATAACTTAAAAGTTTTTAAAAGAAAGACACGTTCTTACAAGTAAATCTGAAACGTTTACTAGTATGCTTAAGAACTTTGGAACATGAAGCAAAGTTTTAGGAAGAGCAGGACGAAACATGATTTATAGTAAAGCTCAAAGCAAGGGGTAGCATAGCTCGCAGCTTAGGAGGAGCTTGGATCTTAAAGTTTTATTCAAGAAAAAAGATAAAGACTCAGGAGCTTAATCAAGTCTAATGGCTACGGGGCATTCAAGAAAAGACTATGACACAGACGTTATCCAAGAGGAAGATGTCAAGGGGAGTCTATTTTGTGCATCTATCAAAAGGATGTCTACATCAAGATGACTGCGGCAACATCCAAGGGGGAGTCTGTTGGTGCATATGTCTGTTCCCTTCGTCATTAACATAATTATGTATCGAGTCTGAGCGAATAGGGTTTAATATGTTAGAAGCGAGGCATATTTATGTATGTAATAGGACAAGTTCGCTGATAATGGTACTTGGAAAGTCAAGTACGGCCGAACTTGACCTTAGTCAAGTTCGGGCGAACTTACATTCTCCACTAGCAAACTTGTTTGAGAGTTTGTAGCCAAGTTCGCTTGAAGATGGACTTGGTAGTCAAGTTCGACCGAACTTGACTAGGTCAAGTTCGGGCGAACTTACAGTCTTATCAGCAAACTTGTTTGGCCAAGTTCGCCCATGTTGTTAACATGTAATGCATGTTCGGCCGAACTTGCTTATGCAAGTTCGGGCGAACTTGTGTCTTTTATTGTTGAACTTGTGTTCCTATAAATAGGTGCCTTGGGTTTTCATTTGTAAGAGTTAGAGATTTTGGCACAGAGACGGCGAAGCTCTGTTGGATCTGGTTCTCGAATGTATATGACTTTAGATCAATGAAAACAACGTTTAATGAGTAATTCTTGTTATTTGATTAACATGTCATTAGTTTCCGCCTAATTGGACATTAGATAACAAATTTAGGTTCCCGTGCTGTTCGTGGACGTTCCTACATGAATCTTCTTCAAATCAGCAATTTCTGTCTGCAGTTTATCATTTGCATCTTGTAGACTCTCAATCAAAGCTTTAAAGAATTCTCTTTCACTCTCTAACACCTTTATCTTGTCATCCATCATCTCTTTCTCCACTGAGCTTTGATTCACTTTCTTTATAAGCTCTGCTTTCTCCTCTTCATTCTTTTGCACTTTATCTTCCAAGATCTTAACACGCTTTTAGAGAACATCAATATCTGTGTCAGGGAATAAATTATCCATATCTTGAATATCTATCGACTCATTTGGAATATCACCAAATAAATTTGCCTTTGAAGCTTTCGGTGTTGATTTAGGAGTAGAAGCTTTTGGAGTTGACTTCTTTGGAGTTGCTTTTCCCGGAGTTGAGCTTTCAGAATGAACAGCTTTAGGATCAGGTGATTGAATCACTGGTACTTCAAGTAAATTAGACTTAGGAGGTTCTTGTGTTGCTCCTGGCCTTTCTGCTTTAGAAGAAATGATAACAGGAGGTTCTTGTGTAACTCCTGGACGTTCAGCTTCAGATGAAATAACAACATGAGGTTCTTGTGTAGGAGGTTCTTGTGTAACTCCTCTCTCCTGTGCACCAGAAGGTTCTTGTGTAACTTCTATGCTTTTAGGCTTCCCATATATCAGCGACTAGCAGGTTTCTGAGCTTTCTTTGATTTCTTTCTACCTTTTGCCTGAGGAGACCCTGTAGTCTTTGTCATTGAAGCTACTATAGACTTCACACGCTTAGTTCTTTTCTTAGGTCTCTCCTCGTCAGACTCTTTTTCTAGATTTGGATGAAAATCAGCATCTGTTTCTTTGATCTTTTCAGCTTCAGTCTCTGCTATCGACTTCTTTGTTGCTTTCTCAAGAGAATCATCAGAATCATCGTCATTCTTGGAAGTAGCAGAAATAACATCATCTTCTTAAGTAGTCTTTTCAGTTTCCTGACTCTCAATAACAACCGCTGCGCTAGAACCAGCTTCAGTTTGCACATTAACAGGCTCATCTTCATCAATCAGCACGCTTTTTTTTCTTTTCGACTTCGGCCTTTAGAAACCATTCACTTCGAGCTTTTGGCTTAAAATTCTTGAACCATTCTGTTTCAGCATTCAATTCCTTCTCATCACCACTTCCATCATTCCTCCACTTATTTTCCGGCTGCGCAACATAGTTTTCATTCTTTAATGCCCCAAATATTGGTTTCGCTACAGGTGTTGAATAATCCTGTTTCTGGAACTTTAACAACTTCTTCATTGTTGTTTCATCGAGGTGACTGAAATATAGAATGTCGTTTGGATCACGTGCAAGGTCTGAAAACTTTTCATCAGTGAGCATCTGAACAAAACTTGGATACAAACACAACCTCGTATCATCCATATTCTTCGACATGTGCGTGAATACAAGCTTAGAATAGTTGTACGGCTTCTTCAGAATTAACGCCGTTGCCATGCAGGCCATGTAGTCTTGTACATCATCAAGACCCGCTTTACGATGACTGAACGTGTGCATGATAGCATGCATAAGTAGCTTGTAGGGGTTAGGGACGTCCGCTTCTTCAAAGTCGGCTTATTCACACTCCCTTGTAGCCCATCCGATAGAAACAACCTCGGACCATCTTTTCGTCTAAGAATATCGGATCATCTTTATCGTCGTTGAATTGTAGAATCCTACGAATATCATCTTCAGTGACTGTAATCTCTTTGACTTCGTTTCCCACTTGAACAGATGATGTGATAGTCTTCTTATCAGCACTGAGGCTTGCGTTCATCCAGAAGTGATAAGTGTGTAATCTATACGACACTGTGCGCTCCGTGATGGCTGTACGAATCGGACATTCCTTTAGAAACTTCAGAATGCTGTCGTATTTTTCAGTGACGGACATAACGCCTTGTCGAGCGTGATACAAGTATTATGAAATTTAGAAAAATCCATAGTGATCACCTGCGCTGGTGCTTGTACCTGAAAAATGACGGAAAATACTTAGCACGCATTACGAAGAAAAATTACAAAATTTTCCAACATATTAACATCAAGTTCGGCCGAACTTGATTTGAGAATAACAAACAGGTTTGAACCAAGTTCGCCCGAACATGTATATTGACATGTTCAACAATCCAAAACATAAGGTCGGGCGAACTTATAGTCGACATAATTTTCTGATTTCTAACCCTAAGTTCGAGCGAACTTCCAACACTTTCACAAATTCAATTCTTAATCATGAGTTCGGTCGAACTTAGTGTGTAATCATGAAATTAATAATAATCAGATGCAAGTTCGGCCAGACTTGATGAACAAGTTCGGGCGAACTTGTCATCTTCTCAAACAACATTGCCACATCATTTCATGACCATTCTGTTCAAATCCATCTAAGATACACGGTCGGTTAATGTTTACTATCTCAATTTTAAATTTAATTTGACCGTAAGATTCCTAGATCTATCAGTTTTGTCCAGTTCAGATCAATATCACCGATTCATGTCCAATTCTCGGTTTAATTCACAACTTCTCACCTCTTCCATTGAGAATGGTGTGCGAATCACCACAATCAACTAAAAATTTGGTAGAGTAACAGTGTATTCAAGCCAATTTCACAATATCGCTCAAGATCTCAAGTTCGCTCAGATATGTGTGTTATGATGGATACCGAAGTTCGGCCGAACTTGCAAGGTATAAATACCCTAGCAAGTTCAGGCGAACTTGCAAGCCCAATAATGAAGCCCATATAAGTTCGAGCGGACTTACAAACAATTCCCAACCAGCCATCAAGACGAGTTCGGTCGAACTTGTTTCAAAGTGAAACCTTAATAAGTTTAGTAAGTTCGGCCGAACTTGCCTAAACCTAATTTTCAAATTTTCAAGTGTTTGCAATTTAGACCCTGAACTTTTCACTTTCTACCAGTTATGAGAATCCACTCAGTTGACCAAGTCCAAGTTAATGACCTTTGTTAACCGATTTGTCTGCCGAGTCTATGTTAATGACCACGGTTTGACCCGTTACGAACAAACTGTTGATATTTTCAAAATCAAAGTTTCAAATTAATGAACTTTTTATCGTTTTGGCTTTTTAGATTTTACAGATTAGCTCCCAGCCCATTGTCAATGAGATTCCCACCAGTTTAGTACCTTACCAGACTTCGAAGATCTGTTCTCCGACATTGGTTTGCTGAAAACAATGTAGAAACAAAATCTTTTGTATTTTTGTAAGTTTATGCTAAAACACACTGAAAATCTTTTTTTGGCTTTAATCTGTAAAGCAGATAAACTATGTACAGAACAATGTAAACTATGTACAAACATATATACAGACATATTTTTGTGAATTCGTGTCTCAGAATTATATCAGTTAAGTGAGACATATCACCAGTACCGTTGACCTTTAGATGACTTTAAGCTTTAAACTCGTTTACCTAGATTGTCGATATGTTTGTCCTCTTAAACTTTACCACGTTTTTTCATCTGTTCCAAGATATGTTAGGTATGATTTATGAAACTTGACTTATCTGCGGTTCCCACTTCTTGAATATACTCCCGCATCAAGATTCCCTAGATTTCAACTTACAGGTGAATATAGCGTAATTGATATCTGTATCTGGGTTAATGCGACGCCTTGAGAGCTCAGGTTAGTACAACCGTACAGACAAAGAGATGAAGGCTCGACTTTAGGTGTGTTCCATTTAAAGAATCTTTTTAGCAGTTCAAATGATTAGATCTTTTGATGCCTTTCAAGTTTGCATGCAGTTTAGGGGTTTATAGTGAAAGTATTATAGATGTTCTAGGCTATTGCTTCCGCAAAATCAGAAGAACTTGTATAGTACCCCAAATATCAACTATCTATAAACACCTCGTATCTCAGAATCAGGCAATCTATCAAACGAAATTTCGGAGTACTGAGTCCACATATCCAAGATGTGTTAATCCACAAGACTAAGCAGTTGTAAAATTTAGTTTATATCTCGAAAACAATTTACTGAACGTGTTAAGCCTATCTACTCATCCACAGTAAGACTTGTTTATCACTTTTAAACTTTACATTTCTTTAGCATACTGTGATAGTCCACTGATGTACTATCATTTCCTTTTTGTGACACCGAATTCTTTTCTTCTTTTTCAATGTTTCTGTACATTTTTGAAAAATTTCATATGTTTTTGTATTTTCTCAAATTTCTCCCCCTAAAACCAAAAACATATTTTTGGATTTTAGATTTTTAAGAATACTAATCTAGAAAGATAAATAATAAACCAATGCGGATTACGTGAATTCGTCGTCTGATCCGTATTCAACCTCAGCTTCCGTACCTGTCAGCAAATTTTTAATACCGTTAAGCCTCATTAGATATTTAAATCTTGTTAAAGGAAATGCTTTGGTATAAAAATTAGCCTTTTGTTCGTCGGTGTGGATTTTTTCTATTCGCACCAATTTCTTTTCGTAACAGTCACGAATGAAATGGTAACGAATTTCAATATGTTTAGTACGTGAGTGGTGAACCGGATTTTTGGTTATATCGATGGCTGCTTTGTTATCTATGAATAAAGGCGTATCAAGAAACTGCAGACCATAATCCCTCATCTGTTGTTGAATCCAGAGGATTTGAGAACAACAGCTGGAAGCAGAAATGTATTCTGCCTCACAGGTAGAGAGAGAGACCGTGTTCTGTTTCTTGCACTGCCACGTTACCAAACATGTTCCAAAGAACTGGCATCCTGCCATTGTAGATTTCGAGTTCAGTTTGTCCACTCTGAAGTCTGAGTCAGCGTATCCCGTTAGGTCGAAATTGTCGTTCTTTGGATACCACAAGCCGGTGCTTGGACATCCCTTTAAGTAACGAAAGATTCGCTTGACTATCTGCATGTGTGACACTCGAGGACTAGACTGATATCTCGCACATAAGCAAGTAGGATACATGATG
Source organism: Scalesia atractyloides (assembly GCA_947069175.1). Lineage (NCBI taxonomy): Eukaryota > Viridiplantae > Streptophyta > Magnoliopsida > Asterales > Asteraceae > Scalesia > Scalesia atractyloides. The sequence goes on from CAMTDV010000010.1 coordinate 21,631,934, forward strand.
TCTGGGAGAGATGCCGTCAGATACATCAGAGATCCTATCATCGATCGATAGAGTGTGTCATCAACTTTGGTTCCCGACTCGTCTATGCAAATCCCATGATTCAGTGCCAGCGGTGTCGAAAGCGGCTTCGAGCTATCCATTTCAAACTTCTTGAGAATGTCGTGAACATACTTTGTCTGATGAATGAATATGCCGTCTGGTAACTGATCGACCTGTAATCCGAGGAAGAATTTCATTTCACCCATGGAGGACATCTCAAATTTCTTCTTCATGATCTTTTCGAACTCTTTGCAAAGACTATCATCTGTAGAACCGAAGATGATATCATCCACATAGATATGTACAATGATTAGATGAGATCCGACTTCTCTGGTAAACAAAGTACTGTCCACTGTGCCTCTTGTAAAGCCATTTCCAACGAGATGTTGTGTTAACGTCTCGTACCAAGCTCTCGGGGCTTGGTGTAATCCGTATAAGGATTTGTCTAGGAGATAAGCTTTGTTCTTGTTCAGCGGATCGACGAACCCCGTGGTTGGCCGACGTACACTTGTTCACGAAGTTTACCATAGTGAAATGCAGATTTTACATCCAACTGGTACACCTTAAATCTTTTCCAAGCTGCGAATGCGAGGAAAATGCGGATAGACTCTAATCGTGCAACCGGTGCATATACTTCTGTGTAATCAATACCCTCTTGCTAGTGGAACCCTTTGACAACCAACCGAGCTTTGTTTCTGACTATTACACCTTGATTGTCTCTTTTGCACTTGAAGACCCACTTTGTATCAATAGCTTTCTTCTTCGGTGGTAAGTCTACAAGCTTCCAAACACCCAATTTCTCGAACTGTAATAGTTCCTCTTGCATTGCTATCACCCAGTTCTCGTCTCCCAGAGCTTCATTAACAGTTTCTAGCTCTATTTGTGAGATGAAACATGAATAGTAGCAGTAACCTGAGTTGGAGCAACTCGGGTGTAGAAACAACTTAGTGCTTTATTGATTTGACTTCGTGTACGCACACCAGTTTGTAATTCACCAATGATATTTTTGAAGGATGGTAAGAATATGATCGCGGCATTTCTTCAGTAGGAACATTAACTGAGCTTTGCTGATTCGAGACATTCAGATCAACGTTCACTTCAACATTAGGAGCACTTGATGAAGCTTCGTTCTGATTTCTTGAGTTAGCAGATTGCTTCAACATGTTGGATATTTGCTCAACTTCTTCATCCGATGAGGATTCATTATCAGCATCAAATGTCAGTGCTTCATCTAAGTCAAAATTCTTATTCTGAGGCATGTTAGGCTCTGATGTTGTATTTCCTGATTCATTAGAAGCATTCATTGGAGTTGTAAGCAGGTGTTACTTCTGCTTCAGAAACATTTTCAACTTGAACACTGCTATTGCTCGGACCTGCTTCAGAAGATGAAGTATCCAACGTGGGTTGATTAACCACAATTGGTCTGATGATTTGTTCTTGATTTGCCGACTGTTGAAGATAATATAACGCTGCAATTTCTTCTTCAGACGGTTCTTCCGGCAAGTCGAATGACTTCCAAAGATCTTGATAGTTGAACAGCCATGCGTCACCTCTTCTTTGAATAGGATCCGTATAGTTAAAGCAATCCACATGTTGTGCTTCAATTACTTTTCTTAACGAGGGAACATATACGCGTCTTAGTGGACTCGCATATCCGACAAAGAAACCTTCAAGAGATTTGGCTCCGAATTTACCATCTTGATCAATTACGGTACATGGCGCACCAAATGGCTCTAAGAATTTCAAGTTAGGCTTCCATCGGTTGATCATCTCAAAACATATTTTCTTTGTTGGTTTGAAAGTGAGAACTTTGTTTAGTGTGTAGCAAGCCGCAGCAACCGCTTCACTCCAGAAGCTGACTGGAAGTTTTGAGTCTGCAAGCATGGTTCTCGCAGTTTCGATTAAGGTTCTGTTCTTCCTTTCAGCAACACCATTTTGTTGCGGAGTATACGGTGCACTAAACTCGTGAAAAATCCCATTAGCGTTGCAAAATTCTCTCATCTTATTATTCTTGAACTCTATGCCATTGTCACTGCGAATACGTCGTACAGGGAGATGATAAAGGTTTTCTAATTTCTTGAAAAGAATCACCAAGTTTTCGAATGTTTCATCTTTTGATTCTTGGAAGAATACCCATGAGTAACGCTAATAGTCATCTATTATGACCAAGTAGTATAAGTCTCCTGAAATGCTTCGAACGTTGACAAGACCAAATAAATCCATGTGCAGACGTTCAAGCGGCAACTTGATTGAGTTCAGAATTTTCTTCAGATGTGATTTCTTGATTTGCTTCCCCTTTTTGCATTCTAAGCAATGGTCAGTCATATGGACGCTCCGTAAGTTTACACCTTCTACCAGATCATTATGAAACAAGAAATCATTTTTCACAAATGAATATGCCCCATTTTACGATGCCAAAGAATAGAATCTTTTTCAGTATCCTTCGTCACAAAACATTTAGCTGATTTCGATGAAGTGGTAGCAATGCCCATATCTAAAACATATAGATCGTTCTCGCGTGGGGCTCGCATCAGAATCCATTCATAAGGTATTTTGAAACCAGGCTTCAGAATAATACATTCTTTGTCGTTGAAATGCACCGTGAACTGTTTGTCACAAATCTGCGATATGCTCAGAAGATTGTTTTCCAGCTCTGCAATGTAGTTCACTCGATCGAATGAAACAACGCCATTGGACAATTTTCCTTCGGCGACTATCCTTCCACCCTGATTACCAGCAAATCCAACATATCCTTGATAGCTTTTATGTTGAACAAAAGAGCTTTCATTCCCGTCATATGCCTGGACGCTCCACTATCCAAAATCCACTTTTAAAGAACGGATCTCTGGAGCCCCTGCACATGTTAAAAGCTACCTAAGCCTTTTTGGTCTTGGGTTTTGGATAGAAAGCTTGGTAATCATCTTCGTAATCTTCATCTGAGCCTCCACTGTCGTTTACATTTTCAAAACTTACTTTCTTTTTACCTTTTGAATTGTTACCACTTGTAATTTTGACAGTTTCGAATTTGGTCTCAGATTTTGATTCTTTCGAGTTATCAGTCTTTAAAAGCTCAGACTTGATAACCTCAGATGTTGTTGACTTCTTCTTAGCAACCCAGGCTTGAGATTTTATATTAGCCTTCTTGATGTAAAACCTTGATTCGTTTGCCCTAGAAGTTTCACCTATTTTGAAAGTTGAGTTTTCCAATTTCTTTTCAGTTTTAGGTTTAACTTCAGGTTTTGATTCATTTCTTTTCAAAATTTTTACAGGTTTTACAAACTATGGTTGCTTTGGTTTCACAACATCTGAACTTTCTTTTCTTCGAAGATAAGCCGACTTTGATTTCGGACACTTGCGTGCAATATGACCAACTTCGTTCACTTGAAGCAAGTATGATTATCAAGTGAGTGTCTACTAGTGGATTTTACACCACTTGTGATTTTCGCCTTATCTCGAAGTTCTTTCTGTTTCTTAAACTCATCGTTTGATTGTTTTCCGATCAACCTCTCTACATGAACCGTGTTCGTCCCATAAACAAATTTCATGTTTTTATCTTTATACTCATGAAATGGTGACGTTTTCTTTTTAGGCTCATCTGATTCCTCTAATCCCAACCCAGCTCTATGGTTTTCCGAATGATCACCACCATTCCTTCGGTAGTTATTATAATTTCTTTTGGGTTTTGAATAGAATTTCTCTTCATTTTTCTCTAGGTCATCTGATGTAACTTCAACTAGCTTGAACAGTTTATCCAATTGATCTTCTTTGACATTCCGAATCGGAAAACTATCATCAAAGTATAATCTATCAGATTCCTTAACCTTGTACATTACAACGTTCGGATCATCACATAGATCATCTTCTAATGATGTATCGTCATCTTCAGAATTTGTGTCAGAACTGTTCAAACTCGAGGTGGCGCTCTCGAAGCTGCCATTATCAGAATCGTTCAGAACATTTTCAACCACCTTTTTTCACTACCGCATTGTCATCATCTGATTTAGTAAAGACTAGATCAATGTTCTATGGCAACTCATTTTTCTTTTCAGATAACAACTCAATGTTGAGTGCCTTATCCATCCCATCAATAGTTTTACAACAATCCTTAGAGGAGGATGAACATTGCTGTATTCTATACCAATTTTCTTTTTAGGTTTTTCTTCCGATGGAATTGTGGGAAGAATGTGATCAATGACATATGCGTTAGTTGTGTAACTTCTTAAAAGTTGTTGAACATGTTATGTTTCAATTTTCATGTCCTGGAGTTGCTATTTAGTTTCAGCAATGGTGTTAATATAGATGTTTATTGCTTTTTGTTTATCCATTACTGTACCTTTCAACATCCTTACAGTATCATGTTGTTCAATATTATTTCTATCGAGCCTGCCATAATCATCTTTCATTTTGTCATACGCTTCCTTCATTGTACGATAATCGTATTTGAAATGTTTGTTATGTACATTGAGTTCAGCGATGATTTATGATTTGTCGGCACATTTAGCACATGGCTCGGTGCATTTTGTACAAGGTTTCTCAACCTCTACAATTTGCACTTTTACAACTTCCTTTACCTCTGGACCTACCTTGGTTAGATTCGCCATCATAGCTTTATCGGCAAAGTCCTTGAGGTTTTCAGCAGTCACTTCTTGAACAACATCAATAACTTCTTTAATCGATTTCTCCTCGATCACTTGCTCTTGAGAACTTCCATCAAAGTTACCTGCAAAACTAAAGATGAATTAGGAGTTAAAATACCCCGTGTTTTCATGTGAAGATACATTTCTTCTTCTTCCTGTTGTTGCAGATACTGTTCTAGTAGAGCATTCTCTATCGCTGCTGCTTCTTCGGCAGAAGTATCTTCAACTATTTCAGCCATCAATGCAACTCCGGTCTTCTTACCGATATAAGAGTTCCAATCAAAACCATCATCTTCGTTGGTAGCAACCATTGCCTTATCAGTGTTACTGATGTTTGGTTTTTCATGGATCTCAACTTGTGTCTTCTTTGGGAAAGGCTTGAATTGAAGAGATTTTTTGTAATACTCGTTGCCCCCACCAAAAGGACTTTGATTTCCCGTTGCTTCAGGGTTTTTGCATTCTCTCTTAAAATGCCCTTTTTGTCGGCATCTGAAACAAGTGACCTTGGGTTTGTCAAACCCTAGCTTGTTGCTTGAATTTCTGATATCTCGGCCTGTGAGTGCAACAAACTTTGTGACCCTTCGAATAATAGAAGCCAATGACCACTTAATATCCATCAATTCAAGCTCTTCTTCGTCCACCTTATCGTAGTCTTCGGCGGTCATTTCGGGATTGCCAATCTTTCCGGCTACAAGACTTTCATATGATTCTAGAACTGTGGCGAGAAGTGACATGTGTTGTTTTGCAACTTGCTCAGAAACAACATTGTTTAGATTGACAGCAATGTTACACTTGTACACATTTGGATTAGAATTTGATTGTTGATTCTGATTAGCTTGATTCTGATATGATGAATTTGAACTTGCACTTGAAAACGAAGAGCTCTATGGACTTTGATCATATTGTGGATATGATTGGTTCTAATTCCATGGAGAAGAATTCATGTTTGCACTGAACGCTGTCTGAATCTTCGGGCTTGAAATATTGTCTTGCATCCCGTTCTTGTAATACTGTGACATCCCGGTTTTTCAGGTATCTTAAACGCACTACTTCACGATTATTCGTTCCTACGCTAAATTGATTCGGAGAAGTATTTTACACGCTCGAAATAACTACGCTAACCTTGTGAACTTATCAAGTGAATTACGTGCTATATGTATTAGACGTTTATAAGCTTGGTGAGTTATTATGTTATGTTTTGATTTCGTGGTGATTAGTAATAAAAATATAGTAAATAGATAGACGAACCGAACTGGGTCGCGAAACGGGTTGACCTCACTTCCTTGCGACTCAAGGAGTTAAGCAAAACTTGAGGCTCAAGTTAAAGACCCAAACCGCCCCACCCAAACCCTTTGCGGCCGCAAGCTCAAAACCCAACCCTTTTCCTTTTTTTTTCTTTCTTGCACTATATATAGACATGTATGTATGTGTTATGTTTCAAAAAAAAAAAACACACACACAAACCCTAGCTCCAAAGAGCCGACGGCAGCCTTCCCACTCCTTCTCTCGGTCGCGATCTTCTTCAAACCGAATCGACTCCCATCTCGTTCCCGGTTCGTTAGTCTTCATTGTTAAAGGTTAGGGTTTTCTATTGTTTCGCAAATCATGTAGGGTTTATGAACTATCGATCATGCTTGTATGTAATGGTAGAATCATGGTTTATGAAAGTGTTATGATGTTAGTTCGATTGATTGTGCAAGTTTGGCGATTATGATGATTAGTTGGAATCAAGAATCATTAGGCTGCGTTTTGTGATAAAAACCATATAATATGATTAGGGTTTGCATGAGTATGATGTACATGATGATATATGATTGATAAATCTGTTCTTGATCGTTTATATTTAACGTCTCGATTGTTTAAGCGTGTTATATTGCGATAAAAAGTTGGAAATCAGGATGCTGAATGGTGTTTACAGCCAACTTCAATTGGCTGTAACTTGGTTATTATTTATCGAAAAAACTATTTTCTGAAGCCTAAAACGTATAGTTTTGAAGAACGCTTCTAATGGCGCTGGATTCATATTTTTCTGAGGTCGTTTGATATTTTTAAGTGGTCAATTAAGTGACGTAACTGAAGCTGTGTAAATTCTGAAAATTTGTTAGTTGTTTATCGAGTCGGATCTCATAATCTGTAGAGAGTTGAATCACGAAATTTGTACAGCAACTGGAGATGGAAATTTTCGAGAAACTCCCACTGGAATTTTGTTAATTGAATGAACGATGATTTTTAAATAATTCTCCCGTGGACTGCAGTCAGAAAGCGACGAATCTGACTGCAGGCTAGTATATAAATGCTTATGAATAATTGGTAAAGTGTTAGGACTTGAAAAATTTACATAAGATTTTACAGTTTAGTTGACACCTTCTGTAAAATAATTGGAATTTTTGGAACGTTGGAACTATTTTATAAAGATCCTCGAAAACAGCCTAATTCTGAGTAAACAATCTGAAATTTGATAACTTGCGAATGTGTGTACCAAAATGTTGTATGAGTTGATTTGTGTTCATGATAAGTTGGTTTGATCATTATGTTGGTATGATAATACTTTGCATGCATGACTGTGTTTTCAAATTTGTTATCATGTGTGCCGCATTGTACGATAGTTATGAGTAGGGCTTGTATCAGTGTGTTCACACACTAACTCTAAATCGATTGACTTGTTAGGACGCGATTAGCGGTCCCATCATTTGCTACTTCTGTGTTACACTAACCGAGCAACTAAAGGTGAGTTCACGGCCCCTAATTTTATCCGGTTTTAAACAACAGGGGGAGAAACATGTATACACTCTACAACTCTATATCTTTACGTTATACGAAATTAACGTCATTAAACTATTCGGTAACTAAGTTAATGTTAATGTACGTTATGGTCACTAAGCAGCTATATCAGACAAGTCCTCGACAAACTCCGGATCGTTATTATTGGGTTAGATAGTGGGGAAATTATAAGTAGTACTACTGGGCCCGACAAGCCCCACCCGAGCTAGTCGCGCTAGCCGACCGGGTATGGTCAACGGGTGAATAATTTGGCCTAACTTTCGCCATGGTCAGTGATAGGCCTGTCAACGCGGAGGCACAACAGTCAGCTTCGATCGCGAACACTTACGTGACATAACTTTAGGCTCGCTACCTACATGTTAACATTGAACTTAATTACGAAACAACAATATTATTCCGGGTTAGGAATAATGGAACAAACAACTATATTATTCCGGGTTTGGAATAATGGAACCAACATCATTATTATTCCGGGTTTGGAATAATGGAACTATATCGTTATTCCGGGTTAGGGATAACGGGGGAAACAAACTTATAACCGAACTAATGAACTTATGAAAACCTGTGAACTCACTCTTCTTTAATGTTGACACTTGTTTCTATACATGTTTCTCAGGACGCTAGGAGCTTTAGGTGCACTCACTTGCATTGATCAAGACATCTTTTTATCGAGTCTCATTTACGAATATTGTTTGGGGTTTTCTTTAGTTTTGGCGTTTGTGTTTGCGCCCGTTCCTTTACTTTACTTTACTTTAATGCTTCCGCTCAACCTTAAAACTAATGCTTCCGCTAAACTATGAAACCAAACTAAGACAATTTGAAAATAACTATGAATGGTTAAACAAATGATTTTGGAAAATGTATAAACGAATCATATAGAGTCGTTCGATGTTACTAGTGTCTCAGATTCTGGTTTGTTCACACGCCTCGCGGTAAAACTCCGAAAGTGGAAATTGAGGGTGTGACAGATTGGTATCAGAGCCTCTAGCTATAGAGAACCAGGTTTGCATTAAAAGTAGACCTAAACTATAGCTGATTACACGACCACTAGACTTAGTTTGGCACTGAACTGTGATATCTTGTTATGTGTTGTACTACAACTATGTTATGTAAAATATGAATGCATATTGTGATAAACGCAACTCGCTACACAACCCAACAGGCAATGTCATCATCATCATCCGACAAACTTTTGCAACCAAGGGCGCCGGGGAAGGCACCTATGGTCGAACCCTCACCACCTCATGGCGTGGAGACACGCTCAGCTGCTAGAAAAAGACTCGCTCTAGGAGAGGAGTCGTCCTCACGTCCGACCATCGCTATGCCGGTCGAACAGGTTAACTCGTTAGAAGTAGGGAACGACCTACTTAGAGATATGATAAGAAAACAATAAGAACAACTAGAGAGAATGCATGAAACCATCCTAGCACAAGGATGGATGCTACGACAATTAACGGGTAAGACTGGAGAGCTCGTGGAAGAGCAACATGAGAGCAAGATAGCTCGTAACACCTTAGCTAAAGATCTTCGTGCTGAGCAGCTGAGGGCTGACTGGCTCGAAGACAGAGTTCTTGAGTCCAGCTGGAGAATTCAAGAACTAGAACAGAATCAGGCACCTTTACCAGTACCCGCACCAGTACCGGCCCCTCCAGTGCCGGTAGAGGAGGACCTAGAGGAGGATCCAGAGGAGGATCCAGAGGAGGACCTAGAGGAGGATCCAGAGGAGGATCCGGAGGAAGACCCGGCTGTAGAAGCTGGAAACGCCGCGGAGGATGACGGCAACGATAGCAATTTGGGGGATGGAGACGTAGAAGACTGACTCGTCTCGCTTATTCCATTTGCTTCCTTCAGTCTATTTATTTTCCTACTTATGTTTAAACTTGAAATTTAATAGTAAACTGATATGTTTGGTTGGCATTTTGTAAGACGTTGAAATTTTATTTAATCAAATATTCCTTTTGATTGTTTAATTTATTTGGGTTGACATAATTTGAGGGATTATTTAAGTATGGAATAGGATAACTATATGGGATATATATATACTTATCTGTGTGTGTGTATGTTGTCTTGCGAAGATCTAAAATGGCAACTGGACGTCGCGGAAACCTCAACATGACACCCGAAGAATTGGCCGCAATGATCCAAGAACACGTGAATGCTGCTTTGGCAGGTGTTCAAAACCAACCAGCAGGCAGCCATTATTAAATTTTCATGGGAAAATCTAATAGTTGGGCTAGTAGACTTTCTCGCTGACTACCTATCCTCTGTCAGCAGGAAGGGGTCTTAACCCCTACAAGATGTTTCTCGATGCGAAGCCGAGCAAATTCACGGGTGCAGAAGGACCCATAGGACTGGTCCGCTGGATTGAAAAGTCCGAATCAGTGTTCGAAATGTGCAATTGTCTGGAGGCCAACAAGGTCAAGTATGATGCCTCAACGTTGGAGGATGGGTTACTAACTTGGTGGAATGCACAAGTCCAAACGCGTGGACTTATTGCTGCAAACGCAATGGCCTGGGCTGAGTTTAAGGCCCTAATCAAGTAGGAGTACTATCCGCGGGACAGGGTTCAGCAGTTGGAGCAAGAGTTATGGAACCACAAGATGGTGGGATCTGAAATCGAAGCATACACAGCAAAACATCATGACCTGGTATTTCTATGTCCCGATCTGGCCAACACCGTGGAGAACGACTCGAGTTTTACCTTGGGGGTCTGGTCCCCGAGATCCAGGGCATGGTAATGGCTAGCAACCCTGGACTGAGCATCAAGCGATCAGGCTGGCGCACAAACTCACCGACAAGGCGGTGGAACAAAAGAAGTTGCCATCTCGGGGTGCAACTGAAGTTTGTCACACCCCGACTCGCAGCGGAATAAGAGTCGGGGCATAATTGGGTTATCACCAAAGCTCATGATATTTACTAATATGTTTCATATTTATTAAAGTCAAAATTACATTCCCAAATATCCAAACATGTCCATACAATACAAAGAAAATAAACCAAACAAAACAATCCCAAACTCTAAATCATTTTATTCTTCTAGTCCAATCCTAAGTGTTTCTTGCTGCAGCTGGTTCACCTGTATCATGTGTAAAATGGGGGTTTTTGGGTCAACATAAGTTGGCGAGTGAACCTTGTTAGATAAACTTTTATTATTGATTTACTTATTAGTTTATCAATGAAAAATTGTGCATAATCATAAATGAGCAAATGTAAATAATTAAGCAGTAGCAATTGTAATCACATCCATAACATACAATAACACATGATAGCATATATTAACATACCAACATCATACAATAAATAACATGAATGAAACTGTGCGATCAAGGCTCAATCAAACGGAGCCGATCGTATTGCATGTACTGAAAATGATAAATGTCTGTGCGATCAAGGCTCAATCAAACAGAGCCGATCGTATGTGGGCACGCCAGGTACACGCTCATAATGTAATGGGGAACATGCTCAACGCTCATAATGTAATGGGGAGCGGCGGCCTATGAAATTGCATGTACTGAAATAATAAATTGAATCTAACAATAACCACACAAACTGTTGTAACAAGCTGAATACACAAGTTCATGATATGATGTATGCACAATGGTTTAAATATAATATATATAGCAAGACACATGATACACCCCAAAACATGATTAAAACGGGGAATTTGTAAAGATTCACTCACATTGGGTGCGTTTGAATGGAGATGATGAGATGCGCACGAGTCGGGAGAGTTGAACAACGAGAATTACTAACCTAAATAATAACGGAAAAATATAATAAATGAGTGGATTTTATTAAGGATTTTAATGGAATTTTTATATATATTTTTGTGAGTTTAAGGCTATTTTCTATCTTTAAAAATATTATTTTTAAGTATTTTTAATTGATTTTTAAATTAAATTAAATAAATAAAATATAAAAAAAATTGTTTATTTTTGTGTTGACCGTTGACTTGTTGACCTGTTGACCGGTTCGGTCAGTGTGCATTTATGCGCTGGGTGAGAATCGAACCCGAGACCTCCCGTACGCGTGCACGCAGCTCTACCAACTGAGCTACGTGTCTAACCCGAAATAATCTTGTTTTTAATTATATTTATATATTAATTCGATTTATTCAAAATTCATTTGTTTTTCAAAAAGATTTTAAATCATCGAACCGGTGCCGTTAACCAGATTCGAACGCGTGACGTGCGACTTAGTGTTGCACACAGTCCACCGCTGGACTGTGTGTTTAACCTGGTTAATATCTCGGTTTTTATTATACTTAACAACTAACGGGGTTAACCCGGTTCAGCTTTAATCAAAAAGGCATTTTATTACATAGAGGGTGCGGGTATCAGGGATCGAACTCGTGACGTGTGCGTATTATTTGCACACAGTCCACCGCTGGACTGTGTGTCTAACCCGTTTAAAATACCAATTTTAATTATACTTATAGTGTTATCACAGTTCATCTTCTTCGTTAAATTTTACCGACAGTCGATTACACCATTAAATCTTGTGAATTCGATTGTTAAACATTGCACAGACTAATATGAGATAGCAGAGATGATAATTAGTGGAAAACATACCGGTGAACGATTGATAGAGTTCCGGCAAGGCGTCGGTCTCTGTTTTAAGAACTTCAACTGAGCAAATCAATTAATCGTTTTGATTTGCTAAACATGAAATTCAAGTGCTAAACAAACGTTATCAGTGTGTTTGAAGGTCCTTACCGTTTCACAGACGAAGATAAAGATTTTCAGAAATTTTCCGGCGAACTGGAATTATCTGATAACAGTGCCTGAATTCGATCTCAAGTGGAAGGTTTGAGTTAGAAATAGCTTAACAACTGTGAGACTATGATGGTATTGAAGAACTTACCGATTTGAGGACAAATATGGTTTTCCGACGAACTTGCAGAATTTTCCGGCGAGTTGATTTAAGCTTTCTGATGGACCGAATGTGTGACGAAAGTGAAATGGAATGTTTGTAAGATGTTTCTGAGTCGCGAGAGGGGTCTTGATTGAAGTAATTCAGACTGTTGAATAGTTTCGGTTATAACACTCATCATTCTCAGAATTGAAGTCAATTCAAGTCTGAATTGATTAAAATCGTCGGTGCATCGGTTATAAACCTGAAATCGCGATTATTCAAACGTTTAGACGGTTGAATAGCCGATTTTAGTTTTTTAGTTAGCGTAACTGGTTTATCTAGGTTTGTATATAAGAATCATTTGTTTCCTAGAGTTGACAGAAAACAAACAAGTGGCGGAGTGGTGATGTATGTGTGTGTTAAGTCTTTGGATTTCACTTCCGGCTGACCCGGGTTCGATCCCCGGCAGCAACATTTTATTTTTATTTATTTTGTTTTCGCTTTTTATCAAATATAATTTTTATAGTTTAGTTTGTTTATTAATTACGTATCATATTAAATCAAAATAACCATAAATATACAACGTGACATTTATAACTTGATATTCGATTACAAAACGGAGCGGGTTTTGGAAACCCGTTTTTGACAAATGTTACAGTATCCCCTACTTTTAGGAATTTCATCCTGAAATTTAAGTAGTAGAAGTAGTAGGAAAAAGATGCGGGTATTTTTCACGCATTGAGTCTTCACGTTCCCAAGTAATCCCCGTTTCGACTCCCAGCGAACCCTAACAATTGGAATGCGACTTCATCGTAAACGTTTTTCTCCGAAGTCCATGATCTCTACAGGTCTTTCAATAAAATGCATAGATTCATCAATCTGAATATCTTCCAGCGGAATGTGGAGGTTTTCATCAGCGAGGCACTTCTTCAAGTTCGACACGTGAAATGTGGGATGAATCCTGTTGAGTTCTTCTGGTAGATCAAGCTTGTATGCTACAGGTCCTACTCTTTCGAGTATCTTGAAAGGTCCTACGTAGCGTGGTGCTAGCTTGCATTTTTGACCAAAACGAACTACTGCATTCCACGGTGATACTTTTAGAAGTACATGATCACCAATGTTAAACTCTAAAGGCTTCCGTCGTTTATCTGCATAACTCTTTTGACGACTTTGAGCCGCTAGAAGATTGTTTCGGATTTGATGGATCTTGTCTGTGGTTTCTTGGATCAATTCTGGACCAGTGATTTGAGCTTCCCTAATTTCGTGCCAACATACTGGAGATCGGCACTTACGACCATATAAGGCTTCAAAAGGTGCCATGCCGATACTTGAATGATAGCTGTTGTTGTACGAAAATTCAACTAATGGTAGATGAGCGTCCCAATTTCCCTTGAAGTCTATAACACATGCTCGAAGCATATCTTCAAGAGTTTGAATGGTGCGTTCAGATTGACCATCAGTTTGAGGGTGATAGGCGGTACTGAGATCTAATCGCGTACCCATAGCGGCTTGTACTGCTTGCCATGTTCGTGAAGTGAAACGACCATCACGATCAGAAATAATGCTTAACGGTACCCCATGTCGGCTTACGATTTCGCTGATATAAATACGAGCAAGCTTTTCATTCTTGAAATCTTCGCGGATAGGAATAAAGTGAGCTGATTTTGTAAGTCGGTCAATTATTACCCATATAGTGTCATACCCACCAGAAGTGCGAGGTAACCCGGTAATGAAATCCATGGTTATATTTTCCCACTTCCATACAGGTATTTCAGGTTGGACCAGAAGTCCTGAGGGTCTTTGGTGTTCAGCTTTCACCTTGGAACATGTAAGGCACTTGGAAACAAAAACAGCAATATCCTTTTTCATTCCAGGCCACCAATAGGTATATCGTAGGTCTTGATACATCTTATCGGCTCCTGGGTGTATAGAGTATCGCGTTTTGTGGCTCCTTTCAAAGATGTCACGAAGATTGTTGTGGTTAGGAATCCAGATACGATCTAGGTAGTACAGAATACCGTCAGATTTAGTTTCAATTTTAAGTTCAGCTCCACAAGACATCTCCTTTCGTACATCATCTTCCGTTACTGAAACATGTTGGGCTTCTCGAATTTGATCTTTAATGTCAGTTATGATTTGCGAACATAGAAGACGAATGGAGTTCGCATAACCCTTTCGACTAAGTGCATCAGCCACCACATTTGCTTTGCCAGGGTGGTACCGAATTTCACAGTCGTAGTCATTTAGAAGTTCGACCCATCTTCGTTGCCTCATGTTTAACTCCTTTTGATTGAAGATATGTTGAAGGCTCTTGTGGTCGGTGTATATTTCACACTTAGTACCATAGAGATAATGTCTCCATATCTTAAGAGCGAACACAACGGCTCCAAGTTCTAGGTCATGGGTGGTGTAGTTCTTCTCATGCGTCTTGAGTTGTCTCGAAGCATAAGCTATAACTTTTCCTCTTTGCATTAGAACGCAGCCTAATCCTTGCCCTGACGCGTCGCAATAGACCACAAAATCATCACAACCTTCAGGTAGAGCGAGGATTGGTGCATCACAAAGTTTTTGTTTAAGAGTTTGGAAGGCTTCTTCTTGCTTGGGTCCCCATATGAAAGGTTTTCCCTTATGAGTTAAAGCCGTGAGTGGTACAGCAATGCGTGAGAAGTTTGAGATGAATCGACGATAATAACCAGCCAGACCAAGAAAAGATCTTACTTCAGTTGGTGTACGTGGCGCTTGCCATTCTTGTACCGCTTTGATCTTTGAGGGGTGGACATGTATTCCCTTGTCATTGACTACATGTCCGAGGAATTGCACCTCTTTTAACCAGAATTCGCATTTGGAGAATTTGGTTTAAAGCTTTTCCTTCTCTAGAAGTGTAAGGATGAGTCGAAGATGACGCTCATGATCAAACTTAGACTTTGAATAAATAAGAATGTCGTCGATGAAGACTATAACAAATCGATCAAGATAAGGTTTGCAGACTCTGTTCATTAGGTCCATGAAGACTGCTGGAGCGTTGGTTAAACCAAATGGCATGACCATGAATTCATAATGACCATAATGAGTTCGGAATGCGGTCTTTGGGACGTCTTCTTCATGTACCCTAAGTTGATGATAACCAGATCGAAGGTCGATTTTGGAAAAGTAGCTGGCACCTTGGAGTTGGTCAAGAAGATCATCAATGCGAGGCAAAGGATAGCGATTCTTGATTGTTAATTTGTTGAGCTCTCTGTAGTCGATGCACATACGAAACGATCCATCTTTCTTCTTTACAAATAGGACAGGTGCACCCCAAGGCGATGAGCTAGGACGTATGAATCCCTTGTCAGTCAACTCTTGTAATTGACTGGCTAGCTCTTGTATTTCAGAGGGGGCTAACCTATAAGGAGACTTTGCAACTGGTGTAGCACCAGGTATAAGATCAATACGGAATTCGACTTCTCTAACTGGAGGAAGTCCTGAAATGTCGTCAGGAAAAACTTGCGGGAAATCTTTTACTACTGGAATGTCTTCAAGTTTCTTCTCCATGGTTCCCTTTTTGATGATATGAGCTAAAAACACGACATAATTTTTGCGAAAATATTTTTGGGCTTGAAGAGAAGACATTAAGCTGAGCCCCTTCGACGAGGTTTCTCCAAAGATTCGAAGAGTTTGACCGTTTGAAAGAGGAATACGTATAAAATTTTCGCGACATACAACTTCTGCCTGATGTTGACTGAGCCAGTCCATACCAATTATGATATCAAAACTTCCCAGCTTCATAGGGATAAGGTCGACTGAGAATTTGTGGTCGTTTAAGGTGAGTGTACAGTTGCGTATAATATAGTTTAATGAAACTGGTTTCCCGTCAGCAACTTCTACCGTTATGGATTCCATGAGCTTATCCCGATTTTGGTTTAAGATAGGTTCAAATTCTAAGGACACAAAACTTCTATCCGCACCAGTATCAAATAACATAGAGGCATATCTACCATTTATAAGGAACGTACCGTTAACCACATTGCCATCAGCTCTAGCCTGATTAGCGTTGATATTGAAAGCTCTTCCTCTTGCAGGTGGAGGAGCTTGGTTCGCTTGATTCACCGGGTTGGCTTGGGCCTGAGCATGAATAATGTTTACCAACCTTGGACAAGTGTTTCTGAAATGGCTTGGGTCTCCGCAATTGTAGAAAGCCCGCATAGGTTGACGCATAGGGTAATTGGGTTGGTAATATGTTTGGGCTAAATGTTGGGCGGGTGGATATAGTAGGGGTTGTTGGGCTTGACCCATTAATTGTTGGTGGGTTTGGGTTGAAGGCTGGTGTCGGTTCGTTCGCTGGGGCATGCGGCAGGTTTGAACAGTATGACCCGCGCGACCACAACCGGTGCAATGCTGGCAAGGATAATCAGGAGAATGGTGATATTGGCAACGGTTGCATTTTGGTAACGGGCCAGAGTAGGGTCATTTGTATGGTGCAGGGAAGGAGCGACTTGGGTAATGGGTGCAGCAGGAATTGGGAGGTTGGTTTGTGTAACGGCGAAGTTTCTGGTGTTGCGCTTCCTCTTGTTAGCAAACTTAGAGGAGGAGATGGAATGGTTTGAAGTTTGACCCTCAACAGGGGCTTTCTTTTTCTCTTCTTTAAACTTCCCGTTGCGAATTCGATTCTCGGTCAGTTCAGTTGCTAGCTCCATAGCAGCTTCAAGTGTTACCGGTGAGATGCTGAGAACTGAATCTTGAATTTTCGAGGGAAGTCCTCGAATATAATGCTCGATCAAACGATAAGTTGGGGTAAACAAATTTGGAACAATTTGGTTCAACTCTAAGAACCTCTTGTTATAGGTGGTGTGATCTCCCTCCTTCTGCTTTAGAGAATGAAATTCGTCCTCCAACTTTTTAATTTCACTCCTAGGACAGAAACGCCTAGTCATGATTTCCCTTAACTCCTCCCAAGTTAAGGCTATTGCATCATCAATTCCCCTCTTCCCTTTTTCAGTATCCCACCAAGTGAGAGCTACCCCAAATAGTCTCCCGGTGGCGTATCGAACCTTGCGATCCTCAGCACAATGGCAGTTGAGGAAGGTGTTTTCCATTTCCTCGAACCAATGGAGGAGAGCAGTGACACCTTCGGTCCCTTCAAATTTAGGAGGATCACAAGATTTGAAATGCTTGTATGAGCACTTGCTGGTAGGAGGGTTGTCGATGTTCTGGTCATGTTGTTGGGGAGGATTAGTGGGATTTGTGGCGAGAGCTTGTTGCACTTGGACAACAATGTCAGGCAGTATCGTGGCCATTTGTTTCGCGATGTGTGTGGCCAAGCGTTCCTGAGACCTTCCTGATCTTTTACCCCCTCGTTGTTGTCTGGACGACATCTACAGGAACATACATAAGAAGATTGTGAGTTTATGGAGTCTTTTTAGGTGTCATGTGTCTTTAAGAAAAATGAAAATAACATAAATATCAATAATGCAACTACATCCATAGGATGTCTTGGGTTTGCTCATGTTGGGCCTCAAATGTCCCCCATACCTTCACCTGTATAGTCATGTGGGCCCCCATGGCTATTGGCTTGGTAGGATTCACATTAGTATTGGCGATTTAACACTCGCATCACCCGAATGCAAACCACAAAATATGTTTACGAGATGTATGGTCGGAATGTGTCCAGGTGTAGACACAATGACAACTCAAAGTGGGGTTAGCTCACACGACGTTTGGTATAGCATGCTTTGGCCTAATAGGTACTTCGTACTCTCATCGTTAGTCCCCAGGTAGGCAAACTGGTCCTTTATTTTGGATTTATACGAATGCCAGCCTAGACAGGATGTTCCGACTACCGGTACTGATACCCTCCCAGTTACTACATGTCCGTCATGAGAACTCACTTTGATGAGATTTGAAAACACAAAAATCATTGTAAAAGCAATCATGATGTGGTGTGTGCTTTCATGGATGTGATATGTTATGAGAATATGATTCATGATAGGCATTATATGATAATACATACTTATGAACATGCTTGCATAATATTGAATGTAACATTTAACATAAACATATAAACATCATGAAATTTGGCATGTAACACACAAAAATCTTATAAGTTTCTAATCAACTATAGTATAGGCTCTAAGGGTCTAATAACCTATCCTATATCCCTATAGTCATGGCTCTGATACCAATCTGTCACACCCCGACCCGCAGCGGAATAAGAGTCGGGGCATAATTGGGTTATCACCAAAGCTCATGATATTTACTAATATGTTTCATATTTATTAAAGTCAAAATTACATTTCCAATATCAAACTGTCCATACAATACAAAGAAAATAAACCAAACAAAACAATCCCAAACTCTAAATCATTTTATTCTTCTAGTCCAATCCTAAGTGTTTCTTGCTGCAGCTGGTTCACCTGTATCATGTGTAAAAATGGGGTTTTTGGGTCAACATAAGTTGGCGAGTGAACCTTGTTAGATAAACTTTTATTATTGATTTACTTATTAGTTTATCAATGAAAAATTGTGCATAATCATAAATGAGCAAATGTAAATAATCAATCAGTAGCAATTGTAATCACATCCATAACATACAATAACACATGATAGCATATATTAACATACCAACATCATACAATAAATAACATGAATGAAACTGTGTGATCAAGGCTCAATCAAACGGAGCCGATCGTATTGCATGTACTGAAAATGATAAATGTCTGTGCGATCAAGGCTCAATCAAACGGAGCCGATCGTATGTGGGCACGCCAGGTTCACGCTCATAATGTAATGGGGAACATGCTCAACGCTCATAATGTAATCGGGAGCGGCGGCCTATGAAATTGCATGTACTGAAATAATAAATTGAATCTAACAATAACCACACAAACTGTTGTAACAAGCTGAATACACAAGTTCATGATATGATGTATGCACAATGGTTTAAATATAATATATATAGCAAGACACATGATACACCCCAAAACGTGATTAAAACGGGGAATTTGTAAAGATTCACTCACATTGGGTGCGTTTGAATGGAGATGATGAGATGCGCACGAGTCGGGAGAGTTGAACAACGAGAATTACTAACCTAAATAATAACGGAAAAATATAATAAATGAGTGGATTTTATTAAGGATTTTAATGGAATTTTTATATATATTTTTGTGAGTTTAAGGCTATTTTCTATCTTTAAAAATATTATTTTTAAGTATTTTTAATTGATTTTTAAATTAAATTTAATAAATAAAATATAAAAAAAATTGTTTATTTTTGCGTTGACCGTTGACCGTTGACTTGTTGACCTGTTGACCGGTTCGGTCAGTGTGCATGTATGCGCTAGGTGAGACTCGAACCCGAGACCTCCCGTACGCGTGCACGCAGCTCTACCAACTGAGCTACGTGTCTAACCCGAAATAATCTTGTTTTTAATTATATTTATATACTAATTCGATTTATTCAAAATTCATTTGTTTTTAAAAAAGATTTTAAATCGTCGAACCGATGCCGTTAACCAGACTCGAACGCGTGACGTGCGACTTAGTGTTTCACACAGTCCACCGCTGGACTGTGTGTCTAACCTGGCTAATATCTGGGTTTTTATTATACTTAACAACTAACGGGGTTAACCCGGTTCAGCTTTAATCAAAAAGGCATTTTATTACATAGAGGGTGCGGGTATCAGGGATCGAACTCGTGACGTGTGCGTATTATTTGCACACAGTCCACCGCTGGACTGTGTGTCTAACCCGTTTA
Source organism: Scalesia atractyloides (assembly GCA_947069175.1). Taxonomy (NCBI): domain Eukaryota; kingdom Viridiplantae; phylum Streptophyta; class Magnoliopsida; order Asterales; family Asteraceae; genus Scalesia; species Scalesia atractyloides. The sequence continues at coordinate 21,651,979 of CAMTDV010000010.1, forward strand.
AAATACCAATTTTAATTATATTTATAGTGTTATCACAGTTCATCTTCTTCGTTGAATTTTACCGACAGTCGATTACACCATTAAATCTTGTTAATTCGATTGTTAAACATTGCACAGACTAATATGAGATTGCAGAGATGATAATTAGAGGAAAACATACCGGTGAACGATTGATTACAGAGTTCCGGCAAGGCGTCGGTCTCTGTTTTAAGAACTTCAACTGAGCAAATCAATTAATTGTTTTGATTAACTAAACATGAAATTGAAGTGCTAAACAAACGTTATCAGTGTGTTTGAAGGTCCTTACCGTTTCACAGACGAAGATAAAGATTTCCAATAATTTTCCGGCGAACTGGAATTATCTGATAACAGTGCCTGAATTCGATCTCAAGTGGAAGGTTTGAGTTAGAAATAGCTTAACAACTGTTAGACTATGATGTATTGAAGAACTTACCGATTTGAGGACAAATACGGTTTTCCGGCGAACTTGCAGAATTTTCCGGCGAGTTGATTTAAGCTTTCTGATGGACCGAATGTGTGACGAAAGTGAAATGGAATGTTTGTAAGATGTTTCTGAGTCGCGAGAGGGGTCTTGATTGAAGTAATTCAGACTGTTGAATAGTTTCGGTTATAACACTCATCATTCTCAGAATTGAATTCAATTCAAGTCTGAATTGATTAAAATCGTCGGTGCATCGGTTATAAACCTGAAATCGCGATTATTCAAACGTTTAGACGGTTGAATAGCCGATTTCAGTTTTTCAGTTGGGGTAACCGGTTTATCTAGGTTTGTATATAAGAATCATTTGTTTCCTAGAGTTGACAAAAAACAAACAAGTGGCGGAGTGGTGATGTGTGTGTGTGTTAAGTCTTTGGATTTCACTTCCGGCTGACCCGCGTTCGAGCCCCGGCAGCAACATTTTATTTTTATTTATTTTGTTTTAACTTTTTATCAAATATAATTTTTATAGTTTAGTTTGTTTATTAATTATGTATCATTAAAAATCAAAATAACCATAAATATACAACGTGACATTTATAACTTGATATTCGATTACAAAACGGAGCGGGTTTTGGAAACCCGTTTTTGACAAATGTTACAAAGTTGTCCCTGATAATAAAAGAAAATTTGAAGACTCGTCTGCTCGACAGTCTTCGTCAGCCCAGCCTCAACAAGGGAACCAGAAACGGTTCAATAATTTCAACAGCAACCGGGGTCACAATAATCAGCCCGCCATCAACACCCAGAACACAAGCGGCTATGTAGGTCGAAAGCCACAATGTAATCGTTGTAACCTTCATCATCACGACCCTTGTGCCGGAAATCGCTGCCAACGATGTGGCAAAGTGGGACACGCGACAAAGGATTGTCGCGGGGAAATCATGTCCCGACAAAATCAGAATCAGCACCAGGGTCAGCAACAGGGTATTAACCGGGGGTGCTATCAGTGTGGTAGCACTGCCCACTTCATACGAGACTGCCCACAGCTTCGCAACAACAACAACAATGGTGGGAACAACAACAACCACAACAACCACAACAACAACAATAACAACAACAACAATGGAAATGGTGGCACAGGGGGTTCCAAAGGTCGTGCATTTACGCTAGGCCGCGGAGAGGCCAGAAACGACTCGAACGTGGTCACTGGTAAGTTTCCCCTTAACGATCATTTGCTACTGTACTTTTTTATACGGGTGCGGATAGGAGTTTTATATCTGAGTCTTTTAGGAAGAACCTAAATCTCACGCCTAAACCCCTAGAGCCCCCTTACGTCATAGAACTAGCCGATGGTAAATCTGTAGATGTGACCCATTTAGTATCCGGCTGTCAACTCAAACTCGCGGGTCACACATTTACCATTGATCTGATGACAACTACCCTGGGTAGTTTTGACGAGGTAGCCGGAATGGACTGGCTATCCGACGTCCGAGCTGAAGTTCTCTGTTTCGAGAAAGCTATCCGGATTCCGCTCTCTAACGACAAAATTTTGACGGTACAAGGCGAGAAGGCAGGCGCCGTCACAAACATCATCTCATGCATGCAAGCACAGAAGTATCTTCGGAGGAAGAACTCTTTCGCTTTTCTCGCACTGGTCACCGAACAGCCTAAGGACGAGAAGCGTATAGAAGATATCCCCGTCGTCCGCAATTTTTCCGATGTATTTCCAGAGGAGTTACCTGGTCTTCCACCACATCGACAAGTAGAATTTGAAATTGAATTGGCGAACCATGCAACTCTTATCGCCAAGGCCCCATACCGCCTAGCTCCAGCCGAGCTGTAAGAGCTGTCTACCCAACTTCAGGAACTGTTAGAAAAAGGATTTATCCGACCCAGTACTTCGCCATGGGGAGCTCCGGTCCTTTTTGTCAAGAAGAAGGACGAGACCTTCCGCATGTGCATCGACTACAGGGAACTCAATAAGGTTACTATCAAGAACCAATACCCATTACCTCGCATCGACGATCTCTTCGACCAACTTCAAGGGTTAAGCTACTACTACAAGATGGATCTACGGTCCGGTTATCACCAGTTACGCGTCAGGGAGGAGGATATCGCTAAGACGGCATTTCGTACACGTTATGGCCATTATGAGTTCTTGGTCATGCCCTTCGGTCTCACCAACGCACCCCCGGTGTTCATGGACCTCATGAACCGCTTGTGTAAACCGTATCTCGACAAATTTGTCATTGTGTTCATCGATGACATACTCATCTACTCTAAAGGTGAAGAAGAACATGCTGAACATCTACGACTACTGCTGGAATTACTTCAACAGGAGAAACTATATGCCAAGCTTTCAAAGTGTGATTTCTGGATTCGGGAAGTTCAGTTCCTTGGGCATATTGTGAATGAGAATGGTATCCACGTCGATCCCACCAAGATCGATGCTATCAAGAACTGGGAAGCACCCAGGACACCGACGGAGATCCGCCAATTTATGGGTTTGGCTGGTTATTACAGACGTTTCATCGAGGGATTTTCAAAGATCGCGCAACCGCTTACCGCCCTCACCCAGAAAGGCATCAAGTACGCTTGGGGTGACAAGCAGGAAGCGGCATTTCAATTGCTGAAGCAGAAACGTTGCAGTGCACCCATTCTGTCCTTGCTGGAAGGGACTGATGATTTTGTGGTATATTGTGATGCTTCCATTCAGGGATTAGGATGCGTACTCATGCAACGTGATAAGGTCATCGCGTATGCGTCCCGACAATTGAAGGTTCACGAGAAAAACTACACAACACATGACCTGGAATTGGGAGCAGTGGTGTTTGCGCTTAAGATTTGGAGACACTACCTATATGGAACAAAGTGCACAATCTATACAGATCACAAGAGCCTCCAACACATCTTTGACCAGAAGGAGTTGAACATGCGACAGCGTCGCTGGGTCGAACTCCTGAATGATTATGAATGTGCCATTCGGTATCACCTGGGTAAAGCTAACGTGGTAGCTGATGCCCTCAGTAGGAAGGAGCACTTGAAACCTCGTCGGGTACGAGCACTACAGTTCACCATTCATTCGGGGTTACCCGAACAGATACGTGACGCACAGTTAGAAGAAGTTAAGGAAGAAAACATCAAGGCCGAATCGGTGGGAAAAATGGAACGCGATTGGGAAGTAAAACCCAATGGAGCCCGGTATTTCATGAATCGTATATGGGTACCTCTCCATGGAGATCTCAGAAAGCTAGTCATGGACGAAGCTCACAAATCCCGATACTCTGTCCATCCTGGTTCGGATAAGATGTATCAAGACCTTAAAGCTGCATACTGGTGGCCCAACATGAAAGCTGATATAGCCACCTACGTGAGCAAGTGTTTGACTTGTGCAAAAGTCAAGGTAGAGTATCAGAAGCCATCGGGGCTACTTCAATAACCTGAGATCCCAGTGTGGAAATGGGATCAGATCTCGATGGACTTCATCACTAAACTCTCGCGAACTTTGGGTGGTTGCGATACCATCTGGGTGATCGTGGATCGTTTAACTAAGTCCGCACACTTCCTAGCGATTAAAGAAACAGATAAGATGGATAAGTTGACTCGCATCTACATTAAGGAAGTAGTTTCTCGGCACGGAGTGCCAACGTCCATCATCTCAGACAGAGATGCTCGTTTCACGTCCAATTTTTAGCAGTCACTTCAAAAAGCGTTGGGTACACGCTTAGATATGAGCACAGCTTATCACCCTCAGACGGATGGTCAAAGTGAAAGGACCATTCAGACCCTGGAAGACATGCTTAGGGCATGTGTGGTAGATTTCGGGAACAGTTGGGAAATCCATCTGCCTTTAGTGGAATTCTCGTATAACAACAGTTACCATACAAGTATATCGGCAGCACCTTTGAAGCATTATACGGTCGTAAATGTAGATCACCGGTCTGTTGGGCAGAAGTCGGTGACAGCCAACTCACAGGCCTTGAGTTGATACTTGAGGCTACTAAAAAGTTTGTACGAATCAGAAACCGCATGGCAGCGGCACGAGATCGACAGAAAAGCTACGCTGATCAACGACGCAAACCGCTTGAATTCCAAGTAGGCGACCGCGTCCTACTGAAGGTGTCACCCTGGAAGGGTGTAATCCGTTTTGGGAAACGAGGCAAACTAAACCCACGATACGTAGGCCCATTTGTGATTTTGAAACGTATCGGACCCGTAGCTTATCAATTAGACCTTCCTACCGAACTCAGTGGAGTTCACAACGTTTTTCACGTGTCAAATCTGAAGAAGTGTCTATCAGATGAAACCCTAGTCATTCCATTGGATGAGATTCAAGTGGATGAACAACTGCATTTTGTGGAACAACCTATCGAGATCATGGATCGTGAGATCAAAACTCGAAGGCACAGCAAGATACCGATCGTCAAGGTTCGTTGGGACTCTAAGCGTGGACCGGAGTTCACGTGGGAAAGAGAGGACCAAATGAAAAGCAAATACTCACACCTTTTTGCAGCTGAGCAGCAAGCTAACGATACCACCAACTAAATTTTCGGGACGAAAATTCTTTCAACATGGGGATGATGTGACAACCTGGGAATTTCTTGTAATTTCGTGTACCATTGTTAACGAACTAAATCTTTGTGTGTGGCATTCAAAACCTGTGCGTTGCATTCTAAACCGCGTTTACTCAATTTTCGGGACGAAAATTCTTTCAACATGGGGATAATGTGACATCCCGGTTTTTCAGGTATCTTAAACGCACTACTTCACGATTATTCGTTCCTACACTAAATTGATTCGGAGAATTATTTTACACGCTCGAAATAACTACGCTAACCTTGTGAACTTATCAAGTGAATTACGTGCTATATGTATTAGACGTTTATAAGCTTGGTGAGTTATTATGTTATGTTTTGATTTCGTGGTGATTAGTTATAAAAATATATAGTAAATAGATAGACGAACCGAACCGGGTCGCGAAACGGGTTGACCTCACTTCCTTGCGACTCAAGGAGTTAAGCAAAACTTGAGGCTCAAGTTAAAGACCCAAACCGCCCCACCCAAACCCTTTGCGGCCGCAAGCTCAAACCCCAACCCTTTTCCTTTTTTTTTCTTTCTTGCACTATATATAGACATGTATGCATGTGTTATGTTTCAAAAAAAAAAAAAAACACACACACAAACCCAAGCTCCAAAGAGCCGACGACAGCCTTCCCACTCCTTCTCTCGGTCGCGATCTTCTTCAAACCGAATCGACTCCCATCTCGTTCCCGGTTCGTTAATCTTCATTGTTAAAGGTTAGGGTTTTTTATTGTTTCGCAAATCATGTAGGGTTTACGAACTATCAATCATGCTTGTATGTAATGGTAGAATCATGGTTTATGAAAGTGTTATGATGTTAGTTCGATTGATTGTGCAAGTTTGGCGATTATGATGATTAGTTGGAATCAAGAATCATTAGGCTGCGTCTTGTGATAAAAACCATATAATATGATTAGGGTTTGCATGAGTATGATGTACATGATGATATATGATTGATAAATCTGTTCTTGATCGTTTATATTTAACGTCTGGATTGTTTAAGCGTGTTATATTGCGATAAAAGTTGAAAACAGGATGCTGAATGGTGTTTACAGCCAACTTCAATTGGCTGTAATTTGGTTATTATTTATCGAAAAACGGATTTTCTGAAGCCTAAAACGTATATTTTTGAAAAACGCTTCTAATGGCGCTGGATTCATATTTTTCTGAGGTCGTTTGATATTTTTAAGTGGTCAATTAAGTGCAGTAACTGAAGCTGTGTAAATTCTGAAAATTTGTTAGTTGTTTATCGAGTCGGATCTCATAATCTGTAGAGATTTGAATCACGAAATTTGTACAGCAACTGGAGATGGAAATTTCCGAGAAACTCCAACGGAATTTTGTTAATTGGATGAACGATGATTTTTAAATAAATTCTCCCGTGGACTGCAGTCAGAAAGCGACGAATCTGACTGCAGCCTAGTATATAAATGTTTATGAATAATTGGTAAAGTGTTAGGACTGAAAAATTTACATAAGATTCTACAGTTTAGTTGACACCTTCTGTAAAATAATTGGAATTTTTGGAACGTTGGAACTATTTTATAAAAATCCTCGAAAACAGCCTAATTATGAGTAAACAAGCTGAAATTTGATAACTTGCGAATGTGTGTACCAAAATGTTGTATGAGTTGATTTGTGTTTATGATAAGTTGGTTTGATCATTATGTTGGTATGATAATACTTTGCATGCATGACTGTGTTTTTGAATTTGTTATCATGTGTGCCGCATTGTACGATAGTTATGAGTAGGGCTTGTATCAGTGTGTTCACACACTAACTCTAAATCGATTGACTTGTTAGGACGCGATTAGTGGTCCCATCATTTGCTACTTCTGTGTTACACTAACCGAGCAACTAAAGGTGAGTTTACGGCCCCTAATTTTATCCGGTTTTAAACAACAGTGGGAGAAACATGTATACACTCTACAACTCTATCTCTTTACGTTATACGAAATTAACGTCATTAAACTATTCGGTAACTAAGTTAATGTTAATGTACGTTATGGTCACTAAGCAGCTATATCACACAAGTCCTCGACAAACTCTCGGATCGTTAGTATTGGGTTAGATAGCGGGGAAATTATAAGTAGTACTACTGGGCCCGACAAGCCCCACCCGAGCTAGTCGCGCTAGCCGACCGGGTATGGTCAACGGGTGAATAATTTGGCCTAACTTTCGCCATGGTCAGTGATAGGCCTGGCAACACAGAGGCACAACAGTCAGCTTCGATCGTGAACACTTATGTGACATAACTTTAGGCTCGCTACCTACATGTTAACATTGAACTTAATTACGAAACAACAATATTATTCCGGGTTAGGAATAATGGAACAAACAACTATATTATTCCGGGTTTGGAATAATGGAACCAACATCATTATTATTCCGGGTTTGGAATAATGGAACTATATCGTTATTCCGGGTTAGGGATAACGGGGGAAACAAACTTATAACCGAAGTAATGAACTTATGAAAACCTGTGAACTCACTCTTCTTTAATGTTGACACTTGTTTCTTTACATGTTTCTCAGGACGCTAGGAGCTTTAGGTGCACTCACTTGCATTGATCAAGACATCCTTATATCGAGTCTCATTTACGAATATTGTTTGGGGTTTTCTTTAGTTTTGGCGTTTGTGTTGGCGCCCGTTCCTTTACTTTACTTTACTTTAATGCTTCCGCTCAACCTTAAAACTAATGCTTCCGCTAAACTATGAAACAAAACTAAGACAATTTGAAAATAACTATGAATGGTTAAACAAATGATTTTGGAAAACGTATAAACGAATCATATAGAGTCGTTCGATGTTACTAGTGTCTCAGATTCTGGTTTGTTCACACGCCTCGCGGTAAAACTCCGCAAGTGGAAATTGAGGGTGTGACAAATACAGACCAACATCTTAAACAATGTTAGCATTCTCCGACTTTCCGATCTTTAAAAGTTCCATCTCATGACCTTCGAGTTTGTCGATGAATGTAGACAGCTTAAAGAATTCCCAATTCGGACTTCCTTTCAGAACCAACAGATAAGTAGTCCACTCTCCGTCAGGTAACGCATCTGCAAGCTTATCGATGTACTCTGGTTCTGTCTTCTCAAGACCGTGTCTTCTCATTTGGACTTTCAGATGACAGAAACATTCAATCATCTGTTTCATTGACTCGCCCTTCAACATGTTAAAAATGTCGAACTCCTTCATGATGAGAGCTTTCTTACTCTTGATCATCTCTGCGCTTCCGTGGCATTTCTTTTGCAGTGATAGCCAGAGTTCTCTCGCAGTCGTGTATTCGGGCAACAAGACCAGAATATCCTCTTTAACAGATTGTTGAATCAGGCTTATCGTCTTTTTCTCAGCAAAGTATTCATCTTTCTGTATTGTGGTGTACTTGTATTTCTCCAGAACTTGCTGATTTTCGTCCAACGGAACAGTAAACCACTCAAGATAGCTACCCAGCTTTGGAAATGCATGGCCTGAACCCAGTAGCTGAACTTGTCCTTCCATCCTTCGTATTCATCCACGCTCATTAATTTCGGCGGTTTAACGGATGTGCCCATCTCGTTGTCTGAATTGACTTGCTGAATCACATTGGCATTGGATGTTCCCACTGCTGTCATAAATGCTCTCTGAAGATCATAAATAGCAAATATTGAGACACGTACGCTGAAAACACGTTAAAACTTGAAAGTTGTTAGGTTTACTACAAGTTCGGTCGAACTTGTAGTGTGAGAATGAAGAATTTCAGATTTTAACACAAGTTCGGTCGAACTTATGAATTTTTGATTGAAAATGTCCCTTGAGAACCTCAGTCAAACTTGCTATTTGGATTTTATAAGATTTTGGCAAGTATGAGCGAACTTAACTAGAATTTTCTTGATTTTTTATCAAGTTCGGTCGAACTTGATAAAATATCAATGACTTTTTAGTAAGTTCGAGCGAACTTATCTGGATTTTCTCAAAATAACCTCAAGTTTGAGCGAACTTGATAAAAACTCACTCAAAAAGTGACTTTTTAGGTCAAGTTCGGTCGAATTTGGCTAACAAGTTCGATCATAGAGGGTTTTGAAAACATGGTTTTTGCAACAATTTGACACCAATTCGTTTGATTTTAGTCTCCAAACTCTCAGGGGTTTAGCTATGATGTATTTAAAATGTCATATTTAAAATTGGACAGAATTTGACCGTGAATTCTTCATTTTAGTGTAAAAGTTAAGAAAAATAGAAGAATGGAGTAGAATTAGAAGTGTTCTTGTCTTGATATTAATCAAATCAGGCTATTCTAGCTCTGATACCACTTGTAGGACTGATGCTCAATGCATAGGAACCTAGATTTGATCTCTAATGTCCATAATAGCGGAAATATTATGACACCATTACCAAATAACAAGAATTAGTCAATTAAACGTCAATTTTATTGATAAAACGTCGAGTCTCCAAATTGACAGAGCTCCGCCTCAAAGTTGCCAAAGTTACAAATGACCATGACATGCTAGCTATTTATAGGTGAACAAGTTCGTTGGTGAGGGAGAAAGTTCGTGCGAACTTGTCTATGTCAAGTTCCGCGGAACTTGACTTCACATGATCATCACCAGCGAACTTGACCCCAATATACATGAATACTTCATTTCGCTAGCCTATTCACATCTAATCTATACAGACTCGATATAAGACTAAGACATAGACATTCTGCACCAACAAAATAAATATACAAAATAGTGTTCAACAGACTTCGGGCAACTAAGGACTTGCAAGATCCTCTTATGTTACTACCAAGCAGCTCCCAACCTATTACGTGCTAAAACCTGTAACTTAATTTTGAAAATACGTCAGTTTACACTTGTAAATACTAATAACCGACACATTTTGAAAATCTTTCAAAAATAGTTTTAAGTGCACTTGGCACATTTTTATAAATAACATGGGACAGTTCAAAATGATCTTCTTTACAGTTTTACATGTTTGTCAATACATAAGGGGTCCGGTGCAGAAACCGAATAACATGATTAACCGAAACACCACTAATAATCCACCAATGGGATTTTAAATATTTTGCATTAGCATCTGACAGGTGTATGCCTACACCCCGCGCTTAAGGTTGTGGCCATTAGTAACTTAAATAAGGTGAGGATATCCAGGACACGGTCGAGTTAACCCCCAATGTTTAAGTTATCAAGCAAAATAGAATAATACGGGTTATGAAGATTTAGTTTAATCACAATCCGATAACATGATCCCATACCCGACCAAGCGGTATTATTATACCGTATCCCATGCCAGTATAGGGAAAATATGCTAAAAGTATTTGCTTGAGCTAGTTCTTTAATAAAGACAATAACTCAACAAGTAATCAAGAAAGTAAGCTTAGATATCAATCTACTGGGAGGCTTTAGTCTGGAATGATAGTATTTGTAGGAACGTCTACGATTAGCACGAGAACCTAAATTTGTTATCTATTGTCCGATTAGGCGGAAACTAATGACAAGGTAACCAATTAACAAGAATTACTCATTTAAATGTTGTTTCCATTGATCTAGAGTTCAATACATTCGAGAACCGGATCTGACAGAGCTTCGCTTTTGTTCCAAAATCTCTGAAGTTACAAATGAAATAACCAAGGCACCTATTTATAGCATTACAAGTTGGCTGGAAGAGAGACTAAGTTCGGACGAACTTGACTTCAAAAGTTCCATAACCAGCGAACTTAGCCTAAAACTAACTTAAAATGCCTTATTTCTAACAGATTAAGCCCTAATCGCTCAGACTCGATACATAATGACGTAGGCAACAGACATATGCACCAACAGACTCCCCCTTGGATGTTGTCGTAGTCATTGACTTTTAAAAACTTCTGAGTCTTCCGATCTTTATATCTTGAATAAACTTTAACGTATTGATCTTTATATTCTCTTCTTTCTTCTTGAGCTTTGTCTTGATAAAACTTTAAATCATCATGCTCCCCCTTGCTTTAAGCTTTGCTCCCCCTAGCTTTAAACTTTCCGGTGTCCTTAGATTTTGCTTTATCAAACTCCCCCTCAATCTTTACTTCCTGTCAAAATACTTTCTGATATTCAAATAAACATTTCAGATTCAAACTTTGAAATTTTGTAACATCAACATTTCAAACTTTAATCTTCTCTTCAATCTTTTAAAAAACTTTTAGTTGTTTCTAGTTCAACTTAATGACCTTGAATACATCAATATTTAACTCTTTTAAGTCCTTCAATTTTCACATTTTTATCCTTTGCGAAAAACCACTTAGTTGATCAAGTCCAAGTTAATGACCTTGATTAACCAAATATGTCAATCTGAGTCCAAATTAATGACCTCAGTTTGAAAACCGTTATGAACAATCTGATTTTAAAGTTTCAAATTAATGAACTTTTAAACATTCATCAGATTTTCTTACCAGACACCGTTCTCCATCATTGGCTCGTTTGAAACTAATGTAGAAACAAAATCTTTTTGTATTTAGGAAAGTTTTATGCTAAAACATACTGAAAATCTTTTTGATTTTTATCTTGAAAAACAAGTAAAGTATTTATAGAATTTTTAACCAGTAAAGTAAACTATATATAAACATATTTACAGACATATTTTTGTGAATTCATGTCTAAGGATCATATCAGTTGATTTGAGACATATCACCAGTACCGTTGACCTTTTTGATGACTTTAAGTTTTAAACTCGTTTACCTAGATTGTCGATATGTTTGTCCACTTAAACTTCATCATGTTTCTCATTTGTTCCAAGATATGTTAAGGTATGATTTATGAAACTTGACATATTTGTGGTTCCCACTTCTTGAATATACTCCCGTATCAAGATTCCCTAGATTTCATCTTACATGTGAATATAGCATAATTGATATCTGTATCTGGGTTAGTGCGAGGCCTTGAGAGCTCAGGTTAATACCACCGTATCGACAAAGAGAATAAGGCTCGACTTTAGATGTGTTCCAATTAAGGAATCTTTTCAGCACTGCAAATGATTAGATCTTTCGATACTTTTCAAGTTTGCATGAAGTTTAGGGGTTTATAGCGAAAGTATTATAGAAGTTCTAGCATATTGGTTCCGCAAAATCAGAAGAACTTGTATAATACCCCAGATATCAACTATCTATAAAGACCTCGTATCTCCGAATGAGTAACCCTTCAATCGAAATTTTGGAGTACTAAGCCCATATATCCAAGATATGTTAATCCACAAGATTAAGCAGTTGTAAAATTTAATTTATATCCTAGAAACAATCTACTGAAAGTGTAAAGCCTATCAACACATCTACAGTAAGACTTGTTTATCACTTTTAAATTTTACAATTCTTTAGCATACTGTGATAGTCTACTGATGTACTATCATTTCCTTTTTGACAACAAAATTCTTTTTGTCTTTTTCAATGTTTTTTGTACATTAAAAATTTTCAAATGTTTTTGAATTTTCAATTTTTCCATATGTTTTTGATTTTTCTAAAATTTTTATTACTCCTCCTAAAATCAAAAACATATTTTTGGATTTTTAAGAAATACTATTCTAAAAAGATAACAAACCAATGTAGATCATGAGAACTTGTCGTCCGATCATTTTTCCAACATCTGTATCTGCATCTGTTCAAGAGAAGAACCATTAAAATTTCTTTTAACATGAATGCATAAATGGTTATAAATTCAGTGTTTCGTTCAATGGTGTGGATTTGCATAATTTGATTTTTGACAAATTTTCTTTTTCAACTTCTTCTTTCTCAAAATTATTAAGATTTTTGAATTTCTGAATAAGTTAAGAATCATGAAGCTCTGTAATCCAGTTTTAACTTTGACAAATCGGATCTTTTGGAACTCTTGCACACAAAGCAACTATTTGAATAAGGAAACCCAAACCTTTTTGGTTTTGGGTTTGACATGATAAGCATCATAAACACTTTCAAAATCATCATCGTAATCAAAATCATCATCAAACATTTCGTCTGATGTTTTTTCTGAAAACTTTTTGATTTTTTCTTTCTTTGTCTGTTTAACTACTGACTCGGTTGATTTGATATTTTCAGTTTTATCAACAACAGACTTTGGTTTTTCAGATGATGAAAACTTTTTCTAAGCAACCCAGGATTGTAGCTCGCTTTTCGATTTCTTGATATAGAATCTAGAATCTTTGTATTCATTAAATTTTGAAGTTTCACCTTTTTCAAAGATTGAGTTTTCAAATTTTGAACCAATTTTAGGTTTCACTTACCCTTTAGATTCATAGTTTCTATTTGACTATGTATAAGAATTCACAATCTCTGGTTGTTTTTGCTTTTCATTTTGACTCATTTTTTCTTCGTGGAAACACAGGCTTTAGATTCAGACAATTGCGAGCAATATGACCAACAGTATTACATTTAAAGCAAGTCCGATTATCGGAAGTATGTCCACTAGTGGATTTCATTCCACTTGTGGATTTGGTCTTAGCCTTCCGAAGTTCTTTCTCTTTCTTGAATTCATCATTCGATTTCTTACCAATCATACCTTCTTCATGAATCATATTTGTCTCATACACAAACTTCATGTGTTTACCTTTGTATTCATGAAATTGCAACTTCTGATTCCTTCTCGGTTCTTCTTCGTTTTCCTCCAAACCAATCCTGCTCTCCTGTTCTCAGGAAAACCACCACCAAAATTTCGATAGTTGTTAGCATTCCTTTGAGGTTTCGAGTAAAATCTTTCCTCGTTTTTCTCAAGATCATCTGATGAAACTTCTATAAGTTTGAAAAATTTATCAAGTTGATCCTCTTTCACGTCCCGAATCGGAACACTATCATCGAAGTATAATCTATCAGATTCCTTAATATTGTACATGACAACATTAGGATCATCACTTAGATCATGTTCTAATGATGTATCGTCATCTTCAGATTGTGACTTCGAGTTTTTTGAATCATTTCCCAACACATTTTAACCACATTTTTTACCACCGCTTCATTGTCATCTTTTGATTTCGTAAAGTCTACGTCAGTGTTCTCAGGCAATTTATCTTTCATTTTTGATAAGAGTAAAATATTAAATGCCTTTTCAATCTCATCATCTTTCTTACAGGAGTAACTTGCAAGAAGTGATGGAGGAACACTTCCGTATTCTTTACGCTTTGATTTATCACCATTTTCCTCCGACTTAATCGTAGGTAAAATGTGATCAATGACATAAGCATTTGTGGTGTAACTTTTCAGCAATTTTCTTACCCTTTCTGTTTCTATCTTTATGTCATGAAGCTCACGTTTTGTTTCAGCAATAGTATTAATGTACATGTTAATTGCTTTTTGTTTATCAATTACTGCGGCATTTAACATCTTTACATTAGCACTGAGTTCAACATTAGCTTTTTCGACATTTTTATATTTGCCTTTTATTTTGTCATAAGCTTCTTTCATGGTTCTGTAGGAAAAGTTTCGTTGTGTACAGTTATTTCTCTTATGACTTTAACCTTTTCAATACAAGATTCATAAGGATTTGCACACTTTGTGCAAGGTTTTTCAACCTCCACAATTTTCACAACTTCCTTATTAGACATACTTACCTCAGCTTTTACCTTTTCTGCCTCTGATTTCAATACTTCTTGTTTTTGCATCTCAACGTAAGCTATTTCTTCTTCCTCAGCTCTCTGCATATATCCTTCCAGAATAGCATTCTCCAAAGCAGCATCAACATACGATCTTTCATATTCATCCACTACCTCTGCCATCATAGCAACACCTGTTTTCTTTCCGATGTATTTGTTCCAGTCAAAACCATCTTCTTCATGAGTAACAACAAGAGCTTGTTCGGCTGTCTTTGCAGATTTATCTTCTACTTCGACTGGTGTTCTTTTCGGATATGACTTATAATTAAGAGCTTTCTTGTAGTACTCATTGTTATTGCCAAAAGGATTTTGGTTTCCACTTGCTTCTTGATTGTTGCATTCACATTTGAAGTGTCCCTTTTGTCACACTTGAAGCATGTGAATTTTGACTTGTCAAACCCAAGCTTGTTGCTTGAATTGCCAATATCCATTCCAGCGAGTGCACAAACTTGGTAACTCTTCTGATGATAGATGCTAGACTCCATTTTATATCCATCAGCTCCAACTCTTCTTCGTCCACCTGATCATAATCCTCGGCGGTCATTTCTGGATTACCGATTTTTCCAGCAACAAGACTTTCATATGATTTTAGAACAGTAGCCAGGAGTGCTATGTGTTGTTTTGCCATTTTTTCAGGAAATACATTCTTTAAATCAACTGCTATGTTGCACTGGAAACATTTGAATCAGAACTAGATTGGTTTGTCTGATGTGACTTATTATTCTATTTTGGTATGAAGAGCTTGAACTAGCACTTGTATATCCAACATATGGAGAACTCTGATTTGAAGAAGAATTCATATTTGTACTAAATGCTATTTGAATTTTTGGACTTTGAATCGGAGTATCTTGAACACCTCCTTTGTAGTAAACACCGACATCTTGAACAACATTAACATTCTTTGATTTTGCAATCTTCATAAACTCCATTTCATGACCTTCTAATTTGTCGATGAAAGATGATAATTTAAAATGTCTCCAAGATAGACTGTTCTTCAGAATCATCAGATATGTTGTCCATTTCCCTCCAGAAGTGCATCGGCCAACTTCTCGATTTGCTCTTCATTAGATCTTTTGATATCATGTCTTCGCATTTCATGTGGTGACAATATCTATCAATCATCTGCTTCATCGTCTCACCTGTGATCATCGTGAAGATCTCAAACTCTTTCTTAATCAAGGCCTTTTTGCTTTTGATCATTTCATCACTTCCTTTAAATTTGTCACAGAGAGAGTGCCACAATTCTTGCAAAGTATCATATTCTGGCAATAATATCAAGATATCTTCCTTCACTGATTGTTGTATCAAGCTGATCATTCTTTTCTCTGCGACATAATTTTCTTTGTCAGCCGGTGAAAACTTGTTAAGCGGAAGGTCTTGATCACGCTCATCTTTTGCCACTTGTAGTCATCTTCAACTGCAACCCAGCTGTTGAATTGATTTGCTTGTATCCAATTCACAAATTCTTCTTTCCACCCTTCGAATTCGTCCATACTCATAAGCTTTGGCGGTTTTGTCGTAGTACCTATTTCGTTGTCGATATTCATCTTGGTCGCCGCAAGAGCATTAGCATTTGATGAAGAAGCTACTTGTGAGACGAACACGTTATGGAAGTCTTCCATTATGACAATCTGAAGACTTATCTGGAAATACGATCAAAAACACTCGAAAACTGATTGGTAATACACAATTTTAGTAAATGTTGACTTTTTAACCGACAATATTAACGTATCGGTTTGCTTAAAAACGTTTAAAATTTTTCAGAAAACCGTGTTTACTAGATTATAGCATTAAACTCGTCTCGTCGATACGAATCTAACCATATATAATGTCCGAGACGTTTTTCAGAATTTTCATGCCTTAGAAGAGTTTTAACTTGTGAGACAATATTAACGTATCGGTTTTTTTTTTAGGAAACTGAGACAAGTTCGGGCGAACTTGTATTAGCTTATGAGACAAGTTCGAGCGAACTTCTGCTAACAAACAATCAGGTTTAATAAGTTCGGTCAAACTTAAGAAGAGTTTTCAAGAACTTAGCTAAGTTCGAGCGAACTTAGACTAATTTTCAACAAATTTTATACAAGTTCGGGCGAACGTGATAAAATTGAAGAATTTTTAGCTGAGTTCGAGCGAATTTGAGGTTAATTCCTTGAAAAACTATCAAGTCGGGCGAACCTGAGTAAAATTCAGAGAATTTAAGTCAAGTTCGATCAAACTTGGTCTCAAGTTCGAACAAAAAGATTTTGCAATTCATGGTTTTTGGAACTTTTTGCTATCAATTCGGTTGAATTTGATGTCCAAACTCTCATGGGTTTATCACAACTGTATTTTACATGACATATTCAATTTTTAGCTGATTTTGTTAATGAAATCTTCAAATATGTGAAAATGTTAAGAAAAATGATAGAATGGAGATGAAATAGAGAAATTCTTGTCTTGATTCCAGTAAATTTAGGTATCCAGGCTCTGATACCACTTGTAGGAACATCCACGAACCTAATAACAAGAATTACTCATTTAAATGTTGTTTTCATTGATCTAAAGTTCAATACATTCGAGAACCGGATCTGACAGAGCTTCGCCGTCTCTGTGCCAAAATCTCTGAAGTTACAAATGAAATAACCAAGGCACCTATTTATAGCATTACACGTTCGTTGGAAGAGAGACTAATTTCAGGCAAACTTGACTTCACAAGTTCCATGACCAGCGAACTTGGCCTAAAACTAACTTAAAAATGCCTTGTTTCTAACAGTTTAAGCCCTAATCGCTCAGACTCGATACATAATGACGCAGGCAATAGACATATGCACCAACAGTATTATTAACCAATTAGAATACTAACGGTCCTATCTACATCATAGACTCACACCGGCTAGCTTAAAAGAAATTTACGGTACTAAATGCTAGATTAAGCGATGATCGGAATAGAATGTAGTTTAAACCCGGCAAGTACTAAGACTTGTTTAATGTGGGTAAACATATTACATTCTGGATTTTGATATAAAAATGATAAGGTTAAACCCGTTTCGGTTAAACTACAGTCACGTAGGCTTAACCTGATGAGTCGTATACAAGTTCCATATGCCATTATATTTAAAACATGTTGTAATATCAGTAGGATATCAACATGTATGCCTGTTATGGTTTTAAAACCAAGTTACGTCTCAAAAGGGCGTTTTTGTCATTTTACGACTTGTAAAAGGAGCTTGCAAGTAAACTGATGTCATGGTCATAAACATTCTGTAAAAATGGTTAATTTTTGATGTTATATAAGTAGGATATCAACTATATGTGTGGTTTATAGTTTAAGACCAAACTATGCACTGAAAGGGCATTTTGGCCATTTCACACATCACTTGACAACTTATTTGGGAGTCTGAGTTTAGATCATGTATCTACTATAAATACATGTGAAATAAGTTTTGAAATTAGTAGGTGTCAAGTCTTGATGCTCTAATATGGTTTTAAACCTTATTATGCGCCTAAATGGCGATTAAGTTGCTAAATGACGATTTAATTGATGTTCGAGTAAACCTGATGTTATAATCAGGTTTATATGATGGAAATATTGTTATATATTATAATACATCAGTAGGTAAAAGGCTTTGTTCCTTAAAAATGATTAAAACCCATTTTATGTGTCATAAGAGCTATATCGTCATTTAAGGACTTAATACATGGAGTTATGTATAAACTCAGTTTACAATCTGAATTGGCATCCCAAATAATCCTAATTATGATATTACATTAGTAGGTAAAGAGTTTTGGTGTCAAAATTATGTTTAAACAATTTATACGCCAAAATGGCGATTTGGGCACTTTAAAGCATGAATTACGCTTCTTTACTCAAAACTCGGTTTATGACATAATGTTAACATCAAAATAAGTTTAACAACTTTACCAATCATTTTACAACTCATATGTATGCTCCTTTATATTTAAACCCCATTTTTAAACAAAGGGCATTTTAGCAAAATTAGCATTTTAATGGAAACTTGCATATAAACTCGGATTACTACATGACATGTAATATAACTCCAGAGGGTTATACTACAACATAACATGGTTATAATGCAACTTAGTATCAGTAACTAATGTTACTAATTCGGTTCAGAACTGAAACTCAAAATAGAAGTCAAACTTCACGACTTTCGGTTGCGAACCGACCTTAGACCTGGAGTTGACGGGCCGATCATGTTAACACATGTTCTAATAGTCATTACCAAATTGATTAAGTGTTTAAACATACTTTATAACACCTACATTATCATATATGAATTTATTTTCGAATCTGACCCAGTTTGACTTTTTATTAATAACTTTGACCCGTCAAATGACTAAGTAAACGTGGTAATTAGGAGGTGCCCTTTTGAGGGATTAACACCTACCTATTACGATCACGTATCCATGTTCGTTTCGAACAATGGCTGGACCATGGTGGTCTAAACCGAAAGTCAAAGCGTTATTACGATAACGCTTGACTTTTGGTTTAAAATGAAGGTCTGTGATCAGGCGGTTCTAGACAGAAGTTAATGCGTAAATGTATATAACATTTTCGGTAGAATGTTATTAAGAATGGAGTAGAATTAGAATGAAGCGGAAGTCTTCATTCATACCGAAAGAGCATACATCTTTATAAGTCCAGCTGCCGGAGTTCTTTGAGAGAATCCGGCAGCACCTCCCCGTAGGGATGCCAAAAACTTAAATGACAAATGAACACACCTATATTATAGGGTCTCAAGTTCGCTGGTGGAGGAGGTAGTTCGGGCGAACTTGACTATGTCAATT
The DNA here is from genome assembly GCA_947069175.1 of Scalesia atractyloides. Taxonomy (NCBI): domain Eukaryota; kingdom Viridiplantae; phylum Streptophyta; class Magnoliopsida; order Asterales; family Asteraceae; genus Scalesia; species Scalesia atractyloides. Next base: position 21,671,372 of record CAMTDV010000010.1, read on the forward strand.
TCGGCCGAACTTGACTTCATAATCACATCACGAGCGAACTTGACTCCTTTACACTGTAATCTCCGTATTTCGGTCGTGTGTTCGATTCTAACCTATACAATATTCAACACACGCTCCATCTAGCCTATTCGACAAGTGATAAACACAATAGTGCATCAACATAAAAACCTATAAAATGAAAAGAGCAGGGAAAGGATCACTTACTAGTGAAGCTCTGATGAAAAGAACTCAAATGGAAGCTCCCTGCAGTTGGGAATCTCCAGGAGATGAGAGGAATCGATAGAACAAGAAGAGGTGCAAGTTTTCAAATGGAACAAGACCCCTATATATAGTTGTGGTGAATTATGGAGGTGATCACAAGTGTCTTGGGGGCTTAGGAGGTGTATACACATGTCCCCTAACGTGGCATAGCTGAAAACAAGCTCATGGTTTCATTTATGGAGGTTTTGGCTGCTTTGTTTGGGCTCCAAGGCCAAGTCTCTCGCGGCCTGCGAGAGACCGTCAAAAGTTTCAATGTTTGTTATTTTAACCCCTGGACTTCCAAAGATGCGTATAACGTTATAATTAGCACAATAACATCTGCTTGGCCAATATTATGCACTCCCAAGAGTATGACTAACATCATAAAACTCCCAGTTCATTAAAAGGTCACTCAGAGGCTAAGTTTCAGCATGTTGTCACTTTTAGTCCCTCTACTTTTATAGTTGTTGTTCAAAGGTTAAATTTATAACATAACGACAACTTTAGTCCCTCTCGTTTAGCACGTGTCATACGAGGATCAGTGGGACACGTGTCAGGATTTTATTGGATGGGTTTTTACAAGGTTTTACATCACATTAGTTGGTGGAGACTTAGAGTTTTGTTCCAGATTGGCTACCATGTCTTCGATTTGATAAATTGAGGATTCCAATTTGGTTACTCTATCAATCCAATCTTTATATTTTAATTAATCACCTAAATGAAAAGGACCATATGAATTCTCACTAGAGGTGGTTGTACATGGTTTTGAACCAAGTTCCCCTTGTTCTTGGTACTTGGACTTCCAAGTTCTATTGAATGAACTATTGTTGATTCAACAGTTGTTGCCTTCAAGGAGGTCTTAGCTATGTAACTACAATCTAACTATGAGACTGTTGTCTCAACAGTTGTAATAGCTGCCTCACTTGAACAACCACCAAGTGTCACTTGTGACATATGGGGTGTAACCTCCTCTGATTTTGGGTTAGCAAAGACATGACTTGGCCCAGTCACTTGTAGTGGTGTGCTCCCAGTGATAGGTAAATTAGAGGAAATGGGAATGTCCAAATCACTTTGGTCTATTGCATCAAACAATGGTTGGATAGTGGATAAGACAAGTTTTGTGGGTGGTGGAGTGATAAGAGAAGCAGCCCTGGGAAAGAGGCTTGAGAAGAAATGTTCAAATGAATCATCTCTATAAGAGCATGATTTAGTAGGTTTACGTTTGTCTTGTAAAGTGGGCTAGTTGTGTAAGGGGTGTGCAGTTTGGGTGTTGGGCTCGGCACGATTGTAATTAGGTCGCACCGTATGACTTATAAATAGGGTGCACCTAGATTTTGTTAAGGTTGGTTGGTTGTTTTGCATTGTAATCGTGTACCAGACGATCCTAGAGATTGTGTTCACTTATATCTAATACAATTGACCTGCTATTCAATCTTCTACACCTTTCTTGTTATTCTGCAACTTAGTTAGGTGTTTGTGATATCCGATTGTAGTTTCCTGGACTTACAATTGGTATCAGAGCCTAAGAAGTCTTTCGAAGGCTCGGTGGTTCGGATATTGCTTAAAGAAACAAATTGTTTTGCGGTTAGCTGAATCAAAGAAACAGAAAAGGTTATTTTTTGGTCATCTTTATACATCCGTATTCATATATTTGTATTCGACAGATCTTTCTGTTTGTTAAGTGTGTTCGCAGATTTTTGCAATAGTTGACCGAAAAAACCTTAAACTAGATTTTTCAAAAGAACAATTCATAAAATTCCGTTGTTTCATCTATTTTGAAAAATTCATTAAGTGTTTGCAGGTTATGCAGAGTTATTGGTGAAACGAAATCAATTGAAAATTGATTTCAATCTCGTAAAATCTTGGTAGTTGCTTAGGTTGAACAAATTTTGAGTACCAAAATTAGTTTTGGAAGTGTACAGTTTTGACTGTGCGACCAAGTGTGGGGTTCACATTAAAGGCATTCTTTTGTTGGACTCACATTAAGTGCACGGGCCCAATTATAAGGTGTGCTGCCCAATTTTCAAGAGTGTACGGTCCAGTTGATAGTGTGCGACAAGACACTGAGTGTGTGGTTAGAAGTGAACCCTTGGACTGTGTAGTTAGAAATGAAGCCTTGGACTATCTGGTTAGAAGTGAACCCTTGGACTGTGCGGTTAGAAGGGAACCTTTGGACTGTGCGGTTAGAAGTGAATCTTTGGAGTGTGCGGCCTCATACTCTGAACCTTTGGACTGTGCGGTCTTATATTTGAACTTTTGGAACTGTGCAGATTCACATCATTTGAACTGTGGAACCATAATAATTTCTGAAAAACGTAAAATATTAACATCAATATTAAATCATTACTAATAGTTTATTTTTTTCAGCAATGGGTCTAACTAATCAAATGACGTTGAGTAACAAAGCTGTGATAAATCTGGACCTTGACAACATTGTTGGAATAAACAACAGGATCCCTAGGTTGTTGTGGGGGGGGGGGGGATCCTTCTTAGAATGGAAATTCATATTCGTTTAGTTGTGAAAACTTTTGGTCGTTTTGGTGAATGCATTCAAACCTTTGTTGACTCGTCTATACCACCAAAGGGTATCCTTAAATTGCAATAACAAACCACCAAAGGGTTTGTTAAAGTAAACAGTTTCGGTCGTTCCCCAAATTTCCCCACAAACACCGGGAACCTTGGTAACGGGATTGTCAGTCCTATGGTACCATAACTTACTACTGGTCGGCTTGGCCAAAGCTAATGAATGTTATTCGTGTCATGTGTATAACGCACCAACAAGTTCGTTCACATTATTGAAATCGTCGTGTTTATATAAACCATAACTTTTGAAATTTGAAAACTTGAAAACAATTTAGCACATATGAATCACCCCAAAAATATTTGAAAACATAAAATAGGGGAACTATGTACTCACTTGGGGTTGCAAAATAACCTTGAATCAAAGATTAAACAAGCTCAAACGTCCGAGAAATAAAGCGTGTCCTAAAATCGGATAACTATGTAAATGTCGGAACTTTAATCGGAGGATCGGATAGAATGAGGTCTTGTAAACCAAATAAGTGTTGAACTCATATGAAATGGTTTAACAAAGTTAACAATATTATTTGGAAAGATTCCTAAGTGCTTTTGACCCGTTATGACTCGTTAAGTAGTTTATGCTACTTTAACGGATCATTTACGTAAATGCGTGTTCGGATGGTTAGATATGTGTTATGATAAGTCTTATATGCCAAAATAAGTTTAGTAATGTTATAACATCAGTGTATATGGGAAAACATTGGTTACATAGGCTTAAAATTGTTTTATGCGCAAAAAGGGCGTTTTCGTCATTTATAAAGGCATAACTAGTGACTTAACATCATACTAACCAAACGACGCGACCATAAGGTATAACCTCAGAGGGTTATTCCCTATACAACTATTGTCACATATATGTGTTTGGTGGATCCTAAGATCGACCAAACGGGTCGGATTCGAAAGTCAAAGCGGTGGTCAAGATCGCTCGATTTACGACCATAAATAAGCACTAAACTAAAAGTGACGAGTTAGACATGTCTAATTAAGTTTATAAAACTGATTTTGTATCAAAACAAAGTGTTTTGATACCCGAAAACAGTTCCGTCGTATAATGCACATTTTGTGCAATATTGACCGAAACTTTGACTCGTCACTTTGACTAGTAACGTGGTAAATAAGTAGGTATGATCGCTAAGGATCATAACCATCGTGATTACGATCACGTTGCAAAGTTCAATTGAACTTTGATTTAACCAATTAATGGTCAAAGCCGAAAGTCAAACAATGTTTGACTTTTAGCTTGAAATAGCTAAAAGCAATGAAAATGACTAAGGATGAGATCTTACTTGTGTTTAGGAACACCCAAGATCTCAGAGAACTCGGTAGGAGGCCTCCAAAAGGATGGAAGCAAACTCCAAGAGTATGGGAGGAAGAATAATGGAATGAGAAAAGAGAAATGGTGAAGATCAAGCCTATTTATACTAATCTTGGAGCTCCCATATCATGCCAAGTGTTGATTCAGGTGTTAAGGCATGGATTAGTGTCCCTCCAGGTGTCTAATGCAGGTTAAAGGTGGCATAGATCGCGACTTGGTAGCCAAGGAAGTTAACAAGAAGCTGCCAGCTTGATTTTAAGAAGCTTCTGTGCTGGGGACCCCTTACGGACCGTATGGGGTTTTGCCTTACGGTCCGTAAGGCCCTTGCAGGGGCAGAAGTTTTAAAAATTGGCATAAATGGCCCCTAAACTTGTTTTCGTCACGTTTTGGCACTTTTAACACCCGTTAACCCCATTTTAAAGCTCCATAAGGATGAATAAACATAGAGAACTTGAAATATGTTAAAAAATGTCCCGTCTGTTGGTTCGTTCGGTCATACGGTTGCGGTTTTTGGTTAAGTACAACGGAAATCGTAACGAACGCGCAAATGACCGTAAACGCGTAACGAATGATATTTTTGCATTTCAGTCATTAAAATACTAGATTTTAATGTTTACAAAAATTTTTGGATGTGCGTACCTATTCCGGATAACGATATACGCGAATCAGCATAGTTTCGCAGAATTTGCAGAATAGCCCCTAAAGTTGCAAAAGCATGTTTTTGCCATACCGAAGCCCTCAAAACTTATTTCTAAGTTATTTAAAGGGCATTTAGGGAATGTTTAGCTTATGTCATTGTTCCGGAGTGTACGTCATGTTAAACTGATTACGTTTGCGTAACTGTTTGCGATTTCACTTCCAGAAGTTGTTTAAGAGTTCGGAATCATGCAAGAATTGAATACGTGCAAGTGTCATGATAAAAATACAAATATCATAAATAAAACACAAAAATTTCATTGATTGATAATTCGTTCGGAATCATTACACGATCAGATCACCATAAATGTCACAGTCTCCCCTACTTTAGGAAATTTTGTCCCGAAATTTAATTCGAGGAAACTTGTGGAAACAGATGTGGGTATTGGATTTCATTTGATCCTCTCGTTCTTAAGTAAATTATGGGCCACGTTTGGATTCCCAACAGACTTTAACTATTAGAATTTGTCTGCGCTTGAGTTTCTCGACTTCACGGACTAAAATCTACACAGGTTTCTCGACATAGTGCATAGTGTCATAAACATGAATTTCGTCGAGTGGGACATGAAGATTTGTGTCGGCTTCTTTAAATTGGACACGTGTAAAGTTGGGTGAACGTTCCCAAGTTTAGGAGGTAGCTCAAGTTGGTAGGCCACCTTTCCGATTCTTTCAACGATCTTGAATGGTCCAACGTATCGAGGTGCAAGTTTTCCTTTCTTTCCAAATCTGACCACTCCTTTACAAGGGGGATACCTTGAGTAGGACATGATCACCGACTTGGAATTCCAAGGGCTTGAGTCGCTTGTCCGCATAACTCTTTTGACGTCTTCTAGCTGTCAGAAGGTTATCGCGTATTTTCTTGACTTTCTTTGTTGTGTCATGAATAAGTTCAGGTCCAGTAAACTGAGGCTCTCCAACTTTGTTCCAACAGACAGGTGAATGGCATTTTTGACCGTATAAAGCTTCGAAAGGTGCCATGTTAATGCTGGCGTGATAACTATTGTTGCTGGAGAATTCGATCAACGGCAGATGCGAATCCCAACTACAAGCAAAGTTGATCACACACGCTCTAAGCATATCCTCCAACGTTTGAATTGTTCTCTCGGTTTGTCCATCCATTTGAGGATGATATGCAGTTCTTAGATTTAGTTTGGTTCCAATAGCAGTTTGCATGGTCTTCCAAAAATGAGATGAGAACCGAGCATCTCTGTCAGATATGATGTCCAAAGGAACACCATAACGAGATACAATGTCATCGACATAGATCTTGGTGAGTTTGTCAGCAGAGTAATCATCACGAATTGCCAAAAAGTGTGCTGACTTTGTTAGACGATCAATGATCACCCAAATAGCATCATGACCTCTAGATGTACGCGGTAGTTTTGTGATGAGATCCATCGCAATGTTCTCCCACTTCCATACTGGAATTTCTAGTTGTTCGAGCAATCCAGATGGGCGTTGGTGTTAAGCCTTGACTTTAAGACAAGTTAGACATTTTGATACATACAAGGAAATGTCTTTCTTCATACCCGGCCACCAATACTGGGTACGAAGATCCTTGTACATTTTGTCTGCACCAGGATGGATTGAATAACGAGACTTATGAGCTTCGTCCATCAATAAGGTGCGGAGGTTGTCTTGATTTTAAACCCACAAATGGTTCAAATAATAGAATAATCCATTGTCTCTCCTTTCAAGTTGAAGCTCAAGTTGATGTGGTAATTCACTACCCATCATGCCTTGTGTAGCACAAGTACGCTGAGCTTGAAGGATATATGTCTGCATATCGGATTGGATTCGAACACAATGAAGCTTGACATGTTCCTTACGACTAAGCGCATCAGCCACGACATTCGCCTTACCAGGACGGTAGCGAATCTCGCAATCGTAGTCATTTAAAAGTTCGACCCAGCGTCGTTGTCTCATGTTCAACTCCTTTTGATTGAATATATGCTGGAGACTTTTGTGGTCAGTGAAAAACGCATTTCGTACCATAAAGGTAGTGTCTCCAAATTTTGAGGGCAAAAACTACAGCACCTAACTCAAGATCATGAGTCGTGTAGTTCTTCTCGTGGACTTTCAATTATCTTGACGCATAGGCTATGACTTTATCTCGTTGCATGAGACCACAACCAAGGCCTAGGTTCGATGTGTCACTATAAACAACAAAATCATCGTTGCCATCGGGTAAGGATAGAATAGGAGCATCACAGAGCTTTTGTTTCAGAGTTTGGAAGATTTCCTCTTGTTTGGGTCCCCACTCAAAAGGCTTATTCTTTTGAGTCAAAGCGGTGAGGGGAACAACAATCTTTGAGAAGTTCGCGATGAATCGATGATAGTATCCAGCAAGACCAAGAAATGAGTGAACTTCTGTGGGAGTAGTGGGTGTGTTCCAATCCTTAATTGCAACGATTTTGGAAGGACCCACATGAATACCTTGCTCGTTGACTATGTGTCCCAAAAATTGAACTTCTTTTAGCCAAACTCGCACTTAGAGACTTTGGCATAAAGTTGTTCTTTCTTTAGTAGTTCCATAGTTAATCGAAGGTGTTGTTCATGTTCGGCTCGAGACTTGGAATAAATAAGATTGTCGTTGATGAAAACAATGATGAACTTGTCCAAATAAGGTTTACAAACCCGATTCATCAAGTCCATGAAAACAGCTGGAGCATTTGTCAAACCGAAAGGCATGACGGTAAACTCGTAGTGACCATATCGAGTGTGAAAAGCAGTCTTTGGAATATCTTCTTTGAGCGCACGGTTGATGATACCCAGAACGTAGATCAATCTTTGAAAAGTAAGTAGCACCTTGTAGCTGATCAAAGAGATCATCAATGCGGGGTAGGGGATATCGATTTTTGATCGTGAGTTTGTTGAGCTCACGATAATCGATACACATACGGAAAGATTCGTCCTTCTTATTCACAAATCGGACAGGAGTGGCCCAAGGTGAATAGCTCGGACGAATGAATCCTTTATCAGATAGTTCTTGAAGCTGTTTCGATAACTCCTGCATCTCAGATGGTGCAAGACGGTATGGAGACTTAGCAATTGGGTTGGCACCAGGTACTAGATCAATGCGGAACTCGACTTGCCGTACAGGAGGTAAACCTGGTAGTTCCTCAGGAAACACCTCAGGATAATCTCGAACAATGGGGATATCTTGAACAATTTTGCTTTTGCCTTACTCCTCTACGATATGTGCCAGGAAGGCAACATAGTTCTTTCGTAGGTATTTTTGGGCTTGGTTGTAGGTCATGATTTTAAGATTACTACCGGGTTTCTCTCCACGAACTTCTAAGACTTCACCAGAGGGAAGAGGTATTCGAACTATCTCGTCAAAACAAATAACTTCGGCATGATGCTTGGTTAACCAATCCATTCCTACGATGATGTCAAAACTCTCGAGTTGCATAGGTGTGAGGTTAATGGCGAAAAGGTGGTTATTGAGGTTCAATTGGCAATCACGAATGACAGAATCTAGTTTAAGAGGTTCACCACTAGCTATTTCGACAGTCAAGGGCTTTCCTAGGTTAGTTCTTGGCATTGAAAGCAATGGTTCAAAGGCTAAGGACACGAAACTCCTATCGGCACCCGAATTGAAAAGAACAAAAACAGGATGATTGTTGACAAGGAACATACCGTTGACGACTTCGTTATCAGCACGGGCCTCGTTGGCGTTAATGTTGAATGCTCGTCCACGAGCTTAATTGGCATTGGCAAATTTCGGGCAATTGTTCTTGTAGTGGCCCATCTCGCCGCAGTTAAAACATCACCCAGGTGGAAAGTGAGGTCGAACAGGATTTGCTTGGGGTTGGACAGGGTTCTGTGCAGCTTGGTTTGGAACAGATCAACAAACGTTGGCCAAGTGACCAAATCTTCCACAAGTCGTACATTGACGACATGGTTGATAAACTTGGTGGTGACCGTTGCACCGGTTGCATAATGGTGCAGTACCAGCATAAGGTTTCCTCACAGGAGGTTGAGCTGGTTGGTTTTGAGGAGCTTGATTGGGTTGAGCGGCTATAGCGGGTTGTGTAGTAACAGCATAGTTCTGAGAAGCCTTACGCTTCTTCGATCGTTTAGAAGGCTCAACTTTGTTTCACTTTTGTTTCTCTTGAGTTGTTTTGGTGGATGATTTCTTATCGCCTTTGCGATGAAGGTTACCCTTTTTGACCTGAGACTCGGTCAAAGTTGCAGCTAGCTCAAAGGCCTTTCGGACAGTGGTTGGGTTACTTCCGGTAACAATTTCCTGAACAAGATCAGGCAAACCATCGATATATTTCTCGATCGCCTTATCCAAAGGCGTCACCATCAATGGACAGAGTAAACTCAACTCCTCGTACCGGTCAGTATAAGCACGGTGCTCACCACTATCCTGTTTGAGGTCATGGAATTCGTTTTCGAGCGCCATCTACTCATGACGAGGGCATAATTCTTTCATCATCAGAGCCCTAAGCTCTTCCCATGTTTGAGCTAAGGCTACATTAGCACCTCTATCTCTCATAATGCCATTCCACCATGTAAGAGCTCTCTTTTTAAATACGCTCGACGCAAACTCAACTTTTCGCTCGTTTGGGCATTGCACATGACGGAAAGTACTTTCGAGGGTCTCAAACCATTGCAATAGCCTAGTAGCTCCCTCAGACCCAGAAAACGAGAGTGGTTTAGCCGAACAAAATTGTTTATAGTTGCACGGAGCTGGTGCATTGTTATTGTTGTTCGCTTAATTAAGTTGGGTCACGAGATTTGGGAGTACAACAGCAATTTGCTGAGCGATAATGGTTGCCATTTCGGCATTTTGAGTTGTATCATGTCTAGGAGGCATTCTAAAAGAAAACGTGAAGGAAGATATGTGAGATTGAAATAAATCAAGAGACGTGTTGAAAATATCGACGAAATAAGGATGGTGGTCATTCGTTCGTTTCTCAAAACAAACAAATGACACACGGTGACTAATCAAAGTAAATGGGTCTTTATAATCCATCGCGAAGACATGCTTTAGCCTATAAGTGGATACTTACCACAATAGTTCCCAGGTAAGAGTGACTGGTCCGATTAAGTGGATTTGTACGAACACTCTAACCTTAAACTCGAGGTACAGGCACCCACCCTTCCAGATTGCATGTGTTCACATTAATAAAACCCAAACTTTGACGAGATTTTGAAAAATTAGAAGGCTTAAAGCCAAAAACAAATCATTTAAGGATAGATGATTGATTTTCAAAATGAGTTTGTAATTTGTGAATTTGTTTTGGTAACCACCTAAGGATAGGTGATAGTATTGTATTTTATGAATCTAAACGCAAGTAAACTAGCGTTAGGGTCCTAGGAAGGTTATAGTCTAGGTCAAAGCATTACTAATACCTAATTCCCTATAGCCAGTGCTCTGATACCAATCTATTCACCCCGACCATGTAAAAACAACAAACTGCGGCGAAACGTTGGGGAGTCATGTTAATAGATTGTTTCAATAACACATGGTAATTAAAGTTATGTTTTATTTAATATTGAAGTTTCATAGTTACCTTGTCTGGGAAATTAAAACAAACTAAATAAACTATTGTCTTTCATATTTTAAGGCACTAAGTCCACGTCCGATCCTAAGTGAGCATGCATCAACATCAAGCATTGTTCCCTGAAACATATGCGAAAACGAGTCAGCAAAAAAATATGCCGGCGGGTACATAGGTTTTGTGAGTGTGTCATATTCATGGCCATGAATATGTATTTGCAATACCTCGTCAGACTACTAGATTCGTTAATTGAAAACCGTGTTATTAAAAGGTATTTGGTATTGCAATGATAACTAACCAACTAAAACAAGTTAGTTATAGTTTATAAAAGACTTGTAACCATGAATCTTGACCAAAACATTTGTTTTTTAAATTCGAATAGTAAATCGTCTTGAAGAAACTTTGTATGGTTTATATCTTTAATTGAAAATCGTTGTGTGTCGTTGTTTGACAACCTTTATTTCAAGTGATGCAAATAACGCCACGAATGTAATACGATAAAAGCACTTATATATAGGAAGTACCAGCGGCGTATCCACCATGCTTTTATCACATTACACACGTGCCGTTATCTAAATCACTTACCATAAACCAAGCGTCCATTGTTTTGTATCATAAACCATTCGTCCATCGTTCGTGTCATAAACCAATTGTTCATCGTCTGTGTAAACAAATCGACCTTGTTTTAATTGTGAAAACTTTTGGTCGTTTTGGTGAATAATTCAAACCTTTGTTAATGTAACACCCCGATCGCGTAAAACAACAACACGCGGCGGAAATATCTAGGAGTCACGTTACAAATTGCTCAGCCACAACTGATACTAAATTGTTTCACTATTATTAACATCATTTTACAATATAAATGTAGGACCGATCCTTGATGCTTAGGAACCTAAATTTGATATCTAACGTCCATAATATCGGAAATATTATGTCGTGTTACCAATAGACAAGAATTAATCAGTTAATCGTCAGTTTCATTGATTAAACATTCAGATTACAGAATGACAGAGCTTCGCGTCTACAATGCCAAAGTTACAAAGAGACACACAAGCTAGGTATTTATAGCACAACAAGTTCGGCCATGGAGGATGCGAGGTCGCCGAACTTGCATACATACATTACATGACTTATGACCGAACTTGGCTAAAACAATTCATAAAAACTTCAAAGCCTAGCCTATTCAGCTCTATACAATACAGACTCGATATAAGACTAAGACATAGACATTATGGACCAACAGACTCCCCCTTTGATATCGTCTTCGTCTTTTATCAGTCTTCATAACTCTGTCTTCATACATACATAACGTACCCGACCAAAGAAGTTCTTGTACGGCTTCTTTCGTCTCTCTTGTTTCGGATCCGGCGTCTGATCAGTTGGCGGTGTTCTTTTGAAGTTAGCCATTCTGAGCGAACATTGCCTTACCTCATTTTCCATCTTTTCTTTAATTGCCTCAATTCTGATTTCTTCTTTAAGAAATTCAACTCTTTCCAGATCCCTCCACTTTGTTTGCCACATCTTCCCTGAATTTACATTATGTGCATAGCAAACATTGACAACTTTATGATACTGCATCGCCTGTACCTTTTCTTTTTCTTCAAAAACAATCTTGCTGTAGAAAATGCATTTTATATCTCCTCTCGAGCAGTTTACCAACCACATAGGATCTAGAATCCTTATCGTTCTCCATAAACCTCTCATACCCTGATAACCCATTACTTCAACTCTTTCTTTAGCAATATCCAAGTGATCTTCAAACTTTAACACAATCACTGCTTCACAAGTAGCTGGATCAATCTGCCACCACTTGAATAAAGGATAAAAGTTCTGTTCAATCGGCATAAGCGGCATATTCCTCATGGCTCTAGGACGTTTCATGATTAACGTTATGTCCTTTTCTCCTGTAACCTTGTTAATCTTTATTCTTCGTCTCGGAATAAACGGCTTCCAGTGATTCCAACCATTTTCAGCTTCGTACTTTATCATTTTCCATAACAATTGATCAACTGTCTTCATCTGATAAGTAACGTTCACTGTTTGCACTAGCTCTTCCGTATCCCAATACGGCAATGTCTTTAAATCAGCAAGATATTTGAAGTACCGCACTACAAACTCTCTTTTGATTGCATATATGTTGAGCTCTTTAAACCATCCCCAACTCAATATATCTCCCAAAGAGACATCTTTATCTCTGGTGAAGAATGCTAGTGGACGTCGAAATTTACGTTCACGAGGCATCTCCTTGAACCAGGTCTTTCTCGCTTCAGCTATCTCTTCTTTGGTCATTGGCCTAGGAATTTTTCCTTCACGAAGCTCTTCAGCTATTCTATCTTTCAACATATCTTCATTCAGCTGTTTATACATCTCTTCAAATGTAGGAAAACTTTCTGAATCCTGACCAACATACTTATCTTTCTGTTCTGTTTCATCATCTGAGGACCATTCTTCAACAATCACATGATTATACTCATCGGCCTGAAACCTTCTTTCATACTGATACTCTTTAGGTTCAAATGTGTTAACATTCATAACCTCTTCAAAATCAAACTCCAAGTTTTCAACTTCAGCTTCAACTAGCTTCGCCAGATCTTCTTTCGAATAATTATGTACAAACTCACCTTCTTCAACATTGTGTTCCAACATCAGTATCAAAGGTTTCGTAGGTACTGCAGTCAAAGGCTTCATAAAACGATCAACATCTAACATATCAATATCATCTGAAGGCCATTTTTGCCCTTAGTCTCCCTGGCTTTTATCTTCCATTCAATTAGATTCATCGTCCATCAGATCAGAAAAATCAAATTCATCAAAAACTTTAGCTTCATTGATCTTTAAGCCTATACCACCCTGATCAAAATCATCATTACCCTGATCAAAAGCATCATTACCCTGATCAAAATCATCATCATCATCCCCAACATTCTAATCTTCGTATCCTTCTTCCTCTTCATCATTCTTATCCTCTTTCTCGGCTTCTTCATTGTCTTTTTCTTTAGTGACAATGGTAGGATCAGAAGGCTTGACAGATTCGTCAAGCTTTTGTATATCAGACTCAGAAGCTTTTGAAACATCTTCAGTAGACTTCTCGGGGACATCAGAAGATTTCTCTGTAGCAGATTTAGGGGCTTCACCCTCTACCTGCTTCCCTTTACCACTCTGAGCCAATTCTTTCTCAGCATGTTCCTTGGCTTCTTGACGATCCAGACTATCATATTCGGCAATAAAATCAATATTCAGATTATTGGATAACACCTTTTGTAATATGATGAATCTTTGATCATTCAGAGCTTGAATTTTCTTCAATTCTGCATTCTCTGTTTGTAATTTTTCATTGGCATCCTGCAGACTTTCTATCAACGCCTTGTAATATTATCTTTCATTTTCAAGCACCTTCACTATATCATAAAGAATTTCTCTTTCGGCTTCACTTTGATTCACCTTCTTTACAAGCTCAGCCTTTTCTAACTCAATCTGCGCAACTTGATCTTCCAAAACCTTCACACGTTTTTCTAACATTTCAGCATTCGTTTCAGCGAAAAATTCATCCAAATCTTCAAGACTAATTGACCATGTGGCATATCACCAAACATACTTCCCCTTGGCGTCTTGGGTGTTGAATCTTTTGGCGTTGCAGCTTTCGGTGTAGACTTCTTTGGCATAGAGCTATCAGGAATAGAAGTCTTTTGAGCACTCGGCGATTCAGCGATCGGAACTTCAATAAATTCAGACACATGAGGTTCTTGTGTAACTCCTTGCCTTTCTGTTTCAGCATTAATGATAACAAGAGGTTCTTGTGGAGGAGGTTCTTGTGTTGCTCCTTTCTCCTGAGCACCAGAAGGTTCTTGTGGAGGAGGTTCTTGTGTTGCTCCTTTCTCCTGAGCACCAGAAGGTTCTTGTGGAGGAGGTTCTTGTGTTGCTCCTTTCTCCTTACACTTTGCTCTTGTATCTTTTGCTCACCGCTTTCTGAGCTTTTTTAGCTTTTCGTTTTCCTTTAGTATGCGGTGACCCTGTAGTTTTCTTTGATATTTCGATAGCAGGAGACTTTGTACGCTTCGTCTTTTTCTTAGGCCTCTCCTCATCAGATTCTATTTCTGCATTCAGATCAAAATCTGCATCAAGTCTCCTTTCTTTCTCTGCTCTTATTTCAGCCTCTGTCTTTTCAGGCTCTTTATCAGATTCTTCATTTTCGGACGTAGCAGAAATTACTTCTTCTTGAGTCGTTTTCACCTTTTCTTGACTTTCATTAACGATTGCAGCGCTAGATCCAGCCACTGCCTCAACATTCTCAGTCTCCTCCTCATCAACAAGCAATGTTTCAACTTTCTTTGACCCTTGGTTTTTCTTTGGTTTATCAGCTTCAGCTTTCAAAAACCATTCACTCCTTGCCTTCGGTTTGAATTCTATAAACCACTCCTGCTCGGCTTTAAGCTCTTTTTCGTCCTCACTACCATCATTTCTCCATTTGTTTCCAGGTGGTGAGACATAATCAGAATCTTTAATCGCTCTGAATACTGGCTTGGCAATAGGAGCTGAAGCTTGTTTCTAGAACATGATAAGCTTCTTCACTGTGGTTTCGTCGAGATGAACTAAATAAAGAACGTCATTTGGATCTCGAGCTATGTTGGGATACTTCTCATCAATCAGTAACTGAATAAATCTTGGATAAAGGCTCAATCTCGAATCTTCCATATTCTTTAACATATGAGTAAACACTAACTTCGAATGAACAGCTTCTTCAGAATAAGTGCCGTTGCCATGTTAGCCAAATAATCATGAACATCATCCAAACCGGCTTTGCGATGGCTAAAAGTATGAATCAACGCATGAATCAGAAGCTTGTAGGGGTTAGGCACTTCCCCTTTCTTCAGTGTTGGCTTGTTTACGCTTCCTTTGTAGCCCATGCGGAAAAAGCATCTGCAAACCATCTTCTCATCTAGATGAATTGGATCATCTTCTTTATCTTTGAGCTCTAAAATCTTTCGAATATCGCCTTCGGTTACTGTGATCGGTTTAAGCTCATCCCCAACTTGTACTGTAGAAGAGATTGTCTTCTCGTCAGCACTTAGACTTGCGTTCATCCATAAGTGAATAATATGAGATCGATAAGATACGGTGCGCTCAGTAATTGCACGGCGAATATGACTGTCTTCGAGAAACTTCAAAATGCTGTCATATTCTTTCAGTGACAGACAAATAGACTTGTCAAGCGTGATGCATGTATTGTGAGTTTTGGAAAACTTAACTGAGATAACAAACGCTGGAACCTTAGCATGAAAAACGACATAAAACAATTAGCACACTTTTCGAGGAAAAATCACAAAAAATTTTCTAACACTTTAATCAAGTTCGGGCGAACTTGATTAGTGTTAAACACACTGATTTTAACAAGTTCTCCCGAACAACACACATGTTCAATTTTTTCCTAATGCAAGTTCGGGAGAACTTACAGTTTTTATTAATCAATTTTTCCTAAGTTCGGCCGAACATGTATGAGACACATGTTTCACATTAAAGAACAAGTTCGGACGAACTTACAATTCAAACAAATCAATTTTGGTTAACATAAGTTCGGTCGAACATGATTGGATCAAAAACATTTCAACAATCAAGTTCGGTCGAACATGTTTTTAGTTCATTTAGTTGTGTTTTGGACAAGTCCGGTCGAACTTGACAACAAGTTCGGCCGAACTTGTCGTCTTCTTCAACAGATCAACCAAGTTTAATCTTGCAAACATGTATTTCAGTTCAATCAAAAACAATTTCACGGTCGATTTTAAGTATAGATCAAAGATCTATGTTCAATTTTGTCCAATAACACCTAAAACTATTAGATTTTAAGTTTTTAGATTTGGTTTTGTTTCTTTAACAGTTCAATCATAGTTTATTCTTAATAAAATACCTCTGCCATAGTGATCGGTGTGCTAATCACCAAAAACTAACTTCAATCGGACAGTATAACGGCTCAAAAGTGCCAATTTCTCACAAATTCTCTTAAAAAGCTCAAGTTCGCTCAAAACAGTTCTGATATCAAGTAAATGAGTTCGGCCGAAGTTGAATGGTACTTATACCATTTCAAGTTCGGGCGAACTTGTTAAGCCCAACATGAGGCCCAGAGAAGTTCGAGCGAACTTATTGTAAAAACAAACAATCATTTGCAAGTTCGGCCGAACTTGCTATTTGTGAAAACTTGATATTGTTTAGCAAGTTCGGCCGAACTTGCCAAACCTCAAAATTTTAACTTTTTTCAATTTTTCATTTTTAACCCTGAACTTTCCAACTTTTTACCAGTTATGAAAATCCACTAAGTTGACAAAGTCCAAGCTAATGACCTTGGTTAACCGATTTGTCTGCCGAGTCCAAGTTAATAACCCCGGTTTGACCCGTTACAAACAAACCGTTGATATTTTCAAAATCAAAGTTTCAAATTAATGAACTTTTTATCGTTTTATCTTTTCAGATTAACAGATTAGCTCCCAGCCCTTTGTCAAAGAGGTTCCTACCAGTTTAGCACCTTACTAGACTTCGAAGATCCGTTCTCCAACATTTGTTTGCTTGAAAACAATTGTAGAAATAAAATCTTTTTGTATTTTTGTAAGTTTATGGTAAAACATACCGAAAATATTTTTGATTTTAATCTGTAAAGCTGAAATACAATGAAATAAGCAATGTAAACTATGTACAGACATATTTCCAGACATATTTTGTGAATTTGTGTCTGAGGATCATATCAGTTGATTGAGAAATATCACCAGTACCGTTGACCTTTATATGACTTTAAGTTTTAAACTCGTTTACCTAGATTGTCGATATGTTTGTCCACTTAAACTTTACCACATTTCTCAACTGTTTCAAGATATGTTAAGATATAATTCATGAAACTTGACTTATCTGTGGTTCCCACTTCTTTAATATACTCCCGTATCCAGATTCCCTAGATTTCATCTTACAGATGAATATAGCGTAATTGATATCTGTATCTGGGTTGTGCGAGACCTTGAGAGCTCAGGTTAGTACTACCGTACAGACAAAGAGATGAAGGCTCGTCTTTAAGGTGTGTTCTACTTAAGGAATCTTTTCAGCATTGCATATGATTATATCTTTCGATACTTTTCGATATTGTATGCAATTTGGGGTTAAAGTGAAAGCATTATAGAAGTTCTAGGCCATTGCTTCCGCAAAATCAGAAGAACTTGTATAATACTACAGATATCAACTATCTATAAAGACCTCGTATCTCAGAATCAGGCAATCTTTCAAATGAAATTTCGGTGTACTAAGTCCATATATCCAAGATATGTTAATCCACAAGATTAAGCAGTTGTAAAATTTAGTTTATATCTCGAAAGCAGTTTACTGAACGTGTTAAGCCTATCGACACATCCATAGTAAAACTTGTTTATTACTTTTAAAACTTTTAATTTCTTTAGCATACTGTGATAGTCCACTGATGTATTATCATTTACTTTTATGACACTGAATTCTTTGTCTTTTTCAATATTTTTGAACATTTTCAATTTTATATGTTTTTGGATTTTAAAATTTTTTGAATGTTTTTGTACTTTCTCTAACATTTCTCCCCCTAAAATCAAAAACATCTTTTTGGATTTTAGTTTTTAATAAAATTCTAAACTAGAAAAGTATTTACAAACCAATGTGGATCACGCGAACTCGTCGTCCGATCCGTATTCAACCTCAGCATCCGCACCTGTCAGCAAATTTTTCATACCCTTAATTCTCAACAAGTATTTAAACCGTGATAATGAAAATGGTTTGGTATAAAAATCAGCCTTTTGTTCGTCGGTGTGGATTTTTTTATTCGTACCAATTTCTTTTCGTAGCAATCACGAATGAAATGATAACAAATTTCAATGTGTTTTGTGCGTGAGTGATGAACCGGATTTTTAGTTATATCGATGGCTGCCTTGTTATCAACATACAGCGGAGTGTCTAGAAATTGAAAGACCATAGTCTCTCATCTGTTGTTGAATAGCTGGAGGCCGAGATATACTCAGCTTCACAGGTAGAGAGCGACCGTAGTCTGTTTCTTACACTGCCAGGTTACCATTCTTGTTCCGAAGAACTAGCATCCCGCTGTAGTTGATTTTGAATTCAACTTATCTACACCATAATCGGAATTAGCATAGCCTGTGAGGTCGAAATTGTCGGTCTTCGGGTACCACAAGCCGATGCTTGGGCATCCTTTCAGATATCTGAAGATATGCTTCACGATCTGCATGTGTAAGATCCTCGGGCTTGACTGATATCTGGCGCATAGGCAGGTTGGATACATAATATCTGGGCGCGATGTCGTCATATACATCAGCGATCCAATCATCAATCTGTATAACGTCTCGTCAACTTTGGCTCAAGTCTCGTAAAGGCCAATGCCGTGGTTGAGAGCAAGAGGCGTAGATAGAGGCTTCAAGCTTTCCATTCCAAACTTCTTCAAGATGTCGTGAACATACTTAGTCTGATGAATGAAAACACCATCCGGAAGCTGATCTACTTGCAAACCAAGAAAAACTTCATTTCGCCCATCGAGGACATTTCGAATTTCTTTTTCATGATTCCCTCAAACTCTTTGCAGAGACTATCATTTGTAGATCAAAAGATGATGTCGTCAATGTAGATTTGAACTATAATCAGATGGCCATCAACTTCTCTGGTGAAAAGAGTACTATCCACAGTTCCTCTGATAAAGCCGTTTCCAACAAGATGTTGCGACACCGTCTCGTACCAAGCTCTCGGGGCTTGGTGTAGACCATAAAGTGCTTTATCCAGTAGGTACACTTTCTTCTTGCTAAGTGGATCGACAAATCCTGGTGGTTGTCCAACGTACACCTTCTCGCGTAATTTGATATACAGAAAAGCTGATTTGACATCCAATTGATAGACCTTAAATCCTTTCCATGATGCGAAGCTAGAAATATTCAAATAGATTCCAATCGAGCTACTGGTGCATAGACTTCAGTGTAGTCTATCCCTTCCTGCTGGTGAAATCCCTTGACAACAAGCCTAGCTTTGTTACGAACAATAACTCCTCTATTATCACGTTTACACTTAAAGACCCATTTTGTATCAATTGCTTTTTGATTTTCTGGTAAGTCTTCAAGCTTCCACACACCCAACTTCTCAAACTGCAATAATTCTTCTTGCATTGCTTGTACCCAGTTTTCATCTGCTAAAGCTTCATTAACTGTCTTAGGCTCAATCTGAGAGATGAAATATGAATGGAAACAATAGTTCTGGGTTGTAGCAACACGTGTATAGAAACCACTGAGTGCTTTATTAATTTGCCCTCGAGTTCTAACACCAGTTTGAAGTTCTCCGATAATATTTGTTGACGGATGATAGGAATATGATCGCGGCAATTCTTCACTTGGAACATCTACTAAGTTTTGCTGATTAGTGATGTTGAGATCAACAACCAATTCAATGTTTGGAGAGCTTGATGAAGCTTCATTTATGTTGTTCGGGACTGCAGATTGATTAAGAAAACTTGTTATCTGCTCCACTTCTTCATCTGAAGAAGATGATTCCCCATCAGCATTAAATGTTGGTGCTTCATCTGAATCAGAATCTTGATTCTGAGACATACTGGGCTTCGTTGTTGCATTCGTTGGAAGAGTAGTGGGTGATTATAATGTTTCAGAAACATTTTCAGCCGGAACACCATTAATGTTTGAACTTGCGCCAGAAAAAGATGGATCCAACATGGGTTGATTAACCACAATTGGTCGAACAATTTGTTCTTGATTCGCTGACTGGTGAAGATAATATAACGCTGCAACTTCTTCGTCAGTTGGTTCTTTGGGCAAGTCAAATGACTTCCAAAGGTCTTGATAGCTAAACAGCCACGCATCACCTTTCCTTTGAATAGGATCCATGTAATTGAAATAATCCACGTGTTGTGCTTCAATAACCTTTCGCAATGAAGGAGCATATACTCTTCTCAACGGACTAGCATATCCAACAAAGAAACCTTCGAGAGATTTAGCTCCAAATTTGCCATCTTGGTCTATTACGGTACAAGGTGCACCGAATGGTTCTAAGAATTTCAATTTTGGCTTCCGTCGGTTTATCATCTCAAAACATGTTTTCTTTGTTGGTTTGTCAATGAGAACCCTGTTTAGCGTGTAGCAAGCCGCAGCAACTGCTTCACTCCAGAAGCTGATCAGAAGTTTAGAATCTGCAAACATGGTTCTCGCAGTTTCAATTAAAGTTCGGTTCTTCCATTCAGCAACCCCATTTTGATGTGGAGTATAGGGAGCACTAAACTCGTGCAAAATCCCTTTTGCGTTGCAGAATTCCTTCATTTTGTTATTCTTAAACTCTGTGCCATTGTCACTTCTAATGCATCTGACCGGCAGATGATAAATGTTCTCGAGTTTCTTGAATAGAATAACCAAGTTCTCGAATGTTTCCTCTTTTGATTCTTGAAAGAATACCCACGAATATCTCGAATAGTCATCTGTCACGACCAAGCAATATAAGTCTCCTGATATGCTTCGAACATTTACAGGACCAAATAAATTCATGTGTAGACGTTCTAATGGCAGCTTGATTGAGTTTAGAATTTTCTTCGGATGTGATTTCTTGATCTGCTTTCCCTTCTTGCATTCCAAGCAATGATCAGACATCTGAAAACTTCGAAGATTTACGCTTTCAACAAGATGATTATGAACCAAGAAATTCATTTTTCGCAAATGAATATGCCCCATCTTATGATGCCAAATAATAGAATCTTTTTCAGTAGCCTTTGACACAAAACATTGTGCTGATTGTGATGAAGTGGTATTAATACCCATATCAAGAACATATAAATCATTTTCTCGAGGCGCTTGCATCAAAATCCACTCATCTGGAATTTTGAATCCCGGCTTCAAGATAATACACTCTTTATCATTGAAATGAACTTTAAATTTCTTGTCACAAATCTGTGATATACTCAGAAGATTGTTCTCAAGCTCTGCAATATAGTTCACGCGATCAAATGAAACTACGCCATTGGAGAGTTTTCCCTCGGCGACTATCCTTCCACCTTGATTTCCTTCAAATCCAACATATCCACCATTGATAGCTTTAATGTCGAATAGCAATGCTTTCATTCTCGTCATGTGCCTGGATGCTCCACTATCCAAAATCCACTTTGAAAGTACGGATCTTTGGAGCCCCTGCAAAATTCAGAAATTAGGTGAAAAGCTACCCAAGCCTTCTTGGTCTTGGGTTTTACAGGATAACCATCAAAAAAAGCATATTCAAACTCGTCAACATCATCAAAATCAAATTCATCATCTGTTTCAACAATGTTAATGTTTGAAAATTTCACTTTTTTCTTAGCTTTTACAGATTTGACATTATCGTTCTTGATTTCTTTTTTAATTTCTTTCACATTCTCACTAGTCTTTACCTGCTCGGACTTAGTGATTTCAGACTCTGATTCTTTTGTGTTGTTAGTCTTTACTAGCTCAGACTTAACAATACCAGATGTTGTTGACCTTTTCTTGGCAATCCAGGTTTGAGATTTGATATTAGCCTTTTTGATGTAAAACTTGTTTTCATTAGACCTAGAAGTTTCACCTTTTTCGAAAGTGGAATTTTCAAAAATATTTTCAGACTTTGGTTTAACTTCTGGTTTTGATTCATTTCGTTTCAAAATCTTTACACGTTTTACAAACACTGGTTGCTTTGGTTTAACAACATTAGAATCTCTTCTTCGAGGATAAGCAAGTTTTGATTTCGGACAATGTCGTGCCATATGACCAATTTCATTGCACTTGAAACATGTCCGATTATCAAGTGGATGTCCTTTAACAGGTGGTTTTACCCTACTAGAGGTTTTGGCACCACTTGTAACCTTGGCTTTATCTCGAAGTTCTTTCACCTTCTTGAACTCATCATTTGATTGCTTACCAATCAAATTCTCCTCATGAACTATATTTGTCCCATATACAAACTTCATGTTTTTGTTTTTATATTCATGAAATGGTGACGGTTTCTTTACAGATTCATCAGTTTCTTCTTCTAAACCCAACCCTGCTCTTCGGTTTTCCGGATGATCACCACCGTTTCTTTGGTAATTGTTTCTTTTAGGTTTGGAATAGAATTTTTGTTCATTGATTACCAATTCCTCTGATGTGACTTCCACGAGTTTAAAGAATTTATCAAGCAATTCTTCTTTCTCATTCTGAATCGGGAAGCTATCATCAAAGTATAGTCTATCCGAATCCTTAATTTTGTACATTACAATATTAGGATCGTCACTTAGACCATCTTCTGACAACTTATCGTCATTTTCAGATTGTGAATCAGAATTCTTTGAACTCGAGTTGGCGCTTTTGAAGCTGCCATCATCAGAATCACTTAAAACATTTTCAACCACTTTGTTAACCACGGTGTTATTATCATCATCAGATTTAGCATAGACTATATCAACGTTCTATGGCAACTCGTTTTTCTTTTCAGAAAGTAATTCAACATTGAGTGCCTTGTCCATCCCGTCAGCAGATTTAACACAATATTTCTCGCAAAGGGGTGGAGGAACATTGCTATATTCTTTGCCCGCTTTCTTTTTGGGTTTTTCTTCCGATGAGATTGTTGGAAGAATCTGATCGATAACATACGCGTCAGTGGTATAACTTCTTAACAATTGTCGAACTCTTTCAGTTTCAATTGTCATATCTTGAAGTTGTTGTTTGATTTCAGCAATGGTGTTGATATAAATGTTAATTGCTCTTTGTTTATCCATTACTGTACCACTCAACATTCTTATAATATCATGTTGTTCAGTGTTATATCTGTCGAGTCTGCCATAATCATTTTTCATTTTGTCATAGCTTCTTTCATTGTGCGTTAATCATATTTTAACAAATCGTTATGAACATTGTTTTCAGCGATGATCTTTGATTTTTCGGCACATTCGACACAAGGTTTAGTACATTTTGTACAAGGTTTCTCAACCTCTACAACTTGTACTTTAACAACTTCTTTCTCGATAACCTTTACCTCTAGACCTACCTTGGTTAGATTTGCCATTAAAGCTTTATCTGCCATGTCCTTAAGGTCTTCGACTTTTATTTCTTGAGTGACATCAATGATCACCTCATCCACCTTTTATCTTCAACCACTAGTTCTTTCGTGCTTCCATCGAAGTGACCTGCAAAACTATCACAAGAATTAGAGGGTAAAATTCCTTGTCTCTGCATATGGATATATTCCTCTTCTTCCTGTTTTTGATGCAAGTATTGTTCCAGAATAGCTTGTTCGAAAGCTGTTGCTTCTGCTGCTGCTGCTGCTGCTTCCTCTGCAGAATTATCTTCAATTATCTCTGCCATCAAAGCAACTCCGGTCTTTTTCCCAATGTAAGAATTCCAATCAAAACCATCATCTTATGTAGATGCAACCATGGCTTTCTCCGTGGTACTACTGTTTGGCTTTTCTTGGATCTCAATCTGAGTTTTCTTGTGGAAAGGTTTAAATTGAAGTGCCTTCTTGTAATATTCATTCGCTCCTCCGATAGGACTTTGATTTCCGGTTGCCTCGGTGTTCTTACACTCTCTTTTAAAATGTCCCTTCTGCCGACATCTAAAACACATGACTTTGGATTTGTCAAAACCCAATTTGTTGCTGGAGTTTCCTATGTCACGGCCTGTGAGTGCAACGAACTTTGTCACTCTCCAGATGATCGAAGCTAGGGACCATTTGATGTCCATTAGTTCGAGTTCTTCCTCATCAACCTGATCATAATCTTCTGCGGTCATCTTGGGGTTTCCGATCTTACCGGCAACAAGACATTCATAAGATTCTAAGACGATAGCGAGTAGTGACATATGTTGTTTTGCAACTTCTTCTGAAACAACATTGTTCAAATTCACTGCGATGTTGCTTTTGTAAATATTTGGATCAGAACTTTGCTGTTGGTTCTGATTTGCTTGACTTTGGAATGTTGAATTTCAACCAGTGCTCGAGTAAGAACTTTGTGGACTTTGGTCATACTGAGGCTATGAATGATTCTGGTTCTGTGGAGAAGAATTCATGTTTGCACTAAAAGCAGTTCCAATTTTTGGACTCGAAATGTTATCTTACATTCTGTTTTTGTAGTACAAACTGATGTCTTGAACTACATTAGCGTTCTTTGACTTCGCTATCTTCAGAAGCTCCATTTTGTGGCCTTCGAGTTTATCGATAAACGTTGACAAGTTGAAGAAATCCCACTTATCACTATTCTTCAGAACCATCAAATACATAGTCCATTCACCCTCTTGTAGTGCGTCAGCATGTTTGTCGATGTATTATTGTTCCGTCTTCTCAACATTGTGTCTTCGCATTTGCACTTGAGGTGACATAAACGCTCAATCATTTGCTTAATGGTCTCATTCATTAACATGCTGAAGATATCGAACTCTTTCAGAATGAGAGCCTTCTTGCTTTTGATCATTTCAGCACTGCCTTGGTATTACTTCTGTAACGACAACCAAAGCTCTCTTGCTGTAGTATACTCTGGTAGCAAGATCAGAATATCTTCTTTGACAAATTGTTGGATGAGACTGATCATCTTTTTCTCTGCAATGTATTCGTCTCTCTGAGCTGTCGAGTAGTTGTACTTCTCAAGAACTTGTTGATGCTCATCTACCGGAATAGTATAGCCTCTTTCAATTGACACCCAGCCAACGAAGTGCATGGCTTGAACCCAGTAGGTAAATTTCTCTTTCCATGCTTCGTATTCGTCCATGCTCATCAGCTTGGGCGGTTTGACGGTCGTTCCCATTTCGTTATCAAGATTCACTTGATTAATCACATTGGCATTTGACGAACTAGCTCTGGACATATAAGCTCTTAGTTGATCTTCCATTGTGAATCACGAAACATATACGCTGAAAAACTTTAAAAAACTTTGAAAACAATTAGTTCTACTACAAGTTCGGTCGAACTTGTAGTGACAAATGAAGAATTCTTGAATTTTCTAACAAGTTCGGTCGAACTTGTTAGGTTTTCTTTTAAAAATTTCGTTTATCTTCGGTCGAACTTATAACCCTAATTAAACAGATCTTCGAGCGAACTTGTTCAAAAGAACTTTGATGAAATACAAGTAAGTTCGGGCGAACTTACTTAAAATCTTCTTGATTTTACACAAGTTCGGTCGAACTTGATGTAAAATTAAAGAAAATTCAGTATCTTCGAGCGAACTTGAGTAAAACTTTCTCAAAAATCACCTAAGTTCAAGCGAACATAATAAAAAATCACTTGAAAAAGTGATGTTTTAGTACAAGTTCGCCGAACATGGCCAACAAGTTCGTTCCTGAGGGTTTTCAAAAACATGGTTTTTCCAAAATTTTGACATGAGTTCGGTTGAATTTGGTCTCCAATCTTTCAAGGGTTTATCTTTGTTGTATTTTACATGATCTATTCAAAATTCAAAAGATTTTGACCATGAATTCTTCATTTTGTGATCAAAAGTTTAAAGAAAAAGAAGAATGGAGTAGAAATAGAGGTGTTCTTGTCTTGATACTATCAAATCAGGGTGTTCTAGCTCTGATACCACTTGTAGGACCGATCCTTGATACTTAGGAACCAAAATTTGAGATCTAACGTCCATAATAGCGGACAATTATGTCGTGTTACCAATAGACAAGAATTAATCAGTTAATTGTCAATTTCATTGACTAAACATTCAGATTACAGACTGACAGAGCTTAGCCTCTACAATGCCAAAGCTACAAATGAGACACACAAGCTAGGTATTTAAAGCATAACAAGTTCGGCCATGGAGGATGCAAGTTCACCTGAACTTGCCTATGCAAGTTCGCCGAACATACATACATTACATGACTTATGACCGAACTTGGCTAAAACAATTCATAAATACTTCAAAACCTATCCTATTCAGCTCTATACAATACAGACTCGATATAAGACTAAGACATAGACATTATGCACCAAAACCAAAGAAAACATGAAGTTGTCTTTTAATTAAAGAAGTCTAAAGTCCGGAAGCATTCCTATGTACAACAAACTTGAATAATCGAAAACTGAAACATATGTGAAAACGAGACATCAACAAACAATGTTGGCGAGTACAAAGTTTTGTTAGCCAAGTTAATGGCAAAAGTTTAGGGTTACAATACCTCGACAACTGTAGGAGTCGTCTATTGAAAATGGACTCTTTAAAGCCAAGGAATGGCAAAAAGATTTAGCATTGCAATACATTAACTTGATTATGAAACTCGTGATAAAATAGTTTTGTATATGGCAACATGATTGATACTAAGGAATTTTTATGTCATTGAAAATTGTACTTTGTTCATTGTAATCTCCTTGAATTTGATCATAAAACTTGTGAGTGTGTTATTAGAAATCCAATAAAGGATTAATAACAACAATATTGAAAATTTGTCATAACTTTCGTGAGTATTATTAGAAACCAAATCAATGATTTAAAATAATACTTTGGTTATCCTTATAAGAATCTAACATATAAAAATATGAAAGAGTTCTATAAGGATTTGAATATTGTACTTTGAATCAATCAATACAAAATCCTAATGTGATTTGGATAACGCTACAAGAGTAATACAATAAGAACACTTATATATAGGAAGTACCAGCGGCGTATCCACCATGTTCTTATAGTATTACACTCGTTTCGTTATCTAGATCACAACTAATCACAATAACCACATAATCATCATCTTTGTCACATTGTCTTGTCATATACGTATTAAAGTACACATAATCCAATAAAGGACTACCAATTAGTACTTTAAACATCCCATGGGTAACTAACTATAAAGATAGATAGATGCGTTAGGGATATAGTTTAGTCACTTGTCTTGTCACATTGTCTTGTCAAATACGCATTAAAGTACATAGAACGCATTAAAGGACTACCAATTAGTACTTTAAACATCCTACAAGAATCTAACTATGATGATAGATAGATACTTTAGGGATTTAGTTTAGTCACTTGTCTTGTCACATTGTATCACAAAATCATAATCTTAATGGTGATTCGGTTAAAGCTACGAAGGGTAATACAGTAAGCACACTTATATATAGGAAGTACCAGCGGCGTATCCACCATGTCCTTATTATATTACTCTAGTTTCGTTATCTAAATCACCAACAATTATACACATAAACCATAACCATTGTCATGTAAAGTACTTCTTAGAAATCTTACTATAAGGATAGAAAGATTTAAGACTGTACTTAAAATATCCTACAAGAATCAATCCTTAAAGATAGAAAGATACTATAAGGATTTGTTTCGTGTCCCCAACTGTCATGTCTTGCGTAAAAGGAATATTACACAAAAATGCACTTATTAAACACATAATTGCCATACATTGTAAAAAATAGATTATACATATGAATCACCCCAAAAACATTTGAAAAACGTAAAAGAGGGGAGCTAAGTACTCACCTGGGATTGCGTATAGATCTTGTTCAAATGATATAACAAAGCTCATAGGATCAAGAGTTCAAGTGTCGAAGTGGTTCCGAGTGTATTTGATAACTACATGTTAGTGTGTCGAACTTGAAAACGAGAGATTGGATAGAATGAGGTATATAAAGCAAACAAGAGTGGAATCTTGTATATTATGGTTTATAATATCAAACATTCTGAATTGGAAGCATTTCAAAGAGTTTTGACTCGCTACGGCTTGCTAAAGTTGTTTACACCACTTTAACGGGTCATAAACGTAACTATGGGTTCGGGTGGTTAAATATGTCCTATGACAAGTCTAATATGCCAAAATTAGTTTATATATTTCGTATAATCAGCTTAGATGTCAAAACAATGCTCTTATATGTTCAAAACTAATTTAAGTGCAAAAAAGGTACATTGGCATTATAAGGAATACATATTCGACTTGTCACTTGACTAACCAAACGGTATGACCTTAAGGTATAACCTCAAAGGGTTATTCCCTATAATACTATGGTCATAATAATGGGCTTGGTCGGATCCTAAAGGTGACCAAACGGGTCGGATTCGAAAGTCAAAGCGGTAGTCAAGACCGCTCGACTTACAACCCTAAACAAGTACTAAACTAAAAGTGACGAGCTAGACATGTTAATCATGTCTAACTAAGTTTATAAAATTGATTTGGTATCAAGACAAAGGGTTTTGATACCCGAAAATAGTTATGTCGTATAATGCGCATTTGCGCATTATTGACCGAAACTTTGACTTGTCACTTCGACTAGTAAATGTGGTAATCAGTAGGCACGATCACTAAGGATCATAACCATCGTGATTACGATCACGTTGCAAAGTCCAATTGGCCTTTGACTTGACCAATTAATGGTGAAAACCGAAAGTCAAACAGTAAGCCAAACGGTTTGACTTTTAGCTCATATTAAGCTAACAAGGCTTAGTTAGAGCACTTACTTGCACTCAAGGAAGCCAAGATTACAAGAAAAATTCAAATGGGAGGCCTCCTAATAAGGTAGCAACTCCACTTAGTGTTTAGAGAGAAGAAAGATGGAAATGAGCAAGGAATTTGGTTGAAGATCAAGGGAATTTATAGTTGTTGGAGAGCTTTAAGATCATGCCACGTGTTGGGACATGTTCTAGGATGTTTCCAAGTGTTTAGTGAGGTGTCAAGACCCGAGAAAGTGTGGCAAAAACGAGTTATAGGTGTCAAGTCCGATGAACAAGAAGCTGCCAGGTAGCTGCTGTCACTGGGCATCCCCCGCGCATCGCGGGAGATCTTGGGGGGTCTCTCGCGTGGCGCCTGGGATTCCTAAGTTTCAGAATTTGCAGAACAGGTCCCTGCAGCTTAAAAGTTGTTTTTCGACGCATTTTGGCACTTTTAACGCTCGTTAACCCCATTTTTAAGCTTTACAAGGAAGATAAAGCATAGGGAACTTGAAATATGTCCAATATATTTCAGGTGTCGGTTCGTTTGGCCGTACGGTTGCGGTTTTTGGTTAATTACGACGAAAGTCGTAACGGACACGCAAATGACCGTAAATGCGTGGCGAACGATATTTTTGCATTCTAATCATTAAAATACAAGATTTTAATGATTAAAAAATTTTTGGATGTCCGTACATGTTCCGGATAGCGAAATACGCAAATTGGCATAGTTTCACAGAATTTGCAAAATAGCCCTTGAAGTTGCATAAAGGTGTTTTTGTCATTCCTAAGCCCTCAAAACTTATATATAAGTTATGTAAAGGGTTTTTAGGGTATGTGTAGCTTATTTCCTTTTTCCGGAGTGTGTGTTGCTACGAGAATCGGCAGACTTTCGTAGTTTGTCATAAATAGTGCCTGTGATCGAATATGCTTGATTTTGACATACCAAACCCTTTCAAAACTTATTTCTAAGTTATATAAAGGATATTTAGGGTATGTTTAGCTCGTGTCCTCCTCCCGGTGTGTATGTTGCATTAAACAGGTTACGTCAAGTATCGGTTATCGAAATGCCTTCAAAGAAAAAGTTTTTGAAAGCTCGAAATTTTGCACAAGGGTTACAGTCTCCCCTACTTTAGGAAATTTCATCCCGAAATTTATTCGAAGGAGACTGTAGAGTGTATTTGAAATGATTGAAAGATGAGCAAAGTGCTAGATTCCAAAAAAATGCGGAGCATTGTTTGGTGTTGGAAATTTGGGGGGGGGGGGGGAATTCAAAGAGTGAGTAAGGGTATTCAGGGTATCTTAAGGTATTTAAACCTTTTAGAACTCATGAATCTTTAAAGTGTCATCGAATGTATAAAAATTGTTTCATCGAGTGTGTAAAAATTGTTTTGTATGGCACTATGTTATACTAAGGCACTTAGTGTAAATCCATAGCAAACAAGGGGGTGTACATTCAAGCCTGGCCATACGTACACGGTTTCTAACGTCCCACGAGGTACATCCCATGTACCATGAGCATCTCATGCATAGGAGATGGGTCAACATACCTATGGCATCAAGGTCGTCACCTTTAACACCATAATATACTCCCGGTCGGCTCGAATAGAGTTAATGAATGTACACATCTCGTCCATTGCATTCAATAAACAGATAACAAATAATCACAAAATCACACGATGGTCCAATATAACATAAAACCCTTAAGTGACTCTGGTAACGTTCCAAAGAATAACACAATAAGAACACTTATATATAGGAAGTACCATCGGCGTATCCACCGTAGTCTTATTGCATCATACCCTTCCGGTTGCCTAATCATTCTATATTTATGCCACCATCTTAACAAGGTTTATTATGATTCTCATGTGTCGATTCCCGTAATTAAGTGTGCACCCATAATTACGTGTTTCGTCACATACATAGCTCCTCTTGTTAAGTAAAGGGAAACAGATAATAAGGTCGAAGTAACATCTAAAATTAAATAAACATCATCATAACACAACATCTATTCAATCGACTGTGTTTCATACTAGAAATGTTAACACTACTTGTTTTGCATCCAACAAAATTAGTAGCATGTATTTCATCCTAGTACAATATTAATATATGTTTCACACTAGTCATATAGATAGCATGCATCATATACTAAGAATGGATTATCACAACAATGTAAGTATGTCGTGAAAATGTTTTGAAATCATGTGCTAGGTATGCTAGGTTAACATACTAAGCGAAAAGGTATTTGTAATCATGTGCTATACATATTAGGTTAACAAACCATGTATGTAATATCATGAAAACAAAAGTAGTGGCGATAGTCACATAGTGTTCGTAGAAATTGTCGTGCGGACGTTGTATGAATGCATTAATGTGCAATCACAATATGCTAAATTGCGAGATTTGGTTCCTAAAGAACAGAATCCTCAAAGTTTGTAGTTGTAAACTACACTCTGTGTAATCACATTTGAATTTGTAAATAGAATACGAATAACAAGAATGAAGAAAAACATCTTGAAATTTATATTGTCATTTCAAATAATATTGGAATATGTTCATTGTTTTTGGTTGACAAAAAGAAAACGTAAAGGTTCAATGATCATGAGTGCTTGATCATCAACGTGAACCTCATTAACATTGAATACTCGTCCATAAGCTAAGTCAGCATTAGCAAGTCTAGGGCAGTTTCGCTTGAAATGATTTGGATCACCACAATTGAAACATGCTCCAGCTGGGTAGCGAAGACGAGTTTGGGTAGGGACTGCTTGGTTTTGGATACGACAGGTCGCAGCTAGATGTCCAAAAAGACCACATATTGTACACTGGCGGCATGGAGAATTTGTTGGGTGGTGATAGTTGCAACGATTACACCAAGGTTGCTTTCAACGATAAAATCCCTTAAAGGGTACCGAGTTTAGTGGAATTGGTGTGGCAATCGTAGAATTCTTTGAAGCCTTACGCTTCTTAGAACTTTTGGAAGGTTCACCCTTTGTTTCACTTGATTTCTCTTGTGTAGTTTGTTTCTTGTCTCCCTTTCGAAAAAGTTTCCCTTTTCTAACTTGGGAGTCAGTTAGGGTAGTGGCTAATCCTTAGTCTCCCTAAGAGTTGCGGGTTTGTTGCCAGTGACAATATCTTGAATTGGATCAGGTAAGCCATCAATGTATTTCTCAATGGCCTGATCAAGAGGTGTGACCATAGTGGGGCAGAGTAGGCTTAACTGTTCAAATCGGTCAGTGTAGGCACGGTTTTCCCCACTATCTTGTTTAAGGTGATAGAATTTGGTTTCAAGTAGTCTTATTTAAGATTCCTGAATTCTTCCCACGTTTGTGCCATAGGTACTTCTACACCTCTGTCTCTCATGACTCCATTCCACCAAGTGAGTGCTCTCTTTTGGAAAACACTCGTGGCGAACTCTACCTTGCGCTCATTAGGACACTAAACATGGCGAAATGTGCTTTCGATACTTTCAAACCATTGTAGGAGCCCAGTTGCTCCTTCAGACCCATTAAACTCGAGTGGTTTAGCTGAGTTGAATTGTTTGTAGTTACATGGCGTAGGAACATTGTTGTTGTTGTTATTGTAGTAGATTTGATTGAGTTGGGCCACGAGGTTTGGGAGTACAGCAGCTATTTGCTGAGCTATCATTGCCGCCATTTCAGCGTTCCTCGAGACGTCACGATGAGGAGACATCTCGAAGAGGTAGCTATAACAAAATACGTTAGATGTTGGAAAATTGTTATATATCTAAACACCATACTGATTTGAAAATCTCAGCTTGGTATTCGTTTCAAAATCGTGTTCTTGTACTCAGAAGAATGGTGTTGTGAATTTTGTTTCGAATTTTGTTTGAAATAAACTTTTGCTATACTCTTGGATGAGAAAATACAAACCAAGTTAATGGTTTGTGTTAAAAATTCTTTACTTTTGAAAATTAATTTTTAAGATTAAAAATATTTTTAATCGAAAATTTTTATTTTTTTAATATAAAGAAACTTCGTGTATAAATTTTGAGAACTCTTATCAAAATAAATAAAATTTTGAAAATTTGAAAAGCGAAATATAGTATTTGAAAACGAGGTAGTATTATAAAGTGTCGTGAGTTAAAAGTGAAATTTGTTTCGGATGGGTTGAATATTGTTGTAACATATTACCAAAGGTAACATGTCAGAGTAGTGTCATACGAGTAGTAGTGTTTAGGAATCGTTCGACTGATCAAGATAGATGGGTTTTCATAATGTTTCGAGAAGACATGCTTTAGCCTATAAGTGAACACTCACCCTAAGAGTTCCCAGGTAAGAGTGACTGGTCCGAAAATTCGGATTTGTACGAACACTCTAACCTTAGAAAGAAAACTCGGGGTATAGGCATTCACCCTTCCGGATTGCATGAGTTCACATTATTAAAACCCAAGATTTCGATGAAAATATTTGAGAGTAAAACATTTTGAGAAACCTTTTTGATATAATGTTTGAGATAAATAGGTCGAGAAACATTTTGTTGAGAGCGTTTGTGAAAACATTTTGAGAAGTATTAGAATGAAAATGTTGTTGAGAAAAATGTTTTGAGGAATACTTTGAGACAATAAGCCTAAGGATTTAGGATAAATCATCTAAGGATAGATAATTTGTAACTCATAGAATAATTGTGGCACGAGTAAGGATGAGGATTAGGATGGAGATCCTAAGTCGACTCATGTCCGGGCCCCTAGGAAGGTTATAGACTAGGTTAAAGGCATTCTAATAACCTAATTCCTTATAATCAGTGCTCTGATACCAATCTGTAAAACCCCGATCACGTAAAACAACAACACGCGGCGGAAATATCGAGGAGTCACGTTACAAATTGCTCAACCACAACTGATACTAAATTGTTTCACTATTATTAACATCGTTTTACAATACAAAGAAAACATGAAGTTGTCTTTTTATTAAAGAAGTCTAAAGTCCGGAAGCATTCCTATGTACAGCAAACTTGAAATCGAAACCTGAAACACATGTGAAAACGAGATATCAACAAACAATGTTGGCGAGTACAAAGTTTTGTTAGCCAAGTTAATGGCAAAGTTTAGGGTTGCAATACCTCGACAACTACAGGAGTCGTCTATTGAAAATGGACTCTTTAAAGCCAAGGAATGGCAAAAAGATTTAGCATTGCAATACATTAACTTGATTATGAAACTCGTGATAAAATAGTTTTGTATATGGCAACATGATTGATACTAAGGAATTTTTATGTCATTGAAAATTGTACTTTGTTCATTGTAATCGCCTTGAATTTGATCATAAAACTTGTGAGCGTGTTATTAGAAATCCAATCAAGGATTAATAACAACAATATTGAAAATTTGTCATAACTTTTGTGAGTATTATTAGAAATCAAATCAATAATTTAAAATAATACTTTGGTTATCCTTATAAGAATCTAACATATAAAAATATGAAAGAGTTCTATAAGGATTTGAATATTGTACTTTGAATCAATGAACACAAAATCCTAATGTGATTTGGATAACGCTACAAGAGTAATACAATAAGAACACTTATATATAGGAAGTACCAGCGGCGTATCCACCATGTTCTTATAGTATTACACTCGTTTCGTTATCTAGATCACAACTAATCACAATAACCACATAATCATCATCTTTGTCACATTGTCTTGTCATATACGTATTAAAGTACACATAATCCAATAAAGGACTACCAATTAGTACTTTAAACATCCCATGGGTAACTAACTATAAAGATAGATAGATGCATTATGGATATAGTTTAGTCACTTGTCTTGTCACATTGTCTTGTCAAATACGCATTAAAGTACATAGAATCCATTAAAGGACTACCAATTAGTACTTTAAACATCCTACAAGAATCTAACTATGAAGATAGATAGATACTTTAAGGATTTAGTTTAGTCACTTGTCTTGTCACATTGTATCACAAAATCATAATCTTAATGGTGATTCGGTTAAGGCTACGAAGGGTAATACGGTAAGCACACTTATATATAGGAAGTACCAGCGGTGTATCCACCATGTCCTTATTATATTACTCTAGTTTCGTTATCTAAATCACCAACAATTATACACATAAACCATAACCATTGTCATGTAAAGTACTTCTTAGAAATCTTACTATAAGGATAGAAAGATTTAAGACTGTACTTAAAATATCCTACAAGAATCAATCCATAAAGATAGAAAGATACTATAAGGATTTGTTTCATGTCCCCAACTGTCATGTCTTGCATAAAAGGAATATTACACAAAAATGCACTTATTAAACACATAATTGTCATACATTGTGAAAAATAGATTATACATATGAATCACCCCAAAAATATTTGAAAAACGTAAAAGAGGGGAGCTAAGTACTCGCCTGGGATTGCGTATAGACCTTTTCAAATGATATAACAAAGCTCAAAGGATCAAGAGTTCAAGTGTCGAAGTGGTTCCGAGTGTATTTGATAACTACATGTTAGTGTGTCGAACTTGAAAACGAGAGATTGGATAGAATGAGGTATATAAAGCAAACAAGAGTGGGATCTTGTATATTATGGTTTATAATATCAAACATTCTGAATTGGAAGCATTTCAAAGAGTTTTGACTCGCTACGGCTTACTAAAGTGGTTTACGCCACTTTAACGGGTCATAAACGTAACTATGGGTTCGGGTGGTTAATATGTCCAATGACAAGTCTAATATGCCAAAATTAGTTTATATATTTCGTATAATCAGTTTAGATGTCAAAACAATGCTCTTATATGTTCAAAACTAATTTAAGTGCAAAAAGGGTACTTTGGCATTATAAGGAATACATATTCGACTTGTCACTTGACTAACCAAACGGTATGACCTTAAGGTATAACCTCAAAGGTTATTCCCTATAATACTATGGTCATAATAATGGGCTTGGTCGGATCCTAAAGGTGACCAAACGGGTCGGATTCGAAAGTTAAAGCGGTAGTCAACACCGCTCGACTTACAACCCTAAACTAGTACAAAACTAAAAGTGACGAGCTAGACATGTTAATTATGTCTAACTAAGTTTATAAAACTGATTTGGTATCAAGACAAAGGGTTTTGATACCCGAAAATAGTTCCGTCGTATAATGCGCATTTGCGCATTATTGACCGAAACTTTGACTTGTCACTTCGACTAGTAAGCGTGGTAATCAGTAGGCACGATCGCTAAGGATCATAACCATAGTGATTACGATCACGTTGCAAAGTCCAATTGGACTTTGACTTGAACAATTAATGGTCAAAACTGAAAGTCAAACAGTAAGTTAAACTGTTTGACTTTTAGCTTATATTAAGCTAAAAGAATGAACAAGGCTTAGTTAGAGCACTTACTTACACTCAAAGAAGCCAAGATAACTAGAAAAACTCAGATGGGAGGCCTCCTAATAAGGTAGCAAATCCACTTAGAGTTTAGAGAGAGGAAAGATGGAAATGAGCAAGGAATTTGGTTGAAGATCAAGGGTATTTATAGTTGTTGGAGAGCTTTAAGATCATGCCAAGTGTTGGGACATGTTCTAGGATGTTTCCAAGTGTTTAGTGAGGTGTCAAGACCAGAGAAAGTGTGGCAAAAACGAGTTGTAGGTGTCAAGTCTGATGAACAAGAAGCTGCCAGGTAGCTGCTGTCACTGGGCATCCCCAGCGCGTCGCGGGAGATCTTGGGGGGTCTCTCGCGTGGCGCCTGGGATTCCTAAGTTTCAGAATTGGCAGAACAGGTCCTTGTAGCCTAAAACTTGTTTTTTGATGCTTTTTTGCTCTTTTAACACTCGTTAACCCCATTTTTAAGCTTTACAAGGAAGATAAAGCATAGGGAACTTGAAATTTGTCTAAATATATTTCAGGTGTCAGTTCGTTTGGTCGTACCGTTGCGGTTTTCGGTTAATTACGACGAAAGTGGTAACGGACGCGCAAATGACCGTACATGCGTGACGAACGATATTTTTGCAATCTAATCATTAAAATACAAGATTTTAATGATTACAAAAATTTTTGGATGTCCGTACATGTTCCGGATAGCGAGATACGCAAATTGGCATAGTTTCGCAGAATTTGCAAAATAGCCCATGAAGTTGCATAAAGGGTATTTAGGGTATGTGTAGCTTATGTCCTTGTTCCAGAGTGTGCGTTGCTACGAGAATCGGCAGACTTTTGTAGTTTGTCATAAATAGTCCCTGTGATCGAATATGCTTGATTTTGACATACCAAACCCTTTCAAAACTTATTTCTAAGTTATATAAAGGATATTTAGGGTATGTTTAGCTCGTGTCCTCATCCCGGTGTGTACGTTGCATTAAACGGGTTACGTTTAAGTATCGGTTATCGATATGCCTTCAAAGAAAAAGTTTTTGAAAGCTCAAAATTTCGCACAAGGGTTATAGTTGACTCGTCTATACCACCAAAAGGTGTCTTTAAATTAACAAACCACCAAAGGGTTTGTTAAAGTAAACAGTTTCGGTCGTTCCCCAAATTTTCCCATAAACACCGGGACCTTGGTAACGGGATTGTCAGTCCTATGGTACCATAACTTACTACTGGTCAGCTTGGCCAAAGCTAATGAATGTTATTCGTGTCATGTGGATAACGCACCAACAAGTTCGTTCACATTATTGAAATCGTCGTGTTTATATAAACCATAGCTTTTGAAATTTGAAAACTTGAAAACAATTTAGCACATATGAATCACCCCAAAAATATTTGATAACATAAAAGAGGGGAACTATGTACTCACTTGGGGTTGCAAAATAACCTTGAATCAAAGATTAAACAAGCTCAAACGTCCGAGAAATCAAGCGTGTCCTAAAATCGGATAACTATGTAAATGTCGGGACTTTAATCGGCGGATTGGATAGAATGAGGTCTTGTAAACCAAATGAGTGTTGGAACTCATATGAAATGGTTTAACAAAGTTAACATTCTGATTTGGAAAGATTCCTAAGTGCTTTTGACCCGTTATGACTCGTTAAGGTAGTTTATGCTACTTTAACGGATCATTTACGTAAATGCGTGTTCGGATGGTTAGATATGTGTTATGATAAGTCTTATATGCCAAAATAAGTTTAGTAATGTTATAACATCAGTGTATATGGCAAAACATTGGTTACATAGGCTTAAAATTGTTTTATGCGCAAAAAGGGCATTTTGGTCATTTATAAAGGCATAACTAGTGACTTAACATCATACTAACCAAATGACGCGACCATAAGATATAACCTCAGAGGGTTATTCCCTATACAACTATGATCAAATATATGTGTTTGGTCGGATCCTAAGATCGACCAAACGTCAGATTCGAAAGTCAAAGTGGTGGTCAAGACCGCTCGACTTACGAGCATAAATAAGCACTAAACTAAAAGAGAGGAGTTAGAAATGTCAAACATGTCTAATTAAGTTTATAAAAATGATTTGGTATCAAAACAAAGTGTTTTGATACCCGAAAATAGTTCCATCGTATAATGCGCCTTTTGCGCATTATTGACCGAAACTTTGACTCGTCACTGTGGCTAGTAACGTGGTAAATCAGTAGGTATGATCGCTAAGGATCATAACGATCGTGATTACGATCACGTTGCAAAGTTCAATTGAACTTTGATCTGACCAATTAATGGTCAAATCCAAAAGTCAAACAATGTTTGACTTTTATCTTGAAATATATAAAAGCAATGAAAATGACTAAGGATGAGATCTTACTTGTGTTTAGGAACACCCAAGATCTCAGAGAACTCAGTAGAAGGCCTCCAAAAGGATGGAAGCAAACTCCAAGAGTATGGGAGGAAGAAGAATGGAATGAGCAAAGAGAAATGGTGAAGATGAAGCCTATTTATACTAATCTTGGAGCTCCCATATCATGCCAAGTGTTGATTCAGGTGTTAAGGCATGGATTAGTGTCCCACCAGGTGTCTAATGTAGGTTAAAGGTGGCATAGATCGTGACTTGGTGGCCAAGGAAGTTAACAAGAAGCTGCCAGTTTGATTTTAAGAAGCTTCTGAGCTGGGGACCTCTTACGGACCGTATGGGGTTTTGCCTTACTGACCGTAAGGCCCTTGCAGGGGCAGAAGTTTAAAAAATTGGCATAAATGGCCCCTGAACTTGTTTTCGTCGCGTTTTGGCACTTTTAACACCCATTAACCCCATTTTTAAGCTCCATAAGGATGAATAAAATTAGAGAACTTGAAATATGTTCAGAAATGTCTCGGGTGTCGGTTCATTCGGTCGTACAGTTGCGGTATTTGGTTAATTACGACGGAAATCGTAACGAACGCGCAAATGACCGTAAACGCATAACGAATGATATTTTTTCATTCCAATCATTAAAATACCAGATTTTAATGTTTACAAAAATTTTTGGATGTGTGTACATGTTCCGGATAATGATATACGCGAATCAGCATAGTTTCACAGAATTTGCAAAATAGCCCTGAAGTTGCAAAAGCATGTTTTTGCCATACCGAAGCCCTCAAAACTTATTTCTAAGTTATGTAAAGGGTATTTAGGGTATGTTTATCTTATGTCATTGTTCCAGAGTGTACGTCGCGTTAAACTGATTACGTTTGCATAACAGTTTGCGATTTCACTTCCAGAAGTTGTTTAAGAGTTCGGAATCGTGCTAGAATTGAATACGTGCAAGTGTCATGATAAAAATACAAATATCGTAAATAAAACACAAAAATTTCATTGATTGATAATGCGTTCGGAATCGTTACACGATCGGATCACCATAAATGTCACAATATGTTGACGCAAAGATTCAATATGTTCAATAACTATCCATGAGAAACTCTTGAAAACCAAATTCAAAGATTTATCTCTTTGATCAGTGATATGAAAAACACACGACATGCCTCTGCAAAACTCAATCGTCAACAAAAAGCTGTTGAATGCTCTTCCAAGAAGCTAGGATACGAATGTAACTCTGATCAAAAGAACCACGTATTTGACTAGAATGATCCTTACAGAGCTTATATCTTTGCTTAAGTCCTATAAGATGGATGATATGCAAAGACTATACAATCACATATCAAGCTACAACAATGCAGGAAAACACTCATTGGTTTCTCAGCAAGGGGTTGGTTCTTTCCAGATGTTTCCTTCTACTGTTACAAACCCAAAAAATTACTTAAACACACCATCTACAGTTCTGGTTCCTACCAATCTTGGAACTTACCATCGTACTCTGGTTATTTTCCTACTATCTCAGCTCCAGTTCAACAAGTGAACCCAGTTTAGTCTGCACCTGTTCCTGCGCAAATCCATCCTGCCACTTCATCCACATCCAGTACTGCACCCAACTCCTCACCTTCTTTCACTATTTCTAAAGAAGTTGAAGAACAAATGTAACACCCCGACCGCGTAAAAACAACAAACCGCGACGGAAACATCAGGGAGTCACGTTAACAGATTGTTCCACAACCATGGCATTTAAAGTTTTGATATTATTGCATTAACATTGTTTACATTGTCTTGGAAATTAAACGGAAACAAACATAAGCATTAATATATTGTCTTTCTTGTTTTAAACTCGCTAAGGTCCGTATCCGATCCTACGTGATCCATGCATTGTAATTCGTCACACCTAAGCTCCCGAAACATAAGTGAAAACGAGTAAGCAAAAATATGCCGGCGAGTACATAGGTTTTGTGAGTATTTCAAATTCATGGCCTTGTATATGTTTTGCAATACCTCATCAAACCACTAGAGTCGATAATTAAAATCCGTGTATTAAAATCTCGTGGCCATAAATCTTGACTAGAACATTTCTTTTGTAAAACCGAGTAGTAAATCGATTAAAAAGCAAACTTTGTATGGTTTATATCTTTAATCAAAAATCATTACGTGTCATCGTTCAAAACCATTTCTTCAAGTGATTACGACAAGGCCACGATATGCAATACAATAAATGCACTTATATATAGGAAGTACCAACAGCGTATCCACCATGCTTTTATTATTTACACCCGTCGTGTTATCTAAATCACCTATCGTAAACGAATCGTTCAATCGTCCTTGTTATAAACCAATCGTTCAATCGTCCTTGTTATAAACTAATCGTTCAATCATACTTGTTATAAACAAATCATTCAATTGTCCTTGTTTTAAATTATGAAAAATTTTGGTCATTTTGGTGAATACATTCAAACCTGTGTTGACTTGTCTATACCACCAAAGGGTATCTTTAAATCGACTAACCAACCACCAAAGGGTTTGTTAAAATAAAGAGTTACGGTCATTCCCCAAAATACCCACCAAATTCCAGTGAATAGCCTATTATCGGGATTGTCAGTCCTATGGTACCATAACTTACTACTGGTCGGCTTGGGCAAAGTTAATGAATTTCATTCGTGTCATGGATACAACGCACCAACAAGTTCATTCACATTATTGAAATCGTCGTGTTTATATTAACCATAAACTTTATGTTTCAAAAACTTGAAAAGAATTTAGCACATATGAATTACCCCAAAATGTTTGCAAAATGTAAAAAGGAGGGGAACTATGTACTCACTTGGGATTACAAAGTAATGTTGAATCAAATATCAAACAAGCTCAAGAGTCCGAGAATTCAAACGTGTCCTAAAATCGAATAACTATGTAAATGTCGGGACTTTAATAGGCGGATCGGATAGAATGAGGTGTTGTAAACCAAATGAGTGTTGGAACTCATATGAAATGGTTTAACAAAGTCTACGTTCTGATTTAAAATGAAACCTAAGTGCTTTTGACCCGTTATGACTCCTTAAGGTAGTTTACGTTACTTTAACGTGTCCTTTGCGTTAATACATGTTCGGATAGATTGATATGTGTTATGATAAGTCTAATATGCCAAAATAAGTTTGATTAAGTTGTAAAATCATTTTATATGTCAAAACATTGGTCACATATGCTTAAAGTTGATTTATACGCAAAAAGGGCATTTTGGTCATTGTAACACCCCGACCGCGTAATAAAAACAACCCGCGACGGAAACGTCGGGGGGTCATGTTACAAATTGATTCAAACACATGGTAAATAAAGTTTGGTTTTATTGAACTTATAAATTACATCGTCTTTAGAATTCGAAACAAAATACAACAACTAATTTTCTTTTAAGCAAGCTAATGCCAGGGTCCATCCTATGTCTAGCATACTTGATCATGCATTAGTACCTGAAACATATGTGAAAATAAAGTCAACATTGAATGCTGGCGAGTAACATAGGTTTTGTGGTCACGACTCATGGCTTTTGAATATTGAAATATATTTAATCAACTTTAACACAGTTGATATTTTAAATAAATCTTTGTAGCTATGAATCTTTGACAAAAATGTTTCTTTGTAAAATCATATGAGAAATCATTAGATTTAAAAGAAAAATTGTATGGTTTACTTAGAAACCATTTGTGACTTTGTATAAACCAACCAAATGTCTTGTATTGTATAAATCAACCAAATGTCTTGTACTGTATGAACATATATCTTTGTATAAACCAAATGTCTTGTTGTGTATATAAAACAATTTTCCTTTTTGTATAAACCAGGTGTGGTTTGTTGGCGAATACATCAAGGCCTTGTTAATTGTCGGACAAACCTTTATAAATAAAGGTCTGTCAAATGTGTTGCACAGTTTCTGTCATTCCTAGAGGAAACTTCCAAATGTAGGTCCGTACAGGATCGTTCCGGTCCTAATTTGGCAAACTTAAGGTTAACGTGCGGAATCCGTTTGCATTGGCGACATTGGATGCTAGTTCTTTAATGTTTAATCACTGTTTCATTTATTAGTAGACGTTACAGATCCTAAAAACACTTGGACAGAGCTTCGCCTCTGTCGTGACAAAATATCTGAATCCTACAAATGAAACATCAAAGCACCTGTTTATATGAATCACAAGTTCGCTTGGGGAGTGCAAGTTCGGACGAACTTGCTTAGTCAAGTTCGCCGAACTTGACTATAACATCACAATCTCAAGCGAACTTGGCTATAAACTTTAATAAACTTCGCCATTTCG
The DNA here is from genome assembly GCA_947069175.1 of Scalesia atractyloides. Lineage (NCBI taxonomy): Eukaryota > Viridiplantae > Streptophyta > Magnoliopsida > Asterales > Asteraceae > Scalesia > Scalesia atractyloides. Next base: position 21,714,085 of record CAMTDV010000010.1, read on the forward strand.
CTTCAAAATACAGACTCAATATTATGACATAGGCAACAGACATATGCATCAACAGACTCCCCCTTGGATGTTGCCGTAGTCATCATTCTTCAATTAAGTTCCTGAGTCTTTAATGTTCTCTTGATCTTTATACTTTAACTTCCTTGATCTTCATAGCATCTACAATCCTTTTCTCTCTTCTTATCGAGCTTGTCTTGATAAAACTTCAATCACCATGCTCCTTGTTGCTTTGAGATTTCTAGTATCTTCAATCATTCAAATAAAACATTTCAGATTCAAACTTTGAAATTTCAAAAACATTTCAAATTTTAATCTTCTATCAGTTTTTAAACCCTCTCAGTTAATCAAGTCCAAATTAATGACCTTGAATATCTGATTTATGTATCAAGTTCAACTTAATGATCTTGATTAAACATTTTGACACTAAACTGACACATTTATTCAAATGTAAGTTTCAACTTAATGAACTTTTAAACTTTTCAGATCAATTTTCAAAAGTTTTTAAAATTTGTTCAGCAACTCTAGACTTTGAAAATCAGTTTTTCATCATCAGCGGTCGAACCTAAAAGATAATATAATCTTTTTGTTTTATGAAATGAATATCAAATACTAAGTATGTACAAACATATTTACAGGAATATTTTTTGTTGAGTTTGTGTTAAAGGATTATATCAGTTATTTAAGACATATCACAAGTACCATTGACCTCTTCATGACACTAAGTTTTAAACAAATTTACCTAGATTATTGATATGTTTGTCCTTTTAAACTTCAACACATTTCTCAATTGTTCCAAGATACGTTATGTAGAATTAAGAAACTTGACTTAACTATGGTTCCCATCTCAGAATATACTACCGCATCAAGATTCCCTAGATTTCATCTTACAGGTGAGTATAGCGTCGTTGATATCTGTATCTGGATTGTGCGAGACCATGAGAGCTCAGGTTAGTACCACCGTACCGACAGAGAGATGAAGGCTCGACTTATAAGGTAGTGTTTCAAAATGGAATCTTTTTGTACTGCAATTGTAGTATCTTTCGATATTTTCAATTGACTGTAGTTTTAGGGTTGTTGTTTTTTTTACAAAAGCATTATAGAAGTTCTAGGCTATTGCTTCCGCAAAATCAGAATAACTTGTATAATACCCTAGATATCAACTATCTATAAAGACCTCGTATCTCAGAATCAGGCAATCTCTCAAATGAAATTTCGGAGTACTAAGTCCATATATCCGAGAGATGTTAGTCCACAAGTTTAAACAGTTGTAAAATTTAGTTTATATCCCGGAAATAATCTACTGAACGTGTAAAGCCTATTGAGACATCCACAGTAAGACTTGTTTATCACTTTTTAAACTTACAAATCCTTAGCATACTGTGATAGTCTACTGATGTACTATCATTTCCTTTTATCCACAAAACTCTTTTTACCTTTTTCAATGTTTTTGTACCTTTTGCATTTAATATGTTTTTGGATTTTCTGAAAAATTTTTCTCCCCCTAAAATTAAAAAACATATTTTTGGATTTTTATTTATAGAAAAACATTGACCAACCGATGAGAATCACTTCAATTCTCCATCCATTATTGCTTCACAATTTCTTTTAAATCCTCTCCCCCTCATGATGACAAAAACGTTGACACCTTTATGTTTATAACAATTTACTGAACATGAATTTTTGTCTTGTTCAACAGTGAGGGTTCTGTGAAATTTTTCAAATTTTCTTCAAAAATTTGTAAAATTTTCAAGTAGACATTATTAAAACATGTTTTCGAAAAATTTTCTCCAAAAATTTTCAAAAAATGTAAAATAAACATTGTTGGAACATCTTTTTTTAAAAAAATGGCCTTTTTATATATAACATGATAACCCGGCCCATCTTCAATGTGTGCCATAGAACTCCATTCTAAGTAATTTGTGTTCATCTCAGAAGTTCCTATACAAAAATTCAAACGCTTAGTTGAATAGTGACACCCAAGCCTTTGCAGTCTTAGGCGTTGTTTCTCAACCTTAATTTTGATTTTCTTTACACAATCAGGTTTATTTTAGACTTTCTCAAGATTCGAAAAATCCTCTAAACTTTCAATTTTCACTGATTGTATAAATTCTTATTCTTTTTCCAACCATTATTGATTTTTCGTTAAAGCTGTCTTGAAATACAATGTAGAAACTTTTTGTTCATTACTATTCGAGGATTCACTAGTTTCAAAATTTGAAAACTTAGTAATAACTGGTTTTTCCTTGTTTGTAGTTTCTATACATTGTTTCAAAACCTGAGTTGATACTCCAGAATTTTTGTTATCAATATGAGCAGGTTTAGGATTAATTTGTAGATATTTTTTAGCAATGTGTCCAGTTAAACCACATTTATGACACACCCTGTTATCATATCGATCTTTTCTATCAAACCATACACTCAAATCATAACACTGATTTGACGTATGGTAGCCATTTTTCCTATTTCTTCTGTACCTTTGATTTGACGTTGAAGCACTGCGGTCTGACCTGCACCACTTAATCTCAAATTTTTGTGAGTTTTGTTTTTCAAATTTGTTTGTATTTTTATAATGATTGGATGATCATATCGAAGAACTTTTATTTTTGTTTTGAAAACTTGTAAAACTTTGTTTTTGTTCTTCTTTCTGCTTAGAAGGTTTTTGCATTGAGCATTCACCTTTTTCAGAAGATTGTAGAACAGTTTCTTGAAATTTTTCTTTTAGTTTTAAAAATATTTCATGTTGATCATTTTTAGGTCTTTGATCATTGATATCATCATCACAATCTTTAATTATGACATCGTCATAATTTGTAACAATGTGACTTATTGGAATTTTCTTTTTATTATCATTGATCAGTTTAGGACATATCTAATCTAACATTAAAGATGAAGTCACAAAACCTTTCAATTGCTTTTCTAAATCATTAATTTTATTTATTGCAATCTCAGCATCTTGTTCAAGTTTTCTAATTTTTTCAAGATGCGAGTTTATTATATTTTGTTTTTCCAAAACATTTTTATTTAAAACAGATTTATCATTTTCTAAAATTTTTATATGACTTTGAAAGTATTTTACATTTTGTAATTTTTTATTTTCTAAAATTTTTATTTTATTTTCAAAATTATTTTCATTTTCCTTTAACTTTTTATTTTCTAATCACAAACAATCCAAATCTTTCAAAAGTTTGACATTAATAGATCTGGATTTTTGACAATTTGAGCACACAAATTCAGTACACTTCGTGCAAGGTTTTTCAACCTCCACAATTTGCACCTTTACCACTTCCTTATCAACAACCTTTACCTCTGACTTTACCTTCTTGCTTTTAATCATCTCAGCACATTCCAGATATTTAGCACGTAGAGCATTCCATCGCTTTTCTCGTATCACATTCTAGTAGCAGAATCAAGATATTTTCTTTCATCGACTGCTGTATCAGACTAATCATTTTCTTTTCAGCAAAATACTCATTCTTCTGTTGAGTAGAATACTTGCACTTCTCTAGATTATTCTGATTCTCATATCTTGGAACTACATATCCTGTTTCGATCGCAACCCAACTGGAAAAGTGCATAGCTTGGACCCGCTCTCAAATTTTTCTTTCCAAACTTCATACTCATCTATATTCATCAACATTGGCGGCTTCACGGACCCCATTTCGTTTTCCAAACTAATCTGTCGTTAAAAAACGCTTGAAAATTTATTAGCAATCTGACAAGTTTGCGAAAATTTGACTTCTTAATCGACAATTTAAACGTGTCGGTTTGCTAAAAACGTTTTATATTTTTTGGAAAACTGTTTTTACCAGATTAGAGCCCTAAACTCGTCTCGTCGATACGAATCTAACGATATATAATGTCCGAGACGTTTTTCTGAATTTTCATGCTACTTAACAAGTTCGAGCGAACTTGTCACAACTACTTAACAAGTTCGAGCGAACTTGTGTTGAGATGTTATGAAAAATAGCAAGTTCGAGCGAACTTATGTGAATTTTCAAGAGAGAGCAAGTTCGGGCGAACTTGTATAGACTTTCAACAAATTTTTATCAAGTTCGGGCGAACTTGACTAAAAATGATGAAAAAACGGTCAAGTTCAAGCGAACTTGAGTAAAAACCTTGAAAAATCAGTCAAGTTCGGGCGAACTTGATGAAGAATTTGATTTTTTCAGTCAAGTTCGAGCGAACTTGATGTTAAGTTCGAGCGAAGTGGTGATTTCAAACATGGTTTTTTTAATTTTTCGGCATGAATTCGTTTGTTTTAAGCTCTGATCTTTTCAAGGGTTTTACTATTATGGATTTTACGTATTATACTTGAAAATCAGTCCATTTTGTCTGTGAATTGTCCAATAAAAGTTAAAAATGAAAGAAATGAGTAGAAGATGAGATGTTCTATGTCCGATGTCTTCAAATTTGGCCAATCCTGCTCTGATACCAATTGTAGGTCTGTTGTACGGATCATTCCGGTCCTAATTTAGCAAACCTAAGGTAAACGTGCGGAATTCGTTTGCATAGGCGACACTGGATAATAGATCTTTAATGTTTAATCACTATTTCATTGATTAGTAGACATTACAGATCCTGGAAACACTTGGACAGAGCTTCGCCTCTGTCGTGACAAAATATCTGAATCCTACAAATGAAACATCAAAGCACCTATTTATAGGAATTACAAGTTCGCTAGGGGAGTTCAAGTTCGGACGAACTTGCTTAGTCAAGTTCGGCCGAACTTGACTATAACATCACAATCTCAAGCGAACTTTGCTATAAACTTTAATAAACTTCGACATTTCGCTTCTAAATACAGACTAGATATTATACGATGTCATAGGCAACAAACATATGCATCAACACCAAACAAACCTTGGAAGTGAGAATGGGGTTGTCAATCCTATGGTACCATAACATACTATCGGTCGACGTGATCAAAGTTAATGAATGTATCATTGCTATGTTCAACGACCACCAAGTTTCGTACAATGTAAAGCATGTTGTGTATATAAATCATATGTAAATAATTTTCGTAAACATGTTTTGAAAGGTAGTTTAGCACATATGAATCATTCCAGAATATTTAGAAAACGGAAAAGAAGGGAACTATGTACTCACCTGTAGCTTTAGGGTTTCTAACTTAAAGCTTCCTGGTGCAAATCCTGAGTTCCTAATAATAATACAATGCATCACGTGTTAGTAAAATAACCCCAGTCACTTTAGCCGTACTACACGAGACAGAACCCCAACGGACTTAGTCAGGCAGAGCCTTGACATGCGTTGGTGGGTCCTAAATCAATCGGGTAGGGTGGCCATTCTACAGGAGATAGATCCCCAACGGACTTAGTCAGGCAGAGCCTTGACAAGGTCATTACATTGAACTTGAACAATTAAAACGTTTTTGAAAAGATTGAAGTGAAGATTAAAGTTTGAAATGTTGATGGTTCAAAATTTCAAAACAGTGAATCTGAAATGTTTATTTGAATGTCAGAATTTATTTGGACTGGTAGTAAAGTTTGAAGGGGAGCTGGATAAAACATTGTCCAAAGATTTCAGAAAGCTCAAAGCTAGGGGGAGTGGGGAGTTTGAAGACTAAAGCTTAAAGCTAGGGGGAGCATGTTGATTAAAAGTTTTATCAAGACAAAGCTCAAGAAAAAGGAAGAGGATATAAAGATCAAGATGTTAAAGTTTATACAAGAACTAAAGATCGAAAGACTCAGAAGATTTTAAAAGCCAAAATGACTGCGGCAACATCCAAGGGGGAGTATGTTGGTGCATATGTCTGTTGCCTACGTCATTATGTATCGAGTCTGAGTGAATAAGGCTTAATTTGTTAGAAACAAGGCGTATTTATGTAATGTTTAGGCTAAGTTCGCCCATGAAATCATGTGAGAAGGCAAGTTCGGGTGAACTTAACCCAAGTTCAACCCCAAGTTCGGGCGAACTTATTCCTTTTCACTGAAATTCCCCCTCAAATCCGGAATTTTCAGTATTTAACAAATGCGGAATTTACTTTAAGGCCCATCGGTAGTCTTTAACCCTAATGATCACCAAATTTCTTTGGTATCAATGACTACCCTCTCATCTTCAACCATCTCTAACCTCATCATCTCAGCCTCTCCCTAAGGCCTCCGACGGTGTCCCCGAATAGTCAGTATCGGACGTTAAAATTTCGAAAAAATATCTATCACCAAATTTTTTCAGGACACCCATCTCATCAAACCGAGCAATAAATATTTCTAAAAAATTTCTATCACCAATTTATTATTTTTTAGGCATTGGACCAAGTTTGGGCGAACTTGGTCACCCATCACCAAGTTCGGGCGAACTTGGTCTCCCAACACACAAGTTTGGGCGAACTTGATCAAGTTTGGGCGAACTTGATCAAGTTCGGGCGAACTTGATCAAACATGATACAAGTTTGGGTGAACTTATGCTTATTTTCAATAAAAATCAGTCAAGTTCGGGCGAACTTGATGAAAAATCCTGGAAATCCTTGTCAAGTTCGGGCGAACTTAATCTCCCAAATCAACCTATTTTCACATTTTTCGATCCAAAATCCTCATTTATTCGAATTTCGAGATGATTCCACCATAGATCTGGTCGAAAATGGTTTTCTAACAATCCTATCCATTCAATTTTAGATTTTGTCCGTGGATTGTATGTTTATTTGACGATTTATGTCTAAAACCCCTCCTAATGTCCATAAATGTCCAAATTCATGAGCGTAGGTGATAACCGTAGCTCTGATACCAATTGAAGGTCTGTGATCAGGTGGTTCTAGAAGGAAGTTAGTGGATAAACGTAAACCGATTCGGTAGAATGTTATTACAGAAAGGAGTAGAAGTAGAATGCAGCGGAAGTCTTCATTAATACCGAAAGCGTATACATCTTTATGAGTCTAGTGTCGGAGTTCCTTGAGAGAATCCGGCAGCACCTTCCCATAGGGATGCCAAAAACTTAAATGACAAATGAACACACACCACCTATTTATAGGGAAAGAGCCAAGTTCGCTTGACATGTGCATATGAGGTTAAGTTCGGGTGAACTTATCTATCATATGACAAGTTCAGCCGAACTTGTCATATGATAGACAAGTTGGAGAGAACTTGACCTCCACAGGTCAAGTTCGAGCAAACTTGACCTCCACAGGTCAAGTTCGAGCGAACTTGTTCCCTTTTACACTAAAATCTCTGTATTTCGGTCGTGTGTTCGATTCTAACGTATACAATATTCAACACACGCTCTATCTAGCCTATTCGACAAGTGACAAACACCAGGTGCACCAACACAAGTAAACCAGAAGGACACTGATGTTCGGCTTTCACCTTAAGACAAGTAAGGCATTTAGAAATGTACAAAGCCATGTCTTTCTTCACACCCGGCCACCAATACTGAGTATGAAGATCCTTGTACATTTGTCTGCCCTGGATGAATTGAATAACGAGACTTATGAGCTTCATCCATTATTAAGGTGCGAAGATTATCTAGACTTGGAACCCACAAACGGTTCAGATAATAAGATAACCCATTGTCTTTTGTTTCTAGCTGAAGCTCGAGATGGTGCGGCAATTCATCACCTAGTTTGTCTTCTGTGACACAAGTGCGTTGAGCCTCAAGAATACGTGTCTGGATATCAGATCGAACCTTAACATAATGCAGCTTGACATGTTCCTTATGACTTAATGCATCGGCTACCACATTCGCCTTACCAGGATGGTAACGAATTTCGCAGTCATAGTCATTCAGAAGCTCGACCCAACGTCGTTGCCTCATGTTTAGTTCTTTCTGATTGAAGATGTGTTGAAGACTTTTGTGGTCTGTGAAAATCACACATTTTGTACCGTAAAGGTAATGTCCTCCCCACCTTGTTTTAATTCTCGTCCTCAAGATTCACTTGAATAGGTGTGGTTACTTTCTTTGCATTTCTTACTCTAGCTCCCATGTATATTCTGGTCCTCTCTTGGAATCCATTTTTCTTTTACCAGAACTAATCTCTTGCGCTTGAGATTCTTGATCTTTCTATCTTCAATCTGAATGGGTTTCTCAACAAATTTTTGTTTCTCATTTACCTCTACATCTTGAAGGGGTATCACCAATGATTTGTCTGCTAGACATTTCTTGAGATTGCATATATGAAATACGTCATGTATTCCTGCTATTTCCTCTGGCAATTGTAGCTGATAGGCTACTGGCCCTATTCGTTTGACAATTTTAAAAGGTACAACATACCTTGGGCTTAGTTTTCCTTTCTTGCCGAATCTTACAACTCCTTCCCAGGGTGAGACTTTTAACAGCACTTTATCTCTGACTTGAAATTCAAAGGGTATACGTCTGTTATCTGCATAACTCTTTTGGCGATCTTGAGCCACTTTCAGTCTTTCCTTGACTTGAATGATCTTGTCAGTTGTTTCTTGCACAATTTCAGGACCTGATAGTTGCTTTTCTCCAATCTCTGCCCAGCATACTGGAGTTCGACATTTCCGCCCGTAGAGGGCTTCAAATGATGCAGCATTGATGCTGGTATGATAGCTGTTGTTGTAGGAAAATTCTATCAAAGGCAAATGTTCATCCCAATTGCCTCCGAAATCAATTACACAAGCTCTAAGCATGTCTGCCATTGTTTGAATTGTCCTTTCACTTTGACCGTCTGTTTGAGGATGATATGTCGTACTCAGATTTAGTCTTGTTCCCATTGCTTTTTGGAAACTTGTCTAGAAATGAGAGGTAAAACGGTTATCCCTGTCAGATACAATGGATAAAGGAATTCCATGTAATGCAACTATTTCATTTACATATAATTTAGCTAATTGTTCCATACCGAACGTTTCCTTCATCGGTAAGAAATGAGCAGATTTGGTTAACCTGTCTACAATCACCCAGATTGTATCATTACCTTTTCGTGTCCTGGGTAGTTTGGTAACAAAGTCCATTGTTATTAATTCCCATTTCCAAATTGGCATTTCTAATTGTTGCAACAGTCCTGAAGATTTCTGATGTTCAGCTTTAACCTATGAACATGTTAGGCATTTGGCAACGTAGCTTGCTACATCTTTTTTCATTCCTATCCACCAGAAATTCTTTCTCAAGTCTTTATACATCTTATCACTTCTAGGATGCATTGTATACTTAGTCTTATGGGCTTCCTCTAGTATTTGCTTTCGTAGATCTCCTTGGATAGGGATCCAAATTCTGTTTTTATGGAATCTCCAAATTCCATCTGTTCCTTTCTCTAATTCTTTAATCATTCCTTTTAATCCTTCAGCATCGTCCTTGATTGCTGTTTCCTGTGTCTGTTTAATTTGCTCATTTAAATCTATCTGCAGGTTTATTCTAAGAGAGCGTACTCTTTTTGGCTTCTCATGATACTTTCGACTTAAAGCATCAGCTACTACGTTAGCTTTTCCTGCATGATACTGGATATCATAATCATAATCACTAAGGATTTCCATCCATCGCCTCTGTCTCATGTTTAATTATCTTTGTCCAAAGACACGCTACAAACTTACTACCGTAAAGATAGTGTCTCCATATCTTAAGGGCAAAAATTATTGCTCCTAATTCTAGATCATGGGTTGTGTAATTTTCTTCATGCTTCTTGAGTTGTCTAGAGGCATAATCAATAACCTTTTGACGTTGCATCAACAAACATCCATAAGCTAACTTAGACGCATCAAATAAACTACGAAGTCTTCAGTTCCTTTTGGCAAAGCGAGTATTAGTGCGTTGGTTAACTTTTGCTTCAAAATCCTGAATGCTTCTTCCTGCTTTGGTCCCCATTCAAACTTAACCGATTTGCAAGTAGCTTGGTTAACAGGATGGCTATTCTAGAAAAATCTTGAATAAAACGTCGATAATATCCTGCCAATCCAAGAAAACTTCTTATTTCCGTGGGTGATTCTGGAACCTTCGATTTGGTAATCTCTTCCATCTTTGTGGGATCCACATGAATTCCTTCGTGATCCACCAGATGTCCAAGGAATTGTACTTCTTGTAACCAGAATTCGCATTTTGAGAATTTTGCATTAAGCTTTTCTTTCCTCAACAATGTTAGGAGTATATGCAAATGCTCTGCGTGATCTTCCTCACTTTTAGAGTAAATTAGATTATCATCTATAAAAACAATTATGAATTTATCTAGGTATGGTTTACATATCATGTTCATCATGTCCATAAATGTAGCTAGGGCATTGGTTAAACCAAATGGCATGACAGTAAATTCATAATGACCGTACCTTGTTCGGAAAGCTGTTTTAGGAATGTCCACTTCCTATACTTTCAACTGATGATATCCTGAACGTAAGTCGATCTTAGAAAAGAATCAGTCTCCTTGGAATTGATCAAACAGATCATCGATTCTCGGTAGTGGGTACCGATTTCTAATTGTAACCTTATTCAATTCTCGGTAGTCAATGCACATACGCATTGATCCGTCTTTCTTCTTAACAAAAACACCGGCGCTCCCCCTGGCGATGAGCTGGGTTGTATGAAACCTTTCTCTAGTAATTCGTCCAGTTGTTTCTTCAATTCTTGCGTCTCCGTCGGTGCTAGGCGATAGGGTGCTTTGGCAATCGGTGCCGTTCCTGGTATTAGGTGAATTCTAAATTCAACCTCTCGATCTGGTGGTAATCAAGGCAACTCTACCGGAAAGACATCTGAGAAATTAGATATTACAGGAATATCTTTTAATTCTTTTCCTTTAGTGTTAATGATTACGGAAATCATATACACTATTCCTCCTTTCCGTGCATAGCTTGCAACTTTCATCACAGAGATGAACTTTGTTGATCTTGTCGACTTATCTCCTTTAATTGTGATTTTTTCACCAGATGGCACATTTACTTCTACAGACTTTTGATCACACATTATTCGTGCCTGATTGGCTACCAACCAATCCATTCCTAACACGACATCAAATCCGGCAAGATCCATTGGAAAAAGGTTAGCGGAAAATTATTATTTAAAATTCCTACCTTTGCTCCTTGAAAGATTTTGCTTATTTGGATAGAAGATCCATTTACCGTCTCCACCAGACAGTTTTGGTGAAGTTTAGTTAATGGTTAATTAAGAAATTGCAAAAGGAAGTATTTATGAAACTTTGGTTTGCACCAGAGTCAAATAATACTTTTGCATAAACATCATTAACTAAAAACGTACCGGCAATCACATCCGGAATCATCTTTGCTTCTTCCGCGGTCAGCACGAATGCTTTGGCAGTCTTCTTGGGTCCTTTGGCTGTCTTTGCTTTATCGGTTGCTGCTAAAGCTAGTTTCAGGCAGTTAGTTCTAATATGACCAGCTTCCCCGCAATGGTAGCATAGCCCATTGCTAACTTTCTTTCTGTAGTCTTTTTCCTTATGCCCTGGAAATTTGCAAAAATTGCAGTATGTAGAGCATTTCCCGAATGTCTCCTTTTGCAGTACTTACACGGAGGTGAGGAAGAACTTGCCTCTTTCCCACGGTTGGAATTTCCATAACATAGTTCCTGGGTGATCTTTTGAGCTAGGTTCCTTTTCTGGTTTTCTTCTTGCTTACGTATCAATTCATCTGTCAAGGTGTTTGCTAGCTCTACTGCTTCTTCTATGGTTTGTGGTCGAGCTGCTTTGACTACATGTCTGATCTCACCGATTAATCCCCAGATGTAACGGGAGATTAATATTGGTTCTGGTAAGGCCAGGGTTGGTACAATCCTTGCATATTCACAGAATGTGGTAGTATATTCTCTGCAATTTACCCCAGTCATTATATGATTTAGGAATTTATTAGCAATCTGCTCTTTTTCATTAAGAGGGCAGAATTTCCTTTCAACTATTTCCTTAAAGTTGTTCCATTCCATATTGTAAACTCTGTCATTTCCTTTGGACTGAAGGATGGTGTTCCACCACTCTAAAGCTGCATCTTTAAAAAGATTAGAAGCATACATGACTTTATCTTCCTTGGCACATTTACTTATCTTGAGGACGACTTCTGTCTTTTCTAACTAGCGCAAGGCTGAAATAGCTCCTTCATTACCTGAGTATTCTATCGATTTGCATGATAAGAATTCTTTATAAGAACAACCATATGAGATGGTTCTTCTTCTTTTTGGAATTGGAGCTTGGATTAATAGATCAGGATTTCCATTCATGCTGTGATTAGATTCAGGGGGTACACGTTTATTTCGGTTTATGGAATCATTATTTCCTACCTTTTTAATGGTGTCGATAATATAGGGCATAACATCTATGATTCCTTGGGCCACTATGTGTTCGATAGCACTTTTATTCATTTGATTCCCGTTATTATCGTTATTCTGGGTTTCCTGATTTACTTTGTCTGACATTTGAATTATAAACATTTAGCAGGTATTAATATCACAAAATAATTTAAATAATAATTATACCAACACAGTGAACCAAAATCGTCGAGCTTTGCGACTTTTACTCTTTCATACATATGCAGCTAGTACAAGCATAACTAGAATTCAAATATTACTAGCCTATGCATCGATATATTTATATAAGTGATATTACCTTTTTTTACGTTACAAAAAACACACACATATATATATTATATATTAGGTTGTGGCTTTCTTAAAACTATATTTCTCGCTCGTCATACTTCCAGACGAGCTTTTCTCCGATGTGGCGAATTCGGTTTCCTCCCTCCACCAATTCATCTCCATGTTGGCGGACTTCTTCCACATGTTCCCTGGGTAGTATTGGGGCTGGCACTGGTTCAGGGTAAGGTGGAACTGGTTCTTCATATGGGATTGGGTTTTCTAGCAGGTTCTGAATTGCCTAGTTTTTAGCCCACCATCGATCTAAAGGGTTTGGTGCTGGAATTCTAGGTATCTCATTGGGGTCAAAGGCTGGTATTGGAAATTGATTTTCCTGGTCTGTTCTAGGTTTATGGGTTGGTTAGGAAATAAGGGAAGCAACGGTGGTTCTTGATTTACTACTTAATTGAAATTAGGTTCTCCTTCTACATTCCCAAACATGTGAAAATTTGCTAGCTGCCTATCCAATTCTTCCTCCCACAAGGGTCTACCTTCCGGGTTTCGGGTGTTTCTCTCAGTTCTAGCTGCTATGGCTCCTTGTTGAGCTTGTCTCAATCTTTTCCTTTTCTATACTTTGGCTCTACTAAACCAGTTACTCTTTTTAGGGGGAAAAGGTTCTACAGATTTGGGTTTGAAAACAAAAGCATCTTCAAAATCAGCGATGTAGTCGGTGGTAGGTTGGGATGTTCCTTCATCCATCAGAGAATGAGGTAGGTGACGATAAGCATCAGAAGTACCCTGATCACTCATTCTATAAACTAAAGAAGTTAGTAAAATAATACCAAATAATATATATGTGGATATATATAAAGTCGCGGATATTTTCTAACATATTTGTTTAAAATTTAGGTATTTCAAAAGAACACCTAAATGGCTTAAACCAGTGGCATAGCTCTGATACCACTTTCTGTTGCAACCCCCGACCCCACCCCGGGAGCGGGGGCCGAGAGACACAGAGCTGGTGGTACAGGATCGCAGTTAGAAAATAAATATCAGAGTTTCAAAACACCCAACTTTTATATTAAACAAATGGGGTAAAACCCGTGTTTCCATTACAATACATATTTTTAGGCACAGACCCTAATTTATGGAAAACAAAAACTCCTTTTTATTTAGGTAAATTTTATAGCCACTTTTCTAAGCCTTCAGTGCTCTCCAGCTAGCTTCACATTAAGTTACCTGAAACGCATTTTAAAAAGATTTTATCAGCAAGAAATACTGGCGAATCCATCTCAGTTTTATCAAAACAAGTGATTATACTTTACAGTTATTGAGGAGCATCCGCATTTACAATGTTTATATCCACATAATTACTTAATAGGTACTGTCAATCCTGACTTGTGTGTCACATTACTTTGGGCCCTGTCACCCAATAGTAACGGTTCCTGTCACATTCCCGTGACTTTGGACTTGCAACGTATACCAAACCCCAACATACCGGCAGTAATTGTAGAATACATATACTCAATCACTGTTAAGCATAATTAAAACATTCAAGGTTTTGGTAATACATTTTGACTTACAAAAAGATTTACAAAAAGAGAATGTACTCGCCTTGAACACTTAAGTATTCCTACGGAGTTCCTGGTGAGAGTTCTTGATTACTTCCTGGGATTTCTATTAAAACATGCACATCTGTTAGTAAGTTAACCCAAGTGACTTTAACCATACAACACTCGACAGAACTCCAACGAACGTAGTCGGGCAGAGCCTAGACATGCGTTGGCGATTCTAGATCGATTGGGTAGGGTGTCCATACAACACTCGACAGAACTCCAACGAACGTAGTCAGGCAGAGCCTAGACATGCGTTGGCGATTCTAGATCGATTGGGTGATCGGGGGTTAAGTTACTTACAGCGGTCAGCGCTTCGCAGGTTTAGGGGTTTAGGGGGTGTTTATCAGAAAAGTGGGGATACGAGAGAGTACAATCAGAGAATTTCGATCGAATGTGAGCACTAGAATTCATCCCAGAGTTCTCTATTTATACCAGAATTTGACCTCCCCCGCGCGTCGCGCGGGGATCTGGGTTACCTCTCGCGTGGCGCATGAGGTGCCTAGCTAGGCTAGGTTAGCCTGGTCACAAGTGTAGAGTTGCCAGATGGTGCGAAACGGTGACACGTCACCTTGACACCTCCCGCGCGTAGCGACAGAGACAGGTGTCTCTGGCGTGTGGCGCCTGGACTGTCTTAGTGGACCTGTCTCGTTTCGTATGCCGCGTCTCAATTTGCGTGTCCGGTTTTACGTTTCGGCTAATTTCGGGATGTTTTGGAGAGTTGTTACATCTACAAGGTCGTAACTCCTTAGTATAATTGCCCCGCAACTCCTGGCCTACTACGTACTTGTATCTACAACTCGATCTTTGAAAATACGTCAGTTTACACTGGTAAATACAATCAACCGACTCCTTTTAAAAGTCTTTTTGAAATGGTTTTAGGTGCACTGGGCACGTTTTATAAATAACTTGGGATAGTTCAATTGACCTTGTATACAGATTTACATGTCCGTCTTTTACATATGGGCCCCAATACAGAAACCGAGACATGATCGACTTACACACCACTTCTGAACTTTCACACAGAAAGCGGATAATAATAATAGCAATTACCGATGTATGCCTACACCATTGCTTAAGTTGTGGCCACTAACACTTTAGTGAGTCAAGGATATCCCAGACACGGTAAAGCCCACCCCCAATGTTTTAGTTTCAGACAAAACAGATTAAAACCGGGTTATGTATTTGGGTTAATAATCACAACTGGATAAAACATGATTTCCATACCCGACCAAGCGGTAATAGTTTACCGTATCCCAAGCCCGTATAGGGAAAATAAGTTAAATGTATTTACCTGAGCTAGGTCTTCAGAAAAGTCGCAACTCAGCCGCAAATCAAGAAAATAGGTACAGGCACAATCTACCGGAAGGCGTTTAGTCTTGAGTGTTGGTATTATTAACAAAATTAGAATGCTAACGGGCCCTTAGTTGAGTCTTAAACTCGAACCGACTAGTCTTACGTTAAAACAAAATGGTACGATACGCTAGATTAAGCGGTGACCGGAATAGGATGTTAATTATGCCCAACAAGTATAATGACTTGTATAATATGGGTATACCAATAACATTTAGGATTTGAATAAATAAATGACAAGGTTAAACCCGTTTCGGCTAAATTACGTAAACTAGTCACGTATGCTTAATTGTAAGCGTATAAGCGAAACCGGGTAACCGAAAGAGTCTAAAGCAAGTTCCATATAAAATACATTTAAAATATGTTAAGAAATCAGTTGGTTTACAAAATATAGGCCGGTAATGTATTTAAAATCGAATTATGCCTTATAAGGGCATTTTGGTCATTTTGTAATTTATAAAAGAGGTTTATAAAGAATTTGACGTCAAAGTTCATAATTTTCTGTAAAAATATTTAGTTTATGATGTTATAACAGTAGGATATCAAATATATGTGTGTTTGATAGTTTTAAACTAAACTATGTCCCGTAGGGGCATGTTAGTAATTTCACACATAGCTTTGAAGCCATAATTGGGATTCTTAGTTTGGAACTTGTACTTACTGTAAAATTATTGAAATTAAGTTTATAAATCAGTAGGTAGCAAGTCTTGGCTCATAATTATGGTTTTAAACCATACTATGCGCCGAAAAGGCGTAGAAGTCGATAATTGCCGTTAAACGCGATGTTTAAGGTAAACTGAAGTTATGATCATTTTTATACTATCAAAATATGTCATTTATCATATTATATCAGTAGATAAAAGGCTTGACTATAAAAAGTTTGATTAAAGTCTTTTTATGCGAAAAGGGTAATTTGGTCATAAACCGACATTTAACGAGTCTTAGGCTTTCATTCAGTTTGTAGTCTGAATAAGCATCCCAATATGTCCTACTTATCATATTACATCAGTAGGTATTTCATTTTTGTGATAAAACAGTGTTCTATTTATCTAAAACGCCGAAAGGGCACTTTAGTCATTTAAAAGTATGTATTATGCCTTCTTATCAAAATTTAGTTTATGATCAGATTCTTGACATCATTATAATCCACTTATGTTTACAAATAAGTTTATAACATATTTTTATATGCATGGATGTTTAAAACCTTGACTTGTACAAAAAGGGCCTTTTTGCAAAAGTTTAAGCAATTTAGCGGAACTTGTATAATGGCTCGGATTGTTAAGGAATCAAGTAGTATTACTTTAGTAAGTTATACTATACTTAAACATGATCTTAAATGACCTATAATCAGTAACTTAACTAGCTAAATCGGGTCAAAAATGAAAGTCAAAGCAGAAAGGAAAGCTTCGAGGTGGCCAGGAGCTCCTCAGTATGTTGCAACACATAAAAATGCTCACCTTAAAGCCATGGAGGATTTAGGAGAGTTTTCTAGGTGTTATAGGACGTCAACAAGTGTCCATGGACGTGGCAAGATGAGGGAAAAGGTGAATATAGCGACAAGAAGTGGCAGAACATGGTTCTGTCATGTTTCTGTTCGCTGGCAGGTCCTTGCGGACCGTATGGGTTTGGCCATGCGGTCCGTAAGGACCTCTGGCGCCCACATGTTCAGAAAATTGAAAAATTTCCCCTTTTTCATTTTTAGCCCCTCAACTTCTATTCCCTAACATAATAACGAATATAAATTATCGTTTCAACGACTTTGATCCCTCCTGCTTAACCATATGGCACACGAGAATTACCGGGACATGTGTCGGAACTTAATTGGACGTAAAAACACGTAGTGTTACATCCTCACCCCCTTAAAATAAATCTCGACCTCGAAATTTTTAATTAAATAAATATGGGTATTTTTGCCGCATAACGGACTCGACTTCCCAAGTATAATCGGGACCTCGACGAGCGTCCCATTTAACCATTACAATCGACACCTGCTTCTTGCGAAGCTTCTTGACCAGTCGATCTTCAATCACCACTGGTGTCTCGATGAACCGTAGGTTCTCATCAATTTGCACATCATCATGTGGCATAGCCAGTGATTCGTCAGCTAAACACTTCTTTAGATTTGAGATGTGAAACACATCGTGTATTCCGCTGAACCTTTCAGGCAGTTTGAGCTTATATGCTATGGATCCAGCACGTTCTATAATCTCAAACGGTCCAATGTACCTTGGGCTCAACTTTCCCTTCTTACCAAAACGCATAACGCCTTTCCAAGGCGACACCTTCAATAGTACTTTCTCCCCCACTTGGAACTGAAGAGGCTTACGCCTCTTATCTGCATAACTTTTCTACCAATCCCTGGCAGCTTTGAGACGATCTAGAATCTACAGAATTCTATTTGTCGTTTCCAGAACAATCTCTAGTCCTGTCGGTTGAGCTTCGCCAACTTGTGCCCAGCAAACGAGCGTTCTGCATTTTCTTCGTGTGGTAGCTGTTATTGTAGGAAAATTCTATCAAAGTTAAGTGACTATCCCAACTACCACCTAAATCAATCACGCATGCACGTAACATATCCTCCAATGTTTGTATCGTGCTTTCGGTCTGTCCATCCGTCTGCGGATGATAGGCCATACTGAAGTTCAATCGCATGCCCAAAGCTTGCGGAAAGCTTTTCCAGAAGTAAGAGGTGTACCTTGTGTCCTTATCGAACACAATGGATACCGGCTGTAACCCTTGTGCAAAATTTCACGCTTTCAAAAAACTTTTTCTTTGAAGGCATTTCAATAACCGATACTTAAACGTAACCCGTTTAACACAACTTACACACTGGGATGAGGACACGAGCTACACATACCCTAAATATCCTTTATATAACTTAGAAATTAGTTTTGAAAGGTATGATATGTCAAAAACAAGCCTATTCGATCACGGGGACTATTTATGACAAACTACAAAAGTCTGCCGATTCTCGTAGCGACACACACTTTGACCAAGGATATAACCTACACATACCCTAAATACCCTTTACATAACTTTGATATTAGTTTCGAGGGTTTAGGAATGACAAAAACACCTTTATGCAACTTCAGGGGCTATTTTGTAAATTTTGTGAAACTATGCCAATTAACGTATTTCACTATCCAGAACATGTACGGACATCCAAATATTTTTACCATCATTAAAATCTTGTATTTTAATGATTGGAATGCAAAAATATCATTCGTCATGCATTTACGGTCATTTGCATGTCCGTTACGACTTTCGTCGTAATTAACTGAAAACCACAACCGTACGACCAAACAAACCGACACCCGAAATATTTTTGGATACATTTCAAGTTTCCTAAGCTTTATCGTCCTTATAAAGCTTAAAAATCAGGTTAACGGGTGTTAGAAATGCTAAAACGCTACAAAACATGTGCAGGGGCCTGTTCTGCCATTTTTGAAAGTTTGGCTGCCCAGCCCCCACCGTAAGCTACCCCCCCACCGTAGCCTACATTGGTTCCTGGGGACAGCAAGCTGTTTTCATGGCAGCCAGCTGTTTTTCTTTGCTTGAAGCCCAACAACTCGAAATTTCCAGCTTGTTTCCTTCATTTGACAAGTGTTAGAACCTCCCTTGATCATTGCCACCTCATGGAACACTTGCAATGATCTTGTGGCGTCCAAAAACACTATAAATAGCAAGACATTTTCACCATTTCAACTTGCTCATTTCTCATTTTCTTCTCCCACTCTCTTGGAGCTTGCTTCCATCTTTTGGAGGCCTCCTACTGAGTTTTCTTAAGCTCTTCAAGTGTTTTTCAACAGTAAGTGCTCTCTCTTAGTGTTATTTATTTCTTTCAGCTATTTTTTAGCTAAAAGTCAAACAATTGACTTTCTGTTTAACTATTGGTTCTGACCATAATTGGTCAAAGCAAAGTTCAATTGAACTTTGCAACGTGATCGTAATCACGAAGGTTATGATCCCTAGCGATTGCACCTTCTGATTACCACGTTTACTAGTCGAAGTGACGAGTCAAAGTTTCGGTCAAAGATGCGCATTATGTGCATTTTACGATGGAACTATTTTCGGGTATCAAAACGACAAGTTTTGATACCAAAGCACTTTTAGTTTAGTACTTGTTTAGGGTCGTAAGTCGAGCGGTCTTGACTACCGCTTTGACTTTGGAATCCGACCCATTTGGTCACCTTTAGGACCCGACCAACCCCATTATTATGACCATAGTATTATAGAAAATAACACTCTGAGGTTATACCTTAAGGTCATACCATTTGGTTAGTCAAATGACAAGTCGAATATGTATTCCTTGTTATGCCGAAAATACCCTTTTTGCACTTAAATTAATTTTGAACATATAAGAGTATTGTTTTGACAGCTAAACTGATTATACAACTTATATAAACTAATTTTGGAATATTAGACTTATCATTGGATATATTTAACCACCAGAACCCATAGTTACGTTTATGACCCGTTAAAGTGGCGTAATCCACTTTAGCAAGCCGTAGCGAGTCAAAACACTTTGAAATGATTCCAATTCAGAATGTTTGATATTATAAACCATAATATACAAGATCCAACTCTTGTTTGGTTTATATACCTCATTCTATGCAATCTCTCGTTTTCAAGTTCGGCACACTAACATGTAGTTATAAGATACACTAGGAACCACTTCGACACTTGAACTCTTGATCCGTTGAGCTTTGTTATATCATTTAAATAAGATCTATACGCAATCCCAGGCGAGTACATTGCTCCCCCTCTTTCACGTTTTCCAAATGTTTTGGGTGATTCATATGTGTAACTGATTTTTCTCAAATATATGGCATGTCTGTGTTTACTAAGTGCTTTTTGTGTATTATTCCCGTTATGCAAACACAACGATTAATGATATGAACCAAATCCACGTAGGATCTATCTATCTTTATAGTAGATTCTTATTGGATATTCGAAGTATAGTCTTAAATCTTTCTATCTTCATAGTAAGATTTCAAAGAAGTACTTTGCACGACGATGATTATAGTTTGTGGGTAGAAATTGTTGGTGATTTAGATAGCAGAACTAGAGTAATACAGTAAGAGCATGGTGGATACGCCGCTGGTACTTCCTATATATAAGTGTGCTTATTGTATTACCCTTCGTAGCCTTATCTGAATCACCATTAGGAATTAGGAAATTTGTGATACAATGATTCACTGTGACCAAACCAAATCCCGTAGAATCTATCTATCTTTATAGTTAGATCTTTGTGGGATGTTTAAAGTGCTAAATTGATGTCCTTGAGTGGATTCTTTGTGTACTTTAATGCGTATGTTATGCTTCAATGTTAACAAACCAAATCCTCGTAGCATCTATCTATTTTCATATGTTAGATTCTTAGAAGGATATCTAAAGTACTATTATAAATCATTGATTTGATTTCCAATAGTACTCATACGAGTTATGACGGATTTCAGTATTGTTATTGTTAATCCTTGATTGGATTTCTAATAACATACTCACAAGTTTATTACCAATTTCAATATGTTTTCAAAGATCAAAGTCCAATTTTCAAAGGCATAAAAATTACTTAGTAATAATCGTAATGCCGTATACAAAACTCTTTTGCACAAGTTTCACAATCAAGTTAATGTATTGCAATGCTAACCCTTTTCGCCAATCTTTGGCTTCAAAACGTCGATTTATAAATGACAACTCTCATAGCTGTCAAAGTATTGCAATACAAAACCTTTTGCCATTTATTTGGCCAACAAAACTATGTACTCGCCAACATTTTTGTTGATGTCTCTTTTTCAAATATGTTTCAGGTTTCGATTATTCAAGCATGCTGCACATAGGAATGCATCCGGGTTTTAGACCTCTTTAAATCAAAAGACAATGTCATGTATTCTTGTATTGTAAAACAATGTTAACAATAATAAAACACTTTAATACCAGTAGATTTGAGCTATTTGTAGCGTGACTCCCGATATTTCCGTCGCGTCTTGTTGTATTACGCGATTAGGGTGTTACACCGGCACACCATGTAAGGATACAAATTCATCCACGTACAACTTTGCAAGCTTATCAGAGGTAAAAGTTTCCTTGATAGGCAGAAAGTGAGCAAACTTAGTCAACCTATCCATGATTACCCAAATGGTATCGTTGCCGCGATTGGTTCTGGGTAACTTGGTGATAAAATCCATAGTTACACATTATTACTTCCAAGTAGGAATTTCCAGTTGTTGCAGTAGTTCTGACGGCTTTTGGTGTTCAGCCTTAAGCCATTAACTTGTGAACACGTTAGACACTTGACCACATAAGCACCTATATCTCTCTTCAAACACATCCACCAGAAATTGGGTTTCAAATCCTTATACATCTTATCACCTCCCGGGTGAACAAAATATCTCGAATTGTGAGCTTCCTGGAGAATTAATTCTCTCAACCCTCCAAAAACTGGAATCCAAACCCGATCATTAAGTCTACGAATTCCGTCACTTCTAGTTGTCAATTGCTCAACGGTTTTGCCCAATCCTTCACTTGGAAGATTAGCCTCTAACAAGGCTTGCTTCTGCGCATCTAGGATCTTTTCATTCAAGTTATTCCTCACCTCCATTCTTTTGGCGTTAACCCGAATGGGTTTAACCCTTTCTTTGTGACTTAAGGCATCGGCAACCACATTTGCCTTGCCTTGATGATAGCGGATCTCGCAATCATAATCATTGAGCATTTCCATCCACTGACGTTGTCGCATATTCAAGTCCTTCTGGTTGAATAAATGTTGGAGGCTTTTATGATACGTGTATATAATACACTTTGTCCGGTATAAATAGTGTCTCCAAAGTTTGAGTGCAAACACCACAGCACCTAACTCTAGATCGTGCTTGGTGTAATTCCTTTCATGTATTTTCAACTGTCTTGATGCGTAAGCGATTACTTTACCTCCCTGCATAAGCACACAGCCCATCCCTGTGTGTGATGCGTCACAATAAACCACAAAATCTTCTATTCCTTCAGGTAAAGCTAGCACAGGAGCGTTGCTTAGCTTCTGCTTCAAAACTTCAAAAGCTTCCTGCTGTATTGTACCCCAATTGAACTTAACATCCTTGCGGGTCAGTGTGGTTAATGGAGTAGCTATCCTTGAAAGGTTCTCGATAAATCTCCTATAGTAGCCTACCAAACCCAAAAAGCTACGGATCTCCGATGGAGTTTTAGGAGCTTGCCAATTCATAACTGCTTTGACCTTGGCGGGGTCTACTTGAATTCCACGTTCACTGACGACATATCCTAGTAACTGGACTTCACGTAACCAAAATTCACATTTTGAAAACTTTGCATAAAGCTTCTCTCGTGTTAACAACTCTAGTATACATTTCAAATGTTTCTCATGGTCAGCTTGACTACGAGAATAGATAAGTATGTCGTCAGATGAAGGCAATGACAAACTTATCCAAGTACGGTTTGCTGACTCTATTCATCAAATCCATAAAGGCCGCGGGTTCATTCGTGAGCCCAAAAAGCATCACTAAGAACTCGTAGTGTCCATATCTTGTTCTAAAGGCTGTCTTCGGAACATCTTCTGTACGAACCTTGAGCTGATGATATTCGGACCTCGAATAGTAGCTTGCTCCTTGGAGTTGATCAAATAGATCACCGATCCTGGGTAATGGGTAGCGATTTTTGATTCTTAGCTTGTTCAACTGACGGTAATCATTGCACATTTGCATTGAACCATCTTTCTTCTTTACAAACAAGATTGGAGCTCCCTAAGTGAAAAGCTTGGTTGAATAAAACCCTTTCCTAAAAGTTCTTCAAGTTGTGTCTTTACTTCTTTCATTTCTGTTGGCGCTAAACGATACAGAGCTCTAGCGACAGGAGCTGCTCCAGGTATAATATCAATTCTAAATTCCATTTGCCAGTCCGGGGGTAGAACTTGAGTCTCCCAAGGGGCGAACTTGAGTCTCCCAAGGGGCGAACTTGATTGTCTATAAATACCTAGCTAGCCTCCCTCATTTGTAACTTTGGCATTTTGGGGGCGAAGCTCTGTCAGTTTGTACTATTGACGTTTGATCAATAAAACTGATGATTAACTGATTAATTCTTGTCTATTGGTAAACACGATGTAATATTTCCGCTATTATGGACGTTAGATATAAAATTTAAGTTCCTTAGCATCGAGGATCAGTCCTACAAGTGGTATTAGAGCTAGAACAGCCTGATTTGATAGTATCAAGACAAGAACACTTCTATTTCATCTCCATTCTTCTATTTTTCTTAACTTTTCATCAAAAATGAAGAATTCACGCTCAAAATCTTTTCAATTTTGAATATATCATGTAAAATACAACAAAGATAAACCCTTGAAAGATTGGAGACCAAAATCAATCGAATTGATGTCAAAATTTTGAAAAAACATGTTTTCAAAAATCTTGTTCATCGAACTTGTTAGCCAAGTTCGGCTGAACTTGTGCTAAAAACTCACTTTTTTCAGTGATTTTTTACCAAGTTCGCTCGAACTTGAGGTGTTTTCAAGAAAATTTTGCCAAGTTCGCTCTAACTTGAGTGAATTTTTGAAGAAAATTGGTTAACTTCGCTCGAAGTTGCTAGATTTTTATTGAATTTTTATCAAATTAGACAGAACTTGATAAATTTCAAAGATTTTTTGCTAAGGTCGCCTGAACTTGCTAGTTTCTCATCAAAGTCATTTGCTAAGTTCGCTCGAACTTACAAAATCTTTACATCATCCATCAACTAGTTCGAACGAGGTTACTAAAAGGAAAATTTTCAAATCCATATTCACAAGTTCGACAGAACTTGTGAATAATCTCTGAATTCTTCATTTCAACTACAAGTTCGACCGAACTTGTAGTAGAACTAATATTTTCAAAAGTTTTTGAGTATTTTCAGTGTACACGTCTCGTTATTCATGATGGATGATATTCAAAGAGCTTTTATGTCTTGAGCTAGTTCGTCAAATGCCAACGTGATCCATCAAGTCAATCTTGATAACGAGATGGGCACGACTGTTAAACCGCCCAAGCTAATGAGCATGGACGAATATGAAGCATGGAAAGAGAAATTTACATTTTAGGTTCAAGCCATGAACTTTGCAGGCTAGGTATCGATAGAAAGAGGTTACACTGTTCCGGTGGATGAACATCAGCAAGTTCTGGAAAAAGTACAACTACACGACTGTACAGAAAGACGAATACATTGCTGAGAAAAAGATGATCAGTCTTATCCAACAATCCGTCAAAGAAGATATTCTCGTTTTGCTACCGGAATACACAACTGCAAGAGATCTCTGGCTCTCACTTCTGAAGGTCCGTGATAAGGCGGTTCTAGACGGAAGTTAATGGATATACGTAAACCAATTCAGTAGAATGTTATTACAGAAAGGAGTAGAAACAAAATGCAGCGGAAGTCTTCATTCATACCAATAGAGTATACATCTTTATAAGTCCAGCTGCCGGAGTTCCTGGAGAGAATCCGGCAACACCTCCCCGTAGGGATGCCAAAAACTTAAATGACAAATGAACAACACACCTATATATAGGGAGACAAGTTCGCTGGAGTGTATGGAAGTTCGGGCGAACATGACCTATCAAGTTTGGCCGAACTTGACTTCCTAAGAACATCTTGAGCGAACTTGGCCTGCATTAGTCAAGTTTGGGCGAACTTGACTAAAGGCACATCAAGTTTGGGCGAACTTGACCAATACAGGTCAAGTTCGAGCGAACTTGTTCCCTTTTACACTGAAATCTCCGTATTTCGGTCATGTGTTTGATTCTAACCTTTACAATATTCAACACACACTCTATCTAGCCTATTCGACAAGTGATGAACACAATAGTGCATCAACAACTTCAAAAGAAGTGTCAAGGAAGCGCGAAGATGATCAAGAGCAAGAAGGCGCTCATTATGAAAGAGTTCGATATCTTCAACATGCTGAAGGGTGAGACCATGAAGCAGATGATTGAACGCTTCTGTCATCTTAAAGTCCAAATGCGAAGACACGTTCTCGAGAAGACGGAACAAGAGTACATCGACAAGCTTGTTGACGCTCTACCAGATGGAGAATGGACTACTTATCTAATGGTTCTGAAGGAAAGCGATAAATGGGAATTCTTCAAGCTGTCAACATTTATCGATAAACTCGAAGGCCATGAAATGGAACTCTTGAAGATTGCAAAGTCAAAGAATGCTAATGTTGTTCAAGACGTTGGTTTGTACTACAAGAGTTGAATGCAAGATAACATCTCAAGTTCAAAGATTCAGATAGCATTCAATGCAAGTGTGAATTCTTCGAACAATTCACAGCAGATTCAGAATCAGTCATATCCTCAATATGATTAAAGTCCACAATCTTCATTCTTAAGTACTGGTTCAAATTCATCTTATCAAAATCAAGCAAATCAGAATCAACAAACAACTTCTGATTCGAATGTGCACAAGTGCAACATCGCAGTGAATTTGAACAATGTTGTTTCAGAATAAGTCGCTAAATAGCATATGTCACTTCTTGCCACTATTCTGGAGTCAACGAAAGTCTTGTAACTGGTAAAATTGGAAATCCCGAAATGACGGCAGAAGATTATGACCAAGTGGACGAAGAAGAACTCGAGTTGATGGATACCAAGTGGTGTTTAGCATCTATCATTCGAAGGGTCAGAAAGTTTGTTGCTCTCACTGGCTGAGATATCGGAAATTCAAGCAACAAACTAGGTTTTGACAAGACGAACGTCACGTGCTTCAGATGTCGCCAAAATGGACATTTCAAGAGAGAGTGCAAAAATCCTGAAGCAACGGGAAATCAAAGTCCATTCGGAGGAGGCAACGAGTATTACAAGAAGTCACTTCAGTACAAGCCTTTCCCGAAGAAGACTCAGGTTGAAATTCAAGAGAAACCGAATAGTAGTAACACTAAGAAAGCTATGGTTGCATCAAACAAAGATGACGGTTTTGACTAGAATTCTTAAATCGGTAAAAAGACCGGAGTTGCATTAATGGTTAAAATTGTTGAAGATACTTCTGCAGAAGAAGTAGCGGCTTTGGAGAATATTCTGCTAGAACTATATCTGCAACAACACCATGAAGAAGAGGAGTATATCTACTTGCAGAAGCAAGGAATTTTATCTACTAATTCTTGTGAAAATTTTCCAGGTCACTTTGATGGAAGTTCTCAGGAGCAAGTTCCCGAGAAGATATCAACTGATGAAGTGGTCATTAATGTTACTCAAGAAGTTAATGCCGAAAACCTCAAGGATATTGCCGACAAAGCGTTGATGGCAAACCTAACTAAGGTAGGTCCAGAGGTAAATGAAGTTGTCCAAGTACAAGTTGTAGAGGTTGAGAAACCTTGTACAAAATGTACCGAACCATGTTCTGAATGTGCTGAAAAATCAAAGATCATCGCTAAAAACAATGTGCATAATGAACTTTTGAAATATGATTATCGCACAATGAAGGAAGCGTATGACAAAATGACAGTTTTCCGATTCAGAACGTGATGGAAGAACTGTTAGACAAATTCTTTAAACTCGTGGAATTCTCATCAGATGATCTGGAGATCAATGAAAAGAAATTCTATTCCAAACCTAAAAGAAATAACTACCGAAGGAATGGTGTTGATCATTTGGAAAACTGGAGAGCTGGGTTGGGATTAGAGGAATCAGATGAACCTAAAAAGAAAACATCACCATTTCATGAATACAAAAATAAAAACATGAATTTTGTATATGGGACGAACACGGTTCGTGAGGAAAGTTTGATCGGGAAACAATCAAACAATGAGTTCAAGAAACAGAAAGAACTTCGAGATCAAGCCAAAATTGCAAGTGGTGCCAAAACAAGTGGTGTAAAACCCACAAAAGGACATCCACATGATTCTCGGACTTGTTTCAAGTGCAACGAAATTGGTCATATTGCACGTTACTGTCCAAAATCAAAGCCGGCTTATCTTCGAAGGAAAGAAAGTTCAAATGTTGTGAAACCGAAGCAGTGTTTGTAAAACCTGTAAAGATTTTGAAAAGAAATGAATCTAAAGCTAAAGTCAAACTTAAGTTTGAAAATTCAATTTTTGAAAAAGGTGAAACTTCAAAGGCTAATGAAAACAATTTTTACATCAAGAAGGCTAACATAAAATCTCAAGCCTGGATTGCAAAGAAACGGTCAATTACATCTGAGATCACTAAGTCTGAGCTTGTTAAGACTAGTGATAGCATGAAAGAATCAAAATCTGAAATCATAATTGAAACCACATCTGAAAATGTCAAAACTACAAGTGGTAACAATTCAAAAGATAAAAAGACAGTAAAGTTTTCAAACATAAACATCATAGAAAATCCAGATGATGAATATGAATTTGATTATGCAGATGAGTGTGGTTCGATTATGCTGATGAGTGTGAGTTTGATTTCGACGATGGTTATCCAATTCAACCCAAGACCAAAAAAGCTTGGGTCTCGCTTTTTAAATAGATTGCTGAAATGTGCAGGGGCTCCAGATATCCGTACTTTCTAAGTGGATTTTTGATAGTGGAGCCTCCAGACATATGACGGGAATGAAAGCGTTGCTATTCGACATAAAAGCTATCAATGGTGGATATGTTGGATTTGCGGGTAACCAGGGTGGAAGGATAGTTGCCGAGGGAAAACTCTCCAATGGTGTCGGTTCATTCGATCGCGTGAATTATATTGCAGAGATGGAAAATAATCTTCTGATCGCAGATTTGTGACAAGAAGTTCACGGTGCATTTCAACGACAAAGAGTGTATTATCTTGAAGCCAGGATTCAAAATACAAGATGAGTGGATTCTGATGCGAGCACCACGAGAAAATGATCTATATGTTCTTGATATGGGCATCGCTACCACTTCATCAAAATAAGCGCAGTGTTTTGTGACAAAGGCTACTGAAAAGGATTCTATTCTTTGGCATCGTAAAATGGGCATATTCATTTGCGAAAAATGAATTACTTGGTTCATAATGATCTTGTAGATGGTGTAAATCTTCGGAGTTTTCATATGTCTGATCACTGCTTAGAATGCAAAAAGGGAAAGCAGATCAAGAAATCTCACCCGAAGAAAATTCTAACCTCAATCAAGTTGCCATTAGAACGTCTCCACATGGATTTATTTGGTCCTATAAATGTTCGAAGCATCTCAGGAGACTTATATTGCTTGGTCGTGACAGATGACTATTCGAGATATTCTTGGGTATTCTTTCAGGAATCAAAGGATGAAACGTTCGAGAACTTGGTTATTCTATTCAAGAAACTCGAGAATCTTTATCATCTTCTGGTCAGACACATTAGAAGTGACAACGGCACAGAGTTTAAGAATAACAAAATGAAGGAATTCTGCAATGCAAAAGGGATTTTGCACGAGTTTACTGCTCCCTATGCTCCACAACAAAACGAAGTAGCTAAACGGAAAAAAAGAACTTTGATTGAAACTGCGAGAACCATGCTTGCAGATTCTAAACTTCCAATCAGCTTCTGGAGTGAAGCGGTTGCTGCGGCTTGCTACACGCTAAACAGAGTTCTCACTGTCAAACCGACAAAGAAAACATGTTTTGAGATGATAAACCGACGAAAGCCAAATTTGAAGTTCTTAGAACCATTCGGTGCTCCATGTACCGTAATAGACCAAGATGGCAAATTCGGGGCTAAATCTCTTGAAGGTTTCTTTCTCGGATATTCAAGTCTGTTAAGAAGAGTATGTGTTCCTTTGTTGAGAAAGGTTATTGAAGCACAACACGTGGATTGTTTCAACTATATGGATCCTATTCAAAGGAAAGGTGACGCGTGGCTGTTTAACTATCAAGATCTTTGGAAGTCTTTTGACTTGCCGGAAGAACCGTCTGACGAAGAAGTTGCAGCGTTATATTATCTTCACCAGTCAGCGAATCAAGAACAAATCATTAGGTCAATTGTGGTTAATCAACCCACGTTGAATTCATCATCTTCTAGAGAAGGTCCAAGCAATAGCAGGGGTGTTCAAGTTGAAAATACTTCTGAATCAGAAGTATCACCTGCTACACTTCTAGTGAATGCTTCTAATGAACCAGAAAACACAACAGTGCCCAGTACACCTCTGAATCAGAATTATGATTCAGATGAAGCACCGACATTTGATGCTGATGATGAAACTTCATCGGATGAAGAAGTTGAGCAGATTTCTAACCTTTTGAATCAATTTGTTAGTCTGAGAAATTAGAACGAAGCTTCAACAAGTACTCCTAATGTTGATGTGAACACTGATCTGATTGTTTCTAATGAGCAAAGCTCAGTTGATGTCCCAACAGAAGAAATGCCGCGATCATATTCGCACCATCCTTCGACGAATATTATAGGAGAACTACAAACTGGTGTGCGTACATGAAACCAAATCAACAAAGCACTTAGTTGTTTTTACACCCGAGTTGCACCAACTCAGAACTACTGCTACTACTCATGTTTCATTTCTAAAATAGAGCCAAAGACAGTTAATGAGGCTCTGGCTGATGAGAATTGGGTGATAGCAATCAAGAGGAACTTTTACAGTTATAGAAGTTGGGTGTTTGGAAGCTTGTAGACTTGCCTTCAAGTGTAAAAGAGACGATCGGGGGGTTATAGTCAGAAACAAAGCTCGGCTGGTTGTCCAGGGATTCCACCAGCAGGAAGGTATAGATTATATGGAGGTATACGCACCGGTTGCGCGATTAGAATCTATCCACATCATTTTAGCGTTCGCAACTTGGAAAGGATTCAAGGTGTACCAGTTGGATGTAAAATCTGCATTTCTCTACGGTAAACTTCATGAACAAGTGTATGTCAGCCAACCACCGGGGTTTGTCGATCCACTGAACAAGAACAAAGCCTCTCCTGGATAAAGCCTTGTACGGTTTACACCAAGCCTCGAGAGCTTGGTACGAGACGTTATCGCAACATCTCGTAGGAAATGGTTTTACACAAGGCATAGTGGACAACACTTTATTTACCAGAGAAGTTGGATCGTATCTGATAATAGTACAAATCTATGTGAACGACATCATTTTCGGTTCTACGGATGACAGTCTGTGCAAAGAGTTCGAAAAGACCATGAAGAAGAAATTTGAGATGTCCTCGATGGGCGAAATGAAGTTCTTCTTAGGTATTCAAGTGGATCAGCTTCCAGAAGGGATATTCATTCATCAGACTAAGTATGTTCACGACATTCTCTAAAGTTTGAAATGGATAGCTCAAGCCGCTTTCGAGACCGCTGGCACTGAACCATGGGATTTGCGTAGACGAGATGGGAACGAAAGTTGATGAAACACTGTATCGATCGATGATAGGTTCATTGATGTATCTAACGGCATCGCGCCTGGACATCATGTATCCTACTTGCTTATGTGCGAGATATCAGTCAAGTCCTCGAATGTCACACATACAAATAGTCAAGCGAATCTTCTGTTACTTGAAAGATTGCCCAGACACCGGCCTGTGGTACCCCAAGAATGGCAATTTTGATCTCACTGGATACGCTGACTCGGACTTCGGAGTGGACAAACTGAACACAAAATCTACAACTGCAGGATGCCAGTTCTTTGGCACACGTTTGGTAACGTGGCAGTGTAAGAAACAGACCACGGTCTCTATCTCAACCTGTGAAGCGGAATACATTTCTTCTTCCAGCTGTTGCTCTCAAATCCTCTGGATTCAGCAACAGATGAGGGATTATGGTCTGCAGTTTCTTGACACACCTTTATTTGTAGATAACAAAGCAGCCATCGATATAACTAAAAATCCGGTTCATCACTCACATACAAAACACATTGAAATTCGATACCATTTCATTCGTGACTATTACGGAAAGAAATTGGTTTGAATAGAAAAAATCCACACCGACGAACAAAGGGCTGAATTTCCATTAACAAGATTTAAATATCTAATGCGGCTTAACGGTATGAAAAATTTGCTTACAGGTGTGGAAGCTGAGGTTGAATATGGATCGGATGACGAATTCACGTAATCTGCATTGGTTTGTATTGTTTGTAAATATTTTTCTACTTTAGTATTTCTTAAAAATCTAAAATCAAAAAAATATGTTTTTGATTTTATGGGGAGAAATATTTGGGAAAATACAAAAACATATGAAAAATTTCAAAAATGTACAAAAACATTGAAAAAAACAAAAAGAATTCGATGTCACAAAAAGGAAATGATAGTACATCAGTGGACTATCACAGTATGCTAAAGAAATGGAAAGTTTAAAAGTAATAAACGAGTCTTATTATAGATGTGTCGATAGGCTTAACACGTTCAGTAAACTGTTTTCGAGATATAAACTAAATTTGACAACTTGACTTATCTTTGGTTCCCACTTCTTAAATATACTCCGGTATCAAGATTCCCTAGATTTCACCTTACAGGAGAATATAGCGTAATTGATATATGTATCTGGGTAAGTGCGAGACCTTGAGAGCTCAGGTTAGTACTACCGTACAGACAAAGAGATGAAGGCTCGTCTTTAAGGTGTGTTCCATTTAAGGAATCTTTTAAGCACTGCAAATGATTATATCTTTCGATATTTTTCAAGTTTTGCATGCAGTTTGGGGTTTATAGCAAAAATAGTATAGAAGTTCTAGGTTACTGCTTCCGCAAAATCAGAAGAACTTGTATAATACCCCAGATATCAACTATCTATAAAGACCTCGTATTGAAAACAACAAAAAGAATTTGATGTCACAAAAAGGAAATGATAGTACGTCACCGGACTATCACAGTATGCTAAAGAAATGGAAAGTTTAAAAGTAATAAACATGTGTTACAGTGGATGTGTCGATAGGCTTAACACGTTCAGTAAACTGTTTTCAAGATATAAACTAAATTTAACAACTGCTTATTCGTGTGGATTAACACATCTTGGATATATGGACCTAGTACTCCGAAATTTCGTTTGAGAGATTGCCTGATTCTGAGATACGAGTTTTTTATAGATAGTTGATATCTGGGGTATTATACAAGTTCTTCTGATTTTGCGAAAGCAATAGCCTAGAACTTCTATAATATTTTTGCTATAAACCCCAAACTGCATGCAAAACTTGAAAAATATCGAAAGATATAATCATTTGCAGTGCTAAAAAGATTCCTTAAGTGGAACACACCTTAAAGACGCGCCTTCATCTCTTTGTCTGTACGGTAGTACTAACCTGAGCTCTCAAGGTCTCGCACTTACCCAGATACAGATATCAATTAAGCTATACTCACCTGTAAGATGAAATCTAGGGAATCTTGATACGGGAGTGTATACAAGAAGTGGGAACCACAAATAAGTCAAGTTTCATAAATCTTACCTTAACATATCTTGAAACAGTTGAAAAACATGGTAAAAGTTTAAGTGGACAAACATATCGACAATCTAGGTAAATGAATTTAAAGCTTAAAGTCATCTAAAGGTCAACGGTACTACTGATATGTCTCAATTAACTGATATGATTCTTTAGACATGAATTCACAAAAACATGTCTGTAAATATGTTTGTACATAGTTTTGTCCTGTACATAGTTCATTAGCTTTACAGATTAAAATCAAAAAGATTTTCTGTGTGTTTTAGCATAAATTTACAAAAAATTCAAAAAGAGTTTATTTCTACATTCTTTTCAGCAAACCAATGTTGGAGAACGGGTCTTCGAAGTCTGGTAAGATGCTAGAACTGGTGGGAATCTCTTTGACAACGGGCTGGGAGCTAATCTGTAAAATCTGAAAAGTCAAGACGATAAAAAGTTCATTAATTTGAAACTTTGATTTTGAAAATATCAACAGTTTGTTCGTAACTGGTCAAACCGGGGTCATTAACTTGGACTCGGCAGACAAATCGGTTAACCAAGGTCATTAATTTGTGGTTTGGCAAGTTCGGCCGAACTTGCTAAACAAAATCATGTTTAACAAAATAGCAAGTTCGACCGAACTTGCAGATGTCTGTTTGTTTTTAAAAAGGCTAAGTTCGTCCGAACTTATAATGGGCTTATTATTTGGACTCAGCAAGTTCGCCCGAACTCATTTGTGCAAGATCTAAACATTGAGCGAACTTAAACCTTTGAGAGCGAAGTTGTGAAATTGACAAGTTTAAGTTGTTATACTGCCCGATTTGCAATTGTTTTTTGTGATTCACACACCAACTACAATGTCTGAGGTAGTAATTTGATCTATGAACCGTATTTTGAACATATTCGAACATATGGGATCTGAAAACCTTTAAAATATTAGATCTAAGGGTTTAATGAATAAACTGAACATAAAATCTTGATTAAAACTATAAATCGACTGTATGAATGATGTCAATTTGATTGAAATCATATTGAACAGGTTTGGTATGAAGATGATGACAAGTTCGGCCGAACTTGTTATCAAGTTCGATCGAACTTGTTAAATAAACATGAACAAAAGGAACTATAGCATGTTCGACGGAACTTCTTAAAATAGATTTTGAAAGAGCCTATGTGGAAGTTCGCCCGAACTTGATTTTGTAAAATCTGATAAGTGTTGAGTATAAGTTCGCCCAAACTCATGGTGATTAATGTTGAACATGTTTTATGTGCATGTTCGGGTGAACTTGAATAAAGCAGAATATTATAACACTCATCAAGTTCGCCCGAACTTGATGAAAGAGTTCGAAAAAAAATTGTGAAACTTTTCTCGATAAGCGTGCTAATTGTTTTGCATCATTTTCCAGGGTCAAGTTCCAGCGCGTGCAATCTCGATAGCGTTTTCTAAGACTCACAACACGTGTATTATGCTCGACAAGATGATCTGTCCATCTTTAAAGGAATACGATAGTATCTTAAGGTTTTTGGAAGAAAGTCCTATTCACAGAGCTATCACGGAACACACAGTGTCATACAGATCTCATATTTTCCATTTCTGGACGAATGCGGAGCTTAGTGATGATTAGAAAATGATTAATTCATTAGTACAAGTTGGAAATGAGGTTAAGAAGATTTCTGTAACTGAAGATGATATTCGACGGATTCTGCAATTCAACGACAACAAAGATGATCCAATATTCCTCGACGAGAAAATGGTTAGAGGTTATTTCTTTCGTATGGGCTATAAGGGAAGCGTGAACAAGCCGACGTTAAAGGAATGGGAAGTGCCAAATCCCTAAAAACTCCTTATGCACGCTATTATTCACACATTTAGTCATCGCAAGGCGGGATTAGACGACGTTCAAGATTATCTGGCCTGTATGGCAACGACACTGATTTTGAAAAAGCCGTTCAACTATTCGAAGCTGGTATTTACACACATGTCGAAGAACATGGAGGATTCGAGGTTATGTTTATATCCGAGATTCGTGCAAATGCTGATAGATGAGAAGTACCCAAATATTGCACGAGATCTGAACGATGTGTTATACCTAGTTCACCTTGATGAAATGACTGTGAAGAAGTTAATCAAGTTTCAGAAACAAGCGTCAGCACCAGTGGCTAAACCAGTTTTTGGAGCAATTAAGGATTCAAACTACATTGCGCCGCCTGAAAACAAATGGAGAAAAAACGGCAGTGATGATGAGAAAGAGCTAAACGCTGAAAAAGAATGGTTCAAAGATTTCAAACCAAAGGCTCAAAGCGAATGGTTCTTAAAGGCCGAAGTAGAAAAGCCAAAGAAGAAACGAGCTGCAAAGAAAGTTGAAACAATGCTCGTCGATAAAGATGAACCAGAAATGTTCAAACTGAAGCTGGTTTAAGTGCAACAGTCATTATCAAAAGCCAAGAGACTGAGAAAGTAACGCAAGATGATGTTATATCAGCTACTTCAGATAACGATGATGATTCTGAAGAAACTTCAGTGAAAGAGACAGAAAAATCAGAAGTAGAGATTAGAGCGGAAAAAGAGAAAGAAATGGATGCTGATTTTGATCCAAATCTTGAAAAGGAAGGAAGTTCAAAAAGTTGTCAGTAAACATTATAAAGGAAAGTTGAAAAGCGCAGAAGTTACACAATTACCTTCTTGCGCACAGGAGAAAGAAGTCACACAAGAACCTTCTACACAAGAACCTCCTGTTGTTGATACAAGTGAAGCTGAACTTCCAGGAGTCACACAAGAACCTCCTGTGATTGTTTCATCAGAAGCTGAAAGGCCAGGAGCTACACAAGAACCTCCTGTGTCTGGTTTTGTGGAAGTACCTGTTATTCAATCACCGGTTGCTCCAACGACTTCAAATCTTGAAATTTCTACGCCAAAGAAGTCAAAACCAAAGGCTGCTACTCCAAAATCAACACCAAAATCTTCATGGCCTAATATATTTGGTGATATGCATGGTGATCCGATTAGTTTGCAAGATCTAAACGATATCTTTCCAGAGACGAATGTTGAACTTCTGGAAAAACGTGTGAAGGATTTAGAAGAGAAAGTAGCTAAGAATGAGGAGGAGAAAGCTTAGTTGATTAATAAAATGAATCAAAGCGCAGTTGAAAAGGAAATATTGGATGACAAAGTGAAAGCATTAGAGGATGAACGTGAATATTTTAAAGCATTGATCGAGAGTTTGCAAGATGCAAATGAAAAGCTTCAAACAGAGATTGCAGATCTAAAGTTAATCCAAGCACTAAACGATAGAAGATTCACCAGGTTGCAGAAAGTTTTATCTAACTCTCTAGGGATTGATTTCATCAAAGAATATGATCGTCTGGATCAACAAGAAGCCAAAGAAAGGTCTGAGAAAGAACTAGCAGTGAGTGGTAAAGGAAAGAATGTTGAGGGTGAAGCCCCTACTTCTTCTGAAGCTGCAGAGAAGTCTGATGATGTGGTTAAAGATTATGAACCCGATATTCAAAAGGTTGACGAATCTGTCAAGCCTTCTGGTCCTATCGTTGCTTCTGAAGAAAAGGACGATGAAGAAGCTGAAGATGAGGATAAAGAAGATAAGGAAAAGAAAGATGATTCTGAATATGAGGATTGGAATGTAGCAGACGATGATGATGATGATGATGATCAGGATGGTGTTGGTATTAGAGTCACTGAAGCCAAAGTCTCAAGTGAATTTGATTTCTCTTCGCTTATGGATGACGAATCAAACAGAACGGATGATAAAAGTGAGGGGGAGTCAGGGCAGAAAGTGTCAACTGATGAGATTGATCTGTTGAATGTTGATAGATTTGCTAAGCCACTTGCTACTATACCCACGAAGCCTTTATTGTTAATGCTTTAACATAACATGGAGGAAGGCGAGTTTATACATAACTATACTAAGGAAGATCTTGCAAAGTTAGTTGAACTTGATGCTGCAGATCTGGTGTTTGATTTCGAAGAAGATGTGTTGAATGTTAACACATTTGAGCCGAATGATTATCAGTATGTGAGAAGATTTGAGGCGGATGAATACAACAGAGTGATCGTGGAAAATTGGTCTTCTGATGATGAGACAGATCAAACTGCAAAGTACGTCGGTCCTAATTCTGAAATTTTTCCTACATTTGAGGAGATGTACAAGCAGCTAGATGAAGATATGCTGAAAGAAAAGATTGAAGAATCTTTGCGTGAAGGAAAAGTACAAAAGCCAATGACTAAAGAAGAAATTTCTCAAACGAAGAAGTCCTGGTTTAAAGAGATGCCTCGCGAACGTAAGTTTCGACGCCCTCTAGCATTCTTTACCAGAGGCAAAGACGTTTCTTTGGGAGATATCTTGAGTTGGGGTTGGTTTAAAGAATTTAACGTATATGCAATCAAAAGAGAATTTGGAGTGCAATTCTTCAAGTATCTTTCTGATTTCAAGACATTACCTTATTGGGATGTGGAAGAGTTAGTTCAGACAGTTAATGTTACATACCACATGAAGGCGATTGATCAATTGATGTGGAAATTGATAAAGTTTGAAGCGGTTAAAGGATTTAGATATTGGAAGCCATTCATTCCTGGTCGCAGAATCAAGGCAAACAAAAAGACGGGTGAAAAAGACATTACATTGATAATGAAGCGACTAAGGGCAATGAGAAACATGTCGCTGATGCCGATTGAGCAGAACTTCTATCCATTGTTCAAGTGGTGGCAGATAGATCCATTGACTTGTGAAGCAGTTATTGTTTTAAATTTGAAGAACACTTGGATATTTCAAAGGAAAGAGTTGAAGTATTGGGATATCAGGGTATGAGGGGGTTATAGAGAACAATCAGGATTCTTGATCCTATGTGGTTGGTTAACTGCTCCAGAGAAGACATCAAAACCTTGTTCTATAGCAAGATTGTATTTGAAGAACGTGGGAAGGTACAAGCGATGCAGTTTCAGAAAGTAGTGAATGTTAGTTATGCACACGAAGTTAATTCTGGAAAGATGTGGCAAACAAGCTGGAGAGATCTAGAAAGAGTAGAGTTTTTGAAAGAGGAGAAGCGTCTTGAAGCAATTAATGAAAGAACAAGAAAGGCAAGTGTTCGGAGATTTCAGTACTTGAACAAAGTGCCTCCTACAGATCAGACGCCGGATCCTAAGCAAGAGCGACGAAAGTAGCCGTTTAAGAACTTCTTCGGTCATGTGCGTTAAAGTATATTATGAAGACAGAGTTTTGGAGACTGATACAATATATCCAAGGGGGAGTCTGTTGGTGCATAATGTCTATGTCTTAGTCTTATATCGAGTCTGTTTAGTATAGAGCTGAATAGGCTAGTCGTATGAAGTATTTATGTAAAGTTGTAACAAGTTCGCTCATAATCTTCATGTATATCCAAGTTCAGGCGAAGTTGAGTCTCCTAAGGGCGAAATTGATTGTCTATAAATACCTAGCTAGCCTCTCTCATTTGTAACTTTGGCATTTTGGAGGCGAAGCTCTGTCAGTTTGTACTCTTGACGTTTGATCAATAAAACTGATGATTAACTGATTAATTCTTGTCTATTGGTAAACACGACGTAATATTTCCACTATTATGGACGTTAGATATGGAATTTAGGTTCCTTAGCATCAACGATCGATCCTACAAGTGGCAAGAGTGGAACATGAATGGAATGATTCTTAATGGATATGAAACATCCATCGAGAATCGTAGAAGAGGTTTCGATCGTTATATCAGCGAGTTCTACATCATAAGTTATCTAGAGTTCTTATGGGAAATATAGTAAGGCGATAAACTTATGATCTACAAAAGATTTATCGGCCTCTGAATCAAAAGAACTCTAGCATAAACATCATTAATAAGGAACGTACCTGTCATCACGTTGTTGTCATTCACAGCTTCATTCATCTGTAAAGCACGAGCTTTTCCCTTCTTCGTTCCCTCATCCTTAGTTGCATCATCTTTCTTGTATTTAGGGCAATTAGGTTTGATATGACCCTTCTCACCATAGTTGTAACATGCGGCTTCCTTCAAATCCTAGCAATCTAAGGCCTTGTGCCCTATCATTTTGCATATGGCACATGGTTTTGACTTAGAATTATCTCGACATGAGCCATGGTGTCGTCGGTTGCTTTCTTACACTTAGGTCTATCATCTGACCTTCGATGATTCTAGTTGGATCCAAACTTCCGGTTTTTGTTCAACTGATGATTTCGGCCATCCTCTCTCTTTCTCTTCCCTTCCGCTTCAGACTTGATGGACCGATGCCTTTTCAGGTCCTGGGTAAGTGTCAAAGCCCGCTCTACAATAGATCTAAAAGTTTCTAGCCTTGATGCCCTGACATTTCCCTTGATCTTCGGTTCCAGACCACCAATAAAACGTGCGATGCGTTTAGATTCAGGGGTGATCAGGTAAGGTACCAATCTTGACATGGAGTTATAATCGAACAAATACTTCCTACAGTCTATGTTCTTCATTTGTAACCCCAGAAAGTCTGTTTCAATCTTTTCCACCTCGTGAGGTGGGCAATAGGTTTCCTTTATCAATTCTACAAACTTAGTCCAACTTAAGTTATACAAATATTCCTTCCCAGCCGACTGATTCATTGACTTCCACCAAATCAGGGCATCGCCGATGCCCTTAAAAGATTGCGCAACATACTTTACCACGTCCTTCTCAGCAGATCCACTTATCTCTTCTACCGTTTCAATCTCATCTAGCCATAAGGGTTTCAACTGCCCCTTTTTCACCGGTGAAATCACGAGGTTTACAAGATGCGAAATATTTATACGAGCATCCCTCTTTCGAGAAATTTGTCTTCTTCTGATGTTACTCCCTCTCTCTCCTCATATTCGAGGAGTGTTCCGAATATTCCTTCTTTTCTGAATGAGGTTTTGAGAATTGCTTGGGGGTATGCTTCGAAGTGTTCTTGGTCGAGTGTTTAGAGTGCAAAGCAATCAACTCTAATTTTTTTTCAACAGGATTCTTTATTGCCTTATCGACTTATGTGGCAATAAGTGCTTTAAGATATCCTTTAGTTATAACAATGTTCTCATTCGCATTATCGTCCTTTCTTTGGCTATTAACTTCATTTGAATCCGCCATATAGTCCGTTTGAAGCTAAAAAAATAATATAAGTTTTAATCAGTCATACATACTTGATGACTTGCATTATAATGCACAACATGGTAAAATAAAACCATGCAAATTTGTAAAGTCTATGGGGGTGATTAATTATGGCACAAGGGACATAACAATAATAGCACTAAAGGCTTGTCATAGGGACTCAAATATTATGAGTCGTGATCTTACAAAGATCATACGACTTCGAGGTTTGAACAAAATCTATTACCTTGAGATAGGGAGTCATTGACTACATCTGTCGCTATCACTAATGGACAAGGATATAACCTGTTGGCAGTACATCACTAATGGATGTTACAAGTAGCACATCACAAATGGATGTATAATAAATGGGCCGCATGTATTATACCACTAATGGGTATTTAAATATGTTGATGCATATTTCTGTTGCCTACGTCATCGTATAATATCGAGTCTGTATTTAGGAGCGAAATGTCGAAGTTTATGTATATATAGGGACAGGTTCGCTTGAGATTGTAGTGTTGAAGACAAGTTCGGCCAAACTTGTCTATGCAAGTTCGCCCGAACTTACATCACAATTACGAACTTGCACTCCTATAAATAGGAGTCTTGACATTTCATTTGTAACATTCTGTGATTTTGGCACAAAGACGGCGAAGCTCTGTCCAAGTGTTTCTAGGATCTGTAACGTTGAATATTAATGAAACGGTGATCAAATAGGAACAAATGAGTGTATCCAATGTCGCCTAAGTAAAACGGATTCCGCACGTTTACATTAGTTTTACCAGATTAGGACCAGAGAGATCCATACAACGGACCTACAAGTGGTGTCAGATTTGAACAGTAAAGTTTTCAAACATAAACATCATAGAAAATCCAGATGATGAATATGAATTTGATTATGCAGATGAGTGTGGATTCGATTATGCTAATGAGTGTGAGTTAGATTTTGATGATGGTTATCCAATTCAACCCAAGACCAAAAAGGCTTGGGTCTCGCTTTTTAAATAGATTGTTGAAATGTGCAGGGGCTCCAGAGATCCGTACTTTCTAAGTGGATTTTGGATAGTGGAGCGTCCAGGCATATGACATGAATGAAAGCGTTGCTATTCGACATAAAAGCTATCAATGGTGGATATGTTTGATTTGCGGGTAACCAGGGTGGAAGGATAGTCACCAAGGGAATTATATTGCAGAGTTGGAAAACAATCTTCTGAGCATATCGCAGATTTGTGACAAGAAGTTCACGGTGCATTTCAATGACAAAGAGTGCATTATCTTGAAGCCAGGATTCAAAATACCAGATGAGTGGATTCTGACGCGAGCACCACGTGAGAATGATCTATATGTTCTTGATATGGTTGTCACTACCACTTCATCAAAATCAGCACAATGTTTTGTGACAAAGGCTACTGAAAAGGATTCTATTCTTTGGCATCGTAAGATGGGGCATATTCATTTGCGAAAAATGAGTTTCTTGGTTCATAATGATCTAGTAGATGGTGTAAATCTTTGGAGCTTTAACATGAATGATCACTGCTTAGAATGTAAAGGGGAAGCAGATCAAGAAATCTCATCCGAAGAAAATTATAAACTTAATCAAGTTGCCATAAGAATGTCTCCACATGGATTTATTTGGTCCTGTAAATGTTCGAAGCATCTCAGGAGACTTATAATGCTTGGTCATGACAGATGACTATTCGAGATATTCGTGGGTATTCTTTCAGGAATCAAAAGACGAAACGTTCGAGAACTTGGTTATTCTATTTAAGAAACTCGAGAACCTTATCATCTGCCGGTCAGACGCATTAGAAATGACAACGACACAGAGTTTAAGAATAACAAAATGAAGGAATTCTGCAACGCAAAAGGGATTCTACACGAGTTTAGTGCTCCCTATACTCCACAACAAAACTAGCTGAACGGAAAAACAGAACTTTGATTGAAACTGCGAGAACCAGCTTGCAGATTCTAAACTTCCAATCAGCTTCTGGAGTGAAGCGGTTGTTGCGGCTTGCTACACGCTAAACAGAGTTCTCAGTTTTAAACCAACAAAGAAAACATGTTTTGAGATGATAAACCCACAGAAGCCAAATTTGAAATTCTTAGGGCCATTTGGTGCGCCATGCACTGTAATCGATCAAGATGGTAAATTCGGAGCTAAACCTCTTGAGGGTTTCTTTGTCGGATATGGAGTCCGTTAAGAAGAGTATATGTTCCTTCGTTGAGAAAGTTTATTGAAGCACATCACAAGGATTGTTTCAACTATACGAATCCTATTCAAAGGAGAGGTGACGCATGGCTGTTATACTATCTTCACTAGTCAGCGAATCAAGAAAAAATTATTAGACCAATTGTGGTTAATCAACCCACGTTGGATTCTTCATCTTCCGGAGCAGGTCCAAGCAATAGCAGTGGTGTTCAAGTTGAAAATACTTCTGAAACAGAAGTAACACCGACTACACCTCTAGTGAATGCTTCTAATGAACCAGAAAATACAACAGTGCCCAGTACGCCTCAGAATCAGAATTCTGATTCAGATGAAGCACCGACATTTGATGCTGATGATGAAACTTCATTGGATGAAGAAGTTGAGCAGATTTCTAACCTGTTGAATCAATCTGCTAGTCCGAGAAATCAGAACAAAGCTTCAACAAGTACTCCTAATGTTGATGTGAACAGTGATCTGATTTTTTCAAATCAGCAAAGCTCAGTTGATGTTTCAACCGAAGAAATGCCGCGATCATATTCGTACCATCCTTCAACGAATATTATAGGAGAACTACAAACTGGTGTGCGTACACGAAACCAAATCACAAAGAACTTAGTTTTTTCTACACCCGAGTTGCACCAACTCAGAATTGTTGCTACTATTCATGTTTCATCTCTCAAATAGAGCCAAAGACAGTTAATGAGGCTCTGGCAGACGAGAATTGGGTGATAGCAATGCAAGAGGAACTTTTACAGTTCGAGAAGTTGGGTGTTTGGAAGCTTGTAGACTTGCCACCAAAGCAGAAAGCTATTGATACAAAGTGGATCTTCAAATGTAAAAGAGACGATCGGGGGTTATAGTAAGAAACAAAGCTCGGCTGGTTGTCAAGGGATTCCACCAGCAGGAAGGTATAGATTATATGGAGGTATGCGCACCGGTTGCGCGATAAGAATCTATCCGCATTTTCCTAGCATTTGCAGCTTGGAAAGGATTTAAGGTGTACCAGTTGGATGTAAAATCTGCATTTCTCTACGGTAACCTTCGTGAACAAGTGTATGTCAGCCAACCACCAGGGTTTGTCGATTCACTGAACAAGAACAAAGCATATCTTCTGGATAAAGCCTTGTACG
Organism: Scalesia atractyloides; assembly: GCA_947069175.1. NCBI lineage: Eukaryota > Viridiplantae > Streptophyta > Magnoliopsida > Asterales > Asteraceae > Scalesia > Scalesia atractyloides. Next base: position 21,757,232 of record CAMTDV010000010.1, read on the forward strand.
GTTTACACCAAGCCCCGAGAGCTTGGTTCGAGACGTTGTTGCTTCATAATGCCTATGTCTTAGTTTTATATCGAGTCTGTATTCTATAGATCTGAATAGGCGAGGTATACGAAGTATTTATGTTGTTGTAGCCATGTTCGCTCATAAGCAACATGTTTATGCATGTTCGGCCGGCCTTGCTTATGCAAGTTCGGGCGAACTTGTGTTCCCCAGGGGCGAACTTGCTTTAGTATAAATACCTAGCTACCCTACTTCATTTGTAACTTTGGCATGTCATAGGCGAAACTCTGTCAGTTTGTAACCAGAACGTTTGATCTATAAAACTGATGTTTAACTGATTAAATCTTGTCTATTGGTAAACACGACGTAATATTTCCGCTATTATGGACGTTAGATATCAAATTTAGGTTCCTAAGCATTGAGGATCGGTCCTACAAGTGGTATTAGAGTTAGAACAGCCTGATTTGATAGTGTCAAGGCAAGAACACTTCTATTTCTACTCCATTCTTCTTTTTTCTTAACTTTTGATCATAAAATGAAGAATTCACGGTCAAAATCTTTTGAATTTTGAATATATCATGTAAAATACAACAAAGATAAACCCTTAAAAGATTGGAGACCAAACTCAACTGAATTCATGTCGAAATTTTGAAAAAACCATGTTTTTGAAAATCTCCATGATCGAACTTATTGGCCATGTTCGGCCGAACTTATACTAAAACATCACTTTTCAAGTGATTTTTAGCAAGTTCGCCCGAACTTGAGTAGTATCAGCTAAGTTCGCTCTAAGTTACACAATTTTTCATTGATTTTACATCAAGTTCGACCGAACTTGTGTAAATCTCAAAGAAAATATAAGTAAGTTCGCACGAACTTACTAGATTTTAATCAAATTATTGAAGATAAGTTTGCCCGAAGTTCTGTACGATTTGTGTCTCAAGTTCGACCGAACTTTAAGCCAAATTTTCAAAACAAATCTAGCAAGTTCGACCGAACTTGCTAGAAAAGCTGAGAATTCTTCATTTGTTGCTACAAGTTCGACCGAACTTGTAGTAGGACTAATTGTTTTCATTTGTTCACAATGGCGGATCAACTAAGAGCTTTTATGTCCGGAGCTAGTTCGTCAAATGCCAATGTAATCAATCAAGTCAACCTTGATAATGAAATGGGATCAACAGTCAAACCGCCCAAGCTGATGAGCATGGACGAGTACGAAGCATGGAAAGAGAAATTTACTTACTGGGTGCAAGCTATTCACTTTGCTGGCTGGGTGTCAATTGAAAGAGGCTACACTGTTCTGGTAGATGAACATCAACAAGTCCTTGAAAAGTACAACTATTCGACAGTACAGAGAGACGAATACATTGCTGAGGAAAAGATGATCAGTCTCATCCAACAGTAGTAGAACTAATATTTTCAAACGTTTTTGAGTATTTTCAGTGTACACATCTCGTTATTCACGATGGATGATATTCAAAGAGCTTTTATGTCTTGAGCTAGTTCGTCAAATGCCAACGTGATGCATCAAGTCAATCTTGATAACGAGATGGGCATGACTGTTAAACCACCCAAGCTAATGAGAACGGACGAATATGAAGCATGGAAAGAGAAATTTACATTTTAGGTTCAAGCCATGACATTTGCAGGCTGGGTATCGATAGAAAGAGGTTACACTGTTCCGGTGGATGAACATCAGCAAGTTCTAGAAAAAGTACAACTACACGACTGTACAGAAAGATGAATACATTGCTGAGAAAAAGATGATCAGTCTTATCCAACAATTCGTCAAAGAAGAGATTCTCGTTTTGCTACCGGAATACACAATTGCAAGAGATCTCTGGCTCTCACTTCTGAAGGTCCGTGATCAGGCGGTTCTAGGCAGAAGTTAATGGATATACGTAAACCGATTCGGTAGAATGTTATTACAGAAATGAGTAGAAACAGAATGCAGCGGAAGTCTTCATTCATACCGATAGAGTATACATCTTTATAAGTCCAGCTGCCGGAGTTCATGGAGAGAATCTAGCAACACCTCCCCGTAGGGCTGCCAAAACTTAAATGACAAATGAACAACACACCTATATATAGGGAGACAAGTTCGCTGGAGTGTATGGAAGTTCGGGCGAACTTGACCTATCAAGTTCGGCCGAACTTGACTTCTTAAGAACATTCTTGAGCGAACTTGGCCTGCATTAGTCAAGTTCCAGCGAACTTGACTAAAGGCACATCAAGTTCGGGCGAACTTGACCAATACAGGTCAAGTTAGGGCGAACTTGTTCCCTTTTACACTGAAATCTCCGTACTTCGGTCGTGTGTTCGATTCTAACCTTTACAATATTCAACACACGCTCTATCTAGCCTATTCGACAAGTGACGAACACAATAGTGCATCAACAACTTCAAAAGAAGTATCAAGGAAGCGCGAAGATGATCAAGAGCAAGAAGGCGCTCATTATGAAAGAGTTCGATATCTTCAACATGCTGAAGGGTGAGACCATGAAGCAGATGATTGAACGCTTCTGTCATCTTAAAGTCCAAATGAGAAGACACGGTCTCGAGAAGACGGAACAAGAGTACATCGACAAGCTTGCTGACGCTCTACCAGATGAGAATGTACTACTTATCTAATGGTTCTGAAGGAAAGCGATAAATGGGAATTCTTCAAGCTGTGAACATTTATCGATAAACTCGAAGGCCATGAAATGGAACTCTTGAAGATTGCAAAGTTAAAGAATGCTAATGTTGTTTAAGACGTTGGTTTGTACTACAAGAGTGGAATGCAAGATAACATTTCAAGTTCAAAGATTCAGACAGCATTCAATGCAAGTGTGAATTCTTCGAACAATTCACAGCAGATTCAGAATCAGTCATATCCTCAATATGATAAAAGTCCACAATCTTCATTCTTAAGTACTGGTTCAAATTCATCTTATCAAAATCAAGCAAATCAGAATCAACAAACAAATTCTTATTTGAATGTATACAAGTGCAACATCGCAGTGAATAGTAGTAACACTAAGAAAGCTATGGTTGCATCAAACAAAGATGGCGGTTTCGACTTGAATTCTTATATCGGTAAAAAGACCGGAGTTGTAATAATGGCTGAAATTGTTGAAGATACTTTTGCAGAAGAAGTAGTGGCTTTGGAGAATATTCTGCTGGAACAATATCTGCAACAACACCGTGAAGAAGAGGAGTATATCCACTTGCAGAAGCAAGGAATTTTATCTACTAATTCTTGTGAAAGTTTTGAAGGTCACTTTGATGGAAGTTCTCAGGAGCAAGTTCCCGAGAAGAAATCAACTGATGAAGTGGTCATTAATGTTACTCAAGAAGTTAATGCCGAAAACCTCAAGGATATTGCCGACAAAGCGTTGATGACAAATCTAACTAAGGTAGGTCCAGAGGTAAATGAAGTTGTCAAAGTACAAGTTGTAGAAGTTGAGAAACCTTGTACAAAATGTACCGAACCATGTTCTGAATGTGCTGAAAAATCAAAGATCATCGCTAAAAACAATGTGCATAATGAACTTTTGAAATACGATTATCGCACAATGAAGGAAGCGTAGACAAAATGAAAAATGATTATGGTAGGCTCGATAGAAATAATATCGAACAACATGATACCATAAGGATGTTAAAAGGAACAGTAATGGATAAGCAAAAAGCAATTAATATCTATATTAATACCATTGCTGAAACTAAGCAACAACTCCAGGACATGAAAATTGAAACAGAGCGTGTTCAACAACTTTCGAGAAGTTACACTTGTAACGCATATGTCATTGATCACATCCTTCCGACAATTCCATCGGGAGAGAAACCTAAAAAGAAAATTGGTAAAGAATACAACAATGTTCCTCCACCCCTAGGCGAGAAATATTGTCACAAATCCGCTGATGGGATGGATAAGGCACCAATATTGAGTTGTTATCTGAAAAGAAAACTAAGTTGCCATAGAACATTGATGTAATATATACTAAAATAGATGATGACAATACTGTAGTTAAAAAGGTTGTTGAAAATGTTTTGAACGATTCTGATGAAGGCAACTTTAAAAGCGCCGGCTCAAGCTCAAAGAATTCTGGTTCACAGTCCGAAGATGACGATACATCATCGGAGAATGATCTATGTGATGATGCTAATATTGTAATGTACAAGATTAAGGAATTTGATAGATTATACTTTGATGACAGTTTTCCAATTCAGAACGTGAAGGAAGAACTGTTAGACAAATTCTTTAGACTCGTGGAAGTCACATCAGATGATCTAGAGATCAATGAAAAGAAATTCTATTCCAAACCTAAAAGAAATAACTACCGAAGGAATGGTGGTGATCATCCGGAAAACCGGAGAGCTGGGTTGGGATTAGAGGAATCAGATGAACCTAAAAAGAAAACGTCACCATTTCATGAATACAAAAATAAAAACATGAATTTTGTATACAGGACGAACACGGTTCATGAGGAAAGTTTGATCGGGAAACAATCAAACAATGAGTTCAAGAAACATAAAGAACTTCGAGATAAAGCCAAAATTGCAAGTGGTGCCAAAACAAGTGGTGTAAAACCCACAAAAGGACATCCACATAATTCTCGGACTTGTTTCCAGTGCAACGAAATTGGTCATATTGCACGTTACTGTCCGAAATCAAAGCCGGCTTCTCTTTGAAGGAAAGAAAGTTCCAATGTTGTGAAACCAAAGTGTTTGTAAAACCTGTAAAGATTTTGAAAAGAAATGAATTAAAAGCTGAAGTCAAACCTATGTTTGAAAATTAAATTTTTGAAAAAGGTGAAACTTCAAAGGCTAATGAAAACAATTTTTACATCAAGAAGGCTAACATAAAATCTCAAGCCTGGATTGCAAAGAAACGGTCAATAACATCTGAGATCACTAAGTCTGAGCTTGTTAAGACTAGTGATACCATGAAAGAATCAAAATCTGAAATCATAATTGAAACCACATCTGAAAATGTCAAAACTACAATTGGTAACAATTCAAAAGATTAAAAGACAGTAAAGTTTTCAAACATAAACATCATAGAAAATCCAGATGATGAATATGAATTTGATTATGCAGATGAGTGTGGATTCGATTATGCTGATGAGTGTGAGTTTGATTTTGACGATGGTTATCCAATTCAACCCTAGACCAAAAAGGCTTGGGTCTTGCTTTTTAAATAGATTGCTGAAATGTGCAGGGGCTCCAGAGATCCGTACTTTCTAAGTGGATTTTTGATAGTGGACCGTCCAGACATATGACGGGAATGAAAGCGTTGTTATTCGACATAAAAGCTATCAATGGTGGATATGTTGGATTTGCGGGTAACCAGGGTGGAAAGATAGTCGCCGAGGGAAAACTCTCCAATGGCGTCGTTTCATTCGATCACGTGAATTATATTGCAGAGTTGGAAAATAATCTTCTGAGCATATCGCAGATTTGTGACAAGAAGTTCACAGTGCATTTCAACGACAAAGAGTGTATTATCTTGAAGCCGGGATTCAAAATACCAGATGAGTGGATTCTGATGCGAGCACCTCGAGAAAATGATCTATATGTTCTTGATATGGGTGTCGCTACCACTTCATCAAAATCAGCGCAGTGTTTCGTGACAAAGGCTACTGAAGAGGATTCTATTCTTTGGCATCGTAAAATGGGGCATATTCATTTGCGAAAAATGAATTACTTGGTTCATAATGATCTTGTAGATGGTGTAAATCTTTGGAGTTTTCATATGTCTGATCACTGCTTAGAATGCAAAAAGGGAAAGCAGATCAAGAAATCTCATCCGAAGAAAATTCTAAACTCAATCAAGTTGCCATTAGAACGTCTCCACATGGATTTATTTGGTCCTATAAATGTTCGAAGCATCTCAGGAGACTTATATTGCTTGGTCGTGACAGATGACTATTCGAGATATTCTTGGGTATTCTTTCAGGAATCAAAAGACGAAACGTTCGAGAACTTGGTTATTCTATTCAAGAAACTCGAGAATTTTTATCATCTTCCGGTCAGACGCATTAGAAGTGACAACAGCACGGAGTTTAAGAATAACAAAATGAAGGAATTCTGCAACGCAAAAGGGATTCTGCACGAGTTTACTCTCACTATACTCCACAACAAAACGGAGTAGCAGAACGGAAAAACAAAACATTGATTGAAACTGCGAGAACCATGCTTGCAGATTCTAATCTTCCAATCAGCTTCTGGAGTGAAGCGGTTGCTCCGGCTTGCTACACGCTAAACAGAGTTCTCACTGTCAAACCAACAAAGAAAACATGTTTTGAGATAATAAACCGACGAAAGCAAAATTTGAAGTTCTTAGAACCATTCGGTGCGCCATGTTCCGTAATAGACCAAGATGGCAAATTCGGAGCTAAATCTCTTGAAGGTTTCTTTCTCGGATATTCAAGTCCGTTAAGAAGAGTATATGTTCCATCGTTGAGAAGGTTATGGAAGCACAACATGTGGATTGTTTCAACTATATGGATCCTATTAAAAGGAAAGGTGGCTCGTGGCTATTTAACTATCAAGATCTTTGGAAGTCTTTTAACTTTCCGGAAGAACCGTCTGACGAAGAAGTTGCATCGTTATATTATCTTCACCAGTCAGCGAATAAAGAACAAATCATTAGGCCAATTGTGGTTAATCAACCCACATTGAATTCTTCATCTTCTGGAGCAGGTCCAAGCAATAGCAGGGGTGTTCAAGTTGAAAATACATCTGAAGCAGAAGTATCACCTGCTACACTTCCAGTGAATGCTTCTAATGAACCAGAAAACACCACAGTGCCCAGTACACCTCAGAATCAGAATTCTGATTCAGATGAAGCACCGACATTTGATGCTGATGATGAAACTTCATCGGATGAAGAAGTTGAGCAGATTTCTAACCTTTTGAATCAATTTGCTAGTCTGAGAAATCAGAACGAAGCTTCAACAAGTACTCCTAATGTTGATGTGAACAGTGATCTGATTGTTTCAAATGAGCAAAGCTCAGTTGATGTCCCAACAGAAGAAATGCCGCAATCATATTCGTACCATCCTTCGACGAATATTATAGGAGAACTACAAACTGGTGTGCGAAACCAAATCAACAAAGCACTTAGTTGTTTTTACACCCGAGTTGCACCAACTCAGAACTACTACTACTACTCATGTTTCATTTCTAAAATAGAGCCAAAGACAGTTAATGAGGCTCTGGCTGACGAGAATTGGGTGATAGCAATCAAGAGGAACTTTTACAGTTATAGAAGTTGGGTGTTTGGAAGCTTGTAGACTTGCCACCGAAGCAGAAAGCTATTGATACAAAGTAGGCCTTCAAGTGTAAAAGAGACGAATGGGGGGTTATAGTCAGAAACAAAGCTCGGCTAGTTGTCCAGGGATTCCACCAGCAGGAAGGTATAGATTATATGGAGGTATACGCACCGGTTGCGCGATTAGAATCTATCCGCATCTTCTTAGCGTTCGCAGCTTGGAAAGGATTCAAGGTGTACCAGTTGGATGTAAAATCTGCATTTCTCTACGTTAAACTTCGTGAACAAGTGCATGTCAGCCAACCACCGGGTTTGTCGATCCACTAAACAAGAACAAAGCATATCTCCTGGATAAAGCCTTGTACGGTTTACACCAAGCCCCGAGAGCTTGGTACGAGACGTTATAGCAACATCTCATAGGAAATGGTTTTACACGAGGCATAATGGACAGCACTTTATTTACCAGAGAAGTTGGATCGCATCTGATAATAGTACAAATCTATGTGGACGACATCATTTTCGGTTGTACGGATGACAGTCTGTGCAAAGAGTTCGAAAAGACCTGAAGAAGAAATTTGAGATGTCCTCGATGGGCGAAATGAAGTTCTTCTTAGGTCTTCAAGTGGATCAGCTTCCAGAAGGGATATTCATTCATCAGACTAAGTATGTTCACGACATTCTCTAAAAGTTTGAAATGGATAGCTCGGAGCCGCTTTCGACACCGCTGGCACTGAACCATGGGATTTGCGTAGACGAGACGGGAACGAAAGTTGATGAAACACTATATCGATCGATGATAGGTTCATTGATGTATCTAACGGCATCGCGCCTAGACATCATGTATCCTACTTGCTTATGTGCGAGATATCAGTCAATTCCTCGAATGTCACACATACAAATATTCAAGCGAATCTTCCGTTACTTGAAAGGTTGCCCAGGCACCGGCCTGTGGTACCCCAAGAACGACAATTTTGATCTCACTGGATACGCTGACTCGGACATCGGAGTGGACAAACTGAACACAAAATCTACAACTGCAGGATGCCAGTTCTTTGGAACACTTTTGGTAACGTGGCAGTGTAAGAAACAGACCACGGTCTCTCTCTCAACCTGTGAAGCGGAATACATTTCTTCTTCCAGCTGTTGCTCTCAAATCCTCTGGATCAGCAACAAATGAGGGATTATGGTCTGTAGTTTCTTGACACGCCTTTATTTGTAGATAACAAAGCAGCCATCGATATAACTAAAAATCCGGTTCATCACTCACGTACAAAACACATTGAAATTCGATACCATTTCATTCGTGACTATTACGAAAAGAAATTGGTTTGAATAGAAAAAATCCACATCGACGAACAAAGGGCTGAATTTCCATTAACAAGATTTAAATATCTAATGCGACTTAACGGTATTAAAAATTTGCTTACAGGTGCGGAAGCTGAGGTTGAATACGGATCGGATGACGAATTTACGTAATCTACATTGGTTTGTATTGTTTGTAAATATTTTTCTACTTTAGTATTTCTTAAAAATCTAAAATCCAAAAAATATGTTTTTGATTTTAGAGGGAGAAATATTTGGGAAAATACAAAAACATATGAAAAATTTCAAAAATGTACAAAAACATTGAAAAAAACAAAAAGAGTTCGATGTCACAAAAAGGAAATGATAGTACACCAGTGGACTATCACAGTCTGCTAAAGAAATGGAAAGTTAAAAGTAATAAACGAGTCTTATTATGGATGTGTCGATAGGCTTAACACGTTCTAGTAAACTGCTTTCGAGATATAAACTAAATTTGACAACTTGACTTATCTTTGGTTCCCACTTCTTGAATATGCTCCCATATCAAGATTCCCTAGATTTCACCTTACAGGTGAATATAGTGTAATTGATATATGTATCTGGGTAAGTGCGAGACCTTGAGAGCTCAGGTTAGTACTACCATACAGACAAAGAGATGAAGGCTCGTCTTTAAGGTGTGTTCCATTTAAGGAATCTTTTAAGCACTGCAAATGATTATATCTTTTGATATTTTTCAAGTTTTGCATGCAGTTTGGGGTTTATAGCAAAAATACTATAGAAGTTCTAGGCTATTGCTTACGCAAAATCAGAGAACTTGTATAATACCCCAGATATCAACTATCTATAAAGACCTCGTATTGAAAACAACAAAAAGAATTTGATGACACAAAAAGGAAATGATAGTACATCACTGGACTATCACAGTATGCTAAAGAAATGGAAAGTTTAAAAGTAATAAACGAGTGTTACTGTGGATGTGTCGATAGGCTTAACATGTTCAGTAAACTGTTTTCAAGATATAAACTAAATTTAACAACTGCTTATTCGTGTGGATTAACACATCTTGGATATATGGACTTAGTACTCAAAAATTTCATTTGAGAGATTGCCTGATTCTGAGATACGAGGTCTTTATAGATAGTTGATATCTGGGGTATTATACAAGTTCTTCTGATTTTGCGAAAGAAATAGCCTAGAACTTCTATAATATTTTTGCTATAAACCCCAAACTGCATGCAAAACTTGAAAAATATCGGAAGATATAATCATTTGCAGTGCTAAAAAGATTCCTTAAGTGGAACACACCTTAAAAACGAGCCTTCATCTCTTTGTCTGTACGGTAGTACTAACCTGAGCTCTTAAGGTCTCGCACTTACCCAGATATAGATATCAATTATGCTATATTCACCTGTAAGATGAAATATAGGGAATCTTGATACGGGAGTGTATTCAAGAAGTTGGAACCACAAATAAGTCAAGTTTCTTACCTTAACATATCTTGAAACAGTTGAAAAACATGGTAAAGTTTAAGTGGACAAACATATCGACAATCTAGGTAAATGAATTTAAAGCATAAAGTCATCTAAAGGTCAACGGTACTACTGATATGTCTCAATTAACTGATATGATTCTTTAGACATGAATTCACAAAAACATGTCTGTAAATATGTTTGTACATAGTTTACATTGTCCTGTACATAGTTCATTAGCTTTACAGATTAAAATCAAAAAGATTTTCTATGTGTTTTAGCATAAATTTACAAAAAATTCAAAAAGAGTTTATTTCTACATTGTTTTCAGCAAACCAATGTTGGAGAACGGGTCTTCGAAGTCTGGTAAGATGCTAGAACTGGTGGGAATCTCTTTGACAACGGGCTGGGAGCTAATCTGTAAAATCTGAAAAGTCAAGACGATAAAAAGTTCATTAATTTGAAACTTTGATTTTGAAAATATCAACAGTTTGTTCGTAACGGGTCAAACCGGGGTCATTAACTTGGACTCGGCAGACAAATCGGTTAACCAAGGTCATTAATTTGTGGTTTGGCAAGTTCGGCCGAACTTGCTAAACAAAATCATGTTTAACAAAATAGCAAGTTCGACCGAACTTGCAGATGTCTGTTTGTTTTTAAAAAGGCTAAGTTCGTCCGAACTTATAATGGGCTTATTATTTGGACTCAGCAAGTTCGTCCGAACTTGCTAGGGTATAAGTACCTACGCAAGTTCGGCCGAACTCATTTGTGCAAGATCTAAACATTGAGCGAACTTAAACCTTTGAGAGCGAAGTTGTGAAATTGACAAGTTTAAGTCGTTATACTGCCCGATTTGCAATTGTTTTTTTGTGATTCACACACCAACTACAATGTCTGAGGTAGTAATTTGATCTATGAACCGTATTTTGAACATATTCGAACATATGGGATCTGAAAACCTTTAAAATATTAGATCTAAGGGTTTAATGAACAAATTGAACAAAAAATCTTGATTAAAACCATAAATCGACTGTATGAATGATGTCAATTTGATTGAAATCATATTGAACAGGTTTGGTATGAAGATGATGACAAGTTCGGCCGAACTTGTTATCAAGTTCGATCGAACTTGTTAAATAAACATGAATAAAAAGAAACTAATAGCATGTTCGACCGAACTTCTTAAAATAGATTTTGAAAGATCCTATGTGGAAGTTCGCCCGAACTTGATTTTGTGAAATCTGATAAGTGTTGAGTATAAGTTCGCCCGAACTTATGGTGATTAATGTTGAACATGTTTTATGTGCATGTTCGAGCGAACTTGAATAAAGCAGAATATTATAACACTCATCAAGTTCGCCCGAACTTGATGAAAGAGTTAGAAAAAATTTTGTGAAACTTTTCTCGATAAGCGTGCTAATTGTTTTGCATCGTTTTCCAGGCTCAAGTTCCAGCGCGTGCAATCTCGATAGCGTTTTCTAAGACTCACAACACGTGTATTATGCTCGACAAGACGATTTGTCCATCTTTAAAGGAATACGACAGTATCTTAAGGTTTTTGGAAGAAAGTCCTATTCCCAGAGCTCTCACGGAACGCACAGTGTCATACAGATCTCATATTTTCCATTTCTGGACTAATGCGGAGCTTAGTGATGATTAGAAAACGATTAATTCATTAGTACAAGTTGGAAATGAGGTTAAGAAGATTTCTATAACTGAAGATGATATTCGACGGATTCTGCAATTCAACGACAACAAAGATGATCCAATATTCCTCGACGAGAAAATGGTTAGAGGTTATTTCTTTCGTATGGGCTATAAGGGAAGCGTGAACAAGCCGACGTTAAAGAAATGGGAAGTGCCAAATCCCTAAAAACTCCTTATGCACGCTATTATTCACACATTTAGTCATCACAAGGCGGGATTAGACGACGTTCAAGATTATCTGGCCTGTATGGCAACGACACTGATTTTGAAAAAGCCGTTCAACTATTCGAAGCTGGTATTTACACACATGTCGAAGAACATGGAGGATTCGAGGTTATGTTTATATTCGAGATTCGTGCAAATGCTGATAGATGAGAAGTACCCAAATATTGCACGAGATCCGAACGATGTGTTATACCTAGTTCACCTTGATGAAACGACTGTGAAGAAGTTAATCAAGTTTCAGAAACAAGCATCCGCACCAGTGGCTAAACCAGTTTTTGGAGCAATTAAGGATTCAAACTACATTGCGCCGCCTGAAAACAAATGGAGAAAAGACGACAGTGATGATGAGAAAGAGCTAAACGCTGAAAAAATAGTAACTTTAATATTAACTATATATTATCTATATACTAAAACAAGTAAATGAATAGTAAGTTTAATATTAACTATATATTATCTATATACTAAAAATACAAATTAACTATATATTAAAAATACAAGTAAATGAATAGTAACTTTAATATTAACTATATATTATCTATATACTAAAACAAGTAAATGAATAAGAATGGTTCAAAGATTTCAAACCAAAGGCTCAAAGCGAATGGTTCTTAAAGGCCGAAGTAGAAAAGCCAAAGAAGAAACGAGCTGCAAAGAAAGTTGAAACAATGCTCGTCGATAAAGATGAACCAGAAAATGTTCAAACTGAAGCTGGTTCAAGTGCAACAGTCATTATCAAAAGCCAAGAGACTGAGAAAGTAACGCAAGATGATGTTATTTCAGCTACTTCAGATAACGATGATGATTCTGAAGAAACTCCAGTGAAAGAGCCAAAAAAATCAGAAGTTGAGATTAGAGCAGAAAAAGAGAAATAAATGGATGCTGATTTTGATCCAAATCTTGAGAAAGATTCTGATGTGGAAAGGCCAAAGAAAAAAAGTAAACGTGTAAAGTGTGCAACTATTTCTTCGACAAAGACTACAGTGTCTCCTCAAACAAAAGGCAAGAAAAGGAAGAAAGTTCAAAAAGTTGTCAGTAAACATTATAAAGGAAAGTTGAAAAGCTCAGAAGTTACACAATAACCTTCTGGCGCACCGGAGAAAGAAGTCACACATGAACCTTCTACACAAGAACCTCCTGTTGTTGATACAAGTGAAGCTGAACGTCCAGGAGTCACACAAGAACCTCCTGTGATTGTTTCAGAGGAAGCTGAAAGGCCAGGAGCTACACAAGAACCTCCTGTGTCTGGTTTTGTGGAAGTACCTGTTATTCCATCACCGGTTGCTATAACGACTTCAAATCTTGAAATTTCTACGCCAAAGAAGTCAACACCAAAGGCTGCTACTCCAAAATCAACACCAAAATCTTCAGGGCCTAATATATTTGGTGATATGCATGGTGATCCGATTAGTCTGTAGGATCTAAACGATTTCTTTCCAGAGACGAATGTTGAACTTCTGGAAAAATGTGTGAAGGTGTTAGAAGAGAAAGTAGCTAAGAATGAGGAGGAGAAAGTTGAGTTGATTAATAAAATGAATCAAAGCGCAGTTGAAAAGGAAATATTGGATGACAAAGTGAAAGTATTAGAGAATGAACGTGAATATTTTAAAGCATTGATTGAGAGTTTGCAAGATGCAAATGAAAAGCTTCAAACAGAATGCAGATCTAAAGTTAATCCAAGCACCAAACGATAGAAGATTCACCAGGTTGCAGAAAGTTTTATCTAACTCTCTGGGGATTGATTTCATCAAAGAATATGATCGTCTGGATCAACAAGAAGCCAAAGAAAGGTCTGAGAAAGAACTAGCAGTGAGTGGTAAAGGAAAGAATGTTGAGGGTGAAGCCCCTACTTCTTCTGAAGCTGCATTGCTTCTGAAGAAAAGGACGATGAAGAAGCTGAAGATGAGGATAAAGAAGATGAGGAAAAGAAAGATGATTCTGAATATGAGGATTGGAATGTAGCAGGCGATGATGATGATGATCAGGGTGGTGTTGGTATTAGAGTCACTGAAGCCAAAGTCTCAAGTGAATTTGATTTCTCTTCGCTTATGGTTGACGAATCAAACAGAATGGATGATAAAAGTGAGGGGGAGTAAGGGCAGAAAGGGTCAACTGATGAGATTGATCTGTTGAATGTTGATAGATTTGCTAAGCCAGTTGCTACTATACCCACGAAGCCTTTATCGTTAATGCTTGAACATAACATGGAGGAAGGTGAGTTTATACATAACTATACTAAGGAAGATCTTGCAAAGTTAGTTGAAGTTGATGCTGCAGATCTGGAGTTTGATTTCGAAGAAGATGTGTTGAATGTCAACACATTTGAGCCGAATGATTATCAGTATGTGAGAAGATTTGAGGCGGATGAATACAACAGAGTGATCGTGGAAGATTGGTCTTCTGATGATGAGACAGATCAAACTGCAAAGTACGTCGGTCCTAATTCTGAAAGTTTTCCTACATTTGAGGAGATGTACAAGCAGCTAGATGAAGATATGCTGAAAGAAAAGATTGAAGAATCTTTGCGTGAAGGAAAAGTACAAAAGCCAATGACTAAAGAAGAAATTTCTCAAGCGAAGAAGTCCTGGTTTAAAGAGATGCCTCGCGAACGTAGGTTTCGACGTCCTCTAGCATTCTTTACCAGAGGCAAAGACGTTTCTTTGGGAGATATCTTGAGTTGGGGTTGGTTTAAAGAACTTAACGTATATGCAATCAAAAGAGAATTTGGAGTGCAATACTTCAAGTATCTTTCTGATTTCAAGACATTACCTTATTGGGATGTGGAAGAGTTAGTTCAGACAGTTAATGTTACATACCACATGAAGGTGATTGATCAATTGATGTGGAAATTGATAAAGTTTGAAGCGGTTAAAGGATTTAGATATTGGAAGCCATTCATTCCTGGTCGCAGAATCAAGACAAACAAAAAGACGGGTGAAAAAGACATTACATTGATAATGAAGCGACCAAGGGCAATGAGAAACATGTCGTTGATGCCGATTGAGCAGAACTTCTATCCGTTGTTCAAGTGGTTGCAAATAGATCCATCGACTTGTGAAGCAGTTATTGTTTTAAAGTTTGAAGAACACTTGGATATTTCAAAGGGAAGAGTTAAAGTATTGGGATATCAGGGTATGAGGGGGTTATGGAGAACAATCAGGATTCTTGATCCTATGTGGTTGGTTACCTGCTCCAGAGAAGGCATCAAAACCTTGTTCTATAGCAAGATTGTATTTGAAGAACGTGAGAAGGTACAAGCGATGTAGTTTCAGAAAGTAGTGAATTTGGTTATGCACACGAAGTTAATTCAGGAAAGATGTGACAAACAAGCTGGAGAGATCTAGAAAGAGTAGAGTTTTTGAAAAAGAAGAAGTGTCTTGAAGCAATTAATGAAATAACAAGAAAGGCAAGTGTTTGGAGATTTCAGTACTTGAATAAAGTGCCTCCTACAGATCAGACGCCGGATCCTACGCAAGAGCGACGAAAGAAGCCGTTTAAGAACTTCTTCGGTCGTGTGCATTAAAGTATATTATGAAGACAGAGTTTTGGAGACTGATACAAGACGAAGAATATATCCAAGGGGGAGTCTGTTGGTGCATAATGTCGATGTCTTAGTCTTATATCGAGTCTGTGTAGTATAGAGCTTAATAGGCTAGTCGTATGAAGTATTTATGTAAAGTTGTAACAAGTTCGCTCATAATCTTCATGTATAGCCAAGTTCAGGCGAAGTTGAGTCTCCTAAGGGCGAAATTGATTGTATATAAATACCTAGCTAGCCTCTCTCATTTGTAACTTTGGCATTTTGGAGGCGAAGCTCTGTCAGTTTGTACTCTTGACGTTTGATCAATAAAACTGATGATTAACTGATTAATTCTTGTCTATTGGTAAACACGACGTAATATTTCCGCTAGTATGGACGTTAGATATGAAATTTAGGTTCCTTAGCATCAAGGACCGGTCCTACAAGTGGCAAGAGTGGAACATGAATGGAATGATTGTTAATGGATATGAAACATCCATCGAGAATCGTAGAAGAGGTTTCGATCGTTCTATCAGCGAGTTCTACATCATAAGTTATCTCTAGAGTTCTTATGGGAAAATTTAGTAAGGCGATAAACTTATGATTTACAAAAGATTTATCGGCCTCTGAATCAAAAAGAACTCTAGCATAAACATCATTAATAAGGAACGTACCTGTCATCACGTTGTTTTTCCCTGAAAAGCACGAGCTTTTCCCTTCTTCGTTCCCTCATCCTTAGTTGCATCATCTTTCTTGTATTTAGGGCAATTATGTTTGATATGCCCCTTCTCACCACAGTTGTAACATGCGGCTTCCTTCAAATCCTAGCAATCTAAGGCATTGTGCCCTATCATTTTGCATATGCCACATGGTTTGGACTGAGAATCATCTCGACATGAGCCATAGTGTCGTCGGTTGCATTTCTTACACTTAGGTCTATCATCTGACCTTTGATGATTCTGGTTGGATCCAAACCTGTGGTTTTTGTTCAACCGATGATTTCGGTCATCCTCTCTCTTTCTCTTCCCTTCTGCTTCAGACTTGATGGACCGATGCCTTTTCAGGTCCTTGGTAAGTGTCAAAGCCAGCTCTGCAGTAGATCTAAAAGTTTCTACCCTTGATGCCCTGACATTTCCCTTGATCTCCGGTTCCAGACCACCAATAAAATGTGCGATGCGTTTAGATTCAGGGGTGATCAGGTAAGGTACCAATCTTGACATGGAGTTATAATCGAACAAATACTTCCTACAATCTATGTTCTTCATTTGTATCCCCAGAAAGTCTGTTTCAATCTTTTCCACCTCGTGAGGTGGGCAACAGGTTTCCTTTATCAATTCTATAAACTTAGTCCAACTTAAGTTATACAAATATACCTTCCCAGCCGACTGATTCATTGACTTCCACCAAATCAGGGCATCACGGATGCCCTTAAAAGATTGCGCAACATACTTTACCACGTCCTTCTCAGCACATCCACTTATCTATACTACCGTTTCAATCTCATCTAGCCATCTAAGGGTTTCAACTGCCCCTTTTTCACCGGTGAAATCATGAGGTTTACAAGATGCGAAATATTTATACGAGGATCCCTCTTTCGAGAAATTAGTCTTCTTCTGATATTCCTCCCTCTCTCTCCTCATATTCTAGGAGTGTTCCGAATATTCCTTCTTTTCTGAAGGAGGTTTTGGGAATTGCTTGGGGGTATGCTTCGAAGTGTTCTTGGTCGAGTGTTTAGAGTGCGAAGCACTCAACTCTAATTGCTTTTCAACAGGATTCTTTATTGCCTTAAAGACTTATGTGGCAATAAGTGCTTTAAGATATCCTTTAGTTATAACAATGTTCTCATTCGCATTATCGTCCTTTCTTTGGCTATTAACTTCATTTGAATCCTCCATATGGTCCGTTTGAAGCTAAAAAAATAATATAAGTTTTAATCAATCATACATACTTGATGACTTGCATTATAGTGCACAACATGGTAAAATAAAACCATGCAAATTTGTAAAGTCTATGGGGGTGATTAATTATGGCACAAGGGACATAACAAGAATATAACTAAAGGCTTGTCATAAGGACTCAAATATTATGAGTCGTGATCTTACAAAGATCATAAGACTTCGAGGTTTGAACAAAATCTATTACCTCGAGACAGGGAGTCATTGACTACATCTGCCGCTGTCACTAATGGACAAGGATATAACCTGTTGGCAGTACATCACTAATGGATGTTACAAGTAGCACATCACAAATGGATGTATAATAAATGGGTCGCAGGTATTATACCACTAATGGGTATTTAAATATGTTGATGCATATGTCTGTTGCCTAAGTCATTGTATAATATCGAGTCTGTATTTAGGAGCGAAATGTCGAAGTTTATGTATATATAGGGTCAGGTTCGCTTGAGATTGTAGTGTTGAAGACAAGTTCGGCCAAACTTGTCTATGCAACTTCGCCCGAACTTTCATCACAACAGCGAACTTGCACTCCTATAAATAGGAGTCTTGACATTTCCTTTGTAACATTCAGTGATTTTGGCACAAAGACGGCGAAGTTCTGTCCAAGTGTTTCCAGGATCTGTAACGTTGAATATTAATGAAACAGTGATTAAATAGGAACAAATGAGTGTATCCAATGTCGCCTAAGCAAAACAGATTCTGCACGTTTACCTTAGCTTTGCCAGATTAGGACCAGAAAGATCCGTACAACGGACCTACAAGTGGTGTCAGATTTAAACAGGAAAGTTTTCAAACATAAACATCATAGAAAATCCAGATGATGAATATGAATTTGATTATGCAGATGAGTGTGGATTCGATTATGCTAATGAGTTTGAGTTAGATTTTGATGATGGTTATCCAATTCAACCCAAGACCAAAAAGGCTTGGGTCTCGCTTTTTAAATAGATTGTTGAAATGTGCAGGGGCTCTAGAGATCCGTACTTTCTAAGTGGATTTTGGATAGTGGAGCGTCCAGGCATATGACGTGAATGAAAGCGTTGCTATTCGACATAAAAGCTATCAATGGTGGATATGTTGGATTTGCGAGTAACCAGGGTGGAAGGATAGTCACATGGGAATTATATTGCAGAGTTGGAAAACAATCTTCTGAGCATATCGAAGATTTGTGACAAGAAGTTCACGGTGCATTTCAATGACAAAGAGTGTATTATCTTGCAGCCATGATTCAAAATACCAGATGAGTGGATTCTGATGCGAGCACTACGTGAGAATGATCTATATGTTCTTGACATGGGTGTCACTACCACTTCATCAAAATCAGCACAATGTTTTTTGACAAAGGCTACTGAAAAGGATTCTATTCTTTGGCATCGTAAGATGGGGCATATTCATTTGCGAAAAATGAATTTCTTGGTTCAAAATGATCTAGTAGATGGTGTAAATCTTTGGAGCTTTAACATGAATGATCACTGCTTAGAATGTAAAAGGGGAAAGCAGATCAAGAAATCTCATCCGAAGAAAATTCTAAACTCAATCAAGTTGCCATTAGAACGTCTCCACTTGGATTTATTTGGTCCTGTAAATGTTCGAAGCATCTCAGGAGACTTATAATGCTTGGTCATGACAGATGACTATTCGAGATATTCGTGGGTATTCTTTCGGGAATCAAAAGACGAAACGTTCTAGAACTTGGTTATTCTATTTAAGAAACTCGAGAACCTTTATCATCTGCCGGTCAGACGCATTAGAAGTGACAATGGCACAGAGTTTAAGAATAACAAAATGAAGGAATTCTGCAACGCAAAAGGGATTCTGCACGAGTTCAGTGCTCCCTATACTCCACAACAAAACTAGCTGAACGGAAAAACAGAACTTTGATTGAAACTGTGAGAACCATGCTTGCAGATTCTAAACTTCCAATCAGCTTCTAGAGTGAAGCGGTTGCTACGGCTTGCTACACGCTAAACAGAGTTCTTAGTGTCAAACCAACAAAGAAAACATGTTTTGAGATGATAAACCGACGGAAGCCAAATTTGAAATTCTTAGGGCCATTTGGTGCGCCATGCACTGTAATCGATCAAGATGGTAAATTCGGAGCTAAACCTCTTGAGGGTTTCTTTGTCGGATATGCGAGTTCGTTGAGAAAGGTTATTGAAGCACATCACATGGATTGTTTCAACTATACGAATCCTACTCAAAAGAGAGGTGACGCGTGGCTGTTATACTATCTTCACCAGTCAGCGAATCAAGAACAAATCATTAGACCAATTCGTTGAGAAAGGTTATTGAAGCACATCACATGGATTGTTTCAACTATACGAATCCTACTCAAAAGAGAGGTGACGCGTGGCTGTTATACTATCCTCACTAGTCAGCGAATCAAGAACAAATCATTAGACCAATTGTGGTTAATCAACCCACGTCGGATTCTTCATCTTCCAGAGCAGGTCCAAGCAATAGCAGTGGTGTTCAAGTGGAAAATACTTCTGAAATAGAAGTAACACTGGCTACACCTCTAGTGAATGCTTCTAATGAACCAGAAAATACAACAGAGCCCAGTACGCCTCGGAATCAGAATTCTGATTCAGATGAAGCATCGACATTTGATGCTGATGATGAAACTTCATCGGATGAAGAAGTTGAGCAGATTTCTAACCTGTTGAATCAATTTGCTAGTCCGAGAAATCATAACAAAGCTTCATCAAGTACTACTAATGTTGACGTGAACAGTGATCTGATTTTTTCAAATCTACAAAGCTCAGTTGATGTTCCAATAGAACAAATGCCGCGATCATATTCGTACCATCCTTCAATGAATATTATAGGAGAACTACAAACTGGTGTGCGTACACGAAACCAAATCAACAAAGCACTTAGTTGTTTCTACACCCGAGTTGCACCAACTCAGAATTGCTGCTACTACTCATGTTTCATGTCTCAAATAGAGCCAAAGACAATTAATGAGGCTCTGGTAGACGAGAATTGGGTGATAGCAATGCAAGAGGAACGTTTACAGTTTGAGAAGTTGGGTGTTTGGAAGCTTGTAGACTTGCCACAAAGTGGGTCTTCAAAGTAAAAGAGACGATCGGGGGGTTATAGTAAGAAACAAAGCTCGGTTGGTTGTCAAGGGATTCCACCAGCAGGAAGGTATAGATTATACGGAGGTATGCGCACCGGTTGCGCGATTAGAATCTATCCGCATTTTCCTAGCGTTTGCAGCTTGGAAAGTATTTAAGGTGTACCAGTTGGATGTAAAATCTGCATTTCTCTACGGTAAACTTCGTGAACAAGTGTATGTCGGCCAACCACCGGGTTTTGTCGAACCACTGAACAAGCACAAAGCATATCTTCTAGATAAAGCCTTGTACGGTTTAACCAAGCCCCGAGAGCTTGGTACGAGACGTTGTTGGTACATAATGCCTATGTCTTAGTCTTATATCAAGTATGTATTGTATAGAGCTGAATAAGCGAGGTATACGAAGTATTTATGTTTGTTGTAGCCATGTTCGCTCATAAGCAACATGTTTATGCATGTTCGGCCGAACTTGCTTATGCAAGTTCGGCCGAACTTGTGTTCCCCAGGGGCAAACTTGCTTTAGTATAAATACCTAGCTAGCCTACTTCATTTGTAACTTTGGCATTTTAGAGGCGAACTCTGTCAGTTTGTAACCAGAACGTTTGATCTATAAAACTGATGTTTAACTTATTAAATCTTGTCTATTGGTAAACACGACGTAATATTTTCGCTATTATGGTCGTTAGATATCAAATTTAGGTTCCTAAGCATTAAGGATCGGTCCTACAAGTGGTATTAGAACTAGAATAGCCTGATTTAATAGTATCAAGACAAGAACACTTCTATTTCTACTCCATTCTTCTTTTTTCTTAACTTTTGATCATAAAATAAAGAATTCACGGTCAAAATCTTTTGAATTTTGAATATATCATGTAAAATACAACAAAGATAAACCCTTAAAGATTGGAGACCAAACTCAACCGAATTCATGTCGAAATTTTGAAAAAAACATGTTTTTGAAAATCTCCATGATCGAACTTATTGGCCATGTTCGGCCGAACTTATACTAAAACATCACTTCAAGTGATTTTTAGCAAGTTTGCCCGAAATTGAGTAGTATCAGCTAAGTTCGCTCGAAGTTACACAAGTTTTCATTGATTTTACATCAAGTTCGACCGAACTTGTGTAAATCTCAAAGAAAATTTAAGTAAGTTCGCCCGAACTTACTAGATTTTTATCAAATTCTTGAAGATAAGTTTGCCCGAAGTTCTGTAAGATTTGTGTCTCAAGTTCGACCGAACTTTAAGCAAAAATTTCAAAACAAATCTAACAAGTTCAACCGAACTTGTTAGAAAAGCTGAGAATTCTTCATTTGTTGCTACAAGTTCGACCGAACTTGTTGTAGGACTAATTGTTTTCATTTGTTCACAATGGAGGATCAACTAAGAGCTTTTATGTCCAGAGCTAGTTCGTCAAATGCCAATGTAATCAATCAAGTCAACCTTGATAATGAAATGGGAACAACAGTCAAACCGTCCAAGCTGATGAGCATGGACTAGTACGAAGCATGGAAAGAGAAATTTACTTACTGGGTGCAAGCCATGCACTTTGTTGGCTGGGTGTCAATTGAAAGAGGCTACACTGTTCCGGTAGATGAACATCAACAAGTCCTTGAAAAGTACAACTATTCGACAGTACAGAGAGACGAATACATTGCTGAGAAAAAGTTGATCAGTCTCATCCAACAGTCTGTTAAAGAAGATATCCTGATTTTGCTACCAGAGTATACTACTGCAAGAGATCTTTGGTTGTCATTACAGAAGAAGTATCTAGGCAGCACCGAAATGATCAAAAGCAAGAAGGCACTTATCCTGAAATATTTCGACATTTTCACTATGCTAAAGAATGAGACCATAAAGAAAATAATCGAGCGTTTCTGTCATCTTAAAGTGCAAATGCGAAGACACGGTCTCGAAAAGACAGAACAAGAATACATCGACAAACTTGCTGACACACTACCAGAGGGTGAATGGACTACCTATTTGATGTTTCTGAAGAACAGTGATAACTGGGAATTTTTCAAGTTGTCGACGTTTATCGATAAACTCGAAGGCCACGAAATGGAACTTTTGAAGATGGCGAAGTCAAAAAATGCTAATATTGTTCAAGACGTTGGCTGTATTCCAAAGCCGGAATGCTAGATAGCGTTTCGAGTCCTAAAATTCAGACGGCTTTTAGTGCAAACATGAATGCTTCTCCACAAAATCAGAATCAATCACAGCCTTAGTATGATCAGAGTCCTCAAAGTTCATACTCAAGCACTGGTTCAAATTCAACGTATCAAAGCCAAGCGAACCAGAATCAACAACAAAGTTCTGATCCGATTGTATATAAATGCAACATCGTAGTGAATTTAAACAATGTTGTTTCAGAACAAGTTGCAAAACAACATATGTCACTACTCGCTACCGTTTTAGAATCTTATGAATGTCTTGTTGCCGGTAAGATCGGAAATCCTGAGATGACCGCAGAAGATTATGACCAGGTAGACGAGAAAGAACTTTAATTAATGGACATCAAATGGTCCTTAGCTTCGATCATCAGGAGAGTGACAAAGTTTGTTGGACTCACAGGCCGTGACATAGGAAATTCCAGCAACAAATTAGGTTTTGACAAAACCAAAGTCACGTGCTTTAGATGCCGTCAAAAGGGGCATTTTAAAAGAGAGTGTAAGAACACCGAAGCAACCGGAAATCAAAGTCCTTTCGGAGGAGGAAATGAATATTACAAAAAGGCACTTCAATATAAACCATTTCCGAAGAAAACTCGGGTTGAAATCCAAGAAAAACCGGACAATAGCACCACTGAGAAAGCTATGGTGGCATCCAGTGAAGATGATGGTTCTGATTGGAACTCTTACATTGGGAAAAAGACTGGAGTTGCTTTGATGGTGGAGATAGTTGAAGATAGTTCTGCAGGGGAAACAGCGGCAGCAGCTGAAGCAGCGGCAACAGCAGTAGCAGCAGCTTTCGAACAAGCTCTTCTGGAACAATACTTACATCAACAGCAGGAAGAAGAGGAATATATTCATATGCAGAGACAAGGAATTTTATCTTCTAATTCTTGTGACAGTTTTGTAGGTCATTTTGATGGAAACTCGAAAGAACAAGTGGTTGAGGAGAAAAAGATTGATGAAATGATCATTGATGTCACTCAAGAAATGAAAGTCGAAGACCTGAAGGACATGGCAGATAAAGCTTTAATGGCGAATCTAACCAAGGTAGGTCCAGAGGTAAAAATTGTCGAGAAAGAAGTTGTCAAAGTACAAGTTGTTGAGGTTGAGAAACCTTGTACAAAATGTACTGAACCTTGTGTCGGATGTGCCAAAAAATCAAAGATCATCACTGAAAACAATGTGCATAACGAATTGTTGAAATACGATTATCGCACAATGAAAAAAGCGTATGATAAAATGAAAAATGATTATGGCAGACTCGACAGAAATAACATCGAACAACATGATAATATAAGGATGTTGAGTGGAACAGTAATGGATAAACAAAGGGCAATTAACATTTATATTAACACCATTGCTGAAACTAAACAAAAACATAAAGACATGACAATCGAAATTGAAAGAGTTCAACAGTTGTTGAGAAGTTATACCACAAATGCGTATGTTATTGATCACATTCTTCCGACCATCTCATCGGAAGAAAAACCTAAAAAGAAAACGGGCAAAGAATATAGCAATGTTCCTCCACCCCTTTGTGAAAAGTATTGTCGCAAAACCGCAGACGGGAGACACTCAATGTTAAGTTACTTTCTGAGAAAAAAGATGTGTTGCCAGAGAATATTGATATAATCTATGCTAAATCTGATGATGATAACAATGATGTGGTTAACAAAGTGGTTGAAAATGTTCTAAGTGATTCTGATAACGGCAGCTTCAAAAGCGCCTATTCGAGTTCAAAGAATTCCGATTCATGTTCTGAAAATGAGGATAAGTCACCAGAGGATGGTCTAAGTGACGATCCTAATATTGTAATGTACAAAATTATGGTTTCCGATAGACTATACTTTGATGATAGCTTCATGATTCAGAATGTTAACGAACAATTGCTTGATAAATTTTTTAAACTCGTGGAAGTCACATCAGAGGAATTGGAAATTAACAAACGAAAATTCTATTCCAAACCTAAAAGAAACAACTACCGAAGGAATGGTGGTGATCATCCGGAAAACAGGAGAGCAGGGTTGGGTCTAGAAGAATCAGATGAAGCAGTAAAGAAAGTGTCACCATTACATGAATATAAAAACAAAAACATGAATTTTGTATATGGGACAAACACGGTTCATGAAGAGAATTTGATTGGTAAACAATCAAATGATGAGTTTAAAAAGGAGAAAGAAATTCGAGATAAAGCCAATGTTACAAGTGGTGCCAAAACATCAAGTAGGATAAAACCACCCACTAAAGGACATCCACTTGATAATAGGACATGTTTCAAGGGCAATGAAATGGGTCGTATTGCACGACAATTTCTGAAATCAAAACCGACTTATCCTCGAAGAAGAGAATCAAATGTTGTAAAACCAAGGTATCTAGTGTTTGAAAAACCAATCAAGAATTTGAAAAGAAATGAATCTTTGCCAGAAGTTAAACCTAAAATAGAAAAGAAGTTTGAAAATTATACTTTTGAAAAAGGAGAAACTTCTAGGGCAAACGAAAACAAATTTATATCAAAAAGGCTAATATCAAATCTCAAGCCTGGATTACTAAGAAAAGGTCAACAACATCTGGTGTTATTAAGTCTGAGCTGGTAAAGACTAATAACACGAAAGAATCTAAACCTGAAATCACTAAGTCTGAGCCTGTTAAGACTAGTGATAGCAAGAAAGAATCAAAATTTGAAATCATAATTGAGACCACATCTGAAATTGTCAAAAATTCAAGTGGAAACAATTCAAAAGATAAAAGGAAGGTAAAGTTTTCAATCATAAACATAATAGAAAATTCAGATGAAGAATTCGATTATGCTGATGAATGTGAATTTGATTTTGATGATGCTTATCCAATTCAACCCGAGACCGAAAAGGCTTGGGTCTCGCTTTTTAAATAGATTGTTAAAATATGCAGGGACTCCAAAGATCCGTACTTTCAAAGTGGATTTTGGATAGTGGAGCGTCCAGGCATATGACAGGAATGAAGGCATTGTTATTCGACATTAAAGCTATCAATGGTGGATATGTTGGATTTGCAGGAAATCAACGTTGAAGGATAGTCGCCGAGGGAAAATTCTCCAATGACGTAGTTTCATTTGATCGCGTGAACTATATTGCAGAACTTGAGAACAATCTTCTGAGCATATCGCAGATTTGTGACAAGAAATTTACAGTCCATTTCAATGATAAAGAGTGTATTATCTAGAAGCCAGGATTCAACAACCAGATGAGTGGATTCTGATGCGAGCACCTCGAGAGAATGATTTAGATGTTCTTGATATGGGTGTTGCTACCACTTCATCAAAATCAGCACAATGTTTTGTATCAATGGCTACTGAAAAAGATTCTATTCTTTGGCACCGTAAGATGGGGCATATTCATTTGCAAAAAATGAATTCTTTGGTTCATAATGATCTTGTAGAAGGCGTAAATCTTCGAAGTTTTCCGTTGTCGGATCATTGCTTGGAATACAAGAAGGGAAAGCAGATCAAGAAATCTCATTGAAAGAAAATTGTAAACTCAATCAAACTGCCATTAGAACGTCTCCACATGGACTTATTTGGTCCTGTAAATGTTCGAAGCATCTCAGGAGACTTATATTGATTGGTCGGGACAGATGACTATTCGAGATATTCGTGGGTATTCTTTCAAGAATCAAAAGACGAAACGTTCGAGAACTTGGTTATTCTAATCAAGAAAGTCGAGAATCTTTATCATCTGCCGGTCAGACGCATTAGAAGTGATAACGGCACAGAGTTTAAGAATAACAAAATGAAGGAATTCTGCAACGCAAAAGGGATTCTGCACGAGTTTAGTGCTCCCTATACTCCATAGCAAAACAGAGTAGCTGAAAGGAAAAACAGAACTTTGATTGAAACTGCGAGAACTATGCTTGCAGATTCTAAACGTCCTATCAGCTTCTGGAGTGAAGCGGTTGCTACGGCTTGCTACACACTAAACAGGGTTCTCAATATCAAACCAACAAAGAAAACATGTTCTGAGATGATAAACCGACGGAAGCCAAATTTGAAGTTCTTAGAACCATTCGGTGCACCATGTACCGTAATAGACCAAGATGGCAAATTCGGAGCTAAATCTGTTGAAGGTTTCTTTGTCGGATATGCGAGTCCATTGAGAAGAGTATATGTTCCTTCATTGAGAAAGGTTATTGAAGCATAGCACGTGGATTGTTTCAATTACACGGCTCCTATTCAAAGGAAAGGTGACGCATGGCTGTTTAACTATCAAGACCTTTGGAAGTCATTTGACTTGCCCGAAGAACCAACTGACGAAGAAGTTGCAGCGTCATATTATCTTCACCAGTGAGCCAATCAAGAACAAATTGTTCGACCAATTGTGGTTAATCAACCCACGTTGGATCCATCTTCTTCTAGCGCAAGTTCAAGCAATAGTGGTGTTCCGGCTGAAAATGTTTCTAAAACATTATCAACACCTGCCACTCCTCCAACGAATGCCTCTACTGAACCAGTGAATATAACAACGGAGTCCAGTATGCCTCAGAATCAAAATTCTGATTCAGATGAAGCACCAACATTTGATGCTGATGGGGAATCATCTTCTTCAGATGAAGAAGTGGAGCAGATAATAAGTCTTCTTAATCAATCTGCAGTCCCGAACAACAGAAATGAAGCTTCATCGAGCTCTCCAAACATTGAATTGGTTGTTGATCTCAACATCACGAATCAGCAATACTCAGTAGATGTTCCAAGTGAAGAATTGCCGCTATCATATTCCTATCATCCGTCAACAAATATTATCGGAGAACTTCAAACTAGTGTTAAAACTAGAGGGTAAATTAATAAAGCACTCAGTTGTTTCTACACACGCGTTGCTACAACCCAGTACTGTTGTTTCTATTCATGTTTCATATCTCAGATTGAGCCTAAGAAAGTTAATGAAGCTTTAGCCGATGAAAACTGGGTACAAGCAATGCAAGAAGAATTATTGCAGTTTGAGAAGTTGGGTGTGTGGAAGCTTGAAGACCTACCAGAAAATCAGAAAGCATTTGATACAAAATGGGTCTTTAAGTGTAAACGAGATGATAGAGGGGTTATTGTTCGTAACAAAGCTAGACTTGTTTTCTAGGGATTTCACCAGCAGGATGGGATAGACTACACGGAAGTCTATGCACCAGTGGCTCGATTGGAATCTATTCGAATTTTTCTAGCTTTCGCATCATGGAAAGGATTTAAGGTCTATCAGTTGGATGTCAAATAGCTTTTCTGTACGGCAAATTACACGAAAAGGTGTACGTTGGACAACCACCAGGGTTTGTCGATCCACTTAACAAGAGGAAAACGTACCTACTGGATAAAGCTCTTTATGGATTACACCAAGCCCCGAGAGCTTGGTACGAGACGTTATCGCAACATCTCGTCGGAAACGGCTTTATCAGAGGAATTGTGGATAGTACTCTTTTCACTAGAGAAGTTGATGGCCATCTGATTATAGTTCAAATCTACGTTGATAACATCATCTTTGGATCTACAAACGATAGTCTCTGCAAGGAGTTTTTTAGGGAATCATGAAAAAGAAATTCGAAATGTCCTTGATGGGCGAAATGAAGTTCTTTCTTGGTTTGAAAGTAGATCAGCTTCCGGATGGTATTTTCATTCACCAGACTAAGTATGTTCACGACATCTTGAAGAAGTTTGGAATGGAAAACTTGAAGCCTCTATATATGCCTCTTGCTCTGAATCACAGCATTTGCGTTGATGAGACTGGAGCCAAAGTTGACGAGACGTTATACAGATCGATGATTAGATCGCTGATGTATCTGATGGCATTGCGCAGATTTTATGTATCCAACCTGCCTATGCGCCAGATATCAGTCAAGCCCGAGGATCTTACACATGCAGATTGTAAAGCGTGTTTTCAGATATCTGAAAGGATGCCCAAGCACCGGCTTGTGGTACCCGAAGAACGACAATTTCGACCTCACAGGCTATGCTGATTCCGATTTTGTTGTAGATAAGTTGAATTCAAAATCAACTATAGCGGGATGCCAGTTCTTCGGAACAAGAATGGTAACCTGGCAGTGTAAGAAACAGACTACGGTCGCTCTCTCTACCTGTGAAGCTGAGTATATCTCGGCCTCTAGCTATTGTTCACATATTATGTGGATTCAATAGCATATGAGAGACTATGGTCTGCAATTTCTAGACACTCCGCTGTATGGTGATAACAAGGCAGCCATCGATATAACTAAAAATCCGGTTCATCACTAAACACATTGAAATTCGTTATCATTTCATTCGCGATTGCAACGAAAAGAAATTGTTGCGAATAGAAAAAATCCACACCGACGAACAAAAGGCTGATTTTTATACCAAACCATTTTCTTTGTCACGGTTAAATACTTGCTGAGAATTAATGGTATGAAAAATTTGCTGACAGGTGCGGACGCTGAGGTTGAATACGGATCGGACGACGAGTTCGCGTGATCCACATTGGTTGGTAAATATCTTTTTACTTTAGTATTTTGTTAAAAACTAAAATCTAAAAGATGTTTTTGATTTTAGGGGGAGAAATGTTAGAGAAAATACAAAAACATTCGAAAATTTTAAAATCCAAAAACATATAAAAAATTCAAAATGTACAAAAACATTGAAAAAGACAAAAAGAATTCAGTGTCATAAAAGGAAAAGATAGTACATCAGTGGACTATCACAGAATGCTAAAAAAATGTAAAGTTTTAAAAGTGATAAACGATTCTTACTGTGGATGTGTCGATAGGCTTAACACGTTCAGTAAATTGTTTTCTAGATATAAACTGAATTTTACAAATGCTTAATTTTGCGGATTAACACATCTTGGATATATGGACTTCGTACTCCGAAATTTCGTTTGAAAGATTACCTGATTCTGAGATACGAGGTCTTTATAGATAGTTGATATCTGGGGTATTATACAAGTTCTTCTGATTTTGCGAAAGCAATGGCCTAGAACTTCTATAATATTTTCGCTATAAACCTCCAAACTGCATGCAATATTGAAAAGAATTGAAAGATCTAATCATTTGCATTGATAAAAATATTCCTTAAGTGGAACACACATTAAAAGACGAGCCTTCATCTCTTTGCCTTTACGGTAGTACTAACCTGAGCTCTCAAGGTCTCGCACAACCCAGATACAGATATCAATTACGCTATATTCACCTGTAAGATGAAATATAGGGAATCTTGATACGGTAGTGTATTCAAGAAGTGGGAACCACAAATAAGTCAAGTTTCATGAATTCTACCTTCACATATCTTGAAACAGTTGAAAAACATGGTAAAGCTTAAGTGGACAAACATATCGACAATCTAGGTAAACGAGTTTAAAACTTAAAATCTGCTAAAGCTCAACGGTACTGGTGATATGTCTCAATCAACTGATATGATCCTTAGACACGAATTCACAAAAATATGTCTCTAAATATGCTTGTTAATAGTTTACATTGCTTATTACATTGTATTTCAACTTTACAGATAAAAATCAAAAAGATTTTCGGTTAGTTTTAGCATAAACTTACAAAAATACAAAAAGATTTTATTTCTACATTGTTTTTCAGCAAACCAGTGTTGGAGAACGGATCTTTGAAGTCTGGTAAGGTGCTAGAACTGGTGGGAATCTCTTTGATAACAGGCTGGGAGCTAATCTGTTAATCTGAAAAATCAAAACGATGAAATGATCATTAATTTGAAACTTTGATTTTGAATATCTATAGTTTGTTCGTAACGTGCCAAACGGGGGTCCTTAAGTTGGACTCGGCAGACAAATTGGTTAACCAACGTCATTAACTTGGACTTGGTCAACTTAGTGGATTTTCATAACTGATAAAAAGTTGGAAAGTTCAGGGGTTAAAATTGAAAAAGTTCAAAATTGTGGTTTGGCAAGTTCGGCCGAACTTGCTAAACAAATCAAGTTTAACAATCAGCAAGTTCGACCGAACTTGCAGATGGCTGTGTTGTTTTATTGTTAAGTTCGCCCGAACTTAACTGGGCTTTCATAATTGGGCTTAGCAAGTTTGCCCGAACCTGACTTGGTATAAATACCAATCAGGTTCGGCCGAACTCACTTATCAACAAACACATTCTCTGAGCGAACATCTGATTTGAGAGATTTTGAACGATTTTGGCATTTTCACACCGTTATGCTGTCCAAATTGAGTCGGTTTTTGGTGATTAGCACACCAATTATCCTGACTGAGGTGAGAATTGACCATTGGACTGTGTTTGAACCATTAATGAACGAAACTTGATAAAAAACATAAGATCTGATAGATCTAGGAGGTGTTGGTTTAAATTGAACATAGATCCTTAATCTACACATAAAATCGATTGTATAAACAATTTTGATTGAACAGAAATGGTCATTTGAATGTTTGAACAGATGTGTAAGTTTGGAGAAGACGACAAGTTCGTCCGAACTTGTTGTCAAGTTCGACCGAACTTGAATTATTGTCTTGTTAATAAAATCTGATTTGAATGACATCGTCGACCGAACTTGTTGCCAAGTTCGACCGGACTTGTCTAAACATATGAATAAATGAAATCTTAATATCTTCAACCGAACTTGTTGTTAAGTTCGACCGAACTTGTCCAAAAAAATGATTAAAGAAAAATTCAGATATGTTCGACCGAACTTCATGTATTTGATTATGAATATCATATGAAAGTTCGCCCGAACTTGGATCTGGAAAAACTGTAAATTGTTAATATAAGTTCGCCCGAACTTATCATTCAATGTTGAACATGTGTTTAATACATGTTCGGGCGAACTTAGGCAGAATGTTGAACATATATATTAAGTTCGCCCGAACTTGATATAAGTGTTAGAAATTTTTTTGTGAAATTTTTCTCGAAAAGCGTGCTAATTGTTTTGCGTCATTTTTCAGGCACAGGTACCAGCGCGTGTAATTTCTATTGAGTTTTACAAAACTCACAATACGTGCATTACGCTTAACATGTCTATATGTCCTTCACTAAAGGAGTACGACAGTATATTAAAGTTTCTTGAGGAAAGTCATATTCGCCGAGCTATTACAGAACGCACCGTATCATATCGATCACATATCGTTCACTTCTGGATGAATGCAATTTTAAGCGAGGATGAGAAGACGATTACTTCATATGTGCAAGTCGGCAGTGAAGTTAAACCGATTACATTTACCGAAGATGATATTCGACGGATTCTGCAGTTCAAAGATAATGATGACCATCCGATTCATTTAGACGATAAGATGGTACGTGGGTGTTTCTTCCGTATGGGGTATAAGGGGAGTGTGAATAAACCAACGCTAAAGAAAGGCGAAGTGCCAAATCCCTGTAAGCTTTTGATGCATGCTCTAATTCACGCATTCAGCCATCGCAAAGCCGGTTTAGATGATGTTCAAGACTATTTGGCTAGCATGGCAACGACGCTTATTTTGAAGAAGCCGTTCAATGTTTCTAAGATGGTTTTTACTCATATGTCGAAGAACATGGAAGATTCAAGGCTATGCCTATATCCGAGATTTGTTCAGATGATGATTGACGAGAAGTATCCCAACATTGCACGAGATCCAAATGATGTGCTTTATCTAGTTCATCTTGACGAAACGACTGTGAAGAAGCTTATCAAGTTCCAAAAGCAAGCTTCAGCTCCTGTTGCGAAACTAGTGTTTGGAGCTATAAAAGATTCAAATTATGTCTCGCCACCTGATAACAAATGGAGAAAGGATGCTAGTGATGACGAGAAAGAGCTTAAAGCTGAGCAAGAATGGTTTAAGGAATTAAAACCAAAGGCAAGGAGCAAATGGTTTTTAAAGGCTGAAGCTGATAAGCCCAAAAAAGAAACGTGCTGCGAAGAAAGTCAAAACCATGCTTGTCGATGAGGATAAACCTGAAAATGTTGAAGCAGTTGCTGGATCGAGCGCTGCAGTGGTTATTGAGAGTCAAGAAACTGTGAAAACAACTCAAGATGATGTGATTTCTGGTATTTCTGTGAATGAAGAAACTTATGAAGAAGTTCCTGCCAAAGAACCAAAAAAGTCTGAGGCAGAGATTAGAGCAGAAAAGGAAAGAAAATTGGATGCGGATTTTGATCCAAACATTGAAAAGGAATCTGACGAGGAGAGCCCAAAGAAAAGGTCTAAGCATACAAAGTCTCCAGCAATGGAAATCTCTATGAAGACTACAGGGTCACCTCATCTCAAAGGGAAAAGAAAAGCAAAGAAAGCTCAGAAAGTTGTGAGCAAGAGGTATAAAAGTAAGGTGAAAGGCACGTAATCCACACAAGAACCTTCTGGTGCTCAGGACAAAGGAGCCACAAAAGAACCTCCTCCACAAGAACCTCCTGTTATTGTTCATGCTGAAACTGAAAGGCCAGGAGTTACACAAGAACCTCCTGTGTCTGGATTTCTTGAAATTCCTATCACTGAATATCCTATTGATCAAAAGACTTCTGTTCCTGAAAGTTCTACGCCTAAGAAGTCAACACCGAAAACTGCAACACTGAAAGATTCAACGCCAAAGACACCAAGGGGAAATCTGTTTAGTGATATGCCACATGGTCCAATTAGTCTCGAAGACTTGGATGAATTTTTCCCAGAATCTAATGTTGAGATGCTAGAGAAACATGTAAAGGTGTTAGAAGAAAAAGTGGCACAAAATGAAGTCGAGAAAGCTGAGCTTATTCAGAAGATAAATCAAAGTGCTGTTGAGAAAGAAATGTTAGACGACAAAGTGACAGTGTTAGAAAATGAACGTGAGTATTTCAAAGCACTAACTGAGAGTTTTCAAGACGCAAATAAGAAATTGCAAACTTGAATAGCTGATCTCAAGACTATTCAAGCATTGAACGATCAAAGATTCAACAGATTGCAGAAAGTGTTAGCAAACAATCTGAATATTGATTTCATTGCTTAATACGATCGTCTGGATTGTCAGGAAGCAAAAGGGCATTATGAGAAAGAGTTAGCCGAAAGTGGTAAAGGAAAGCAGGTTGAGGGTGAAGCCCCTAAGTCTTCTGCTGAGAAATCTTCTGATGCTCCTGAGAAACCAATTGAAGATATTTCGAAAGCTTCTGAGTCTGATATTCAAAAGGTTGACGAATCTGTCAAGCCTTCCGATTCTATCGTTGTTACTGAAGAAAAAGACGGTGATGAAGCCGAAAAGGAAGATAAGAATGAAGACGAAGAGGAAGAAGGTTATGAGGATTGGAATGTTGGGGATGATGATGATGATTTTGATCAGGGAGGTACAGGTTTAAAGATCAATGAAGTTAAAGTATCTGTCGAGTTTGATTTTTTCTGATCGTATGAACGATGAGTCGAATAGGATGGAAGATAAAAGCTAGGTGGAGACAGGGCAGAAAGGACCAACTGATGATGATATTGATTTGTTAGATATTGATCGTTCTGTGAAGCCTGTGACTGCAGTACCCACTAAGCCTTTGATGCTAATGTTGGAACATAATGTGGAAGAAGGTGAGTTTGTACATAATTACTCAAAAGAAGATCTGGCGAACTTAGTTGAAGTTGAAGCTGAGAATTTAGAGTTTGATTTTGAGGAAGTTATGAATGTTAACACATTTGAACCGAAAGAATATCAGTATGAGAGAAGGTTTGAAGCTGATGAGTATAACCGAGTGATAGTTGAAGATTGGTCCTCAGATGATGAATCAGATCAGAAAGCTAAGTATGGTGGTCAAAATTCAGAAAGTTTTCCTACATTTGAAGAGATGTACAAACAGCTTAATGAAGATGTGTTTAAAGATAAGATTGCTGAAGCGTTACGAGAAGGAAAGATTCCTAAACCGATGACCAAAGAAGAGATAGCTGAAGCGAAAAAGTCCTGGTTCAAGGAGATGCCGCGTGAACATAAGTTTCAACGTCCACTACCATTCTTCACCAGAAATAAAGATGTTTCTTTGGGAGATATACTGAGTTGGGGATGGTTTAAAAAGCTCAACGTATATGCAATAGAAAGGGAATTTGGAGTACAATACTTCAAATATCTTGCTGATTTCAAGACATTGTCGTATTGGGATATGGAAGAGTTAGTACAAACAGTGAATGTTACTTATCATATGAAGACAGTTGATCAGTTGTTGTGGAAGATGATTAAGTACAAAGCTATTAAAGGTTGGAATCACTGGAAGAGGGGAAAAGGACATAACGTCCTAGAGCCATGAGGAATATGCCACTTATGCCGATCGAACATAACTTCTATCCTTTATTCAAGTGGTGGCAAATAGTTCCAGCTACTTGCGAAGCGGTGATTGTGTTAAAATTTGAAGATCATTGGGATATTGCTAAAGAACGAGTTGAAGTGATGGGTCATCAGGGTATGAGAGGTTTGTGGAGGATGATAAGGATTCTAAATCCTATGTGGTTGGTTAACTGCTCGAGAGAAGATATAAAATACCTTTTCTACAGCAAGATTGTTTTTGAAGAAAGAGAAAAGGTACAAGCAATGCAGTATCAGAAAGTTGTTAATGTTTGCTATGCACGAGAAGTCAATTCTGGAAAGATGTGGCAGACGAAGTGGAGGGATCTGGAGAGAGTGGAGTTTCTAAAAGAAGAAACCAGAAATGAGGCGATTAAAGAAAAAATGGAAAAAGCGGTAAGGCAAAGTTCGCTAAGAATGGCTAACTTTAAAAGGCCACCGCCAACTGATCAAACGCCTGATCCAAATCAAGAACGAAGAAGGAAGTCGTTCAATAACTTCTTCGGTCGTGTAGGTTAATGTTTAAATGAAGACAGAGTTTTAAAGACTGATAAAAGACAAAGACGATATCCAAGAGGGAGTCTGTTGGTGCATAATATCTATATCTTAGTCTTATATCGAGTTTGTATTGTATAGAGCTGAATAGGCTAGGTATACGAAGTATTTATGTTTGTTGTAGCCAAGTTCGCTCATAAGCAACATGTTTATGCATGTTCGGCCGAACTAGCTTATGCAAGTTCGGGCGAACTTGTGTTCCCCAGGGGCGAACTTGCTTTAGTATAAATACCTAGCTAGCCTACTTCATTTGTAACTTTTGCATTTCAGAGGCGAAGCTCTGTCACTTTGTAACTAGAACGTTTGATCTATATAACTGACGTTTAACTGATTAAATATTGTCTATTGGTAAACACGACGTAATATTTCCTCTATTATGGACGTTAGATATCAAATTTAGGTTCCTAAGCATTGAGGATCGGTCCTACAGACGTTATCGCAACATCTCGTAGAAAATGGTTTTACACGAGGCACAGTGGACAGCACTTTGTTTACCAGAGAAGTTTGATCGCATTTGATAATAGTACAAATCTATGTGGACGATATCATTTTCGGTTCTACGGATGGCAGTCTGTGCAAAGAGTTCGAAAAAATCATGAAGAAGAAATTTGAAATGTCCTCGATGGGAGAAATGAAGTTCTTCTTAGGTCTTCAAGTGGATCAGCTTCCAGACGGAATATTCATTCATCAGACTAAGTATGTTCACGACATTCTCAAAAAGTTTGAAATGGATTCTTCGAAGCCGCTTTCAACACCGCTGGTACTGAACCATGGGATTTGCATAGACGAGACGGGAACGAAAGTTGATGAAACACTGTATCGATCGATGACAGGTTCATTGATGTATCTAACGACATCGCGCCCGGACATCATGTATCCTACTTGCTTATGTGCGAGATATCAGTCAAGTCCACGAATGTTACACTTGCAGATAGTCAAGCGAATCTTCCGTTACTTGAAAAGTTGCCCAAGCACCGGCCTGTGGTACCCCAAGAACGACAATGTTGATCTCATTGGATATGCTGACTTGTACTTCGGAGTGGACAAACTGAACTCGAAATCTATAACTGCAGGATGCCAGTTCTTTGGCACACGTTTGGTAACATGGCAGTGTAAGAAACAGACCACGGTCTCTCTCTCAACCTATGAAGCGGAATACATTTCTGCAGTTTCTTGACACACCTTTATTTGTAGATAACAAAGCAGCCATCGATATAACTAAAAATCCGGTTCATCACTCACGTACAAAAACATTGAAATTCGATACCATTTCATTCGTGACTGTTACGAAAAGAAATTGGTTCGAATAGTAAAAATCCACACCGACGAACAAAGGGCTGATTTTTATACCAAAGCATTTCCATTAACAAGATTTAAATATCTAATGCGACTAAACAGTATTAAAACTTTGCTTACACGTGCGGAAGCTAAGGTTGAATACGGATCGGATGACGAATTCATGTAATCCGTATTGGTTTATATGGTTTGTAAATATCTTTCAACTTTAGTATTTCTTAAAAATCTAAAATCCAAAAAATATGTTTTTGATTTTAGGGGGAGAAATATTTGGGAAAATACAAAAACATATGAAAATTTTCAAAAATGTACAAAAACATTGAAAAAGACAAAAAGAATTTGATGTCACAAAAAGGAAATGATAGTACATCAGTGGACTATCACAGTATGCTAAAGAAACGTAAGTTTAAAAGTAATAAACGAGTCTTACTGTGGATGTGTCAATAGGCTTAACACGTTCAGTAAACTGTTTTTGAGATATAAACTAAATTTAGCAACTGCTTAATCATGTGGATTAACACATCTTGGATATATGGACTTAGTACTCTGAAATTTCGTTTGAGAGTGCCTGATTCTGAGATATGAGGTCTTTATAGATAGTTGATATCTGGAGTATTATACAAGTTCTTCTGATTTTGTAGAAGCAATGGCCTAGAACTTCTATAATACTTTCGCCAAAAAATCCCCAAACTACATGCAATATAGAAAAGAATCGAAAGATCTAATCATTCGCAGTGCTAAAAAGATTCCTTAAGTGGAACACACCATAAAGACGAGCCTTCATCACTTTGTCTGTACGATAGTACTAACCTGAGCTCTCAAGGTCTCGCATTACTCTGATACAGATATCAATTACGCTATATTCACCTGTAAGATGAAATCTAGGGAATCTTGATATAGGAGTATATTCAAGAAGTGGGAAACACAGATAAGTCAAGTTATTCTTACCTAAACATATCTTGAAACAGTTGAGAAATGTGCTAAAGTTTAAGTGGACAAACATATCGACAATCTAGGTAAACGAGTTTAAAGCTTAAAAGTCATCATAAGGTCAACGTTACTGTTGATATGTCTCAATTAACTGATATGATCCTTTAGACAAGAATTCACAAAAATATGTGCGTAAATTTATTTGTACATAGTTTACATTGTCCTGTACATAGCTTATCAGCTTTACAGATTAAAATCAAAAAGATTTTCAGTGTGTTTTAGCATGAACTTACAAAAATTCAAAAAGATTTTATTTCTACATTGTTTTTAGCAAACCAATGTTGGAGAACGGGTCTTCGAAGTCTGGTAAGATGCTAGAACTGGTGGGAATCTCATTAACAACGGGCTGGGAGCTAATCTGTAAAATCTGAAAAGCCAAACTGATAGAAAGTACATTAATTTGAAACTTTGATTTTGATTTTGAAAATATCAACAGTTTGTTCGTAAACGAGTCAAACCGGGGTCATTAACTTGGACTCAGGAGACAAATCGGTTAACAAAGGTCATTAGCTTGGACTTGGTCAACTGAGTGATTTTCATAACTGGTAAAAGGTTGGAAAGTTCAGGGGTTAAAATGAAAAATTTGATTTTAGGGTTTGGCAAGTTCGGCCGAACTGGCTAAACAAATCAGGTTTAACAAACAAGCAAGTTCGACCGAACTTGCAGATGGATTGCTGAGTTTTAAAGCTAAGTCCGCCCGAACTTTTTTGGGCTTGAGTTATGGGCTTTGCAAGTTCGCCCAAACTTATCTAGGTATAAATACCTAAGTAAGTTCGGCCGAACTCAGTTCTGAAAATACCAAAGACTCTGAGCGAACTTGAACTTGAGAGAAAATTGAGTGAAATTGGCAATTTGACACCGTTACTCTGCCAAATTTGCTTGTTTTTGGTGATTTGCACACCATCTACAATGGCCGAGGTATAAAATTGATGTTTGGACCGTTAATTGAACCATAATTAAA
The DNA here is from genome assembly GCA_947069175.1 of Scalesia atractyloides. NCBI lineage: Eukaryota > Viridiplantae > Streptophyta > Magnoliopsida > Asterales > Asteraceae > Scalesia > Scalesia atractyloides. The sequence goes on from CAMTDV010000010.1 coordinate 21,795,930, forward strand.
ATGTCAGATCTAAAAACTTAAAAACTGATAGTTCTAGATGTTGTTGGAAAAAATTGAACTTAAAATAAGAATCTACATGTTAAATCAACCGTGTAAATGTTTTGGATTGGTTTGTAATGGTGAATTGTATGTGAACAGATGTTAAAATTGGAGAAGACGACAAGTTCGACCGAACTTGTTGTCAAGTTCGACCGAACTTGAATAAAAAGTCTTGTTAAGACATCTTCGACCGAACATGGAATATGGAATTCTGAATTTTTTGTTTAGAGTATAAGTTCACCCGAATTTATATAAAGAACATGTTGTTAAGGCATGTTCGGGCGAACTTGAAGAAAACAGAATGTTTAACACATATTAAGATCGCCCGAACTTGATAAAAGTTTTAGAAAATTTTGGGAAATTTTTCTCGATAAATGTGCTAAATGTTTTGCATCATTTTTCAGGCGCAAGAACCAGCAAGAGTATTCTCAGTAGAGTTTTCTAAGACGCACAACACCTGTATTACGCTCGAAAAATCGATATGTCCATCTTTTAAAGAGTACGAAAGTATTCTTAAGTTTTTGGAAGATAGTCCTATTCACCGGGCTATCACAGAGCGCACAGTGTCGTATAGATCACATACTTTCCATTTTTGGACGAACGCGAGTCTTAGTGAAGATCAGAAGTCAATTGTTTCATCTGTGCAAGTCGGCAATGAAGTCAAACTGATCATTGTAACTGAAGATGATATACGCAGAGTGTTACAATTCAATGATAAAGAGGACGATCTAATTATCTCGATGAAAAGATGGTTCGTGGTTGTTTCTTTCGTATGGGTTATAAAGGAAGCGTGAACAAACCGACATTGAAGAAAGGGGAAGTGCCTAATCCCTACAAGCTCCTGATGCACGCTATAATTCACACTTTTAGTCATCGCAAGGCAAGATTGGACGACGTGCAATATTATTTAGCCTGTATGGCAATGACGCTTATTCTAAAGAAGCCGCTCAACTTTTCCAAGCTTGTTTTCACGCACATGTCAAAGAATATGGAGGATTCAAGACTTTGTCTTTATCCGAGTTTCGTACAGATGTTGATTGATGAAAAGTTCAAGAATATAGCACGAGATCCAAATGATTTGTTGTATCTAGTTCATCTTGATGAAACAACAGTGAAGAAGCTCATAAAGTTTCAGAAGCAAGCTTCAGCTCCTGTTGCAAAACCAGTTTTTGGAGCTATTAAAGATTCTAACTACATTGCGCCGCCAGACAATAAATGGAGGAAATATGGTAGTGATGATGAGAAAGAGCTTAACGCTGAGAAGGAATGGTTTAAGGAATTTAAACCGAAAGCAAGAAGCGAATGGTTCTTAAAGGCAGAAGCTGATAAGCCAAAGGAAAAACGAGCTGCTAAGAAAGTTGATACTATACTTGTAGACGAAGATGAACCAGAGAATGTGCAAACAGAAGCAGGTTCAAGTGCTGCAGTAGTGGTTGAGAGTCAAGAAACAGTGAAAACGACTCAAGAAGATGTTATTTCTGCTACTTTTGAAAACGAAGATGATTCTGATGAAGAAATTCCAGTTAAAGAACCCGAGAAATCAGAGGCTAAGAATAGAGCTGAGAAAGAAAGAGAGGTGGATGCTGATTTTGATCCGAATCAGGAAAAAAGTCAGATGTGGAAAGACCAAAGAAGAAATCTAAACGTGTTAAGTCTGCAACGGTTTCGTTGACAAAGACTACAGGGTCTCCTAAGACTAAAGGAAAGAGAAAATCAAAGAAAGAACAAAAGGCTGTCAGAAAATGGTACAAAGGATCGTTGAAAAGCGTAGAAGTTACACAAGAACCTTCTGGCGCACTGGAGAAAGGAGTTACACAAGAACCTCATACACAAGAACCTCCTATTATTGATACAAGTGAAGCTGAAGTCCAGGAGTCACACAAGAACCTCCTGAGATTGTTGCATCGAAGCTGAAAGGCCAGGAGCTACACAAGAACCTCTTGTGTCTAGTTTTGTTGAAGTACCTATTATTCAATCGCCGGTTGCTCCAACGACTTCAAATATTGAAAGTTCTATGCCAAAGAAGTCTACACCAAAGGCTGCGACTCCAAAGTCAACACCAAAAACTCCAGGAGGGCCTAATATATTTGGTGATATGCATAGTGATCCGATTAGCCTGCAAGATTTAAACGATTTCTTTCCAGAGACTAATGTTGAACTTCTGGAAAAGAGTGTCAAGGCATTAGAAGACAAAGTGGCACAGAATGAAGTTGAAAAAGCAGAGCTTATTCAGAAGATGAATCAAACTGCGGTTGAGAAAGAGATTTTGGATGACAAGGTTAAAGTGTTAGAGAATGAAAGAGAGTACTTTAAAGCATTGATCGAAAGTTTGCAGGACGCAAATGAGATGCTGCAAACTGAGATAGCTGATCTGAAGTCTATCCAAGCCCTAAATGATCGAAGATTCTCCAGGATGCAGAAAGTTTTATCTAATGCACTGGGTATCGTCTAGATCAACAGGAAGCTAAAGAATGCTCTGAGAGAGAATTAGCTACGAGCGATAAAGGAAAGAATGTTGAAGGTGAATCACCTACTTCTTCTGTAGCTGCAGAGAAGTCTATCGATGATGTGATTCTAGCTTATGAGTCTGATATTCCAAAGGTTGACGAATCTGTCAAGCCTTCTGATCCTATCACTGCTTCTGAAAAAAAAGACGATGAAGAAGCTGAGAAAGATGATAAAGAGGATGAAGAGGAAGAAGGTTATGAGGATTGGAATGTTGGTGATGATGACAATGATTATGATCAAGGTAGTACTGGCATTAAAGTTACTGAAGCCAAATTCGCTGATGATTTTGATTTTTCTGATCTTATGAATAATGAATCGAATAAGATGGAAGATAAAGTTGAGGGGGAGTCAGGGAAGACAGGGCCTTCAGAGGATATAGACTTGTCAGATTTTTATCGATCTACAAAGCTAGTTGCTGTAGTACCCACGAAGCCGTTAATGTTGATGTTGGAACATAATGTGGAAGAAGGTGAGTACGTGAACAATTACTCAAAAGAAGATTTGGCGAGATTGGTTGAAGTTGAAGTTGAAAGTTTAGAGTTTGATTTCGAAGAAGTTTTGAATGTTAACACTTTTGAGCCAAATGATTATTAGTATGTTAAAGGATTTGAGGCTGATGAGTATAACAGGGTGATCGTAAAGGATTGGTCTTCTGATGATGAAACGGATCATACTGCGAAGTACGTCGGTCTTAATTCTAAAAGTTTTCCTACTTTCGAGGAGATGTACAAGCAACTCGACGAATACATGCTTAAGGAAAAGATTTAAGAGTCTCTACGAGAGGGTAAAGTTCCTAAACCCATGACTAAAGAAGAAATTGCACAAGCAAGGAAGTCCGGGTTTAAAGAGATGCCTCACGAACGCAAGTTTAGACGTCCTCTAGCATTCTTTACCAGAGACAAAGATGTTTCTTTGGGGGATAGTTTGAGTTGGGGGTGGTTCAAAGAGCTGAATGTTTATGCAATCAAGAGTGAATTTGGAGTGCAATACTTCAAGTATCTTTTTGATTTCAAGACATTACCGTATTGGGAAGTGGAAGAGTTGGTACAAACTGTTAATGTTACATACCACATGAAGTATATTGATCAGTTATTGTGGAAAATGATCAAGTATGAAGCGGTGAAAGGATTCAACTACTGGAAGCCTTTTATTCCTAGCCGCAGAATCAAGACAAACAAGAAAACGGGAGAAAAAGACATAACATTGATCATGAAACGTCCAAGAGCCATGAGGAATATGCTGCTAATGTCGATTGAACAAAACTTCTATCCTTTGTTCAAGTGGTGGCAAATAGATCCAGCTACTTGTGAAGCAGTTATTATTCTGAAGTTTGAAGAACACTTGGATATAACAAAGGAAAGGATTGAGGTGATGGGTCATCAGGGCATGAGGGGTTTATGGAGGACGATAAGGATTCTAGATCCTATGTGGCTTGTGAACTGCTCGAGAGAAGACATCAAAACCTTGTTCTATAGCAAGATTGTTTTTGAAGAACGAGAAAAGGTACAAGCGATGCAGTTTTAGAAAATTGTAAACGTTTGTTATGCACGCGAAGTCAATTCTGGAAAGATGTGGCAAACGAAGTGGAGAGATTTAGAAAAGGTTGATTTTCTAAAGGAGGAGAAGCGTCTTGAAGCAATTAATGAAAGAACTAGGAAGGAAAGTGTTAAAAGATTTCAGCATTTGAACAAAGTGCCTCCTACAAATTAGACGCCGGATCCGAAACAAGAGCGACGAAAGAGGCTGTACAAGAACTTCATTGGTCGTGTGCGTTAACGTTTATATGAAGACAGAGTTTTGAAGACTGATACAAGACGAAGACTATATCCAAGGGGGAGTCTATTGGTGCATAATGTCTATGTCTTAGTCTTATATCGAGTCTGTTTAGTATGGAGCTGGATAGGCTAGCTGAAAGTTGTATTTATGTATTAAGTAGTCAAGTTCGCTCATGGATGCTTATCATGTCAAGTTCGGCCGAACTTGCTAAGGCAAGTTCGGGCGAACTCATGCTCATGACCAGCGAACTTGATGTTCTATAAATAGCTAGCTAGTGCTCCTCATTTGTAACTTTGGCATTTTGGAGGCGAAGCTCTGTCAGTTTGTACTCTCGAAGTTTAATCAATAAACTGATGATTAACTGATTAATTCTTGCCTATTGGTAAACACGACGTAATATTTCCGCTATTATGGACGTTAGATATAAAATTTAGGTTCCTTAGCATCAAGGATTGGTCCTACAAGTGGTATCAGAGCAGGATTGGCCTAATTTGAAGACATTGGACATAGAACATCTTATTTTCTACTCATTTCTTCTATTTTTAACTTTTCTTGGACAATTCATGGACAAAATGGACTGATTTTCAAGTATAATACGTAAAATCCATAATAGATAAACCCTCAGAGCCTGAAACAAACGAATTCGTGTCAAAAATTGCAAAAAACCATGTCGAATAACTCATGTTCGCTCGAACTTGACTGAAAACTTCATAACTTTTCATCAAGTTCGCCCGAACTTGATTGATTTTTCAAGATTTTTGATAAGTTCGCTCGAACTTGCATACTTTTCATTAAGATTTCATCAAGTTCGCCCGAACTTGATTAAATTTTGTTGAAAATTTATTACAAGTTTGCCCGAACTTGTAAAATCTCTTGAATATCTTACAGGTTCGCCCGAACTTGTAAGTCAAGCAATATACAAGTTCGCCCGAACTTGTTAAATCTGATTTTTTGTTAGCACAAGTTCGCCCGAACTTGTCTCACAAACTATTACAAGTTCGCCCAAACTTGTCTAAGGATTATAAAAAAAAGAAAAAAAACATCTCGGACATTATATATCGATAGATTCGTATTGACGAGACGAGTTTAAAGGTCTAATATGGTAAAACAATTTTCCGAAAAATTTTAAATGTTTTTAGCAAACCAATACGTTAATATTGTCGATTAAAAAGTCAAATTTTTACTAAAATTGTCTGTTTGCTAATCATTTATCAAGTGTTTTGAACGACAGATTAGTTTGGAAAACAAAATGGGGTCTGTGAAGCCGCCAAATTTGATGAGTATGGACGAGTATGAAGTTTGGAAAGGAAAATTTGAGAACTGGGTCCAAGCTACGCATTTTAGCAGTTGGGTGGCGATCGAAACAGGATATGTAGTTCCAAGAGATGAGAATCAGAATATTCTAAAGAAGTGTAAGTATTCTACGCAACAGAAAGAGGCGTATTTTGCTGATAAGAAAAAGATTAATCTGATTCAACAATCTGTTAACGAACATATCTTGATACTACTGCCTGAGTACAAGACTGCAAAAGAACTCTAGATATCTCTGAAAAATAAATATCAGGTGAAGAGAGAAGAGAGTGTATTAGTTAAGAACTGTGAAGCTCTAGTTTCAAGTATATCCACAAATGAGTCTTCAAGTTCTAAACCAGTCTGCCCGGTCTATGATGTAGACAATTATCAGGCAGAGAATGCCAAACTCTTGAATGAGATTGAGAGTTTGACGTTAGAAAATAAAAAATTAAAAGAAAATGAAAAGAATTTGAAAACAAAATAAAAATTTTAGAAAATGAAAAATTACAAATGATAGTAGATTTTCAAAATGAAATAAAAATGTTTAAAAATGATAAAATTGTTTTTTGAAAATTAAATATAGAAAACCAAAAAGCAATAAATTCTCATATTGAGAAAATTGCTCAACTTGAAAAAGAAGTTGAGACTGTTAAAAATAGAGTTGTTAATTCAGAAAAGTTATTGAAAGGTTTTGTGACCTCCTCATTAAAGTTAGATTATATATGTCCAAAACCGATCAATATGAATAGAAAGGAAATTCCAATAAGTAACATTGTTACAAATTATGACGATATCAAAATTGAAGATTGTGATGATACTATCGATGATGCAAGAGCTAAAAATGATAAACATGAAATATTTTTAAAACTAAAAGAAAATTTTCATGAAACTGTTCTACAATCTACTGAAAAAGGTGAATGCTCAACGCAAAAACCTCCTAAGCAGAATGGAGAACAAAAACAACATGAAAAACAAAATTCTAAAAAATTTCAAAACAAAAATAAAAACTCATCGGTACGGTCATCCAATCATTATAAAAACTCACACAAATTTGAGAATAATGGTGCAGGTCGGACCACAGTGCTTCAAAGTCAAATCAATTTTACAGAAGAAACAGGGAAGATGACTAATACATGTCAAATCATTGTGCTGATTTGGGTATTTGGTGTGAATGGAGAGATTGGTACGATAACAGAGTGTGTTACAACTGTGGATTTAGTGGACACATTGCTGTTAACTGCCTTAAAAAGAGATTTGATACGAGAAGATGCTATAAATGTCAAATCAAAGGTCATATTTCCAGGGATTGTCCGACTAATCTGAAAAGAAGATCGGTTAAATCTCAGGGGGAGAAAAGACCAGAGGAGAAGAAAACAGAGAAGAAAATGAGAAAACTGTAGAGAAGCCCAAAGAATAAAAAGTCAAGTTATCACAAGGGCAAAAAGACAGATTAAGAAAAAAGAGGAAAACAGTTAGAGAGTATTTGGAAAAGTTTTTTCCTCGGATACGTCTATAAAATCAAATAAAAGTTCTAATGAATCATTTTACTCACAGTCAAGTAAAACGAATTCATCAGATACAAATCTGAGGACAAAAGAGAGAGTAGTGGAGAAAAATTTGATAATTTAAATAGTTAAAAAATCAAAGAAAGTAAAATTTTCAAATAAATTTTCTATCAAATTGTTTGAATATCAAAAAGAGTTTGAATGTTTGTTTACTTTAGATCTTAATGATTTTGGTAAACCTAAATCCAGAATGGATTGGGTTCCAATTCAAAACTGATTAAAGTTTGTTTGAATGTGTAGGATAACCAAGCTTCAAGCCTAAGGTCATTTCAGAAGCAGTGGTTGTTCATACAGAGAGACAAGAGACAGGAGTGATATTCCACACAAACAAAAATGGTAGGCTCGCGTTCACATTCGTAAAAAGTCGTTAAATGGTTAAAATGGAAGATTCTTATTTTCGATTTTAATAAGATGTTTTCAATTTTAGGGGAAGAAAAAAATTTTAAAAATTGTAAAAAATTCTTGTAAAATTGAAAAACATCATTTTAAGATCATTTTAGATAGATAAAAATTTTCAAAAAGCCAAAAACAATAGAAAATCTTAAAATATTAAAAACATTGAAAAATGAAAAATGAGATTACTTGTGCGAATAGAGGAAATGATAGTACATCAGTGGTCTATCAGTGTATGCTAAAGATATGTATTGTTTAAAATGGTTAAACAATCTAACTAAAGATGTGTCGGTAGGCTCTGCTAGACTCGTAGTTTTACGAAAATGGTACTAACTTAAATAGAAAAGCCTAGTTCTAGTGGGAAATGCGATTGATAGCACATTACTTAGTTTTGTCCTTCGTGAGTGTGTGCCTACTCGGTAATCACTGAATGCCAAAAAGCATAAAAACCGGTTAGTTGGTGTACTTTAACATCTTACTGAAAAAGTCACTGTGATTGTATTTTCATTTTCAAAAGATTTAAACTTGTTTTATTTCTTTATTTTGTTTAAGCATTGGATATCCTCTGCGTATACGAAAGTATCGAACTGGATATTAGTGCCTAAGCGTTTCTGCTTTATTTTCCTTGGTGTTTCGTTTAAATCTTGGATCACCTCTGTGTATATGAGAATATCGAACTAGTGGTTAAGATCTAAACAATTTCAACTTGTTTTTATTTCTTATTTTTTTTAAACATTGGACTTTCTCTGCGTATCAAAAACTCGACCTGATTGTTAATGTTTAAGCATTCTGCATTATTTTCACACAAATCACAGTTGATGAAAGTTTAAAGGCTTTACTTGAGTGAGTGTATTACATGATGAGGGGATATGATAAGATCGTGGGGTCCATAAGAGCTTATCGCAAATTAATGTACCTTAACGTATCGGTAATCATTACAAATTTTTTTAGATTGAGTTTAAGTTGACAACAATACCGACAATCCAGGTAAATTGTTTAAACTGAGTGTTTCATCTAGATCAACGGTGCATCTGATATGTCTTAGTAAACTGATATGATCCTCTAGCAGTTTTTTCTCACAATAATACAAACTATAAATATTATATTTTAGTATGTTTACATTTCTGCATTCAATATTAAAAATCCAAAAAGATTTTTTTTTCTCATATCTTCCATGGAAACCTATTAATGTTGAATGTGAGTCGAACTGTCACACCCTCAAAAATCCACTTGCGGAGTTTTATCGCGAAGCGCGTGACGAACCAAGATCATAGGCATTAGTCATATTGAACGACCACTATATGAGTTTAAAAATTTTCCTGTTTGCTCATTCATGAGAAAATACTGTTTATACAATTCAGTTGCGGAAGCGTAATCAATTACAGAAAAAATAGCTAATGAAATTTTGAAGTTGTGTCTAAATATTTGATGAAATCAATGCGACACCATAATGCATCCTAGTGCTGATGTGTGCTACCTTAGCAACCTGAGAAAACATGTAAAATCAAGTGTCAACAATAATGATGAGTGAGTGCACAGGTTTTAGTTCACAAGTTTAAACATAAGTGTTTCCCCACTGGTTCAACCCTGAACCAGTGTCTCATAAGTTAACTGATCCAACCCGAATCAGATTAATATTATGTAGTTTAGCAGTTCATGTTATATGTTTAGGTAGCTAGCCTAGGTCATGTCAACAAAGTGTTCGATCCGAAGCTGATGTTGCTGCCCCTATTGTGCCAGGCCTAGCACCAACCATGGCTAAAAACTTAGGCAAATTCTACACTCGTGACCATCAATGTTCGGTCTAACTGGCGCGACCAGTTCGAGTGGGGCTTGTCGAGCCCAGTAGTACTACTAAAAATTCCCTCGCTATAATCCAATACTAACCGCATCGTAAGTTTTAATGGGACTGACATGTGATATATGCTTCCTTGTGACCATAACCGTATAACATAACTCTAAGTAAAGATGCGTTACTGTACCGTGATGTATGCCACTCATACACCACTGTAACGTGTATATGTTTTAAGTAGAAGGACGTTACTGTACCGTAAGATAATCAACCCATATATCACTGTAACGTGTACATGTTTTCTCCCCCTGTGTTTTGTGAACATTTAAAGAAATAGGGGCCGTGAACTCACCTTAAGTCGCTGGGTTAGATAAATGGAAAAGAAGTAAAGGATGGAACCGCTAATCAAGTCCTATCATGTCAACCGGTTCAAAGTTAGTGTGTGAATGCACACTGACACAAAACCCTACGCGTAACTAGCACACCGTACGAAACACATAATGACAAGTTCAAAACCATAATCATGCATGCAAGGTGTCACTACACGAAATAACGACCAACAACTTGTCACAATCACAGGATAGCACATACATCACTTAGATACACACAAATGTAAGTTGTCATGTTTCAGCTTGTAAATTCATAACTGGGCTGTTTTCGGGAATTTTTATAAAATAGTTCCCACGTTTCAAAAATTCCAATCTTTTTACAGAAGGTGTCAATTAGACTTTAGAATTGTGTATAAAATGTTCAAGTCTTGGTTCCTTACCAATTATTTATAAGAATTTATTTACTAGGCTGCAGTCAGATTCGTCGCTTTCTGACTGCAGCTCATGGAAAAATTCATTTAAAAATTATTGTTTATCCGATTGACGTAATTCCAGTTGGAGACTTTTGGATATCACCTGGAAGTACTTACGGTAAAAATTTCAGATCATAACAACATTCCTACATTGAGTTATGACTCTTGTAATGGGCTGCAAATTCTGACAAAAACGCAGCCTGAACCGTTGATACGACATAAATCATTTAAAATATTAAATGACGTCGAAAAGATGTGATTCCAGTTAGGTTTGAAAGGTTTTCGTGGAAGTTTATCATAGACTCAAGAAACATCATTTGTTATTAACTTTTGACATGGTTACAGCCGATTAAAGTCGGCTGTAACTGCTGGGCAGATTCTGTTTCAGCTCTTAGTGACGCAAAACGAGTTTCTATTGGTTCTGTTCACATGTTAGCGAACAACAGCGACACTTAAACATCACATACAGTAGGTCATCATCAAAAATCAGATTATCTAACACTAAAACATCAAGAACTACCAGGATTCAACCCATAATCGAATACCCTAGTGACTAACCGAACCCATAATCAATACCAACCATCAACATGTTTTCTAGCAATCCTATAATACAAATAATCATCAAGAACGTCAAAATCACTAACAAATCCGAAAACGCAGCCAATATATATATATGTATAAACATCAAGAATCAAAATTATAATAAGATGTTTACCGAGTTATGAAGTGACAAGAGTTACTAGAGACTTGAAACCGAACGAATTGAGGGAACTTCTTGAGCTTAAACCTTCGTTAACAGAAGAGAGTAGTAGGGAGAGGCATAAGTTGCATTTGTAAGTTTAGGGTTTTGAGTTATGAGCAGTTTTCATGCAGTACGTAACATAAAGGAGTTTTGGGGCAGTTTAAGGCAATGGTGAATTTGGGCTGAAAATACTCAACAAATGAGGAGGGGACTGGGCTGCTCATTGGGCCGCAAGTAGATGGGCAAGGGGTTGAGTTGATAACACAATTAATTTGGGCTGATTAGGATGCACCATATAATAAATCGTAAGGGGCACAATCTTGAAACAAAGACATGGCAGCATCCATTTGCTGTCATGTTATATCTATTATTTATGATTTTAATTATTAATTTTTTATATAATACTAAAGAAACAAGTAACTACAAGATTCCATACAAGATTACTTATTATGGCATATTTGGGGTTTAGTTTTTGTTGGGCCACACAAAAGAAACAGAGATGGTTGCCATGGATTTGCCACTTATATAGTTATATACATCCATATATTCTTTTTTTTTAATGTAATCAACTAATTATAAAAGTATAATTAGTAAACTAGTATAATATAATAATAATCAAGTTACGCAAGTGGGTTGAATCGATAAGCGATACATATGTTTAGGTTCAGACGGTTCGGTTCGGTTGAACACGATATGGATTCGGTTCGAATACTCGTTTATAAAATATAATTTTGATAGGCATAATTAATTTATCAAATGAATTAAGCATATTATTTTAATTATAAATGCGAAACAAGCGTCTTTACCTAAAAATCACGGGTTGTCACATCATCCCCAAGTTGAAATAAATTTCGTCCCGAAATTTAGAATGCGGTCGATGAAGAAGTTAGTGCGCCTAAGCGTTTTCTTGGGGTGTCATATCATCCCAAGTTGAAAAAATTTTCGTCCCGAAAATTGAGTGACTAAAAGTTTGAAAGTTGAGCAAGGGTTTGAAAGTTGTTGTAGGATTTCCAAGTTGTCATATTCTCCCCACTGTTACAAGAATTTCGCCCCGAAATTCAGTTCGCGTTACTTGGTTCTCGTGATTCAGTTGCAAAAAGGTGAGGATATTTGTCTTTCATTTGATCCTCTCTTTCCCAAGTGTACTCTGGTCCACACTTTGAGTTCCAACGAACCTTGACAATTGGTATTTTACTATGTCTCCGTGTTTTGACCTCTCGGTCCATAATTTCGATTGGTTCTTCAATGAACCGCAGTTGTTCGTCCACATGGATCTCATCCAATGGAACGGCTAATGTTTCATCTGATAGACATTTCTTTAGATTTGAGACATGAAAAACGTTGTGAACTCCACTGAGCTCATCAGGAAGGTTCAACTCATAAGCTACCTGACCGATTTTCTTTGTGATTTCAAATGGACCAACATATCGCGGGTTTAGTTTACCTCTTTTGCCAAAACGAATCACGCCCTTCCAAGGCGATACCTTCAGTAGGACCCGATCACCTACTTGAAATGCTAAAGGTTTGTGTTCCAGCCTTTACCAAAGTCGATTACACAAGCTCTAAGCATGTCTTCGAGGGTCTGAATGGTACATTCTCTTTGACCATCAGTCTGAGGATGATATGATGTGCTCAACTCGACACGTGGTCCCAAGGATTTCTGTGCTGATTGCCACAGATGAGAAGTAAAACGTGAATCACGGTCGGATATGATGGATATTGGCACACCGTGCCGGGCTACTACTTCCTTCAAATTGATGTCTGCGAGTGTAGGAAACTTGTCAGTTTCCTTGATTGCCAGGAAGTCTGCAGACTATGTCAGTCGATCAAGAATCACCCAGATGGTGTCGTTTCCTCTCTGGGATCTGGGTAAGCCAGTGACGAAATCCCTGGAATTTGCTCCCATTTCCATGTTGGGATCTCTGGTTGTTGAAAGTCCTGACGGCTTTTGGTATTCAACCTTAACCCTAGCACATCTCAAGCATTTACTAACATAAGTCGCTATGTTAGCTTTCGTGTGGGGCCACCAGTACAAAGTCTTGAGTCCTGATACATCTCGTGAGAACCAGGATGCACCGAGTAACGAGACTTGTGTGCTTCATCCATCACAAACTCTCGTAAGCTTCCATAGAATGGGGCCCATACACATTCCATGAAATAACAAATGTCGTCTTCCTTGTGTTCAAGTTTCTTCTCCATGCCCAGCAGGGATTCTGCTTTGAGGTTCGCGAATCAGAGCATCACGAATCAGGGTAGGAAGACTAGAGTGGATAGAAAGCTGTAACGCACGTACATGCTTAGGTTTGGTATCCTTATGACTAAGGGCATCGGCAACCACGTTGGCCTTGCCTGGATGATACTAGATCATGCACTCATAGTGGTTAAGGAGTACGATACATCGACGCTGTCACATGTTCAACTCCTTCTGATCGAAGATATGCTAGGGACTCTTGTGATCGATGTAGATGGTGCACTTGGTACCGTACAAGCAATGTCTCCCTATCTTGAGTGCAAAAGCTACTGCTCTCCAACCCCCAAACCATGGGCAGTGTAGTTCTTTTTCCTGAACCTTGAGTTGGCGAGATTGCGTAAGCGGTGACTTTCTCATGTTGCACCAACACGTAACTTAGTCCTTGGATAGACGCGTCACAGTAAACAACGAAATCGTCTATGCCTTCTGGCAATGAAAGAATGGGTGTACTACAGAGTTTCACCCTCAACTGTTGAAACGCGGATTACTGAGCAGTCTTTCGAGTTAGAGTTGCGAGGGTTTGTGCCTATGATCAAGAAAAGCGGCTTCGCAACGTCAGAAGTCTTTCGTTAGAAGCTAAACATAAGGTTGTTTGGATGGTAGGGGCTCCATGGTAAGGTGTAAAAATCGTTTGGATTCCTACTAGTTCTTGGAGTTGATTCGGATGCCGTCAAAGAAAACGAGTGGCATATTCGTCATGGTAGGCTAAATTCGAATGTCGTGACTGGGAACCTGCCTCGTTTGTAACGAGTTCTAAGGATAGTCCTCGTGATACCTCCATATCTCTGATATTCATGGCCCATTGCTCCTTGAGTAAAGTTCGTAGAGAGTAACCCATCCAAGCGAGAGTTCGCGAAGAATGTGGTTAGGATAAGGATCATAGAATCTGAGAAGTATATCCCGAATGGATGTGGAAACATGCAAAAAGGGTAGTCGCAATCGATGCGTAAGCGTGTAAGGATCTGTAACAGGGGTTTACTTGGTGTTAGGGGTATAGCTAGTTGTATACAAATTGCATAAAAAAAATTGAAGAACGCCATTTGTCAAAAAGCGGTGTCACGTGGGTATATCAATCATAAAAAGAATTTACCATCGAAAAATGGTTGCCGCACAGTGTTAAGATTCACTGAAACCTTTGTCTAATTTGTTTGGCTCACCCACACGCGAAGGGGGAATAACTCACTTTGATCCATGAACTTAGATGAGTGTGCAATTTATCGTGTCGCTAAGCAACCAAATTCGGAGGAGTTTCCTTAGGTTGTGTGAATGAATCTAAATTATGTCTGTGTAGTTAAGAGGATTCAAAGAAACGATGCAAAATCATGTTTAAGAGGCTATGATCGTATCAACAATTCATTACCATCCTCAAGGTTTGAAGTGATCACCAAGGATCAAAAAGACAAGTTCACCGAGTTCTTAAAAAAATTGAACACATATTTGATGGGAGATTATGCATACAGTTTCGAAGATGTAGTGTGACCACGACAATGGGGTGGGAGATTTGTCTACGTCATCAACATTAACTAACTGTCGCATTAAACAGTAAGCATCGATCAGTGCAATGGCTAGGAGATAGACTAGCTCAGAAGGGAAAACTGTTATGGAATAACTATCCTAGCAATACGAGGAGTAAGATTATTGTATATGTCATCATGTTTATCTGGGTGTTGAATAACTTACATCTTGTCTTCCGATGTCCATAAGATGATGGGACCATTTTGTGGAAATCCGTTTGTAGGGTTAGATATGTTGCAATGTACATTAGGTTAGACTAAAGATGTGAGCGTACGAGAGATTCTTCATAATTCGTTTATATGTTGATGTTGAAGGGTTTACCCTACGATTTCTGATAGGGTTTCAATCGAGATAATAGGTTCTGATGAGAATCTTAGTTTCACTAAGACTCGTATATGAGAAAAGAAATAAATAAATAAATAAATAATAACGAGGGATTCCATTGATGATAGCTCAATGTGTCTAAAAAAATCTTAAATCTAATTGTTGCGTCCATCAACTGCTAGAAAAGTTTAACGACACCAGTTAGTCGTTGAATGAGTTACGAGAGATTCAATTAACAGTGGAAGTGTTAAATATGAGATTCACTGGTTAGGACAATTTATCCACACACAAGGTTTCACAAGGGTTCACATACATTGCAAATTACTATTACGTGTGCACCCGTAATGATAAGTTGGTTTGCATGTTCACCCTAGTTCCATCTATCTTGTGTCAAAATGTCCCTCAGATTTAATTTTTTTAGTACAAAGTGTTGTCAAAATGATAGGGTTATAAATAGCTTAGTCAATAATCCAAATGTTGATAAACTCGGAGTTATATCAGAAAGAGTAATATAGGATCAATTGATCTGAGGATCTACCATGAGAATCCAATCCAACGGATCGTAGAGGTAAGAGTGCGCATGGAACAAACATTCACATGAATTGTGACTTCAAGAGATGAAACTGGTTCATTAACGTAGGTTACTAGGAAAAGCAAGGCAACTGTTCCACCATCTGAGTCACGATAGAGTTCAGGTGTGCAATAGGCAAAGTGTTCTTAGTTTCGTGGTCAATCATTCTCTCGAAGAATATCAACCAAAGATGTAGAATCGTGGATCGGGAAAAATAATGACATCTCGATGTCAATGGTTTCTGCAATAATGTGTGCAACAAACTGCCCTAACACAGGGTGCCTCACGCCAGGGCCACCTGCTTAGGTTGAAAGAAAGTAGAACTAGTGGGGCCGGGGTAATGTCGTTGCTAGGAAGAGAAAGGACTCGTTTTCGATAACTCAACTCCCAAGAGATATGCATCCATGTTGTATGTCATCCCAATCATGGACTTGAGAAAGTTCACCATACCCGATAGTACCATCGGTAGGCTCAAGCTGGTGTTTTGCTCATCTGTGTGGTGTATGAAGAAGTACAGATGATTGTGATGGGAAACACTCCTCTAGAGGCTCCGTCTCATGGCCCTCAGATTGGAGTAGATTCACGTTGTTGGAGATCCCATGAACATCGCCACTAGGGATGAAGACACAAAGAGTTTGGTGTGTTCCTCGTCAGTAGCGGGTTAAATGGATGGTGTCGACATGCCTACAATTTCAATGTAAGTTTTGATGCGATGTACATAGGCATATCATGTATGAGTGTTCTTGTATGTCAAGTATGTGTGTTTGTGTTGGTGTGTGACTAATGAATTGTCTAAGGCTATAGACTAAGTTTACTCTCTAATGCAAATCTAGTTCACTATAACCATTGGCTCTGATACCAATCTGTCAGACCTTCAAAATTCCACTTGCGGAGTTTTACCGCGAGGCGCGTGACGAACCAGGATCACAGTCATTAGTCATATTGAATGACCACTATATGAGTTTAAAAATTTTCCTGTTTGCTGATTCATGAGAAAATACTGTTTATACAATTGAGTTGCGGAAGCGTAATCTATTACAGAACAAAAATAGCTAATGAAATTTTGAAGTTGTGTCTAAATATTTGATGAAATCAATACGACACCATAATGTATCATTGTCCTGATGTGTGCTACCTTAGCAACCTGAGAAAACATGTAAAATCAAGTGTCAACAATAATGATGAGTCAGCTCACAGCTTTTAGTTCACAAGTTTAAACATAAGTGTTTTCCCACTGGTTCAACCCTAAACCAGTGTGTGACATCCCGGTTTTTCAGATATCTTAAACACACTACTTCACGGTTATTCATGCCTACGTTAATTTGATTCGGAGACTTAAATTGCACGCTCGAAATAATTACGATAATTTCGTGAACTTGTCAAATGAATTACGTGCTATGTGTATTAAACGTTTATAAGTTGGTGAATTATTATGTGATGTTCGATTTCGTGATTTGTTTTAGTTATGAAATATATATAGTAAATATATAGACGAATCGAACCGAACCGCGACACGAGCCGGCCTCATTTCCTTACGACTCAAGGAGTTAACCAAACTTGAGGACCAAGTGTTAGACCCAAACCAACCCACCCGAACCCCTTTGCGGCCGCGAGCAACCCAAACCGTAAACCCTTCCCTTTCCCTTCATCCCTTGCGCTATATATACATACACATGCATGAGCTTGCTTCACAAAAACAAAACACAAAACCCTAGTTGGGAAAACAGCCGACGGCAGCCCTCATTCATCTTTTCGATCGCAAGACAGCCTTGTTACACTCCTCTTGAATCGCGGCAGCCCTCCCCTCACCATTCTTCTTCTCGGTCGCAAGTCTCGCCAACATCCGAATCAGTCCCATCTAGTTCTCGGCTCTTGTCCAAGTCTCGGCTCATTGATCTTGTTATTAAAGGTTAGGATTTATCATTGTTTGCAAGATCATATTCGGATTTATATGTTTGAATGTAGTGTTATGTTAGCGATTTATTATGTTTGTGGTTAAATGATTAGCGGAATCTGAAACATTAGCTCGTTTTGTTGTAAAAAAACTATAGTTATGATTAGGGTTTGCATGGGCATGTATATGATTGCATATGATGGAAATCTGTTCTTGACCGGCATATGATCAATGATCATGGTTTATAGCAGTTAGATTGTGATAAATTGCTGGAATCATGTTGTTGTTTGGGCTGAATCAGATGGTGTTTACAGCCAACTTCAACTGGCTGTAACTTGGTTATTATTTATCAAAAAACGGATTTTCTGATGTCTAAAACGTAGAGTTTTGAAAAACGATTCTAATGGCACTGGATTCATATTTTTCTGAAGTCGTTTGATATTTTTAAGTGGCCAATTAAGTTCAGTAACTAAAGCTGTGAAAATCCTGAAAATTTGTTAGTTGTTTATCAAGTCGGATCTAATAATCTGTAGGGAGTCGAATCATGAAATTTGTACAGCAACTAGATATGGAAATTTCCGGGAAACTCACACTGGAATTTTGTTAATTGGACGAACGGTGATTTTTAAATGAATTCTTCCGTGGACTGCAGTCAGAAAGCGACGAATCTGACTGCAGCCTAGCATATTAATATTTACGAATAATTGGTAAGGTGTTAGGACTTGAAAAATTTATATAAAATTCTACAGTATAGTTGTCACCTTCTGTAAAAAATTGGAATTTTTGGAACGTTGGAACTATTTTATAAAAATCCTTAAAAACAGCCGAATTATGAGTATATAAGCTGAAACTTGATAACTTGCGAATGTGTGCACCAAAGTGTTGCATGGATTGGATTGTGTTCATGATAAATTGTTTTGATCACTATGTTAATATGAGGATACTTGCATGCATGTTTGAGTGTTAGGATTTGTGATTGTGTGTACCGCTTTGTACGTTAATTATGTGTAGGATTTGTATTGGTGTGTTCACACACTAACTTGAAATCAATTGACTTGTTAGGACGCAATTAGCGGTCCCATCATTTGCAACTTCCGTCTTACACTAACCGAGCAACTAAAGGTGAGTTCACGGCCCCTAATTTTATCCGGTTTTAAACAACAGGGGAGAAACATGTATACACTCTACAACTCTATCTCTTTACGTTATACGAAATTAACGTCACTTAACTATTCGGTAACTAAGTTAATGTTAATGTACGTTATGGTCACTAAGAAGCTATATCACACAAGTCCTCGACAATCTCTGGGATCGTTAGTATTGGGTTTAAATAGCGGGGAAATTATAAGTAGTACTACTGGGCCCGACAAGCCCCATCCGAGCTAGTCGTGCTAGCCGACCGGGTATGGTCAACGGATGAATAATTTGGCGTAACTTCGCCATGGTCAGTGATAGGCCTGGCAACACGGAGGCACAACAGTCAGCTTCGATCGCGAACACTTACGTGACATAACTTTAGGCTAGCTACCTATATATATTAACATTGAACTTAATTACGAATCAACAATATTATCCCGGGTTAGGGATAATGGAACCAACAACTTTATTATTCCGGGTAAGGAATAATGGAACTATCATTATTATTCCGGGTAAGGAATAATGGAACTATCAGTATTATTCCGTGTTGGGAATAATGGAACTAAATCATTATCCCGGGTTAGGGATAACGGGGGAAACAAACTTATAACCGAACAAACGAATTTATGAAAACCTGTGAACTCACTCTTCTTTAATGTTGACACTTGTTTCTTTACATGTTTCTCAGGACGCTAGGAGCTCTAGGTGCACTCACTTGCATTGATCAAGACATCTTTTTATCGAGTCTCATTTACAAACATTTATTTGGGTTTTTCATTTGTTTTGGCGTTTGTGTTGGCGCCCGTTTCTCTACTTATTTTTATGCTTCCGCTCAACCATAAAAACTAATGCTTCCGCTAAACATTGGAAACTAACTAAGACAATATAAAATCTACAATGAATGGCTAAACAAATGATTTTGGAAAACGTATTATCAATTCATATAGAGTTGTTCGACGTACTAGTGTCTCAGATTCTGGTTTGTTCACACGCCTCGCGGTAAAACTCCGCAAGTGGAAATTGAGGGTGTGACAGATTGGTATCAGAGCCTCTAGCTATAGAGAACCAGGTTTGCATTAAAAGTAGACCTAAACTATAGCTGATTACACGACACTAGACTTAGTTTGGCACTGAACTGTTATATCTTGTTATGTGTTGTACTACAACTGTATTATGTAAAATATAGATGTACATTGTATGAACGCACTCGTAACTAACTACACAACCCAATAGGCAATGTCATCATCATCATCCGACAAACCTTTACAACCAAGGGCGCAAGGAAAGGCACCTATGGTGGAACCCTTACCATCTTATGGCGTGGAGACACGCTCAGCTGCGAGAAAAAGGCTCGCTCTAGGGGAGGAGTCGTCATCATGCCCAACCATCGTTGTGCCGGTCGAACCGGTTAACTCGGTAGAAGTAGGAAACGACCTACTTAGAGATATGATACGGAAACAACAAGAACAAATAGAAAGAATGCATGAAACCATCTTCGCACAGGGATGGATGATACGACAATTGACAGGTAAAACTGCATCGCTCGAGGAAGAGCAACATACGAATAGGATATCTCGTAACACTTTAGCCAGAGACCTTCGTGCTGAGTAGCTAAGGGCTGACTGGCTAGAAGACTATCACACCCCCAATTTCCACTTGCGGAGTTTTACCGCGAGGCGTGTGAACAAACCAGAATCTGAGACACTAGTACGTCGAACGACTCTATATGAATTGATGATACGTTTTCCAAATCATTTGTTTAACCATTCATTGTAGATTTTATATTTTCTTAGTTAGTTTCCAATGTCTAGCGGAAGCATTAGTTTTTATGGTTGAGCGGAAGCATAAAAATAAGTAGAGAAACGGGCGCCAACACAAACGCCAAAACAAATGAAAAACCCAAAACAGTTTGTAAATGAGACTCGATAAAAGGTGTCTTGATCAATGCAAGTGAGTGCACCTAGAGCTCCTAGCGTCCTGAGAAACATGTAAAGAAACAAGTGTCAACATTAAAGATGAGTGAGTTCACAGGTTTTCATAAATTCGTTTGTTCAGTTATAAGTTTGTTTCCCCCGTTATCCCTTACCCGGGATAACGGTTTAGTTCCATTATTCCCAACCCGGAATAATACTGATAGTTCCAATATTCCCAACCCGGAATAATACTGATAGTTCCATTATACCTTACCCGGAATAATAATGATGTCCCATTATTCCTAACCTGGAATAATAACGTTGTTGGTTCCATTATCCCTATCCCGGGATAATATTGTTGATTCGTAATTAAGTTCAATGTTAATATATATAGGTAGCTAGCCTAAAGTTATGTCACGTAAGTGTTCGCGATCGAAGCTGACTGTTGTGCCTCCGTGTTGCCAGGCCTATCACTGACCATGGCGAAGTTAGGCCAAATTATTCACCCGTTGACCATACCCGGTCGGCTAGCGCGACTAGCTCGGATGGGGCTTGTCGGGCCCACTATTACTACTTATAATTTCCCCGCTATTTAAACCCAATACTAACGATCCGAGAGATTGATGAGGACTTGTGTGATATAGCTGCTTAGTGCCATAACGTACATTAACATTAACTTAGTTACCGAATAGTTAAGTGACGTTAATTTCGTATAACATAAAGAGATACAGTTGTAGAGTGTATACATGTTTCTCCCCCTGTTGTTTAAAACCGGATAAAATTAGGGGCCGTGAACTCACCTTTAGTTGCTCGGTTAGTGTAAGACAGAAGTTGAAATGATGGGACCGCTAATTGCGTCCTAACAAGTCAATTGATTTCAAGTTAGTGTGTGAACACACCAATACAAATCCTACACATAATTAACGTACAAAGCGGTACACACAATCACAAATCCTAACACTCAAACATGCATGCAAGTATCCTCATATTAACATAGTGATCAAAACAATTTATCATGAACACAATCCAATCCATGCAACACTTTGGTGCACACATTCGCAAGTTATCAAGTTTCAGCTTATATACTCATAATTCGGCTGTTTTTAAGGATTTTTATAAAATAGTTCCAACGTTCCAAAAATTCCAATTTTTTACAGAAGGTGACAACTATACTGTAGAATTTTATATAAATTTTTCAAATCCTAACACTTTACCAATTATTCCTAAATATTAATATACTAGGCTGCAGTCAGATTCGTCGCTTTCTGACTGCAGTCCACGGAAGAATTCATTTAAAAATCACCGTTCGTCCAATTAACAAAATTCCAGTGGGAGTTCCCCGGGAATTTCCATATCTAGTTGCTGTACAAATTTCCTGATTCGACTACCTACCGATTATTAGATCCGACTTGATAATCAACTAACAAATTTTCAGGATTTTCACAGCTTTAGTGACTGAACTTAATTGGCTGCTTAAAAATATCAAACGACTTCAGAAAAATATGAATCCATCGCCATTATAATCCTTTTTCAAAACTCTATGTTTTAGACTTAAGAAAATCCGTTTTTCGATAAATAATAACCAAGTTACAGCCAGTTGAAGTTGGCTGTAACCACCATTCAGCATTCTGATTCAGCACTTTATCACAATCTAACTCGTTTAAACCCTCGATACATTGAACATAGGCGATCAAAAACAGAATTACAAATCATATATCATCATATATATCATACCCATGCAAACCCTAATCATAACCTATAGTTTTTATCAACAAAACACAGCCTATGTTTCCAGATTTCGAACAAACATCAAACTTGCAAACATCATAAATAAACCGGCTAACATAACACTACATTCAAACATATAAATCCGAATATGATCTTGCAAACAATGATAATCCTAACCTTTAATAACAAGATCAATGAGCCTAGACTTGGACAAGAGCCGATTCGGATATGATGAAGAAGATCGCGACCGAGAGCAAAGAGTGAGGAAGACCTGTTGCGACCGAGAGGGGTGTATCAAGGCTGTTTGCGATCGAAAGGATGAATGAGGGGTGCCGTCGGCTGTTTTCTCCACTAGGGTTTTGTGTTTTGTTTTTGTGAAGCAAGCTCATGCATGTGTATGTATATATAGCGCAAGGGATGAAGGGAAGGGAAGGGTTTACGGTTTCGGTGTGTGCTCGCGGCCGAAAGGGTTTGGGTGGGGCGGTTTGGGTTTAACACTTGGTCCTCAAGTTTGGTTAACTCCTTGAGTCGCAAGGAAGTGAAGTTGGCTCGTGTCGCGGCTCGATCCGATTCATTTATCTATTTACTACATCTATGTTTTATAACTAAAATAAAACACAAAATCGGAAATCACATAATAACGCACTAACTTATAAACGTTTAAGACTAGCATGTAATTTATTCGACAAGTACACAAAATTATCGAAATTATTTCGAGCGTGCAACTTAAGTCTCCGAACCAAATTAACGTGGGAACGAATAACCGTGAAGTAGTGCGTTTAAGATATCTGAAAAACCGAGATGTCACATTATCCCCATGTTGAAAGAATTTTCGTCCCGAAAATTGAGTAAACGCGGTTTAGAATGCAGCGTGCATGTTTAGAGTGCCACGCACAAAGGTTTAGTTCGTTAACAATGGTACGCGAAATTACAAGAGATTCCCAAGTGCCATGCCCAAGGATTTAGTTAACAATGGTACGCGAAATTATGAGAAATTCCCAGGTTGTCACATCATCCCCATGTTGAAAGAATTTTCGTCCCGAAAATTTAGTTGCTGGTATCGTTAGTTTGCTGCTCAGCTGCAAAGAGGTGTGGGTATTTGCTTTTCATTTGGTCCTCTCTTTCCCACGTGAACTCCGGTCCACGCTTAGAGTCCCAACGAACCTTAACGATCGGAATCTTACTGTGCCTTCGAGTCTTGATCTCACGATCCATGATCTCGATAGGTTGTTCCACAAAGTGCAGTTGTTCATCCACTTGGATCTCATCCAATGGAATGACTAGGGTTTCATCTGATAGACACTTCTTCAGATTTGACACGTGAAAAACGTTGTGAACTCCACTGAGTTCAGCAGGAAGGTCTAATTGATAAGCTACGGGTCCAATACGTTTCAAGATCACAAACGAACCTGCGTACCGTGGGTTTAGTTTGCCTCATTTTCCAAAACGGATTACACCCTTCCAGGGTGACACCTTCAGTAGGACGCGGTCGCCTACTTGAAATTCGAGCGGTTTGCGTCGTTGATCAGCGTAGCTTTTCTGTCGGTCTCGTGCCGCCGCCATGCGGTTTCTGATTTGTACAACCTTTTCAGTAGCCTCAAGTATCAACTCAGGGCCTGTGAGTTGACTGTCACCGACTTCTGCCCAACAGACCGGTGATCTACATTTACGACCGTATAATGCCTCAAACGGTGCTGCCGATATACTCGTATGGTAGCTGTTGTTATACGAGAATTCCACTAAAGGCAGGTGCATTTCCCAACTATTCCCGAAATCTACTACGCATGCCCTAAGCATGTCTTCCAAGGTCTGTATGGTCCTTTCGCTTTGACCATCAGTCTGAGGGTGATATGCAGTGCTCATATCTAAGCGTGTGCCCAACGCTTTCTGAAGTGACTGCCAAAAGTTGGACGTGAAGCGAGCATCTCTGTCTGAGATGATGGACGTTGGCACTCCGTGCCGAGAAACTACTTCCTTAATGTAGATGCGAGTCAACTTCTCCATCTTATCTGTTTCTTTAATAGCTAGGAAGTGTGCGGACTTAGTTAAGCGATCCACGATTACCCAGATGGTATCGCAACCACCCAAAGTTCGCGGGAGTTTTGTGATGAAATCCATCGAGATCTGATCCCATTTCCACACTGGGATCTCAGGTTGTTGGAGTAGCCCCGATGGCTTTTGATACTCTACCTTGACTTTTGCACAAGTCAAACACTTACTCACGTAGGTGGCTATATCAGCTTTCATGTTGGGCCACCAATACGCAGCTTTAAGGTCTTGATACATCTTATCCGAACCAGGATGGACAGAGTATCGGGATTTGTGAGCTTCGTCCATGACTAGCTCTCTGAGTTTTCCGTAGAGAGGTACCCATATGCGATTCATGAAGTACCGGGCTCCATTGGGTTTTACTTTCCAATCGCGTTCCATTTTTCCCACCGATTCGGCCTTGATGTTTTCCTCCTTAACTGCTTCTAACTGCACGTCGCGTATCTGTTCGGGTAACCCTGAATGAATAGTGAGCTGTAATGCTCGTACCCGACGAGGTTTCAAGTGTTCCTTCCTACTTAGGGCATCAGCTACCACGTTAGCTTTACCCGGGTGATACCGAATGGCACATTCATAATCGTTCAAGAGTTCGACCTAGCGACGTTGTCGCATGTTCAACTCCTTCTGATCAAGATGTGTTGGAGGCTCTTGTGGTCAGTAAAGATTGTGCACTTCGTTCCATAGAGGTAGTGTCTCCAAATCTTAGGTGCAAACACTACTGCTCCCAATTCCAGGTCATGCGTTGTGTAGTTTTTCTCGTGAACCTTCAATTGTCGGGACGCATACGCGATGACCTTATCGCGTTACATGAGTACGCATCCTAACCCCTGAATGGAAGCATCACAATATACTACAAAGTCATCTGTCCCTTCCGGCAAGGACAGAATGGGTGCACTGCAAAGTTTCTGTTTCAGCAATTGAAATGCCGCTTCCTGCTTATCACCCCAAGCATACTTGATGCATTTCTGGGTGAGGGTAGTAAGCGGTTGCGCGATCTTTGAAAATCCCTCGATGAAACGTCTGTAGTAACCAGCCAAACCCAAAAATTGACGGATCTCCGTCGGTGTCCTGGGTGCTTCCCTGTTTTTTATAGCTTCAATCTTGGCAGGGTCGATGTGGATGCCCTTTTCATTTACGATATGCCCGAGGAACTGAACTTCCCGAATCCAGAAATCACACTTTGAAAGCTTGGCATATAGTTTCTCCTGTTGAAGTAATCCCAGCAGTAATCGTAGATGTTCAGCATGTTCTTCCTCACCTTTAGAGTAGATGAGTATGTCATCAATGAACACAATGACAAACTTGTCGAGGTATGGTTTACACACACGGTTCATGAGGTCCATGAACACCGCGGGTGCGTTGGTGAGACCGAAGGGCATGACCAAGAACTCATAATGGCCATATACCGAGTACGAAATGCCGTCTTAGCGATATCCTCCTCCCTGACGCGTAGTTGGTGGTAACCGGACCGTAGATCAATCTTTGAGTAGTAGCTTGACCCTTGTAGTTGATCGAAGAGGTCGTCGATGCGAGGTAACGGGTATCGGTTCTTGACAGTAACCTTGTTGAGTTCCCTGTAGTCGATGCACATGCGGAAGGTCCCATCCTTCTTCTTGACAAAAAGGACTGAAGCTCCCCATGGCGAAGCGCTTGGTCGGATAAATCCTTTTTCTAACAGCTCCTGAAGTTGGGTAGACAGCTCCTGCAGCTCGGCTGGAGCTAGGCGGTATGGGGCTTTGGCGATAGGAGTTGCATGGTTTGCCAATTCAATTCAAACTCCAATTGTCGATGGGGTGGGAGACCAGGTAATTCCTTTGGGAATACATCAGAAAAATCACGGACGACGGGGATGTCTTCTATACGTTTCTCGTCCTTAGGCTATTCGGTAACCAGTGCGAGTAAAGCGAAAGAGTTCTTTCTCCGAAGATACTTCTGCGCTTGCATGTAAGAGATGATGTTTGTGACGGCGCCTGCCTTCTCGCCTTGCACCGTTATGATTTCGTCGTTAGATAGCGGAATACGGATAGATTTTTCGAAACAGAGAACTTCAGCTCGGACGTCGGATAGCCAGTCCATTCCGACTACCACGTCAAAACTACCCAGGGTAGTTGTCATCAGATCAATGGTAAAGGTGTGACCCGCGAGTTTGAGTTGACAGCCGGATACTATATGGGTCACGTCTACAGATTTACCATCGGCTAGTTCTATGATATAAGGGGTCTCTAAGGGTTTAGGCGTGAGATTTAGGTTCTTCCTAAAAGACTCAGATATAAAACTCTTATCCGCACCCGTATCAAAAAGCACAGTAGGAAAATGTTCATTAAGGGGAAACTTACCGGTGACCACGTTCGAGTCGTTTCTGGCCTCCCCGCGGCCCAACGTAAATGCGCGACCTTTGGCACCTCCGGTGCCACCATTTCCATTATTGTTGTTGTGGTTATTGTGGTTGTGGTTGTTCCCACCAGTTGTTGTTGTGTTACGCAGCTGTGGGCAGTGCTACCACACTGATAGCATCCCCGGTTAACACCATGCTGCTGGCCCTGGGGTTGATTTTGGTTTTGTCGGGACATGATTTCCCCGCGACAATCCTTTGCCGCATGTCCCACCTTGCCACATCGTTGGCAGGGATTCCCGGCACAAGGGCCGTGATGATGAAGATTACAGCGATTGCACTGCGGCTTTCGACCTACATAGCCGCTTGCATTCTGGTTGTTGTTGGCGGGTTGATTTTGGTGACCCCGGTGGCTGTTGTAATGATTGAACCGTTTCTGGTTCCCCTGTTGTGGCTGGGATGACGAAGACTGTCGAACAGACGAGTCTTCAAACTTTCTTTTATTATCAGGGGCAACTTCAGTTGTACCCCGAGTTAGCAACTTCTTCTGTTCCACCGCCTTGTCAGTGAGTTTGCGCGCCAACCTGATTGCTTGATGTTCGGTTGCAGGGTTGCTAGCCATCACCATACCCTGAATCTCCGGGACCAGACCCCCAAGGTAGAACTCGAGTCGTTTCTCCACAGTGTTGGCCAGATCGGGACACAGAAATACCAAGTCGTGATGTTTCGCTGTGTATGCTTCGATTCCAGATCCCACCATCTTGTGGTTCCATAATGTTTGCTCCAACTATTGAACTCTGTCTCGCGGACAGTACTCTTCTTTGATTAGGTCCTTAAACTCGGCCCAGGCCATTGCATTTACAGCAATAAGTCCACGCGTTTGGACTTGCGCATTCCACCAAGTTAGTGCCCCATCTTCCAGTGTTGAGGCTGCATACTTGACCTTTTGGCCTCCAGACAGTTGCACATTTCAAATACTGATTCAGATTTTTCGATCCAGCGCACCAATCCTATGGGTCCTTCTGCCCCGTGAATTTACTTGGCTTCGCGTCGAGGAACATCTTGTAGGGGTTAAGACCCCCTCCTGCTGCCGGTTGGTTCTGAACACCTGCTAGAGCTGCGTTCACGTGCCCTTGGATCATTGCAGCTAATTCTTCGGGCGTCATGTTAAGGTTCCCGCGACGTCCAGTTGCCATTTGGATCTTCGTAAGACAACATAAACACACACCGATAAATCTATATATCCAATATAGTTATCCTATTCCGTACTTAAATAATTCTTCAAGTTATGTCAACTCAAATAAATTATATAGTCAAAAGAAATACTTGATTAAATAAAGTTCAACGTCTTACAAAGTGCCAACTAAACATATGAATTCACTATAAAGTCTCAAGTTTAAACACAAGTGGGAAAATAAATAGACTGAAGGAAAGTAAATAAAATAAGCGAGATGTGTCAGTCTTCTACGTCTCCATCCCCCAAATCACTATCGTTGTCGTCATCCTGCGCGGCATTTCCAGCTTCTACAGCTGGGTCCTCCTCCGGATCCTCCTCTGGGTCCTCCTCCGGATCCTCCTCTGGATCCTCCTCTGGGTCCTCCTTTGGGTCCTCTTCTGGATCCTCTTCCGGATCCTCTTCTGGATCCTCTTCTGGATCCTCCTCTACCGGCACTGGAGGGACCGGTGCTGGGGCAGGTACTGGTGCAGGTGCCTGATTTTGTTCCAGTTCTTGAATTCTCCAGCTAGACTCAAGAACTCTGTCCTCTAGCCAGTCGGCCCTTAGCTGCTCAGCACGTAGATCTCTGGCTAAGGTGTTACGAGCTATCTTACTCGTATGTTGCTCTTCCTCGAGCGACTCAGTTTTACCTGTCAGTTGCCGTATCATCCATCCCTGTGCTAGGATGGTTTCATGCATTCTTTCTATTTGTTCTTTTAGTTTCCGTATCATATCTCTAAGTAGGTCATTTCCTACTTCTACAGAATTAACCGGTTTGACCGGCACAGCGATGATTAGGCGTGATGACGACTCCTCCCCTAGAGCGAGCCTTTTCCTCGCAGCTGAGCGTGTCTCCACGCCATAAGATGGTAAGGGTTCCACCATAGGTGCCTTTCCTGGCGCCCTTGGTGGCGTAAGTTTGTCGGATGATGATGATGATGATGATGACATTGCCTGTTAGGTTGTGTAGTTAGTTACGAGTTGCATTCATTTCTTACTATGCATTCATATTCTTCATAACACAGTTGTGGTACATCACATAATAAGATATAACAGTTCGGTGCCAAACTACGTCTAGTGTCGTGTATTCAGCTATAGTTTAGGTCTACTTTTAATGCAAACCTGGTTCTCTATAGCTAGTGGCTCTGATACCAATCTGTCACACCCCCAATTCCACTTGCGGAGTTTTACCGCGAGGCGTGTGAACAAACCAGAATCTGAGACACTAGTACGTCGAACGACTCTATATGAATTGATGATACGTTTTCCAAAATCATTTGTTTAACCATTCATTGTAGATTTTATATTGTCTTAGTTAGTTTCCAATGTCTAGCGGAAGCATTAGTTTTTATGGTTGAGCGGAAGCATAAAAATAAGTAGAGAAACGGGCGTCAACACAAACGCCAAAACAAATGAAAAACCCAAAACAATGTTTGTAAATGAGACTCGATAAAAGGTGTCTTGATCAATGCAAGTGAGTGCACCTAGAGCTCCTAGCGTCCTGAGAAACATGTAAAGAAACAAGTGTCAACATTAAAGATGAGTGAGTTCACAGGTTTTCATAAATTCGTTTGTTCGGTTATAAGTTTGTTTCCCCCGTTATCCCTAACCCGGGATAACGGTTTAGTTCCATTATTCCCAACCCGGAATAATACTGATAGTTCCATTATGCCCAACCCGGAATAATACTGATAGTTCCATTATTCCTTACCCAGAATAATAATGATGTCCCATTATTCCTAACCTGGAATAATAACGTTGTTGGTTCCATTATCCCTAACCCGAGGTAATATTGTTGATTCGTAATTAAGTTCAATGTTAATATATATAGGTAGTTAGCCTAAAGTTATGTTACGTAAGTGTTCGCGATCGAAGCTGACTGTTGTGCCTCCGTGTTGCCAGGCCTATCACTGACCATGGCGAAGTTAGGCCAAATTATTCACCCGTTGACCATACCCGGTCGGCTAGCGCGACTAGCTCGGATGGGGCTTGTCAGGCCCAGTAGTACTACTTATAATTTCCCCGCTATTTAAACCCAATACTAACGATCCGAGAAATTGACGAGGACTTGTGTGATATAGCTGCTTAGTGACCATAACGTACATTAACATTAACTTAGTTATCGAATAGTTAAGTGACGTTAATTTCGTATAACGTAAAGAGATAGAGTTGTAGAGTGTATACATGTTTCTCCCCCTGTTGTTTAAAACCGGATAAAATTAGGGGCCGTGAACTCACCTTTAGTTGCTCGGTTAGTGTAAGACAGAAGTTGAAATGATGGGACCGCTAATTGCGTCCTAACAAGTCAATTGATTTCAAGTTAGTGTGTGAACACACCAATACAAATCCTACACATAATTAACGCACAAAGCAGTACACACAATCACAATTCCTATCACTCAAACATGCATGCAAGTATCCTCATATGAAACATAGTGATCAAAACAATTCATCATGTACACAAAATCAATTCATACAACACTTTGGTACATACATTCGCAAGTTATCAAGTTTCAGCTCATATACTAATAATTAGGCTGTTTTCAAGGATTTTTATAAAATAGTTCCAACATTCCAAAAATTCCAATTATTTTACAGAAGGTGACAACTATACTGTAGAATGTCATATAAATTTTTCAAGTCCTAACACTTTACCAATTATTCGTAAATATTAATATTCTAGGCTGCAGTCAGATTCGTCGCTTTCTGACTGCAGTCCACGGAAGAATTCATTTAAAAATCACCGTTCGTCCAATTAACAAAATTACAGTGGGAATTCCCCGGGAATTTCCATATCTAGTTGCTGTACAAATTTCCTGATTCGACTCCCTACCGATTATTAGATCCGACTTGATAATCAACTAACAAATTTTCAGGATTTTCACAGCTTTAGTTACTGAACTTAATTGGCTGCTTAAAAATATCAAACAACTTCAGAAAAATATGAATCCAGCGCCATTAGAATCCTTTTTCAAAACTCTACGTTTTAGACTTCAGAAAATCCGTTTTTTCGATAAATAATAACCAAGTTACAGCCAGTTGAAGTTGGCTGTAACCACCATTCAGCATTCTGATTCAGCACTTTATCACAATCTAACTCGCTTAAACCCTCGATACATTGAACATAGGCGATCAAAAACAGAATTACAAATCATATATCATCATATATATCATACCCATGCAAACCCTAATCATAACCTATAGTTTTTATCAACAAAACGCAGCCTATGTTTCCAGATTTCGAACAAACATCAAACTTGCAAACATCATAAATAAACCGGCTAACATAACACTACATTCAAACATATAAATCCGAATATGATCTTGCAAACAATGATAATCCTAACCTTTAATAACAAGATCAATGAGCCGAGACTTGGACAAGAGCCGATTCGGATATGATGAAGAAGATCACGACCGAGAGCAAAGAGTGAGGAAGACTTGTTGCGACCGAGAGGGGTGTATCAAGGCTGTTTGCGATCGAAAGGATGAATGAGGGCTATCGTCGGCTGTTTTCTCCACTAGGGTTTTGTGTTTTGTTTTTGTGAAGCAAGCTCATGCATGTGTATGTATATATAGCGCAAGGGATGAAGGGAAGGGAAGGGTTTACGGTTTGGGTGTGTGCTCGCGGCCGAAAGGGTTTGGGTGGGGCGGTTTGGGTTTAACACTTGGTCCTCAAGTTTGGTTAACTCCTTGAGTCGCAAGGAAGTGAAGTTGGCTCGTGTCGCGGCTCGATCCGATTCATTTATCTATTTACTACATCTATGTTTTATAACAAAAATAAAACACGAAATCAGAACATCACATAATAACGCACTAACTTATAAACGTTTAAGACTAGCATGTAATTCATTCGACAAGTACACAAAATTATCGAAATTATTTCGAGCGTGCAACTTAAGTCTCCGAACCAAATTAACGTGGGAACGAATAACCGTGAAGTAGTGCGTTTAAGATATCTGTAAAACCGGGATGTCACAAAGACAGAGTTCTTGAGTCGAGCTGGCGAATTCAAGAACTAGAACAAAATCAGGCACCTGCACCAGCACCGGCTCCTCCAGTGCCGGTAGAGGAAGAAGAGGAGGATCCAGAGGAGGAAGACCCAGCTGTAGGAGCTGAAAATGCTGAAGAGGATGACAGCAGTGATAGCGACCTGGGAGATGGAGACATAGATGACTAACTCGTCTCGCCAATCTCCGTTTTGTTTCCCTTAGATCTAAAATGGCAACTGGACGTCGCGGAAATCTCAACATGACGCCTTAAGAATTAGCCGCAATGATCCAAGAACACATGAATGCTGCTCTGGCAGGTGTTCAAAACCCACCAGCAGCAGGAGGGGTCTTAACCCCTACAAGATGTTCCTCGATACGAAACCGAGCAAATTCACGGGTGCAGAAGGACCCATAGGACTGGTCCGTTGGATCGAAAAGTCCGAATCATTGTTCGAAATGTGCAATTGCCTTGAGGCCAATAAGGTCAAGTATGCTGCCTCAACGCTGGAAGATGGGGCATTAACCTGGTGGAACGCGCAAGTCCAAACGCGTGGACTTATTGCTGCAAATGCAATGGCCTGGGCCGAGTTTAAGGCCCTAATCAAAGAGGAGTACTGTCCGCGGGACAGAGTTCAGCAGTTGGAACAAGCACTATGGAACCATAAGATGGTAGGATCTGAAATTGAAGCGTACACGGTGAAACATCACGATCTGGTGTTCCTATGTCCCGATCTGGCCAACACTGTGGAGAAACGGCTCGAGTTTTACCTTAGGGGTCTGGTCCCTGAGATTCAGGATATGGTAATGGCTAGCAACCCTGCAATTGAACATCAAGCAATCAGGTTGGCGCACAAACTCACCGATAAGGCGGTGGAACAAAAGAAGTTGCCAACTCAGGGTACAACTGAAGTTGCCCCTGATAATAAAAGAAAGTTTGAAGACTCGTCTGTTCGACAGTCTTCGTCATCCCAGCCACAACAGGGGAACCAGAAACGGTTCAATAATTACAACAGCCACCGGGGTCACCAAAATCAGCCCGCTAACAACAACCAGAACGCAAGCGGCTATGTAGGTCGAAAGCCGCAGTGCAATCGCTGTAATCTTCATCATCACGGCCCTTGTGCCGGAAATCGCTGCGAACGATGTGGCAAAGTGCGACATGCGGCGAAGGATTGTCGCGGGGAAATCATGTCCCGACAAAACCAAAATCAACCCCAGGGCCAGTAGCAGGGTGTTAACCGGGGATGCTATCAGTGTGGTAGCACTGCCCACTTCAAAAGAGACTGCCCACAGCTTCGTAACAACAACAACAATGGTGGGAACAACCACAACCACAATAACCACAACAACAACAATAATGGAAATGGTGGCACAGGAGGTGCCAAAGGTCGCGCATTTACGTTGGGCCGCGGAGAGGCCAGAAACGAATCGAACGTGGTCACCGGTAAGTTTCCCCTTAATGAACATTTTGCTTCTGTGCTTTTTGATACGGGTGCGGATAGGAGTTTTATATCTGAGTCTTTTAGGAAGAACCTAAATCTCACTCCCAAACCTCTAGAGGCCCCTTATATCATAGAACTAGCCGATGGTAAATCTGTAGAGGTGACCCATATAGTATCCGGCTGTCAACTCAAACTCGCGGGTCACACCTTTACCATTGATCTGATGACAACTACCCTGGGAAGTTTTGACGTGGTAGTCGGAATGGACTGGCTATCCGACGTCCGAGCTGAAGTTCTTTGTTTTGAAAAATCTATCCGTATTCCGCTCACTAACGACGAAATCTTGACGGTGCAAGGCGAGAAGGTAGGCGCCGTCACAAACATCATCTCTTACATGCAAGCGCAGAAGTATCTTCGGAGGAAGAACTCTTTCGCTTTACTCGCACTGGTTACCGAACAGCCCAAGGACGAGAAACGTATAGAAGACATCCCCGTCGTCCGTGATTTTGCTGATGTATTCCCAGAGGAGTTACCTGGTCTCCCATCCCATCGACAATTGGAGTTTGAAATTGAATTGGCGAACCATGCAACTCCCATCGCCAAGGCCCCATACCGCCTAGCTCCAGCCGAGCTGCAGGAGCTGTCTACCCAACTTCAGGAGCTGTTAGAAAAGGGATTTATCCGACCAAGCGCTTCGCCATGGGGAGCTCCAGTGCTTTTTGTCAAGAAGAATGATGGGACCTTCCGCATGTGCATCGACTACAGGGAACTCAACAAGGTTACTGTCAAGAACCGATACCCGTTACCTCGCATCGACGATCTCTTCAACCAACTGCAAGGGTCAAGCTACTACTCCAAGATTGATCTACGGTCCGGTTACCACCAGCTACGCGTCAGGGAGGAGGATATCGCTATGGCCATTATGAGTTCTTGGTCATGCCCTTCGGTCTCACCAACGCACCCGCGGTGTTCATGGACCTCATGAACCGTGTGTGTAAACCGTACCTCCACAAGTGTGTCATTGTGTTCATCGATGACATACTGATCTACTCTAAAGGTGAAGAAGAACATGCTGAACATCTACGATTACTGCTGGGATTACTTCAACAGGAGAAACTATATGCCAAGCTTTCAAAGTGTGATTTCTGGATTCGGGAAGTTCAGTTCCTCGGGCATATCGTAAATGAACAGGGTATCCACGTCGACCCTGCCAAGATTGAAGCTATCAAAAACTGGGAAGCACCCAGGACACCGACGGAGATCCACCAATTTTTGGGTTTGGCTGGTTACTACAGACGTTTCATCGAGGGATTTTCAAAGATCGCGCAACCGCTTACTACCCTCACCCAGAAATGCATCAAGTATGCTTGGGGTGACAAGCAGGAAGCGGCATTTCAATTGCTGAAACAGAAACTTTGCAGTGCACCCATTTTGTCCTTGCCAGAAGGGACAGATGACTTTGTAGTATATTGTGATGCTTCCATTCAGGGGTTGGGATGCGTACTCATGCAACGCGATAAGGTCATCGCGTATGCGTCCCGACAATTGAAGGTTCACGAGAAAAACTACACAACACATGACCTGGAATTGGGAGCAGTAGTGTTTGCACTTAAGATTTGGAGACACTACCTCTATGGAACGAAGTGCACAATCTTTACAGACCACAAGAGCCTCCAACACATCTTTGACCAGAAGGAGCTGAACATGCGACAGCGTCGCTGGGTCGAACTCTTGAACGATTATGAATGTGCCATTCGGTATCACCCGGGTAAAGCTAACGTGGTAGCTGATGCCCTCAGTAGGAAGGAACACTTGAAACCGCGTCGGGTACGAGCATTACAGCTCTCCATTCATTCGGAGTTACCCGAACAGATACGCGACGCGCAGTTAGAAGCAGTTAAGGAAGAAAACATCAAGGCCGAATCGGTGGGAAAAATGGAACGCGATTGGGAAGTAAAACCCAATGGAGCCCAGTATTTCATGAATCGCATATGGGTACCTCTCTACGGAAACTTCAGAGAGCTAGTCATGGACGAAGCTCACAAATCCCGATACTCTGTCCATCCTGGTTCGGATAAGATGTATCAAGACCTTAAAGCTGCGTATTGGTGGCCCAACATGAAAGCTGATATAGCCACCTACGTGAGTAAGTGTTTGACTTGTGCAAAAGTCAAGGTAGAGTATCAAAAGCCATCGGGGCTACTCCAACAACCTGAGATCCCAGTGTGGAAATGGGATCAGATCTCGATGGACTTCATCACTAAACTCCCGCGAACTTTGGGTGGTTGCGATACCATCTGGGTAATCGTGGATCGTTTAACTAAGTCCGCACACTTCCTAGCTATTAAAGAAACAGATAAGATGGAGAAGTTGACTCGCATCTACATTAAGGAAGTAGTTTCTCGGCACGGAGTGCCAACGTCCATCATCTCAGACAGAGATGCTCGCTTCACGTCCAACTTTTGGCAGTCACTTCAGAAAGCGTTGGGCACACGCTTAGATATGAGCACAGCTTATCACCCTCAGACTGATGGTCAAAGCGAAAGGACCATACAGACCTTGGAAGACATGCTTAGGGCATGCGTGGTAGACTTCGGGAATAGTTGGGAAATCCACCTGCCTTTAGTGGAATTCTCGTATAACAACAGTTACCATACGAGTATATCGGTAGCACCGTTTGAGGCATTATACGGTCGTAAATGTAGATCACCGGTCTGTTGGGCAGAAGTCGGTGACAGTCAACTCACAGGCCCTGAGTTGATACTTGAGGCTACTGAAAAGATTGTACAAATCAGAAACCGCATGGCGGCGGCACGAGACCGACAGAAAAGCTACGCTGATCAACCACGCAAACCGCTCGAATTTCAAGTAGGCGACCGCGTCCTACTGAAGGTGTCACCCTGGAAGGGTGTAATCCGCTTTGGAAAACGAGGCAAACTAAACCCACGGTACGTAGGTCCGTTTGTGATCTTGAAACGTATTGGACCCGTAGCTTATCAATTAGACCTTCCTACCGAACTCAGTGAGTTCACAACGTTTTTCACGTGTCAAATCTGAAGAAGTGTCTATCAGATGAAACCCTAGTCATTCCATTGGATGAGATCCAAGTGGATGAACAACTGCACTTTGTGGAACAACCTATCGAGATCATGGATCGTGAGATCAAGACTCGAAGGCACAGTAAGATTCCGATCGTTAAGGTTCACGTGGGAAAGAGAGGACCAAATGAAAAGCAAATACCCACACCTCTTTGCAGCTGAGCAGCAAACTAACGATACCAGCAACTAAATTTTCGAGACGAAAATTCTTTCAACATGGGGATGATGTGACAACCAGGGAATTTCTCATAATTTCGCGTACCATTGTTAAGAATCTTTGTGCATGGCACTTGGGAATCTCTTGTAATTTCGCGTACCATTGTTAACGAACTAAATCTTTGTGCGTGGCACTCTAAACATGTACGCTGCATTCTAAACCGCGTTTACTCAATTTTCGGGACGAAAATTCTTTCAACATGGGGATAATGTGACATCCCGGTTTTTCAGATATCTTAAACGCACTACTTCACGGTTATTCGTGCCTACGTTAATTTGATTCGGAGACTTAAATTGCACGCTCGAAATAATTACGATAATTTCGTGAACTTGTCAAATGAATTACGTGCTATGTGTATTAAACGTTTATAAGTTGGTGAATTATTATGTGATGTTCGATTTCATGATTTGTTTTAGTTATGAAATATATATAGTAAATATATAGACGAATCGAACCGAACCGCGACACGAGCCAGCCTCATTTCCTTGCGACTCAAGGAGTTAACCAAACTTGAGGACCAAGTGTTAGACCCAAACCAACCCACCCGAACCCCTTTGCGGCCACGAGCAACCCAAACCGTAAACCCTTCCCTTTCCCTTCATCCCTTGCGCTATATATACATACACATGCATGAGCTTGCTTCAAAAAACAAAACACAAAACCCTAGTTGAGAAAACAGTCGACGGCAGCCCTCATTCATCTTTTCGATCGCAAGACAGCCTTGTTACACTCCTCTTGAATCGCGGCAGCCCTCCCCTCACCATTCTTCTTCTCGGTCGCAAGTCTCGCCAACATCCGAATCAGTCCCATCTAGTTCTCGGCTCTTGTCCAAGTCTCGGCTCATTGATCTTGTTATTAAAGGTTAGGATTTATCATTGTTTGCAAGATCATATTCGGATTTATATGTTTGAATGTAGTGTTATGTTAGCCGATTTAT
This sequence comes from Scalesia atractyloides, assembly GCA_947069175.1. NCBI lineage: Eukaryota > Viridiplantae > Streptophyta > Magnoliopsida > Asterales > Asteraceae > Scalesia > Scalesia atractyloides. The sequence continues at coordinate 21,833,456 of CAMTDV010000010.1, forward strand.
TTATGATGTTTGTGGTTAAGATGATTAGCGGAATCTAAAAACATTAGGCTGCGTTTTGTTGATAAAAAAACTATAGGTTATGATTAGGGTTTGCATGGGCATGATATATATGATAGTATATGATTGGAAATTCTGTTCTTGACCGCATATGTTCAATGTATCGATGGTTTAAGCGAGTTAGATTGTGATAAAGTGCTGAATCAGGATGCTGAATGGTGTTTACAGCCAACTTCAACTGGCTGTAACTTGGTTATTATTTATCAAAAAGGGATTTTCTGAAGTCTAAAACGTAGAGTTTTGAAAAACGATTCTAATGGCACTGGATTCATATTTTTCTGAAGTCGATTGATATTTTTAAGTGGCCAATTAAGTTCAGTAACTAAAGCTGTGAAAATCCTGAAAATTTGTTAGTTGTTTATCAAGTCGGATCTAATAATCTGTAGGGAGTCGAATCATGAAATTTGTACAGCAACTAGATATGGAAATTTCCGGGAAACTCACACTGGAATTTTGTTAATTGGACGAACGGTGATTTTTAAATGAATTCTTCCGTGGACTGCAGTCAGAAAGCGACGAATCTGACTGCAGCCTAGCATATTAATATTTACGAATAATTGGTAAAGTGTTAGGACTTGAAAAATTAATATAAAATTCTACAGTATAGTTGTCACCTTCTGTAAAAAATTGGAATTTTTGGAACGTTGGAACTATTTTATAAAAATCCTCGAAAACAGCCGAATTATGAGTATATAAGCTGAAACTTGATAACTTGCGAATGTGTGCACCAAAGCGTTGCATGGATTGGATTGTGTTCATGATAAATTGTTTTGATCACTATGTTAATATGAGGATACTTGCATACATGTTTGAGTGTTAGGATTTGTGATTGTGTGTACCGCTTTGTACGTTAATTATGTGTAGGATTTGTATTGGTGTGTTCACACACTAACATGAAATCAATTGACTTGTTAGGACGCAATTAGCGGTCCCATCATTTGCAACTTCCGTCTTACACTAACCGAGCAACTAAAGGTGAGTTCACGGCCCCTAATTTTATCCGATTTTAAACAACAGGGGGAGAAACATGTATACACTCTACAACTCTATCTCTTTACGTTATACGAAATTAACGTCACTTAACTATTCGGTAACTAAGTTAATGTTAATGTACGTTATGGTCACTAAGCAGCTATATCACACAAGTCCTCGACAATCTCTGGGATCGTTAGTATTGGGTTTAAATAGCGGGGAAATTATAAGTAGTACTACTGGGCCCGACAAGCCCCATCCGAGCTAGTCGCGCTAGCCGACCGGGTATGGTCAACGGATGAATAATTTGGCCTAACTTCGCCATGGTCAGTGATAGGCCTGGCAACACGGAGGCACAACAGTCAGCTTCGATCGCGAACACTTACGTGACATAACTTTAGGCTAGCTACCTATATATATTAACATTGAACTTAATTACGAATCAACAATATTATCCCGGGTTAGGGATAATGGAACCAACAACTTTATTATTCCGGGTAAGGAATAATGGAACTATCATTATTATTCCGGGTAAGGAATAATGGAACTATCAGTATTATTCCGTGTTGGGAATAATGGAACTAAATCATTATCCCGGGTTAGGGATAACGGGGGAAACAAACTTATAACCGAACAAACGAATTTATGAAAACCTGTGAACTCACTCTTCTTTAATGTTGGCACTTGTTTCTTTACATGTTTCTCAGGACGCTAGGAGCTCTAGGTGCACTCACTTGCATTGATCAAGACATCTTTTTATCGAGTCTCATTTACAAACATTTATTTGGGTTTTTCATTTGTTTTGGCGTTTGTGTTGGCGCCCGTTTCTCTACTTATTTTTATGCTTCCGCTCAACCATAAAAACTAATGCTTCCGCTAAACATTGGAAACTAACTAAGACAATATAAAATCTACAATGAATGGCTAAACAAATGATTTTGGAAAATGTATTATCAATTCATATAGAGTCGTTCGACGTACTAGTGTCTCAGATTCTGGTTTGTTCACACGCCTCGCGGTAAAACTCCGCAAGTGGAAATTGAGGGTCTGACACAGTGTCTCATAAGTTACCCTGATCCAACCCGAATATATTATGTAGTTTAGCAGTTCATGTTATATGTTTAGGTAGCTAGCCTAGGTAATGTCAACAAAATGTTCGATCCGAAGCTGACGTTGCTGCCCCTGTTGTGCCACGCCTATCACCAACCATGGCTAAAAAGTTAGGCAAATTCTAAACTCGTGACCATCAACTTTCGGTCTAACAGGCGCGACCAGTTCGAGTGGGGCTTGTCGGGCCCGGTAGTACTACTAAAAATTCCCTCGCTATAATCCAATACTAACGGCATCGTAAGTTTTAAGGGGACTAACATGTGATATATGCTTCCTTGTGACCATAACCGTATAACATAACTCTAAGTAAAGATGAATTACTATGCCATGATGTATTCCATTCATACACCACTGTAACGTGTATATGTTTTAAGTAGAAGGACGTTACTGTACCGTAATATAATCAACCCATATATCACTGTAACGTGTACATGTTTTCTCCCCTTGTGTTTTGTAAACATTTAAAGAAATAGGGGCCGTGAACTCACCTTAAGTCGCTCAGTTAGATAAATGCAAAAGAAGTAAAGGATGGAACCGCTAATCACGTCCTATCATGTCAATCGGTTCAAAGTTAGTGTGTGAACGCACACTGACACAAAACCCTACGCGTAACTAGCACACCGTACGAAACACATAATGACAAGTTCAAAACCATAATCATGCGTGCAAGATGTCACTATACGAAATAACGACAAACAACTTGTCACAAACACAGGATAGCACATACATCACTTAGATACACACAAATGTAAGTTGTCATGTTTCAGCTTGTACATTCATAACTGGGCTGTTTTCAGGAATTTTTATAAAATAGTTCCAACATTCCAAAAATTCCAATATTTTTATAGAGTGTGTCAATTAGGCTGTAGAATTTTGTATAAAATTTTCAAGTCTTGGTTCCTTACCAATTAGTTATAAGAATTTATTTACTAGGCTGCAGTCAGATTCATCGCTTTCTGACTGCAACTCACAGAAAAATTCATTTAAAAATCATTGTTTATCCGATTGACGTAATTCCATTTGGAGATTTTTGGAATCACCTAGAAGTACTTCTGGTAAAAATTTCAGATCATAACTCCATTCCTACATTGCGTTATGACTCGTAATGGGCTGCAAATTCTGATAAAAACGCAGCCTGAACCTTTGATACGACATAAATCATTTAAAATATCGAACGACGTCGAAAAGATGCGATTCAAGTTGGGTTTGAAAGGTTTTCGTGGAAGTTCATCATAGACTCAAGAATCATCAGTCTTATTAACTTTTGACGTGGTTTCAGCCGATTAAAGTCGGCTGTAACTGCTGGGCAGATTCTGTTTCATCTCTTGGTGACGCAAAACGAGTTTCTATTGGTTCCGTTCACATGTTTAGCGAACAACAACGACACTTAAACATCACATACAGTAGATCATCATTAAAACTCATACTATCTAACACTAAAACATTAAGAACTACAAGGATTCAACCCATAATCGAATACCCTAGTGACTAACCGAACCCATAATCAATACCAACCATCAACATGTTTTCTCGCAATCCTATAATACAAATAATCATCAAGAACGTCAAAATCACTAACAAATCAGAAAACACAACCAATATATATATATGTATAAACATTAAGAATCAAAACTATAATAAGATGTTTACCGAGTTATGAAGTGACAAGAGTTACGAGAGTCTTGAAACCGAACGAATTGAGGGAACTTCTTGAGCTTAAACCTTCGTTAAAAGAAGAGAGTAGTAGGGAGAGGCAGAAGTTGCATTTGTAAGTTTTGGGTTTTGTGTTATGAGCAGTTTTCATGCAGTACGTAACATAAAGGAGTTTTGGGGCGGTTTAAGGCAATGGTGAGTTTGGGCTAAAATTACTTGGGCTGCTCATTGGGCCACAAGTAGATGGGCAAGGGGTTGAGTTGATAACACAATTAATTTGGGCTGATTAGGATGCACCATATAATAAATCATAAGGGGCACAATCTTGAAACAAAGACATGGCAGCATCCATTTACTGTCATGTTATATCTATTATTTATGATTTTAATTATTAAATTTTTTTATATAATACTAAAGAAACAAGTAACTACAAGATTCCATACAAGATTACTTATTATGGCATATTTGGGGTTTAGTTTTTGTTGTGCCACACAAAAGAAATACAGATGGTTGCCATGGATTTGCCACTTATATAGTTATATACATCCATATATTCTTTTTTTAATGTAATCAACTAATTATAAAAGTATAATTAGTAAACTAGTATAATATAATAATAATCAAGTTACGCAAGTGGGTTGAATCGATAAGCGATACATATGTTTAGGTTCAGACGGTTCGGTTCGGTTGAACACGATATGGATTCGGTTCGAATACTCGTATATAAAATATAATTTTGATAGGCATAATTAATTTATCAAATAAATTAAGCATATGATTTTAATTATAAATGCAAACAAGCGCCTTTTACCTAAAAATCACGGGTTGTCACATCATCCCCAAGTTGAAAGAAATTTCGTCCCGAAATCTAGAATGCGGTCGATGAAGAAGTTAGTGCGCCTAAGCGTTTTCTTGGGGTGTCACATCTTCCCCAAATTGAAAAAATTTTCGTCCCGAAAATTAAGTGAGTAAAAGTTTGAAAGTTGTTGTAGGATTTCCGAGTTGTCACCTTCTCCCCCTGTTACAAGAATTTCGCCTCGAAATTCAGTTCGCGTTACTTGGTTCTCGTGATTCAGTTGCAAAAAGGTGAAGATATTTGTCTTTCATTTGATCCTCTCTTTCCCAAGTGTACTCCGGTTCACGCTTTGAGTTCCAACGAACCTTGACAATTGGTATTTTACTATGTCTCCGTGTTTTGACCTCTCGGTCCATAATTTCGATTAGTTCTTCAATGAACCGCAGTTGTTCGTCCACATGGATCTCATCCAGTGGAACGGCTAATGTTTCATCTGACAGACATTTCTTCAGATTTGAGACATGAAAAACGTTGTGAACTCCACTGAGCTCATCAGGAAGGTTCAACTCATAAGCTACCTGACCGATTTTCTTTGTGATTTCAAACGGACCAACATATCGCGGGTTTAGTTTACCTCTTTTGCCAAAACGAATCACGCCCTTCCAAGGCGATACCTTCAGCAGGACCCGATCACCTACTTGATATGCTAAAGGTTTGGGTACCAGCCTTTACCAAAGTCGATTACGCACGCTCTAAGCATGTCTTTGAGGGTCTGAATGGTACATTCTCTTTGACCATCAGTCTGAGGATGATATGTTGTGCTCAAATTGACACGTGGTCCCAAGGATTTCTGTGCTGATTTCCACAGATGAGAAGTAAAACGTGAATCACGGTCGGATATGATGGATATTGGCACTCCGTGCTGGGCTACAACTTCCTTCAAATTGATGTCTGCGAGTGTAGGGAACTTGTCAGTTTCCTTGATTGCCAGAAAGTGTGCAGACTATGTCAGTCGATCAAGAATCACCCAGATGGTGTCGTTTCCTCGCTGGGATCTGGGTAAGCCAGTGACGAAATCCCTGGAAATTTGCTCCCATTTCCATGTTGGGATCTTTGGTTGTTGAAAGTCCTGACGGCTTTTGGTATTCAACCTTAACCCTAGCATAGGTCAAGCATTTACAAACATAAGTCGCTATGTTAGCTTTCGTGTGGGGCCACCAGTACAAAGTCTTGAGGTCCTGATACAACTTGTGAGAACCAGGATGCACCGAGTAACGAGACTTGTGTGCTTCATCCATCACAAACTCTCGTAAGCTTCCATAGAATGGGGCCCATACACGTTCAATGAAATAATAAATGTCGTCTTCCTTGCATTCAAGCTTCTTCTCCATGCCCAGCAGGGATTCTGCTTTGAGGTTCGTGAATCTGAGCGTCACGAATCAGGGTAGGAAGACTGGAGCGGATAGAAAGTTGTAACGCACGTACATGCTTAGTTTTGGTATCCTTATGACTAAGGGCATCGGCAACCATGTTGGCCTTGCCTGGATGATACTAGATCACGCACTCAAAGTGGTTAAGGAGTACGACCCATCGACGCTGTCGCATGTTCAACTCCTTCTGATCGAAGATATGCTGGGGACTCTTGTGATCGGTGTAGATGGTGCACTTGGTACCGTACAAGCAATGTCTCCCTATCTTGAGTGCAAAAGCTACTGCTCTCCAACCCCAAAACCATGGGTAGTGTGGTTCTTTTTCGTGAACCTTGAGTTGGCGTGATTGCGTAAGCGATGACTTTCTCATGTTGCACCAACACGTAACTTAGTCCTTGGATAGACGCGTCACAGTAAACAACGAAATCGTCTGTGCCTTCTGGTAATGAAAGAATGGGTGTAGTACAGAGTTTCACCTTCAACTGTTTAAACGCGGATTACTGAGAAGTCTTTCGAGTTAAGAGTTGCGAGGGTTTGTGCCTATGATCAAGAAAAGCGGGCTTCGCAACATCATAAGTCTTTCGTTAGAAGCTAAATATAAGGTTGTTTGGGTGGTAGGGGCTCCATGGTAAGGTGTAGGTATTGTTTGGATTCCTACTAGTTCTTGGAGTAGGTTCGGATGTCGTCAAAGAAAACAAGTGGCATATTCGTCATGGTAGGCTAAATTCGAATGTCGTGACTGGGAACCTGCCTCGTTCGTAACGAGTTCTAAGGATAGTCCTCGTGATACCTCCATATCTCTGATATTCATGGCCCATTGCTCCTCGAGTAAAGTTCGTAGAGAGTAACCCATCCAAGCGAGAGTTCGTGAAGAATGTGGTTAGGATAAGGATCATAGAATTTGAGAAGTATATCCCGAATGGATGTGGAAACATGCAAAAAGGGTAGTCGCAATCGATGCGTAAGCGTGTAAGGCTCTGTAACAGGGGTTTACTTGGTGTCAGGGGTATAGCTTGTTGTATACAAATTGCATAAAAAAATTGAAGAACGCCATTTGTCAAAAAGGGGTGTCACGTGGGTATATCAATCATAACAAGAATTTACCATAAAAAAATGGTTGCCGCACGAGTTTGTAGTGTTAAGATTCACTGGAACCTCCGTATAATTTGTTGGGCTCGCCCACACGCGAAGGGGAAATAATTCACTTTGATCCATCAACTTAGATGAGTGTGCAATTTATCGTGTCGGTAAGCCACCAAATTCGGAGGAGTTTCCTTAGGTTGTGTGAAAGAATCTAAAATATGTCTGTGTAGTCAAGAGGCTTCAAAGAAAGGACGCGAAATCATGTTTAAGAGGCTATGATCGTATCAACAATTCCTTACCATCCTCAAGGTTTCAAGAAGTGATCACCAAGGATCAAAAAGACAAGTTCACCGAGTTCTTAAAAAAATGAACACATATTTGATGGGAGATTATGCGTAAAGTTTCGAAGATGTAGTGTGACCACGACAATGGGGTGGGAGATTTGTCTACGTCATCAATAGTAACTAACTGTCGTATTAAACAGTAAGCATCGATCAGTGCAATGGCTAGGAGATAGACTAGCTCAGAAGGGAAAACTGTTATGGAATAACTATCTAGCAATACGAGGAGTAAGATTATTGTATATGTCATCATATTTATCTGGGTGTTGAATAACTTACATCTTGTCTTCTGATGTCCATAAGATGATGGGACCATTGTGGAAATCCGTTTGTAGGGTTGGATATGTTGCAATGTACATTAGGTTAGACTAAAGATTAGCGACCGGACCGAGTATAAGGGGTCAAAGGAAATTTTTTAGTTAAGGCAAGGGTTAAGGTGTGAGCGTACGAGAGATTCTTCATAATTCGTTTATATGTTGATGTTGAAGGGTTTACCCTACGATTTCTGATAGGGTTTCAATCGAGATAACAGGTTCTCATGAGAATCTTAGTTTCGCTAAGACTCGTATATGAGAAAAGAAATAAATAAATAAATAAATAATAACGAGGGATTCCATTGACGATAGCTCAATGTGTCTAAAAAAATCTTAAATCTAATTGTTGCGTCCATCAACTGCTAGACAAGTTTAACGACACCAGTTAGTCGTTGAATGAGTTACGAGAGATCTATTGACAGTGGAAGTGTTAAATATGAGATTCACGGGTTAGGACAATTTATCCACACACAAGGTTTCATAAGGGTTCACATACATCACAAATTACTATTACGTGTGCACCCGTAATGATAAGTTGGTTTGCTTGTTCACCCTAGTTCCATCTATCTTGTGTCAAAATGTCCCTTAGATTTAATTTTTCGAGTACAAAGTGTTGTCAAAATGATAGGGTTATCAAAAGCCTAGTCAATAATCCAAATGTTGATAAACTCAGAGTTATATCAGAAAGAGTAATGTAGGATCAATTGATCTGAGGATCTACTCAAGTTGAAACACACCATGAGAATCCAATCCAACGGATCGTAGAGGTAAGAGTGCGCATGGAACAAACATGCATATGAATTGTGACCAAGAGATGAAACTGGTTCATTAACGTAGGTTACCAGGAAAAGCAAGGCAACTGTTCCACCATCCGAGTCAGGTTAGAGTTCAGGTGTGCAATAGGCAAAGTGTTCTTAGTTTTGTGGTCAATCATTCTCTCGAAGAATATCAACCAAAGATATAGAATCGTGGATCAGGAAAAATGATGACATCTCGATGTCAATGGTTTCTTCAATAATGTGTGCAACAAACTGCACTAACGCAGGGTGCCTCACGCCAGGGCCACCTGCTCAGGTTGAAAGAAAGTAGAACTAGTGGGGCCGGGGTAATGACGTTGCTAGGTAGAGAAAGAACTCGTTTTCGATAACTCAACTCCCAAGAGATATGCATCCATGTTGTATGTCGTCCCAATCATGGACTTGAGAAAGCTCACCATACCCGATAGTACCATCGGTAGGCTAAAGCTAGTGTTTTGCTCATCTGTGTGGGGTAGGAAGAAGTACAGATGATTGTGATGGGAAACGATCCTCTAGAGGCTCCGTCTCATGGCCCTCAGATAGGAGTAGATTCACGTGTTGGCGATCCCACGAACATCACCACTAGGGATGAAGACACAAAGAGTTTGGTGTGTTCCTCGTCAGTAGAGGGTTAAATGGATGATGTCGACATGCCTACAATTTCAATGTAAGTTTTGATGCGATGTACATAGGCATATCATGTATGAGTGTTCTTGTATGTCAGGTATGTGTGTTTGTGTTGGTGTGTGACTAATGCATTGTCTAAGGCTATAGACTAAGTCTACTCTCTAATGCAAACCTAGTTCACTATAACCATTGGCTCTGATACCAATCTGTCACGCCCTCAAAAATCCACTTGCGGAGTTTTACCGCGAGATGCGTGACGAACCAGGATCACAGTCATTAGTCATACTGAACGACCACTATATGAGTTTAAAAATTTTCATGTTTGCTGATTCATGAGAAAATACTGTTTATACAATTGAGTTGCGGAAGCGTAATCAATTACAGAACAAAAATAGCTAATGAAATTTTGAAGTTGTGTCTAAATATTTGATGAAATCAATGCGACACCATAATGCATCCTAGTCCTGATGTGTGCTACCTTAGCAACCTGAGAAAACATGTAAAATCAAGTGTCAACAACAATGATGAGTGAGTTCACAGGTTTTAGTTCACAAGTTTAAACATAAGTGTTTCCCCACTGGTTCAACCCTGAACCAGTGTCTCATAAGTTACCCTGATCCAACCCGAATCAGATTAATATTATGTAGTTTAGCAGTTAATGTTATATGTTTAGGTAGCTAGTATGTTCGATCCGAAGCTGACGTTGCTGCCCCTATTGTGCCAGGCCTATAACTAACCATGGCTAAAAAGTTAGGAAAATTCTAAACTCCTGGCCATCAACTTTCGGTCTAACTGGCGCGAACAGTTCGAGTTGGGCTTGTCGGGCCTGGTAGTACTACTAAAAATTCCCTCGCTATAATCCAATACTAACGGCATCGTAAGTTTTAAGTGGACTGACATGTGATATATGCTTCCTTGTGACCATAACCGTATAACATAACTCTAAGTAAAGATGAATTACTATACCGTGATGTATTCCACTCATACACCACTGTAACGTGTATATGTTTTAAGTAGAAGGACGTTACTGTACCGTAATATAATCAACCCATATATCACTGTAACGTGTACATGTTTTCTCCCCCTGTGTTTTGTGAACATTTAAAGAAATAGGGGCCGTGAACTCACCTTAAGTCGCTCGGTTAGATAAATGCAAAAGAAGTAAAGGATGGAACCGCTAATCACGTCCTATCATGTCAACCGGTTCAAAGTTAGTGTGTGAACGCACACTGACACAAAACTCTACGCGTAACTAGCACACCTTACGAAACACGTAATGATAAGTTCAAAACCATAATCATGCATGCAAGGTGTCACTATACGAAATAACGACCAACAACTTGTCACAAACACAGGATAGCACATACATCACTTAGTCATGTTTCAGCTTGTACATTCATAACTGGGATGTTTTCGGGAATTTTTATAAAATAGTTCCCACATTCCAAAAATTCCAATCTTTTTACAGAAGGTGTCAATTAGATTGTTGAATTTTGTATAAAATTTTCAAGTCTTGGTTCCTTACCAATTATTTATAAGAATTTATTTACTAGGCTGCAGTCAGATTCGTCGCTTTTTGACTGCAGCTCACGGAAAAATTCATTTAAAAATTCTTGTTTATCCGATTGACGTAATTCCAGTTGGAGATTTTTGGAATCACCTAGAAGTACTCCTGGTAAAAATTTCAGATCATATCTCCATTCCTACATTGGGTTATGACTCTCGTAATGGGCTGAAAATTCTGACCAAAACGCAGCCTGAACCTTTGATACGACATAAATCATTTAAAATAACAAACAACGTCGAAAAGATGCGATTCCAGTTGGGTTTGAAAGGTTTTCGTGGAAGTTCATCAGTTCTTATTAACTTTTGACATGGTTACAGCCGATTAAAGTCGGTTGTAACTGCTGGGCAGATTCTGTTTTAGCTCTTAGTGACGCAAAACGAGTTTCTATTGGTTCTGTTCACATGTTTAGCAAACAACAGCGACACTTAAACATCACATATAGTAGGTCATCATCAAAACTCAGATTATCTAACACTAAAATATCAAGAACTACCAGGATTCAATCTGTCACACCCCGACCCGCAGCGGAATAAAAGTCGGGGCATAATTGGGTTATCATCAAAGCTCATGATGTTTACTAAGATGTTTCATATTTATTAAATTCAAATTACAACTTAAATATCCAAAACAAAATTCATACAATTACAAGAAAAATGAAACTATATAATTATTCCAAAGCTTAAACTTGTTTATTCTTCTAGGCCTTCCTATGTGTTTCTTATCTCAGCTGGATCACCTGTATCATGTGTAAAACGGGGGAGATTTTGGGTCAACAAAAGTTGGCGAGTGAACCTTGATAAAACATTGTTACTAATTTCTTGTTTTATTTATTAAGGAAAATTTGTGCAATAATCACATGTGAGCAAACATATATAGATAAACAATCACAAACCACTTTGGATGAGTATATGACATGAATGATGATGTATGTGAGATCAAGGCTCAATCAAACGGAGCCGATCTAATGAGGCACCTGATGCTCAACCCGTATCCCACGGGGAACTGATGGGCCTAATGAAATGCGTGCACTGAAAATGATAAATCCAATCTACTTATAATCCACACAACAATTGATACACATTTGATCACGGATATGATGTATGCACAAGTGTTTAAATAAAAATAAAAATAAAAGAATTAGATAACACATGATACACCCCAAAACATGATTAAAACGGGGAATTGGTAGAGATTCACTCACAATGGGTGCGTTCTTTGATGACGATGAAGGCGCACGAATTTATGATTCAATCGACGAGGGAAAAACTAACCTAAAATAATAACGAAATGATTCGGTAAATAAATAAATTTTATTTGAGATTAATATTTTTAATTAGTGCTCTTAATGGGTTTGTTAGATTTATTTTTGTGAGTTTAAGGAAATTTTCTAACTTTGAGAATCATATTTTTAAGTATTTTTAAATGATTTTTCAATTAAATAAATAAATTAAAAAGAAATAAAAAAGTTGACTTTTTGACCGTTGACCGGGTCTGACCGGTCAGACTGTGTTTTCTATGCGTTGAGTGAGGTTCGAACTCGAGACCTCTCGTATACGTGCACGCAGCTCTACCAACTGAGCTACGTGGCTAACCCGAAATATTCTTTGTTTTAATTATATAGATACTAATTAACTTTAACCTTATTTAGTTTATATCAAAAATGATTTAATATGGCCGAACCGGCTTCAGAGACCCGGAGTCGAACTCGACGTTCGGTTCGAGTGCGCACAGCCCAACCAGTTAGGCTGTGTGTCTAATCTGCTTGACTACTGAATTATATTTCTCTTATAAAGATTCTGTGACTTGATCTGATTAGGTTCTAAAAATGTTGGTTTTATTTCTGAAAGTCGGTAACATGTGCGATTCGAACTCGGGACGTGTGTATTGTATGTGCACACAGTCCACCGCTGGACTGTGTGTCTAACCCGGTTATATACCCGATTTTAATTATACTAATACACATGTTTAACTTCATCTTCTTCACTTATAGAAATATAGAACAGTGAAACCGACTGTTTGTTTAATTGACCAACAACACTTATAATTGATTGAATTGGAATAGAAGAAGAAGATTAAGGAATAAGATGTACCAACACAGGGTGGTTTCTTCAGATTTTCCGGCCAAAATTTCGTCGGCTCTGATTTGCGGATTCCGGCTGAGTGAACTGTTTAACAGTTTTGATTATTGATTTGAACAATTAAAGTATAAATCAAGAGATAGCAAGGAGGTTTAGACAATTATACCGTCTGAAGACAACTGCGGTTTTATGTTCAGTGATTCCGGCGATATTTCGACGAGTGCAGAGGAACTCCGGCGACGTGCTCTGGAAGGATTAAAGCTTCGAAAGAGTGTGCGGTTCTGAGCGAAAGGGTTACCAGATGTTTGAGTGGGTATTTATAAGGAAGATCATCTGATTTGAGTTTGAATTAAGATCAAAGTCCGCGGTCAATGATTTTCTGACGGTTATAACTGGAATTGAGTGCTGGCATCGGTTATAACTGATGTTGAAATCAGTTTATCCGTTTCGGTCAAAGGAGAAACAGCCAAATTCGCGGAGTTTATGTTTTCTCCGGTGATTGCGAGTTCTGGCGCGTTGTTTACCGGATTTGACTTTCGGGTTTTACTTTAAATGTTATTTGTTTCAGTATTTGTCACAAAGGAAGTGTGTGGCGGAGTGGTGTGGTGTGTGTTTGTGTTTGTGGGTGACCCGGGTTCGAAACCCGGCTGCCCCAAATTTTATTTTTTTGATACTTATTATTGTTGGTTAAAATTTTTGGTTTTTAAATTTTAAATATTTATTAATTATGTATTATTTAAAAATAAACTGAATACGCAACGAACATATAACGGAATATTTGATTAATAAACGAAGCGGGTTTTGAAACCAGTTTTCCGACGAATGTTACACAACCAATAATCGAATACCCTAGTGACTAACCGAACCCATAATCAATACCAACCATCAGCATGTTTTCTAGCAATCCTATAATACAAATAAAGGAGCAATTTTCATGCAGTACGTAACATAAAGGAGTTTTGGGGAAGTTTAAGGCAATGGTGAGTTTGTGCTGAAATTACTCAACAAATGAGGAGGGGACTGGGCTGCTCATTGGGCCACAAGTAGATGGGCAAGGGGTTGAGTTGATAACACAATTAATTTGGGCTGATTAGGATGCACCATATAATAAATCGTAAGGGGCACAATCTTGAAACAAAGACATGGCAGCATCCATTTGCTGTCATGTTATATCTATTATTTATGATTTTAATTATTAATTTTTTCATATAATACTAAAGAAACAAGTAACTACAAGATTCCATACAAGATTACTTATTATGGCATATTTGGGGTTTAGTTTTTGTTAGGCCACACAAAAGAAACAGAGATGGTTGCCATGGATTTGCCACTTATACAGTTATATACAACCATATATTCTTTTTTTTAATGTAATCAACTAATTATAAAAGTATAATTAGTAAACTAGTATAATATAATATAATATAATCAAGTTACGCAAGTGGGTTGAATCGATAAGCGATACATATGTTTAGGTTTAGACGGTTCGGTTCGGTTGAACACGATATGGATTCGGTTTGAATACTCGTTTATAAAATATAATTTTGATAGGCATAATTAATTTATGAAATAAATTAAGCATATGATTTTAATTATAAATGCGAAACAAGCGCCTTTTACCTAAAAATCACGGGTTGTCACACGAACCAACGATACTGTTAAGAAATTGTTTGTGTGTGGATACGTGTGATTGTTCTTAATCGTCAAATCTTAGAGATTCGGAGCATCATTTGAGGGGAGCTAGATAAACACGTTTATTAAAGATAGAAGAAAGCTCAAAGCAAGGGGAAGCATGGATGTTAAATTTATTCAAGATATAAAGATCAAGAGAACATTAAAGACTCAGGAACTTAATTGAAGATCATGACTACGGCAACATCCAAGGGGGAGTCTGTTGATGCATATGTCTGTTGCCTACGTCATAGTATAATATCGAGTCTGTATTTTGGAGCGAAATGTCGAAGTTTATGTATATATAGTCTTAAGTTCGCTTGAGATTGTAGTGTTGAAGACAAGTTCGGCCGAACTTGGCTATGCAAGTTTACCCGAACTTGCATCACACCAGCAAACTTGCACTCCTATAAAAAGGAGTCTTCACATTTCATTTGTAACATTCAGTGATTTTGGCACAGAGACGGCGAAGCTCTGTCCAAGTGTTTCCAGGATCTGTAGCGTTGAATATTAATGAAACGGTGATTAAATAGGAACAAATGAGTGTATCCAATATCGCCTAAGCAAAACGGATTCCGCACGTTTACCTTAGGTTTGTCAGATTAGGACCAGAAAGATCCGTACAATGGACCTACTAAATAATATCATCATTGCATAGAAGATACTTAGCCAGGATTAATATGATCACATTAGGCTTATTATAGTTTGGACATAGTCCATAATCTTGACGGCTTGTGTGGTTCCTCAAGTCATACTACCTAGGAGTGTTAACACTTTAAAATTTGGACTTTTTAGAATAAATCTTAAAATGGGTCTCGAATGGGCAGACTAGGAGGCTTAGAACATAGTTCACTACCTCTGGATAGAAGGGAAATCTCAACCTTAACTATCATGGTAGAGTACCATATAATTCAATCTACCGGTTTGCCATTATATGTGACCTAATCACTTGGCGGGTATGAAACCATTAAGATTATCTTTGTGAATATATCGCAGATCATTAATTTCGAACTAAAATCGAGACCTTCGCTTGAACAACGGATGAAACAGAGAAAATAATAGTAAACTCCAAAATTTTCATTAATTAAAACATTACAATAATGCTTAAAAATTAGGACGTTTAAATTACAATATTTTTCCTCGCAGGGACTAATACTTAAATAAACATGTCCACGCAGGGACTAAATAAGACAATGTCCACGTAGGGACTTTTTGGAAAAGTAAATCACATAATCAAAATATAAGGTTCTAATCACCCCTTTTCCCTTTTATCAGCCTCACAAATCTCTTCAGATACTTTTTATTTTTCTTTTCTGATTTCTTGGTTTTCCGCTGAAATTCTTTTATGTGTTCCAATGTTTCTTGCATACCCTCTAATACTGGTGCTTGAGGTTGAGGCTGTTGAGGCTGCGGTTGTAGCGCACCTGGTGGTTGGTATACATATGGTGGAGGTGCACCGGAAGGGATGGTATCCATAAAAGGGATATCCACCGGAAGGGATGGTATCCATAAAAGGGATATCCACCCGCCGAATATGGCACAGAAGAATATGGTGGAAAAGGAGAAGGGAAAAGATCGTTGTGTGTTGCTGCTTCAACGTAGGGATCCTGTGATAGTGCCGGGTGAATATAGTTAGGCAACCCAGAAAAAGAAGCGAAACGGTTATATCCAGACAAATCTGGATATGAAGGAATTGGCTTTTCGAAACCCGAAGGTGGTAGTGGTGGTAGTTGGGTCGAAGGCCTAACAGTTGATTGTGGTGGTTGAGGCAAAATCTCAACGGTAGGTTGTGGAAGGTGTTCCACAAATGGTGAAGTATGAGAGGGTCCACCCATTTGTGGGTCCTCGGGAATAGTAGGGTAAGGGTTAGGTGAAAGCGACCCTACCCTTGGTCCTAGGCGCACTGACATGCGCGCCCCACGTCTTCTTGGTGGTTGTGGCACGGGCGGTGGTTGCGGTTGCTCCACCAGTTAGAATTGCACTTCCTCATGCGGAGGTAGTTTCGGTTGTGGAGTATGTTATGAGGGTGTGCTATGGTAGGATGGGGTGTTGAAGAAGACATATTGTCCCCATCTCTCTTCAAAGTCGTCGGGGTAGTGTTGAAGGGTTCCAGCATATGAATTTGAACCGTTGGACAGTTCAATAGGGTGCCCCATTGACCGTGTTTAAGGCATTTCCGGGTCAGAATATTCCTCCATAGGTTCAGGGGAGTCCACGGGAGGAGTAATAAAGGGTGAAAGTAGGCGAATGCCGGTGTTATAATTTCCCTGGAAAGATTGGGAATGAGAGTGATGGCAGTGGTAGCTATGGTGGGAGTGGTGAGAGTCTGGTGGTGGCGAATATTCATGGGAGATAGAATGGCGGTACGGCTCCCATGGTGATGAAGAATCATCCGATCCCTCGTACGGGTTAAAGTTGTGGAATTGGAGGGTCCTGCCCTGATGACCCACCTCGCATTAGGCCTTTTCCTTTTGCTCCATGTGAGAACTTGGGCGGCATAGTCCTGCTTCAAAAACAAGTTAAACATAACAAGGCAGAAAATAATATAAAAATAAGGTAATGAACAATCCTAGGTCAGAACCTCAACTGTTTCAAGATATGTTAAGGTATGTTTTATGAAACTTGACTTATCTGCGCGGTTCCCACTTCTTTAATATACTCCCGTATCAAAATTCCCTAGATTTCATCTTACAGGTTAATATAGCATAATTGATATCTGTATATGGGATAATGCGAGACCTTGAGAGCTCAGGTTAGTACTACCGTACAGACAAAGAAATGAAGGCTCGACTTTAAGGTATGTTCCACTTAAGGAATCTTTTTAGCACTCAAATCATTAGATCTTTCGATACTTTTCAAGATTGCATGCAGTTTAGAGGTTTATTGCAAAAGTATTATAGAAGTTCTAGGCTATTGCTTCCGCAAATCAGAAGAACTTGTATAATACCCTAGATATCAATTATCTATAAAGACCTCGTATCTCAGAATCAGGCAATCTCTCAAACGACATTTCGGAGTACTAAGTCCATATATCCAGGATGTGTTAATCCACAAGATTAAGCAGTTCTAAAATTTAGTTTGTATCTCGAAACACAGTTTACTGAATGTGTTAAGCGTATCGACACATCCACAATAAGACTTGTTATCACTTTTAAACTTCACATTTCTTTAGCATACTGTGATTGTCCACTGATGTACTATCATTTCCTTTCTGTGACACTGAATTCTTTTTGTCTGTTTCAATGTTTTTGTATTTTTGCATTTTTTATATGTTTTTGAAAAATAAAATTTTCAAATGTTTTTGTATTTTCTCTAACATTTCTCCCCCTAAAATCAAAAACATATTTTTGTATTTTAGTTTTTAAAATTCTAAACTAGAAAGATATAAACAAACCAATGTGGATTACACGAATTCGTCGTCCGATCCGTATTCAATCTCAGCGTCCGCACCTGTCAGCAAATTTTTCATACCATTAATTCTCAATAAGTTTTTAAACCATGATAAAGAAAATGGTTTGGTATAAAAATCAGCCTTTTGTTCGTCGGTGTGGATTTTTCTATTCGCACCAATTTCTTTTTGTAACAATCACGAATGAAATGGTAACGAATTTCAATGTGTTTAGTGTATGAGTGATGAACCGGATTTTTTGTTATATCAATGGCTGCCTTATTATCAACATACAGCGGAGTGTCGAGAAATTGCAGTCCATAGTCTCTCATCTGTTGTTGTATCCACAGAATCTATGAACAACAGCTGGAGGTCGAGATATACTCAGCTTCACTGGTAGAGAGAGCGACCATAGTCTGTTTCTTACACTGCCAGGTTACCATTCTTGTTCTAAAGAACTGGCATCCCGCTGTAGTCGATTTTGAATTCAACATATCTACACCAAAATCAGAATCAGCGTATCCCGCAAGATTGAAGTTATCATTCTTCGGGTACCACAAGTCGGTGCTTGGACATCCCTTCAAGTATCTGAAGATTCACTTGACGATCTGCATGTGTGAGATTCTCGGGCTTAACTGATATCTGGCGCAAAGGTAGGAAGGATACATGATATATGGGCGCGATGCCGTCAGATACATCAATGATCCTATCATTGATCTGTAGAGCGTCTCATCAACTTTGGTTCCAGTTTCGTTAATGCAAATCCCGTGATTAAGAGCAAGAGGAGTAGATAACGGCTTCGAGCTTTCCATACCAAACTTCTTCAAGATGTCGTGCACATACATAGTCTGATGAATGAAAATACTATCTGTAAGTTGATCTACTTGCAATCCGAGGAAGAATTTCATTTCGCCCATCGAAGACATTTCGAACTTCTTCTTCATGATGCCCTCAAACTCCTTGCAAAAACTATCATTCGTTGATCCAATGATGAGGTCGTTCACATAGATTTGAACGATAACTAGATGACTACCAACTTCTCTGGTGAAAGGAGTACTATCCACAGTTCCTCTGACGAAGCCGTTTCCCACAAGATGTTGCGCTACCGTCTCGTACCAAGCTCTCGGGGCTCAGTGTAAACCGTAAAGAGCTTTATCAAGAAGATATGCCTTCTTTTTGTTGAGTGGATCGACAAACCCTGGTGGTTGTCCAACGTACAGCTTCTCGCGTAATTTTCCATACAGAAAAGCTGATTTGACATCCAACTGATAGACTGAAATAATATGCTGCGAAAGCAAGAAATATTCGAATAGATTCTAAGCGAGCTACTGGTGCGTAGACTTTCGTGTAGTCTATCCCTTCCTACTAGTGAAATCCCTTGACAACAAGCCGAGCTTTGTGTCGAACTATAACCCCTCGATCGTCTAGCTTGCATTTAA
Source organism: Scalesia atractyloides (assembly GCA_947069175.1). Lineage (NCBI taxonomy): Eukaryota > Viridiplantae > Streptophyta > Magnoliopsida > Asterales > Asteraceae > Scalesia > Scalesia atractyloides. Next base: position 21,852,779 of record CAMTDV010000010.1, read on the forward strand.
AGACCCATTTAGTATCAATCGCTTTCTGATTCTCAGGTAGGTCTACAAGCTTCCACACTCCCAGTTTCTCGAACTGTAACAGTTCCTCTTGCATTGCTTGTACCCAGTTTTCATCGCCTAAAGCTTCAGAATCATTCTTTGGCTCTATCTAGGATATGAAACATGAATAGTAGCAATATTCTTGAATTGGAACAACACAAGTATAGAAACAGCTCAATGCTTTGTTTATTTGACTCCGTGTTCTCACACCAACTTATAATTCGCCTATTATAGAATTTGACGGATGATAAGAATATGATCTTGGCATCACTTCTCGTGGAACAACCACAGTATTCTCTTGATTTGTGATATTTTGATCTACCACCACTTCAACTTCAGGAGCACTACTCGGGCCTGCAGATTCATTCATTAAACTTGTAATCTGCTCTGCTTCTTCATCTGAAGAGGATTCTCCATCGGCATCGAATGTTAGAGCCTCGTCCGAGTCTGAACTATGTGCCTCAGAAAGATTTGGAATCACTGTAGTATTGACAGGTTCTGTAGTCGGTGTCACTTGTTCTATTTGATTTTCTTGACCACCGCTATTACTTGAACTAGCACCAGAAGAAGATGATCCCAACGTGGGTTGATTAACCACAGTTGGTCTGACGATTTGCTCTTGATTTGCTGATTGATGAAGATAATATAAAGCTGTAATTTCTTCATCGGATGGTTCTTCAGGCAAATCAAATGATTTCCAAAGATCTTGATAGTTGAACAACCATGTGTCGCCTCTTCTTTGGATAGGATCCGTATAGTTAAAGCAATCCATATGTTGTGTTTCAATAACCTTTCTTAACGAGGGAACGTATACACGTCTTAACGGACTAGCATATCCGACAAAGAAACCTTCAAGAGATTTCGCTCCAAATTTACCATCTTGATCGATTACAGTACATGGCGCACCAACTGGCTCTAAAAACTTCAAGTTCGGCTTCCATCGGTTAATCATCTCAAAACAAGTCTTCTTCATTGGTTTGACTGTTAAGACTCTGTTAAGTGTGTAGCAAGCCGTTGCAACTGCTTCACCCCAAAAGCTGATGGGTAGTTTAGAATCTACGAGCATTGTTCTTGGAGTGTAGGGAGCACTGAATTCATGCAGAATCCCTTTAGCATTGCAGAAATCCCTCATTTTGATGTTTTTGAACTGAGTACCATTGTCACTTCTAATGCATCTCACTGGAAGATGGTACAGGCTCTCAAATTTCTTGAAAAGAATCACTAAGTTTTCAAACGTCTCATCTTTTGATTCTTGGAAGAATACCCACGAGTATCGGGAATAATCGTATGTTACTACAAAGCAGTAGAGATCTCCAAAGATGCTTCGAACATTCACTGGACCGAAGAGATCAATATGAAGTCTTTCGAGTGGCAACTTTATCGAATTGAGAATCTTTTTCGTATGAGATTTCTTGATCTGCTTTCCCTTTTTACACTCGAGGCAATTATCTGACATATGAAAACTTTTCCGATTCACACCTTCCACCAAATCATCATGCACCAAATGATTCAGCTTTCTTAGGTGAATGTGACCCATCTTTCTGTGCCATAAGATTGACTCCTTCTTAGTAGCTTTCGAAACGAAACATTGTGCCGTTTTTGAAGAAGTAGTAGCATTTCCCATGTCAATAACATACAAATCATTCGTTCTCGGTGCACGCATGAGTATCCAATCGTCTGGTATTTTGAAACCCGGTTTTATGATCATGCATTCTTTATCGTTGAAGTGGACGGTAAAATTCTTATCACAAATTTGAGAAATACTCAGAAGGTTATTTTCAAGCTCCGCATTGTAGTTCACTTGATCAAATGAAACGAATCCGTTTGAGAGCTTTCCCTCGGCGACAATCCTTCCACCCTGGTTTCCAGCAAATCCAACATATCTTCCATTGATAGCTTTTATGTCGAACAAGAGCGCTTTCAATCATGCCATATGTCTGGAAGCTCCACTATCCAGAATCCACATGGAAAGTACGGATCTCTGGAGCCCCTGCACATTTGAACAATTAGTTAAACAGCGCGACCCAAGCCTTCTTGGTCTTGGGTTGAATTGGATAACCATCGTCGTAATCAAATTCACACTCATCAGCATAATCAAATTCATATTCATCATCTGGATTTTCTACGATGTTTATGTTTGAAAACTTGTTACCACTTGTAATTTTGAGCGTTTCAATTTTGATTTCAGATTTTGATTCTTTCGTGTTATTAGTCTTTACAGGCTCAGACTTAATAACCTCGGATGTTGTTGACTTCTTCTTAGCAATCCATGCTTGTGATTTGATGTTAGCCTTTTTGATGTAAAATTTGTTTCCTTTGCTTTTGAAGTTTCACCTTTTTTGAAAGTTGAGTTTTCAAATTTCTTTTCGATTTTAGGTGTACCTTCAGGTTTTGAATCATTTCTTTTCAAAATCTTTACAGGTTTTACAAACTCTGGTTGCTTTGGTTTCACAACATCTGAACTTTCTTTTACTCAAAGATAGGCTGGTTTAGACATTGGACACTTCCGTGCAATATGACCAACTTCGTTGCACTTGAAGCAAGTCCGTTTGTCATGTGAATGACCACTAGTGGATTTGACACCACTTGTGGCTTTCGCCTTATCTCGATGTTCTTTCTGTTTCTTAAACTCATCGTTTGATAGCTTTCCAATCAAACTCTCCTCATGAACCGTGTTCGTCCCATAAACAAATTTCATGTTTTTCTCTTTATACTCATGAAATGGTTACTTTTTCTTTTTCGGTTCATTAGATTCCTCTAATCCCAACCCAGCTCTCCATTTTCCAGATGATCACCACCATTCCTTCGGTAGTTGTTTCTTTTAGGTTTGGAATAGAACTTCCTTTCATTGATCTCCAGGATCTGATGTAACTTCCACAAGTTTAAAGAATTATAAAACTGACCTTCCTTGACGTTCAGAATCGAAAAACAATCTATCAGAATCCTTAACTTTGTACATGACAACATTAGGATCATCACTTAGACCGTCATCCGATGATTTATCGTCATCTTTGGATTCTGAATCAGAATTCTTTGAACTCGAGTCGGCGCTTTTGAAGCTGCCATCATCAGAATCGTTCAGAACATTTTCAACCACCTTTTTCACTACCACATTGTCATCATCAGATTTAGTATAGACTACATCAATGTTCTCGGCAACTCATTTTTCTTTTCAGTTAACAACTCAATATTGAGTGCCTTATCCATCCCATCTACGATTTTGCAACAATATTTCTCGCATAGGGGTGGAGGAACATTGTTGTATTCTTTACCAATTTTCTTTTTAGGTTTTTCTTCTGATGGAATTGTCGGAAGAAAGTGATCAATGACATATGCGTTAGTTGTCTAACTTCTTAAAAGTTGTGGAACACGTTCTGTTCCAATCGAAGCCATCATCCTCGTTCGAAGCAACCATTGCCTTTTCAGTAGCGTTACCATTTGGTTTCTCTTGGATTTCAACCTGTGTCTTCTTTGGGAAAGGCTTGCACTGAAGTGATTTCTTGTAATATCCGTTGCCTCCTCCAAATGGACTTTGATTGCCTGTGGCTTCAGGATTTTTGCATTCTCTCTTGAAATGCCCTTTCTGTCAGCATCTGAAACAAGTGACCTTCGATTTGTCGAAACCTTGCTTGTTGCTTGAATTTCCGATATCTCGGCAAGTGAGCGCAACAAACTTTATAACCCTTCGAATGATAGAAGCTAGTGACCACTTGATATCCATCAACTCAAGCTCTTTTTCGTCCACCTGATCGTAGTCTTCGGCGGTCATTTCGAGATTGCCGATCTTTCCAGCTATAAGACTTTCATACGATTCTAGAACAGTGGCGAGAAGTGACATGTGTTGTTTTGCAACTTGCTCAGAAACAACATTGTTTAGATTGACAGCAATGATACACTTGTACACATTTGGATCAGAATTCGTATGAAGCATTTGAACTAGTGCTCGAAAACGAAGAACTCTGTGGATTTTGATCATATTAAGGAAATGATTGGCTCTGATTATGTGGAGAAGAATTCATGTTTCACTGAATGCTGCTTGAATCTTTGGGCATGAAATGTTGTCTTGCATTCCGGTTTTGTAATACAAACCAACATCTTGAACAATGTTAGCATTCTTCGACTTCATGATCTTTAGAAGTTCCATCTCATGGCCTTCGAGATTGTCGATGAATGTAGACTACTTAAAGAATTCCCAATTCGGACTTTCTTTCACAACCATCAGATAAGTAGTCCACTCTTCGTCAGGTAACGCATCTGCAAGCTTATCGATGTACTCTGGTTCTGTTTTCTCGAGACCGTGTCTTCTCATTTGGACTTTCAGATGACAGAAACGCTTAATCATCTGTTTCATTGTCTCACCCTTCAACATGTTAAAGATATCGAACTCTTTCATGATGAGAGCTTTCTTACAATTGTTCATCTTTGCGCTTCCTTGGTACTTCATTTGAAGTGATAGCAAGAGATCTCTCGCAGTCGTATATTCTGGCAATAGAACCAGAATATCCTCTTTAACAGATTGTTGAATGAGGCTTATCATCTTTTTCTCAGCAATGTATTCATCTTTCTGAATTGTGGAATACTTGTACTTTTCCAGAACTTGCTGATTTTCGTCCAACGGAACCGTATAACCTCTCAATCGACACCCAGCCTTGGAAATGCATGGCCTGAACCCAATAGGTAAACTTCTCCTTCCATCCTTCATACTCGTCCATGCTCAATAACTTCGGCGGTTTAACGGACGTGCCCATCTCGTTGTCTAGATTGACTTGCTGTATAACATTAGCATTGGATGTACCCACTCCGGACATATACGCTCTTTGAATATCATCCATCGCGAAAATCGAGACACGTACGCTGAAAACACGTTAAAACTTTTGAAAAAGTTAGATTTACTACAAGTTCGGCCGAACATGTAGTTATGAATGAAAAATTTAGAATTTATTCACAAGTTCGGTTGAACTTCGAGCGAACTTGTAGAATGAATTTTATAAGAATCTAGCAAGTTCGGGCGAACTTAGCTAAATTTTCTTGAATTTTATCAAGTTCGTTCAAACTTGATAAAATATCAATGAATTTTAGCAATTTCGAACGAACTTAGCTTAATTTCCTTCAAAAACTCCTCAAGTTCGAGCGAACTTGCTAGAAATTCACTCAAAAAGTGACTTTTTAACTCAAGTTCAGTCGAACTTAGCTAACAAGTTCGATGATGATGAGTTTGGAAAACATGGTTTTTGCAACATTTTGACACCAATTCGTTTGATTTTAGTCTCCAAACTCTCAGGGGTTTATCTATGGTGTATTTAACATGTCATATTCAAAATGGACAGAATTTGACCGTGAATTCTTCATTTTTGTGAACAAGTTAAGAAAAATAGAAGAATGGAGTAGAATTAGAAGTGTTCTTGTCTTGATATCAATCAAATCAGGCTATTCTAGTTCTGATACCACTTGTAAGACCGCTCCTCAATGCATAGGAACCAAGATTTGATCTCTATTGTCCATAATAGCGGAAATATTATGACAAGTTTACCAAATAACAAGAATTAATCAGTTAAACGTCAATTTTATTGATATAACGTCAATTCTCCAAATTGACAGAGCTTCACCTTAGAAATGCCAAATTTACAAATGAGTGAGGCATGCTAGCTATTTATTGATGTTCAAGTTCGCCAGTGGGATAGCTAAGTTCGCCCGAACTTGAGCAAGTCAAGTTCGGTCGAACTTGATACACATGAGCGAAGTTGACCTTTACAAACCTAAATACTTCGTATCGCTAGCCTATTCAACTCTAATCTATACAGACTCGATATAAGACTAACACATAGACATTCTGCACCAACAAATGTTGACACTTGTTTCTTTGCATGTTTCTTAGGACGCTAGGAGCGCTAGGTGCACTCACTTTGCATTTGAACAAGACATTTTTATCGAGTCTTTATGACATTTACCTTTGGATTTTCTTTTGGTTTTGGCGTTTATGTTGGCGCCCGTTACTTTACATTAATGCTTCCGCTAAACTTTGATACTTTGAAAATGACTATGCTTGTTCACAATAACTGTTTTTGGAAAACGTTTAAATAAATCATATAGAGTCGTTCGACATTGCTAGTGTCTGAGGTTCTGGTTTGTTCCCACGCCTCACGGTAAAACTCCGCAAGTGGAAATCTGAGGGTGTGACAGATTGGTATCAGAGCCACTAGCTATAGAGAACCAGGTTTGCATTTAAAGTAGACCTAAACTATAGCTGTTACACGACACTAGACTTATCTGGCACCGAACTGTGATATCTTGTCATGTGCTATACTAAAATCGTTCTATATGATATATATTATTATATACACAGCTCGTAACTAACTTCGCCAATCCGGCAGGCTATGTCATCATTACCATCCGACAGTTCTGAACGATCAAGGGCACCGGGGAAGGCACCCATGGTCGAACCCTCACCACCTCGTGGTGTGGAGACACGCTCAGCTGCCAGGAAAAGACTTGATCTAGGAGGGGAGTCATCCTCCCGTCCAACCACTGCTGTACCGGTCGACCCGGTCAACTCTTTAGAAGTGGGGGACGATCTGCTTAGAGCTGTACTAAGAAAGCATCAGGAGTAGCTGGAGAGAATGCAAGAAACTATTGAAGCACAGGGATGGCTAATACGTCAGCTGACCGGTAAGACTGAAGAGCTCGAGGAAGAGCAAGTTGAGAGTAAGAGAGTTCGAGGTATTTTAGTTAGGGACGTTCGTGCTGAGCAGTTGAGGGTTAACTGGCTCAAAGATAGAGTCCTTGAGTCCACTTGGAGGATTCGTGAACTGGAGCAGAACCAAGCACCACCAATTCCAGTTCCCGCACCAGCACCGGCCCCTCCAGCGCCGGTAGAAGACGAAGAGGAGGATCCAGAGGAAGACCCGCCCAGCACTGGCCCCTCCATACTAAACTTCTTCAAGATGTCGTGCACATACTTGGTCTGATGAATGAAAATACCGTCTGGAAGTTGATCTACTTGCAATACGAGGAAGAATTTTATTTCGTCCATCGAAGACATTTCGAACTTCTTCTTCATGATGCCCTCAAACTCCTTGCAAAGACTATCATTCGTTGATCCAAAGATGATGTCGTCCACATAGATTTGAACTATAATTAGATGACTACCAACTTCTCTGGTGAAAAGAGTACTATCCACAGTTCCTCTGACAAAGCCGTTTCCCACAAGATGTTGCGATAACGTCTCATACCAAGCTCTCGGGGCTTTGTGTAAACCGTAAAGAGCTTTATCAAGAAGATATGCCTTCTTTTTGTTGAGTGGATCGACAAACCCTGATGGTTGTCCAACGTACACCTTCTCGCATAATTTTCCATACAGAAAAGCTGATTTGACATCCAACTGATAGACTTTAAATCCTTTCCATGCTGCAAAAGCAAGAAATATTCGAATAGATTCTAAGCGAGCTACTGGTGCATAGACTTTTGTGTAGTCTATCCCTTCCTGCTGGTGAAATCCCTTGACAACAAGCCGAGCTTTGTTTCGAGCTATAACCCCTCAATCATCTCGCTTGCATTTAAAGACCCATTTAGTATCAATCGCTTTCTGATTTTCAGGTAGGTCTACAAGCTTCCACACTCCTAGCTTCTCTAACTGTAACAGTTCCTCTTGCATTTCTTGTACCCAGTTTTGTTAGTGCATAATGTCTATGTTTTAGTCTTATATCGAGTTTGTATAGTATAGAGTTGGATAGGATAGCTAAATGAAGTATTTATGTAAATGGATGACAAGTTCGCCCATGGAGGTTTATAGTGTAATGTTCGGGTGCACTCATGCTCCCATTCCAGTGAACTTGGCTATCTATAAATAGCTAGCATGCCTCACTCATTTGTAACTTTGGCATTTTGGAGGCGAAGCTCTGTCAGTTTGTACTCTTGACGTTTAATCAATGAAACTGATGTTAAACTGATTAATTCTTGTCTATTGGTAAACACGTGTTATATTTCCGCTATTATGGATGTTAGATATCAAATTTAGGTTCCCTAGCATCGAGGATCGGTCCTACAAGTGGTATCAGAGCTAGAACAACCTGATTTGATAGCAATCAAGAGAAGAACACTTCTATTTCTACTCCATTCTTCTATTTTTCATTACTTTTTTCATAAAAAATTAAGAATTCACTGTCAAAATCTTTTCAATTTTGAATATATCATGTAAAACACAACAAAGATAAACCCTTGAAAGATTGGAGACCAAATTCAACCGATTGATGTCAAAATTTTGAAAAAAACATGTTTTGCAAAACCCTAAACATCGAACTTGTTAGCCAAGTTCGACCGAACTTGTGCTAAAAAGTCACTTTTCAAGTGAGTTTTTGCTAAGTTCGCTCGAATTTGAGGTGTTTTTGAAGATTTTGGAGCTAAGTTCGCTCTAACTTAGAAAAATTTCACTAACATTTTGTCAAGTTCGACAGAACTTGACAAAATTCAAGAAAACTTTTGCCAAGTTCGCTCGTACTTGTAAGAATCATATAAACTACATTTAGAAAGTTTGACCGAGGTTGTTAAGGGAATTTTTCCAAAACAAAAATCACAAGTTCGACCAAACTTGTGATAAATTCTGAGAATTCTTCATTTCCACTACAAGTTTGACCGAACTTGTAGTAAAACTAATTGTTTTCAAAGTTTTCAAGTGTTTTCATTATACGTGTCTCGTTATTCGCGATGGATGATCTACAAAGAGCATATATGACAGCAGCGGGTACGTCAAATGCCAACGTGATCCAACAAGTCAATCTTAACAACGAGATGGGCACGACTGTTAAACCGCCAAATCTAATGAGCATGAACGAGTATGAAGGATGGAAAGAGAAGTTTACATATTGGGTTCAAGCCATGCACTTCCTAGGCTGGGTGTCGATCGAGAGAGGTTATATAGTTCCGTTGGACGATCATCAGCAAGTTCTGGAGAAATACAAGTACTCCACGGCACATAAAGAAGAATACATTAATGAGAAAAAGATGATCAGTCTTATCCAACAATGTGTTAAAGAAGATATTCTCGTCTTACTACCGGAATACACAACTGCAATAGAACTCTTATCAAAGAAGCGCGGAGATGATCAAGAGTAACAAAGCGCTCATCATGAAAGAGTTCGATATCTTCAACATGCTGAAGGGTGAGACTATGAAGCAGATGATTGAACGTTTCTGTCATCTTAAAGTCCAAATACGAAGACATGGTCTTGAGAAGACGGAACAAGAGTACATCGACAAGCTTGCAGACGCTCTAGCAGATGGAGAATGGACTACCTATCTAATGGTTCTGAAGGAAAGTGAAAAATGGGAATTCTTCAAGCTGTCAACATTTATCGATAAACTCGAAGGACATGAAATGGAACCCTTGAAGATTGCAAAGTCAAAGAACGCTAATGTTGTTCAAGACGGTGGTTTGTACTACACGAGTGGAATACAAGATAACATTTCAAGCCCGAAGATTCAGACAGCATTCAACGCGAGTGTAAATTCTTCGAACAATTCGCAGCAGAATCAGAATCAATCATATCCTCAATATGATGAAAGTCCACAGTCTTCATTCTTAAGCACTGGTTCAAACTCGTCTTATCAAAGTCAAGCAAATCAGAATCAACAAACAAATTCTGATTCGAATGTCTTCAAGTGTAACATCGCTGTTAATTTGAACAATGTTGTTTCTGAGCAAAATGCTAAGCAACACATGGCACTTCTCGCCACTGTTCTAGAATCGTATGAAAGTCTTGTAGCTGGGAAAATCGGCAATCTCGAGATGATTGCCGAAGACAACGATCACGTGGACGAAGAAGAACTTGAGCTAATGGATATAAAGTGGTGTTTAGCATCTATCATCTGAAGGGTGACAAAGTTCGTTGCTCTCATGGGCCGAGATATCAGAAATTCAAGCAACAAACTAGGTTTTGACAAGACAAAAGTCACGTGCTTCAGATGTCGTCAGAAAGGGCATTTCAAGAGAGAGTGCAAAAACCCTGAAGCAACAGGAAATCAAAGTCCATTCGGAGGAGGTAAAGAATATTATAAGAAGTAACTCAGTATAAGTCTTTCCGAAGAAGACTCAGGTTGAAATCCAAGAGAAATCAAATAGCAGTAACACTGAGAAAGCTATGGTTGCATCAAACGAAGATGATGGTTACTGGAGTTGCATTGATGGTACAAATCGTTGAAGATACATCTGCCGAAGACGCAACAGTTCTAGAGAATATTTTGCTGGAACAGTATCCGCAACAACAACAGGAGGAATTGGAGTATATCCACATGCAGAAACAAGGAATTTTATCTCCTTACTCTTGTGATAGTTTTGCAAGTCACTTTGACGGAAGTTCTCAGGTGCAAGTTGCTGAGGAGAAATCAACTTATGAAGTAGTCATTGATGTTACTCAAGAAGTGAGTCCTGAAAACCTCAAAGACATTGCCGATAAAGCTTTAATGGCAAATCTAACCAAGGTAGGTTCAGAGGTAAATGAAGTTGTCAAAGTACAAGTTGTAGAGGTTGAGAAATCTTGTACAAAATTTATTGAACCATGTATCGAATGTGCCAAAAAATCAAAGATCATTGTTGAAATCAATGTGGATAATAAACTTTTAAAATACGATTATCGCACAATGAAAGAAGCGTATGACAAAATGAAAGATGATTATGGCAGGCTCGATCGAAACAATGTCGAACAACACGATACTGTAAGGATGCTAAAAGGGACAGTAATGGATAAGCAAAAAGCGATTAATATCTATATTACCAACTCCAGGACATGAAAATTGAAACAAAGCGTGTTCAACAACTTTTAAGAAGTTACTCAACCAATGCATATGTCATTGATCATATACTTCTGACAATTCCGTTAGGAAGAAAAACCTAAAAAGAAAATTGGTAAAGAATACAACAATGTTCCTCCACCCCTATGTGAGAAGTATTGTCGCAAATCTGCTGGTGGGATGGATAAGGCACTCAACATTGAGTACTTATCTGAAAAGAAAACTGAGTTGCAAGAGAATATTGATGTAATCTATACTAAATCTGATGATGACAATGCTGTGGTTAAGAATGTGGTTGAAAATATTTTGAATGATTCTGATGAACGCAGCTTTAAAAGCGTCGACTCGAGTTCAAAGAATTCTGATTCACAGTCTGAAAATGATGATAAATCATCAGATGACGATCTAAGTGATGATCCTAACGTTGTTATGTACAAGGTTAAGGATTCTGATAGATGGTACTTTGAGGATAGTATTCCGATTCAGAATGTGAAGGAAGAATTGTTAGACAAATTCTTTAAACTCATCGAAGTTACATCAGATGATCTGGAGATCAATGAAAGGAAATTCTATTCCAAACCTAAAAGAAACAACTACCGAAGGAATGGTGGTGATCATCCGGAAAACCGGAGAGCTGGGTTGGGTTTAGAAGAATCAGATGATCTTAAAAAGAAAAAGTCACCATTTCATAAGAATAAAGATAAAAACATGAAATTTGTATATGGGACGAACACGGTTCATGAGGAAAGTTTGATTGGAAAACAATCAAATGAAGAATTCAAGAAACAGAAACAACATCGAGATAAAGCCAAAATTGTAAGTGGTGCCAAAACAAGTGGTGTAAAACCCACTAAAAGACATCCACGTGATTGTCGGACTTGTTTCAAGTGCAACGAAATTTGTCATATTGCACGCCAATGTCCGAAATCAAAGCCGGCTTATCTTTTCGATGGAAAGAAAATTCAAATGTTGTGAAACTGAAGCAACCAGAGTTTGTAAAACCTGTAATGATTTTGAAAAGAAATGAATCAAAAGTTGAAGTTAAACCTAAAATAAAAAAGAAGTTTGAAAATTCAACTTTCAAAAAAGGTGAAACTTCAAAGGCTAATGAAAACAAGTTTTACATCAAGAATGTTAACATAAAATCACAAGCCTGGATTGCAAAGAAACGGTCAACAACATCTGATGTTATTAAGTTTGAGCCTGTAAAGACTGATAACACGAAAGAATCAAAATCTGAAATTGAAACCAACACTGTCAAATCCACAAGTGGTAGTGTTTCAAAAGATAAAAAGAAAGAGAAGTTTTCAAACATAAACATCGTAGAAAATCCAAAAGATGAATATGAATTTGATTATGCTGACGAATGTGAGTTTGATTACGATGATGGTTATCCAATTCAAACCAATACCAAAAAGGCTTGGGTCGTGCTGTTTAACTAATTGTTTAAATGTGCAGGGGCTCCAGAGATCCGTACTTTCCAAGTGGATTTTGGATAGTGGAGCATCCAGGCATATGACGGGAATGAAAGCGTTGCTATTCGACATAAAAGCTAGCAATGGTGGATATGTTCGATCGCGTGAATTATATTGCAGAACTGGAGAATAATCTTCTGAGCATATCGCAGATTTACGACAAGAAGTTCACGGTGCATTTTAAAGACAAAGAATGTATTATCTTAAAGCCGGGATTTATGATTCCTCTTCATCAAAATCAGTGCAATGTTTTGTGACAAAGGCTACTGAAAATGATTCTATTCTTTTGCATCGTAAGATGGGGCATATTCATTTGAGAAAAATGAATTTCTTGGTACATAATGATCTTGTAGTAGGTGTAAATCTTCGGAGCTTTCATATGTTTGATCACTTCTTAGAATGTAAAAAGGGAAAGCAGATCAAGAAATCTCATCCGAAGAAAATTCTGAACTCAATCAAGTTGCCATTAGAACGTGTCCACATGGATCTATTTGGTCCTGTCAATGTTCGAAGTATTTTGGGAGACTTGTATTGCTTGGTCGTAACAGATGACTATTCGAGATATTCGTCGGTATTCTTTCAGGAATCAAAAGAAGAAACATTCAAAAACTTGGTGATTCTATTCAAGAAACTCGAGAATCGTTATCATCTGCCAGTAAGACGCATTAGAAGTGACAATGGCACAGAGTTTAAGAATAACAAAATGAAGGAATTCTGCAACGCTAAAGGGATTTTGCACGAGTTTAGTGCACCTTATACTCCACAGCAAAACGGTGTTGTTGAAAGGAAGAACAGAACTTTGATTGAAACTGCGAGAACTATGCTTGCAGATTCTAAACTTCCAGTCAGCTTCTAGAGTGAAGCGGTTGTTGCGGCTTGCTACACTCTAAACAGAGTTCTCACTGTCAAACCAACAAAGAAAACGTGTTTTGAGATGATAAACCGACGGAAGCCAAATTTGAAATTCTTAGAAGCTTTTGATGCGCCATGTACTGTAATCGATCAAGATGGCAAATTCGGAGCTAAATCTCTTGAAGGTTTCTTTGTTGGATATGCGAGTCCTCTAAGAAGAGTATATGTTCCTTCATTGAGAAAGGTAATTGAAGCACAACACGTGTATTGTTTTAACTATACGGATCCTATTCAAAGGAGAGGTGACACGTGGCTGTTTAACTACGAAGATCTTTGGAAGTCTTTCGACTTGCCAGAAGAACCGTCTGAAGAAGAAATTGCAGCATTATACTATCTTCAACAATCGGCAAATCAAGAACAAATTATTGGACCAATTGTAGTTAATCAACCCACGTTGGATTCTTCATTTTCCGAAGCAGGTCCGAGCAATAGCAGTGTTCAAGTTGAAAATATTTCTGAAGCAGAAGGAACACCTACTACACCTCCAGTGAATGCTTCTAATGAACCAGGAACTACAACATCAGGTCCCAGCATGCCTCAGAATCAGAATTCTGGCTCAGATAAAGCACCGACATTTGATGCTGATGGTGAAACTTCATCGGATGAAGAAGTTGAGCAGATATCTAACATGTTGAATCAATCTGCTAGTCTGAGAAATCAGAACGAAGCTTCATCAAGTGCTCCTAATGTTTATGTGAACAGTGATCTGATTGTTTCAAATCAGCAAAGCTCAGTTGATGTTCCAACAGAAGAAATGCCGCGATCATATTCTTACCATCCTTCAACGAATATTATAGGAGAACTACAAACTGGTGTGCGTACACGAAGCCAAATCAATAAAGCACTTAGTTGTTTCTACACCCGAGTTGCACCAACTCAGAATTACTGCTACTACTCATGTTTCATTTCTCAAATAGAGCCAAAGATCGTTAATGAAGCTCTGGCTGACGTGAATTGGGAAATAGCAATGCAAGAAGAACTTTTATAGTTCGAAAAGTTGGGTGTTTGGAAGCTTGTAGACTTGCCACCAAAGCAGAAAGCTATTGACACAAAGTGGGTCTTCAAGTGTAAAAGAGACGATCAGGGTGTAATAGTCAGAAACAAAGCTCGGCTAGTTGTCAAGGGATTCCAGCAGCAAGAGGGTATAGATTATACAGAGGTATACGTACCAGTTGCGTGATTAGAGTCTATCTGCATTTTCCTAGCATTCGCAACTTGGAAAGGATTAAGGTGTACCAGTTGGATGTAAAATCTGCATTTCTCTATGGTAAAGTTCGTGAACAAGTGTATGTCGGCCAACCACCGGGTTTCATCGATCCACTGAACAAGAACAAAGCATATCTTCTGGAAAAAGCTCTCTACGTTTACACCAAGCGTCGAGAGCTTGGTACGAGAAGTCATCGCAACATCTCATTGGAAATGGCTTTACAAGAGGAATAGTGGACAACACTTTGTTTACCAGAGAAGTTGGATCACATCTGATAATTGTACAAATCTATGTGGACAACATCATTTTCGGTTCTACGGATGACAGTCTATGCAAAGATTTTGAAAAATCATGAAGAAGAAATTCGAGATGTCCTCGATGGGTGAAATGAAGTTCTTCTTAGGTTTACAAGTGGATCAGCTTCCAGACGGATATTCATTCATCTGACTAAGTATGTGCATGACATTCTTAAAAATTTGAAATGGATAGCTCAAAGCCGCTTTCAACACCGCTGGCACTGAACCATGGGATTTGCATAGACGAGACGGGAAAGAAAGTTGATAACACACTCTATCGATCGATGATAGGATCCCTGATGTATCTGATGGCAACTCGTCCAGACATCACGTATTCTACTTCCTTATGTGCGAGATATCAATCAAGTCCTCGAGTGCCACACATGCAGATAGTCAAGCGAATCTTCAGTTACTTAAAGGGATGTCCTTGCACGGGCTTATGGTATCCTAAAAACGACAATTTCGACTTAACGGGATATGCTGACTCAGACTTCGGAGTGGACAAGCTGAACTCGAAATCTACAACTGCAGGATGCCAGTTCTTTGGAACACGTTTGGTAACGTGACAGTGTAAGAAACAGACCACGGTCTCTCTCTCAACTTGTGAAGTAGAATACATTTCTACTTCCAGTTGTTGCTCACAAATCCTCCAGATTCAGCAACAGATGAGGGATTATGGTCTGCAGTTTCTTGACACACCCTTATTTGTAGATAACAAAGCAGCCATCGATATAACTAAAAATCCAGTTCATCTTCGTACAAAACACATTGAAATTCGTTACCATTTCATTGGTGACTGTCACGAAAAGAAATTGGTTCGAATAGAAAAAATCCACAACGACGAACAAAGGGTTGATTTTTATACCAAAGCATTTCCACTAACAAGATTTAAATATCTAATACGGCTTAACGGCATTAAATATTTGCTTACAGGTGCGGAAGCTGAGGTTGAATACGGATCGGGCGACGAGTTAACGTAATCCTCATTGGTTTGTATGATTTGTAAATATCTTTCTAGTTTAGTATTTCTTAAAAATCTAAAATCCAAAAATATGTTTTTGATTTTAGGGGGGAAATATTTGCGAAAATACAAAAACATATGAAAAGTTTCAAAAATGTACAAAAACATTGAAAAAGGCAAAAAGGAATTCAGTGTCACAAAAGGAAATGATAGTACATCAGTAGACAATCACAGTATACTAAAGAAATTTAAAGTTTAATAGTGATAAACAAGTCTTACTGTGGATGTGTTGATAGGCTTAACACGTTCAGTAAACTGTTTTTCGAGATATAAACTAAACTTTACAACTGCTTAATCTTGTGGATTAACACATCTTGGATATATGGACTTAGTACTCCAAAATTTCGTTTAAGAGATTGCTTGATTCTGAGATACGAGGTCTTTATAGATAGTTGATATCTGGGTATTATACAAGTTCTTTGGATTTTGCGGAAGCAATAGCCTAAAACTTCTATAGTAATTTCGCTATAAACCCTAAACTGCATGCAAACTTGAAAAAGTATCAAAATATCTAATCATTTGCAGTGCTGAAAAGATTCCTTAAGTGGAACACACCTTAAAGACGAGCCTTCATCTCTTTGTCTATACGGTGGTACTAACCTGAGCTCTCAAGGCCTCGCATTACCCAGATACAGATATCAATTACACTATATTCACATGTAAGATGAAATCTAAGGAATCTTGATACGAGAGCATATTCAAGAAGTGGGAACCGTAGATAAGTCAAGTTTCATAAATCTTACCTTAACATATCTTGAAACATTTGAGAAACAAGTTTAAAGCTTAAAGCTTAAAGTCATCTAAAGGTCAATGGTACTGGTGATATGTCTCATTTTACTGATATGATCATTAGACACGAATTCACAAAAACATGTCTGTAAATATTTTTGTTCATAGTTTACATTGTCCTTTAAATAGTTTATCAGCTTTACAAATTAAAACCAAAAAGATTTTCAGTGTGTTTTAGCATAAACTTACAAAAATACAAAAAGATTTTTTTTCTACATTCTTTTCAGCAAACCAATGTTGGAAAACGGGTCTTCGAAGTCTGGTATGATGCTAGAAATGGTGGGAATCTCATTGACAACGGGCTGGGAGCTAATCTGTAAAATCTGAAAAGCCGAAACGATGAAAAGTTCATTAATTTGAAACTTGAATTTTTGAAAATATCAACAGTTTTTTCGTAACGGGTCAAACCGGGGTCATTAACTGGACTCGGCAAACAAATCGGTTAACCAAGGTCATTAACTTGGACTTGGTAAACTGAGTGGATTTTCATAACTGGTAAAAGTTGGAAAGTCAGGGGTTAAAATTGCAAAATTTTAAAAAAATAAAAAAATTAAATTGAATTTGAGTTTGGAAAGTTCGACCGAACTTGCTAAACTGAATCAAGTTTTGCATTTAAAGCAAGTTCGACCGAACTCAATAATTGATGGCTGGTTGTTATAACTTAAGTTCGCCCAGACTTATGATGGGCCTTTCAGGTTGGGCTTAGCAAGTTCACCCGAACTTGCCATGGTATAAATACCATGCAAGTTCGGCCGAACTCATTCATTTAGTTATTAGAAACCTCTGATCGAACTTGAGAGTTTGAGAAATTTAAGCGAAATTGGCAAAATAGAAATGTTATTCTGCCCAAATTTGTATTGTTTGTGGTGATTTGCACAAAATCTACAATGGAAGAGGTGAGATTTTGAACATTGAACCATGAATTGGACTGAATCAAAGATCTCAGATCTTAAAAGTTAAAAATCAGATATACCTAGGGGTTTAATGAAAGAATTCAAATTAAAATCCTGTTAAACACTTAATATCGACCACGAATTTATAATAAATTGATTAAAATGGTCCTGATTTGAATATGCAGGTTTGGTATTGAAGGAGATGACAAGTTCGGCCGAACTTGTTATCATGTTTGACCGGACTTGTTTAGAAAATCAGAATAAAATAGACTAAAGCATAAGTTCGACCGAACTTTGATAAAAATTGAGTTGAGAATGTTTTTATAAGTTCGCCCGAACTTAGTGTTTAAGTGTTCGAATTTTGGTAACATAAGTTCGCTCAATCTTCTATATTGTTGAACATGTTATGTAATACATGTTCGGGCGAACTTGACAAATCTTTGAATGTTTTAACACTTATCAAGTTCGTCAGAACTTGATGAAAAGTGTTTGAAAATTTGTAACTTTTTTCCTCGTATTGCGTGCTAATTGTTGTGCGTCGTTTTTCAGGCTCAAGAAGCAGCGCGTGTGATTTCTGTGGATTTCTCTAAATTTCACAACACGAGCATTACGCTCAACAAGACGATATGTCCATCTTTGAAAGAATACGACAGTATCTTGACGTTTCTAAAGGAAAGCCCTATTCATCGAACGATTACGGAGAGTACACTGTCTTACATAACTCACACTTACCATTTCTAGATGAACGCAAGCCTAAGTGATGATAAAAAGTCCATTACATCATTTGTGCAGGTCGGGAATGAAGTCAAACCTATCACAATTACAGAAGACGATATTCGACGGATCCTACAGTTTAGTGATGATAAACACGATGCGATTTTCTTGGACAAGAAGATGGTCAGAGGCAGTTTTTATCGAATGGGTTACAAGGGGCGTTAACAAGCCGACTCTGAAGAAAGGGGAAGTGCCTAACCCCTACAAGCTCTTAATGCATGCAATCATTCATACTTTCAGTTACCGCAAGGCAGGTCTAGACGATGTGCAAGACTATCTGGCTTCCATGTCAACAACATTGATCCGAATGATGTACGAGAAGCCGTTTAACTATTCTAAGCTGGTTTTCACGCATATGTCAAAGAATATAGAGGATTCAAGGCTATGTCTATATCCAAGGTTCCTACAAATGCTGCTAGATGAGAAATTCACAAACATTGCACGAGATCCGAATGATGTGCTATATCTAAGTCGCCTCGATGATACAACGGTGAAGAAGCTTTTAATGTTTCAGAAGCAAGCGTCAGCACCAGTTGCAAAGCCAGTGTTCGGGCTATTAAAGATGAAAATTATGTGACGCCGCCAGAAAACATATGGAGAAACGATGGCAGCGGTGATGAGAAAGAGCTAAACGCGGAAAAAAATGGGTCAAGGTTTCAAGCTTAAAGCTCGAAGCGATTAGTTCATAAAAGTTGAAGACAAAAAGTCTAAGAAGAAACAAGCTACAAAGAAAGTTGATACGATGCTTATAGACGAAGATGAACCAGAAAATGTTCAAGCTGAAGCAGGTTCTAGTGCAGCAGTAGCTGTTGAAAGTCAAGAGATTGAAAAGACAACACAAGATGATGTTATCTCTGCTACATCTGAAAACGATGATGATTCAGATGAAACTCCATTGAAAGAACCAGAAAACACAGAAGCAGAGAAACAAATTGAAAGAGAAAAAGAAATGGATGCTAATTTTGATCCTAATCAAGAGAAAGAATTCGATGAAGAAAGGCCGAAGAAAAAGGCTAGGCGTGCTAAGTCTGCAGTGGTTTCAACAACTAAAACCACAGGTTCTCCACAAGCAAAAGGAAAGAAAAAGAAAGCAGCTAGCAGGAGATATATCGAAAAGCCCAAGAGTATAGAAGTAACACAAGAACCTTCTGGCGCACAGGAGAAAGGAGCCACACAAGAACCTCCTGTTGTCATTTCTGTTGAAGTTGAACGTCCAGGAGTTACACAAGAACCTCCTGTGACTGGATTGCTCGAAGTACCTATTATTCAGTCTCCTGTTGCTCTAACGACTTCTCATATTGCAAGCACTACTCCAAAGAAGACTACACCACAGACTGCTACTCCAAAGTCTACTCCAAGGACAAATCTGTTTGGTGATATGCATAATGATCCAATTAGTCTTCAAGAACTAAATGATTTCTTTCTAGAGATGAATGTTGATCTTCTCGAAAGCGAGTAAAGATCTTGGAAGAGAAAGTGGCGAAGAATGAAGAAGAGAAGGCTGAGCTGATCAGAAAAATGAGTCAAAGCGCTGTTGAAAAAGAATTATTAGACGATAAAGTAAAAGTTCTGGAAAATGAACGAGAATTCTTTAAAGCTTTGATCGAGAGTCTGCAGGATGCGAATGAAAAGCTTCAAACAGAGATTGCAGATCGAAAGACTATTCAGGCCCTAAATGATCATAGATTTTCCAGGATGCAGAAAGTTTTATCAAACGCTCTGAATATCGATTTCATTGCCGAATATGATCGTCTGGATCAACATGAAGCTAAAGAACGATCTGAGAAAGAGTTCGCTGCTAGTGGAAAAGGAAAAGGGGTTGAAGGTGAAACTCCTAAGTCTTTTGAAGCTACAGAGAAATCAGTTGAAGAGAATATTGTTATAGCTTCTGAGTCTGATATTCCAAAGGTTGACGAATCTGTCAAGCCTTCTGATCCTATTGTTGCTTCTAAAAATAAGGATGATGAAGAAGTTGAAGATGAGGAAAAGAAGACGATGAAAAGAAAGATGGTTCTCAGTATGAGTTTGATTTCTCTTCGTTGATGGATTATGAATCAAACAGGATGGATGATAAGAATGAGGGGGAGTCAGGGCAGACAGGGCCATCTGATAAGGTTGATTTGTCTAACGTTGAAAGATTTGTAAAGCCGGTTGCTGCTGTACCCACTAAGCCTTTATTATTGATGTTAGAGAATAATGTGGAGGAAGGCGAGTATGTGCACAACTATACAAAGGAAGATCTGGCTAAGTTGATTGAAGTTGATGCTAAGAATCTAGAGTTTGATTGTGAAGAGAACGTGTTGAACGTAAACACTTTTGAGCCGAATGATTATCAGTACGTTAGAAGATTTGAAGCTGATGAATACAATAGAGTGATTGTTTAAGATTGGTCTTCTGATGATGAAACAGATCAAACTGCGAAGTACATTGGTCCTAATACTGATAGTTTTCTACATTTGAGGAGATGTACAAGCAAATAGACGAAGATATGTCAAGAAGGTAAAGTACCAAAGCCGATGACAAAAGAAGAGATAGCTCAAGAAAAAAGCCTTGGTTTAAAGAAATATCACGCGAACGTAAGTTTCGACGTCCTCTAGCATTCTTTACCAGAGACAAAGATGTGTCATTGGGGGATATCTTAAGCTGGGGTTGGTTCAAGGAACTTAATGTATATGCAATCAAAAGAGAATTTGGAGTAGCTGGTTCAGACCGTTAATGTGACATATCACATGATAGTGATTGATCAGTTACTGTGGAAGTTGATAAAGTATGAAGCGGTCAAAGGATTCAGATATTGGAAGCCATTCAAGTCGCGGAATCAAGACTAACAAGAAAACAGGGGAGAAAAACATTATATTGATAATGAAGCGACCAAGGGCAATGAGAAACATGCCATTGATGCCGATTGAGCAAAACTTCTATACATTGTTCAAGTGGTGGCATATAGATCCATCTACTTGTGAAGCAGTTATTGTTTTAAAGTTTGAAGAACACTTGGATATTACGAAGGAAAGAGTTGAAATACTTGGTTCTCAGGGCATGAGGGGTTATGGAGGACAATCAGGATTCTTGATCCGATGTGGTTGGTTAATTGTTCAAGAGAAGATATCAAATGCCTTTTCTACTACAAGATCGTATTTGAAGAACGAGAGAAGGTACAAGCGATGCAATATCAGAAAGTTGTGAATGTTTGCTATGCACGAGAAGTAAATTCAAGGAAAATGTGGCAAACAAGTTGGAGGGATTTAGAAAGAGTTGAATTCCTGAAAAAGGAAAAGCGTCTCGAGGCTATTCATGAGAAAACTAGAAAGGCAAGTATTAGAAGATTCTAGCATATGAACAAAGTGCCTCCTACAGACCAGACACCGGATCCTAAACAAGAACGACGAAAGAAGCCTTACAAGAACTTCTTTGGTCGTGTGCGTTAATGTTTATTATGAAGACAGATTTTTGAAGACTGATACAAGACGAAGACGATATCCAAGGGGGAGTCTGTTTGTGCATAATGTCTATGTCTTAGTCGTATATCGAGTTTGTATAGTATAGAGTTGGATAGGCTAGCTTAATGAAGTATTTATGTAAATGGATGACAAGTTCGCCCATGGAGGTTTATAGTGTCAAGTTCGGCCGAACTTGCAATGGCAAGTTCGGACGAACTCATGATCCCATTCCAGCGAACTTGGCTATCTTTAAATAGCTATCATGCCTCACTCATTTGTAACTATGGCATTTTGGAGGCGAAGCTCTATTAGTTTGTACACTTGATGTTTAATCAATGAAACTGATGTTAAACTAATTAATTATTGTCTATTGGTAAACACATATGGATGTTAGATATCAAATTTAGGCTCCTTAGCATCGATAATCGATCCTACAAGTTTTCATGGCCTAAAGCTTCAGAAACATTCGTTGGCTCTATCTGGGATATGAAACATGAATAGTAGCAATATTCTTGAATTGGAGCAACACGAGTATAGAAACAGCTCAAAGCTTTGTTTATTTGACTGCGTGTTCTCACACCAGCTTGTAATTTGCCTATTATAGAATTTGACGGATGATAAGAATATGATCTTGGCATCACTTCGCCTGGAACAACCACAGTATTCTCTTGATTTGTGAAATTTTGATCTACTTCAAATTCAGGAGTACTACTCGGGCCTGAAGATTCATTCATTAAACTTGTAATCTGCTCTGCTTCTTCATCTGAAGAAGATTCTCCATCGGCATCGAATGTTGGAGCCTCGTCCAAGTCTGAACTATGTGCTTCAGAAAGATTAGGAATCATTGTAGTATTGACAGGTTCTGTAGTCGGTGTCACTTGTTCTGTTTGAGTTTCTTGACCACCGCTATTACTTGAACTAGCACCAGAAGAAGATGATCCCAACGTGGGTTGATTAACCACAGTTGGTCTGACTATTTGCTCTTTATTTGCTAATTGATGAAGATAATATAAAGCTGCAATTTCTTCATCGGATGGTTCTTCAGGCAAATCAAATGATTTCCAAAGATCTTGATAGTTGAACAACCATGCGTCGCCTCTTCTTTGGATAGGATCCGTATAGTTAAAGCAATCCACATGTTGTGCTTCAATAACCTTTCTCAACGAGGGAACATATACACGTCTTAATGGACTCGCATATCCGACAAAGAAACCTTCAAGAGATTTGGCTCCAAATTAACCATCTTGATCGATTACAGTACATGGCACACCAAATGGCTCTAAAAACTTCATGTTTGGCTTCTGTCCATTAATCATCTCAAAACAAGTGTTGTTCATTAGTTTGACTGTTAAGACTCTGTTAAGTGTGTAGCAAGCCGTTGCAACTGCTTCACTCCAAAAGCTGACAAGAAGTTTAGAATCTGCGAGCATTGTTCTTGCAGTTTCTATCAAAGTTCTATTTTTCCGTTCAGCAACTCCATTTTGTTGCGGAGTGTAGGGAGCACTGAATTCATGCAGAATCCGTTTAGCGTTGCAGAAATCCCTCATTTTGATGTTTTTGAACTCAGTACCATTGTCACTTCTAATGCGTCTCACTAGAAGATGCTACAGGTTCTCAAGTTTCTTGAAAAGAATCACTTAGTTTTCAAAAGTCTCATCTTTTGATTCTTGGAAGAATACCTACGGGTATCGGGAATAATCGTCTGTTACTACTAAGCAGTAGAGATCTCCAGAGATGCTTCGAACATTCATTTGACAAAAGAGATCCATATGAAGTCTTTCTAGAACTTTATCGAATTGAGAATCTTTTTCGTATGAGATTTCTTAATCTGCTTTCCCCTTTTACACTCGAGGCAATTATCTGACATATGAAAACTTTTCAGATTCACACTTTCCACCAAATCATTATGCACAAATGATTCATGTTTCTTAGGTGAATGTGACCCGTCTTTCTATGCCATAAGATTGACTCACTCTCAGTATCTTTCGAGACGAAACATTGTGCCATTTTTTAAGAAGTAGTAGCATTTCCCATGTCAAGAACATACAAATCATTCTCTCTCGATGCACGCTCGAGTATCCACTCGTCTGGTATTTTGAAACCCGGTTTGATGATCATGCATTCTTTATCGTTGAAGTGGATGGTAAACTTCTTATCACAAATTTGAGAAATACTCAGAAGGTTGTGTTCAAGCTCCGCATTGTAGTTCACTTGATCAAATGAAACGACTCCATTTGAGAGCTTTCCCTCAGCGACAATCCTTCCACCTTGGTTTCCAGCAAAGCCAACATATCCATCGTTGATAGCTTTTATGTTGAATAAGAGCGCTTTCATTCCTGTCATATGTCTTGAAGCTCCACTATCCAGAATCCACTTGGAAAGTACGGATCTCTGGAGCCCCTGCACATTTTAACAATTAGTTAAACAGCGCGAGCCAAGCCTTCTTGGTCTTGGGTTGAATTGGATAACCATCGTTGTAATCAAATTAACACTCATCAGCATAATCAAATTCATATTCATCATCTAGATTTTCTACGATGTTTATGTTTGAAAACTTGTTACCACTTGTAATTTTGACAGTTTCAGTTTTGATTTTAGATTTTAGATTTTGATTCTTTCTTGTTATTAGTCTTTACAGGCTCAGACTTTATAATATCGGATGTTGTTGACTTCTTCTTAGCAATCGAGGCTTGTGATTTGATGTTAGCCTTTTTGATGTAAAACTTCGTTTCATTTGCTTTTGAAGTTTCACCTTTTTCAAAAGTTGAGTTTTCAAATTTCTTTTCAATTTTAGGTGTACCTTCAGGTTTTGAATCATTTCGTTTCAAAATCTTTACAGGTTTTACCAACTCTGGTTGCTTTGGTTTCACAACATCTGAACTTTCTTTTCTTCGAAGATAGGCTGGTTTAGACTTCGGACACTTCCGTGCAATATGACCAACTTCATTGCACTTGAAGTAGTGGATTTGACACCACTTGTGGCTTTCGCCTTATCTGGAAGTTCTTTCTATTTCTTAAACTCATCATTTGATTGCTTTCCAATCAAACTCTCCTCATGAACCGTGTTCGTCCCATAAAAAATTTCATGTTTTTCTCTTTATACTCATGAAATGGTGACTTTTTCTTTTCCGATTCATCAGATTCCTCTAATCTCAACCCAGCTCTCCAGTTTTCCGGATGATCACCACCGTTTCTTCGGTAGTTGTTTCTTTTAGGTTTGGAATAGAACTTCCTTTCATTGATCTCCAGATCATCTGATGTAACTTCCACAAGTTTAAAGAATTTATCTAACTGATCTTCCTTCACGTTTCGAATCGGAAAAATATCGTCGAAGTATAATCTATCAGAATCCTTAACTTTGTACATGACAACGTTAGGATCATCACTTAGACCGTCATTCGATGATTTATCGTCATCTTCGGATTGTGAATAAAATTTCTTTGAACTCGAGTTAGCGCTCTTGAAGCTGCTGTCATCAGAATCGTTCAGAACATTTTCAACCACCTTTTTCACTACCACATTGTCATCATCAGATTTAGTATAGACTGCATCAATGTTCTCTGGCAACTCATTTTTATTTTCAGTTAACAACTCAATGTTGAGTGCCTTATCCATCCCATCAACAGTTTTGTAACAGTATTTCCGCATAGGGGTGGAGGAACATTATTGTATTCTTTACAAATTTTCTTTTTAGGTTTTTCTTCGGATGGAATTGTTGGAAGAATGTGATCAATGACATATGCGTTAGTTGAGAAACTTCTTAAAAGTTGTTGAACACGTTATATTTCAATTTTCATGTCCTGGAGTTGTTGTTTGGTCTCAGCAATGGTGTTAATATAGATGTTTATTGCTTTTTGTGTATCCATTACTGTACCTTTCAACATTCTTATGGTATCATGTTATTCAATATTATTTCTATCAGGCATGCCATAATCATCTTTCATTTTATCATATGCTTCCTTCATTGTATGATAATCCTATTTGAAATGTTCGTTATGTACATTGAGTTCAGAGATGATTTGTGATTTTTCAACACATTCAGCGCATGGCTCGGTACATTTTGTGCAAGGTTTTACAACCTCCACAACTTGTACTTTGACAAATTCCTTTACCTCTGAACCTACCTTGGTTAAATTCGCCATCATAGCTTTATCGGCAAAGTCTTTGAGGTTTTCAGCAGTTATTTCTTGTACAACATCAGTAATTTCTTCATTCGTTTTCTCCTTGATCACTTGCTCTTGAGAACTTCCATCAAAGTGACCTGCAAAACTATCACAAGAGTTAGGAGATAAAATGCCTTGATTCTGCATGTGAAGAGACTCCTCTTCCTCCTATTGTTGCAGATACTATTCCAATAAAATATTCTCTAGAGCTGTTGCTTCTTTGGCAGATGTATCAACAATCTCAGCCATCAATGCAACTCCGGTCTTTTTACGATATAAGAATTCCAATCGAAGCCATCATCCTCGTTCGAAGCAACCATTGCCTTTTCAGTAGCGTTACTGTTTGGTTTCTCTTGGATTTCAACCTGGGTCTTGTCACACCCTCCATTTCCACTTGCGGAGTATTACTGCGAGGCGTGTGATCAAACCAGAATCTCAGACACTAGCAACGTCGAACGACTCTATATGATTTATTTTAACGTTTTCCAAAAACATTTATTGTAAACATGCATAGTCATTTTCAAAGTTCCAAAGTTTCAAAGTTTTAGCGGAAGCATTAGAATAAAGTAACGAGCGCCAACATAAACGCCAAAACCAAACTCCCAAAAATAATCGTTAATAAAGACTCGATAAAAATGCCTTGATCAAATGCAAAGTGAGTGCACCTAGCGATCCTAGCGTCCTGAGAAACATGCAAAGAAACAAGTGTCAACTTTAAAGAAGAGTGAGTTCACAGGTTTTTATAAGTTCACAAGTTCGGTTTAAAAGATTGTTTTCCCCCGTTATCCCTGACCCGGGATAACGACATAGTTCCATTATTCCTAAATTGGAATAATAATGTTGGTTTGTAAATAAGTTCAATGTTAACATGTAGGTAGCGAGCCTAAAGTTACGTCACGTCAGAGTTCGCGATCGAAGGTGACTATTGTTGCCTCTGTGTTGCCAGGTCTATCACTGACCATGGCGAAAGTTAGGCCAAATTAATCACCCGTTGACCATTCCAGGTCGAGTAGCGCGACTAGCTCGGGTGGGGCTTGTCGGGCCCAGTAGTACTACTATAATTTCCCCGCTATCTAACCCAATACTAACGATCCGAGAGTTGGTTGAGGACTTCCGTGATAAAGCTACTTAGTGACCATAACATACATTAACATTAAGTTTGTTATCGAATAGTTAATGGTGTTAATTTCGCATAACGTAAAAGATTGAGTTGTAGAGCGTATACATGTTTCTCCCCCTATTGTTCAAAACCGGATAAAATAGGGCCCGTGAACTCACCTTAAATTGGTCGGTGAGATAAACGCAAAAGAAGCAAAGGATGGAACCGCTAATCGCGTCCTAACATGTCAACCGATTCAAAGTTAGTGTGTGAACACACTGACACAAAACCCTACGCTAACTAACACATATTACGGCACACGTAATAACCAATCGAAACCACAATCATGCGTGCAAAGTATCACCATACAAAATAACGACCAAATCAACTTGTCACAACACAGGATAACTATACAACACTTAGATACACACAAACACAAGTTATCATGTTTCAGCTTGTACACTCATAACTGGGCTGTTTTCGAGAATTTTTATAAAATAGTTCCAACGTTCCAAAAGTTCCAATTGTTTATAGGAGGTGTCAATTAGACTGTAGAATTTTGTGTAAAATTTTTAAATGCTAAATCTTTACCAATTATTTATAAACATTTATATACTAGGCTGCAGTCAGATTCGTCGCTTTCTGACTGCAGTCCATGAGAAAAATCATTTAAAAATCATCGTCATCCGATTAACGAAATTCCAGTGGGAGATTTTCGGAAACTCCCGTCTCCAGTTACTGTACAGATTTCGTGACCTATCCCATACAGACTATGAGATCCGAACTAATCATACACCACAACACTTTTTCATAATAATATCATACAAGCACATAATCATGATCAAGACTACACAAAACCTACTGTGAATCGTAATACGATTAAACCCCAACCTTGAAACGATGACAATTAGTGAATCGGGACAAGCTTGGAATCGAACCGAGGGGTGTAGGGCTGTTTATGCGACCGAGAGAGGGGGGGCTGCTGCCGTCGCACACCACAAGGGGAAGGGTTTTAGGGTTTGCTATTTTTTTGAACACCCCGCATACATACGTATACATAAGGGGCCAATGGGGGCGGTTTG
Organism: Scalesia atractyloides; assembly: GCA_947069175.1. NCBI lineage: Eukaryota > Viridiplantae > Streptophyta > Magnoliopsida > Asterales > Asteraceae > Scalesia > Scalesia atractyloides. Next base: position 21,880,751 of record CAMTDV010000010.1, read on the forward strand.
GGCCATTCCTTGGGCCGCAAGGAGTGTGGGCCGCAAGGGGGTGTGGGTGGCTGGTTGGGTTTGCTTGGTCGTGAAGTCGAAACGTTTCACAGGCTTGGTTCGGTTCGGCCTATAAATAGAATGTACTAACCGATCATTATAATTTGATAAATAACTACACATAATACGACTCGACAATTATTCACAAACGTCTAATAACACGTAGCACGTAATTCAGACACAACCCGTTAAAACTCCCAAACATCGTGTATTCCCTAAATACTAAAGTTAGCGTAGTTATTGCGAGCTCGTAATTTAATTCTCCGAATTAAATTAGCGTAGGGATGAATAACAATAAAGTAGCGCGTTTAAAGTACCTGAAAAACTGGGATGTCAAATTATCCCCATGTTGAAAGAATTTTCGTCCCGAAATTGAGTAAACGGGGTTTAGAATGCAACGCACAAAAATTCAGTTTGTTAGAATGGTACAAGAAAATCCCAGGCTGTCATATCATCCCCATGTTGAAAGAATTTCGTCCCGAAATTCAGTTGGCGGTAACATCAGATTGTTGCTCAGCTGCAAAAAGGTGTGGATATTTGCTTTTCATTTGGTCCTCTCTTTCCCACGTGAACTCCGGTCCACGCTTAGAGTTCCAACAAACCTTGACGATCGGTATCTTGGTGTGCCTTCGAGTCTTGGTCTCACGGTTCATGATCTCGATAGGTTGTTACACAAAATGCAGTTGCTCATCCACTTGAATCTCATCCAATAGAATAACTAGGGTCTCATCTGATAGGCATTTCTTCAGATTGGACACGTGAAAAACGTTGTGAACTCCACTGAGTTCGACAGGAAGGTCTAACTGATAAGCTACGGGCCCGATACGCTTCAAAATCACAAATGGGCCTACGTACCGTGGATTTATTTTGCCTCGTTTCCCAAAACGAATTACACCATTCCAGGGTGACACTTTCAGTTAGACGCGGTCACCTACTTGAAATTCGAGCGTTTTGCGTTGTTGATCAGCGTTACTTTTCTGTCGATCCCGTGCCGCTGCCATGCAGTTTCTGATTTGCACAATCTTTTCAGTAGCCTCAAGTATCAACTCAGGACCTGTGAGTTGACTGTCACCGACTTCTACCCAAAAGACCAGTGATCTACATTTGCGACCATACAATGCTTCAAACGATGCTGCCTGAATACTCGTATGGTAACTGTTGTTATACGAGAATTCCACTAAAGGCAGATGGATTTCCCAACTGTTCCCGAAGTCTGCCACGCATGCCCTAAGCATGTCCTCCAAGGTCTGAATGGTCCTTTAACTTTGACCATCCATCTGAGGTGGTAAGCTGTGCTCATATCTAAGCGTGTACCCAACGCTTTCTGAAGTGACCGCCAAAAGTTGGACGTGAAACGAGCATCTCTGTCTGAAATGATGGACGTTGGCACCCCGTGCCAAGAAACTACTTCTTTAATGTAGATGCGAGTCAACTTATCCATCTTATTTGTTTCTTTGGTCGCTAGGAAGTGTGCAGATTTAGTTAGGCGATCCACGATCACCCAGATGGTATCGCAACCACCCAGAGTTCGTGGGAGTTTAGTGATAAAGTCCATCGAGATCTGATCCCATTTCCACACTGGGATCTCAGGTTGTTGAAGTAGCCCTAATGGCTTCTGGTATTCCGCCTTGACTTTCGCACATGTCAAACACTTACTCACGTAGGTGGCTATATCCGCTTTCATGTTGGGCCACCAGTACGCGGCTTTAAGGTCTTGATACATCTTATCCAAACAAGGATGGACAGAGTATCGGTATTTGTGAGCTTCGTCCATAACTATCTTTCTGAGGTTTCCGTAGAGAGGTACCCATATACGATTCATGAAATACCGGGTACCATTGGGTTTCACTTCCCAATCGCGTTCCATCTTTCCCACAGATTCGGCCTTGATGTCCTCTTCCCTAACTGCTTCTAGCTACGCGTTGCGTATCTGTTCGGGTAACCCAGAATGAATTGTGAACTGTAGTGCTCGTACCCGACGAGGTTTCAAGTGCTCCTTCCGACTGAGGGCATCAGCTACCACGTTAGCTTTACCCGGGTGATACCGAATGGCACATTCATAATCGTTCAGGAGTTCGACCCAGCGACGCTGTCGCATGTTCAACTCCTTCTGGTCAAAAATATGCTGGAGGCTCTTGTGATCCGTGTAGATTGTGCACCTTGTTCCATATAGGTAGTGTCTCCAAATCTTAAGTGCAAACACAACTGCTCCCACTTCCAAGTCATGTGTCGTGTAGTTCTTCTCGTGGACCTTCAACTGTCGGGATGCATACGCGATGACCTTATCACGTTGCATGAGCACACATCCCAATCCCTGAATGGAAGCGTCACAATATACCACAAAATCATCTGTCCCCTCTGGCAAGGACAAAATGGGCGCACTGCAAAGCTTCTGCTTCAATAAAATGCTGCTTCCTGTTTGTCACCCCAAGCATACTTGGTGCCCTTCTGAGTGAGAGCGGTAAGCGGTTGTGTGATCTTGGAAAATCCCTCGATGAAACGTCTGTAGTAACCAGCCAAACCCAAAAATTGGCGGATCTATGTCGGTGTCCTGGGTACTTCCCAGTTCTTGATAACATCGATCTTGGCAGGATCAACTTGTATACCCTTTTCATTCACGATATGCCCGAGGAACTGAACTTCCCGAATCCAGAAATCACACTTCGGAAACTTGGCATATAGTTTCTCCTGTTGAAGTAGTTCTAGTAATAACCACAGATGCTCAGCATGTTCTTCTTCACCCTTAGAATAGATCAGTATATCATCGATGAACACGATGACAAACATGTCGAGATACGGCTTACACACGCGGTTCGTGAGGTCCATGAACACCGAGGGTGCATTGGTGAGACCGAAGGGCATGACCAAGAACTCGTAATGGCCATACTGAGTGCGAAATTCCGTCTTGGAGATATCCTCCTCCCTGACGCGTAGCTGGTGATAACCGGATCGTAGATCAATTTTGGAGTAGTAGCTTGACCCTTGAAGCTGGTCGAAAAGATCGTCAATGCGAGGTAATAGGTACCCGGTTCTTGACGGTAACCTTATTGAGTTCCCTGTAGTTGATGCACATGCAGAAGGTCCCGTCCTTCTTCTTGACAAAAAGGACCGGAGCTCCCCATGGCGAAGTACTGGGTCAGATAAATCCTTTTTCCAACAATTCCTGAAGTTGGGTAGACAGCTCTTGCAGCTCTGCTGGAGCTTAGCGGTACGGGGCCTCGGCGATAGGAGTCGCATGGCTTGCAAGTTCGATTTCAAACTGTACTTGTCGATGTGGTGGAAGACCGGGTAACTCCTCTGGAAACACATCGGGAAAGTCATGGACGATGGGGATATCTTCAATCCGCTTCTCGTCCTTAGACTGCTTGGTGACCAGTGCGAGCAAAGCAAAAGAGTTCTTCTTCCGAAGATACTTCTGAGCTTGCATGCAAGAGATGATGTTCGTGACGACGCCTGCCTTCTCGCCTTGCACCATCAAGACTTCTTCGTAGAGAGCGGAATACGGATAGCTTTCTCGAAACAGAGAACTGCAGCTCGCACGTCGGATAGCAAGTCCATTCCGGCTACCACATCAAAACTACCCAGAGTAGTTGTCATCAGATCAATGGTAAAGGTGTGACCCGCGAGTTTAAGTTGACAGCCGGTCACTAGATGAGTTACATCTACAGTGTCACACCCTCAATTTCCACTTACGGAGTTTTACCGCGAGACGTGTGAACAAACCAGAATCTAAGACACTAGTACGTCGAACGACTCTATATGATTTGATAATACGTTTTCCAAAATCATTTGTTGTCAATTTTAGATTACCAATATTTAGCATGAGCATCAGTTTTAAATTTTAGCGGAAGCATAAATAAGTAATGATGCGGGCGCCAACACAAACGCCAAAACAAATGAAAAATCCCCAAACAGTATTAATAAATGAGACTCTATAATGATGTCTTGTTCAATGCGTGTGCGTGCACCTAGAGCTCCTAGCGTCCTGAGAAACATGTAAAGAAACAGTGTCAACATTAAAGATGAGTGAGTTCACAGGTTTTCATAAAATCGTTTGTTCGGTTATAGTTTGTTACTCCGTTATCCCCAACCCGGGATAACTAATCAGTTCCATTATTCCAATCCCGGAATAATAAGTTGTTACTTCCAATATTCCCAAACCGGAATATTAAGTTGTTGTTTCCATTATCCCCAACCCGGGATAATAAGTTGTTGTTCCAATATTCCAAACCCGGAATATTAAGTTGTTCCGTAATTAAGTTCAATATTAATGTATATAGGTAGCTAGCCTAAAGTCATGTCACTAAGTGTTCGCGATCGAAGCTGACTGTGTGCCTCCGTTTTGCCAGGCCTATCACATGACCATGGCGGTGTTAGGCCAATCATACATCCGTTGACCATACCCGGTCGGCTAGCGCGACTAGCTCGGATGGGGCTCGTCAGACCCAGTAGTACTACTTATAATTCCCCCGCTATTTAACCCAAATACTAACGATCCGAGGAGATTGTCGAGGACTTAAGTGATAAAGCTGCTTAGTGCCCATAACATTACATTAACATTAACTTAGTTTCCGTATAGTTGCGTGACGTTAAATTCGTATAACGTAAAGAGATTGAGTTTGAGAGTGTATACATGTTTCTCCCCCTGTTGTTTAAAAACCGGATAAAGTTAGGGGCCTTGAACTCACCTTTATTTGCTCGGTTAGTGTGGCAAAGATGTTATAAGAGATGGGACCGCTAGTTGCGTCCTAACAAGCCAATTAATTACACGTCAGTGTGAAATCACACCCATACAAATTCCACACGCAATTTACTCACAAAGTGATACCCACAAACAACATATCTAACACTCAAACATGCATGCAAGTATTCTCATATAATCATGGTAATCAAACAACTTATCATGAACACATTCCAAATCCATGCAACACTTTAATGCATAAAATCACAAGTTAACAACTTTCTGCTTAACACTCAATTATTCAGCTGTTTTCTATGATTTTTATAAAATTTGTTCCAGCATTCTAAAAATTCCCATAATTTTACAGTAGGTGACATTTATACCATAGAAATTTATATAATTTTCTCAAGTCCTAAATCTTTACCAATTAACCATAAATATTAATTCACTAAGCTGCAGTCAGATTTACCGCTTTCTGACTGCAGTCCACGGAAGAATTTATTTAAAAATCACTGATCGTCCGATTAACAAAATTCCAGTTGGAGTTGCCCGGATATTTCTATACCTAGTTGCTGTACAAAAATCATGACTCAACTCTCTACTGATTTTAAAATCTAGTTTGATAAACAACCAACAAAATTCCAGAATTTTAACAGCTTTACCTACTGAACTTGTTTAGCCCTTTAAAAATATCAAACGATTTCAGAAAATTTTGAATCCAGCGTCTTTGGATTCCTTATTCAAATCTCTACCTTCTAGACATCAGAAAATCCGTTTTTCGACAACTAACGACCAAGTTACAGCCTGATGAAGTCGGCTGTTTCTTTTAATCGGCATCCTGTTTCAGCATCTCCTTATAATAAGTTCGTATAACTCGTTCATGTTATTAGCCAAGGCGATCAAGATTCGATTTTTAATCATAGATTAATACTAATAATCTATCCATGCAAACCCTACTCAATAACTTCTAGTTATTATAACAAAACACACTTGCAACCTCATGAGATCCGAATATCATTATGTTTATAACCAATTCAGCCGATTACTTGCAAGCATACATGATCCGAAGACAATATAATCAATTCATTCAAACACTTAGGGTTTCCGCAAACAATTACTCACAAGCACATGATCACAACAGCCTATTACTTATCCAACACATAAGACCCGAAACAACTAGACATTCAAACATGCATATTTATCCGAAATCATACAATCATCTAACGCAAACATCATTAACAATTCAGCTAGTCTAACATTCGTTCAATCATGCTTGGCAAGCCTATATCTTCCGAAAACAACCCTACTTGTAACTATGATACATAAGCCGATTAAAACATGTATATTCCGAAAACTACACCATTGTTTCATTAAATCAATCACTCCGGAACAAGCAACCAAAATCAACACACATATAACCGGACATTATCTTGTAACATATGTTGAATTCTCACCTTTGATCACTAGGTAAACAAGCCGAGATTGCGGACAAGAGTAACCCGGCTGTTCCAGCAAACCGCGACTGAAAGGACTGAAGAGGAAGGCTGTTCGGGATCGACAAGGAGTGCAAGGGCTGTTTGCGGTCAGGACAAGGATGACGATGGCTGCTGCTGCTGCGACCGAGAGGGTGGAGAGGGTAAGGCAGCCGACGGCAGCTTTTCTTGTTAGGGTTTGTGTTTGTGTTTGACATATGCATGGGTATGTGTATATATATAGCGCCAAGAGGTGAGGGTTTCGGTTTTGGTTAGTACATGTGGCCGAGGGACTTGGGTTGGGTTGGTTTGGGTTTTGCGGCCGAGTGATTTGAGTATTAGAGTTTAGGTTTGATCTTTGATTCTTGTTCTCTTTTGGCCGAAGACTAAAGTTGTATGCTATAGGTTTCGGTTTGGTTTTGATCTTATGGCCGAGACATGTTTGGTTTAGGGTTTAGGTTTTCGATGTGTGTTGGATTTGATCTTGGCCGAGAACTTGACTCGAACTAGAGTTTAAAACTTGTTACTCCTAGAGTTGCAATGAACCAAGGTTTAGAACGTGTCGCGGTTCGGTTAAGTTCGTGCACGTATTAAATCTAAATATTCAATCACTAAAACAATTACACAACACACAACACGTATTCATTTAATTCGTACACGTTCGTACACATAGCACGTAATTAGATTGACACGTATTACGTTTAAGTTATCCGAAAAACCCGGGATATCACATTATCCCCATGTTGAAAGAATTTTCGTCCCGAAAATTGAGTAAACGCGGTTTAGCATGTAACGTACATGTTTAGAGTGCCACGCACAAAGAGTTAGTTCGTGTACAATGGTACGCAATGTTACAAGAAGTTCCCCAAGTGTCATACACAAAGATTTCCAAGTGCCATGCACAAGAATTTAATCAACAATAGTACATGAAAGTATGAGAAATTTCTAGGTTGTCACATCATCCCCTTGTTGAAAGAATTTTCGTCCCGAAAATTTAGGTACTGTCATCGTTAGTTTGCTGCTCAGTTGCGAAGAGGTGTGGGTATTTGCTTTTCATTTGATCCTCTTTTTCCCACGTGAACTCCGGTCCACGCTTAGAGTCCCAACGAACTTTAACGATTGGAATCTTGCTGTGCCTTCGAGTCTTGATCTCACGATCTATGATCTCAATAGGCTTTTCCATGAAGTGTAGTTGTTCATCCACTTGGATCTCATCCAATGGAATAACTAAAGTTTCATCTGATAGACACTTCTTCAGATTTGACACGTGAAATACGTTGTGAACTCCACTGAGTTCGGTCGGAAGGTCTAATTGGTATGCTACGTGTCCAATTCGTTTCAAGATTTCAAACAGGCCTACGTACCGTGGGTTAAGTTTGCCCCGTTTTCCAAGACGGATTACACCCTTCCAGGGTGACACCTTTAGTAGGACGCGATCGCCTACTTGGAATTCGAGCGGTTTGCGTCGTTGATCAGCGTAGCTTTTCTGTCGATCTCGTGCCGCCGCCATGCGGTTTCTGATTTGTACAATCTTTTCAGTAGCCTCAAGTATTAACTCAGGGCCTGTGAGTTAACTGTCACCGACTTCTGCCCAGCAGACCGGTGATCTACATTTACGACCGTATAATGCTTCAAATGGTGCTGCCGAAATACTCGTGTGATAGCTGTTGTTATATGAGAATTCTACTAGAGGCAGGTGAATTTCCCAGTTATTTCCGAAGTCTACTACGCATGCCCTAAGCATGTCTTCCAAGGTTTGTATGGTCCTTTCGCTTTGACCATCAGTCTGAGGGTGATAAGCTGTGCTCATATCCAAGCGTGTTCCCAACGCTTTCTGGAGTGACTGCCAGAAGTTTGACGTGAAACGAGCATCTCTATCTGATATGATGGACGTTGGCACCCCGTGCCGAGAAACTACTTCCTTAATGTAGATGCGAGTCAACTTCTCCATCTTATCCGTTTCTTTGATAGCTAGGAAGTGTGCGGACTTAGTTAAACGATCCACAATCACCCAGATGGTGTCGCAACCACCCAAGGTTCGCTGGAGTTTAGTGATGAAATCCATTGAGATCTGATCCCACTTCCACACTGGGATCTCAGGTTGTTGGAGTAGCCCCGATGGCTTTTGATACTCCACCTTGACTTTTGCACAAGTCAAACATTTACTCACGTAGGTGGCTATATCGGCTTTCATGTTGGGCCACCAATACGCAGTTTTAAGGTCTTGATACATCTTATCCGAACCCGGTTGGACAGAGTATCGAGATTTGTGAGCTTCATCCATGACTAGCTCTCTAAGGTTTCCGTAGAGAGGTACCCATATGCGATTCATGAAATACCGGGCTCCATTGGGCTTTACCTCCCAATCGCGTTCCATTTTTCCCACTGATTCGGCTTTGATGTTTTCCTCCTTAACTGCTTCTAACTGGGCGTCGCGTATTTGATCGGGTAGCCCCGAATGAATAGTGAGTTGTAGTGCTCGTACGCGACGAGGTTTCAAGTGTTCCTTCCTGCTGAGGGCATCAGCTACCACGTTAGCTATACCCGGGTGATACCGAATGGCACACTCATAATCGTTCAAGAGTTCGACCCAGCGACGCTGTCGCATGTTCAACTCCTTCTGATCAAAGATGTGCTGGAGGCTTTTGTGGTCAGTGAAGATTGTGCACTTCGTTCCATAAAGGTAGTGTCTCCAAATCTTAAGTGCAAACACTACTGCTCCCAATTCTAGGTCATGCGTCGTGTAGTTCTTCTCGCGAACTTTCAACTGTCGTGACGCATACGCGATGACCTTATCGCGTTGCATGAGTACGCATCCCAATCCTTGAATGGAAGCATCACAATACACTACAAAGTCATCTGTCCCTTCCGGCAAGGACAGAATGGGTGCACTGCAAAGTTTCTGCTTCAGCAGTTGAAATGCTGCTTCTTGCTTGTCACCCCAATTATACTTGATACCTTTCTGGGTGAGGGTAGTAAGCGGTTGTGCAATCTTTGAAAACCCCTCGATGAAGCGTCTGTAGTAACCATCCAATCCTAAAAATTGGCGGATTTCCGTCGGTGTCTTAGGTGCTTCCCAGTTTTTGATGGCTTCAATCTTGGCAGGGTCTACGTGGATACCCTTTTCATTCACGACGTGCCCGAGAAACTGAACTTCTCGGATCCAGAAATCACACTTCGAGAGCTTGGCGTATAGCTTTTCCTGTTGAAGTAATCCTAGCAGTAATCGTAGATGCTCAGCATGCTCTTCTTTACTTTTGGAGTAGATGAGTATGTCATCGATGAACACAATGACAAATTTGTCGAGGTATGGTTTACACACGCGGTTCATGAGGTCCATGAATACCGCAGGTGCGTAGTGAGACCGAATGGCATGACCAAGAACTCGTAATGGCCATACCGAGTGCGAAATGCTGTCTTAGCGATATCCTCCTCCCTGACGCGTAGCTGATGATAACCGGACCGTAAATCAATCTTAGAGTAGTAACTTGACCCTTGCAGTTGGTCGAATAGATCGTCGATGCGAGGTAACGGGTATCGGTTCTTGACTGTAACCTTGTTGAGTTCCCTATAGTCGATGCACATGCGGAAAGTCCCGTCCTTCTTCCTGACAAACAGGACTGGAGCTCCCCATGGCGAAAAGCTTGGTCGGATAAATCCTTTTTCTAGCAGCTCTTGAAGTTGGGTAGACAGCTCCTGCAGCTCGGCTGGAGCTAGGCGGTATGGAGCTTTGGCGATGGGAGTTGCATTACTTGCCAATTCGATTTCAAACTCCAATTGTCGATGTGGTGGAAGACCAGGTAGTTCTTCTGGGAATACATCGGAAAAATCACGGACGACAGGGATGTCTCCTATACGTTTCTCGTCCTTAGGCTGTTTGGTAATTAGTGCGAGTAAAGCGAAAGAATTCTTTCTCCGAAGATACTTCTGCGCTTGCATGTATGAGATGATGTTGGTGACGGCGCTTGCCTTGTCGCCTTGTACCGTCAGGATTTCGTCGTTCGTGAGTGGAATACGGATAGACTTTTCGAAGCAGAGAACTTCAGCCCGGACGTCGGATAGCCAGTCCATTCCGACTACCACGTCAAAACTACCCAGGGTAGTTGTCATCAGATCAATGGTAAAAGTGTGGCCCGCGAGTTTGAGTTGACAGCCGGATACGATTTGGGTCACATTTACAGATTTACCATTGGCTAATTCTATCACATAAGGGGTCTCTAATGGTTTAAGCGTGAGATTTAGGTTCTTCCTAAAAGACTCAGATATAAAGCTCCTATCCGCACCCGTATCAAGAAGCACAGAAGCAAAATGTTCATTAAGGGGAAACTTACCGGTGACCACGTTCGTGTCGTTTCTGGCCTCTCCGCGGCCCAATGTAAATGCACGACCTTTGGCACCTCCTGTGCCACCGTTCCCATTGTTGTTGTTGTTATTATTGTTGTGGTTGTGGTTGTTTCCACCATTATTGTTGTTGTTGCGCAACTGTGGGCAGTCTTTTCTGAAATGAGCAGTGCTACCACACTGATAGCATCCCCGGTTTATACCCTGCTGCTGACCTTGAGGCTGATTCTGATTCTGTCGGGACATGATTTCCCCACGACAATCCTTTGCCGCATGTCCCATCTTGCCACATCTTTGGCAGCGAATTCCGGCACAAGGGCCGTGATGATGAAGATTGCAGCGATTGCACTGCGGCTTTCGACCTACATAGCCGCCTGCATTCTGGTTGTTATTGTTGTAGTTGTTGTTGTAGTTGTTGGAACGATTTTGATGACCCCGGTGGTTATGGTAGTGATTGAACCGTTTCTGGTTCCCTTGCTGTGGATGTGATGACGAAGACTGTCGAATGGTGGAGTCTTCAAACTTTCTTTTGTTATCTGAGGCAACTTCAGTGGTACCCCGTGCTGGCAGTTTCTTCTGTTCCACCGCTTTATCGGTGAGTTTGTGAGCCAATCGGATAGCTTGATGTTCTGTTACAGGGTTACTAGACATCACCATACCGTGAATTTCCGGAACCAGACCCCCGAGATAGAACTCGAGTCTTTTCTCCACCGTGTTTGCCAAATCAGGACACAGAAATACCAAGTCATGGTGTTTTGCAGTGTAAGCCTCAATTTCCGATCCCACCATCTTGTGGTTCCACAAAGCTTGCTCTAACTGTTGCACTCTGTCTCGTGGACAGTACTCCTCTTTAATCAGGGCCTTGAACTCAGTCCATGCCATTGCATTTGCAGCTAACAGTCCACGTGTTTGGACTTGGGCATTCCACCATGTCAGTGCCCCCTCTTCCAGTGTTGAGGCGGCGTATTTGACCTTGTTGGCCTCTAAGCAGTTGCACATTTCAAAGACAGATTCCGACTTTTCGATCCAGCGGACCAATCCAATGGGTCCTTCGCCCCCGAGAACTTGCTTGGCTTTGCGTCAAGGAACATCTTATAGGGATTAAAGCCCCCTCCTGCTGACAGAGAACAGGAAGTCAGCAAGGAATTTTTCTAGCCTCACTATTAGATTTTCACGCGAAAACTTAATAATGGTTACCTGCCGGCTGGTTCTACACACCCGCTAATGCTGCGTTCACATGCTCCTGGATCATGGCAGCTAGCTCTTCGGGCGTCAAGTTAAGGTTTCCACGTCTTCCAGTCGCCATTTAGATCTTCGAAACACAACATAAATACACTCCGATAAGTCTATATATCCAATAGAGTTATCCTACTTCGTACTTTAATAATTATTAAGTTATGTCAACTCAATATGTCAAATAGTCAAAAGAAATACTTGATTAACTGAAATCTCAACGTCTTACAAAAGTGCAAATCAAACATACGAATTCACTATAAAGTCTCAAGTTTAAATACAAGTGGAAAATAATAAACTGAAGGAAAACAAATAATATAAACGAACGTGTCAGTCGTCTACGTCTCCATCCCCTAAGTCACTGTCGTTGCCGTCATCCTGTGCGGCATTTCCAGCTTCCTCAGCTGGGTCCTCCTCCGGATCCTCTTCAGGATCCTCCTCTGGATCCTCTTCTGGATCCTCCTCTAGATCCTCTACCGGCATTGGAGGGGCAGGTGCTGGTGCAAGTGCTTGATTTTGCAGTTCCTGAATGTTCCAACTATTTTCCAGGACTCTGTCCTCAAGCCAGTCAGCTCTTATCTGCTCAGCACGCAGATCTCTGGCTATGGTGTTACGAGCTATCTTACTCGTACGATGCTCTTCCTTGAGCGAGTCGGTCTTTCCCGTAAGGTGTCGGATCATCCATCCTTGTGCTAAGATGGTTTCCTGCATTCTTTCTAACTGTTTTTGTTGTGTATGTACCAGGATTCTAAGCATGTCAAGTCCTACTTCTACAGGATTAACCGGTTCAACCGGTACAGCAATAGTTGGGCGCAACGACGACTCCTCCCCCAGAGCGAGCCTTTTCCTCGCGGCTGAGCGTGTCTCCACGCCATAAGGTGGTATGGGTTCCACCATTGGTGCCTTTCCTGGTGCTCTTGGTGGCGTAAGTCTGTTGGACGATGATGACGATGAGGATGATGACATTGCCTGTTAGGTCATGTAGTTAGTTATGAGTTGGTTTCATTTCTTATTATGAAGGTATAACCTACCAAACATGTTTGTAGCATATTGCATAACAAGATATAATAATTCGGTGCCAAACTAAGTCTAGTGTCGTGATATCAGCTATAGTTTAGGTCTACTTCTAATGCAAACCTGGTTCTCTATAGCTAGTGGCTCTGATACCAATCTGTCACACCCTCAATTTCCACTTACGGAGTTTTACCGCGAGACGTGTGAACAAACCAGAATCTAAGACACTAGTACGTCGAACGACTCTATATGATTTGATAATACGTTTTCCAAAATCATTTGTTGTCAATTTTAGATTACCAATATTTAGCATGAGCATCAGTTTTAAATTTTAGCGGAAGCATAAATAAGTAATGATGCGGGCGCCAACACAAACGCCAAAACAAATGAAAAATCCCCAAACAGTATTAATAAATGAGACTCTATAATGATGTCTTGTTCAATGCGTGTGCGTGCACCTAGAGCTCCTAGCGTCCTGAGAAACATGTAAAGAAACAAGTGTCAACATTAAAGATGAGTGAGTTCACAGGTTTTCATAAAATCGTTTGTTCGGTTATAGTTTGTTACTCCGTTATCCCCAACCCGGGAAAAACTAATCAGTTCCATTATTCCAATCCCGGAATAATAAGTTGTTGCTTCCAATATTCCCAAACCGGAATATTAAGTTGTTGTTTCCATTATCCCCAACCCGGGATAATAAGTTGTTGTTCCAATATTCCAAACCCGGAATATTAAGTTGTTCCGTAATTAAGTTCAATATTAATGTATATAGGTAGCTAGCCTAAAGTCATGTCACTAAGTGTTCGCGATCGAAGCTGACTGTGTGCCTCCGTTTTGCCAGGCCTATCACATGACCATGGCGGTGTTAGGCCAATCATACATCCGTTGACCATACCCGGTCGGCTAGCGCGACTAGCTCGGATGGGGCTCGTCAGACCCAGTAGTACTACTTATAATTCCCCCGCTATTTAACCCAAATACTAACGATCCGAGGAGATTGTCGAGGACTTAAGTGATAAAGCTGCTTAGTGCCCATAACATTACATTAACATTAACTTAGTTACCGTATAGTTGCGTGACGTTAAATTCGTATAACGTAAAGAGATTGAGTTTGAGAGTGTATACATGTTTCTCCCCCTGTTGTTTAAAAACCGGATAAAGTTAGGGGCCTTGAACTCACCTTTATTTGCTCGGTTAGTGTCGCAAAGATGTTATAAGAGATGGGACCGCTAGTTGCGTCCTAACAAGCCAATTAATTACACGTCAGTGTGAAATCACACCCATACAAATTCCACACGCAATTTACTCACAAAGTGATACCCACAAACAACATATCTAACACTCAAACATGCATGCAAGTATTCTCATATAATCATGGTAATCAAACAACTTATCATGAACACATTCCAAATCCATGCAACACTTTAATGCATAAAATCACAAGTTAACAACTTTCTGCTTAACACTCAATTATTCAGCTGTTTTCTATGATTTTTATAAAATTTGTTCCAGCATTCTAAAAATTCCCATAATTTTACAGTAGGTGACATTTATACCATAGAAATTTATATAATTTTCTCAAGTCCTAAATCTTTACCAATTAACCATAAATATTAATTCACTAAGCTGCAGTCAGATTTACCGCTTTCTGACTGCAGTCCACGGAAGAATTTATTTAAAAATCACTGATCGTCCGATTAACAAAATTCCAGTTGGAGTTGCCCGGAAATTTCTATACCTAGTTGCTGTACAAAAATCATGACTCAACTCTCTACTGATTTTAAAATCTAGTTTGATAAACAACCAACAAAATTCCAGAATTTTAACAGCTTTACCTACTGAACTTGTTTAGCCCTTTAAAAATATCAAACGATTTCAGAAAATTTTGAATCCAGCGCCTTTGGATTCCTTATTCAAATCTCTACGTTCTAGACATCAGAAAATCCGTTTTTCGACAACTAACGACCAAGTTACAGCCTGATGAAGTCGGCTTTTTCTTTTAATCGGCATCCTGTTTCAGCATCTCCTTATAATAAGTTCGTATAACTCGTTCATGTTATTAGCCAAGGCGATCAAGATTCGATTTTTAATCATAGATTAATACTAATAATCTATCCATGCAAACCCTACTCAATAACTTCTAGTTATTATAACAAAACACACTTGCAACCTCATGAGATCCGAATATCATTATGTTTATAACCAATTCAGCCGATTACTTGCAAGCATACATGATCCGAAGACAATATAATCAATTCATTCAAACACTTAGGGTTTCCGCAAACAATTATTCACAAGCACATGATCACAACAGCCTATTACTTATCCAACACATAAGACCCGAAACAACTAGACATTCAAACATGCATATTTATCCGAAATCATACAATCATCTAACGCAAACATCATTAACAATTCAGCTAGTCTAACATTCGTTCAATCATGCTTGGCAAGCCTATATCTTCCGAAAACAACCCTACTTGTAACTATGATACATAAGCCGATTAAAACATGTATATTCCGAAAACTACACCATTGTTTCATTAAATCAATCACTCCGGAACAAGCAACCAAAATCAACACACATATAACCGGACATTATCTTGTAACATATGTTGAATTCTCACCTTTGATCACTAGGTAAACAAGCCGAGATTGCGGACAAGAGTAACCCGGCTGTTCCAGCAAACCGCGACTGAAAGGACTGAAGAGGAAGGCTGTTCGGGATCGACAAGGAGTGCAAGGGCTGTTTGCGGTCAGGACAAGGATGACGATGGCTGCTGCTGCTGCGACCGAGAGGGTGGAGAGGGTAAGGCAGCCGACGGCAGCTTTTCTTGTTAGGGTTTGTGTTTGTGTTTGACATATGCATGGGTATGTGTATATATATAGCGCCAAGAGGTGAGGGTTTCGGTTTTGGTTAGTACATGTGGCCGAGGGACTTGGGTTAGGTTGGTTTGGGTTTTGCGGCCGAGTGATTTGAGTATTAGAGTTTAGGTTTGATCTTTGATTCTTGTTCTCTTTTGGCCGAAGACTAAAGTTGTATGCTATAGGTTTCGGTTTGGTTTTGATCTTATGGCCGAGACATGTTTGGTTTAGGGTTTAGGTTTTCGATGTGTGTTGGATTTGATCTTGGCCGAGAACTTGACTCGAACTAGAGTTTAAAACTTGTTACTCCTAGAGTTGCAATGAACCAAGGTTTAGAACGTGTCGCGGTTCGGTTAAGTTCGTGCACGTATTAAATCTAAATATTCAATCACTAAAACAATTACACAACACACAACACGTATTCATTTAATTCGTACACGTTCGTACACATAGCACGTAATTAGATTGACACGTATTACGTTTAAGTTATCCGAAAAACCCGGGATATCACATACAGATTTACCATCGGCTAGTTCTATGACGTACGAGATCTTTAGGGGTTTAGGTGTGAGATTTAGGTTCTTCCTAAAAGACTCAGTTATAAAACTCTTATCCGCACCCGTATCAAAAAGTACCGTAGCAAAATGATCGTTAAGTGGAAACTTACCGGTGCCCACATTCGAGTCGTTTCTGGCCTCCCCAGGGCCTAGCGTGAATGCACGTCCTTTGGCACCTCCTGTGCCACCATTTCCATTGTTGCCATTTATTGTTGTTGTTGTTGTTGTTATTTCCACCATTGTTGTTGTTGCAAAGTTGCGGGCAGTCTCGCTTGCAACGGGCATTGCTACCGCACTGATAGCATCCCCGGTTATGACCCTGTTGCTGACCCTGGTGCTGGTTCTGATTCTGTCGTGACATAATCTCCCCGCGGCAATCCTTTACCCGTGTGTCCGCTTTGCCACATCGTTGGCAGCGATTTCTGGCGCAAGGGCCGTGATGATGGAGGTTACAACGATTACATTGCGGCTTTCGACCCGCATAGCCGCTCGAGTTCTGGGTGTTGTTGGCCGACTGATTGTTGTGACCCCGATTGTTGTTGAAGTTTTTGGACCGCTTCTAGTTTCCTTGTTGTGGCTGGGCTGATGAAGACTGCCGAGCAGGTGAGTTTTCAGATTTCCTTTTGTTGTCAGGGATATTTTTAGTCGCACCCCTAGATAGCAACTTCCTTTGCTCCACCGCCTTATCAGTGAGTTTATGTGCCAGCATAATCGCTTGTTGCTCCGTCGTAGGGTTGCTAGAGATTACCATGCCCTGGATCTCAGGGACCAGACCACCAAGATAAAACTCAAGTCGTTTAACGACGGTGTTAGCCAAATCGGGACAAAGGAACACCAGAACATGATGTCTTGCGTGTACGCTTCAATTTCTGACCCGACCATCTTGTGGTTCCATAACACTTGTTCCAATTGCTGAATTCTGTCCCGCGGACAGTATTCCTCCTTGATTGGAGCTTTGAACTCGGTCCAGGCCATTGCGTTCGCCGCAGCAAGTCCACGCGTTTGGACTTGTGCGTTCCACCAGGTTAATGCCCCCTCTTCCAACGTCGAGGCAGCATACTTGACCTTATTAGCTTCGAGGCAATTGCACATTTCAAAAACCGATTCAGACTTTTCGACCCAACGGACCAGTCCTATGGGTCCTTCAATTCCCGTGAACTTGCTCGGTTTTGCATCCAGGAACATCTTGTAGGGGTTAAGACCCCCTCCTGAGGATAGAGGATAGGTAGTTAGTGCGAAAGTCTACTAGCCAAACTATTAGATTTTCCCATGAAAATTTAATAATGGTTACCTGCTGGTGGGTTAGGAACACCTGCCAGAGCAACACTCACGTGTTGTTGGATTAAAGCGGTTAATTCTTCAGCTGACATGTTGAGATTTCCGCGATGACCGGTTGCCATTTCAGATCTTGGCAAGACAACACAAACACACACCGATAAATATATATCCAATATAGTTATCGTATTCCACACTTCAATGATCACATAATTTATGTCAACCCAACAAATTAAACAATCAAAAGGAACATTCGATTAAATAAATTGTAACGTCTCACAAAATACCAACCAAACATATCAGTTTAATTATAAAATTTCCAAGTTCAAACATAAGTGGAAACAAACAAACTTAAAGGAAACAAAATGGAGATTGGCGAGACGAGTTAGTCATCTATGTCTCCATCTCCCAAGTCGCTATCACTGCTGTCTTCCTCTTCAGCGTTTTCAGCTTCAACAGTCGGGTCCTGTTTCGACTCTTCTTCCTCTGGATCCTCCTCTTCGTCTTCTACCTGCGCTGGAGGGGCCGGTGCTGGTACGGGTACTAGGATAGGTGGTGCTTGGTTCTGCTCCAGTTTGTGAATCCTCCAACTGGACTCAAGAACTCTGTCTTTGAGCCAGTCAGCCCTCAGCTGCTCAGCACGAAGGTCCTTAGCTAAAATGCTTCAAACTCTCTTATTCTCGTCTTGCTCTTCCTCGAGCTCTTCAGTTTTACCAGTCAGCTAACGTATCAGCCATCCCTGTGCTTCGATAGTCTCTTGCATTCTCTCTAGCTGTTCCTATTGTTTCCTTAGCACAGCTCTAAGTAGATCATTCCCCACTCCTGAAGCATTGACCGGTTTGACCGGTACAGCGGTGGTTGGACGGGAGGACGACTCCCCTCCTAGTGCGAGTCTTTTCCTGGCAGCTGAGCGTGTCTCCATACCACGAGGTGGTGATGGTTCGACCATGGGTGCCTGCCCCGACGCCCTTGATTGTCGAGATCTGTCGGATGATGATGATGACATAGCCTGCTGGGTTGGTGTAGTTAGTTACGAGCTGCGCATAACACAATATATATATATATATCACATAGAACAATTGTAGTATAACACATAACAAGATATCATAGTTCGGTGCTAACTAAGTCTAGTGTCGTGTAACAGCTATAGTTTAAGTCTACTTTAAATGCAAACCTGGTTCTCTGATACCAATCTGTCACACCCTCCATTTCCACTTGCAGAGTATTACCGCGAGGCGTGTGATCAAACCAGAATCTCAGACACTAGCAACGTCGAACGACTCTATATGATTTATTTTAACGTTTTCCAAAAACATTTATTGTAAACATGTATAGTCATTTTCAAAGTTCCATAGTTTCAAAGTTTTAGTGGAAGCATTAGAATAAAGTAACGAGCGCCAACATAAACGCCAAAACCAAAATGCCAAAAATAATCGTTAATAAAGACTCGATAAAAATGCCTTGATAAAATGCAAAGTGAGTGCACCTAGCGCTCCTAGCGTCCTGAGAAACATGCAAAGGAACAAGTGTCAACATTAAAGAAGAGTGAGTTCACAGGTTTTTATAAGTTCACAAGTTCGGTTTAAAAGATTGTTTTCCCTGACCAGGGATAACGACATAGTTCCATTATTCCTAAATTGGAATAATAATGTTGGTTTGTAAATAAGTTCAATGTTAACATGTAGGTAGCGAGCCTAAAGTTACGTCACGTCAGAGTTCGCGATCGAAGGTGACTATTGTTGCCTCTGTGTTGCCAGGTCTATCACTGACCATGGCGAAGTTAGGCCAAATTAATCACCCGTTGACCATTCCAGGTCGACTAGCGCGACTAGCTCGGGTGGGGCTTGTCGGGCCCAGTAGTACTACTATAATTTCCCCGCTATCTAACCCAATACTAACGATCCGAGAGTTGGTTGAGGACGTCCGTGATAAAGCTACTTAGTGACCATAACATACATTAACATTACGTTAGTTATCGAATAGTTAATGGTGTTGATTTCGCATAACGTAAAAGATTGAGTTGTAGAGCGTATACATGTTTCTCCCCCTGTTGTTCAAAACCGGATAAAATAGGGGCCGTGAACTCACCTTAAATTGCTCGGTTAGATAAATGCAAAAGAAGCAAAGGATGGAACCGCTAATCGCGTCCTAACATGTCAACCGATTCAAAGTTAGTGTGTGAACACACTGACACAAAACCCTACCCATAACTAACACACAATACGGCACACATAATAACCAATTCTAAACCACAATCACGCATGCAACGTATCACCATACAAAATAACGACCAAATCAACTTGTCACAACACAGGAGAACTCATAAAACACTTAGATACACACAAACAAAAGTTATCATGTTTCAGCTTGTACACTCATAACTGGGCTGTTTTCGAGAATTTTTATAAAATAGTCCAACGTTCCCAAAATTCCAATTGTTTTACAGGAGGTGTCAATTAGACTGTAGAATTTTGTGAAAAATTTTTAAATCCTAAATCTTTACCAATTATTTATAAACATTTATATACTAGGCTGCAGTCAGATTCGTCGCTTTCTGACTGCAGTGGATGAGAAAAATCATTTAAAAATCATCGTTAATCCGATTAACGAAATTCCAGTGGGAGATTTTCGGAGGGGGGCTGCAGCCGCCGCACACCACAAGGGGAAGGGTTTTAGGGTTTGCTATTTTTTGAACACCCCATGCATACATACGTATACATAACTGGCCAATTGGGGCGGTTTGGGCCATTCCTTGGGCCGCAAGGAGGGTGAGCCGCAAGGGGGTGTGGGTGGCGGGTTGGGTTTGCTTGGTCGCGAAGTCGAAACGTTTCACAGGCTTGGTTTGGTTCGGCTTATAAATAGAATTTACTAACCGATCATTATAATCAGATAAATAACTACACATAATACGACTCGACAATTATTCACAAACGTCTAATAACACATTGCACGTAATTCAGACACAACCCGTTAAAACTCCCAAACATCGTGTATTCCCTAAATACTAAAGATAGCGTAGTTATTGCGAGCGCATAATTTAATTCTCCGAATAAAATTAGCGTAGGGATGAATAAGAATAAAGTAGCGCGTTTAAAGTACCTGAAAAACGGGGATGTCACATTATCCCATGTTGAAAGAATTTTCGTCCCGAAAATTGAGTAAACGCGGTTTAGAATGCAACGCACAAAAATTCAGTTTGTTAGAATGGTACAAGGAAATCCCAGGTTGTCATAGGTCTTTTTTGGGAAGGGCTTGTACTGAAGTGATTTCTTGTAATATTCGTTGCCTCCTCCAAATGGACTTTGATTGCCTGTGGCTTCAGGATTTTTGCATTCTCTCTTGAAATGCCCTTTCTGTTTGCATCTGAAACAAGTGACCTTCGATTTGTCGAAACCTAGCTTGTTGCTTGAATTACCGATATCTCGGCCATTGAGCGCAACAAACTTTGTAACCCTTTGAATGATAGAAGCTAGTGACCACTTGATATCAATCAACTCAAGCTCTTCTTCGCCCACCTGATCGTAGTGTTCCGCGGTCATTTCGGGATTGCCGATCTTTCCAGCTACAAGACTTTCATACGATTCTAGAACAGTGGCGAGAAGTGACATGTGTTGTGTTGCAACTTGCTTAGAAACAACATTGTTTAGATTGACAGCAATGTTCACTTGTACACATTTGGATCAGAATTCGTTTGTTTATTCTGATTTGCTTGACTTTGGTATGAAGCATTTGAACCAGTGCTCGAAAACGAAGAACTCTATGGACTTTGATCATATTGAGGATATGATTGGCTCTGATTCTATGGAGAAGAATTCATGTTTGTACTGAATGCTGCTTGAATCTTTGGGCATGAAATGTTGTCCTACATTCCGGTTTTGTAATACAGACCAACATCTTTAACAATGTTAGCATTCTTCAACTTCGTCTTCGACTTCATGATCTTTAGAAGTTCCATCTCATGGCCTTCGAGTTTGTCGATGAATGTAGATAACTTAAAGAATTCCCAATTCGGACTTTCTTTCACAACCATCAGATAAGTAGTCCACTCTCCGCCAGGTAAAGCATCTGCAAGCTTATCGATGTACTCTGGTTCTGTCTTCACGAGACGTGTCTTCTCATTGGACTTTCAGATGACAGAAATGCTCAATCATCTATTTCATTGTCTCACCCTTCAACATGTTAAAGATATCGAACTCTTTCATGATGAGAGCTTTCTTACTCTTGACCATCTCTGCGCTTCCTTGGTATTTCTTTTGTAGTGATAGCCACAGATCTCTTGCAGTCGTATATTCTGTCAACAGAACCAGAATATCCTCTTTAACAGATTGTTGAATGAGGCTTATCATCTTTTTCTCAGCAATGTATTCATCTTTCCGAATTGTGGAATACTTGAACTTTTCCAGAACTTGCTGATTTTCGTCCAACGGAACCGTATAACCTCTCTCAATCGACACCCAGCCTTGGAAATGCATGGCCTGAACCCAATAGGTAAACTTCTCCTTCCATCCTTCATACTCGTCCATGCTCATTAACTTCGGCGGTTTAACGGGTGTGCCCATCTCGTTGTCTAGATTGACTTGTTGTATGACATTAGCATTAGATGTACCCACTCCGGACATATACGCTCTTGAATATCATCCATCGTGAAAAGCAAGACACGTACGCTGAAAACACGTTAAAACTTTTGAAAAAGTTAGATTTACTACAAGTTCGGTCGAACTTGTAGTTGTCAATGAAGAATTCAGAATTTATTCACAAGTTCGGTCGAACTTGTGATTTGTTTTGAAAATTTCCTGGGTTTGAACTTCGAGCGAACTTGTGATTTGTTTTGAAAATTTCCTGGGTTAGAACTTCGAGCGAACTTGTAGAATGAAATTTATAAGAATCAAGCAAGTTCGGGCGAACTTAGCTAAATTTTCTTGAATTTTATCAAGTTCGGTCGAACTTGATAAAATATAAATGAATTTTAGCAACTTCGAGCGAACATAGCTTAATTTCCTTCAAAAACTCCTCATGTTCGAGCGAACTTGCTAAAAAATCACTCAAAAAGTGACTTTTTAACTCAAGTTCGGTCGAACTTGGCTAACCAGTTCGATGATGATGAGTTTGCAAAAAATGGTTTTTGCAACATTTTGACACCAATTCGTTTGATTTTAGTCTTCAAACTCTCAGGGGTTTATCTATGATGTCATATTCAAAATTGGACAAAATTTGAACGTGAATTCTTCATTTTTGTGAAAAAGTTAAGAAATTAGAAGAATGAAGTAGAATTAGAAGTGTTCTTGTCTTGATATCAATCAAATCAGACTATTCTAGCTCTGATACCACTTGTAGGACCGATCCTCAATGCATAGGAGCCTAGATTTGATCTCTATTGTCCATAATAGCGGAAATATTATGACAAGTTTACCAAATAACAAGAAATAATCAGTTAAACGTCAATTTTATTGATATAACGTCAAGTCTCCAAATTGACAGAGCTTCGCCTCAGAAATGCCAAAGTTACAAATGAGTGAGGCATGCTAGCTATTTATAGATGTTCAAGTTCACCAGTGGGTTAACTAAGTTCGCCCGAACTTGACCTAGTTAAGTTCGGCCGAACTTGACTTTACATGATACACATGAGCGAACTTGACCTTTACAAACATAAATACTTCGTATCGCTAGCCTATTCAACTCTAATCTATACAGACTCGATATAAGACTAAGACATAGACATTCTGCACCAACAAATGTTGACACTTGTTTCTTTGCATGTTTCTTAGGGCGCTAGGAGCGCTAGGTGCACTCACTTTGCATTTGAACAAGACATTTTTATCGAGTCTTTATGAACATTTACCTTTGGATTTTCTTTTGGTTTTGGCGTTTACGTTGGCGCCCGTTAATTTACATTAATGCTTCCGCTAAACTTTGATACTTTGAAAATGACTATGCTTGTTTACATTAACTATTTTTGGAAAACGTTTAAATAAATCATATAGAGTCGTACGACATTGCTAGTGTCTGAGATTCTAGTTTGTTCACACGCCTCGCGGTAAAACTTCGCAAGTGGAAATCTTAGGGTGTGACAGATTGGTATCAGAGCCACTAGCTATAGAGAACCAGGTTTGCATTTAAAGTAGACCTAAAGGATAGCTATTACACGACACTAGTCTTATCTGGCACCGAACTGTGATATCTTGTTATGTGTTATGCTAAAATTGTTCTATATGATATATATTATTATATACGCAGCTCGTAACTAACTCCGCCAACCCGGCAGGCTATGTCATCATCATCATCTGACAGTTCTCAACGATCAAGGCGCCGGGGAAGGCACCCATGGTCGAACCCTCACCACCTTGTGGTGTGGAGACACGCTCAGCTGCCAGGAAAAGACTTGCTCTAGGAGGGGAGTCGTCCTCCCATTTAACCACTGTTGTACCGGTCAACCCGGTCAACTCTTAGAAGTGGGGGATGATCTGCTTTGAGATGTACTGAGAAAGCATCAGGAGCAGCTGGAGAGAATGCAAGAGACTATTGAAGCACATGGATGGCTGATACGTCAGCTGACCGGTAAGACTGAAGAGCTCGAGGAAGAGCAAGTTGAGAGTAAGAGAGTTCGAGGTATTTTAATTATGGACGTTGTGCGGAGCAGTTGAGGGCTGACTGGCTCGAAGATAGAGTCCTCGAGTCCACTTGGAGGATTCGCGAACTGGAGCAGAACCAAGCACCACCAATTCCAGTTCCCGCACCAGCACCGGCCCCTCCAGCGCCGGTAGAAGACGAAGAGGAGGATCCAAAGGAAGACCCGGTGGAGGATCCGGAGGAAGAAGAGCCAGAACAGGACCCGGCTGTTGAAGCTGAAAATGCTGAAGAGGAAGGCGGCAGTGACACTGACAACGGGTGATCAATTTGGCCTAACTCTCGCCATGGTCAGTGATAGACCTGGCAACACAGAGGCAACAACAGTCAACTTCGATCGCGAACTCTTAGGTAACTCTAGGCTCGCTACCTGCATGTTAACATTGAACTTAATTACTAAACAACCTTATTATTCCGGGTTAGGGTAATGGAACTATGTCGTTATCTCGGGATAGGGATAGCGGGGAAACCAACTTTTAAACAGAACATGCGAACTTATAAAACCTGTGAACTCACTCTTCTTTAATGTTGACACTTGTTTCTTTGCATGTTTCTCAGGACGCTAGGAGGGCTAGGTGCACTCACTTTGCATTTGAACAAGGCATTTTTATCGAGTCTTTATGAACATTTACCTTTCGATTTTTTTTTTGTTTTGGCGTTTATGTTGGCACCCGTTACTTTACATTAATGTTTCCGCTAAACTTTGATACATTGAAAATGACTATGGTTGTTTACAATAACTGTTTTTGGAAAACGATTAAATAAATCGTATTGAGTCGTTCGACATTGCTAGTGTCTGAGATTCTGGTTTGTTCACACGCTTCGCGGTAAAACTCCGCAAGTGGACATCTGAGGGTGTGACAAAATGCTCAGATGGTGAATCAAGTGAACATCGATAACGAGATGGGCACATCCGTGAAACTGCCAAAACTCATGTGTATAGATGAGTACGAGGGTTGGAAAGAAAAGTTCACTAACTGGGTGCAGGCTACGTATTTCCACAGTTAGGTTGCAGTCAGACTGGCTACACATGGCCCAGAGATGAGAATGATAATGTTATCGACATCAGAAAGTTCTCTACTATACAAAAGGATGCCTACATTGCCGAGAAGAGAATGATAAGTTTGATCCAACAGTCAGTGAAAGAAGATATATTGGTGCTGCTACCGGAATATAAGACTGCACAGTAATTATGGACATTCTTGAATAACAAATACCAGGGAAATGCAGAAATGGTCAAAAGCAAGAAAGTGTTGATCATGAAGCAATTTGATATATTCACGATGATTAAGAAACAATGAAACGGATGATCGAAAGGTTTTGTCATCTAAAAGTGATAATAAGGAGACACGGGCTTGAGAAAAAGGAAGAAGAATACATAGATAAACTGGCTAACGTACTGCCTGAAGGAGATTGGACGACATATCTCATGCTTCTTAAAGAAAGTCCGAGCTGGCAGTTCTTTAAACTATCCACGTTCATTGATAAACTGGAGGGTCATGAGATGGAGTTGTTAAAGATAGCCAAGTCAAAAAATGCAAATGTGACTAAAGATGTATGGCTGTACTACAAATCAGGAACTCAAGATAATATCACTAGCCCGAAGATCCAAACTGCTTTTAGCGCGAATCTGAATTCTTCAAATCATTCGCCACAAAGTCAAGCTCAATCATATCCAAAATATGATCAGAGTCCTCAGAGTTTATCATTTTCAAGCACAGGGTCAAGTTCTTCGTATCAGAATCAAACAAATCAGAATAATCAATCAACCTCGGATCCAAATGTTTTTAAATGCAACATTGCTGTCAATTTAAACAACATTGTTTCTGAACAAGTTTCCAAACAACACATGGCACTTCGTGCCACAGTGTTGGAATCATATGAAAGTTTGGTGGCTGGAAAGATTGGTAATCCGGAGATGACCGCCAAAGGCTATGATAAAGTAGATGAAGAAGAGCTTGAGCTGATGGACATCAAGTGGTCATTAGCATCAATAATCCTGAGGGTTACTAAGTTTGTTACTCTAACCGGCAAAGATATCGAGAAGTCAAGCAACAAATTGGGATTCGACAAAACAAAGGTTACTTGCTTCAAATGCCGACAAAAAGGGCACTTCAAAAGAGAATGCAAGAATCCTGAAGCAACTGGTAATCAAAATCCATTTGGAGATGGTTGTGAATACTAAAAGAAGTCACTACAATACAAGCCTTTCCCAAAGAAGACTCATGTCGAAATCCCTTAGAAACCATCCAACACTACAGAAAAGGCAATGGTTGCTTGGAATGAAGATGACGGTTTTGACTAGAATTCTTATATTGCCAAAAAGACCGGAGTTGCTCTAATGGCTGAGATCGTAGAAGATACATCTGCTGAATATGCAGCCATGGAGAACGCAACGGTAGAAGAGTATATGCAACAAGCTAAGGAACAGGAAATTTATCACCTCATAAAGGTGCAGAGTATCCTTTCTTCTAATATGACTACTAGTTTTGCAGGTTGTTTTCGAGATACAACAACTTCGGAGCATGTTGCTAAGGAAAAGCCCGTGGTTGAGGAAGTTATTAATGTAACCAAAGAAATGAAAGAAGAAAACCTCACATAGATTGCCAATAAAGCTATGATTGCAAATCTAACGAAGGTAGGTACAGAGGTAAAGGTATAAATTGTTGAGGTAGAAAAACCATGTACTAAATGTGCTGAAGCGTGTGTTCAATGTGTTGAAAAGTCTCAGATCATAAGCGAACTAAATGTGCATGATAATAATTTCAAATACGATTATCGCACAATGAAGGAGGCTTACGAAAAAATGAAAGATGATTACAACAACTTGGATAATAATAACATTGAACAGCACGACACAGTAAGAATGTTAAAAGCTACATTAATGGAAAAACAAAAAGCTATTAACGTTTACATTAACAACATTGCTGAAGTATAACAAGAGCTTCAAGACATGAAAATCGAAACCGAAAGGGTTCGACAGCTTCTGAAAAGCTATACCACAAATTTCTACGTCATTGATCACATTCTTCCAACTATTCAGTCGGAAGAAAATGTTCAGAAAGCCAAAGGTAAGAAACGTGGAGATTATAGCAATGTTCCACCACCCCTATGCGAAAAGTATTATCACAAAAAGGCTGAGGGGATGGAAAAGGCACTCAACATTGAACTTTTAACTGAAAAGAAAAACGAGTTGCCTGAGAACATTGATATAACCTACACGAGTGATGATGGTGAAGCAGTGGTTAAGAATGTTGTTGAAAATGTTCTGAATGATTCTGATGATGGCAGCTTTGAAAGCGCCAACTCGAGTTCGAACAATTCTGATTCACAATCTGAAGATGACGATACATCATCGGAAGATAGCTTAAGTGATGATCCTAACGTTGTCATGTACAAAGTTAAGGATTCTGATAGACTATACTTCGACGATAACTTTCCGATTCGGAATGTGAAGGATTTGTGAGCGAACTTACCTGCAACTCACACCCTCTGAGCGAACTTACTGACTTGTGAGAGATTTGTGATTTTGGCAATTTGATAATGTTATTCTGCTTGATTTTCGTTTGTTTTTAGTAATTGGCATACTAATAACAATGGCCGAGGTATAATTTCTATGATTGATCCATGAATTGAACTAAATGAGATGAACTTAGATCTGAAACTTAAAATCGGATACTTCTAAGTGTTGTTGGACAAAATTGATCTTAAAATCATAATCTACATATAAAATCGACCGTGTAAACATTTTTTATTGGATTGAAATGGTTATTTGATCGTTTAACAGGTTTGGCTTTGAAAGACACGACAACTTCGGCCGAACTTGTTGTCAAGTTCGACCGAACTTGTATAACAAAACTAAATAAACAGAACTAAGTCATGTTCGACCGAACTTCCAAAATGATTTTGATAAATCGAATGTATGTTAACCCGAACTTGACTATGAAAATTTGAATGATGTTGATATAAGTTCGCCCGAACTTATTAAGAAAAAAATGTGAACATGTATTCATACATGTTCGGGCGAACTTGTTAAAAACAGAATGTTTAACACATAATCAAGTTCGCCCGAACTTGATAAAAGTGTTAGAAAATTTTGTGAAATTTTTCTCGAAAAGCGTGCTGATTGTTTTGCGTCGTTTTTCAGGTTCAAGAACCAGAGTGTATAATTTCTGTTAGTTTTCAAAGATGCACAACATATTTGTTACGCTCGATAAGTCGATCTGTCCATCGCTAAAGGAATACGAGAGTATATTGAATTCGTATTCACCGAGCGATCACAGAGCGTACAGTTTTGTATAGATCACACACCTTTCACTTCTGGATGAACGCAAGCTTAAGTGATGATCAGCAGACAATTACTTCAACTGTGCAAGTCGGCAATGAAGTCAAACCGATTACCATAACGGAAGAAGATATACACAGAGTATTATAATTAAACGATAAAGAAGACGATCCAATTTATTTTGATGAAAAGATGGTTCGTGGCTATTTCTTTAGAATGGGCTACAAGGGAAGTGTGAAAAAACCAACATTGAAGAAAGGGGAGGTGCGAAATCCCTACAAGCTTCTGATGCATGCTATAATTCATACATTCAGCCATCGCAAGGCGGATTTGATGATGTTCAAGTCTATTTAGCTTGCATGGCAACGAAACTTATTCTGAAAAAGTCGTTCAACTTCTCGAAGTTAGTTTTTACTCACATGTCCAAGAATATGAGGATTCAAGACTATGTCTCTATCCGTGGTTTGTGCAAATGTTGATTGATGAAAGTACACAAATATAGCACGGGATCCGAATGATGTGCTTTATCTAGTTCATCTTGATGAGAAAACAGTGAAGAAGCTAATAAAGTTTCAGAAACAAGCTTCAGCTCCTGTTGCAAAACCAGTTTTCGAAGCTATTAAAGATGCTAACTACATTGCGCCGCCAGACAATAATTGGAGAAAAGATGGTAGTGACGATGAGAAAGAGCTTAACGCTGAGATAGAATGGTTTAAGGAATTTAAACCAAAAGCAAGAAGCGAGTGGTTCTTAAAGGCAGAAGCTGATAAGCCTAAGAAGAAACGAGCTGCAAAGAAAATTGAAACTATGCTTGTAGACGAAGATGAACCAGAGAATGTGCAAACAGAAGCAGGTTCAAGTGCTGCAGTAGTTGTTGAGAGTCAAGAAACAGTGAAAACGACTCAAGAAGATGTTATTTCTACTACTTCTGAAAACGAAGATGATTCTGATAAAGAAATTCCAGTTAAAGAACTAGAGAAATCAGAGGCTGAGATTAGAGCCGAGAAAGAAAGAGAGGTGGATGCTGATTTCGATCCGAATCAGGAAAAAGAGTCTAATGAGGAAAGACCCAAGAAAAAATCTAAACGTGTTAAGTCTACAACTGTTTGGTCGACAAAGACAGAAAATCAAAGAAAGAGCAAAAAACAGTTAGCAAAAGGTACAAAAGATCGTTGAAAAGCGCAGAAGTGACACAAGAACCTTCTGGTCGCACAGGAAAAAAGGAGTAACACAAGAACCTCCTACACAAGAACCTCCTGTTGTTGATAGCTGGACGTCCAGGAGTCACACAAGAACCTCCTGTGATTGTTGCATCGTAAGCTGAAAGGCCAAGAGCTACACAAGAACCTCCTGTGATTATTCAATCGCTTGTTGCTCCAATGACTTCTGTTCCTGATAGTTCTACACCAAAGAAGTATACTCCAAAGGCTACGACTCCAAAGTCAACACCAAAAACTCCAAGAGGGCCTAATATTTTTGGTGATATGCATAGCGATCCGATAAGTCGGCAGGATTTAAATGATTTCTTTCTGGAGACTAACTTTGAACTTCTGAAAAAGCGTGTCAAGGCATTAGAAGACAAAGTGGCACAAATGAAGTTGAAAAAGCAGAGCTTATTCAGAAGATGAATCAAAGTGTGGTTGAGAAAGAAATATTTGACGACAAGTGAAGGTGTTAGAGAATGAGCGTGAGTACTTTAAAGCATTGATCGAAAGTTTGCAGGATGCAAATGAAAAAATGCAAACTGAGATAGCTGATCTGAAGTCTATCCAAGCCCTAAATGATCGAAGATTCTCCAGGATGCAGAAAGTGTTATCTAATGCACTGGGTATCGACTTCATCAAAGAATATGATCGTTTAGATCAACAGGAAGCTAAAGAACGCTTGGAGAAAGAATTAGCTGCGAGCAGTAAAGGAAAGAATGTTGAAGGTGAAGCACCTACTTCTTCTGTAGCTGAAGAGAAGTCTATTGATGATGTGATTCTAGCTTCTGAGTCTGATATTCTAAAGGTTGACGAATCTGTCTAGCCTTCTGATCCTATCACTGCTTCTGAAGAAAAAGACGATGAAGAAGTTGAGAAAGATGATAAAGAGGATGAAGAGGAAGGAGGTTATGAGGATTGGAATGTTGGTTATGATGACGATGATTATGATCAAGGTAGTACTGGCATTAAAGTTACTGAAGCTAAAGTCGCTGATGACTTTGATTTTTCTGATCTTATGAATGATGAGTCGAATAAGAGGGAAGATAAAGTTGAGGGGGAGTCAGGGAAGACAGGGCCTTCAGATGATATAGATTTGTCAGTTGTTGATCGATCTGCAAAGCTAATTGCTACAGTACCCACAAAGCCGTTAATGTTGATGTTGGAACATAATGCGGAAGAAGGTGAGTACGTTCACAATTACTCAAAAGAAGATTTGGCGAGATTGGTTGAAGTTGAAATTGAAAATTTAGAATTCGATTTTGAGGATGTTTTGAATGTTAATACTTTCGAGCTGAATGATTATTAGTATACTAGAATATTTGAGGCTGATGAGTATAACAGGGTGATCGTAGAGGATTTTTCTTCTAATGATGAAATGGATCATACTGCGAAGTACGTCGGTCCTAATTCTAAAAGTTTTCCTACTTTCGAGGAGATGTACAAGCAACTTGATGAAGACATTATTAAAGAAAAGATTGAAGAGTCTCTACGAGAGGGTAAAGTTCCTAAACCCATGGTGAATGAGGAAATGGCTCAAGCAAAGAAGTCCTGGTTTAAAGAGATGCCTCGCGAATGTAAGTTTCAACGTCCTCTAGAATTCTTTACTAGAGACAAATATGTTTCTTTGGGGATATTTTGAGTTGGGGTTGGTTCAAAGAGCTGAATGTTTATGCAATCAAAAGGGAATTTGGAGTGCAATACTTCAAGTATCTTTCTGATTTCAAGACTTTACCTTACTGGGATGTGGAAGAGTTGGTATAGACTGTGAATGTTACATATCACATGAAGTATAATGATCAGTTATTGTGGAAAATGATCAAGTATGAAGCAGTGAAAGGATTCAACAACTGGAAGCCTTTTATTCCTGGCCGCTGAATCAAAACAAACAAGAAAACGGGGGAAAAGGACATAACGTTGATCATGAAACATCCAAGAGCCATGAGGAATATGCTGCTAATGCCGATTAAACAAGACTTCTATCCTTTGTTCAAGTGGTGGCAAATAGATTCAGCTACTTGTGAAGCAGTTATTGTTCTGAAGTTTGAAGAACATTTGGATATAACAAAGGAAAGGGTCGAAGTGATGGGTCATTAGGGCATGAGAGGTTTATGGAGGACGATAAGGATTCTAGATCCTATATGGCTTGTGAACTGCTCGAGAGAAGACATCAAAACCTTGTTCTATAGCAAGGTTGTTTTTAAGAATGAGAAAATATGCAAGCGATGGAGTTTCAGAGAGTTGTAAATGTTTGTTATGCACGCGAAGTCAATTCTTGAAAGATGTGGCAAACAAAGTGGAGAGATTTAGAAAGGGTTGAGTTTTTAAAGGAGGAGAAGCGTCTTGAAGCGATTCCTGAAAGAACTAGGAAAGCAAGTGTTAAAAGATTTCAGCATTTGAACAAAGTGCCTCCTACAGATCAGACGTCGAATCCGAAACAAGAACGACGAAGGAAGCAGTACAAGAACATCTTCGGTCGTGTGCGTTAACGTTTATATGAAGACAGAGTTTTAAAGAGTGATACAAGACGAAGACTATATCCAAGTGGGAGTCTGTTGGTGCATAATGTCTATGTCTTAGTCCTATATCGAGTTGAGCTGAATAGGCTAGGTATATGAAGTATTTATGTATAGTTTAGCCAAGTTCGCCCATGCTATGACATATGCAGACAAGTCCGGCCGAACTTGTAGTAGCACGTTCGGGCGAACTTGAGTCCTCCAGGGCGAACTTGCAATAGTATAAATACCTAGCTAGGCTCATTCATTTGTAACTTTGGTATTTTGGAGGCGAAGCTCTGTCAGTTTGTAATCTCAACGTTTAATCAATGAAACTGATGATTAACTGAATAATTCTTGTCTATTGGTAAACACGATGTAATATTTCCGCTATTATGGACGCTAGATATCAATTTTAGGTTCCTTAGCATCGAGGTTCGGTCCTACAGAAAGTGAGGTCGAACGGGATTTGCTTGGGTTTGGACAGGGTTCAGAGCAGCTTGGTTTGGAACAGATCGACAAACGTTGGCCAAGTGGACAAATCTTCCACAAGTAGTACATTGACGACATGGTTGATGAACTTGGTGGTGACCGTTGTACCGATTGCACATCGGTGCGGTACCAGCATATGGCTTCCTCACAGGAGGTTGAGCTGTTTGGTTTTGGGGTGCTTGATTGGGTTGAGCAGCTGGAGCGGGTTGTGTAGTAACAACAAAGTTCTGAGAAGCCTTACGCTTCTTTGATCGTTGGAAGGCACGGCTTTGTTTCCCTTTTGTTTCTCTTGAGTGGTTTTGGTGGATGATTTCTTATCGCATTTGTGATGAAGGTTACCCGTTTTGACCTAAGACTCGGTCAAAGTTGCAGCTAGCTCAATGGCCTGTTGGACAGTGGTTGGGTTACTTCCGGTAACGATGTCCTGAACAGGATCAGGCAATCCATCGATATACTTCTCGATCGCCTTATCCAAAGGCGTTACCATCAAAGGACAGAGTACACATAACTCCTCGTACCGGTCAGTATACACACGATGTTCACCACTATCCTGTTTAAAATCATGAAATGCGTTTTCTAGCGCCCTCTGCTACGAGGACATAATTTCTTCATCATTAGTGCCCTAAGCTCTTCCCATGTTTGAGCTAAAGCCACTTCGGCACCTCTACCTCTCATAATACCCTTCCACCATGTAAGAGCTCTCTTTTTGAATACGCTCAACGCAAACTCAACTTTTTGCTCATTCAGGCATTGCACATGATGAAAAGTACTTTCGAGGCTTTCGAACCATTGCAAAAGCCCATTGGCTCCCTCAGACCCAGAAAACGATAGTGGTTTAGCCGAACAAAATTGTTTATAGTTGCACAGAGCTGGTGCATTGTTATTGTTGTTCGGTTGATTGAGTTGGGTTAAAAGGTTTGGGAGTACAGCAGCTATTTGCTGAGAGATAATGGCTGCCATTTCGGCATTTTGAGTTGTATCACGTCTAGGAGACATTCTAAAAGAAAACATGGAGGAAGATAAGTGAGAAAATTAAGAGAGGTGTTGAAAATATCGACGATATAAGGATGGTGGTCATTGGTTCGTTTCTCAAAACAAACAAACGACTCACGGTGACTAATCAAAGTAAATGGGTCTTTATAATGTATCGTGAAGACATGCTTTAGCCTATACGTGGACACTCACCCGAAGAGTTCCCAGGTAAGAGTGACTGGTCCGATTAAGTGGATTTGTATGAACACTCTTAACCATGGACAGAAAACTCAGGGTACAGGCACCCACCCTTCTAGATTACATGTGTTCACATTAATAAAACCCCAATATTGACGAGATTTGAAAACTTTGAAGGCATAAAGCCCAAAATTGATTCATCTAAGAATAGATGTTTTTCATTGTAAACAGTTTTCGAAAAGAGATTTTGTAACTTCTGTATTGTTTTTGCTAACCACCTAAGAATAGGTGATAGTATTGTATTTTATGAATCTAAACGCAAGTAAACTCGCGTTAGGGTCCTTAGAAGGTTATAGTCTAGGTCAAAGAATTACTAATAACCTTATTCCCTATAACCAGTGCTCTGATACCAATCTGTAACACCCCGACAGCATAAAAACAACAAACCGTAGCGGAAACGTCAGGGAGTCACGTTAACAAATTGTTTCAACAGCACGTGGTAATTAAGTTATGTTTTATTGAACATTGAAATTTCATAGTTACATTGTCTTGGAAACTAAACAAACTAAATAAACTATTTTCTTTCATATTTTAAGGCACTAAGTCCGCGTTCGATCCTAAGTGAGCATGCATCAACATTAAGCATTGTTCCTAGAAACATATGTGAAAACGAGTCAGCAAAAATATGCCGGCAAGTACATAGGTTTTGTGAGGGTGTACAATTCATGGCCTTGAATATGTATTTGCAATACCTCGTTAGACTACTAGAGTCGTTAATTGAAAACCGTGTTATCAAAAGGTATTTGGTATTGCATGGATAACTAACCAACTAAAACAAGTTAGTTATTGTTTATAAAAGACTTGTAGCCATGAATCTTGACCAAAACATTTGTTTTGTAAATTCGAGTAGTAAATCGTCTTGAAGAAACTTTGTATGGTTTATATCTTTAATTGAAAATCGTTGCGTGTCATTGTTTGAAAACCTTTGTTCCAAGTGATGCAAGTAACGCCACGAATGTAATATGATAAAAGCACTTATATATAGGAAGTACCAGTGGCGTATCCACCATGCTTTTATCACATTACACACGTACCGTTATCTAAATCACTTACCATAAAACAATCATCCATTGTTCGTGTCATAACCATTCGTCCATTGTTCGTGTCATAAACCAATTGTTCATCGTCCTTGTTTTAATTGTGAAAACTGTTGGTCCTTTTGGTGAATACATTCAAACCTGTGTTGACTCGTCTATACCACCAAAGGGTATCTTTAAATTGCAATAACAAACCACCAAAGGGTTTGTTAAAGTAAACATTTTTGGTCGTTCCCCAAACTTCCTCACAAACACCGGGAACCTTGGTAACGGGATTGTCAGTCCTACGGTACCATAACTTACTACTAGTTGGCATGGCCAAAGCTAATGAATGTTATCCGTGTCATGTATATAACGCACCAGCAAGTTCGTTCACAATATTGAAATCGTTGTGTTTATATAAACCATATCATTTGTACTTTGAAAACTTGAAAACAGTTTAGCACATATGAATCACCCCAAAATATTTGAAAACGTAAAAGAGGGGAGCTATGTATTCACTTGGGGTTGCAAAATAATCCTTGAATCAAAGATTAAACAAGCTCAAATGTTCGAGAAATCAAACGTGTCCTAAAATCGGATAACTATGTAAATATCGGGACTTTAATCGGCGGATCAGATAGAATGAGGTCTTGTAAACCAAATGAGTGTTGGAACTCATATGAAATGGTTTAAAAAAGTTAACATTCTGAGTTTGAAAGATTCCTAAGTGCTTTTGACCCGTTATGACAACGTGCCATTTACGTAGAAACGTGTTCGGATGGTTAGATATGTGTTATGATAAGTCTAATATGCCAAAATAAGTTTAATATAGTTCCAACATTAGTTTATATGCCAAAACATTGGTCACATACGTTTAAAGTTGATTTATGCGCAAAAAGGGCATTTTGGTCATTTAAAAAAGCATAACTAGCGAGTTATCATCATACTAACCAAACGACGTGACCATAAGGTATAACCTCAGAGGGTTATTCCCTATACAACTATGGTCACAAATATGTGTTTGGTCAGATCCTGAGATTGACCAAACGGGTCGGATTCGAAAGTCAAAGCGGTGATCAAGACCGCTCGACTTACGACCCTAAATAAGCAATAAACTAAAAGTGACGAGTTAAACATGTTAAAACATGTTTAACTAAGTTAGAAAACTGATTTGATATCAAAACAAAGTGTTTTGATACCTAAAAATGTTTCGGTCGTAAAATGCACATAATGCGCACTTTTGACCGAAACTTTGACTCATCACTTTGACTAGTAACGTGGTAAATCAGTTGATATGATCGCTAGGGATCATAACCATCGTGATTACGATCACGTTGTAAAGTTCAATTGAACTTTGTTTTGACCAATTAATGGTCAAAGCCGAAAGTCAAATACTGTTTAACTTTTAGCTTGAAATAGCTAAAAGCAATGAAAAAGACTAAGGATGAGATCTTACTTGTGTTTAGGAACACCCAAGATCTCAGAGAACTCAGTAGGTGGCCTCCAAAAGGATGGAAGCAAGCTCCAAGAGAATGGGAGGAAGAAGATGGAAATGAGTAAAGAGAAATGGTGAAGATCAAGCCTATTTATACTAATCTTGGAGCTCCCAAATCATGCCGAGTGTTGATCCAGGGGTTAAGGCATGGATTAGTGTCCCTCCAGGTGTCGTATACAGGTTAAAGGTGGTATGGATCGCGACTTGGTGGCCAAGGAAGTTAACAAGAAGCTACTAGCTTTATTATAAGAAGCTTGTGAGCTGGGGACCCCTTACGGAGCGTATGTGGTTTTGCCTTACGGTCCGTAAGGCCCTTGTAGGGGCAGAAGTTTTAAAAATTGGCAGAAATGGCCCCTGAACTTGTTTTCATCGTGTTTTAGCACTTTTAACACTCGTTAACCCCAGTTTTAAGCTCCATAAGGATGAATAAACATAGGGAACTTGAAATATGTTCAAAAATGTCCCGGGTGTAGGTTCGTTCGGTCGTACGGTTGCGGTTTTCGGTTAATTACGACGGGAATCGTAACGAACGCGCAGATGACCATAAATGCGTAACGAATGATATTTTTGCATTCCAATCATTAAAATTCCTGATTTTAAGGATTACAAAATTTTTGGATGTGCGTACATGTTCCGGATAACGATATACGCGAATCGGCATAGTTTCGTAGAATTTGCAAAATAGCCCCTGAAGTTGTAAAACCATGCCGTTGCCATACCTTAGCCCTCGAAACTTATTTCTAAGTTATGTAAAGGGTATTTAGGGTATGTTTAGCTTATTTCATTATTCCAGAGTGTAAATCGCGTTAAACTGATTACGTTTGCGTAATAAATTTGCGATGAAGTTGTTAAGAGTTCGGAATCGTGCAAGAATCGAGTACGTGCACTTGTCATGATAAAATACAAATTTCCTAAATAAAACACAAAAATTCCATTGATCGATAATTCGTTCGGAATGGTTACACGATCGGATCATCACAAATGTCACATCAAACCTCACTATTACAAGATGAACAAATTGAATTGAACCTAAACCGGTAACTTATTTCATTCAAAACATCTATATTAGTAACATCTCAATAGAAAAAGATCTTTATGTTAACATAATGCTTAACTATGTTCGAAAGATTAGGTCTTGGTGATTTTATTCCGATCAAAATTCCAACTCTTGTCTAATCGAAAAACTAAACACACTACAAGAGTGATTGAAGATTTATCATTCAAACAAACCAAACGATTGTGCCAACCGACTTTGTCATCTTAGATGATGCTCCACTCATGTTGGGACAACCTTTCAATAAAACCCATCAATCTTTGCTCAAACAACAACATCGTAATCTTCCCACTAAACTTGCCCAAATTTTAGTATAAATAAATCAATGAAATATCCAATCGACAATGACGACCCCTTATTGGAGGATGAAGTTGAGCCACCCGGTACAGAGGAACAAAATGACCTATTCATTGAAGAGGAAGTTGCTATCGTTTCGGCCATCGACCGCGATGACGAACCAAAGTCTAAGCCATCTATAGAAGACCCACCTTCTCTAGAACTCAAAGAACTTCCGAAGGGCTTAGAATACGCATTCTTATATAACAAAGGTAAACTTCTCATCATCATTTCCTCGTATCTCACTTCTAAAGAAAAAAAATTACTTAATTTTCTAAAAAAGACATAAAACAGAAATTGCATGGAAACTAATGGACATCAAAAGAATTATTCCTTCCATGCACACAAACAAAATTCTAATGGAAGATGACTACAAAGCGGTAATCCAACCACAAAGAATGGTTAATCCCAACGTACAAGAAGTAGTAAAAACTGAAGTCATCAAACTCTTAGACGCCAGACTAATCAACCCCATTTCCGATAGTCGATGGATAAGTCCCGTCCAAGTAGTAACGGGAAAACGTGGAATGACGGTTATAACCAACAAAAAGAACGAGCTCATACCAACAAGAATCGTCACCGGATGGAGAGTTTGCATCCACTATAGGAGACTCAATGAAGCTACAAGAAAAGACCATTTTCCTTTACCCTTTATTAATCAAATGTTAAAGCGATTATCCGGTCACAACTTCTATTGTTTTCTAGATGGATTCTCGGGGTACTTCCAAATTCCTATCGCACTAAAAGACCAAGAGAAAACCACTTTCACTTCATATCGACGCATGCCATTTGATCCTTGCAATGCACCTACAATATTCCAATGAAGCATGGTAGCCATTTTCCTGTATATAATAGAAAAAAACCATGAAAGTTTTCATGGACGATTTCTCTATCTTCGGTGATTCACTCGACCAATGACTGGATACCCTTGAACGAATGCTATCTAGATGTGAGGGGACTAACCTCGCCCTTAATGGGGAAAAGTGCCATTTTATGGTCACAGGGGAGAATAGTACTCGGTCACAAAATCTCCAACGCAGGAATGGAAGTCGATTGTTCAAAAATCGATACTATTTCCTGACTACCTCCTCCATCATCTGTTCGAAATTTCCTAGAACATGCCGGTTTCTACAGACAATTTATCAAAGACTTTTGCACAATCTCTCGACCCCTAACTAAGCTACTTGAAAAAGAAGCCACATTCATCTTTGACAAATATTGTAGGACATCATTTCTTACCCTTAAAGATCTGCTAGTCAAAGCACCAATCATGATTGCCCAGTCTGGAGACTGCCATTTGAAATCACGTGCGATGCAAGCGATTTTACTGTTGGAGCAGACTTGGGACAAAGAAAGGAAAAATACTTCCATCCCATATATTACGCTAGCAAAACTCTTAATGACGCTCAAGAAAATTCACAACCACTGAAAAACAGTTACTAGCTGTAGTGTTTGCATTTGATAAATTTCGTTCGTATCTTGTGCTCTCCAAAACTATAGTCTACAAAGACCATGCTTCCATCTGATACCTTTTAAAAAAAACAAGATGCGAAAGCACGTCTCATCAGATGGATTCTTTTCCTTCAAGAATTCGACATAGAAGTAAAAGACAAAAGAGGAGCAGAAAACACTGTTGCTGATCACTTGTCTCTACTAGAAGACCCTACTCTGGATGAAACTCGAGAAGAACTCATCAATAAAAAATTCCCCACATAATCCTTAGAAATGGTAAAATACAAAGAAGAACAGTGGCATGCAGATTATGCTAACTACTTAGCTAGTGGCACTATCGTCATAGGGTTGTCATTTCATCAACGAAATAAATTCTTCGCTGACGTAAAAAACTATTTTTAGGAAGACCATTGAAGAAACACCAAACCGAGATTGATCGAACTCAATCTAGATCTGAGATATGGTTTCTGCATAAAGGGATTAATCTCTTGTTTGATCGTCGCCGGATATCGTTTCACCTAAAATCACTACGAAACAGACAACGCCATCAACCTCGCCACGGGGAGAATGGGGGTTCTCTCCGTGACCACCCTCCAGCGTGAGAATAAGTACAGTGATTGGAGAAGATTAAGTGAGAGTGAAAGTATATGTGAGTGAATGCATAACTTGTACCTCAACTCTTCTATTTAAAGTCGATGGTTTGAGCGCCAAAATGTAACGTAGAGATAACAGAATCTTTCCTTCTGTTAGTGGTTACATCTCCTGTAACAAACTGACCACGTAAAGACAACAAACCGTGGCGGAAACGTTGGGGAGTCACGTTAACAGATTGTTACACAACCATGGCATTTAAAGTTTTGGTATTATTGCATTAATATTGTTTACATTGTCTTGGGAATTAAACGGAAACATAACATAATTAAATTGTCTTTCTTGTTTTATCGTTACTAAGGCCCGTCCATTCCTACGTGATCCATGAATTATAATTCGTCGCACCTAAGCTCCTGAAAAACATATGTGAAAACAAGTCAGCATAAAATTGCCGGCGAGTACATAGGTGTTGTGAGTATGTCAAATTCCTAGACTTGTATATGTATGGCAATACCTCGTAGGACTACTAGAGTCGTTAATTGAAAACCTTATATCAAAAGTGTTTGATATTGCAATATTATTAACCAAATAAAACAAGTTGGTTAAAGTTTATAAAAATCTTGTAGCCATGAATCTTGACCAAAACATTTCTTTTGTAAAACCGAGTAGTAAATCGATTTTACAGAAAACTTCGTATGGTTTATATCTTTAACTGAATCATGGCGTGTCATTGTTCAAAATCATTTGTTCAAGTGATTAAAATAAGGCCACGGTATGCAATAAATAAAAGCACTTATATATAGGAAGTACCAACGGCATATTCGCCATGCTTTTATTATATTACACCCGTCACATTATCTAAATCACCTATCGTAAACCAATCATTCAATCGTCCTTGTTATAACCCAATCGTTCAATCGTCCTTGTTATAAACCAATCGTTCAATCGTCCTTGTTATAAACCAATTGTTCAATCGTCCTTGTTATAACCAATTGTTCAATCGTCCTTGTTATAAACCAATCGTTCAATCGTCCTTATTATGGACCAATCGTTCAATCGTCCTTGTTTTTAATTATGAAAACTTTTGATCGTTTCGTGAATACATTCAAACCTTTGTTGACTCTCCAAGACCACCAAAGGGTCTCTCATCGTATAACAAACCACCAAAGGGTTTGTTACAAATACAGTTTCGGTCGCTTCCCAAACTTCCACACAAACATTGGTAATGTTGGTAATGGGATTGTCAGTCCTAGGTACTATTATGGGCGAAACTATGAGCCCATATCCTGGATTATATCTTGAAATATTAATACTTGTTTACGATCATGATACCCGATCAGGAAATTGGTAACATCCTGGTGCAGTATCCTGGTAATTACTAACGATATGCTTACAGATCACGGATGCAGGGTTGTAACGATAACAAGGACTCATTCTCCTGAAGACTCGCTCCATTCGGTTGAGAAGTGAATGTTGTAGCTGGAAGACTAAGTCTCTAACGTTTCAAAAGGAATATTCCGGAGGACCCCAAGTTTTTTGGATAATTATTAATTATGTTTACTATAAATAGGAGTGTACGGATCGATAGATACACTCACAACTTCACCTACTTTTTCACTCTCTTTGCAGCTACGATCATTCGCAATCACATTCACTGACACTTACAATCAGAAATCATTGTAACACTTAGCTGATACGTATATTATCCTGCACTGTATCCTGATTTTCAAGCAATAAGAAGAACAAGGCAACGGACGATTGATCAAGGGCTTTCCTCGTATATCCTGTGTCCACTTTTACTTTTACAGCTCATTGTTTGATCATTGATATAGTTTCATATCCTGAGGCTATATCCTGAAACTATTTTTATAAGAAAATAAACCAACATATTTTTCACAGGTATTACTAGCACACTACCTCACAAAACTAATTTGATCACTAAATTGCTTCGGTAATTTTTGACCAAAATAATTTGGCACCCACCGTGGGGCAAGTAGTGCTATTTCTAATTACAGCTTTCTTACAACCATTACTTGGCTTTTTATTTTGAAAACTTTTTTCACGACTATTTTAGATGGCTTCGAAATAAAACATGAGCTCTTCCTCCACACCTGCTACAACCTCTGCTACAACTGGTTATGTGCTTCCACCACCCCCATCCCGAGACACTCTGCCTACTCAGAAAGTCTACAGATCTGGTGTCCCATGGAGAACTCCTATTATCGCTTCTAATGATGAAATTTTAGCTTTGTTTGGTAATATACAAGATAAGATGAAGCAACAGTAGGAAATGAACCTGATGATGATGAGAAAAATACAACTCTTGAAGTCCAACTCCAGGAGACATGTTGAGGATGTTGTCACTCCCTTGTAGCCCAGGAATCTGAACTTTAGTTCACCGGTGTATACTAAGGATAATCAGGGCAATGTCGTACCAAGCCGTTCCCAGAGCGATGTTCCTGAAATACCCTCATCAGCCAGAATATCGACTGTGTGGGGCCCAGGATACGCTCCAGGATATGGCCAGAATCAACAAACTGGTAACTTATCTAATAATGTTAATACTCTTGCTACTAACAATATTGGATCTTCGCAAGATACAAGTGCAACATTGGCATTATCTAGAGAACTCTAGAAACTAAAGGATATGATATCAAGTGTGCCTCGGGTAGTTCAACCAATACCGAAAGTATCCCAGGAGAGTCACAATATATCCCGCTTTGCTTGCCATATTTGTGATGCTGAAATTCCCAAGAGATTCCAAACTCCCAACATGAAGATTTATGATGGGACAACGGATCCTGAAGAGCATAATTGCCTAGTATAGGGAGAGGATGGAAGTGAATCCTATCCCCCCGGACCCTAAAGAAGCATGTCTCTGCAAGGGCTTCGGCTCTACTCTGACAGGATTGGCCTTGAAGTGGCTCTTAAGCGTTCCACCTCATTTGCTCATTTGCTTAATTTATTTAACAGTCAATCTTCTTGTACTAGAAGCTCTGAAAAACTAATACGTGACCTCTACAGGATAACACAGGGACCTCAAGAATCCCTTAGGGATTATGTGAACAAATTTAGTAGGGAATCCTTAGATATCCCACATCTTGATGTTGCTACAGCTGTACAAGCATTCAAGATTGGATTACAATAGTGTTCTCCATTTTATCAGGATCTTGTGATGAATCCTTGCAGGAACTTGGATGAAGCTTGAAACAGGGCTCTAAGATATATCAGACTAGAAGATGACAAGAAAATGCAAGAAAGGATGAATTCATCCTCAACAAACAGGAAATCAGAATCTTCGTACAAACCGTACCGCTCTAAGCCGTATGGAATAAACGACAGCAAGAAAGTGAATATTGTTGAGGATCAAGATGGCGAAGAATATCCTGAGTTATCTGAATACATTTTTTTCTGTTAATACTCCTGAACTAATATATGCCATGCAGGGTTTAGGAGATAAATCAAGGTGGCTAAGGAGAACCAACTGTGACATTTGTGGTGATCCGATCGTGTATCAATTCCGGACGAATTATCAATCAATGAAATTTTTGTGTTTTATTTTCGAGATTTGTATTTTTATCATGACAATTGCACGTACTCGATTCTTGCATGATTCCGAACTCTTAAACGACTTTTGGAAGTGAAATCGTAAACTATTATGCAAACGTAATCAGTTTAACGACCGACGTACACTCCGGAACACCGACATAAGCTAAATATACCCTAAATACCCTTTACATAACATAGAAATAAGTTTTAAAGGCTTCAGTATGGCAAAAACATGCTTATGCAACTTCAGGGGCTATTTTGCAAACTCTGCGAAACTATGCCAAATCACGTATCTCCTACTCCGGAACATATACGCACATCCAAAAATTCTTTTAATCATTAAAATCTAGTATTTTAATGATTGGAATGAAAAAATATCAATCGTTACGCGTTTCCAGTCATTTGCGCGTTCGTTACGATTTTCGTCGTAATTAACCGAAAACCGCAACCGTACAACCAAACGAACCGACATCCGAAAACTTTCCGAGCATTTTTCAAGTTCCCTATGCTTTATCTTCCTTATAAAACTTAAAAATGGGGTTAAAGAGTGTTAAAAGTGCAAAAACGCGACGAAAAACAAGTTTTAGGCTGCAAGGGCCTGTTTTGCAAATTCTGAAACTTAGGAATCCCAGGCGCCACGCGAGAGACCCCCCAAGATCTCTCGTGACGCGCGGAGGATGCCCAGTGGCAGCAGCTACCTGGATACTTCTTTTTTATTTTACTTGACACCTATAACTCGTTTTTGCCACACTTCTCCTGGTTGTAACACCACACTATAAATACCCTTGATCTTCAAACAAATTCCTTGCTCATTTCCATCTTTCTTCTCTCTAATCTCTAAGTGGAGTTGCTATTTATTAGGAGGAACCCCATCGAAGTTTTTCTAAGTAATCTTGGCATCCTTGAGTGCAAGTAAGTGCTCTAACCAAGCCTTGTTCATTCTTTTAGCTTATTATGAGCTAAAAGTCAAACAATTTGACTTACTGTTTAACTTTCAGCTTTGACCATTAATTGGTCAAAGCAAAGTCCAATTGGATGTTACAACGTGATCATAATCATGATGGTTATGGTCCTTAGCGATCATGCCTACTGATTACCACGTTTCCTAGTCGAAGTGAAGAGTCAAAGTTTCGGTCAATAATGCGCAAATGCGCATTATAC
Source organism: Scalesia atractyloides (assembly GCA_947069175.1). NCBI lineage: Eukaryota > Viridiplantae > Streptophyta > Magnoliopsida > Asterales > Asteraceae > Scalesia > Scalesia atractyloides. The sequence goes on from CAMTDV010000010.1 coordinate 21,925,213, forward strand.
GATGGAACTATTTTCGGGTATCAAAACCCTTTGTTTTGATATCAAATCAGTTTTATAAACCTTGTTAGACATGTTTAACATGTTTAAACTTGTCACTTTTAGTTTAGTGTTTATTTAGGGTCGTAAGTCGAGCGGTCTTGACCACCGTTTTGACTATCGAATCCGACACGTTTGGTCGGTCTTAGGTTCCGACCAAACACATATATGTGACCATAGTTGTATAGGGAATAACCCCCTGAGGTTATACCTTATGGTCATGTCATTTGGTTAGTGTTATGTTAAGTCGTCTATTATGCCGACCTGTAGTAAGTTATGGTACCATAGGACTGACAATCCCTTTACCAAGATTCCCGGTGTTTGTGGGGAAGTTTGGGGAGTGGCCGAAACTGTTTATTTAACAAACCCTTTGGTGGTTTGTTATTGCAATTTAAAGATTTCCTTTGGTGGTATAGACAAGTCAACACAGGTTTGAATGTATTCACCAACACGACCAAAAGTTGTCACAATTAAAACAAGGACGATTTGTTTACACGGACGATGAACAATTGGTTTATGACACGAACAATGGATGATTGGTTTATGACACGGACAATGAACGATTGGTTTATTGTAAGTGATTTAGATAACGAAACGTGTGTAATGTGATAAAAGCATGGTGGATACGCCACTGGTACTTCCTATATATAAGTGCCTTTATCATATTACATTCGTGCCGTTATTTGCATCACTTTGAACAAAGGTTTTCAAACAATGACACGCAACGATTTTCAATTAAAGATATAAACCATACAAAGTTTCTTCAAGGCTATTTACTACTTGAATTTACAAAAAAGATGTTTTGGTCAAGATTCATGGCTACAAGTCTTTTATAAACTATAACTAACTTGTTTTATTTGGTTAGTTATCATTGAAATACCAAATACTTTGGATAACAAGGTTTTTAAATTAACGACTCTAGTAGTCTGACGAGGTATTGCGATACATATTCAAAGCCATGAATTTGACACTCACAAAACCTATGTACTCGCCGGCATATTTTTGCCGACTCGTTTTCACATATGTTTCAGGAAACCAAGTTTGATGTCGATGCATGCTCACGTAGGACTTAGTGCCTTAAAATATGAAAGACAATAGTTTAATTAGTTTACTTTAAACTTCAAGACAATGTAACTATGTAATTTCAATATCCAATAAAACATAACTTTAATTACCATGTGTTGTTGTAACAATCTATTAACGTGACTCCCCGACGTTTCCGCCGCGGTTTGTTGTTTTTACGTGGTCGGGGTGTTACAGATTGGTATCAGAGCACTGGTTATAGGGAATTAGGTTATTAGTAATGCTTTGACCTAGACTATAATCTTCCTAGGACCCTAACGCGAGTTTACTTGCGTTTAGATTCTTAATACACCACCATCACTATCCTTAGGTGATTACCAAAAACAAGACAAAATTGAAGGCATAAAGTCAAAAATGAATCATCGGTCTCTTTTAGCCTTCAACGTTTTCAAATCTCGTCAAATTTTGGGTTTTATTAATGTGAACACATGCAATCTGGAAGGGTGGGTGCCTGTACCCCGAGTTTTCTGTCCAAGGTTAGAGTGTTCGCACAAATCCACTTAATCGGACCAGTCACTCTTACCTGGGAACTCTTGGGGTGAGTGTCCACTTATAGGCTAAAGCATGTCTTCATGATACATTATAAAGACCCATTTACTTTGATTAGTACCTTGTGTCGTTTGTTTGTTTTGAGAAACGAACGAATGACCACCATCCTTATTTCACCGATATTTTCAACACCTCTCTTGATTTATATCAATCTCACGTGTCTTCCTCTATGTTTTCTTTTAGAATGCCTCCTAGACGTGGCACAACTCAAAATGCCGAAATGGCAGCTATTATCGCTCAGCAAATTGCTGCTGTACTCCCGAATCTTGTGACCCAACTCAATCAAGCAAACAACAATAACAATAACAATGCACAAGTTCCGTGCAACTATAATCAATTTTGTTCCGCTAAACCACTCTCGTTTTCTGGGTGTGAGGGAGCTACTGGGCTTTTGCAATGGTTTGATAGCCTCGAAAGTACTTTTCGTCATGTGCAATGCCCAAAGGAGCGAAAAGTTGAGTTTGCGTCCAGCGTATTCAAAAAGAGAGCTCTTACATGGTGGAATGGTATTATGAGAGACAGAGGTGCTAATGTAGCCTTAGCACAAACTTGGAAAGAGCTTAGGGCTCTAATGATGAAGGAATTATGTCCTCGTCATGAGCAGAGGGCGCTTGAAAACGAATTCCATAATCCCAAACAGGATAGTGGTAAGCATCGTGCTTATACTGACCGGTACTAGGAGTTGAGTTTACTCTGTCCTTCAATGGTGACGCCTTTGGATAAGGCAATCGAGAAGTATATTGATGGTTTGCATGATCCTATTCAGGACAGTGTTAATGGAAGTAACCCAACCGCTGTCCGACAGGCCATTGAGCTAGCTGCGACTTTGACCGAGTCTCAGGTCAAAAAGGGTAACCTTCATAACAAAGGCGATAAGAAATCATCCACCAAAACCACTAAAGAAAATCAAAAGGGAAACAAAGCTGAGCCTTCCAAACTTTCAAAGAAGCGGAAGGCTTCTCAGAACTTTGCTGTTACTACACAACCCGCTCCAGCCGCTCAACCCAATCAAGCTCCCCAAAACCAACCAGCTCAACCTTCTGCGGGGAAGCCATATGCTGGTACCGCAGCGTTGTGCAATCAGTGCAACGGTCATCACCAAGTGAACCAACCATGTCGTCAATGTATTACTTGTGGAAGATTTGGGCACTTGGCCAACGTTTGTCGATCTGTTCCAAACCAAGCTGCTCAGAATTTTGTCCAACCCCAAGCAAATCCCGTTCGACCTCACTTTCCACCTGGGTCATGTTTTAACTGTGGCAAGATGGGCAATTACAAGAACAACTGCCCAAAGTTAGCCAATGCCAATCAAGCTCGTGGACGAGCATTTAACATTAACGCCAATGAGGCTCTTGCTAATAACGAAGTCGTTAATGGTACGTTCCTTGTCAACAATCATCCTGCTTCTATTCGTTTCAATTCGGGTGCTGATAGGAGTTTCATATCCTTAGCCTTTGAACCATTACTTTCAATGCCAAGAACTAAACTAGGAAAGCCCTTGGCTGTCGAGATAGCTAGTGCGAACCTCTTAAACTTGATTCTGTCATTCGTGATTGCCAATTGAACCTCGATAACCACCATTTTCCCATTGACCTCACGCCAATGCAACTTGGGAGTTTCGACATCATCATAGGAATGGATTGGTTAACCAAGCAACATGCCAAAGTTATTTGTTTTGACAAGATAGTTCGAATACCTCTTCCCTCTGGTGAAGTCTTAGAAGTTAGTGGAGAGAAACCCGCTAGTAATCTTAAACTCATGACCTGTAACCAAGCCCAAAAATACCTACGAAAGAACTATGTTGCCTTCCTGGCACATATCATAGAGGAGGAAGGCAAAGGCAAAACTATTCAGGATATCCCCGTTGTTCGAGATTATCCAGAGGTGTGTCCTGAGGAACTACCTAGTTTACCTCCTGTACAACAAGTTGAGTTCCGCATTGACCTAGTACTTGGTGCCAACCCTATTGCTAAATCTCCTTACCGTCTTGCACCATGTGAGATGCAAGAATTATCGAAACAGCTTTAAGAGCTATCTGATAAAGGATTCATTGGTCCGAGGTATTCACTTTGGGGCGTTCCTGTCGTATTTGTGAAAAAGAAGGACGGATCTTTCCGTATGTGTGTCGATTATCTTGAGCTCAACAAACTCACGATCAAAAATCGATATCCCCTACCTCGCATTGATGATCTCTTTAATCAGCTACAAGGTGCTAGTTACTTTTCAAAGATTGATCTGCATTCGGGGTATCATCAACTTCGTGTGCTCGAAGAAGATATTCCCAAGACTGCCTTTCGCACTCGATATGGTCCTTACGAGTTTATTGTCATGCCTTTCGGTTTGACAAATGCTCCAGCTGTTTTCATGGACTTGATGAATCGGGTTTGTAAACCTTATTTGGACAAGTTCATCATTGTTTTCATCGACGACGTTCTTATTTATTCCAAGTCTCGAGCCGAACACGAACAACACCTTGGATTAACTATGGAACTACTAAAGAAAGAAAAACTTTATGCCAAATTCTCCAAGTGTGAGTTTTGGCTAAAAGAAGTTCAATTCTTGGGACACATAGTTAACGAGCAAGGTATACATATGGATCCTTCCAAACTCTTATACAGAAGCTCTGTGCTGGATAACGAGCAAGGTATACATATGGAACACACCCACTACTCCCACAGAAGTTCTCTCTTTTCTTGGTCTTGCCGGATATTATTGTCCATTCATCGCGAACTTCTCAAATATCGCAGTTCCCCTCACCACATTCACAAAAAAGAATAAGCCTTTTGAGTGGGACCCAATCAAGAGGAAGCTTTCCAAACTCTTATACAGAAGCTCTGTGCTGCTCCTATTCTATCTTTACCCAATGGCAACGAGGATTTCATTTTCTATTGTGACGCATCGAAGCTAGGCCTTGTTTGTGTTCTTATGCAACGAGATAAAGTCATAGCCTATGCGTCAAGACAATTGAAAGTCCACGAGAAGAACAACACGACTCATGATCTTGAGTTAGGTACTGTAGTTTTTGCCCTCAAAATTTGGAGACACTACCTTTATGGTCCAAAGTGTGTAGTTTTTACCGACCACAAAAGTCTCCGCACATTTTTAATAAGAAAGAACTAAACATGAGACAACGATGCTGGGTTGAACTTTTAAACGACTACGATTGCGAAATTCGCTACCATCCGGGTAAGGCGAATGTCGTGGCTGATGCTCTTAGTCATAAGGAACGTGTCAAGCTTCATTGTGTTAAAATTCAATCTAATATCCAGACACGTATTTTCCAAGCTCAACGTACTTGTGTTACACAAGGTATGATGGGTAGTGAATTACCGCATCAACTTGAGCTTCATCTCGAATGAAAGACAATGGATTACTCTATTATTTAAACCATTTGTGGGTTCCAAGTCAAGACAACCTCCACACCTTATTGATGAACGAAGCTCATAAGTCTCGTTATTCAATCCATCCTGGTGCAGACAAAATGCACAAGGATCTTCGTACCCAGTATTGGTGGCCGGGTTAGAAGAAAGACATTGCCTTGTATATATCTAAATGCCTAACTTGTCTTAAAGTCAAGGCTGAACATCATTGCCCATCTAATTTGCTCGAACAACCAGAAATTTTGGTATGGAAGTGGGAGAACATTGCAATGGATCTCATCACAAAACTACCGCGCACATCTAGAGGTCATGATGCCATTTGGGTAGTCATTGATCGTCTAACAAAGTCAGCGCACTTTTTGGCGATTCGTGAGGATTACTCTGTTGAAAAACTCGACAAAATCTATGTCGATGAGATTGTATCTCGTCATGGTGTTCCTTTGGACATCATATCTGACAGAGATGCTCAGTTCTCATCTCATTTTTGGAAGACCATGCAATCTGCTATGGGAACCATACTCAATTTGAGCACTGCTTATCATCCTCAAACGGATGGATAAACCGAGAGAACTATTCAAACATTGGAGGATATGCTTAGAGCATGTGTGATCGACTTTGGTGGTAGTTGGGATTCGCATCTACCACTGATCGAATTCTCCTACAACAACAGTTATCACGCCAGCATCAACATGGCACCTTTCGAAGCTTTATACGGTCGAAAATGTTGTTCACCTATCTGTTGGAATGAAGTTGGAGAGTCTCAGTTTACTGGACCATAACTTATTCATGAAACAACAGACAAAGTCAAGAAAATACATGATAACCTTCTGACAGCTAGAAGCCATCAAAAGAGTTACGCGGACAAACGACTCAAGCCCTTGGAATTCCAAGTTGGTGATCACGTCCTACTCAAGGTATCCCCTTGGAAATGGGTGGTCAGATTTGGAAAGAAAGGAAAACTTGCACCACGATAGATTGGACCATTCAAGATCGTTAAAAGAATCGGAAAGGTGGCCTACCGACTTGAGCTACCTCCTAAACTTTGAAACGTTCACCCGACTATTCCACATGTCCAATCTAAAGAAGTGTTTTGCTGACACAAATCTTCACGTCCCTCTCAACGAAATTAACGTTGATGATACTATGCACTTTGTCGAGAAACCTGTGGAGATTTTGGACCGTGAAGTCAAGAAACTCAAGCGAAGACGAATTCCGATAGTCAAAGTTCCCTGGGAATTCAAATGTGGCCCAGAATTTACTTGGGAACGAGAGGATCAAATGACAGCGAAATACCCACATCTGATTTCACAAGTTTCCTCGAATTAAATTTCGGGATGAAATTTCCTAAAGTAGGGGAGACTGTGACATTTGTGATGAGCCGATCGTGTATCAATTCGGGACGAATTATCAATCAATGAATTTGTGTTTTATTTTCGAGATTTGTATTTTTATCATGATAATTGCACGTATTCGATTCTTGCACGATTCCGAACTCTTAAACGACTTTTGGAAGTAAAATCACAAACTATTACGCAAACGTAATCAGTTTAATGCGACGTACACTCCGGAACACCGACATAGGCTAAACATACCCTAAATACCCTTTACATAACTTAGAAATAAGTTTTAAAGGCTTCGGTATGGCAAAAACATGCTTATGCAACTTTAGGGGCTATTTTGCAAACTCTGTGAAACTATGCCAAATCGCGTATTTCCTACTCCGGAACATATACGCACATCCAAAAATTTTTGTAATCATTTAGTATTTTAATGATTGGAAAGCAAAAATATCAATCGTTACGCGTTTACCGTCATTTGCGCGTTCGTTACGATTTTCGTCGTAACTAACCGAAAACCGCAACCGTACGACCAAACGAACCAACATCCAAAAAGTTTCCAAGCAATTTTCAAGTTCCCTATGCTTTATCTTCCTTATAAAGCTTGAAAATGGGGTTAATGAGTGTTAAAAGTGCCAAAACGCATCGAAAAACAAGTTTTAGACTGCAGGGGCCTGTTCTGCCAATTCTGAAACTTAGGAATCCCAGGCGCCACGCGAGAGACCCCCAATATCTCCCGCGATGCGCGAGGGATGCCCTGTGGCAGCAGCTATGTGGCAGCGTCTTGTTCATTTGACTTGACACCTATAACTTGTTTTTGCCACACTTCTCCTGGTTATAACACCTCACTAAACACTTGTAATGATCCTACAACATCTCCTAACACTTGGCATGATCCTAAAGCTCTCCAAAAACTATAAATACCCTTGATCTTCAAGCAAATTCCTTGCTCATTTCCATCTTTCTTCTCTCTAAACTCTAAGTGGAGTTGCTACCTTATTAGGAGGCCTCCCATCTGAGTTTTTCTAAGTAATCTTGGCTTCCTTGAGTGCAAGTAAGTGCTCTAACAAAACCTTGTTCATTCTTTTAGCTTATTATGTGCTAAAGGTCAAACAGTTTGACTTACTTTTTGACTTTCAGCTTTGACCATTAATTGGTCAAAGCAAAGTCCAACTGGACTTTACAATGTGATCGTAATCACGATGGTTATGATCCTTAGCGACATGCCTACTGATTACCATGTTTCCTAGTCAAAGTGACGAGTCAAAGTTTCAGTCAATAATGCGCAAATGCGCATTATACGACGGAACTATTTTCGTGTATCAAAACCCTTTGTTTTGATATCAAATCAGTTTTATAAACCTTGTTAGACATGTTTAATTCGTCGCTTTTAGTTTAGTGCTTATTTAGGGTCGTAAGTCAAGCAGTCTTGACCACCGTTTTGACTTTTGAATCCGACCCGTTTGCTCGATCTTAGGATCCGACCAAACACATATATGTGACCATAGTTGTATAGGGAATAACCCCCTGAGGTTATACCTTTGGTCACGTCGTTTGGTTAGTGTTATGTTAAGTCCTCTATTATGCCGACCAGTAGTAAATTATGGTACCATAGGTCTGACAATCCCTTTAACAAGTTTCCCGGTGTTTGTGGGGAAGTTTGGGGAACAACCGAAACTTTTTACTTTAACAAACCCTTTGGTGGTTTGTTATTGCAATTTAAGGATACCCTTTGGTGGTATAGACAAGTCAACACAGGTTTGAATGTATTCACCAACACGACCAAAAGTTTTCACAATTAAAACAAGGACGATTTGTTTACACGGACGATGAACAATTGGTTTATGACACGAACAATGGATGATTGGTTTATGACACGGACAATGAACGATTGGTTTATGGTAAGTGATTTAGATAACGAAACGTGTGTAATGTGATAAAATCATGGCGGATACGCCGCTGGTACTTCCTATATATAAGTGCCTTTATCATATTACATTTGTGCTGTTATTTGCATCACTTTGAACAAAGGTTTTCAAACAATGACACGCAATGATTTTCAATTAAAGATATAAACCATACAAAGTTTCCTCAAGGCGATTTACTACTCGAATTTACAAAACAAATGTTTTGGTGAAGATTCATGTCTACAATTCTTTTATAAACTATAACTAACTTGTTTTAGTTGGTTAGTTATCATTGCAATACCAAATAATTTTGATAACAAGGTTTTTTAATTAACGACTCTAGTAGTCTGACGAGGTATTGCAATACATATTCAAAGCCATGAATTTGACTCGTTTTTACATATGTTTCAGGAAACCAAGTTTGATGTCGATGCATGTTCACGTAGGATTGGACGCGGACTTAGTGCCTTAAAATATGAAAGACAATAGTTTAATTAGTTTATCTTAAACTTCAAGACAATGTAACTATGTAATTTCAATATCCAATAAACATAATTTTAATTACCATGCGTTATTGCAACAATCTGTTAACGTGACTCCCCGAAGTTTTCGCCGCAGTATGTTTTTTTTTAAGCGGTCGGGGTGTTACAGCAACAAAAGGCTGATTGGAAGGACAAGTCCAAGTGGTGCGCCTTCCATGAAGATTTTGGACATGTAACGGAAGATTGCATAGCCCTGAGAAAGGAGATAAGCTATCTGCTAACCAAAGACTACTTAATAGATCTTATTGGCAGGAAGAAGAATAAGGGTCAGGACACTGATAAGGATCCTGAACGAGCAGCATCGCCTCCCCTAGACGCCAAGATAATCAATTTCATATCCGGAGGATCGAATATATGCGGAACCTCTTATTCTGCAGCTAAGTGGCATGCCAAAGAGGTAAAGGCAGAAAGAGGGGATAAAACAACGAGGGTGACAACACTTACAACTAACAAAGTGATAATGTTCGACAGTGAAGACCGGGATAACATTCAGGATCCCCATCATGATGGTCTGGTAATCACTTTGTATATTGCTAATCATTTTGTGCGCATGATATTGATGGACAATGGCAGCTCGGTCAACATCATTCAACTAGAGACCCTGAAGAGGATGAACATCCCAGAAATGGAGATTACCTGGAAATCCACTTTGCTTGTAGGATTCAGCGAAGAAACAAAGAACACTGTTGGAGAGATAAAGCTGCCTGTATACGTTGAAGGAGTGAACTCAATGCAATGCTTTGTGTCATGGATTCATTATCCTGCTACCACATTATATTAGGTTGGCCATGGATTCATGATATGAAAGCTGCACCTTCCATCTATCATCAGTGTGTCAAGATCCTACCCCTTGGGGGCTAGTCAAAGTGGAAAGCGACCAACATGAGGCGAAAGAATGCTACTCCTCTTCGATGAAGGCGTCAACAAAATCCAGGGCAGGATAGCAATTAAAGATACAAGCCCAAGATATCGTAGGAACTTCGGAGCAGGATGTTAAGAAAGTTATCCTGGATCAGGATAATCCAGATATCTTGGTGCTTGTAAGGGCCAATATCCCTCAGGATATTGAGAATCAACTTACTAACTTTTTGAGATGCAGGATGTCCATGTTTGCATGGAAACACGAAGATATAACAGGTATATTGAATGATATTATAACTCACAAGCTTGGAATTAACAAATCTTTCAGGCTCATTCAACAAAAGAGAAGGAAATTCGCTCCTGAAAGGAATGCAATTATACAAGATGAGGTAGAAAGGTAGCTGAAGTCCAAGATGATCACGGAAGTTAAGTTTCCTAAGTGGCTAGCAAACGTGGTGGTGGTCCAAAAGAAGAATGGGAAGTGGAGAGTTTGTGTAGATTACACAGACCTCAATAAAGCCTAACCTAAAGACCCGCTCCTATTACCTCATATAGATTCGATGGTAGATGCAACTGCTGGTCATGAAATGCTGACCTTTATCGATGCATCCTCAGGATTTCAGCAAATCCAAATGGAGCCATCCGACCAAGAAGACACAACAGACATGACACCCATATTAGATATTGTTATACAGCCATGCCTTTTGGTCTAAAAAATGCAGGTGCAACATATCAGAGGCTGGTCAATATGATGTTTAAAGATAAACTGGGAGACACAATGGAAGTATATATTGACGATATGGTGGTGAAATCCAAGAAAGCGGAGAATCACCTCCTTGATTTAGAATGTGCTTTCAATATCCTGGGCCAGTATAATATGAAGCTAAATCCTGCTAAGTGCCATTTTGGAGTAGGGGCAGGAAAGTTTTTAGGATACCTGGTGACCAAGAGAGGGATAGAAGCAAGTCCAGAACAGATTAGAGCTGTCCTGGGTCTCAAATCAACATCCAACATGAAGGATGTTCAAAGATTAACAGGAAGAGTAGCGGCATTAAACAAGTTCATATCAAGATCATCAGAAAAATGCAAGGAATTCTATGTTATCCTGAAGAAAAAACAAAAAGTTTGAATGGGGTGAAAGACATGAGGTTGCGCTACAAGAATTGAAGCGATATCTTTCCAGTGCACCTCTGCTGATGAAACCTGAGGATGGTGAACCTTTATCCCTATATCTTGCAGTATTAAGGAATGCAGTAAGTGTTGTTTTGGTAAAGGAACGAAGCTCAGCAGTATCCTATTTATTATGTTAGTAAAAGTTTGTTAGATGCTGAAACTAGATACTCACACTTAGAAAAACTGATATTAGCTCTAGTAATGGCATCAACTAAGCTTAGACATTACTTTGAAACACATAGAATTCATGTTAAAACCAATTATCCTATTAAAAATGTGCTTAGGAAACCCGAAATGCCTGGTAGAATGGCTATGTGGTCTGTAAAACTAAGTGCATATGATTTAATATATGAACCTAGAAGTGCTATAAAATTTGAGGCTCTAGTAGACTTTGTGGTAGATTTTAGTAGTTATATTCAGAATGAGGCTAACCTAGAAGTACAACAACTAGGTGAGAATTCGGGATCTTGGATATTGTATACTGATGGTGCATCTAATGTAAGAGGTGTAGGATTAGGGATACTACTAAAATCGCCACAGGAGGACATATTACCCTAGGCTATTAGATGTGAATTTCCTGCTACTAATAATGAAGCTGAGTATGAAGCCCTGATAGCAAGATTAGAATTGGCTAAGAATATGAATGTTGAATGTTTACAAGTGTATGTTGCTTCTCTGTTAACTACTAACAATTTTAATGGATCTTATGTAGTCAAAGGTGAAAAGTTAGCTGAATATCTTGAAATTGTTAAAAAATTAGCAGGATATTTTGAAAATTTTACAATTGAACAGGTACCGAGAGAAGAAAATGCTGAAGCTGACGTTCTTGCAAATTTAGGATCTACTATCAGCATACCGGAAGGAACTCAGATACCAATACTACATAGCCTATACCTGGCTATGGAACTTTTCAAGTCTCAGAATAATGAAGTAGTAACTGTGCAAGATCCTAGTGAAGGATATCCTAAGGAGAATCCAGAACCCTGGATGACTCCAATTGTGAAGTATCTTGACAAAGGAGATATCCCAAAGGATGAGAATCCCAAAGCTTTCAGAATGAAGGTATCCCGTTTTATTATTATAAATGATGTTTTGTATAAGAAATCACTTGCAGGTCCATATCTAAGGTGCTTGCAAGATCTTGAAACCAAGGAGGTACTTCACGATATACATGAAGGAGATTATGGCAACCATACTTGGGGCAGATCTTTATTCTCAAAAGTGTTGAGAACATGATATTATTGGCCGACCAGGAGAAAGGACGTTGCGGAGTATGCTCGAAATGTGATGCATGCCAAAGACACAGCAATATACTACATCAGCCTAATGAACCATTATATCCTATCATATCCCCTTGGCCATTTATGAAGTAGGGTATGGATATAGTGGAGAAACTCCCAAAGGCTCCAGGAGGAAAGGTTTTCATGCTAAAGATGACAGATTATTTCTCCATGGGGGTTGAAGCAGAAGCATTTGTCCAAGTAAGGGATCAAAAAGTGGTATATTTCATCAAGAGGAATATCCTAACAAGATTTGGGATACCGGCTGATATAATTTGTGATAATGGCTCCCAATTTATCAGCAAAAGAACTATTGATTTTTGCAAAAGTTGGGGAATTAAGATGATCACATCAACACCGGTGCATCCTCAGGCTAACGGACAAACAAAATCCTCCAACAAGATAATTGTCAATAAGTTGAAGAAGCGGTTAGGTGCCAAAGAGGAAAATGGGCAGAGGAACTACCATTTGCCCTATGGGCTCATAGAACACCTGTGACGAATGCTACTGGGCAAACCCCATTTTCTTTGGTGTTTGGGGTAGAAGTAGTGATTCCAACAGAAATGGTGATACCTATGGCAAGATCAAGCCTACGGGATCCTGAAGCAAATCCTGAAGTCTTATGTCAAGAACTGGATACAATTGATGAAACAAGGGACACAACAAATTTAAGAATGGCAGCATATCAACGGAGGATAGCTAAGTCATACAACAAGAATTTAAGGACTAGGAGGTTCCAAGTTGTAGACTGGATTTTCAGGAAAGCGTTTTAGAATACTATACATCCTGCTGATGGAAAGTTAGCCCCAAAATGGGAGCATACCGACTCAAGACCCTGGAGGGGGAATGCTATACATCTTAAAGCTTATTTCAAGTGAGTTTAGAATTTAATTTCTAACTCAGGATGGTATTAGTTCTATCTCTTTTAAATATATTTAATTTATTATTATTCTTTGAAACCCAATACTGACTTAAGCATCGGAGGGGTGTTAGCTCACCTTAGTGTAAAGGTGTTTTATAGGATATGCTTCAAGATAATGCTTCAGGATACTTACTCAAGATGGATTGAAAGATTAGAGCATTGGCTCCCTCTCTCACATTAAAGGGATTCAGATCCTTCACAGGTTTAAAGGTATTCACCTTTCTTCCGAATTGGGTTTAAACACCCCGCCTGGAGCGCAAGTATCCATGAATAGTTCAAGATAGTGGGACCAGTTCATGTAATAGTGGCTGACAATTTCGTTATTGTTGGCTATATCCCGGATCCTTAAGGTATGTGAGGATTGATCACCCTCTCTCGCGAAAGGGTATTTTCATACTCTCTAAGGTTTAAAGGTTTTCACCTTTCTAAGTCTTGGGGTTAATACACTCCCGCCTGTAGCGCACAAAAACAAGGGTTTATCCCCAGGAAACTAATGGTTTATCCCTAGGATACTAAGGGTTTATCCACAGGATACTAAGGGTTTATCCCCAGGATACTAAGGTTTAACCCCAGGATATTAACGGTTTATCCCCAGTGAAACTAAAGTTGTTAACAAATTCTAAAGATGTAGCAGATTATGATTGTGTTTGTACGCATTCTTTGTGGATGAAAAGCTATGAAGTTCAATTACTAAATGAAGAAATTCTCAAGTATGCCATGCACTGATGCAATATCCTGCACAGACAGGAGACATCTATGCTGGGGACATTGCGATGGATTCAAAGGTTGAAGTCGGAAATTATTGCATAAGTGTCTCTGGTATGGTTTTTTTATTATTCAAATCTTGAAAACCCTATCCGAATAACCTAATTTTTCTATAAAGTAATGTTCAACCAGGCTTTCGTCTAATATTTTTAAGAGATAACAAAAGTATTGAACATTTATAACAGTATCATGATAAGGATATTTGGTCAGAATATTCCGAACATATCTCTCAAAACAAAAACATAACAACAACAGATAAGGCTAAAAGATTAGTTTAATATTAACAGATCAAAATGTCACACTATTGGCTTCGCTTAAACTAAGACCCATCCACCAAGAGTATGATAAGTTCTAAAGCATATGAACATTTATGACCAAGGGCTTCGTCCTGGAACCCAGGATCCCTCCACCTTTTGCGATCATATTGTGCAGGAAATGTAAATTGTCTAAGTGCAGGAAAAGTAAATTGTTTAAAGGGGGTACAGACCATTCAAATCAAAAGAGTGGGCTCCAGCCTAAGCAATAACATCCATCGTTGCCCACTTCGATGCTCTCAGGCAGAAGCATCTTCACCAACCTTCACCACCTTCTCAGCATCAGCATGGCCACCAGCATCCGCTGCAGCATCAGTCCCAGGATCCTTGCCAGCCGCAACTGTCACCTCGATCACCTTCGAAGACTCCTAAACCGCCGGCTTGGTAATGCCTTCCACGGGCTTACCGCCAAAGTCCCTCAGTCTCGCCTCCGAGGCTTTAATGCTCCATGCAGGGCATTCAAAGCCCGCAGCTCTGGCTTCGTAAGCCATGTTTAGCTTGGCTTGAAGGAGGGAGATGACAACGGAACCCTTGAGGCCTTCCCGGTAGGCGATCAGGTCTTGTTCGTGTTGAAGCTGAGCGGCGTCCAGCTTAGCCTAAGCCTCTTTAGCTACCTTCTCCTCGGCAAGCTTAGCATCCCGGGTCATAGCCTTAAGTTTCTCTTCATAATGCTGTGACATGGCCTCAGTGATCTTCTTCTGATCCTCATTGCCGACCAATGCCTTGACAGAATCACAAGCCATAACCTGGAGATGTGTCAGGCATTCAAGACTCTACAATGTAAGGTATGGATGTCAGTATAATTAACCAGAATATCAATTCAACATATATTCGCAGGATATAGGATGAGGAAATTTACCTTGTTAAGAAGGGAAGTCATGAGGCTGCTGGATTCTGCGAATCCAAGGTACTCGTAGGAAGGAGAGGCTTTAGCTGAAGCGGCGAGGGAGTCAGTATCCTTTCTCTTTCGAGAACTGGAGGCCCGAGGTCTGGAACTTGAGGAAGTCTTAGGCATAGCAGAGGGTTTAGAGTTTGGCTCTATCTTCACCAGAGCAGCTCTAGAGTAGCTATCCAATTCATCGAGATCGGAGACTTCTGGAATCTTGGCTGGTGTTGCAAACAGGGAGTAATTTCAAACTTAATTATTCAATGTTTCTTCTAACTAAACTGATACAGGAACTTTAAACAAAAAGTGAGAACTTACCAGACATGTTGGAACTTGAATGTTGGCTTGACGCTGTTGGGTTTAGAATGAAGCTTCTTTCAATCTCCGGCAGCTGGTAGATGGCTTTAATCCTGGTCTCTGAATCAACAAGGGGAGGTGCTAGCTTCCTGAAATCAGCTGTACAACAAACAAAAAAAAAGAAGATGTAAGAGAAGAATATAAAGCAAGATGTTGAGCAAGATATATCTGAGGATATCCTAAAACCCAAACTCCGACCCTTGGGGAGCCACTTCATCGGATAATCCGCCCCACCAGGGATCGAACTTATTTTTACAAAGAAGAACTTGGATTTCCATTCCTCTTCGTTCCTGGGGGCATGCAGAATCAAAGGATTGCTGGAAGTAGAGTAGAACAAAAATCTACTTGAACCATGGGATCTTAACCGATATGATAAAGGGAGATTGTTGATAGAAAGATCTGGAATGTCAGTGTCCTTGATCCGATCAAGAACGACTAAGACACGCCATAGCATTGTCATGACTTAACAGAAACTAAGGCTGGTGGTTTTAACGAAATCGGTGATGAAGTCGGGAAATGGAAACCTAAGACCTAAGGTAAAAGGAAAGGCGTTGAAGCAGAGCCATTCCATGGATACCATATCTGATCGCGAAACACTGCTGTATCCGGAAAAATATCAGAGGATTGGAGGTTTGCTATATAGGCATTGTCGAACGAGCAAACTTCCTTCTCTGGGTATTGGAGAAGGTTTTATGGTAGACAGGGGCTGAATCACCAGAGCTGGATTGAGTTTGTCTTGCCATACTTCGCCAGAAAACAGGAAAGAAAGAAGAAGAGGATGAGGGAGAAACTTTACCTTTTTAGTTCATTGGTCAAAGTTAAATGGGGGTAAGGACGAGAAGATATAGGGAGGCAATGAGTAGATATAGCCTCGGCAGTTACATCATATCATATCAGGGGTCTTATCTCTTAAATTCCCTCGGTAAATGTAAAAATATATCCGTTAGGATCAAGATCCCAATAGCTATATTTTTGGGGACAATTGTTGTGGGTGAAATTTTGATCCCATATCCTGGATTATATCTTTAAATATTAATACTTGTTTACGATCAGGATACCAGATCAGGATATTGGTAACATCCTGATGCAGTATCCTGGTAATTACTAACGATATGCTTGCAGATCACGGATGCAGGGTTGTAACGTTAACAAGGACTCATTCTCCTGAAGACTCGCTCCATTCGGTTGAGAGGTGAACGTTGTAGCTGGAAGACTAAGTCTCTAACATTTTAAAAGGAATATTCCGAAGGAACCCAAGTTTTTAGGATAGTTACTTAATTCTGTTTACTATAAATACGAATGTATAGATCAATAGACACACAACTTCACCTACTTTTTCACTCTCTTTGTAGCTACGATCATTCGCAATCACATTCACTAACACTTACACTCGGAAATCATTGTAACACTTAGCTGATCCGTAGATTATCCTGCACTGTATCCTGATTTTCAAGTAATAAGAAGAACAAGGCAGCGGACGATTCTCAGCTCCTGAGGTTTTATGCCGGAGATCTAGATTGATCAAGGGCTTTGCTCGTATATCCTGTGTCCACTTTTACTTTTACAGCTCATTGTTTGATCATTAATATAGTTTCATATCCTGAAGCTATATCATGAAACTGTTTTTGTAAGCAAATAAACCAACATATTTTTCACAAGTATTACTAGCACACTACCTCGCAAAACTAATTTGATCACTAAATTGCTTCGGTAATTTGTGACCAAAACAGGTACCGTAACCTACTATTGGTCAGCATGGCCAAAGTTAATGAATGTCATTCTTGTTATGGATACAACACACCAACAAATTCGTTCACATTATTGAAATCGTATTGTTATATAAGCATAGACTCTGTGTTTTGAAAACTTGAAAACGGTTTAGCATATATGAATCACCCCAAAATATTGCAAAGTATGTCTTTTGTTATCAATGATCAAACAAACTCGAGAGTCCGAGAATTAAAGCGTAAAATCGGATAACTATGTAAATGTCGGGACTTTAATCAGCGGAACAGATAGATTGAGGTCTTGTAAACCAAATGAGTGTTGGAAGTCATATGAAATGGTTTAACAAAGTCTACATTCTGATTTGAAATGAAACCTAAGTGCTTTTGACCCGTTATGACTCGTTAAGGTAGTTTATGTGACATTTGTGGTGATCCGATCGTATAATGATTCCAAACGAATTATCAATCAATGAAATTTTTGTGTTTTATTTACAAGATTTGTATTTTTATCATGACAATTGCACGTATTCGATTCTTGCACAATTTCGAACTTTTAAACAACTTCTGGAAGTGAAATCGCAAACTATTACGCAAAGGTAATCAGTTTAACGCGACGTACACTCCGGAAAAATGACATAAGCTAAACATACCCTAAATACCCTTTTCATAACTTAGAAATAAGTTTTGCGGGCTTCGGTATGGCAAAAACACACTTATGCATGCTTATGCGCTATTTTGCAAAGAATGCGAAACTATGCCGATTCACGTATATCGTTATCCGGAACATGTACGCACATCCAAGAACTTTTGTAATCATTAAAATCTAGTAGTTTAATGATTGGAATGCTAAAATATCATTTGTTACACGTTTACGGTCATTTGCGCGTTCGTTACGATTTTCGTCGTAATTAACCGAAAACCGCAACCGTACAACCAAACAAACTGACATCCGAAAAGTTTCCGAGCATTTGTTTTAGTTCCCTATGCTTTATCTTCCTTATAAAGCTTAAAAATGGGGTTAACGGGTGTTAAGAGTGCAAAACCGCGTCGACAACAAGTTTTTACGCTGCATGGACCTGTTCTGCCAATTTTGAAACTTTGGAATCCCAGGCGCCACGTGAGAGAGTTACCCAGATCTCCTGCGATGTGCGGGGGATGCCAAGTTACAGCAAAAAAATATGGCAGACAGCTGTTTTACAGCCTTGAAACCCAAGAATTCATGTTCTCCAAGTTCTAGCCTGGTCTTGACACGTCTTTGAACATGTGGAATGATCGTAGAATGATCCTTGACACTTGTGATCATTAAATTCATCCTCCACAACTATAAATACCCTTGATCTTCAACCAAATTCTTTGCTCATTCCTTCCCTTTCTCTCTATAACTCTAATTGGACAACTCCCACTTTGTTGGAGGTCTCCCAACTGAGTTTTCTAAGTCTTTTTCTCCATCCTTGGCTGCCTTGAGCACAAGTAAGTTTTCTAACTTAGCATTATTCATTCATTTAAGCTATTTCAAGCTAAAAGTCAAACAGTGTTTGATTTTCATCTTTGATCATTAATTGGTCAAAGCAAAGTGCAATTGAACTTTGCAACGTGACCGTAATCATGAAAGTTATAATCCCTTGCGATTATACCTACTGATTACCACGTTAACTAGTTGAAGTGACGAGTGGAAGTTTCGGTCAAAATGCGCATTATGTGCATTTTGCGACTAAACTATTTTCGGGTATCAGAACCCCAAGTTTTGATACCAAAACATTTTTGTAACTTAGTTAGACATGTTTTGACATGTCTAACTTGTCACTTTTAGTTTAGTGCTTATTTAGGGTCGTAAGTCGAGCGGTCTTGACCATCGCTTTGACATTCGAATGTGACCCGTTTGGTCGATCTTACGATCTGACCAAACACATATATGTGACCATAGTTGTATAGGGAATAACCCTCTGAGGTTATACCTTATGGTCACGCCATTTGGTTAGGGTTATGTTAAGTCGTCTATTATGCCCTATAAATGACCAATATGCCGTTTTGCGCATAAATCAATTTTAGGCATATGTGACCAATGTTTTGACATATAAACTTATGTTTCAACTATAATAAACTTATTTGGGCATATTAGACTTATGATAACCCATATCTAACCATCCGAACACATATTTACGCAAATGAAACGTTAAAGTAGCGTAAACTACCTTAAGAATCATAACAGGTCAAAAGCACTTAGGAATCTTTTCAAATCAGAATGTAGACTTTTTTAAACCATTTCATATGAGTCCCAACACTCATTTGGTTTACAAGGCCTCATTCTATCTGATCCGGTGATTAAAGTCCAGATATTTACATAGTTATCAGATTTTAGGACACGTTTGATTTCTAGGACTTCTGAGCTTGTCTGATCTTTTATTCAAGATTATTTTGCAACCCCAAGTGAGTACACAGCTCCCCTCTTTTATGTTTTTCAAATTATTTGGGGTGATTCATATGTGCTAAATTGTTTTCAAGTTTTCAAATTACAAAAGCTATGGTTTATATAAACACGACGATTTCAATATTGTGAACAGACTTGTTGGTGCGTTATACACATGACACGAATAACATTCATTAGCTTTGGCCAAGCCGACCGTTATGGTACCATAGGACTGACAATCCCGTTACCAAGTTTCCCGGTGTTTGTGGGGAAGTTTGGGGAATGACCGAAACAGTTTACTTTAACAAACCCTTTGGTGGTTTGTTATTGCAATTTAAAGATACCCTTTGGTGGTATAGACGAGTCAACACATGTTTGAATGTATTCACCAAAACGGCCAAGAGTTTTCACAATTAAAACAAGGACAATTTGTTTTACACGGACGATGAACAAATGGTTTATGACACGAACAATGGATGAATGGTTTATGACACGAACAATGGACGATTGGTTTGTGGTAAGTGATTTAGATAACGGTACGTGTGTAATGTGATAAAAGCATGGTGGATACGCCGCTGATACTTCCTATATATAAGTGCTTTTATCGTATTACATTCATGGCGTTATTTGCATCACTTGGTACAAAGGTTTTCAAACAATCACACGCACGATTTTCAATTATAGATATAAACCATACAAAGTTTCTTCAAGATGTTTTACTACTCCATTTTACAAAATAAATATTTTGGTCAAGATTCATGGCTATAAATCTTTTATGAACAATAACTAACTGGATTTAGTTGGTTAGTTATCATTGCAATACCAATTACTTTTTGTTAACAAGGTTTTCTATCAACGACTATAGTAATCGGCGAGGTATTGCAATACATATACAAGGCCATGAATTTGACACACTCACAAAACCTATGTACTCGCCGGCATATTTTTGCTGACTTGTTTTCACATATGTTTCAGGAAACCAAGTTTGATGTTGATGCATGCTCACGTAGGATTGGACGTGGACTTAGTGCCTTTAAATATGAAAGACAATAGTTTATTTAGTTTGTTTTAAACTCCAAGACAATGTAACTATGAAATTTCAATATTCAATAAAACCTAACTTTAATTACCAAGTGTGGTTGAAACAATCTGTTAACGTGACTCACCGACGTTTCCGTCGCGATTTGTTGTTTTTACGCGGTCGGGGTGTTACAGATTGGTATCAGAGCATTGGTTATAGAGAATTAGGTTATTAGTAATGCTTTGACCTTGACTATAACATTTCTAGGACCCTAAAAAATTTACTTGCGTTTAGATTCATAAATACAATACTATCACCTATCCTTAGGTGAATACCAAAAACAATACAAAAGTTACAAAATCTTTCCGAAAACTTTTTGCAAAGAAAAACATCTATTCTTAGATGAATCATTTTTGGGCCTTATGCCTTCAAGGTTTTCAAATCTCGTCAAAGTATGGGTTTTATTAATGTGAACACATGCAATCTGGAAGGGTGGGTGCCTGTACCCCGAGTTTTCGGTCCAAGGTTAGAGTGTTCATACAAATCCACTCAATCGGACCAGTCACTCTTACCTGGGAACTCTTAGGGTGAGTGTCCACTTATAGGCTAAAGCATGTCTTCGTGATACATTATAAAGACCCATTTACTTTGATTAGTCACCGTGTGTTTTTTTTTTGTTTTGAGAAACCAACAAATGACCACCATCTTTATTTCGTCGATATTTTCAACTCCTCTCTTGATTTATTTCCATCTCACATATCTTCCTTCATGTTTTCTTTTAGAATGCCTCGTAGCTATTATCGCTTAGCAAATAGCTGCGGTACTCCCAAATCTAGTGACCAACTTAATCAAGCGAAGAACAACAACAATAACAATAATAATGCACCAGCTCTGTGCAACTATAAACAATTTTGTTCGGCTAAACCACTATCGTTTTCTAGGTCGAAAGTACTTTTCGTCATGTGCAATGCCCGAATGAGCGATAAGTTGAGTTTGCGTGGAACGGTATTATGAGGGAAGAGGTGCCGATGTGGCAATGGCACAAACCTAGGAGGAACTTCGAGCTCTAATGATGAAGGAATTTTGTCCTCATTATGAGTAGCGGGCGCTAGAAAACGAATTCCATGATCTCAAACAGGATAGTGGTGAGCATCGTGCTTATACTAACCGGTACGAGGAGTTAAGTTTGTTATGTCCAACGATGGTAATGCCTTTTGATAAGGCGATCGAGAAGTATATCGATGGTTTACCTGATCCTGTTCAGGACATTGTTACCGGAAGTAACCCAACCACTGTCCGACAGGTCATTGAGCTAGCTGCAACTTTGACCGAGTCTCAGGTCAAAAAGGGTAACCTTCATCGCAAAGGCGATAAGAAATCATCCACCAAAACCATTCAAGAGAAACAAAAGGGAAACGCCTTCTAAACGATCAAAGAAGCGTAAGGCTTCTCAGAACTTTGCTGTTACTACACAACCCGCTCCAGCCATTCAACCCAATCAAGCTCCCCAAAACCAACCAGCTCAACCACCTGTGAGGAATCCATATACTGGTACTGCACCGTTGTGCAATCGATGCAACGGTCAACACCAAGTACATCAACCATGTCGTTAATGTACGACTCGTGGAAGATTTGGTCACTTGGCCAACGTGTGTCGATCTGTTCCAAACCAAGCTGCACAGAATCCTGTTCAACCCCACGCAAATCCTGTTCGACCTCACTTCCCACCAAGGTCATGTTTTAACTGTGGCGAGATGGGCCATTAGAAAAACAATTGCCCGAAATTAGCCAATGCCAATCAAGCTCGTGGACGAGCATTCAACATTAGCGCCGATGAGGCCCGTGCTGATTGTGATATCTGTGGTGATCCGAGCATGTAACAATATCAAACAAGTCATAAATGAATGAAATTATATGTTTTATTTTTGAATTTTGTCTGCTTATTATGATTATTGCACACATTTTATTTTTGCACAATTTCGAACTCTAGAATCGCTTCTATAAGCGAAACCGTAAACCGATTCGCAAACGAAACCAATTTAACACAACGTATGTTCTAGAATAGTGACACAAGCTAAACATACCTTAAATAACCTTTGCATAACTTAGAAATAAGATTTGGAGGGTTTGGTATGTCAAAAACAAGTTTATTTGGTCATAGGGACTAATTACGACAAACTGCGAAAGCCTGCCTATTCTCACAGCGACGTACGCTCTGGAACAAGAACAAAAGCCTGACATACCTTAAATATCCTTTACATAACTTAGAAATAAGTTTTGAACGCTTCGGTATGGCAAAATCACACTTTTGTAACATTAGGGACTATTTTGCAAATTTTGCGAAACTATGTCTTTTTGCCTATATCGCTATCCGAAACATGTACGGACATTAAATATATTTCTAATCATCAATATATTATATGTTAGTGACTGGAATGTGAAAAATCCGTTCGTTACGCAATTACGGTCACGCACGCGTTCGTTTTGATTTTCATCGTAATTAATCGAAAACCGCGATCGTACGGCCAAACGAACCGACCTCTTGGAACATTTTCCAACATACTTTAAGTCCCTTATGCTTTAATGTCTTTATTACGCCTAAATATTGGGTTATCGAATGTTAAAAACATCAAAAACCATCAAAACATGTGTAGGGACCTATTTGCAAATTTTGAAAATTCAGTTAGGGGGACCGTGGCATAGCGCGACACCCTGGGGGGGGGTTACCGTCACGTCCCGCCGAGGCCCCTGTTTTGACAGAAACATAACTGGCAGCTTCCAGCTGCATTTCCTTGCCACCAATTTGCCAAATTTGCCACCTAGCCCGAATTTTCCACCCTTTAACCTGCTTCTAACACCTCCCTAACACTTGTTAACATCCTAGATCATTGTCATAACACTTGGCAAGATCTTTATCATCTTTGGATCATTATAAATACCATGTTCATGATATTTTGAGCTTTTAGTCTCCTTCTTGCACTTATCAGCTACAAATCCGAATTTGCAACTATCTTGGGATTATTTATCTGGTCTTTGATCATTGCTTTGGTGTTCTAATCATGTCTTATTCAGTTATCATAGCTTAAATGGACTAAAAATAAAAAAAAATGACTTTCTGTTTGACTTTTAGTTTTGATCATGAATTAATCAAAATAAAGCTTAATTGAAACTTGCAATATGATGGTAATCAAGGTGGTTATGATCCCTAAAAATCATTTCTACTGATTCCCACCATTTCTAATCATTTTGACAAGTCAAAGTTTCGGTCAAAATGCGATTTTTGCGCATTTTGCAACGGATCTAAATTCGGATGTCAAAACAGGTTGTTTTGTTGCCAAGACTTTTTTATAAAATTATTTAGATATGTCAAAACATGTCTAAATCATCACTCTCATTGTAGTGCTTCTTTAGAGTCGAAAAGTTGAACGGTTTGACTACAGCTTTGACTTTCAAATCTGACTCGTTTGGTGAATCTTCGGACCCAACCAAATACATAATTGTGACCATAAATATATAGGGAATAACCCTCTGAGGTTATACCTTATGGTCATGATGTTTGGATTGTGTTATGGTGATTGATTGCAATATTACTTAAAAACGACCAAAATGCCCTTTTCGCAAACAAATCAACGTTAAGCATATGTAACACAAGATTTGACATATAATCTGACCAAAATCATTTTTAAACATGTTCAAGCATTTAAAACTTATTATGACACATAACTAACCATCCGAATGCGTTGTTATGCAAATGACACGTGAAAGTTGCTTAAACTACCTTAACAGGTCATAACGGGTCAAAAGCACTTAAATATCTTTCCAACTCCGAATGTAAGCTTATTAAACCATATTATATGAGTTCCGACACTCACTTGGTTTGTAAGATCTCATTCTATCCGAATCTTCCGATTTCAAGCCCCGATATTTACACTGTTATTCATTTCTAGGACACGTGTGATTTCTCGGATCTTTGTGCTTCAGTATTCTTATTGATCCAAGATTTACTTTGCTATCACATGTGAGTACATAGTCCCCTATTTTATGCTTTAAAATATTTTGGGGTGATTCATATGTGCTAAAGATTTTCAAGCTTTCAAAGTACAAATGCGATGGTTTATATTAAACAATACGATTTAAATAATGTGAACGAACTTGTTGGTGTGTTATATTCATAACAAGAATGACATTCATTAACAATGGCCAAGCCGACCAGTAGTAAGTTACAGCGCCTAGACTGACAATCCCGTTACCAAATTTCCCGGGGTTTGTGGGGAAGTTTGGGAAGCGACTGAAACATTGTAACATACCCTTTGGTGGTATGTTATACGATTAAGGGACACCGTGGGTGGTCTCGAACAAGTCAACAAAGGTTTAAATGTATTCACGAAATGACCAAAAGTTTTCACAATTAAAACATGGAACGATGAACGATGACCAATGAATGAATGAACAATTTTTATAACAAGGAACAATGAACAATTGATTTATGTCAATTGGTTTATGATAAATGATTTAGATAACGGAACGGGTGTAATGTAATAAAAGCATGGTGGATACGCCGCTGGTACTTCCTATACATAACTACTTTTATCACATTACATACGTGTCGTTATTAACATTACCTGGACAAATTATTTCAAACCATGACACACAACGATTTTCGATTAAAGATATAAACCATATGATTTATTTCAAGACGATTTACAACTTGGATTTACGAACAAATGTTTTCGAGTCAAGGTTCATGGCTACGAGATTTTATAAACTTTTACGCTTTTGTTTTAGATGAATAGTTGTTGAAATGTCAAATGCTCTCAAAATAAGGTTTTCACTTACGACTCTAGTAGTCGGATTATATTGCAATATATACAAAGCCATGAACTTGACAAACTCACAAAACCTATGTACTCGCCTGCATATTTTTGCTGACTCGTTTTCACATATGTTTCAGGGAACAATGCTTGATGATACTAATGCATGCTCATATAGGATTTGGATGGGCCTTAGCGACTATAAAACAAGAAAGACAATAACTATGCATGTTATGTTTGTTTGGTTGTTTTAAAATGTTTCTAGACAATTATGATAATATAAGCTATGTTTAATATCTAATTAAAATAAAACTTCAAATACCATGTGTTGTTGAAACAATCTGTTAACGTGACTCCCCAAGTGTTTCCGCCGCGTGTTGTTTTACGCGATTTGGGGTGGTACAGGTTGGTATCAGAGCACTGGTTATAGGGAATTAGGTTATTAGTAATGATTTGACCTAGACTATAACCTTTCTAGGACCCTAACGCGAGTCTACTCGCGTTTAGATTTAAAACACACACAAAATCACCTATCCTTAGGTGATTGCCAAAACAAATCCACAAATTACAAATCCTTTTTGGAAATCAATCATATGCCCTTAGATGATTTGTTTTGAAAATCTCGTCAAAGTTTGGGTTTTAATAATGTGAACACGTGCAATCTCGAAGGGTGGGTGCCTGTACCCTGAGTTTTCTGTCTAGACTAGAGTGTCCGTACAAATCCACTTAATCGGACAAGTCACTCTTACCTGGGAACTCTTGGGTGAGCGTCCACTTATAGGCTAAATCATGTCTTCGTGATACATTATAAAGACCCATTTACTTTGATTAGTCATCATGTGTCGTTTGTTTGTTTTGAGAAACAAACAAATGACCACATTCTTATGTTTCATTGATATTTTTGATGCTTGTTTCGATTTTCCGAATGTCAATCTCACACATCTTTCATCATTTTTTTCTCTAGAATGCCTCTTCGACGTGATACAACTAAAAATGCCGAAATGGCAGCCATGATCGCTCAACAAATTGATGCCGTACTCCCGAACCTAGTAACTCAAATGAATCAAGCGAACAACAACGCTCCGTGTAGCTACAAAAGTTCTGTTCGGCTAAACCACTTGCATTTTCTGGGTCTGAGGGAGCTACAGGACTTCTTCGATGGTTTGAGAGTCTCGAGAGCACATTTCATTTCGTTCAATGTCCGGATGAACGAAAACTTGAGTTTGCATGGAGTGTGTGTCCAAGAAACGAGCTTTAACATGGTGGAATGGTGTTATGAGAGATAGGGGTGCTAACGTGGCCTTAGCCCAATCTTGGGGAGAGCTTCGAGCTCTTATGATGAGGGAGTTCTGTCCTCGTCATGAACTTAGGGGTTCGGAAAGGGAATTTGATGATCTTAAGCAAGACAGTGGTGAGAGTCGTGCTTACACCAACCGGTACGAGGAATTGAGCTTACTTTGTCCTTCAATGGTGACGCCTTTGGATAAGGCGATTGAGAAATATATCGATGGTCTGCCTGATCCTGTTCAGGACATTGTTACGGGAAGCCACCCTACTACCGTTCGTCAAGCCATTGAATTGGCTGCAACTCTAACTGATTCTCAAGTCAGAATGGGTAAACTTCACCGCAAGGGTGACAAGAAACAGACTAACAAAAGCACCCAAGAGAAACCGAAGAAATACAAAGCCGGATCATCCAAGAGGTCGAAGAAGCGTAAGGCTTCTCAAAACTTTGCTGTGACCACACCACTCGCTCCAACTGCTCCCCAAAACCAACCAGCTCAACCTCCGGCAAAGAAACCATATGCTGGAACTGCACCACTCTGCAACCGATGTAATGGTCATCATCAAGTTCAGATACCATGTCGACAGTGTACTACCTGTGGAAAACTTGGTCACTTGGCGAATATTTGTCGTTTTAACCCGGACCAAACTACACAAAACCAAGCTCAAGCACAAGCAAATCCTGCTCGACCTCATTTTCCGCCTGGATCATGTTTTAACTGCGGTGAAATGGGTCACTACAGGAACAACTATCCGAGGATAGCAAATTCCAATCCGGCTCGTGGACGAGCTTTTAACATGAACGCCAACGAGGCTCGTACTGATAATGAAGTTGTTAACGGTACGTTCCTTGTCAACAATCATCCTGTTTCTGTTCTTTTCGATTCGGGTGTCGATAGAAGTTTTGTGTCACTTACTTTTGAGCCCTTGCTTTTGATGCCAAGAACTAAACTAGGAAGACCCTTGTCTATCGAAATAGCCAATGGTGAACCCTCATACTTGATTCCGTCATTCGTAGCTGCCAGTTAAACCTCAATAACCATCGTTTCCCTATCGACCTTACACCTATGCAACTTGGAAGTTTCGACATCATTATTGGGATGGATTGGTTAACCAAACATCATGCCGAAGTTATTTGTTTTGATAAGATAGTTCGTATACCTATTCCGTCTTGTGAAATTCTAGAAGTTCGTGGAGAGAAACCCGTTAGCAGCCTTAAACTAATGTCATGTACACAAGCCCGTAAGTGCCTACAAAAGAATTGTGTCGCCTTCTTGGCACATATTGTAGAGCAGACAGGCAAGAGCAATTCGCGACATTCCTGTTATTCGAGATTACCCTAAGGTATTTCCCGACGATCTACCTGGCTTACCCCCGACACGACAAGTTGAGTTTCGTATTGACCTTGTACCAGGTGCTAACCCGATAGCCAAAGCCCCTTATCGTCTTGCTCCTTCTGAGATGCAGGAGTTATCGAAGCAACTACAAGAGTTATCTGACAAAGGTTTTATTCCTCCAAGTTATTCTCCGTGGGGTGCACCTGTCCTATTTTTGAAAAAGAAGGATGGATCCTTCCGGATGTGTATCGATTATCGTGAGCTCAACAAACTCACGATCAAGAATCGATATCCCCTACCTTGTATTGGTGATCTTTTTAACCAACTACAAGGCGCCACATGTTTTTCAAAGATCGATCTGCGTTCTGGGTATCATCAGCTTTGTGTTCACGAGGAAGATATTCCTATGACTGCTTTTCGCACAGGATACGGTCACTATGAGTTCACAGTTATTCCTTTCGGTTTGACAAATGCTCCAGCCGTATTCATGGACTTGATGAATAGGGTTTGTAAGCCTTATTTAGACAAGTTCATCATTGTATTCATCGACGACATTCTCATTTATTCTAAATCTAGAGCCGAGCACGAACAACATCTCCGATTAACAATGGAATTTCTGAAGAAAGAACAACTTTATGCTAAATTCTCCAAGTGCGAATTTTGGCTGAAAGAAGTTCAGTTTTTGGGACACATTGTCAATGAGCAAGGTATTCATGTGGATCCTTCCAAAATCGTTACGATTAAGGATTGGAAAACACCCACTACTCCCACAGAAGTTCGCCATTTTTTGGTCTTGATGGTTACTATTGACGATTAATTGCGAACTTTTCGAAAATCGCGGTTCCCCTCACTGCTTTGACTCAGAAGAATAAGCCATTTGAGTGGGGATCAAAACAAGAGGAAGCTTTCCAAACCTTGAAACAGAAACTCTGTGATGCTCCTATTCTATCTTTACCCGATGGCAACGATGATTTTGTGGTTTATTGTGACGCATCGACTTTAGGCCTTGGTTGCATTCTCATGCAATGGGATAAGGTCATCGCCTACGCGTCAAGACAATTGAAAATCCACGAGAAAAATTATGCAACTCATGATCTTGAGTTAGGTGTTGTTGTCTTTGCTCTCAAGATCTGGAGACACTATCTTTATGGCATGAAGTGTGTGGTGTTCACAGACCACAAAAGTCTCCAACACATATTCAATTAGAAGGAGTTAAACATGAGGTAGCGACGTTGAATCGAACTTCTAAATGATTACGACTGTGAAATTCGCTACCATCCTGGTAAGGCGAACGTTGTGGCTGATGCGCTTAGTCGCAAAGAACGTGTCAAGCTTCATTGTGTTTGAGTTAGATCCGATATCTAAACATGTATTCTTGAAGCCCAACGCACTTGTGGTAACACAAGGTTTGTTGAAAGACGAATTACCTCACCAACTCGAACTTCAACTCGAAACAAAAGATGATGGATTACTATACTACATGAACCAGTTGTGGGTTCCGAATCAACACAATCTTTATACTCTATTGATGGATCAATCTCATAAGTCTCATTATTTAATTCATCCTGGTGCTACAAAAATGTACAAGGATCTCCGTACCCAGTATTGGTGACCGGGTATGAAGACTGACATTGCCTTGTATGTATCTAAATGCCTTACTTGTCTCAAAGTCAAGGCCGAGCATCAACATCCATCTGGTTTATTGGAACAACCGGAAATACCGGTATGGAAATTGGAGAATTTTGCAATGGATCTCATCAATAAGTTACCACGCACATCTAGAGGTCATGATGTCATTTGGGTAATCATTGATCGTCTAACAAAGTCAGCACATTTTATAGCCATTCGTGAAGATTTCTCTGCTGACAAACTCGCAAAGATCTATGTTGATGAGATTGTGTCTCGTCATGGTGTTCCTTTGAACATAATATCTGATAGAGATGCTCGATTCTCATCTCGTTTTTGGAAGACCTTGCATTCCACAATGGGAACCAAACTCAATCTGAGTACTGCTTATCCTCCTCAAACGGATGAACAATCTGAGAGGACGATTCAAACTTTGGAGGATATGCTCCGAGCTTGCGTGATCGATTTTAGTGGTAATTGAGATTCACACCTACCGTTGGTCGAATTCTCCTATAACAATAGTTATCACGCCAGCATTAATATGGCGCCTTTTGAAGCTTTATACGGTCAAAAATGTCGTTCACCTGTCTGTTGGAATGAAGCTGGAGAGTCTTAGTTTACTTGACCTGAACTGATCCACGACACAACCGAGAAAGTCAAGAAAATACGCGATAACCTTCTGACAGCTAGAAGCCATCAAAAGTGTTATGCGGACAAGCGATGCAAGCCCTTAGAATTCCAAGTTGGTGACTACGTCCTACTCAAGGTATCCTTTTGGAAAGGCATGGTTAGATTTGGAAAGAAAGGAAAACTTGCACCACGATACGTTGGACCCAATTGCTAAGTCTCCATACCGTCTTGCACCATCCGAGATGCAAGAGTTATCAAAACAGCTTCAAGACCTATCTGATAAAGGATTCATTCATCCGAGTTTTTCACCTTGGGGTGCTCCCATCCTATTTGTGAAAAAGAGGACGGATCTTTCCGTATGTGTATCGATTATCGTGAGCTCCACACACTTACGATCAAAAATCGATATCCCTACCTCGCATTGATGATCTCTTTGATCAGCTACAAGGTGCTAGTTACTTTCAAAGATTGATCTGTGTTCTGGGTATCATCAACTTCGTGTGCTCGAAGAAGATATTCCAAGACTGCTTTTCGCACTCGATATGGTCACTACGAGTTTACCGTCATGCCTTTCACCTTGACAAATGCTCCAGCTGTTTTAATGGACTTGATGAATCGGGTTTGTAAACCTTATTTGGACAAGTTCATCATTGTTTTCATCGACGACATTCTTATTTATTCCAAGTCTCAAGCCGAACACGAACAACACCTTCGATTAACTATGGACCTACTAAAGAAATAACAACTTTATGCCAAATTCTCCAAGTGCGAGTTTTGGCTAAAAGAAGTTAAATTCTTGGTTCACATAGTCAACGAGCAAGGTATACATGTGGACCCTTCAAAAATCACTGCGATTAAGGATTGGAACACACCCACTACTCCCACAGAAGTTGGCTTGTTTCTTGGTCTTGCTGGATATTACCGCCGATACATCGAGAACTTCTCAAAGATCGCGGTTCCCCTAACTGATTTGACTCAAAAGAAGAAGCATTTTGAGTGGGGACCCGATCAAGAGGAAGCCTTCCAAACTCTGAAACAAAAGCTCTGCAATGCACCTATTCTATCTTTACCCGATGGCAACGATGATTTTGTTGACTATTTTGATGCATTGAATCTAGGCCTTGGTTGTGTTCTCATGCAACGAGATAAAGTCATAGCCTATTCGTCAAGACAATTGAAAATCCACGAGAAGAACTATACGACTCATGATCTTGAGTTAGGTGCTGTAGTTTTTGCCCTCAAAATTTTGAGAAATTACCTCTATGGTACGAAGTGTGTGGTTTTCACGGGGCACAAAAGTCTCCAACATATAGTCAATCAAAAGGAGCTGAACATGAGACAACGACGCTTGTTGAACTTTTAAACGACTACAACTTCGAAATTTGCTACCATCCTGGCAAGGCGAATGTCGTAACCGATGTGCTTAGTCGTAAGGAACGCGTCAAGCTTCTTTGTGTTTGAATTCAATCCGATATTCAGACACGTATCCTTCAAGCTCAACGTACTTGTACTACACAAGGCATGATGGGTAGTGAATTACCACATCAACATGAGCTTCAACTCAAAACGAGAGACAACGGATTACTCTATTATTTGAACCATTTGTGGGTTCCAAATAAAGACAATCTTCGCACCTTATTGATGGATGAAGCTCATAAGTCTAGTTATTCAATTCATCCTGGAGCAGACAAAATGTACAAGTATCTTCATACCTAGTATTGGTGGCTGGGTATGATGAAAGACATTGCCTTGTATGTATCAAAATGCCTAACTTGTTTTTAAGTCAAGGCTGAACATCAACGCCCATCTGGTTTGCTCGAACAACCAGAACTTCCGGTATGGAAGTGGGAGAACATTGCGATGGATCTCATCACAAAACTACCGCGCCACGTCTAGAGATCATGATGCAATTTGGGTCATCATTGGTCGTCTAACAAAGTCAGAACACTTTTTGGCAATTCACGAGGATTACTCAACTGACAAACTCGCCAAGATCTATGTCGATGAGATTGTATCTTGTCATGGTGTTCCTTTGGACATCATATCTGACAGAGATGCTCGGTTCTCATCTCACTTTTGGGAGACCATGCAATTTGCTATGGGAACCAAACTCAATTTGAGCACCGCTTATCATCCTCAAATGGATGGGCAAACTGAAAGAACAATTCAAACATTGGAGGATATGCTTAGAGCGTGTGTGATTGAATTTGGTGGTAGTTGGGATTTGCATCTACCGTTGATCGAATTCTCCTACAATAATAGTTATCACGCCAGCATCAACATGGCGCCTTTTGAAGCTTTATACGGTCGAAAATGTCGTTCACCTGTCTGTTGGAATGAAGTTGGAGAGTCTCAGTTTACTGGACCCGAACTTATTCATGACACAACAGATAAAGTCAACAAAATACGCGATAACCTTCTGATAGCTAGAAGCCGTCAAAAGTGTTACGCGAACAAACGACGCAAGCCCTTGGAATTCCAAGTTGGTGATCACGTCCTACTCAAGGTATCCCCTTGGAAAGGAGTGGTTTGATTTGGAAAGAAAGGAAACCTTGCACCACGATACATTGGACCATTGTTGAAAGAATCGGAAAGGTGGCCTACCGACTTGAGCTACCTCCTAAACTTGGGAACGTTCACCCAACATTTCACGTGTCCAATCTAAAGAAATGTTTAGCCGACGCAAATCTTCACGTCCCTCTCGATGAAATTAATGTTGACGACACTATGCAGTTCGTCGAGAAACCTGTAGAGATTTTGGACCGTGAAGTCAAGAAACTCAAATGAAGACGAATTCTGATAGTCAAAGTTCATTGGGAATACAAACGTGGCCCAGAATTTACTTGGGAACGAGAGGATCAAATGCAAGCAAAATACCCACATCTGTTTCCACAAGTTTCCTCTAATTAACTTTCGAGACAAAAATTCCTAAAGTAGGTGGGACTGTGTCATTTGTGGCGATCCAATCGTATAACGATTCCGAACGAGTTATCAATCAATGAAATTTTTGTGTTTTATTTATGAGATTTGTATTTTTATCATGACAATTGGACGTATTCGACTCTTTCACAATTCCGAACTTTTAAACAACTTCTGGAAGTGAAATCGCCAACTATACCCAAACGTAATCAGTTTATCACGATGTACACACCAGAACAATGACATAATCTAAACATACCCTAAATACCCTTTTCTTAACTTAGAAATAAGTTTTGAGGGCTTCGGTATGGCAAAAACATGCTTATGCAAGCTTAGGGGCTATTTTGCAAATTCTGCGAAACTCTGCTGATTCGCGTATATCGTTATCCGGAACATGTACGCACATCCAAGAATTTTTGTAATCATTAAAATCTAGTATTTAATGATTGGAATGCTAAAATATCATTCGTTACACGTTTACGGTCATTTGCGCGTTCGTTACGAGTTTCGTCGTAATTAACCGAAAACCTCAACTGTACGACCAAACGAACCGACATCCGAAAAGTTTCCTAGCATTTTTTTAGTTCCCTATGCTTTATCTTCCTTATAAAGCTTTAAAATGGGGTTAACGGGTGTTAAAAGTGCAAAAACGCGTCCAAAACAAGTTTTTAGGCTGCAGGGACCTGTTCTACCAATTCTGAAACTTTGGAATCCCAGGCGCCACGCGAGAGATTCACCCAGATCTCCCGCGACACGCGGGGGATGCCCAGTTAGAGTAAAAAAATGGCAGACCGCTGTTTTATAGTCCTGAAACCCAAGAATTCGTGTTCTCCAAGTTCTAGCCTGGTCTTGACACGTCTTTAAACATGTGGAATGATCCTAGAATGATCCTTGACACTTGTGATCATCAAATTCATCCTCCAAACTATAAATACCCTTGATCTTCAACCAAATTCTTTGCTCATTCCTTCCCTTTCTCTCTATAACTCTAAATGGAGAACTCCCACATTGTTGGAGGTCTCCCAACTGAGTTTTCTAAGTCTTTTTCTCCATCCTTTGCTGCCTTGAGCACAAGTAAGTTTTCTAACTTAGCCTTATTCATTCATTTTAGCTATTTCAAGCTAAAAGTCAAACAGTGTTTGACTTTCAGCTTTGATAATTAATTGGTCAAAGCAAAGTTCAATTGAACTTTGCAACGTGACCCGTAATCAAGAAAGTTATAATCCCTTGCGATTATACCTACTGATTACCACGTTAACTAGTCGAAGTGACGAGTCGAAGTTTCAGTCAAAATGCGCATTATGTGCATTTTGCAACGGAACTATTTTCGGGTATCAAAACACCAAGTTTTGATACCAAAACATTTTTATAACTTAGTTAGACATGTTTTGACATGTCTAACTCATCACTTTTAGTTTAGTGCTTATTTAGGGTCGTAAGTCGAGCGGTCTTGACCACCGCTTTGACTTTCAAATCCGACCCATTTGGTCAATCTTAGGATCCGACCAAACACATATATGTGACCATAGTTGTATACAGATAACCCTCTGAGGTTATACCTTATGGTCACGTCGTTTGGTTAGGGTTATGTTAAGTCGTCTATTATGCCCTATAAATGACCAAAATGCCCTTTTGCGCATAAATCAATTTTAGGCATATGTGACCAATGTTTTGACATATAACTGATGTTGCAACTATAATAAAGTTATTTGGGCATATTAGACTTATCATAACGCATATCTAACCATCCAAACACATATTTACGCAAATGAAACGTTAAAGTAGCGTAAACTACCTTAACGAATCATAACGGGTCAAAAGCACTTGGAGTCCCAACACTCATTTGGTTTAGAAGGCCTCATTTTGTTGGTGCATAATGTCTATGTCTTAGTTTTATATCGAGTTTTTATAGAATAGAGTTGAATAGGCTAGCTATACGAAGTATTTATGTAAATAGTGGTCAAGTTCGCTCATGATATACATGTGTAGCCAAGTTCGAGCGAACTTGCTAAGGCAAGTTTGGGCGAACTTACACCCTTCACCAGCGAACTTGAACATCTATATATAGCTAGCATGCCTCACTCATTTGCAACTTTCGCATTTGGAGGCGAAGCTCTGTTAGTTTGTACTCATGACGTTTAATCAATGAAACTGATGTAAACTGATTAATTCTTGTCTACTGGTAAACACGACGTAATATTTCCGCTATTATGGACGTTAGATATCAAATTTAGATTCCTTAGCATCAAGGATCGGTCCTACAAGTGGTATCAGAGCTAGAACAGCCTGATTTGATAGTAATCAAGACAAGAACACTTCTATTTCATCTCCATTCTTCTATTTTTCATTACTTTTTTACAAAAAAATGAGCAAGAATTCTTTAAAGCTTTGATCGAGAGTCTACAGGATACGAATGAAAAGCTTCAAACAGAGATTGCAGATCTAAAGACTATTCAGGCCCTAAATGATCGTAGATTTTCCATGATGCAGAAAGTTTTATCAAACGCTCTGAATATCGATTCCATTGCTATGTATGATCGTCTGGATCAACAAGAAGCTAAATAACGATCTGAGAAAGAGTTAGCTGCTAGTGGAAAAGCAAAAGGGGTTGAAGGTGAAACTCCAAAGTCTTCTGAAGTTACCGAGAAATCAGTTGAAGAGAATATTGTTATAGCTTCTGAGTCTGATCTTCCAAAGGTTGACGAATCTGTCAAGCCTTCTAATCTTGTTACAGTTTCTGAAAATAAAGACGATGAAGAAGCTGAAAAAGAGGATAAAGATGATGATGAAGGGAAAGATGATTCTGAGTATGAGGATTGGAATGTTGCTGATGATGATGATGATGATGATTAGGGTGGTGTTGGTCTTTAAATTACTGAGGTAAAAGTCTCTGATGACTTTGATTTCTCTTCATTGATGGATGATGAGTCAAACAGGATGGATGATAAGATTGAGGGGGAGTCAAGGCAGACAAGGCCATCTGATGAAATTGATATGTCTAACGTTGAAAGAGTTGTAAAGCCGATTGCTGCTGTACCCACTAAGCCTTTATTATTGATGTTAGAGCATAATGTGGAGGAAGGCGAGTATGTGCACAATTATACAAAGGAAGATCTAGCTATGTTGATTGAAGTTGATGCTGAGAATCTAGAGTTTGATTTTGAAGAGGATGTGTTGAATGTTAACACTTTTGAGCCGAATGATTATCAGTATGTTAGAAGATTTGAAGCTGATGAATACAACAGAGTGATTGTTGAAGATTGGTCTCCTGATGATGAAACAGATCAAGCTGCGTAGTACATTGGTCCTAACACTGATAGTTTTCCTACCTTTGAGGAGATGTACAAGCAACTAGACGAAGATATGTTGAAATAAAGGATTGAGGAATCAGTTCGAGAAGGTAAAGTACCAAATCCAATGACGAAAGAAGAGATAGCTCAAGCAAAGAAGTGTTGGTTTAAAGAAATGCCACGCGAACGTAAGTTTCGACGTCCTCTAGCATTCATTACCAGAGACAAAGATGTGTCATTGGGGGATATCTTAAGCTGGGGTTGGTTCAAGGAACTTAATGTATATGCAATCAAAAGAGAATTTGGAGTGCAATACTTCAAGTATCTTGCTGATTTCAAGGCTTTACCTTATTGGGATGTGGAAGAACTGGTTCAGACCGTTAATGTTACATACCACATAAAAGTGATTGATTAGTTACAGTGGAAGTTGATAAAGTATGAAGCGGTCAAAGGATTCAGATATTGGAAGCCATTCATTCAAGGTCGCCGAATCAAGACTAACAAGAGATAGCTCAAGCAAAGAAGTCATGGTTTAAAGAAATTCCACGCGAACGTATGTTTTGACGTCCTCTAGCATTCTTTACTAGAGACAAAGATGAGTCATTGGGGGATATCTTAAGCTGGGGTTGGTTCAAGGAACTTAATGTATATGCAATCAAAAGAGAATTTGGAGTGCAATACATCAAGTATCTTGCTGATTTCTAGACATTACCTAATTGGGATGTGGAAGAGCTGGTTCAGACCGTTAATGTTACATACCACATGAAAGTTATTGATCAGTTACTGTGGAAGTTGATAAAGTATGAAGCGGTCAAAGGATTCAGATATTGGAAGCTATTCATTCTAGGTCTCCGAATCAAGACTAACAAGAATACAGGGGAGAAAGACATAACGTTGATAATGAAGCAACCTAGAGCTATGAGAAACATGTCGTTGATGCCGATTGAGCAAAATTTCTATCCATTGTTCAAGTGGTGGCAGATAGATCCATCTACTTGTGAAGCTGTTATTGTTTTAAAGTTTGAAGAACACTTGGATATCACGAAGGAAAGAGTTGAGATACTTGGTTCTCAGGGCATGAGGGGGTTATGGAGAACAATCAGGATTTTAGATCCTATTTGGTCGGTTAACTGCTCGAGAGAAGATATCAAATGCCTTTTCTACAGCAAGATCGTATTTGAAGAACGTGAAAAATTACAAGCTATGTAGTATCAGAAAGTTGTGAATGTTTGCTATGCACGTGAAGTAAATTCAGGAAAGATGTGGCAGACAAGTTGGAGGGATATAGAAAGGGTTGAATTTCTGAAAGAGGAGAAGCATCTCGAGGCTATTCCTGAGAAAACTAGAAAGGCAAGTTTTAGAAGGTTTCAGCATATGAACAAAGTGCCTCCTACAGACCAAACGCCGGATCCTAAACAAGAACGACGAAAGAAGCCTTACAAGAACTTCTTCGGTCGTGTGCGTTAATGTTTATTATGAAGACAGAGTTTTGAAGACTGATAAAAGATGAAGACGATATCCAAGGGGGAGTCTGTTGGGGCATAATGTCTATGTCTTAGTCTTATATCGAGTCTGTATAGAATAGAGTTGAATAGGAAAACTTACACCCTTCACTAGCGAACTTGAACATCTATATATAGCTAGCATGCCTCACTCATTTGTAACTTTGGCATTTTGGAGGCGAAGCTCTGTCAGTTTGTACTCTTGACGTTTAATCAATGAAACTGATGTTAAACTGATTAATTCTTGTCTAGTGGTAAACACGACGTAATACTTCCGCTATTATGGACGTTAGATATCAAATTTAGGTTCCTTAGCATTGAGGATCAGTCCTACAAGTGGTATCAGAGCTAGAACAGCCTGATTTGATAGTAATAAAGACAAGAACACTTCTATTTCATCTCCATTCTTCTATTTTTCATTTCTTTTCACAGAAAATGAAGAATTCACGGTCAAAATCTTTTCAATTTTGAATATATCATGTAAAAGACAACAAAGATAAACCCTTGAAAGATTGGAGAATAACTTCAATCAAATTGATGTCAAAATTATGAAAAACCCATGTTTTGCAAAACCCTAATCATCGAACTTGTTAGCCAAGTTACAAGATCTTTACAAAATCCATTGAACAAGTTCGATCGAGGTTGTTCAAAGGAAATTTTTCAAATCAGTATTCACAAGTTCGACCGAACTTCTGAAAAATCTCTGAATTCTTCATTTCATCTACAAGTTGGACCGAACTTGTAGTAATTCTAACATTTTCAAAGGTTTTCAAGTGTTTTCAGTATACGTGTCTTGTTATTCACGATGGATGATCTACAAAGAGCATATATGACAGCAACGGGTTCGTCAAATGCCAACGTGATCCAACAAGTCAATCTTGACAATGAGATGGGTACGACTGTTAAACCACCAAAGCTAATGAGCATGGACGAGTATGAAGGATGGAAGGAGAAGTTTACATATTGGGTTCAAGCCATGCACTTCCTAGGCTGAGTGTTGATCGAGAGAGGTTATACAGTTCCGTTGGACGAACATCAGCATGTTCTAGAGAAATACAAGTACTCCACGGTACAGAAAGAAGAATATATTGCTGAGAAAAAGATGATCAGTCTTATCCAACAATCCGTTAAAGAAGATATTATCCTCTTGTTACCAGAATACACGACTGCCGGAGATCTCTGGCTTTCATTGCAAAAGAAATATCAAGGAAGCGCGGAGATGATCAAGAGCAAGAAAACTCTCATTATGAAAGAGATCGATATCTTCAACATGCTGAACGGTGAGACCATGACGCAGATGATTGAACGCTTCTATCATCTTAAAGTGCAAATGCGAAGACACGGTCTTGAGGAGACGGAACAAGAGTACATCGACAAGCTTGTAGACGCTCTACCAGATGGAGAATGAACTACTTATCTTATGGTTCTAAAGGAAAGTGAAAAATGGGAATTCTTCATGCTGTCAACATTTATCGGTAAACTCAAAGAACGCTAATGTTGTTCAAGACGTTGGTTTGTACTACAAGAGTGGAATGCAAGATAACATTTCAAGCCCAAAGATTTAGACAGCATTCAACGCGAGCATAAATTCTTCGAACAATTCGCAGCAGAATCAGAACCAATCATATCCTCAATATGATCAAAGTCCACAGTCTTCATTCTCAAGCACTGGTTCAAATTCATCTTCTCAGAGTCAAGCAAATCAGGACCAACAAACAAATTTTGATTCGAATGTATTCAAGTGTATCATCGCTGTTAATTTGAACAATATTGTTTCTGAGCAAACTGCTAAGCAACACATGGCACTTCTCGCCAGTGTTCTAGAATCATATGAAAGTCTTGTATCAAGGAATATCAGCAATCCCGAGATGACCGCCGAAGACTACAATCAGGTGGACGAAGAAGAGCTTGAGCTAATGGATATAAAGTGGTGTTTAGCATCTATCATCCGAAGGGTTACCTAGTTTGTTGCTCTCACAGGCCGAGATATCGGAAATTCTAGCAACAAGTTGGACTTTAACAAGACAAAGGTCACGTGCTTTAGGTTTCGTCAGAAAGGGTATTTCAAGAGAGATTGCAAAAACCCTGAAGCAACGGGAAATCAAAGTCCATCCGGAGGAGGCAACGAGTATTATAAGAAGCCACTTTAGTATAAGCCTTTCCCGAAAAAGACTCATGTTGAAATCCAAGAGAAACCAAATAGCAGTAACACTGAGAAAGCTATGGTTACATCTGCCGAAGACGCAGTAGTTCTAGAGAATATTTTACTGGAACAATATCTGCAACAACAACAGGAGGAAGAGGAGTATATCAACATGCAGAAAGAAGGAATTTTATCTGCTAACTCTTGTGATAGTTTTGCAGGTCACTTTGATGGAAGTTCTCAAGAGCAAGCCGTCGAGGAGAAACCTGATGAAGTAGTCATTGATGTTACTCAAGAAGTGAATGCTGAAAACCTCAAGGATATTGCCAACAAAGCTTTAACGGCAAATCTAACCAAGGTAGGTTCAGAGGTAAATGAAGTTGTCAGAGTACAAGTTGTAGAGCTTGAGAAATCTTGTACAAAATGTACTGAACCATGTATCGAATGTGCCGAAAAATCAAAGATCATCGCTAAAATCAATGTGCATAATGAACTTTTAAAATATGATTATCGCACAATGAAGGAAGCGTATGACAAAATGAAAGATGATTATGGCAGGCTCGATCGAAACAATGTCGACAACACGACACTGTAAGGATGTTGAAAGGAACAGTAATGGATAAGCAAAAAGCTATTAATATCTATATTAACACCATTTCTGAAACTAAGCAACAACTCCAGGACATGAAAATTGAAGCAGAGCGTGTTCAACAACTTTTAAGAAGTTACTCAACCAACCATATGTCATTGATCACATACTTCCGACAATTCCATCGGAAGAAAAACCTAAAAAGAAAATTGGTAAAGAATATAGCAATGTTCCTCCACCCCTATACGAGAAGTATTATCGTAAATCTTCTGATGAGATGGATAAGGCACTCAACATTGAGTTGTTATCTGAAAAGAAAACTGAGTTGCAAGAGAATATTGATGTAATCTATACTAAATCTGATGATGACAATGTTGTGGTTAAGAATGTGGTTGAAAATGTTCTGAATTATTCTGATGAAGGCAACTTTAAAGCACCGACTCGAGTTCAAAGAATTCTGATTCACAGTCCGAAGATGAAGATAAATCATCGGATGGCAATCTATGTGATGATCCTAATGTTGTTATGTACAAGGTTAAGGGTCCTGATAGATTGTACTTTGATGATAGTTTTCCGGTTCAGAACCTGAAGGAAGAATCATTAGACAAATTCTATAAACTCGTGGAAGTTTCATCAGATGATCTGGAGATCAATGAAAGAAAATTCTATTCCAAACCTAAAAGAAACAACTACGGAAAGAATGGTGGTGATCATCCGGAAACAATAGGATCAGAAGGCTTGACAGATTCGTCAAACTTTGGAATCTCGGATTCAGAAGCTATAACAACATTTTCTTCAACTGATTTCTCTGCGACTTCAGAAGACTTAGGAGCTTCACCTTCAACCCCTTTACCTTTACAACTTGCAGCTAACTCTTTCTCAGATCGTTCTTTAGCTTTGTTGATACAGACGATCATACTCAGCAATGAAATCAATATTCAGAGCGTTTGATAAAACTTTCTGCATCTTGGAAAATTTACGATCATTTAAGGCTTGAATTGTCTTTAGATCTGCAATCTATGTTTGAAGCTTTTCATTAGCATCCTGTAGACTTTCAACTAATGCTTTGAAGAATTCTCGTTCTTTTTCCAAAACTTTCACTTTATCATCCAATATCTCTTTCTCAACATTGCTTTAATTCATCTTTTGAATAAGCTCTGCTTTCTCAGCTTCATTCTTAGCGACTTTTTCTTCTAATGTCTTCACACGCTTTTCCAGAAGATTTACATTCGGCTCTGGATATAAATCATTCAGATCTTGTAAACTGATTGAATCATGCGGCATATCACCAAAAAGATTTCCGCTTGGAGTTTTCGGTGTAGACTTTGGAGTTGCATCTTTTGGTGTTGACTTCTTCAGAGTAGAACTTTCGATATGAGAATTCGTTGGAGCAACAGGAGACTGAATGATAGGGACTTCCAATAAACCAGACACAGGAGGTTCTTGTGTGACTCCTTGTCTCTCAGCTTCCGATGAAATGATCACAGGAGGTTCTTGTGTGACTCCTGGACGTTCAGCTTCACTTGTAACAACTACAGGAGGTTCTTGTGTAGGAGGTTCTTGTGTTACTCCTATCTCTTGTGGCCAGAAGGTTCTTGTGTAACTTCTGCGCTTTTCAGCTTACTCTTATATCTTTTACTAGCTGGATTTTGAGCTTTCTTTTTCTTCTTGCCCTTTGTCTGAGGAGACCCTTAGTCTTCTTTGAAATTTCTGTTGCTGAAGACTTTGTACGCTTAATTTTTTTCTTCGGCCTCTCTTCATTAGACTCTTTCTCTTGGTTTGGATCAAAATCAGCATCCATTTCTTTCTCCTTTTCATCTCTAACCTCAGCTTCCGATTTTTCCGGCTCTTTCACTGGAGTTTCATCAGAATCATCATCGTTCTCTGAAGTAGCTGAAATAACATCCTCTTGTGTTGACTTTTCAATTTCTTGACTCTCAACAACTACTGCTGCGCTCGATCTAGCCTCAGTTTGAACATTTTCTGGTTCATCTTCATCAACGAGCTTAGTATCAACCAGCTCATTTCTTTTTCGGCTTTTCAACTTCGGCCTTTAAGAACCATTCGCTTCGAGACTTAGGCTTGAAATCTTTGAACCACTCTTTTTTTTCAGCATTCAGCTCTTTTTCGTCACCACTTCCGTCTTTCCTCCATTTATTATCAGACGGCGCAATGTAATTTGAATCTTTGAAAGCTCCGAAAACTGTCTTTGCAACAGGAGCTGAAGCTTGCTTCTTGAATTTTAATAGCTTCTTCATAGTTGTTTCATCGAGGTGACTTGGATAAAGCACATCATTCGGATCAGGTGCAATATTAGTGAACTTTTCATCTATTAGCATCTGCACGAACCTCGGATACAAACATAGCCTCGAATCCTCCATATTCTTTAACATATGAGTAAAAACAAGCTTAGAAAAGTTGAACGGCTTCTGCAGAATCAATGTCATTGCCATACAGGCCAAATAATCTTGTACATCCTCAAGGCCCGCTTTTTAGTGACTAAAAGTATGAATGATCGCATGCATAAGGAGCTTGTAGGGGTTTGGCACTTCCCCTTTCTTCAACGTTGGCTTATTCATGCTTCCCTTATATACCATTCGAAAAAACACCCTCTAACCATCTTCGCATCCAAGAATATTAGATCATCTTTATCATCGTTGAACTGCAGGATCCGTCGAATATCGTCTTCAGTCATAGTGATCTCCTTTACTTCATTTCCAACTTGCACCGATGAAATACTCGTCTTCTGATCATCAATAACACTTGCGTTCATCCAGAAATGATACGTGTGACTTTTATAAGATACTGTGCGCTCCGTTATAGCTAGAGGAATAGGGCTTTCCTTCAAAAACTTCAAGATACTCTCGTATTCCGTCAAAGATGGACATATCTTCTTGTCAAGTGTAATACACGTATTGTGAGATTTAGAAAACTCTATTACAATTACCCTCGTTGGAACCTGAGCCTGAAAAATGACGCGAAACAATTAGCACACTTTTCGAGAAAAAGTT
Source organism: Scalesia atractyloides (assembly GCA_947069175.1). Classification (NCBI taxonomy): domain Eukaryota; kingdom Viridiplantae; phylum Streptophyta; class Magnoliopsida; order Asterales; family Asteraceae; genus Scalesia; species Scalesia atractyloides. The sequence continues at coordinate 21,968,902 of CAMTDV010000010.1, forward strand.
TCAAAATTTTCTAACACTTTCATCAAGTTCGGGCGAACTTGATGAATTATATAATGTTCTGGTTTAATTAAGTTCACCCGAACATGTGATGTACATGTTCAATACTTATTACATAAGTTCGGGCGAACTTATGTTATGAAACCTTTCAAAACACTTAAACATTAAGTATGGTCGAACATGGTCTTTTATCAGAATTATAAAGATTATTGATACAAGTCCGATCGAACTTGATAACAAGTTCGGACGAATTTGCCATCATCTTCAACCAAAATTGCATATTCTAATCATGAGCATTTCAAATAAAGTCAAAACATTTACATGGTCGACTTGTGTTTTAGAACAAGATTCAAAGTTCAATTTGGTCTAACTAGACCTAGATCTATTAGATTTAACATTTTAGATCTTGATTCATCGCATACGGTTCTTTTAACGGTTTAATCATCAAATCAATACCTCATCCATTGAAGTCGGTGTGCTAATCAACAAAATCAAATCATAATCGGGTAGTATAACGTTACTAAAATGCGAATTTCGCTCAAGACTCTCAAATGTTCAAGTTCGCTTCAGAGAGATTAGAAAACTGATAAGTGAGTTCGGCCGAACTTGCTGAGTTTAAATACTCATGCAAGTTCGGGCGAACATGCTGAGCCCAACTAAAAAGGCCCATCAGAAGCCCGGGCGAACTTAGCGAATAACAATCAGCAACCATCTGCAAGTTCGGTCGAACTTGCTAAAATGTTAAACATGATTCTGTTTAACAAGTTTGGCCGAACTTGCCAAACACTAAAATCAAACTTTTTAAAAATTTTGCAATTTAGCCCCTGAACATTCAAACTTTTACAGTTATGAAAATTCACTCAGTTGACCCAGTCCAAGTTAATGACCTTGGTTAACCGATTTGTCTGCCGAGTCCAAATTAATGACCCCGGTTTGACCAGTTACGAACAAACTTTTGATATTTTCAAAATTAAAGTTTCATATTAATGAACTTTTTATCGTTTTGACTTTTCAGATTTTACAGATTAGCTCCCATCCCGTTGTCAAAGAGATTCCCAGCAGTTCTAACATCTTACCAGACTTCGAAGACCCGTTCTCCAACATTGGTTTGCTGAAAACAATGTAGAAACAAAATCTTTTTGAATTTTTGTAAGTTTATGCTAAAACACACTGAAAATCTTTTTGGTTTTAATATGTAAAGCTGATAAACTATGTACAAACATATTAACAGACATATTTTTGGGAATTCGTGTCTAAGGATCATATTAGTTGATTGAGACATATCACCAGTACCGTTGACCTTTAGATGACTTTAAGTTTTAAACTTGTTTACCTAGATTGTCGATATATTTGTCCACTTAAACTTTACCACATTTTTCAACTGTTTCAAGATATGTTAAGGTATTAATTATGAAACTTGACTTATCTGTGGTTCCCTCTTCTTGAATATACTCCCTTATCAAGATTCCCTAGATTTCCTCTTACAGGTGAATATATCATAATTGATATCTGTATCTGGGTAATGCGAGACCTTGAGAGCTCAGGTTAGTACTACCGTATAGACAAAGAGATGAACGCTCGTCTTTAGGTGTGTTCGATTTAAGGAATCTTTTCAGCACTTCAAATGATTAGATCTTTTGGTACTTTCTCTAGTTTGCATGCAGTTTGGGGTTTATGGCGAAAGTATTATAGAAGTTCTAGGCTACTGCTTCCGCAAAATAAGAAGAACTTGTATAATATCCCAGATATCAACTATCTATAAAGACCTCGTATCTCAGAATCAGGCAATCTCTCAAACGAAATTTTGGAGTACTAAGTCCATATATCCAAATTGTGTTAATCCACAATATTAAGCAGTTGCTAAATTTAGTTTATATCTCGAAAACATTTTACTGAACGTGTTAAACCTATCGACACATCCACAGTAAGACTCGTTTATCACTTTTAAACTTTACATTTCTTTAGCATATTGTGATAGTCCACTGATGTACTATCATTTCCTTTTTGTAACATCGAAATCTTTTTGTCCTTTTCAATGTTTTTGCACATTTTTAAAATTTTTTATATGTTTTTGTATTTTCCCAAATATTTCTTCCCCTAAAATCAAAAACATATTTTTGGATTTTAGATTTTAAGAAATACTAAACCAGAAAGATATTTACAAACCATACAAACCAATGCGGATTACGTGAACTCGTCGTCCAATCCGTATTCAACCTCAGCTTCCTCACCTGTAAGCAAATTTTTCATACCGTTAAGCTGCATTAGATATTTAAATCTTGTTAATGGAAATGCTTTGGTATAAAAATCAGCCCTTTGTTCGTCGGTGTGGATTTTTTCTATTCGAACCAATTTCTTTTCGTAACAATCACGAATGAAATGGTAACGAATTTCAATGTGTTTTGTACGTGAGTAATGAACCGGAATTTTAGTTATATCGATGGCTGCTTTGTTATCTACAAATTAAGGCGTGTCGAGAAACTTCAGACCATAATCAATCATCTGTTGCTGAATCCAGAGGATTTGAGAGCAACATCTGGAAGCAAAAATGTATTCCGCCTCACAGGTTGAGAGAGTGACCGTGGTCTGTTTCTTACACTGCGATGTTACCAAACGCATGCAAAGAACTGGCATCCTGCAGTTGTAGATTTCGAGTTCAGTTTGTCCACTCCGAAGTCCGAGTCAGCGTATCCTGTTAGGTCGAAATTGTCGTTCTTAGGATACCATAAGCCCGTGCTAGGGCATCCTTTCAAGTAACGAAAGATTCGCTTGACTATCTGCATGAGTGACACTCGAGGACTAGACTTATATATCGCACATAAGCAGATAGGATACATGATGTCCGGGCGCGATGCCGTTAGGTACATCAAAGATCCAATCATCGATCGATAAAGCGTGTCGTCAACTTTTGTTCCCGTCTCGTCAATGCAAATGCCATGGTTCAGTGCCTGCGGAGTTGAAAGCGGCTTCGAAGAATCCATTTCAAACTTTTTGAGAATGTCGTGAACATACTTAGTCTGATGAATGAATATCTCGTCTGGAAGCTGATCCACTTGAAGACCTAAGAAGAACTTCATTTCGCCCATCGTGGACATCTCAAACTTCTTCTTCATAATCTTTTCAAACTCTTTGCACAGACTGTCATCCGTAGAACCGAAAATGATATCATCCACATAGATTTGTACAATTATCAGAGGCGATCCAACTTCTCTGGTAAACAAAGTGCTGTCCACTGTGCCTCTTGTAAAGCCATTTCCAACGAGATGTTGCGATAACGTCTCGTACCAAGCTCTTGGGGCTTGGTGTAATCCGTATAAGGCTTTATCTAGGAGATATGCTTTGTTCTTGTTTAGTGGATCGAAGAAACCCGGTGGTTGGCCAACATACACTTGTTCACGAAGTTTACGTAGAGAAAGGCAGATTTTACATCCAACTGGTACACCTTAAATCTTTTCCACGCTGCGAACGCTAGTAAAATGCGGATAGATTCTAATCGCGCAACCGGTGCGTATACCTCCTGGTAATCTATACCTTCCTGCTGGTGGAATCCCTTGACAACCAGCCGAGTTTTGTGTTTCTGACTATTACACCCTGATCGTCTCTTTTACACTTGAAGACCCACTTTGTATCAATAGCTTTCTGCTTCGGTGGCAAGTCTACAAGCTTCCAAACACCCAACCTCTCGAACTGTAAAAGTTCTTCTTGCATTGCTATCACCCAATTTTCGTCACCCATAGCCTCATTAACTGTCTTTGGCTCTATTTGAGAAATGAAACATGAGTAGTAGCAGTAGTTCTGAGTTGGTGCAACTCGGGTGTAGAAACAACTAAGTGCTTTATTGATTTGGCTTCGTGTACGCACACCAGTTTGTAGTTCTCCTATAATATTCATTAAAGGATGGTAAGAATACGATCGCGGCATTTCTTCTGTTGGAACATCAACTGATCTTTGTGATTTGAAACAATCAGATCATTGTTCACATTAACATTAGGAGTAATTGATGAAGCTTCGTTCTGATTTCTCGGACTAGCAGATTGATTCAACAAGTTAGATATCTGCTCAACTTCTTCATCCGAGGAGGTTTCACCATCAACATCAAATGTTGGTGCTTCATCTGAGTCAGAATTCTGATTCTGAGGCATGCTGGGACATGATGTTGTAGTTCCTGGTTCATTAGAATCATTCACTGGAGGTGTAGCAGGTGTTACTTCTGCTTCAGAAATATTTTCAACTTGAACACCGCTATTGCTGCTTGGACTTGCTTCGGAAGATGAAGTATCCAACGTGGGTTGATTAACCACAATTGGTTTAATGATTTGTTCTTGATTCGCCGATTGTTGAAGATAGTATAACGCTGCAACTTCTTCTTCAGACGGTTCTTCCGGCAAGTCGAATGACTTCCAAAGATCTTGGTAGTTAAACAACCACGCGCCAGCTCTCCTTTGAATAAGATCCGTATAGTTGAAACAATCCACGTGTTGTGCTTCAATAACCTTTCTCAACGAAGGAACATATACTCTTTTAGCGGACTCGCATATCCGACAAAGAAACCTTCAAGAGATTTAGCTCCGAATTTGACATCTTGATCGATTACTGTACATGGCGCACCAAATGGTTCTAATAACTTCAAATTTGGCTTCCGTCGGTTTATCATTTCAAAACATGTTTTCTTTGTTGGTTTGACAGTGAGAACTCTGTTTAGTGTGTAGCTAGCCGCAGCAACTGCTTCACTCTAGAAACTGACTGGAAGTTTAGAATCCGCAAGCATGGTTCTCGCAATTTCAATTAAAGTTCTGTTCTTCCTTTCAGCAACACCGTTTTGCTGTGGAGTGTAGGGAGAACTAAACTCGTGCAGAATCCCTTTTGTGTTGCAGAATTCCTTCATTTTGTTATTCTTAAACTCCGTGCCATTGTCACTTCTAATGCGTCTGACCAGCAGGTGACAAAGGTTCTTGAGTTTCTTAAACAGAATCACCAAGTTCTCAACCGTTTCGTCTTTTGATTCCTTAAAGAATACCCACGAATATCTCGACTAGTCATCTGTCACGACCAAGCAATATAAGTCTCTTGAGATGCTTCAAACATTTACAGGACGAAATTAATCCATGTGGAGACGTTCTAATGGCAACTTGATTGAGTTCAGAATGTTCTTCGGATGAGATTTCTTGATCTGCTTTCCCTTTTTACATTCTAAGCAGTGATCAGACATATGAAAACTCCGAAGATTTACACCATCTACAAGATCATTATGAACCGATAAATTCATCTTTCGCAAATGAATATGCCCCATCTTACGATGCCAAAAAATAGAATCTTTTTAGTAGCCTTTGTCACAAAACATTGCGCTGACTTTGATGAAGTGGTAGCTACGCCCATATCTAGAACATATAGATCATTCTCACATGGTGCTCGCATCAGAATCTACTCACCTGGTATTTTGAACCCGGCTTCAAGATAATACATTCTTTGTCATTGAAATGCACCGTGAACTTCTTGTCGAAAATCTGTGATATGCTCAGAAGATTATTCTCCAATTCTGCAATATAATTCACGCGATCGAATGAAACAACGCCATTGGAGAGTTTCCCTCGGCGACTATCCTTCCAACCTGCTTACCCGCAAATCCAACATATCCACCATTGATAGCTTTTATGTCAAATAGCAAAGCTTTCATTCCCATCATATGCCTGGACGCTCCACTATCCAAAATCCACTTGGAGAGTGCGGATCTCTGGAGCCCCTGCACATTTCAACAATTAGTTAAACAGCGCGACCCAAGCCTTTTTTGTCTTGGGTTGAATTGGATAACCATCATCATAATCAAACTCACATTCGTCAGCATAATCAAATTCATAATCATCATCTGAATTTTCTACGATGTTTATGTTTGAAAACTTTACTTTCTAATTATCTTTTGAAGCATTACACTTATGGATTTGACAGTGTTGGTTTCAATTTCAGGTTTTGATTCTTTCTTGTTATCAGTCTTTAAAAGCTCAGACTTAATAACATCAGATGTTGTTAACCATTTCTTTGCAATCCAGGCTTGAGATTTGATGTTAGCCTTTTTGATGTAAAACTTGTTTTCATTAGCTTTTGAAGTTTCACCTTTTTTGAAAGTTGAATTTTCAAACTTTTTATCTGTTTTAGGTTTAACTTCAGCTTTTGATTCGTTTCTTTTCAAAATCTTTACAGGTTTTACAAACTCTGGTTGCTTCGGTTTAACAATATTTGACTTTCTTTCCTTCGAAGATAAGCCGGCATTGATTTCGGACATTGGCATGCAATATGACCAACTTCGTTGCACTTGAAACAAGTCTAAGAATCATGTGGATGTCCATTAGTGGGTTTTACACCACTTGTTTTGGCACCACTTGCAATTTTGGCTTTATCTAGAAGTTCTTTCTGTTTCTTAAACTCATCATTTGATTGTTTACCAATCAAACTTTCCTCATGAACCGTGCTCGTCCCATATACAAAATTCATGTTTTTATTCTTGTATTCGTGATATGGCGACGATTTCTTTTTAGGTTCATCTAATTCTTCTAATCCCAACCGATTTCTTCGGTTTTCCGGATGATCACCACCGTTCTTTCGGTAGTTGTTTCTTTTTGGTTTAGAATAGAATTTTCTTTCATTGATCTCCAGATCATCTGATGTGACTTGCATGAGTTTAAAGAATTTGTCTAACAATTCTTCCTTCACGTTCTGAATCGGAAAACTATCATCAAAGTACAATCTATCAGAGTCCTTAACCTTGTACATAACAACGTTAGGATCATCACTTAGATCGTCATCCGATGATTTATCGTCATCTTCGGACTGTGAATCAGAATTCTTGAACTCGAGTAGGTGCTTTTAAAGCTGCCTTCATCAGAATCATTCAGAACATTTTCAACCACTTTCTTAATCACATCATTCTCATCATCAGATTTAGTATAGATTACATCAATGTTCTCTGGCAACTCATTTGTCTTTTCAGATAACAACTCAATGTTGAGTGCCTTATCCATCCCATCAGCAGATTTGCGACAATACTTCTCGCATAGGGGTGGAGGAACATTGTTGTATTCTTTACCAATTTTCTCTTTAGGTTTTTCTTCCGATGGAATTGTCGGAAGTATGTGATCAATGACATATTCGTTCGTTGAGTAACTTCTTAAAAGTTGTTGAACCCGCTCTGTTTCAATTTTCTTGTCCTGGAGTTGTTGCTTAGTTACAGCAATGGTGTTAATATAGATATTAATCGCTTTTTGCTTATCCATTACTGTTCCTTTCAACATCCTTACAGTGTCGTGTTATTCGACATTTTTTCGATCGAGCCTGCCATAATCATCTTTCATTTTGTCATACGCTTCCTTCATTGTGTGATAATCATATTTTAAAAATTCAATATGTACCTTGATTTCAGCGATGATCTTTGATTTTTCGGCACATTCGTTACATGATCCGGTACATTTTGTACAAGGTTTCTCAACCTCTACAACTTGCACTTTGACAACTTCATTTATCTCTGGACCTACCTTGGTTAGATTTGCCATTAAAGCTTTCTCGGCAATGTCCTTGAGGTTTTCGGCATTCACTTCTTGAGTAACATCAATGACTACTTCATCAAATTTCTCCTCAGCAGCTTGCTCCTGAGAACTTCTATCAAAGTGACCTGAAAAGCTATCACACAAATCAGGAGTTAAAATTCTTTGCTGCTTCATGTGAATGTACTCCTCTTCATCTTGTTGTTGATGCAAATACTGTTCTAGTAGAATATTCTCTAAAGCTGTTGCGTCTTCGGTAGATGTATCTTCAACAATTTAAGCCATCAATGCAACTCCGGTCTTCTTACCGATATAAGAATTCCAGTCGAAACCATCATCTTCGTTTGATGCAACCATAGCTTTATCAGTGTTACTGTTATTCGCTAAACACCACTTGATATCCATCAACTCAAGTTGTTCTTCATCCACCTGCTCGTAGTCTTCACCGGTCATCTCGGGATTGCCGATTTTCCCAGCTACAAGACTTTCATACAATTCTAAAACAGTGGCGAGAAGTGCCATGTGTTGCTTAGCAGCTTGCTCAGAAACAACATTTTTCAAATTAACAGCGATGTTACATTTGAATACAATCGAATCAGAATTAGTCTGTTGGTTCTGATTTGCTTGACTCTGATAAGACGAATTTGAACCAGTGCTTGAGAACAAAGACTGTGGACTTTGATCATATTGAGCATATGATTGGTTCTGATTCTGCTGCGAATTGTTCGAAGAATTCACACTTGGGTTGAATGCTGTCTGAATCTTAGGGCTTGAAATGTTATCTTGCATTCCACTCTTGTAGTACAAACCAACATCTTGAACAACATTGGTATTTTTTGACTTTGCAATCTTCAAGAGTTCCATTTCATGGCCTTCGAGTTTATCGATAAATGTTGACAGCTTGAAGAATTCTCATTTTTCGCTTTCCTTCAGAACCATCAGATAAATAGTCCACTCTCCATCTAGTAGAGCGTCTGCAAGCTTGTCGATGTACTCTTGTTCCGTCTTCTCAAGGACCATGTCTTCGCATATGGACTTTAAGATGACAGAAGCACTCAATCATCTGCTTCATGGTCTCACCCTTCAGCATGTTGAAGATATCAAACTCTTTCATGATGAGCGCTTTCTTGCTCTTGATCATCTCCGCGCTTCCTTGATATTTCTTTTGCAATGAAAGCTAGAGATCTCTCGCAGTCATGTATTCTGGTAGCAAGACAAGAATATCTTCTTTGACAGATTGTTGGATAAGACTGATCATCTTTTCCTCAGCAATGTATTCTTCTTTCTGTGCCGTGGAGTACTTGTATTTCTCTAGAACTTGCTGATGTTTGTCCAACGGAACTGTATAACCTCTCTCGATCAACACCCAGCCTAGGAAGTGCATGGCTTGAACCCAATATGTAAACTTCTCTTTCCATCCTTCATACTCGTCCATGCTCATTAGCTTTGGCGGTTTAACAGTCGTGCCCATCTCGTTGTCTAAATTGACTTGTTGAATCACGTTGGAATTTGACAAACTAGCTCCAGACATATAAGCTCTTTGAATATCATCCATTGTGAATAACGAGACGTGTACATTGAAAACACTCAAAAACTTTTGAAAATGTTAGATCTACTACAAGTTCGGTCGAACTTGTAGTTAAAATGAAGAATTCTTTGATTTTGTCACAAGTTCGGTCGAACTTGTGACTTTTGATTTTGAAAAACAATTTCTTTTGAACTTCGGTCGAACTTGCAAATGAAGATTTGATAACAATCTTGTTAGTTCGGGCGAACTTATCTAGAATTTCGTTGATATTAACCAAGTTCGGTCGAACTTGATATAAAATCAATGAAATACTGGTAACTTTGAGTGGACTTGACAAAGATTCTTCAAAACCACCTCAAGTTCGAGCGAACTTGGTTAAAAATCAATGAAAAAGTGAGTTTTTAGCACAAGTTCAGCCGAACTTGGTTAACAAGTTCGATTAACATGGTTTTGTCAAACATGGTTTTTTTTCAAAATTTTGACATGAATACGGTTGAATTTGGTCTCTAATCTTTCAAGGGTTTATCTTTGTTGTATTTTACATGATATATTCAAAATTGAAAAGATTTTGACCGTGAATTCTTAACTTTTTGTGAAAAAGTAATGAAAAATAGAAGAATGGAGTAGAAAAAGAAGTGTTCTTATCTTGATTACTATCAAATCAGGCTGTTCTAGCTCTGATACCACTTGTAGGACCGATCCTTGATGCTAAGGAACCTAAATTTGATATCTAACGTCCATAATAGTGGAAATATTACGTCGTGTTTACCAATAGAGAAGAATTAATCAGTTTAACATCAGTTTTATTGATCAAACGTCAAGAGTACAAACTGACGAGCTTCGCCTCCAAAATGCCAAAGTTACAAATGAGTGAGGCATGCTAGCTGTATATAGATGCACAAATTCGCCCTAGGGAGATATAAGTTCGCTCGAACTTGCGTTAGGAAGTTCGGCCGGACTTGTCTTTACATGACACTTCATGAGCGAACTTGTCCTCCAACACTATAAATACATCATTTTGCTAGCCTATTCATCACCTTCTATACAGACTCGATATAAGACTAAGACATAGACATTATGCACCAACACACGCTCCAATTACGTGATTTAATATGTTATAAATTTCGTGTCGCGAATAATTGTTGAAACGTTATAGGTGTAGTTATTTAACAAGTTATAATTATAGGTTAGTAAATTTTAATTGTAAAGCCGAACCGAACCGAGCCTGTGAAATGTTTCGACTTCGTGACCAAGCAAACCCAACCCGCCACCCACACCCCCTTGCGGCCCAAACTCCTTGCGGCCCAAGGAATAGCCCAACCCCCCCCTTGGCCCCTTTATGTATGTATACGTATGTATGCATGTGATGTTTTTGAAACTTGGCAAAACCCTAAAACCTTTCCCCCCTTGGTGATACTCGACGGCAGCAGCCCCCCCCTTCGGTTCGCGTAAACAGCCCCCACACCCTCGGATCGATTTCAAGCTTCTCCTGGTACGCTAGTTGTCATCTTTCAAGGTTATGGTTTAATTGTGTTATGATTCATGTTATGATTTTTGTAGTCTCGGTCATGATCATGTGTTGTATGATATTGTTATGAAAAAGTGTTGTTGTGTATGATTGATTCGAATGAGTATGCGAATTGTTGCATCATGATGATGTGTTTGCGTGTAAGAAACATAGGCTGAGTTTTTCTTTATAAAAACTATGATGTTTGTCTAGGGTTTTGAAATTTTGAATATAGATGCATGATAATTAAAGTATAACCTGCTTCAAAGAATTATTATGGATCGTGGTGATCATTCGGAGGGTTTCGGGTGGAGTTTAAGGGTAAAACAGTAAGCTGAGGCGCGAAGAAAGCCAACTTCAGTTGGCTGTAAATGAACTGTTATAAATAGAAAAATTGATTTTCTGATGTTTAAAAGATAAGTTTTCGAAAAATGCTTCTAATGGCACTGGAATCACATTTTTCTGAAGTCGTTTACTGTGTGAAATTAATGATTTAGTGCAGCAGCTGAAGCTGCGTTTTTTCTGCAGAATTTACGTGTTGTTTGCGGGGTCATATCTCGTAGCGCGCGTAGCATTAGATCACCAAATTTATATAGTACATACTCCTGGGTGTTCACAGAAATCTCCAACTGGAATTTCGTCAATCGGACAATCGAGTATTTTTAAATTATTTTTCCCGTGGACTGCAGTCAGAAAGTGACGAATCTGACTACAGCCTAGTAAATAAATTCTTATAAATAATTGGTAAGAAATTAGGACTTGAAAAAATTTAACAGTCTAATTGACACCTTCTGTAAACAAATTGGAATTTTTGGAACGTGGAAACTATTTTATAAAAATTCTCGAAAACAGCCCAATTCTGAATGTACAAGCTGAATCATGACAACTTACATTTATGTGTATCTAAGTGTTGCATGTGGTATCTTGTGTTTGTGACAAGTTGTTGGTTGCTATTTCGTATAGTGACACTTTGCATGCATGATTATGGTTTTGAACTTGTCATTACGTGTTCGTATTGTGTGCTAGATGCGTGTTTTGCACTTATCTAACCGAGCAACTTAAGGTGAGTTCACAGACCCTATTTTATCCGGTTTTGATCAATAGGGGGAGAAACATGTATACGCTCTATAACACTATTTTTACGTTATGAAAAAGTAACGTCGCTAACTATTCGGTAACTAAGTTAATGTTAATGTATGTTATGGGCACTAAGTAGCTTTTATCACGAAAGTCCTCAACCAACTCTCGGATCGTTAGTATTGGGTTACATAGCGGGGACATTATAGTAGTACTACTGTGCCCGACAAGCCCCACCCGAGCTAGTCGCGCTAGCTGACCGGGATTGGTCAACAGGTGATCAATTTGTCCTAACTCTCGCCACGGTCAGTGATAGACCTGGCAACACAGAGGCAACAACAGTCAGCTTCGATCATGAACTCTTAGGTGACATAACTCTAGTCTCGCTACCTGTATGTTAACATTGAACTTAATTACTAAACAACCATATTATTCCGGGTTAGGGATAATGGAACTATGTCGTTATCTCGGGTTAGGGATAGCGGGGGAAACCAACTTTTAAACAGAACTTGCGAACTTATAAAACCTGTGAACTCACTCTTGTAGGACCGATCCTCAATGCATAGGAACCTAGATTTGATCTCTATTGTCCATAATAGCGGAAATATTATGACAAGTTTACCAAATAACAAGAATTAATCAATTAAATGTCAATTTTATTGATATAACGTAAAGTCTCCAAATTGACAGAGCTTCGCCTCAGAAATGCCAAAGTTACAAATGAGTGAGGCATGCTAGCTATTTATAGACGTTGAAGTTCGCCGATTTGATAGCTAAGTTCGCCCGAACTTGACTTTACATGATACACATGAGCGAACTTAACCTTTACAAACATAAATACTTCGTATCGCTAGCCTATTCAACTCTAATCTATACAGACTCGATATAAGGCTAAGACATAGACATTCTACACCAACAGACTCCCCTTGGATATCGTCTTCGTCTTGTATCAGTCTTCAAAACTCTGTCTTCAAATAAACATTAACGAACACGACCAAAGAAGTTCTTGTAAGGCTTTTTTTCGTCATTCTTGTTTCGGATCCGGCGTCTGATCTGTAGGAGGCACTTTGTTCATGAATTGAAATCTTCTAATACTTGCCTTTCTACCTTTCTCATGATAGCTTCTAGACGCTTTTCTTCTTTCAGAAATTCAACCCGTTCTAGCTCCCTCCAGCTTGTCTGCCACATTTTCCCCTGAATTCCTTTCTCGTGCATAGCAAACATACACAAATCTTTGATATTGCATAGCCTGTTCCTTTTTACGTTCCTCGAACACTATCTTACTGTAGAACAAGCATTTAATATCTTCTCTCGAACAGTTAACAAGCCACATCGGATCTAGATTCCTGATTGTTCTCCATAACCCCCTCATACCCTAAAAACCCAATATTTCAACTCTTTCCTTTGTAATATCCAAATGTTCTTCAAATTGTAACACAATAACAGCTTCACATGTGGTAGGATCAATCTACCACCACTTGAACACTGGATAGAAATTCTGTTCAATAGGCATTAATAGCATGTTTCTCATCGCTCTAGGTCTTTTCATGATCAACGTTATATCCTTTTCCCGTGTCTTCTTATTCGTTTTGATTCGGCGACCTGGAATAAGTGGATTCAAATACTTGAACCCCTTTGTCGCTTCAAACTTGATCATTTTCCACAGTAACTGATCATTATACTTCATATAATAAGTAACATTCACAGTCTGAACCAGTTCCTCAACATCCAGTAAGGAAGAGTCTTGAAATCAGCGAGATACTTGAAGTATTGCACTCCAAATTCCTTTTTGATTGCATATACGTTCAGCTCTTTAAACCAACCCCAACTGAGAATATCTCCCAACGACACATCTTTGTCTCTGGTGAAGAATGCTAGAGGACGTCGAAACTTATGGTCGCGCGACATTTCTTTAAACCAGGACTTTTTAGCTTTTGCTATTTCCTCCTTCGTCATTGGCTTTGGAACTTTGCCTTCCCGTAAAGATTCTTCAATCTTTTCCTTCAAGATATCTTCGTCAAGTTGATCTACTCAAATGTAGGAAAACTATCAGTATTAGGACCGACGTACCTCGCAGTTTGATCTGTTTCATCATCTGAAGACCAATCCTCTACAATGACTCTGTTGTATTCATCAGCTTCAAACCTTCAAATATACTGATAATCATTCGGCTCAGAAGTGTTAACATTCAACACTTCCTCTTCGAAATCAAACTCTAGTGATTCTACATCAACTTCAATCAACTTTGCAAGATCTTCTTTGGTATATTTGTGCACAAATTCACCTTCCTCGACATTATGTTCTAACATGAGTATCAAAGGCTTGATTGGCATTGCAGTAACAGGCTTTGTTGATTTATCAATATTCATCATATCTACATCATCAGATGGCCCTGTCTGCCCTGACTCCCCCTGAATCTGATCATCCATCTTATTCGATTCATCCATCAAAGAAGAAAAATAAAATTCATCAGTGAATTTCGCTTCACTGATTTTCATACCAACTCCTCCCTGATCATCATCAGCATTATTCCAATCCTCATAATCACAATCATCTTTCTTATCATCATCATCTTTATCCTTATCTTCTGCTTCTTCATCATCCTTTTCTTCATAAACAGTTACTGGATCAGAAGGCTTGACAGATTCGTCAACCTTAGGAATATCAGACTCAGAAGCTTTTTCAGATTCATCAACATGTTTTTCTGCAGCTTCAGAAGATTCAGGTGCTTCGCCTTCAACACCTTTGCCTTTACCACTCGCTGCTAGTTCTTTCTCTGCTCTCTCTTTTGCTTTTGTCTATCTAGACGATCATACTCAGCAACGAAACCAATACTCAGAGCATTAGATACTACTTTCTGCATCCTCATAAACCTTCGATCATTAAGTGCTTGAATTGCTTTCAGATCAGCAATCTCTGTTTGCAGCTTTTCGTTGGCATCTTGCAAACTTTCAATTAGGTCTTTGAAGTATTCCCGTTCATTTTCCAACACTTTGACCTTATCATCTAACATTTCTTTCTCTACTGAGCTTTGATTCACTTTCTTTATTAGCTCTGCTTTCTCAGCTTCATTTTGTTGAACTTTTTCTTCTAACACCTTCACACGCTTTTCAAGAAGTTCAACATTCGTTTTTGGAAAGAAATCATTCAGATCTTGAAGACGAATAGGCTCATTCTGCATATCACCAAACAGATGAAGTCCTGCAGTCTTCGGTGTTGACTTTGGAGTAGCAGCCTATGGTGTAAACGTCTTTGGAGTAGAACTTTCAAAATGAGAAGTCGTTGGAGGAACCGGAGATGAAATAAAAGGTACTTCAAGTAATGCAGTCTCGTGAGGTTCTTGTGTGGCTCCTGGATGTTCTACTTCAGATGGAATAATCACAGGAGGTTCTCGTGTAACTCCTGGATGTTCAGCCTCAGATGGAATCACAACAGGAGGTTCTTGTGTAACTCCTTTCTCCTGTGCGGTAGAAGGTTTTTGCGTAACTTCTGTGCTTTTCGGCTTTCCCTTATAACGACGACTAGCAGGTTGCTGAGCTTTCCTTGTTTTCTTCATGCCTTTTGTCTGAGGAGATCATGTAGTCTTTGTTGCTGACACTGTAGCAGACTTTACTCACTTTGTTCTTTTCTTGGGTCTCTCCTCGTCATACTCTTTTTCAAGATTCGGATCGAAATCAGCATCAGTCTCTTTGAGTTTTTCTGCCTCAGTCTCTGCTATTGTTTTCTTTGTAACTCTTTCGAGAGAATCATCAGAATCATCATCGTTTTCAGATGTAGCAGAAATAACATCGTCTTCCTGAGTCGCTTTTTCTGTTTCTTGACTTTCTATAACAACTGCTGCGCTAGAACCAGCTTCAGTTTGAACATTCTCTGGTTCGTCCTCATCTATTAACATCGTTTCAACTTTCTTTGTAGCTCGCTTCTTTTTAGGCTTATCAACTTCAGCCTTTAGAAACCAATCACTGTGAGCTTTTTGCTTGAAATCTTTAAACCATTCTTTCTCAGCATTTAACTCTTTCTCGTCACCACTTCCGTCTTTCCTCCATTTGTTGTCAGACGGTGCTATATAATTTTGATATTTGATAGCCCCAAATACTGGTTTAGCCACCGGTGCTGAATCTTGTTTCCGGAACTTTATTAGCTTCTTAACAGTAGTATCATAAAGGTGACTGAGATATAAGACATCATTCGGATCACATGCAATGTTTGTGAACTTCTTGTCAATTAACATCTGCACGAACCTTGGATACACGCACAACCTTGAATCTTCCATATTCTTTGAGATATGAGTGAATACGAGCTTTGAGTAGTTGAACGGCTTTTTCAAAATTAACGTCGTTGTCAAAAAGGGCATATAATCTTGAACGTTGTGACAACTCATACTTTTGACCCTAATGATCGGAAAGGGTTACATATTTGAAATATTTAATATTATTAGTTTAAACATATTATTTAATCAACAATTCTTGTCCAGCTTATTTGTTTGTACATGCATACTTGTAGACATGTATACAAAATATATACTCTGAATATTCGTTTTAATTTAAACTATTAAAGACATCTTACCTGTTATATTTATTTTATATAATTTAATCAAGCGGGTCCATTTTACGTGAGAACGTTCAACCCAGTTTGTATACGCGATTTAAGCCCAACCCACTCCCAAACTCTAGGTACTTAAACACCTTATTCTTTCATCTTATCATTCTTCTTGACACTCATCAAACCCTAGCCCCCAAAACCCCCACACACAACTTCTGCATATCTAGAGAGAGACACGTCGGGAGAGTGGGTTACGAGAAATAGAATTCAAGACGGTGAGCCATGGGTTGTCCAGCCACCCACAACGGCCGCATGTGGCGGTGCACGGTGCTGCGTAGGGATGGCGATCCCAGTGGTGTGGTTCGAGATCAGGAGTGGCGGTGGTATGAGGTTATGAAAGGTGGAGTGGTGGACGGTCGGGTGGTCTAGTTGGGGCTCAGATATGCAATGGTGGTCAAGTAATGTTCAAATCTACGAACACATGTACCAGATCGAGCAAGGTGAAGTGTTTGGTGGTGGTTGTGGCTCGAGTGAAGTTGGAAGCACGTGGTGGAAGGCGGCGCAATGGTTGTAGATGGTGGTTCAAGGGGGTGTGCATAAGTGGTTCGGGGTTGTCTGGTCGGAGATTCAGACGGCGGTGGAGATTCCATAGTGCCAGGAGATCCAGGGACGGCGAAACGGATAAGGGCGTGAGAAGCGGCGACACGTTTTCAACCCGAAACTCTGGTGATCAATCTTTCGTGTGATGTTGTTGGTTTTACTCAGATTAGGAACCTCTAAAGTGATTCATGGATTTTTGGTAGTGGTTTGGTGGTGCCTCGAGTGGTTACTAGCAGCTGATGGCGGCGGAGATGACCTTTCGGCTGCCGGACAGCGGTGGTCCATGATGGTTTTGGTTCAGTCGGTGATATGAAGATAGCGATTGGTAGATTTTTGGTGTACGGGGTTTGTTTAGGTACAAGTCAAATGTCGGGTCTACTAGTCAAAGCTGGTCAATGGTCAGTCAAGGCTCGAGTCAACAATCAACGGGCCAGGCTTGGTTAGCGCGTAGTTCGAGACGTTTGTGTGTCGGTCTTGTTTGTACCCTGGTTTTCTAGCGAGGTGATGGAAGGTATACTCACGTGTATGAATTTCGATATTTGATACGTGTCTTATTTGTAATTACGTGTCCTATTCGTAATGGTTGCACATGAAATGAGCTCTAGGGAACTTGACACGGCGAGTAGGCTTGTAAAATAATTATATATATATATATATTCTTATTTCGGACGACGCTTACGACTCACGGAACAAGTATATATTTAACTCGGCATTTATCATATTTTACGATTTTATAATGATACATTTAATTAGTTATATTTAGTTCTTACGTTTAAACGAGTTTTGAAATGAAGTTATTATGTGATAATGGCTAATATTATTCGGGATAATATCTTGCTATCTGAATAAGATAAATAAATATAATGATATTTATTTTAAACAATTGTAATAATACGCAAGTGCGCCCTTGACTTATTATTTAGCTTCGTGTGTCGTACGTTTAATACACACACACTTTATGGGAACACAGATAAGCGTTTTTTATTTAAATTGATTTCTAGTGTCCATGACATTTATTTAGAAAATCATAGTAATATATTGAGCGGTCTTACGTGTGCTTTTCTGATATGAACACGCACTTACATACATATTAACATGATTTTTCAAAGATATATTTAAATATATACTTAATCACTTAGAAACTAGACTGTTCCTAAGGGTTTATACATATATGGGATATATATATGGGATTAAACGAACCTATGATTACTGTTTCATCATGGAAATAATCTTCTTATCGGGTCGTTCGGCTAACAATTCGGTAGAGCTCTATCACACGTGAAACAACTTTACTCTAGTATTAGTTACTTATGATGTGCTACAACTATTAGGGAATGCCTTGGTGAATATTTGCATGATGTGCTGGTTTATGTCTCTGACACATAACACTTTTTGGATATAACACGCACCCTACAGTGAGTTCACGGCCCTTCTCTTTTAAATGTTTTTAAAACACAGGGGGAGAAAGCATGCACTACATTACGGTAAAGTAATGCCGTAACGTTACGGTAAGCTAACGACTCAACTGTTAGAGTTTTTGTTATATTAGTTATGGTCACAAAGTAGCATTATATCACATGTCAATCCCCATAAAACTTACGATGCCGTTAGTATTTGGTTATAGCGAGGGAATTTTTAGTCGTACTACTGGGCCCGACAAGCCCCACTCGAGCTGGTCGCTCCAGCTAGACTGAACGTCGAAGGTCACGAGTGTAGAATTTGCCTAACACTTAGCCATGGTTGGTGATAGACCTGGCACAACAGGGGCAGCAACGTCAGCTTCGGATCGAACTCTTTGTTGACATGACTTAGGTTAGCTACCTATAGATATAATAAGTAACTGCTAAACACTTCAACTTACTGTTTCGGGTTTGAAACAATAGAAACTCTTGAGAAACAACTTTCTTATAACTATAACCTAAAACCTGTGAACTCACTCATCATTATGTGTTGATACTTGTTCTTGCATGTCTTTCTAAGGTTGCTAAGGTAGCATACATCAGGACTAGGATGCATTATGGAGTCGCATGGATTTCATCATATATTTAGACACAACTTTAAATTACATTAACAATTTTTGTTTTGTAATTGTTACGCTTCCGCAACTCAATTCTATAAACAGTATTTTCTCATTAATGAGTTAACATGAATATTTTTAAACTCATATAGTGGTCGTTCAGTATGACTAATGACTGTGATCCTGGTTTATCACATGCCTTGCGGTAGGACTCCGCACGTGGATTTTGAGGGTGTGACAAACGTCATCAAGGCCTGCTTTGCGGTGATTGAAAGTGTGTATAATCGCGTGCATGAGGAGCTTATAGGGTTAGGCACTTCCCCCTTCTTTAATGGTGGCTTATTTATGCTCCCTTGTACCCCATCCTATAGAAACAACCTCTAACCATCTTCTCGTCTAAGAATATCGGATCATCTTTGTCATTGTTGAACATCAAGATCCTTCGTATATCATCTTCAGTAACTATGATAGCTTTGTTCTCATTTCCAACTTGCACATCTGATGTAATGGTCTTTTTGTCTTCATTGAGGCTCGCGTTCATCATCAAATGATACGTATATGATCTGTACGATACAGTGACTGTGATAGCTCGATGGATAGGACACTCCTTTAGAAACTTCAGAATTCTGTCGTACTCCTTCAGCGATGGACATATCGCTTTATCAAGCGTGATACACGTATTATGGAACTTAGAAAAGTCCATAGAAATCACCCTCGCTAGTACTTGTGCCTGAAAAATGACGCAAAACTACTAGCACACATTACGAGAAAAAGTTAAAAAAATTTCAACACTTTTTTCATCAAGTTCGGGCGAACTTGATAAGTGTATAACAAACTGATAAGAATATGATCGTATAATTCGCCTAATATGACAAATCCTCAATGCATAGGAACCTAGATTTGATCTCTATTGTCCATAATAGCAGAAATATAATGACAAGTTTACCAAATAACAAGAATTAGTCAGTTAATCGTCAATTTTATTGATATAACGTCAAGTCTCCAAATTGACAGAGCTTCGCCTCAGATATGCCAAAGTTACAAATGAGTGAGGCATGCTAGCTTTTTA
Organism: Scalesia atractyloides; assembly: GCA_947069175.1. Lineage (NCBI taxonomy): Eukaryota > Viridiplantae > Streptophyta > Magnoliopsida > Asterales > Asteraceae > Scalesia > Scalesia atractyloides. The sequence continues at coordinate 21,988,771 of CAMTDV010000010.1, forward strand.
TAGATGTTCAAGTTCGCTAGTGGGATAGCTATGTTCGCCCGAACTTGACCCTACATGATACACATGAACGAACTTGACCTTTACAAACATAAATACTTCATATCGCTAGCCTATTCAACTCTAATCTATACAGACTCGATATAAGACTAAGACATAGACATTCTGCACCAACAGACTCCCCCTTGGATATCGTCTTCGTCTTGTATCAATCTTCAAAACTCTGTCTTCAAATAAAAATTAACGAACACGACCGAAGAAGTTCTTGTAAGGCTTCTTTCGTCGTTCTTGTTTCGGATCCGGCTCTGATCTGTAGGAGGCACTTTGTTCATGAATTGAAATCTTCTAATACTTGCCTTTCTACCTTTCTCATGAATAGCTTCTAGACGCTTTTCTTCTTTCAGAAATTCAACCCGTTCTAGCTCCCTCAAGCTTGTCTGCTACATTTTCCCTGAATTCACTTCTCGTGCATAGCAAACGTTCACAACTCTTTGATATTGCATAGCCAATTCCTTTTCACGTTCCTCGAATAATATCTTGTTGTAGAACAAGCATTTAATATCTTCTCTCGAACAGTTAACAAGCCACATCGGATCTAGAATCCGGATTGTTCTCCATAACCCCCTAATGCCCTGAAAACCCAATATTTCAACTCTTTCCTTTGTAATATCCAAGTGTTCTTCAAATCGTAACACAATAACAGCTTCACATGTGGTAGGATCAATCTGCCACCACTTGAACACTGGACATAAATTATGTTCAAAAGGCATTAGTGGCATGTTTCTCATCGCTCTCGGTCTTTTCATGATCAACGTTATATCCTTTTCCCCTATCTTCTTATTCGTTTTGATTTGGCGACCTGGAATAAATGTCTTCCAATACTTGAACCCCTTTGTCGCTTCAAACTTGATCATTTTCCACTGTAACTGATCAATGTACTTCATATGATAAGTAACATTCACAGTCTGAACCAGTTCCTCAACATCCTAGTACGGTAGAGTCTTGAAATCAGCCAGATGTTTGAAGTATTGCACTCCAAATTCCCTTTTGATTGCATACACATTCAGCTCTTCAAACCAACCCCAACTGGGAATATCTTCCAAAGACGCGTCTTTATCTCTTGTAAAGAATGCTAGAGGACGTCGAAACTTACGTTCGCGCGACATTTCTTTAAACCCGGACTTTTTAACTTTTGCTATTTCCTCCTTCGTCGTTGGCTTTGGAACTTTGCCTTCCCGTAAAGATTCTTCAATCTTTTCCTTAAACATATCTTCATCAGGTTGCTTGTACCTCTCCTCAAATGTAGGAAAACTATCAGTATTAGGACCGACGTACTTTGCAGTTTGATCAGTTTCATCATCAGATGACCAATCCTCTACAATCACTCTGTTGTATTCATCATCTTCAAATCTTCAAATATACTGATAATCATTCGGCTCAAAAGTGATTCTGCATCAACTTCAATCAACTTTGCAAGATCTTCTTTGGTATAGTTGTCCATGAATTCACCTTCCTGCACATTATGTTCTAACATGAGTATCAAAGGCTTGATTGGCATTGCAGTAAAAGCCTTTGCAGATTTATCAATATTCATCATATCTACATCATTAGATGGCCCTGTCTGCCCTGACTCCCCCAGAATCTGATCATCCATCTTATTTGATTCATCATCCATCAAAGAAGAAAAATCAAATTCATCAGAGAATTTCGCTTCACTGATTTTCATACCAACTCCTCCCTGATCATCATCATCGTCAGCATTATTCGAATCCTCATATTCAGAATCATCTTTCTTATCGTCATCATCTTTATCCTCATCTTCTGCTTCTTCATCATCCTTTTCTTCAGAAACAATTACTGGATCAGAAGGCTTGACAGATTCGTCAACCTTAGTAATATCAGACTCAGAACTTTTTCAGATTCATCAACATGTTTTGCTGCAGCTTTAGAAGATTCAGGTGCTTCGCCTTCAACATCTTTGCCTTTACCACTCGCTGCGAGTTCTTTCTCTGCTCTCTCTTTTGCTTCCTGTCTATCTAGACGATCATAGTCAGCAATGAAATCAATACTCAAAGCATTAGATAATACTTTCTGCATCCTCATAAACCTTTGATCATTAAGTGCTTGACTTGCTTTCAGATCAGCAATCTCTGTTTGTTGATTTTCTTTGGCATCTTGCAAACTTTCAATTAGGGCTTTGAAGTATTCTTGTTCATTTTCCAACACTTTGACCTTGTCATCTAACATTTCTTTCTCTACTGAGCTTTGATTCCCTTTCTTTATTAGGTATGCTTTCTCAGCTTCATTTTGTTGAACTTTTTCTTCTAACACCTTCACATGCTTTTCAAGAAGTTCAACATTCGTTTCTGGAAAGAAATAATTCAGATCTTGAAGACTAATAGGCTCATTCTGCATATCACCAGACAGATTAGGTCCTGGAGTCTTCGGTGTTGACTTTGGAGTAGCAGCCTTTGGTGTACACTTCTTTGGAGTAAAACTTTCAAATGAGAAGTCGTTGGAGGAACTAGAGATGAAATAATAGGTACTTCAAGTAATGCAGTCTCATGAGGTTCTTGTGTGGCTCCTGGACGTTCTGCTTCAGATGGAATAATCACAGGAGGTTCTCGTGTAACTCCTGGATGTTCAGCCTCAGATGGAATCACAACAGGAGGTTCTTGTGTAGGAGGGTCTTGTGTTACACCTTTCTCCTGTGCGCCAGAAGGTTCTTGTGTAACTTCTGCGCTTTTCGGTTTCCCTTATAACGACGACTAGCAGGTTTCTGAGCTTTCTTTGTTTTCTTCGTACCTTTTTGTCCGAGGAGATCATGTAGTCTTTGTTGCTGACACTGTAGCAGACTTTACTCGCTTTGTTCTTTTCTTGGGTCTCTCCTCGTCAGACTCTTTTTCTAGATTCGGACTCAGTCTCTGCTAGTGTTTTCTTTGTAACTCTTTCGAGAGAATCATCAGAATCACCATCGTTTTCAGATGTAGCAGAAATAACATCGTCTTCCTGAGTCGCTTTTTCTGTTTCTTGACTTTCTATAACAACTGCTGCGCTAGAACCAGCTTCAGTTTGAACATTCTCTGGTTCGTCCTTATCTATTAACATCGTTTCAACTTTCTTTGCAGCTTGCTTCTTTTTAGGCTTATCAACTTCAGCCTTTAGGAACCAATCACTATGAGCTTTTGGCTTGAAATCTTTAAACCATTCTTTCTCAGCATTTAACTCTTTCTCGTCACCACTTCCGTCTTTCCTCCATTTGTTGTCAGACGGTGCTATATAATTTTGATATTTGATAGCCCCAAATACTGGTTTAGCCACCGGTGCTGAACCTTGGATACAAGCATAACCTTGAATCTTCCATATTCTTTGACATATGCGTTAATACGAGCTTTGAGTAGTTGAACGGCTTTTTCAGAATTAACACCGTTGCCATACAAGCCATATAATCTTGAACGTCATCAAGGCCTGCTTTGCGGTGACTGAAAGTGTGTATAATCGCGTGCATGATGAGCTTATAGGGGTTAGGCACATCCCCCTTCTTTAATGCTGGCTTATACACGCTCCCCTTGTACCCCATCCTATAGAAACAACCTCTAACCATCTTCTCGTCTAAGAATATCGGATCATCTTTGTCATCGTTGAACTGTAAGATCCCCCGTATATCATCTTCAGTAACTGTGATAGTTTTGTTCTCATTTCCAACTTGCACAGATGATTTAATGGTCTTTTGTCTTCACTGAGGCTTGTGTTCATCCAAAAATGATACGTATGTGATCTATACAATACAGTGTGCTCTATGATAGCTTGATGGATAGGACACTCCTTTAGAAACTTCAGAATACTGTCATACCCCTTCAGCGATGGACATATCATTTTATCAACCGTGATACATGTGTTGTGGAACTTGGAGAAATCCATAGAAATCACCCGCGCTGGTACTTGTGGCTGAAAAATGATGCAAAACAATTAGCACGCATTACGAGAAAAAGTTACAAAATTTTTCAACACTTTTTTCATCAAGTTCGGGCGAACTTGATAAGTGTATAACAAACTGATTTTAGACAAGGTCGCCCAAACATGTGTATCAACATGTTCAAACATCCAAAAATAAGTTCGGGCGAACTTCCATCACAATCAAAAGTTCTAAGTTAATCCTAAAGTTCGGTCGAACATGTGATATCATCTGATTTATATAGCCTTTATATGCAAGTTCAGTCGAACTTGATATCAAGTTCGGCCTAACTTGTCATCTCCTTCAAACAAAAACCTACACAAACCTATCATGACCATTTTAATCAAATTCAACATGAATCCATGGTCGATTTCAAGTGTTTATCAAGATTTTAAGTTCAATTAGTCCATTAGAAACCTAGATCTATCATGTTTTAACTTTTCAGATCTGATTTCATTGTTTCATGTTCAATTCATGGTTCAAAATTCAAATACACACCTCTTCCATTACAATTAGTGTGCGAATCACTAAATGTAATATAAATTTCAGCTGCACAACAACCCTAAATTGCCAATTTCACACAATTGCTCTAATAGTCTTAAGTTCACTTAGAGAGTTGTTTCAATGAATAATGAGTTCGACCAAACTTGCAAGGTATTTATACCTTACCAAGTTCGGGCGAACTTGATGAGCCCAAGTTGAATAGCCCAACAGAAGTCCGGGCAAACTTACCATATAACAAACAACCATCATTTACAAGTTCGATCGAACTTGTCATAATGTGAAACTTTTATAAGTTCAACAAGTTCGGCCGAACTTGCCAAACCTAATTTTCAAACTTTTAAAAAAATTTGCAATTTAGTCCCTGAACTTTCAACTTTTACCAGTTTTAAAAATCCACTCAGTTGACCAAGTCCAAGTTAATGACCTTGGTTAACCGATTTGTCTGCCGAGTCCAAGTTAATGACCCCGGTTTGACCCGTTATGAACAAACTGTTGATATTTTCAAAATCAAAGTTTCAAATTAACGAACTTTTCATTGTTTTGGCTTTTCTGATTTTACAGATTAGCTCCCAGCCCATTGTCAATGAGATTCCCCACAAGTTCTAGCACCTTACCAGACTTCGAAGACCTGTTCTCCAACATTGGTTTGCTGAAAACAATGTAGAAACAAAATCTTTTTGTATTTTTGTGAGTTTATGCTAAAACACACTTAAAATCTTTTTGGTTTTAATCTGTAAAGCTGATAAACTATGTACAGAACAATGTAAACTATGTACAAATACATTTACAAACATATTTTGTGAATTCGTGTCTAAGGATCATATCAGTTAATTGAGACATATCACCAGTACCGTTGACCATTAGATGACTTTAAGTTTTAAACTCGTTTACCTAGATTGTCGATATGTTTGTCCACTTAAACTTTACCATGTTTCTCAACTGTTTCAAGATATGTTAAGGTTTGTTTTATGAAACTTGACTTATCTGCGGTTCCCACTTCTTGAATATACTCCCGTATCAAAATTCCCTAGATTTCATCTTACAGGTGAATATAGCATAATTGATATTTGTATTTGGGATAATGCGAACCTTGAGAGCTCAGGTTAGTACTACCGTATAGACAAAGAAATGAAGGCTCGACTTTAAGGTATGTTCCACTTAAGGAATCTTTTTAGCACTATAAATGATTAGATCTTTCGATACTTTTCAAGATTGCATGTAGTTTAGAGGTTTATTGCGAAAGTATTATAGAAGTTCTAGGCTATTGCTTCCGCAAAATCAGATGAACTTGTATAATACCCTAGATATCAATTATCTATAAAGACCTCGTATCTCATTCTAAAATTTAGTTTGTATCTCAAAAAACAGTTTACTGAACGTGTTAAGCGTATCGACACATCCACAGTAAGACTTGTTTATCACTTTTAAACTTTAGATTTCTTTAGCATATACTGTGATAGTCCACTGATTTACTATCATTTTCTTTTTGTGACACTGAATTCTTTTTGTCTGTTTCAATGTTTTTGTACTATTTGCATTTTTTATATGTTTTTTAATTTTAAAACTTTCAAATGTTTTTTTATTTTCTATAACATTTCTCCCCCTAAAATCAAAAACATATTTTTGTATTTTAGTTTTTAATAAAATTCTAAACTAGAAAGATATAAACAAACCAATGTGGATTACACGAATTTGTCGTCCGATCCGTATTCAATCTCAGCGTCTGCACCTGTCAGCAAATTTTTCATACCATTAATTCTCAACAAGTATTTAAACCGTGATAAAGAAAATGTTTGGTATAAAAATCAGCCTTTTGTTCGTCAGTGTGGATTTTTCTATTCGCACCAATTCTTTTCCTAACAATCACGAAAGAAATGGTAACGAATTTCAATGTGTTTAGTGTGTGAGTGATGAACCGGATTTTTGGTTATGTCAATTGCTGACTTATTATCAACATACAGCGGAGTGTCGAGAAATTGCAGACCATAGTCTCTCATCTGCTGTTGTATCCACAGAATCTATGAACAACAGCTGGAGGCCGAGATATACTCAGCTTCATAGGTAGAGAGAGCGACCGTAGTCTGTTTCTTACACTGCCAGGTTACCATTCTTGTTCTGAAGAACTGACATGCCGCTGTAGTCGATTTTGAATTCAACTTATCTACACCAAAATCAGAATCAGCGTATCCTGCAAGATCGAAGTTATCATTCTTCGGGTACCACAAGCTAGTGCTTGGGCATCCCTTCAAGTATCTGAAGATTCGCTTGACGATCTGCATGTGTGAGATTCTCGGGCTTAACTGATATCTGGCGCAAATGCAGGAAGGATACATGATATCTGGGCGCGATGCTGTCAGATACATCAATGATCCTATCTTTGATCTGTAGAGCGTCTCATCAACTTTGGTTCCAGTTTCGTCAATGCAAATCCCATGATTAAGAGCAAGAGGAGTAGATAACGGCTTCGAGCTTTCCATACCAAACTTCTTCAAGATGTCGTGCACATACATGGTCTGATGAATGAAAATACCATCTGTAAGTTGATCTACTTGCAATCCGAGGAAGAATTTCATTTCGCCTATCAAAGAAATTTCGAACTTCTTCTTCATGATGCCCTCAAACTCTTTGCAAAGACTATCATTCGTTGATCCAAAGATGATGTCGTTCACATAGATTTGAACTATAATTAGATGACTACCAACTTCTCTGGTGAAAAGAGTACTATCCACAGTTCCTCTGACGAAGCCGTTTCCCACAAGATGTTGGGATAACGTCTCGTACCAAGCTCTCGGGGCTTGGTGTAAACCTAAAGATCTTTATCAAGAAGATATGCCTTCTTTTTGTTGAGTGGATCGACAAACCCTGGTGGTTGTGCAACGTACACCTTCTTGCGTAATTTTTCGTACAGAAAAGCTGATTTGACATCCAACTGATAGACTTTAAATAATTTCCATGCTGCGAAAGCAAGAAATATTCGAATAGATTCTAAGCGAGCTACTGGTGCATAGACTTTCGTGTAGTCTATCCCTTCCTGCTGGTGAAATCACTTGACAACAAGCCTAGCTTTGTTTCGAACTATAACCCCTCGATCGTCTAGCTTGCATTTAAACACCCATTTAGTACAATCGCTTTCTGATTCTTAGGTAGGTCTACAAGCTTCCACACTCCTAGCTTCTCCAAATGTAACAGTTCCTCTTGCATTTCTTGTACCCAGTTTTCATCGCCTAAAGCTTCAGAATCATTCTTTGGCTCTATCTGGGATATGAAACATGAATAGTAGCAATATTCTTGAATTGGAGCAACACAAGTATAGAAGCAGCTCAATGCTTTGTTTATTTGACTCCGTGTTCTCACACCAGCTTGTAATTCGCCTATTATAGAATTTGACGGATGATAAGAAGATGAACTTGGCATAACTTCGCCTGGAACAACCACAGTATTCTCTTGATTTGTGATATTTTGATCTACCACCACTTCAACTTCAGGAGCACTACTCGGGCCTGCAGATTCATTCATTAAACTTGTAATCTGCTCTGCTTCTTCACCTAAAGAAGATTCTCCATCGGCATCGAATGTTGGAACCTCGTCCGAGTCTGAACTATATGCTTCAGAAAGATTTGGAATCACTGTAGTATTGACAGGTTCTGTAGTCGGTGTCACTTGTTCTGTTTGAGTTTCTTGACCACCGCTATTACTTGAACTAGCACCAGAAGAAGATGATCCCAACATGGGTTGATTAACCATAGTTGGTCTGACGATTTGCTCTTGATTTGCTGATTGATGAAAATAATATAAAGCTGCAATTTCTTCATCGGATGGTTCTTCAGGCAAATCAAATGATTTCCAAAGATCTTGATAGTTGAACAACCATGCGTCGCCTCTTCTTTGGATAGGATCCGTATAGTTAAAGCAATCCACATGTTGTGCTTCAATAACCTTTCTCAACGAGGGAACATATACATGTCTTAACGGACTAGCATATCCGACAAAGAAACCTTCAAGAGATTTCGCTCCAAATTTACCATCTTGATCGATTACAGTACATGGCGCACCAAATGGCTCTAAAAACTTCAAGTTCGGCTTCCATTGGTTAATCATCTCAAAACAAGTCTTCTTCATTGGTTTGCCTGTTAAGACTCTGTTAAGTGTGTAGCAAGTCGTTGCAACTGCTTCACCCTAAAAGCTGACGGGAAGTTTAGAATCTGCGAGCATTGTTCTTGGAGTGTAGGGAGCACTGAATTCGTGCAGAATCCCTTTAGCATTGCAGAAATCCCTGACTTTGATGTTTTTGAACTTAGTACCATTGTCACTTCTAATGCATCTCACCGGAAGATGGTACAGGTTCTCAAATTTCTTGAAAAGAATCACTAAGTTTTCAAACGTCTCATCTTTTGATTCTTGGAAGAATACCAACGAGTATCGGGAATAATCGTCTGTTACTACCAAGCAGTAGAGATCTCCAGAGATGCTTCGAACATTCACTAGACCGAAGAGATCAATATGAAGTCTTTCGAGTGGTAACTTTATCGAATTGAGAATCTTTTTTGTATAAGATTTCTTGATCTGCTTTTCCTTTTTACACTCGAGGCAATTATCTGACATATGAAAACTTTTCAGATTCACACCTTCCACCAAATGATTCATCTTTCTTAGGTTAATGTGACCCATCTTTCTGTGCAATAAGATTGACTCCTTCTCAGTAGCTTTCGAAATGAAACATTGTGCCGTTTTTTAAGAAGTAGTATCATTTCCCATGTCAAGAACATACAAATCATTCTCTCTCGGTGCACGCATGAGTATCCACTCGTCTGATATTTTGAAACCCGGTTTGATGATCATGTATTCTTTATCGTTGAAGTGGACGATAAACTTCTTATCACAAATTTGAGAAATACTCAGAAGGTTGTTTTCAAGCTCCGCATTGTAGTTCACTTGATCAAATGAAACGACTCCGTTTGAGAGCTTTCCCTCTGCGACAATCCTTCCACCTTGGTTTCCAGCAAATCCAACATATCTGCCATTGATAACTTTTATGTCGAACAAGAGCGCTTTCATTCATGTCATATGTCTGGAAGCTCCACTATCCAGAATCCACTTGGAAAGTACGGATCTCTGGAGCCCCTGCACATTTGAACAATTAGTTAAACAGTGCGACCCAAGCCTTCTTGGTCTTGGGTTGAATTGGATAACCATCGTCATAATCAAATTCAAACTCATCAGCATAATCAAATTGATATTCATCATCTGGGTTTTCTACGATGTTTATGTTTGAAAACTTGTTACCACTTGTAATTTTGACGGTTTCAATTTTGATTTCAGATTTCGATTCTTTTGTGTTATTAGTCTTTACAGGCTCAGACTTAATAACCTCTGATGTTGTTGACTTCTTCTTAACAATCCATGCTTGTGATTTGATGTTAGCCTTTTTGATGTAAAACTTTGTTTCGTTTGCTTTTGAAGTTTCACATTTTTCGAAAGTTGAGTTTTCAAATTTCTTTTCAATTTTTGGTGTACCTTCAGGTTTTGAATCATTTCTTTTCAAAATCTTTACAGGTTTTACAAACTCTGGTTGCTTTGGTTTCACAACATCTAAACTTTCTTTTCTTTGAAGATAGGCTGGTTTAGAAATCGGACACTTCCGTGCAATATGACAAACTTCGTTGCACTTGAAGCAAGTCCGTTTGTCATATGAATGACCACTAGTGGATTTGACACCACTTGCGGCTTTTGCTTTATCTCGAAGTTCTTTCTGTTTCTTAAACTCATCGTTTGATTGCTTTCCAATCAAACTCTCCTCATGAACCGTGTTCGTCCCATAAACAAATTTCATGTTTTTCTCTTTATACTCATGAAATGGTGACTTTTTCTTTTTCGGTTCATCAGATTCCTCTAATCCCAACTCAGCTCTTCAGTTCTCTGGATGATCATCACCATTACTTCGGTAGTTATTTCTTTTAGGTTTGGAATAGAATTTCCTTTCATTGATCTCCAGCATCTGATGTAACTTCCACAAGTTTAAAGAATTTATCCAACTGACCTTCCTTCACGTTCAAAATCGAAAAACTATCATCGAAGTACAATCTATCAGAATCCTTAACTTAGTACATGACAACATTAGGATCATCACTTAGACCGTCATCTGATGACTTATCGTCATCTTTGGATTCTAAATCAGAATTATTTGAACTCGAGTCGGCGCTTTTGAAGCTGCCATCATCAGAATCGTTCAGAACATTTTCAACCACCTTTTTCACTACCACATTGTCATCATCAGATTTAGTATAGATTACATCAATGTTCTCCGGCAACTCATTTTTCTTTTCAGTTAACAACTCAATGTTGAGTGCCCTATCCATCCCATCAACAGTTTTGTAACAGTATTTCTGGCATAGGGGTGGAGGAACATTGCTGTATTCTTTACCAGTTATCTTTTTAGTTTTTTTCTTCCGATGGAATTGTCGGAAGAATGTGATCAATGACATATGCCTTAGTTGAGTAACTTCTTAAAAGTTGTTGAACACGTTCTGTTTCAATTTTCATGTCCTGGAGTTGTTGTTTGGTATCAGCAATGGTGTTAATAAAGATGTTTATTGCTTTTTGTTTATCCATTACTGTACCTTTCAACATTCTTATAGTATCATGTTGTTCAATATTATTTCTATCGAGCCTGCCATAATCATCTTTCATTTATCATACGCTTCCTTCATTGTACGATAATCGTATTTGAAATGTTCGTTATGTACATTGAGTTCAGCGATGATTTGTGATTTTTCGACACATTCAGCACGTGGCTCGGTACTTTAACAACTTCCTTTACCTCTGAACCTACCTTGGTTAAATTCGCCATCATAGCTTTATCGGCAAAGTCCTTGAGGTTTTCAGCATTTATTTCTTGAACAACATCGGTAATTTCTTCATTCGTTTTCTCCTTGATCACTTGCTCTTGAGAACTTCCATCAAAGTGACCTAAAAAACTATCACAAGAGTTTGGAGATAAAATTCCTTGATTCTGCATGTGAAGATACTCCTCTTCCTCCTGTTGTTGCAGATATTATTCCAATAAAATATTTTGTAGAACTGCTGCTTCTTCGGCAGATGTATCAACAATCTCAGCCATCAATTCAACTTCGGTCTTTTTACCGATATAAGAATTCCAATCGAAGCCATCATCCTCGTTCGAAGCAACCATTGCCTTTTCAGTAGCGTTACCGTTTGGTTTCTCTTGGATTTCAACCTGTGTCTTCTTTGGGAAAGGCTTGTACTGAAGTGATTTCTTGTAATATTGGTTGCCTCCTCCAAATGGACTTTGATTGCCTGTGGCTTCAGGATTTTTTCATTCTCTCTTGAAATGCCCTTTCTGTCGGCATCTGAAACAAGTGACCTTCGATTTGTCGAAACCTAGCTTCTTGCTTGAATTTCCGATATCTCGGCCAGTGAGCGAAACAAACTATGTAACCCATCGAATGATAGAAGCTAGTGACCACTTGATATCGATCAACTCAAGCTCTTCTTCGTCTACCTGATCGTAGTCTTCGGCGGTCATTTCGAGATTGCCGATCTTTCCAGCTACAAGACTTTCATACGATTCTAGAACAGTGGCGAGAAGTGACATGTGTTGTTTGGCAACTTGCTCAGAAACAACATTGTTTAGATTGACAGCAATGATACACTGTTACACATTTGGATCAGAATTCGTTTGTTGATTCTGATTTGCTTGACTTTGGTATGAAGCATTTGAACTAGTGCTCGAAAACGAAGAACTCTGTAGACTTTGATCATATTGAGGATATGATTGGCTCTAGTTCTGTGGAGAAGAATTCATGTTTGCACTGAATGCTGCTTGAATCTTTGGGCATGAAATGTTGTCTTGCATTCCGGTTTGTAATACAGACCAACGTCTTGAACAATGTTAGCATTCTTCGACTTCATGATCTTTAGAAGTTCCATCTCATGGCCTTCGAGATTGTCGATGAATGTAGACTACTTAAGGAATTCCCAATTCGGACTTTCTTTCACAACCATCAGATAAGTAGTCCACTCTCCGTCAGGTAACACATTTGCAAGCTTATCGATGTACTCTGGTTCTGTTTTCTCAAGACCGTGTCTTCTCATTTGGACTTTCAGATGACGGAAATGCTCAATCATCTGTTTCATTGTCTCACACTTCAACATGTTAAAGATATCAAACTCTTTCATGATGAGAGCTTTCTTACACTTGTTCATCTCTGCGCTTCCTTGGTACTTCTTTTGCAGTGATAGCCAGAGATCTCTCGCAGTCGTATATTCTGGCAACAGAACCAGAATATCCTCTTTAACAGATTGTTGAATGAGGCTTATCATCTTTTTCTCAGCAATGTATTCATCTTTCTGAATTATGGAATACTTGTACTTTTCTAGAACTTGCTGATTTTCGTCCAACGGAACCGTATAACCATCCATCGACACCCAGCCTTGGAAATGCATGGCCTGAACCCAATAGGTTAACTTCTCCTTCCATCCTTCATACTCGTCCATGCTCATTAACTTCGGCGGTTTAACGGACATGCCCAACTCGTTGTCTAGATTGACTTGCTTTATGACATTAGCATTGGATGTACCCCTCCAGACATATAAGCTCTTTGAATATCATCCATCGCGAAAATCAAGACACGTACGCTGAAAACACGTTAAAACTTTTGAAAAAGTTAGATTTACTACAAGTTCGGTCGAACTTTTAGTTGTGAATGAAAAATTCAGAATTTATTCACAAGTTCGGTCGAACTTGTGATTTGTTTTGAAAATTTCCTGAGTTTGAACTTCGAGCGAACTTAGAATGAATTTTATAAGAATCTAGCAAGTTCGGGCGAACTTAGCTAAATTTTCTTGAATTATATCAAGTTCGGTCAAACTTGATAAAATATCAATGAATTTTAGCAATTTCGAGCGAACTTAGCTTACTTCAAAAACTCCTCAAGTTCGAGTGAACTTGCTAGAAATTCACTCAAAAAGTGATTTTTTAACTCAAGTTCGGTCGAACTTGGCTAACAAGTTCGATGATGATGAGTTTGGAAAACATGGTTTTTGCAACATTTTGACACCAATTCGTTTGATTTTAGTCTCCAAACTCTCAGGGGTTTATCTATGATGTATTTAACACGTCATATTCAAAATGGACAGAATTTGACCGTGAATTCTTCATTTTTGTGAACAAGTTAAGAAAAATAGAAGAATGGAGTAGAATTAGAAGTGTTCTTGTCTTGATATCAATCAAATCAGGCTATTCTAGTTCTGATACCACTTGTAAGACTGATCCTCAATGCATAGGAACCCAGATTTGATCTCTATTGTCCATAATAGCGGAAATATTATGACAAGTTTACTAAATAACAAGAATTAATCAGTTAAACGTCAATTTTATTGATATAACGTCAAGTCTCCAAGTTAACAGAGCTTCGCCTTAGAAATGCCAAAGTTACAAATGAGTGAGGCATGCTAGCTATTTATTGATGTTCAAGTTCGCTAGTAGGATAGCTAAGTTCGCCCGAACTTGACCAAGTCAAGTTTGGTCGATCTTGACTTTACATGATACACATGAGCGAACTTGACCTTTACAAACATAAATTCTTCGTATCGCTAGCCTATTCAACTCTAATCTATACAGACTCGATATAAGACTAAGACATAGACATTCTGCACAAACAAATGTTGACACTTGTTTCTTTGCATGTTTCTTAGGACGCTAGGAGCGCTAGGTGAACTCACTTTGCATTTGAACAAGACATTTTTATCGAGTCTTTATGAACATTTACCTTTAGATTTTCTTTTGGTTTTGACGTTTATGTTGGCGTCGTTACTTTACATTGCTTCCGCTAAACTTTGATACTTTGAAAATAACTATGCTTGTTTACAATAACTATTTTTGGAAAACGTGTAAATAAATCATATAGAGTCGTTCGACATTGCTAGTGTCTAATATTCGGGTTTGTTCACACGCCTCGCGGTAAAACTCCGCAAGTGGAAATCTGAGGGTGTGACAGATTGGTATCAGAGCCACTAGCTATAGAGTACCAGGTTTGCATTTAAAGTAGACTTAAACTATAGCTGTTACACGACACTAGACTTATCTGGCACCGAACTGTGATATCTTGTTATGTGTTATGCTAAAATCATTAATGATATATTATTATATACGCAGCTCGTAATTAACTTCGCCAATCCGGCAGGCTGTGTCATCATTATCATCCGACAGTTCCCAACGATCAAGGGCGCCGGGGAAGGCACCCATGGTCGAACCCTCACAACCTCGTGGTGTGGAGACACGCTCAGCTGCCAGAAAAAGACTTGATCTAGGAGGGGAGTCGTCCTCCCGTCCAACCACTGCTGTACCGGTCGACCTGGTCAACTCTTTAGAAGTGGGGGACGATCTGCTTAGAGCTGTACTGAGAAAGCATCAGGAGCAGCTGGAGAGAATGCAAGAGACTATTGAAGCACAGGGATGGCTGATACATCAGCTGACCGGTAAGACTGAAGAGCTCGAGGAAGAGCAAGTTGAGAGTAAGAGAGTTTGAGGTATTTTAGTTAGGGACGTTTGTGCTGAGCAGTTGAGGGTTGACTTGCTCGAAGATAGAGTCCTTGAGTCCACTTGGAGGATTCGCGAACTGGAGCAGAAACAAGCACCACCAATTCTAGTTCCCGCACCAGCACCGGCCTCTCCGGCGCCGGTAGAAGACGAAGAGGAGGATCCGGAGGAAGACCCGCCCAGCACCGGCCCCTCCATACCAAACTTCTTCAAAATGTCGTGCACATACTTGGTCTGATGAATGAAAATACTGTCTGGAAGTTGATCTACTTGCAATCCGAGGAAGAATTTCATTTCGCCCATCGAAGACATTTCGAACTTCTTCTTCATGATGCCCTCAAACTCCTTGCAAAGAATATCATTCGTTGATCCAAAGATGATGTCATCCACATAGATTTGAACGATAATTAGATGACTACCAACTTCTCTGGTGAAAAGAGTACTATCCACAGTTCCTCTGACAAAGCCGTTTCCCACAAGATGTTGCGATAACGTCTCGTACCAAGCTCTCGAGGCTTGGTGTAAACCGTAAAGAGCTTTATCAAGAAGATATGCCTTTTTTTTGTTGAGTGGATCGACAAAGCTCGGTGGTTGTCCAACTGATAGACTTTAAATCCTTTCCATGCTGCGAAAGCAAGAAATATTCGAATAGATTCTAAGCGAGCTACTGGTGCGTAGACTTCCGTGTCGTCTATCCCTTCCTGCTGGTGAAATCCCTTGACAACAAGCTGAGCTTTGTTTCGAACTATAACCCTCAATCGTGTCGCTTGCATTTAAAGACCCATTTAGTATCAATCGCTTTCTGATTTTCAGGTAGGTCTACAAGCTTCCACACTCCTAGCTTCTCGAACTGTAACAGTTCCTCTTTCATTTCTTGTACCTAGTTTTGTTGTTGCATAATGTCTAAGTCTTAGTCTTATATCGAGTCTGTATAGTATAGAGTTGGATAGGCTAGCTAAATGAAGTAGTTATGTAAATGGATGACAAGTTCGCCCATGGAGGTTTATAGTGTAAAGTTCGGGCGAACTCATGCTCCCATTCCAGCGAACTTGGCTATCTATAAATAGCTAGCATGCCTCACTCATTTGTAACTTTGGCATTTTGGAGGCGAAGCTCTGTTAGTTTGTACTCTTGACGTTTAATCAATGATGTTAAACTGATTAATTCTTGTCTATTGGTAAACACGACGTAATATTTCCGCTATTATGGATGTTAGATATCAAATTATGTTCCCTAGCATCGAGGATAGGTCCTACAAGTGGTATCAGAGCTAGAACAGCCTGATTTGATAGTCATCAAGAGAAGAACACTTCTATTTCTACTCCATTCTTCTATTTTTCATTACTTTTTCATAAAAAATGAAGAATTCATGGTCAAAATCTTTTCAATTTTCAATATATCATGTAAAACACAACAAAGATAAACCCTTGAAAGATTGGAGACCAAATTCAACCGAATTGATGTCAAGATTTTGAAAAAACCATGTTTTGCAAAACCCTAAACATCGAACTTGTTAGCCAAGTTCGACCGAACTTGTGCTAAAAAGTCATTTTTCAAGTGAGTTTTTGCTAAGTTCGCTCGAATTTGAGGTGTTTTTGAAGATTTTGGAGCTAAGTTCGCTCGAACTTACAAAAATTTCAATGACATTTTGTCAAGTTCGACCGAACTTGACAAAATTCAAGAAAATTTTTGCCAAGTTCGCTCGTACTTGTAAGAATCATATAAAGTACATTTAGCAAGTTCGACCGAGGTTGTTAAGGGAATTTTTCCAAAACAAAAATCACAAGTTCGACCGAACTTGTGATAAATTCTAAGAATTCTTCATTTCCACTACAAGTTTGACCGAACTTGTAGTAAAACTAATTGTTTGCAAAGTTTTCAAGTGTTTTCTGTATATGTGTCTCGTTATTCGCGATGGATGATCTACAAAGAGCATATATGACAGCAGCGGGTACGTCAAATGCCAACGTGATCCAACAAGTCAATCTTGACAACTAGATGGGCACGACTGTTAAACCGCCAAAGCTAATGAGCATGAACGAGTATGAAGGATGGAAAGAGAAGTTTACATATTGGGTTCAAGCCATGCACTTCCTAGGCTAGGTGTCGACCTAGAGAGGTTATATAGTTCCGTTGGACGATCATCAGCAAGTTCTGGAGAAATACAAGTACTCCACGGCACATAAAGAAGAATACATTGATGAGAAAAAGATGATCAGTCTTATCCAACAATCTGTTAAAGAAGATATTCTCGTCTTGCTACCGGAATACACAACTGCAATAGAACTCTGGCTATCGCTTCAAAAGAAGTATCAAGGAAGCGCGGAGATGATCAAGAGCAAGAAAACGCTCATCATGAAAGAGTTCGATATCTTCAACATTGTGAAGGGTGAGACTATGAAGAAGATGATTGAACGTTTCTGTCATCTTAAAGTCCAAATGCGAAGACACGGTCTTGAGAAGACGGAACAAGAGTACATCGACAAGCTTGCAGACGCTATAGAAGATGGAGAATAGACTACCTATCTAATGGTTCTGAAGGAAAGTGAAAAATGGGAATTCTTCAAGCTATCAACATTTATCGATAAACTCGAAGGCCATGAAATGGAACTCTTGAAGATTGCAAAGTCAAAGAACGCTAATGTTGTTCAAGACGGTGGTTTGTACTACATGAGTGGAATGCAAGATAACATTTCAAGCCCAAAGATTCAGACAACATTCAACGCGAGTGTAAATTCTTCAAAAAATTCGCAGCAGAATCAGAATCAATCATATCCTTAAAATGATGAAAGTCTACAGTTTTCATTCTCAAGCACTGGTTCAAACTCGTCTTATCAAAGTCAAGCAAATCAGAATCAACAAACAAATTCTGATTCGAATGTATTCAAGTGTAACATCGCTGTTAATTTGAACAATGCTGTTTCTGAGCAAACCGCTAAGCAACACATGGCACTTCTCGCCACTGTTCTAGAATCGTATGAAAGCCTTGTAGCTGGGAAAATCGGCAATCCCGAGATGATTGCCGAAGACTACGATTCACATGGACGAAGAAGAACTTGAGCTAATGGATATAAAGTGGTGTTTAGCATCTATCATCCGAAGGGTCACAAAGTTTGTTGCTCTCACAGGCCGAGATATCGGAAATTCAAGCAACAAAGTAGGTTTTGACAAGACAAAAGTCAGGTGCTTCAGATGTCGTCAGAAAGGGCATTTCAAGAGAGATTGCAAAAACCCTGAAGCAACGCGAAATCAAAGTCCATTCGGAGGAGACAAAGAATATTATAAGAAGTCACTTCAGTATAAGCCTTTCCGAAGAAGACTCAGGTTAAAATCCAAGAGAAACCAAATAGCAGTAACACTGAGAAAGCTATGGTTGCATCAAACGAAGATGATGGTTACCAGAGTTGCATTGATGGCACAAATCGTTGAAGATACATCTGCCGAAGACGCAACAGTTCTAGAGAATATTTTGCTAGAACAGTATCCGCAACAACAACAGGAGGAAAAGGAGTATATCCACATGCAGAAACAAGGAATTTTATCTCCTTACTCTTGTGATAGTTTTGTAGGTCACTTTGACGGAAGTTCTCAGGTGCAAGTTGCTGAGGAGAAATCAACTGATGAAGTAGTCATTGATGTTACTCAAGAAGTGAGTGCTGAAAACCTCAAGGACATTGCCGATAAAGCTTTAATGGCAAATCTAACCAGGTAGGTACAGAGGTAAATTAAGTTGTCAAAGTACAAGTTGTAGAGGTTGAGAAATCTTGTACAAAATGTACTGACCCATGTATCGAATGTGCCGAAAAATCAAAGATCATTGTTGAAATCAATGTGGATAATGAACTTTTAAAATACGATTATCGCACAATGAAAGAAGCGTATGACAAAATGAAAGATGATTATGGCAGGCTCGATTGAAACAATGTCGAACAACATGATACTGTAAGGATGTTAAAAGAGACAGTAATGGATAAACAAAAAGCGATACTATCAAAGTGACCTACAAAACTATCACAAGAGTTAGGAGATAAAATGCTTTGATTCTGCATGTGAAGAGACTCCTCTTCCTCCTGTTGTTGCAGATACTGTTCCAATAAAATATTCTCTAGAGCTGCTGCTTCTTCGGAAAATGTATCAACAATCTCAGCCATCAATGCAACTCCGATCTTTTTACGGATATAAGAATTCCAATCGAAGCCATCATCCTCGTTCGAAGCAGCCATTGCCTTTTCAGTAGCGTTACTGTTTGGTTTCTCTTGGATTTCAACCTGGGTCTTCTTTGGGAAAGGCTTGTACTGAAGCGATTTCTTGTAATATTCGTTACCTCCTCCAAATGGACTTTGATTGCTTGTGGCTTCAGGATTTTTGCATTCTCTCTTGAAATGCCCTTTCTGTCGGTATCTGAAACAAGTGACCTTCGATTTGTTGAAACCTAGCTTGTTGCTTGAATTACCAATATCTCGACCATTGAGCGCAACAAACTTTGTAACCCTTCGAATGGTAGAAGCTAGTGACCACTTGATATCCATCAACTCAAGCTCTTCTTCGTCCACCTGATCGTAGTCTTCGGCGGTCATTTCGGGATTGCCAATCTTTCCAGCTACAAGACTTTCATACGATTCTAGAACAGTGGCGAGAAGTGACATGTGTTGTTTTGCAACTTTCTCAGAATCAAAATTGTTTAGATTGACAGCAATGTTCACCTGTACACATTTGGATCAGAATTCGTTTGTTTATTATGATTTGCTTGACTTTGGTATGAAGCATTTGAACCAGTGTAAGAAAACGAAGAACTCTATGGACTTTGATCATATTGAGGATATGATTGCCTCCGATTCTGTGGAGAAGAATTCATGTTTGCACTGAATGCTGCTTGAATCTTTGGGCTTGAAATGTTGTCCTACATTCCGGTTTTGTAATACATACCAACATCTTGAACAATGTTAGCATTCTTCAACTTCGTCTTCGACTTCGCGATCTTTAGAAGTTCCATCTCATGGCCTTCGAGTTTGTCGATGAATGTAGACAACTTAAAGAATTCCCAATTCGGAATTTCTTTCACAACCATCAGATAAGTAGTCCACTCTCCGCCAAGTAACGCATCTGCAAGCTTATCGATGTACTCTGGTTCTGCTTCTCGAGACGTGTCTTCTCATTTGAACTATCAGATGACAGAAACGCTCAATCATCTATTTCATTGTCTCACCCTTCAACATGTTAAAGATATCGAACTCTTTCATGATGAGAGCTTTCTTACTCTTGATCATCTCTACGCTTCCTTGGTATTTCTTTTGCAGTGATAGCCAGAGATCTCTCGCAGTCGTATATTCTGGCAACAGAACCAAGATATCCTCTTTAACAGATTGTTGAATGAGGCTTATCATCTTTTTCTCAGCAATGTATTCATCTTTCTGAATTGTGGAATACTTGAACTTTTCAAAAAGTTGCTGATTTTCGTCCAACGGAACCGTATAACCTCTCTCAATCGACACCCAGCCTTGGAAATGCATGGCCTGAACCCAATAGGTAAACTTCTCCTTCCATCCTTCATACTCGTCCATGCTCATTAACTTCAGCGGTTTAACGGACGTGCCCATCTCGTTGTCTAGATTGACTTGTTGTATGACATTAGCATTGGATGTACCCACTCCGGACATATACGCTCTTTGAATATCATCCATCGCGAAAATCAAGACACGTACGCTGAAAACACGTTAAAACTTTTGAAAAAGTTAGATTTACTACAAGTTCGGTCGAACTTGTAGTTGTGAATGAAGAATTCAGAATTTATTCACAAGTTCGGTCGAACTTGTGATTTGTTTTGAAAATTTCCTGGGTTTGAACTTCGAACGAACTTGTAGAATGAAATTTATAAGAATCTAGCAAGTTCGGGCGAACTTTGCTAAATTTTCTTGAATTTTATCAAGTTCGGTCGAACTTGATAAAATATCAATGAATTTTAGCAACTTCGAGTGAACATAGCTTAATTTCGTTCAAAAACTCCTCAAGTCCGAGCGAACTTGCTAAAAAATCACTCAAAAAGTGACTTTTTAACTCAAGTTCGGTCGAACTTGGCTAACAAGTTCGATGATGATGAGTTTGGAAAACATGGTTTTTGCAACATTTTGACACCAATTCGTTTGATTTTAGTCTTCAAACTCTCAAGGGTTTATCTATGATGTCATATTCAAAATTGGACAAAATTTGAACGTGAATTCTTCATTTTTGTGAAAAAGTTAAGAAAAATAGAAGAATGGAGTAGGATTAGAAGTGTTCTTATCTTGATATCAATCAAATCAGACTATTCTAGCTCTGATACCACTAGTAGGACCGATCCTCAATGCATATGAACCTAGATTTGATCTCTATTGTCCATAATAGCGGAAATATTATGACAAGTTTACCAAATAACAAGAATTAATCAGTTAAACGTCAATTTTATTGATATAACGTCAAGTCTCCAAATTGACAGAGCTTCGCCTCAGAAATGCCAAAGTTACAAATGAGTGAGGCATGCTATCTATTTATAGATGTTCAAGTTCGCCAGTGGGATAACTAAGTTTGCCCGAACTTGACTTTACATGATACACATGAGCGAACTTGACCTTTACATACATAAATACTTCGTATTGCTAGCCTATTCAACTCTAATCTATACAGACTTGATATAAGACTAAGACATAGACATTCTGCACCAACAAATGTTGACACTTGTTTCTTTGCATGTTTCTTAGGACGCCAGGAGCGCTAGGTGCACTCACTTTGCATTTGAACAAGACATCTTTATCGAGTCTTTATGAACATTTACCTTTGGATTTTCTTTTGGTTTTGGCGTTTATGTTGGCGCCCGTTTCTATACATTAATGCTTCCGCTAAACTTTGATACTTTGAAAATGACTATGCTGGTTTACAATAACTATTTTTGGAAAACGTTTAAATAAATCATATAGAGTCGTACGACATTGCTAGTGTCTGAGATTCTGGTTTGTTCACACGCCTCGCGGTAAAACTTCTCAAGTGGAAATCTAAGGGTGTGACAGATTGGTATCAAAGCCACTAGCTATAGAGAACCAGGTTTGCATTTAAAGTAGACCTAAAGTATAGCTGTTACACGACACTAGACTTATCTGGCACCAAACTGTGATATCTTGTTATGTGCTATGCTAAAATTCTATATGATATATATTATTATATACGCAGCTTGTAACTAACTCCGCCAACCCGGCAGGCTATGTCATCATCATCATCCGACAGTTCTCAACGATCAAGGGCGCCGGGGAAGGCACCCATGGTTGAACCCTCACCACCTCATGGTGTGGAGACACGCTCAGCTGCCAAGAAAAGACTTGCTCTAGGACGGGAGTCATCCTCCCGTTTAACCACTGCTGTAATGGTCGACCCGGTCAACTCTTTAGAAGTGGGGGACAATCTGCTTAGAGCTGTACTGAGAAAGCATCAGGATTGAAGCACATGGATGGCTGATATGTCAGCTGACCGGTAAGACTGAAGAGCTCGAGGAAGAGCAAGTTGAGAGTAAGAGAGTTCGAGGTATTTTAGTTATGGACGTTCGTGTGGAGCAGTTGAGGGCTGACTTGCTCTAAGATAGAGTCTTGGAGTCCACTTGGAGGATTCGCGAACTGGAGCAGAACCAAGCACCACCAATTCCAGTTCCCACACCAGCACCGGCCCCTCCAGCACCGGTTGAAGATGAAGAGGAGGATCCAGAGGAAGACCCAGAGGAGGATCCAGAGGAAGAAGAGCCAGAACAGGACCCGGCTGTTGAAGCTGATAACGCTGAAGAGGAAGGCGGTAGTGACACTGACAACGGGTGATCAATTTGGCGTAACTCTCGCCATGGTCAGTGATAGACCTGGCAACACAGAGGCAACAACAGTCAGCTTCGAGCGCGAACTCTTAGGTCATAACTCTTGACTCGCTACCTGCATGTTAACATTGAACTTAATTACTAAACAACCTTATTAATCCCGGTTAGGGATAATGGAACTATGTCGTTATCCCGGGATAGGGATAGCGGGGGAAACCAACTTTTAAATAGAACTTGCGAACT
The DNA here is from genome assembly GCA_947069175.1 of Scalesia atractyloides. NCBI lineage: Eukaryota > Viridiplantae > Streptophyta > Magnoliopsida > Asterales > Asteraceae > Scalesia > Scalesia atractyloides. Next base: position 22,011,853 of record CAMTDV010000010.1, read on the forward strand.
TATAAAACCTGTGAACTCACTCTTCTTTAATGTTGACACTTGTTTCTTTGCATGTTTCTCAGGACGCTAGGAGGGCTAGGTGCACTCACTTTAAATTTGAACAAGACATTTTTATCGAGTCTTTATGAACATTTACCATTGGATTTTCTTTTGGTTTTGGCGTTTATGTTGGCGCCCGTTACTTTACATTAATGTTTCCGCTAAACTTTGATGCTTTGAAAATGACTATGCTTGTTTATAATAACTGTTTTTGGAAAACGTTTAAATAAATCATATAGAGTCGTTCGACATTGCTAGTGTCTGAGATTCTGGTTTGTTCACACGCCTCGCGGTAAAACTGCGCAAGTGGAAATCTGAGGGTGTGACAAAATGCTCAGATGGTGAATCAAGTGAACATCGATAACGAGATGGGCACATCCGTGAAACTGCCAAAACTCATGTGTATAGATGAGTACGAGTAACAAAAGTTCACTAACTGGGTGCAGGCTACGTATTTCCACAGTTGGGTTGCAGTCAGACTGGCTACACATGGCCCATAGATGAGAATGATAATGTTATCGACATCAGCAAGTTCTCTACTATACAAAAGGATGCCTACGTTGCCGAGAAGAGAATGATAAGTTTGATCCAACAGTCGGTGAAAGAAGATATATTGGTGCTTCTACCGGAATATAAGACTGCACAGTAATTATGGACATTCTTGAATAACAAATACCAGGGAAATGCATAAATGGTCAAAAGCAAGAAAGCGTTGATCATGAAGCAATTCGATATATTCATGATGATTAAGAAACGATGAAACAGATGATCGAAAGGTTTTGTCATCTAAAAGTGATAATGAGGAGACACGGGCTTGAGAAAAAGGAAGAAGAATAAATAGATAAACTGGCTAACGCACTGCTTGAAGGACATTGGACGACATATCTCATGGTTCTTAAACAAAGTCCGAGCTGGCAGTTCTTTAAACTATCCACGTTCATTGATAAACTAGAGGGTCATGAGATGGAGTTGTTAAAGATTGCCAAATCAAATAATGCAAATGTGACTCAAGATGTATGGCTGTACTACAAGTTAGGAGCTCTAGATAATATCACTAGCCCAAAGATCCAAACCGCTTTTAGCGCCAATCTGAATTCTTCAAATCATTCGCCACAGAGTCAAGCTCATTCATATCCAAAATATGATCAGAGTCCTCAGAGTTCATCATTTTCAAGCACAGGGTCAAATTCTTCGTATCAGAATCAAACAAATCAGAATAATCAATCAAATTCGGATCCAAATGTGTTTAAATGCAACATTGCTGTCAATTTAAACAACGTTGTTTCTGAACAAGTTTCCAAACAACACATGGCACCTCTTGCTACAGTGTTGGAATCGTATGAATGTTTGGTGGCTGGAAAGATTGGTAATCCGGAGATGACCGCCGAAGGCTATGATCAAGTAGATGAAGAAGAGCTTGAGCTGATGGACATCAAGTGGTCATTAGCATCAATCATCAAGAGGGTTACTAAGTTTGTTACTCTAACCGGCAGAGATATCCGGAAGTAAAGCAACAAATTGGGATTCGACAAAACAAAGGTTACTTGCTTCAGATGCCGACAAAAAGGGCACTTCAAAAGAGAATGCAAAAATCCTGAAGCAACTGGTAATCAAAGTCCATTTGGAGATGGCAGTGAATACTACAAGAAGTCACTACAATACAAGCCTTTCCCAAAGAAGACTCAAGTCGAAATCCCAGAGAAACCATCCAACACTACAGAAAAGGCAATGGTTGCTTGGAATGAAGATGACGGTTTTGACTAGAATTCTTATCTTGCCAAAAAGGCCGGAGTTGCTCTAATGGCTGAGATCGTAGAAGATACATCTGCTGAATATGTAGCCATGGAGAATGCAATACTAGAAGAGTATATGCAACAAGCTAAGGAAGAGGAAATTTATCACCTCATAAAGGTGAAGAGTATCCTTTCTTCTAATATGACTATTAGTTTTGCAGGTTGTTTTGGAGATACAACAACTTCGGAGCATGTTGCTAAGGAAAAGCCTGTGGTTGAGGAAGTTATTAATGTAACCAAAAAAATGAAAGAAGAAAACCTCACATAGATTGCCAATAAAGCTATGCTGGCAAATCTAATGAAGGTAGGTACAGAGGTAAAGGTACAAATTGTTGAGGTAGAAAAACCATTTACTAAATGTGCTGAACCTTGTGTTCAATGTGTTGAAAAGTCTCAGATCATAAGCGAACTAAATGTGCATAATAATAATTTCAAATACGATTATCGCACAATGAAGGAGGCTTACGAAAAAATGAAAGATGATTACAGTAGCTTGGATAATAATAACATTGAACAGCACGACACGGTAAGAATATTAAAAGCTACATTAATGGAAAAAACAAAAAGCTATTAACGTTTACATTAACAACATTGCTTAAGTAAAACAAGAGCTTCAAGACATGAAAATCGAAACCGAAAGGGTTCGACAGCTTCTGAAAAGCTATACCACAAATTCCTACGTCATTGATCACATTATTCCAACTATTTAGTCGGAAGAAAATGTTCAGAAAGCCAAAGGTAAGAAACGTAGAGATTATAGCAATGTTCCACCACCCCTATGCGAAAAGTATTGTCGCAAAAAGGCTGAGGGGATGGAAAAGGCACTCAACATTGAACTTTTAACTAAAAAGAAAAATGAGTTGCCTGAGAAAATTGATATAACCTACACGAGTGATGATGGCGAAGCAGTGGTTAAGAATGTTGTTGAAAAGTTCTGAATGATTCTGATGATGGCAGCTTTGAAAGCGCCAACTCGAGTTCGAACAATTCTGATTCACAATCGGAAGATGACGATACATCATCGGAAGATAGCCTAAGTGATGATCCTAACGTTGTCATGTACAAAGTTAAGGATTCTGATAGATTATACTTCGACAATAGCTTTCCAATTCGGAATGTGAAGGAAGATCAACTTGATAAATTCTTCAAACTTGTTGAAATTTCATCAAAAGATTTGGAAATTAATGAAAAGAAGTTTTACTCCAAACTTAAAAGAAATAACTACCGAAGGAATGGGGGCGATTTTCATGAACATAGGAGAGCTGGGTTGGGTTTGGATGTAGAGATGAACCGAGTAAGAAAAAGTCACCATATCATGAATATAAAGATAAAAATATGATGGTCGTATATGGGACGAGCACGGTTCAAGAGGAAAGTTTGATTGGGAAGCAATCAAACGATGAGTTGAAGAAAGAAAAAGAACTTCGAGATAAAGCGAAAGCCACAAGTGGTGTAAAATCCACTAGTGGACATTCTCATGATGATCGGACTTGCTTCAAGTGCAATGAAGTTGGTCACATTGCACGCAAGTGTCCGAAATCTAAATCGGTCTATTCTCGAATGAAAGCAAGTTCAGATGTTGAAAATCCTAAGCAAGCAGAGTTTGTAAAACCTGTTAAAATTCTGAAAAGAAATGATTCTAAACTTGAAGTTAAATCTGAAACTAAATTTGAAAACTCAACTTTCAAGAAGTGAAACTTCCAAGACAAATGAATCAAGGTTTTACATAAAAAAGGCAAACGTAAAATCACATTCCTGGATTGCTAAAAAGAAATCAACAACATCTAAAGTTATCAAGTATGAGCAAGTTAAGACTGGTAACAACAAAGTGTTTAAATTTGAGATAAAAACCGAAACTGTCAAACCTTCAAAAGATAAAAAGAAAGTTCAATTTGAAAATGGTAACAACAGTGATATCTCAGATGGTGATTTTGAGGATGATTATGAAGCTTATTATCCCAAACCCAAGACCAAGAAGGCTTGGGTCACGCGTTTTAACTGAATGTTAATGTGTGCAGGGGCTCTAGAGATCCGTTTTATCAAAGTGGATTCTGGATAAGGGAGCGTCAAGGCACATGACAGAGATGAAAGCTCTTCTCTTTGACATTAAAGCTATAAATGGAGGTTATGTTGGCTTTGCTGGAAACCAAGGAGGCCAGATTGTCGCTGAAGGAAAACTCTCAAACGGCATAGTATCGTTTGATAGAGTGACTTACATTGCTGAGCTAGAGAACAATCTTCTAAGCATCTCGTAAATTTGTGATAAACAGTTTACTGTTCATTTCAATGATAAAGAGTGTATGATACTTAAGCCGGGTTTCAAAATTCTGGATTATTGTATTCTCATGCGCGTCCCACACGAAAACAATCTCTATGTGTTAGATATGGGCAATGCTACAACATCATCGAAATCGGCTCAATGTTTTGTCACAAAAGCAACGGAGAAAAATTCTATTCTATGGCATAGAAAAATGGGGCACATTCATCTATGAAAAAAGAATTTTCTGGTTCATAACGACTTGGTAGAGGGGGTAAATCTTTGAAGCTTCCACATGACGGATCACTATCTTGAATGTAAGAAAGGGAAGCATAAGAAGAAATCACATCCTAAGAAGATTCTGAATTCTATAAAGTTGCTGCTTGAACGTCTTCATATGGATCTTTTCGGTCCAGCGAACGTCCGAAGTAGTTCTGGAGATCTATATTATTTCTTCGTCACAGATGATTATTCTCGATATTCATGGGTTTTCTTTACTAAGTCTAAGGATGAAACGTTTGATAATCTAATGATTATCCTTTAGAAGCTCGAAAATCTATATCATCTCCCTGTTAGACATATTCGCAGTAACAACGACACGGAGTTCAAGAACAACAAGATGAAAGAGTTTAGCAACGCCAAAGGAATTCTGCATGGATTCAGTGTGTCGTATACTCCACAACAAAATGGCGTAGCTAAGAGGAAGAATATAACTCTAATCGAAACAGCAAGAACAATGTTTGCAGACTCGAAACTTCCTGTTAGCTTCTAGAGTGAGGCAGTTGCAGCGGCATGCTACACATTAAACAGGGTCTTAACTGTCAAACCGACTAAAAAGACATGTTTCAAAATGATCAACCGAAGGAAACCAAATTTGAAATATCTAGAGCTGTTTGGTGCACCGTGCACAGTGATTGTTCAAGATGTAAAGTTCGGTGCTAAAACGCTTGAAGGTTTCTTTGTCGGGTATGCAAATCCGCTAAGGAGAGTTTATGTTCCTGCGTTGAGAAAAGTGATTGAAGCACAACACGTTGATTGCTTTCGGTACACAACTCCTACTCAATGAAAAGGCGACGCGTGGTTGTTAAATTACCAAGATTTGTCGAAGTCATTCGACTTGCCAGAAGAACTTGCAACTCTTTATTATCTTCAATAGTCGGCAAACCAAGAACAGATTATTAGGCCAATTGTGGTTAATCAACCCACTGTTGGTACTTCGTCTTCTGCTGCAGGTCCGAGTAATAGTGGTGTTCCGGTTGAACAAGTTTCAGAAGTAGAACCTACTACAACCCCAGCAAATGTTTCCACTGAACCAGGAAATGCAACTACATAGCCCAATACTTCTCAGAATCAGAATTCTGACTCTGATGAAGCTCCGACTTTCGATGATGATGGAGAATCCTCTTCCGATGAAGAATCCGAGGAGATATCTAACATATTGAATCAATCCGATGGCCCGAGCAATGAAAATGAAGCTACATCTAGTGCTCCTAATGTTGAATTGATCGTTAATCTGAATGTCTCAAATCAGAATAGAACGGTTGATGTTCCTAGCGAGGAGATGCCACGATCTTACTCTTATCATCCTTCAACAAACATTACTGGAGAGTTACAGACTGGTGTGTGAACAAGAAGTTAAATCAACAAAGTACTAAGTTGTTTCTATACCCGAGTGGCTCCTGGGTGATGAGAACTGGGTGATAGCGATGCAGGAAGAGTTACTACAGTTTGAGAAACTAGGAGTCTGGAGACTTGTAGACTTACCGCCAAAGCAGAAAGCAATAGATACAAAGTGGGTCTTCAAGTGTAAAAGGGATGATCGAGGTGTGATTGTTAGAAACAAAGCTCGGTTGGTTGTCAAAGGTTTCCACAAGCAAGAAGGAATTGACTATACAGAAGTCTATGCACCAGTTGCACGTTTAGAGTTAATCCGCATTTTCCTTGCATTCGCAGCTTGGAAAGGTTTTAAGGTGTGCCACTTAGATGTCAAATCCACATTTCTCTATGGTAAGCTACACGAACAAGTGTACGTCGGCCAACCACCAGGGTTCGTGGAGCCGCTGAACAAGAACAAAGCTTATCTCCTAGACAAAGCCCTATATGGATTACACCAAGCCCCGAGAGCTTGGTACGAGACGTTATCTCAACATCTCATTGGAAATGGCTTTACTAGAGGCACACTGGATAGTACATTGTTTACCAAGGAAGTCAGAAACCATCTAATCATTGTACAAATCTATGTGGACGATATCATCTTTGGTTCAACGGATGATAGTCTTTGCAAAGAGTTCGAAAAGATCATGAAGAAGAAATTCGAGATGTCTTCTATGGGCGAAATGAAATTCTTCCTCGGATTACAGGTCGATCAGTTACAAGAAAACATATTCATTCATCAAACCAAATATGTTCATGATATTCTGAAGAAGTTTGAAATGGTTAGCTCGAAGCCGCTTTCAACTCCTCTGGCGCTGAATCACGGGATTTGCATTGACGAAACAGGAACCAAAGTAGATGATAAGCTCTATCGGTTGATGATAGGATCTCTTATGTATCTGATGGCATCTCGCCCAGATATTATGTATAATACCTGCCTTTGCGCAAGATATCAGTCCAGTCCCCGAGTGTCACACATGCAGATAGTCAAAAGAATATTCCATTACTTGAAGGGATGTCCAAGCACTGGCTTGTGGTATCCAAAGAAAGATAACTTTGATCTGACGAGATACGCTGATTCTGACTTTGGGTTGGATAAGCTGAATTCTAAGTCTACAACGGTTGGTTGTCGGTTCTTCGGAACTAGATTAGTAACGTGGCAATGCAAGAAACAAACCATGGTCTCTCTTTCTACCTGTGAGGCAGAATACATTTATGCTTCCAACTGTTCACAAATCCTATGGATTCAACAACAGATGAGGGACTTTGGATTGCAATTTCTTGATACCCCTTTATATGTAGATAATAAGGCAGCAATCAACATCACTAAAATCCTGTTCATCACTATGGTACTAAACACATAGAAATTCGTTATCACTTCATTCGTGACTGCTATGAAAAGAAGTTGGTATGAATAGAAAATATCCACACCAATGAACAAAAAGTTGATTTTTATACCAAAGGTTTTTCTTTAACAAGATTTAAATATCTAATGAGGCTTAACGGTATTAAAAATTTGTTGGCAGGTGCGAAGGTAGAGGTTGAATACGGATCGAACGATGAGTTCACGTGATCCACATTGGTTTGTATATCTTTTAGATTAGTATTTCTTAAAAACTAAAATACAAAAATATGTTTTTGATTTTAGGGGGAGAAATATTTGAGAAAATACAAAAATACATAAAAATTCTAAAAGGTTCAAAAACATCAAAAAAGACAAAAATAATTTAGTGTCACAAAGGAAATGATAGTACACCAGTGGACTATCACAGTATGCTAAAGAATTGTAAAGCTTAAAAGTGATAAACAAGTCTTACGGTGGATGTGTCGACAAACTTTACACGTTCATTAAATTGTTTCTGAGATAGAAACTAAATTTTACAACTGCTTAATCTTGTGGATTAACATCTCTCGGATAGATGGACTTAGTATTCTGAAATTTCGTTTGAGAGATTCACTGATTCTGAGATACGAGGTCTTTATAGATAGTTGATATCTGGGGTATTATACACGTTCTTCTAATTTTGCGGAAGCAATAGCCTAGAACTTCTATAATACTTTTGCTATAAACCCCTAAACTGCATGCAAAGCTGAAAAAATCGAAAGATCTAATCATTTGCAGTGCTTAAAAGATTCCTTAAGTGGAACACACCTTTAAGTCGAGCCTTCATCTCTTTATCGATATGGTGGTATTAACCTGAGCTCTCAAGGCTTCACACTAACCCAGATACAGATATCAATCATGCTATCTTCACCTGTAAGATGAAAATCTAGGGAATCTTGATACGGGAGTATATTCTGAGATGGGAACCATAGTTAAGTCAAGTTTCATAATTCATACCTAACATATCTTGGAACAATTGGGAAATGTGTGGAAGTTTAAGTGGACAAACATATCGACAATCTAGGTAAACGAGTTTAAAACTTAAAGTCATCCAAAGGTCAACGGTACTGGTGAAATGTCTCAAACAACTGACATGATCCTTAGACACGAATTCACAAAAATATGTTTGTACATAGTTTACTTGTTCTGTATATAGTTTATCTGCTTTACAGATTAAAACAAAAAATATTTTCAGTGTTTTTTAGCATAAACTTTATAAAATACAAAAAGATTTTGTTTCTACATTTGTTTCAACAAACGAATGTTGGAGAACGGATCTTCAAAGTCTAGTAAGGAGCTTAACTGGTGGAAATCTAATTGAGAACGGGCTGGGAGCTAATATGTTAAATCTGATAAGCCAAAACGTTTAAAAGATCATTAATTTGATACTTGATTTTGAGAAAAACCAACAGTTTGTTCATAACGGGTCGAACTGAGGTCATTAACTTGGACTCAGCAGACAAATTGGTTGACCAAGGTCATTAGCTTGGAATTGGTCAACTGAGTTGATTGTTAAAACTCGTAAAATCTGAAAAGTTCAGGGTCTAAATTGAAAATTTTTGAAAAATTTGAGTTTGAAATTGATCAAGTTCGCCCGGACTTGTAATCAAGTTCGCCCGAACTTATAATCAAGTTTGACCGAACCTGTATATGCTCATAATGTATCAACAGATAGCAAGTTCGCCCGAACTTGTTAACTATATATACCATTCAAGTTTGCCAGAACTTCATTACTCGTCCTTAATACACCGAGCGAACTTGAAGGCGAATTGAGCGATTTTTGAAATTGGCTCACATAAGTCGAATTACTGCCCGATTTTATAGTGATTTGTGGTGATTTACACACTACTTATCATTGCAATGGTGAGTGATTTGATTTTGGACCGAGAATTGATATGTTTTGAAAGACATACATCTGTGATGAACATTTAGACATGTTTTAAAGTGTTATTGAACAAATTGATCATTAAAACATGATTAACAAACATAATCGACCAAAAACAGACCATAAATTTGAATCAGAATAGCTTGAAAAACGTGTTTGCAGGTTTTGGTAAGGACGATGACAAGTTCGCTCGAACTTGTCAAATGGTTCTTTGAACCAAATTCGGCCGAACTTGTCCTCAAGTGATAAAATGTTATAAAAGTCATAAGTTCGCCCGAACTTATCTTGAAGTCTGTGAAATTGTTTTTCTGGCAAGTTCGCCCGGACTTGTCAGAAGAGTGATTCAATGGTTAAACTTTAACAAGTTCGCCCGAACTTGTTTAGGAAATGATTAATCTGTCAACACAAGTTCGTCCAGACATACTTGATTTTTAATATGTTTATATTTAATGCAAGTCCGCCCGAACTTTAATGTTGTGAAATGGTTAAATAGAAAATCAAGTTCGCCCGAACTTGATTTAGGATTTATGAAAATTGTAAAATTTCAACTAATTTTGTCTTGATTTACGTGATTGAAGAATATTCAGCTATCGTTCAACAAGTTCCACAACACGTGCATTACACTAGAGAAGGCTATCTGTCCATCTCTCGAAGCATTTGATAGTATTCTCACGTTTATGGAAAGGATTCCGATTCACAAGGCGATTACAAAGAAGATGGGGGTCTACAGGTCGCACGTATATAGATTTTGGAATTCTGCGGCGATGAATGATGATGATACAGCGATCAAATCAGTAGTTCGTGAAGGTGATGGAGATAAGGAAATTATTGTTCCTGAAGCTGATATTCGAAAGGTTATGAATTTCAAAGATGCAACAAATCATCCGATGATGCTTGATGAGAGAATGGATAGAGGATGTTTTTGCCGTATGAGATACAAAGGGCACGTTAATGAATCTACTTTGAAGAAAGGATCAGTTCCTAACCCCTACAAGTTTCTGATGCACACTATTATTCACGCGTTTTGCCATCGAAACGCTGGATTAGACGATGTGCAAGATTACATGGCATGTATGGCCACGACGCTTATTTTGAACAAGAGATTTAACTTTTCAAAGCTGGTGTTCACGCATTTGAAGAATAATATGGGATCAAATAGACTCGTGATGTATCCAATGTTTATATAGATGCTGATTGATGATAAATTCAAGAAAATTGTGAAAGATCCTAACGACATCTTGTATCTTAGTCACCTGGATGATACGACCGTTAAGAAGCTGATGACATTCTAGAAACAGTCCTCAGCACCTATCGCAAAGCCTTTATTCGGTGCTATAGATTCCGAAAACTACATTGTGCCACCAGAATACATGTGGCGGAATGATGATAGTGGATATGAAAATGAAAAGAACGTTGAGTTGGAATGGCTATCAACATTCAAAGAGAAAAGAAGCGACTGGTTTCTAAAGAATGTTGTTGTTCAAGAAAAGAAGAAAACGTCGCGAAAGCCAAAGAAAGTTTATAATATGCTAATTAACGAAGATGAGCCTGAGAATGTTCAACATGAAGCTGGTTCAAGTGCAGCGGTTGTTATTGAAAGTCAAGAGGCAGAGAAAAATACTCAGGAAGATGAAGTTATTTCGGCTAGATCCGATAATGATGAAGATAGTGATGATTCACTGGAAAAGGCTACAAAGAAATCAACCGCCGAAACAGCTGCTGAGAAGGTGAAAGAAATTGATGCAGATTATTAGCCAGAGATTGAAAAGATAATACTGATGAGGAGAGACCGAAAAAGAAAGCTAAAAGAGTCAAGTCTTCTACAAAAGCTACAGCAACAAAGACTACTGGTTGTCCGAAGACTAAAGGAAAGAAAATGCAAAAGCCAAAAAGCCGTCGATATGTGGGCCAAAAGAAAAGCACAGAAGTCACACAAGAACCTTCTGCTGCACAACAATTAGGAGTTATACAAGAACCCCCTGCGGCTGAAACAATTCAAACATCTGGAGCTCAAGAGAAGTTTGTACAGATAGGAGTCACACAAGAACCTACTGAGTCTGAATTACTTGAAATTCCAATCATTCAATCGCAAGATCGTCTGACAGCTGCTCAACCTGAAAGCTTAACTCCTAAAGCGTCTACACCGAGGAGTACGCCAAAGTCTACGCCAAAGACTACTCCAAAGACGAAGCTATTTGGAAATATTCAATGAGCTTGTTGATATTCAAGATTTAAGCGATTTCTTTCCAGATACAGACATTGATGATCTTGAAAAACGTGTGAAAGTTCTTGAACATAAAGTTGCAAAGACCGAGACACAAAAAGTTGTTTTGGAAAGTTTGGTAAAGCAAAGTGAGGTTGAAAAGGATATTCTTAGCGACAAAGTCAAATTCTTGGAAGGTGACCGAGGGTATTTGAAGGCCCTAATTGAAAGCTTACAAGATGCGAACAAACGATTACTCAAAGAGATAGGCGAACTGCGATCAGAACGTGAAATGAATGATCGAAGGTTTAACAGGTTGAAGAAAGTTCTTACGAATAGTTTGGGTATAGATTTTGCTGCTGAATATGCTTGAATTGATCTGCAAGAAGCTAAGGAAAAAGCAGAGAAAGAGATGGCTGAACAGGGAAAAGGCAAGAATGTAATCGAAATTATGCCTGAGGTTAATGAGACTGTGATTGAATCAGCAAAAGCTTCTAAGTCTGTGGTTGTTCCTGAAACAGCAACTGAAAAGAAAGATGATGAAGAAGCTGAAGATAAGGATGATGATGAACCAGTTGATGACACTAAAGAAGACTCTGACAACAATGATGGTGGTAATGATGACGATCAGGGTGAAGTTGGTCTGAAAGTTGAGGATGCTAAATTTGTTGATTTTGATTTCTCTTCACTACTAAACGATGATTCTAATAGAATCGAGGAACAAGTCAGGGGGAGCAGACAGGGGGCAAAAAGATGTTGATATGTCTGATGCTATTACGGCTATGCCTGTAACTGCTATGCCTACGAAACCGATGATTCTCATGTTAGAACATAATGTTGTGGAAGGCGAGTATGTTCATAATTACTCGAAAGAAGATTTGGCTAAGCTACTTGAAGTTGATGCTGAAACGTTCGATTTTGATTTTGAAGAGCAAGTGATGAACGTGAATACATTTGAGCCAAACGAATATTGTTATAAAAGAAGGTATGAAGCTGACGAGTACAACAAAGTGATCATTGAAGATTGGTCGTCAAATGATGAGAAAGATGAAGCTGAGAAGTATACATGTCTGAACACTGATAGTTTTCCAACCTTTGAGGAAATGTACGAGCAGCTTAACGAAGATATGTTGAAAGAAAAGATTGAAGAGTCTGTGCGTGAAGGTAAAATCCCCAAACTAATGACGAAGGAAGAAATTGCACTAGCAAAGAAGTCGTGGTTCAAAGAAATGCCGAGAGAACGAAAGTTTCGATGTCCATTAGCATTCTTTACCAGAGATAAAGATGTTTCATTGGGAGATATATTGAGCTGGGGATGGTTTAAAGAATTGAATGTTTATGTCATTAAACGTGAGTTTGGAGTTCAATACTTCAAATACTTGGCAGATTTCAAAACTCTTCCTTACTGGGATGTAGAAGAGTTAGTGCAGACGAGAAATGTCACATAACATATGAAGTTTATTGATTAGTTGCTATGGAAGATGATAAAGTTTGAAGCGACGCAAGGTTTTAGGTACTGGAAGCCATTCATTCCTAAACGCTGAATCGAAACAGATAAGAAGACTGGTATAAAGGATATAACGTTAGTCATGAAGCATCCTAGAGCAACGAGGAATATGCCCCTAATGCCGATTGAACAGAATTTCTATCCATTATTTAAGTGGTGGCAAATAGATCCTACAACGTGTGAAGCAGTGATCGTACTAAGATTTGAAGATCACTCAAGAAAGGGTTGAAATGTTTGGAACTGAAGGTTTGAGAGGGTTAATGAGAACGATTAGAATACTAGACCCGATGTGGCTAGTGAACTGCTCGAAGGTGGATATCAAATGTTTATTATTTAGCAAGATTTGTTATGAAGAACGTGAAAAGGGACAAGCGATGCAATATTAGAGGGTTGTGAATGTCTGTTATGCGCATGAAGTTAATTCTGGAAGAATGTGGGAATCGAGTTGGAGAGAGATAGAACGAGAAGAATTTCTGAAAGAAAAAAGGCGTCGGGAACAATTTCTAGAAAGAACAAAGGAGGCAAGACTCAAAAGATTTCAATTCATGACTAAAGTGCCACATACATATCAAACGCCGATCCATCGCAAGAAAGAAGAAAGAAGCCAAACAAGAACTTCTTTGGACGTGTCAGGCAAAGGTAGAGCTGTGAAGACTAATCAAGACGAAGACGATATCCAAGGGGGAGTCTGTTAGTACATAATGTCTATGTCTTAGTCTTGGATCGAGTCTATTTAGTTTGGGCTAGATTATGTCAAAATGTAGGGTTATTTATGTAAATACTACCCAAGTTCGCCCGGAACTGATTATGAGAACAAGTTCGGCCGAACTTGTTCAAGACAAGGCCGCCTGAACTTGTTAACATCCCTAGCGAACTTGTGTTAGTATAAATTGGTGACTTGGGTTTTTCATTGGTAACTTCAGCAACTTTGTCACTTGTACGGCGGAGCTCTGCCCGATCTGGATTTGACATGTATTTGACATTTATGATCAATAAACAACAACTAAACAGTAAATCTTTGCATATTTGATTAACACATCATATAGTTTCTGCCTATACGAACGTTAGATACCAATTTAGGTTCCTATGCTTAACATGGAGCGATCTAACAAAAAGTGTTTGATATTGTAATATTATTAACCAACTAAAACAGTTTGGTTAAAGTTTATAAAAATCGTGTAGCCATGAATCTTGACCAAAACATTTTTTTTGTAAAACCGAGTAGTAAATCGATTGTAATGAAAACTTCGTATGGTTTATTTCTTTAATTGAAAATCGTTGCGTGTCATCGTTCAAATCATTTGTTCAAGTGATTAAAATAATGTAATACAATAAAAGCTCTTACACCCGTCATGTTATCTAAATCACCTATCGTAAACCAATCGTTCAACCGTCCTTGTTATAAACTAATCATTCAATCGTCCTTGTTATAAACCAGTCGTTCAATCGTCCTTGTTATAAACCAAGCGTTCAATCGTCCTTGTTATAAACCAATCGTTCAATCGTCCTTGTTTTTAATTGTGAAAACTTTTGGTTGTTTCGTTAATACATTCAAACCTTTGTTGACTCGTCCAAGACCACCAAAGGGTCTCTCATTGTATAACAAACCACCAAAGGGTTTGTTACAAATACAGTTTCGGTCGCTTCCCAAACTTCCCAACAAACACCAGGAATTTTGGTAACGGGATTGGCAGTCCTAGGTACCATAACCTACTACTGGTCGGCTTGGCCAAAGTTAATGAATGTCATTCTTGTTACGGATACAACGCACCAACAAGTTCGTTCACATTATTGAAATCGTATTGTTATATAAACCATTGACTTTGTGTTTCGAAAACTTGAAAACGGTTTAGCACTTATGAATCACCCCAAAATATTGTAAAAATCTAAAAGAGGGGAACTATGTACTCACTTGGGATTGCAAAGTATGTCCTTTGTTATCAATGATTAAACAAACTCAAGAGTCCGAGAATTCAAGCGTGTCCTAAAATCGGATAACTATGTAAATGTCGGGACTTTAATCGGCGGATCGGATAGAATGAGGTCTTGTAAACCAAATGAGTGTTGGAACTCATATGAAATGGTTTAACAAAGTCTACATTCTGATTTGAAATGAAACCTAAGTGCTTTTGACCCGTTATGACTCGTTAAGGTTGTTTACGCTACGTTAACGGATCATTTGTGTAAATATATGTTCGGATGGTTAGATATGTGTTATGATAAGTCTTTTTGCCAAAATAAGTTTAATATAGTTGCAACATCAATTTATATGTCAAAATGTTGGTTACATATGATTAAAGCTGATTTGTGCGCAAAAAGGGCATTGTGGTCATTTATAAAGGCATTGTAGGTGACCTAACATAACACTAACCAAACGACGTGACCATAAGTTATAACCTCAGAGGGTTGTTTCCTATATAACTATGGTCACAAATATGTATTTGGTCAGATTCTAAGATCGACCAAACGGGTCGGATTCGAAAGTCAAAGCGCTGGTCAAGACCGCTCGACTTACGATCCTAAATAAGCACTAAACTAAAAGTGACGAGTTAGACATGTCAAAACATGTCTAACTAAGTTATAAAAATGTTTTGGTATCAAAACTTAGTGTTTTGATACTCGAAAATAGTTCCGTTGCAAAATGCACATAATCCGCCTTTTGACCGAAACTTTGATTCGTCACTTCGGATAGTAAACGTGGTAATCAGTAGGCGTGATCGCTAGGAATCATAACCCTCGTGATTACGATCACGTTGCAAAGTTCAATTGAACTTTGACTTTGACCAAAATGTTCAGAACCGAAAGTCAAACTATTTGACTTTTGGCTGAAAATATCCAAAATAAAAGAACAAGACTAGGTGGAACACTTACTTGTGTTCAAGGATCAAGAAAACTCAGTTAGAAAGCCTCCAACAAAGTGGTAGCCTCCAAGTAGAGCATATGAGAAAGAATGAAGGAGATGAGCATGGAAAATGGCCAAGTTAAGGGCTTATTTATACTAATCTTGAAGCTCCCAAATCATGACAAGTGTTGATCCAGGTGTTAGAGTATAGATTAGTGTCCCTCTAGGTGTTCAAAGTAGGTTGAAGGTGGCAAAAATCACGAGCTTGGTGTCCAAGGATTAAACAAGAAGCTGCCAAGTAGCTGCAACATGTCTGCTGAGCTGGGGGGTCCTTACAGACCGTAAGGTATGTAGGCTTACGGTACGTAAGTCTATGACCTGGGCAGAAGTGTCACAAAATGGCAGAACAGGCCCCTAAACTCGTTTTGTCACGTTTTGGCACTTCTAACACCCGTTAACCTGAGTTTTTAGCTCTATGTGGACAATAAAGCATAGGGAACCTGAAATATGTTCGAAAATGTCACGGATGTCGGTTTGTTTGCGTTTTTCGCTTAATTACGAGGAACACTTTAATTAATGCGTAAACGACCGTAATTGCATAACGAATGATATTTTTCCATTCCGTATTAAGAAATACGCGAATTGGCGTACTTTCGCAGAATTTGCAAAATAGTCCCTGGAGTTGCATAAGCATGTTTTTAGCATACCGAAGCCCTCAAAACTTATTTCTAAGTTATGTAAAGGGTCTTTAGGGTATGTTTAGCTTATTTCATTGTTCTAGAGTGTACTTCTCATTAAACTGATTACGTTTGCGTAATAGTTTGCGATTCTAATTCCAGAAGTCTTTTGAAATCGTGAAAGAATCGAAGATGTGCAATTATAATGATAAAAAAATACAAAATCTCGGAGATAAAACACAATAATTCATTGATTGAAAACTCGTTTGGAATTGTTACATGATCGAATCACCACAAATGTTACAGTCTCCCCTACTTTAGGAAATTTCGTCCCGAAATTTAATTAGAGGAAACTTGTGGAAATAGATGTGGGTATTTTGATTTCATTTGATATTCTCGTTTCCAAGAAAATTTTGGGCCACGTTTGGATTCCCAGCAAACTTTTACTATCGGTATTCGTCTAAACTTAATTTTCTTGACTTCACGGTCCATAATCTCCAATGGTTTCTCGGCAAAGTGCATTGTGTCATCAACTTGAATTTCGTCGAGGGGGATGTGAAGATTTGCGTCGGCTAAACATTTCTTTAGATTGGACACGTGGAATTTGGGTGAACGTTCCAAAGTTCAGGAGGTAGCTCAAGTCGGTAGGCCACCTTTTCGATTCCAAAGTTGGAGCATTCTTGGGACAAAGAAAGGAAAAAAACTTCCATCCCGTATATTACGCTAGCAAAAATCTTAATAACGCTCAAGAAAATTACACGACCACTGAAAAATAATTACCAGCTGTAGTGTTTGCATTTGATAAATTTGGTTCCTATTTTGTGCTCTCCAAAACTATAGTCTACAAACACCATGCTGCCATCCGATACCTTTTCAAAAAACAAGATGTGAAAGCACGTCGCATCAGATGGATTCTTTTCATTCAAGAATTCGACATAGAAATAAAAGACAAAAGAGGAGCAGAAAACACTACTGCTGATCACTTGTCTCGGCTAGAAGACCCTTCTCTGGATGAAACTCGAGAAGAACTCATGAATAAAAAATTCCCCACATAACCTTAGAAATGGTAGAATACTGAGAAGAACCGTGGTACGCATATTATGCTAACTACTTAGCTTGTGACACTATCATCAAAGGGTTTTCATTTAATTAGCGAAATAAATTCTTCGCTAATGTAAAACACTTTTTTTGGAAATACCCATTGAAAAAACACCATACCAAGATTGATTGGAATCAATCTACATCTGAGGACATGGTTTTTGCATAAAGGGATTAATCTCTTGTTTATCGTCGCTGGAAATCGTTTCACCTGAAATCACTGCAAAACAGACAACGTCGCCAGCCTCGCCACGGGGTGAATGGGGGTTCTCTCCATGACCACCCTTCGGCGTGAGAATAAGTACAGTGATTGGAGAAGATGAAGTAAGAGTGAAAGTATGTGTGAGTGAATGCATAACTTGTACCTCAAGTCTTCTATTTATAGTTGATGGTTTGGGTTGCAAAAATGTAACGGAGAGATAACAGAATCTTTCCTTCCGTTAGTGGTTACATCTCCATCCATGCACACGGATCCTGAGTAGATCAACGACTCGGAGATGCCACATGGAAAGTGGTTGA
This sequence comes from Scalesia atractyloides, assembly GCA_947069175.1. Taxonomy (NCBI): domain Eukaryota; kingdom Viridiplantae; phylum Streptophyta; class Magnoliopsida; order Asterales; family Asteraceae; genus Scalesia; species Scalesia atractyloides. Next base: position 22,029,710 of record CAMTDV010000010.1, read on the forward strand.
TTCTAGATCCGCAAGGAGGTGGTGCTGACATCGTGCAAATGATCGGCGTTCCAGATGATGTCATGTCACATTCGGTTGTAACCGAAAAGGGACTTGCACGATGGTCATTTAATGCTTCTAGAAGGTCTACAACTGTGTAACCTTGATCTGTTACCATGTGTCCAGTTTGTTATGACAGAAAAGATTCCTTCAGTTCTTTTATTATCGTTGCGCGAATATGCCATGTGTCCAGTTTGTTATGACAGAAAAGATTCCATCAGTTCTTATACCATCTTTCCTAACTCAAGCTTAACTATACCCTTGCGCGATTTAGCGCAATGGTGTTTTATAGAGTTATGATGCTTTTGCTCTCTTTGATATGTGTAGTTGATAAGGACTGTATTCTTGTGTTGAGCGGACTACGCAAAGTCTCATTAAGTGATTTGTAATCGTTCTGGTGGTATGGTATCCCGCACAGGCGCAAGGTTTTTAGGACCATACCCTTCAAGTCCCTCCCAGTCCAGTGTTGCTCCTATATGCGAATGGTCAGTAGGTGGAGCATTGGACTATAATTAAAATCTTGAGTGCGCCTCATGCTTTTAAGATTTGAAAGTATGCCAACAAAATCTTTTTGGCGTAAGGACATAAGAAATCTTCATGGTGAAGATAAGTCTGCCATGGATAATTTTTTTGAATTTTGAACTCAAAAAAGCTGGGATGTGATAGGCGAGTTGGTGAAAGGAAGACGGGTAAAGGTGACGTCTGACGGCTGTGTGAAAAGCTGTCAACAGTGTCAGAGGTCTCGCATTTATTATTTTACTGCGGCGTGGGTAACACGCGCGGTGAGGACTGCAAAAAGTCGAACTACCTTCCACGTGTTGCTTTGGGCTTCATTCCCCATGAAGTTGGCTTTCACGTTTTCCCATCGCATTAAATGCGATGGGTATAAATACCCAATTGCAGCTTCCAATTCAATCACTTGTTCAAAAATTTTCTAACTTCATTCTTCATTCACTTTCTTTTTCCGGTGCCCTGTGAATCTTGTATTTCTGAATATCATCATGTCGGATGAAGTAGCACCGGCATTACCACCATTGAAATGGTCAGAGGAGACGTTCAACAAGTTGGTGAGTAGTCTGAAATTCCCAGCAAATTGGGGTGCCCAATATCCGAACGATGGTTAGAAGGCGCCTCAGGCGCCGGCCGGTCATATTACCTTGTTCTTTGAGTATTCCTCCGACGGGAATTTCCGGTTGCGGATGACAAAATTTCTTGTAGATTTGCTCAACCATTACCGATTCCATTTATCACAACTAAATCCGATGGGAATGGTTCGCATACGACACTTTGAATTCTTGTGCTAGTGTATGGGTATCCAACCAACTGTTAATCGGTTCCAGGTCTTCTACCAACTCCACTGTTCTTTGGGTTTCTACTCATTTCCACAACGTCTACCGGCAAAGAAACTCGTACTCATGCCCCCGAAGTCATATAATGACTCGGAGCAGAAGTTCTTTTTCATAAAATCTTGAGTGATACCGTTAAAGATGAATTTTCGGGGTGTTGATGAGATTCCATGAGAGACGATGGCGATCCCTGTGAATGAAGTGTGGTATCAAGATCTCTGTTGGTGCATAATGTCTATGTCTTAGTCTTATATCGAGTCTGTATATTATAGAGCTGAATAGGCTAGGTATAGGAAGTATTTATGTTTAACTTAGCTAAGTTCGCCCATGTGTGTCTCATGTATGCATGTTCGGGCGAACTTGCAGTAGCAAGTTCGGGCGAACTTGTGTCTTCTAGGGGCGAACTTGCTTGCCTATAAATGTGATCCTCATTCATAACTTTGGCATCTCTGAGGCGAAGCTCTGTCAGTTTGTAACCAGAACGTTTGATCAATAAAACTGATGATTAACTGATTAAATCTTGTCTATTGGTAAACACGATGTAATATTTCCGCTATTATGGACGTTAGATATCAAATTTAGGTTCCTAAGCATCAAGGATCGGTCCTACAAATTGTATCAGAGCTAGAACAGCCTGATTTGATAGTATCAAGACAAGATCACTTCTATTTCATCTCCATTCTTTTATTTTTCTTAACTTTTGAACATAAAATGAAGAATTCATGGTCATAATCTTTCCAAATTTGAGTATATCATGTAAAATACAAAAAGATAAACCCTTGAAAGATTGAAGACTAAATTCAACCGAATTAATGTCAAAATTGTGAAAAAACCATGTTTTGGAAAACTCTAATGATTAAACTTATTGGCAAACTCACTTTTCAAGTGATTTTTTGGCAAGTTCGCTCGAACTTGAGTGATTTTTGGAGGATTTTCTGCCTAGTTCGCTCGAACTTACAAGAATTTTGTTGATATTTTATCAAGTTCGACCGAACTTGATAAAATTCAAAGAATTCTCAACTAAGTTCGCCCGAACTTAAAAAAATCTTATCAATCATAAGTACAAGTTCGCTCGAAGATCATTATGTTTATTTTTCAATAGTGTCACAAGTTCGACCGAAGATAAGTAATATTTTTCAAACAAATATCACAAGTTCGACCGAACTTGTGATAAAATCAAGAATTCTTCGTTGTTACTACAAGTTCGACCGAACTTGTAGTAGTGCTAATTGTTTTCAAGGTTTTTGAAAATTTTCAGTGTACACGTCTTGTTATTCATAATGGATGATATGCAAAGAGCTTTTATGTCCGGAGATAGTTCATCGAATGCCAGCGTAATTCATCAAGTCAATCTTGATAACGAGATGGGAACGACTGTTAAACCGCCCAAGCTAATGAGCATGGACGAGTATGAAGCATCGAAGGAGAAATTCACATATTGGGTTCAAGCCATGCACTTTGCTGGCTGGGTGTCGATTGAAAGAGGCTACTCTATTCCGGTAGATGAACATCAACAAGTCCTTGAAAAGCACAACTACTCAATAGTACAGACAGACGAATGCATTGCTGAGAAGAAGATGATCAGTCTCATCCAACAGTCTGTCAAAGAAGATATCCTGATTTTGCTTCCAGAGTATACTACTGCAAGAGATCTTTGGTTGTTATTACAGAAGAAGTATCAAGGCAGTGCCAAAATGATCAAAAGTAAAAAGGCACTTATTCAGAAAGAGTTCGATATCTTCACCATGTTAAGACCATGAAGCAAATGATCGAGCGCTTCTGTCATCTTAAAGTTTAAATGCGAAGACACGGTCTCGAGAAGACAGAACAAGAATACATCGACAAGCTTGCTAACGCACTACCAGATGGTGAATGGGTGACTTATTTGATGGTTCTGAAGAATAGTGATAAGTGGGAATTCTTCAAGTTGACAACGTTTATCGACAAACTCGAAGGCCACAAAATGGAGCTTCTGAAGATTGCAAAGTCAAAAAATGCTAATGTTGTTCAAGACGTTGGGTTGTACTACAAAATTGGAATGCAAGACAACATTTCAAGTTCGAAAATTGGGACAGCGTTTAGTGCAAACATGAATGCTTCTCCACAGAACTAGAATCAATCACAACCTCATTATGATCAGAGTCCACAGAGTTCGTACTCAAGCACTGGTTCAAATTCATCTTATCAAAGTCAAGCAAATCAGAATCAACAGCAAAATTCTAATTCGAATGTATACCAGTGCAACATTGCAGTGAATTTGAACAATATTGTTTCAGAACAAGTTGCTAAACAACATATGTCTCTTCTCTCCACTGTTCTGGAGTCATACGAAAGTCTTGTAGCCGATAAAATTGGAAATCCCAAAATGACGGTAGAAGATTATGACCAAGTGGATGAAGAAGAACTCGAGTTGATGGATATAAAGTGGTGTTTAGCATCTATTATCCAAAGAGTCACAAAGTTTGTTGCTCTCACTGGCCGAGATATCGGAAATACAAGCAACAAGTTGGGCTTCAACAAATCAAAAGTGACGTGCTTCAGATGTCACAAAAAGGGACATTTCAAGAAAGAGTGCAAGAATCCTGAAGCAACAGGAAATCAGAGTCCTTTCGGAGGAGGCAACGAGTATTATAAGAAGTCACTTCAATACAAGCAATTTCCAAAGAAGACTCAGGTTGAAATCCAAGAGAAATCAAATAGAAACAGCAATGAGAAAGCTATGGTAGCATCAAATAAAGATGATGGTTTCGACTGGAATTCTTACATCGGTAAGAAGAACGGATTTGCGTTGATGGCTGAGATAGTTGAAGATACTTCTGCAGCGGTAGAAGCAGCGGCTGTAGAACAGATTCTGCTGGAACAATACCTGCATCAACAACGAGAAGAAGAGGAATATATCCACATGCAGAAACAAGGAATTTTATCTCCTAACTCGTGTGATAGTTTTGCAGGTCATTTTGATGGAAGTTCTAAAGAACAAGTGGTTGAGGAGAAAACATTGATGAAGAGATCATCAATGTTACACAAGAAGTGAATGCCGAAAACCTCAAGGACATGGCAGATAAAGCTTTAATGGCAAATCTAACCACGGTAGGTCCAGAGGTAAAAGAAGTTGTCAAAATACAAATTGTAGAGGTTGAAAAACCTTGTACAAAATGTACCGAACCATGTTCTAGGTGTGCGGAAAAATAAAAAATCATCGCTGAAAACAATGTGCATAATGAACTTTTGAATACGATTATCGCACAATGATAAAATGAAAAATGATTATGGTAGGCTTGATAGAAATAACATCGAACCACATGATACCATAAGAATGTTAAAAGGAACAGTAATGGATAAGCAAAAAGCGATTAATATCTATATTAACACCATTCTTGAAACTAAGCAACAACTCCAGGATATGACAATTGAAACAGAAAGTGTTCAACAACTTTTGAGAAGTTACACATGTAATGCATATGTCATTGATCACATCCTTCCGACAATTCCATCGGAAGAGAAACCTAAAAAGAAAATTGGTAAGGAATACAGTAATGTTCCTCCACCCCTTTGTGAGAAGTATTGTCGCAAATCCGCTGATGGGATGGATAAGGCACTAAACATTGAGTTGTTATCTGAAAAGAAAACTGAGTTGCTAGAGAACATTGATGTAGTCTATACTAAAACAAATGATGACAATGTTGTGGTTAAAAAGGTTGTTGAAAATGTTTTGAACGATTCTGATGAAGGCAGCTTTAAAAGCGCCGACTCGAGCTCAAAGAATTCAGATTCACAGTCCGAATATGACGATACATCATCGGAGAATGATCTATGTGATGATCCTAATGTTGTCTTGTACAAGATTAGGGAATCTGATAGATTATACTTTGATGATAGTTTCCCGATTTAGAATGTGAAGGAAGAATTATTTGACAAATTCTTTAAACTCGTGGAAGTTACATCAGATGATTTGAAGATCAATGAAAAGAAATTATATTCCAAACCTAAAAGAAATAACTACCGAAAGAATAGTGGTGATCATCCGGAAAACCGGAGAGCTGGGTTGGGTTTAGAGGAATCAGATGAACCTAAAAGGAAACCGTCACCATTTCATGAATACAATAATAAAAACATGAATTTTGTATATGGGACGAACACGGTTCATGAGGAAATTTTGATCGGGAAACAATCAAACAACGAGTTTAAGAAACAAAAAGAACTTCGAGATAAAGCCAAAATTGCAAGTGGTGTAAAACCCACTAAAGGACATCCACATGATTCTCGAACTTGTTTCAAGTGCAACGAAATTGGTCATATTGCACGTTACTGTCCGAAATCAAAGCCGACTTATCTTCGAAGGAAAGAAAGTTTAAATGTTGTGAAACCAAAGCATACAGTGTTCGAAAAACCTGTAAAGATTTTGAAAAGAAATGAATCAAAACGTGAAGTTAAATCTAAGTTTGAAAATTCAATTTTTGAAAAAGGAGAAACTTCAAAGGCTAATGAAAACAATTTTTACATCAAGAAGGCTAACATCAAATCTCAAGCCTTGATTGCAAAGAAACGGTCAGCAACATCTGAGATCACTAAGTCTTAGCTTGTTAAGACTAGTGATAGCAAGAAAGAATCAAAATCTTAAAACATAATTGAAACCACATCTGAAAATGTCAAAACTACAAGTGGTAACAATTCAAAAGATAAAAAGACGGTAAGTTTTCCAACATAAACATCATGGAAAATTCAGATGTAGAATGGGAAGTTTATTCTGTAGATGAGTGTGGATTCGATTATACTGATGAATGTGAATTTGATTTTGATGATGGTTATCCAATTAAACCCAAGACCAAAAAGGCTTGGGTCTCGCTTTTTAAATAGATTGTTGAAATATGCAGGGGCTCCAGATCCGTACTTTCTAAGTGGATTTTGGATAGTGTAGCGTCCAGGCATATGACGGGAATGAAAGCATTGCTATTCTACATTAAAGCTATCAATGGTGGATATGTTGGATTTGCAGGAAACCAGGGTAAAAGGATAGTCGCCGAGGGAAAACTTTACAATGGCGTCATTTCATTCGATTGCGTGAACTATATTGCAGAACTTGAGAATAATCTTATGAGTATATCGCAAATTTGTGACAAAAAGTTCACGGTCCATTTTAAGGACAAAGAGTGTATTATCTTGAAGCCGGATTCAATATACCAGATGAGTAGATTCTGATGCGAGCACCTCGGGATAATGATCTATATGTTCTTGATATGGGTATCCCTACCACTTCATCAAAATCAGCATAATGTTTTGTCTCAAAGGCTACTGAAAAGGATTCTATTCTTTGGCATCATAAGATGTGTCATATTCATTTGCGAAAAAATGAATTTCTTGGTTCATAATGATCTTGTAGAAGGCGTAAATCTTCGGAGTTTTCAGATGTCTGATCATTGCTTAGAATGGAAAAAGGGAAAGTAAATCAAGAAATCTCATCCGAAGAAAATTCGAAACTCAATCAAGTTGCCATTAGAACGTCTCCACATGGATTTATTTGGTTCTGTAAATGTTCGAAGCATCTCAGGAGACTTATACTGTTTGGTTGTGACAGATAACTATTCGAGATATTCGTTGGTGTTCTTTCAAGAATCAAAAGACGAAACGTTCGAGAACTTGGTTATTCTATTCAAGAAACTCGAGAACCTTTATCATCTACAGGTCAGAAGCATTAGAAGTGACAACGGCACAGAGTTTAAGAATAACAAAATGAAGGAATTCTGCAACGCAAAAGGGATTCTGCAGGAGTTTAGTGCTCCCTATACTCCATAACAAAACAGAGTAGCTGAACGGAAAAACAAAACTTTGATTGAAACTGCGAGAACCATGCTTGCAGATTCTAAACTTCCAATCAGCTTCTTGAGTGAAGCAGTTGCTGCGGCTTGCTACACGCTAAACAGGGTTCTCAATGTCAAAACAACAAAGGAAACATGTTTTGAGATGATAAACCGACGGAAGCCAAATTTGAAGTTCTTAGAGCCATTCGGTGTGCCATGCACTGTAATAGACCAAGATTGCAAATTCGGAGCTAATTCTCTTGAGGGTTTCTTTGTTGGATATGCGAGTCCGTTGAGAAGAGTATATTTTCCTTCATTTAGAAAGGTTATTGAAGCACAACACGTGGATTGTTTCAATTATACGGATCCTATTCAAAGGAAAGGTGGCACGTGGCTGTTTAACTATCAAGACCTCTGGAAGTCATTTGACTTGCCCAAAGAACCGTCTGATGAAGAAGTTGCAGCATTATATAATCTTCACCAGTCAGCGAATCAAGAACAATTGTTCGACCAATTGTGGTTAATCCACCTAAGTTGGATCCATCTTCTTCTGGCGCAAGTTCAAGCAATAGTGGTGTTCCAGCTAAAAATGTTTCTGAAACATTAGCAACACCTACTACTCCTCCAACAAATGCCTCTACTGAACCAGTGAATACAACAACGAAGCCCAGTATGCCTCAGAATCAGAATTTTGACTCAGATGAAGCACAAACATTTGATGCTGATGGGGAATCATCTTCATCAAATGAAGAAATGGAGAAGATAACAAGTCTTCTTAATCAATCTGCAGTCCTGAACAACAGAAATGAAGCTTCATCAAGCTATCCAAACGTTGAATTGGTTGTTGATCTCAACATCACGAATCAGCAAAACTAAGTAGATGTTCCAAGTGAAGATTTGCCGCGATCATATTCCTATCATACGTCAACAAATATTATCGGAGAACTTCAAACTGGTGTTAGAACTCGAGGGAAAATTAACAAAGCACTCAGTTGTTTTTACACTCGCGTTGCTCCAACCCAGAACTATTACTTCTATTCATGTTTCATCTCTCAGATTGAACCAAAGACAGTTAATGAAGCTTTAGCCGATGAAAACTGGGTACAAGCAATGCAAGAAGAACTATTGCAGTTTGAGAAGTTGGGAGTGTGGAAGCTTGAAGACCTACCAGAAAATCAGAAAGCGATTGATACAAAATGGGTCTTTAGGTGTAAAAGTGATGATAGAGGAGTTATTATTCGTAACAAAGCTACGCTTGTTGTCAAGGGATATCACCAGCATGAAGGGATAGATTACACGGAAGTCTACGCACCAGTAGCTCGCTTGGAAACTATTCGAATCTTTCTAGCTTTCGCATCATGGAATATTTAAAGTCTATCAACTGGATGAATCGGCTTTTCTGTACGGAAAATTACGAGAGAACATGTACGTTGGACAACCACCGGGGTTTGTCGATCCACTCAACAAGAAGAAAGCATACCTACTAGATAAAGCTCTTTATGGTCTACGCCAAGCCCCGAGAGCTTGGTACGAGACGTTATCGCAACATCTCATCGGCAACGGTTTTATCAGAGGAATTGTGGATAGTACTCTTTTCACCAGAGAAGTTGATGGTCATCTGATTATAGTTCAAATCTACGTTGATGACATCATCTTTGGATCTACAAACGATAGTCTCTGCAAGGAGTTTGAGGGAATCATGAAAAAGAAATTCGAAATGTCCTCAATGGGCGAAATGAAATTCTTTCTTGGTTTGCAAGTAGATCAGCTTCCGGATGGTATTTTCATTCATCAGACTAAGTATGTTCATGACATCTTGAAGAAGTTTGGTACGGAAAGCTTGAAGCCTCTTTCTACGCCTCTTGCTCTAAATCACGGTATTTGTGTTGACGAGACTGGAGCCAACGTTGACGAGACGTTATACAGATCAATGATTAGATCGCTGATGTATCTGACGGCATCGCGCCCATATATTATGTATCCAACTTGCCTCTACGCCAAATATCAGTCAAGCCCGAGGATCTTACACATGCAGATCGTGAAGCGAATCTTCATATACCAGAAAGGATGCCCAAGCACCGGCTTGTGCAACTCGAAGAATGACAATTTCGACCTCACAGACTATGCTGATTCTGATTTTAGTGTAGCTAAGTTGAATTCAAAATCAACTACGGTGGGATGCCAGTTCTTCAGAACAAGAATGGTAACCTGGCAGTGTAAGAAACTGACTACGGTCGCTCTCTCTACATGTGAAGCTGAGTATATCTCGGCCTCCAGCTGTTGTTCACAGATTCTATGGATTCAACAGCAGATGAGAGACTATGGTCTGCAATTTCTAGACACTCTGTTGTATGTTGATAACAAGGCAGCCATTGATATAACTAAAAATCCAGTTCATCACTCACGCACAAAACACATTGATATTCGTTGTCATTTCATTCGTGATTGTTACGAAAAGAAATTGGTGCGAATAGAAAAAATCCACACCGATGAACAAAAGGCTGATTTTTATACCAAACCATTTTCTTTGTCGCAGTTTAAATACTTGCTGAGAATTAATGGTATGAAAAATTTGCTGACAGGTGCGGACACTGAGGTTGAATACGGATCGGATGACGAGTTCGCATGATCCACATTGGTTTATAAATATATTTCTAGTTAAGAATTTTGTTAAAAACTAAAATCCAAAAAGTTGTTTTTGATTTCAGGGGGAGAAATGTTAGAGAAAATACAAAAACATTCGAAAAATATTAAAATCCAAAAACATATGAAAAATTCAAAATGTACAAAAATATTAAAAAAAAGAGAGATCAAAATGTACAAAAAAATTGAAAAAGACAAAAAGAGTTCAGTGTCATAAAAGGAAATGATAGTACATCAGTGGACTATCACAGTATGCTAAAGAAATGTAAAGTTTAAAAAGTGATAAACGAGTCTTACTTTGGATGTGTCGATAGGCTTAACACGTTCAGTAAAACTGTTTTAAAGATATAAACTAAATTTTACAACTGCTTAATTTTGGGGATTAACATATCTTGGATATATGGACTTATTACTCCGAAATTTCATTTGAAAGATTGCCTGATTCTGAGATACGAGGTCTTTATAGATAGTTGATACCTGGGGTATTATACAAGTTCTTCTTATTTTGCGGAAGCAATGGCCTAGAACTTCTATAATACTTTCGCCAAAAATTCCCAAACTGCATGCATTATTGAAAAGTATCGAAAGATATAATCATTTGCAGTGCTGAAATGATTCCTTAAGTGGAACACACCTTAAAAGACAAGCCTTCATCTCTTTGTCTGTACGGTAGTACTAACCTGAGCTCTCAAGGTCTCGCATAACCCAGATACAGATATCAATTACGCTATATTCACCTGTAAGATGAAATCTATGCAATCTGGATACGAGAGTATATTCAAGAAGTGGGAACCGCAATTAAGTCAAGTTTCATAAATCATACCCTAACATATCTTGAAACAGTTGAGAAATGTGGTAAAGCTTAACTGGACAAACATATCGACAACCTAGGTAAACGAGTTTAAAACTTAAAGTCTGTTAAAGGTCAACGGTACTGGTGATATGTCTCAATTTACTTATATGATCCTTAGACACGAATTCACATAAATATGTCTGTAAATATCTTTGTACATAGTTTACATTGTTCTGTACATAGTATTTCAGCATTACAGATTAAAATCAAAAAGATCTTCAGTGTGTTTTAGCATAAACTTACAAAATTCAAAAAGATTTTATTTCTACATTGTTTTAAGCAAACCAATGTTGGAGAACGGATCATAAGTCTGGTAAGATGTTTGAACTGGTGGGAATCTCTTTGACAACGAGCTGGGAGCTAATCTATAAAATCTGAAAAGACAAAACGATGAAAAGTTCATTAATTTGAAACTTTGATTTTGAAAACATCCACAGTTTGTTCGTAATGGGTCAAACCGGGGTCATTAACTTGGACTCGACAGACAAATCGGTTAACCAATGTCATTAGCTTGGGCTTGGTCAACTGAGTGGATTTTCAATAACTGGTAAAAGTTGGAAAGTTCAGGGATTAAAATGAAAATTTGAAAAAGTTTGGTTTTTAGGGTTTGGCAAGTTCGACCGAACTTGCTAAAAAAAAACAAGTTTAACAAACAAGCAAGTTCGACCGAACTTGCTAAGTAATAGATGTGTTGATTAAAAGATAAGTCCGCTCGAACTTCTGATGGGTTTTGTTTTTGCTTGGGCTTGCAAGTTCGCCCGAACTTGACATGGTATAATTCCTGTCAAGTTCGGCCGAACTCACTTATCAGCAAACACACATTCTCTGAGCAAACTTAACCTCTGAGAGTTTTTGAGCGAAATTAGCAATTTAGCACCGTTACTCTACCCAGTTGTTGATTTTTATTGGTGATTTGCACACCATTAACAATGTCTGAGGTAGAGATTTAATTTTGAAATGTGTATTGACCTTAAATAAACCAAATAGATCTGGAACTTTAAAATCTTTCAGATCTAGGTGTTGTTGGTTAAAATTGAACATAAATCCTGAGTCTACAAGTTAAATCAACCGTGAAACTGATATTGATTGGAATAAAACTGTTGTTTGCATGGTTAACAGATTGTTCAAAGTTTGCAAAAGACGACAACTTTGGCCGAACTTGTTGTCAAGATCGACCGAATTTGAATAAGAATTAAACTTGAATAAATGACCCAAGTACATCTTCGATCGAACTTCCAGAAAAAATTGAAAATAAAATGTATTGGATGTTCGCTCGAACTTATGTTAATATAATCTGGATTGACTAAAGTGTAAGTTCGCCCAAACTTATATATGGAACATGTTTTAAGACATGTTCTGGCGAACTTGAACAAACAGAATGTTGTAAAACCATATCAAGTTCGCCCGATCTTGATAAAAGTGTTAGAAAATTTTTGTGAAATTTTTCTCGATAAACGTGCTAATTGATTTGCGTCATTTTTAGTCAAAGGTTCGAGCACGTGTAATCTCATTAGACTTCTCGAAGACTCACAACACGTCCATCACGCTCGACAAAACGATCTGTCCGTCACTTAAAGAATACGACAGTTTATTGAAGTTTCTGGAAGAAAGCCCTATTCACAGAGCGATTACAGAGCGCACAGTGTCGTATCGATCACACATTGTTCATTTCTGGATGAATGCAAGTTTGAGTGCTGATGAGAAAACAATTACTTCTATCGTGCAAGTGGGTAATGAAGTTAAGCTGATTACTGTAACGGAAAATGATATTCACAGAGTATTACAATTCAACGATAAAGAAGATGATCTTATTTACCTCGACGAAAAAATGGTTTGTGGTTGTTTCTTCCGTATGGGATATAAGGGGAGCGTGAACAAGCCGACGCTGAAGAAAGAGGAAGTGCTAAACCCCTACAAGCTCCTGATGCACACCATAATTCATACATTTAGTCATCGTAAGGCAGGGTTGGATGATGTTCAAGATTAAGCTTGCATGGCAACCACACTGATTCTGAAAAAGCCGTTTAACTTCTCGAAGTTAGTTTTCACGCACATGTCGAAGAACATGGAGGATTTTAGTTTGTGTCTTTATCCAAGATTTGTTCAAATGTTGATTGACGAGAAGTATTCTAATATTGCACGAGATCCGAACGATGTTTTATACTTAGTTCATCTTGATGAGACCATAGTAAAGAAGCTAATCACATTTCAGAAGCAAGCTTAACGCTGAGAAAGAGTGGAGAAAAGATGGCAGTGACTATGAGAAAGAGCTTAACGCTGAGAAGGAGTGGTTTAAGGAATTCAAACCTAAGGCAAGGAGTGAATGGTTCTTGAAGGCAGAAACTGATAAGCCTAAGAAGAAACGAGCAGCTAAGAAAGTTGAAACGATGCTCGTCGACGAGGATGAACCTGAAAATGTTGAAGCAGTTGCTAGATCAAGTGCTGCAGGTGTTATTCAGAGTCAAGAGATTGTGAAAACGACTCAAGATGATGCTGTATCTGCTACTTCTGAAAACGACGATGATTCTGATAAAGAAATTCCGGTGAAAGAGCCAGCAAAGACTGAGGCAGAGATTAGAGCAGAGAATTGGATGTTGATTTTGATCCTAATGCAGAAAAAGAGTCCGATGAGGATAGGCCTAAGAAATCTAAACGTGTTAAGTCTGCGACTGTGTCATCGACAAAGACTACAGGGTCTCCTCAGACTGAAGGAAAGAGAAAATCAAAGAAAGAGCAAAAGGATGTAAGCAAAAGGTACAAAAGATCTTTAAAGAGCGCAGAAGTTACACAAGAACCTTATGGCGCACAAGGGAAAGGAGTTACACAAGAACCTCTTGTTGTTGAGATAAGTGAAGCTGAACGTCCAAGAGTCACACAAGAACCTCCTGTGATTGTTGCATCGGAGGCCGAAAGGCCAGGAGCTACACAAGAACCTCATGTGTCTAGTTTTGTGGAAGTACCGATTATTCAATCGCCTGTGCCTCCAACGACTTCTGTTCCTGAAAGCTCTACTCCAAAGAAGTCTACACCAAAGGCTACGACTTCAAAATCAACACAAAAAACTCCAAGAGGGCCTAACATTTTTGGTGATATGCATAGCGATCCAATAAGTTTGCAGGATCTAAACGAATTCTTCAAAGAAACAAATGTTGAACTTCTGGAAAAGCGCGTGAAGGTGTTAGAAGAAAAAGTAGCGCAGAATGAAGCAGAAAAAGCTGAAATGATTAACAAGATGAATCAAAGCGCTGTCGAAAAGGAAATGCTGGATGACAAAGTGAAGGTGTTAGAGAATGAGCATGAGTACTTTAAATCGTTGATCGAAAGTTTGCAGGATGCAAATGAAAAAAATGCAAACTGAGATAACTGATCTGAAGTCTGTCCAAGCCTTAAATGATCGATGATTCTCCAGGATGCAGAAAGTGTTATCTAATGCACTGGGTATCGACTTCATCGCTGAATATGATGTTGGAATCGGTATGCCCAAGACACATATTAAATTGATGTGGCTAGTACGTTATGATCCAAGTCGGGTCATACCAAATAACAAACTAGACAAACACTTTTAATATTTATTTATGATATGATCAAACAAATAAATATTAACACTTAGAATATTTAGGAATTAGTTTTCTAAATAATTGCACTTGAGAAACTAATAAATTATATGGATAATTTATTTTGAGGGAATATTTTATATTGTTATTTAATGGGTTAAGTAACAATATAAATATTTGTTATATGTTGCATAAGTCTTATAACATGTGATGTTATAATTTTATAAAAGGTTATAAAACAAATGTAAGACTTATTTTAAAAATAAAATTGAAAATTTTGGTTGGAAAAGGCCTTTGTGGCCGTCCACTTTGGGCTTCCCAACGTGGATTTTCCACCAATGAAACTTCATGCAACAATCACATAATCCAACACAAGATTTGGTGAATTCTCTTATATATTTTTAATACACATTTTCAAAAGGGTGAACACCTTTTGTGCTCTCAAATTTTGGGCCATAGTGTGGTTGTCCAAGAGTTTTTCAAGTGAGTTCATAAGTGTAGAAATCCTAGCATAATCAAGGTGTTTGTTGGAAGCTTGGGGTATGCAAGCTTAAGGTCTTCGTTTTGAAGATTACCATTCAAGAATACTCATCTTCTTCAACTATTTTTCATTAAAAGGTAGTATTCTTAAACACCCTATGTTTGTGTTTTGATAACATGCATGTTCATATATGGATCCGCGTTTTTGGTTTTACATATAAAATGGGTTTTATATCTTGTAAGTAACATGTTTTAAATAATTATTCCGCTGTGTTTTTATTTTATATGGATAAAATAACTTTGATAAAAATGTCAAAACCCCAAAAGTGGTATCAGAGCCGCTTATATGAATGCATGCTTCAAAGGATGTAAAGATTTCGGGATTTTGGGTTTGTGGAAACCCTTTGGCCGAAATTTTAAACATGGTTTTCCCTTGTTTTTCAAGACACTTTTACTAACATGCATAAAGGTATCTTGAAAAATTATGTCATATGAATGATATATTTGTTTGGACAAAATAAACCCATCTTTTTGGTTTTAACTTGGCCGAAAATTGGGTTACAAAAGGGAAACCATTTTTGCTCTTGAATTTAAATATATATGTGGATATATATTTTTGGTGTTCATAACCTAGCCATGACCTTGTGATTAAATATGTTGAATGATTGTGTTGTAGTTTATTTGATTATTTCAATGGGGTTGTAATAATTAATTATCTTTGTTGTTCCATTTGAAGATATGTAATTTATTTATTTCCATTTGGTATGTAAGTAAATAGATTAGTTGCATTTCTTTTACTAGAAAAATGTACTTGGATACTTTATTGTAAAAGAAGATGCACGCACAAAATGCGTTTTTGGTTAGGGCCAATTTTGGGTATGCATGCTTAACAACTTATAATCCATAACAAGCTAAAAATTGGTTCTTTAAAAATCATTAAAGTGGTTAATAAAATGGTTTTATTAAAAATTAATGATTTTATAATAAAATGGGTTTTATTAAAAGAACCTTGAAAATTGGTTTTCACAAATGTACCATGAATTTGAATGCATGCAAATGTAGGGTACATAAAGTTTTCTAAAACTAGAATTTTTGAAAACATTAAATATCTTTTATAAAACAAGTCAAATACCATCCTTTTATACAACATTCGAATCACTATGGAATTCTTTGTGGGATAAAGGTCACCTAACCATATTTGAAGGAACTTGTGTTTTGAGGTAGGCTTACCATATTTGTGGGATGAAGGTCACCTAACCACTTGTATGTGTAAACTTACATGTGTGTGTAAGTAGGACGATTTGATTTGGAAACCATGTGCTTAGGGTCACCGAAGCATGGCGTAAAAAGGTGTTAATGGGATTAAACATGCCATCTAAACATTAAGATGTTTAAACGATCCCATATGGCTAGAAATTGCAAAGGGTTGCAATTGTCAAACGTTGACTACCTTGTTAATTTAAATAATGGGATAAAGGTCACCTAACCAATATTTAAATGTAACGTTGGATTCTTGATTTTGATTATTATTTGTCTATGAGACATAAAAGGGTATTAACAATTAAAAATTTAATCATATCGAAAATACTAAAACAAATAAAACTTTGATAAAATTTTGTAGATGGCCGCTAACAATGCAAACACAATTACCCAAACCGTCCGTAACCTATCACTAAGAACCATCCTTGAAAAGGATCGTCTCAACCATAATAACTTCATGGATTGGTATCAAAACTTGAGAATCGTTCTCAAGCAAGAAAAGATATCTTATGTGTTGGACGATCCTATTCCCGATGAACCTAACGTGGAAGAAGAGGAGGCCTATAACGATTGGGTTAAGTATACTGAGGACCCCATGCAAGCCTCTTGCCTCATATTGGGAACTATGATTCCCGAGATTCAAAAGGATTTTGAACATCATGGGGCATACGACATGATTACCCAATTGAAGGAAATGTTCCTTCAACAAGCAAGGGTAGAGCTTCGAAACGGTTCGGGCACTTCATGCATGTCGAATGGAGGAAACCCAATCGGTCTCATCTTATGTACTTAAGATGAAAAGCCACATTGATCGCCTCCAAAGGCTCAACTGTCCCGTCTCAAAAGAGTTGGCCACGAATTTGATCCTCAACTCTTTAACAAAGAAGTTTGAGACTTTTGTCATGAATTATAACATGAACGGATGGGACAAGAGCATTGGTGAACTTCATGCAATGCTCAAAACTGCCAAGGCGGGTATGGGTAAAGAGGCTTTACCCGTTCTAACGATCAATGAGGGAGGCAACAAGAAGAGGCCCCACCCCGACTCCAAGGCATGTTTTGCCAAAAGGAAGGGCCACGTCAAAGGGAATCGAAAAGGAAAGGTTAAAGCGGAACCCATGAAACCAAAGGAAAAGAGGGATGCGGGGCAAACCTCAGGTACAATATTTATGATACATATTGACCTTAATGTTATTTCTTCAAATACATGGGTATTGGATACCGGGTGTGGGACTCATATTTGCAATTTGTTGCAGGGGTTCAAAAGAAATAAACATTACAAGAAGGGAGACATTAGTCTATTCATGGGCAATGGAGCAAAGGTTCAAGTTGAAGCCCGAGGAGACTATGTTTTGAAACTTCCAAGTGGTTTGGAAATCACTTGAAAAATGTTTTGTATGCTCGTAGTTTGACTAGGAACATTATTTCAGTTTCCCTCTTGCTACAATATGGTTTTAATTTAAAGTTTGTAAACGATGACATTTATATTTTGATGAATGACATGTTTTACTTTAAAGTTATGCCTTCAAATGGTATTTATGAATTGGTTCATGATAATATATTTTATAGTTCAATGTACAAAGCAACCACCAAGAAAATCAAATTAGATTTGAGTGATTCCTATCTTTGGCATTGTCGCCTTTGACATATAAACAAAAATCGCATGCAAACACTTCGAAAGAATGGTCTTTTGGAAACAAATGGAGATGATTCGTTTGATGTATGTGAATCTTGTTTATAAGGTAAAATGACTAAGGCACCCTTCAGTGGCACCTTTGAAGGCAAAAGACTTATTAGGTATCATACACTAAGATGTTTGTGGTCCTTTTAAGCCAATGACTAGGAATGGTGAAAGATACTTCATTAGTTTTACCGACGACTATAGTCGTTATGGTTATGTGTACTTGATATGACACAAAGATGAAGCATTTGAAATGTTCAAAGATTTCAAAAGTGAAGTAGAAAATCAACTCAAGAAAACAATCAAAGTCCTTCGTACCGATAGAGGAGGTGAATACCTTAGTGATGCTTTTCAAGATCATCTTAGGAGTTGTGGGATTATCTCACAACTTACTCCATCTGGAACACCACAACATAATGGTGTGTCTGAAAGGAGGAATCGAACTCTATTGGATATGGTTCGATCTATGATGGCTAGAAGCACATTGCTCTATCATTTTGGGGTTAAGCTTTGCTCTCCGCGGCCCGTATACTGAATATGGCCCCAACCAAGAAAGTGGATAAGACACATTTTGAAATATGGCATGGAAAGGCTCCATCATTATCATATTTGAAGGTATCGAGTTGTGAAGCTTATGTGAAGCAATACACCCAAAAAAATTGGAAGTACGATCCACTAAGTGTATCTTTGTAAGATATCCTAAAGATGATATAGGATATTACTTTTACGATCCAACAGAGCAAAAGGTATTTGTTGCTCGAAAGGGTAAGTTCTTTGAGGCTAAGTTCCTTATGGAAGGAACTAGTAGTAGAATAGTGGAACTTGATGAGGATCAAGAACCACAAGCCGATACACGTTTGGTTGATACTAGCACTCAACAAGAGGTTGTTGAAGAGGATCAAATGGTTGATCAATACACACAAAACGTTCACAGATCTGGTAGAATTAGTCATCCACCCGAAGATATGGATTTTTCATGGATGGATGCTACGTGGTAGATCCAGATGAACCAACCACATACCATGATGCAATGTCACAATCCGATTGTGACAAGTGGCTTGAAGACATGAACATAGAGATGCAATCCATGTATGACAACCAAGTATGAGAATTGGTTGTACCACCTCTTAAGTCCAAAGTAGGTGGAAGTAAGTGGGTTTTCAAGAAGAAAACTGATATGCATGAGACCTCGCCCGTGGCGATGCTAGAGTTAATTATGATGAGACCTCGCCCGTGGCGATGCTAGAGTTAATTAGGATATTATTTTTCATAGCTGCATATTACGATTATGAGATTTGGCAAATGGATGTCAAAACAGCTTTCCTCAATGGATATCTTAATCAAGATGTCTATATGGTTCAGCCTGAAGGTTTTGTCAATCCAAAAATCCTAACAAAGTATGCAAGTTAAAGAAATCAATATATGGATTGAAACAAGCATCTAGAAGTTGGAATCATCGTTTTGATTAAGAAATTAGGAATTTTGGATTCATCAAGAACGCCGATGTAGCTTGTGTGTATAAGAAGGCTAGTGGGAGCATCAGCACTTTCCTAGTACTGTATGCCGATGACATTCTACTATTTGGAAATGATATTCTAACCATGGAAGGTGTTAAAACTTGGCTTGGAAGTTGTTTTTCCATTAAGGATCTTGGTGAAGCCGCCTATATTTTGGGAACAAAGATCTATAGGGATAGATCAAGGCGCTTGATAGGTTTGAACAAAAGTGCATACATTGACAAAGTCTTGAAAAGGTTCAAGATGGAGAACTCTAAGAAAGGTTTGGTACCTATTCAAAAGGGAACGATATTGAATGCGTCTCAATGTCCAAGCTCAAAGGATGAGCAAGAGAGAATGAAAGGAGTCCCATATGCGTCTGCTATAGGATCCATCATGTATGCAATGATATGCACTAGACCGGACGTGTCATGTACCTTAAGCATGACAAGTAGATACCAGCAAAATCTAGGTAACAGTCATTGGATGGATGTTAAAAGCATATTGAAATACCTTAGAAGGACTAAGGATATGTTTCTAATATATGCATCTGGTGAAAAGGAACTCGTTGTAAAGGCTTACACAGATGCGAGTTTCCAAACTGATTGAGATGGTTCTCGATCACAATCTGGGTATGTCTTCATTTTGAATGGAGCTGTAGTCTCTTGGAAGAGCTCGAAGCAGGATGTTGTTGCATTGTCCACTACAGAATCAGAATACATCACCGCTTCATTGGCAGCACAAGAAGCTGCATGGTTGAAGAAATTCATCACTGACCTAGGGGTAGTCCCTACCATTCAGGATCCCCTAGAAATCTTTTGTGATAACAAGGGTGCAATTGCACAAATTAAGGAACCTCGTGCACATCAAAAGACTAGGCACATTGAGCAGAGATTCAACTACATAAGGGATGAAGTTGAAAAGTGAAAGATATGTATTCGCAAAGTTCACACTGATTAAAACATTGCGGATCCACTCACGAAGCTCCTTGAACGGCCAAAGCATGAGGGTCATACTTGTGCCTTAGGACTTCGATATTCTAGTGATTGGAATTGATCTACTTTGTATTTGGATATTGGAAAAATTGTTATTTTGACTCATTTTAATTATTATGGCATTTTGAGTTATGTTCCATTTTAGCATGTTTAAATCCATGAATAAGTTAATTATTCTAAATGTCCGTAGTCGATCATATTTGTGGGACCAAATATGAAGGTAAGACTACTATGAACTCGGATTGGTGGATATTCATCAGGTATGAATATAGGGCAAAGTGTTGCTGCCAAAGTTCATAGATATTTGTGGGATACAAATATTGGACTGACCCGGTCTCAAATGTTACTGCATGGAATCTTTGAGATTGATCATAAGTAAATTTGAGTAAAGGCGAATATCATTGTATCCTCTGACCTGAGATACATATTGGGTCTTGATATTCACCAAATATTGTACTTTTACTTGGTTCTTTGCTGTCAGTAATATGGCAGTACATAAGGCTAAGCTCAGGTGTGGTACGAGGTGATTGTGAGTGACGTATGTAGTCAAGATGGGATTTGTTCCTCTTATTCGTTGAGAGTAAGATGTCTAAGGCCTGCTAAAGTTAAATCAACAGAGAATGATCATACTATATCTCTGGATTTGACATGACATCTGTAACGAAAGGATAAATGATAGCTTCACCTAAATCATTTTCAAGTAAGGGACTTGAAGGGGATGATGTTATTGAATGACACTTCGACATACGTATTAGGGGTAGTAAACCGTTGTTAGGCGGTATTTACTAGTTGCATCAATCTTCTATATATCTTGTGCAAGTGGGAGATTGTTGGAATCGGTATGCCCAAGACACATATTAAATTGATGTGGCTAGTACGTTATGATCCAAGTCGGGTCATACCCAATAACAAGCTAGACAAACACCTATGATATATATTTATGATATGATCAAACAAATAAATATTAACACTTAGAATATTTAGAAATTGGTTTTCTAAATAATTGCACTTGAGAAACTAATAAATTATATGGATAATTTATTTTGAGAGAATATTTTATATTGTTATTTAATGGGTTAAGTAACATTATAAATAATTGTGATATGTTGCATAAGTCTTATAACATGTGATGTTATAATTTTATAAAAAGGTTATAAAATAAATGTAAGACTTATTTTAAAAATAAAATTGAAAAATCTTTGTTGGAAAAGGCCTTTGTGACCGTCCACTTTGGGCTTCCCACGGTGGATTTTCCACCAATGAAACTTCATGCAACAATCACATAATCCAACACAAGATTTGGTGAATTCTCGTATATATTTTTTATACACATTTTCAAAAGGGTGAACACCTTTTGTGCTCTCAAATTTTGGGCCATAATGTGGTTATCCAAGAGTTTTTCAAGTGAGTTCATTAGTGTAGAAATCCTAGCATAATCAAGGTCTTTGTTGGAAGCTTGGGATATGCAAGCTTGAGGTCTTCGTTTTGAAGATTAACATTCAAGAATACTCATCTTCTTCAAATACTTTTCATTGAAAGGTAGTATTCTTAAACACCCTATGTTTGTGTTTTGATAGCATGCATGTTCATATATGGACACGGGTTTTTGGTTTTACATATAAAATGGGTTTTATAACTTGTAAGTAACATGTTTTAAATAATTATTCTATTGCGTTTTTATTTTATACGGATAAAATAACTTTGATAAACATGTCAAAACCCCATCATATGATCGTATAGTTCAAAAGGAAGCTAAGGAACGAGCTGAAAAAGAATTAGCTGAGAGTGGCAAAGGAAAGGGGTTGAAGGTGAAGCTTCTAAGTCTTCTGATGATATAGAGAAGCCAGTTGAAGATGTTTTGAAAGCTTCTGAGTTTGATATTCCAAAGGTTGACGAATCTGTCAAGCCTTCTGATCCTATCACTACTTCTAAAGAAAAAGACGATGAAGAAGCTGAGAAAGATGATAAAGACGATGAAGAGGAAGGAAGTTACGAGGATTGGAATGTTGGTGATGATGATGATGACGATGATCAGGGAATGTTGGTATTAGACTTTCTGAAGCTAAAATCTCAGATGATTTTGATTTTACTGCACTAATGGATGATGAATCGAACAGAATGGAAGATAAAAGTCAGGGGGAGTCAGGGCAGAAAGGGCCAACTGAGGATGATATAGATATGGCAAATATTGATCGTTCTGCAAAGCCAGTTGCTACTATTCCCGTGAAGCCTTTAAAGTTAATGTTAGAACACAACATGGAGGAAGGTGAATATGTACATAACTACACGAAGGAGGATTTAGCTAGATTAATCGAATGTGAAGCTGAATCGTTAGAGTTTGATTTTGAGGAGGATGTGATGACTGTAAATCCTTTCTAGCCAAATGATTATCAATATCAAAGACGATTCGAGGCTAATGAATACAATCGAGTAATTGTGGAAGATTGGTCTTCAGATGACGAATCAAATCAAAAAGCGAAGTACGTTGGTTCTAATTCGGATAGTTTTCCTACTTTTGAAGAGATGTATAAGCAGCTTGATGAAGATATGTTGAAGGAAAGGATTGCTGAATCAGTTCGAGAGGGTAAAGTACCTAAGCCAATGACCAAAGAAGAGATAGCTCAAGCAAGAAAGTCTTAGTTTAAAGAGATGCCTCGCGAACGCAAGTTTGGACGTCCTCTTGTATTCTTTACCAGAGACAAAGACGTTTCTTTGGGTGATATTTTGAGCCGGGGATGGTTTAAAGAGCTTAACGTGTATGCAATTAAGAGGGAGTTTGGAGTGCAATACTTCAAATACCTTGCTGATTTCAAGACATTACCGTATTGGGATGTAGAAGAGTTGGTGCAGACTGTCAATGTCACATACCAAATGAAGGTGATAGATCAACTGTTGTGGAAGATAATTAAATATGAAGCGGTTAAAGGTTGGAATTATTGGAAGCCTTTTATTCCTAGCCGCAGAATCAAAGTTAACAAGAAAACTGGTGAAAAAGACATAACGTTAATTATGAAACGTCCAAGGGCCATGAGGAATATGCCACTTATGTCGATTGAACAAAACTTCTATCCATTGTTCTAGTGGTGGCAAATAGATCCATCAACTTGTGAAGCAGTTATTGTGCTAAAGTTTGAAGATCATTTGGATATTACCAAGGAACGGGTTGAAGTGATGGGTTATCAGGGCATGAGGGGTTTATGGAGGACGATAAGGATTCTAGATCCTATGTGGCTTGTGAACTGCTCGAGAGAAGACATTAAAACCTTGTTCTATAACAAGATTGTTTTTTAAGAACGAGAAAAGATACAAGCGATGCAGTTTCAAAAGGTTGTGAACGTTTGTTATGCGCGTGAAGTCAATTCTAGAAATATGTGGCAAACGAAGTGGAGGGATCTGGAGAGAGTTGAGTTTTTAAAGGAGGAAAACAGAAATGAGGCGATTAAAGAAAGAACGGAAAAAGCGGTAAGGCAAAGTTCTCTAAGAATGGCTAACTTTAAAAGACCAATGCCAACTGATCAAACGCCTGATCCAAAGCAAGAATGATGAAGGAAGCCGTTCAAGAACTTCTTCGGTCGCGTGCGTTAATGTTTATATGAAGACAGAGTTTTGAAGACTGATAAAAGACGAAGATGATATCCAAGGGGGAGTCTGTTGGTGTATAATATCTATGTCTTAGTCTTATATCGAGTCTGTATAGTATAGAGCTGAATAGGCTAGGTATAGGAAGTATTTATGTTTAGCTTAGCTAAGTTCGCCCATGTGTGTCTCATGTATGCATGTTCGGCCGATCAAGCAGTAGCAAGTTCGGGCGAACTTGCTTGCCTATAAATACCTAGCTTGTGATCCTCATTTGTAACTTTGGCATCTCTGAGGCGAAGCTCTGTCAGTTTGTAACCAAAACGTTTGATCAATAAAACTGATGATTAACTGATTAAATCTTGTCTATTGGTAAACACGACGTAATATTTCCGCCATTATGGACGTTAGATATCAAATGTAGGTACCTAAGCATCGAGGATCGGTCCTACAATCTCAAGGAGATCCCAACCATCCAACTTCTTGAGGGGGCACTGGTTGCTGCACGAATGAGTTTACAACGGAAGGCGGAGCGCAATGACAAGCCCGTTTATATGGAAGTAGATAAAAGTTAGTAAAATTTTACTTTTAGTATTTAGCTTCTCTCATTGTGTGCATTGAGTTTATCGCTAACGCTTGCGCTTTTGTAGGAGTTGCTTTGTAGATTGTGGCATACAAGAGAGACAACAGGAAGATGAAGACCATACCTTTAGATCCGGAGGAACCTTCTTGGTATACACAAATAATAGGAAACTTCAAACTTCCTAAAGATGAAGATCTTCAAGCATCACCTGCGCCTGGTGCTGGTAAGTACTTTAAGAGATACCTTGCTTATGTTTTAGTATTGTCATTTATTAACACCGCGCCTCCTGGTCAGGTGACTTAGTAAACTTGGGCATAGGCCCAAATTCAAAGAAGAAGAGACGCGCAGGTCCTGTTGGAGTTACCAAGAAACTGGATGTGCCCAAGAAGGAACCGAAGAAAGGTATGCGCTCTGTATTTGATACTTGGTGCAATTATGTAGTGATCTCAGATTCCCTGTAGAGACTTGCGCCTGTAGGTTTGAAGAAACCTAAGGCCGAGCCTCAAGAAATGGCGGACGACGCTGAGCAGAATCCCAATAACCCATTGATTTGGAGTCGAGTCCTGAGCATCTGATTCGAGTGAAACTTCAGAAGATAAAGGTTTCTGAAGTTGAAGCTGATGCGCCTCCCTTAAAAAAGATGGCGCGAAAAAGGATCGGAAAGAAAGGAAACCTGGATGCGTTTGCCGCTAAGTTTTCCCCAAGTGAGCTTCTATCTTTGTACCCATGTTTTAAAAAGTAATGCTTGATACATATTTTGCTTTGTTTCACAGAGAAAATGAGTGCTTCGCTTCAGGCAATGGAGATTTTGCAACCGTCTCATGATGAGCGCGCCCCATCGCCTCCCCCAGATGTTAGCAAGGTAACTTCTGAAGCTGAAGCAGAGACAACTGGTCTTGATTTCATCATGCCAGTTTCTCTTGAGATTTTGACGGCCGCCACGTTCCAAGGAATATAAATTGCTGATGTTGCTGCTGGAGAGCAGCCTAAAGATACTGCTCCACCCGCCTCTGCGCAACCTGACCCAGTCAAACCCTCAAGGAAGATATAGAAAAACATATCGAGATTCCTAAGACTGAAGCTCAAGTGGAAAAGTCAACAATTCGTCCTGATGAAACGCCAGGTGACTATTACTATTGCTCCTTCTCAGATAAACGTGCGGCAGACATAAACGTACCAGTTTAGCCACTGGCGGTATGTCGCGAGTGGTTTAAAGGATATTTTCCACCGGCAGAAGTGAGGGTGCATGGTGAACAATGCTGTGAGCAAACATACCGCTCCTATTTGCAATTATCAGCGAGTTCTGCCTCCAACACACACAAGATAGTTCGCGAATGGTGAAGCATGCATTGAGAATGTGACGAAATCATTGCTTCAAAGAAGGAAATGGTTGCCGAGCATTAGGTTGGAAAAAGAAAGCGGAAGCTAAGGCCGCCACACTTGCGGAGGAGTCCAAGCTGTCAAGGAAGCTTGTGAGAGGGATAATAATGAGAAGATTACCCTCCGCAATGAAGGGAACCACCTAAAGGCAGAGGTTGAGAGGTTAAGAATTAAAGAAATTGCTGACCTTACATCTTTACTGTTTGAGCAGGAGCAAGCCAAAGCAGAGCTTGAGGTTGCCAAGAAAGACTTGCAGCTTGTGCAAGTGGAAAAAGCCGAATTATCACGTCGTTTGTCTGAAAGATACAAAAAATGCAACTACTGGAGGCACAAATCGGCGCAAACAAAAAACGTGCTGAGGAAGCTGAGAAATGGCTCGAGGATGTAGAAGCAGCTCGTGTGAACGGCTTCCACCTTCAATGGTGATGGCATGCGCTGAACGGCTTCCATCTTCTCTGAATTGACTTTAAAACCATCTTTGGTAACAATGAAACCTAAAAACTTTCCCTCTTCCATTCCAAAAGAGCATTTGCATGGGTTCAACTTGAGATTGACTTTCAACAAGGACACAAAAGTTTGTTGAATGTTTTTGAACATAAACTCTTCATCAGGACTCATGATGACCAAATTTGTCAATATAAACTTCAACTGTTACGCTAATATCGTCCCCCAAAACCTTATCCATCAAGCGTTGATAAGTAGCTCCCGCATTACGGAGACCAAAAGGCATTTTTCTGTAACAGAAAATACCTTTCTACGTGTGAAAAGATGTTTTATCCTCATCTTCCTTTTTTATTTGAACTTAATGATAACCTTTATTATAGTCTAAGAAACACTTCCAGCGGAAAGAAGCTAGAGAATCTACCTTCTTGTCAATCTCTGGAAGAGAGTAACAGTCTTTTGGAAATACTTTGTTAAGATCTTTGAAGTCAACACACATGCGCCACCTGCCATTATGTTTTTGGAGCATCTCTAGGTTAGCGACCCATGTTGGATATCGAACTTCTCGTAAGATTCCCGCCTGAAGCAATTCAGATACTTGTTCATTCATTGCGCGAGTTTTTTCTGCGTCGAAACTGCGCTTTGCCTAAATAACTTGTTCTACTAAAGGAAAAGTATTTAACTAATGCTCAACTACATCTCGTGGTACACCAGTCATTTCCGTTGGTGACAAAGAAAAGATATTCATGTTTTGGAATAAAAGTTGTTTAAGTTGTGCGCGAACCACTTGTGACATGGTGGGTCCGAACAAGACTGTTTGCTCTAGATATTTGTTACTAAGTACCCATTTCTCTGGTTCATCATATGAAGACGGCATCGCTACCTTTACTGGTGGCTCCTCATCAATGGACATGACTTCTTCCTTGAATACATAATTGCCACACCGGTTTCTGTTGGAAAACCATAAGCGGCGTGTGGAGTTGATGTGATCATACTGAAATTCCTCTACGTGCACCGACCAAGTAAAAGACCGTGACCGGATTTAGCGGGCATAACCATAAATTTAACCAGAACGGTGTGTGTATGCCTTTCGTCAAAAAGCATAACAGGGAAAGAAATTTGGCCCAGTGGAAAAATGACTTCATTGCAGAAACTAGTTAACGGAAAGTCAACTGGTTCTAAGCGTGCCTTATCTTGTAGATCTAATTGTTCGAAACACTGCTCGTAAATGATGTCCATAGAACTTCCTGGGTCAATAAACACGTAATCAGTGCGATAATGACCGAAAATGCCGGTTATCACAACCGATCGTTCTTCTTGTGGTCCCATAGGAACAATTGGAAATCACTTGTTGCTCACGCCAATTTTCACTATGACCCTTCTTTTGACTGTGCTTGCGCGGTTGACCGCCTTGTACCATAGAAACCTGCTTCATCTTCTTATTACTAGGACCTTCAACACCACGAGTAATTGGGTGAGTTTCCCACTCTTCAATGATTTTTAAATTTCGGTGCGCAAGCTGATGCAATTGTCGGTAGCAAGCCTAGTATCCTTATGATAAAAAAAGGTTAAGATCTTGACCTTTTTTTGTTTTTATCCGTTGTGGCTGCTTAAACTGATGATTCTTAGAGCTAAGCACCTCCTCCTGAGACTTTATCAGTGGTGTCCATTGCCTGCCTCGATTCTCTTGGTTAATTGCCTTTTGGGTGGTGATCTTGTTAATTATTGCTTATGCATCAATCAGCCAATAAGGAGAAAAGGAGTTTTTGTTTGACTCTTTCCAATTTTTCTTATTCTTCCGACCATTGTTCCTACTCATATCTTGTGGACGATATTGAGGTAAAGGAGGTATGTTAGAAATCAAATTACACTCAGTTTGAGCGTAAACTTTGGCTGCCGCCATAAGTTTCTCCCAACTCTTTGGGAGACCTACGCTACCTAACAAAACTTTTATCATTTCATCACACCATACAGCATACTTGAACTGGGCGTGAATTAAATCTTCATGTACATCACCGATCTCAAGGACATCTTTCTTATAACGAGTAATAAAATCCTCCAAACTTTCTTCATCTCTCTGCTAGATGTTCAAGACATCTGAGGAGTCTCTGACATACCGTCGTTGCTGGCTAAAATGAGTTAGGAATTTATCCTTGAGATCATTCCAGGAGGTAAGTTTACCTGTTGGTAGATTATCATCAAACCATAAGCGCGTAGCACCGGTGAGAGTTTGAACGAACAAATGACACCACATAGGGAGCTTCCAACCCCCAGTTAGACCTGCACTGGTAACAAGCGCATGTGACCATCTGGATCTAACATTCCATTGAACTTTCCCCCATTGGATGGCAACTTTGCGTGCTCAAGCGGAGCTAACGCAATTTCTTTCACAAACTTGGATTGTTCAGTAGCCTCTGCTGGTCTATATACCAAATTATAATCATGCTCTGCTTCTAGATAATACACCGCGTGTGACTTCGGTTTATAATCAGCATGATTCTTTTGTAACCTACTGAACACACTCACACCATCACCTTCATCGTAAGTTTTATCAAATTCCTCACGATTACTGTCACGCCCTTTAGATGGACGTGGACCCAAACGTGAATGTACCGATGCCCACCTTTGAGAATTTTGTTCTTCCTTAAACTTGCGACGTCTGATGCCCGAGTGTGTGGATTCAATCCTCGTTCTGGACTGAGAATACATTTCAGTTTCTTCTTAATACTCAACGGTGCACGCTCTCTGACTGGCGAATCATATCTTAATACTCGAGGTGCCGGTGAAGCATGCACCTGAGTTGCTGGGAATTGCCCTTGTGCTGGTGTGCCGGTGTGTGCACACGACTGTGCGTAAATGGCATTTAAGGCACTTTAAGATTTGATAAACCAAGACATCGGAGTCTCTCCGGGTGGTAACACTGAAGCAAATTAAATAGATGGAATTTCAATGGAATCCCCGGAGTTCCACTTGTCCGTCGATCCAAGAACCCTGAACGACATTCCTGATTTCAGATCGAGGACCTTGTGGATAATTTGACAAAAATTCAGCCATGAAACTGAAGAACAACAGTCAAGCAAGAGATGAAAAACGAAAGAGAAGTAATCGGTGTGCGCCAATGAAGAAACACCAAACCGAGATTCATGGGAATCAATCTTGATCTGAGGACATGGTTTCTTCATAAAGGGATTAATCTCTTGTTTGATCGTCTCCTGATATTGTTTCACCTGAAATCATTGCAAAACAGACAATGGTGTCAGCCTCGCCACGGGGAGAATGGGGATTCTCTCTGTGACCACCCTCCAGCGTGAGAATAAGTATAGAGATTGGAGAAGATGAAGTAAGAGTGAAAGTATGTGTGAGTGAATGCATAACTTATACCTCAACTCTTCTATTTACAGCCGGTGGTTTTAGCGCCAAAATGTAACAGAGAGATAACAGAATCTTTCCTTCCGTTAGTGGTTACATCTCCATCCATGCACACGGATCCTGAGTAGATCAATGACTGGGAGATGCCATGTGGAAAGTGGTTTATTCTTGATCTGCAAAGAGGTGGTGCTGACATCGTGCAAATGATCGACGTTCCGGATGATGCTACATCACATTCGGTTGTAACCGAAAATAGACTTGCACGATTGTCATTTAATGCTTCTAGAAGGTCTACAACTGTGTAGCCTTGATCTGTTGCCACGTGTCCAGTTTGTTATAACAGAAAAGATTCCTTCAGGTCTTATATTATCCCTGCGCGAAGATGTTTGTGTCCCAGACTTTGAGAGTTGTTACCATCTTTCCTAACTCAAGCTTAACTATACCCTTGTGCTATTTAGCGCATGGGTGTTAAATGGAGTTATAATGCTTTTGCTCTCTTTGATATGTGCAGTTGATCAGAATTGTATTCTTGTGTTGCACGGACTGCGTAAAGTCTCATTAACTGATTTGTAATCATTCTGGTGGTATGGTCACCCGCGCAGGCGCAGGGTTTTTGGGTCCATACTCCTTCAAAAAGATGCCCCATTCATCTATGAAAAAATCTCTAATGCCGGATTCCACAGGTGATTTATCAAAGACTTTTGCAAACTCTCTCGACCTCTAACAAAGCTACTTGAAAACGTTGCCCCATTCATCTTTAACAAAGATTGTACGACAGCATTTCTTGCCCTTAAAGATCTGCTAGTCAAAGCACCAATCATGATTGCCGCAGACTGGAGACTGCCATTTGAAATCATGTGCAATGCAAGCGATTTTGCAGTTGGAGCAGTCTTGGGACAAAGAAAGGAAAAACACTGTAACACCCCAAATCGCATAAAGCAACACGCGGCGAAATCACTTGGGGAGTCACGTTAACAGATTGTTTCATCAACACATGGTAATTAAAGTTATGATTCTTGAATGATTATGAGTTACATTATCTTCGGAATTACAACAAATTAAACAAACATTTTAATTGCAATTCTTGTTTTAAGGCACTAAGGTCCACGTCCGTTCCTACGTGAAGTATGCAACAACAATCGTCATGTAACTAATCCTGAAACATATGTGAAAACGAGGTCAGCATAAAAATGCCGGTGAATACATAGTTTTCGTGAAAGTCAAATTCATGACTCCATATCTATATTGCAATACCTCGTCCAACTTCGAGAGTCGACGAGTGTAAATATTGAAATCATAAAGTGTTTGATATTGCAATATAATATATCAACTTTACAAGTTGATATAAGTAAAACAAAATCTTGTAGCCATGAATCTTAACTAAAATCATTTGTTTTGTAAACTCGAGTGGTAAATCATCTTGTAAGAAACCTCGTATGGTTTATATCTTTAATCGAAAATCGTTGTGTGACATTGTTTGAAAACATATGTTCGTCGTTCATCGTTCCTCGTAATAAACCATTTGTTATAAACAAATTGATCATCATTCCTTGTTGTAAACCAATTGTTCATCGTTCTTTGTTATAAACCAATCGCTCCTTGTTATAATTGTGAAAACTTTTGGTCGTTCTTTAATGAATACATTCAAACCTTTGTTGACTCGACTATACCCCAAGGGTATCTTAAATAGATCCTAAAAGATCTCTTTAATAAGACTAGCAAATCAACGATGATTTGTTAGTCATAAACAATTTCTGTCGTTCACCAAACTACCCACCAAATCCAGTGAATAGCCTAGTAACGGGATTGTCAATCCTATGGTACCATAACTTACTACTGGGCGGCATAACAATGTTAATGAATGTCATTCGTATCTTGGATAACGCACCAACAAGTTGTATCTCATTATTGAAACCATATTGTTATATAAACCATAGTATTTGTACTTTGAAAACTTGAAAACAATTAGCACATATGAATCACCCCAAAACATTTGCAAACATAAAAGATGGGAGCGATGTACTCTCCTTAGATTTGCGAATAAGCCTTGTAAAAGTGCATGATCAACGTCCGAAGATCAAGGAATCAAGTGTGTGTCCTAATGAATCGGATAACAAGTAAATATTGGAACTTGAAAACAGAGGATTCGGATAGAATGGCACCTTATAAACCAAATGAGAACTGGGACTCATATGACATGGTTTAATAAGTTATCGTTTTGAGTTGGAAAGATTTTTATGTGCTTTTGACCCGTTATGACCCGTTAAGGGAGTTTAAGCTACTTTAACGCGTCATTTGCGTAACTACGAATTTGGATGGTTAGATATGTGTTATGATAAGTCTTTAATGATTAAACAAGTTTGAAAATGTTATTTGATTAGAATACATCTCAAATTTTTGTTACATAAGCTCAAAGTTTATTTATTCGCGAAAAGGGCATTTTGGTCATTATTGAGGATTATAACAACTAGTTATCATAACACTATCCAAACAACATGACCATAAGGTATAACCTCAGAGGATTATTCTCTTTATATTTGTGGTCACAAATTTATATTTGGTCGGATCCAAAGATCAACCAAATGGGTCAGATTAGAAAGTCAAAGCAGTGGTCAAAC
This sequence comes from Scalesia atractyloides, assembly GCA_947069175.1. Classification (NCBI taxonomy): domain Eukaryota; kingdom Viridiplantae; phylum Streptophyta; class Magnoliopsida; order Asterales; family Asteraceae; genus Scalesia; species Scalesia atractyloides. The sequence goes on from CAMTDV010000010.1 coordinate 22,061,822, forward strand.
CGTTCAACTTTCGACTCTAAACAAGCACTAAAATAAGAGTGACGATTTAGACATGTTTTGACATGTCTAAATAAGTTTATAATAGAGTTTTGGCATCAAAACAAACAGTTTTGATCCTGGAATTAGATCCCTTGCAAAATGCACAAAAATCGCATTTTGACCGAAACTTTGACATGCCAAAATGACTAGAAATGGTGATAATTAGTAGGCATGATTTTTAGGAATCATAACCACCTTGATTATCATCATTTTGCAAGATTCAATTGAGCCAGAACTTGATCAATTCATGATCAAAACTAAAAGTCAAACGGAAGTCAAACTGTTTGATTTTTAGTCAAATTAAGCTATAGAAATTGAACATGGCATGAAGGATCACTTACAAACACAAGGGAAAAGATCAAAGACACCAAAGGAAGCTCCTCAATGAGTGAAAATTCGGATTTGTGGCAGGTTGAAGCAAGAAGGTGGTTAAAGAGTTCAAAATTCACATGATCATTGGTATTTATATTGATCCAAAGTCCACCAAATCTTGACAAGTGTTAGGCCAATGCTCTAGGATGATAACAAGTGTTATTGAGGTGTTAGATGCAGGTTAAGTGTGGCAAAATGCAAGATAGGTGTCATAATTTGCGTATTGGTGGCAAGGGAATGAGCTGGGAAGCTGCCAGCTAAAGTTTTTGTTAAAACAGGGGCATCGCGCTACGCGACGGGTAACCCCCTAGAGATACGCTACACCTAGCCCCCATACTCAGTTCTGAAGTTTCAAAAATGGCAGAACAGGTCCCTGCACGTGTTTTCGACGTGTTTTGGCATTTCTAATACCCGTTAAACCAATATTTTAAGTCCCATAAGGACGTTAAAGTATAGGGAACTTGAAATATGTCCAAAAATGTTCCAGAGGTTGGTTCGTTTGGTCGTACGGTTGCGGTTTTCGGTTAATTACGACGAAAAGCGTAACAAACGCGCAAATGACCATACACACGCAACGAATGATATTTTTGCATCCCAATCACTAAAATACCAAATTTTAATGATTACAAAAATTTTTGGATGTCCGTACATATTCCGGATGGTGTTATACGCAAAAAGGCATAGTTTCGCAGAATTTGCAAAGTAGCCCCTGAAGTTACAAAAGTGTGTTTTTGCCATACCGAAGCCCTCAGAACTTATTTCTAAGCTATGTAAAGGGTATTTATGGTATGTTAATTGTGTGATCTTGTTCCGGAGCATACGTCACTGCGAGAATCGGCAGACTTTCGCAGTTTGTAGTAAATAGTCCCTGTGATCGAATAAACTTGTTTTTGACATACCTAACCCTTCAAAACTTATTTCTAAGTTATGAAAAGGTTATTTAAGTTATATTTAGCTTACGTAACTATTCCGGAACATACGTCGTATTAAATTGGTTTTGTTTTGCGTAATAGCTTATGTATAACCTCCAGAAAAGCCTAGAGGAGTTGAAATTGTACATGGACTAAAATGTATAAATGTCACGTGTAATTACACAATTCTCAGGAATGAAACACAAGATTTCATTAGAGTTGGAATTGTTCGGTATTGTTTGATGCTTGAAAAGGCTCAGATGTCACAGTCTCCCCTACTTTAAGAAATTTCGTCCCGAAATTTAAATTTAGAGGAAACTTGTAAAAACACAATAGAGGGTATCGCCATCAAGTGATCCTTCGTTTCCCGAGAAAAATCTATAGAAAACATTTGGACTCCAGCGAACTTTGTTTATTGTACTCGTTTGTTGTCCATGGTGATGAGTTGAGATTCGAAAATCTTAACCTCATTCCAATAGGTCGGTGCGTGACACCTTTGATTGTACTGAGCCTCAGAAAAGATCCTTGTAAATGTCATAGTGGTGTCTTTTTATCGCAGCACCCCATTAAAAGAGCGTGAACTTAAAGGAGAAGAGTCGGATTTTGAATAATGAACGAAAGATTGTTTATAAGGGTTTCCTATGAAGACTAGTATAGGAAACTTGTGTGTGCTCGAAATTGGAGTCAGAGAGTGTATGATAGAACAACATTGGTCAAGGTCCAGAACTTCGTAACTTAAATAACGCCACGCTTGCAATGTAATAAGGAACACTTATATATAGGAAGTACCAGCAGCGTATCCACCATGCCCTTATTACATTGTTCCCGTTTCGTTATTCTTATTACTATAGGTTCTCACACATGACAAAACATGCTATGGTTTTCTATCAAGGGATTTTATAATTATGTATGTATCCATAATTACTCAATTCGTTGCACAGTCCGTATAGTTTATTTTGTGATGTGTAGGGGAAAAATCATATGAGTAAACATGGAATAACTTGTCTAGACCTTATCAAGATCTCTTAAATTAGATCAACGCATGATCCCTTTAAGTAGACCACAAAAGAGTCTCTTCAACTAGATTGACGAACAATCTCTTTAACTAGATCAACACATGATCTCTTTAACTAGATTGACGAGCAATCTCTTTAACTAAACCCTGGAAGACTTCTTTAACTAGGCCCTGAAAGACCTCTTTAACTAAGCCCTGAAAGACTTCTTTAAATAGGTCTTGAAAGACCTCTTTAACTAAGCCCTCAAAGACTTCTTTAACTAGGCCCTGGAAGACCTCTTTAACTAAGCCCTGAAAGACTTTTTTAACTAGGCCCTGAAAGACCTCTTTAACTAGATCAATGAATTATCTTTTTAGCTAGACCCTGAAAGGCCTCTTTAACTAAACCCTGAATGGTTTCTTTAACTAGATCACCGAATGATCTCTTTAACTATACCCTGAAAGGCCTCTTTAACTAAACCCTGAAAGGCTTCTTTAACTAGATCAACGAATGATCTCTTTAACTAGACCCTGAAAGGCCTCTTTAACAAAACCCTGAAAGGTTTCTTTAACTAGATCAACGAATGATCTCTTAACTAGACCCTGAAAGGCCTCTTTAACTAAACCCTGAAAGATTTCTTTAACTACACCCTGAAAGGTCTCTATAACTATGAATCGAATTAGGAATAGTACTTTGGAATCCAAGGGCTTAACTATTTGCATAGAATAACCCATTCAAGGATTTAAGATAATACTTTCGGATATCCTTCTAAGAATCTATCATATGAAGACATGGAAGATTCTACAAGGATTTGAATAATAAACATTTGAATTAACTTAACACATAAACATTAATCACATAATTGTCAATTTGGTCATCAACTTGTTATTAACTTTTCATCAATTTGTACATAAGTAGTTAAAGTACACTAGGAACCCAATCAAGGAGTTCATTTAGTACTTCAAGCATCCTCAAGAATCTAACTATGAAGATAGAAAGATTTTGTAAGGATTAGGTTTAGTCACATCATCTTGTCACATTGTCTTGCATTGAAGTACACAAAGAATCCAATTAAGGACTTCGATTTGCACTTTAAACATCCAGAAGAATCTAACTATAAGGATAGAAAGATCTTATAAGGATTTGTGCCTGAAAATGTTTTGAAACACACTAAGTATGTTTGGTCAATATACGAAGCAAAATGTCATTGAAAATCATCCATGGAGTCTTTGAAAAGTTCAATGATTTTGGAAATCATACATATAATGTTTTTGAAATTATGCACTAGCTATATTAGGTAAATATACCATATCAAAATGTTTTGAAAACATATGAAAAATCTGCGATTTAAGACGTATGGCTTTTGAAAATATGCATGAAATCATGCACTATGTATATTTGGTAAATATGCTATGTTAGAATATTTGAAAACCAAGTGAAATGTCTTTTTAAATCGTGTAAGATATCTTTGAAATCATTATGTATGGTATAATGAAAACGAGAGAACATTGAAATGCTCATAAACATATTGCATAAGACCATTTAAGGACTCATGGAAGTATTCTTAGGTATCCAGTCAAGGATTTAAAGTGATACTTTGAGTATTTGTTAAGAGTTGTAACTTGTACCTTCAACATTGATTCTTAAAAGAAACGAGTACTTAGGATTTTTGTAGAGATCGCGGGCGATCGCAAAATGAAAGAAACTACAAGAGTTGTTTGATTCGTAAGGAACCATGTTATTGGTATTGGTATTGTAGGGGAGGAACACACATATATAATCGCATTTGTAAATAATATGGAAACAATCAAATTTATTTATAGACAATCAAAGTGCTTTCAAGATTCTTGGGAAATAAACAGTAAACATAGAAGTTTAAGTGTTTATTTAGACATCAGCACAAGCCTTAACATTGCCAGTGTAGATCTTGTGTCCATACGTTGAGTCGTCATTTGCTAGCCCGATTAGTTGAAATGATTAGGATAACCACCATTGAAGCAGATTCCATGTGGGTAGTTAGGACAACCCAGTATCGCATGACAAGTTGCGATAAGTTGAGTAGGAACTGCCATTGCTTGGTTTGGTGGGGTAGCCAAACAGCAGACCTTGGCTGTATGACCAATTTGTCCACAGTTAAAACATTTTCGACAGTGAACACTGGCATAGTGATGAAGGTTACATTGATTGCACAAGGGTGCTTTTCCTTTGTATGGTTTCTTAGCGGGTGGCAGAGTCCCTGGCTAGGTCCCACTTGGTTAAGCGGGATTGGATTAATCTATGTAGGATTCTTTGAAGCTTTATGCTTCCTTGATTTTTTTGAAGGCTTGGCTTCCGTCTTCTTTGGTCCTCCTGAGTAGGCGCATCAAAATTGGATAAGGCTATGGTTAACTTAACGGCCCCACTGATTATTGTGCCTATCAGTTGGGCGATGGTGGCAGCCAGTTCAGACTTTTGAGCATTGTTGCAACTAGGAGGCATTCTAAAAGAGAAAAGGAAAGTATGAGTGAAACCGAATGAGATTGATATTGGATAGCCAAATTGAATTTTTAAAAGAATTATCAGCGAAGCATAAAGATTGTGATCAATTGTTTAGTACTAAGAACAAACAAATGACACAGTGACTAATGAAAGTAAATGGGTCTTTATAATGTATCGCGAAGACATGCTTTAGCCTATAAGTGGACACTCACCCCAAGAGTCCCCAGGTAAGAGTGACTAATCCGATTATGTGGATTTGTACGAACACTCTAGCCTTAGATAGAAAACTCGGGGTACAGGTACCCACCCTTCCAGATTGCACGTGTTCACATTAATAAAACCCAAACTTTGGCGAGATTTGTTGGGTTTTTGAACATGTTTATCAAAATTATTTTATCCATATAAAATAAAAACGCAGCGGAATAATTATTTAAAACATGTTACTTATGTTGATACAAAACTCATTTTGTATGTAAAAACCAAAACCCGGATCCATATATGAACATGCATGCTATCAAAACACAACCATAGGGTGTTATAAGAATACTACCTTCCAAATAGTAAGAGATATGAAGAAGATGATGTTCTTTAATGGAAATCTTCAAAGTAGAATACCTCAAGCTTGTATACCCCAAGCTTTCCAACAAACACCACAAGATTGCTAGGATTTCTACACTTATGAACTCACTTGAAACACCCTCTTGACAACCACTCTTTGGCCGAAAAATAGAGAGCCCTTTTAGAGTTCTTTCACTTGAATTATTTTATGAAAAGTATGTGAGAGAATGATCATCAAATCTCCATATATCTTCTTCAAGATCTTATCTTGGATTATGGAAGATTACATGAGATATGTAAGAAGATTGCGTGGCATTTCATTGGTGGAAGACCACCTTGGGAAGACCCCAAAGTGGACGGCCATATGGCCTTGTTTTTGTCACCCAAGATTTAAATTTTTATAAAATAAGTCTTATGTTTATTTTATAACCTTTTTATAAAATTATAACATTACATGTTATAAGACTTATGCAACATATCACAATTATTTATAATGTTACTTAACCCATTAAATAACAATAAAAAATATTCTCTCAAAATAAATTACCCATATAATTTATTAGTTTCTCAAGTGCAATTATTTCGAAAACCAATTTCTAAATATTCTAAGTGTTAATATTTATTTGTTTGATCATATCATAAATATATATCATATGTGTTTGTCTAGCTTGTTATTGGGTATGACCCGACTTGGATCATAACGTACTAGCCACATCAATTTAATATGTGTCTTGGGCATACCGATTCCAACAATCTCCCACTTGCACAAGATATATAGAAGATTGATGCAACTAGTAAATACCGCCTAACAACGTTTACTACCCCTAATACGTATGTCGAAGTGTCATTCAATAACATCATCCCCTTCAAGTCCCTTACTTGAAAATGATTTAGGTGAAGCTATCATTTATGCTTTCGTTACAGATGTCATGTCAAATCCAGAGACATAGTATGATCATTCTCTGTTGATTTAACTTTAGCAGGCCTTAGACATCTAACTCTCAACGAATAAGAGGAACAAATCCCATCTTGACTACATACGTCTCTCACAATCACCTCGTTCCACACCTGAGCTTAGCCTTATGTACTGCCATATTACTGACAGCAAAGAACCAAGTCAAAGTACAATATTTGGTGAATATCAAGACCCAATATGTATCTCAGGTCAGAGGATACAATGATATTCGCCTTTACTAAAATTTACTTATGATCAATCTCAAAGATTCCATGTAGTAATATTTGAGAGTGGGTCAGTCCAATATTTGTATCCCACAAATATCTATGAACTTTGGCAGCAACGCTTTGCTCTATATTCATACCTAATGAATATCCACCAATCCCAGTTCATAATAGTCTTACCTTCATATTTGTTCCCACAAATATGATCGACTACGGACATTTAGAATAATTATTTAAACATGCTAAAATTGGAACATAACTCAAAATGCCATAATCATTAAATGGGTCATAATAACTATTGTTCCGATATCCAAATACTAAATAGATCAAATCCAATCACTAGAATATCGAAGTCCTAAGGCACAAGTATGACCTTCATGCTTTAGCCGTTCAAGAAGCTTCGTGAGTGGATTCACAATGTTTTGATCCGTGTGAACTTTGCGAATACATATCTTTCCTTTTTCAACTTCATCCCTTATGTAGTTGAATCTCCGCTCAATGTGCCTAGTCTTTTGATGTGCACGAGGTTCCTTAATTTGTGCAATTGCACCCTCGTTAGCACAAAAGATTTCTAGGGGATCCTGAATGGTAGGGACTACCCCTGGTTGGTGATGAATTTCTTCAACCATGCAGCTTCTTGTGCTGCCAATGAAGCGGCGATGTATTCTGATTCTGTAGTGGACAATGCTACAACATCCTGCTTCGAGCTCTTCCAAGAGACTGCAGCTCCATTCAAAATGAAGACATACCCAGATTGTGATCGAAAACCATCTCAATCAGTTTGGAAACTCGCATCTGTGTAAGCCTTTACAACGAGTTCCTCTTCACCAGATCCATATATTAGAAACATATCCTTAGTCCTTCTAAGGTATTTCAATATGCTTTTAACAGCCATCCAATGACTGTTACCTGGATTTTGCTGGTATCTACTTGTCATGCTTAAGGCACATGACACGTCCGGTCTAGTGCATATCATTGCATACATGATGGATCCTATAGCAGACGTATATGGGACTCCTTTCATTCTCTCTTGCTCATCCTTTGAGCTTGGACATTGAGACGCATAAAATATCGTTCCCTTTTGAATAGGTACCAAACCTTTCTTAGAGTTCTCCATCTTGAACCTTTTCAAGACTTTGTCAATGTATGCACTTTGTTCAAACCTATCAATCGCCTTGATCTATCCCTATAGATCTTTATTCCCAAAATATAGGCGGCTTCACCAAGATCCTTGATGGAAAAACAACTTCCAAGCCATGTTTTAACACCTTCCATGGTTGGAATATCATTTCCAAATAGTAGAATGTCATCGACATACAGTACTAGGAAAGTGATGATGCTCCCACTAGCCTTCTTATACATACAAGCTTCATCGCCGTTCTTGATGAATCCAAAATTCCTAATATCTTCATCAAAACGATGATTCCAACTTCTAGATGCTTGTTTCAATCCATATATTGATTTCTTTAACTTGCATACTTTTTTGGGATGTTTTGGATCGATAAAACTTCAGGCTGAACCATATAGACATCTTCATTAAGATATCCATTGTGGAAAGCCGTTTTGACATCCATTTGCCAAATCTCATAATCGTAATATGCAGCTATGGCAAATAATATCCTAATTGACTTTAGCATCGCCACGGGCGAGAATCATAATTAACCCCTTGAGTTTGAGTGAAACCTTTTGCTACAAGTCTCGCTTTATAAGTATCCAAGTTACCATGCATATCAGTTTTCTTCTTGAAAACCCACTTACTTCCAACTACTTTAGAGTTAAGAGGTGGCACAACCAATTCCCATACTTGGTTGTCATACATGGATTGCATCTCTACGTTCATTGCTTCAAGCCACTTGTCACAATCGGATTGCGACATTGCATCATGGTATTTGGTTGGTTCATCTGAATCTACCACGTAGCATCCATCCATGAAAAATCCATATCTTTTGGGTGGATGGCTAATTCTACCAGATCTGCGAACGTTTTGTGTGTATTGATCAACCATTTGATCCTCTTCAACAACCTCTTGTGGGTGCTAGTATCAACCAAACGTGTATCGGCTTGTGGTTCTTGATCCTCATCAAGTTCCACTGTTCTACTACTAGTTCCTTCCATAAGGAACTTAGCTTCCAAGAACTTACGCTTTCGAGCAACAAATACCTTTTGCTCTGTTCGATCATAAAATTAATATCCTATATCATCTTTAGGATATCCTACAAAGATACACTTAGTGGATCGTACTTCCAATTTGTTTGATTGCTTCACATAAGCTTCACAACCCCATACCTTCAAATATGATAATGATGGAGCCTTTCCATGCCATATTTCAAAAGGTGTCTTATCCACATTCTTGGTTGGGGCCATATTCAGTATACGGGCCACGGAGAGCAAAGCGTAACCCCAAAATGATAGAGGCAATGTGCTTCTAGCCATCATAGATCGAACCATATCCAATAGAGTTCGATTCCTCCTTTCAGACCCACCATTATGTTGTGGTGTTCAAGGTGGAGTAAGTTGTGAGATAATCCCACAACTCCTAAGATGATCTTGAAAAGCATCACTAAGGTATTCACCTCCTCTACCAGTACGAAGGACTTTGATTGTTTTCTTGAGTTGATTTTCTACTTCACTTTTGAAATCTTTGAACATTTCAAATGCTTCATCTTTGTGTCTTAACAAGTACACATAACCATAACGACTATAGTCGTCGGTAAAACTAATGAAGTATCTTTCACCATTCCTAGTCATTGGCTTAAAAGGACCACATACATCTTAGTGTATGATACCTAATAAGTCTTTTGCCCTTCAAAGGTGCCACTGAAGGGTGCCTTAGTCATTTTGCCTTGTAAACAAGATTCACATACATCAAATGAATCATCTCCATTTGTTTCCAAAAGACCATTCTTTCGAAGTATTTGCATGCGATTTTTGTTTATATGTCCAAGGCGACAATGCCAAAGATAGGAATCACTCAAATCTAATTTGAGGTTCTTGGTGGTTGCTTGGTACGTTGAACTATCAAATGTATTATCATGAACCAATTCATAAATACCATTTGAAGGCATAGCTTTAAAGTAAAACATATCATTCATCAAAACCTAAATGTCATCGTTTACAAAGTTTAAATTAAAACCATATTGTAGCAAGAGGGAAACAGAAATAATGTTCCTAGTCAAACTAGGAGCATACAAAACATTTTTCAAGGTGATTTGCAAACCACTTGGAAGTTCCAAAACATAGTCTCCTTGGGCTTCAACTTGAACCTTTGCTCCATTGCCCATGAAGAGACTAATGTCTCCGTTCTTGTAATGTTTATTTCTTTGAACCCCTGCAACAAATTGCAAATTTGAGTTCCACACCCGGTATCTAATACCCATGTGTTTGAAGAAATAACATTAAGGTCAATATGTATCATAAATGTTGTACCTGAGGTTTTCCCCGCATCCCTCTTGTTATTCAACTCCTTGAGATAGGTTGGACAATTTCTTTCCCAATGTCCTATCTCTCCACACTCAAAGCATGGGTCAGTCGAAGCAACCTTTTGCTTCTTTCCTTCGGTTTCGTGGGTTACGCTTTAATCTTTCCTTTTCCCTTCCCTTTGACGTGGCCCTTCCTTCTAGCAAAACTTGCCTTGGATTCGGGGTGAGGCCTCTTCTTGTTGCCTCCCTCATTGATCATTAGAACGGCTAAAGCCTTTTTACCCATGCCTGCCTCGGCAGTTTTAAGCATTGCATGAAGCTCACCAACTCTCTTGTCCCATCCGTTCATGTTATAATTCATGATGAAAGTCTCAAACTTCTTTGTTAAAGAGTTGAGGATCAAATCCGTAGCCAACTCTTTAGAGACGGGACAATTAAGCCTTTCGAGGCGATTAATGTGGCTCTTCATCTTAAGGACATAAGATGAGATCGATTGGGTTTCCTCCATACGACATGCATGAAGCGCCCGAACCGTTTCAAAGCGTTCTACCCTTGCTTGTTGAAGGAACATTTCCTTCAATTGGTAATCATGTCGTATGCCCCATGATGTTCAAAATCCTTTTGAATCTCAGGAATCATAATTCCCAACATGAGACAAGAGGCTTGCATGGAGTCCTCAGTATACTTAACCCAATCGTTATAGGCTTCCACATCTTCCACGTTAGGTTCATCGGGAATGGGATCGTCCAACACATAGGATATCTTTTCTTGCATGAGAATGATTCTCAAGTTTCGATACCAATCCATGAAGTTGTTAAGGTTGAGACGATCTTTTTCAAGGATGTTTCTTAGTGATAGGTTACGGACGGTTTGGGTAATTGTGTTTGCATTGTTAGCGGCCATCTACAAAATTTTAACAAAGTTCAATTTTTTAGTATTTTCGATATTATTAAATTTTAATTATTAATACCTTTTATGTCTCATAGACAATTAATAATTAAAATCTAGAATCCAACGTTACATTTAAATATTGGTTAGGTGACCATTATCCCACTATTTAAATTAACAAGGTAGTCAACGTTTGTCAATTGCAACCCTTTGCAATATCTAGCCATATGGGATCGGTTAAACATCTTAATGCTTAGTTGGCATGTTTAATCCCATCAACACCTTTGTACGCCATGCTTCGGTGACCCTAAGCACATGGTTTCCAAATCAAATCGTCATACTTACACACACATGTAAGTTTACACATACAAGTGGTTAGGTGACCTTTATCCAACAAATATTGTAAGCCTACCTCCAATTCACAAGTTCCTTCAAATGTGGTTAGGTGACATTTATCCCACAAATAATTTCCAAGTGATTCGAGTGTTGTATAAAAGGATGGTGTTTGACTTGTTTTTAAAAGAGATTTTATGTTTTCAAAATTCTAGTTTTAGAAAACTTTATGTACCATACATTTGCATGCATTCAAATTCATAGTACCTTAGTGAAAACCAATTTTCAAGGTTCTTTTAATAAAACCCATTTTATTATAAAATCATTAATTTTTAATTAAACCCTTTTATTAACTACTTTAATGATTTTTTAAGAACCAATTTTAAGCTTGTTATGGATTATAAGTTGTTAAGCATGCATATCCAAATATAATCTAAACAACCATAAATAAATAACCATACAAGCATAACAAACAAAATAGGTGCATAACCATAGCCAACTATTTTTTACAACACTTGTTAGCCGAAACAAGTGTGCCAACAGATCCTTCCTAAAGGGTGAATATTGACATAAAAATGTGTCGTTGAACTCCCACTTGAACCCGCATCCAAATGCTTCAAGTATTCCTTTTGTGTTGCGATTTCTTCACTTTCTTTGGGCTTCAAAAATGTGTTTTGATTATTGGGCTAAAATTCCGTTAAGAACCATGAGGTTCTTTAGGCCCAAAATTGGCCAAAATCAAAAACGCATTTTGTGTGCATCTTCTTTTACAATGAAGTATCCTAATACATTTTCTAGTAAAATAAAATGCACATAATCTATTTATTTACATACCAAATGAAAATAAATAAATTACAACTTTACAAATGGAAGAACAAAGATAATTAATTATTACAACCCATTGAAATAGTTAAATAAATCACAACACAATCATTCAACATATTTAAACACAAGGTCATGGCTAGGTTATGAACACCAAAAATATATATCCACATATATATTTAAATTCAAGAGCAAAAAAATGGTTTCCTTTTATAACCCAATTTTCGGCAAGGGAAAAACTGAAAAGATGGGTTTTTGTCCAAACAAACAAATCATCCAAATGATATAATTTTTCAAGATACTTTTATGCATGTATAATAAACATCTTGAAAAACAAAAGGAAAACCATGATTAAAATTTTCGGCCATAGGGTTTCAACAAACCCAAAATCCCGAAATTTTTAAATTCATTGAAGTATGCATTCATATAAGCGACTCTGATACCACTATTGGGTTTTTGAACATGTTTATCAAAGTTATTTTATCCATATAAAATAAAAATGCAGCGGAATAATTAATTAAAACATGTTACTTATATTGATACAAAACTCATTTTGTATGTAAAAACCAAAACCCGGATCCATATATGAACATGCATGCTATCAAAACACAACCATAGGGTGTTATAAGAATACTACCTTCCAAATAGTAAGAGATATGAAGAAGATGATGTTGTTGAATGGAAATCTTCAAAGTAGAAGACCTCAAGCTTGTATACCCCAAGCTTTCCAACAAACACCACAAGGTTGCTAGGATTTCTACACTTATGAAGTCACTTGAAACACCCTCTTGACAACCACTCTTTGGCTGAAAAATTGAGAGCCCTTTTAGAGTTCTTGCACTTGAATTATATTATCAAATCTCCATATATCTTCTTCAAGATCTTATCTGGGATTATGGAAGATTACATGAGATATGTAAGAAGATTGCATGGCATTTCATTTGTGAAGACCACCTTGGGAAGACCCCAAAGTGGACGGCCATATGGCCTTGTTTTTGTCACCCAACATTTCAATTTTTATAAAATAAGTCTTATGTTTATTTTATAACCTTTTTATAAAATTATAACATTACATGTTATAAGACTTATGCAACAAATCACAATTATTTATAATGTTACTTAACCCATTAAATAACAATATAAAAATATTCTCTCAAAATAAATTATCCATATAATTAATTAGTTTCTCAAGCGCAATTATTTAGAAAACCAATTTCTAAATATTCTAAGTGTTAATATTTATTTGTTTGATCATATCATAAATAAATATCATAGGTGTTTGTCTAGCTTGTTATTGGGTATGACCCGACTTAGATCATAACATACTAGCCACATCAATTTAATATGTGTCTTGGACATACCGATTCCAACAAGATTTTGAAAACTTTGAAGGCATAAAGATCAAAAATAAATCATCTAAGGATAGATGATTTCTTGTGAAGTTTTGGAAAAATTTTGACTTTCAAAATATATGATATGCTTTGTTTTTGGTAATCTCCTAAGGATAGGTGATGGTAATATTTTAAGAATCTAAACACAAGTAAACTTGCGTTGGGATCCTAGGAAGGTTATAGTCTAGGTCAAAGCATTACTAATAACCTAATTCCCTATAACAAGTGCTCTGATACCAACCTGTAACACCCCAAATCGCGTAAAGCAACACGCGGCGGAATCACTTGGGGAGTCACGTTAACAGATTGTTTCATCAACACATGGTAATTAAAGTTATGATTCTTGAATGATTACGAGTTACATTTCTTTGGAATTACAACAAACTATACAAACATTTTAATTGCAATTCTTGTTTTAAGGCACTAAGGTCCGCGTCCGTTCCTACGTGAATTATGCACCAACAATCTTCATGTAACTAATCCTGAAACATATGTGAAAACGAGGTCAGCATAAAAATTCCGGCGAATACATAGTTTTCGTGAAATGTCAAATTCATGACTTCATATCTATATTGCAATACCTTGTCCAACTTCAAGAGTCGACGAGTGTAAATCTTGAAATCATAAAGTGTTTGATATGCAATATAATATATCAACTTTAAAAGTTGATATAAGTAAAACAAAATCTTGTAGCCATGAATCTTAACTAAAATCATTTGTTTTGTAAACTCGAGTGCTAAATCATCTTGTAAGAAACCTCGTATGGTTTATATCTTTAATCTAAAATCGTTGTGTGACATTGTTTGAAAACATTTGTTCGTCGTTCATCGTCCCTCGAAATAAACCATTTGTTATAAACAAATTGTTCATCGTTCCTTGTTGTAAACCAATTGTTCATCGTTCATCGTTCATTGTTCATCGTTCATTGTTCATCGTTCATCGTTCCTTGTTATAAACCAATCATTCCTTGTTATAATTGTGAAAACTTTTCGTCGTTCTTTAATGAATACATTCAAACCTTTGTTGACTCGACTATACCCCAAGGGTATCTTAAATAGATCCTAAAAGATCTCTTTAATCAGACTAGCAAATCAACGAATGATTTGTTAGTCAAAACAGTTTCTGTCGTTCACCAAACTACCCACCAATTCCAGTGAATAGCCTAGTAACGGGATTGTCAATCCTATGGTACCATAACTTACTACTGGGCGGCATAATAATGTTAATGAATGTCATTCGTATCTTGGATAACGCACCAACAAGTTGTATCGCATTATTGAAACCATATTGTTATATAAACCATAGTATTTGTACTTTGAAAACTTGAAAAGAATTAGCACATATGAATCACCCCAAAACATTTGTAAACATAAAGAGGGTAGCGATGTACTCGCCTGGGATTTGTGAATAAGCCTTGTACAAGTGTATGAGCAACGTCCGAAGATCAAGGAATCAAGTGTGTGTCCTAATGGATCGGATAACAAGTAAATATTGGAACTTGAAAACAGAGGATTTGGATAGAATGGCACCTTATAAACCTAATGAGTATTGGGACTCATATGACATGGTTTAATAAGTTATCATTCTGAGTTGGAAAGATTTTTATGTGCTTTTGACCCGTTAAGGAGTTTAAGCCACTTTAACGTGTCATTTGCATAACTACGCATTTGGATGGTTAGATATGTGTTATGATAAGTCTTTAATGCTTAAACATGTTTGAAAATGTTATTTGATCAGAATACATCTCAAATTTTATGTTACATAAGCTCAAAGTTGATTTATTCGCGAAAAGGGCATTTTGGTCATTATTGAGGATTATAACAACTAGTTATCATAACACTATCCAAACAACATGACCATAAGGTATAACCTCAGAGGGTTATTCTCTTTATATTTATGGTCACAAATTTATATTTGGTCGGATCCAAAGATCAACCAAATGGGTCAGATTAGAAAGTCAAAGCGGTGGTCAAACCTTCAACTTTCGACTCTAAACAAGCACTAAAATAAGAGTGATGATTTAGACATGTTTTGACATGTCTAAATAAGTTTATAAAAGAGTTTTGGCATCAAAACAAACTGTTTTGTCTCCTGGAATTAGATCCGTTGCAAAATGCAGAAAAATCGCATTTTTACCGAAACTTTGACTTGCCAAAATGAATAGAAATGGTGATAATCAGTAGGCATGATTTTTAGGATCATAACCACCTTGATTATCATCATTTTGCAAGATTCAATTGAGCCATAACTTGATCAATTCATGATCAAACTAAAAGTCAAATATAAGTCAAACTGTTTAATTTTTAGTCAAATTAAGCTATAGAAATTGAACATGGCATGAAGGATCACTTACAAACACAAGGGAAAAGATCAAAGACACCAGTGGAAGCTCCACAATGAGTGAAAATTCGGATTTATGGCAGGTTGAAGCCAGAAGGTGGTTAAAGAGTTCAAAATTTACATGATCATTGGTATTTATAATGATCCAAAGTCCACCAAATGAAGACAAGTGTTAGGCCAATGCTCTAGGATGATAACAAGTGTTATTGGTGTTAGATGCAGGTTAAGTGTGGCAAAATGCAAGATAGGTGTCATAATTTGCGTATTGGTGGCAAAGGAATGAGCTGGGAAGCTGCCAGCTAATGTTTCTGTGAAAACAGGGGTGTTCCGCTACGCGACGAGTAACCCCATGGAGCTACGCGCTACACCTAGCCCCCATACTCAGTTCTGAAGTTTCAAAAATGGTAGAACATGTCCCTACACGTGTTTTCGACGTGTTTTGGAATTTCTAACACTCGTTAACCCAATATTTAAGTTCCATAAGGACGTTAAAGTATAGGAAACTTGAAATATGTCCAAAAATGTTCCAGAGGTCGGTTCGTTTGGTCGTACGGATGCAGTTTTTGGTTAATTACGATGAAAAGCGTAACAAATGCGCAAATGACCATACACACGTAACGAATGTTATTTTTGCATTCCAATCACTAAAATACCATATTTTAATGATTACAAAAATTTTTGGATGCCCGTGTATGTTCCGGATGGTGTTATACGCAAAAATGCATAGTTTCGCAGAATTTGCAAAACAGCCACTGAAGTTACAAAAGTGTGTTTTTACCATACTGAAGCCCTCAAAACTTATTTCTAAGCTATGTAAAGGGTATTTATGGTATGTTAATTTTGTGACCTTGTTCCGGAGCATACGTCGCTGCGTGAATCAGCAGACTTTCACAGTTTGTCGTAAATAGTCCCTGTGATCGAATAAACTTGTTTTTGACATACGAAACCCTTCAAAACTTATTTCTAAGTTATGCAAAGGTTATTTAAGGTATGTTTAGCTTACGTAACTATCCCAGAACATACGTCGTATTAAATTGTTTTCGTTTTGCGTAATAGCTTATGTATAACCTCAAGAAAAGCCTAGAGGAGTTGAAATTGTACATGGACTAAAATGTATAAATGTCACATGTAATTACACAATTCTCAGGAATGAAACACAAGATTTCATTAGAGTCGGAATTGTTCGGTATTGTGTGATGCTTGAAAAGGCTCAAATGTCACAAACACTTCCATCCCATATACTACGCTAGCAAAACTCTTAATGACGCTCAAGAAAATTACACAACCACTAAAAAAGAGTTACTAGCTGTAGTGTTTGCATTTGATAAATTATGTTCCTATCTTATGCTCTCCAAAACTATAGTCTACAAAGGCCATGCTGCCATCTAATACCTTTTCAAAAAACAAGATGCGTAAGCACATCTCATCAGATGGATTCTTTTCCTTCAAAATTTGACATAGAAATAAAAGACAAAAGAGCAGCAGAAAACACTACTGCTGATCACTTGTCTCGGCTAGAAGACCCTGCTCTGGATGAAACTCGAGAAGAACTCATCAATAAAAAATTCCCCACGTAATCCTTAGAAATGGTAGAATACAAAGAAGAACCGTGGTATGCAGATTATGCTAACTACTTAGCTAGTGGCACTATCGTCAAAGGGTTGTTATTTCATCAGCGAAATAAATTCCTCGCTGATGTAAAACACTATTTTTGGGAAGACCCATATCTTTTTCTAAATATGTGTAGACCAACTCATTTGACGATGCATCCATGGTCGTGAAGCAAGACAAATTCTTCGCCATTGTCACGAAGGATCATGTGGAGGACTTCATAGGATAGCCAGCACCGCACAAAAGGTGTATGATGGAGGATTTTATTAGCCCACAATACACAAAGATGCTTATGTATTGGTCAAAACATGTGATGCATGCCAACGGACAGGCAACATCTCAAGAAGAAACGAAATGCCACAAAAAAACATTCTTATTTGTGAAATCATTGACATTTATGGGACCATTCCCACCATCGAGAGGAAACAACTATATCTTAGTGGTTGTCGCCTATGTTTCTAAATGGGTCGAGGACGAGCTCTTCCCACCAATGTGGAAGAGTAGTAGTAAAATTCCTGAAAAAAGCTATTCTCATGTTTTGGGACTCCAAAAGCCCTAGTCAGTGATAAAGGAACCCAATTTTGCTATCTACAAATGCAAAAAAAACTCTAACACGATATGGGGTTTATCACGGTCTCTCGATCGCTTATCATCCTCAAACCAATAGACAAGCCAAAGTAACAAATCGAGGTTTAAAAAGAATCATAGAAAAAACTATGGGTGAAAATCGAAAAGAATGGGCAGACAAATTAGACGATGCTTTATGGGCATTCCGAACAACTTATAAAACACCAATAGGTACCACACCATATAAGCTAGTCTATGGAAAAAATTGTCACCTACCCCGGTAGAAATTGAACTCAGAGCATATTGGGCACTAAAAAATGTAAACTTAGACCAAGAAATTTCAGGAAAATATCGCCTACACCAGTTAAATGAGTTTGATGAATTGAGAATTCAAGCATATTCTAACTCAAAAATCTATAAGGAACGCCAACAAGAATACATGATAAATGTATAAGCGAACCTAAGGAATTCAGTGAAGGAGATCAAGTACTCCTCTTTGACTCTAGGCTACGTCTTTTTCCTGGAAAACTTGAGTCTCGATGGTCCGGACCTTATACCATCACCAATGTCTACTCTCACGATGTAATAGATATTAAGCCTCCAAACAGAGAACCATTTAAAGTAAATGGACAAAGGCTTAAATTCTATAAAGGATTCATGAAGAAACAGAAATAACCTTACAAGAGATAGATAAGTAACGAGAGGATAATAACAACCTGTATACATTTTTATTTGCTTTGTCTTAATAATCCATTTGGCAGGTTTGTCGTGAACGGATCATACCAAAATATCCTCATGCCAGGTAAAACAAGTCGAGAAATCAAGTGACAGAGAAACGATCAAATAAAAAATGGGAAGACATGGGGTCGTACCTCTTATGCACGGGGCCGTGTCAAACCTGCAGAAAGGATAAAATCCTTTTCTCAGCAGTTTCATTTTCATAACCAACACGGATCATTTCTTTGAACTGCCAGTTCCTCGCGCTCTCCTGCAGCTTTCTACGATTTCTTCGCACCAAACTCCCGCAAGGTATGTTCCTAACATCTGGATTAGTTCGATTTATGTTTTGCATGTTGAATAACAAAATATTTGGAGAAAGATCTAGGGTTCTTGAACTTGACCCGTGTCGATCTGAAATTTTTGTTAGATCTTGTTAGAGTGGATAGTAGAAGTATTTTGAAGAGTAAATCATCAAACCATTGTGGAAAAATCAGAAATTTTTAACCAATTTTAGTAAACCCTTTTTTCTTTACCGAGAAAACTAAAATTTGAAGGGTGAAACGTGTTGGTAACTTGAAATTGACACTTCGGGTTTATTTTTGGGGGTATACCGCACATAGGGGGCCAACAATTTTGAACTTTTCGAAGCCGGCTCGAAAAAGTTGATTTTTTGCAAAATAGTAAGTCTACACGCGGTCGTGCCCCTTGCAAAACCTACAGCATGGCGTCCTGCCTCTAAGGCACGAGGCCATGTGTAGATCCATGTTTCTCAATTTTCCCAGTTTTTACCGCACTTAACTGTTTAAATGTTCATTCTTTACAGGAAAATGGCCGCCCATAAATGGCTTAAGTTCAAATCAGAAAATGCGCATTGCGAGGCCCGAATGGATATACTCCAGGCACACAACGAAGAGCCGCCAAGACAAGTTTGCTACGACACCTTGGATACCATGGGGAAAAGGAAATGCTATGGCAGTCTAGTGAAGAGACCCCTTCGCGTCTTTCTTGAGCACATACACCCTCAAGAAAGATATCGATGATATGTTTTATAATGAAGCGGTTACATTCAGATGTGGTGGTACTTGGTATAGTATTTATGCGGCTCAATTTGGTGTAGATTTGGGGATCTACCCAAAGAGGAGGTTGGCGATCCCTTCTTCAAGGATAATATTTTTGAATTGTCCGACAACACAAGAAAACACACTTTTGGCAAAAATAGGAGATGGGATATACAACCCGAGTCACAATAAGGGTACCAAAATACAGTACCCGCTCATTCACTACATACATTGGGTCCTAAGCGGTACACTAGGTCAGAGGAAAGATAGCGGGGGCGTTGTTAATCTTCTGGAGCTCACTTTCCTATACTGTATCCTGAACCAACAGCCCCTCAACGTCACCTACATGTTGTTGAAGAACATGGCCTCAAATGCCAAAGCCACACATCTAACACCTATCTCCTTTGGTAGCTGGATCACCTAGGTTAACAAGACGTACGCACAATGCACCCCACGAAGCTTCACAAAAAGGGTTGGCGTCACCCGGGCCAACATCAGCCTATACCGCAGCTTGAACCTTATTGCTGGCTGCAACAACAGGCTATTGCGCTTCAAAGATAACAAAGGAAAAGTTTGCAGCCTCAATGATCCAGAGCCCTCTCAATTGAAGACGACCCCAACTGTCTTCCATATTACTCCTATGGTTTCACTCAGGTATTTTCTTCCCAAGGGGGAGCGACTTTCCTAACATGCATAACTTGTATAATCTCACGCAGGAAACACTTCAAGTCTCCCAAAACACCTTCACCATGGGGCAAAGCACCAACACTTGAGTTGGTGGTATGGAGAGGAGAATGGCCACTATGCGATCCGACATCACCTACATTCGGGAGCATATGGCGTACCAGAATGATGGGGAGGAGGGTGAGGACATGAACTCAGATAAGGTAATGGTGGCAAAGGAGGTGGAAAGGTAGCGACATGACAGGTTAACTCTTTCCTCACTTTAAACGATGATGATGATTACGGGTTGTGACCCGTTAATTTATCCTTCAAACAATTTACTTTTCTACACTTTACTTTTATGTTTGTGTGATGGATGTCAAACTTAAAAGTTCGTAATTAACATTTTTACTTTTCTTGTTAGATTTTTGTTGTTGTGGTGTGAATAAGCTTATAGGCACCTTGGGATGCTTGGATCCACCAAGCATAGTCACGCCAGACCAAAAAAAGGAAGCCTGACACCTTAACCACCTTTTTCTCAAATGAACAGTAGCTTTACACAGGGCCGTGTCCCATAGACATGCCCTCACGCCTCTTCTTCGCTGAAATAATTTACTACTGGACTTGCCACACAGGGTCATGCTTCTTAGACACGCCCCCGTGTCCACCTTCTGTATGTTTTTGCTAACAACATGTTACTGGCATTTTACACGGGGCTGTGTTCCAAGACATGCCCCCGTGTCCAGTAACTGATTTTTGAAAAAAAAAACTTGTTTAAAACCCACATTTACACATTTAATTAAATTTAACCCATTTTAGACACATTGAGAACAATGTGTAATTTAAGTGTGGGTAGGAACTTGAATTTATTTGTCCTATAATAAGCCTTACACAATACACTACTTGGAACCACTAAAACACCCCAAATCATTTTCAAATTTTTTTTTATCATGTTTTTAGCTTAAGTTAGAAAACCAAGTTCTAAAAGTTCAAGTTTTTTATGAATTTACAACCGATAGCGCCGTGATAAGAAGATACATATAAGAAAAATCTATAAAAAGGCATGACAATCTTTTTAAAATTTGATTGTATATATATTTTCACACTTTTATCCTTTTCCACAAATTGTGAGTTTGGAGCCTTTACCGAGCATTCAATATGTTTACTAAAAACTCACTTTTTTATTTCTTGTGTGAATAGCCCGTATGGTTCTTACGAATTAGAAATTGACAAAACAATACATTTCTGGTCCTTATCAACTAATCCAAGTAAATAAATAATTGAGGCATTAGACTATAAACCATTTTTCTTTTTTTATTTTCCCCACCAATAACAAAATTAGTTAACCCTTTCGAGCCTAAAGCTTTGGCTTCAAAACACCGTAAAATACAATTTTGCATAAATCACCCATCACCTACATCTTTTTTTTTTATTTTTACACCCATTTATTTTAGTAAAATCCGGTTATTTTGAAATACACAAAAATATGTGACTTAGTAATCTTGTGAATATTATTCTATCAAAAATTAAAATAATAATAAATAAATAAATAGTTTCTTGAAATAATTAAGCAAATTCATTACTTATAAACCTTTAGCCACTTTCCAAATAATAACTACCCTGCCCGTAACCAAAAGAAAACGATATTATACACCTTTAGCCACCTATCAAATAAAACTACCCTACCCCTAACCAAAAGCCTACCCTTTAAAGTCCTCTTGATATTTACAAAGATTATGTTCAAAATGAGGGGGTATGATTACTTGCAAGCATATGGTAGGAGTAAGTTTCATACCGGGACCAAGAGTTTCACTTATACATCTTCGGCCGAGTGTTGAGCTGTCACACCCCAACCGATGGTGGCAACATCGGGATGCGGCACTAAGCGACGAGATTGCTCCAGAGATTTCACAACGACTAAGTTGCGACAATATAAATTAATTTAATTTCATGGCAGACTAATACTAACCATGTAAAATTGTTCAAATATGAAATACATATGTTAGATAATAGTCTAGGCATGTATCTAGGATATCCTAATCTTGATCTGAGATAACCTGCGTTTAACCTGAAACATACGTTAAAATAATGTAAATACAAAAATGTATTCGCGAGCATACAGGTTTTGATATAATAGCATGGTAGATAAAAGTGTTGCGAATTTCCCCATACATAAACATGATACAGCACAACATATAAACTAATTTCAACAATTCCACATGCTAAGTCCCGTGTAGCAGCGAAGGAGAGGTGTGAAGCCCTTAACTAGACACCGTCGGGTGCGAGCCACACTATAGTACCATACTAGCTAAGGTGGAAGTTAACAAGTAAAAGTCCTAACATATATGTATCAAGCATCACGTGTAAATATGTATAATAGATATTCGAGTGTGATAAATCAGTTTAGTACGTGTAGTGTGTTTTGTTATGAACGTATGTTACACCCAAAAAGTGCGTTAAAGTAAAATGGGGTCAAGTATACTCACAGTGAGTGCTTAAACAGCAAGTCACGAGCAAGATGGAGTGAGGAGAGCGTCGGGTCAACCTGCACGTAGAAACAAAAGTGCATTAGTCTCCCAGAGTGAAGAATAGTTGAACGGAGAGTGGTGCGGGACAAACAAATGGGTCACACAAGGCTTCACTCCCAAAATGAATCACCCTCGTGCGAGTCATCACTCGTACGAGTGATGGCTCGTACGAGGCATCACCATCGTGCGAGTCACCATTCGAACGAGCGACTGCTCGTGCGAGTGACCTGTTTTCGAGTCCAAAATCGAGTGTTTTATCATCGTTTCTTCAGGAAATCGAGTGTTCATTCCTCCAACCTTAGGCCACTGACCGAACCTTGAGCCGGAGAGGTCTTTAGAGCGAGCTAGTATCTCGTATAAACTCGGACTGGGTCGTACGAACCCATAATGATTCGTGCGAGCCAGCCTAGTTTGCACAAGTGAGTGTTCTTGCGTCTTCGTGCAACCAGAACTGAGTTTTTGCTTGAAATGGATTTCATACGAGTGAGATTTTGTGCGAGTGAGGGTTTCGTGCGTGTGAGGTTTCGTTCGAGTGGGGTTTCATGCGAGTGAGGTTTCGTGCGAATGGTGACTCGTACAAGTGAGTCTGGTTTGGGTGTTGGTTGTTTTCATTTGGTGACTTCGTTCGTATTAGTTAGTTTAAGTACGTTAAGTCATTTAGCAATGCATTAGGCATTGTGTCGCGTAATAATGCGTTAAGCCGAGTTTAGCGATTGAGCGAGCGAGCCAAGGAGCGTTGCGTGGAGCGTTTTAAGTATTAAACGTTTAAGCGAGATAAAACACGTTTTAGTTCCAGATTTTTGTGGGTGTCGCGTTGATGTGAAAGCGAGCGAGTAGTCTTGGGAACATCGCGTGATTATCTTAGTATAAGCAAGGCGTTGTAAGTGAAAGTGTCAAGAAGTTCGATGTATCGTGTTTAATTAAGAGATGTAGTGTGAAAATATGCGATGTAGCCTAGTAAGTGATATAGTTCACATTATGATCTGAATCTCGGACGCTAGGCGTAACGAGTCTTTCTTTGTATACTTTTAGGAATAATGTTCGAAAAAGTGTGTTTCTTTACTTATAATTTTCAGTATTAAAAGGAACAAATTAACGGCAAAAACTAGCATAAATACAAAAGAAGGAAAGTTGATACATCATACCAACCATCCAAACTTCACCCCAAGACCAAAAACAACAATTCAAAAAACAAGCACGGGGTCGTGCCACCAACGCATGGGGTCGTGCCCCACTCAAGATTCAAGAAAGAAAGAGACAAACTGAAGAAGACTAGAGATACGAGGCCATGTCCCATGGACACGGGCTGTGGTCAACTCCCAGATATGCAAATCTTGGATAGTACAGCAAGTACAATGGCCATGGGGTCGTGCAAGCATACGGGCTTGACAGCTCGTTAAATGAAGACAGAGAAGATGGGGGCATAGGGCCATGTAAATTGTTTGTTTCCAATTTTAAATAGGGGTGCTTGGTTCAATTGCAAGCTATCCCTTGGCAAACCACTTCTCCCACCTCTGCCATCCTTTGGCAGCCTCTTCTCACCACTCCAACACCATCATCCACCACAACCATTAGAGTTTAGAGTGTGTAGTAGTCTCGAGATCCAAGATCGATCGTAAGAGCTTTTGTCAAACTGTGGTCATGCTTGGTTAATCTCTTACATCACTTGGTGAAAACAAAATCATTTATGGATCACTTTTGATTTTCATGTTTTGATTAACTTTTTAATTAGGTTTGTATTAATGACTTTAATATCTAGTTTTTTAATCTTGAAAGTGAACTTTATTCTATCATCTCTTCATGTTTTGTTGATTTACTCATTCGTGTCTTTACGGTCTATCTAAAGCGCGTTAACTTCCTGGAAGGGGGTTCAAAGGGTAGTTTGGATAAAGTTCTTGGCTCGTTCAGTGTATAGATCCTGCGAGGACTTGATTCAAACTTATTTGGACTTCCTTTGAGGCAGAATCCTTATAAACAAATTACTATTAAAACTTTAAACCATCCTCACGGGACTGTATCCCTACTGATTCAGACCAATATGGCCGAGGGTAGCGTGCCTCCGAAAGAGGGACATGCCACATTTTGCATTAATAACTTACTTATATATTTCAATATTCCGGCCCTGTGGGATTGTATCCTTGCTGACACAGACCAATATGGCCGAGGGTAGCGTTGCCTCCAAAAGAGGGACATGCCACTATAACTAAGATAATCTCTTAAAAAACCCAAAGTGCGGAAATCATCAAAGGATACATAAAGATAAGTCGGAACCAAGTGATTCTCTCTTGTCTATTTGTTTTTTTATCTTTTTAGTTTCCTTCTTTATATTACCTTTTATAAACCCTTTCTCAAAATTTGGTTAGACTAGACGTTGATGATATTCCGGTATTAAAGCTCTTGTATCATTGGACGACCTTGGTATCTTACCATCACTGTACTACGCCAACGATGGGTGCACTTGCCCTAGCGTGTTGTAGAGAGTGTTAGTGTTATATCGTGTTTAATAATTTTAAAACTTGATAAAACAACGAAAAGTGCTTAAAAATATAGTAAAAATCATACACCCTCACCACATGTCAAAAAGACAAAACACATTTCCAGCAATTCGGCTCTTTCTTAAACTCCGGCTCCTTTGATCAGCTGAAAGTTTGCAATTGCACCTACTCTATATCTCTCTCTACAAACACCTTCCAATTAAAAAGTTACCAAAATAGGTCCGACCGCCGTCACCAGCTAACGGGCCAACCGGATAACCGTCGAATCCGGTCAGTTCAATAATAGAATGATTCAAAGATCATGACCGGAGTGTCAGTGGTACCTAATCCAGGTCATACCGGTCCGACCGGCCAGTCTAGTCGGGAAAACTTTGGTATCAATAATAAATTATTATTCATATTATTAAAACAATAACTAGTTGAATTTATATTCCGGTTCATTTAATAAATGTAACTTGTTTATTTAGAAGTAAAAAAAAACTCTAATCTATACAATATTATAAAGCAAAACGGACTTTGACCACTTGGCGGGCACTTAAGCTGCTTATTGCCACTGGCATTGCTTCACTTCAATTTTGTTTTCGTTTGAGTGGTAACACAAGAGACTTCGCATCCACTCTCTGTATTCTCGCTATGATCCATGATTTCCTTTTCTCTCACTTTCCATAAACATGAGTAGGTTTCCTTTTGAATATGCAAGAGAATGAGAACATCTGTTGATTTCATCTTCATCGATTTCATCTTGATTATGGCTTCCCTTAATCACTTGGTGTTTCACTTAATCAGTTCAATACAAACCCTAGAACTCTTCTTCATTGATTGGCGTTTTGTTAATCGTTGCTTTGTGCAAACCCTATATCTAGTGACGCTTTCTTGGTGATGTAGGACTGATCCTTGATGCTAATAGAGACACAAGTTCACCCCTGGGAGACATAAGTTCGCCCGAACTTGCCTATGCAAGTTCGGCCGAACATGCCTTTACATGAACTTCATGGGCGAACTTGGCTAATACAAACATAAATACTTCGTATACCTAGCCTATTCAGTTTTATACTATACAGACTCGATATAAGACTAAGACATAGACATTATGCACCAACAGACTCCCCCTTGGATATCGTCTTCGTCTTGTATCAGCCTTCAAAACTCTGTCTTCATAAACGTTAACGTACACGACCGAAGAAGTTCTTAAACGGCTTACATCGTCGTTCTTGCTTTGGATCAAGCGTTTGATCAGTTGGCGGTGGTCTTTTAAAGTTAGTCATTCTAGCGAACTTTGCCTTACCGCTTTTTCCATTCTTTCTTTAATCCTCATTTCTGGTTTCTTCTTTTAGAAACTCAACTCTCTCCAGATCTCTCCACTTTGTTTGCCACATTTTTTCAGAATTTACTTCACGTGCATAACAAACGTTCAAAACCTTTTGAAACTGCATAGCTTGTACCTTTTCATGTTCTTCAAAAACAATCTTATTGTAGAACAAGGTTTTGATATCTTCTTTCGAGCAATGCACAAGACACATAGGATCTAGAATCCTTATCGTCCTCCATAAACCTCTCATTCCCTGATAACCCATCACTTCAACTCGTTCCTTAGCAATATCCAGATGATCTTCAAATTTTAACACGATCACCGCTTCACAAGTAGTTGGATCTATCTGCCACCACTTGAATAAAGGATAGATGTTCTGTTCGATCGGCATAAGTGCCATATTCCTCAAGGCTCTAGTATGTTTCATAATTAACGTTATGTCCTTTTCCCTTGTAACCTTATTGAACTTAACCCTTCGTACTGGAATAAACGGCTTCCAGTAATTCCAACCTTTAACAGCTTCGTACTTAATCATCTTCCACAACAACTGATCTATCGTCTTCATATGATAAGTAACATTCACTATTTGTACTAACTCTTCCATATACCAGTACGGCAATGTTTTGAAATCAGCAAGATATTTGAAGTATTGCACTCCAAATTCCCTTCTCTTTAAACCATCCCCAACTCAGTATATCTCCCAAAGAAACATCTTTATCTCTGGTGAAGAATGCTATTGGACGTTGAAACTTACGTTCACGTGGCATCCCCCTGAACCAGGATTTTTTCGCTTCAGCTATCTCTTCTTTGGTCATCGGCTTAGCAATCTTTCCTTCTCCTAACGCTTCAGCAATCTTATCTTTAATCATATCTGCATCAAGTTGTTTGTACATCTCTTCAAACGTAGGAAAACTTTCTAAATTTTGAACGACGTACTTAGCTTTATGATCTGATTCATCATTTGAGGACCAATCTTCAACTATCACTCGATTGTACTCATCAGCTTCAAACCTTCTCTCATACTGATACTCTTTTGGTTCAAATGTGTTAACATTCTTAACTTCCTCAAAATCAACCTCTAACTTCTCAACTTCAACTTCAACTAGTCTCGCCAAATCTTCTTTCGAGTAATTATGTACAAACTCCACTTCTTCCACATTGTGTTCCAATATTAGCATTAAAGGCTTTGTAGGTACTGCAGTCATACGCTTCACAGAACGATCAATATCTGGCAAATCAATATCATCTGAAGGCCCTGTCTTCCCTGACTCCCCCTGACTTTTATCTTCTATCCTATTCGACTCATAGTTCATAAGATCAGAAAAATCAAACTCATCAAATACATTGGTTCAGTGATCTTTAAACCTGTACCTCCCTGATCAAAATCATCACCACCTTGAATGTAATCATCGTCATCATCACTAACATTCCAATCCTTGTAACCTTCTTCCTCTTCATCCTCTTTATTATCTTTTTCAGCTTCTTCATTGCCTTTTTCTTCAGAAACAATAATAGGATTAGAAGGCTTGACAGATTCGTCAACCTTAATTTAAGACTCAGAAGCTTTTGAAACATCTTCAGTTGGTATCTCTGGAACATCAGAAGACCTCTCAGCAGTCTCAGAAGATTTAGGGGCTTCACCCTCAACATGCTTTCCTTTACCACTTTCAGCTAATTCTTTCTCAGCACGCTCTTTTGCTTCCTAACGATCCAGACGATCGTATTCAACAATGAAATCAATGTTCAGATTGTTTGATAACACTTTCTGCAATATGTTGAATCTTCTATCGTCCAGTGCTTGAATTGTTTTTAATTCTGCAATCTTTGTCTTCAATTTCTCATTAGCATCCTGCAGACTTTCTATCAATGCCTTGAAGTACTCTCGCTCATTTTCCATCACCTTTACTTTATCATCACGCAACTATTTTTCGACCTTGCTTTGATTCACCTTCTTAACAAGCTCAGCCTTTTCAACCTCATTCTGTGCAACTTTCTCTTCTAATTCCTTCACGCGCTTCTCTAGCATCTCAAAATTAGATTCTGGAAAAACTCATCCAAGTCTTCAAGACTGATTGGACCGTGTGGCATATCACCAAACAGATTTCCCCTTGGTGTCTTTGGCGTTGAATCTTTAGGTGTTGCAGCTTTCGATGTTGACTTCTTAGGAGTAGAATTTTTAGGAACAGAAGTCGTCAGAGCAACAGGTGATTGGATGACAGGAACTTCAACAAAATCAGACACAGGAGGTTCTTGTGTAACTCCTGGTCTTTCAGTTTCAGCATGAATAATATCAAGAGGTTCTTGTGTACGAGGTTCTTGTGTGACTCCTTTCTCCTGAGCACCAGAAGGTTCTTGTGTGGCTTCTGTGCTTTTCAACTTGCTTTTGTACCTTTCACAGCCTTTTGAGCTTTCTTTGCTTTTCTCTTACTTTGGTCTGAGGTGACCCTATAGTCTTCTTTGAGATTTCGATTGCTGGAGACTTTGTACGCTTAGACTTTTTCTATGGTCCCTCCTCGTCAGATTCTTTTTCAGTGTTAGGATCAAAATCTGCATCCAACTTTCTTTCCTTTTCTGCTCTAATCTCTGCCTCAGTCTTTTCTGGCTTTTTGGCAGGAACTTCTTCATCAGATTCTTCATTCTCAGAAGTAGCAGAAATCACATCTTCTTGGGGTTGACTTTACAGTTTCCTGACTTTCAATTACAACTACAGCGCTTGAACCCGCAACTACATCAACATTTTCAGGTTCATCCTCGTCGACAAGCATAGTTTCGACTTTCTTCACAGCACGTTTCTTTTTAGGCTTATCAGCTTCTGTCTTTAAAAACCATTCGCTCCTTGCCTTTGGTTTGAATTCCTTAAACCATTCTTGCTCAGCTTTAAGATCTTTCTTGTCATCACTACCATCCTTTCTCCACTTCTTATCGGTGGCGATATGTAATTCGAATCTTTAATGACTCCGAATACCGGCTTGGCAACAGGAGCTGAAGCTTGTTTCTGGAACTTGATAAACTTCTTCACAGTCATTTCATCAAGATGAACTAAATACAGCACATCATTTGGATCTCGTGTAATGTTGGGATACTTCTCGTCAATCAATATCTGAACAAATCTCGGATATAGGCATAGCCTTGAATCTTCCATGTTCTTCGACATGTGAGTGAAAACTAACTTAGAAACATTGAACGTCTTTTTCAGATTAAGCGCCATTGCCATGCTAGCCAAATAGTCTTAAACATCATCAAATCCGGCTTTACGATGGCTGAATGTGTGAATTAGAGCATGCATCAAAAGCTTGTAGGGGTTTGGCACTTCCCCTTTCTTCAGCGTCGGTTTGTTCACGCTCCCCTTATAACCCATATGTAAGAAACAACAAGACACCATCTTCTCGTCTAAATGAATCGGATCGTCTTTATTATCTTTGAATTCCAGAACCCGTCGAATATCGTCTTTATTCACAGAAATTGGTTTAACTTCATTTCCAACTTGTACTGTTGAAGTGATTGTCTTATCGTCAGCACTAAGGCTTGCATTCATCCAAAAGTGAACGATGTGTGATCGATATGATACTGTGCGCTATGTAATAGTTCGGCGAATATGGCTTTCCTCGAGAAACATCAATATACTGACGTACTCCTTCAGTGACGGACAGATAGATTTGTCAAGCGTAATGCACATATTGTGAGTTTTGGAGAACTCAACAGAGATTACACGCGCTGGTACCTGTGCCTGAAAAAATGTCGCAAAACAATTAGCACGCTTTTCGAGAAATATTTCACAAAATTTTCTAACATTTATCAAGTTCGGGCGAACTTGATATATATGTTATAACAATCTGCTTTAACTAAGTTCACCCAAACATGTCTAAAACACATGTTCATTATATAAGTTCAGGCAAACTTATACATACAACAACAAATCAGACTTTCAAACCTAAGTTCGGTCGAATATGTTTGCACCAGTTTGATAAGTTCTTTTGATGCAAGTTCGGTCGAAGATGTTTAGGTTTCATTTATTCATATTTTTAGACAAGTCCGGTAGAACTTGACAACAAGTTTGGCCGAACTTGTCGTCTTCTCCAAAGACCAACTTGTTCAAAACAATTAAACAGCCGTTTCACTTCAATCAAACATGTTATACGGTCGATTTTATGTGTAGATTAAGGATCTACGTTCAAATTTTACCAACAGCTCCTAGATTTATCAGATATTAACTTTTCAGATCTATTTGGTTCGTTTAAGATCAATAAACGGTTCAAAGTTCAATATTATACCTCGACCATTGTAGATGGTGTGTAAATCACCAAAAACAACTAAATTTAGGCAGCGTAACGTTATGATTTTGTCAATTTTACTCAAGATCACTCAAAGCTCAAGTTCGCTCAAGAGAATCTGATAACAAGTAAATGAGTTCGGCCGAACTTACTCAGGTATTTATACCTAGGTAAGTTCGGGCGAACTTATAAGCCCATTAACATAACCCATCATAAGTTCGAGCGAATTTATTACTTAAAACAAACACAACCATTTTTATAGCATGTTCGGTCGAACTTGCTTGTTTGATAAACCTGATTTGTTTAGCAAGTTCGGCCGAACTTGCCAAACCACAATTTTTAACTTTTTCAAATTTTCATTTTTGACCCCTGAACTTTCCAACTTTTTATTAGTTATGAAAATCCACTCAATTGACCAAGTCCAAGTTAATGACCTTGGTTAACCGATTTGTCTGCCGAGTCCAAGTTAATGACCCTGGTTAGACCTGTTACAAACAAACTGTTGATATTTTCAAAACCAAAGTTTCAAATTAATGAACTTTTCGTCATTTTGACGTTTCAGGTTAACAAATTAGCTCCCAACCCGTTGTCAAAGAGATTCCCACCAGTTCTAGCATCTTACCAGACTTCGAAGACCCGTTCTCCAACATTGGTTTGCTGAAAACAAATGTAGAAATGAAATCTTTTTGTATTTTTTATGTTTATAATAAAACACACCGAAAATCTATTTGATTTTAATATGTAAAGGTGAAATACAGTGTAATAAGCAATGTAAACTATGTACAAACATATTTACAGACATATTTTTGTGAATTCGTGTCTAAGGATCATATCAGTTGATTGAGACATATCACAAGTACCATTGACGTTTAGGAGACTTTAAGTTTTAAACTTGTTAACCTATATTGTCGATATGTTTGTCCACTTAAGCTTTTCCACATTTTTCAACTGTTTCAAGATATGTTAAGGTAGAATTCATGAAACTTGACTTATCTATGGTTCCCACTTCTTGAATATACTCCCGTATCCAGATTCCCTAGATTTCATCTTACAGGTGAATATAGCGTAATTGATATCTGTATCTGGGTTGTGCAAGACTTTTAGAGCTCAGGTTAGTACTACCGTACAGATAAAGAGATGAAGGCTCGTCTTTAAGGTATGTTCCACTTAAGGAATCTTTTTAGCACTGCAAATGATTAGATCATTCGATTCTTTTCAATATTGCATGCAGTTTGGAGGTTTATAGCGAAAGTATTATAGAAGTTCTAGGCCATTGCTTCCGCAAAAACAGAAGAACTTGTATAATACCCCAGATATCAACTATCTATAAAGACCTCGTATATCAGAATCAGGCAATCTTTCAAACGAAATCTCGGAGTACTAAGTCCATATATCCAAGATGTGTTAATCCAAAAAATTAAGAAGTTGTAAAATTTAGTTTATATCTTGAAAACAGTTTACTGAACGTGTTAAGCCTATCGACACATCCACAGTAAGACTCGTTTATCACTTATTAAACTTTACAATTTTTTAGCATACTTTAATAGTCCACTAATGTACTATCATTTCCTTTTATGACACTGAACTCTTTTTGTCTTTTTCAATGTTTTTGTACATTTTGAATTTTTATATGTTTTTGGATTTTAAAATTTTCGAATGTTTTTGTATTGTCTCTAACATTTCTCCCCCTAAAATAAAAAACATCTTTTTGGATTTTAGTTTTTAACAAAATTCTAAACTAGAAAGATATTTACAAACCAATGTGGATCACGCGAACTCGTCGTCCGGTCCGTATTCAACCTCAGCGTCCGCACCTGTCAGCAAATTTTTCATACCGTTAATTCTCAGAAAGTATTTAAACCGTGACAAAGAAAATGGTTTGGTATAAAATCACCTTTTGTTCGTTGGTGTGGATTTTTTCTATTCGCACCAATTTCTTTTTGTAGCAATCACGAATGAAATGATAACGAATTTCAATGTGTTTTGTGCGTGAGTGATTAACCGGATTTTTAGTTATATCTATGGCTGCCTTGTTATCAACATACAGCGGAGTGTCTAGAAATTGCAGACCATAGTCTCTCATCTACTGTTGAATCAACAGAAACTGCGAACAGATGGAGGCCGAGATATACTCAGCTTCACAGGTAGAGAGAACGACCGTAGTCTGTTTCTTACACTGCCAGGTTACCATTCTTGTTTCGAAGAACTGACATCCCGCTGTAGTTGATTTTGAGTTCAACTTATCTATGCCAAAATAGGAATCAGCATAGCCTGTGAGGTCGAAATTGTCGTTCTTCGGGTACCACAAGCCGGTGCCTGGGCATCCTTTCAGATATCTGAAGATTCGCTTCACAATCTGCACGTGTAAGATCCTCGGGCTTGACTGATATCCGGCGCATAGGCAGGTTGGATACATAATATTTGGGCGCGATGCCGTCAGTTACATCAGCGATCCAATCATCGATCTGTATAACGTCCCGTCAACTTTGGCTCTAGTCTCGTCAACACAAATGCCGTGATTTAGAGCAAGAGGCGTAGATAAGGGCTTCAAGCTTTCCATTCCAAACTTCTTTAAGATGTCGTGAACATACTTAGTCTGATGAATGAAAATACCATCCGGAGGGTGATCTACTTGCAAACCAAGAAAGAACTTCTTTCGCCCATCGAGGACATTTCGAATTTCTTTTTCATGTTCCTCAAACTCCTTGCAGAGACGATCGTTTGTAGATCTAAAGATGATGTCGTCAACGTAGATTTGAACTATAATCAGATGACCATCAACTTCTCTGGTGAAAAGGGTACTATCCACAGTTCCTCTAATAAAGTCGTTTCCGATGAGATGTTGTGATAACGTGTCGTACCAAGCTCTCGGGGCTTGGTGTAGTCCATAAAGAGCTTTATCCAGTAGGTACGCTTTCTTCTTGTTAAGTGGATGGACAAACCCCGGTGGTTGTCCAACGAACACCTTCTCACGTAATTTGCCGTACAGAAAAGCCGATTTGACATCAAATTGATAGACCTTAAATATTTTCCATGATGGAAAGCTAGAAAAATTCGAATAGATTCCAAGCGAGCTACTGGTGCATAGATTTCCGTGTAGTCTATCCCTTCCTACTGATGAAATCCCTTGACAAAAAGCCTAGCTTTGTTACAAACAATAACCCCTCTATCATCACGTTTACACTTAAAGACCCATTTTGTATCAATTGCTTTCTGATTTTCCGGTAGGTCTTCAAGCTTCCACACACCCAACTTCTCAAACTGCAATAATTCTTCTTGCATTGCTGGTACCCAATTTTCATCGGCTAAAGCTTCATTAACTGTCTTTGGCTCAATCTGAGAAATGAAACATGAACAGAAGCAATAGTTCTGGGTTGTAGCAACGCGTGTGTAGAAACAACTGAGTGCTTTATTAATTTGCCCTCGAGTTCTAACACCAGTTTGAAGTTCTCCGATAATATTTGTTGACGGATGATAGGAATATGATCGCGGTAATTCTTCACTTGGAACATCTACTGAGTTTTGCTGATTCGTGATGTTGAGATCAACGACCAATTCAACGTTTGGAGAGCTTGACGAAGCTTCATTTCTGTTGTTCGGGAGTGCAGATTGATTAAGAAGACTTGTTATCTGCTCAACTTCTTCATCTGAAGAAGATGATTCCCCATCAGCATCAAATGTTGGTGCTTCATCTGAGTCAGATGTTTGATTCTGAGGCATACTGGGCTCCGTTGTTGTATTCACTGGTTTAGTAGAGGCATTTGTTGAAGGAGTAGCAGATTTTGTTAATGTTTCAAAAACATTTTCAGCCGGAACACCACTATTGCTTGAACTTGCGCCAGAAGAAGATGGATCCAACGTGGGTTGATTAACCACAATTGGTCGAACAATTTGTTCTTGATTCGCTGACTGGTGAAGGTAGTATAACGCTGCAACTTCTTCGTTAGTCGGTTCTTCGGGCAAGTCAAATGACTTCCAAAGGTCTTGATAGTTAAACAACCACGCGTCACCCTTCCTTTGAATAGGATCCGTGTAGTTGACACAATCCACGTGCTGTGCTTCAATAACCTTTCTCAATGAAGGAACATATACTCTTCTCAACAGACTCGCATATCCGACAAAGAAACCTTCAAGAGATTTAGCTCCGAATTTGCCATCTTGGTCTATTACGGTACATGGTGCATCGAATGGTTCTAAGAACTTCAAATTTGTCTTCCGTCGATTTATCATCTCAAAACATGTTTTCTTTGTTGGTTTGATAGTGAGAACCGTGTCTAGGGTGTAGTAAGCCGCAACAACCGCTTCACTCCAGAAGCTGATAAGAAGTTTAGAATCTGCAAGCATGGTTCTCGCAGTTTCAATCAAAGTTCTGTTTTCCGTTCAGCTACTCCGTTTTGCTGTGGAGTATAAGGAGCAATAAACTCGTGCAGAATCCCTTTTGCGTTGCAGAATTCCTTAATTTTGTTATTCTTAAACTCTATGTCGTTGTCACTTCTAATGCGTTTGACCGGCAGATGATAAAGGTTCTCGAGTTTCTTGAATAGAATAACCAAGTTCTCGAACATTTCATCTTTTGATTCTTGAAAGAATACCCACGAATATCTCGAATAGTCATCTGTCACAACCAAGCAATATAAGTCTCCTGAGATGCTTCGAACATTTACAGGACCAAATAAGTCTATGTGGAGACGTTCTAATGGCAACTTGATTGAGTTTAGAATTTTCTTTGGATGAGATTTCTTGATCTGCTTTCCCTTTTTGCATTCCAAGCAATAAAAACTTCGAAGATTTACACCTTCTACAAGATCATTATGAACCAAGAAATTCAAATTTCGCAAATGAATATGCCCCATTTTACGATGCCAAAGAATAGAATCTTTTTCAGTAGCCTTTGACACAAAACATTGTGCTGATTTTGATGAAGTGGTAGCGACACCCATATCAAGAACATATAAATCATTCTCTCGATGTGCTCGCATCAGAATCCACTCATCTTGTATTTTGAATCCCGGTTTCAAGAGAATACACTCTTTGTCGTTGAAATGGGCTGTGAATTTCTTTTCACAAATCTACGATATACTCAGAAGATTGTTCTCAAGTTCTGCAATATAGTTCACGCGATCAAATCAAACTATGCCATTGGAGAGTTTTCCTCGGCGAATATCCTTCCACCTTTATTTCCTGCAAATCCAACATATCCACCATGGATAGTTTAATGTCGAATAGCAACGCCTTCATTCCC
Source organism: Scalesia atractyloides (assembly GCA_947069175.1). Classification (NCBI taxonomy): domain Eukaryota; kingdom Viridiplantae; phylum Streptophyta; class Magnoliopsida; order Asterales; family Asteraceae; genus Scalesia; species Scalesia atractyloides. Next base: position 22,098,011 of record CAMTDV010000010.1, read on the forward strand.
GTCATATGCCTGGACGCTCCACCATCCAAAATCCACTTAGAAAGTACGGATCTCTTGAGTCCCTGCACATTTTAACAATCTATTTAAAAACCGAGACCCAAGCCTTTTTGGTCTTGGGTTGAATTGGATAACCATCATCAAAATCAAATTCACATTCATCAGCAAAATCGAATCCACGCTTATCTACAGAATAAACTTCCCTTACTTCATCTGAATTTTCTATGATGTTTATGTTTGAAAAGTTTACCGTCTTTTTATCTTTTGAATTGTTACCACTTGTATTTTTGACGGTTTCAGATGTGGTTTCAATTATGATTTCAGATTTTGATTCTTTCTTTCTATCACTAGTCTTAACAGGCTCAGACTTAGTGATTTCAGGTTTAGATTCTTTCTTGTTATCACTCTTTACCAGCTCAGACTTAATAACACCAGATGTTGTTGACCTTTTCTTTGTAATCCAGGCTTGAGATTTGATATTAGCCTTCTTGATATAAAATTTGTTTTCGTTTGCCCTAGAAGTATCTCCTTTTTCGAAAGTAGAATTCTCAAACCTCTATTCTATTTTAGGTTTAACTTCTGGAAAAGATTCATTTCTTTTCAAAATCTTGATTGGTTAAACTCTGGATACCTTGGTTTACAACATTTGATTCTCTTCTTCGAGGATAAGCCGGTTTTGATTTCAGACATTGTCGTGCAATATGACCCATTCCATTGCACTTGAAACATGTCCAATTATCAAGTGGATGTCCTTTAGTGGGAGGTTTTACCCCACTTGATGTTTTGGCACCACTTGGAACCTTGGCTTTATCTCGAATTTGTTTTCTCCTTTTTAAACTCATCGTTTGATTGTTTACCAATCAAACTCTCTTCGTGAACCGTATTTGTCCCATATACAAAATTCATATTTTTATTTTTATATTCATGAAATGGTGAGACTTTCTTTAATGGTTCATCTGATTCTTCTAGACCCAACCCTGCTCTACGGTTTTCCGGATGATCACCACCATTCCTTCGGTAGTTGTTTCTTTTAGGTTTGGAATAGAATTTTCTTTCGTTAATTTCCAATTCCTCTGATGTGACTTTCACGAGTTTAAAGAATTTATCAAACAATTCTTCCTTCACATTCTGAATCGGGAAGCTATCATCAAAGTATAGTCTATCTGAATCCTTAATTTTGTACATTACAACATTAGGATCGTCACTTAGACCATCCTCTGACGAATTTTTGTCATTTTGAGACTGTGAATCGGAATTCTTTGAACTCGAGTCGGCGCTTTTGAAGCTGCCGTCATCAGAATCACTTAGAACATCTTCAACCACTTTGTTAACCACAACGTTGTTATCATCATCAGATTTAGCATAGATTATATCAATATTCTCTGGCAACTCATCTTTTTTCTCAGAAAGTAACTTAACGTTGAGTGCCTTATCCATCCCGTCTGTGGTTTTGCGACAGTACTTCTCGCAAAGGGGTGGAGGAACATTGGTATATTCTTTGCCAGTTTTCTTTTTAGTTTTTTCTTCCGTTGAGATTGTCGGAAGAATGTTATCAATAAAATATGCATTTGTGGTAGAACTTCTCAACAACTGTTGAGCTCTTTCAGTTTCGATTGTCATGTCTTGAAGTTGAAATCTCATGCCCTTTGTTTATCCATTACTGTTTTACTCAACATCCTTATATTATCATGTTGTTCAATGTTATTTTTGTCGAGTCTACCATAATCATATTTCATTTTGTCATACGCTTCTTTCATTGTGCGATAATCGTATTTCAACAATTTGTTATGCACATTGTTTTCAGCAATGATCTTTGATTTTTCGGCACATTCGACACAAGGTTCAGAACATTTTGTACAAGGTTTCTCAACCTCAACAACTTGTACTTTGACAACTTCTTTCTCGACAATTTTTACCTCTGGACCTACCTTGGTTAGATTCGCCATTAAAGCTTTATCTGCCATGTCCTTGTGGTCTTCGACTTTCACTTCTTGAGTGACATCAATGATCACTTCATCAATCTTTTTCTCCTCAACCACTTGTTCTTTCGAGCTGTCATCAAAATAACCTGCAAAACTGTCACAAGAATTAGAGGATAAAATTCCTTGTCTCTCATGTGGATATATTCCTCTTATTCCTGCTGTTGATGCCAGTATTGTTCCAAAAGAGCTTGTTCGATAGCTGCTGCTTCAGCTACTTCTGCTGCTTCAGCTGCTGCCGCTGCTTCCTCTGCAGAATTATCTTTAACTATCTCCGCCATCAAAGCAACTCTGGTCTTTTTCCCAATGTAAGAATTCCAATCAAAACCATCATCTTCACTGGATGCCACCATAGCTTTCTCAGTGGTGCTATTGTCAGGTTTTTCTTGGATTTCAACCTGAGTTTTCTTCGGAAATGGTTTATATTGAAGTGCCTTTTTGTAATATTCATTTCCTCCTCCGAAAGGACTTTGATTTCCGGTTTCTTCGGTATTCTTACACTCTCTTTAAAATGCCCCTTTTGATGACATCTAAAGCACGTGACTTTGGTTTTGTCAAAACCCAATTTGTTGCTGGAGTTTCCTATGTCACGACCTGTGAGTGCAACGAATTTTTTCACTCTCCTGATGATCGAAGTACGGACCATTTGATGTCCATTAGTTGAAGTTCTTCCTCGTCTACCTGGTCATAATTTTCTGCGGTCATCTCAGGGTTTCCGATCTTACCGGCAACAAGACATTCATAAGATTCTAATACGGTAGCGAGTAGTGACATATGTTGTTTTGCAACTTGTTCTGAAACAACATTGTTCAAATTCACTCCGATGTTGCATTTATATACATTTGGATCAGAACTTTGTTGTTGATTCTGATTCGCTTGGCTTTGATAAGTTGAATTTGAACCAATGCTTGAGTAAGAACTTTGAGGACTCTGGTCATACTGAGGCTGTGATAGATTCTGATTCTATGGAGAAGCATTCATGTTTGCACTAAAAGCCGTCTGAATTTTAGGACTCGAAATACTATCAAGCATTCCGGCTTTGTAATACAAACCGACGTCTTGAACAACATTAACATTTTTTGACATCGCCATCTTCAGAAGTTCCATTTTGTGGCCTTCGAGTTTATCGATAAACGTCGACAAGTTGAAAAATTCCCACTTATCACTGTTCTTCAGAACCATCAAATACGTAGTCCATTCACCCTCTGGTAGTGCGTCAGCAAGTTTGTCGATGTATTCTTGTTCTGTCTTTTCGAGACCATGTCTTCGCATTTGCACTTTAAGATGACAGAAACACTCGATCATTTGCTTTATGGTCTCATTCTTTAGCATAGTGAATATATCGAACTCTTTCAGGATATGTGCCTTTATGCTTTTGATCATTTCGGTGCTGCCTAGATACTTCTTCTGTAATGACAACCAAAGATCTCTTGCAGTAGCATACTCTGGTAGCAAAATCAGGATTTCTTCTTTGACAGACTGTTGGATGAGACTGATCATCTTTTTCTCGGCGATATATTCTTCTTTCTAAACCGTCGAGTAGTTGTACTTTTGAAGAACTTGTTGATGTTCATCTACCGGAACAGTGTAGCCTCTTTCAATTGACACCCAGCCAGCGAAGTGCATGGCTTGAACCCAATAGGTAAATTTCTCTTTCCATGTTTTGTACTCATGCATGCTCATCAGCTTGGGCAGTTTGACAGTCGTTCCCATTTCATTATCAAGAATGACTTGATTGATCACATTGGCATTTGATGAACTAGCTCCGGACATAAAAGCTCTTAGTTGATCCTCCATTGTGAATAATGAAATGTGTACTCTAAAAATTTTCAAAAACTTTGAAAACAGTTAGTCCTACTACAAAAATTCTCATATTTTCTAACAAGTTCGGTCGACCTTATTAGATTTATTTTTGAAAAATTTGATTAAACTTCGAGCGAACTTGAGACACAAATCCAACAGAACTTCGGGCGAACTTATCTTCAAGAATTTGATAAAAATCTAGTAAGTTCGGGCGAACTTACTAAGTTTCTTTGAAATTTACACAAGTTCGATCGAACTTGATGTAAATCAATGAAAAATTGTGTAACTTCGAGCGAACATAGCTGAAATTTCTTTAAAAACTACTCAAGTTTCGGCGAACTTGCTAAAAATCACTTGAAAAGTGATGTTTTAGGACAAGTACAAGTCCGATCACGGGGGTTTTCAAAAACATGGTTTTTTCAAAATTTCGACATGTTGAATTTGGTCTCCAATCTTTCAAGGGTTTATCTTTGTATGAATCTGGCTTCCTATTTCTCCGTAACCAATCTTCTCACTTACGATCAACAATTTTACATGATATATTCAAAATTCAAAATATATTGACCGTGAATTCTTCATTTTATGTTCAAAAGTTAAGAAAAAGAGAAGAATGGAGTAGAAATAGAAGTGTTCTTGTCTTGATACTATCAAATCAGGCTATTATAGCTCTGATACCACTTGTAGGACCGATCCTCGATGCTTAGGAAACAAAATTTGATATCTAACGTCCATAGTAGCGGAAATATTATGTCGTGTTTACCAATAGACAAGATTTAATCAGTTAATCGTCAGTTTTATAGATTAAACGTTCTTGTTACAAACTGACAGAGCTTTGCCTCTGAAATGCCAAAGTTACAAATGAAGTAGGCTAGCTAGGTATTTATAGAGACACAAGTTCGCCCCTGGGAGACACAAGTTCGCCCGAACTTGCCTATGCAAGTTCGGCCGAACATGCCTTTACGTGAACTTCATGAGCGAACTTGGCTAATACAAACATAAATACTTCGTATACCTAGCCTATTCAGCTCTATACTATACAGACTCGATAAAAGACTAAGACATAGACATTATGCACCAACAGGTGAAATTGCAAATTAACTAAATTAACTGATTGCCTTTGGAGGCATCGATTTGAGATCTGTGAATCTAGGTAAGATCTTTCTCATCCTTAGTTTTATCCAATATCTATTAGGTAAGATCTTTCTCATCCTGATTTTTATCCAATATCTATTTTTATGGCTAAAACTTGATTGATTGTTTGATGTTGATGAATGTTTTAAATTAACCAGTTCTATTCATCTGCTTACCTCCAATCTATGTTTTGAATAGGGTTTTCGTTTAATAAAGAATGACACTAGCCATATGTATAGGTTTTTAGGTTTTAATTCTAATAAGAAAGTAACTCCTTTAATAGTTTTTTTTCTAACTGGTGTGGAATTTACATGTTTACTTGGTATTTTTTTGGCAAAAAGTAGAAGCACAATATATATTGTTGTGCCAAATTTCAAACCCTCTTCAAGTGAGTTATATTGTTTGAAATTTATGATCTCTTTTGTTGAAACATAGGGTGACCCATGTGGCAATTTTCTCTGATTGTACTTGATTTGTTTGATTTAATTCAGGCACATTGCACCCGAGCTGGTGACAGTGGTGGGCTTAGCCACCAATGCAATCAAGAATTCACCACTAATGACTCGGGTGGCAGAAGAGATCATCAAACCTTCAAGCAAACACACCATTGAGATCCTTGCTCCTGAGGTGCCACTAAATGATTTTGGCTGAATTTTGTTAAATGGTTTTGACCACTATTTGGGGTTTTCTTGTGAGAATATCTTTAGAAATCATGCAAGATATGATTTTTGTTCGATTTATAGAACATTTTTTAATCACAATTTGGAATGTTTGATGTGGGAAAAATGATTTTGGTTGAATTTTGTTTAAATGATTTTGATAAATTCTGATTTTTCCATGTAAGAATTTCGTTGGATGTCATGCGAGATATGATTTTGGATAATTTTACGGCATTTCAGATGGATGAAGAGAAACACTTTAGAATATCGAGTTTGGTTGAGTTTTCATACTGATTCCACTGACTCGTTAATACAGATCCATGTGGTTTATATAAAAATGAACCACTATTTTCTAAAACATCGCACAAAGTTTCAGATACGCCCCAAATTAAAATTTAGACCCTACTAATTACATTGTACAATTTTGACCTCTAAAACATAGATTAGAATAATGACACGTATACACCCAAACTTTATAACTTAGTTTAACCAACAATAATTTGTTATATATTTTAAAATGAACATTCAACCTAAGTTAATTTATGGAGACAAATAATTTCAATTAACTTGCTGGATTTGGCGATACATATTTAAATTGCCTTTGATAAGAAAATATTGATAGTGGCTAGGCTCCATTCCGTGCCACTCACAATTAAGGTAACCACCAAGGTGTACTTCTTGTTGGAACTATTTGTGTTTTTTTAGTTTAAGTAGTCGAAACATTGTATTTTAGTTTGCAATTTTTTAACTCGAGAGACATATTTTTCTCAAAAAAATAATAAATTGTTCCGTCCATTGCGGCTTCTGCATATACACACACATACAAATGGTGTTAACTATATATGTGTGTACTGTGCCTGCATAGTATGCTAGACTAATATGAAATAATTTAGTAATTAATTAAAATGACATGGTTCACTATATATTAACATTGTTTTAAACCTTCTTCATTCATAATTTCATATTTTTGTTTGAGCACACACACAACACTTTCAACCTGCATTTTATATGCTAGATTAATAATTTGTATGTAAGTTGTCATAGTGTTAGTGCATATTGTGTGTGTCCGCCACTGTACGAATATGCTAGATAGAGCGTGTGTTGATGTTAGGATCCGAAACAACGATTTAGACGAAAGTTTTGATAAGATAAAGCTAGTTCGGTAAAACTATCCCCATCAGAATATTTAAATTAACATGATTGTAGAAGCTTCCGTTAGTATCGACATGAGATTTCGGCTTCATAACTTGTGAACTTAAAACACATGACTCCCTATATATAGACATGAGATTTGGGACGAATAACCACTTTGGAGTGGTTGACTCATCAGTGCGGATGAGTCTTCATTCATGCGGACGAGTCCTCATCTGTCCGAATGAGTACTCGTCCTCTCCAAAGTGTCATGTTTTTGAATCTCTCACTCAACTATACAATATTCAACACACACTCTATTTAGCCTATTCGTACAGTGGCGGACACACACAATATGCACTAACAGAGAACGTCACTTTGGAGAGGATGACATTTTCAAGAGGACGACGCTTTCGAGGGGACAACAATTTCGAGAAGACGACACTTTAGAGAGGACGAGTACAGATCCTCATGATTAAGGACTCATCCGCTCCAACGCTCATGTCTATAAATAGGAAGTCATGTGTTTGAAGTTCATAAGTTTTGGGAACGGCTAGAGAGACCTCAGATTTCTCTCCAGCTTGTACAATGATTTATGCTCTTTCGGTATTAATGGAAGCTTCTACAATCTTTTTAATCTAAACGTTAAGATGCCGAAATTTCTACTGAACTGGCTTTATCTTATACAAACTTCCATCTAAACCGGCATTCTAGATCCTAGTAGTGGTATCAGTGCTACGGTACCGATTCATTCGATTTAACCGTTGATTGAATCACCTATGCTCATGATTTATGGGTTTTTAGGCGTAAAACATCAAATTGAAGGTCAATTCCTTGATATAATTTCAATTGAAGATATCATTGCATTCAGAATTGATTTTCGTTCATGTCTATGAAAGATTCATCATCAGATCCGAAGAAATGAATATTTTGGATTGAAAAACTATGAACAACAGCGTTCGAGCGAATGACTCATTTTCGAACGGATGAGACTTATCCTCATGAATGAGTCATCCTCTCCAATGACTCATCGTCATGAATGACTTATTCTCACAAATGACTCATCCTCACGAAGGAGCCAACTTCTCGAAGGAGTCATCCTCACAAAGAGTCATTCGCACGAGGACTCTCACGCGCAAAAGGGACACGTCGGAATTTTTCAAGAGAATAAAAGGATGATGAATTCTCAGACAAAATGTTGATAGAGAGTGGGGTAGCCAATATGCTGGAAACATTTGTGGTCATTTTGATCCGTCAGATTCAACAGAGATTTCAAGATAGTGATACCCGATATACTCTACAATATTTTTAGTTTTCAAGCACATGAGTTATTTTCTTATTTAACCGTTAGGAGGTAACGATGCTTGGAGATTAAGTAGCTTTCGGGATTGGCAGAGAAGAGTAAGGTCTCATCTTTATACAAATCGGTATGTAGGAGATATTTGTAGTAAGTGTGAGCCGTCAGATTTTAAAGAGTTATCAAGTTGTACACGAGAGTTCTACTACATTGTTAATCTCTAGAAAAATTAGTTATTTTCGGGACAAACCGCTAGAGAATAATGATGTCTGAAGATTAAGTGACTATGTGGACTGGCGGAGAATTCTAATATATTTGATTTCGTGACGTAAGGAGAGGATTACGTAATTATCATGGCAAAAGGATGGAAGATCATAGTGTGTTATAAGAGTAGATTACGATTTACACTTGTAAGGATCTGAGTTTCACCTGATTGTGTTGTTTTAAACAAATTGAACATAAAATGAGATAAACAGATAAGATTTGCAGCGGAATACAATTTAAAACTTTGTAACACAGTCAAATGGAAGATTAGCATTCATCACACAATGTTTTCATTACTCAAAAGATTTTAAAAGATTACAAGTAATTACATGCATGAATCACTAACTCCCCCTCAACCTGAGCTTCACACAGATTAGATCGTACAAGATAAGTGTGTGTGTGAGCTAAATAGAACAGTACATGCACTGTCTATTTATGGTAAAAATCCTAACCTCTGAAGCATCTTTGCTGACATCACAAGGACAATGAGATCTAACTAACCTAACAACCTCTAACCACTGCTAACGCTAACCTCTGATACAAATAAGAAACATTGATGGTTATCCAAATAGGATACTAACCACTAATGAGCTAACCACTGTTGAAGCTTTATCATTTGTTCTTCAAAGGGTGATCAGAACTTTGACTTTCATCAGACATTTGACTTCAAGCAGAGGTTTGGTCTTCAACATTCTTTACAACTAGCAGAGCTTAGCACTGAGCAGATGTTAAGGCTATCAGATGTTAGGTGCCTTGTCATTGAGAGAAGTTTTGTACCAAAACACAGGTTATTCTGGACCATTTAGCAAAGACTTGTTTTTGCATTTTATCATCTGTTCTTTTGTAGGGTTCAATCCTAACAATCTCCCCCTAGAACAGATGATGCCAAAGATCTTCTTTATTTATGATCTTTATTCTCTCATCAGTTTTTCCCTGATTTGTCTCTTGAATGATAGTTCAAAATTCATGGAATTTTCATCATCTTCATCCCTGCACAGTTGAAGCTCCAAAAGATCCTAAAGGTCGGCTACACCCAAACCTAGTGCATCCTTCCTTGTTATATAATCAACTTTCCCATTGGACTTGAGCAGAGTCAATACATGGGTCTGTTTATCAGACATCCACTTTAGTATCTTTGAGTTCAATGGGTTTCTTGGGAGAAGTTTTATTTGTAATGAGTTTGGTGAAGTTTGTCTGCTTGATAAAGATGTGGCAGTGATAGTAGGTGGATCCTAATAATCTAGTGAAGTAGCATCCATTTTTTATTCTTTCATGTTTTCATCTTCCTTATTTTCATGTATTTATCCACTTGATGCTCTTTCCTTTGATTAAAGGCTTGGATGTATTCATCTAAGGCAAGATCTGCATTTGACTTAGCTTTCTTGAACTTGTTCCAGTCTGGTGCAATCTTCCTTATCTGAGGATCATTTTTCATTTTCTCACACATGTTTGCTTCTTGTTGAAAAGTTTTGAGAGGCCATTCTTCAAATTGATGCTCTTCAGCTTGATATGGTTTGTCTCTCATGATATTTTCTATAAAATCTCTTCTTAATTTCTTTTGAATATCAGCAGCAAGTAATTGAGTTGACCCCTTCTTGTTCAAGTCTTTTGCAAAGTCTTTCAGTTTCTTAACTTTACTAAGTGCATGCTGCATTCGACTTGACAAATAGACTTCACCTTTCCCTTTACTCTCTTCATTTTCAATGTTATTGGCTTGTTTGACTTTTAATCTCAGATACTCCTCATTGTTCCTTGGAGCTCTGTAGCCAAAAAGAGATGGGAATGTTCTTTTGGATGGATTATCCTCTGTGAAGAATTGTAACATTTCATCTTTAACTGCAAGTACTTTAAATATAATTTACTGCCAGAGGTATTTGTCCTGTTGGATTACGGCCAGTAGGTGATTGAGTAAGTGGGTTTGATGTTGGTGATGATGGAGGGATAAAAGGTTCTGGATTGGTTAGAATAAGTGGTGTAGGTGTAGGTATATCATCAGTCACTTTGAATTTTCTTTTTCTTGTATAGACTGAGTTTGGTGAATGATTTGTTGTGGAGGTGTGTGTTATAGGGATATGAATTTGAGAGGATATGATAGCAGTGGCTTAGCTAACAGCTGATGAAGGAACTGCAACCACTGTTGTTCTAACATCTGTTGTACCTTTTGTAGTCACAACATCTGTTGCAGTGAAGGTTGGTAATGAAGGTGGTGGTATTGTTTTCTGCTTTTTAGCAGGTGATTTGTGAGGTGGGGTTGTTGGTTTAGGTGCAGCAGTGGATATGATACCATAAGTGGTTTTGAGACCAGCAGCGGTTTGCTCTTCAGATTCTTGTGGTGGTGATTTCTTTCTGCTTGAAATACCAAAATCCTTTTTTAAGAGTCCTTTTTCATGTATCTTCATCATCTGCTTGAATATCTAGGGTTTCATAAACTCCATTTTTCTTTTCTTTTGCAAATGTTTCAGCAGAAGTTACCAATGATTCTCTTGCAGGTTCTGGCTTTTACTTTGACACATTATCCACAGACTCAGTTTTCTCCCCCGTTTTGGCATCATCTTTTACGAAGATAGGTGTAAAGGAACTGCCAGACTTCTTTGTAAGGAATTCTTTGATGCCATTGAGGTCTGCCTGAGTTTCACTATATCTTTCATCAACCAAATCTTTGAGCATTTTCACACGGATTTCATGTTGGTGATCAGCAAGTTTGCGTTGTTGTTCAATCAAAGGATATACTTGTTTGACTATATCAGCAGTTTGAAGAGCAGAGGGTTAAGCAGTTCTTTGAGACTTTGAAGCTTCTAACATCTGTTGCAGCATATTTTTTATATCTACCACTGATGTCTCTATTTTAGTAACTCTCTCTGTCAAAACTTTATATTTTAGATCATCACCTAACTTAATAGGATCATTTGGTAGTTACATCTATGTTATCATGAACAGAGGTTTGAACCCTTGTTTCAAACATAGATGGCCCTTTTTTTCTTGGTACTGGGGACTTCTTTCTACGACAGACATTCCCTTAGTAATTCCAACAGTGGTTTTAACACCAATAGTGGATTCCATGGTAGCCTCATTAGAAATTGTCTTCAAGGGAGACTTATTTTTGAAACTACTGTCCAGATGTAAATCAGTGGATTCAATATCTGTAGTAGCTGCTCCACTTGAACTACCAACAAGAATTTCATGAAATTCAAGTGGTGTAACCTCCTCAACTGTTTGTGGGTTAGTCAATGAAATTTTATCAGAAACAACCATTGTAGAGGATGTATTCTCAGTAATGTGTTAGTGAGAGAGGCTTTTTATGTCCGACTTCGAATGACCTCAAACAGATACTTCAGGGTTGATTGAATTTGAGATGTGGGAAGTGATGTGGAAGGAGAATTTGCCCTGGGAGAAGGACAGTTCAACATACTCTCAAGTGAGGGTAATGTTTCAGGTTGTGGTGTCCCTGTGCTTACAACATGTTCCTTTTGTGAGGAATCATGAGGAGTTGTAGTTTTGGGTGGAGATCTTTCCAGCTGTTGTGAGGAAGTAGCAACAGTGGTTTCTTGTGACTTTTGTGCTTTCACCGGGTTAACTTCTGGGATCTCATCTTCCAGAAGGCTCTTTTTATTGGGTTTGGTGGGCTTGGTTGATTCTTTTTTGGTCTTTTTGGTGGGTTTTGGTGGGGGTTGCACAGCTGTGGTTACCAAGAGCAGTGGGCTCAGTAGCAGGTTATTGAGTTTGGGCAGGTTGTTCTGATAAATCTTCCTCTACCACCTCTACTTGGGTTTTTGAAACTTTATCTTGATTAGAAATGCGTGTAAAAGTTTCATGACCCATAGCTCCTGCGTTGCTAACTAGGCCAATTTTAGAATTATCTCCATGTAATTGATTTTGAAGATATACGCTTAAAAACCTGGGATGTATCAGAAAAGCCTTTTCTTTTGCAATATTATAGTAGTTATTAACAATGTCATTGAACAAGACATGGGAAAAATTAAAATCTGAATCAGTCAAAATAGCATATCCCAAATATTGCATGTTCAATGGTATTTCATTAAACCAGTAGTTTTTGCTGAGAGACATATCAAAATAGTATGAAAGAAAAATATCATCTCAGTAGGGAAATTTTGTTTGAATATTGGCATACCTTTGAATTTATCAACATACCCTCTTCCAATAAACTCTGCTTGGATCTCACTCAGAGGAAATGACACAGGATATAACATGTCATTCAATTTAAAAACCTGTGAGATCGATTGTGGAGTGATTTGCATCAAGGTTTTACCCACTCTTGAGATTATTGCATAAGGTACTCCTTCTGTTGAGTGAACCTCAACATTTGCCCAAAATTATCTGAGTGAACCTTCATAGATTGGGGTTTTTGCTGTCAGCATCTCCTTGAATTTGGACTCTTTTAGTAGCCGAATCATTGAATGATATCTTGTATTGGACCCTATTTCCTCTAGAATAGCTCTGTAGTTATGAGGAGTTTTGATGATTAACGTGAATGTCAATTATTTTGCCTTGGATTTGTTTTGGGAGCCATAATTTTGAGTGAAAAACTGTTTGGAGATTTTTGAAATCGACACAGTTTGGTGAACCCTCTGTTCTTGATAGAACAGGGTTTTTATAAGGTTTATGAAAAAGTGATGATGTCATGGCATCTGATGCAACAACTATCGAATAGCATCTGCCCACGTGTAACCTCTGTTCTATAAATGGAAGAAATTTGTTTGGCTAACCACTGTTGGAAAATATGATCGCTGGATACCAACAGTGGTTGCAACTAGCAAAGGATACACTTTTTGACAGTGGATAGATTTTTCTAAACAATCAATGTTTTTGTGCTATTAGTGCTTTGAACAGACTTTGAGGATTTATTGAAAAATTCAATTTTAAACTATTTATAGGGATGGATTTTGATTTTTAAAAAACATTTTTATGCTATGTCCACATGAAGTACAAGAGAACTTGTTTTAACCCATGATTAGCATTCCAGATCTAGAGGCTAAGTTTTTAAGGACATATGATTCCAAATTTTGGTTTATATTTCTCCCAACTGATCTTTAGACTGAACATGTTATAAAGAAATCAAACCCTTTTTATAGAAATCCCTCATAAATGACATCTGATGTCATCAGTGTTTGGATACCAAGTGATGGCAGTGATTTTGATTTTTGATCCATCAACAGATTTCTTTTGTTCCATTTTCAAGGAAAAGTAACTCCATTCTCTCTAAAAAAATAGAAACATTTTACTTCCTGACATGTTTTTGAGCTTTAACTATCTAAAAACAAGTGAAAACTCAACATGTATTACTTTTCAGAGAACAAAAATACTGAAAAGGAATAACACATGTCCTCATATATACATGAAATTATTACTACCAAAAATTAAGTAAAAATTTCCTGATAAATGAATCAAGTAGATCTGATTGATGTCCTAAGTCCTTCTTTGAGGCAATGTTTTAATTTGACATACATCAATTACCTGAATTTACCTGTGAGTTGTGGTTGCACCCAGCGAGTTTGATAACAGATGTTTGAGCAGAGATGACAATTTAATTTTAGGTTTTCCTTTTAAAGTACTAGCCTGTGAACTCTCAGGTGTTTTATGTTTATACTCTTTTCTATTTAACATTAAAAATTTGGAGATAAAAACACTTTCAGAGTTTTTGTCCATGAGCAAATAGCAATCACTGGAAGGTTTTCAAGGAAAGAATAATCAATCCAGCATCATTTACAGTATTGTTTTGAGAACCTTAGACATTTTTGCAGATCTGCTTATGCTAAAATTCACATTAATTTTGATCCGGTTTTCTAAACCTCAACTCATAACCTTTAAAAAAATTGCTCATAACTTTTGTTCATCATATAGATCTTGTTCCTAAGATTTAGGTTTACTTTAGTCTTTTAAAGACATTAGATGAATTCTTAGCAACCATCAATCATAGAATCATCACATATTTTAACACAAATACTCGAAAATGTATAAAACATGATTTGGCTCTTACTCCATTTTCCAACAATTACGATCAACACAGTATAACAAAAATTGAGCTGATCTTTTACGTCAAATCGATTGTTAGATCGAATTTGACTAACAGGCTCTGATACCAATAGTTAGGATCTGAGTTTGACCTGATTGTGTTGTTTTAAATAAATTGAACATAAAATGAGATAAAACAGATAAGATTTGCAGTGAAATACAATTTAAAACTTTGTAACACAATAAAATGGGAGATTAGCTTTCATCACACAATGTTTTCATTACTCAAAAGATTCAAAAGGATTACAAGTAATTACATGCATGAATCACTAACCCCCCTCAACCGGAGCTTCACACAGATTAGATCGTACAAGATAAGTGTGTATGAGCTAAATATAACAGTACATGCAACGTGTATTTATAGTACAAATCCTAACCTCTGAAGCATCTTTGCTGACATCACCAAGACAATGACATCTAACTAACCTAACAACCTCTAACCACTGCTAATGCTAACCTCTGATACAAATACAAAACACTGATGTTTGTCTAAATAGGATGCTAACCACTGATGAGCTAACCATTGTTGAAGCTTTATCATTTGTTCTTCAAAGGGTGATCAGACCTTTGATTTTCATCAGAATTTTGACTTCAAGCAGAGGTTTGGTCTTCAACAGTCTTTACAACCAGCAGAGCTTACCACTGAGCAGATGTTAAGGCTATCAGATGTTAGGTGCCTTGTCATTCAGAGAAGTTGTGAACCAAAAACATCTTTATTCTGGACCATTTAGCAGAGACTGTTTTGGCATTTTATCATCTGTTCGTTTGTAGGGTTCAATCCTAACAATACTGACCAGTATTTGAAGATTGGTTGTGTATAACGATGGTATTAAAAATTTGCTGACAGGTGCGGAAGCTGAGGTTGAATATGGATCGGACGACGAGTTCACGTGATCCGCATTGGTTTGTTATTTATCTTTCTAGATTAGTATTTCTTAAAAATCTAAAATCCAAAAATATGTTTTCGATTTTAGGGGGAGAAATATTTGGGAAAATAAAAAAACATATGAAAAATTTCAAAAATATACAAAACATTGAAAAAGACAAAAGGAATTTGGTGTCACAAAAAGGAAATGATAGTACATCAGTGGACTATCACAGTATGCTAAAGAAATGTTAAGTCTAAAAGTGATAAACAAGTCTTACTGTGGATGTGTCGATAGGCTTAACACGTTCAGTAAATTGTTTTCGAGATATAAACTAAATTTTACAACTGCTTAATCTTGTGGATTAACACATCTTGGATATATGGACTTAGTACTGCAAAATTTCGTTTGAGAGATTGCTTGATTCTGAGATACGAGGTCTTTATAGATAGTTGATATCTGGGGTATTATACAAGTTCTTCTGATTTTGCGGAAGCAATAGCCCAGAACTTCTATAATACTTTCGCTATAAACCCCTAAACTGCATGCAAACTTGAAAAGTATCGAAAGATCTAATCATTTGCAGTGCTGAAAAGATTTCTTAGGTGGAACACACCTAAAGTCGAGCCTTCATCTCTTTGTCTGTACGGTAGTACTAACCTGAGCTCTCAAGGTCCCGCACTAACCCAGATACAGATATCAATTACGCTATATTCACCTGTAAGATGAAATCTAGGGAATCTTGATACGGGAGTATATTCAAGTATTGGGAACCGCAGATAAGTCAAGTTTCATAATTCATACCTTAACATATCTTGAAATGGTTGAGAAACGTGGAAATGTTAAAGTGGACAAACATATCGACAATCTAGGTAAACGAGTTTAAAACTTAAAGTAATATAAAGGTCAACGGTACCGGTGATATGTCTCAATTAACTGATATGATCCTTAGACATGATTTCACAAAAATATGTCTGTAAATATGTTTGTACATAGTTTACATTGTCCTGTACATAGTTTATTAGCTTTACAGATTAAAACCAAAAGATTTTCAGTGTGTTTTAGCATAAACTTACAAAAATACAAAAAGATTTTGTCCTACAATGTTGTTAGCAAACCAATGGTGGAGAACGGATCTTCAAAGTCTGGTAAGGTGCCAAACTGGTGGGAATTTTCTTGACAACGGGCTGGGAGCTAATCTGTAAAATCTGAAAAGCCAAAACGATGAAAAGTTCATTAATTTGAAACTTTGGATTTTGAAAATATCAACAGTTTGTTCGTAACGGGTCAAACCGGGGTCATTAACTTAGACTCGGCAGACAAATCGGTTAACCAAGGTCATTAACTTGGACTTGGTCAACTGAGTGGATTTTCATAACTGATAAAAAGTGGAAAGTTCAGGGACTAAATTGCAAAAGTTGAAAAATTTTGAAAATAGGGTTTGGCAAGTTCGGCCGAACTTGCTAAACTAACAAAAGTTTAACATTTAAACAAGTTCGACCGAACTTGTCTGGATGGCTGGTTGATTGTTAATAGGTAAGTTCGCCCGGACTTGTGATTGGGCCTTAGAACTTGGGCTTGCAGGTTCGCCCGAACTTGCTAGGGTATAAGTACCTTGCAAGTTCGGCTGAACTCATTATCTACAAACACTAGTTTCTGAGCGAACTTAACCCCATTTGAGCGATTGTGTGAAATTGGCAAACTCATACCGCTATACTGCCGAAATTTATATTGAACTTGGTGATTTGCACACCGTTATCAATGGAAGAGGTGAGAACTTGTTGATTGAACCATTGATTAGACTGAACTGATGAACATAGATCTAAAAATATTAAAATCTTGTAGATCTAGGATGTGTTTGATCGAATTGAACTTAAAATCATTTTAAACTGCTAAAATCGACCATAGAATCATGTTTGATTTGATTAAATTGGTTGTTGTTGTAAGTAGCAGGTTTGAATGTTGAAGATGATAACAAGTTCGACCGAACTTGCTAACCAATCAATGAACATACATGGCCAGAACTCAATTTCGACCGAACTCCTATTAAACATTGAAATTGATCATGATCTGAGTAGTTCGACCAAACTAAGTGTTTAAAAAGTGAAATGTGCTCAACATGAGTTCGCCCGAATTTATGTTTGTTTTTTGTTGAACATGTGTATAGTGCATGTTCGGGTGAACTTGAATAAATCTGATTGTTATACACATATCAAGTTCGTCCAAACTTGTTGAAATGTGTTTGAAAATTTTGTAACTTCTCCTTGTAATGTGTGCTAATTGTTTTGCGTCATTTTTTTAGGCTCAAGTACCAGCGAGGGTGATTTCTACGGACTTTTCTAAGTTCCACAATACTTGTATCATGCGTGATAAGACGATATGTCCATCGCTGAAAGAGTACGACAGTATTTTGAAGTTTCTAAAGGATTGTCCTATTCATAGAGCTATCACGGAGCACACTGTATCTTAGCGTTCGCATACTTATCACTTCTGGATGAATGCGAGTCTCAACGAAGATAAGAAGACCAATATATCATCAGTTTAAGTCGGGAATGAAGTAAAAGAGATCACTGTTACTGAAGACGATATTCGAAGGATTTTGTAGTTTAATGATGACAAAGACGATCCTATTTTCTTAGACGAGAAGATGGCCGAGGTTGTTTTTATAGAATGGTTATAAGGCAGTGTGAATAAGCCGACTCTGAAGAAAGGGGAAGTTCCTAACCCCTACAGCTACTCATGCATGCAATCATACACACTTTTAGCCACATAAATGCGGGCCTTGACGATGTGCAAGATTATATGGCCTGCATGGCAACGGAATTAATTCTGAAGAAGTCGTTCAACTATTCAAAGCTTGTGTTTACGCATATGTCAAAGAACATGGATGATTCAAGATTATGTTCATATCCAAGATTCGTGAAGATGCTAATTGATGAGAAATACACTAATATTGCACGTGATCCGAATGACGTATTATATCTCAGTCACCTTGATGATACTACTGTCAAGAAGTTGATAAAGTTTCAAAAGCAAGTTTCAGCACCAGTGGCAAATCCAGTATTTGGGGCGATTAAAGATGAAAATTATATTGCGCCGGCTGACAACTGTAACACCCCAATCGCGTAATACAACAACACGCGGCCGAAATATCGGGGAGTCACGTTACAAAATTTGCTCAGCCACAACTGGTACTAAAATGTTTCATTATTGTTAACAATGTTTTCAATGCAAGGCATACATATAACTTTCTTTTGTTTAAGGAAGTCTAAAGCCCGTATGCATTCCTATGTGTAGCATGCTTGAATAGTCGAACCCTGAAACATATGTGAAAACGAGACGTCAACAAACAATGTTGGCGTGTACATAGTTTTGTTGGCCAACTTAATGGCAAAAAGTTTAGTGTTGCAATACTTTGACAACTACGAGAGTTGTCAATTAAAAACAGACTATGTGTAGCCAAGGATTGGCAAAAGATTTAGTGTTGCAATACATTAACTTGATTATGAATCTTGTGACAAAATGGGTTTTGTATATGGCAATATGATTAATACTAAGTAATTTTTATACCATTGAAAATTTGTACTTTGTTCATTGTAATCGCCTTGAATTCGGTCATAAAACTTGTGCACATGTTATTAGAAATCTAATCAAGGATTAATAACAACGATATTGACATTTGTCATAACTCGCGTGAGTATTATTAGAAATCAGTTTAATGATTTGAAATAATACTTTGGTTATCCTTCTAAGAATCTAACATATAAAAATATGAAAGAGTTCTACAAGGATTTAGATATTGTACTTTGAAACAATCGAACACAAAATCCTAATGTAATTTTTATAACGCTACAAGAGTAATACAATAAGAACACTTATATATAGGATGTACCAACGGTGTATCCACCTGTTCTCATAATATTACACTGTTTTCGTTATCTAAATCACAACTAATCACAATAACCACATAATCATCATCAACTTGTCACATTGTCTTGTCAAATACGCATTAAAGTACACAGAATCCAATGAAGGACTACCAATTAGTACATTAAAC
Organism: Scalesia atractyloides; assembly: GCA_947069175.1. Taxonomy (NCBI): domain Eukaryota; kingdom Viridiplantae; phylum Streptophyta; class Magnoliopsida; order Asterales; family Asteraceae; genus Scalesia; species Scalesia atractyloides. The sequence goes on from CAMTDV010000010.1 coordinate 22,117,225, forward strand.
ATCCTACAAGAATCTAACTATGAAGATAGATAGATACTTTAAGGATTTAGTTTAGTCACTTGTCTTGTACCATTGTATCACAAAATCCTAAATCCTAATGGTGATTCAGATAAGGCTACAAAGGGTAATACAACAAGCACATTTATATATAGGAAGTACCAGCGGCGTATCCACCATGTCCTTATTATATTACTCTAGTTTCATTATCTAAATCACCAACAATTCTACACATAAACCATAACCATTGTATTATAAAGCACTTCTTAGAAATCTCACTATGAAGATAGGAAGAATTAAGACTGTACTTAAAGTATCCTACAAGAATCAATCTATAAAGATAGGAAGATACTATAAGGATTTGTTTCGTGTCCCCAATAGTCATGTCTTTGCATAAAAGGAATATTAAACAGAAATGCACTTAGTAAACACATAATTTCCGTACACTGTGAAAAATTGATTACACATATGAATCACCCCAAAAACATTTGAAAAACGTAAAAGAGGGGAGCTAAGTACTCGCCTGGGATTGCGTATAGATCTTGTTCAAATGATATAACAAATCTCAAAGGATCAAGAGTTCAAGTGTTGAAGTGGTTCCTAGTGTATCAGACAGCTAGCTGCAAATATTCTGTGAGCTGGACCTACCTTACGGACCGTATGGGTCCAGGGCTTAGGTCCGTAAGCCTTGTGCAGGGGCTGATCTTTAAGAAATGGCAGTTTTGGTCCCTGCAGCCTTTAAACTTTTTTTTCGACGCGTCTAACCTTCGTTGACCTCATTTTCAAGCTTCATAAGGATGTTAAAGCATAGGGAACTTGAAATATGCTTGGAAACATCATTGATGTTGGTTCGTTTGGCGGCACGGTTGCGGTTTTCGGTTAATTATGACGAAAGTTGTAACGAACGCGAAAACGATCCAAATTGCAAAACAAAAGGAATTTTTGCATTCCCATCACTAAAATACATTATTCTAGTGATTACAAAAATGGTTGGATGTCTGGATATGGTCAGAATGCAAAATATGCACCAAATTGCATACTTTCACATATTTGATGCTTTTAGTCCCTGTGATCAAATAAGCGCATATTCACATACCGAACCCGTCAAAACTTATTTCTAAGCTATTCTAAGGGTATTTAGGGTATGTTTGGCTTATGATCTTGTTCCAGAGTGTACGTTATGTTAAACGGGTTACGTTTAAGCATCGGTTATCGAATTGCTATGAAAGAAAAAGTTTTTGAAAGACCGAAATTTTACACAAGGGTTACAACAACAAATGGAGGAAAGATGGTAGTGGTGACGAGAAAGAATTAAATGATGAGAAAGAATGGTTCAAAGCTTTCAAGCTGAAAGCTCGCAGTGATTGGTTCCTGAAAGCTGAAACTAACAAGCCTAAAATGAAGCGAGCAACAAAGAAAGTAGATACGATGCTTGTTGATGAAGATGAACCTATTAATGTTCAAGCTGAAGCTGGTTCTAGCGCAGCAGTCGTTATAGAAAGCCAAGAGACAGAAAAAGTGACTTTAGAAGATGATGTCATATCAGCTACTTCTGAAAAAGATGATGATTCTGATGAAACACCTGAGAAAGAGCAAGAAAAGTCAAAAGAAGAACAAGAGGCTGAAAAGGAAAAAGAATTTGATGCTGACTTTGATCCAAATCAAGAAAAAGAGTCTGACGAGGAGAGGCCTAAGGAAAAGGCTAAGCGTGCAAAGTATGGAGTGGTTTCTCTGACAAAAACTACAGGTTCTCACAGACTAAGGGCAAGTAAACAAAGAAAGCACAGAAGCCACCGAGCAGGAGATACATTGGAAAAGCTGAAAAGCGCAGAAGTTACACAAGAACCTTCTGGCGCACAGGAGAAAGGAGCCATACAAGAACCTTCTACACAAGAACCTCCTGTTGTTATTACTGCTGATGTTGAACATCCAGGAGTCACACAAGAACCTCCTTAGACTGGATTACTCGAAGTGCCTATTATTCAATCTCCGGTTGCTCCAACGACTTCTCATCTTGAAAGTTCTACTCCAAAGAAGTCTACACCACAGGCTGCTACTCCAAAAACTCCAGGGCCAAATCTGTTTGGTGATATGCAGAATGAGCCAATAAGTCTTAAAGATCTGAATGATTTCTTTCCAGACATAAATGTTGATCTTCTTGAGAAGCAGTGAAAATCTTGGAAGATAAAGTTGCCAAGAATGAAGAAGACAAAACTGAGCTGATAAAGAAAATGAATCAAAGCGTAGTAGAGAAAGAGTTGTTGGATGATAAAGTCAAAGTGTTGGAAAACTAAAGAGAATTCTTCAAAGCCCTAATTGAAAGTTTGCAAGACGTAACGAAAAGCTGCAAACAGAGATTGCTGAGTTGAAATCTATTCAAGCCTTAACTGATCAAAGATTCACGAGGATGCAGAAAGTATTATCTAATACACTTGGGATTGATTTCATTACCGAATATGATCGTTTAGATAGGCAAGAGGCTAAAGAAAGATCTGAGAGAGAGCTTGCAGCTAGCGGCAAAGGCAAAGGGGTTGATGGTGAAGCTCCTAAATCATCTGAAGCTGCAGAAAAATCTGTTGAAGAAAATATGGAAAAAGCTTCTGAGTTCGATGTTGTTAAGGTTGTTGACGAATCTGTTAAGCCTTCTGATCCTGTAATTGCTTCTGAAGAAAAGGACAATGAATAAGCAAAAGATGAGGATAAAGATGATGACGACAAGAAAGGCGATTCTGATTATGATGATGATGATCCACGGAGGAGTTGGTATGAAAATTAGTGAAGCAAAAGTCTCCGATGAATTTGATTTTTCTTCTTTGATGGATGATGAATCAAATAATATGAATGATCAGATTGAGGGGGAGTCAGGGCAAACAGGGCCAACTGATGGTGTTGATATGACCGATGTTGATAAATTTGCAAAGCCTGTTGCTGTCATACCCACAAAGCCTTTGTTTTTGATGTTGGAACACAACGTAGAGGAAGGCGAGTACGTGCACAACTATACGAAAGAGGATTTGGCCAAGTTGATCGAAGTTGATGCTGAAACACTTGACTTTGATTTTGAAGAGCAAGTGATGAATGTTAATATATTTGAAATGAATGATTATTAGTATACACAAAGGTTTGAAGCTGATGAGTATAACAGGGTGATTGTAGAAGATTGGTCTTCAAATGATGAAACAGATCAAACTACGAAGTACGCCGGTCCTAACACTGATAGTTTTCCTACTTTTGAGGAGATGTACAAGCAATTAGACGAAGACATGTTGAAAGAAAAGATTGAAGAATCTATTATAGAAGGCAACGTTCCCAAGCCAATGACGAAGGAGGAAATAGCTAAACCTAAGAAATCCTGGTTTAAAGAGATGTCGCGCGAACATCAGTTTCAACGTCCTCTAGCATTCTTTACCAGAGATAAAGATGTGTCGTTGGGGGATATTCTCAGTTGGGGTGGTTTAAGGAGCTGAATGTGTATGCACTCAAAAGGGAATTTGGAGTGCAATACTTCAAATATCTGGCTGATTTCAAGACTCTACCGTACTGGGATGTTGAGGAACTTGTTCAAACTGTGAATGTCACATATCATATGAAGTTTATTGATCAGTTACTTTGGAAAATGATCAAGTTTGAAGCGACAAGGGGATTCAGATATTGGAAGCCATTTATTCCAGGTCGCCGAATCAAAACAAATAAGAAAACAAGGGAGAAAGATATAACGTTAATTATGAAATGACCGAGAGCAATGAGGAACATGCCCTTAATGCCAATAAAACAGAATTTCTATCCAGTGTTCAAGTGGTGGTAGATAAATCCAACCACATGTGAAGCTGTTATTGTGTTACGGTTTGAAGAACATCTGGATGTCACAAAGGAAAGAGTTGAGATATTGGGGTTTCATGGTATGAGAGGTTTATGGAGGACGATTAGGATACTTAACCCGATGTGGCTAGTGAATTGTTCGAGAGAAGACATCAAGTGCTTGTTCTACAGCAAGATAGTGTTTGAAGAACGTGAAAAGGAACAAGCCTTGCAATATCAAAGGGTCGTCAATGTATGCTATGATCAAGAAGTTAACTCCGGGAAAATGTGGGAAACAAGTTGGAGGGATCTTGAGCGAGTTGAGTTTCTTAAGGAAGAAAAGCATCTTGAGGCGATACACGAAAAAGGTAGGGCGGCAAGGCTTAGAAGGTTTCCATACATGAGCAAAGTGCCTCCTACAGATCAGACGCCAGATCGGAAGCAAGAACGACGAAAGAAGCCTTACAAGAACTTCTTCAGTCGTGTTCGTTAATGTTTATTTGAACACAAAGTTTTGAAGACTGATACAAGACGAAGACGATATCCAAGGGGGAGTCTGTTGGAGCAGAATGTCTATGTCTTAGTCTTATATCTAAGTCTGTATAGACTAGAGTTGAATAGGCTAGCGCAATGAAGTATTTATGTGAATATAGGACAAGTTCGCTGGTGAAGGATTTGTGAAGTCAAGTTCGCACGAACTTGACAATGTCAAGTTCGCCCGAACTTTAACACCACCCAACGAACTTGTTGACCTATAAATAGCTAGCATGTTTTCCTCATTTGTAACTTTGGCATCTTTGAGGTAGAGCTCTGTCAATTTGGAAACCTGAGGTTATATCAGTAAAATTGACGTTTAACTGATTAATTCTTGTCTATTGGTAATCGTGTCGTAATATTTCCGCTATTATGGACATTAGATATCTAATCTAGGTTCCTATGCTTTGAGGATCGGTCCTACAAAATCGTATTAAATATTGTGTAAAATCAACCCTTTTTAGTACTAATGTTGGAAAAAGTGTGTTTTTTTGTATACTTTTGATCGGTCCTACAAAATCGTATTAAATATTGTGTAAAAAAAGGAACATTTTTACGACAAAAACAGGCATAAGTATGAAAAACGGGAAGACAACACACTATACCAACCCTCTGAGCTTCACATAAAGACTAAAAACAACGAATAAGAGGTCAACGCACAGGGCCGTGCCTTGTCGGCATGGGGTCGTGCCCCTTCAAGATTCCAGATTAGAAGAAGACAAACAGATGTAGGCAAGAGACATGGGTCGTGATCAACTTCCTGATTTTCATATCTGGGATATGAAAACAAGTACAATGACCATAGGGCCGTGCCGTTGACACACGGAGCCGTGTAGTAGACTGATCTGATATTCTCATTAAATGAAGACAGAGAAGAGGGAAGACACAGGGTCGTGCCCTGCAGGCACGGGGGCTGTGTGGGGCTACTGTTTTCAGCTATAAATAGGGGTGCTTGGTTTCATTCCAACTCATCCCTTGGCAAACCACTTCTCTCACACCTACCACCACTCCACCACAACACCACCATCATCCAACATATTCATCCATCATCCATCCTAGAGTGTGTGTAGTAGTCTCGAGATCCAAGTTGATCGTAAGAGTTTTTGTCAAACAAAGGCCATGCTTGGCTAATCTCTTACATCACTTGGTGAAGACAAGTTATTTACGTATTAGTTTTGATTTCCTAGCCTTGGTTACTTTTTAATTGGGTATGTAATAATGACTTTAATAAGTAGTTTTTTACATTGAAGTGAACTTTATTCTATCATTTCTTCATGTTTCGTTGATTCACTCATTCGTGTCTTTACGGTCTATATAAAGTGCGTTAACTATCTAGAAGGGGGTTAGAAGGCTGGTATGGGTAAAGTTCTTGCATCATTCAATGTATAGATCCACCGAGGACTTAGTTCAATCTTATAGGGCTTCCTTTGTGGCAGATAGGATTAAGTCGGGAGAAGTAAGAACGGCTTGAATCCCTTATAAACAAACAACTTTTAAAACTTTAAACCGGCCTTGCGGGACTGTATCCCTGCTGACTCGGACCAATATGGTTGAGGGTAACGTTGCCTCCAAAAGAGGGACATGCCCCATTTTGCATTAATAACATACTTAATTATCTTTCAATATTCCGGCCTTGCGGGACTATATCCCTGCTGACTCATACTAATATGGCTGAGGGTATTGTCGTCTCCAAAAGAGAGGCATGTCATATAACTAAGATAATCTCTTAAAAAACCCACAACATGGAAATAATCAAAGGATACATAAATAATAAGTCAGAACCAAGTTGTTCTATCTTGTCTATTTGTTTCTTTTATTATTTTAGGTATTTCTTTATTTTAAAACCATTCCTAAAAATTTGATCAGATTTGACGTTGACGATATTCCGGTATTAAAAGCTCTTGTGTCCTTGGACGACCTCGGTATCTTACCTCTATACTACGCCAATGATGGGTGCACTTTCCCTAACGTGTTGCAGAGAGTGATAGTTGTATATCGTGTTTTTATAAATTTAAAGCTTGAATAAATGAGTGAAAAGTACTTAAAATATAACTAAAAATCACCCACGCTCGCATCACGTCTTGTTCGAAGTTCATAAGTTTTGGGAACAACTTAAGAGACCTAAGATTTCTCTCCAAATTGTAAAATGATGTATTGTAACACCCCGACCACGTAAAATAACAATCCGCGGCGGAAATATCGGGGCTCACATTACAGAAATTGTTTGAACACATTGTATTTAAGGTTCTAGCCAATCGAGATTCCAATCATTTCCTAATTTCGATCCGAATACACCCCAAACACCTCAGAATTCAAATCCTTTCCAAAGTCAATCAAATCAATCCAGTCATGCTAGTTCAAACCCAAATGTCATACAATGCAACATTGCTGTTAATTTGAAAAATGCTCAGAATTTCAACGAGCAAATAGCAAAACAACATATGGCATTACTAGCTACTTTCTTAGAGTCTTATGAAAGTTTGGTCGCTGGTCGGATTGGAAATCCAGAAATGACATCAAAAGATTATGATCAAATCGACCAAGGAGAACTGGAGTTGATGGATATAAGATGGTGTATGGCTTCTATTATCCGAAGAGCAACCAGATTCATGGAATTAACTGGAAGAGATATCGGAGATGGAAAGAGTAAATTGGGGTTTGATAAGTCAAAGGTTACTTGCTTCATATGCAAAGAAAAGGGTCACTTTAAGCGAGAATGTCCAAATCGTGAGGTAAGCGGTAATTAAAATCCATTTGGGAACAACAATGATTACTATCAAAGGGCTATTTACCATCGGCTTTCTCCGCAAACAAGAGTTGTTCAAATCGAGGACGGACCGTCACCATTAAGAGATAAGGCTTTGGTAGTAGCACAAGAAGACGAGGGCTTTAACTGGAACAAATATCTTTCCAAGAATGAAATCTTAGCTCTACTGGATGAAATCATCGAAGAACCAGAACCTGAAATGGAAGATTCAAATGTTGTTTTTGATGAAGATGGATCTTTGGAAGATGCTCTATTAGGGGAATATCTTCAATGCACAAAAGAGGAAAATATTCTACAAAATGCATTTAAAAATATTATTCCACCTTATTTGATGCATTCTTTTGCAGGATTTTTTAGTACTGGATGTCATGGACAGACGGTGGAGACAGTGAAGCCAGAATTTGAAGAAGTGGTTGATGTGGAAAACGAGATGACAATTGAAAATTTGACTAAAATTGTAACAAAGCAATGATGGCAAATTTGAAAAAGGTAGAGTCTGATTCAGAAGATAAAATGGTTAAGAATGAGATATCAGAAGAAAAAGAAGTTGTTAAAGGGAAAATTGTCGAGGTTGAGAAACCGTGCGCAAAATGCCTTAAACCATGTGAAAAATGTTCTGAAAATAATGAAATAATCAAAGATCTTAACAAACATAATGAAAATTTCAGATATGATTATAGAACGATGAAAGAAGCTTATGATAAAATGAAAAGAACATATAAAATGGTTGAGCAAGCAAATCTTGAATAAGGTAAAACGATGGACGTGTTAAAAGCCACTTTAATGGAAAAACAACGGTTATTAACATTCATATAAACAAGATTGCTGAACTTAAAATGGAACTTGAAAGAGCAAAATTTGAAACTGAAAGAGTACAAACTCTTGGTCAGTTATTCGAAAAGTTCATATGTTATTGATCATATTATTCCTACTGTTAAGATAGGAGAGGATGGTCAAGTTGATAAAAAGAGTGTGGATTATAGATATGTTCCTCCACCTATGTGGCAAAGTTATGTCAAAAAGAAACCCGAAGGAATGGAGGAGGCGCTCAATTTGAAACTTAAAACAGAAACGACAGATGAGCTGTCTGAGAACATTGACATAACCTACACTAAAACAGAAAATGACACTGAAACTGAAATTGTACAAAATATGGTTGAAAAGGATTTGGAATGATTCTGATGATTCAAATTTTGAAAGTGCTGGTCAAGCTTAAACAGTTCAGAATCTGATTCACAATCTGGAAATGAAGATAATTTCTGCAAGAAAATTTCTACAAAGGATAGTTTAAGCGATGATCCTAACATTGTTTTATACAAAGTTAAGGATTCTGATAAACTATACATTGACGAGACTTTTCCGATCCAGGATGTGAAAGAAGATCACATCGATAAACTTTTCAAACATGTAGAAGTAAAATCAGAAGATCTTGATAAAAATCTGACAAAGTTTTATTCAAAATCCAAAAAGATTTTCAACAATTATCGAAGGAAAGGTGGGGATTTTCCTTAGACAAGAAGAGTAGGGTTGGGTTTTGAAACAAAGAAAAAGAACAAAAAGCTTCCAAATCAGAATTATAATAATAAGAAAATGGAATTTGTTTTTAAAAGTAACACGGTTATTGTAAAAGAGATGATTGGTAACAATCAAATGATGAATTTAAGAAAGAGAAAGAACTCCGTGAACAGAAGTTGGATTCATCTGCTAGATTTGATAGCAGAAGATGTTTCAAATGCAACAAAGTTGGGCATATCGCATGACGTTGTTCGCAAAAGAATCCAAGATCTGCTTATGTTGAAAGGAAATTCACGGAAAATGTAAATGAGAAATCACCAGATTTTGCACCAACAGAAATTTTTAAAAGGGAAACTGAAACTGAAAAACCAGTAGAGGATCTTGTACCAACAAATGATACTGGCGATTTGTCGGTTATAGTTGAAAAGAAAGAATCAACATATTATCCTAAAAAGGCAAATTTGAATCAACAAAGATGGGTGGTTAGGGAAAAGTCATCTTCCGTGAAATCCAAACAAGCTGATTCAACCAAAGGAAAGGAAAAGTTTGAACACGCAAGTACAAGTGAAAGTGTAAAACTTGAGAAAGTTGAAAACCCGGTAAAAATTGACAGTGCAAAAGATTTTCCCAAACTTACAAAGGTAAAAAAGAAAGTCAATTTTAACAAAAAGATTGTTGATGAGTATTTTGATGGTGAGGATGAATATGAATTTGAGAATGATTATGATGATGTCTATCCAACCCCCAGGACCAAAAAGGCTTGGGTTTCTCTCTTTAACTAGATTCTCTAATTGTGTGTGCGGGGGCTTCCACGGTCGATTCTTTCCAAATGAATCATGGACAGTGGAGCTTCCAGACACATGATCGGGATGCTAACTTTGCTTTATGATGTCAAATCTATCAGAGGTGGGTATGTGGGTTTTGTGGGAAATCAAGGCGGTCAGATTATCGGTGAAGGAAAGTTTTCGAATGGAGTGGTATCTTTCGACAGAGTGAACTATATTGCGGAGGTAGAAAACAATTTGTTGAGCATCTCCCAGATATGTGATAAGAAGTTCACCACACATTTCAATGACAAAAAATGCATGATCTTGAAACTAGGATTTAAGATTCCAGAGAAATGGATTTGATGAGAGCTCCAAGAGAAAATGATTTATAAGTGCTTGATATGGGAGTCGCCACTACAACATCAAAGTCGGCACAGTGTTTTGTTACAAAAGCTACAAAAAAGGAATCAGTGTTACAGCATAGAAAGATGGGTCACATACATTTAAGAAAGATGAATTTTCTAGTTCACAACAACTTAGTTGATGGGGTAAATCTAAAAAGTTTTCATCTGAATGATGATTGTGTTAGTTGCAAAAAAGGAAAGCAGCACAAGAAATCTCATCCAAAAAAGCTGTTAAATTCAACCAAACTACCTTTAGAGCGGTTACATATGGATCTCTTCGGACCAGTTAATGTGAAAAGTATTTCCGGAGATCTATATTGTTTTGTGGTTACGTATGATTATTAAAGATTCTCGTGGGTATTCTTTCAAGAGCAAGGATGAAACTTTTCAAACCCTAATGAGTCTTTTCCGAAAGCTTGAGAATTTATATCATTTGCCTATTCGAAGAATAAGATATGATAATGGAACGAGATTCAAGAATAATCGAATGCTAGAGTTTTGCAATGATAAAGGCATTTTTCATGAATTCAGGGCCCCTATACTCCTCAACAAAATGGAGTAGCTAAACGTAAGAATCGCACGCTTATGAAAAGGCAAGAACGATGTTGGCTAATTCTTACTGAAACGCACGCTTATTAACAAAGACTGTGTCGTCCCGATCAGTCAAAAACCCAATTACCTAGGTAGCTAGGGTAAGTCGAGTATCGTATCCACGAAGAGCATGTGGTCAGTATCACACTAGTGGTTCGATTGTCTAAACTATTTACAAACAAGTGTACAAAATAATTATGAAGCTTGCTAATTTTCTTTGTTTATTTGTTTGGTTGAAAAAGGTGTCGAAGTGAACCGACAAATTGCTATTTTCTAAGACAATGGTTTATTAACTAGGATTGCAAAACTTAACCAAGTGGTTGAAAACAATAATTTAGAAACAAGTCCGGTTCGATAACTGCAAGACCTAGGGTTCCTACATGTTTTAACTTGATTTAGTTGCATATAGTGGATTAACGAATTTAGTGTCACGTGGCTTAGGTGCCAAAAGCTATCACGTTGTAGGAACGGACCACAGTGCACGTCTTTACCAAGAACATATAAATCCTAACCTAAGATAAGGCATAATTGCACATAACCATTTCGCAAAGTCAAATTTTATCATCACTTTACAATTTACGAATTCGAAACAAATGCAAGACAATTATCAAAAGGTTTCAAATACTAAACAACTTTTCAAGAAATCAAAGCAAATACAAATGTTTAAACATTAGAAAATCTTACAAAGTCTACACCGGGTTGAGACCCTAGAAGATTAACCTCTCATGGTGTTGGAGGATTGGAATCCGGATCTTGAGGATGAAGAACTAGCATAGAAATCTTGGTTCTTGATTGATCTTCATGATTGGGAATCATTAGAGAGTGTTCTCCTTCACCCCAAAAATAAATGGGAGTTGAAGGAATAATAAAGTGTAACTCCCCCTTTTCCAAAATTGGCTTTTTTTTCTAAAAAAATCCCGTTTTACTAATCAGCCGGTGTGCAGCAGATAAAGCATCCATTTCTGGCCTTTCAAAACCTTATACTTTGACTCGTCTCGTCGAGCTACCCCAAATGCATATATTATAAGCCCCGAAACTCATTTTCTAGCTCAGGATAAGCCAAAAATGAAGTTTAGACTGTTTCTGTCGCAGAGTTCAGCTCAGTTTTACCTCTTTTTGCATTTTCTTCAATTATGTTCTCTTTAGCGTCCGCCCAAAGCTTATGTAAATCTCCCAATTGCACCTTAAACCCGTCAATGTCTGGAAAACACAAACTGTATCAAAGTAGGCTATTCGAAATTAAAAGCTATGTAAAAACATGAACTTAAACATGATAAAGCACCGGTTTTCGACCACACATCAAGCACATAGTTGTTTCTATACTAATATAGCTCATTTTCAGGAATAGTGTTCATTTCGTTTTTTTATACCGCAGATTGAACCAAAGCATTGGAAGGAAGCAATTCCTAATGAAAGCTGGGTTAACTCTATGCAGGAAGAACTGCAGCAATTCGAGAAGTCAGGCGTTTGGAAGCTTGTGGATCCTCCAGCAAATCAAAAGGCCATTGATACTAAATGGGTCTTCAAATGCAAGCGTGATGATCGAGGAGTTATAGTGTGCAACAAAGCTCGGCTCATTGTCAAAGGTTTTCATCAACAAGAAGGAATTGATTACACAGAAGTCTATGCTCCGGTTGTGAGACTGGAAGTAATCCGAATTTTCTTAGCTTTTTCGTCGTGGAAGGGCATCAAGGTATATCAGCTAGATGTCAAATCATCTTTTCTCTGCAGAAAGGTGAAGGAGTGTGTGTATGTTGGACAACCACCGGGGTTTGTCGATCCACAAAACAAAGACAAGGTATATCTGCTTGATAAAGCACTTTGCGGGTTGTATCAGGCCCCGAGAGCCTGGTACAAGGCTTTGTCTCAGCATCTGTTAAGCAACGGCTTAACAAGAGGTACTGTGGATAGCACACTCTTCATCAGAGAAGTTGGTGGTCATTTGCTGATTGTACAGATTTATGTGGATGACATAATCTTTGGTTCTACAAATGATGATTTATGCAAAGAGTTCGAAGATATCATGAAGAAAAAGTTTGAGATGAGTTTGATGGGAGAGATGAAATTCTTTCTAGGATTACAGGTTGATCAATTACCCGATGGTATTTTCATTCATCAAACTAAATATGTTCATGATATTTTGCAGAAGTTTGAAATCACAAGTGCTAAACCGCTCTCAACACCATTGGCGATCAATCATGGTCTTTGCCCAGATGAAAAAGGAGCCAAAGTGGACGAAACATTGTATCGGTCGATGATAAGATCACTAATGTATCTGACAGCTTCTCGTCCAGACATTATGTATCCTACCTGCCTGTGTGCTCGTTATCAGTCTGTCCAAGAGTATCACACTTGATTGTCGTAAAGAGGATATTCAGATACTTGAAGGGTTGCCTAAGCACCGGCTTGTGGTATCCTAAAAACGACAATTTTGATCTCACTGGATACGCAGATTCTAATTTTGGATGTGATAAACTTAACACTAATTCTACTACAGCCGGTTGCCAATTCTTTGGAACTCGTATTATAACTTGGCAGTGCAAGAAACAAACCGCAGTCGCTCTCTCGACTTGTGAGGCTGAGTACATTTTAGAATCCAGTTGTTGTTCACAGCTCTTGTGGATACAACAACAGTCGATGAATGACTTCAGATTGCAATTTCTTGACACACCGCTGTATGTAGATAATAAGGCAGCAATCGACATAACAAAAAATTATGTTCAACATGCTAAAACAAAACATATTGAAATTCGATATCACTATATCCGTGATTGTCACGAGAAAAGGTTGATTCGAATCGAAAAAATCCACACTGATGAACAAAAGGTAAATTGTTATACCAAAGCTTTTACACGAACAAGATTGTGGTATGAAAATTCTTTCGTTAGACGGGGATGATGTTGAATATGGGTCTGACGATGAGTTCTCGTAATCCTCATTGGTTAGTCATTTTATTTTAGTCAGATTTTATTTCTGTCTTAAAAATCAAAAATCCAAAAATATATTTTGATTTTATGGGGAGAAATTTGTAGAAAATACAAAAACATATAAAATTTAAAAAGTACAAAAACATGAAAAAAGGAAAAAAAGTTTTGTGTAAAACGAGGAAATGATAGTACATTAGTGGACTATCACAATATGCTAAAGAATTGAAGTGTTTAAAAAGTTGAGAAAACAAATCTCACTAAGGATGTGCCAGTAAGCTTTGCACGTTCAGTAGATTGTTTCTGGGATATAAAGCTAAATTTACAAACTTATTAATTTGTGGGATAAAATCTCTCGTATATGCGGACTTGGTACTCTGAAATTTCGTTTGAGAGATTGCCAGATTCTGATATAATAGGTCTTTATAGATAATTGATATCTTGGGTATTATACAAGTTCTTCTGATTGTGTGTAAGAAATGGTCTAGAACTTATATAACACTTTTGCTTAAAAACCCCTACTGCAGCGAATTATAAGTATCGAAATATCCAACAATTGCAGTCAAAAGATTCCATAATGGAACATCACCTTAAAGACGAGCCTTCATCTCTTCGTCCGTACGATGGTACTAACCTAAGCTCTCAAGGTCTCGCACAACCCAGATACAGATATCAGTTAAGCTATACTCGCCTATAAGATCAAATCTAGGGAATCTTGATACGGGAGTATATTCTGTGGTGGGAAACATAATTAGGTCAAGTTTTTAATTACCTAACATATCTTGGAAAAATTGAGAAATGTGTTGATGTTTAAAAGGATAAACATACTGACAATCTAGGTGAATTGGTTTTTTGAAACTTAAAGTCTTATAAAGGTCAACGGTACTGGTGATTTTTCTCAAAAACTGATATGATCCTCAAACACGAACTCACAAAAAATGTCTTTAAATATGTTTGTACATAGTGTTTTACATTTCATTTTCATAAGAACCCAAAAAGGTTTTCGGTGTGTTCTATCATAAATTTTACAAAAAACTAAAAGATTTTATTTCTATCCTAGTTTCGACTACCAATGATGGAAAGCGGATCTTCAAGTTTCAAAGAAAGTGTGTGCTGATGAAAATCCTGACACAACTGTCACACCCCGACCGCGTAAAACAACAAACCGTGGCGGAAACGTCGGGGGGGTGGAGTAACAGAAGTATTGTTTTAACAACCATGGAATTTAAAGTTTTGTATTATTGATTCAAATTGTTTACATTGTCTTGAATTTAACAAAAACATAACATAAGTTTATTTGTCTTGCTAGATTTTAAGTCACTAAAGCCCAAGTCCGTCCTAAGTGGTCGCATGAATCATCCTTAAGCATTAGCTCCTGAAACACATGTGAAAATAGGTACGTCAGCATAAAAATGCCTGTGATATACATATGTTTTGTTGATGAGGATTCATGACTTGAAGTTAAAATATTAGTTTAACGAAAAGTAGTCATGAACCTTATAAAATGTTTTCTTTTTCAAAATCATATGAAAATCAATGTGAAAATCAAATTATATAGAAGAAGGATGTATGGTTAAATAATTAACGGGAAGATAATGAACTGTATAAAATATGCAATTTGTAAAACAATGTCTTGTGAAAAATGTATGATATTTGTACCAAATTTGTCATGTCTTTGTATTTGTCGAAGTGGTTTAAATGACGCTACGATATGTAATATAATGAAAGCACTTATATATAGGAAGTACCAGCGGCGAATCCACCATGTTTTTATCATATTACACACATCTCGTTATTTAAATCACTTATCAAATAACCACAAAAAATGTCTTGTCTAACAAATGTCAAATGTCATGTATAACCAAATGTCTTGTATAACCAAATGTCGTGTACAAAACAATGTCTTGAATAAACCAAAGTTTAAATCAAAAGTCATGTTTTGCAAAACCAATGCTTTATTTGATATGAACATTTATGTAGTTATGTTTATCGCATACATTCAAGCCTTGAGACTGTCGGATAAACCCTTATCAAGTCAAAGGTTTATCAAAAATTTTTTCGGATTCTGTCATTCCCTACTTCAAGACAAACCTAGGAAGCGGGGAACGGGATTTTTCAAGTCCTATGGTACCATTACATACTACTGGGCGGCGTGATCAATGTTAATGAATGTAGTATGTCCCGTTAGACAAACCAAATGTCTTAGTCAACGTAAGCAATATCATGAAAAATGTCTTTAAACCATGTACTAAGTATGCTAAGTCAACATACGAAGTAGAAATGTCCATAAAATCAATGTGCTAGTATGCTCAGTCAACATACATAGCAAAATGTATAAATCAATGTGCTCATATGCTAAGTCAACATATGCCGCAAAAGGTGTCTTTGAAATCAATGTGCTAGCATGCTCAGTCAACATACATAGCAAAATGTAATGTAACTCAATGTGCTCATATGCTAAGTAAACATATGCCGCAAAAGGTGTCTTTGAAATCAATGTGCTAGCATGCTCAAGTCAACATACATAGCAAAACATAATTGAAATCATGTACCATATGTGTACTAGATGAAAATAGCAAGTATATGTCATAAAAGCATGAAATCAATAAAGTAATAAGTAGGCACATGTGTTTCACCCCAAACTATTTGAAAACGTAAAAGAGGGGACTATGTACTCACTTAGGGTTGCAAAAGTATCCTTGTTCAAGAAAAATAACAAAGCGCAAGAGTCCAAGGAAAATCAAGCGAGTCCTATTATCGGATAACTATGTTAATAAGTCGGAACATTAATCGGCGGATTGGATAGAATGATGTCTTATAAATCAAATGAGTGTTGGAACTCATATGGTATGATTTAATAAACTCAACATTCTAATTTAGAAGTGATCCTGAGTGCTTTTGACCCGTAATGACCCGTTAAGGTAGTTTACGCTACGTTAACGTGTCATTTGCGTAAACGAATGATCGGATGGTTAAATATGACCTATGATGAGTCTTAAATGCCCAAACATGTTTAATAATGTTGTAATATCAGTTTATATTTTAAAACTTTAGCCACATATGCTTAAATGAATTTATGCGCAAAAAGGGCATTTTGGTCATTTATAAAGGGCGTAATAACGACCTATTATAATACTAACCAAATGACAGGACCATAAGGTATAACCTCAGAGGGTTATTCCCTATATAACTATGGTCACTAATATGAGTTTGGTCGGATCCTAGGATCGACCAAACGGGTCGGATTCGAAAGTCAAAGCGGTGGTCAAGACCGCTCGACTTACGACCCTAAACAAGCACTAAACTAAAAGTGACGAGTTAGACATGTTTAACATGTCTAACTAAGTTTATAAAACTGATTTGGTATCAAAACAAAGTGTTTTGATACCTGAAAATTTCCGTCGAATAATGCGCACTTTTGCGCATTATTGACCGAAACTTTGACTCATCACTTCTACTAGGAAAACATGGTAATCAGTAGGCATGATCGCTATGGATCATAACCATCGTGATTACGATCACGTTGCAAAGTCTAATTGGACTTTGCTTTGATCAATTAATGGTCAAAACTGAAAGTCAAACACTGTTTGACTTTTAGCTTGAAATAGCTAAAATGAGTAAACAAAGCTAAGTTAGAACACTTACGTGTGCTCAAGGCAGCCAAGGATGAAGAAAAGACTTAGAAAACTCAGTTGGGAGACCTCCAACAAAGTGGGAGTTCTCCTCTTAGAGTTATAGATAGAAAGATAAGGAATGAGCAAGTTAAAATGTGAGATCAAGGGTCTATTTATAGTTGTGGAGGATGAATTTGATGATCACAAGTGTCAAGGACCATTCTAGGATCATTCCACATGCTCAAAGACGTGTCAAGACCACGCTAGAACTTGGTGATCATGAATCTTGGGTTTCAAAGCTATAAAACAGCTATCGGCCATATTCTGCTGAAAATTGGCATCCCCCGTGCGTCACAGGAGATCTAGGTGATTCTCTCACGTGGCGCCTGGGATTCTCAAGTTTCAGAATTGGCAGAACAGGTCCCTGCAGCCTAAAAACTTGTTTTTCGACGTGTTTTGGCACTTTTAACACCAGTTAACCCCATTTTTAAGCTTTATAAGGAAGATAAAGCATAGGGAACTTGAAAAATGCGCGGAAACTTTTCGGAGGTCGGTTCGTTTGGTCATACAGTTGCAGTTTTCGGTTAATTACGACGAAAATCGCAACGAAAGCGCAAATGAGCGTAAACATGTAACGAATGATATTTTTGCATTCCAATCATTAAAATGCAGTATTTTAATGATTACAAAAATTTTTGAATGTGCATATATGTTCCGGATTAGGAAATACGCTATTTGGCATAGTTCGTAGAATTTGCAAAATAGCACATGAAGTTGTAAAAACGTGCTTTTTCCATACAGAAGCCCTCAAAACTTATTTTTAAGTTATGTAAAGTTTAAGGTATGTTTAGCTTATGTCTTTGTTCCGGAGTGTACATCGCATTAAATTGATTATGTTTGCGTAACGGTTTGCGATTTCACTTCCAGAAGTGATTCGAAAGATCAGAATTGAACAAGGATTGAAAATATGAAATACCATATATAAATAAGTAAATCTTGGAACACAATATTATAAAATTACAAAGTCGATCGGAATAGTACAATGATTAAAATACACAGATGTCACAACAACGGGCTGGGAGCTAATGAAAAATGATGAAAAGTTTTTGAAAGTTTAAAAGTTCATTAATTTGAAACTTTACACCGCCGTAAAACTTTTGTTTGTTCATAAAAGGTTAAACCAAGGTCATTAAGTTGGACTTGGCAGACAAATTGGTTTACCAGGGTCATTAATTTTGACTTGGTCAACTGAGTGGATTGATAAAACTGAGAAAAGTACATGTTTAAATCTGAAAATTAAAAAATGGAAAAATCTTAAAAAATAAAAAAAAATCATCTAATTCGTACGAAGTACAAGATGAATTGTTTAATTCGCACGACCTACACATGACGGTGTATATATATACGAATTCGTACGAATTAGGTCATTGTTGTCACTGTTGAATTCTCTGAGAGTCTTGTGCGAATTAGAGCGATTTTGCGTTTTTGTTGTCCAAACTCTGCAAAAATTTCATTGATAAGGTTGATTTGCACACCTTATTCAATGGTGAAGGTAATTATCTTGATTTGAATGGTTAATTTTGGTATAATCGGACTTTCGGACCTAAAAACATAGATCTAGGGTGTTTCAATGGATGAAATTAGACATAGGAATAGGTTCACCGGCATGTATAGGATGTAATAGATCCATCAATTGAAGAAACGAACTTGTTTTGATAATAGCAGGTTTGAATGGAGAAGATGAGTAATTCGTACAAATTACAATGTTATCAAAGTCTTAATTCGTACGAACTACTATTTCAATGTTATGAATGTCAAAGTCTTAATTCGTACAAACTAGTGGTTCAATGTTGTTAAAACTCAGTTTTGATTATTAATTCGTACGAAGTAGGATTATTAATTTTGAGAAACATTTTGGTTTGATAATTCGTACGAACTTGTATGTTGATATGTGTTGAGAATTGTTTGTGTGAATTCATACGAATTACAAGGCTTAAGTGTTAAAATGTTGAAAAAATTCTAAGTGTTTGACGTTTGTGTCGCGCAGGAAAAGAAGTTGAATTTCTCAAAGTTTCATAACACTTGTTGTGTTCTGGACGTGGAGAAATTTCCTGGATTAGCACCGTTTACAGAGGTGTTAGATTTCATGGGGCGCATTATGATTACAAAGGCATTTACGCATCATTATACAGCGTACAGGTCTCACCTTGAGCGTTTCTGGAATTCCATTAGATACGAAGAATCAGAAAAGGCGTTATAGTCTTTTGTGAAAATCAACAAGGAAGATAAGGAAGTGAAGATCATAGAAGAGGATGTTCAAAGAGTGTTAGACTTTAAAGATAAATCAGGTGATCCAACAGGGTTGCCAGAACGAATGGTGAAAGGATGTTTCTATAGAATGGGATACCGAGGGTATGTAAATGCCCCAACTTGGAAAAGAGGAAATCTTGGACGACCATACAAATTCTTTATGCATTGTTTAGTACATGCTTTGAGCCATCGTAAAAGAGGATTCGATGATATGTTGGATTATCAAATGATTATGGCGACAACGTTAGTTTTAAATCTTCTACTGAACTTCTCATGAATTATTTTTGATCACATGGTGAAGAACACGGGACCAGAGAAGGTTTCACAGTATCCAAAGTTTGTCCAAATGTTACTTGATGATAAATTCGACAACCTTGAGAAGAAAGACAGTGATGTTCTTTTCTGTATCACATGGATGATGAAACGCTTACAAAGTTGGACAAATATTTGAGGCAAGCAACAGGGCCTGTTCCGAAGCCTGTATTTGGTTTTATTTCAAACAAAAACTATGTTTGTCCAGCCAAAGGCAAGTGGAGGAACGATGGTAGTGGTGATGATGCAGATGAAGTTGAAAGTTTGAAAAATTTTGTCGAAAAAAGGAGTCACTGGTATAAAAGAATGAACCTGAGAAAGTAAAGAAACGTAAATGATGAAACAGAAAATGTTGAAGTTCAGAATTTGAACCTGAGGCTAGTGCTGTCGTTAATAATGAAACAGAAAATGTTAAAGTTTAGAATATGGAAACAGAAAATGTTGAAGCAGAAGATCATGGTGTCATTTCTACAACATCTGATAAAGAAGACTCTGCTGATTCTACAGATGTTCGAGAAAAACAAATAAGGGAGGAGATTGAACAAGAGAAGATAAAAAACAGGGTAATAATTTATATGAGCCTTCTGAACATGAATCTGAAGAAGAAAGGCCCAAAAAGAAAACGAGACGTGTTCAAACATCACCAACTACTGCACAAGATGTAAGTACTTAAGGAAATCATAGCCTGTGATAGAAACAACATCTACTGCACCACCAACTTCACCAATTCACATTACCACATCTCCCAGTCATATTCAAACAACACCAGCTACTGCACAACCTATTCTTCCACAACAATAGTCAACTCCAAAGAAAGCAACAACAAGATCAACTCCAAAGCAGACAACACCTCAAAGTTAAACTTCTGACCGTGAACGTGAACGTGATTTCCATGATGCTTTTGGAGATATTGCTCTTCGTCCACAGAATTTTACTCAAAATATGAATGCAGATAAATTTGCAGATATGTTCAATGAATCCAAGCTTGTTGAGTTGGAGAACAGGATCAAAGAGTTAGAAAAACAAATAAAAGCAAATGATGCAGAGAAAGAAGTATTAGAAGGAAGAATGAAGTTCATTGAAATGATCGTGAATATATGAAAGATGTGATCAAAAGTTTAAGCTCTGATAATGAAAGACTGAGAAAGGTTGTAAATGGTTTAGAGAATGAACGAGCAGTGAGCAACAAGAGGTTTCATATGCTTCAGAAAGTCTTAGCAGACAACCTCGGAAATAGATTTTGCCGCTGAGTATGACCGATTGAAAGTACAAGAAGCGAAACAAAGAGTTGCTGAACATGAACGAAAAGCTGCTGCTGAATCAGAAGCTCAGGGTAAGGGTAAAGGTGTTACTGAAGGAATTACTGAACGTATTGTTGAAGAGGTTGCTGAAAGATTAGTTGCAGTAGGCCAGGTTGTTGATATTAGTGATAATCCTATTCTTCTAAGAATTGCTGAGATGAGACGTCAAAGCGCTAAAAGAGTTGTCGCTGAAGAGGAAATAAACGAAGATGATGACGAAAACGATGATGATCCTAAGAAAGATTATGATAAAAAGGATGATTCGAAAAAGAAAGATGATAATGATGACGATAATGATGATCAGGGCAGTGTTGGTATTACTGTTGAGTCTGCAAAGATTCATGATGTGTTTGATTATGATTCTATTCTGAATGATGAGGTAAATGCTGAAGATGCTCAAACTCAGGGGGAGCAAATAGGGCCAAGTACTACTGAAGCATCAGGAATCTTCACAGCTAATCCAGTAACAGTTGTTCCTTATTGCTACAAGCATATGATGCTTATGTTGGAGCATAATGTTGAAGAAGGTGAATTTGTTAATAATTACTCGAAAGAAGAACTTGCTAAGTTGTTAGAAGTTGATGAAGGTTCGATTGATATTGATTTCGAAGAAGAGTTGGTGAATATAAGTACTTTTGTGCCAAATAGCTATGTGTACAAGAAGTGCCTGAAGCAGGTGATTATGATCGTGTAATTATTGAAGACACTTCAGATGATGAAGTTGAAAAGTATTTTTGAGCAGACACTGATAGTTTCCCAACGGTTGAAGAAATTATGAGTCAGGTTGATAAAGAGCTATTGAAACAAAAGATTGATGAAGTTGTCAGAGACGACAGTATCCCGAAAGGAATGTCTGAAGAGGAGATAGCTGAAGCAAAGAAATCTTGCTTTAAAGAAATGCCGAAAGAAAGAAAGTTTAAACGTCCATTGGCATTCTTTACACGAGATAAAGACAAATCACTTGGAGATATTCTAAGTTGGGATGGCTCAGGGAACCTAATGTCTATGCTATAAAGAGGGAGTTTGGTGTTCAATACTTCTGATATCTGAATGATTTGAAGAGTTTACCGTTCTGGGATATAGAAGAGCTGGTGCAGACAAAAAATATTAACTATCAAATGAAGTTTAATGTTCAACGTCTGTGGAAAGTTTTTAAGTTTGAAGCGATGCATGGGTTCAATTACTGGAAACCATTTATCCTTAAACGCAAAGTGAAGATTAACAAAGTTACGAAAGAGAAGGATGTTACATTGGTGATGAAAAGACCAAGAGCAATGAAGAATATGCCATTAATATACATTGAACAAGATTTTCATACTTGTTTTCAATGGTGGCAAGTGGATCCTGAGACCTGTGAATCTGTAATTGTTCTACGAGCTGAAGAAAACTGGGATGTCATTAAAGAATCAACTCTAGAACTTATTGAACGAAGTAGAATTTGGGATTTATGGAGGATGATAAGAATACTAGACCCGATGTGGCTAGTTAACTGTTCAAAAGAAGATGTGAAGTGCTTGTTCTTTAACAAGATATGCTATGATAAACGTGAAGAGACTCAAGCGAAATAATACCAAGGTGTAATCAATGTTTGCTATGCACATGGTATTAATTCTGGTCATATGTGGGAGTCTAAATGGTGTGAGCTTGAAAGAGAAGAGTTCTTGATAAAAGAGAAATGTTTGGAAGAAATTCACAAAAACGGAAGACAGGCACGTCTGAGAAGATTTCAATTCATGAAATGGGCACCTCCTATGGATCAAACGCCTATTCCATCACAAGAAAGACGCAAAAAGCCTTACATGAATTTCTTTGGGCGAGGAAGAAGATTTTGAAGACTGATCAAGACGACGACAACATTCAAGGGGGAGTCTGTTGGTACATGATGTATATTGTCTATGTCTTGGATTGAGTCTAAATGATTAGGGTTTAATGTATAAATGTTAAGATTATGTTTTGTAGGATTGTAGTTCGCATTAATTAACAATGTGTACAAACTAGAACTTAGGTCTTTTGGTGCGAACTAGAATGTCTATATATAGTCTAGCTTGGATTCTCATTGCAATAGTTTTTGCTAGCTTGACGGTGTTGCCATGTCAGTTTTGGGACTCGAATGTACACATTGAGCATTGAATAAACTGACGTTTAAACTGAATATCTTGTGTTAATGGTCACTAATTCACGTAAATTCTTCATACTTGGATTAGATACAAATCTAGGTACCTTTGCTTAGGAATTCAACGGTCCTACAATGTAAGACAAAAATACAATTTATATCATCAAAATATTCATGTTATACATTATCTTAGCATTCAAAACAAGTTTATGTCACACAGTTTAAACATGCATAGTTATGTCCATTTTCAAGCGTAGAATTAACGTTTTCGACTCATATTTACACGTTGAACGCACCAAACATGGAAATATCAAAAAAATATAATTAAAACCTGTTATAATATCATATTATATGCCTAAATTTTATGTTTTAAATCAGATTTACATTGCATGCTTGGATCATACCCAAAATTACCATTTTTACGCCATTTTAAGCCTATAATGACCACATAAGCAATCCAAATCATTTTTTTCATATTTCAAACTTATAATCTGGTTATTATAGATAAAATAACATGTTTTTACCACAATACTTTCAGTTCTAAATAAATCATTCATTTACCATGGTTATTATCATTTTTTACACCATTTTAAGCATGATTTACTAAATTGTAAGCTTCTAACTCATGGTTATCATAAAAATTAGGTATGACCTGATTATTAAATTCAAAATATTACCATAATAGCACCATATTTTCAGTTCACTATAAATCTCTTTATGCATGTCAAAAGCCTACATTTATCTTGCATTTTTCACTTAAATCAAGCATCATACACCCTCCTAACTTAGGGTTTTTCATCCAAGATTATCATAAAACATTTTTTTACCATAAAACAATTCAAATATAGCCCCAAACTCAGATTACACAAAACCTTAAAATATCATCTTGCATGTCACTTTCAACATCTTTTAAGCATTATTTTCAACCACAAACACTTCAATAAACACATCTATCAATCATGGATCATACACACACATTATGATCTTCAAAATTTCTTGTCACAACCCTAGATTTACTGATTTAATTAGTTCATTAAGAAAACTTCTTTGTTTGGTGAACAACTTCACTTTTAAATAAACTATAATCTCATAATTTGAAGATTTAAAGGATGGGTTACCTTAGATGAACACACTAGGATTTCTAAGGGTAGAAGAACCTCTTGATGATGTTTCCCCCTTGCTAAGCTTCTATGGATGCTTGGATTCTTCAAGGAAAGCTCAAGAACTCTTTTGTGTGTGAAAATGGAGGTGAAATGAGAGTGAATTGTGAGAGTTGAAGTTGAAACAAAATGAAGAGGAGAGGGAGAGGGGGTGAATGGTTTTAAAGAGTAAGAGAGGAGAGACAGTGTCTTGGGAAGGGTTAGAAATGATTAGATGGTTGGAGTGTGGGTTTGGGTTAAATGGTGAGTGGTTGTGTAAGGGATTTAGGGGATTGTGTAAGAGATTTGAATGATTAGGAAGAGATTTTATAAATTTTGATTTTCTTTATTTCTTTGTGGGTATAAATATGTATTTACACATATATTTAATTTTTTTATACATTACTTACACTTTTATAAAAGTCTTGCAACTTTTATAAAAGTCTAGGGCCTAATCTCAGTTGTTTGGACTTAGTAAGTATGGAATAATATTTACCCATTAATTCTATCATAATTTTACTAATTTTAGTTTTACCTGACACTTAGTGGTGTCTGGGTTTGCTTAAGACCGTTAAAAGTCAGTAACGCAGGCAATTTCCGGACAATTTAGACAGAAACCGCCAATTAAGACGTATGCACTTTTCTTATAAATTTCCCTCAATGACTTATAATTCTACCTTATACTAACATGTCAGGCACATTCATGGGATTCTAAACACTAACCAGGTCGTTACCAACATTCGTTACGGGTCTGTCATCACTTTAAAACACGAAAATTCTTTAATTTCAACATTTGCAATTCCATTGCACATTAGGGCTTTATGATTTTTAATTGGACTTTAATCACACTAAAATAAATATTATTGGACCATTTCATAACAACACGTTATTAATTACTAGTACGGATAGTTGTCGAAAAACACGGGCCGTCACACTCTCCCCTACTAAAAGGAATTCCGTCCCGAAATTTAAGCTACGTCATCAACACTGGGTATGGTCTTTGAAAAGATGAGGGTGCTTTTGCTTCATCTGGTCCTCACGTTCCCATGTATACTCGGGTCCACGCTTTGAATTCCATCTGACCTTGACCAAATTGATACGGCTTCGCCTGAGCTTTTGGACCCTCCAGTCCAAAACCTCAACAGGTTCTTCAACAAATTGGAGTTTGTCATTAATATGAACTTCACCCGGCAGTATCACAAGCGTCTCGTCAGACAGACACTTCTTCAAATTGGATACATGGAATAAATCGTGTACTCCGCTGAGTTCTTGAAGCAGCTTGAGCCTATAAGCGACTACACCAATTCATTCTATAACCTTGAATGGTCCTGTATATCGTGGGCTCAATTTTCCACCTTAGCCAAAACTAAAGACACATTTCCAGGGTGAGACTTTTAACATGACTCTGTCTCCAACCTAGAATTCCAACGGTTTCCTTCTATTATCGGCATAACTTTTTTGTCGATCTGCGGCTGCTTTCAACCAGTCCCTGATTTGAGAGATCTTATCGGTAGTCTCTTGAATGATTTCAGGTCCGGTTAGTTGCTTCTCACCAACTTTTGCGCAACATAGGGACGATCGACATTTCCTTCCATAAAGGGCTTCAAAAGGGGTTGCCTTGATACTCGAGTGGTACCTGTTGTTATAAGAGAACTCAACAAAGGGTAAGTGAGTGTCCTAATTTCCATCGAAATCAATTGCGTATGCTCGCAGCATATCTTCTACTCTTTGGATAGTCCTTTCACTCTGACCATCTGTCTGCGGGTGATATGCCATGCTCAAATCCAAGCGCGATCCTAACGCTTTTTGCTGCGACTACCAAAATTTCGATGTAACTAGTTTTTTGAGATAGATTTTTGATAGCTTATATGCGTCATAATTTTCCTTAATGGGTAAGAAATGAGTAGATTTTGTTAAGCGGTCAACAACTACCCAAATAGCGTCATATCCACTCGACGTCCTTGGCAGCTTGGTTATGAGATCCATGGTTATTCTCAACACATATAAACTCACAAGACAAATTTATCATGCTATACTCTCGAGATGCTCGCGCGGTCTTCCTAGCTAGACCCCGTCGGGTGTTAGCTAAACTATAGTACCTTACTAGCTAAGGTGAGTTAATGAAAATGTGTCCTACTTTACATGTATCAAGCATAATGTGTAGACTTGTGTAACGGGTATTCGCGTGTGATAATCAGTTTAGTTTTTGCATTGTGTGTTTTGATATGAATGTATGTCACACCCAAAAGTGCGTTTAAAGCTAAAAGGTGGATCAAGTATACTCACAGTGGGTGCGTAACAGCGAACACTTAGAGTTGATGAGAGGAGAGAAAAGAGTGTCGCTTTAGCCTGCGCGTAGAGACGGAAGTGCATCAGTCTTCCAGAGTGTTGAAACAGTTGAAATGGAGAGTCGTGCGGGAACAGACTATTTCGCACGAAAATGGAATTTTCGTGCGGAAGTGCTTGTTTTGTGTCTAAATCGAGTGTTTTCCCGTCTGACTTCGGGAAATCGAGTGTTCATCCCTCCAACCTTAGGTTACTGATCAACCTAGCATCAGAGAGGTCTTTTGAGCGAGTGAGTCTCTTGTATGAACTCGGACTGGACCGTGTGAACCAAGTATGGTTCACGCGAGCCAGTCCAGATCGCCCAAGTGACTGTTCTTGCGTCTTGGTGCGTTCGGGACTAAGACTTCGTCTGAAACAGGTGCATGTTCGAGTCTATTTCGTGACGGTTTCGACAGCGCCTCGTTCCACTACTTAGTGAACGAGACATTAGTCGGTTTGATCTGTTTTCGTGTGAAAATCGATTTGGTAAAATAGTTTTGTTAGGATAAACACTTGGTGAGTTTGAAACAACCAGGTTTCGGGTCTGAGAAGCCAAGGCTGACTCAAACATGCTCGGTGAAGTGCTAAATCTTAAGAAAATTAGAAAGTTTTATGAAAAAGATAAAGGTTTTCGTAAAGCAGAGAAGTTTAGATGAAATCAGAGATAATCTCGTGCATTTTGGTGCGGAATGGCAGCAAGTTGGAGTGAATGGTGAAGGTTTGTATTAATAGGCGGAGAAGAATGGAGGTGGTTTGGTGAAATTTTCCTGCGGAAATCCATATTTTCGTGCGAAAATGGTCATTTTCGCACCAAATATGCCATTTTCACACGAAATTTGACTTCTTCGCATGAAAACTGGCATTCGGAGCCAAAAAACATACTTTTTCGCACGAAAAATTCAATTTTCGTACGAAATTATTATTATATTTTATTTTTTATTTTTTGGATTCTAACGGTTTAAGCACGCACTTTTTACAAAGGAGCCTATGCTAGAAAAATTCTTAAAAATTATTAAAAATCCTTTTGTAATGCTTTCGCTCGTATTAGTTAATTGTATTAAGCGTTGCGTATAAAATGCAATAAAGCGAGTTAAGCGAGAGCGAGTATTAAGCGTTTAATTAGGTGTCTCAGTTCCCAAGTCCTGAGAGAGTCGTGTTGTCTAAGCGAGCAGATAGACTTGGAAACATCACGCAAAGTTTATAGTATTTAGCGAGTGCGTTATAAGCGTTGTGAGGTGCGATGTAGTGCGAAAATAAGCGATGTAGTGCAAAAATATGCGATGTAGCATAGTAAGCGATATAGTTTACATTATGATCTGAATCTCTGGTGCTAGGCGTAATGAGAGTAACTAGCTGCGAAAAAGCGGGTTGTTACAGTCTCCCCTGTTTTAGGAAATTTCATCCCGAAATTTATTCGAAAGGGGGACCTTGAGAATTCACATGAATAGATAGCGGTAGAAGCGAATAGACGTTAGCATAAGTTGAGGATGAATGAGCGATCGATATTGGATTGACGAGTGAAAGCGTCTTTGTGGCTGTAGGGAATTGATGAGTAAAAACGACTTAGTTGACTCGTGGTTAACAACTCACGAGTTGGCGATCCAAAAATGTTTTTAAGTTTTTGGAAAATTTTTGTTAAACTATTACGAAAAGGCTTTTGAGTAAAAACTCGATTTAGGAAAATTTTCTTACGTGGCGGCGTTAGGCTGAGTCAATTTAACCCACGTTGTAAGAACTGCTTTTGTTGGTCAAAAGTTTTAAATAATTCAAAAAAAATTTGTAAATGGCCTAAATTTTGTAAACACTTCAAAATCTTTATTTATTTCCAAACATGTCGGTAAAAATAAGTTTTAATGGTATCAAAAATTTTAATTTATGTTGAACCCCACGTGGCATCCTTCCATGAATGTTTGTTAATATGGCTAAAACACTTATATATAGGAAGTACCAGCGGCGTATCCACCATGTTTTAGCCATATCGCCTCCTTCTCGTGGAGCGATGTCAGGTGTATTGACATGATATGGATAGATTTCGATATCCTTGGTCCATGCGGTGAAGAATAGGACCAAGTAATTACAAAGCTTAGATAGCGTTAAACCCCACCTGGCATCTTCTCACGGAAGTTTGTTAGTATGGCTAAATCACTTATATATAGGAAGTACCAGCGGCGTATCAACCATGTTTTAGCCATATCGCCTCCGTTCCGTGGAATGATGTCACGTGTGCCAATATGACAGGGATGGACTTTGATCCAAGCGGCGAATGGTTGGACCAAGTTTGAATAAGGAGCTAAGTAGCTTGCACGGAGAAGTTGATTGCATACTTGGTTAGCGATGAAAGCACGCGGGAGAGGTTTGGCGATTGGAATAGCGAAGCGGTAAGAATGAGAGATGCGATAAGCGTTAAAGCGTCATGAGGTAAAGATTATAAGCGAAGAGATAGCATTCGGGCGTCGGGCAGAGAATGCGATAAGTGAAGCGGTAGCGATAAGCGAAGCGATAGCGAAAAGCGAAACGATAGCGACAAGCGAAGCGATAGCGATACAACGTCGAGAGGATAATGCGATAAGTGATGCGATAGCGATATAGACTTCATCGAAAGCGGGTTTGCGTAGATGTAGACATACAAAAAGTCTAGCAGTGGTGCGATTCGATAAGTGATGAGATGTTACGCCTTTGCGAAGGAGTTTGCGTGTGAAAATAATCATCATAATATGAAAGGTCTAATAACGTTCAACTACACATGGCACGTCTCCACGGGAGTTTGTTAGTATCGCAAAGCACTTATATATAAGAAGTACCAGCGGCGTATCCATCTATTGGTGCATATGTCTGTTGCCTACGTCATTATGTATCGAGTGTGAGTGAATAGGGCTTAATCTGTTGGAAACTAGGCGTATTTATGTGTGTTTAGAGCCAAGTTCGCTTGAGAATGTATTTGGGATGTCAAGTTCGGCCGAACTTGACTAGGTCAAGTTCGCCCGAACATACACTCTCTCCAGCGAACTTCTATCCCTATAAATAGGTGCCTTGGTTATTTCATTTGTAAGTTGGAGAGTTTTTGGTACAGAGACGGTGAAGCTCTGTCGGATCCGGTTATCGAATGTATTGAACTTTAGATCAATAAAACAACATTTAAATGAGTAATTCTTGTTATTCGATTAACTTGTCAGTAGTTTCCGCCTATCGGACAATAGATAACAAATTTAGGTTCCCGTGCTAGTCGTGGACGGTCCTAACAAGTGGTATCAGAACTTGGATACCTAAATTTGCTGGAATCAGGACAAGAATCTCTCTATTTCATCTCCATTCTATCATATTTCTTAACATTTTCACATATTTGAAGATTTCATGGACAAAATTGGCTAAAATTTGAATATATCTTGTAAAATGCATCATAGATAAACCCCTGAGAGTTTGGACATCAAATTCAATCGAATTGATATCAAAAAGATGGAAAACCATGTTTTGGAAACAAGTTTCAGCCAAACTTAACATCAAATTCGACCGAACTTGATTAAAACTTCATTGATTTTAATCAAGTTCGACTGAACTTGATAGATTTTTCAAGAGTTTTGTAATAAGTTCGCTCGAACTCGAAGGAAAGTCCAATATTTTTTATCAAGTTCGACCGAACTTGATCAAATTTCATTGAATTTCACACAAGTTCGCCCGAACTTGAGAATCTTCTTGATAGTTCACATAAGTTTGACCGAACTTAGTGTTTTTCTTGAAACTTTCTCTCAAGTCCGCTCGAACTGCAATTTCTCTCATAATACACATCAAGTTCGACCGAACTTGAAGTTTAGTGATAAAATTTGAAATCATCTCATCTAAGTGCGTCCGAACTTGTGAAAATCTGAAATCAAAAGCTGATTTTCACACAAGTTCGACCGAACTTGTCTGTTTCTAATCAATTTTCGAGTGTTTTTGATAGTATTTTCAGATAAGTCTTCAGGTCGTCAAAATGGAAGATTGCTACAACGTGTTCGTTTCTCAAGTGGCTTCCTCATCAAATGCTAACATTCTTGCGGCAAACCAAATGAATATCGACAACGAAATAGGCACTACGTCAAAACCGCCAAAGCTAATGAGCATGGACGAGTTTGAAGGATGGAAGGAAAAGTTTGTGAATTGGATACAAGTGAATCAGCTCAATAGTTGGGTTGCAGTTAAGGATGGTTACAAATGGCCAAAGGATGAGCCTGATCAAGATCTTCTGCTGAACAAGTTCTCACCGACCGACAAAGATAACTATGTCGCTGAGAAGAAAATGATAAGCTTAATTCAACAATCAGTAAAGGAAGATATCTTGATTCTCTTGCCAGAATATGAAACATCACAAGAATTATGGCACTTTCCCTGTGACTAATTCAAAGAAAGTGATGAAATGATCAAAAGCAAAAAGGGTTTGATCAAGAAAGAATTCGAGATCTTCATGATGATTAAAGGTGAAACAATGAAGCAGATGACCGATACATATTGTCACCTCATGGTCCAAATGCGGAGACATGATATCAAAAGATCAAATGAAGAGCAAATTGAGAAGTTGGCCGATGCACTTCCAGAAGGAGAATGGACAACATATCTGATGATTCTGAAGAATAGTCCATCTTGGAGACACTTCAAGTTGTCATCTTTCATCGATAAACTTGAAGGTCATGAAATGGAGTTGATGAAAATTGCAAAATCTTAGAAAGCTAATGTTGTTCAAGATGTCGGTGTTTATTACAAAGGAGGTGTTCAAGATACTCCAATTCAATGCCCGAAAATTCAAACAGCATTTAGTGCAAATACAAATTCTTCTCCAAATCAAAGTTCTCCATATGCTGGATATACTAGTGCTAGCTCAAGCTCTTCATTCCAAAATCAGACAAGCCAAGCCAGTTCTGATTCAAATGTTTTCCAGTGCAACATAGCAGTTGATTTGAAGAATGTGTTTCCAGAAAAGATGGCCAAACAACACATAGCATTACTTGCTACCGTTCTTGAATCATATGAAAGTCCTGTTGCTGGAAAGATCGGTAATCCAGAGATGACCGCCGAAGATTATGATCAGGTAGACGAAGAAGAATTGGAGCTGATGGATATCAAATGGAGCCTTGCATCCATCATTAGAAGAGTTTCTATGTTTGTGGCACTCACTGGAAGGGATATTGGTAATTCAAGTAACAAGCTTGGATTTGACAAGTCTAAAGTCACATGCTTCAGGTGTCGACAGAAAGGACACTTCAAACGAGAATGCAACAATCAAGAAACAAGTGGAAACCAAAATCCTTGTGGCAGCAACAATGAGTACTACAGGAAAGCTCTTCAATACAAGCCATACCCAAAGAAAACATAAGTCGAAGTTGAAGATAAATCTGCAAGGAAAACTGAACAAGCTCTTGTTGTTACACATGAAGAAGATGGTTTTGACTGGAACAGATACATCGGAAAGAAGACTGGCGTTGCCATGATGGTAGAAGTAGTGGATGAATCTGATACATTGTATATTGATGCTGCTCTAGAGAATGCAATTCTGGAAGGTTATAGGCAGAGAGCTGAGGAAGAAGAATTAGCTTACCTTGAGATGCAAAAACAAGAAGCATTGAAATTAGAGGCAGAAAAGGTAAAAGCTAAGGTAAGTATGTCTGAAAAGAAAGTTGGGAAAGTTATGGAGGTTGAAAAACCTTGCACAAAGTACGCAAGTCCTTGTGAACCTTGTCTTGATAAGGTCAAAGTCATAAGAGAATTGACTGAACATAATGAAAACTTTTGTTATGATTACAGAACCATGAAAGAAGCTTATGACAAAATAAAAGGCACATATAAAAATGTCGAAAAAGCTAATATTGAACTTGGGGCAAATGTAAAAATGTTAAATGCTACAGTAATTGAAAAACAAAAAGCAATTAACATGTACATTAACACCATAGCTGAGACAAAGCGTGAGCTTCCCGACATAAAAATAGAAACGAAAGGGGTAAGACAATTGCTGAAAAGTTACACTACTAACGCTTATGTCATGATCACATTCTTCCTACGATTAAGTCGAAGGAAAATGGTGATAAATCAAAGCGTAAAGAATACGGAAGTGTTCCTCCACCACTTCTTGCAAGTTATTCATGCAAGAAAGATGATGAGATCGAAAAGGCATTTAATATAATTATTTTGTCATAAAAGAAAAACAAATTGCCTGAGAACATTGACGTAGACTTTACGAAGTCAAATAATGACAATGAAGTGGTGGTTAAAAATGCGGTAAAGAATGTGTTGGGAAATGATTCTGATGACGGCAGCTTTCAAAGCGCCAACTCAAGTTCAAACAGTACTGATATACAGTCCGAAAATGACGATACATCTTCAGATAGTGATCTAAGTGATGATCCTAACGTTGTCATGTACAAAGTTAAGGATTCTGATAGATTATATTTTGATGATAGCTTTCCGATTCGGAATGTGAAAGAAGATCAAATCGATAAACTGTTTAAACTTGTAGAAATTTCATCAGATGATTTTGACAAGAATGAAAAGAAATTTTACTCTAAACCGAAGAAGAATTTTAAAAACTACCGTAGGAATGGTGGTGAGTTTCTGTTGGGGTTTTGAACATGTTTATCGAAGTTATTTTATCTGTATAAAATAAAAACGCAGCGGAATATTTATTTAAAACATGTTGCTTACAAGATATAAAACCCATTTTATATGTAAAACCAAAACTCGGATCCATATATGAACATGCATGCTATCAAAACACAACCATAGGGTGTTTAGAATACTACCTTTCAAGTAGTTAGGAGATGAAGAAGATGATGTTCTTGAATGAAAATCTTTAAATGAGAAGACCTCAAGCTTGTATACCCCAAGCCTTCCAACAAACACCACAAGATTGCTAGGATTTCTACACTTATGAACTCACTTGAAATACCCTCTTGATCAACCACCTATGGCCGAAAATATGAGAGCACAAAAGGGTGTTCTTACACTTGAAAATATTTATTAAAAATATATAAGAGAATTCACCAAATCTTGTAGGATCTTGTGTTGGATTATGTGATTGTTGCATGAAGTTTCATTGGTGGAAAATCCACCTTGGGAAGCCCAAAGTGGACGGCCACAAAGGCCTTTTCCAACCAAGATTTTTCAATTTCATTTTTAAAATAAGTCTTACATTTATTTTATTACCTTTTATAAAATTATAACATAACATGTTATAAGACTTATGCAACATATTACAATTATTTATAATGTTATATAACCCATTAAATAACAATATAAAATATTCTCTCAAAATAAATTATCCATATAATTTATTAGTTTCTCAAGTGCAATTATTTAGAAAACCAATTTCTAAATATTCTAAGTGTTAATATTTATTAGTTTGATCATATCATAAATAAATATTGTAAGTGTTTGTCTAGCCTGTTATTGGGTATGACCCGACTTGGATCATAACGTACTAGCCACATCAATTTAATATGTGTCTTGGGCATACCGATTCCAACAATCTTCCACTTGCACAAGATACATAGAAGATTGATGCAAGTAGCAAATAACACCTAACAACGGTTGACTACCCCTAATGCGTATGACGAAGTCACATTCAATAACATCATTCCCTTCAAGTCCCTTACTTGAACATGATTTAGGTGAAACTATCATTTATCCTTTCGTTACAGATGTCATGTTAAATCCAGAGACATAGTAGCATCATTCTCTATTGATTTAACTTTAGCAGGCCTTAGACATCTCACTCTCAACGAATAAGAGGAACAAATCCCATCTTGACTACATACGTCTCTCACAATCACCTCGTACCACATCTGAGCTAAGCCTTATCTACTGCCATATTACTGACACCAAAGAACCAAGTCAAAGTACAATATTTGGTGAATATCAAGACCCAATATGTATCTCAGGTCAGAGGATACAATGATATTCGCCTTTACTCAAATTTACTTATGATCAATCTCAAAGATTCCATGTAGTAATATTTGAGAGCGGGTCAGTCCCATATTTGTATCCCACAAATATCTATGAACTTTGGCAGCAACACTTTGCTCTATATTCAAACCTAATGAATATCCACCAATCCGAGTTCATAATAGTCTTACCTTCATATTTGTTCCCATAAATATGATCGACTACGGACATTTAGAATAATTAATTTATTCATGGATTTAAACATGCTAAAATGGAACATAACTCAAAATGCCATAATCATTAAATGAGTCATAATAACAATTTTTCCGATATCCAAATACTAAATAGATCAAATCCAATCACTAGAATATCGAAGTCCTAAGGCACAAGTATGACCCTCATGCTTTGGCCGTTCAAGGGGCTTCGTGAGAGGATCCGCAATGTTTTGATCGGTGTGAACTTTGAGAACACATATCTTTCCCTTTTCAACTTCATCCCTTATGTAGTTGAATCTCCGCTCAATGTGCCTAGTCTTTTGATGTGCATGAGGTTCCTTAATTTGTGCAATTGCACCCTCGTTATCACAAAAGATTTCTAGGGGATCCTAAATGATAGGGATTACCCCTAGGTCGAAGATGAATTTCTTCAACCATGCAGCTTCTTGTGCTACCAATGAAGCGGCGATGTATTCTGATTCTGTAGTGGATAATGCTACAAAATCCTGCTTCGATCTCTTCCAAGAGACTACGGCTCCTTTCAAAATGAAGACATACCCAGACTGTGATCGAGAACCATCTTGGTCAGTTTGGAAACTCGCATCCGTGTAACCCTTTACAACGAGCTCCTCTTCACCAGATCCCTATATTAGAAACATATCCTTAGTCCTTCTAAGGTATTTCAATATGCTTTTAACAGCCATCCAATGACTGTTACCTGGATTTTGCTGGTATCTACTTATCATGCTTAAGGCACATGACACGTCCGGTCTAGTGCATATCATTGCATACATGATGGATCCTATAGCAGACGCATATGGGACTCCTTTCATTCTCTCTTGCTCATCCTCTGAGCTTGGACATTGAGACGCATTCAATATCGTTCTCTTTTGAATAGGTACCAAACCTTTCTTATAGTTCTCCATCTTGAACCTTTTCAAGACTTTGTCAATGTATGCACTTTGGTTCAAACCTATCAAGCGCCTTGATCTATCCCTATAGATCTTTATTCCCAAAATATAGGCGGCTTCACCAAGATCCTTAATGGAAAAACAACTTCTAAGCCAGGTTTTAACACCTTCCATGGTTGGAATATCATTTCCAAATAGTAGAATGTCATCGACATACAGTACTAGGAAAGTGATGATGCTCCCACTAGCCTTCTTATACACACAAGCTTCATCGACGTTCTTGATGAATCCAAAATTCCTAATTTCTTCATCAAAACAATGATTCCAACTTCTAGATGCTTGTTTCAATCCATATATTGATTTATTTAACTTGCATACTTTGTTAGGATGTTTTGGATCGACAAAACCTTCAGGCTGAACCATATAGACATCTTCATTAAGATATCCATTGAGGAAAGCCGTTTTGACATCCATTTGCCAAATCTCATAATCGTAGTATGCAGCTATGGCAAATAATATCCTAATTGACTTTAGCATCGCCACGGGCGAGAAGGTCTCCTCCTAATCAACCCCTTGAGTTTGAGTGAAACCTTTTGCTACAAGTCTCGCTTTATAAGTATCCAAGTTACCATGCATATCAGTTTTCTTCTTGAAAACCCACTTACTTCCAACTAATTTGGAGTTAAGAGGTGGCATAACCAATTCTCATACTTTGTTGTCATACATGGATTGCATCACTACATTCATGGCTTCAAGCCATTTGTCACAATCGGATCGTGACATTGCATCATGGTATGTGGTTGGTTCATCCGAATCTACCACGTAGCATCCATCCATGAAAAACACATATCTTTCGGGTGGATTACTAATTCTACCAGATCTGCGAACGTTTTGTGTGTATTGGTCAACCACTTGATCCTCTTCAACAACCTCTTGTTGAGTGCTAGCATCAACCAAACGTGTATCGGCTTGTGGTTCTTGATCCTCATCAAGTTCCACTATTCTACTACTAGTTCCTTCCATAAGGAACTGAGCCTCCAAGAACTTACCCTTTCGAGCAACAAATACCTTTTGCTCTGTTGGATCGTAAAAGTAATATCGTATATCATCTTTAGGATATCCTACAAAGATACACTTAGTGGATCGTACTTCCAATTTGTTTGGGGTGTATTGCTTCACATAAGCTTCACAACCTCATACTTTCAAATATGATAATGATGGAGCCTTTCCATGCCATATTTCAAAAGGTGGCTTATCCACTTTCTTGGTTGGGGCCATATTCAATATACGGGCTGCGGAGAGCAAAGCGTAACCCCAAAATGATAGAGGCAATATGCTTCTAGCCATCATAGATCGAACCATATCCAATAGAGTTTGATTCCTCCTTTCAGACACACCATTATGTTGTGGTGTTCCAGGTGGAGTAAGTAGTGAGATAATCCCACAACTCTTAAGATGATCTTGAAAAGCATCACTAAGGTATTCACCTCCTCTATCGGTACGAAGGACTTTGATTGTTTTCTTGAGTTGATTTTCTACTTCACTTTTGAAATATTTGAACATTTCAAATGCTTCATCTTTGTGTCTTAACAAGTACACATAACCGTAACGACTATAGTCGTCGGTAAAACTAAAGAAGTATCTTTCACCATTCCTAGTCATTGGCTTAAAAGGACCACATACATCCGAATATATGATACCTAATAAGTCTTTTGCCCTTTCAAAGGTGCCACTGAAGGGTGCCTTAGTCATTTTGCCTTGTAAACAAGATTCACATGCATCAAATGAATCATCTCCATTTGTTTCCAAAATACCATTCTTTCGAAGTGTTTGCATTCGATTTTTGTTTATATGTCCAAGTCGACAATGCCAAAGATAGGAATCACTCAAATCTAATTTGAGTTTCTTGGTGGTTGCTTGGTACATTGAACTATCAAATGATGTAGTATCATGAACGAATTCATAAATACCATTTGAAGGCATAGCTTTAAAGTAAAACATGTCATTCATCAAAACATAAATGTCATCGTTTACAAACTTTAAATTAAAACCATATTGTAGCAAGAGGACACTGAAATAATGTTCCTAGTCAAACTGGGAGCATACAAAACATTTTTCAAGGTGATTTCCAAACCATTTGAAAGTTTGAAAACATAGTCTCCTCGGGCTTCAACTTGAACCTTTGCTCCATTGCCCATGAAGAGACTAATGTCACCCTTCTTGTAATGTTTATTTCTTTTGAACCCCTGCAACAAATTGCAAATATGAGTTCCACACCCGGTATCCAATACCCATGTGTTTGAAGAAATAACATTAAGGTCAATATGTATCATAAATATTGTACCTGAGGTTTGCCCTGCATCCCTCTTGTTATTCAACTCCTTGAGATAGGTTGGACAATTTCTTTTCCAATGTCCTATCTCTCCACACTCAAAGCATGGGTCAGTCGAAGCAACCTTTTGCTTCTTTTCCTTCAGTTTCGTGGGTTCCGCTTTAATCTTTCCTTTTCCCTTCCCTATAACGTGGCCCTTCCTTCTGGCAAAACTTGCCTTGGAGTTGTGGTGGGGCCTCTTCTTGTTGCCTCCCTCATTGATTGTTAGAACGGGTAAAGCCCCTTTACCCATGCCTGCCTTGGCAGTTTTGAGCATTGCATGAAGCTCACCAATGCTCTTGTCCCATCCGTTCATGTTATAATTCATGACGAAAGTCTCAAACTTCTTTGTTAAAGAGTTGAGGATCAAATCTGTAGCCAACTCTTTAGAGACGGGACAATTAAGCCTTTCGAGGCAATGTGGCTTTTCATCTTCAGGACATAAGATGAGACTGATTGGGTTTCCTCCATACGACATGCATGAAGCGCCCGAACCGTTTCGAAGTGTTCTACCCTTGCTTGTTGAAGGAACATTTCTTTCAATTGGGTAATCATGTCGTATGCCCCATGATGTTCAAAATCCTTTTGAATCTCGGGAATCATAGTTCCCAACATGAGGCAAGAGGCTTGCATGGAGTCCTCGGTATACTTAATCCAATCGTTATAGGCCTCCTCATCTTCCACGTTAGGTTCATTGGGAATAGGATCGTCCAACACATAAGATATCTTTTCTTGCTTGAGAACGATTCTCAAGTTTCGATACCAATCCTTGAAGTTGTTATGGTTGAGACGATCCTTTTCAAGGATGGTTCTTAGTGATAGGTTACGGATGGTTTGGGTAATTGTGTTTGAATTGTTAGCGGCCATCTACAAAATTTTAACAAAGTTTAATTTTTTTAGTATTTTCGATATTATTAAATCTTAATTATTAATACCCTTTTGTGTCTCATAGACAATTAATAATTAAAATCTAGAATCCAACATTACATTTAAATATTGGTTAGGTGACCTTTATCCCATTATTTAAATTAACAAGGTAGTCAACGTTTGACAATTGCAACCCTTTGCAATTTCTAGCCATATGGGATCGATTAAACATCTTAATGTTTAGTTGGCATGTTTAATCCCATCAACACCTTTGTACGCCACGCTTCGGTGACCCTAAGCACATGGTTTCCAAATCAAATCGTCCTACTTACACACACATGTAAGTTTACACATACAAGTGGTTAGGTGACCTTTATCCCACAAATATTGTAAGTCTACCTCCTCTTCACAAGTTCCTTCAAATGTGGTTAGGTGACCTTTATCCCACAAAGAATTCCCAAGTGATTCGAGTGTTGTATAAAAGGATGGTGTTTGACGTGTTTTATAGAAAGGATTTTATGTTTTCAAAATTCTAGTTTTAGAAAACTTTATGTACCATACATTTGCATGCATTCAAATTCATGGTACCTTAGTGAAAACCAATTTTCAAGGTTCTTTTAATAAAACCCATTTTATTATAAAATCATTAACTTTTAATAAAACTATTTTTTTAACTACTTTAATGATTTTTTAAAGAACCAATTTTAAGCTTGTTATGGATTATAAGTTGTTAAGCATGCATATCCATATATCTTCTAAACAACCATACAAGCATAACACACAAAATAGGTGTATAATCATAGCCAACTATTTTTGACAACACTTGTTCGCCGAAACAAGCGTGCCAAAAGGTCCTTCCTAAAGGGTGAATATTGACACAAAAATGTGTCGTTGAACTCCCACTTGAACCCGCATCCAAATGCTTCAAGTCTTCCTTTTGTGTTGTGAGTTCTTCACTTTCTTTGGGCTTCCAAATGGACTTTATATTCCGCTCCAAACTCCTTTGGGCCTCAAAAATGTGTTTTGATTATTGGACTAAAATCCCATTAAGAACTATGAGGTTCTTTAGGCCCAAAATTGGCCAAAATCAAAAACGCATTTTGTGTGCATCTTCTTTTACAATGAAGTATCCTAATACATTTTTATAGTAAAATAAAATGCACATAATCTATTTATTTACATACCAAATGAAAATAAATAAATTACAACTTTACGAATGGAAGAACAAAGATAATTAATTATTACAACCCATTGAAATAGTTAAATAAATCACAACACAATCATTCAACATATTTAAACACAAGGTCATGGCTAGGTTATGAACACCAAAAATATATATCCACATATATATTTAAATTCAAGAGCAAAAATGGTTTCCTTTTGTAACCCAATTTTCGGCCAAGGGAAAAAAACGAAAAGATGGGTTTTTGTTCAAACAAACAAATCATCCAAATGATATAATTTTGTCAAGATACTTTTATGCATGTATAATAAACATCTTGAAAAACAAAATGAAAACCATGATTAAAATTTTCGGCCATAGGGTTTCCACAAACCCAAAATCCCGAAATTTTTAAATCTATTGAAGCATGCATTCATATAAGCGGCTCTGATACCACTGTTGGGGTTTTGAACATGTTTATCAAAGTTATTTTATCCGTATAAAATAAAAACGCAACGGAATATTTAGTTAAACATGTTGCTTACAAGATATAAAACCCATTTTATATGTAAAACCAAAACCCAGATCCATATATGAACATGCATGCTATCAAAACACACCCGTAGGGTGTTTAGAATACTACCTTTCAAGTAGTTAGGAGATGAAGAAGATGATGTTCTTGAATGAAAATCTTCAAATGAGAAGACCTCAAGCTTGTATACCCCAAGCCTTCCAACAAACAACACAAGATTGCTAGGATTTCTACACTTATGAACTCACTTGAAATACCCTCTTGATCAACCACCTATGGCCGAAAATATAAGAGCACAAAAGGGTGTTCTTACACTTGAAAATGTTTATTAAAAATATATAAGAGAATTCACCAAATCTTGTAGGATCTTGTGTTGGATTATGTGATTGTTGCATGAAGTTTCATTGGTGGAAAATCCACCTTGGGAAGCCCAAAGTGGACGGCCACAAAGGCCTTTTCCAACCAAGATTTTTCAATTTCATTTTTAAAATAAGTCTTACATTTATTTATAACCTTTTATAAAATTATAACATCACATGTTATAAGACTTATGCAACATATCACAATTATTTATAATGTTACTTAACCCATTAAATAACGATATAAAATATTCTCTCAAAATAAATTATCCATATAATTTATTAGTTTCTCAAGTGCAATTATTTAGAAAACCAATTTCTAAATATTTTAAGTGTTAATATTTATTTGTTTGATCATATCATAAATAAATATTATAAGTGTTTGTCTAGCTTGTTATTGGGTATGACCCGACTTGGATCATAACGTACTAGCCACATCAATTTAATATGCGTCATGGGCATACTGATTCCAACAGTTTCGTGTGCACAGGAGAGCAGGATTAGGTTTGGAGGTTGAAGAAGAAGAACTGAAGAAGAAGCAGAAACCAATGTTCCAGGAATACAAAGGTAAAAACATGAAGTATGTGTACGGAACAAGCACGATTGAAGAAGAAAGCATGATCGGTAAGCAATCGAATGATGAATTTAAGAAAGAGAAAGAATTTCGGGACAAGGCAAAGCCCAAGTCCACAAGTGGAGTGAAACCCACTACTGGACATACTCATGATAATCGGACTTGCTTTAAATGCAATGAAGTTAGTCACATTGCTCGCAAGTGTCCGAATATTAAGCATGTGTATCAATGAAGAATTTCGGTTTCGAATACTGAAAAAATAAAGAAACCAGAGATTGTGCAAACAAACAGAATGCCAAAAAGAAATTTTGAATCAAAAAATGAAATAAAACCTAAGGATGAGTCAAGGTTTGTAAACTCAATTTTTGAGAAAGGTGAAACTTCAAAATCTTTTGAAAACAATGATTCAAGGTTTTACGTAAAAAAGGCAAGAAACATGTCACAATCCTGGGTTGCGAAAAAGAAATCGTTTGAGAATGAAAAGTCTGTTAAAACTGACAATGTCAAATCAAATGAGTCAGTTGTTAAAAATGATCTTTTAAAGTCAAAACAAAATTTTAAAAAACTGACAGAAAAAGAAAAAGCCGAAAAGTATTCGAATGTGTCATTGGAAGAAATGTTTGATGAAGATTTTGATTACGATGATGGTTTGGAAAGTGATTATGAAGATTGTTATGCTTTCCGACCCAAGACCAAGAAGGCTTGGGCTTCACTTTCACGTAGTTACTTGTGTGTGCAGGAGTCCCAATATCCACACTATCAAAGTTGATACAGGATAGCGGAACTCCATGAGTTTTTAACTTATCTAGAATGTCCTAATCTTTGATATTTTTGAAAATTACAAGTGGTTGAAAAAGAATGCTTGAATATTTAAGAAAATCCACACCGTTAAACAAAACACTGATTGTTATTTTGAAAAACCATTTAAAATTAACACTTATCTATTAATGTCAATACAAGTGGTTCTTACAAGTTGATGTTAACAAAGTTTAATGGCTTCTTCTGTAAAGTGATGATGCAGAAGAAGAAAAAGGATCGGGGGACGAGTTTTCGAGATTCAAATTGGTTTTTTACATTTTTTATAAGAATTTCTTTAAATCTAAAATCCAAAAATATGTTTTTGATGTTAAGGGGAGTAAGAAATTTTTTAGAAAAATAAAAAACATATGAAAAAGTTGAAAGTACAAAAACATTGAAAAAGACAAAAAGAATTTCAATGTCAAAAAGGAAATGATAGTACATCAGTGGACTATAACAATATGCTAAAGAATTATAAAGTTTAAAAGTAATAAACCAGTCTTACTGTGGATGTGTCGATAGGCTTAACACGTTCAGTAGATTGTTTCCGAAATATAAAATAAATTTTACAACTACTTAATCTTGTGGATTAACACATCCTGGATATATGGACTTAGTACTCCTAAATTTCGATTGAAAGATTGCCTGATTCTGAGATACGAGTTCTTTATAGATAGTTGATATCTGGGGTATTATACAAGTTCTTCTGATTTTGCGGAAGCAATAGCCTAGAACTTCTATAATGCTTTTGCTATAAACCCCTAAACTTCATGCAAACCTGAAAAGTATCGAAAGATCTAATCATTTGCAGTGCTAAAAAGATTCCTTAAATGGAACACACCTTAAAGTCGAGCCTTCATCTATTTGTCTGTACGGTAGTACTAACCTGAGCTCTCAAGGTCGCGCATAACCCAGATACAGATATCAATTCCGCTATACTCACCTGTAAGATGAAATCTAGGGAATCTTGATACGGGAGTATATTCAAGAAGTGGGAACCATAGTAAAGTCAAGTTTCATAATTCATATCTTAACATATATTGGAACAATTGAGAAATGTTATGAAGTTTACAATGGACAAACATATCGACAATCTTGGTAAACGAGTTTGAAACTTAAGGTCTTCAAAATGGTCAAAGGTACTGGTGATATGTGTCAAACAACTGATATGATCCTTAGACACGAATTCACAAAAAGATGTATGTAAATATGTTTGTACATAGTTTATTTTTTTTACTTGCTTTGAAGATAAATCCAAAAACATTTTTAGTGTGTTTTAGCATAATCTTTCTAAAATTCAAAAAGATTTATTTCAACATTAGTTTCAACGAGCCAATGTTAGAGAACAGATCTTCGAAGTCTGGTAAGAAAATCCGACGAATGTTTAAAAGTTAATTAATTTGAAACTTTAAAATCAGATTGTTCATAACGGTTTGCAAATTGAGGTCATTAATTTGGACTCAGTAGACATTTTTGGTTAAATCAAGGTCATTAACTTGGACTTGATCAACTAAGTGGATTTTCATAAATAATAAAAAAGTGAAAGTTGAAGTTTGTTAAAATGTAAAATGTATTCAAGGTCATTAAGTTGAACTTGAAACATCTAAAATTTTTGAAAGGTTTGAATGAAGATTAAAGTTTGAAATGTTAATGATACAGAATTTCAAAATTTGAATCTGAAATGTTTATTTGAATGTCAGAAATTATTTAGACATGAATTAAAGATTGTGGGGGAGTTGATAAAGCGAAGATTGAACATACCCGAAAGCTTAAAGCTAGGGGGAGCAAAGCTTAAAGCAAGGGGGGAGCATGTTGATTAAAAGTTTTATCAAGTCAAAGCTCAAGAAAAAGAAAAAGGAAGAGGATATAAAGATCAAGATGATAAAGTTTATTCAAGAACTAAAGATCGAAGGACTCAGAAGATTTTAAAATCCAATGACTACGGCAACATCCAAGGGGGAGTCTGTTGGTTCATATGTCTGTTTCCTACGTCATTATGTATCGAGTCTTAGTGAATAGGGCTTAATCTGTTAGAAAGTAGGCGTATTTAAGTGTGTTTAGAGCCAAGTTCGCTTGCGAATGTATTTGGGATGTCAAGTTCGGCCGAACTTGACTAGGTCACGTTCGCCCGAACATACACTCTCTCCAGCGAATTTCTATCCCTATAACAAGGTGCCTTGGTTATTTCATTTGTAAGTTGGAGAGTTTTTGGCACAGAGACGACGAAGCTCTGTCGGATCTGGTTCTCGAATGTATTGAACTTTAGATCAATGAAAACAACATTTAAATGAGTAATTCTTGTTATTCGATTAATTTGTCATTAGTTTCCGCCTATCGGACAATAGATAACAAATTTAGGTTCCCGTGCTAGTCGTGGACGGTCCTAACACACCGTGCTGTAACCACACCACTTCCGTTCCGTGAGTAGGTGTCACGTTTTGTCGACATGGTTAAGACGCTTATATATAGGAAGTCCCAGCGGCGTATCCACCATGCTTAACCATGCTTTTAACGTTATGGCACCATTAGAACTCACTACGATCCCCATGCAGACACCAGGTAAATCCCGTGTGCACCAGCGATTAATTAGTGTTTGCATGATTATCGTAACATATTCTAAAGACGCATTGTGG
This sequence comes from Scalesia atractyloides, assembly GCA_947069175.1. Taxonomy (NCBI): domain Eukaryota; kingdom Viridiplantae; phylum Streptophyta; class Magnoliopsida; order Asterales; family Asteraceae; genus Scalesia; species Scalesia atractyloides. The sequence continues at coordinate 22,161,963 of CAMTDV010000010.1, forward strand.
GGATAAAAGCATATTATATCGTGATAAACTATATAGCGTTAATAATTAGACTTAGTATGTGAGCCTAGACTAGTGCGGTGACTCGAGTGAGAGAGAGCGAGAAAGGTCATCGCATGTTGAAATGACATCAAATGATAGAACAATTATGAAGCATAAGTACTAAGTTTGAAAATCGTACCATTAACAACGTCGTCATGCGTCTGGTCGGTGTCGGTGTCATCGTCTTCTGCTGCAGGGGCTGCGGGTTGAGTCGGCGGTGCTGGAAGGGCCAACGTATTTGGTTGTCGTGGTCCAGTGCGGCAGTTGCTGGTGAGATGACCAAAACAGTCGCAGTTGATGCAGCGGCAGCTGGCTCCGGCCTGGTGGTGATGCGTGCACGTCGGGCACTGGGGATGAGGCCCTGTGTAGTTGTGTCTTGGGTAGAACGGAACTGCTCGGAGAGGTTCAGGGTTGAGTGGTGCAGTTGCTGAATGGTTGAGGCTCGGGCTTTTTCTCTTGCAGCTAGGCTCAGCGGTGGCTTGCGGTGGTACGTCATCGTATTCGTCATCGTCGGACAGCTTGATAGTAGCTTGGTTCAGAATGTTGGTAGGATTCTTGGAGAAATATCTATCCAAGACTCGCTTGTCATTGATCTCCGCGGCCAACTGATAGGTTTCTTCGATGGTAGCTTGTCTTGCAGCTTCGACAAAATCGCCCACACACTCAGGCAGAGCACGTATGTACTTTTTGATTGTCTTTTCAGGAGTGTCGACTTGACCAGGGCTAATAATGCTGAGCTGTTTAAACCTTGCTGTGTGGCCGGCGTTGTCACCTTCGACTTGCTTGATTTTCCAGAATTCGTTCTCAAGCTTTTGGACTTTGTGGGGAAGGCAATTCTCTCTCTTCATAAGCTCCTTCAGTTCCTCCCACGATAGTACATAAGCTGTGTCGTTCCCACGTTTGATGCGCTCAGCTGTCCACCAGTCGAGGACTCGGGATTGAAATATTCCAGTAGCACAGGTGATTTGAAAATGCTCAGGGCACCCACTCAGACGGAGGGTAACCTCGAGTGCATCAAACCACTGCAGCATCTGAGGTACTTCCTTCACCTGTGAAGACCATTATGTCACAGGCCTTGAACTGTTCGTAGGACAAAGTAGACTTTGGTGCATCGGACATAGAGTCTTCCGATGTCTGAGAATTGCTGAGGGCTTGAACTTGGGTGATGATTTGAGGAATGACCTTGGCAATTTCCTTGGCCACGAGCGATGCGATCCTCTTATCGGCGTTTCTTCGGGCTTGGTGTCGCGAGTTGGAAACGTTCGAAGACATCTAGACACAGATTTGGAATGAGATTCGATCATATAGATTTTTTAAATTTGCGATGCGATTTAGCGCGTTAAAAACTTGTTATAGTTGATATAGTAACACGTATTTCGAAGATCACCTAGGAAGACACATATTTCCTAGATTCTCACGTTCTCACATAAGCACATATAATCACGTACTATTCGTATGTATATATATGTTTGTATGTAATAAATAAATATGGCGCGAGGACGCGTTCGAGAGAGTCGTTATGATTTAGTTTTGTTGCGAGTTATGATACCCATGACCAAACCAGATCCCCCTTAGTTGGTCCTAAACTTAAAGCATGATTAAAACTATAATTGTGCATAAACCTTGTGAAATTTCATGACTTGTGTGTTGTGCAAAACAATATATGCTATATCTCGGAGGAATCTGAGAACACATCATAGTTGACATGACACTACTAAGGACCAACGATGCGAGGTTGGCGTCCTTAGCCTTGAACAACGTGTTAAACGGAGACATGACGTTTAACAGCGCATTAGACCTTTGACGTTGATTATTAGATTATCGGTAGCATTATTTAAGATTCCGAGTTCCAGGAGCAACTTAGTTTTGTGCCATAGACTGTGACATAAGGTTTGAAACTAATCAAAGCCCGGGCACGCAAAACGAAGCAGCTCCCGGTTGGGGAAACGCATTCATTCCGGGCATAACATAAGGCAACCAAATTTGCAAGGAACGATCGATCAAGCTTAAAAACACTTAAACGAACGTCAAACGAGACTTTTATGATTAAAACGCAACCATGCTTGGATTTCGAGACGGTTATGCTCCGTTTTTAAAACCGAGTCTTTTAACACTAAGAATGCGCAAAACGGAGCCCGTTTCGCAAATCGGAAACGCGTCTGGGACCCGAAAACGGAAAATAAACATCATCTTTTAACACGCCGACCGACGCACGAGGTGTCCCCCTTGGGACCCACCTCCAAACCGCCAAACCCCCGCCCCCATGTATATATATATATTTTTATTTTTTTTCATTTTGTAATTCATTTTCTCATAAAAATCACTTTAATTCTCCAAAAATCTGCTCTAAAGATCTTTAACCTTGATACTTATGATTCTAAGTCCGTTTCTTCGTTTAAACGTAATTTCTAGCCAAAAAACCCCTTTTAATCCAATATTTTTTAAGGTTTCAACATGTTTATGGGTTGAATAAGAACACCTTGGTATTTACCTAGTGTTATATGGAAGCCATGATCTCTAACCTTTGGGGTTTGAAACCCTAATCAACTCTTATTCAACAAAAATCGCTTAACTATTCGATTAACCAAAACCAGTGAATTAAAGCTTGATTGATCTAAGTTCTAGCATATTTGGGTTGTATTTGATGTGTAGGTACTGAATATAGCCTTCACACACTTCTGGGATCAAGATAAACGCTTGGAATCGGAAGAATCGATAGGTATAACATCCGAGAACCGAATCTAGGCTGAGTAGAAAATTGTTTTGCCTATAACTTGGTCCATGTAACTTGGATTCAGCTGAAATTTGGTTTGATGGTAGGGTATTGTCAGGAAGGTCCATGTAAAATTTTAGAATTTTTGGATTTTTCTACGATTTTTGGTGAATTTTTAACTGTTTTACCGAAAGAATTTCGGAAAAATTAACAAACGAATTCAATAAATCACCAAATTTTATAGAGACACTAAGAAACATATGGGGAATGTTCTGGGAAAATTCCCATTGGTTGAGTTTTGATTTGGATTAAAAATCTGCGTTTTTGCGAGTTTTCGGTAGCCGGGAACGCACCGAAACGAAATCGGAAAAATCTCAAAATCTTGTGACATGTATAAGGTGTTCTGGGATTTTATGGAATTTTTTTTAACTTCTGATGGTATTTCATTTTAGTTATATGGTTAAAAATAGTTTAATAAATAATATATTTAACTAAGTAAATTAACAAAATAAATTCCCAGAAAATTTTCCCATAGTCTATAGATTTTTACTGATTTATAAAAAAATTTACAGATTTTTATATAAAATATAGATTAAATGGGAATTTATGGAATTTAAAATAGATTATTTTAAAGCAGTTTTGGCAGTTTACCGTATTACGAAGCTGCCGGAATGGGGAACTGACCCAACCCGACGATTACTATAATTGGAACACTGGGAGTATTCCGGGAGATTCCCGGGCAAATTGGGCACTATGGGTGTGCTCTAAGACAATCCAGGAGAATTCCCGACGGTGAAAATGAAAACTCAAATTTGGGTAACTTAGACCCTCCGAACACTCAAACTCCCTTGATAGAAAGTTAATCATTCTTAAATATCCACGTGTTGGTACTATTGGTATTCCCGTACCATTACCCGAACACGTTAAACTACTGACTTTGGCTGGTACGCGAATCGGTGCCCGGAAGCCAAACTGGAAACTAATACTACCCTGACGTCCATCATCATACCAGTGTCCTATAGCCTCAATCCGTAGTAACAACTCCTGACCAGATTCAAGTTATAACCATTACCAACTTAGATACTGATTTGAGTCCATGCTTGCATGTGTGTTATTAAAGTTAATCCAGCTACTCGACCACTCTTATGTTGAGACCACTATTTGCACTATGAGTTTCACTTCCCCACTTTTAAACTGTTTTACTGTTTTCTGGGGACTTGCATGTTATATAATGTGTTGATTACACCAATCTGGGAGTGAGTTTTACTCTCCCACCTTTAAACTATGATATTGTTTCTAAGATGATTGGCATGTTATGAAACTGTGTTAATTGCACCAATATATGATGTGAGTTATCTAACACACGGACTACCTCCCGTCTTCCAGACAAGTTAATAACATAAGCATGTGGACAGTGGATAGTACTATCGGTTTGACCAACCCAGTGCCACGACTGACAGTGTGTCGGCACTAGGCTACTTCACTCGTCCTAATTTGGTTGTGTTGTTAGGCATAACTACTAAGGGGCGTTGAACTGCACGTAACGCGGTTGATGGGCCGGGAGTGTCTTTGTGACACGGCCCGGGGAAAAACAGTCAAGGTTTCACTTGTATACTTGTGTAATTTCATCTACGACTATGACTATGACCGTCATTGTTATTATGACCACTGCAATTAAACTTGTTAACACATATTGTTACACAGCAATTAAACCAGTGGAACTCACGCAGCATTTAGCTGACCCTTTTAAAACTAACATGCATTTCAGGTAAAGTGAAGCAAGAGTAAGGAATGTGCGTGTGGATGGCTTTAGTAGTAAACTGTAGCAGAATAAGAGCTGTGATAGCTCGTAGTACTGTACTTGAACTTATGGTGTGTAAAATGATACTAATAGTATGTTGTAACCGAGTTTTCCTTTTTGTGTGATATCATGTTTTTTAATTATCGGGAAGTACCATGTGTTTGCCGCACCCTGCAATTGTCTTCCGCTGCGAGTCGGGGTGTGACACGAGTATTAGCTCTTGTTTTGGATGGTTGTGCGAGTTGTGCGTACGTTTATGGAGCGAAAGACGATAAATCGAGTAATCGATAAAGCGTAAAATCTTTAATTCGAAAACATATAAGGATAATAAAATTCGATAGATGCGTAAAATCATCGATTGTAGGCTTAAAATTAATAGAGTGTCTTGGGTTTTGAGACAGCGACTACCCAAAGTGATTGGATCATTCCATAGTTTGGGCACACGCTTTGGCCTAATAGGTAAATGCTCTCACCGCCTCGCGGCTAACGGCATTACCCTTCCGGTTACTACGTGTCCCAAATCCGCGAAATAGTCGAGACTTTGGTGAGATTGAAAATCTTTGAATGGGATGAGTTTTCAACGTTCGGGTTTCACCCCTAACTTAATTACTTCGAATCCCTGATTGTGGTTTCCCTCGCGGACCCATCAGGAGGTTTCCACCGAATAGAATGGGAAATTCCCGTTATGTGGATATCACTCCTAACTTAACGGAGAATTTTGTGCAAATCGGAATACGCAGAGTGAGGGATTTGAAGAGAGTTCGCAGTTTTCACACCTAATCTCGACAAATCGACTCGTTTGTGATGTACGAGTATCTTTGCAGCTTCGTGTGTTGTGTCCAAGTCTTAGGAAAGACTTCGTATAGTATTTTAAGTCCAAAGACAATGTTTTAAGCGGATAAGCACATAGTTTCCTACTATAGACTAGGCAATTTACCTAATTCCCTATAGTTATGGCTCTGATACCAATCTGTCACACGCCAACCGACGGCAGAATCATCGGGGCGCGGCACTAAGCGATACAGATTGCTCGAGAGAATTCACAACGACTATTGTAAACGGCAATATTTAAAACGTCAATTTCCCATACAATCAACATATAATCATTCCATAATCATTACAAATCCAAAATTTTTCAAGCAAATTCGAGATTCGTCAAGTAGATTATTACAGGTTTTTAGAGCAAAACCCTAAGTCCATTTGCAGCAAGTAGAACTCATCAACCTGCAACATACGTTAAATTATTTGTCAATACAAAAATGTATTGGCGAGCATACAGGTTTGATTTAATAGCATAGTGGATAGAAAACGTTGCGAAATACCACATACATAAACATGACCAACACATATAAACTCACAAGACAAATTTATCATGCTATACTCACGAGTTGCCCGCACGGTCTTCCTAGCTAGACCCCTTCGGGTGTTAGCCAAATTATAGTTCCATACGAGCTAAGGTGAGTTAACGAAAATGTGTCCTAGTTTACATGTATCAAGCATCATGTGTAGACTTGTGTAACGGGTATTCGCGTGTGATAATCAGTTTAGTTTTTGCGTTGGTTATTTTGATATGAAATAATGTTACACCCAAAATTGCGTTTAAAGCGAAAGGGGGTCAAGTATACTCACAGTGGGTCGTAACAGCGAACACCGAGAGTTGATGAGAGGAAATAAAAGAGTGTCGGTTTAGCCTGCGCGTAGAGACGGAAGTGCATCAGTCTTCCAGAGTGTTGAAACAATTGAAACGACGAGTCATCCGGGAACAGACTAAAATCGAGTGTTTTCGCGTCTGGATTCGGGAAATCGAGTGTTCATCCCCCAACCTTAGGGTACTGATCAACCTAGCATCGGAGAGGCCTTTTGAGCGAGTGAGTCTCTTGTATGAACTCGGACTGGGCCGTGTGAACCAAGTTTGGTTCACGCGAGCCAGTACAGATTGCACAAGTGACTGTTCTTGCGTCTTGGTGCGTTCGGGACTAAGACATCGTCTGAAACAGATGTATGTTCGAGTCTATTTTGTGACGGTTTCGATAACGCCTCATTCCACTACTTAGTGAACCAGACATTAGTCGGTATGATCCGTTTTCGTGTGAAAATCGATTTGGTCAAACAGTTTTGTTAGGATAAACACTTGGTGAGTTTGAAACAACCAGATTTCGGGTCTGAGAAGCCAAGGCTAACTCAAACATGCACGGTTAAGTGCTAAATCCTTAAGAAAATCAGAAAGTTTTATGAAAAAGATGAAGGTTTTTGTAAAGCAGAGGAGTTTAGATGAAATCGGAGATAATCTCGGGCAAAATCGTTGTAAAAACCGTTGTGATTCGTGTGAAAAACGTAGTTTTCTAACTTTGAACAGAGAGAATCGGGCTGGAGAGCGTTTTGGTGCGGAATGGCAGCAAGTTGGAGTGAATGGTGAAGGGTTGTATTTATAGGTAGAGAGGAATGGAGGTGGTTTGGTGAAATTTTCGTGCGGAAATCCATATTTTCGTGCGAAAATGGTCATTTTCGCACCAAATATGCGATTTTCGCACGAAATATGTCTTTTTCGCATGAAAACTACCATTTGGAGCCAAAAAACATACTTTTGCGCACGAAAAATAAAATTTCCGTACGAAAATATGAATTTTCGTCGAATTTTCGTATGTGTATATATATATATATATATTTGGATTCTAATGGTTAAAACACGCACTTGTTCAAAAGGAGCCTATGCTAGAAAAATTTCTAAAAATTATTAAAAATCCTTTTGTAATGCTTTCGCTCGTATTAGTTAATTGTATTAAGAGTTTAGTATAAAATGCGATAAAGCGAGTTAAGCGAGAGCGAGTATTAAGCGTTTAATTAGGCGTCTCAGTTCCCAAGTCCTGAGAGAGTCGGGTTGTCTAAGTAAGCAGATAGACTTGGAAACATCACGCAAAGTTTATACTATTTAGCGAGTTCGTTATAAGCATTGTGAGGTGCGATGTAGTGCGAAAATAAGCGATGTAGTGCGAAAATATGCGATGTAGCGTAGTAAGCGATATAGTTTACATTTATGATTTGAATCTCTGGTGCTAGGCGTAACGTGAGTAACGAGCTGCGAAAAAGCGGGTTGTTACAAAAACTCATAGTGACCATATCATGCTCTGAACGTGGTCTTTGGAATGTCTTCTTTGGCTATCCTTAGTTGATGGTAACCGGAACGGAGATCAATCTTTGAATAAAAGCTAGATCCGTGCAACTGATCAACAAATCATCAATCCTCGGTAATGGTTACTGATTTATGATAGTTAGCTTGTTTAGTTCTCGGTAATCCATACACATTCTGAACGATCCATCTTTCTTCTTCACAAACAGAACTGGCGCTCCCCTGGGCGAGAAACTTGGTCTTATGAATCCTTTATCCAACAGCTCTTGAAGTTGTTGAGATAACTCTTGTATTTTCGATGGATCTAGATGATACGAAGATCGTGCTTTTGGCACTGCTCCAGGCACAAGGTCAATTTTGAATTCTATATGCCTCGGGGAGGGTAGACCAGGTAAGTCTTCAGGTAAAACTTCCGGAAAATCACGTATGATTGGAATATCTTCGAGCTTTCGTTCTTCGGCCTTGGTATCTACTACTTTTTCCTTAAAAGGTTGGGTATCCTTTACGCATATAATTATGCATCTTCATGACATTGACGATCTTGAGATCCACTTTCTTCCTATCACCTTGAACTTCTAAGGTCTCTCCATTAGGGAGTGGTAAATTTACCAATTTCTTGGAAAAGACAATCTCAACATGATTCTTGGACAACCAGTCCATTCCTACAACAATATAAAAAATACCGAACTCGGTAGGTGGAAGGTCAATGTTGAATTTGGGTTCTTTCAACTGAAGTGTGCTCCCTCGAATGGCCTCTTTGGTTTCTATAACTTTACCATTAGCTAATTCTATCGAATACCTACTATCAGGTTTGCTTGACTTTAAGCCAAGAAATGGTTTAAAGCTTTTAGAAAGAAAACTTAAATCGGCTCCGGTCTCAAATAGCGCTAAGGCAAAATGGTTGCTTATGAGAAATGTACCCGTGACTACAGAGGGGTCCTTGTGTGCTTTCCTTACGTTCATCTCAAATGCACTACCTTTTGCGTTCTTTAGCTTAGGGCAATTCTTCTTGAAATGTCCTTCATCACCGCACTCATAGCAGCAACGATTGCGGTTTCCATCATTGCCTGGGACCTGGTCACGACCATCTTGGCCTAGGTGCCCAAATCTGTTGCACTTTCCACACTTCTTACATTCCCATGAATGAACATTCCCGCAAGTGTTGCATCTTGAGGATGAACTCAAACTCTTCTTTGAATTACTTGCGTTCACAGCATATATTCGACTTGAGCCTTGATCTCTACCTCTCTTGTTGCCTGAACGACTTCCAGAACTTCCAGACCATCTTTTCTTCGATTCCGCTAGCTTTTGCTCAGACGCAACCATTCTATTTTCTGCCCCAATAGACTTCTTGTCAGTGCTTCCTCTCTTAGACAGATCACCCTTACGCACTGTATCATCAGTTAACGAACAGGCTACTCGCAGGGCATCATTGATGGTTGTGGGGTTCACTGAGGTGACCATACCACAGATTTCGGGTGCTAAGCCCCAAATGTACCGCTAAATGCGCTTTTACTCAGGCTTCACCAAGTAGGGTACTAGTCTAGCCATGTCATTGAAAGTGGAATTATACTCGCGGACTTCAGCACCTCCATCTTCAAATTCTAGAAATTAGCTTCTACCTTTTGTAGTTCGCTTCACGGGCAGTACTCTCTTATCAACATAACCTTGAAATCATTCCATGAAAGACCATAAGAAACATCTTCAACGTTGCGTGATTTTGGAGGCATTGTTTTCTTTCTAAAACAAACATTAGAATTAGTTGAGATAATATTTGCGCAATATTAAAGTCAATCAAGTATGTATGAATAGTAATTGAAACCTTACCATCAACACAATTTTATCCACCACAAAAGCATCACAACCACACATGATAAATAAAACATAAATCATAATATTAAATTGGGAGTAATATCACTTGTTACATTTGATAGGACCGTCCCCCTCAGCTCGGGAACCTCAATTTGTATCTATTGTCCATATATGCGGAATTTATATGATAAGTTTAACCAAATACACAAGAATTACAGTTTAATCGTCCGTTTATTAAATCCAAAGATATTAAAACTCGAAATCCAAACTGACAGAGCTTCGCCGTAGAAGTCGCTAAGTTGTTACAATGAATGAACCATGACCACCTATATATAGACAAGCAAGTTCGCTAGAAGCTAGTCCTGGCTAGATCAAGTTCGGCCAAACTTGATCAGCCGACTATAACTTCGGCCGAACATGTTGATTACAACATAAATACTTCGTCAAATCTAACAATTCAAGTTCTAAACAAATAGACTCGATACAAGACTTAGACAATAGACATTATGCATCAAAAATCTCCCCCTTGGATATTGTCGCAGCGTCTTGATCAGTCTTCAATCTTTAGCATCTTCCGAAAAAGTTCTTAAATGGTTTCTTTTGACGTTCTTGCTTTGGGATAGGCCTTTGATCTGTAGGAGGTTCCCACTTCATATATTGAAACCTTCTGATTCTTGCCTCCCTCCCTTTTTCATGAATTTTCTCTAAACGCTTCTCCTCCTTTAAGAACTCTTCTCTTTCCAGCTCTCTCCAACTGATTCCCACATGTTCCCTGTTGGTGCATAATGTCTATGTCTTAGTCTTATATCCAGTCTGTATTGTATAGAGCTAAATAGGCTAGGTTATGAAGTATTTATGAAGTGTTGTAGCCAAGTTTGCCCATAATGAACATGTTGAGGCATGTTCGGGTGAACTTGCATAGGCATGTTCGGGCGAACTTGCATAGGCAAGTTCGGGCAAACTTGCACTTCCTTGGGATGCACTTGTTGATCTATAAATACCTAGCTTGAGAGTCTCATTTGTAACTTTGGCATTGTAGAGGCGAAGCTCTGTCAGTTTGTGTACAGAACCTTTGATCAATAAAACTGACGTTTAACTGATTAATTCTTGTCTATTGGTAAACATGACGTAATATTTCTGCTATTATGGACGTTAGGTATCAAATTTAGATAACCGACGGAAGCCAAATTTGAAGTTCTTGGAACGATTCGGTGCACCATGTACCGTAATAGACCAAGATGGCAAATTCAGAGCTAAATCTCTTGAAGGTTTCTTTGTCGGATATGCGAGTCTGTTGAGAAGAGTATTATGTTCCTTCATTGAGAAAGGTTATTGACGCACAGCACGTGGATTGTTTCAACTACACGGATCCTATTCAAAGGAAAGGTGACCCGTGGTTGTTTAACTATCAAGACCTTTGGAAGTCATTTGACTTGCCCAAATAACCAACTGACGAAGAAGTTGCAGTGTTATATTACCTTCATCAGTAATTGTTCGACCAATTGTGGTTAATCAACCCATGTTGGATCCATCTTCTTTTGGCGCAAGTTCAAGCAATAATGGTGTTCTGGCTGAAAATGTTTCTGAAACATTATCAACACCTGCTACTCTTCCAACAACTGCCTCTACTGAACCAGTGAATACAACAACGGAGCCCAGTATGCCTCAGAATCAAGATTCTGATTCAGATGAAGCACCAACATTTGATGCTGATGGGGAATCATCTTATTCAGATGAAGAAGTGGAGCAGATAACAAGTCTTCTTAATCAATCTGCAGTCCCAAACAACAGAAATGAAGCTTCATCAAGCTCTCCAAACATTGAATTGGTTGTTGATCTCAACATTACGAATCAGCAAAACTTAGTAGATGTTCCAAGTGAAGAATTGCCGCGATTATATTCCTATCATCCTTCAACAAATATTATCAAAGAACTTCAAACTGGTGTTAGAACTCGAGGGCAAATTAATAAAGCACTCAGTTGTTTCTACACACGTGTTGCTACAACCCAGATTGAGAACTCGAGGGTAAATTATTGTTTCTATTCATGTTTCATCTCTCAGATTGAGCCTAAGACAGTTAATGAAGCTTTAGCCGATGAAAACTGGGTACAAGCAATGCAAGAAGAGTTATTGCAGTTTGAGAAGTTGGGTGTGTGGAAGCTTGAAGACCTACCAGAGAATCAGAAAGCGATTGATACAAAATGGGTCTTTAAGTGTAGATGTGATGATAGAGGGGTTATTGTTCGTAACAAAGCTAGGCTTGTTGTCAAGGGATTTCACCTGTAGGAAGGGATCGACCACATGGAAGTCTATGCACCAGTGGCTAGATTGGAATCTATTCGAATTTTTCTAGCTTTCGCATCATGGAAAGGATTTAAGGTCTATCAATTGGATGTCAAATCGGCTTTTCTGTATGGCAAATTACGCGAGAAGGTGTACGTTGGACAACCACCAGGGTTTGTCGATCCACTCAACAAGAAGAAAGCATACCTACTGGATAAAGCTCTTTATGGTCTACACCAAGCCCCTAGAGCTTGGTACGAGACGTTATCGCAACATCTTGTCGGCAATGGCTTTATCAGAGGAACTGTGGATAGTACTCTTTTCACCAGAGAAGTTGATGGACATCTGATTATAGTTCGAATCTACGTTGACGACATCATCTTTGGATCTACAAACCATAGTCTCTGCAAAGAGTTTGAGGGAATCATGAAAAAGAAATTCGAAATGTCCTCGATGGGCAAATGAAGTTATTTCTTGGTTTGCAAGTAGATCAGCTTTCGAATGGTATTTTCATTCACCAGACTAAGTATGTTCACGACATCTTGAAGAAGTTTGGAATGAAAGCTTGAAGCCTCTATCTACGCCTCTTGCTCTCAATCACGGCATTTGCGTTGACGAGACTGGAGCCAAAGTTGACGAGACGTTATACAGATCGATGATTGGATCGCTGATGCATCTGACGGCATCGCGTCCAGATATTATGTATCCAACCTACCTATGCGCCAGAGATCAGTCAAGCCTGAGGATCTTACACATGCAGATCGTGAAGCGTATCTTCAGATATCTGAAAAGATGCCCAAGCACCGGCTTGTGGTACCGGAAGAATGACAATTTCGACCTCACAGGCTATGCTGATTCCGATTTTGGTGTAGATAAGTTGAACTCAAAATCAACTACAGCGGGATGCCAGTTCTTCGGAACAAGAATGGTAACCTGGGCAGTGTAAGAAACAGACTACGGTCGCTCTCTCTACCTGTGAAGCTGAGTACGTCTCGGCCTCCAGCTGTTGTTCAAAGATTCTGTGGATTCAACAGCAGATGAGAGACTATGGTCTGCAATTTCTAGACACTTCGTTGTATGTTGATAATAAGGCAGCCATCGATATTACTAAAAATCCGGTTCATCACTCACGCACAAAACACATATCCGTGACTGCTACGAGAAGAAGTTGGTACGAAAAGAAAAAATCCACACTGACGAACAAAAGGCTGATTTTTACACCAAACCATTTTCATTGTCACGGTTTAAATACTTGTTGAGAATTAATGGTATGAAAAATTTTATTACAGGTGCGGACGCTGAGGTTGAATAAGGATTGGACGACGAGTTCGCGTGATCCCATTGGTTTGTAAATATCTTTCTAGTTTAGAATTTTATTAAAAACTAAAATCCAAAAAGATGTTTTTGATTCTAGGGGGAGAAATGTTAGAGAAAATACTAAAACATCTGAAAAATTTTAAAATCCAAAAACATTATAAAAATTCAAAATGAACAAAAACATTGAAAAAGACAAAAAGAATTCAGTGTCATAATAGGAAATGATAGTACATCAGTGGACTATCATAGTATGCTAAAGAAATGTAAAGTTTTAAAAGTGATAAACGAGTCTTACTGTGGATGTGTCGATAGGCTCAACACGTTCATTAAACTGTTTTCGAGATATAAACTAAATTTTACAACTGCTTAATCTTGTGGGTTAACACATCTTGGATATATGGACTTAGTACTCCAAAATTTCGTTTGAAAGGTTGCCTGATTCTAAGATACGAGGTCTTTATAGATAGTTGATATCCGGGGTATTATACAAGTTCTTCTGATTTCGCGGAAGCAATGGCCTAGAACTTCTATAATACTTTCGCTATAAACCACCAAATTGCATGCAATATTGAAAAGTATCGAAAGATATAATCATATGCAATGCTAAAAAGATTCCTTAAGTGGAACATACCAAAAAGACGAGCCATCATCTCTTTGTCTGTATGGTAGTACTAACCTGAGCTCTCAAGGTCTCGCACAACCCAGATACATATATCAATTACGCTATATTCACCTGTAAGATGAAATTTAGGGAATATGGATACGAGAGTATATTCAAGAAGCGGGAACCACAGATAAGTCAAGTTTCATAAATCATACCATAACATATCTTGAAACAGTTGAGAAATGTGGTAAAGTTTGAGTGGACAAATATATCGACAATCTGGGTAAACAAGTTTAAAACTTAAAGTCATTAAAAGGTCAACGGTACTGGTGATATGTCTCAATCAACTAATATGATACTTAGACACGAATTCACAAAAATATGTTTGTAAATATGTTTGTACATAGTTTACATTTCTTATTTCATAGTATTTCAGTTTTGCAGATTAAAATCAAAAAGATTTTCAGTGTGTTTTAGTATAAACTTTCAAAAATTCAAAAAGATTTTATTTCTACACTTGTTTTCAGCAAAGCAATGTTGGAGAACGGATCTTCGAAGTCTGGTAAGATGCTAGAACTGGCGGGAATCTCTTTGACAATGGGCTGGGAGCTAATCTGTTAAAATCTGAAAAGTTAAAACGATAAAAAGTTCATTAATTTGAAACTTTGTTTTAGAAAATATCAACAGTTTGTTCGTAACGGGTCAAACCGGGGTCATTAACTTGGACTAAGCAGACAAATCGGTTAACCAAGGTCATTAGCTTGGACTTGGTCAACTGAGTGGATTTTCTTTACTGGTAAAAAGTTGGAAAGTTCAGGGGTTAAAATGAAAATTTTAAAAAATTGAAAAAGTTTGAAATTTTGAGGTTTGGCAAGTTCGGCCGAACTTGCTAAACAATTTAAGTTTAACAATCAGCAAGTTCGACTGAACTTGCAGATGGCTGGTTTGTTGTTTTTAAAAGACAAGTTCGCTCCAACTCATATGGGCCCTCATGTTCGGCTTAACAAGTTCACCCGAACATGACATGGTATAAATACCATTCAAGTTCAGTCGAACTCATTTACCTGTTATCAGAAACAATAGAGCGAACTTGAGCATTGAGAGCATTTGTGTGAAATTGTATTTATACCGTTACGCTTTCCAATTTGACTTAGTTTTTGGTGATTAGCACACCAATGACCATGGTAGAGGTACTGATTTGAGATTAAACCATGAATTTACCATGAACTAACCGAATGGATCTGGAATCGTTAAAATCTGATAGTTAAAGATGTTGTTGGACAAAATTGAACATAGATCTTTAATATATACTTAAAATCGACCGTGAAATTGATTTTGATTGAACTGAAATGCACTCTTGCATGTTTGAACAAGACTTGTATGTTTGGAAGACGATAAGTTCGGCTGAACTTGTTGTCAAGTTCGACCGAACTTGTGGTAAAACTTGTTAATAAAAAGGTTTACATGATTTCTTCGGCCGAACTTAGGTTTTTGAAACTTTGATGTATTTAAGTGATAAGTTCGCCCGAACTTACATTTGAACTTAATTGAACATGTAAGATACATGTTCGGGCGAACTTGTTAAAATCAAAATGTTTAACACTAATCAAGTTCGCCCGAACTTGATTAAAGGTGTTAGAATTTTTGTGCTATTTTTCTCGAAAAAGCGTGCTAATTTTTTTGCGTCGTTTTTCAGACACATGTTCCAGCACGTGTTATTTCTGTTGAGTTTTCCAAAACTCACAATACGTGCATCACGCTTGAAAAGACGATATGTCTGTCGCTGAAAGATTATGATAGTATTTTGAAATTTCTCGAAGATAGTCATATTCGTCGTGCAATTACTGAGCGCACCGTATCATATCGTTCTCATATTGTTCATTTCTGGATGAACGCAAGCCTGAGCGCTGACGAGAAGACAATTTATTCTACAGTACAAGTTGGTGATGAGCTAAAGCCGATCACAGTAACCGAAGGTGATATCTGAAGGATTTTGGAGCTCAAAGACAAAGAAGACGATCCGATTCGTTTAGACGAAAAGATGGTTCGCGGATGCTTTTTTCGTATGGGCTATAAAGGAAGTGTAAATAAGCCGACCCTGAAGAAAGGGGAAGTACCTAACCCCTACAAGCTTCTGATTCATGCGTTAATTCATACATTTAGCCATCACAAAGCCGGTTTGGATGATGTACATGATTATTTGGCTATGGCAACGACGCTCATTCTGAAGAAGCCGTTCAACGTTTCGACGTTGGTGTTTACTCGTCGAAGAACATGGAGGATTCTAGGTTGTGCTTATATCCGAGGTTTGTACAAGTGTTGATTGACGAGAAGTATGCCAACATTGCTCGAGATCCGAATGACATTGTTTATCTAGTTCATCTCGACGAGACTACAGTGAAGAAGCTTATTAAGTTCCAGAAACAAGCTTCAGCTCTCGTTGCCAAACCGATATTCGGAGCCATTAAAGATTCTAACTATATTTCGCCGCCATATAACAAATGGAGAAAAGATGGTAGCGACTGTAACATCCGTTAAAAACGGATTTACCAAACCCGCTCCGTTTAGCAACCGAACAGTCAGTCAAAAATTTCGTTGCGAATTAAATGCCCAAAATAATTTTAAACGATACGTAATCGATTATTATACGGGAATATATATTTAGTTTTTGAAAAACTGTTAAAAAACGCAAAATAAAAAAATATAGGTTCTGCCGGGTTTCGAACCCGGGTCTGAACCGGTTCAACATCAGACTTGTCGCACATCACACAAACCACTGCGCCACTTGTTTTGTTTGTTATATATTGAAATCATTTAATTGATAAAATGACGTTACAAATTCAAAACCGGCGCCCAAAAGTTCAGTCGTCGGAATCCCGGTAATCTCGCGAGCTTTTAACAACATTTTCAGTTATAACGTAAATTATTATTAGAACATCGGTTATAACCGATGTTTGAGTCCGCGACACATTCTATAACCGCCGGAGTTTTTATAATTTACGAATCCAGTCGGAAATCGGGCCAAATGCATTGACGATTTGTTCTATAAATTCACCCACAACCCACTGCAAACCTTTTCGCTCAAAACCACACTTTTTCTCGGCGTAATTCCACTCGCCGGAATTAATCTGTTCGTCGCCGGAAAACCGGTTTCCTCATTTCCGAGCCTTATTGGACCTCCTAAGCTTATACCGAAGTCACCCGCACCCTTTGTAAGTTTTCCGGAGACTCGCTGCTGCAAGACACCTGACGCCGGAGCCTATTGCTGTCGCCGGAGTTCTGCCGGAAAACAGAGAGTCCAGTCGGTATACCTCTTTGCCTAAATTCTTTTTCTTTTCACTCATATCTCACCTTAATGAACTGAAACACACTAAAGAACATGTTTTAAACCTTCGAACCAGTCTGTTGTCGAGTCTGGTTAAAATCTAAGTGAAGAAGATGAAGTTTGGTATCACATAAGTATAATTTAAATCAACTAATTAATCGGGTTAGACACACAGTCCAGCGGTGGACTGTGTGCACATTAAGCATACAAACGTCTCGAGTTCGAATCCGGTTTCACACACGTCGCCTTAATAAAAATCATTTTTTTGTTAAACTGAACCGGAGTCGCCACAGGTATATGTTAAGTATATTAATAACCGGAATAATAACCAAGTTAGACACACAGTCCAGCGGTGGACTGTGTGTATGTTTATATCACAGGTCACGAGTTCGAGTCCGGTCTTCTGCACCGACTCGGACAATTATCTATTCTTTTTAAATAAGGCAGAAAAGGAAATAACTAATTTGTATTTAAGTATAATAAAAATCGGATTATATAACATGTTAAACACACAGTCCAGCGGTGGACTGTGTGTTAGTTTAAGCCACAGGTCCCGGGTTCGAGACCTGTGGAGCGCACCGTCCGAATTGATTTAAACTGTTTTAAAATAAAATGATTTTCGGTTTAAACTAATTAATATATATATATAATTAAAATCAGATATATAACGGGTTAGACACGTAGCTCAGTTGGTAGAGCTGCGTGCACGCGTACGAGAGGTCTCGGGTTCGAGCCTCACTAAGCGCACCTATATTCCGAATCGAACCGGTCAACGGTCAGAAAAAGTCAAATTTTTTTATTATTTTTATTTAATTATTTTAATTAAAAATCAATTAAAAATAGTTAAAAATAACATTTTTAAGGTTAGAAAATAGCCTCAAACTCACAAAAATACACCCAACAATCCTACTAAAATAGATTAATAAAATCCGTTTACTTACCAAACCATAATGCGATTTATGTAGGTTAATCTCACTCGTGGTTAAAACCACTTCGCGTGCATTCAACATCATCAACCGAACGCACCCACTGTGAGTAAATCTTACAACTTCCCATTTTAAATTACACGTTTTGGGGTGTGTCATGTGTTATGAAAATAATTAATTTATTTATTTAAACTTGTGCCATACCACATCATGACCTAAACTTAGATTGTTTATATTGTTGTGTTTTACTTATTTCCTTATGCCAAATCATATGAAACTCATTCATTAAGCCCATCAGTTCCTCGTGGGAGACGAGTTGAACAACGCGTGCTTAAAATCAAATTCATTATTGTTCATGTGTGTATCATTGAGCTTATATTGGTTGTAGTTGTGTCATTCATATTATCATGTTATGCAATTCATTCATTAGGCCCCCTAGTTCCTCGTGAGAGACGAGTTGAGCATCGCGTGCCTCTAAATGTTCCATTATTGTTCATGTGTGTTTTATTTAATATCTTATGATTGTTGATTAAGTTACATCTATTTTTACTCATGTTTGGTTGTGCACATATTTCATAATCAATTTAAATAAATTTGTTCAAATGTTTTCCATAGGATTCACTCGCCAACATTATGTTGATCCAAAAACCCTTTTACACATGATACAGGTGAACAGGTTGAAGCAAGGAAAACATAGGATATGCCTTAGAAGAGAACAAAGACGTTTATATTGTTAGTTAGAACATGTTGTAACATTTATTGTAAATTTCCATTAAATTGTAATTAATGAATATGAAACGCATAATAAATGTCATGAGCTTTGATGATAACCCAATCATGCCCCGATCACCTTTTCCGCTGCGGGTCGGGGTGTGACAGATTGGTATCAGAGCCATGACTATAGGGATATAGGATAGGTTATTAGACCCTTAGATCCTATAATATAGTCTGCCTAAATTTTAATTGATTAGGTGGTTACATACAAACTTGTGATATTTATTTGTTTCATATTTGTTTACATTTACAGTCAAACATACATGCTCATATACATATTCATTATACATATATACATATCCATTATACATATATCGATGTTCATGTATTCAATTTATTTTCATACTCTCATTATCCAAAGATTTTGTGCAATTTTCAAATCTCATCAAAGTAAGTTCTGCGACGGGCATGTAGTAACTGGAAGGGTACAAGTACCGGTAGTCGGAACGTCCTGTCTAGGCTGGCATTCGTATAAATCCAATATAACGGACCAGTTTGCCTACCTAGGGACCAACGATGAGAGTACGAAGGACCTATTAGGCCAAAGCATGCCACACCAAACGTCGTTCAAACTAACCTACTTTGAGGTGTCACCGTGTCTACACCTGGACACATTCCGAATATCATACGTTGTATACATATTTCTCGATTTTCTCCGGGTTTTTGTGTACGCAACCTGGCAAACCCGTGCGAACCATATGAAAAACCGGTATTCATGGGGGCCCACATGATTACACAGGTAAAGTATGGCGGCATGTAGGGCCTAACAGCGAGCAAACCCAAGACATCCTATGGATGTAGTAGATTTATTTATCTATAATTATTTTATGAATGTTCATTCCTAATGCGACCCATGAACCCAAAAACATCCAACTCATACCCTTGTCATGTATTCTTTGTAGATGTCTTCTAACCTCGCCCGTAGGAGGACGAGAGCAAGAAAAGCCCGCGAACGCATGGCTGCCTTAATCGCTCAACAAATGGCTGCCGTAATACCCAACATTGTAATTCAAGTTCAACAAGCACTTACCGCTAATCCTGTCAATCAAGCAAACCAAAACATTATCAACTCTCCATCAAATATCACTAAATGCACCTACAAGCATTTCAAATCATGCGACCCTCCAAAGTACAAAGGGACTGAAGGCGTCACCGCTCTCCTCCATTGGTTTGAAGAAATGGAGAACACTTTTCTAAATTGCGATTGCCCTGACGATCGCAAAGTGCGATATGCTACCGGTCGACTATATGGGATAGCACTTACTTGGTGGAATACAGAGAAGGCCAAACGAGCCGTCGACGATGCTATGTCCTTAACTTGGAACGAATTGAAGGAAATCATGACCAGACGATTTTGCCCAAGGAGCGAACTCAAGAAGTTAGAAGATGAATTTTACTCATTGAAGCAAATGGAAGGAGACCACATCACATACAACAAAAGATTCCTCGAGTTACATCAAATGGTTCCCAACATGTTCACTCCCCTCAACCGTTTGATCGAGCACTACATTCGTGGTCTTCCGTCAAAGATTCAAGACCCTGTAATAAGTACCAAGCCTGCAACTTTGGAAGCAGCAATGGAGCTAGCAACAGAGCTCACCGAGAACCGAATCCGAAACGAAGACTTCAAGGAGGAGAAGAAGAAGGATAAAGAACCGACTGAAACTTCCGACTCCACCCAAACCGAATCCCCTTCTCAACCCAATACTAAGAGAAGAAGAGTCGGGCGACTTTTCGCTGCTACCCAACGAAATCAACCAGTTTTACACGCTATACCCATCCGAGCTATCCCAATCACCCAAGTGGCACCCGACTCAGCTTACCCAAATAAGAAACCATATCTTGGACCTCACCCTCGATGCAACAACTGTTTTTATCACCATCCTCATACCCTACCTTGTCGTCTATGTGCAACTTGTGGACGCTATGGTCATTTGAGCAATGTTTGTCGCACCTTTCAAAACCAAACCTTTTCCCCTACTCAAAACATGGCCCAAACTTATCACCAACCCCAATACCCCATGTTCCCATATGCTCGAGCTTGTTTCAATTGTGGTGACCCTACCCACTTTAGAAACACATGCCCTCAATTGGTTAACGTTATCAACACTCAAGCCCAATCAAACCCAGTTAACCAAGTAAACCAAGAAAACCCAACCACTATGCCACCAGCAAGAGGAAGAGTCTTCAACATCAATGCCAATCCGGTCGAAGATAATGACGGCCCAAGTGAAGATACTCAACTAGTCCTCTTCGCCGAAGATCCAGATTCAACTCCTATCGTTTAGTTTTATGTTTTTTTTTCTTTATCACATGTGTAGACTGTTAGAATAATTATTGTATATTATATATTGTTTTCAGTATATGCATTTGCCGAGGCCGTGGCTCCCCATCCATCGAGGTTGAGTTGGATCCCCATTTTATTATGTGGTTGATCTTGGCGTGCCCGCACGATCGGCTCCGTTTGATTGAGCCTTGATCGGTTATTTCATTTTACATTTCAATACATCCAATACGCTCGGCTCCGTTTGATTGAGCCTTGAGCGCACAGTTCAATTTACATTTCCAGTTCATGCAATACGTTCGGCTCCGTTTGATTGAGCCTTGAGCGCACATACATTTTCATTATCAGTATCTTGTGGTTATGGTGTTTGTTGTAGAGTCGCATAGAGCTAATCATAACTGGCGGATAAAGTCAATGAGAATTTGACAAGAATATGGTGGATACGCCGCTGGTACTTCCTATATATAAGTATTCTTGTCAAATGATCGGAGGCATTATCAGGCGGTTATGAGAGGTTCCATGCATAGGCTGTTTGTGTGGTTAAGTATTCATTTTCAGTACATGCAATACGCTCGGCTCCGTTTGATTGAGACTTGAGCATACAGACAATTTCATTTTCAGTACATTCAATACGTTCGGCTCCGTTTGATTGAGCCTTGAGCGCACAGACATTTCATTTTCAGTACATGCAATACGATCGGCTCCGTTTGATTGAGCCTTGGTCGCACAGATATATTTCATTTCAGTATTTTATGATTGTTGTATTGGTTGTAGAGTTATAGGACTAATCATAATTCACTGATAAAACCAATGAAAATTTGACAAGAATATGGTGGATACGCCGCTGGTACTTCCTATATATAAGTATTCTTGTCAAAGGATCAGAGGCATTATCGGACGGTTATGAGAAGCTCTATGTAGGATTTATTAGTTCTTGGTAACCAATCATAACTTGTGGATAAAACTAATGAAAATTTGGCAAGAATATGGTGGATACGCCGCTGGTACTTCCTATATATAAGTATTCTTGCCAAAGGATCAGAGGCATTATCATGCGGTTATGAGAAGTTCCATGTAGGATTTAGTATTGCCTTGGTTGGAATTTGTGTTACATTTATATCATCATGCTATTTAAAGAGATTGGATTGTGTTCCATTTCTACATAAACTAACCTCTCCATCATAACAAACGAGAGAGGAACTTCCACCATTCAAACATATATGCTATCAGAATGTGGATTCAATTATTTGCTGTTGTGTTTATTCATGTTCGAATATCAGCTGTTGTGTTTTTATTTATGTTCCATGTAGGTTGTAGTGTTAGAAGTTTTGCCTTAGGATATAACCATACTTTCCCAAACGTATCTAAACTCTTATGCATGATATCATTTTTAGCAAATCATTTCTGCTTATCAATACTTATACAGTAGGCAACAAAAAGCGATTCCTGAATAGGGTACTTAACCCTTACAAGGAACGTTACCGCCTCGAACAAAAACTTAAACCCTTATTTTTCTAAGCATACAACTGTCAAACTAAACATCATCATCCTTTTAGTTAAAATATATCATTATTTAAATTTCGGGACGAAATTTCTAAAAAGCAGGGGATACTGTAACATCCGTCAAAAACGGATTTACCAAACCCGCTCCGTTTAGCAACCGAACAGTCAGTCAAAAATTTCGTTGCGAATTAAATGCCCAAAATAATTTTAAACGATGCGTAATCGATTATTATACGGGAATATATATTTAGTTTTTGAAAAACTGTTAAAAAACGCAAAATAAAAAAATATAGGTTCTGCCGGGTTTCGAACCCGGGTCTGAACCGGTTCAACATCAGACTTATCGCACATCACACAAACCACTGCGCCACTTGTTTTGTTTGTTATATATTGAAATCATTTAATTGATAAAATGACGTTACAAATTCAAAACCGGCGCCCAAAAGTTCAGTCGTCGGAATCCCGGTAATCTCGCGAGCTTTTAACAACATTTTAAGTTATAACGTAAATTATTATTAGAACATCGGTTATAACCGATGTTTGAGTCCGCGACACATTCTATAACCGCCGGAGTTTTTATTATTTACGAATCCAGTCGGAAATCGGGCCAAATGCATTGACGATTTGTTCTATAAATTCACCCACAACCCACTTCAAACCTTTTCGCTCAAAACCACACTTTTTCTCGGCGTAATTCCACTCGCCGGAATTAATCTGTTCGTCGCCGGTAAACCGGTTTCCTCATTTCCGAGCCTTATTGGACCTCCTAAGCTTATACCGAAGTCACCCGCACCCTTTGTAAGTTTTCCGGAGACTCGCTGCTGCAAGACACCTGACGCCGGAGCCTATTGCTGTCGCCGGAGTTCTGCCGGAAAACAGAGAGTCCAGTCGGTATACCTCTTCGCCTAAATTCTTTTTCTTTTCACTCATATCTCACCTTAATGAACTGAAACACACTAAAGAACATGTTTTAAACCTTCGAACCAGTCTGTTGTCGAGTCTGGTTAAAATCTCAGCGACGAAGATGAAGTTTGGTATCACATAAGTATAATTTAAATCAACTAATTAATCGGGTTAGACACACAGTCCAGCGGTGGACTGTGTGCACATTAAGCATACAAACGTCTCGAGTTCGAATCCGGTTTCACACACGTCGCCTTAATAAAAATCATTTTTTTGTTAAACTGAACCGGAGTCGCCACAGGTATATGTTAAGTATATTAATAACCGGAATAATAACCAAGTTAGACACACAGTCCAGCGGTGGACTGTGTGTATGTTTATATCACAGGTCACGAGTTCGAGTCCGGTCTTCTGCACCGACTCGGACAATTATCTATTCTTTTTAAATAAGGCAGAAAAGGAAATAACTAATTTGTATTTAAGTATAATAAAAATCGGATTATATAACATGTTAAACACACAGTCCAGCGGTGGACTGTGTGTTAGTTTAAGCCACAGGACCCGGGTTCGAGACCTGTGGAGCGCACCGTCCGAATTGATTTAAACTGTTTTAAAATAAAATGATTTTCGGTTTAAACTAATTAATATATATATATAATTAAAATCAGATATATAACGGGTTAGACACGTAGCTCAGTTGGTAGAGCTACGTGCACGCGTACGAGAGGTCTCGGGTTCGAGCCTCACTCAGCGCACCTATATTCCGAATCGAACCGGTCAACGGTCAGAAAAAGTCAAATTTTTTATTATTTTTATTTAATTATTTTAATTAAAAATCAATTAAAAATAGTTAAAAATAACATTTTTAAGGTTAGAAAATAGCCTCAAACTCACAAAAATACACCCAACAATCCTACTAAAATAGATTAATAAAATCCGTTTACTTACCAAACCATAATGCGATTTATCTAGGTTAATCTCACTCGTGGTTAAAACCACTTCGCGTGCATTTAACATCATCAACCGAACGCACCCACTGTGAGTGAATCTTACAACTTCCCCTTTTAAATTACACGTTTTGGGGTGTGTCATGTGTTATGAAAATAATTAATTTATTTATTTAAACTTGTGCCATACCACATCATGACCTAAACTTAGATTGTTTATATTGTTGTGTTTTACTTATTTCCTTATGCCAAATCATATGAAACTCATTCATTAAGCCCATCAGTTCCTCGTGGGAGACGAGTTGAACAACGCGTGCTTCAAATCAAATTCATTATTGTTCATGTGTGTATCATTGAGCTTATATTGGTTGTAGTTATGTCATTCATATTATCATGTTATGCAATTCATTCATTAGGCCCCCCAGTTCCTCGTGAGAGACGAGTTGAGCATCGCGTGCCTCTAAATGTTCCATTATTGTTCATGTGTGTTTTATTTAATATCTTATGATTGTTGATTAAGTTACATCTATTTTTACTCATGTTTGGTTGTGCACATATTTCATAATCAATTTAAATAAATTTGTTCAAATGTTTTCCACAGGATTCACTCGCCAACATTATGTTGATCTAAAAACCCTTTTACACATGATACAGGTGAACAGGTTGAAGCAAGGAAAACATAGGATATGCCTTAGATGAGAACAAAGACGTTTAGATTGTTAGTTAGAACATGTTGTAACATTTATTGTAAATTTCCATTAAATTGTAATTAATGAATATGAAACGCATAATAAATGTCATGAGCTTTGATGATAACCCAATCATGCCCCGATCACCTTTTCCGCTGCGGGTCGGGGTGTGACAGCGACGATGAGAAAGAACTTAATGCTGAACGAGAATGGTTTAAGGAATTTAAACCTAAGGCAAGGAGTGAATGGTTTTTGAAGGCTGAAGCTGATAAGCCGAAAAAGAAGCGAGCGTCAAAGAAAGTCAAAACTTTGCTTGTCGATGAGGATGAACCTGAAAATGTTGAAGCAGTTGCTGGATCGAGCGCTGCAGTGGTTATTGAGAGTCAAGAAACTGAGAAAATGACTCAAGAAGATGTGATTTCTACTACTTTTGAAAATGAAGAATCTGATAAAGAGCCAGAAAAGACAGAGGCAGAAATTAGAGCACAAAAAGAAAGGAAATTGGATGCAGATTTTGTTCCTAACGCTGAAATAGAATCTGACGAGGAGAGACCAAAGAAAAAGTCAAAGCGTACAAAGTCTCCAACAATTGAAATATCAAAGAAGACTACAGGGTCACCTCATACAAAAGGGAAACGAAAAGCAAAGAAAGCTCAAAAAGCTGTGAGCAAGAGATATAAAAGCAAGGTGAAAAGCACATACGCCACACAAGAACCTTCTGGTGCTCAGGAGAAAGGAGCCACCCAAGAACCTCCTCCACAAGAATCTCCTGTTATTATTCATGCTGAAGCTGAAAGGGCAGGAGTTACACAAGAACCTTTTGTGTTTGAATACGTTGAAGTTCCTATCGCTGAATCTCCTAGTGCTCCAAAGACTTCTGTTCCTGAAAGTTCTACGCCTAAGAAGTCAACACCAAAAACTACAACACCGAAAGATTCAACACCAAAGACACCAAGGGGAAGTATGTTTGGTGATATGCCACACGGTCCAATCAGTCTTGAAGACTTGGATGAGTTTTTCCCAGAAACTAATGCTGAGATGTTATAAAAACGTGTGAAGGTATTGGAAGAGAAAGTTGCAAAGAATGAGGTTGAAAACGCTGAGCTTGTTAAGAAGGTGAATCAAGGTGAGATTGAAAAGGAACTGCTTGATGATAAAATAAAGGTGCTGGAGAACGAACGTGAATATTTCAAGGCATTGATAGAAAGTCTGCAGAACGCCAATGAAAAACTATAAACATAGATTGCAGAATTCAAGAATATTCAAGCTTTGAACGATCGAAGATTCAACAGATTGCAGAAAGTGTTAGCAAACAATCTGAATATTGATTTCATCGCAGAATACGATCGCCTGGATCGTCCGGAAGCCAAAGAACGTGCTGAGAAAGAATTGGCTGGAAGTGGTAAAGGAAAGCAGATTGAGGCTGAAGCCCCTAAATCTACTGTTGAGAAATCTTTTGATATTTCTGAGAAACCAATTGAAGATATTTCGAAAGCTTCTGTCTGATATTCAAAAGGTTGACGAATCTGTCAAACCTTTCGATTATATTATTGTTACTGATGAAAAAGACGATGTTGAAGCTGAAAAAGAAGATAAGAATGAAGACGAAGAGGAAGAAGGATATGAGGATTGGAATGTTGGAGATGATGACGATGATTTTGATCAAGGTGGTGATGATTTTGATCAAGGAGGTACATGTTTAAAGATCAATAAAGTCAAAATCTTTGATTATTTTGATTTTACTGCCCTCATGGATGATGAATCGAATCGAATGGAAGATAAAAGCCAGGGGGAGTCAGGGGAGAATGGTCAGTCAGATGAAATTGATATGTTAGATGTTGATCGATATGTGAAGCCTGTGACTGCAGTACCTACAAAGCCTTTGATACTAATGTTGGAACATAATGTGGAAGAAGGTGAGTTTGTACATAATTACTCGAAAGAAGATCTGGCAAAGCTAGTTGAAGTTGAAGTTGAGAACTTAGAGTTTGATTTTGAAGAAGTCTTAAATGTTGACACATCTGAACCGAAAGAGTATCAGTATGAGAGAAAGTTTGAAGCTGATGAGTACAATCGTGTGATAGTTGAAGATTGGTCCTCAGATGATGAATCAGATCAGAAAGCTATGTATGTTGGTCAGAATTCAGAAAGTTTTCCTACTTTTTAATAGATGTATAAAAAGCTTAATGAAGATATGTTGAAACATAGGATTGCTGAAGAGTTACGAGAAGGAAAAATTCCTAAACCGATGACCAAAGAAGAGATAGCTGAAGCGAAAAAGTCCTGGTTCAAGGAGATGCCACGTGAACGTAAGTTTCGACGTCCGCTAGCATTCTTCACCAGAAATAAAGATGTTTCTTTGGGAGATATACCGAGTTGGGGATGGTTTAAAGAGCTCATCATATATGCAATCAAAAGGGAATTTGGAGTGCAATACTTCAAATACCTTGCTGATTAAAGACATTGCCGTATTGGGATATGGAAGAGCTAATACAAATAGTGAATGTTACTTATCATATGAAGACAGTTGATCAGTTGTTGTGGAAGATGATTAAGTACGAAGCTAGTAAAGGTTGGAATCACTGGAAGCCGTTTATTCCGAGACGAAGAATAAAGATCAATAAGGTTACAGGGGAAAAGGACATAACGTAATTATGAAACGTCCTAGAGCCATGAGGAATATGCCACTTATGCCGATTGAGCAGAACTTCTATCCTTTATTCAAGTGGTGGCAGATTGATCCAGCTACTTGTGAAGCAATGATTGTGTTAAAGTTTGAAGATCACCTGGATATTGCTAAAGAACGAGTTGAAGTGATGGGTCATAAGGGTATGAGAGGTTTGTGGAGGACGATAAGGATTCTAGATCCTATGTGGTTGGTTAATTGCTCGAGAGAACAGATAAAATTCCTTTTCTACAGTAAGATTGTTTTTGAAGAAAGAGAAAAGGTACAGGCGATGCAGTATCAGAAAGTTCTTAACGTTTGCTATGCATGCATAGTAAATTCTGGTAAAATGTGGCAAACAAAGCAGAGGGATCTGGAGAGAGTTGAATTTCTTAAAGAATAAACCAGAAGTGAGGCGATCAAAGAAAGAATGGAAAAAGCGGTAAGGCAAAGTTCGCTAAGAATGGCTAACTTTAAAAGACCACCGCAAACTGATCGAACGCCAGATCCGAAACAAGAGAGACGAAAGAAGCCTTTCAAGAACTTCTTTGGTCTGGTGCTTTAATGTTTATATGAAGACAGAGTTTTTGAAGTATTTATGAAGTGTTGTAGCCAATTTCGCCCATAATGAACATGTTCAGGCATGTTCGGCCGAACTTGCACTTCCTTGGGCCGAACTTGTTGACTATAAATACCTAGCTTGAGAGTCTCATTTGTAACTTTAGCATTGTAGAGGTGAAGCTCTGTCAGTTTGTATACAGAATGTTTGATCAATAAAACTGACGTTTAACTGATTAATTCTTGTCTAGAACTTGTATAATACTTTCGCATTATTCACCCCAAAGCTACATAAAAAATAAAGAAAAATCTCATACAAAGATACGACATTCTACAGTACAAAAACTAAAAGATTCCCAAGAGGAACACCACCTAAAGTCGAGCCTTCATCTCTTTCTCTGTACGAAAGTACTAACCTGAGCTCTCAAGGTATCACATTTCACCCCTCTACAGATATCAGTTAGATATATTCACCTGTGAGATGAAATCTATGGAATCTCGATGCGGGAGTATATTATGAGATGGGAAACACAGATTAGGCCATGTTGCTAAAAATTACCTAACATATCTTGAAGCAGTTGAGAAATGTGTAGAGGTTTAAGTGGATCATGATCCTGACAATCTAAAGAAAATTTGTTTAAGAACATAAAGATTAATCCAGAGCAACGGTACTTGTAATGTGTCTCAATAAACTGATATGATCCTCTAACACAAGAGTTTTTTGTTTAGAAATATTCAAAAATTCAAAACGATTTTCTATTTCTACTTTAATTTCTGACTACCGGTGATGGAAAACAGATCTTCAAAGTCAAAAGCGACATAATGCAGAGGAAAACGTTAGAATTACGGGCTGGGAGCTAATCTGGAAACAAAGTCTGGTTTGAAACATTTAAAATGTTTAAAAGTTCATTAATTTGGAACTTAAAAATCAAAGGATAATGTCAGTATTGGTTAAAGAGTGGTCAACCAAGATCATTAACTTGGACTTGGTAGCCAAAACAGTTAAACAAGGTCATTAACTTGGACTTGGTCAACTGTGTGGATAACTAAAACTGAAAATAAACGAAAAAGTTGGAAAGTTGAAAATATTTCAAGGGGTGCAAGAATTTTCGCACGGAAATTTGGCAAGTTCTCACGAAGCCAATTTTCGTACGAAAATCTTGAAGGGCTATATATAAGAGTGAGAGATATTCATTTTGTATGAAAATCTGATTAACATTTGGTGTGGATTCTCTGAGGCGATTTCATTCTATCCCTCATTATACTCACTTTCTGACTTGTTCGATACATTAGGGAGGTTGATTTGCACACCTCTTGTAACGACAAAGGTATAACACCGAGATCGAACTGTAAACTTGAACTATTGGGACTTAAACGGACTAAAACGTAGTTCTAGGATAAACTACCTGGTAAAACTTAAAATTGAACTTTCTAATGTAAAAATCGGCTAATTTAACCTAGGTTTACCGCTTCAGTTTCGTGAAAATCACAAAAATTACAAGTTCTTGAGTCGGTTCATATTGATAAATCTGGTGGGGACCATGTAAATTTTCGCACGAAAATTAGTGTTATGAAAGGTTTGTTTACGATTGAGTATTTTCGCATGAAAATTCATTTATGACCTGTAAAGTCATTTTCGTACGAAAATTTGGAAGAATTTGTGTTTCTGAGAATTGTTGTCTAACTTTTCCTTGTCTCTCTGTTTCACAAAACCACACACGAGTTCCACCCGATGCACAACTCCTGTTGTCTCATTGATAAAAAAGTCCTAGAGTTTGCTCCTTTTTCGCAGTATTCGGATTTTCTAGAGAAGTTGTCGATATATAATGCTATCACGCACAAGCATAACGTCTATGCATCACACGTTGATCGCTTTTGGAATGCTGCAGAGCTTCAAGATGAGCCAAGGGCTATGAAATCAGCTGTCAAATTCGAGAAAGAGGACGTTGAAGTTTTTATTACAGAAGATCTTATTCGAACAGTTTTACAGCTTAAAGATGAAAGTAACAACCCTACGGGCTTTACAAAGAAGATGGTAAAATGATGTTTTTATCGCTTGGGGTATAATGGCTATGTGAACTCTGCTCCATTCAAGATCAACAGGCTAGGACTGCCTTTCAGATTTCTAGCTCACTGCATTAAACAGGATTTAAGTCACAGGAAAGGAGGTTGGGATGATCTCGTAGATTACCACATGTGCATGATCATAGCAGTTATTCTAAACAAGCCTTACCATTTCAGTAAGATGATTTTCGATCAGATGGTTATGAATTTAGGATAGGGTCGATTCTTACAGTATCCAAGATTTATTCAAATGATCCTCGACCACCTACACCCCAATCTCGAGAAGAAGAAAGATGATATACTGGATTTAGAACATATGTCTCCGTCGGACCTCCACAACATCATCAATTACCGAAAAGGAGGAAAGGCTCCAGCGTTTAAGCCTATATTTGGTACTTTTTTCAAGACTGATTATGTCGCTCCACCAGAAGGCAAATGGAGGAATGAAGGCAGTGGCGATGAAAGTGAGGAGTGGAATATGATGGAAGATTCCATTAAGAAGCGTAGCATATGGTATATCAAGGGCGAGGGAGAGAAGGGTCATTATGGAAGAAAGAAAGCTGGTTCTGCTTCCTCTGTTACAAAAAGGAAGAAAGCATAAGAGACTTCCTCCTCAGCTCCCAAGCGCCAAAAGAAACAACCAAGTGTGGGAACATGTTTGATTGATGAACCTGATACTGAAGAAGTGCGTGTTGAAGAAACGGTGCAAACTACAGACACAACGCATGTTGAAGAGTCTGTAAAAAAAACCACTGAATAAATAGAGGAAATGGTTGGTGTTGAGACAGAAGCGGGTGGTGGTGATGATGAAGAGCCATCATCTAGTACTGACTCTAGAGATAGGAGGGAATGTGAGAGGAAAGAAAGAGAAAGGAAAGAACAAGAAAGAATAGAAAGAGAGAATGTTGGCCGAGGAAAAGAGACACAAGGCTACAGGAGACGATGACACTACATATGAGCCATCTGAGACCGAAGAAGATATAACTGTTGTTAAGCCTGCGAAAAAGAAAACTGGTATAAGAGTTAAATATGCTGCAGCTCGAAAGCCTGAGTCTACTGCTAAGAAACTTAGAATCAAGCTAAGAACAAAGACTGCTCAGACTCAAGTTGTTCCATCAGTTGAAACATCCTCTAAACGTCCGTCATCTCCTCCTCCATCTACTCAGCCACCTCTAACAGTTGAACCACCAAATGTGACTGCTCAACACGCATCTCCTTCTCCTCAACACACTGCTACAGAGATTCCTGTTCCATCTCCTCCACATCCACCTATTGGCACTCCTCCTGCTGTTTGCTTATCCTACATAACAACATCCTCCAGCAGACGTAGCCTTTGATGACTTTTTCTTCGATTATGGTGCTATCCTACGGGGAGAAAATTTCAAAGCTGAAGATGTATATGTTGGGAGACTTGGAGAGTTAGAAACAAAGTTAAAGAATGCTGATGAGAAGATCAAGATACTTGAGTCAGATAGAGATAGCATCAAAGAGAACCTAAGGTTAGTTACTGATGATAACGGGAAATTCTTTCAAGCTGCAAAGCAAGTCTCTATTTATGAAGAAAGGATTAAAGTGCTGGAGAATGAGAGAGAGAGATTCTAAAGGCATCCCTCAGGAGCTATGAGACGGAAAATCAGAGAATGATAAAGAAAATGGAAGAGTATGAGACAGAACGAGAATCGAACAACAGGCAGGTTGATCTAATGAAGAAAATTCTACTTCAACTCTGGGCATATCTCTGACAGATTTTGAGATACGAGGTCTTTATAGATAGTTGATATCTAGGATATTATACAAGTTCTTCTGATTTTGCGGAAGCAATAGTCTAGAACTTCTATAATACTTTCGCTATAAACCCTAAACTGCATGCAAACTTGAAATGTTTCGAAAGATCTAATCATTTGCAGTGCTAAAAAGATTCCTTAAATGGAACACACCTAAAGTCGAGCCTTCATCTCTTTGTCGATACGGTGGTATTAACCTAAGCTCTCAAGGCTTCGCATTAACCCAGATACAGATATCAATTACGCTATATTCAGCTGTAAGATGAAATCTAGGGAATCTGGATACGGGAGTATATTCAAGAAGTGGGAACCATAGATAAGTCAAGTTTCATAATTCATACCTAACATATCTTGGAACAATTGAGAAATGTGGTGAAGTTTAAGTGGACAAACGTATCGACAATCTAGGTAAACGAGTTTAAAACTTAAAGTCATCTAAAGGTCAACGGTACTGGTGATATGTCTCAGTTAACTAATATGATCCTTAGACAACAATTCAAAAAAATATGTCTATAAATATGTTTGTACATAGTTTACCTTGGTCTGTACATAGTTTATTTGCTTTACAGATTAAAAAAACCAAAAAGATTTTCAGTGTGTTTTAGCATAAACTTACAAAAATACAAAAGGATTTTGTTTAAACATTGTTTTCAGCAAACCATTGTTGGAGAACAGGGCTTCGAAGTCTGGTAAGGTGCTATACTGGTGGGAATCTAGTTGACAACGGGATGGGAGCTAATCTGTAAAAATTGATAAGCCAAAATGATGAAAAGTTCATTAATTTGAAACTTTGATTTTGAAATTTCAACAGTTTGTTCGTATCGGGTCGAACCGAGGTCATTAACTTAGACTCGGCAGACAAATCGGTTAACCAAGGTCATTAGCTTGGACTTAGTCAACTAAGTGGATTTTCAGAATTGGTAAAATGTGAAAACTTCAGCGGCTAAAATTGCAAAATTTTGAAACTTTGAAATTTGATTTAGGCAAGTTCGACCGAACTTGCTTAAGGTTCAAAGGTTTGTGTTAAAACAAGTTCGACCGAACTTGCTTTGAAATTGATTAATTTGAGTAAGTTCGCCCGAACTTACTAGGGGCTTTTGTAACTTGGTCTTACAAGTTCGCCCGAACTTGCTATAGTATAAATGGAAAGCAAGTTCAGCTGAACTTCGTTATGTGTGTGTTTGAGAAACCTTAGCGAACTTAGCGATTGAGAGAAATTTTTCAAAATTGTTGATCTAGTGTCGTTGTGCTTCCAAAATTTGTATTGCTTTAGGTGATTAGCACATCTATTGCAATGGCTGAGGTGAGAAATTGCCATTGATCCATAAATTGAACTTAAAATGATGAACTTAGATCTGAAATTGATAAATTTGATAGATCTAGGTAGTATATGGTCAAATTGGACTTAGTATTGTAATGAACCACTTAAAACGACCTTGAATTTGAAAAAGATTTGTTCAGAATGAACATTACAGGATGTTGTATGTTTTGGTGGAGAAGATGACAAGTTCGCCCGAACTTGTTCATCAAGTCCGGCCGAACTTACATCCTAATCCAATAAAATTCTTGTCAATCTTTAAGTTCGACCGAACTTATCTTAAAAATTGAAAATACTTAATACATAAGTAAGTTCGACCAAACTTGGGAAATAAATATGAAATGTGTTAACTGTAAGTTCGCCCGAACTTATAAAGATTTGTTGAACATGTTTTGTAAGCATGTTCGGGCGAACTTGACAAACTTGTTTGCAATTTCAACATCAAATTCGCCCGAACTTGATGTAAAAGGTAAAAAAATTGTAATTTTCCTGAAATGCGTGCTAGATGTTTTACGTCAATTTTCAGGTTCCAGTTCCAGCAAGGGTAATCACGATGGATTATTCCAAATTCCACAACACCTGTATTACGATTGACAAGGCGTTGTGTCCATCGCTCAAGGAGTATGAGAGTATTCTGAAGTTTTTGAAGGATTGTCCGATTCATCGTGCTATTACTCAACGAACTGTGTCATATCGATCGCATATTTAGCATTTCTGGATGAATGCTTTGTTAAGTGAAGATAAGAAGACTATCACTTCGTCAGTTCAAGTTGGAAACTAGAACAAAGAAATCACAGTCACTAAGGAGGATATTCGCAGGATCTTACAATTCAACAACGACAAAGATGATCCTATTTTTCTTGACGAGAAGATGGTTCGAGGATGTTTTTATCGAATGGGCTAAAAAGGGAGCGTAAACAAGCCTACGTTGAAGAAAGGGGAAGTTCCAAACCTCTACAAGCTTCTCATGCACGCAATCATACATACATTTAGCCATCGTAAAGCAGGTCTCGATGATGTACAAGATTATATGGCTTTCATGGCTACGGCGTTGATTTTGAAAAATCTGTTCAACTATTCGAAGCTCGTTTTTAGTCACAAGTCGAAGAATATGGAAGATACTAGATTGTGTTTATATCCGAGATTTGTGTAAATGCTCATCAACGAGAAGTTTACAGATATTACACCTGATCCGAATGATATTCTATTCTTCAGTCATCTTTATGAAACCACTATAAAGAAGTTGATAAAGTTCCAGAAGCAGGATTCAGCACCTGTGGAAAACCACTGTTTGGAGCGTTGAAAGATGAAAATTATGTTGCGCCGGCTAAAAACAAGTGGAGGAACGACGGTAGTGGTGATGAGAAGGAATTAAATGCTGAGAAAAAATGGTTAGCGACATTCAGACCAAAAGCTCGCAGTGAATGGTTCTTAAAAACTGAGGTCGAGAAGAAAAAGAAGCGTGTGTCTAAGAAAGTTGATACTATGCTTATAGATGAAGACGATCCTGTAAACGTGCAAACAGAGGCTGGATCTAGTGTAGCAGTAGTGATTGAAATCCAAGAGGCATAAAAGACTACGCTGGAAGATGATGTGATTTCTGCAACTTCTGATAATGACAATGATAGTAATGATACTCTGGAGAAAGAAACAAAGAAATCAATTGCGGAAAATGAAGTTGAAAAGATTGAAGAAACTGATTTTGATTATGATCCTGAATTAGAAAAAGAGTCTGACGAAGAGAGACCAAAGAAAGAGCAAAGCGTGTGAAGTCTGCAGTAGCTTCAACGATAAAGACTATACGGTCTCCAAAGATGAAAGGAAAGAAGACAAAGAAAGTTCAGAAACCTACAAGTAGGAGATACATCGGAAAGCCTAAAAGCACAGAAGTCACACAAGAACCTTCTGGTGCACAGGAGAAAGGAGTTACATAAGAACCTCATACACAAGAACCTCCTGTTGATATTTCTTCTGAAGCTGAATGTCCAGGAGTTACACAAGAACCTCCAGAGACCGTATTGTTAGAAGTTCTGGTGATACAATCTCCTAATCCTAAAGTTGCTCAGCCTAAAGGCTCTACACCTAAATCAACACCAAAGACTACTCCAAGATCGAAACTGTTTGGTGATGCCGAATGAGCCAATTAATCTTCAAGATTTGAACGACTTCTTCCTAGATACAAACATTAATGTTCTCGAAAAGCGTGTCAAAGTATTGGAAGACAGAGTGGCCAAGAATGAAGCAGAGAAGGCCGAGCTAATCAAGAAAATTACTCAAAGTTCTGTTGTAAAAGAAATGTTGGAAGATAAGATCAAAGTTTTGGAAAGTGATCGTGAATTCTTTAAGGCACTGATTGAAAGTTTACAAGATGCCAATGAGAAGTTACAGACAGAAATTGCTGAGCTGAAAACGATACAAGCTTTAAATGATAGAAGATTTACAAGGATGCAAAAATTGTTATCTAACAGCCTTGGTATTGATTTTATTGCTGAATACGATCTATTGGATAGACAAGAGGCAAGAGAAAGAGCTGAAAAAGAGCTTGTAGAAAGTTAGAAAGGCAAAGGTTGAAGGTGAAGCACCAAAATCGTGTGAAGCTTCTGAAAAGCCTGTTGATGAGAATGTTGAGAAAGCTTATGAGTCTGATATTTCTAAGGTTGACGAATCTATCAAGCCTTCTGATACGATAACTGTTTTTGAAGATAAGGACGATGATGAAGCTGAAGATGAGGAAAAAGATGATGAACCACCAACTGATGATCCAAAAGATAATTCAGACTAGGGGTGTGCACGGTTCGGTTCGGTTTTTGGGCAAAATCAAAACCGTAACCAAAATGTCGGTTTTCAGTTTTCAGAAACCGTTCGGTTTCGGTTTTTATCGGGTTTGGTTTTTTGGTTTTTACGTCGGTTCGGTTCGGTTTTTTGGTTATTTCGGTTTTTGAAACAAAATTACGTAAGTTCAAAAAATAAAAGGTGTAATTTATATTATAACAATCTTGTATATGTTTACATTTAATTTATTACAATTAACTTATTTAATTAATATTGTTTACATAAACTAACATTCTAATCTATTTTAATTTTTTTCTTCAAAGTTTTTATTAAGACATTTTCTTTTATAATAATATGAAGATAATTTAATTTATATATTAAATATTATTATTTTTTATTGGTAATAAATAAATCATTTCATTTATAAATAACCATGCAATGTTTTTATTGTAAACACTTAACATTCAATAATAAAATTAATTTTTAATACTAGCATTGGGTTAAACACTTAAATAGTTTAAACTTAAACATAAACATATATTGATTGTAACGTATTAATTCGGTTCAGTTCGGTTTTTTCGGTTATTGAAAATGTTTATCCGAAAACTGAACCGGAAATTTCGGTTATTAAAAATCCGAAAACCGAACCGTCGGTTTTTATTTCGGTTTGATTTTTTCGGTTCGATTATTTCGGTTATTCGGTTACGGTTCGGTTATTTCGGTTTTCTTGCTCACCCCTAATTCAGACCATAATGGAGGGAATGATGATGATCCTAGTGGTACAGGGATAAAGGTGGTTGATGCAACAGTTAATGAAAGTTTTGACTTCTCTAATCTTCTAAACGATGAGGCGAATGCTTTGGATGATCAGAATGAGGGGGAGTCAGGGCAATCAGGGTCAACTGATGATATTGATATGTCTAACGCTATTACTACAGCAAATCCTGTTACTGCGGTTCCAACAAAGCCTTTGATACTTATGCTTGAACACAATATTGAAGACGGTGAATTCGTGCACAATTATTCAAAAGAAGATCTAGCAAAGTTGATTGATATTGATGCAGAATCACTTGATTTTGATTTTGAAGAACAAGTTCTTAATGTGAATACATTTGAGCCTAACGAGTATCATTATCAACGAAGATACGAGGCAGACGAGTATAACAGAGTAATAGTGGGAGAATGGTCCTCTGACGACGAAAAAGAGAAGCTGCGAAGTATGTTGGTAATAATACATATAGTTTTCCTACTTCGAGGAGATGTATAAACAACTGAATGAGGATATGCTGAAGAAAAAGATAGAAGAATCAATACGTGAAGGAAAAGTTCCTAAAATTATGACAAAGGAAGAGATCGCTCAAGCAAAGAAATCCTGGTTTAAAGAAATGCCACGTGAAAGAAAATTTTGACGACCTCTAGCATTCTTTACCAGAGACAAAGATGTGTCATTAGGTGATATTCTGATTTGGGGGTGGTTCAAGGAGCTGAATGTGTATGCCATCAAACGAGAATTTGGAGTCCAATACTTCAAATATCTGGCAGATTTCAAGACACTACCTTAATGGGATGTTGAAGAGCTTATTCAAACAAGGAATGTCACATACCACATGAAGTTCATTGATCAATTACTGTGGAAAATGATCAAGTTTGAAGCAACAAAGGGTTTTAGATATTGGAAGCCTTTTATCCCGGGACGTTGTATCAAAAGAAACAAGAAAACAGGGGAGAAAGATATCACGTTGAACATGAAACGTCCAAGTGCGATGAGAAATATGCCACTAATGCGATCGAAAAGAACTTTTATCCGGTGTTTAAGTAGTGGCAGATTGATCCAAATACTTGTGAAGCTGTGATCGTTTTACGATTTGAAGATCATCACGATATTACTAAGGAGAGGGTTGAAATGTTTGGTGTTCAAGGAATGAGAGGGTTTTGGAGAACGATCAGGATACTAGACCAGATGTGGCTAGTGAATTGCTCGAAGGAAGACATTAAGTGTTTGTTCTATAGCAAGAGTGTGTTCGAAGAAGGTGAAAAAGAACAAGCAATGCAATATTAGAGGGTTGCCAATGTCTGCTATGCACGAGAAGTTAATTCTGGTAGGATGTGGGAATCAAGCTGGAGGGATCTTGAAAGGGTAGAATTTTTTAAGGATGAAAAGCGTCTCGAAGAGATACATGAAAGAGGTAGGGTGGCAATCAGAAGGTTTCAATTTATGATTAAAGTGCCACCTACTGATCAGATGCCAGATCCAAAGCAGGAAAGACGAAAGAAGCCGTAAAAAAACTTCTTTGGTCGTACGCGTTAAAGTTTTATTAAAGACAGAGTTTTGGAGACTGATAAAAGACGAAGACGATATCCAAGTGGGAGTCTGTTGGTACAGAGTGTCTTAGTCTTATATCGAGTCTGTATAGATTATATGTGAATAGGCTAGCAAAATCATGTATTTAAGTAGTTGGTAGTCAAGTTCGCTTGAAATGGAATGTTAATGTCCAGTTCGGCCAAACTTGACTAAGTCAAGTTCGCCCGAACTCACACTCTCTCCAGCGAACTTGGTATACTATAAATAGCTAGCTTGATCTTGTCATTTGAAACTTTTGTGCTCTGAGTAGCGAAGCTCTGTCAAACTGGAGATTTGAAGTTTATTAATAAAATTGACGTTTAACTGATTAATTCTTGTTATTTGGTAATCGTGTCATAATATTTCCGCTATTATGGACATTAGATATCAAATCTAGGTTCCTATGCTATCAGGATCGGTCCTACAACGGCTCCTAAATCACCGACAAAAGAAGAGATTATAGAAATGAAGAAAAAGTGGTTCAAGGAGATGCCGCCCGAAAGAAAGTTCCGTTGTCCATTAGCTTTCTTCACCAGAGATCCTGATGCATCTCTGGGTGACATTATCAGTTGGGGTTGGATTGAGGAACTGATGCATATGCTTTGAAACGCGAGTTTGGAGTTCAATACTTCATACGAATGGGTGACATAATGACTCTTCCTGAATGGGATGTGACAGAATTGGTGCAGACCAAGACGTTTAGCATGAAGCTACGACCAAATGATCAACGTCTATGGAAGTTAATCAAGTTTTAAGTTGAACATGGTTTCAACTACTGGAAACCACACAAACCACGCACCGTCACAAAGATTGATCCAGTAACTCAAGAAAAGGATGTGACTTTGATTGTCAAACAGCCATGTGTTATGAAGAATATGCCTTTGAAGAAGATGGAACAAGATTTTTACAAAATCTTCAAATGGTGGCACAATGATTCAAGTACTGGGGAGGCTGTTATCTATGT
This sequence comes from Scalesia atractyloides, assembly GCA_947069175.1. Taxonomy (NCBI): domain Eukaryota; kingdom Viridiplantae; phylum Streptophyta; class Magnoliopsida; order Asterales; family Asteraceae; genus Scalesia; species Scalesia atractyloides. The sequence goes on from CAMTDV010000010.1 coordinate 22,201,477, forward strand.
AGAGCCTGATGAAGGATCGTGGGATATGTCTGAAGATCTACCAGAAACTGTGATTATGCATAAGAGAATTTATGGGTTATGGCGCGCAATCAGAGTGTTGGATCCGATGTGGCTTATCAACTGCTCCGAGAAAGATATTGAACGACTATTCTTCATCAAGATCAGTTATGAAGAAAAAGATAAAGAGCAGGCCTTGCAGTTCCAGAAAATTGTAAACGTTTGTTATGCTAACAATATTAATTTAGGTAAAGACTGGAATACATCCTGGAGAAAGCTTGAAGACAAAGAAAAGAAAAAGATAGATCAGAAAGAAGAAAGAATCGAGGAAAGAAGAAAGCTGGCTTCTCGAGAAAGTTTCAAGTTCGGGAACACGTACAATTGACCTCCTCCTACAGATCAAACTCCTAGTGCTTCAGAGGAGCATCGAAAGCCACCCAAGCGATTTTTCGGATAATTCAAGCCAAATTTGTTTGAAGATTTTTGTAGAAAAGTTTTGAAGACTGTCCAAGACTGCGGCAACATCCAAGGGGGAGTCTGTTGGTGCACATATGTCTATTGCCTAGGTCTAGGACGAGTCTGTTGTATAGATAGGGTTTCACAATGTCAAATGTTTAGACTTGAAAGTTAAATTTGTATTTGTAACAAGAATTTTCGCACAAAAATTCTTGGGGATTTTCGCATGAAAATTTCATGCAAAAATCCCATTGTCCTGAATCACCAGTGCTGTCATATCTTGCCTATAAATAGGTGACTTAGGATGTTTGTTAGCATGCTGTGTTTGTTGATCAGAGGGGAAGCCCTACTCGAGTCTGTAATCTTTACGAAGTTAATCAATAAAAGATACAGACAGTTAAACAGTAATCATCATGCTTGTTCTTTGTTTGTTCAATCAGTTAACAATGAATTCCGCCTCTGTTAGCTGAGCAAATCTGACCGGAAGCTCACAAGTTGGGTCCGATCCTAGCAATCACATCTCTAACTTCATTCCAACAGACAGGTGAACGACATTTTCGACCGTATAAAGCTTCAAAAGGCGCCATGTTGATGCTGGCGTGATAACTTTTGTTGTAGGAGAATTCAATCAATGGTAGATGCGAGTCCCAACTACCACCAAAATCAATCACGCAAGTTCTAAGCATATCCTCCAATGTTTGAATCGTCCTCTCAGATTGTCCATCCATTTGAGGATGATAAGCAGTACTCAGGTTAAGTTTGTTTCCCATTGCAGAATCCATAGTCTTCTAGAAATGAGATGAGAACCGAGCATCTCGGTCAGATATAATATTCAAAGGAACACCATGACGAGACACAATCTCATCAACATAGATCTTGGCGAGCTTGTCAGCAGAGTAATCCTCACGAATTGCCAAAAAGTGTGCTGACTTTGTTAGACGATCGATGACTACCTAAATGGCATCATGACCTCTAGATGTGCGCGGTAGCTTTGTTAGACGGATGTTGATGCTCGGCCTTGACTTTGAGACAAGTAAGGCATTTAGACACATACAAGGCAATGTCATTCTTCATACCCGGCCACCAATACTGGGTACGGAGATCCTTGCACATTTTTGTAGCACCAGGATGAATCGAATAATGAGACTTATGAGTTTCGTCCATCAATAGAGCACGGAGATTGTGTTGATTCGCAACCCACAAACGGTTCATGTAGTATAGTAATCCATCGTTTTTCATTTCAATTTGAAGTTCGAGTTGGTGAGGTAGTTCGTCTTTCAACAAACGTTGGGTTACACAAGTGCGTTGGGTTTCAAGAATACGTGTTTGGATATCGGATCGAACTCGAACACAATGAAGCTTGACACGTTCTTTACGACTAAGTGCGTTAGCCACAACATTCGCCTTACCAAGATGGTAGGGAATTTCGCAGTCGTAATCATTTAGAATCTCTACCCAACGTCGTTGTCTCATGTTTAGCTCCTTTTGATTGAATATGTGTTGGAGACTTTTGTGGTCCGTGAAAACCACACACTTCGTTCCATAAAGATAGTGTCTCCAAATTTTGAGATCAAAGACAACAACTCCTAACTCAAGATCATGAGTTGTATAATTCTTCTCATGGACTTTCAATTGTCTTGACGCATATGCGATGACTTTATCCCGTTGCATTAGAACACAACCAAGGTCTAAATTCGACGCGTCACATTAAACCACGAAATCATCATTGCCATCGGGTAAAGACAAAATAGGAGCATCACAGAGTTTTAGTTTCCAAGTTTAGAAAGCTTCCTCTTGTTTGGGTCCCCACTCAAAAGGTTTATTCTTTTGAGTTAAAGAAGTGAGGGGAACCACAATCTATGAGAAGTTCGCAATAAATCGTCGATAGTAACCAGCAAGACCAAGAAATGAGCGAACTTCTGTGGGAGTAGTGGGTGTTTTCCAATCCTTAATCGCATCGATATTGGAAGGATCCACTTGGATACCTTGCTCATTGACAATTTGAACCAAAAACTGAACTTCTTTCAGCTGGAACTCGCATTTGGAGAATTTGGCATATAGTTGTTCTTTCTTTAGAAGTTCCATTGTCAAACGAAGATGTTACTCGTGCTCGGCTCGTGACTTAGAATAAAGGAGAATGTCATCGATGAAAACAATGATGAACTTGTCCAAATAAGGCTTACAAACCCGATTCATCAAGTCCATGAATATGGCTGGTGCATTTGTCAAACCGAAAGGCATGACAATGAACTCGTAGTGACCATATCGTGTGCGGAAAGCAGTTTTAGGAATATCTTCCTCGTGAACACGAAGCTGATGATACCCAGAACGAAGATCGATCTTGAAGAAACAGGTAGCACCTTGTAATTGATGAAAAAGATCATCAATGCGAGTTTGTTGAGCTCACGATAATTGATACACATCCGGAAGGATCCATCCTTCTTTTTTACAAATAAGACAAGAGAACCCACGAAGAATAGCTTGGATGAATGAAACCTTTGTCAGATAACTCTTGAAGTTGTTTCGATAACTCTTGCATCTCAGACGGTGCAAGACGGTAAGGAGATTTGGCTATCGGGTTAGCACCGGGTAAAAGATCAATATGGAATTCAACTTGACGTGCTGGGGATAAACCAGGTAGATCTTTGGGAATGACCTCAGGATAGTCTCGAATAACAGGAATATCTTGAATGCTCTTGTTCTTTACTTTCTGCTCTACGATATGTACCAAGAACGGCATATAATTCTTTCGTAAGTACTTTTGGGCTTGTGTACATGTCATGAGTTTTATGTTACTAGCGGGTTTCTCTCCATGAATTTCTAAGGTTTCACCAGAAGGAAGTGGTATACGAACTATCTTGTCAAAACAAATAACTTCGGCATGATGCTTGGTTAACCAATCAATTCCAATAATGATGTCGAAACTTCCAAGTTGCATTGGTGTGAGATCAATAGAAAACAAATGATTGTTGAGGTTTAACTGGCAATTTCGAATGACGGAATCAAGTACGAGAGGTTCACCATTTGCTATTTCAACTGACAAGGACTTTCCTAGTTTAGTTCTAGGCATCGAAAGCAACGGCTCAAAGGCTAATGATACAAAACTTCTATCGGCACCCGAATAAAAAAGAATAGTAGCAGCATGATTGTTAACAAAGAACGTACCATTAACAACTTCGTTTTCAGCATGGGCCTCTTGGCGTTCATATTAAAAGCTCGTCCACGAGCTGGATTTGCGTTTGCTAACCTCGGACAATTGTTTTTGTTATGACCCATTTCACCGCAATTTAAACATGAACCAGGCTGAAAGTGAGGTCGAACGGGATTTGCTTGTGGTTAAACTAGGTTCTGTGCAGCTAGGTTTGGGTTAAAGCGACAAATATTTGCCAGGTGACCAAGTTTTCCATAGGTAGTACACTGTCGATACGGTATTTGAACTTGATGGTGACCATTACATCAGTTGCAAAGCGGTGCATTTCCCGCATAAGGTTTCTATATCGGAGGTTGAGCTGGTTGGTTTTGGGGAGCAGTTGGAGCGGGTTGTGAAGTCACAGCAAAGTTTTGAGAAGCCTTATGATTCTTCGATCATTTGGAAGGCTTGGCTTTGTTTCCCTTGGGTTTCTCTTGAGTTTACTTAGTAGAGAATTTCTTATCGCCTTTGCGATGAAGGTTACCTTTCCTGACTTGTGAATCGATTAAGGTTGCAGCTAACTCAATAGCTTGTCGAACGGTGGTAGGATTGCTACTAGTGATGATATCTTTCACAGGATCAGGTAAACCATCGATATACTTCTCGATCGCCTTATCCAAAGGCGTCACCATCGAAGGAAAAAGTAAACTCAACTCCTCGTATCGGTTGGTATAAGCACGACTCTCACCACTATCTTGCTTAAGATCATGAAATTCGTTCTCCAGTGCCCTTTGCTCGTGGCGACGACATAACTCCTTCATCATAAAGCTCGAAGCTCTTCCCAGGTTTGAGCTAAGGCCACTTCGGCGCCTCTGTCCCTCATAATACCATTCCACCATGTCAAAGTTCTTTTCTTGAACACACTAGATGCAAACTCGACCTTTCGCTCATTTGGACACTGAACAAAACGGAACGTGCTTTTGACACTCTCGAACCATTAAAGAAGTCCTGTAGCTCCCTCAGACCCAGTGAACTGAAGTGGTTTAGCCGAACAAAATTGTTTGTAGTTACACGGAGCTGGTGCATTGTTATTGTTGTTCGCTTGATTTAATTGAGTCACTAGGTTCGGGAGGATCACAGCCATTTGCTGAGTGATAAGTGCAGCCATTTCGGCATTTTGAATTGTGTTGGGATTGAACCCTATGAAAGGAACAGATGATACAAAGCCAAATAACACTATCCGAGCTTTGGTTAAACTATCAGAGGTTACAACCTCTGTTGTATATACACTTCTTTCCCTAAAGACTACTCTCCTATCATCTGACTTCACAAAGTTGCAAAGGTCTGCCAGAGTTAAGGGATCAGAGGATAGAGATCAGAGCTTAGTCATTAGATAGATAATCAATGTAACAGTGCTAAGCACTGATAGTTAGCATTAGCAGTATTTGTAGTTAGTAACATATAGTTTCCTGTCACTATCAACCTTGACTCATCAAAGATGCTCAATGGTTAGATAGTTTAGTATAAATAGGTAACTTGTGTAGCAGTTTAACTTGTCTATCAAAAGATCAACTTTCGCACATCATCTTCTCTTCATTTTCTTACTACCAAACTTCAATTGCAAAGGCTGAGGGGGGTTTGTGAATCACATGCGAGTTTACCAACTTGAAAGCATGATGATGATGAAAACAAACGACCATTTCTTGTAGTAAAAGTTTTCCATTTATTTCCGCTGCAAATCTCTTTTAAAAATCAATCATTTTCCATTTTTGAAACAAAAACTACTGTAGGACCGATCCTCGATGCTTAGGAACCTAAATTTGATATCTAAAGTCCATAATAGCGGAAAATTACGTTGTGTTACCAATAGACAAGACTTAATCAGTTAATCGTTAGTTTCATTGATTAAACGTTCAGATTACAGACTGACAGAGCTTCGCCTCTACAATGTCAAAGTTACAAATGAGACACACAAGCTAGGTATTTATGGCACAACAAGTTTGGTCATGGAGGGAGCAAGTTCGTCTGGACTTGCCTATGCAAGTTCGGCCGAACATGCCTTGACATGTTATCACATGAGCGAACTTGGCTATAATATTTCATAAATACTTCATAATCTAGCCTATTCAGCTCTATACAATACAGACTCGATATAAGACTAAGACATAGACATTATGCACCAACAGACTACCCCTTGGATATCGTCTTGGTCTTTTATCAGTCTTCAAAACTATGTCTTCATATATACATTAACGTACCCGACCAAAGAAGTTCTTGTACGGCTTCTTTCGTCTCTCTTGTTTCGGATCCGGCGTCTGATCAGTTGGCGGTGGTCTTTTAAAGTTAGTCATCTTGAGCGAACTTTGCCTTACCGCTTTTTCCATCTTTTCTTTAATTGGCTCACTTCGTATTTCTTCTTTAAAAAATTCAACTCTTTCCAGATCCCTCCACTTTATTTGCCACATCTTCCCTGAATTCACATTACGTGCACAGCAAACATTGACAACTTTCTGATACTGCATCACCTGTACCTTTTCTTTTTCTTCAAAAACAATCTTGCTGTAGAAAAGGCATTTTATATCTTCTCTCGAGCAGTTTACCAACCACATAGGATCTAGAATCCTTATCGTCCTCCACAATCCTCTCATATCGTGATAAACCCATCACTTCAACTCGTTCCTTAGCAATATCCAGATTATCTTCAAACTTTAATACAATTACTGCTTCACATGTAGCTGGATCAATCTGCCACCACTTGAATAAAGGATAAAGTTCTGTTCGATCGGCATAAGTGGCATATTTCTCATGGCTCTAGGACGTTTCATAATCAACGTTAGGTCCTTTTCTCCTGTAACCTTGTTAACTTTTATTCTTCGTCTCGGAATAAACGGCTTCAAGTGATTCCAACCTTTTTCAGCTTCATACTTAATCATCTTCCACAATAATTGATCAACTGTCTTCATTTGATAAGTAACATTCACTGTTTGCATGCTCTTCCATATCCCAATACGGCAATGTCTTTAAATCAAAAAGATATTTGAAGTATTGCACTCCAAACTCTCTTTTGATTGCATATACGTTGAGCTCCTTAAACCATCCCCAACCCAATATATCTCCCAAAGAGACATCTTTATCTCTGGTGAAGAATGCTAGTGGACGTCGAAATTAATGTTCACGAGGCATCTCCTTGAACCAGGTCTTTCTCGCTTCAGCTATCTCTTCTTTGGTCATTGGCCTAGGAATTTTTCCTTCTCTTATCTCTTCAGCAATCTTCTGTTTCAACATATCTTCATTCAACTGTTTATACATCTCTTCAAATGTAGGAAAACTTTCTGAATCCTGACCAACATAGTTAGCTTTCTGTTCTGTTTCACCATCTAAGGATCATTCTTCAACAATCACACGATTATACTCATCGGCCTCAAACCTTCTTTCATACTGATACTCTTTAGGTTCAAATGTGTTAACATTCATAACCTATTCAAAATCAAACTCCAAGTTTTCAACTTCAGCTTCAACTAGCTTCGCCAAATCTTCTTTCGAGTAATTATGTACAAACTTACCTTCTTCAACATTGTGTTCCAACGTCAGTATTAAAGGCTTCGTAGGTACTGCAGTCATAGGCTTTGCAAAACGATCAACATCTAATAAATCAATATCATCTCAAAGCCCTTTTTGCCCTGACTCCCCTGGCTTTTATCTTCCATTCGATTAGATTCATCGTCCATCAGATCAGAAAAATCAAATTCATCCGAAACTTTAGCTTCATTGATCTTTAAGCCTGTACCACCCTGATCAAAATCATCATCACCTTGATCAAAATCGTCATCATCATCCCCAACATTCTAATCTTCATATCCTTCCACTTCTTCATCCTCATTCTTATCCTCTTTCTCGTCTTCATCATCGTCTTTTCTTTAGTAACGACAATAGGATCCGAAGGCTTGATAGATTTGTCAACCTTTTGGATATCAGACTCAGAAGCTTTTGAAACATCTTCAATAGATTTTTCAGGGACATCAGAAGATTTCTCAGTAGTAGATTTAGGGGCTTCTCTCTCTACCTGCTTCCCTTTACCACCCTTAGCCAATTCTCTTTCAGCATGTTCCTTGGCTTCTTGATGATCCAGACGATCGTATTCGGCGATAAAATCAATATTCAGATTATTGGATAACACATTTTGTAATCTGATGAATCTTCGATCATTCAGAGCTTGAATTTTCTTCAATTCTGCAATCTCTGTTTGTAATTTTTCATTGGCGTCCTGCAGACTTTCTATCAATGCCATGTAATATTCTCGTTCATTCTCGAGCACCTTCATTTTATCATCAAGAATTTCTTTTTCGACTTCACTTTTATTCACCTTCTTTACGAGCTCAGCCTTTTCTAAATCAATCTGCGCAACTTTATCTTCCAAAACCTTCACACATTTTTCTAACATTTCAACATTTGTTTCAGGGATAAATTCATCCAAGTCTTCAAGACTTATAGGACCGTGTGGCATATCACCAAACATACTTCCCCTTGGTGTCTTAGGTGTTGAATCTTTTAGTGTTGCAGCTTTCTGTGTAGACTTCTTTGGCGTAGAGCTTTCAGGAGCAGAAGTCTTTTGTGCACTCAGCGATTCAGCGATCGGAACTTCAACAAATTCAGACACAGGAGGTTCTTGTGTAACTCCTTGCCTTTCAGCTTCATCATGAATGATAACAGGAGGTTCTTGTGGAGGAGGTTCTTGTGTTACTCCTTTCTCCCGAGCACCAGAAGGTTCTTGTGTGGCTTCTGTGCTTTGCACCTTGCTTTTGTATCTTTGCTCACCACTTTCTGAGCATTCTTAGCTTTTCGTTTCCCTTTAGTATGCGGTGACCCTGTAGTTTTCTTTGATATTTCAATAGCAAGAGATTTTGTACGCTTCGCCTTTTTCTTAGGCCTCTCCTCATCAGATTCTATTTCTACTTTCGGATCAAAAATTTGCATCAAGTCTCCTTTCTTTTTCTGCTCTTATTTCAGCCTCTGTCTTTTCAGGCTCTTTATCAGATTCTTCATTTTAGGACGTAGCAGAAATTACTTCTTCTTAAGTCGACTTCACAGTTTCTTGACTCTCATTAACAACTAAAGCACTAGATCCAGCCACTACCTCAACATTCTCAGTCTCCTCCTCATCAACAAGCAAAGTTCCAACTTTCTTTGACGCTCGCTTCTTTTTCAGTTTATCAGCCTCAGCTTTCAAAAACCACTCACTCCTTTCCTTCGGTATGAATTCTTTAAACTATTCCTGCTCGGCTTTAAGCTCTTTTTCGTCATCACTACCATCCTTTCTCCATTTGTTTCCAGGTAGTGAGACATAATCAGAATCTTTAATCGCTCTGAATACTGGCTTGGCAATAGGAGCTGAAGCTTGTTTCGGGAACTTGATAAGCTTCTTCACTGTGGTTTCATCGAGATGAACTAAATAAAGAATGTCATTTGGATCTTGAGCAATGTTGGCATATTTTTCATCAATCAACATCAGAATAAACCTTAGATATAAGCACAACCTCGATTTCTCCATGTTCTACGACATGTGTGTAAACACTAACTTCGAAATGTTGAACGGCTTTTTCAGAATAAGCGCCGTTGCCATGCTAGCCAAATAATAATGAACATCATCCAAACCGGCTTTGCGATGGCTAAAAGTATGAATCAACGCATGAATCAGAAGCTTATAGGGGTTTGGCACTTCCCCTTTCTTCAGTGTTGGTTTATTTACGCTTCCTTTATATCCCATGCGGAAAAAACATCCGCGAACCATCCTTTCCTCTAGATGAATCGGATCACCTTCTTTATCTTTGAGCTCTAAAATTCTTCGAATATCACCTTCAGTAACTGTGATCGGCTTTATCTCATCACCAACTTGTATTGTAGAAGAGATCGTCTTCTCGTCAGCGCTTAGACTCGCGTTCATCCAGAAGTGAATAATATGAGATCGATAAGAAACAGTGCGCTCAGCATTTGCACGGCGAATATAGACTGTCTTCGAGAAACTTCAAAATGCTGTCATATTCTTTCAACGATGGACAAATAGATTTGCCAAGTGTGATGCATGTATTATGAATTTTGGAAAATTCAATTGAGATAACACGCGCTGGAACCTGTGCATGAAAAACGACATAAAACAATTAGCACGCTTTTTGAGGAAAAATCACAAATTTTTTCTAACACTTTAATCAAGTTCGAGCGAACTTGATTAGTGTTAAACACACTGATTTTATCAAGTTCGCCCGAACATGTAACACACATGTTCAATTTTTTCCTAATGCATGTTCGGGCGAACTTACAGTTTTTATTAATCAATTTTTCCTAAGTTCGTCTGAACATGTATGAGACATATGTTTTTATTAAAGAACAAGTTCGGGCGAACTTACAATTCAAACAAATCACTTTTGGTTAATCTAAGTTCGGTCGAACATGTTTGGATCAAAAATATTTCAACAATCAAGTTCAGTCGAACATGTTTCTGGTTCATTTAGTTGTGTTTTGGACAAGTCCGGTCGAACTTGACAACAAGTTCGGCCGAACTTGTCGTCTTCTTCAACAGATCAACCAAGTTCAAACATGCAAACATGTATTTCAGTTCAATCAAAAACAATTTCACGGTCGATTTTAAGTGTAGATCAAAGATCTATGTTCAATTTTGTCCAATAACACCTAAAACTATCAGATTTTAAGTTTTTAGATTTGGTTTTGTTTCTTTAATAATTCAATCATGGTTTTAATTAAGTACCTCTGCCATAGTGATTGGTGTGCTGATCACCAAAAATTAACTTCAATCGGACAGTATAATGTCTCAAAAGTGCCAATTTCTCACAAATTCTCTCAAAAAGCTCAAGTTCGCTCAAAACAGTTCTGATATCAAGTAAATGAGTTCGGCCGAGTTTCTTGAGTTGACTTCATAGTTTCTTGACTCTCATTAACAACTGATATCAAGAAACTGCAGAATTCCTTCATTTTATTATTCTTAAACTCTGTGCCGTTGTAACTTCTAATGCGTCTGACCGGCAGATGATAAATGTTCTCGAGTTTCTTGAATATAATAACCATGTTCTCGAACGTTTAGTCTTTTGATTCTTGAAAGAATACCCACAAATATCTCGAATAGTCATCTGTCATGACCAAGCAATATAAGTCTCCTGATATGCTTCAAACATTTACAGGACCAAATAAATCCATGTGGAGACATTCTAAAGGCAACTTGATTGAGTTTAGAATTTTCTTCGGATGAGATTTCTTGATCTGCTTTCCCTTTTTGCATTCCAAGCAATGATCAGACATCTGAAAACTTCGAAGATTTACGCCTTCTACAAGATCATTATGAACCAAGAAATTCATTTTTCGCAAATGAATATGCCCCATCTTTCGATGCCAAAGAATAGAATCTTTTTCAGTAGCCTTTGATACAAAACATTGTGCTGAATGTGATTAAGTGGTAGCAACACCCATGTCAAGAACATATAAATCATTCTCACGTGATGCTCACATCAGAATCCACTCATCTGGAATTTTGAAACCCGGCTTCAAGATAATACACTCTCTGTCGTTGAAATGAACTGTAAACTTCTTGTCACAAATCTGCGATATACTCAGAAGATTGTTCTCAAGTTCTGCAATACAGTTCACGCGATCAAATGAAACTACACCATTGGAGAGTTTTCCCTCGGCGACTATCCTTCCACCATGATTTCCTGCAAATCCAACATATCCACCATTGATAGCTTTAATGTCGAATAGCAATGCCTTCATTCCCGTCGTATGCCTGGACGCTCCACTATCCAAAATCCACTTTGAAAGCACGGATCTTTGGAGCCCCTGCAAAATTCAGCAATTAGGTGAAAAGCTCTACCCAAGCCTTCTTGGTCTTGGGTTTTACAGGATAACCATCAACAAAAGCATATTCAAACTCATCAACATCATCAAAATCAAATTCGTCATCTGTTTCAACAATGTTAATGTTTTAAAATTTCACTTTTTTCTTATCTTTTACATATTTGACATTATCGTTCTTAATTTATGTTTTAATTTCTTTCACATTCTCACTAGTCTTCACCTGCTCAGAATTAGTGATTTCAGACTTTGATTCTTTTGTGTTATCAGTCTTTACTAGCTCTGACTTAACAACACCAGATGTTGTTGACCTATTCTTTGCAATCCATGTTTGAGATTTGATATTAGCCTTTCTGATATAAAACTTGTTTTCATTCGACCTAGAAGTTTCACCTTTTTCGAAAATGGAATTTTCAAAAGTCTTTTCAGACTTTGGTTTAACTTCTAGTTTTGATTCATTTTGTTTCAAAATCTTTACAGGTTTTTCAAACACTTGTTGCTTTGGTTTAACAGTATTAGAATCTCTTCTTCGAGGATAAGCCGGTTTTGATTTCGGACAATGTCGTGCCATATGACCAATTTCATTGCACTTGAAACATGTCCGATTATCAAGTGGATGTCCTTTAACCGGTGGTTTTACCCTACTAGAGGTTTTGGCACCACTTGTAAACTTGGCTTTATCTCGAAGTTCTTTCTCCTTCTTGAACTCATCATTTAATTGCTTACCAATCAAATTCTCCTCATGAACTGTATCCGTCCCATATACAAACTTCATGTTTTTGTTTTTATTCATGAAATGGTGACGGTTTCTTTACAGATTCATCAGTTTCTTCTACTAAACCCAACCCTGCTCTCCGGTTTTCAGGATGACCACCACCATTTCTTTGGTAACTGTTTCTTTTAGGTTTGGAATAGAATTTTCGTTCATTGATTACCAATTCCTCTGATGTGACTGCCATGAGTTTAAAGAACTTATCAAGCAATTATTCTTTCACATTCTGAATGGGGAAGCTATCATGAAAGTATAGTCCATCCGAATTCTTAATTTTGTACATTATAATATTAGGATCGTCACTTAGACCATCTTCTGATGACTTATCGTCATTTTCAGATTGTGAATCAGAATTCTTTGAACTCGAGTTGGCGCTTTTGAAGCTGCCATCATCAGAATCACTTAAAACATTTTCAACCACGTTGTTAACCACAGCGTTGTTATCATCATCAGATTTAGCATAGACTATATCAATGTTCTCTGGAAACTTGTTTTTCTTTTCAGAAAGTAATTCAACATTGAGTGCCTTGTTCATCCCGTCTGCAGATTTAACACGGTATTTCTCGCCAAGGGGTGGAGGAACATTGCTATATTCTTTGCCCGCTTTCTTTTTGGTTTTTTCTTTCGATGAGATTGTTGGAAGAATGTGATCAATAACATACGCGTTAATGGTATAACTTCTTAACAATTGTCAAACTCTTTCAGTTTCAATTGTCATATCTAGAAGTTGTTGTGTGATTTCAGCAATGGTGTTGAGATAAATGTTAATTGCTCTTTGTTTATCCATTACTGTACCACTCAACATTCTTATATTATCATGTTGTTCGGTGTTATTTCTGTCGAGTCTGCCATAATCATTTTTCATTTTGTCATACGCTTCTTTCATTGTACGATAATCATATTTTAACAAATCGTTATGCACATTGTTTTCAGCGATGATTTTTGAATTTTTTGCACATTCGACACAAGGTTTAGTACATTTTGTACAAGGTTTCTCAACCTCTACAACTTGTACTTTAACAACTTCTTTCTCGATAACCTTTACCTCTAGACCTACCTTGGTTATATTTTCCATTAAAGCTTTATTTGCCGTGTCCTTGAGGTCTTCGACTTTCATTTCTTGAGTGATATCAACAATCACTTCACCAATCTTTTTCTCCTCGACCACTTGTTCTTTCGTGCTTCCATCAAAGTGACCTGCAAAACTGTCACAAGAATTAGAGGTTAAAATTCCTTGTCTCTACATATGGATATATTCCTCTTCTTCCTGTTGTTGATGCAAATATTGTTCCAGAATAGCTTGTTCAAAAGCTGTTGCTTCTGCTGCTGCCGCTGCTTCCTCTACAGAATTATCTTCAACTATCTCTGCATCAAAGCAACTCCGGTCTTTTTCCCAATATAAGAGTTCCAGTCAAAACCGTCATCTTCTGTAGATGCAACCATGGCTTTCTCCGTGGTACTACTGTTTGGCTCTTCTTGGATCTCAACTTGAGTTTTCTTCAGGAACGGTTTATATTGAAGTGCCTTCTTGTAATATTCATTCCCTCCTCTGAATGGACTTTGATTTCCGGTTGCCTCGGAGTTTTTACACTCTCTTTTAAAATGTCCCTTCTGTCGACATCAAAAACACGTGACTTTGGATTTGTCAAAACCCAATTTGTTGCTGGAGTTTCCTATGTCATGGCCTGTGAGTGCAATGAACTTTGTCACTCTCCTGATGATCGAAGCTAAGGACCATTTGATGTCCATTAGTTCGAGTTCTTCCTCGTCAACCTGGTGATAATCTTCTGCGGTCATTTCGGGGTTTCCGATCTTACCGGCAACAAGACATTCATAAGACTCTAAGACGGTAGCGAGTAGTGACATATGTTGTTTTGCAACTTCTTCTGAAACAACATTGTTCAAATTCACTGCGATGTTGCACTTGTAAACATTCGGATCAGAACTTGCTGTTGGTTCTGATTTGCTTAACTTTGGAATGTTGAATTTGAACCAGTGCTCGAGTAAGAATTTTGTGGACTTTGGTCATACTAAGGCTGTGAATGATTCTGATTCTGTGGAGAAGCATTTATGTTTGCACTAAAAGCAGTTCCAATTTTTATACTCGAAATGTTATCTTGCATTCCGGTTTTGTAGTACAAACCGATATCTTGAACTACATTAGCGTTCTTTGACTTCGCTATCTTTAGAAGCTCAATTTCATGGCCTTCGAGTTTATCGATAAACGTTGACAACATGAAGAAATCCCACTTATCATTATTCTTCAGAACCATCAAATACGTAGTCCATTCACCCTCTGGTAGTGCGTCAGCAAGTTTGTCGATGTATTCTTGTTCCGTCTTCTCAAGACCGTATCTTCGCATTTTCACTTTTAGGTGACAGAAACGCTCAATCATTTGCTTAATGGTCTCATTCTTTAACATGCTGAAGATATCGAACTCTTTCAGAATGAGAGCCTTCTTGCTTTTGATCATTTCAGCACTACCTTGGTATTTCTTCTGTAACGACAACAAAAGCTCTCTTGCTGTAGTATACTCTGGTAGCAAGATCAGAATATCTTCTTTGACACACTGTTGGATGAGACTTATCATCTTTTTCTCTGCAATGTATTCGTCTCTCTGAGCTGTCGAGCAGTTGTACTTCTTAATAATTTGTTGATGCTCATCTACCGGAATAGTATAGCCTTTTTCAATTGACACCCAGCCAGCGAAGTGCATGGCTTGAACCCAGTAGGTAAATTTCTCTTTCCATGCTTCGTATTCGTCCATGCTCATCAGCTTGGGCGGTTTGACGGTCGTTCCCATTTTGTTATCAAGAATGACTTGATTAATCACATTGGCATTTAACGAACTAGCTCCGGACATATAAGCTCTTAGTTGATCTTCCATTGTGAATCACGAAACTTATACACTGAAAAACTTTCAAAAACTTTGAAAACAATTAGTTCTACTACAAGTTCGGTCGAACTTGTAGTGACAAATGAAGAATTCTTGAATTTTCTAACAAGTTCGGTCGAACTTGTTAGGTTTACTTTGAAAAATTTCATTTATCTTCGGTCGAATTTATAACCCAAATTACACAGATCTTCGAGCGAACTTGTTCAAAAGAACTTTGATGATACAAGCAAGTTCGGGCGAACTTACTTAAAATCTTCTTGATTTTACACAAGTTCGGTCGAACCTGATGTAAAATTAAAGAAAATTCAGTATCTTCGAGCGAGCTTGACTAAAACTTCCTCAAAAATCACCTAAGTTCGGGCGAACTTATTAAAAAATCACTTGAAAAGTGATGTTTTAGTGCAAGTTCGGCCGAACATGGCCAACAAGTTCTTTCCTGAGGGTTTTCAAAAACATTGTTTTTTTTCAAAAGTTCGACATGAATTCGGTTGAATTTGGTCTCCAATCTTTCAAGGGTTTATCTTTGTTGTATTTTACCTGTTATATTCAAAATTCAAAAGATTTTGACCATGAATTCTTCATTTTGTTATCAAAAGTTAAAAGAAAAAGAAGAATGGAGTAGAAATAGAAGTGATCTTGTCTTGATACTATCAAATCAGGCTGTTCTAGCTCTGATACCACTTGTAGGACCGATCCTCGATGCTTAGGAATACCTAATGTCCATAATAGCGGAAATATTACGTCGTGTTACCAATAGACAAGAATTGGTCAGTTAATCGTCAGTTTCATTGATTAAACGTTCAGATTACAGACTGACAGAGCTTCACCTCTACAATGTCAAAGTTACAAATGAGACACACAAGCTAGGTACATATAGCACAACAAGTTCGGTCATGGAGGGAGCAAGTTCGCCCGAACTTGCCTATGCAAGTTCGGCCAAACATGCCTTGACATGTTATCACATGAGCGAACTTAGCTATAATACTTCATAAATACTTCATAATCTAGCCTATTCAGCTCTATACAATACAGACTCTATATAGGACTAAGACATAGACATTATGCACCAACAACTACAAGTAATTCAAACTCAGATCCTAAAAATTGGTATCAGAGCTTGATTCATCAAATTCGACCTAACAATCGAATTGATTCGAACAGATCAGCTCTCGGCTATTTAGTTTGGTTGTTTTTGCTTGATAAATAGAGTTTTATTACATTCAAGTGAAAAATCAACTAAAAATGTCTCAAAACACACAGGATGCCAACTTTGGATCCTTGTTCAAACCGCCGATGCTCAAAAGAAATGAATATTTCATTTGGCAACGACGAATGGGTCATATCCTTGCTCAGCAAAACACCGGCTGCTAGAGATCTGTTGCTTTTGGACCTCATGTTCTGATGGTTCCAATCACAGAGGATCCAACTAAACAAGTTCCAAAAAATCCTGAAAACTTTTCGGAGCATGATTTCTAGAAAATTGAATTGGATGCAAAGGAATTTAGCATAGTTGCTACGGCCTTACCCAATGAGATTTATACTGGTCTACTCCATTGCAATAGTGCAAAGGAGTTATGGGATGCACTGAAAGAGCAATTCGGTGGCACTGTGGAAGTGATTGAAAGTAACAGAGAAGTTCTAAATTAGCAGTATGAAACGTTACAACTGTCTCATCAGTGAACTTAGACTGGTTAGCATGGTTTTTCCTAATTCGACTGTCAATAGTCGTTTCCTTAGATCATTTCCAGATAAGTGGGAGACTGTAGCTTATGTAACACGAAATTCTGTTGGGTTTAAAGAAATGTCGTTGACATAACTTCATGGCATACTCCTCACTTATGAGAGAGAGTTAAACCAGAAAAGAAGTTGCAAGATTCTGGTAATACATCTCTTTTTGGCCAAGAAGAGGGATATGGTAGAAGTAAGGACCAAAGTTATGATCACTATATAGATATTACTTCTGGTGGGAACTTTGGATCGGAAACATATACACCCAACTATGCTTTCACTGCTAGTGCGAAAAGCCAAACCTCTGATAATCTATCCTTTGATCTGAATGACTTGTAACATTTTGAACCTTCTGATCTTTAAGAAATGGATATTTTGCACCAACTGGCCCTATTGAGTGTTAGGGCTAGTAAATTCTATAAGAGAACTGGTAGGAAATTCCCAGGATTACATGAGGGATTGATGGTTGGGCTGGATAAATCAAAAGTCAAGTGTTATAAGTGTAATAGGTTAGGACACTTTGCCAAGGAATGCAGGTCTCAAAATTCTGGACCAATAGTGACTCATCCTGGCCCTATACCACACAAAACACTGCTCATTATTCCCAATATACCCATGCTCAACATGTTCAAAACACTGCCCACTTTACACATTCTGCTACTACTGTTCCAGTGCATTATGTTCAATCCACTGCTCCACAAATTCAATATGTTTAGGCACCATCACATCCTCAAGTGCATGTACAACAAGTACCCATTGTCACACAACCTGCTCAAACCACTGCTAGTCCAGCAGAGGTTGGTCAACAGAGCTTTTTCACACAAAGTTATGTTGACTGAAGTAGCTTGCCTGAGGATTTGACTGATGATAACTTTGCTTTAATGGCCAAAAATGATGTTGAATAAGAATTTTGTTTAATAGCCTTAGAGACAATTGCTGAAGATGTTGAATCTGTGGATTTAGTGTCAAAAACTGATGCAGTTCAAGTTTGGGATGAAACAGTGGTTTCAAGTGAAGAAAAGAAAAATGTTGCTGATAAGGAAAAGAACTCTCCTGCTGACCCATGGAATGTTGATGTGGTTGAAGATGAGTGTGATTGTGCTCTCATGGCTGCTACAAAGGTATCACCTTAGATCCTTAAAGATCTATGTTCTGACAAATGCATCATTGCTTTTGCAAACATTAAGCAGATGAATGAAAACCTGAGGAACAAAATTTTAGAAGATGAACTTAATTTTGAAAACTGATTAAAGAGTTAAAATCAAAGTTAAGTGAAAAAGATTCTGAAATGAGTAGCCTGAGACATGAATCAAGCATAATCAAGGACCAACTCCAAACTATGGTAGAATAATACCAAGTGTGTAAAAAGGAGTTAGAAGAAACCCAAATCACTTGTGAAAAATGGGTTGAGTCCTATAAAGGTTATGAGATTATGCTTGATGCTCAGATCAAGAGCAATATTAAGTTTGGTGTAGGTTTTAGAACCTATGACCAGAATGAGAAAAATGTTGCTGAAATTGATTCTGAGTTGGTTGAAATAGTCCCAACAAATTTGGCTGGTGAAGAAATAAAAATCACAAATAAAGCTGCAAACAAAATTGTTTTGGAAAAACAAAGGTTTCAACAAAAGATAAAGAAATTGAAAAATATCAGTTTAAACCAACCTGGTCAGATGAATGTGATATTTTAGAAAACTTTAAGCCAAGGGACTTTACAACCTATGATGGTATTAAAGCCCCAAAAGCACTCATGATCCCTATCAAAGATGTACACTACTGATAAAAATTCTGTTAGGAAAAGAAAAGTAAAGATTAAAAATTGGTTTTGTGAATTTTGTGAAAAAAATCATGTGGTTGCAGATTGTTTTCTTTTAAAAGCCTATGACATTAACAAAACTTCTGTTATAAAAAATTCTCTACATTGCACCATCTACAACAAAACAAATCACTTAACTAAAGAGTGTGCCTATCTCAAAAACTATGAGCAAAATGTAAAAGAGATCAAGGCAAAAGCACTAGAAAGAGAAGGTTAAAGTTCTGGTGGAAATAAATCTAAGCAGAGTTTTGAACCAACTGAAACATCTGTTACAAAAGCTTTAAACAAAACCTCTGTTCCAGAGAGGTGCAAGTGACAGATGCCCCACCATCAAACTCATTTCCAAGAGGGTATGGCCAACCAGCCTATAAAAGGGTTCCTCTTACTTGTGAAGAATACAAAAAGCCTTCAAAGCAAAGAGTGAATAAGCATCCCTATGGATACAATCATCTGATAGGAAATGGTCAAGAGCAGATGGTACAAGAAAATATCCAAACCACTGACCATTGTCCTAGACTTGAGGCTGGACCATCTGTGACCCCATCCAAAGCCATTTTGGCTTTGGAGACCTACCTTAACTGATCTACTTACTTGATGTGCAGGGACCCTCTACTTGTCTTGATAGCTAATGGTATGTAGATAGTGGAGGTTCAAGGCACATGACAAGATATAGAGCCCTTCTCAAAGACTTCATGGCTCATGGGGGTGATATATCTTTTGGTAATAACTCAAAGGGAAAGGTTTTAGGGTCTGGGTCGGTTCTGGATGGTAAACTCAAGTTTGAAAATGTGAATTTAATTCACAATTTGAAATTTAACCTGCTGAGTGTCTCACAAATGAGTGACAGAGGGTATGGATCCTTCTTCACTAAGAAAACTTGTCAAATTGTGGGACCAGAGGTTGTTAAAAAGATTGATCAAATCATTGCTGAGAGCAAAGCACTGTTGGAAGCTATTCGCCTGTTCTTAGCTTTTGCTACTAACCACAACATAAAGGTGTTTCAAATGGATATAAAGAGTGCATTTTTGTATGGAAAAATCAAAGAAGAGGTGTATGTCTGTCAACCTTCAGGTTTTGAAGATGCATTCCATCTTGATCATGTTTACAAGCTCAAAAAAGCATTGTATGCTTGAAGCAAGCACCAAGAGCCTGGTATGAAACTTTATCCACTTTTCTCTTATCCATAGGTTTTACTAGAGGTAAAATAGATAAAACTCTATTCTTAAAATGGAAAGGAAAAGATTTGATGCTTGTCCAAATTTATGTGGATAACATCATTTTTGGATCCACAAGCACTACTATGTGTGAAGAGTTTTGAAAACTCATGGCAACAGAGTATGAGATGAGTGCAATGGGTGAGCTCCAATGTTTTCTTGGTCTCCAAGTTAAACAATTGCAAAATGGTACATTTATCGATCAAAACAAGTATGTCAAAGAACTGCTTAAAAAGTTCGATATGGATGATTGTAAACCATGTAGTACACCCATGGCAACCACCAAGCTAGTCACCATTGATGGTAAAGATGACCTTGTTGATAAAAATATTTATAGAAGCATGATTGGGTCTTTATTGTACCTAACTGCATCAAGGCCAGACAACATGTTTGCAACATGTGTTTGTGCTAGATCACGGGCATTACCTAGAAAGTCTGATCTTATTGCTGTAAAAAGGATATTCAGATACATAAAAGGTGCTCCCACACTTGGTATCTAGTATCCAGCTAATGGGAATATTGAGCTTCAGGTTTTTCAGATAGTGACTTTGCTGGGTGCAAAACTACAAGGAAGTCCACATCAGGAGGATGTCAATTCCTAGGTGATTGTCTAGTGTCTTGGCAAAGCAAAAAGCAGGTTGCAGTTTCAACATCCACTGCTGAGGTAGAGTATATTGCTGCTGCTAGATGCACTGCTCAACTCTTGTGACTTCAAAACCAGTTGCTGGATTTTGGTGTAACTGCACTAAAGACTCCACTAAGATTGGACAGTCAAGCTGCTGAAAACATCATTAAAAATCCAGTTTCTCACTCAACTACAAAGCACATTGACAT
This sequence comes from Scalesia atractyloides, assembly GCA_947069175.1. Taxonomy (NCBI): domain Eukaryota; kingdom Viridiplantae; phylum Streptophyta; class Magnoliopsida; order Asterales; family Asteraceae; genus Scalesia; species Scalesia atractyloides. Next base: position 22,222,177 of record CAMTDV010000010.1, read on the forward strand.
CAGACATCACTTTGTGATAGATTGCTATGAAAAAGGTTTGATTTCTTTGCATCATGTCCATACTTCAGATTTGTTGGCAGATGTTTTAACCAAGGCGTTGGATACATCTACCTTTGAAAACTTGACCTCAAGAATTGGAATACTAAACATGGATTAAAAACAAGGTTTCTTGTAAATCCATGCGTACATAGCATCAAAATGTTTTCAGAAAATCAAAAACTCATCCTTAAAAATAGTTAAAGTTGAAATTTTTCAATATATCTTTAAAAGTCTGCTCATAATTGCTCCAAACCTCTGATAGGCTTGAAAATCTTATCCACTCATAAAGTGTATCCTCTGACTTCCATTTTTACCACTTTTTCAAAACACTGATAGCTATCCACTGATAGTGTTAAAAACAGTACTTTTCTCATCAGAGGTTACACGTGGCCAGATGTTAGCCATCAGATCTTGCAACAGATGCCATGTAATCATCACTTTTTCAAAACCCTATAAAAACCCTGTTTTATCCCTCACTAGTGTTTACCCTAAACTGTGTTGATTTCAAAAATCTCAAAACAGTTTTTCTCTCTAACACCATGGCTCCCAAATCAAAATCTTCAAAGAAATCCACACAAGCACTTCCACCCTACACTCTCATACTCAAAACCCCACATAATTACACCGCCATACTTGAAGCAAACAACTCAAATACTCGCTATCATCCAATGATTCAAATTTTGCAAAAGTCGAAATTCAAGCACATGTTAGAAGTCAAAGCCCCAATTTACATTGATTCTCTTCGTGACTTCTGGAATAATGCTAAGGTTCACTCAACTGCTACTGGTGTTCCTTATACAATAATCTCAAGAGTAGGGAGAGTGTTGATGCAAATTAGCCCCTAATCGATCTCACAAGTTTTCAAGTTAAATGACATAGAACACCCTGTGTCATTTCCCTAAAATGAGATCCAAGCAGAGTTTCTGGAAAGAGGTTATGTAGGCCAGATGAAAGGTATGACCATCTTTAAACCTAACTTTCCTGCTCAGATGAGATTTTTCTTTCACACAATTAGCAAAAACCACTGCTTTCAATGAAATTCCATTGAACATGCAATATCTGGGGTATGCAATTTTAACTGACACGGATTTTAACTACTCCCAGATACTGTTCAATGATCTTGTGAACAATTTTCAAAATATTGCAAAAAGAAATGCTTTTTTGTTTCATCCACGTTTTCTGAGTGTTTACTTACAAGATCAAATCAAAGGTCCTGAAAGTAAAATAGGCGTTGTGACTAAACCAGGCTGCCTCACTCATGAAACCTTCACTAGAATAACAAACCAAGATAAAATTGCGAAAACACAAGTAGAGGAGGCTGAGCAAGTTTTACCTGAACAAAATGTTCAAACTCAACCTCTTGCTACTGAGCCCACTGCTCTTGGTGATCAGGGCACCACAACCGCAGCTCTGAAGCCCACACCAAAAATCCTCTAAAAACCAAAACACTTACCAAAAAGCCCACCAAATACAAAAAGGATCCTCTGGAAGATGAGATCCCAGAGGTTAACCCAGTGACAGCACCAAAGTCACAAACCACTGCTTCTACTTCTTCAAAGCAGATGGATCAAAGATCTCCAACCTGCTATGAAACTCCTCATGTATCCTCACAAAAGGATCGGGTTGTAGACACAGGGACACCAAATTATGAAGCTCTAGATCCACTTGGTTATATCTTCCACAGCCCCTCTCCCAGGGCACTGTCGCTTTCTACACAGCCACCTTCACCAATGACTACACTTCCACCACTATTTTACCATTGCTGAATGCAATTGAATTAGACCAGACACAAACCAGCACTTCTCAACAACCTATTACTGAGAATATACTTCATCAAGAGGCTGGGTCTGACTCTTTATTCATTGCTAGCCCATCAGCACATGAAGAGGCTACATCCCGTGGGTAACATGTAACCCTTGGTTATAGTTCAACTCAAGCAGCCACTACAATTGCTGAACTCCCAAGTTCTTGGTTGGATAGTGGTTTCATTACTAAGACTTGGTTGAAGGCAACCATTGTTGAGGCAACAACTGTTACCTCTATTGTGGGAAGTCCCCAGTTCCAAGACAAAGGGGCATCTATGGTTGAAGCTGGTACTAAAACCACTGCTAATGATACCGTAGATACAACTACCACTTCAGGTAGGAGTTCAGATGATCCTATTAAATTAGGTGATGAGCTAAAATACCAGGATTTGACAAAGAGAGTGACAAGGATAGAAAATTCTGTTGATGAAATCAAAAGTTTACTGAAGCAGATGATACCTACAAAAAGTCAACCCTCTGTTCTATCCACTGCTGATCTCAAAGAAGCTCTTAACCCTCTGTTTCAACATCAACAACATTATTTGGATCTATAACACAAGCACCAGATGAACTATGTTAGAAACATGGTTGAATCAAGGTATCTAGACACTGCAGCAGACATTAAAGCCATCAAAGCTCATCTACTCACAACCACTGGCCATGCACCTCCAACGGTTATCTTTGTTACAACAGATGAGGCCAAAAAGGGGGAGAAACCTTTGGGAAACAAAAAGCAGAAAATACATGATGATAAGGCCAGACCTACTTTAAATATTCCAAGGCCTGATGGTTCAAAGAAGATAGATTTAACTGATGAAACTGTGGCCAAGGCAAGGGCTAGTCACAAGAAGACAGTGATCGAGGCGAGCAGAGTGTTGGTTGAGAAAAAGATTGAACAACAAAAAGAAAGAGGAGAGGTTGGTACTTCATCAAAGAGGATACCTGCTAGAAAAGCCAGGCAACCAACATCCACACCTCCTAAAACTAAGCCTACAACCAATCAAACCATTAAAACCCCTGCCTCTCAAAAACCTATCACATCTTCAAAACCACAACCCACATCCACACAAGCAGATGTTACAGCACCTGTTGTGTCAACATCTGTTGATACAGCAGAGGTTGCAACTGATGCAACTCTATCCACTGCCATGATCACATTTCCCACATCAACTCATCCATTATCCACACCACCTAAGATCCCACTACCACCATCACCCACTTTAAGGTTTAAAAGGAGAAAGATCACAAAAGTGATCAACGATGATAAGATTCCTGCACCTCTTCCACTATCATCACAACCAATGACCTCCACATCAGTGCTTACAACATCTTCAACTCTTGAAGTTACTCCTGCAGCAAAGCTGTATCCTCTTGATTTACAAGCAGTCAGGGAAGAGATCCTAAGTTTCTATACAGAGGAAGACCCAGACAAAAGAACAATCCTATCCCTTGATGACTATCCAAGACCTGCAAATGTTGATGATTACCTGAAATTGAAACGGAAGCAAGCAGAGGATATTGCCAAAAGAGAATTAGCTGGTCAAGATGATAGAGAAATACAGATTGCCACGTCCTTTCAACTCAGTAAAGCCAGCATTTTACAAAACTTTTTAAAAAACCTGAGCAACCAGTTGTTAGAAAGGGAAGATAAGCTGGTCAAAAGTGAAATCATTGAGCATATCATGGAGAACAAGAAATATAAGGCAACAAGGGCATAATTCAGGGATTGGAGCATAGATGAGCTAAGAGAAGGAATCAACAGAATGCAAGAAATGTTGAAAGACCCTCTCAGAAAGCCAACTCCTCCCAACTGGGATTTATACAAGAAAGATATGCCTGAAAGAGACTTAAAGTTGAAGAGAATGTAGGATGAACTAATTCAGAACCATTATGGTTCAAAGAATCAAGTGATGAGATGGGGTGAGGTCAGGGTGATAGACACTTACAAAAATTTTGAAGAAAGGAGGAAAAAGGATCCATCCATGCCTCCTAAACCTGATTATTCAAAAGAAGATGCTATTCTCAAAGCTCAACTCTCCAAAAAGTCCAGTACAACATCTGCCCATTACACACTTGCCCTGTTACACAGAAAAAGGCAAGGGGAGATGTCTGAAAACACTGACAAAGAGTTTGAGGATACATTTATCAAAGAAGGTATACAGAACATGATTGATTATCCAACAGATGATTCAAGTGCCAAGCTGGCTAAAGATTTATCACAAATAGCTCCTTCTCAATCCTCAGCAATAAAAGCTCCTTCAAGAAAACCTTCAGACCCAAAAATTCTAAAGTGGAAGGTCGACAAAGATACCCATGAATTGACACTGCTCAAGTCTGATGGTGATGCCACTAAACTATCTATAGAAGCTGCTTATGAGCTTACAGTAGAAGACTTCCGAGATTTATTATGTTTAGAACTGGAGAAGGATGCTGATGACATAGAATCTCTTAAGTTTGAACTTCAGTTCAAAGGTCAAATAAGTGATTTCTTCCTGAGGAATAAAGACCAAGAATAAAGTGTTTTTGGCATCATTTGTTCCAGGGGAGATTGTTGGGATTGAACCCTATGAAAGGAACAGATGATACAAAGCCAAATAACACTATCCAAGCTTTGGTTAAACTATCAGAGGTTACAACCTCTGTTGTATATACACTGCTTTCCCTAAAGACTACTCTCCTATCATCTGACTTCACAAAGTTGCAAAGGTCTGCCAGAGTTACAAGGATCAGAGGATAGAGATCAGAGCTTAGTCATTAGATAGCTAATCAATGTAACAGTGCTAAGCACTGATAGTTAGCATTAGCAGTATTTGTAGTTAGTTACATATAGTTTCCTGTCACTATCAACCTTGACTCATCAAAGATGCTCAGTGGTTAGATAGTTTAGTATAAATAGGTAACTTGTGTAACAGTTTAACTTGTCTATCAAAAGATCAACTTTCGCACATCATCTTCTCTTCATTTTCTTACTACCAAACTTCAATTGCAAAGGCTGAGGGGGAGTTTGTGAATCACATGCGAGTTTACCAACTTGAAAGCATGATGATGATGAAAACAAATGACCATTTCTTGTAGTAAAAGTTTTCCATTTATTTCCGCTGCAAATCTCTTTTAAAAATCAATCATTTTCCATTTTTGAAACAAAAACTACAAGTAATTCAAACTCAGATCCTAACAAGTTGTATCACGTCGAGGAGGCATTCTAGAAAAGAAACATGATGAAAGATATGTGAGATTGATATAAAAAAAATATCAATAGAGGCATAAAAAATCGACGAACCATAAGGATGGTGGTCACTTGTTTGTTTCTCAAAATACACAAATGACACACGTGACTAATCAAAGTAAATGGGTCTTATAATGTATCGCGAATATATGCTTTAGCCTATAAGTGGACACTCACCCCAAGAGTTCCCAAGTAAGAGTGACTGGTCCGATTACGTGGATTTGTACGAACACTCTAGCCTTAGACAGAAAATGTCACGCCTCGACCGCGTAAAACAACAAACTGCGGCGGAAACGTCGGGGAGTGTCGTAACAGAAGTATTGTTTCAACAACCATGGAAATTAAAGTTTTGTATTATTGATTCAAACTTTTTACATTGTCTGGAATTTAATGAAAACATAAAATAAATTTATTTGTCTTCCTAATTTTTAAGTCACTAAAGCCCAAGTCCGCCTAAGAGTAGTATGATCAACCTTAGATATTAGCTCCTGAAACACATGTGAAAATAGGTACGTCAGCATAAAAATGCCTGTGAGATACATAGGTTTTATTGATGAGAATTCATGACTTGAAGTTAAAATAATAGTTTAACGAAAAATAGTCATGAACCCTATAAAATGTTTTCTTTTAAAAAATCATATGAAAATCAAATGATATAAAAGAAGGATGTATGGTTAACTAAGTAACCGGATGAAAATGAATTGTATAAAATATGTCATTTGAAAAAAAACAATGACTTGTGAAAAATATATGTTATTTGTACCAAATGTGTCATGTCTTTGTCTTTGTCAAAGTGGTTTAAATAACGCTACGATATGTAATATCATGAAAGCACTTATAATAAGGAAGTACCAGCGGCGTATCCACCATGCTTTTATCATATTACACACATCTCGTTATTTAAATCACTTACCAAATAACCACAAAAATGTCTTGTCTAACTAATGTCAAATGTCATATGTAAACAATGTAATGTGTCACAATGTTAGGTATAAACCATGTCTTGTCTAACAAATGTCTTGTACAAAACAATGTCTTTGAATAAACAAAGGTTAAATCAAAAGTTATGTTTTGAAAACCATTGCTTTATTTGATACGAACATTTATCAGAATTTTGTTTATCGCATACATTCAAGCCTTGAGACTGTCAGATAAACCCTTATTGTGATACCCGTGATGAAACTAGGTACCCTTAATTGGTCCTAAACTTAGAGCATGATTAAAACTATAATTGCGCGTAAACCTTGTGAAATTGCATGACTTGTGTGTTGTGCGAAACAATATATGTTATATCTCGGAGGAATCCGAGAGCATGTCATGGTTAACATGACACTATTAAGGGGTTGGTGTCCTTAGCCCTTAATAACGTGTTAAACGGAGACTTGATGTTTAACAGCCGCATTAAACCTTTGACGCTGATTATTAGGTTATCGGTAGCATCATTTAAGATTCCGAAATCCAGGAACAACTTAGTTTTGTGCCATAATAAGGTTTGAAAATAATCAAAGCCTGGGCACGCAAAACGAAGCAGCTCCCGGTTGCGTAGACGCCTTCGTTCCGGGAATAACATAAGGCCACCAAATGTGCAAGGAACGATCAATCAAGCTTAAAAACACTTAAACAAACATTAAACGAGACTTTTATGATTAAAACGTAATCATGCTCGGATTTCAAGACGCTTATGCTCAGTTTTTAAAACCGAGTCTTTTGACACTAAGAACGCGAAAAACGGAGCCCGTTTCGCAAATCGGAGACGTGTCCGGAACCCGAAAACGGAAGATAAATATCATCTTTTGTCACGCCAACCGAAGCACGAGGTGTCCCCTTGGGGCCCAACTCCCAAACCGCCACCACACCCCCCATGTATAAATATTTTTTTTTTCATTTATTTTCATCCATTTTCACCAAAAATTTCACCTTTTCTCCATGAAATCTGCCATAACTCACCTAAATCTCAGTTGATTACACCGTAACAACTCCAAATCAAAGGTATTCTTCAAGTTCTAAGTGGTTTTGATTGAGTTTTCTTGATTAAATGTGATTTCTAGCCGAAAAACACATTTTAATCCAAGATTTTTGGAAGTTTAAACATTTTTAGGGGCTGAATAAGAACAACCTGGTATTTACCTGGTGTTATATGGCATCCATAATCACAAATATTTTGGGTTTGATACCCTAATCAACTCTTATTCGACAAAAATCGCTAACCTACTCAATTGAACGAAAAACAATGAAAAAAACTTGATTGACCTAAGTTCTAGCATATTTGGATTGTACTTGATGTGTAGGTACTGAATATAGCCTTCACACACTTCTGGGAGCAAGATAAACGCTTGGAATTGGAAGAATCGCTAGGTATAACATACGAGAACGGAATCTAGGCTAGGCAGAAAATTGTTTCGCTTATAACTTAGTCCGTGTGTATTGGTTTCAGCTGAAATTTGGTATGGGGATGTAGAGTAATGTCAGGAAGGTCCACGTAAAATTTTAGAAGTTTTTGGAATTTTCTACGATTTTGGTGAATTTTTTACTGTTTTACCGAAAGAATTTCGGAAGAATTACCAAACGAATTCAATAAATCACCAAATTTTACAGAGACACTAAAGAACATATGGGGAATGTTTTGGGAAAATTTGGAGTTCATTGCTTGAGTTTTGATTTGGGTTAAAAATCCGCGTTTTTGCGAGTTTTCGGTAGCTGGGAACGCACCGAAACGAAATCGGAAAAATCTCAAATTTTTGTGAGGAGTTCCTAGACATGTAAAGGGTGTTCTGGAAGTTTTTTGGAATTTGTTAACTAGTGGTGGTATTTAATTTAATTATGTGGTTATAAAATAGTTTTATAAATAATTTATTTAAATAAGTAAAATACCTAAATAAATTCCCAGAAATGTTTTCCAAAATCTAGAGATTCTTACTAAGTTATATAAAAATTTACAGATTTTTGTTCAAGTTATAGATTAAATGGAATTTATGGAATTAAAAATAGATTATTTTAAATCAATTTCGACAGATTACCGTATAACGAACCTGTCGGAACTGGGAACAGACTGAACCCGAAAAATACTGTAATTGGAACACTGGGAGTATTTCGGGAGATTCCCGGGTAAATTGGGCACTATGTGTGTGTCCTAAGACAGTTCGGGAGAATTCCCGACGATGAAAATGGAAACTCAAATTTTGGCAACTTAGACCCCCCAAACACTCAAACTCCCTTGATGGAAAGTTAATCATTCTTAAATAACCACGTGTTGGCACTATTGGTATTCCCATACCATTATCCGAACACGTTAAACTATTGACTTTGGCTGGCACGCGAAACGGTGCCCGGAAGCCAAACTGAAAACTAATATTACCTTGACGTCCATCACCATATAAGTGTCCGATAGACTCAATCCGGAGTAAAAACTCCTGACCAGATCTAAGTTATAACCATTACCAACTTAGATACTGGTTTGAGTCCATACTTTCATGTGTGGTATTAAAATTGATCCACTTGCTTGATCACTCATGTGTTGAGACCACTACTTGCACTGTGAGTTTCATTTCCACACTTTCAAATGATTTTATTGTTTTCTGGGGACTTGCATGTTATAAACTGTGTTGATTACACCAATCCGGGAGTGAGTTTTTCTCTCCCACTTTTAAATTGTGATACTGTTTCTGAGATGATTGGCATGTTACGAAACATATGATGTGAATTATCTAACACACGAACTATCTTCCCTTTGCAAGACAAGTGATTAACGTAAGCCTGTGGACAGTAGATAGTACTATCGGTTTGACCAACCCAGTGCCACGACTGACAGTGTGTCGGCACTAGGCTACTGCACTCGTCCTAATTTGGTTGTGTTGTTAGGCATAACTATTAAGAGGCGTTGAACTGCACGTAACGCAGTTGATGGGCCGTGAGTGTCTTTGTGACACGGTCTAGTGGACGGGAGTGTCTGGGATGACACGGCCCGGGGAGAAACAGTCAAGGTTTCACTTGTATACTCGTGTAATTCCATCTGCGACTATGACTGTGACCGTCATTGTGATTATGACCAGTGCAATTAAACTTGTTAACACATATTGTTACACAGCAATTAAACCAGTGGAACTCACGCAGCGTTTAGCTGACCCTTTTAAAACCAACATGCATTTCAGGTAACACTAAAGAGGAGTAAGGAACGTGCGTGTGGATGGCTTTAGTAGTGAACTATAGCAGAATAAGAGTTGTGATAGCTCGTAGTACTGTACTTGAACTTATGGTGTGTAATGTGATACTAATAGTATGTGGTAACCAAGGTTCCTTTTTTATGTGATATCATGTTTTTAAACTATCGGGAAGTACCATGTGTCTGCCACACCCTGCAATTGTCTTCCGCTGCGAGTCGGGGTCTGACAAAAGAGGTATCAGAGCCTTCGGTTATAGCGAACTAGGTATCTCTAAAGAACCTAGACTATAATCCTAAGTTAGTCTCCACATGCTGAGAACCTCTAGAAACTGAGTAGTATAGCTATTACCAGGAAGCTCTGGTGGGGAAAATAAATTATTGTGGTCCGGAACACCATAATTTATCTGCTCATACTTGGGGGTTCTGGGAACATCATTGAGATAGGACGGACATCCGTCTACTAACGTCACCAACCACTAATATTTTTTTTTATAAATCCTAAAAGTCAAAACTGCGTGCAATACGTGCTTATGTGTATATTTGTGGAATGTTGAGTTCAGTATTTTGGTCAGTCGAATCAGCGTTGTGCGTGGTTTTCTTTTTTTTTCTGGTAGCATGTCGCATCGTTCGAGTCACCAGAGTACTTCGCATATGGAGACCGATCCTGAGGAGGATCCCCTGACAACCCTACTCGCCAGATCCTTCTAGTTATTGTTGTGGTCTGTACCCACCCAGGCCTCGTACTAGGCGCGAGGGAGAGGCCTCGAGCGCCTACCGTTCCCCACCTCACTATCCGACTAGCTCCTCGGAGCATAGACGTACCCCGGATGTTGCCATACCAATAGGACCTATTCCTAGGAGCCCTACTTCCGCCACAGGGCATTGGGAGTGGGAACTGGTAGCACCTAGGTTACCCACACCAGAGACTCCCCCGGACCCTTACACTCCTTCCACTCCGAGTACTTATTCACCCTCCTCATATATCCCTCTTGAGATACCCACCTTTGGCCTCCGACAGACGGCTCGTTGGAGGGTACTTACACCTGTACATGTGTTCACACCACTCGGTTCCCCTATTCATCCGATACCCGTACCGATATGGACCTAGCAACATTTTACTTCCCATTTTCTGACACCACCACGGGAGGACCCTTCCCCATTTCATACTTACAAGCGAGGTGGCCCTTCCCAGCCGTTTAGAGAGCCTTCCCCGCCCGTCTGGGGTATACCTGTTCCTCCTCAGGAACCGATAGTAGCTTGATGCGATTTCTGTTTGGGCAGATTTCATTATTACGGATGGCACGGATGAGGATGAGCAGAAGAGGAGGTTGATGGGAGACTACTTGATTGTTTTACAATAGGAGATCATCGCCTTACAGCAGGGTATGGGGTATGTTCATCATGAGCAGGATCATTTCCGTGCATTGGTATACGGATGTATCAGTGCTATTGTTGGGTTGGTAGCAGGTCTTGGAGGGTTGGCATGATGGATGTGGCGTTCCTAGGATGGTTTTTTTCTAGTATAGTTAGAGGTGATGTATCTTTTGTAAATCCTCCCAAGCACTAGGTTATACCCATGTCAAGGTGGTGATGCAGTCATCGTATTTTCATGTTCCTTAGTTAGTACGTCGGTTGCATCGAGTCTGTACGTCACTTTGGTGACATGTTTTGACAGCACATTTAAGCACTAACCCTTATGGGTTAAGTCTATGTGTAGATTTTGACGTTTATATGATGATGCTATTACATATATGTATGCCGATGCTTTTGACTATTTGTGTCGCGGATTCATGTGTGTGATGAAGTGTGTAATACGTTTTAGCCGAATATGTGATATGTGTTAACTGGATATGTGACATTGATACCTAGATATCTATTGTTTATAATAGAATTGCCCTGAAACGCGCACCACAGATGACTGAGGCAGATATTGCGCAAATGATAGCGTAACAACTCCAGGCTGTTATTCCCATGATTATGGCGCAAGTTAGCGCCGGTATTAATGCTAACCTGCAACCAGGAACCGTAGGTCAGAACGATAACGAGAATAATGGTAGGCCGGTTTGCACATATAAGCATTTCATGGAATGCAAACCGATGGAATTCAATGATACTGATGGACCGAATGGGTTTGTGAAATGGGTCGAGAAGTCGGAATCGGTACTTAACATAAGTAATTGTCCTGGTAATTGCGCAGTTAAGCATACAACTTGTACCTTTATAGACCATGCTTTAAACTGGTGGAACACTATTGTTCAAACTCGCGGACAGGACACGATCAATGCTATGACTTGGGATGATCTAAAGATACTGATGAGGGAAAGGTTTTGCCCAACTCATGAAATTCAGAAGCTTGAGCATGAGTTCTAGAACCTGCAGATGCAAGGTGCTGATCATGCAGGTTATACCAACCGTTTCAATGAACTGGCGCGTATTTTGCCAGACATGATTTGATAAGAGTCCAAGAGGATTGAAAGGTATATCTAGGGACTAGCCCCAGAAGTGAGGAGTATCATTAACTCGGTGGAATACCTAACCATGCACGAGGTGGTAGCCAGGTCAGGTACTGTTACGTATGACATGATTTGGCGTAAGATTCTGACAGTGCCGGGAGAGCCAGCTGGGAACAAGCGGGAGGCCCCAGAGAGTAGTCACACAAGGGCAGCAGCACCGAAGAGGGGGAAAATACGAGCCAGAACTACGCCATGACTACCCCCGCGGGTAACTCTGATGGCTACAAAGGAAAGGTCCCGAAGTGCAACAAGTGAGCTTCCCACCACACGGGAATGTGTCGAGCAGTGAAATGCTTGAGGTGTCATCGAGATCGGCATTTTGCCCGGGACTATAGGGTGCCCATGGAACCCAATCCCAAACCAACCAGTTTTCAACCTCCTAGGCCTCAACCTCTTCAGCAGCGACCTCAACAACCAACACCACAGGTTGCCTACCCCCGTGCATGGTTTGGATATGGCAACACGGACCATTTTCATAATAGTTGTCCGATGTTAGCCCAGCAGATGGCAGGAGGGAGCACACAGGATCAAGCATCTACCTCGAATGCAGCTCGAGGTCATTCCTTTGTCATGGGACCTGGTGACGCATGCCAGGATCCCAACGTGGTTTTAGGTACGTTCCTCGTTTCCAATCAATTTGCTTCAGTGTTATTTGATATGGGAGCCGATAGAAGTTATGTGTCGATTACATTTTTGTCACTTTTGAATATGCCTGCTATTGACCTGAAACAACCCTATACCGTCGAACTTGCCAGCGGGAAACCAATTACCAGTCACCAACTTATTGTTAATTGCCCTATAACCCTTAGCGGTTACCAGTTTACTATAGACCTTTTACCACTAGAATTGGGTAGTTTTGATATTGTCCTAGGAATGGACTGGTTGTCCAACCATCATGGGGAGGTGTTATGTGAACAAAAGGTTGTGAAGATTCCTTTATCCCCCACGGATGCAATTATGGTACAAGGAGAGAAGTTAGGCGCCACGTTGAACCTTATATCTCACATTCAAGCGTTGAAGTGTATACGACAAGGATGTGACGTGTTTTTGGCCAGCGTCATGACCGAGGAACCAGCTGAGAAACATATTGAGGACATCCCGATAGTATGTGAATACCCTGATGTGTTCCCGGAGGAATTGCCCGGATTGCCGCCCAATTGGCAAGTCGAGTTTCGCATCGACTTAATTCAGGGAACGGCACCCGTAGCAAAGGCTCCATATCGTCTTGCACCGTCTGAGATGCAAGAACTATCGACACAGCTGCAGGAGTTACTTGATCGCGGTTTCATCTGTCCTAGTTATTCCCCCTGGGGAGCCCCAATGTTGTTTGTAAAGATGAACGATGGTAGCTTCTGAATGTGCATCGAGTATAGGGAATTGAATAAAGTCACTATCAAGAATCGGTACCCTCTTCCGAGAATCAATGATCTCTTTGATCAGCTGCAAGGAGCCTGATACTTTTCTTAGATAGATCTTCGGTCAGGTTACCATCAAGTGAAGGTCCAAGAGGACGATATTCCTAAGACAGTGTTTCGAACTCGTTATGACCACTATGAGTTCCTAGTTATGCCCTTTGGGTTAACTAACGCACCCGCGGTGTTCATGGACCTCATGAACAGGGTATGTAAGCCATACCTTGACAAATTTTTCATCGTTTTCATTGACAATATCTTGATCTACTCCAAGAGTAAGAACGAGCAAGAGCATCATTTACGTGCTATCTTGGAGATACTACGGACCGAATAACTATACGCTAAGTTTTCTAAGTGCGACTTTTGGTTACAAGCCGTACAATTTCTAGGACATGTGGTGGATCAGTACGGAATTGATGTAGACCCAAGCAAGATTGACGGAATTAAGAACTGGCCAGCGCCAAAGTCTCCAAAGGAAATACGCCAATTCTTTGGATTGGCAGGGTATTACCGTCGCTTCATCGAAAACTTCTCGAGTATTGCCCAATCGCTGACCGCATTGACGCTGTCACACCCCGACCAGCAGCGGAATAAGAGTCGGGGCATAATTAGGTTATCACCAAAGCTCATGATGTTTACTAAAATGTTTCATATTTATTAAATTCGAATTACAACTTCAATATTCAAAACAAGTTCATACAGTTAGAAGGAAAAAGAAACTAAGTAAAACAATCCAAAGCCTAAACTGATTTATTCTTCTAGGCCGTCCTATATGTTTCTTGCTTCAACTGGATCACCTGTATCATGTGTAAAAATGGGAAATTTTGGGTCAACAAAAGTTGGCGAGTGAACCTTGTTAAAAACATTTGTTATTGATTTTTTTGTTGTATTTAATATGGAAAAATTGTGCAATAATCATATGTGAGCAAACGTAAATGAACAAACAATCACAAACCACCTTGTTTGAGTATATGACATGAATGATAATGTATTGTTAGATCAAGGCTCAATCAAACAGAGTTGATCGTATGTTGGCAACGTCACGTTCCGCTCATAGCTAATGGGGAACATACGAGCCTATGATGATGTATGTGAGATCAAGGCTCAATCAAACGGAGCCGATCGTATGTTGGCAACGCCACGTTCCGCTCATAGGTAATGGGGAACAGACGAGCCTATGATGATGTATGTACTGAAAATGATAAATTTAATCTAAACATTAACCACAAAACAATTGATACATTTTGGATACACATTTGATCATGGATATGATGGATGCACAAGTGTTTTAATGTAATAACTAATAAGTGACACATGATACACCCCAAAATGTGATTAAAACGGGGAATTGGTAGAGATTCACTCACATTGGGTGCGTTCTTTTGATGTTGATGAATGCGCACGAGTTTTGGAATTTGATCAACGAGGAAAACTAACCTAAAAATGATAACGAAATAGTTTGGTAAATAAATGGATTCTTAGGTTTATTTTTGTGAGTTTAAGGACTTTTTCTAACTTTAAAAATATTATTTTTAAGTATTTTTAATTGATTTTTAAATTAAATAAACAAATAAAAAGAAATAAAAAGTTTTGACTTTTGACCGTTGACCAGGCCGTTGACCGGTCGGACTATGAGTAATGTGTGCGTTGAGTGAGGTTCGAACCCGGGACCTCTCGTATGCGTGCACGCAGCTCTACCAACTGAGCTACGTGTCTAACCCGAAATATTCTATGTTTTAATTATATATATATACTAATTAAATGTTAATTTATTTGGTTTATATTAAAAGGATTTAAAATGGTCGAACCGGTTGCAAGGACCTGGATCGAACTCGGGTCCTTCGGTTTGTAAGAGCACAACCCAACCAGTTGGGCTGTGTGTCTTATCTGTTTAACTTACAGTTTATATTAATCTTATAAACATACTGGGACCTACTCTGATTCAGTTTTAAAAAAAAATTTGTTTTAATTCGGAAAGTCGGTGCGTTTGTATGGTTCGAACTCGTGACGTGCGCTATGTGTTTGCACACAGTCCACCGCTGGACTGTGTGTCTAACCCGATTTAATATAACTTATACATAATGTTCGACTTCGTCTTCTTCATTCAAAGTCACAGACAAACAATATCCGACTGTTCTGGTTTAAATCGTTCGTCGAACATATAAGTGGTTGATATGTAATGGATAAAAAGAGTTACGGAATTGAATATACCGAACAGACTGTTTTTCTCAGAATTCCGGCAATGGTCGTCGGCTCTGATTTGTGAATTCCGTCTGATTGAATCAATTAACAATTTTGATTGATGAGTTGTGAAATTAAATGACTAAACAAGAGATATCAGGAGGTTTAGATGATTGTACCGCTTTACAGTGTGATTTCGGAAATGTCCAGAGATTTTCCGGCGAGTGTAGAATATCCGGTAACGTCGTCTGGGACCGATTCTGGTTGAAGGATTTAAGTTAGTATAAGTCTAACAATGGATTGAAAACGAAAGAGTCGAGAAAATTACTGATTTGATGTATGTCTCGGTTTTCCGGCGAAAGTCCGGCGATAGCAGATAGTGATTCCGACGAACAGAAGCTAGAGTGAAAAATGGAATTGAGGGTGTTGCGATTGTTTCCAAGATGTGAGACGATGGTATTATTAGTGTAAATCAGGAGTAATATGATTTCGGTTTTCAATCTCGAAAATCATATGAATCAATTTCATTGAAGACAGAATTGATTAAGAACGTGGGTTGTAATTGGCATTGAATCATCGGTTACACTCAGAACTCGCGACCACACCAAAGGTTTTCTGGTTATTTGAAAGCCGTTGAGCAGTTTCAGTTCTTGGCGCAAACAGATGAATTCACGGGTGCAACTTAAGTTTTATTTGATTCATTGATTACACAAACGAGTCAACTGGCGGAGTGGTTAAGTGTTTGTTTGATAAACTAGCTGACCCGGGTTCGAAACCCTTGCAGAGGCATTTATGTTTTTCTTCGACCGTTTTTATAGTTTATAAATTATAGTTTATAAATTCTAATATATTTATTAATTATGTATTGTTTAAAATTAAAAAAAGCATTAAATAAGCGACGATAATTGTAACTGACTATTCGATTAATAAACGAAGCGGGTTTTGAAACCCGTTTTTCGACGGATGTTACAGTATCCCCTACTTTTAGAAATTTCATCCCGAAATTTAAGTAGTAGTGGTAACAGGAAAAAGATGCGGGTATATTTCGCGCATTGAGTCTTCACGTTCCCAAGTAAACTCAGGTCCTCGTTTCGACTCCTAGCGTACCCTAACAATTGGAATACGACTCCGTATTAAACGTTTTTCTCCGAAGTCCATGATCTCTACTGGTCTTTCAATGGAGTGCATAGATTCATCGATCTGAATATCTTCTAGGGGAATATGGAGGTTTTCATCGGCGACGCACTTCTTTAAGTTTGATACGTGGAATGTGGGGTGAATTCTGTTGAGTTCTTCTGGTAGGTCAAGTTTGTATGCTACAGGTCCTACTCTTTCGAGTATCTTGAAAGGTCGTACGTAGCGTGGTGCTAGCTTGCCCTTCTGGCCAAAACGAACTACTCCCTTCCACGTTGATACTTTTAAAAGTACTTGATCACCAATGTTAAACTCCAAGGGCTTTCGTCGTTTGTCTGCATAACTCTTTTGACGACTTTGTGCCGCTAGAAGATTGTTTCGAATTTGATGGATCTTGTCTGTTGTTTCTTAGATCAATTCTGGACCGGTGATTTGAGCTTCCCCAATTTCGTGCCAACATACTGGAGATCGGCACTTCGAAAGGAGCCATGCCGATACTTGAGTGATAACTATTGTTATACGAAAATTCAACTAATGGTAGATGAGCGTCCCAATTCCCTTTGAAGTCTATGACACATGCTCGAAGCATATCTTCAAGAGTTTGGATGGTGCGTTCAGATTGTCCATCAGTTTGAGGATGATAAGCGGTACTGAGGTCTAATCGTGTACCCAAGGCGGCTTGTACGGCTTGCTATGTTCATGAAGTGAAACGACCATCATGATCTGAAATGATGCTTAAAGGTACACCATGACGGCTTACGATCTTGCTGATGTAGATACGAGCTAACTTCTCGTTCTTGAAGTCCTCGCGAATCGGAATGAAGTGAGCTGATTTTGTAAGACGATCAAAGCTTACCCATATAGTGTCATACCCACTGGAGGTGCGAGGTAACCCGGTAATGAAATCCATAGTTATGTTTTCCCACTTCCATACAGGTATTTCGAGTTGGACTAGAAGTCCTGAGGGTCTTTGATGTTCAGCTTTTACTTTAGAACAGGTAAGGCACTTGGAAACAAAAACAGCGATATCCTTTTTCATGCCAGGCCACCAGCAGGTGTATCGAAGGTCTTGATACATCTTGTCGGCTCCTGGGTGTACAGAGTATCGTGTTTTGTGCGCCTCATTCATAAGGAAATCACGAAGGTTATCGTGATCGGGAATCCATATGCGATTTAGATAGTATAGAATACCGTCGGATTTAGTTTCGATCTTAAGTTCAGCTCCACAAGACAGCTCATTGCATACGTCGTTTTCTGTTACTGAAACATGTTGAGCTTCTCGGATTCGATCTTTGATGTCGGTTATGATTTGCGAACACAGAAGACGAATGGAGTTCGCATAACCTTTTCGACTTAGCGCATCGGCCACCACGTTTGCCTTGCCAGGATGATACCGAATTTCACAGTCGTAGTCGTTAAGAAGTTCGACCCATCTTCGTTGCCTCATATTCAACTACTTTTGGTTGAAGATATGTTGGAGACTCTTGTGGTCAGTGTATATTCACACTTGGTACCGTAGAGATAATGTCTCCATATCTTGAGAGCGAACACAACGGCTCCAAGTTCTAGGTCGTGGGTGGTGTAGTTCTTCTCATGAACTTTGAGTTGCCTAGAAGCATAAGCTATCACTTTTCCTCTTTGCATTAATACACAGACTAGCCCTTGCCCTGATGAGTCGCAATATACTACAAAGTCATCGCAACCTTCAGGAAGTGTGAGGATAGGTGCGTCGCAAAGCTTTTGCTTAAGGGTTTGGAAGGCTTCTTCTTGTTTGGGTCCCCATATGAAAAGTTTTCCTTTATGAGTCAAAGTCGTGAGTGGTACAGCAATACGGGAGAAATTGGCAATGAAGCGGCAATAGTAACCAGCCAAACCAAGAAATGATCTTACTTCGGTAGGGGTTCGTGGCGCTTGCCATTCCTGTACTGCCTTGATTTTTGAGGGATAAACATGAATTCCCTTGTCATTGACGACGTGTCCAAGGAATTTTACTTCCCTTAACCAGAATTCACATTTCGAAAGCTTTTCTGTCCTTAAGAGTGTAAGGATGAGTCGAAGGTGTCATTCATGATCAGACTTAGACTTTGAGTAGATGAGGATGTCGTCGATGAAGACTATGACAAAACGGTCGAGGTAGGGTTTGCATACCCTATTCATTAAATCCATAAATACTGCTAGGGCGTTGGTTAAACCAAATGGCATGACCATGAATTCGTAATGACCATATCGAGTTCGAAAGGCGGTCTTTGGGACGTCTTCTTCATGTACTCTGAGTTGATGATAACCAGATCGAAGGTCGATTTTTGAAAAACAAGTGGCACCTTGAAGTTGGTCTAGAAGATCATCGATGCGAGGTAATGGGAAGCGGTTCTTGACCGTTAACTTGTTGAGTTCTCTGTAGTCGATACACATGCGAAACGTTCCATCTTTCTTCTTCACAAAAAGGACAGGTGCACCCCAAGGCGATGAGCTAGGACGTATGAATCCTTTGTCAGTCAGCTCTTGCATTTCGGATGGGGCTAACCTATAAGGAGATTTTGTGACTGGTGTAGCGCCTTGTATGAGATCAATGCGGAATTCTACTTCTCTTACGGGAGGAAGTCCTGAAATGTCGTCAGGAAAAACTTGCGGAAAATCTTTCACTACTGGGATGTCTTCGAGTTTCTTCTCCTTGGTTCCCTTTTTGACGACGTGAGTTAGGAATGCGACATAATTCTTGCGGAGGTATTTTCGGGCTTGAAGACAGGACATTAATTTGAGTCCTTTCGAAGGGGTTTCTCCAAAAATTCGTAGGGTCTGACCGTTTGTAAGAGGAATGCGAATGAAGCATACAACTTCAGCATGATGTTGGCTGAGCCAGTCCACACCAATTATAATGTCGAAACTTCCCAACTTCATATGAATGAGGTCAACTGGAAAATCGTGATCGTTTAGGGTGAGAGTACAATTGTGTATAATAGAGTTTAATGAGACCGGTTTTCCGTCAGCAACTTCTACCGTTATGGATTCCATGAGTCTATCATGAGTTTGGTTGAGGATGGGTTCAAATTCTAAGGACACGAAACTCTTATCCGCGCCAGTATCAAATAACATGGTTGCATAACTACCATTGATGAGAAACGTACCGTTAACCACGTTGTTGTCAGCCCTAGCTTGATTGACGTTGATGTTGAAAGCTCTTCCTCTAGCAGGTGGAGGAGCTTGGTTAGCCTGGTTTACTGGATTTGCTTGAGCTTGGGCATGGATGATGTTCACCAAGCGTGGACAGGTGTTCTTGAAGTGGTTCGGGTCTCCACAGTTGTAACAAGCCCGCATAGGTTACATCATGGGGTAGTTGGGTTGGTAGTAGGATTGGGCTACATGTTAGGCAGGTGGTAGGAGTAAAGGTTGTTGGGCTTGACCCACTATCTGTTGGTGGGTTTGGGTTGAGGGCTGATTGCGGTTCATTCGCTGAAGTGTGCGACAGGTTTGGATGGTGTGACCTGCACGGCCACAGCCGGTGCAATGTTGGCAGGGATGTTCGGGAAGGTGATGGTATTGGCAACGGTTGCATTTTGGATAAGGGCCGGAGTATGGCTTTTTATATGGTGCAGCTGAGGGGGCAACTTAGGTGATGGGTGCAGCAGTGATAGGGAGGTTTGTTTGTGTGACAACAAAGTTTCTACCGTTTCGTTTCCTCTTACTAGCAAACTTTGAGGAGGAGGTGGAATGGTTTGAAGTTTGGCCCTCAATGGGGGCTTTCTTTTTCTCGTCCTTAAATTTGCCATTTCGGATGCGATTCTCGGTAAGCTCGGTAGCTAGTTCCATAGCGGCTTCAAGTGTTGCAGGCGAAGTGCTTAGTACCGAGTCTTGAATTTTTGAGGGGAGGCCTCGAATATAGTGTTCAAATAAGCGGTACACTAGAGTGAACAAGTTAGGGATCATTTGGTTCAACTCTAAAAACCTTTTGTTGTAGGAAGTATGATCTCCTTCCTTTTGCTTTAACGAGTGGAATTCATCCTCTAACTTTTTGATCTCGCTTCTTGGACAGAAGCGTCTCGTCATGATATCCCTTAACTCCTCCCATGTTAAGGCCATTGCATCTTCGATTCCTCTCTTACCTTTTTCTGTATTCCACCAGGTAAGAGCTACTCCAAATAGTCTCCCGGTTGCGTAACGTACCTTGCGATCCTCGGGACAATCGCAATTGAGGAAGGTGTTTTCCATTTCCTCAAACCAGTGGAGGAGAGCAGTGACACGTTCGGTCCCCTCATATTTCGGGGGATCGCAAGACTTGAAGTGTTTGTAAGAGCACTTTTTGGAGGGAGGGTTGTCGACGTTCTGGTCTTCTTGATTTGGAGGGTTGATGGGATTTGCGGCGAGAGCTTGTTGGACTTGAATTACGATGTCAGGAAGCACCGCGGCCATTTGTTTTGCGATTTGGGTGGCCAAGCGTTCGTTTGACCTTCCTGACTTTCTACCCCCATGTTGCTGCCTAGCCGACATCTACAGGAACATACATAAGAAGATTGTGAGTTTAAGGAGTCTTTTAGGTGTCATGTGTCGTTTTAAAAAAATAACATAATCATCAATAATGCAACTACATCCATAGGATGTCTTGGGTTTGCTCATGTTTGGGCCTCCAATGTCCCCCATACCATCGCCTGTATAGTCATGTGGGCCCCCATGACTATTGGCTTAGTAGGATTCACATTGGTGTTGGCGGTTTAACACTCGCATCACCCGAATGAAAACCATGGAATATGATTGCGAGATGTATGGTAGGAGGGTGTCCAGGTATAGACACAATGACAACTCAAAGTGGGGTTAGCTCACACGACGTTTGGTATAGCATGCTTTGGCCTAATAGGTCCTTCGTACTCTCATCGTTAGTCCCCAGGTAGGCAAACTGGTCCTTTATTTTGGATTTATACGAATGCCAAGCCTAGACAGGACGTTCCGACTACCGGTACTCGTACCCTTCCAGTTACTACATGCCCGCCATAGGAACTCACTTTGATGTGATTTGAAAATACAAAAATCTTTGCCAAAATCATAGATATTTTGAGGTGTGTGCTCTCTCATGGATATGATATGTTATGAGGATATGATTCATGATGAGCATTGTATAATAATATGTACTTATGAACATGCTTGCATAACATTGAATGTAACAATAAACATAAAGCATATAAACATCATGAATTTTGTATGTAACACATAAAAAAAATTTTAAATTCTAATCAACTATAGTATAGGCTCTAAGGGTCGAATAACCTATCCTATATCCCTATAGTCATGGCTCTGATACCAATCTGTCACACCCTGACCCGCAGCGGAATAAGAGTCGGGGCATAATTGGGTTATCACCAAAGCTCATGATGTTTACTAAAATGTTTCATATTTATTAAATTCGAATTACAACTTCAATATTCAAAACAAGTTCATACAGTTACAAGGAAAAAGAAACTAAGTAAAACAATCCAAAGCCTAAACTGATTTATTCTTCTAGGCCGTCCTATATGTTTCTTGCTTCAACTGGATCACCTGTATCATGTGTAAAAATGGGAAATTTTGGGTCAACAAAAGTTGGCGAGTGAACCTTGTTAAAAACATTTGTTATTGATTTTTTTGTTGTATTTAATATGGAAAAATTGTGCAATAATCATATGTGAGCAAACGTAAATGAACAAACAATCACAAACCACCTTGTTTGAGTGTATGACATGAATGATAATGTATTGTGAGATCAAGGCTCAATCAAACGGAGCCGATCGTATGTTGGCAACGTCACGTTCCGCTCATAGGTAATGGGGAACATACGAGCCTATGATGATGTATGTGAGATCAAGGCTCAATCAAACGGAGCCGATCGTATGTTGGCAACGCCACGTTCCGCTCATAGGTAATGGGGAACAGACGAGCCTATGATGATGTATGTACTGAAAATGATAAATTTAATCTAAACATTAACCACATAACAATTGATACATTTTGGATACACATTTGATCATTGATATGATGGATGCACAAGTGTTTTAATGTAATAACTAATAAGCGACACATGATACACCCCAAAATGTGATTAAAACGGGGAATTGGTAGAGAACTCACATTGGGTGCGTTCTTTTGATGTTGCTGAATGCGCACGAGTTTTGGAATTTGATCGACGAGGAAAACTAATCTAAAAATGATAACGAAATAGTTTGGTAAATAAATGGATTCTTAGGTTTATTTTTGTGAGTTTAAGGACTTTTTCTAACTTTAAAATATTATTTTTAAGTATTTTCAATTGATTTTTAAATTAAATAAATAAATAAAAAGAAATAAAAAGTTTTGACTTTTTGACCGTTGACCGGTCCATTGACTGTTGACCTGTCCATTGACCGTTGACCGGGCCGTTGACCGGTCGGACTATGAGTAATGTGTACGCTAAGTGAGGTTCGAACACGGGACCGCTCGTACGCGTGCACGCAGCTCTACCAACAGAGCTACGTGTCTAACCCGAAATATTCTATGTTTTAATTTTATATATATACTAATTAAATGTTAATTTATTTGGTTTATATAAAAGGATTTAAAATGGTCGAACCGGTTGTAGGGACCTAGATCGAACTCGGGTCCTTTGGTTTGTAAGCGCACAGCCCAACCAGTTGGGCTGTGTGTCTTATCTGTTTAACTTACAGTTTATATTAATCTTATAAACATACTGGGACCTACTCTGATTCAGTTTTAAAAAAATTGGTTTTAATTCGGAAAGTCGGTGCGTTTGTAAGGTTCGAACTCGTGACGTGCGCTATGTGTTTGCACACAGTGCACCGATGGACTGTGTGTCTAACCCGGTTTAATATCTTGTTTTAATTAAACTTATACATAATGTTAGACTTCGTCTTCTTCATTCAAAGTCACAGACAAACGATATCCGACTGTTCTGGTTTAAATTGTTCGTCGAACATATAAGTGGTTGATATGTAATGGATAAAAAGAGTTACGGAATTGATTGTACCGAACAGACTGTTTTTCTCAGAATTCCGGCAATGGTCGTCGGCTCTGATTTGTGAATTCCGTCTGATTGATTCAATTAACAATTTTGATTGCTGACTTGTGAAATTAAATAACTAAACAAGAGATATCAGGAGGTTTAGATGATTGTACTGCTTTACAGTGTGATTTCGGATATGTCCAGAGATTTTTCGGCGAGTGTAGAATATCTGGTAACGTCGTCTAGGACCGATTCTGGTTGAAGGATTTAAGTTAGTATAAGTCTAACAATGGATTGAAAACGAAAGAGTCGAGAAAATTACCGATTTGATGTATGTCTCGGTTTTCCGGCGAAAGTCCGGCGATAGCAGATAGTGATTCCGACGAAAAGAAGCTAGAGTGAAAAATGAAATTGAGGGTGTTGCGATTGTTTCCGAGATGTGAGACGATGGTATTATTAGTGTAAATCAGGAGTAATATGATTTCGGTTTTCAATCTCTAAAATCATATGAATCGATTTCATTGAAGACAGAATTGATTAAGAACGTGGGTTGTAATTGGCATTGAATCATCGGTTACACTCAGAACTCGCGACCACACCAAAGGTTTTCTGGTTATTTGAAAGCCGTTGAGCGGTTTCAGTTCTTTGCGCAAACAGATGAATTCACGATTGCAACTTAAGTTTTATATGATTCATTGATTACACAAACGAGTCAAGTGGCGGAGTGGTTAAGTGTTTGTTTAATAAACTAGCTGACCCGGGTTCGAAACCCGGCAGCGGCATTTATTTTTTTCTTCGACCGTTTTTATTGTTTATAAATTATAGTTTATAAATTCTAATATATTTATTAATTATGTATTGTTTAAAATTAAAAAGAGCATTAAATAAGCAACGATAATTGTAACTGACTATTCGATTAATAAACGAAGCGGGTTTTGAAACCCGTTTTTCAATGGATGTTACAGACCCAGAAGGATAGGAAGTATGAATGGGGTGAAGACCTGGAAACAGCGCACCAGCTGTTAAAGAAAATGTTATGTGAAGCCCTAATCTTGACGTTACCTGAAGGCAATGACGACTTTGTCGTATATTGTGACGCATCGCAACAACTGTCGTATATATGCGTACGCTTCTAGACAACTGAAGGTACATGAAAAGAACCACACGACCCATGATCCATCTTTCTTTTTCACAAATAGGACTGGAGCGCCCCATGGTAAAAAGCTTGGACGAATGAATCCTTTGTTAGACACCTCCTGAAGCTGTTTAGATAACTCTTGCATCTCAGAGGGTGCAAGACGGTATAGGGATTTGGCGATAGCGTTGGCACCAGGTAGAAGATCAATACGAAACTCGACTGTCGTGCTGGGGGGAAATCGGGTAGTTCTTCAGGAAACACCTTAGGATAATCCCGAACAACATGGATGTCCTGAATAGATTTTCCCTTGCCTTTCTCCTCTACGATATGTGCCAAGAAAGCAACATAATTCTTTCGTAGGTATTTATGGGCTTGGGTGCATGTCATGAGTTTAAGGCTACTGACGGGTTTTTCTCCACTAACATGTACGGTTTCACCAGACGGAAGGGGTATACGAACGATATTATAAAAGCAAATCACCTTCGCATTGTGTTTAGATAACCATTCCATCCCTACTATGATATCAAAGCTCCCGAGTTGCATTGGCGTGAGGTCAGTGGCAAAAAGATGGTTATTAAGGTTCAATTGGCAATCATGGATGACAAAATCAAGAACAAGGGGTTCACCACTAGCTATTTCGACTGTCAAGGGCTTTCCTAGTTTGGTTCTAGGCATGGAAAGCAAGGTTCAAAAGCTAGGGATATAAAACTCTTATCGGCACCCGAATCAAAAAGAATTGAAGTAGGATGGTTGTTAACAAAGAACGTACCGTTCACTACTTCATTGTCAGCCCGGGCCTCGTTAGCATTGATATTAAATGCTCGTCCACGAGTCGGGTTTGCATTTGCCAACTTCGGCCAGCTATTTCGGTAGTGGGTAAGATCCCCACAATTGTAGCAAGAACCAGGTGGATCGTGAGGTCGTGCAGCCTGCTGTGCAGGGTTTTGGGCTATTTGATTCTGGGTAGGAGAAAAACAACAAGTGTTGGCAAGATGACAAGATTTCCAACAGTTAGTGCAAATGTGACACTGTAAATGTGGTTGATGGTGACTGTTACAATTGTTGCACAAAGGCGCATTGCCAACATACTGTTTCTTGGCCGGTGGTTGAGCAGGATGATTGGGAGTAGTTTGGTTAGGTTGTGTAGTGAGAGCGAAGTTCTTGGAAGCCTTGCGCTTCCTCGACTTCTTGGAGATTTCAGCTTTGCTACCCTTTTGCTTCTCAGGTTTAACAGACGGTTTCTTGTCCCCCTTTTGGTGAAGCTTACCCTTTTTGACTTGTGATTCAGTAAGGGTTTCAGCTAGCTCAATGGCTTCACGGACAGATGTAGGGTTACTGCCAGTGACGATGTCCTGGACAGGATCTGGCAAACCATCTATGTACTTTTCAATCGCCTTATCCAAAGGTGTCACCATCTGAGGACAAAATAGGCTCAACTCCCCATACCGATCGGTATACGCACGGTGCTCACCATTGTCCTGCTTCAGGTCGTGGAACTCATTCTCAAGCGCCCTGTTTTCATGACGGGGGTAGAACACTTTCATCATTAGAGCTCTAAGTTCCTCCCATGTTTGACCCATCGCAACATCAGCAACCCAATCTCTCACCACTCCGTTCCACCACGTGAGTGCCCTCTTATGAAATACACTTGAAGCAAACTCGACTTTATGATTATCAGGACACTAAACATGGCGAAAAGTACTCTCAAAACTCTGAAACCACTGTAGGAGCCCAGTTGCTCTTTCAGAACCACTAAACTTGAATGGTTTAGCCGAGTTAAACTGTTTAAACTTGCACGTAGCAGGTGCATTGTTATTGTGGTTGGCTTGGTTGATTTGAGTAATGAGATTTGGTAGCATAGCAGCCATCTGTTGTGCTATGAAAGTTGCTAGTTCGGTGTTAGGTGGTTGTACGCTTTTTCGAGGAGGCATTCTAAAAGAGGAAATATGAGAGAAAACGATTGAGATGAATGTTGGATAATCAAAATGAGATGTCATAAATATCGACGAAATTGAAGGATGGTGGTCATTCGTTCGTTTACTTGCAACAAACAAACGAAACACAGTGACTTATAAAAGTAAATGGGTTTATATAATGTATCACAAAGACATGCTTTAGCCTATAGGTGGACACTCACCCCAAGAGTTCCCAGGTAAGAGTGACTGGTCCGATTAAGTGGATTTGTACGAACACTCTAGCCTTAGACAGAAAACTCAGGGTACAGGCACCCACCCTTCCAGATTGCATGTGTTCACATTATTAAAACCCAAACTTTGATGAGATTTTGAAAAACTTTGGAAGGCTAAAAGATATCGATGATTCGTTTTTTTTTACTTTACGCCTTCCATTTTGTTTTTTTCTTTGGCATCCACCTAAGGATAGGTGATAGTAGTGTTTTAGATTCTAAACACAAGATAACTTGTGTTAAGGTCCTAGAAAAGTTATAGTCTAGGTCAGAGCTTTTCTAATAACCATTGGTTCTGATACCAATCTTTCTGTCACACCCCGACCGCGTAAAACAACAAACTGCGGCGGAAATGTCGGGGAGTGTCATAACAGAAGTATTGTTTCAACAACCATGGAAATTAAAGTTTTGTATTATTGATTCAAATTGTTTACATTGTCTGGAATTTAATGGAAATATAACATAAATTTATTTGTCTTGCTAATTTTTAAGTCACTAAAGCCCAAGTCCGCCTAAGAGTAGCATGATCAACCTCAGATATTAGCTCGTAAAACACATGTGAAAATAGGTACGTCAGCATAAAAATGCCTGTGAGATACATAGGTCTTGTTGATGAGAATTCATGACTTGAAGTTAAAATAATAGTTTAACGAAAAGTAGCCATGAACCCTATAAAATGTTTTCTTTTATACAATCATATGAAAATCAAATGATATAAAAGAAGGATGTATCGTTAACTAATTAACCGGATGAAAATAAATTGTATAAAATGTGTCTGAAAAAAAAACAATGACTTGGAAAAATATATGTTATTTGTACCAAATGTGTCATGTCTTTGTCTTTGTCAAAGTGGCATAAATAACGCTACGATATGTAATATCATGAAAGCACTTATATATAGGAAGTACCAGCGGCGTCCCCCACCATGCTTTTATCATATTACACACATCTCATTATTTAAATCACTTACCAAATAACCACCAAAAATGTCTTGTCTAACAAATGTCAAATGTCATATGTAAACAATGTAATGTGTCACAATGTTAGGTATAAACCATGTCTTGTATAACAAATGTCTTGTACAAAACAATGTCTTTGGGTAAAAAAAGGTTTAAATCAAAAGTTATGTTTTGAAAACCATTGCTTTATTTGATACGAACATTTATCAGAGTTTTGTTTATCGCATACATTCAAGCCTTGAGACTGTCAGATAAACCCTTATCAAGTCAAAGGTTTATCAAAAGTGTATTCGGATTATGTCATTCCCTACTTCCAAATAAACCTAGGAAGCGGGGAACGGGATTTGCAAGTCCTATGGTACAATTACATACTACCGAGCGGCATGATCAATGTTAATGAATTTATTATGTCCCGTTAAACATACCAAATGTCATTGTCAATGTAAGTAATGTCATGAAAAATGTCTTTAAACCATGTACTAAGTATGCTAAGTCAACATACGAAGTAGAAATGTCCATGAAATCAATGTACTAGCATGCTCAGTCAACATACATAGCAAAATGTAATCTAAATCAATGTGCTCATATGCTAAGTCAACATATGCCGCAAAAGGTGTATTTGAAATCAATGTGCTAGCATGCTCAGTCAACATACATAGCAAAACATAATTGAAATCATGTACTATATATTGTACTAGATGAAAATAGTAAGTATATGTCATGAAAGCGTGAAAACATGAAAGTATCGAGTAGGCACATGTGTTTCACCCCAAAATATTTGAAAACATAAAAGAGGGGACTATGTACACACTCGGGGTTGCAAAAGTATCATTGTTCAAGAAGATTAATAAAGCTCAAGAATATGAGGAATCAAATGGTTCCTAAGATCGGATAACTATGTTAATAAGTCGAGACTTTAATCGGCGGATTGGATAGAATTATGTCTTATAAATCAAATGAGTGTTGGAACTCATATGGTATGATTTAATAAACTCAACATTCTGATTTGGAAATGATCCTTAGTGCTTTTGACCGGTAATGACCCGTTAAGGTAGTTTACGCTACTTTAACGTGTCATTTGCGTAAACGCATGATTGGATGATTAAACATGTCCTATGATGTGTCTTAAATGCCTAAACATATTTAATAACGTTGTAATATCAGTTTATATATCAAACATGTCCTATATGTTGGTCATTTATAAAGAGCATAATAACGACCTATCATAATACTAACCAAACGACATAACCATAAGGTACAACCTCAGAGGGTTATACCCTATATAACTATGGTCACAAATATGTGTTTGGCCGGATCCTAAGATCGACCAAACTGGTCGAATTCGGAAGTCAAAGCGGTGATCAAGACCGCTCGACTTACGACCCTAAATAAGCACTAAACTAAAAGTGACGAGTTAGACATGTCAAAACATGTCTAACTAAGTTATAAATGTTTTAGTACCAAAACTTGGTGTTTTGATACCCGAAAAAAGTTCCGTCGCAAAATGCCCATAATGCGCATTTTGACCGAAACTTTGACTCGTCACTTCGACTAGTTAACGTTGTAATCAGTAGGTATAATCGCAAGGGATTATAACCTTCGTGAACTTTGACTTTGACCAAAATGGTTAAAACGGAAGGTCAAACAAAAAGTCAATTGTTTAACTTTTAGCTAATAAGAAGCTAAAATAAATAAGAAGGCTTGGATAGAACACTTACTTGTGCTCAAGGAAGCCAAGATTACTAGAAAAACTCAGATGGGAGGCCTCCTAAATAGGTAGCAACTCCACTTAGAGTTTAGAGTGAAGAAAGGTGGGAATGAGCAATTGAAACGGGTGAAGTGGCATGCTATTAATAGTTGTTGGAGATGAATTTGGTGATCACAAGTGTCATGGATCAGTTTAGGATCATTACACATATCCATAAACGTGTTAAAATCGTGCTAGAACTTGGAGAACACGAATTCTTAAGCTTCAAGGCTGTAAAACAGTTGTCTGCCATTTTCTGCTGTAACTGGGCATCCCTCGCACGTCGCAGGACATCTGGGTGAGTCTCTCGCGTGGCGCCTGGGATTCCAAAGTTTCAGATTTGGCAGAACAGGTCCCTGCAGCATGTTTAAGGTGTTTTTGAGGCGTTTAACCCCCGTTAACCCAAAATTTAGGCTTTACAAGGATGTTAAAGTATAGGGAACTTGAAATATGCTCGGAAATGTCACGGATGTCGGCTCGTTTGATCGTACGGTTGCGGTTTTTGGTAAATTACGACGAAAACCATAACGATCGCGCAAATGACCGTAAACGCGTAACGAAAGAAATTTTTGTATTCCAATCACTATATTTTAATGATCATAGAAAGTTTTGGATGTGTGTATATGTTCGGGATTAGGAAATACGCGTAACGGCATAGTTTCGCAGAATTTGCAAAATAGCTCCTGAAGTTGCATAAGCATGTTTTTGCCATACCGAAGCCCTCAAAACTTATTTCTAAGTTATATAAAGGGTGTTTAGGGTATGTTTAGCTTATTCCATTGTTCCGGAGTGTACGTCGCGTTAAAATGATTACGTTTGCATAACGGTTTGCGATTTCACTTCCAGAAGTGATATGAAAGATCAGAATTGAACAAGGATCCAAAACATGAAATGCCATAAGTATTAAAATAAATCTTGGAATAAACACAATGTTATTCAATACAAAATTGTTTCGGAATTGTATGATGATTAAAATACACAGATGTCACAGTCTCCCCTACTTTTGGAAATTTCATCCCGAAATTTAACTAGAGGAAACTTGTGAGAATAGATGTGGATATTTCACCTTCATCTGGTCCTCTCGTTCCCTGGTAAACTCTGGGCCACGTTTGGACTCCCAGCAAACTTTTACAATCGTTATTCGTATGCGCTTAAGCTTTTCGACTTCACGATCCAAAATTTCCACAGGTTTCTCGACAAAGTGCTACGTGTCATTAACACGAATTTCATCAAGAGGGACGTGGAGG
Organism: Scalesia atractyloides; assembly: GCA_947069175.1. Classification (NCBI taxonomy): domain Eukaryota; kingdom Viridiplantae; phylum Streptophyta; class Magnoliopsida; order Asterales; family Asteraceae; genus Scalesia; species Scalesia atractyloides. Next base: position 22,252,883 of record CAMTDV010000010.1, read on the forward strand.
TTTTCATCAGCTAAGCACTTTTTCAAATTGGACACGTGGAAGGTTGGATGAACATTTCCAAGTTCAGGAGGTAGCTCAAGTTTATAGGCCACCTTTCCGATTTTTTCAATGATCTTGAATGGTCCAACATATCTAGGTGCAAGTTTTCCTTTCTTCCCAAAACTAACCACGCCTTTCCAAGGGGATACCTTGAGTAGGACATGATCACCGGCTTGGAATTCTAAGGGCTTGCGTCGTTTGTCCGCGTAATTCTTTGGACGACTTCTAGCTGTCAAAAGATATTCACAAATTGTTTTTACTTTGTCCGTTGTGTCTTGAATGAGTTCAGGTCCGGTGAATTGAGATTCACCGATTTCATTCCAACAGACAGGGGAACGACGTTTTCGACCATAAAGATATTCGAAATGAGCCATGTTAATACTGGTGTGATAATTGTTATTGTAGGATAATTCAATCAAAGGTAGATGTGAATCCCAACTACCACCAAAGTCAATCACACAAGCTCTAAGCATATCCTCCAGTGTCTCGATTATTCTTTCGGACTGTCAATCCATTTGAGGATGATAAGCAGTGCTCAGGTTAAGTTTGGTTCCCATGGCAGATTGCATGGTCCTCCAAAAATGAGATGAGAATCGAGCATCACGATCTGATATTATGTCCAAAGGGACACCATGACGAGATACAATTTCATCCACATAGATCTTAGCAAGTTTGTCAGCAGGGAAATCCTCATGGATTGCTATAAAGTGTGTTGACTTGGTTAGACGATCAATGATTACCCAAGTGGCATCATGACATCTAGATGTACGTGGTAATTTGGTAATGAGATACATTGCAATGCTTTCCCATTTCCAAACCGGAATTTCTGGTTGTTCAAGCAAACCAGAAGGGCATTGATGTTCTGCCTTAACTTTGAGACAAGTAAGACATTTGGTACGTACAAGGCAATGTCTTTCTTCATACCCGGCCACCAATATTGAGTACAAAGATCCTTATACATTTTGTCTGCACCTGGATGAAATGAATAACAAGACTTTTGAGCTTCATCCATTATTAAGGTGCGGAGATTGTCTTGACTTGGAACCCACAAACGGTTCAGACAATAAAATAACCCATTGTCTTTCGTCTAAAGGTGAAGCTCAAGATGATGTGGTAATTCATTAGCCTTTATGCCATGTGTAACACAAGTTCATTGAGCTTGGGAGATACGTTTTTGAATATCAGATCGAACTTGAACACAATGTAGCTTGACTTATTCTTTACGACTAAGAGCATCAGCTACGACATTCACCTTAGCAGGATGGTAGCGAGTCTCATGGTCGTAGTCGTCCAGAAGTTTGACCCAATGTCGCTGTCTCATGTTTAGTTCTTTCTGATTGAAAACGTGCTGGAGACTTTTGTGGTCTGTTAAAACCACACATTTTGTACCGTATAGATAGTGTCTCCAATTTTGAGAGCGAAAACCACAGCACCCAACTCAAGATCATGAGTGGTGTAGTTGTTTTCGTGCACCTTCAATTATGTTGATGCATAAGCTATAACTTTGTTCCTTTGCATGAGAACACAGCCAAGGCCTAAGTTTGATGCATCACAATATACGACAAAGTCGTCGTTACCTTCAGGTAAGGATAAAATAGGAGCATTACAAAGTTTCTGATTCAAGGTCAGAAAAGCTTCTTCTTGTTTGGGTCCCCACTCAAAAGGTTTATTCTTTTGAGTCAAAGCAGTGAGGGGAACATCAATCTTTGAGAAGTTTACAATAAAGCGACAGTAATAACCCGCGAGTCCAAGAAATGAACGAACTTCGGTAGGAGTAGTAGGTGTATCCCATTCCTTAATCGCACTGATTTTGGCAGGATCTACATGAATACCTTGTACGTTGACAATATGTCCTAAAAATTGAACTTCCTTATGTCACACCCTCAATTTCCACTTGCGGAGTATTACTGCGAGGCGTGTGATCAAACCAGAATCTTAGACACTAGCAATATCGAACGACTCTATATGATTTATTTAAACGTTTTCCAAAAACATTTGTTGTAAACATGCATAGTCATTTTCAAAATATCAAGGTTTCAAAGTTTAGCGGAAGCATTAAAATAAAGTAACGGGCGCCAACATAAACGCCAAAACCAAAATCCCAAAAATTATTCGTAAATAAAGACTCGATAAAAATGTCTTGATCAAATGCAAGTGAGTGCACCTAGCGCTCCTAGCGTCCTGAGAAACATGCAAAGAAACAAGTGTCAACATTAAAGAAGAGTGAGTTCATAGGTTTTTATAAGTTCACAAGTTCGGTTTAAAAGATTGTTTTCCCCCGTTATCCCTAACCCGGGATAACGACATAGTTCCATTATTCCTAACCTGGAATAATAATGTTGGTTCATAAATAAGTTCAATGTTAAAATGTAGGTAGCGAGCCTAAAGTTACGTCATGTAAGAGTTCGCGATTGAAGCTGACTGTTGTTGCCTCTGTGTTGCCAGGTCTATCACTGACCATGGTGAAAGTTAGGCCAAATTAATCACCCGTTGACCATTCCCGGTCGGCTAGCGCGACTATCTCGGGTGGGGCTTGTCGGGCCCAGTAGTACTACTATAATTTCTCCGCTATCTAACCCAATACTAAGAATCCGAGAGTTGGTTGAGGACTTCCGTGATAAAGCTACTTAGTGACCATAACATACAATATCATTAGCTTAGTTACCGAATAGTTAACGACGTTAATTTCGCATAACGTAAAAGATTGAGTTGTAGAGCGTATACATGTTTCTCCACCTGTTGTAGAGCGTATACATGTTTCTCCCCCTGTTGTAGAGCGTATACATGAACTCACCTTAAATTGCTCGGTTAGAATAACCCAAAAGAAGCAAATGATGGAACCGCTAATCGCGTCCTAACATGTCAACTGATTTCAAAGTTAGTGTGTGAACACACTGGCACAAAACCCTACGCATAACTAACATAGTGCGGCACACATAATAACCAATTTGAAACCATAATCATGCATGCAAAGTATCACCATACAAAATAACGATCAAACCAACTTGTCATAAAAAAGGGTTAACTCATACAACACTTAGGTACACACAAACGCAAGTTATTATGTTTCAGCTTGTACGCTCATAACTGGGCTGTATTCGAGGATTTTTATAAAATAGTTCCAACGTTCCAAAAGTTCCAATTGTTTTCCAGGAGGTGTCAATTAGACTGTAGAATTTTGTGTAAAATTTTGAAATCCTAAATCTTTACCAATTATTTATAAACATTTATATACTAGGCTGCAGTCAGATTCGTCGCTTTCTGACTGCAGTCCACGAGAAAAATTACTTAAAAATCATCGTTCATCCAACTAATGAAATTCCAGGGGATATTTTCGGAAATTCCCGTCTCCAGTTACTGTCCAGATTTCGTGACCTAATCCCATACAGACTATGAGATCCGACTCGATAAACAACCTGCAAATTCTGCAGAATTTACGCAGCTTCAGCTGCTGCACTAAATGACCATTTAAAAATAGCAAAAAAACAACCTCAGAAAAATATGAATCTGGCGCCATTTGAAGCGTTTTTCAAAAATACACGTTTTAGGCTTCAGAAAATCCACTTTTCAATAAATAATGATCAGGTTACAGCCAACTGAAGTTGACTGTAAATGTCAATCAGCTTACTGTTTTCGACTTTATCGCATTAGAACATGTTTAAACGGCCATGACGCTTATTTGTATTGATTAACAGCAGGTTAACTTGTCAAATAACATCATATATATCAATATTCATGCAAACCCTAAATATATATCATGATCTTTATCGATAAAACGCAGCCTACGATTTTAATATTCAAACATATCATCACAACCGCAAAGATTCGCATATTCATGTGATTAATCATACACCACAACACTTTTTCAAAACAATATCATACAAGCACATACTCATGATCAAGATTACACAAAAACCTAGTGTGAATAACAATACAATTAAACCCTAACCTTGAAACGATGACAATTAGCGAACCGGGACTAGCTTGGAATCGATCCGAGAGGTGTATAACTTGCGCGACAGAGAGAGAGGGGGGGGGCTTCTGTCGACTTCACTAAGGTATTAGGGTTTTATTTTTTTTATCACAACATGCATGTATACATAATATAAGAGGGGGGTCGCGATGGGGGGGGGAGTGGCGGTTTGGGTTAGTTCCTTGGGCCGCAAGGGTGGGCCGCAAGGAAGTGTGGACTGCAAGGGGGGTGTGGGTGGCGGGTTGGGTTTGCTTGGTCGCGAAGTCGCATGTTTCATAGGCTTGGTTCGGTTTGGCTTATAAATAGAATTTACTAACCGTTCATTATAATCTGATAAATAACTACACATAATACGACTCGGCAATTATTCACAAACGTCTAATAACACATAGCACGTAATTTAGATACAACCCGTCTAATAACACATAGCACGTAATTCACCCAATAGATTCACAAAGTCATTGTGTTATTGCGAGCGTGTAATTTAATTCTCCGAATTAAATCAGCCTAGGATGAATAACAATAAAATAGCGCGTTTAAGATACCTGAAAAGCCGCGATGTCACATTATCCCCATGTTGAAAGAATTTTCGTCCCGAAAATTGAGTAAACGCGGTTTAGAATGCAACGCACAATGATTCAGTTTGTTAGAATGGTAGAAGTAAATCCCAGGCTGTCATATCATCCATGTTGAAAGAATTTCGTCCCGAAATTCAGTTGGCGGTAACGTCAGATTGCTGCTCAGCTGCAGAAAGGTGTGGTTATTTGCTTTTCATTTGGTCCTCTCTTTCCCACGTGAACTTCGGTCCACGCTTAGAGTTCTAACGAACCTTGACGATCGGTATCTTGCTATGCCTTCGAGTCTTAATCTCACGGTCCATGATCTCGATAGGTTGTTCCCCAAAATGCAGTTGCTCATCCACTTGAATCTCATCCAATGGAATGATTAGGGTCTCATCTGATAGACACTTTTTCAGATTGGACACGTGAAAAACGTTGTGAAGTCCACTGAGTTTGGCATGAAGGTCTAACTGATAAGCTACGGGCCCGATACGCTTCAAAATCACAAATGGGCCTACGTACCGTGGATTTAGTTTGCCTCGTTTCCCAAAACGAATTACACCCTTCCAGGGTGACACTTTCAGTAGGACGCGGTCACCTACTTGAAATTCGAGCGGTTTGCGTCGTTGATCAGCATAACATTTCTGTCGATCTCGTGCCGCTGCCATGCGGTTTCTGATTTGCACAATCTTTTCAGTAGCCTCAAGTATCAACTCAGGGCCTGTGAGTTGACTTTCACCAACTTCTGCCCAACAGAACGGTGATCTACATTTGTGACCGTACAATGCTACAAACGGTGTTGCCTGAATACTTGTATGGTAACTGTTGTTATACGAGAATTCCACTAAAGGCAGATGGATTTCCCAACTATTCCCAAAGTCTACCACGAATGCCCTAAGCATGTCCTCCAAGGTCTGAATGGTCCTTTCACTTTGACCATCTGTCTGAGGGTGATAAGTTGTGCTCATATCTAAGCGTGTACCCAACGCTTTCTGAAGTGACCGCCAAAAGTTGGACGTGAAACGAGCATCTCTATCTGAAATGATGGACGTTGGCACCCAGTGTCGAGAAACTACTTCCTTAATGTAGATGCGAGTCAACTTATCCCTCTTATCTGTTTCTTTGGTCGCTAGGAAGTGTGCAGACTTAGTTAGACGATCCACGATCACCCAGATGGTATCGCAACCACCCGGAGTTCGCGGGAGTTTAGTGATAAAGTCCATCGAGATCTGATCCCATTTCCACACTGGGATCTCAGGTTGTTGAAGTAGCCCTGATGGCTTCTGGTATTCCACCTTGACTTTCGCATAAGTCAAACACTTGCTCACATAGGTGGCTATATCTTCTTTCGTGTTGGGCCACCAGTACGCGGCTGTAAGGTCTTGATACATCTTATCCGAACCAGGATGGACAGAGTATCGGGATTTGTGAGCTTCATCCATAACTAGCTTCCTGAGGTTTCCATAGAGAGGTACCCATATACGGTTCATGAAATACCGGGTACCATTGGGTTTCACCCCCCAATCGCGTTCCATCTTTCCCACAGATTCGGCCTTGATGTTCTCTTCCTTAACTGCTTCTAGCTGCGCGTCGCGTATCTATTTGGGTAACCCAGAATGAATTGTGAACTGCAGTGCTCGTACCCGACGAGGTTTCAAGTGCTCCTTCCGACTGAGGGCATCGACCACCACGTTAGCTTTACCCGGGTGATACCGAATGGCACATTCATAATCGTTTAGGAGTTCGACCCAGTGACGCTGTCGTATGTTCAACTCCTTCTAGTAAAAAATATGCTGGAGGCTCTTGTGATCCGTGTAGATTGTGCACCTTGTTCCATATAGGTGGTGTCTCCAAATCTTAAGTGCAAACACAACTGCTCCCAATTCCAAGTCATGTGTCGTGTAGTTCTTCTCGTGGACCTTCAACTGTCGGGATGCATACGCGATGACCTTATCACGTTGCATGAGCACACATCCGAATCCCTGAATGGAAGCGTCACAATATACCACAAAATCATTCGTCCCCTCTGGCAAGGACAAAATGGGCGCACTGCAAAGCTTCTGCTTCAGTAATTGAAATGCTGCTTCCTGTTTGTCACCCCAAGCATACTTGGTGCCCTTCTGAGTGAGAGTGGTAAGCAGTTGTGCGATCTTGGAAAATCCCTCGATGAAACGTCTGTAGTAACCAGCAAAACCCAAATATTGGCGTATCTCTGTCGGTGTCCTGGGTGCTTCCCAGTTCTTGATAGCATCGATCTTGGCAGGATCAACGTGTATATCCTTTTCATTCACGATATGTCAGAGGAACTGAACTTCCCGAATCCAGAAATCACACTTTGAAAGCTTGGCATATAGTTTCTCCTATTGAAGTAGTTCCAGCAATAACCGCAGATGCTCAGCATGATCTTCTTCACCCTTAGAGTAGATGAGTATATCATCGATGAACACGATGACAAACTTGTCGAGATACGGCTTACACACACGGTTCATGAGGTCCATGAAGACCGCGGGTGCATTGGTGAGACCGAAGGGCATGACCAAGAACTCGTAATAGCCATACCGAGTGCGAAATGTCGTCTTGGAGATATCCTCCTCCCTGACGCGTAGCTGGTGATAACTGGACCGTAGATCAATCTTGGAGTAGTAGCTTAACCCCTGAAGCTGGTCGAAAAGATCGTCGATGCGAGGTAACGGGTACCGGTTCTTGACGGTAACCTTATTGAGTTCCCTGTAGTCGATGCACATGCGGAAGGTCCATCCTTCTTCTTAACAAAAAGGACCGGAGCTCCCCATGGTGAAGTACTGGGTCGGATAAATCCTTTTTCCAACAATTCCTGAAGTTGGGTAGACAGCTCTTGCAGCTCTGCTGGAGCTAGGCGGTACGGGGCCTTGGCGATAGGAGTCGCATCGCTCGCTAATTCGATTTCAAACTCTATTTGTCGATGTGGTGGAAGACCGGGTAACTCCTCTGGAAACACATCGGGAAAGTCACGGACGATGGGGATATCTTCAATCCGCTTCTCGTCCTTAGACTGCTTGGTGACTAGTGCGAGCAAAGAAAAAGAGTTCTTCTTCCGAAGATACTTCTGAGGTTGCATGTAAGAGATGATGTTCGTGACGACGCCTGCCTTCTCGCCTTGTACCATCAAGACTTCGTCATTAGAGAGCGGAATACGGATAGTTTTCTCGAAACAGAGAACTTCAGCTCGGGCGTCGGATAGCCAGTCCATTCTGGCTACCACATCAAAACTACCCAGAGTAGTTGTCATCAGATCAATGGTAAAGGTGTGACCCGCGAGTTTAAATTGACAGCCGGTCACTAGATGGGTCACATCTACAGATTTACCATCGGCTGGTTCTATGACATAAGGGGTCTCTAGGGGTTTAGGTGTGAGACTTAGGTTCTTTCTAAAAGACTCAGATATAAAACTCTTATCCGCACCCGTATCAAAAAGTACAGTAGCAAAATGATCGTTAAGTGGAAACTTACCGGTGACCACATTCGAGTCGTTTCTGGCCTCCCCACAGCCTAGCGTGAATGCACGTCCTTTGGCACCTCCTGTGCCACCAATTCCATTGTTGCCATTGTTGTTATTGTTGTTGTTGTTATTCCAACCATTGTTGTTGCGAAGTTGCGGTTAGTCTCGCTTGATATGGGTAGTGCTACCGCACTGATAGCATCCCCGGTTATTACCCTGCTGTTGACCCTGGTGCTGGTTCTGATTCTTTCGTGACATAATCTCCCCGCGACAATCCTTTGCCGCGTGTCCTGCTTTACCACATCGTTGGCAGCGATTTCCGGCGCAAGGGATGTGGTGATGGAGGTTACAACGATTACATTGTGGCTTTCGACCCGCATAGCCGCTCGAGTTCTGGGTGTTGTTGGCAGACTGATTGTTGTGACCCCGATTGTTGTTGAAGTTGTTGGACCGCTTCTGGTTTCCTTGTTGTGGCTGGGCTGATGAAGACTGCCGAGCAGGTGAGTCTTGAAATTTCCTTTTGTTATCAGGGACTATTTCAGTTGCACCCCTAGGTGGTAACTTCCTTTGCTCCCCCGCCTTATCGGTGAGTTTATGTGCCAGCCTAATCGCTTGATGCTCCATCGTAGGGTTGCTAGACATTACCATGCCCTGGATCTCAGGGACCAGACCCGAAGATAAAACTCAAGTCGTTTAACAACGGTTTTTGCCAAATCAGGACAAAGGAACACCAGATCATGATGTCTTGCCGTGTACGCTTCAATTTCTGACCCGACCATCTTGTGGTTCCATAATGCTTGTTCCAATTGCTGAACTCTATCCCGCGGACAGTATTCCTCCTTGATTAGAGCTTTGAATTCGGTCCAGGCCATTGCGTTCGACGCAGCAAGTCACGCGTTTGGACTTGTGCGTTCCACCAGGTTAATGCCCCATCTTCCAACGTCGAGGCAGCATACTTGACCTTATTAGCTTTGAGACAATTGCACATTTCGAAAACCGATTCAGACTTTTCGACCCGACGGACCAGTCCTATGGGTCTTCAACTCCCGTGAACTTGCTCGGTTTCGCATCCAGGAACATCTTGTAGGGGTTAAGACCCCCTCCTGAGGATAGAGGATAGGTAGTCAGCGAGAAAGTCTACTAACCAAACTATTAGATTTTCCCATGAAATTTTAATAATGGTTACCTGCTGGTGGGTTAGGAACACCTGCCAGAGCAGCATTCACGTGTTGTTGGATTAAAGCGGCCAATTCTTCAGTTGACATGTTGAGATTTCCGTGGCGACCGGATGCCACTTCAGATCTTCGCAAGACAGCACAAACACACACCGATAAGTATATATCCAATATAGTTATCATATTCCACACTTAAATGATCACATAATTTATGTTAACTCAACAAATTAAACAATCAAAAGGAACATTCGATTAAATAATTTGTAATGTCTCACAAAATACCAACCAAACATATCGGTTTAATTATAAACTTTCCAAGTTCAAACATAAGTGGAAACAAACAAACTAAAGGAAACAAAACAGAGATTGGCGAGACGAATTAGTCATCTATGTCTCCATCTCCCAAGTCGCTATCACTGCCGTCTTCCTCTTCAGCGTTTTCAGCTTCAATAGTTGGGTCCTATTCCAGCTCTTCTTCCTCCGGATCCTCCTCCAGGTCTTCCTCTGGATCCTCCTCTTCGTCCTCTCCCGGCACTGGAGGGGCCGGTGCTAGTGCGGGTACTAGGATAGGTGGTGCTTGGTTCTGCTCCAGTTCGTGAATCCTCCAGCAGGACTCAAGAACTCGGTCTTCGAGCCAGTCATCCCTCAGCTGCTCAGCATGAAGGTCCTTAGTTAAAATACTTCAAACTCTCCTATTCTCATCTTGCTCTTCCTCGAGCTCTTCAGTTTTACCAGTCAGCTGACGTATCAGCCATCCCTGTGCTTCGATAGTCTCATGCATTCTCTCTAGCTGTTCCTGTTGTTTCCTTAACACATCTCTAAGTAGATCGTCCCCCATTCCTGAATAGTTGACCGGTTTGACCGGTACAGCAGTGGTTGGACGGGAGGACGACTCCCCTCCTAGAGCGTGTCTCCATGCCACAAGGGGGTGAGGGTTCGACCATGGGTGCCTTCCCCGGCGCCCTTGATTGTCGAGATCTGTCTGATGATGATGATGACATAGCCTGCTGGGTTGGTGTAGTTAGTTATGAGCTGCGTATATCACAATATATATATATATATATATATCACGTAGAACAATTGTAGTATAACACATAACAAGATATCACTGTTCGGTGCCAACTAAGTCTAGTGTCGTGTAACAGCTATAGTTTTGGTCTACTTTAAATGCAAACCTGGTTATCTATAGCTAGAGGCTATGATACCAATCTGTCACACCCTCAATTTCCACTTGTGGAGTTTACCGCGAGGCGTGTGATCAAACCAGAATCTCAGACACTAGCAATATCGAACGACTCTATATGATTTATTTTAACGTTTTCCAAAAACATTTGTTGTAAACATGCATAGTCATTTTCAAAATATCAAGGTTTCAAAGTTTAGCGGAAGCATTAAAATAAAGTAACGGGCGCCAACATAAACGCCAAAACCAAAATCCCAAAAGTTATTCGTAAATAAAGACTCGATAAAAATGTCTTGATCAAATGCAAGTGATTGCACCTAGCGCACCTAGCGTCCTGAGAAATATGCAAAGAAAAAAGTTTCAACATTAAAGAAGAGTGAGTTCACAGGTTTTTATAAGTTCACAAGTTCGGTTTAAAAGATTGTTTTCCCCCGTTATCCCTAACCCGGGATAACGATATAGTTCCATTATTCCTAACCTGGAATAATAATGTTGGTTCGTATATAAGTTCAATGTTAACATGTAGGTAGCGAGCCTAATGTTACGTCACGTAAGAGTTCGCGATAGAAGCTGACTGTTGTTGCCTCTGTGTTGCCAGGTCTATCACTGACCATGGCGAAAGTTAGGCCAAATTAATCACCCGTTGACCATTCCCGGTCGGCTAGCGCGACTAGCTCGGGTGGGGCTTGTCGGGCCCAGTAGTACTACTATAATTTACCCACTATCTAACCCAATATTAACAATCTGAGAGTTGGTTGAGGACTTCCGTGATAAAGCTACTTAGTGACCATAACAGACATTAACATTAACTTAGTTACCGAATAGTTAACGACGTTAATTTCTCATAACGTAAAAGATTGAGTTGTAGAGCGTATACATGTTTCTCCCCATGTTGTTCAAAACCGGATAAAATAGGGGCCGTGAACTCACCTTAAATTGCTCGGTTATAATAACGCAAAAGAAGCAAATGATTGAACCGCTAATCGCGTCCTAACATGTCAACCGATTTCAAATGATGGAACCGCTAATCGCGTCTACAGGAGGTGTCAATTAGACTGTAAAATTTTGTGTAAAATTTTCAAATCCTAAATCTTTACCAATTATTTATAAACATTTATATACTAAGCTGCAGTCAGATTCGTCGCTTTCTGACTACAGTCAACGAGAAAAATTATTTAAAAATCATCGTTCATCCAATTACCGAAATTCCAGTGGGAGATTTTCAGAAATTCCCGTCTCCAGTTACTGTCCAGATTTCGTGACCTCACCCCATATAGACTATGAGATCTGACTCGATAAACAACCTGCAAATTCTACAGATTTATGCAGCTTCAGCTGCTGCACTAAATGACCATGTAAAAATAGCAAACGACCTCGAAAAATATGAATCCAGCGCCATTTGAAAAGTTTTTCAAAAATAAACGTTTTAGGCTTCAGAAAATCCACTTTTCGATAAATAATGATCAGGTTACAGCCAACTGAAGTTGGCTGTAAATGTCAAGCAGCTTACTGTTTTCGACTTTATCGCATTAGAACATGTTTAAACGGCCATGGCGCTTATTTGTATTGATTAACAGCAGGTTAACTTGTCAAATATCATCATATATATCAATATTCATGCAAACCCTAAATATATATCATGATCTTTATCGATAAAACGCAGCCTACGATTTTAATATTCAAACATATCATCACAACCGCAAAGATTCGTATATTCATCCGATTAATCATACACCACAACCACTTTTTCCTAACAATATCATACAAGCACATACTCATGATCAAGATTACACAAAAACCTAGTGTGAATCGCAATACTATTAAACCCTAACCTTGAAATGATGACAATTAGCGAACCGGGACAAGCTTGGAATCGATCCGAGAGGTGTATAACTTGCGGGACGGAGAGAGAGAGGGGGGGCTGCCGTCGACTTCACTAGGGTATTAGGTTTTGGTTTTTTGTTTCACAACATTCATGTATACATAATATAAGAGGGGGGTCGCGATGTGGGGGGGTTTGGGTTAGTTCCTTGGGCCGCAAGGGTGGGCAGCAAGGAGGTGTGGGCCGCAAGGGTGGGTGTGGGGGCGGGTTGGGTTTGCTTTGTCGCGAAGTCGCATGTTTCACAGGCTTGGTTCGGTTCGGCTTATAAATAGAATTTACTAACCGTTCATTATAATCTAATAAATAACTACACATAATACGACTCGGCAATTATTCTCAAACTTCTAATAACACATAGCACGTAATTTAGATACAACCCGTCTAATAACACATAGCACATAATTCACCCAATAGATTCACAAAGTCATCGTGTTATTGCGAGCGTGTAATTTAATTCTCTTAATTAAATCAGCGTAGGATGAATAACAATAAAATAGCGCGTTAAAATACCTGAAAAGCCGGGATGTCACACCTTAAGCCAAAACTCACATTTGGAGAATTTGGCGTAAAGTTGTTCTTTCTTTAGGAGTTCCATCGTTAAATAGAGATGTTGCTCGTGATCCGCTCAAGATTTTGAGCAAATCAAAATGTCATCAATGAAAACAATGATGAACTTGTCCAAATAAGGCTTACAAACCCTATTCATCAAGTCCATGAAATTAGTAGGAGCATTTGTCAGACCAAAAGGCATAACAGTGAACTCATAATGACTGTATCGAGTGTAGAAAGCAGTTTTGGGAATATCTTCTTCAAGAACACGAAGCTGGTGATACCCAGAACGTAGGTCAATCTTTAAGAAACAAGTAGCACCCTGTAGCTGATTAAAAAGATCATCAATGCGAGGTAGGGGACATCAATTTTTGATTGTGAGTTTGTTGAGCTCACGGTAATCGATACACATACGGAATGATCCATCTTCCTTTTTCACAAGTAGAACTGGAGCGCCCCATGTGAAAGGCTTGGATGAATGAATCCTTTGTCAGACAAATCCTGAAGCTGTTTAGATAACTCTTGCATCTCAGACGATGCAAGACGGTATGGGGATTTGGCAATAGGGTTGGCACCAGGTGCATGATCTATACGAAACTCGACTTGTCGTGCTGGGGGGAAACCGGGTAGTTCTTCGGGAAACACCTTAGGATAATCCCGAACAACAGGGATGTCCTGAATAGATTTGCCCTTGCCTTTCCCCTATATGATTTGTGCCAAGAAAGCAACATAATTCTTTTCGTAGGTATTTATGGGCTTGGGTGCTTGTCATGAGTTTAAGGCTACTGACGGGTTTTGCTCCACGAACATGTACGATTTCACCAGACGGAAGGGGTATATGAATGATCTTATCAAAGCAAATCACCTCACCATTGTGTTTAGATGACCAGTACATCCCTACTATGATATCAAAGCTCCCGAGTTTCATTGGCGTGAGGTCAATGGAAAAAAGATGGTTATTAAGGTTCAATTAGCAATCACGGATGACAGATTCAAGAACAAGGGGTTCACCACCAGCTATTTTGAATGTTAAGGGCTTTCCTAGTTTGGTTCTAGGCATGGAAAGTAAAGGTTCAAAAGCTAGGGATAGAAAACTCTTATCGGCACCCGAATCGAAAAGAATTGAAGTAGGATGGTTTTTAACAAAGAACGTATCGTTGACTACTTCATTGTCAGCCCGAGCCTCGTTAGCATTAACGTTAAATGCTCGTCCACGAGCCGGGTTTGCATTTGCCAACTTTGGGCAGTTATTTCGGTAGTGGGTAAGATCCCCACAATTGTAGCAAGAACCAGGTAGATAGTGAGGTCGTGCACGCTGTTGTGCAGGGTTTTGGGCTATTTGATTCTGTGTAGGAGAAAAGCGACAAGTGTTTGCAAGATGACCAGATTTCCCACAGTAGTGCAAATGCGGCACTGTAAATGTGGTTGATGGTGACTGTTACATTTGTTACACAAAGGCACATTGCCAACACACTGTTTCTTGGCCAGTGGTTGAGCAGGCTGATTGGGAGTAGTTTGGATAGGTTGTGTAGTGAGAGCGAGTTCTTGGAAGCCTTGCGCTTCCTCGACTCCTTGGAGATTTCAGCTTTGCTACCCTTTTGCTTCTCAGGTTTCACAGATGGTTTCTTGTCACCCTTTCGGTGAAGCTTACCCTTTGTGACTTGTGATTCAGTAAGGGTTGCAGCTAGCTCAATGGCTTCATGGACAGATGTAGGGTTACTGCCAGTGACGATGTCCTGGACAGGATCTGGCAGACCATCTATGTACTTTTCAATTGCCTTATCTAAAGGCATCACCATCTCAGGACATAATAGGCTCAACTCCTCATATCGATCGGTATACGCAATGTGCTCACCATTTTCCTACTTTAGGTCGTGGAACTCATTCTCAAGCGCCCTGTTTTCATGATGGGGGCAGAACTCTTTCACCATTAGAGCTCTAAGTTCCTCCCATGTCTGACCCATCACAACATCAACACCCCTATCTCTCACCACTCTGTTCCACCACCTGAGTTCCCTCTTATGAAATACACTTGAAGCAAACTCGACTTTACGATTATCAGGACATTGAACATGCGAAAAGTACTCTCAAGACTCTGAAACCACTGTAGGAGCCCAGTTGCTCCTTCAGAACCACTAAACTTGAGTGGTTTAGCCTAGTTGAACTGTTTAAAGTTGCACGTAGCAGGTGCATTGTTATTGTTGTTGGCTTGGTTGATTTAAGTAATGAGATTTTGTAGCATAGCATCCATCCGTTGTGCTATGATAGTTGCCAGTTCGGTGTTAGGTGGTTGTACGTTTTGTCGAGGAGGCATTCTAAAAGAGGAAATATGAGAGAAAACGAGTGAGATGAATGTTGGATAATCAAAATAAGATGTCATAAATATCGACGAAATTGAAGGATGGTGGTCATTCGTTCGTTTACTTGCAACAAACAAATGACACACAGTGACTAATCAAAGTAAATGGGTTTTTATAATGTATTACAAAGACATGCATTAGCCTATAGGTGGATACTCACCCCAAGAGTTCCCAGGTAAGAGTGACTGGTCCAATTAAGTGGATTTGTACGAACACTCTAGCCTTAGACAGAAAACTCAGGGTACAGGGACCCACCCTTCTAGATTGCATGTGTTCACATTATTAAAACCCAAACTTTGACGAGATTTTGAAAACTTTGGAAGGCTAAAACAGATCAATGATTCGTTTTTTTTTACTTTACACCTTCCATTTTGTTTTTTTTTTTAGCATCCACCTAAGGATAGGTGATAGTAGTGTTTTAGATTCTAAACACAAGATAACTTGTGTTAAGGTTCTAGAAAAGTTATAGTCAAGGTTAAAGCTTTTCTAATAACCTAATTCCCTATAACCATTGGCTCTGATTCCAATCTTTCTGTCACACCCCGACCGCGTAAAACAACAAACCACGGCGGAAGCGTCGTGGAGTGTTACAACAGAAGTATTGTTTCAACAACCACGGGAATTAAAGTTTTGTATTATTGATTCAAATTGTTTACATTGTCTGGAATTTAATGGAAACATAACAAAAATTCATTTGTCTTGCTAATTTTTAAGTCACTAAAGCCCAAGTCCGCCTAAGAGTAGCATGATCAACCTCAGATATTAGCTCCTGAAACACATGTGAAAATAGGTACGTCAGCATAAAAATGCCTGTGGGATACATAGGTTTTGTCGATGAGAATTCATGACTTGAAGTTAAAATAATAGTTTAACGAAAAGTAGTCATGAACCCCATAAAAGGTTTTCTTTTGTAAAATCATATGAAAATCAAATGATATAAAAGAAGGATGTATGGTTAAATAATTAACCGGATGAAAATGAATTGTATAAAGTATGTCGTTTGAAAAAAAACAATGACTTGTGCAAAATATATGTTATTTGTACTAAATGTGTCATGTCTTTGTCTTTGTCAAAGTGGTTTAAATAACGTTACGATATGTAATATCATGAAAGCACTTATATATAGGAAGTACCAGCTGCGTCCCCCACCATGCTTTTATCATATTACACACATCTAGTTATTCAAATCACTTAACAAATAACCACAAAAAATATCATGTCTAACAAATGTCAAATGTCATATGTAAACAATGTAATGTGTCACAATGTTAGGTATAAACCATGTCTTGTGTAACAAATGTCTTATACAAAACAATGTCTTTGAATAAACAAAGGTTTAAATCAAAAGTTAAGTTTTGAAAACCATTGCTTTATTTGATACGAACATTTTTCAGAGTTTTGTTTATCGCATACATTCAAGCCTTGAGACTGTCAGATAAACCCTTATCAAGTCAAAGGTTTATCAAAAGTGTATTTGGATTCTGTCATTCCCTACTTCCTAATAAACCTAGGAAGCGGGGAATGGGATTTGTCAAGTCCTATGGTACCATTACATACTACCGAGCGCCGTGATCAATGTTAATGAATGTATTATGTCCTATTAAACATCCAAATGTCAATTTAAGCAATGTCATGAAAAATGTCTTTAAACCATGTACTAAGTATGCTAAGTCAACATACGAAGTAGAAATGTCCATGAAATCAATGTGCTAGCATGCTCAGTCAACATACATAGCAAAATGTAATGTAAATCAATGTGCTCATATGCTAAGTCAACATATGCAGCAAAAGGTGTATTTGAAATCAATGTGCTAGCATGCTCAGTCAACATACATAGCAAAACATAATTGAAATCATGTACTATATATTGTACTAGATGAACATAGAAAGTATATGTCATGAAAGCGTGAAAACGTGAAAGTATCGAGTAGGCACATGTGTTTCACCCCAAAATATTTGAAAACCTAAAAGAGGGGACTATGTACTCACTTGGGGTTGCAAAATTATCCTTGTTCAAGAAGAATAATAAAGCTCCAGAGTAAGAGAAATCAAATGGTTCCTAAGATCGGATAACTATGTTAATGAGTCGGGATTTTAATCGGCGGATTGGATAGAATGATGTCTTATAAATCAAATGAGTGTTGGAACTCATATGGTATGATTTAATAAACTCAACATTCTAATTTGGAAGTTGATCATCGGCTTGGAATTCTAAGGGCTTGCGTCGTTTGTCCACGTGATTCTTTGGACGACTTCTAGCTGTCAAAAGATTTTCACGAATTGTTTTGATTATGTCTGTTGTGTCTTGAATGAGTTCAGGTCCGGTGAATTGAGATTCACCGATTTCATTCCAACAGGCAGGTGAACGACATTTTCGACCATAAAGAGATTCGAAAGGAGCCATGTTAATACTGGTGTGATAACTGTTATTGTAGGAGAATTCAATCAAAGGTAGATGTGAATCCCAACTACCACCAAAGTCAATCACACAAGCTCTAAGCATATCCTCCAGTGTCTGGATTATTCTTTCGGACTGTCCATCCGTTTGAGGATGATAAGCAGTGCTCAGGTTAAGTTTGGTTCCCATGGCACATCGCATGGTCCTCCAAAAATGAGATGAGAATCGAGCATCATGATCTGATATTATGTCCAAAGGGACACCATGATGAGATACAATTTGATCCACATAGATCTTAGCAAGTTTGTCAACAGGGAAATCCTCATGGATTGCTATAAAGTGTGTTGACTTGGTTAGACGATCAGCAATTACCCAAATGGCATCATGACCTCTAGATGTACATGGTAATTTGGTAATGAGATCCATTGCAATGCTTTCCCATTTCCAAACCAGAATTTCTTGCTGTTCAAGCAAACCAGAAGGGCATTGATGTTCTGCCTTAACTTTGAGACAAGTAAGACATTGGATACGTACAAGGCAATGTCTTTCTTCATACCCGGCCACCAATATTGAGTACGAAGATCCTTATACATTTTGTCAGCACCTGGATGAATTGAATAACGAGACTTTTGAGCTTCATCCATTATTAAGGTGCGGAGATTGTCTTAACTTTGAACCCACAAACGGTTTAGACAATAAAATAACCCATTGTCTTTCGTCTAAAGGTGAAGCTCAAGATGATGTGATAATTCATCATCCTTTATGCCTTGTGTAACACAAGTTCGTTGAGCTTGGGAGATACGGTTTTGATATCTGATCGAACTTGTACACAATGTAGCTTGACTCGTTCTTACGACTAAGAGCATCAGCTACGACTTTCACCTTACAAGTATGTAGCGAGTCTCATGGTTGTAGTCGTCCAGAAGTTCGACCCAACGTCGTTGTCTCATGTTTAGTTCTATCTGATTGAAAATGTGCTCGAGACTTTTGTGGTCCGTGAAAACCACACATTTTGTACCGTATAGATAGTGTCTCCAAATTTTGAGAGCGAAAACAACAGCACCCAACTCAATATCATGAGTGGTGTAGTTCTTTTCTTGAACCTTCAATTATCTTGATGCATAAGCTATAACTTTGTTCCTTTGCATGAGAACACAGCCAAGGCGAAGTTTGATGCATCACAATATACGACAAAGTCGTCGTTACCTTCAGGTAAGGATAAAATAGGAGCATTACAAAGTTTCTGATTAAAGGTAAGAAAAGCTTCTTCTTGTTTGGGTCCCCACTCAAAAGGTTTATTCTTTTGAGTCAAATCAGTGAGGGGAACATCAATCTTTGAGAAGTTTGCAATAAAGCGACAGTAATAACCCGCGAGTCCAAGAAATGAACGAACTTCGGTAGGAGTTGTAGGTGTATCCCATTCCTTAATCGCACTTATTTTGGCAGGATCTACATGAATACCTTGTCAAAACTCACATTCCTTAAGCAAAAACTCACATTTGGAGAATTTGGCGTAAAGTTGTTCTTTCTTTAGGAGTTCCATCGTTAAACGGAGATGTTGCTCGTGATCAACTCGAGATTATGAGTAAATCAAAATGTCATCAATGAAAACAATGATGAACTTTTCCAAATAAGCTTACAAACCCTATTCATCAAGTCCATGAAATCAGTAGGAGCATTTGTCAGACCAAAAGGCATAACAGTGAACGCATAACGGTCGTACCAAGTGCGGAAAGCAGTTTTGGGAATATCTTCTTCGAGAACACAAAGCTGGTGATACCCAGAACGTAGGTCAATCTTTGAAAAACAAGTAGCACCTTGTAGCTGATCAAAAAGATCATCAATGCGAGGTAGGGGACATCGATTTTTGATTGTGAGTTTGTTGAGCTCACAGTAATCGATACACATACGGAATGATCCATCTTTCTTTTTCACAAATAGGACTGGAGCGCCCCATGGTGAAAAGCTTGGATGAGTGAATCCTTTGTCAGACAGCTCCTGAAGCTGTTTATATAACTCTTGCATCTCAGACGATGCAAGACGGTATGGGGATTTGGCTATAGGGTTGGCACCAGGTACAAGATCTATACGAAACTCGACTTGTCATGCTGGGGGGAAACCGGGTAGTTCTTCAGGAAACACCTCAGGATAATCCCGAACAACGGGATGTCCTGAATAGATTTTCCCTTGCCTTTCTCCTCTATGATATGTGCCAAGAAAGCAACATAATTCTTTTGTAGGTTTTTATGGGATTGGGTGCATGTCATGAGTTTAAGGCTACTGACGGGTTTTTCTCCACGAACATGTATGGTTTCACTAGACGGAAGGGGTATACGAACGATCTTATCAAAGCAAACCACCTCAGCATTGTGTTTAGATAACCGTCCATCCCTACTATGATATCAAAGCTCCCGAGTTGCATTGGCGTGAGGTCAATGGCAAAAACATGGTAATTAAGGTTCAATTGGCAATCACGGATGACAGAATCACGAACAAGGGGTTCACCACTAGCTATTTCGACTGTCAAGGGCTTTCCTAGTTTGGTTCTAGGCATTGAAAGCAAAGGTTCAAAAGCTAGGGATACAAAACTCTTATCAGCACCCGAATAAAAAAGAATTGAAGCAGGATGGTTGTTAACAAAGAACGTATCGTTGACTACTTCATTGTCAGCCCGAGCCTCGTTAGCATTGATGACAAATGCTCGTCCATGAGCCGGGTTTGCATTTTCCAACTTCGGGCAGTTATTTTGGTAGTGGGTAAGATCCCCACAATTGTAGCAAGAACCAGGTGGATAGTGAGGTCGTGTAGGCTGCTGTGTAGGGTTTTGGGTTATTTGATTCTGGGTAGGAGAAAAGCGACAAGTGTTGGCAAGATGACCAGATTTCCCACAGTTAGTGCAAATGCGGCACTGTAAATGTGGTTGATGGTGACTTTGACATTTGTTGCACAAAGGCGCATTGCTAACATACTGTTTCTTGGCCGGTGGTTGAGCAGGCTGATAGGGAGTAGTTTGGTTAGGTTGTGTAATGAGAGCGAAGTTCTTGGAAGCCTTGCGCTTCCACGACTTCTTGGAGATTTCAGCTTTGCTACCCTTTTGCTTCTCAGGTTTTACAGACGGTTTCTTGTCACCCTTTCGGTGAAGCTTACCCTTTTTGACTTATGATTTAGTAAGGGTTGCAGCTAGCTCAATGGCTTCACGGACAGATGTAGGGTTACTGCCAGTGACGATGTCCTGGACAGGATCTGGCAGACCATCTATGTACTTTTCCATCGCCTTATCCAAAGGCGTCACCATCTCCGGACATAATAGGCTCAACTCCTCATACCGATCGGTATACGCACGGTGCTCACCATTGTCCTGCTTTAGGTCATAGAACTCATTCTCAGGCGCCCTTTTTTCATGATGGGGGCAGAATTCTTTCATCATTAGAGCTCTATGTTCCTCCCATGTCTGACCCATCGCAACATCAGCACCCCTATCTCTCACCACTCCGTTCCACCACGTGAGTGCCTTCTTATGAAATACACTAGAAGCAAACTCGACTTTACGATTATCAGGACACTGAAAATGGCGAAAAGTACTCTCAAGACTCTCAAACCATTGTAGGTGCCCAGTTGCTCCTTCAGAACCACTAAACTTGAGTGGTTTAGCCGAGTTAAATTGTTTAAAGTTGCACGTAGCAGGTGCATTGTTATTGTTGTTTGCTTGGTTGATTTGAGTAATGAGATTTGGTAGCATAGCAGCCATCTGTTGTGCTATGATAGTTGCCAGTTCGGTGTTAGGTGGTTGTACGTTTTGCCGAGGAGGCATTCGAAAAGAGGAAATATGATAGAAAACGAGTGAGATGATTGTTGAATAATCAAAATGAGATGTCATAAATATTGACGAAATTGTAGGATGGTGGTCATTCGTTCATTTACTTGCAACAAACAAACGACACATAGTGGCTAATCAAAGTAAATGGGTTTTTTATAATGTATCACAAAGACATGCTTTAGCCTATAGGTGGACACTCACCCCAAGAGTTCCCAGGTAAGAGTGACTGGTCCGATTAAGTGGATTTGTACGAACATTGTAGCCTTAGACAGAAAACTCAGGGTACAGGCACCCACCCTTCCAGATTGCATGTGTTCACATTATAAAAACCCAAACTTTGACAAGATTTTGAAAACTTTGGAAGGCTAAAAGAGATCGATGATTCTTTTTTTTTTACTTTACGCCTTCCATTTTGTTTTTTTTGGCATCCACCTAAGGATAGGTGATAGTAGTGTCTTAGATTCTAAACACAAGATTACTTGTGTTAAGGTCCTAGAAAAGTTATAGTCTAGGTCAAAGCTTTTCTAATAACCTAATTCCCTATAACCATTGGTTCCGATACCAATCTTTCTGTCACACCCCGACCGCGTAAAACAACAAACCGCGGCGGAAACGTCGGGGTGTGTCGTAACAGAAGTATTGTTTCAACAACCATGGAAATTAAAGTTTTGTATTATTGATTCAAATTGTTTACATTGTCTGGAATTTAATAGAAACATAACATAAATTTATTTGTCTTGCTAATTTTTAAGTCATTAAAGCCCAAGTCCGCGTAAGACTAGCATGATCAACCTCAGAAATTAGCTCCTAAAACACATGTGAAAATAGGTACGTCAGCATAAAAATGCCTGTGAGATACATAGGTTTTGTTGATGAGAATTCATGACTTGAAGTTAAAATAATAGTTTAACGAAAAGTAGCCATGAACCCTATAAAATGTTTTCTTTTATAAAATCATATGAAAATCAAATGATATAAAAGAAGGATGTATGGTTAACTAATTAACCGGATGAAAATGAATTGAATAAAATATGTCGTTCGAAAAAAAACAATGACTTGTGAAAAATATATGTTATTTGTACCAAATGTGTCATGTCTTTCTCTTTGTCAAAGTGGTTTAAATAATGCTACGATATGTAATAAAATGAAAGCACTTATGTATAGGAAGTACCAGCGGCGTCCCCCACCAGCTTTTATCATATTATACACATCTCGTTATTTGAATCACTTACCAAATAACCACCAAAAATGTCTTGTCTAACAAATGTTAAATGTCTATGTAAACAATGTAATGTGTCACAATGTTAGGTATAAACAATTTCTTGTATAACAAATGACTTGTACAAAACAATGTCTTTGAATAAACAAAGGTTTAAATCAAAAGTTATGTTTTGAAAACCATGCTTTATTTGATACGAACATTTATCAGAGTTTTGTTTATCGCATACATTCAAGCCTTGAGACTGTCGGATAAATCCATATCAAGTCAAAGGTTTTTCAAAAGTGTATTCGGATTCTGTCATTCCCTACTTCCAAATAAACCTAGGAAGCGGGGAACAGGATTTGCCAAGTCCTATGGTACCATTACATACTACCAAGCGGCGTGATCAATGTTAATGAATGTATTATGTCCCGTTAAACATACCAAATGTCATTGTCAATGTAAGCAATGTCATGAAAAATGTCTTTAAACCATGCACAAAGTATGCTAAGTCAACATACAAAGTAGAAATATCCATGAAATCAATGTGCTAGCTTGCTCAGTCAACATACATAGCAAAATGTAATCTAAATCAATGTGCTCATATGCTAAGTCAACATATGCCACAAAAGGTGTATTTGAAATCAATGTGATAGCATGCTTAGTCAACATACATAGCAAAACACAATTGAAATCATGTACTATATATTGTACTAGATGAACATAGCAAGTATATGTCATGAAAGCGTGAAAACGTGCAAGTATCGAGTAGGCACATGTGTTTCACCACAAAATATTTGAAAACGTAAAAGAGGGGACTATGTACTCACTTGGGGTAGGAAAAGTATCCTTGTTCAAGAATAATATTAAACTCAAGAGTATGAGGAATCAAATGGTTCCTAAGATCGGATAACTATGTTAATAAG
This sequence comes from Scalesia atractyloides, assembly GCA_947069175.1. Classification (NCBI taxonomy): domain Eukaryota; kingdom Viridiplantae; phylum Streptophyta; class Magnoliopsida; order Asterales; family Asteraceae; genus Scalesia; species Scalesia atractyloides. The sequence goes on from CAMTDV010000010.1 coordinate 22,276,424, forward strand.
TCAGGACTTTAATCGGCGGATTGGATAGAATGATGTCTGTTTGAACTCATATGGTATGAATTAATAAACTCGACATTCTGATTTGGAAATGATCCTAAGTGCTTTTGACCTGTAATGACCCGTTAAGGTAGTTTACGCTACTAAAAGTGACGAGTTAGACATTACGGGTCAAAAGCACTTAGGATCACTTCCAAATCAGAGTGTTGAGTTTATTAAATCATACCATATGAGTTCCAACACTCATCTGATTTATAAGACATCATTCTATCCAATCCGCCGATTAAGGTCTCGACTTATTAACATAGTTATCCGATCTTAGGAACCATTTGATTCCTCGGACTCTTGCGCTTTATTATTCATCTTGAACAATGATACTTTTGCAACCCCAAGTGAGTACATAGTCCCCCTCTTTTACGTTTTCCAAAAGTTTTGCGGTGATACACATGCGCCTAATTGATACTTTCATGTTTTCACGCTTTCATGACATATACTTGCTATGTTCATCTAGTACAATATATAGTACATGATTTCAATTATGTTTTGCTATGTATGTTGACTGAGCATGCTAGCACATTGATTTCAAAGACATCTTTTGCAACATATGTTGACTTAGCATATGAGCACATTGATTTACATTACATTTTGCTATGTATGTTGACTGAGCATGCTAGCACATCGATTTTATGGACATTTCTACTTCGTATGTTGACTTAGCATACTTAGTACATTGTTAAAGACATTTTTCATGACATTGCTTACATTGACTAAGACATTTGGTTTGTTTAACGGGACATAATACATTCATTAACATTGATCACGCCGCCCGGTAGTATGTAATCATACCATAGGATTTGACAAATCCCGTACCCCGCTTCCTAGGTTTGTTTGGAAGTAGGGGATGACAGAATCTGAATACATTTTTGATAAACCTTTGACTTGATAAGGGTTTATCCGACAGTCTCAAGACTTGAATGTATGCGATAAACATAACTACATAAACGTTCATATCAAATAAAGCATTGGTTTTGCGAAACATGACTTTTGGTTTAAACTTTGGTTTATTCAAGACATTGTTTTGTACACGAGATTTGGTTATACATGACATTTGGATATACATGACATTACACATGTGGTTTGAGTAAAGTCATTTTACTTGCCATACAAGACCTTTGTTAGACAAGACATTTTTGGTGGTTATTTGATAAGTGATTTAAATAACGAGATGTGTGTAATGTGATAAAAGCATGGTGGATATGCCGCTGGTACTTCCTATATATAAATGCTTTGATGATATTACATATCGTAGCATCATTTAAATCACTTCGACAAAGAAAAAGACATGACACATTTGGTCCAACTATCATTTTTCACAAGACATTGTTTTACAAATGGCATATTTTATACATTTCATTTTCATCCGGTTAATTATTTAACCACACATTCTTCTTTTATATCATTTGATTTTCATATGGTTTTATAAAAGAAAATATTTCACAAGGTTGATGACTACTTTACGTTAAAACTATTTATTTAACTTCAAGTCATGAATCCTCATCATCAAAACCTATGTATCTCACAGGCATTTTTATGCTGACGTACCTATTTTCACATGTGTTTCACGAGCTAATGTTTGAGGTTGATTCATGCTACATTTAGACAGACTTGGGCTTTAGTGACTTAAAATCTAGTAAGACAAATAAAATTATGTTATGTTTCTGTTAATTCTAGACAACGTAAACAAGTTGAATCAATAATACAAAACTTTAATTTCCATGGTTGTTGAAACAATACTTATGTTACTCCACTCCCCGACGTTTCTGCCGCGGTTTGTTGTTTTACGCGGTCGGGGTGTGACAGAAAGATTGGTATCAGAGCCAATGGTTATAGGGAATTAGGTTATTAGTAATGCTTCGACCTAGACTACAACTTTTCTAGGACCCTAACACAAGTTATCTTGTGTTTAGAATTTAAAATACTACCATCACCTATCCTTAGGTGAGCACCAAAAACAAAACAAAATGGAAGGCATAAAGTCAAAATAAATCATCGATCTCTTTTAACATCGAAAGTTTTCAAAATCTCGTCAAAGTTTGGGTTTTAATAATATGAACACATGCAATCTGGAAGGGTGGGTGCCTGTACCCTGAGTTTTCTGTCTAAGGTTAGAGTGTTCGTACAAATCCACTTAATCGGACCAGTCACTCTTACCTGGAAACTCTTGGGGTGAGTGTCCACCTATAGGCTAAAGCATGTCTTCGCGATACATTATCAATACCCATTTACTTTGATTAGTCACCGTGTGTCGTTTGTTAGTTTGATGTAACGAACAAATGACCACCATCCTATCAATTCGTCGATATTTATGACATTATATTTGATTATCCAACATCCATCTCACTCGTTTCTCTCCTATTTCCTCTTTTAGAATGCCTCCTCAACGAAACGTACCACCACCTAACACCGAACTGGCAACTATCATAGCACAACAGATGGCTGCTATGCTACCAAATCTCATTACTCAAATCAACCAAGCCAACAACCATAATAATGCTCCTTGTAACTTCAAATAGTTTAACTCGGCTAAACCACTCAAGTTTAGTGGTTCTGAAGGAGCAACTGGGCTCCTACAGTGGTTTGAGAGTCTTGAGTGTACTTTTTGCCATGTTCAATGTCATGATAATCGTAAAGTCGAGTTTGCTTCAAGTGTATTTCATAAGAGGGTATTCACATGGTGGGAGAGAGTGGTGAGAGATAGGGGTGTTGATGTTGCGATGGATCAGACATGTGAGGAACTTAGAGCTCTAATGATGAAAGAGTTCTGCCCCCGTTATGAATAGAGAGCTCTCGAGAATGAGTTCCACGACCTAAAACAAGATAGCGGTGAGCACCGTGCGTATACCAATCGGTATGAGGAGTTGAGCCTATTGTGTCCTGAGATGGTGACGCCTTTGGATAAGGCGATTGAAAAGTACATAGATGGTCTGCTAGATCCTATCGAGGACATAGTCACTGGCAGTAACCCTACATCTGTCCGTCAAGCCATTGAGCTAGCTGCAACCCTTACTGAATCACAAGTTAAAAAGGGTAAGCTTCATCGAAAGGGTGACAAGAAACCGGCTGTAAAGTCTTAGAAGCAAAAAGGAAACAAAGCTTAAACCTCCAAGAAGTTAAGGAAGCGCAAGACTTCTAAGAACTTTGCTCTCACTACACAACCTAACCAAACTGCTCGCAATCAGCCTGCTCAGCCACCGGCTAAGAAAAAAATGTTGGCAATGCACCTTTGTGCAACAAGTGTAACAGTCACCATCAACCACATTTACAGTGCCGCATTTGCACTAACTATGGGAAATCTAGTCACCTTGCCAACACTTGCCGTTTTGCTCCTACCCAAAATCCTGTAGCCCAAAACCCTGCTCAGCAACCTGCACGACCTCACTATCCACATGGGTCTTGCTATAACTATGGTGATCTTACCCACTACAGAAACAATTGCCCGAAGTTGGCAAATGCAAACCAGGCTCGTGGACGAGCATTTAATATTAATGCTAACGAGGCGCGTGCCGATAACGAAGTGTTGAACGGTACGTTCTTTGTTAACAACCATTCTACTTCAATTCTTTTCGATTCGGGTGCTGATAAGAGTTTTGTATCGCTAGCTTTTCAACCTTTGCTTTCAATGCCTAGAACAAAACTAGGAAAGCCTTTGACAGTCGAAATATCTAGTGGCGAACCCCTTAAACTTGATTCTGTCATCCGTGATTACCAATTGAACCTTAACAACCACTTTTTTGCCATTGACCTCACGCCAATGCAACTCGGGAGCTCTGATATCATAGTAGGGATGGACTGGTTATCTAAACATCATGCTGAGGTGATTTGCTTTGATACAATCATTCGTATACCTCTCCCGTCTGGTGAAACCTTAGATGTTCGTGGAGAAAAGCCCGTCAGTAGCTTTAAACTCATGAAATGCACCCAAGCCCATTAATACCTACGAAAGAACTTTGTTGATTTCTTGGCACATATCATAGAGGAAAAGGCAAAGGCAACACTATTCAAGATGTTCCCGTTGTTTGGGATTATCCTCAGGTGTTTCCTGACGAGCTACCTGGTTTACCCCCAGCACGACAAGTCGAGTTTCGTATAGCTCTTGTACGTGGTGCCAACCCTATAGCCAAATCCCCATACCGTCTTGCACCATCTAGATGTAAGAGTTATCTAAACAGCTTCAGGATTTGTCTGACAAAGGATTCATTCATCCAAGCTTTTCACCTTGGGGCACTCCTTTCCTATTTGTGAAAAAGAAAGATGGATCATTTCGTATGTGTATCGATTACCGTGAACTCAACAAACTCACAATCAAAAATCGATATCCCGTACCTCGTATTGATGATCTCTTTGACCAACTACAAGGTGCTACTTGCTTCTCAAAGATTGATCTACGTTCTGGGTATCATCAGCTTCGTGTTCTCGAAGAAGATATTCCCAAAACTGCTTTACGCACTCGATACGGTTATTATAAGTTCACTATTATGCCTTTTGGTCTGACAAATGCTCCTGCTGTTTTCATGGACTTAATGAATTGGCTTTGTAAGCCTTATTTGGACAAGTTCATCATTGTTTCATTGATTACATTTTGATCTATTCAAAGTCCCAAGCCGATCACGAGCAACATCTCCGTTTAATAGAACTCCTAAAGAAAGAACAACTCTACGCCAAGTTCTCCAAGTGTGAATTTTGGCTTAAGGAAGTTCAATTCTTGGGGCATACTGTCAACGAACAAGGTATTCATGTAGATCCCGCCAAAATCAGTGCGATTAAGGAATGGGATACACCTTCTACTCCTACCGAAGTTCGTTCATTTCTTGGTCTCGCGGGTTATTACTGTCGCTTTATCGCAAACTTCTCAAAGATTGCGGTTCCCCTCACTTCTTTGAGTCAAAAGAATAAACCTTTTGAGTGGGGACCCAATCAAGAAGAAGCTTTTCAGACCTTGAAACAGAAGCTTTGTAATGCTCCTATTTTATCCTTACCGGAAGGTAACGATGACTTTGTCGTATATTGTGATGCATCAAACCTAGGCCTTGGCTGCGTTCTCAAGCAAAGGAACAAAGTTATAGCCTATGCATCAAGACAATTGAAGATTTACGAAAAGAACTACACCACCCATGATCTTGAGTTGGGTGCTGTTGTTTTCGCTCTGAAAATTTGGAGACATTATCTATACGGTACAAAATGTGTGGTTTTCACCGACCACAAAAGTCTCCAGCATATTTTCAATCAGAAAGAACTAAACATGAGACAACGATGATGGGTCGAACTCCTGAACGACTACGACTGTGAGATTCGCTACCATCCTGGTAAGGCGAATGTCGTAGCCGATGCTCTTAGTCGTAAAGAACGAGTCAAGCTACATTGTGTTCAAGTTCGATCTAATACTCAAAACCATACCTTCCAAGCTCAATGAACTTGTGTTATGCAAGGCATGATGGATGATGAATTACCACATCATCTTGAGCTTCAACTTGAACGAAAGGCAATGGGTTGTTATATTATCTGAGCCGTTTGTGGGTTCCAAGTCAAGATAATCTCTGCACCTTGATAATGGATGAAGCTCATAAGTCTCGTTATTCAATTCATCAAGGTGTAGACAAAATGTATAATGATCTTCGTACCCAGTATTGGTGGCCGGGTATGAAGAAAGACATTGCCTTGTACGTATCTAAATGTCTTACTTGTCTCAAAGTTAAGGCAGAGCATCAATGTCCCTCTGGTTTGCTTGAACTACTAGAAATTCCGGTTTGGAAATGGGAAAGCATTGCAATGGATCTCATTACCAAATTACCGTGTACCTTTAGAGGTCATGATGTCATCTGGGTAATCGTTGATCGTCTAACCAAGTCAGCACACTTTATAGCAATCTGAGAGGATTTCCCTGCTGACAAACTTGCTAAGATCTATGTGGATGAAATTATATCTCGTCATGGTGTTCCTTTGGACATCATATCTGATCGTGATGCTCAATTCTCATCTCATTTTTAGAGGAACATGCAAACTGCCATGGGAACCAAACTTAACTTGAGCACTGCTTATCATCCTCAAATGGATGGACAATCCGAAAGAACAATCCAGGCACTGGAGGATATGCTTAGAGCTTGTGTGATTGACTTTGGTGGTAGTTGGGATTCACATCTACCTTTGATTGAATCCTCCTACAATAACAGTTATCATACCAGCATTAACATGGCTCCTTTCGAAGCTCTTTATGGTCGAAAATGCCGTTCACCTGTCTGTTGGAATGAAATCATTGAATCTCAATTCACTGGACCTGTACTCATTCAAGACACAACAGACAAAGTCAAAACAATTTGCGATAATCTCTTGACAACTAGAAGCCGTCAAAAGAGTTACGCGGACAAACGACGCAAGCCCTTGGATTTCCAAGTCGGTGATCATGTCCTACTCAAGGTATCCCCTTGGAAAGGCGTGGTTAGATTTGGAAAGAAAGGAAAACTTGCACCTAGATATGTTGGACCTTTCAAGATAATTGAGAAAATCGGAAAGGTGGCCTACAAACTTGAGCTACCTCCTGAATATGGAAATGTTCATCCAACTTTCCACGTGTCCAATCTTAAAAAGTGTTTGGCTGATGAAAACCTCCACATCCCTCTTGATGAAATTCGTGTGGATAACACGATGCACTTTGTTGAGAAACCTGTGGAAATATTGGATTGTGAAGTCAAAAAGCTCAAGCGCAGACGTATACCGATTTTTAAAGTTCGCTGGGAGTCCAAACGTGGCCCTGAGTTTACTTGGGAACGAGAGGACCAAATGAAGGCGAAATATCCACATCTATACTCACAAGTTTCCTCTAATTAAATTTCGGGAAGAAATTTTCTAAAGTAGGGGAGACTGTGACCTCTGTGTATTTTAATCATCGTACTATTCCGAACAATTTTATAATTTTATAATATTGAGTTTTATTCCAAGATTTATTTTAATACTTATGACATTTCATATTATCAATCCTTGTTCAAATTTGACCTTTCAAATCACTTCTAGAAGTGAAATCGTAAAACGTTACGCAAACGTAATCAGTTTAATGCGATGTACACTCTGGAACAATGGCATAAGCTAAACATACCCTAAATACCCTTTACATATCTTAGAAATAAGTTTTGAGGGCTTCGGTATGGCAAAAACATGCTTATGCAACTTCAGAGCCTATTTTGCAAATTCTGCGAAACTATTCCGTTACGCGTATTTCCTAATCTGGAACATGTACACGTATCCAAAAAATTTTTAATCATTAAAATCTAGTATTTAATGATTGGAATGCAAAAATACCATTCGTTACGCGATTAGGTCATGTGCGTGTTCGTTACGATTTTCGTCGTAATTAACCAAAAACCGCAACCGTACGACCGAACGAACCGACACCCGGGACATTTTTGGACACATTTCAAGTTTCCTAAGCTTTATCATCTTTATAAATATTAAAAATGAGGTTAACGGGTGTTTAAAGTGCAAAAACGCGACGAAACGTGTTTAGGGGCCTGTTCTGCCAACTTTTGAAAGTTGCTGTCAGCTAAGGGGCTTACAGACCGTAAGCCCATACCCCATACGGTCCGTAAGGACCCCCCAGCTCAGAAGAAACATGGCAGTTTCTTGTTTACTTCCTTGGACACTAATCCTTCGAAATTACCACACTTTTCCTGGTCTTGACACATCCATAGACACTTGTACTGATCCTAAATCAGTGCCTAACACTTGGGATGATCTTGTGCATCATTCACAAGTATAAATAGGCCATTAATCTCACCTCATAACTTGCTCATTTCTCTCTTTCACCTCCCATACTCTTGGAGTTTGCTTCCATCCTTTTTGGAGGCATCCTACTGAGTTCTTTGAGATCTTGGGTGTTATTAAACACAAGTAAGATCTCATCCTTATTCTTTTTCATTGCTTTTAGCTATTTCAAGCTAAACATCAAACATTGTTTAACTTTCGGCTTTGACCATTAACTGGTCAAAAAAAAGTTCAATTGAACTTTGCAACGTGATCGTAATCACGATGGTTATGATCCTTAGCAATCATACCTAATGATTTACCACGTTACTAGTTGAAGTGACGAGTCAAAGTTTCGGTCAATAATGCGCAAATTGCGCATTATACGACGGAACTATTTCCAGGTGTCAAAATACATTGTTTTGATACCAAATCAGTTTTATAAACTTAGTTAGACATGTTAAACATGTCTAACTCGTCACTTTTAGTTTAATGCTTGTTTAGGGTCGTAAGTCGAGCTGTCTTGACCACCGCTTTAACTTTCGACCCAACCCGTTCGGTCGATCTTAGGGTCCGACCAAACTCATATTTGTGACCATAGTGTATAGGGAATAACCCTCTGAGGTTATACCTTATGGTCACGTCGTTTGGTTGATTTTATGATAGGTTGTTATTATACCCTTTATAAATGACCAAAATGTCGTTTTTGCACATAAATTCATTTTAAGCATATGTGACTAAAGTTTTTACATATAAACTGATATTGCAACATTATTAAACATGTTTGGGCATTTAAGACTTATCATAGGATATGTTTAACCATCCGATCACGCGTTTACGCAAATGACACGTCAAAGTAGCATAAACTACCTTAACGGGTCATTACGGGTCAAAAGCACTTAGGATCACTTCCAAATCAGAATGTTGAGTTTATTAAATCATACCATATGAGTTCCAACACTCATTTGAGTTATAAGACATCATTCTATCCAATCCGCCGATTAAGGTCCGGACTTATTAACATAGTTATCCGATCTTAGGAACCATTTGATTTCCTCGGACTCTTGCACTTTATTATTCTTCTTGAACAAGGATACTTTTGCGACCCCAAGTGAGTACATAGTCCCCCTCTTTTACGTTTTACAAAAGTTTTGGGGTGATACACATGTGCCTACTCTATACTTTAATGTTTTCACGCTTTCATGACATATACTTGCTATGTTCATTTAGTTCATATATAGTACATGATTTCAATTATGTTTTGCTATGTATGTTGACTGAGCATGCTAGTACATTGATTTCAAAGACATCTTTTGCAGCATATGTTGACCTAGCATATGAGCACATTGATTTACATGACATTTTGCTATGTATGTTGACTGAGCATGCTAGCACATCGATTTTATGGACATTTCTACTTCGTATGTTTTCTTAGCATACTTAGTACATGGTTAAAAACATTTTTCATGACATTGCTTGCATTGACTAAGACATTTGGTTTGTTTAACGGGACAAATACATTCATTAACATTGATCACGCCACCCGGTAGTATGTAATGGTACCAGGATTTGAGAAATCCTATTCCCCGCTTCCTAGGTTTGTTTGGAAATAGGGAATGAAAGAATCCGAATACATTTTTGATAAACCTTTGACTTGATAAGGGTTTATCCGACAGTCTCAAGGCTTGAATGTATGCGATAAACATAACTACATATATGTTCATATCAAATAAAGCATTGGTTTTGCAAAACATGACTTTTGATTTAAACTTTGGTTTATTCAAGACATTGTTTTGTACATGATATTTGGTTATACAAGACATTTGGTTATACATGACATTTGGATATACACGACATTACACATGTGGTTTGAGTAAAGTCTTTTTACTTGCCATACAAGACCTTTGTTAGACAAGACTTTTTTGGTGGTTATTTGATAAGTGATTTAAATAACGAGATGTGTGTAATGTGATAAAAGCATGGTGGATACGCCGCTAGTACTTCCTATATATAAATGCTTTCGACAAAGACAAAGACAAAGACATGACACATTTGGTCCAACTATCATCTTTCACAAGACATTGTTTTACAAATGGCATATTTTATACATTTCATTTTCATCCCTTAATTATTTAACCATACATTCTTCTTTTATATCATTTGATTTTCATATTGATTTTCATATGGTTTTATAAAAGAAAATATTTCACAAGGTTCATGACTACTTTACGTAAAACTATTCATTTAACTTCAAGTCATGAATCCTCATCATCAAAACCTATGTATCTCACAGGCATTTTTATGCTGACGTACCTATTTTGACATGTGTTTCAAGAGCTAATGTTTGAGGTTGATTCATGCTACATTTAGGCAGACTTCGGCTTTAGTGACTTAAAATCTAGCAAGATAAATAAAATTATGTTATGTTTCTGTTAATTCCAGACAATGTAAACAATTTGAATCAATAATAAAAAAACTTTCATTTCCATGGTTGTTGAAACAATACTTCTGTTACTCCACTCCCTGACGTTTCCGCCGCGGTTTGTTGTTTTACGCGGTCGGGGTATGACAGGCGGCGTATACACCATGCTTTTATCATATTACACCCATCACGTTATCTAAATCACTTATCATAACCAACCATCCATTGTTCATCGTTCCTTGTTACAAACCAATGGTTCATCGTTCCTGTTTTAGTTGGGAAAACTATTGGTCGTTTCATGAATACATTCAAACCTTTGTTGACTTGTTCGAGACCACCCACGGGGTCCTTTAATCGTATAACAGACCACCAAAGGGTTTGCTACAAATACAGTTTCAGTCGCTTCCCAAACTTCCCCACAAACCCCAGGAATTTTGGTAACGAGATTGTCAGTCCTAGGCGTCGTAACTTACTACTGATAGGCTTGGCCATTGTTAATGAATGTCATTCTTGTTATGAATATAACGCACCAACAAGTTCGTTCACATTATTGAAATCATATTGTTTATATAAACCATCGTATTTGTATTTTGAAAGCTTGAGAAACATTTAGCACATATGGATCACCCAAAAATATTTGCAAAACATAAAAGAGGGGAACTATGTACTCACTTGTGATTGCTATTGTAACCTTGAATCGAAGATCAAACAAGCTCAAAAGTCCGACAAATCAAGCGTGTCCTAAAATCGGATAATTGTGTAAATACCGGGAGTTTTATCCGTGGATCGGATAGAATGAGACCTTATAAACCAAATGAGTATTGGAGCTCATATGAAATGGTTTATAAAGTTAACATTTTGAGTTGGAAAGATTCTTAAGTGCTTTTGACCCATTATGACCCGTTAAGGTAGTTTAAGCCACTTTAACGCGTCATTTACGTAACTACGTGTTTGGATGGTTAAATATGTGTTATGATAATTCTAAATTACAAAAACATGTTTAATAATGTTATTTAATCAGATTATATGTCAAAACTTATGTCACATGTGTTTGTAGTTGATTTATTTGTAAAAAGGGTATTTTGGTCATTATTGAAGATTATACAAATAATTATCATAACACTAACCAAGTGACATGACCATAAGGTATAACCTTAGAGGGTTATTCCCTTAATAATTATGGTCATAAATATGTATTTGGTTGGGTCCAAAGATCAACCAAACGGGTCAGATTCGAAATTCAAAGCGGTGGTCAAAACCGCTAGACTTACGGCTCTAAACAAACACTATACTAAAGGTGACAAGTTAGACATGTTTTGATATGTCTAATGAAGTTGTAAAAAAGTTTTGGTAACAAAATAAACTATTCTGATACTCAAAATCAGTTCCGTCATAAAAATGCGTATTTATCGCCTTTTGACCAAAACTTTGACTTTCGAATCTGACCCGTTTGGTTGATCTTTGGACCCCACCAAATACATATTTATGACAATAATTATTATGGGAATAACCCTCTGAGGTTAAACCTTATGGTCATGTCATTTGGTTAGTATTATGACAATTAGTTGATATAATCTTCAATAATGACAAAAATGCCCTTTTTACAAATAAATCAACTATAAACACATGTGACATAAGTTTTGACATAGAATCTGATTAAATAACATTATTAAACATGTTTTGGTAATTTAGAATTACCATAACACATATTTAACCATCCGAACACGTAGGTACGTAAATGACGCTTTAAAGTGGCTTAAACTACCTTAATGTTAGATCGCTCCATTGTAAGCATAGGAACCTAAATTGGTATCTAAGGTTCGTATAGGCGGAAACTATATGACGTGTTAATCAAATATGTAAGATTTACTGTTTAATCATTGTTTATAGATCTTAAATGTTCAGTACATGTCAAATCCTGATCGGGCAGAGCTTCGCCGTACAAGTGACAAAGTTGCAGAAGTTACAAATGAAAACATCAAGGCACCTATTTATAATGCAACAAGTTCACTGGGAAGAAGTCAAGTTCGGGCAACTTGTCTTGATCATGTTCGGCCGAACTTGATTTTACATTAGAATCCGGGTGAACTTGTTAACTATTTACATAAATAACCCTATATTTTGACATAATCTAGCCCAAAACAAACAGACTCGGTTCAAGACTAAGACATAGGCATTATGTACTAACAGACTCCCCCTTGGATATCATCTTCGTCTTGATAAGTCTTCACAGCTCTATCTCTGCCTGACACGTCCAAAGAAGTTCTTTATCAGCTTCTTTCTTCTTTCTTGCAATGGAATTAGCGTTTGATCTGTAGGTGGCACTTTGGTCATGAACTAAAAACGTCTCAGCTTGCCTCCTTTGTTCTTTCTAGAAACTGTTCCTGATGCCTTTCTTCTTTTAGAAATTCTTTGAGTTCAATCTTTCTCTAACTCGATTCCCACATTCTTCAAGAGTTAACTTCATGTGAATAACAAACATTCACAACCCTCTGATATTGCATCGCTTGTTCTTTCTCACGCTCTTCATAACAGATCTTACTAAAGAATAAACATTTGTATCCTCCTTTGAGCAATTCACTAGCCACATCGGGTCTAGTATTCTAATCGTTCTCCACAGCCCTCTCAATCCTTCTATCCTAAACATTTCAACCCTTTCTTGAGTGATATCCAAATGATCTTCGAATCTCAGAACAATCACTGCTTCACATGTTGTCAGATCAATTTGCCACCATTTAAACAACGGATAGAAATTCTGTTGAATCGGCATTAGCGGCATATTCCTCATTACTCGTGGACGCTTCATTATCAACGTTACATCCTTTATTCGAGTCTTCTTATCTGTTTTGATTCGGCGTTTAGGAATGAATGGCTTCCAATACCTAAAACCTTTCGTTGCTTCAAATTTGATCATTTTCCATAGCAACTGATCAATAAACTTCATATGATATGTGACGTTTCTAGTCTGCACCAACTCCTCAACATCCCAAAAAGGCAATGTTTTGAAATCTGCTAGATATTTGATGTATTGAACTCCAAATTCACGTTTAATGGCATAAACATTCAACTTTTTAAACCATCCCCAGCTCAATATATCTCCCAACGAAACATCTTTATCTCTAGTAAAGAATGCTAATGGACGTCAAAATTTTCGTTTCTCTTAGCATTTCTTTGAACCAGGATTTCTTTGCTTGCGTAATCTCCTCTATCGTCATTGGTTTAGGGATATTGCCTTCTCGCACAGACTCTTCAATCTTTTCTTTCAACATATCTTCGTTAAGCTATTCGTACATTTCCTACTATCAGTGTTCTGACCAACGTACTTCTCAGCTTCATCTTTCTCATCGTCTGACGACCAATCTTCAACTATAACCTTGTTGTACTCGTCAGCTTCATTTCTACGTTTGTAATAATAGTCATCCGGCTCAAACGTATTCACTTTCACCACTTGCTCTTCAAAATCCGTCATATGGAAGCTTCGAAGATTCAAACCTTCAACCAAGTCGTTATGAACCAGTAAATTCATTTTTCTAAGATGAATGTGCCCCATTTTTCAATGCCATAGAATAGAATCTTTCTTCATGTCTTTTGTGAGAAAACATTGAGCCGATTTCGATGATGTGGTAGCGACACCCATATCTAAAACATAGAGGTCGTTCTCGCGAGGGGCGCGCAATAGAATCCAATCATCAGGGATCTTGAAACCCGGCTTTAGAATAATGCACTCTTTATCATTGAAATATACCGTGAACTGTTTATCACAAATCTGCGAGATGCTTAGAAGATTGTTCTCTAGCTCAGCAATGTAATTCACAAGATCAAACGATACTACGCCATTGGAAAGTTTTCCTTCAGCGAAGATCCTTCTTCCTTGATTACTGGCAAAGCCAACATATCCACCATTTATAGCCTTGATGTCAAAGAGAAGAGCTTTCATCCCTGTCATGTGCCTTGGCGCTCCACTATCCAGAATCCACTTTGAAAAACGGATCTCTGGAGCCCCTACACACATTATCATTCAGTTAAAAAGCATGAACCAAGCCTTCTTGGTCCATAATCATCCTCAAAATCTCCATCTAAGATGTCACTGTTGTTACCATTTTCAAATTGAACTTTCGTTTTACCTTTTGACGATTTGACAGTTTCGGTTTTAATCTCAGATTTAAACTCTTTGTTGTTACCAGTCTTAACTAGCTCAGACTTGGTAACTTCAGATGTTGATGATTTCTTTTTAGCAATCCAGAATTGTGATTTAACCTGTGCCTTTTTAATGTAAAACCTTGATTCATTTGTCTTGGAAGTTTCACCTTTTTTGAAAGTTGAATTTTCAAATTTAGTTTTAGGTTTAACTTCAAGTTTAGATTCATTTCTTTTCAGGATTGTGACAGGTTTTACAAACTTTGGTTGCTTAGGTCTTTCAACATCTGAACTTGTTTTCCTTCAAGGATAGACCAACTTAGATTTCGGACACTTGCGTGCAATGTGACCAACTTCATTGCACTTGAAGCAAGTCCGATCATCATGAGAATGTCCACTAGTGGATTTTACACCACTTGCGGCTTTAGCCTTATCTCGAAGTTCTTTTGCCTTTTTAAATTCATCGTTTGATTGCTTTCCAATCAAACTTTCCTCTTGAACCGTGCTCGTCCCATATACGAATTTCATGTTTTTATCTTTGTATTCATGAAATGGTGACTTTTTCTTATTCGATTCTTCTTTCACATCCAAACCCAACCCAGCTCTCCTATGTTCAGGAAAATCACCACCATTCCTTCGGTAGTTATTTCTTTTAGGTTTGGAGTAAAATTTCTTTTCATTAATTTCCAAATCTTCTGATGAAACTTCAATGAGTTTGAAGAATTTATCAAGCTGATCTTCTTTCACATTCTGAATCGGAAAGCTATCCTCGAAATATAGTCTATCAGATTCCTTAACTTTGTACCTTAGGATCATCACTTAGGCTATCTTATGAAGATTTATCGTCATCTTCGGATTGTGAATCAAAATTGTTCAAACTCGAGTTGGCGCTTTCATAGCTGCCTTCATCAGATTCACTCAAAACATTATCAACAACTTGCTTAACACTACTATGCCATCATCACTCGTGTAGGTTATATCAATGTTCTCAGGCAGCTCATTTTTCTTTTCGGTTAAAAGTTCAATGTTGAGCGCCTTTTCCATCCCTTCAGCCTTTTTGCAACAATACTTTTCACACAAGGGTGGTGGAACATTGCTATAGTCTCCACGTTTCTTACCTTTGGCTTTTTGAAAATTTTCTTCCGACTGAATCGTTGGAAAAATGTGATCAATGACGTAGGCATTAGTGATATAGCTTTTCAGAAGTTGTCGAACCCTTTCGGTTTCGATTTTCATGTCTTGAAGCCCTTGTTTTACTTCAACAATGTTGTTTATGTAAACGTTAATAGCTTTTTGTTTTTCCATTAAAGTAGCTTTTAACATTCTGATAGTATCATCTTGTTCATTGTTGTTATTATCCAACCTGCTGTAATCATCTTTAATTTTGTCATATGCCTCCTTCATTGTGCGATAATCGTATTTGAAATTATTATTATGCACATTGATTTCGGTTATGATCTGAGACTTTTCAGCACATTCAATACACGGTTCAACACATTTTTTACATGGTTTTTCTACCTCGACAATTTGTACCTTTACTTCTGGACTTACCTTCGTCAGATTTGCCATCATAGCCTTGTTGGCAATTTTTGTAAGATTTTCTTCATTCATTTCTACGGTTACATTGATAACCTCCTCACTCGCAGTTTTTTCCTCAGCAACATGCTCCAAAGTGCTTGTATCGCCAAAACAACCTGCAAAACTAGTAGACATGTTAGGGGAAAGGATACCCTGCATCTTTGTATGCTGATAAATTTCCTCCTCCTTAGCTTGTTGCATGTACTCTTCTAGTAATGCACTTTCCATGGCTGCGTCCTGAGCATATGTGTCTTCCACAATCTCGGCCATAAGAGCAACACCGGTCTTTTTGGCAATATATGCATTCCAGTCAAAACCATCATCTTCATTTGAAGTGACCATTGCCTTTTCTGTGTTGTTGGTTGGCTTCTCTTGGATTTCAACTTGAGTTTTCTTTAGGAAAGGCTTGTAATGTAGTGACTTCTAGTAGTACTCACTGCCACTTCCAAATGGACTTTAATTGCAAGTTGCTTCTGGATTCTTGCATTCACTTTTGAAGTGCCCTTTTTGTCGGCATCTGAAGCAAGTGACTTTTGTTTTGTCGAATCCCAATTTGTTGCTGGAATTTCCAATGTCTCTGCCGGTAAGAGCAACAAACTTTGTAACCCTCTGAATGATTGAAGCTAAGGACCATTTGATGTCCATCAGTTCAAGCTCTTCTTCATCTACTTGATCATAATCTTCGGCGGTCATTTCCGGATTACCAATCTTCCCGGCCACCAAGCTATCATATGATTCTAACACTGTAGCGAGAAGTGTCATGTGTTGTTTGGCAACTTGTTCAGAAACAACATTGTTTAGATTAACAGCAATGTTGCATTTGTACACATTTGAATCAGAATTTGATTGATTATTCTGATTTGCTTGATTCTGATATGAAGAATTTGAACCCGTGCTTGAATACGAAGAATTCTGGGAACTCTGGTCATATTTCGGATATGAATGAGTTTGACTCGGTGGCGAATGATTCGAGGAATTCAGATTCGTGCTAAAAGCGGTTTTGATCTTTGGGCTAGTAATATTCTCTTGAACTCCGGTCTTGTAGTCAAGCCCTACATCTTGAACAACATTTGAATTCTTTGACTTTGCTATCTTTAACAACTCCATCTCGTGCCCCTCTAGTTTATCAATGAAGGTGGATAGTTTGAAGAACTCCCAACTCGCACTTTCTTTGAGCACCATGAGATAATTCGTCAACTCACCCTTAGGTAAAGCGTCAGCTAGCTTATCAATGTATTCTTCTTCTTTTTTCTCAAGCCCGTGTCTCCTCATGATCAATTTCAGATGACAAAACCTTTCGATCATCTGTTTCATCGTTTCCCCTTTAATCATTATAAATGTGTCAAATTCTTTCATAATCAGTGCTTTCTTGCTTTTGACCATTTCTGCACTTCCCTGGTATTTGTTCTTCAAGGATTTCCATAATTCCTCTACAGTCTTGAATTCCGGTAGAAGCACTAAAATATCTTCTTTCACCGACTATTGGATCAAGCTTATCATTTTCTTCTCAGTGATGTAAGCATCTTTCTGTAAAGTTGAGAACTTGCTGATGTCGATAACATTGTCATTCTCATCTCTGGGCCATGTATAACCAGTCTCTATTGCCACCCAGCTGTGGAAATATGTAGCTTGGACCCAATTCATAAGCTTCTCTTTCCATCCCTCATATTCGTCTATACACATGAGTTTTGGAGGCTTTACAGACGTGCCCATTTCGTTGTCAATATTTACTTGATTTACCATCTGAACATTTGATGCTGTAGCTGTCATAAAAGCACTGTGTAGATCTTCCATCTTGAAAAATTGACGAATTTTACTGAAAAACACACGTTCACAAACTTCAAAAAAATTATCAGTACACTGACAAGTTCGGGCGAACTTGTAGTTGGTGAGAAATCAGATTTTGATTTTACACAAGTTCGAGCGAACTTGTGTTTACACTTTGAAAAATTTCACCCTTCGGGCGAACTTATAAGTGAAATTCAACAGATTTTAATCAAGTTCGGGCGAACTTGATAGAAAATCTAGTTGATACACAAACAAGTTCGAGCGGACTTCTCAAAAACACTTGAAATATCAGTCAAGTTCGGGCGAACTTGATTAAAATCAATGATATTTTAATCAAGTTCAGGCGAACTTGATGTTAAGTTCAACAAAAATCAATTTTCCAAACATGGGTTTTTGAACTTTTTTATATCAATTCGTTTGAATTTGATGTCCAAACTCACAGGGGTTTACCACAAGTGTATTTTACATAACATATTCAAAAATTAGCCACTTTTATATGTGAATTCATTGTTTTCTTGAAAAAATGAAGGAAAAATAGTAGAATAAGAGTAGATTTTGCAATGATTGCACCAATTCAGGTATCCATGCTCTGATACCACTTGTTAGATCACTCTATTGTACGCATAGGAACCTAAATTGGTATCTAACGTTCGTATAGGCGGAAACTCTATGACGTGTTAATCGAATATGCAAGATTTAGTGTTTAATCATTGTTTATTGATCTTAAAAGTACATGTCAAATCCTGATCGGGCGAACTTGTTAACTATTTACATAAATAACCCTATATTTTGACATAATCTAGACCAAAACAAACAGACTCGATTAAAGACTAAGACATAGACATTATGTACTATCAATTAACGGGTCATAACGGGTCAAAAGCACTTAAGAATCTTTCCAACTCAGAATGTTAACTTTATAAACTATGTCATATGAGCTCCAGTACTCATTTGGTTTATAAGGTCTCATTCTATCCGATTTTAGGACACGCTAAACTCCCGATATTTACATAATTATTCGATTTTAGGACACGCTTGATTTCTCGGATTTTTGAGCTTGTTTGATCTTCGATTCAAGGTTACAATGACAATCACAAGTGAGTACATAGTTCCCCTCTTTTATGTTTTGCAAATATTTTGTGGTGATCCATATGTGCTAAATGTTTTTCAAGCTTTCAAAATACAAATACGATGGTTTATATAAACAATATGATTTCAATAATGTGAATGAGCCTTGTTTGTGCGTTATATTCATAACAAGAATGACATTCATTAACAATGGCCAAGCTGACCAGTAGTAAGTTACGGCGCCTAGGACTGGTAATCTCGTTACCAAAATTCTCGGGGTTTGTTGGGAAGTTTGGGAAGCGACTAAAACTGTATTTGTAACAAACCTTTTGATGGTTTGTTATACGATTAAGGGACCCCGTGGGTGGTCTCGAACAAGTCAACAAAGGTTTGAATGTATTTACTAAACGACCAAAAGTTTTCACAACTAAAACAAGGAACGATGAACGATTGGTTTGTAACAAGGAACGATGAACCATGGACGATTGTTTATGATAAGTGATTTAGATAACGTGATGGGTGTAATGTGATAAAAGCATGGTGGATACGTCGCAGGTACTTCCTATATATAAGTGCTTTTATCGTATTACATTCGTGGCGTTATTTGCATCACTTGAAAAAATGTTATCAAACGATGACACGCAACGATTTCAATTAAAGATATAAACAATACAAGTTATTTCAAGACGATTTAGTACTCAGATTTACGAAATAAATGTTTTGGTCAAGATTTATGGCTACAAGTCTTTTATAAACTATAACTAACTTTTAAATTGGTTAGTTATCATTACAATTTCAAATACTTTTCGATTACAAGGTTTTCAATTAACGACTCTAGTAGTCTGACAAGGTATTGCAATACATATTCAAAGCCATAAACTTGACACACACACAAAAACATATGTACTCGCCGGCATATTTTTGCTGACTCATTTTCAAATACGTTTCAAGGAACAACGCTTGATGATACTGATGCATGCTCATGTAGGATCGGACGTGGACCTTAGTGCTTATAAAATAAGAAAGAAAATAAATATGCTTGTTTGTTTGAAAGTTCTAAAACAATATGACAATATAATCTATGTTTAATATCCAATAAAACGAAATATGAAATACATGTGTTGTTGAAACAATCTGTTAACGTGATTCCCTAAGTGTTTCCGCCGCGTGTTGTTTTACACGATTTGGGGTGTTACAGGAGTGTCATAACAGAACTATTGTTTCAACAATCCTGGCATAACAAGTTAAGTTTTATTGAATCAACATTTGTTTACATTGTCTGGAAATTAAATGGAAGATTCATCAAAAGTTAAACTATTCATCTTGATTTTTATAGTCACTAAGGTCCAAGTCCGCCCTAAGTGTAGCAAGCTCGACAATCAAACATTCGCTCCTGAAACATATGTGAAAATAAAGTACGTTAGCATAAAAATGCCTGTGAGTAACATAGGTTTTGCGTTTAAGATTCATGGCCTAGAATGTTTAAAGGAATACTTAGTTAAAAAGTGGCCATGAATACTTATAAAATGTTTTCTTCTATGAAATCATAAGATAAATCGGATGATATAAAAGAAATAATGCATGCTTAAATCATTAACCAAAATATAAGTCATGTCTCGTGTAAAAATGTCATGTCATAGATAATAATGTCTTGTCTTGTACTTTGTATGAAATGATTTAGATAACAACACGATATACAATATGATAAAAACACTTATATATAGGAAGTACCAGCGGCGTATCTACCATGCTTTTATCATATTACACTCGTCCCGTTATTTCAATCACTTACTATAAACCAACCATCAAAAAGTCTTGTTTAAACCAAAGAAATGTCTTGTAATAAGTATGTCATGTAAACCAATGTCAAGTAAACAAATGTCATGTATGAATAAAGTCTTGTGTAACCAAAATGTCAAATGTGAACCAATGTCTTGTATAGTAGAAATGTCTTGTATAAAACAGTGTCTTTGAATAATCAAATGTTTTGTTTTTAATTCATGCTTTTATTGTTTAAAACATACATTATGTTTGTTGGAGAACACACTCAAACCTTGTTGACAGTCAAATAGACCCTTATAATGATAATAGTCTATCCATTTCATCGGATTCTGTCATTCCCTAAAGTCGCTTCCAAACAAACCCGGGAAATGGGAACGGGATTGTCAATCCTATGGTACCATTACATACTACCGGTCGGCGTGATCAATGTTAATGAATATATTAAGTCAATCTCCAACGTACCAATATGTTATGAACAATGTAAGCAAAAATGTCTTTGACAACCATGTACTAGTATGCTCAGTCAACATACATAGCAAGAAATGTCTTTGAAAAACCATGTACTAGTATGCTTAGTTAACATACATAGCAAGAAATGTCTTTGAAATCAATGTGCTAGCATGCTCAGTCAACATACATAGCAAAATGTAATGTAAATCAATGTGCTCATATGCTAAGTCAACATATGCCACAAAAAGTGTCCTTGAAATCAATGTGCTAGCATGCTCAGTCAACATACATAGCAAAATGCTATGGAAATTATGTACTATAGGTACTATGTAATCAAAGCATGTAAATAATGTCATGAAATCGCGAAAGTAATTATAGGCACAATATTTTTCACCCCAAAACATTTATAAAACGTAAAAGAGGGGACTATGTAAACCAAATGAGTGTTGGGACTCATATGAAAAGGTTTAAAAAAGTTAACATTCTGATTTGGAAAGATTCCTAAGTGCTTTTGACCCGTTATGACCCGTTAAGGTAGTTTAAGCCACTTTAACGCGTCATTTGCGTAATTACGTGTTCGGATGGTTAGATATATGTTATGATAAGTATAAATTACCAAAACATGTTTAATAATGTTATTTGATCAGATTACATGTCAAAATTTATGTTACATATGCTTATAGTTGATTTATTTGCAAAAAGGGCATTTTGCTCATTATTGAAAATTGTAACAAATAACTATCATAACACTAATCAAATGATATGACCATAACGTATGACCTCAGAGGGTTATTCCCTATTCAATCATGGTCACAAATATGTATTTGGTTGGGTTCAAAGATCAACCAAATGGGTCGGATTCGAAAGTCAAAGCGGTGGTCAAGATCGTTCGACAAACTATCCTAAACACGCATTAAACTAAAAGTGAAAAATTTGGCATGTTTTGACATGTCTAATTAAGTTTTTAAAAGTGTTTTGGCATCAAAACAACCTTTTTTGATACCAAGAAATGGTTTCGTTTTGACCAATTAGGCATGATGTCTAAGGACTATAACCATCATGATTATACCACATTAACAGGTTCAATTGGATTTTTTTTTGACCAATTTATGATCAAAACTGAAAGTCAAGCAGAAAGTCAAACTGTTTGATTTTTAGTTCAAATATGCTAAAAGAATTGAACAAAACTTGATTGAAACACTTACAAACACTAAGGATAGCCAAGGAATCACAGAGGAAGTTCCAAAGATGGTTGCAACTTCAGAAAATGGCAGATGAGAGCATGAATGAAAGTTGCAAAAGTTCAACATGAAGAAGATCATGGTATTTATAGATAATTTGAAATTATATGATCAAGAAAAGTGTCCATGAATCATCACTGAAGTGGGTTATTGTCCTAACACTTGTTAGAAGCAGAGAAAAGGGTGGCAAGTTCGTTTGGTGAGTCAATCAAGGAGTTAACCAGCTGCTGCCACATTTTTGATGTGCTGGGCACCCCTTACGGACCGTATGGGGTTTCGCCTTACGGTCCGTAAGGCCCTTGCAGGGGCTGAAGTTTCAAAAATGGCAGAAATGGCCCCTAAACTTGTTTTTGACGTTTTTTGGCACTTTTAACACCCGTTAATCTTATTTTCAAGCTTCATAAGGAAGAAATAATACAGGGAACTTGAAATGTGTCTAAAAATGTTCCGGGTGTCGGTTCGTTTGGTCGTACGGTTGCTGTTTTTGGTTAATTACGACGAAAATCATAACGAACGCGTGCATGACCGTAAAAGCGTAATGAATGATATTTTCGCATTCCAATCATTAAAATACAAGATTTTAATGATTACAAAAATTTTTGGATGTCCGTACATGTTCTGGATTAAGAAATAAGCGAAACGGCATAGTTTCACGGAATTTGCAAAATAGCCCCTAAAGTTGCAAAAGCGTGTTTTTGCCATACCGAAGCCTTCAAAAATAAATTCTAAGTTATGTAAAGGTTATT
Organism: Scalesia atractyloides; assembly: GCA_947069175.1. Taxonomy (NCBI): domain Eukaryota; kingdom Viridiplantae; phylum Streptophyta; class Magnoliopsida; order Asterales; family Asteraceae; genus Scalesia; species Scalesia atractyloides. Next base: position 22,299,424 of record CAMTDV010000010.1, read on the forward strand.
TAAGGTATGTTAATATTTGACCTTGTTCTGGAGTGTGCGTTGCTATGAGAATCGGAAGACTTTCATAGTTTTTCGTAAATAGTCCCTGTGATCGAATAAGCTTGTTTTTGACTTACCAAACCCTTCAAAACTTATTTCTAAGTTATGTAAAGGATCTTTAGGGTATGTTTAGATTATGTCACTATTCCGGACTATACGTTGTGTTTAACTGATTTCGTTTTGCGATTACACTTCCAGAAAAGGTTTGAAAGATCAAAAACGAACAAATACTAAAAATGCACAAAAGTCATAAATAAATACACAAATTGTTAACAACACAAAATTTCATTAATCATCAAATTGTTCAGAAGTTATACAAGATTGAATTACACAGATGTCACAGTCTCCCCTACTTTAGGAAATTTTGTCCTGAAATTTAATTAGAGGAAACTTGTGAGAAAAGATGCGGATACTTCGCCTTCATTTGATCCTCCTGTTCCCAAGTAAACTCTAGGCCAAGTTTGGATTCCCTGGGAACTTTAACAATCGGTATCCATCTGCGTTTGAGCTTCTTTACTTCATGGTCCAAAATTTCCACAGGTTTCTCAACAAAATGCATCGTGTCATCAAAACAAATTTCATCAAGAGGGATGTGGAGGTTTTCACCAGCCAAACACTTTTTCAGATTGGACACATGGAAAGTTGGATGAAAATTACCAAGTTCAGGAGGTAGCTCAAGTTTGTAGGCAACTTTACCAATTCTCTCAATGATCTTAAATGGTCCAACGTATTATGGCGCAAGTTTTCCTTTCTTCCCGAATCTAATCACACCTTTCCATGGGGATACCTTAAGGAGTACGTGATCACCGACTTGGAATTCCAAGGGCTTGTGTCGTTTGTCCGCGTAACTCTTCTGACGGCTTCTAGCTGTCAAAAGGTTTTCGCGAATTTTCTTGACTTTGTCCGTTGTATCATGAATGAGTTCAGGTCCAGTGAATTGAGATTCACCAATCTCATTCCAACAGACAGGTGAACGACATTTTCAACCATAAAGAGCTTCGAAAGGAGCCATATCAATGTTGGAGTGATAACTGTTGTTGTAGGAGAACTCGATTAATGGTAGATGCGAATCCAAACTACCACCATAGTCAATCACACAGGCTCTAAGCATATCCTCTGGTGTTTGGATTGTCCTTTCAGATTGTCCATCCGTTTGAGGATGATAAGTAGTGCTCAGGTTAAGCTTGGATCCCATGGCAGACTGCATGGTTCTCCAAAAATGAGATGTAAATCGAGCATCACGATTAGATATAATATCCAAAGGGACACCATGACGAGATACTATTTCATCCATATAGATCTTAGCAAGTTTGTCAGCAGAGAAGTCCTCACGAATGGCTATAAAATGTGCTGACTTTGTTAGACGATCAATGACTACACAAATGGCATCGTGACCTCTAGAAGTGCGTGATAATTTGGTAATGAGATCCATAGCGATGTTTTTCCCATTTCCAAACCGGAATCTCTGGTTGTTCAAGCAAACCAGAAGGACATTGATGTTCCGCCTTAACTTTGAGACAAGTAAGGCATTTGGAAACGTATAAGGCTATGTCTTTCTTCATACCTGGCCACCAGTACTGAGTACGAAGATCCTTGTAGATTTTGTTTCCACTTGGATGAATTGAATAACGAGACTTATGAGCTTCATCCATTATCAAGGTGCAGAGATTGTCTAGACTTGGAACCCACAAATGGTTCAGATAATAAGATAACCCATTGTCTTTTGTTTCAAGTTGAAGCTCAAGATGATGTGGTAGTTCAATACCCATTTTGTTTGTGCAATACAAGTACGTTGAGCTTCAAGAATACATGTTTGGATATCAGATCGAACTTGCACGCATTGCAACTTGACACGTTCTTTATGACTAAGAGCATCGACTACGACATTCGCCTTACCAGGATGGTAGCGAATTTCCCAGTCATAGTCGTTTAAAAGTTCAACCCAACTTCGTTGTCTCATGTTCAGTTCTTTCTAACTGAAAATGTGCTAGAGACTTTTGTGGTCCGTGAAAACCACACATTTTGTACCATAAAGATAATGTCTCCAAATTTTGAGGGCGAAAACAACAGCACCCAACTCAAGATCATGAGTGGTGTAGTTCTTTTCGTGGATCTTCAACTGTATCGATGCACAGGCTATAACTTTGTCTCTTTGCATGAGAACACAACCAAGGACAATCTTTCAAAAATTCAAAATACTTTCATATTCCTTCAACGATGGACACAATGCCTTGTCAAGTGTATTACAAGTTTTATGAAACTTAGAATAATCCATCATGATTACCCTTGCTGGAAATGGAACCTGAAAATCGACGCAAAACATTTAGAACGCATTTCGAGAAAATTACAATTTTTTTAACCTTTACATCAAGTTCGGGCGAACTTGATGTTGAAGTTGCAAACATGTTTGTCAAGTTCGCCCGAACATGCTTACAAAACATGTTCAACAAATCTTTATAAGTTCGGGCGAACTTACAGTTAACACATTTCAAATTTATTTCCCAAGTTCGGTCGAACTTACTTATGTATTTAGTATTTTCAATTTTTAACATAAGTTTGGTCGAACTTAAAGATTGACAAGAATTTTATTGGATTAGGATGCATGTTCGGCCGGACTTGATGAACAAGTTCAGGCGAACTTGTCATCTTCTCCACCAAAACATACAACATCTTGTAATGTTCAATCTGGTCAAATCCTTTTCAAATTCAAGGTCGTTTTAAGTTGTTTATTACAATACTAAGTCCAATTTGACCATATTTTACCTAGATCTATCAGATTTATCAATTTCAAATCTAAGTTCGTCATTTTAAGTTCAATTCATGGATCAAATGGTAATTTCTCACCTCAGCCATTGAAATAGATGTGCTAATCACGTAAAGCAATACAAATTTTGTCAGCACAACGACTTATTCTTGACAAATTTGAACAATCTCTCTAAAATTCTAAGTTTGCTTAGAGGTTTTCAAGAACATATACTGAAGTTCGGAACTTGCTTGCAATATATAACATTGCAAGTTCGGGCGAACTTGTAAGCCAAGTTATAAACACCCTCTGTAAGTTCGAGCGAACTTACTCAAAACACATCAAATCCTAACAAGTTCGGTCGAACTTGTTTCAATCATAAAACTTTGAACCTTTAAGCAAGTTCGACCGAACTTGCCTAAATCAAGATTTAAACTTTCAAGATTTTGCAATTTTAGACCCTGAACTTTTCACATTTTACCTGTTCTGAAAATCCACTCAGTTGACCAAGTCCAAGTTAATGAACTTGTTAACCGATATATCTACCGAGTCCAAGTTAATAACCCCGGTTTCACCCGATACGAAAAAATTGTTGAATTTTTCAAAAATCAAAAATTAATGAACTTTTCATTGTTTTGGCTTATCGGTTTTTACAGATTAGCTCCCAACTCGTTGTCAATTGGATTCCCACCAGTTTGGCACCTTACCAGACTTTGAAGACCCGCTCTCCAACATTGGTTTGCTAAAAACAATGTAGAAACAAAATCTTTTTTTATTTTTGTAAGTTTATGCTAAAACACACTGAAAATCTTTTTGGTTTTAATCTATAAAGCAGATAAACTATGTACAGAAAAAAGTAAACTATGTACAAACATATTTACAGACATATTTTTGTGAATTCGTGTCTAAGGATCATATCAGTTGTATGAGACATATCACCAGTACCGTTGACCTTTAGATGGCTTTAAGTTTTAAACTCGTTTACCTAGATTGTCGATATGTTTGTCCACTTAGACTTTATCATGTTTCTCAATTGTTCCAAGATATGTTAAGGTATGATTTATGAAACTTGACTTATCTATGGTTCCCACTTCTTAAATATACTCCCGTATCAAGATTCCCTAGATTTCATCTTACAGGTGAGTATAGCGTAATTGATATCTGTATCTGGTTTGTGCGAGACCTTGAGAGCTCTGGTTAGTACCATCGTATCGACAGAGAGATGAAGGCTCGACTTATAAGATAGTGTTCCAAAATGGAATCTTTTTGAACTGCAATTGTAGTATCTTTCGATATTTTCAATTGACTGCAGGTTTAGGAGATTTTCGCAAAAGCATTATAGAAGTTCTAGGCCATTGCTTACGCAAAATCATAAGAACTTGTATAATACCCCAGATATCAATCATCTATAAAGACCTCGTATCTCAGAATCAGGCAATCACTCAAACGAAATTTTGGAGTACTAAGTCCATCTATCCAAGATACGTTAATCCACAAGATTAAGCAGTTGTAAAATTTAGTTTATATCTCAGAAACAATTTACTGAACGTGTTAAGCCTATCGACACATCCACAGTAAGACTTGTTTATCACTTTTTAAAATACATTTCTTGAGCATACTGTGATAGTCCACTGATGTACTATCATTTCCTTTTTGTGACACCGAATTCTTTTTGTCTTTTTCAATGTTTTTTTGTACATTTTTTAAAATTTTCAAATGTTTTTGTATTTTCTCAAATATTTCTCCCCTAAAATCAAAAAAATATTTTTGTAATTTAGATTTTAAAGAAATACTATTCTATAAGAAAAATGACAAACCAATGTGGATCACGTGAACTCGTCGTCCGATCCGTATTCAACCTCATCTTCCGCACCTATAAGCAAATTTTTAATATCGTTAAGTCTCATTAGATATTTAAATCTTGTTAAAGGAAATGCTTTGGTATAACAATCAGCCTTTTGTTCATCGGTGTGGATTTTTTCTATTCGCACCAACTTCTTTTCGTAGCAGTCACGAATGAAGTGATAACGAATTTCAATTTGTTTAGTACGTGAGTGATGAACTGGATTTTTGGTTATATCGATAGCTGCCTTGTTATCTACGAATAAAGGCTTATCAAGAAACTACAGACCACAAACCCTCATCTGTTGTTGAATCCAGAGGATTTGAGAACAACAGCTGGAAGCAGAAATGTATTCTGCCTCACAGGTAGAAAGAGAAATTGTGGTCTGTTTCTTGCATTGCCATGTTACCAAGAGAGTTCCGAAGAACTGGCAACCAGCTGTTGTAGATTTAGAGTTCAGCTTGTCCACTCCAAAGTCTGAGTGCTTGGACATCCCTTTAACTGGCAACCAGGCGTATCAAAATTGTCATTCTTTGGATACCACAAGCTGGTACTTGGACATCCCTTTAAGTATCGGAAAATTCGCTTGACTATCTGCATGTGTGACACTCGAGGACAAAACTGATATCTCACACATAGGCAGGTAGGATACATGATGTCTGGGCGAGATGCCATCAGATACATCATAGATCCTATCATCGAGCGATAGATTGTGTCATCAACTTTGGTTCCAGTCTCGTCAATGCAAATCCCATGGTACAGTGCCAGCGGAGTCGAAAACGGCTTCGAGCTATCCATTTCAAATTTGTTGAGAATGTCGTGAACATACTTTGTCTGATGAATAAATATGCCGTCTGGTATGTGATCGACCTGTAATCCGAGGAAGAATTTCATTTCACCCATGGACGACATCTCGAATTTCTTCTTCGTGACCTTTTCGAACTCTTTGCAAAGACTATCATCCGTTGAACCAACGATGATATCATCCACATAGATTTGTACAATGATTAGATGATTTCCGACTTCTCTGGTAAACAAAGTACTATCCACTGTGCCTCTTGTAAATCCGTTTCCAACGAGATGTTGTGATAACATCTCATACCAAGCTCTCGGGGCTTGGTGTAATCCGTATAAGGCTTTTTCTAGGAGATAAGCTTTGTTCTTGTTCAGCGGATCGACGAACCCCGGTGGTTGGCCGACGTACCCTTGTTCACATAGTTTACCGTAGAGAAATGCGGATTTCATGTCTAACTGGTACACCTTAAACCTTTCCAAGCTGCGAACGCGAGGAAAATGCGGATTGACTCTAATCGTGCAACCGGTGCATATACTTCCATGTAATCAATACCCTCTTGCTGGTGGAAACCTTAGACAACCAACCGAGCTTTGTTTCTGACTATTACACCCCGATCATCTCTTTTGCACTTGAAGACCCACTTCGTGTCTATAGCTTTCTGCTTCGGTGGTAAGTCTACAAGCCTCTAGATACCCAATTTCTCGAACTGTAACAGTTCCTCTTGCATTGCTATCACCCAGTTCTCGTCACCCAGTGCTTCATTAACCGTTTTTGGCTCTATTTGAGAAATGAAACATGAGTAGTAGCAGTAGTCTTGAGTAGGAGCAACTCGGTGTAGAAACAACTTAGTGCTTTATTGATTTGGCTTCTTGTACGCACACCAGTTTGTAGTTCAGCAATGATATTCGTTGAAGGATGATAAGAATATGATCATGGCATTTCTTTACTAGGAACATCAATGAGCTTTGCTAATTCGAGATATTTAATTCAACACTAGGAGCACTTGATGAAGCTTTGTTCTGATTGCTCGGGCTAGCAGATTAATTCAACATGTTAGATATCTGCTCAACTTCTTCATCCGCTGAGGATTCACCATCAGCATCAAATGTTGGCGCTTCATCAGAGTTGGAATTCTGATTCTGAGGCATACTTGGCACTGTTGTTGTATTTTATGGTTCAGAAGATTCATTCGATGGAGTTATGCAGGTGTTACTTCTACTTCAGAAACGTTTTCAACTTGAACACCGTTATTACTCGGACCTGCTTCGGAAGAAGAAGTAACCAACGTGGGTTGATTAACCACAATTGGTCTAATAATTTGTTCTTGATTCGCTGACTGTTTAAGATAATATAACCCTGCAATTTCTTCTTGAGGCGGTTCTTCCGGCAAGTCGAATGACTTCCAAAGATCTTGATAATTGAACAACCATGTGTCGCCTCTTCTTTGAATAGGATCCGTATAGTTAAAGCAATCCACATGTTGTGCTTCAGTTACCTTTCTCAATGCGGGAACATATACACGTCTTAGCGGCCTCGCATATCCGACAAAGAAACCTTCATGCGATTTGGCCCCAAATTTACCATCTTGATCGATTACAGTACCTGGCGCACCAAAGGGCTCTAGAAATTTCAAATTTGGTTTCCTTCGGTTGATCATTTCAAAACATGTCTTTTTCAATGGTTTGACAGTTAAGAACCTGTTTAGTGTGTAGCAAGCCGGTGCAACCGCTTCACTCTAGAAGCTAACAGGAAGTTTCGAATCCGCAAGCATGGTTCTTGTTGTTTCTATCAAGGTTCTATTCTTCCTCTCAGCTACGCCGTTTTGTTGTGGAGTATATGGTGCACTGAATTCGTACACAATCCCTTCTGCGTTGCAAAATTCTTTCATCTTATTATTCTTGAACTTTGTGTCGTTGTCATTGCGAATGCGTCTGACAGGCAGATGATAAAGATTTTCGAGCTTCTTGAAAAGAATCACTAAATTGTCGAACGTCTCATCCTTTGATTCTTGAAAGAAAACCCACGAATATCTAGAATAGTCATCTGTGACGACCAAGTAGTATAAGTCTCCGGAAATACTTCGTACGTTCACTGGACCGAATAAATCCATGTGAAGACGTTCGAGCGGCAACTTAATTGAATTCAGAATTTTCTTCAGATGTGACTTTTTGATCTGCTTCCCCTTTTGCATTCAAGACAGTGATTTGTCATATGGAAGCTCCTTAAGTTCACACCTTCTACCAGATCATTATGAACCAAGAAATTCATTGTTCACAAATGAATGTGCCCCATCTTTCGATGCCAAAGAATAGAATCTTTCTCAGTAGCCTTTGTTACAAAACATCACGCTGATTTTGATGATGTGGTAGCGACGCCCATATCTAAGACATATAAATTGTTCTCACCAGGGGCTCGCATCAAAATCCAATCATCAGGTATTTTGAAACCCGGCTTCAGAATAATACATTCTTTGTCATCGAAATGCACCGTGAACTGTTTGTCACAAATCTGCGATATGCTCAGAAGATTGTTTTCCAGCTCTGCAATGTAGTTCACGCGATCAAATGATACAACGCCATTGGAAAGTTTTCCTTCGGCGACGATCCTTCCACTCTGATTACAAGCAAATCCAACATATCCGCCGTTAATAGCTTTTATGTCGAACAAAAGAGCTTTCATTCCAGTCATATGCCTGGACGCTCCACTATCCAGAATCCACTTTGAAAGAACGGATCTCTGGAGCCCCTGCACATGTTAAAATCTAGTTAAACAGCGCAACCCAAGCCTTCTTGGTCATGGGTTTGGGATAAAAAGCTTCGTAATCATCCTCATAATCTCCATCTGAGCCTCCACTGTCATTTACATTTTCAAAATTCACTTTCTTTTTACCTTTTGATGATCTGTTACCAATTGTAGATTTGACAGTTTCGGTTTTGGTCTCAGATTTTGATTCTTTTTTCTTATCAGTCTTAACAAGCTCAGACTTGTTAACCTCAGATGTTGTTGATTTTTTCTTAGCAATCCAGGCTTGTGATTTTATATTTGCCTTTTTTATGTAAAACTGTGATTCGTTTGCCCTGGAAGTTTCACCTATTTGAAAGTTGAGTTTTCAAATTTCTTTTCAGTTTTAGGTTTGACTTCAGGTTTTGATTCATTTCTTTTCAAAATCGTGACAGGTTTTACAAACTCTGGTTGCTTTGGTTTCACAACATCTAAACTTTCTTTTCTTTGAAGATAGGCCGGCTTAGATTTCGGACACTTGCGTGCAATATGACCCACTTCATTACACTTGAAGCAAGGTTGATTATCATGTGAGAGTCCACTAGTGGATTTTACACCACTTGTGGCTTTGGCCTTATCTCGAAGTTCTTTTTGTTTCTTAAATTCATCGTTCGATTGTTTTCCGATCAAACTCTCTTCTTGAACCGTGTTCGTCCCATAAACGAATTTCATGTTTTTATCTTTGTACTCGTGAAATGGTGACTTTTCATAACCGGTTCGTCTTCCACTTATAATCCCAACCCAGCTCTCCGGTTTTCCGGATGATCACCACCATTTCTTCAAAAGTTATTGTAATTTCTTTTGGGTTTAGAATAGAATTTCTTTTCATTCTTTTCTAGGTCCTCTGATGTAACTTCAACCAATTTGAATAGTTTATCCAGTTGATCTTCTTTGACATTCCGAATAGGAAAACTGTCATCAAAGTATAGTCTATCAGATTCCTTAACCTTGTACATGACAACGTTAGGATCATCACATAGGCCATCTTCCGATGATGTATCGTCGTCTTCGGATTTTATATCAGAACTGTTCATACTCGAGGTGGCGCTCTCAAAGCTGCCATCATCAGAATCATTCAGAACATTTTCAACCACATTTTTAACCACCGCATTATTGTCATCATCTATTGTAGTATAGATTACATCAATGTTCTCCGGCACTCATTTTTCTTTTTAGATAATAACTCAATGTTGAGTGCCTTATCCATCCCATCAACAATTTTGCAACAATATTTCTCGCATAGGGGTGGTGGAACGTTGTTTTATTCTCTACCATTTTTCTTTTTAGACTTTTTATCATTTTCTTCCGACGAAATCTTAGGAAGAATATGATCAACGACATAAGCGTTAGTTGTGTAACTTCTTAAAAGTGGTTGAACATGTTCTTTTTCAATTTTCATGTCCTGGAGTTGTTGTTTGGTTTTAGCAATAGTATTAATATAAACATTTATTGCTTTTTGTTGATCCATTACTGTTCCTTTTAACATCGTTACAGTGTCGTGTTGTTCGACATTGTTTCTATCGTGCCTACCATAATCATCTTTCATTTTGTGATACGCTTCTTTCATTGTGCGATAGTCGTATTTAAAATATTCATTATGCACATTGAGTTCAGCGATTATTTGTGATTTTTCGGCACATTTTGCACATGGCTCGGTGCATTTTGTGAAAGGATTTTCAACCTCCACAATTTGCACTTTGACAACTTCCTTTACCTCTGGACCTATCTTGGTAAGATTTGCCATCATAGCTTTATTGGCAATGTCCTTGAGGTTTTCAACATTCACTTCTTGAGCAACATCAATGACTTCTTCACCAATCAATTTCTCCTTGACCACTTGCTCTTGAGAACTTCCGTCAAAGTTACCTACAAAACTAGAAGTTGAGTTAGGAGATAAATGCCTTGTGTCTTCACGTGAAGATAAGTCTCCTCTTCTTGTTGTTGTTGCAGATATTGTTCCAGTAGAATATTCTCCAGGGCTACGTCTTCAGCAAATATATCTTCAACAAGTTCAGCCATCAATGCAACTCCGGTCTTTTTTCCAATATAAGAATTCCAATCAAAACCATCATCTTCGTTGGTAGCAACCATTGCCTTCTCGGTATTGTTGGATGGTTTTTCTTGAATATCAACTTGAGTCTTCTTCGGAAATGGTTTATACTATAGCGATTTCTTGTAGTAATAGTTGCCACCTCCAAATGGACTCTGATTACCCGTTGCTTCAGGATTTTTGCATTCTCTCTTGAAATGCCTATTCTGTCGGCATCTAAAACAAGTGACCTTTGATTTGTCGAACCCTAGCTTGTTGCTTGAATTTCCGATATCTCGGCATGTGAGTGTAAAAAACTTTGTCACCCTTCGAATGATAGAAGCTAAAGACCATTTTATATCCATCAGCTCAAGTTCTTCGTCGCACCTGATCGTAGTCTTCGGCGGTCATTTCAGGATTACCCATTTTCCCTGCCACTAGACTTTCATACGATTCTACAACTGTGGCGAGAAGTGCCATGTGTTGCTTAGTAACTTGCTCAGAAACAACATTGTTTAAATTGATAGGAATGTTATACTTGTACACATTTGGATCAGAATTCGTTTGTTGATTCGATTTGTTTGACTTTGATATGAAAAATTTGAACCAGTGCTTGAAAACGAAGAGCTCTGTGGACTTTGATCATATTGTGGATATGATTGATTTTGATTTTGTGGCAAATGATTCGAAGAATTCATATTTGCACTGAATGTTGTTTGAATCTTTGGGCTTGAAATGTTGTCTTGAATTCCGTTCTTGTAATATAGACCAACATCTTGGACAATGTTAGCATTCTTCGACTTTGCGATCTTTGGAAGTTCCATCTCATGATCTTCTAGTTTGTCGATGAATGTGGCTAGCTTAAAGAATTCCCAATTCGGACTTTCTTTCAAAACCATAAGGTAAGTAGTCCACTCTCCGTCCGGTAACGCATCTGCAAGCTTATCGATGTACTCCGGTTCTGTCTTCTCAAGACCGTATCTCCTCATTTGAACCTTCAGATGACAAAAACGTTCAATCATCTGTTTCATCATCTCGCCCTTCAACATGGTAAAAATATCGAATTCTTTCATGATAAGAGCTTTTTTACTCTTGATCATCTCTGCGCTTCCTGGTATTTCTTTTGCAATGATGACCATAGTTCTCTCGCAGTCGTGTATTCGAGCAACAAGATCAGAATATCCTCTTTAATAGATTGTTGAATGAGGCTAATCATCTTCTTCTCAGCAATGTACTCATCTTTTTGTATTCTGGAGTACTTGTACTTCTCCAGAACTTGCTGATTTTCGTCTAACGGAACGACATAATCTCTTTCTATTGCCACCCAGCTTTGGAAATGCATGGCCTGAACCCAATAACTAAACTTCTCCTTCCATCCTTCGTATTCGTCCATACTCATTAACTTCGGAGGTTTAATGGACGTGCCCATCTCGTTGTCTAGGTTAACTTGGTTTATCACATTTGCATTGGACGTACCCACTCCTGACATAAACGCTCTCTGAAGATCATCCATCGTGAATATCGACACACGTACGCTGAAAACACGTTCAAACTTTGAAAAATGTTAGAATTACTACAAGTTCGGTCGAACTTGTAATGGATGAATGAAAAATTTCAGTTTCTATTATACAAGTTCAGTCGTACTTGTGTGTTTGATTTTAAAATTTCCTGATGCAACTTCGAGCGAACTTATACATTGTTTTATAAGAAAAACTTGCAAGTTTGGGCGAACTTGGAATAGATTTCAATGTTACTGGTCAAGTTCGAGCGAACTTGAAGAGAATCAATGAAATTAATACAAGTTCGATCGGACTAAACTAAGAATTTCCACAAAAACTTACAAGTTCGAGCAAACTTGATAGAAAATCACTCAGAAAGTGAGTTTCTAAGTCAAGTTCGAGCGAACTTGACTCATAAGTTCGACCAAAATTGATTTTTCAAAAATGGTTTTTTCAACAATTTTGCATCAATTCGTTTGATTTTAATCTCCAAACTCTCAGGGGTTTATCTATGATTTATTTAACATGACATATTCAAATTTGGACAAAATTTGCCCGTGAATTCTTCATTTTAGTGTAAAAGTTAAGAAAATAAGAAGAATGGAGTAGAATTAGAGATGTTCTTGTCTTGATATCAATCAAATCAGGCTATTCTAGCTCTGATACCACTTGAAGGACCGATCCTGATAGCATAGGAACCTAGATTTGATATCTAATGTCCATAATAGCGGAAATATTATGACACGATTACCAAATAACAAGAATTACTCAATTAAATGTCAATTTTATTGATATACTTCAAGTCTCCAGTTTGACAGAGCTTCGCTACTCAGAGCACCAAAGTTACAAATGACAAGATCAAGCTAGCTATTTATAGGAGTTCAAGTTCGCTGGTGGAGGAATGAGTTCCGCCGAACTTGACAACTTGACATCACAAAACCATGACCAGCGAACTTGACTAACCAATACATAAATACTTGATTTTGCTAGCCTATTCACATCTAATCTATATATACTCGATATAAGACTAAGATAAAGACATTCTGCACCAACAACCCTTCAGCTTTCTTACCATTTTGCTTCTCAGACTTGTCAGACGGTTTCTTGTCACCCTTACGATGGAGCTTACCCTTTTTGATCTGCGATTCAGTCAGAGTTGCAGATAGCTCAATGGCTTGTCTAACAGTAGTGGGGTTGCTGCCGATGACAATATCCTGAACAGGGTCAGGAAGACCATCTATGTATTTCTCAATCGCCTTATCCAAAGGCGTCACGATCTCAGGACACAACAAACTCAACTACTCATATCTGTCAGTATACACACGGTGTTCACGACTATCTTGCTTCAGGTCATGGAACTCATTCTCAAGAGCCCTCTTTTCATGACGAGGGCAGAACTCTTTCATCATAAGAGCTCTGAGTTCCTCCCAAGTTTGACCCATAGCAACATCAACACCCCTATCTCTCATCACTCCGTTCCACCACGTGAGCGCTCTCTTTTCAAACACACTAGAAGCAAACTCAACTTTCCACTCATTTGGACATTGAACATGACGAAATGTATTCTCAAGACTCTCAAACCACTGCAGGAGCCCAGTTGCTCCCTCAGAACCACTAAACTTAAGCGGTTTAGCTGAATAAAACTGTTTAAAGTTGCACACAGCAGGTGCATTGTTGTTATTGTTAGCTTGGTTTATCTGAGTTATGAGATTCGGAAGCACAGCAGCAAACTGCTGAGCGATTAGAGCCGCCATGTCGGCGTCCGTATTTACGATTCGTCGAGGAGGCATTCTATAAGAGAGAAAAACATGAGAGAAAACGAGTGAGATGAATGTTGAATAATCAAAATGAGATGAATAAATATCGACAAATGTAAGGATGGTCGTCATTCGTTTGTTTACTCAAAACAAACAAACGGCTCACAGTGCTAATCAAAGTAAATGGGTCTTTATAATGTATCGCAAAGACATGCTTTAGCCTATAAGTGGACACTCACCCCAAGAGTTCCTAGGTAAGAGTGACTGGTCCGATTAAGTGGATTTGTACGAACACTCTAGCCTTAGAAAAAAAACTCAGGGCACAGGCACCCACCCTTCCAGATTGCACATGTTCACATTAATAAGACCCAAACTTTGACGAGATTTTGAAAACATCAAAGGCATAAGGCCAAAAACAAATCATCCAAGAATAGACAATTGGTTTCAAAATCATTTTAAAATTTTGCGTTTTTGTTTTGGCATACACCTAAAGATAGGTGATGTTATTGTTTTAATATCTAAACACAAGATAACTTGTGTTATGGTCCTAGGAAGGTTATAGTCTAGGTCAAAGCATTACTAATAACGTAATTGCCTTTAACCATTGGCTCTTATACCAATCTTTCTGTCACACCCCGACCGCATAAAACAACAAACTACGGCGGAATCGTCAGGGGTTGTCGTAACAGAACTATTCTTTCAACAACCATGGCATAATAAGTTAAGTTTTATTGAATCAAAATTTGTTTACATTGTCTAGAAATTAAACGGAAAATACATCAAAAGTTAAACTATTCTTCTTGATTTTTATAGTAACTAAGGCCCAAGTCCGCCATAAGTGTAGCAAGCTCGACAATCAAACATTCGCTCCTGAAACATATGTGAAAATAAAGTACATCGGCATAAAAATGCATGTGAGTAACATAGGTTTTGCGTTTAAGATTCATGGCCTAGAATGTTTAAAGGAATACTTAGTTAAAAAGTGGCCATGAATACTTACAAAATGTTTTCTTTTATGAAATCATAAGATAAATCAAATGATATAAAAGAAATAACGCATGGTTAAATCATTAACCAAAATATAAGTCATGTCTCGTGTAAAAATGTCATGTCATAGATAATAATGTCTTGTCTTGTACTTTGTATGAAATGATTAAGATAACAACACGATATGCAATATGATAAAAACACTTATATATAGGAAGTACCAACGGCTTATCCACCATGCTTTTATCATATTACACCTGTCCCGTTATTTAAATCACTTACTATAAACCAACCATCAAAAAGTCTTGTTTAAACCAAAGAAATGTCTTGTAATTAGAATGTCATGTAAACCAATGTCTAGTAAACAAATGTCATGTATGAATAAAGTCTTGTGTAACCAAAATGTCAAATGTGAATCAATGTCTTGTATAGTCCAAATGTCTTGTATAAAAGAATGTCTTTGAATAATCAAACGTTTTGTTATATAATTCATGCTTTAACTGTTTAAAAAATATATTAAGTTTGTTGGCAAACACACTCAAACCGTGTTGACAGTCAAATAGACCCTTATAAAGATAATAGTCTATCCATTTCATCGGATTATGTCATTCCCTAAAGTCGCTTCCAAACAAACCCGGGAAGTGGGAACGAGATTGTCAATCCTATGGTACCGTTACATACTACCGGTCGGCGTGATCAATGTTAATAAATGTATTAAGTCAATCTCCAACGTACCAATATGTCATGAACATTGTAAGCAAAAATGTCTTTGAAAACCATGTACTAGTATGCTCAGTCAACATACATAGCAAGAAATGTCTTTGAAAAAACATGTACTGGTATGCTCGGTCAACATACATAGCAAGAAATGTCTTTGAAAAACCATGTACTAGTATGCTCAGTCAACATACATAGCAAGAAATGTCTTTGAAATCAATGTGCTAGCATGCTCAGTCAACATACATAGCAAAATGTAATGTAAACCAATGTGTTCATATGCTAAGTCAACATATGCCGCAAAAAGTGTCCTTGAAATCAATGTGCTAGCATGCTCAGTCAACATACATAGAAAAATGCAATGGAAATCATGTACTATATGTACTATGTAATCAAAGCATGTAAATAATGTCATGAAATCGCGAAAGTAATTATAGGCACAATATGTTTCATCCGAAAACATTTATAAAACGTAAAAGAGGGGACTATGTACTCACTTGGGATTGCAAGAAAGTCCTTGTTCAAGAAGATAAACCAAAGCTCAAGAGTCCGAGAAATCACGTGCGTCCTAATATCGGATAACTATGTTAATATCGGGACATTAATCGAAGGATCGGATATAATGAGGTCTTGTAAACAAAATGAGTGTTGGGACTCATATGAAAAGGTTTAATAAAGTTAACATTCTGATTTGGAAAGATTCCTAAGAGCTTTTGACCCGTTATGACCCATTAAGGTAGTTTAAGCCACTTTAACGCGTCATTTGCGTAATTACGTGTTCGGATGGTTAGATATATCTTCTGATAAGTCTAAATTACCAAAACATGTTTAATAATGTTATTTGATCAGATTACATGTCAAAATTTATGTTACATATGCTTATAGTTGATTTATTTGCAAAAAGGGCATTTTGCTCATTATTGAAAATTGTAACAAATAACTATCATAACACTAATCAAATGATATGACCATAAGGTATAACCTCAGAGGGTTATTCCCAATTCAACCATGGTCACAAATATGTATTAGGTTGGGTTCAAAGATCAACCAAATGGGTCGGATTCGAAAGTCAAAGCGGTGATCAAGACCGTTCGACAAACGATCCTAAACACGCACTAAACTAAAAGTGACAAATTAGGCATGTTTTGACATGTCTAATTAAGTTTATAAAAGTGTTTTGGCATCAAAAAAACCTATTTTAATACCCGGAATGGTTTCTTTGTAAATTGCGCATAAATCGCATTATTGACCGAAACTTTGACTTGTCAAAATGACTAGTAAATGTGGAAATCAGTAGGCATGATGACTAAGGACTATAACCATCATGATTATGACCACATTAACAGGTTCAATTGGATTTTGTTTTGACCAATTTATGATCAAAACTGAAAGTCAAACAGAAAGTCAAACAGTTTGATTTTTAGTTTAAATATGCTAAAAGAATTGAACAAAACTTGATTGACATACTTACAAACACTAAGGATAGCCAAGGAATCACAAAGGAAGTTCCAAAGATGGTTGCAACTTTAGAAAATAGCAGATGAGAGCATGAATGAAAGTTGCAAAAGTTCAAAATGAAGAAGACCATGGTATTTATAGATAATTGGAAGTTATATGATCAAGAAAAGTGTCCATGAATCATCACTAAAGTGGGTTAGTGTCCTAACACTTGTTAGAAGGAGAGAAAAGGGTGGCAAGTTTGTTTGGTGAGTCAATCAAGGAGTTAACCAGCTGCTGCCACATTTTTGATGTGCTTTGCACCGCTTACGAATCGTATGGGGTTTTGCCTTACGGTCCGTAAGGCCCTTGCAAGGGCTGAAGTTTAAAAAAGGCAGAAATGGCCCCTGAACTTGTTTTTGATGCGTTTTGGCACTTTTAACACCCGTTAATCTGATTTTCAAGCTTCATAAGGATGAAATAACATAGGGAACTTGAAATGTGTCCAAAAATGTTCCGGGTGTCAGTTCGTTTGGTTGTACGGTTGCGGTTTGTAGTAATTACGACGAAAATCATAACGAATGCGTGTATGACCATAAAAGCGTAACGAATTGTATTTTTGCATTCCAATCATTAAAGTACAAGATTTTAATGATTACAAAAAAATTTGTATGTCTATACATGTTCCGGATTAAGAAATACGCCAAACGGTATAGTTTCACGGAATTTGCAAAATAGCCCCTGAAGTTGCAAAAGCGTGTTTTTGCCATACCGAAGCCTTCAAAACTAAATTCTAAGGTATGTAAAGGTTATTTAAGGTATGTTAAGCTTGTGACCTTGTTCCAAAGTGTGCGTTGCTACGAGAATCGGTAGACTTCCACAGTTTGTCGTAAATAGTCCCTATGATTGAATAAGCTTGTTTTTGACATACCAAACCCTCCAAAACTTATTTCTAAGTTATGTAAAGGATATTTAGTGTATGTTTAGCTTATGTCACTATTCCGGACTATACGTTGCGTGTCACACCGCGACTCGCAGCGGAAGACAATTGCAGGGTGTGGCAGACACATGGTAATTCCCCATAATTTTAAAACATGATATCACATAAAAAGGGAACCTCGGTTACAACATACTAATAGTATCATATTACAAACCATAGTTCAAGTACGGTACTATGAGCTACCACAGCTCTTATTATGCTACAGTTTACTACCCAAGCCATCCACACGAACATTCCTTACTCTTGCTTCGCTTTACCTGAAATGCATGTTAGTTAAAAAGGGTCAGCTAAACGCTGCGTGAGTTCCACTGGTTTAGTTGTTGTGGAACCAAATGTATTAACAAGTTCAACTGCACTGGTCACAGTCATAGATGGAATGACACGAAGAGCACAAGTGAAACCTGGACTATTTTAACGGTGTCGTGTCACGTTCGACACCTCAGCACACCAGGCTGTGTCACGTTTGACACCTCAGCCCATTTACTGCATCACGTGTAGTTGAATGTCCCCAAAGTAGTTATGCCTAACAACATAACCAAGGTTAGCACTCGTCCATACCTTGTTGCCGACATCCGGTCGGGTGCGACCTGGGTTTGTCAGACCAATAGTACTTTCCACTGCCCCATAAGGCTTACGTTAATCACTTGTAGTGGGGAGGTTGTTCGTGTGTTAGATAATTCACATCATCACAAGTTGGTGCAATTATCACAGTTTGTAACATGCAAATCACCCCAGTAAACAGTAAAACAGTTTAAAAGTGGGGGAAGTGAAAAATCGGAGTACCAGTAGTAATCTCAACAAAAGGGTGATCAGGCAACTGGATCAACTTTAATAGCAAGCATGCAAGTATGAACTCAAATCATTATCTAGGTTGGTAATTGTTATAACTTGGATTCGATTAATAGTTTTCACCCCGGATTGAGTCTACAAGTCACTGGCATGGTGATAAAGGTCAGGGTTGTATTAGTTTTGAGTTTGGCTCCCGGGCATCGTTTCGTGTGCCAGCAAGTAAGTAGTTTAACGTGTTCGGATAATGGTACGCGAAAACCAATAGTGCCAACACGTGGTTATTTAAGAATGATTAACTTTTCATCAAGGGAGTTTGAGTGTTTGGGGAGTTTAGGTTGCCTAAATTTGAGTTTCCATTTTCACCGTCGAGAATTCTCCCAAACTATCTTAGACACTCCCATAGTGTCCAATTTGCCCCGGGAATATCCCGGACTACTCCCGATGTTTCAGTTTTAGTATTTGTCGGGTTGGTCAGCTCCCAGTTCCGGCAGGTTCGTTATACGATAACCTGCCGAAATTGATTTAAAATAACCCATTTTTAATTCCCTAAATTCCCATTTAATCTATAATTTGAATAAAAATCTGTAATTTTTATACAAGTCAGTAAAAATCTGTATATTATGGGAAATATAATTTGGGAATTTATTTTGGCCTTTTTCTTATTTAAATAAATTATTAATAAAACAATATTTAATCAAATAATTATCATTAGTGGTCCAAAAACTCCCAGAAATTTTTAGAACATCCTCTACGTGTCCAGGAACCTCTTACAAAAATTTGAGATTTTTCCGATATCGTTTCGGTGCGTTTCCGGCTACCGAAATCTAGCAAAAACGCGGATTTTTTTCCCAAATTAAAACTCAGCCAATGGACTCCAAATTTTTCCAAAACGTTCTCCATATGTTCCTTAGTTCCTCTGTACAATTTGGTGATTTATTGAATTCGTTTGATTATTTTTCCGAAATTGTTTCGGAAAAACTGTCAAAAATTCATCAAAAATCATAGAAAATTTCAAATATTTTAAAATTTTACGTGGACCTTCCTGACAATACCCTACATCACCACACCATTTTTCAGCTAAATCCAAGTATCACGGACCAAGTTATACTAAAAACAATATGCCTACTCTAGATTCGGTTTTCGGGCGATATACCTAGCGCAAGCTTCGTTTTCGAAAGTTTTTCTAGAGTCCCGAAGGGTGTAGGAGCTATATTCAGTACCTACACATCAAGTACAATCCAAATATTCTAGAACTTAGATCAATGGTTTTTCGCTTAATCGAATAGTTATACGATTTTTGTCGAATAGGTGTTGATTAGGGTATCAACCCCCAAAGATTTGTAACCATGACTGCCATATAACACCAGGGAATTCCCAAAGTATTCTTATTCAGCCCATAAACTTGTTTAAACTTCCAAAAATCATGGATTAAAAAGGGTTTTCATGACCTAAACCAAGTTTTCTCAAGAAATTATGATTAAAACCTTATGAACAAGAGTTATACCTTTGATTTGGTGATGTTTAAGGTTGAAATCAGCTGAAGCAAGGTGAAGATGGCATAATTTTGGTGAGATTTTTGAGTAATTTAAAAGGAAAATGAAAAAGAAAAGAAAAGCATTAAATATGGGGGGTGGCGGTTTGGGGTGGGCCCCATGTGGCCACCTCGTGCTTGGTATTACGTGCTAAAAGATGAGGTTTATCCTCCGTGTTGAGTTTAGGTTCGTTTTCGGGTCCCAGACGTGTTCTCGATTTGCGAAACGGGCTCCGTTTTACGCGTTCTTAGTGTCAAAAGACTCGGTTTTAAAAATCGTACATAACCATCTCGAAATCCGAACCCAGTTACGTTTAATCATAAAAGTCTCGTATTAGGGTAGTTTAAGTGTTTTTAAGCTTGATCGATCGTTCCTTGCACATTCGGTTGCCTTATGTTTTGCCCGAAACGAAGGCGTTTCCCTAACCGGGAAGCTGCTTCGTTTTGCGTGACCGGGCTTCGATTAGCTTCAAACCTTATATCACAGTCTATGGCACAAAACTAAGTTATTTCCGGAACTCGGAATCTTAAATGATGCTACCGATAACCTAATAATGAACGTTAAAGGTTTGATACGCTGTTAAACGTCAAGTCTCCGTTTAACACGTTGTTCAAGGCTATGGACATCAACCTCGCATCGTTGGTCCTTAATAGGTACATGTTAATCATGACGTGATCTCGGATTCCTCTGAGACATAATAACGATTGCTTAGCACACAAGTCATACAAGTTTGCAAAGTTTACGCGCAATTGTTGTTTTAATCATGCTTAATGTTTAGGACCAATTGAGGTGTACCTGGTTGCGTCATGGGTATCACAGTCCCCCCTGGTTAAGAAATTTCGTCCCCGAAATTTACCATGTCTAGCTAGGGGAAAAGGTGAGATATTTTTTACGGAATTCATCCTTCCATTCCCAGGTATATTCAGGTCCTTGTTTAGAGTTCCACGGGACTTTAACCAGTGAAATCTTGTTATGCCTTAATTGTTTGACCCTGCCATCAACTATTTCCACTGGCTCGTTGTTGATGCATATGTCTGTTGCCTACGTCATTATGTATCGAGTTTGAGTGAATAGGGCTTAATCTGTTAGAAACTAGGCGTATTTAAGTATCATTGTAGTCAAGTTCGCTCGAGGTTGTGTTGATGAGGTCAAGTTCTGCCGAACTTGACTAAGTCAAGTTCGCTCGGACTTCAGTCATCTCTAGCGAACTTACAAGTCTATAAATAGGTGCCTTGGTGATTTCATTTGTAAAAAAAAAGGAGAGATTTTGGCACAGAGACGGCGAAGCTCTGTCGGATCCGGTTCTCGAATGTATTGAACTTTAGATCAATGAAAACAACATTTAAATGAGTAATTCTTGTTATTTGGTTAACTTGTCATTAGTTTCCGCCTAATAGGACAATAGATAACAAATTTAGGTTTCCGTGCTAATCGTGGACGTTCCTACAAGTGGTATCAGAGCCTAGATACCTAAATTTGCTGGAATCAAGACAAGAATTTCTCTTTTTCATCACCATTCTATCATTTTTCTTAACTTTTTCACATACTTGATGATTTCATGGACAAAATCAGCTAAAAAGTGAATATGTCATGAAATACATCATAGATAAACCCCTGAGAATTTGGACATCAAATTCAAACATTTTGATATCAAAAAGTTGCAAAAACCATGTTTTGGAAACAAGGTTCAGCCGAACTTAACACTAAGTTCGACCGAACTTGATTGAAATTCTTTGAGTTTAAATCAAGTTCGACCGAACTTGATTAGTTTTTCAAGATTTTGAGCTTAAGTCCGCTCGAACTTGTTGATTTTTGCTTGAAGTTCTATAGATATAGTTCTAGTGAAGATTCACTTAAGTTCAACCGAACTTAGTTTTCTCTTGAAATTCAAGCTTAAGTCCGCCCGAACTTGCATTTTGTTCTTAAAACTCATTCACAAGTTCGACCGAACTTGTGATTAATCAAAATCTGATTTTTCCTTCATAAGTTCCACCGAACTTGAGGTTGTGTGATAAAATTTGAACTTTGTCATATAAGTTCGACCGAACTTGTGAAAAACCTGAAATCAAAACTTGTTTTTACACAAGTTCGACCGAACTTGTCTGTTTCTAATCAAATTTCGAGTGTTTTTGATCGTATTCTCAGATTAGTCTATGGATTATCAAAATGGAAGATTTCCACAACGTATTCGTCTCTCAAATGGCTTCTTCATCAAACGCTAAAGTTCTTGCGGCGAACCAGATGAATATCGACAACGAAATGGGTACTACGTCGAAACCGCCAAAGCTAATGAGCATGGATGAATTTGAAGTATGGAAAGAAAAGTTTGTGAATTGGATACAAGCGAATCAATTCAACAGTTGGGTTGCAGTTGAGGATGGTAACAAATGGCCAAAGGATGAGCGTGATCAAGATCTTCCGCTGAACAAGTTTTCGAATGACGACAAAGATAACTATGTTGCGGAGAAGATAATGATCAGCTTGATACAACAATCAGTGAAGGAAGATATCTTGATACTATTGCCAGAATATGACACTTCGCAAGAATTATGGAATTCTCTTTGTGAAAAATTCAAAGGAAGTGATGAAATGATCAAAAGCAAAAATACTTTAATCAAAAAGGAATTCGAGATCTTCACTATGATAAAAGGTGAAACAATGAAGCAGATGATCGATAGATACTGTCATCTCATGGTCCAGATGCGGAGACATGATATCAAACGATCTAATGAAGAGCAAATCGAGAAGTTAGCCGATGCACTTCCAGAAGGAGAATGGACAACATATCTGACGATTCTGAAGAATAGTCCATCTTGGAAACATTTCAAGTCGTCATCCTTCATAGACAAACTGGAAGGACATGAAATGGAATTAACGAAAATTGCTAAATCAAAGAATGTTAATATTGTTCAAGATGTCGGTGTCTATTACAAAGGAGGTATTCCTGATACTCCAATTCAAAGCCCGAAAATCAAAACAACATTTAGTGCAAATACAAATTCTTCTCCAAATCAAGGTTCTCCATATGCTGGTTACACAAGTGCTAGTTCAAGATCATCATTCCAAAATCAGACAAGCCAAGCCAGTTCTGATTCAAATGTTTTCTAGTGCAACATAGCAGTTGATTTGAAGAATGTATTTCCTGAAAAGGTGGCCAAACAGCACATAACACTTCTTGCTACTATCCTCGAATCATATGAAAGTCTCGTTGCTGGAAAGATCGGTAATCCAGAGATGACCGCCGAAGATTATGGTCAGGTGGACGAAGAAGAATTGGAGCTAATGGATATTAAATGGAGCCTTGCTTCCATTATCAGAAGAGTTTCAAAATTTGTGGCACTCACTGGAAGGGATATTGGTAATTCAAGCAACAAGCTTGCGTTTGACAAGTCTAAAGTCACATGCTTCAGGTGTCGACAGAAAGGACCCTTCAAACGTGAATGCAACAATCAAGAAGCAAGTGGAAACCAAAATCCTTTTGGCAGCAACAATGACTACTACAAGAAAGCTCTTCAAGATAAGTCATATCCAAAAAGAACACAAGTCGAAGTTGAAGATAAATCTGCAAAGAAATCCGAACAAGCTCTTGTTGCTAATCATGAAGAAGATGGTTTTGACTGGAACAGATACTTTGGAAAGAAAACTGGTGTTGCTATGATAGCAGAGTTAGTGGATGAAATATGTCGATGCTGCTTTGGAGAATGCCATTCTGGAAGGTTATAGACAGAGAGCTGAGGAAGAAGAATTAGCTTACCTTGAGATGCAGAAACAAGAAGCTTTCAAATCAGAGGCTGAAAAGATAAACGCTAAGGCAAGTATGTCTAAAAACGAGGTTGTGAAAGTTGTGGAGGTTGAAAAACCTTGCACAAAGTGCACAAGTCCTTGTGAATCATGTCTTGATAAAGTCTCAGTCATCAGAGAATTGACTGTACACAACGAAAACTTTCGTTATGATTACAGAACCATAAAAGAAGCTTATGACAAAATATCAAGCAAATATAAATATGTTGAACATGCTAATAGTGAACTTAACGCTAATGTAAAAATGCTAAATGCTACTGTAATTGAGAAACAAAAGACAATTAACATGTACATTAATACAATTGCTGAAACAAAGTGTGAGTTTCATAGCATGAAAATAGAAACGGAACAGGTAAGACAGCTTCTAAAGAGCTACACCACAAATGCGTATGTCATTGATCACATTTTACCTATGATTAAATCGGAGGAAAATGGTGAGAAATCAAAGCGTAAAGAGTACGGATGTGTTCCTCCACCATTTCTTGCAAGTTATTCATGCAAGAAAGATGATGAAGTTGAAAAGGCATTTAATCTACTTATTTTGTCTGATAAGAAAAATAAATTGCCTGAGAACATTGACACTATGTATCGAGTTGGTGCATATGTCTGTTGCCTACGTTATTATGTATCGAGTCTGAGTGAATAGGGCTTAATCTATTAGAAACTAGGCGTATTTAAGTAAGATTGTAGTCAAGTTCGCTCGAGGTTGTGTTGGTGAGGTCAAGTTCAGCCGAGCCCGAACTTCAGTCATCTCTAGCGAACTTACAAGTATATAAATAGGTGCCTTGGTAATTTCATTTGAAAAAAAAAAAACAAGGAGAGATTTTGGCATTGAGACGGTGAAGCTCTGTCGGATCCGGTTCTCGAATGTATTGTACTTTAGATCAATGAAAACAACATTTAAATGAGTAATTCTTGTTATTTGGTTAACTTGTCATTAGTTTCCACCTAATCGGATAATAGATAACTAATTTAGGTTCCCGTGCTAATCGTGGACGTTCCTACACTCTTTTACAAAGTGGAGTTTATCATCAACGTGTATGTCTTCCAATGGTATCTGAGTGGCCTCGTCCGAAAGGCACTTCTTTAAGTTCGAAATGTGGAAGACATTATGAATGGCACTAGGCTCGGTTGGTAGCTTCAACCGATATTCTATGGGACCTACTTTTTCTAGGATCTCGTAGGGTCCAATGTATCGTGGGGTTATCTTTCCGGTCTTTCCAAATCTGATAACGCCTTTCCATGGCGATACTTTTAACAATACTCGTTCACCTACTTTGAACGATAGCGGTTTCCTAGGTACATCATCCCAATTCTTTTGCCGACTCTAAGCGGCTTTCAGACAATTCCGAATCTGATGGACTTTATCGGTTGTTTCCTGAACTAGTTCAGGTCTTGTCAGTTGAGTGTCGCCCACTTCGGCCCAACAAAGTGGTGATTGGCACTTTCGACCATAGAGTTCCTCGTATGGGGTTGCCTGAATGCTACTATGGTAACTATTGTTATACGGAAATTCCACTAGTGGGAGATGCTTGTCCCGGCTTCCTCCGAAGTCCAGGACACAAGCACGAAGCAAGTCCTCTAGTGTCTGAATCGTGCGTTCAGATTGGCCATCGGTTTGGGGATGGTAAGTAGTGCTCAAATCAATTCACGTCCCCAAAGCTTCTTGTAACTTTTGCCAGTACCGCGAAGTAAAATGGTTGTTTTGGTCGGAAATAATAGCAATCAGGACACCATGTCTAGCTATTATCTCATTACTATAGATTTCGGCCAACTGGTCGGTCTTATAGGTAATACGGATCAAAATAAAATGCGCGGATTTGGTCAATCGATCTACGATTACCCAAATCGCATCATGACCACGAGGCATTTTCGGAAGATGGGTCACGAAATCCATCGTGATTTGTTCCCATTTCCACTGAGGTATCTCAGGTTGTTGTAACATTCCCGATGGTTTCTGATACTTGGCCTTGACTCGCGCACAAGTCAAGCATTGGCTCACGTACTCGGCCACGTCCTTTTTCATCCCAGGCTACCAGTAAAATTCTTTAAGGTCGTGGTACATCTTGTTTGTACCGGGGTGAATTGAATATTTTGACTTATGAGCCTCATCCATTATTAACTGTCTCAACTCCGAATTTGCTGGAATCCACACTCGATTCTTAAAATACAACACCTCATTCGTTTTCCTCACAAAACCTTTCTCATTCCCGTGCAATCCTTCACCGGGTAACGGGTTTTCCTTCAGGGCTTGCATCTGCGCGTTCCGGATCTGATCTATCAGGCTTGTTTGCACAATCATTCCCAAGGCTCTCACTCGAAGGGGTTTAATTCGATCCTTCCTACTTAGCGCATTCGCTACCACATTAGCTTTCCCCGGGTGGTACTTTATTTCCCATTCATAATTGTTTAATAACTCCACCCATCTACGCTGCCTCATGTTCAATTCCTTTTGGTCGAAGATATGTTGGAGGCTTTTGTGGTCCCTATATATAGTACACTTGGTACCGTATAAATAATGTCTCCAAATCTTTAGTGCAAATATAACAGCGCCTAGTTCCAAAGCATGCGTCGTGTGGTTTCTTTCGTGCACCTTCAACTGTCTAGAAGCATACGCAATTACTTTATTCCTTTGCATAAGGACACATCCAAGACCTTGTCGTGATGCGTCACAATATACGACAAAGTCGTCATTTCCTTCGGGTAGCGTCAGGATTGGGGCCTCGCACAACTTTCTCTTTAACAGCTGGAATGTTGTTTCCTGGTCTTCCCCCCCCCCCCATTCATACTTTATGTCCTTCTATCTCAAAGACGTTAACGATTGAGCAATACTAGAGAAATTTTCGATGAAGCGACGGTAATATACTGCCAGTCACAAGAATTGATGTATCTCTTCTGGAGATTTCGGCACAGGCCAATTCATGATCGCTTCTATCTTGCTTGTATCTACATGAATTCCATACTGATCCACCATATGTCCTAAAATTTGCACGGCTTGCAACCAGAAGTCACACTTAGACAACTTAGCATACAATTGCTCCTTCCGTAGTGTCTCCAATATAGCGCGTAAGTGATGCTCGTGCTCGTCCTTACTCTTGGAATAAATTAAGATATCGTCGATGAAGACGATGACAAATTTGTCAAGTTATGGATTACATACTCGGTGCATGAGGTCCATGAATATCGCAGGTGTGTTGGTTAGCTTGAAGGGCATAACTAGGAACTCATAGTGCCCATAACGAGTTCGAAACGCTGTCTTAGGAATATCGTCCTCTTGGACCTTTACTTGATGGTAACCTGACCGAAGATCTATCTTAGAAAAATATTGGGCTCCTTGCAGCTGATCAAAAAGATCATCAATTCTTGGAAGAGGGTAGCGATTCCTAATAGTGACCTTGTTCAATTCCCTGTAGTCGATGCAGATTCGGAAGCTACCGTCCTTCTTCTTCACAAACAAAACTAGGGCTCCCCAAGGAGAATAGTAGGACGGATGAAACCACGATCAAGTAACTCCTGCAGCTGCGTCGATAGTTCTTGAACCTCAGACGGTGCAAGACGATATGGGGCTTTGGCAATGGGTGCCATTCCCGGTATTAGGTCGATGCGAAACTCGACTTGCCGATTAGGCGGCAATCCAGGCAATTCTTCCGGGAACACGTCAGGGTATTCACATACTACCGGGATGTCTTTAATACGCTTCTCCGCCGGTTCCTATATCCTGACGCTGGCTAAAAATACGTCACATCCTTGTCGTATATGCTTCAATTCCTTAAGGTGAGATATGAGGTTCAACATGGTACCTAACTTCTCTCCCTGTACCATGATCGCATTCGATGGGGATAAAGGAATCTTCACAACCTTTTCTTCTCACAACACTTCCGCACAATGGCTAGACAGCCAGTCCATTCATACGACAATGTCAAAACTACCCAATTCTACGGGTAACAGGTCAATAGTAAATTGGTAACTGTTAAGGGTTATAGGGCAGTTACAAATGAGTTGGTGACTGGTGATCGGTTTTCCATTAGCAAGTTCAATGGAATAGGGTTGTTTTCAGTAAATAGCGGGCTTATTCAATAGTGGCGAAAACGCAATTGAAACATAACTTCTATCTGCTCCCGCATCAAATACTACTGAAGCAAATTGATCGGAAATGAGGAACGTACCTGAAGCCACATTAGGATCCTGGCGTGCGTCACCAGGCCCCATGACAAAGGCATGGCCTCGAGCTGCATTCAAGGTAGATGCTTGATTCTGCATGTTCCTTCCTGCTGCCGGTGGAGTGAACTTTGGGCAATTTCGTTGAAAATGCTCGGTACTGCCACATCCGAAGCACGTACGGGGGTACGTAACCTGTAGTGCTGGTTGTTGAGGTCACTGCTGAGGGGGTTGAGGCCTAGGAGGTTAAAACCGGGTTGGGTTGGGGTTTGATTCAACCGCCATTTTACAATCGCGGGCCAAATGCCCATTCTTATGACATCTCGAGCAAGTCCCTGCTCGGCATGCACCATAGTGGTGAAAAGCGTACTTGTTGCACTTTGGGTCCTTTCCTCCGTAGCTACCAGGGCTACCCGTTGGGGTCTTCGTGGAATAACCCTGGCTAGTAGCTCTTCCCCTTTTTGGTATTGCTGCCCCTACTCGACTATTCTCCGGGGCTTCTCGCTTATTCCCGGCTTGCTCTCAAGGCATCGTTAAAATTTTGCGTCTAACCATATCGTACGTAACAGTACCTGACCTGGCTACCACCTCGTGCATGGTCAGGTATTCCACCGAGTTAATGATACTCCTCACTTCTGGGGCCAGTCCCCAGATATACCTTTCAATCCTCTTGGACTCCGGTCGGACCATGTCTGGCAATATTCGTGCCAGTTCATTGAAGCGGTTTTGTGTAACCTGCAT
The DNA here is from genome assembly GCA_947069175.1 of Scalesia atractyloides. NCBI lineage: Eukaryota > Viridiplantae > Streptophyta > Magnoliopsida > Asterales > Asteraceae > Scalesia > Scalesia atractyloides. Next base: position 22,328,073 of record CAMTDV010000010.1, read on the forward strand.
GGTCGGCACCTTGCATCTGCAGGTTCTAAAACTCATGTTCGAGCTTCTGAATTTCATGGGCTCGACAGAACCTTTCCCTCATCAGTACCTTAAGATCATCCCAGGTCATAGCATTAATCGCGTCCTGTCCGCGAGAGTGAACAATAGTGTTCCACCAGTTTAAGGCATGGTCGGTAAGGTACAAGTTGTATACTTAACTACGCAATTAGCGGGACAATTACTTATGTTAAGTACTGATTCCGACTTCTCGATCCATTTCACAAACCCATTTGGTCCTTCAGTTCCATTGAATTCCATAGGTTTGCATTCCATGAAATGCTTAGATGTGCAAACCGGCCTACCATTATTTTTGTTATCGTTTTGGCCTAACGGTCCGAGTTGCGGATTCGGTTGCGGGTTAGCATTAATACCGGCGCTAACCTGCACCATAATCGTGGGAATAACAGCCTGGAGTTGTTGCGCTATCATTTGCGCAATTTCTGCCTCAGTCATCTGTGGTGCGTGTTTCGGGGCCATTCTATTATAAGCAATAGATGTATATGTATCAATGTCACGTATCCAGTTAACGCATATCACATATTTGGCTAAATCATATTGCACACTTCATCACACACATGAGTCCACGGCACATATAGTCAAAAGCATCGTCATATATATATACATAATATCGTCATCATACAAGCGTCCAAATTTGCACATAGACTTAACCCATAAGGGCCAGTGCTTAAATGTGTTGTCAAAACATGTCACCAAAGTAACGTACATACATCATGCCACAACGACACGAACTACGAGAACCCAAAAATACTATGAGTATCTCAACACCTCGACATGGGCATAACCCAGTGCTTGGTAGGATGTACAAAAGATACATCACCTCTATCTATACTAGAAAGAAACCATACTACGAATGCCATATCCACCATGCCAACCATCCAAAACCTGCTACCAAACCTACAATGGCACCAATAAATCCGTACACCAATGCCCGGAAATTGATCCTGCTCATGATGAACATATCCCATACCCTGCTATAAGGCAATGATCGCCTACTGTAAGACAATCATGTAGTCTCCCATCGACCTCCTCTGCTGCTCATCCTCATCTTGCGCCATCCGTAATAATGAAATCCGCTCAAACAGAAACCCCATCAAGCTGCTCTCGGTGATGGGAGCAGGCACCTCCTGAGGAGGAACGGGTATGCCCCAGACGAGGGGGGAAGGCTCTCTAAATGGCTGGGAAGGTCCACCTCGCTCGTAAGTGTGAAAAGGGGAAGGGTCCTCCCGAGGTGGTGTCAGAAAACGGGCGGTAAAATGTTGTTGGGTCCCTATCGGTACAGGTATCAGATGAATAGGGGAAACGGGTGGTGTAAAAACAGGCACAGGGACAGGCACCCTCCGACGAGCCGTCTGTCGGAGGCGGATAAGGGGTACCTCCTGAGAACTAGGTGAGGAAGGTGAGTAAGCACTCCGAGTGGAAGAGTATAAGGGTCATCGGGAGTCTCTGGTGTAGGTAACCTAGGTGCTACCGGTGCCCACTCCCAATGCCCCATGGTGGGAGTAGGGCTCCATGGAATAGGTCCTACTGGTATAACAACATCCGGGGTACGACTACGCTCCGAGGAGCTAGTCAGGTGGTGAGGTGGGGAACGGTAGGCGCTCGAGGCCTCTCCCTCGCGCCTAGTACGAGTTCTGGGTGGGTAAGGACCACAACAGTAGCAAGAGGGATATGGCTCGTTGCTCGATGTCAATGGGGATATCAGTGGATCCTCCTCAGGATCGGCCTCCATATGCGAAGTAGTCTGGAGACTCGAATGATGCGACATGCTACCTTTAAAAAGAAAACCACATACAACGCTAATTTGACTGACTGAAATACTGAACTCAACATTCCACAAATATACACATAAGCACGTATTGCACAAAATTTTGATTTTAAAATTTTAAAAATTATTTATGGTTGGTGACGTTAGTAGACGGATTTCCATCCTATCTTAATGACGTTCCTAGAACTCCCAAGTATAAATAGATAAATTATGGTGTTCTAGATCACAATAATTTATTTGCCCCACAAGGCCGTCCTGGTAATAGCCACACTGCTCAGTCTCTAGAGGTTCTCAGCATGTGGAGACTAACTTAGGATTATAGTCTAGGTTCCTTAGGGATACCTGTGGGTCCCAGATAACAATGCTTTGACTTAAAATGGCAAGTTGATTTCAACTTTATATGAAGATAATGTGCGCAATTAGAAATCAACTTGGAAGAAACAGAGATACAGAATTTTCAAGTTTATATCACTTTTGAAAGATTACAAAAGATGATTGAAAAGTTATTTTATAATATAAAACAATGCTTAAGAATTATGTGGGAGTGAAGGGCAATGGAGTATGTAAGTTGTAATACTTGCAATGCTCTGCTCCATCGATCTTCATGCAAGTTTTTATCGTGGCAGATCGTTTCATATGTCATGCTTACTACTTCCACTTGTATCATAAATGTCCTTCAACTGAGTTACCTTATCTTCAAATGCAAGTGGACATTATGATTGGTCACCAGATTTCTGATGACTTCTGATCAGAATCTGATGAGGTTTCATCAGATTTGATCAGATCTTTTCTGATCCTTTCTTCGAACACTTAGACAAAGATATTCTCATCAGGTCTGATTCAGATGCTTCTTCTTATGGCCTATGATCATATATCTTCTGTTGACTTGATCCTTTGACTTCTTCTTCATCAGATCTGATAAGATTGATCAGACTCTCCTTCTTCATTTTTCTTCAATACTATAAACTAACATGTAAAGTTTCCTAACAATACCTAGTTCGCTATAACCAAAGGCTTTGATACCATCTTCTGTCATACCCCGAGTCGCAGCGGAAGACAATTGTAGGGTGCGGCAGACACATGGTAATTCCCCGTAATTTAAAAACATGATATCACATAAAAACGGAACCTCAGTTACAACATACTAATAGTATCATATTACAAACCATAGTTCAAGTATGGTACTATGAGCTACCACAGCTCTTATTCTTCTACAGTTTACTACCCAAGCCATCCACACGCACATTCCTTACTCTTGCTTCGCTTTACCTGAAATGCATGTTAGTTTCAAAAAGGGTCAGCGTGAGTTCCACTGGTTTAGTTGTTGTGGAACCAAATGTATTAACAAGTTCAACTGCACTGGTCACTGTCACACCCCGAGCCGCAGCGGAAGACAATTGTAGGGTGCGGCAAACACATGGTAATTCCCCATAATTTAAAAACATGATATCACATAAAAACAGAACCTCAGTTACAACATACTAATAGTATCATATTACAAACCATAGTTCAAATACGGTACTATGAGCTACCACAGCTCTTATTCTTCTACAGTTTACTACCCAAGCCATCCACACGCACATTCCTTACTCTTGCTTCGCTTTACCTGAAATGCATGTTAGTTTTAAAAAGGGTCAGCGTGAGTTCCGCTGGTTTAGTTGTTGTGGAACCAAATGTATTAACAAGTTCAACTGCACTGGTCATAGCCACAGATTGAATTACACGAAGAGCACACGTGAAACCTAGACTATTTTAACTGTGCCGTGTCACGTTCGACACCTCAGCACACCAGGCTGTGTCATGTTCGACACCTCAGCCCATTTACTGCATCACGTGCAGTTGAATGTCCCCAAAGTAGTTATGCCTAACAACATAACCAAGGTTAGGACTCGTCCAGACCTTGTTGCCGACATCCTGTCGGGCGCGACCTGGGTTTGTCAGACCAATAGTACTATCCACTGCCCCATAAGGCTTACGTTAATCACTTGTAGTGGGGAGGTTGTTCGTGTGTTAGATATTTCACATCATCACAAGTTGGTGCAATTATCACAATTTGTAACATGCAATCACCCCAAAAAACAGTAAAACAGTTTAAAAGTGGGGGAAGTGAAAACTCACAGTACGAGTAGTAGTCTCAAGAAAAGGGTAATCAGGCAACTGGATCGTTTAGCAAGCATGCAAGTATGAACTCAAATCAATATCTAGGTTGGTAATGGTTATAACTTGGATTCAATCAGGAGTTTTCACCCCGGATTGAGTCTATAGGACACTTGCATGGTTATAGAGGTCAGGGTAGTATTAGTTTTCAGTTAAACTTCCGTGCATCGTTTCGCGTGCCAGCCAATGTCAGTAGTTTAACGTGTTCGGATAATGGTACGAGAATACCAATAGTGCCAACACGTGGTTATTTAAGAATGATTAACTTTTCATCAAGGGAGTTTGAGTGTTTGGGGAGTCTAGGTTGCCCAAATTTGTGTTTCCATTTCACCGTCGGGAATTCCCCCAAACTGTCTTAGGACACTCCCATAGTGTCCAATTTACCGGGGAATCTCCTGAAATACTCCCGGTGTTCCAGTTTTAGTATTTTTCGTGTTGGGTCAGCTCCCAGTTCCGGCAGATTCGTTATACGGCAACCTGCCGAAATTGATTTAAAATAACCCATTTTTAATTCCCTAAATTCCCATTTAATCTATAGTTTGAATAAAAATTTGTAAATTTTTATACAAGTCAGTAACAATCTGTAGATTATGGAAAAAAATAATTTAAGAATTTATTTTGGCTTTTCCTTATTTAAATAAATTATTAAAAAAAATTTATCAAATAATTAAAATTAATCATCATCAGTGGTCCAAAAATTCCCAAAAAATTCCAGAACATCCTCTATATTTCCAGGAAGCTCTTACAAAAATTTGAGATTTTTCCGATTTTGGTTCAGTGCGTTCCCAGCTACCGAAATCTTGCAAAAACGCGGATTTTTAACAAAAATTAAAACTCAACCAATGGACTCCGAATTTTCCCAGAACATTACCCATATATTCCTTAATGTCTCTGTATAATTTGGAGATTTATTGAATTCGTCTGATAATTTTTCCAAAATTCTTTCGGTAAAACTTTTACGTGGACCTTTCAGCCAATACCCTATATCACCACACCAAATTCAGCTCAATCCAAGACCAAGTTATAGTCAAAACAATAATCTGCCTACTCTAGATTTGGTTTTCAGGCGATATACGTAGTGCAAGCTTGGTTTCCGCAGGTGTTTCTTGAGTCCAGAAGGGTGTTGGAGCTATATTCAGTACCTACACATCAAGTACAATGCAAATATGCTATAACTTAGATCAATCAAGCTTTGTTTCATGGTTTTTCGGTTAATCGAATAGTTATACGATTTTTGTCGAATAGGTGTTGATTAGGGTATCAAACCCCAAAGATTTGTGACCATGGCTGCCATATAACACCAGGGAATTCCCAAGGTGTTCTTATTCAGCCCATAAACTTGTTTTCATGACCTAAACCAAGTTTTCTCAAGAAATTATGATTAAAACCTGATGAACAAGAGTTATAGCTTTGATTTGGTGATGTTTAAGGTTGAAATCAGCTGAAGCAAGGTGAAGATGGTAGAATTTTGGTGAGAATTTTGAGTAATTTAAAAGGAAAAAGAAAAAAAAAAGTATTCAATATGGGGGGTGGCGGTTTGGGGTGGGCCCCATGTGGCCACCTCGTGCTTCATATTACATGTTAAAAGATGATGTTTATCCTCCGTGTTGAGTTTAGGTTTGTTTTCGGATCCCGGACGCGTTCTCGATTTGTGAAACGAGCTCCGTTTTGCGTGTTCTTAGTGTCAAAAGACTCGGTTTTTCTGAAATCGTAGAAAATTCCAAAAATGCTAAACTTTTACGTGGACCTTTCAGCCAATACCCTACATCACCACACCAAATTTCAGCTAAATCCAAGACCAAGTTATAGTCAAAACAATAATCTGCCTACTCTAGATTTGGTTTTCAGGCGATATACGTAGTGCAAGCTTGGTTTCCGCAGGTGTTTCTTGAGTCCAGAAGGGTGTTGGAGCTATATTCAGTACCTACACATCAAGTACAATGCAAATATGCTATAACTTAGATCAATCAAGCTTTGTTTCATGGTTTTTCGGTTAATCGAATAGTTATACGAATTTTTTCGAATAAGTGTTGATTAGGGTATCAAAACCCAAAGATTTGTGACCATGGCTGCCATATAACACCAGGGAATTCCCAAGGTGTTCTTATTCAGCCCATAAACTTGTTTTCATGACCTAAACAAAGTTTTCTCAAGAAATTGTCATTAAAACCTGATGAACAAGAGTTATAGCTTTGATTTGGTGATGTTTAAGGTTGAAATCAGCTGAAGCAAGGTGAAGATGACAGAATTTTGGTGAGATTTTTGAGTAATTTAAAAGGAAAAAGAAAAAGAAAGGTATTAAATATGGGGGGTGGCGGTGCTTCATATTACGTGCTAAAAGATGATGTTTATCCTCCGTGTTGAATTTAGGTTTGTTTTCGGATCCCAGACGCGTTCTCGATTTGTGAAACGAGCTCCGTTTTGCGTGTTCCTAGTGTCAAAAGACTCGGTTTTTCTGAAATCGTACATAACCGTCTCGAAATCGGAAGCCAGTTACGTTTTAATCAAAAAAGTCTAGGGTAGTTTAAGTGTTTTTAAGCTTGATTGATCCTTCCTTGCACTTTTGGGTGCCTTATGTTATGCCCGAAATGAAGGCGTTTCCCAAACCAGGAAGCTGCTTCATTTTGCGTGCCCAAGCTTCGATTAGCTTCAAACCTTATATCACAGTCTATGGCACAAAACTAAGTTATTTTTGGAACTCGGAATCTTAAATGATGCTACCGATAACCTAATAATCAACGTCAAAGGTTTGATACGCTGTTAAACGTCAAGTCTCTGTCTAACACGTTGTTCAAGGCTAAGGACACCAACCTCGCATCGTTGGTCCTTAATAGTGTCATGTTAATCATGACATGCTCTCGGATTCCTCCGAGACATTATAACGATTGCTCAGTATAGCACACAAGTCATACAAGTTTGCAAAGTTTACGCGCAATTGTTGTTTTAATCATGCTTAACGTTTTGGACCAATTAAGGTGTACATGGGTATCACCTTGCGTTTAACTGATTTCGTTTTGCGACTACACATACAGAAAAGGTTTGAAAGATCAAAATCGAACAAATACTAAAAATGCACAAAAGTCATAAATAAATACACAAAGTGTAAACAACAAAAAAATTCATTAATCATCAAATTGTTCGGAAGTTGATACAAGATTTAATTACACAGATGTCACAGTGTCTCCTACTTTAGGAAATTTCGTCCTGAAATTTAATTAGAGGAAAATTTTGAGAAAAGATGTGGATACTTCGCCTTCATTTGATCCTCTTGTTCCCAAGTAAACTCTAGGCCACGTTTGGATTCCCAACGAGCTTTAACAATCGGTATCCATCTACGTTTGAGCTTCTTTACTTCACGGTCCAGAATTTCCACAGGTTTCTCAACAAAATGCATCGTGTCATCAACACAAATTTCATCAAGAGGGATGTGGAAGTTTTCATCAGCCAAACACTTTTTCGGATTGGACACGTGGAAAGTGGGATGAACATTACCAAGTTCAGGAGGTAGCTCAAGTTTGTAGGCAACTTTACCAATTCTCTCAATGATCTTGAATGGTCCAACGTATCGTGGTGCAAGTTTTCCTTTCTTCCAGAATCTAATCACACCTTTCCAGGGGGATACCTTAACGAGTACGTGATCACCGACTTGGAATTCCAAGGGCTTGCGTCGTTTGTCCGCGTAACTCTTCTAGCGGCTTCTAGCTGTCAAAAGCTTTTCGCGAATTTCCTTACCTTTGTCCGTTATATCATGAATGAGTTCAGTTCAAGTGAATTGAGATTCAGCAATCTCATTCCAACAGACAGGTGAACGACGTTTTCGACCATAAAGAGCTTCTAAAGGAGCCATATCAATGCTGGAGGGATAACTATTGTTGTAGGAGAACCGATTAATGGTAGATGCGAATCTTAACTACCACCAAAGTCAATCACACAGGCTCTAAGCATATCCTCCAGTGTTTGGATTGTCCATCCGTTTGATGATGATAAGCAGTGCTCAAGTTAAGCTTGGATCCCATGGCAAACTGCATGGTTCTCCAAAAGTGAGATGTGAATCGAGCATCACGATCAGATATGATATCCAAAGGGACACCATGATGAGATACTATTTCATCCACATAGATCTTAGCAAGTTTGTAAGCTGAGAAGTCCTCACGAATGGCTAAAAAATGTGCTGACTTTGTTAGACGATCAATGACTACCAAATGGCATCGTGACCTCTAGAAGTGTGCGGAAGTTTGGTAATAAGATCCATAGCAATGTTTTCCCATTTCCAAATTGGAATCTCTGGTTGTTCAAGCAAACCAGAAGGACATTGATGTTCTGCCTTAACTTTGAGACAAGTAAGGTATTTGGAAACGTATAAGGCTATGTCTTTCTTCATACCCGGCCACCAGTACAGAGTACGAAGATCCTTGTACATCTTCTCTGCACCTGGATGAATTGAATAACGAGACTTATGAGCTTTCATCCATTATCAAGGTACGGAGATTGTCTAGACTTGGAACCCACAAATGGTTCAGATAATAAGATAACCCATTGTCTTTAGTTTCAAGTTGACGCTCGAGATAATGTGATAGTTCAATACCCATTTTGTCTTGTGCAACACAAGTACGTTGAGCTTCAAGAATACGTGTTCGGATATTAGATCGAACTTGCACGCATTGCAGCTTGATGCGTTCTTTATGATTAAGAGCATCGGCTACGACATTCGCCTTACCAGGATGGTAGCAAATTTCGCAGTTATAGTCGTTCAGAAGTTCGACCCAACGTCGTTGTCTCATGTTCAGTTCTTTCTGATTGAAATGTGCTGCAGACTTTTGTGGTCCGTGAAAACCACACATTTTGTACCATAAAGATAATCTCTCCAAATTTTGAGGGTGAAAACAACAGCACCCAACTCAAGATCATGAGTGGTGTAGTTCTTTTCGTGGATCTTCAACTGTCTCGATGAATAGGCTATAACTTTGTCTCTTTTCATGAGACCACAGCCAAGGTGTAAGTTTGATGCATCACAATATACCACAAAGTCATCGTTGCCTTCAGGTAGAGATAGAATAAGGGCATTACAAAGTTTCTGTTTCAAAGTCTGAAAAGCTTCTTCTTGTTTGGGTTAGAGCAGTAAGGGGAACCGCAATCTTGGAGAAGTTTGCAATGAAGCAATGATAATATCCCGCAAGACCCAAAAATGAACGAACTTCGGTAGGAGTTGTAGGTGTATCCCATTCTTAATTGCACTGATTTTGGCGGGATCAACATGTATACCTTGTTCGTTGACAATATGTCCCTATAATTGAACTTCCTTTAGCAAAAATTCACACTTGGAGAACTTGGCATATAGTTTTTTTTCTTTAGGATTTCGAGAGTTAAACGGACATGTTGCTCGTGATCGGATCGAGACATGGAATAAATCAAAATGTCATCAATGAAAACAATGATGAACTTGTCCAAATAAGGCTTACAAACCCTATTCATAAAGTCCATGAATACAGCAAGAGCATTTGTCAGACCAAAAGGCATAACAATGAACTTATAATGACCGTAACAAGTGTGAAAAGCTGTCTTGGGAACATCTTCCTTGAATACACGAAGCTGATGATACCCAGAACGTAGATCAATCTTTGAGAAGCAAGTAGCACCCTGTAGCTGATTAAAGAGATCATCAATGCGAGGTAGGGGATATCGATTCTTGATCATGAGCTTGTTGAGCTCACGGTAATCGATACACACACGAAAAGACCCATCATTCTTTTTCACAAATAACACAGGAGCACCCCAAGGTGAAAAGCTCGGTCGAATGAATCCTTTGTCAGATAACTCCTGAAGCTGTTTTGACAATTCTTGCATCTCAGACAGTGCAAGACGATATGGAGATTTAGCAATAGGGTTGGCACCAGGTACAAGATCTATACGAACTCAACTTGTCGTGCTGGGGGTAAACCAGGTAGTTCCTCAGGAAACACCTTAGGATTCTCCCTAACAACAGGGATATCTTGAATAGTTTTACCTTTGCCTTTCTCCTCTACGATATGTGCCAAGGAAGCCACATAATTCTTGCGTAGGTATTTTTGGGCTTGAGTACAAGTCATGAGTTTGAGGTTACTAACCGGTTTTTCTCCACGAACCTCCAAAATTTCACCTGACGAAAGAGGTATACGAACAATCTTATCAAAACAGACCACCTTAGCTTGATGTTTAGTTAACCAATCCATTCCCACTATAATGTCAAAGCTCCCAAGTTGCATAGGTGTGAGGTTAATAGGAAAAAGATGGTTGTCGAGGTTCAATTGACAACTGGGAATGACAGAATCAAGTTTAAGAGGTTCGCCACTAGCTATCTCAACTGTCAAGGGCTTTCCTAGTATAGTTCTTTGTTTTGAAAGTAAAGGCTCAAATGTTAAGGATACAAAACTTCTATCGGCCCCCGAATCAAAAAGTATAGAAGCAGGATGGTTGTTAACAAAGAACGTATTGTTCACCACCTCGTTGTCTGCACGTGCCTCGTTTGCATTGATGTTAAACGCTTGTCCACGAGCCTGGTTCACATTTGCCAACCTCGGGCAATTGTTTCTGTAGTGGGTGAGATCCCCACAGTTGTAGCAAGAACCGGGCGGATAATGAGGTCGTGCAGGATTGGCTGGTTGCTGAACAGGGTTTTGTACAGCTTTGTTCTAAACAGGAGGACAGCGACAAGTGTTCGCCAGATGGCTAGATCGTCCACAGTTTGTACAGATACGACACGGTAAATGAGGCTGGTGATGACCGTTGCACCTGTTGCACAAAGGTGCAGTGTCGGTATACTGTTTCTTGGCAGGAGGCTGAGCAGGCTGGTTAGGAGCGACTTGATTGGGTTGTTTAGTGACAGAAAAATTCTTAGAAGCCTTACGTTTCCTCGAATTCTTTGACCCTTCAGCTTTCTTACCCTTTTGCTTCTCAGACTTGTCAGACGGTTTCTTGTCACCCTTATGATGGAGCTTACCCTTTTTGATCTGCGATTCAGTTAGTGTTGCAGATAGTTCAATGGCTTGTCTAACAGTAGCTGGGTTGCTGCCAGTGACAATATCCTGAGCAGGGTCAGGAAGACCATCAATGTATTTCTCAATCGCCTTATCCAAAAGCGTCATCATCTCAGGACACAACAAACTCAACTCCTCATACATGTCAGTATATGCATGGTGTTCACGTATCTTGCTTCAGGTCATGGAACTCATTCTAAAGAGCCCTCTTTTCATGACGAGGGCAGAACTCTTTCATCATAAGAGCTCTGAGTTCCTCCCAAGTTTGACCTATAGCAACATCAGCACCCCTATCTCTCAACACTCCGTTCCACCACGTGAGCGCTCTCTTTTCAAACACACTAGAAGCAAACTCAACTTTCCGCTAATTTGCACATTGAACATGACGAAATGTATTCTCAAGACTCTCAAACCACTGTAGGAGCCCAGTTGCTCCTCAGAACCACTAAACTTGAGCGGTTTAGCTGAATTAAACTAATTAAAGTTGCACGCAGCAGGTGCATTGTTGTTATTGTTAGCTTGGTTTATCTAATTTATGAGATTTGGAAGCACAACAGCAAACAGTTGAGCGATAAGAGCCGCCATGTTGACGGCCGTATTTACGTTTCGTCGAGGAGGCATTCTATAACAGAGAAAAACATGAGATAAAACGAGTGAGATGAATGTTGAATAACCAAAATGAGATGAATAAATATCGACAAATGTAAGGATGGTGGTCATTCGTTTGTTTACTCAAAACATACAAATGACACACAGTGACTAATCAAAGTAAATGGATCTTTATAATGTATCGCGAAAACATGCTTTAGCTTATAAGTGGACACTCACCCCAAGAGTTCCCAGGTAAGAGTGACTGGTCGGATTAAGTGGATTTGTACAAACACTCTAGCCTTAGATAGAAAACATAGGGTACATGCACCCACCCTTCCAAATTGCACGTGTTCACATCAATAAGACCTAAACTTTGACGAGACTTTGAAAACATCAAAGGCATAAGGCCAAAAATAAATATCCAAGAATAAACGATTGATTTCAAAATCATTTTTGCGTTTTTGTTTTGGCATTCACCTAAAGATAGGTGATGTTATTATTTTAAGATCTAAACACAAGATAACTTGTGTTAGGGTCCTAGGAAGTTATAGTCTAGGTCAAAGCATTACTAATAACCTAATTCCCTATAACCATTGGCTATGATACCAATCTTTCTGTCACACCCCGACCGCGTAAAACAACAAACCGCGGCGGAATTATCAGGGAGTGTCGTAAAAGAACTATTGTTTCAACAACCACGGCATAATAAGTTAAGTTTTATTGAACCAAAATTTGTTTACATTGTCTGGAAATTAAACGGAAAATACATAAAAAGCCAAACTATTCTTCTTGATTTTTATAGTCACTAATGCCCAAGTCCGCCCTAAGATTAGCAAGCTTGACAATCAAACATTCGTTCCTGAAACATATGTGAAAATATAGTACGTCAGCATAAAAATGCATGTGAGTAACATAGGTTTTGCGTTTAAAATTCATGGCCTATAATGTTTAAAGGAATTCTTAGTTAAAAAGTGGCCATGAATACTTATAAAATGTTTTCTTTCATTAAATCATAAGATAAATCGAATGATATAAAACAAATAACGCATGGTTAAATCATTAACCAAAATATAAGTCATGTCTCGTGTAAAAATGTCATGTCATAGATAATAATGTCTTGTCTTGTACTTTGTATGGAATGATTTAGATAACAACACGATATGCAATGTGATAAAAACACTTATATATAGGAAGTACTAGCAGCGTATCCAACATGCTTTTATCATATTACACCCGTCCCGTTATTTAAATCACTTACTATAAACCAACCATCAAAAAGTCTTGTTTAAACCAAAGAAATGTCTTGTAATAAGTATGTCATGTAAGCCAATGTCAAGTAAACAAATGTCATGTATGAATAAAGTCTTGTGTAACCAAAATGTCAAATTTGAACCAATGTCTTGTATAGTCGAAATGTCTTGTATAAACAATGTCTTTGAATAATCAAACGTTTTGTTTTATAAATCATGCTTTTATTGTTTAAAACATGCATTAAGTTTGTTGGCAAACACACTCAAACCTTGTTGACAGTCAAATAGACCCTTATAAAGATAATAGTCTATCCATTTCATCGGATTCTGTCATTCCCTAAAGTCGCTTCCAAACAAACCCGGGAACTGGGAATGGGATTGTCAATCCTATGGTACCATTACATACTACGGGTCGGTGTGATCAATGTTAATGAATGTATTAAGTCAATCCCAACGTACCAATATGTCATGAACAATGTAAGCAAAAATGTCTCAGAAAACCATGTACTAGTATGCTCAGTCAACATGCATAGCAAGAAATGTCTTTGAAAACCATGTACTAGTATGCTCAGTCAACATACATAGCAAGAAATGTCTTTGAAAAACCATGTACTAGTATGCTCAATCAACATACCTAGCAAGAAATGTCTTTGAAATCAATGTGCTAGCATCCTCAGTCAACATACATAGTAAAATGTAATGTAAATCAATGTGCTCATATGCTAAGTCAACATATGCTGCAAAAAGTGTCCTTGCAATCAATGTGCTAGCATGCTCAGTCAACATACATAGAAAAATGCAATGTAAATCATGTACTATATGTACTATGTAATCAAAGCATGTAAATAATGTCATGAAATCGCGAAAGTAATTATAGGCACAATATGTTTCATCCGAAAACATTTATAAAACGTAAAAGAGGGGACTATGTACTCACTTGGGATTGCAAGAAAGTCCTTGTTCTAGAAGATAAACCAAAGCTCAAGAGTCCAAGAAATCACATGTGTCCTAATATCGGATAACTATGTTAATATCGGGACATTAATCGGAGGATCGGATAGAATGAGGTCTTATAAACCAAATGAGTGTTGGGACTCATATGAAAAGGTTTAAAAAAGTTAAGATTTTGATTTGGAAAGATTCCTAAGTGCTTTTGACCCATTATGACCCGATAAGGTATTTTAAGCCACTTTAATGCGTCATTTGCGTAATTACGTGTTCGGATTGTTAGATATGTGTTATGATAAGTCTAAATTACCAAAACATGATTAATAATATTATTTGATCAGATTACATGTCAAAATGTATGTTACATATGCTTATAGTTGATTTATTTGCAAAAGGGCATTTTGCTCATTATTGAAAATTGTAACAAATAACTATCATAACACTAATCAAATGATATGACCATAAGGTATAACCTTAGAGGGTTATTCCCTATTCAACCATGGTCACAAATATGTATTTGGTTGGGTTCAAAGATCAACCAAAGGGGTCCGATTCGAAAGTCAAAGCGGTGGTCAAGACCGTTCGACAAACGATCCTAAACACGCACTAAACTAAAAGTGACAAATTAGGCATGTTTTGACATGTCTAATTAAGTTTATAAAAGTGTTTTGGCATCAAAACATCTTATTTTGATACCCGGAAATGGTTTTGTTGTAAATTGCGCATAAATCGCATTATTTACCGAAACTTTGACTTGTCAAAATGACTAGTAAATCTGGAAATCAGTAGGCATGATGACTAAGGACTATAACCATCATGATTATGACCACATTAACAGGTTCAATTGGATTTTTTTTTGACCAATTTATGATCAAAACAAAACTCAAACTATTAGATTTTTAGTTCAAAAATGCTAAAAGAATTGAACAAAACTGGATTGAAACACTTACAAACACTAAGGATAGCCATGGAATCACAGAGAAAGTTCCAAAGATGGTTGCAACTTCAAAAAATGGCAGATGAGAGCATGAATGAAAGTTACAAAAGTTCAAAATGAAGAAGATCATGGTATTTATAGATAATTTGTACTTATATGATCAAGAAAAGTGTCCATGAATCATCACTAAAGTGGGTTAGTGTCCTAACACTTGTTAGATGCAGAGAAAAGGGTGGCAAGTTCGTTTGGTGAGTCAATCAAGGAGTTAACCAGCTACTGCCACGTTTTTTATGTGCTGCGCACAGCTTACGCAGCATATGGGGTTTTGCCTTACGGGGTCCGTAAGCCCTTGCAGGGGCTGAAGTTTCAAAAATGGCCCCTGAACTTGTTTTCGACGTGTTTTGGCACGTTTAACACCCGTTAATATGATTTTCAAGCTTCACAAGGATGAAATAACATAGGGAACTTGAAATGTCTCCAAAAATATTCCAGGTGTCTGTTCGTTTGGTCGTACGGTTGTGGTTTTTGGTTAATTACGACGAAAATCATAACGAACGCGTGTATGACCGAAAAAGCGTAACGAATGATATTTTCGCATCCAATCATTAAAATACAAGATTTTAATGATCACAAAAATTTTTGGATGTCCGTACATGTTCCGGATTAAGAAATACGTGAAACGACATAGTTGAATTTGCAAAATAGCACCTAAAGTTGCAAAAGCGTGTTTTTGCCATACCGAAGCCTTCAAAACTAAATTCTAAGTTATGTAAAGGTTATTTAAGTTATGTTAAGCTTGTAAACTTGTTCCAGAGTGTGCGCTGCTACGAGAATCGGTAGACTTTCTTAGTTTGCCGTAAATAGTCACTGTGATCGAATAAGCTTGTTTTGACATACGAAACCCTTCAAAACTTATTTATAAGTTATGTAAAGGATATTTAGGTTATGTTTAGCTTATGTCTCTATTCCGGACCATATATTGCGTTTAACTGATTTTGTTTTGCGATTACACTTCAAGAAAAGGTTTGAAAGATCAAAATCGAACAAATACTAAAAATGCACAAAAGTCATAAATAAATACACAAATTGTAAACAACACAAAATTTCATTAATCATCAAATTGTTCGGAAGTTGATACAAGATTGAATTACACAGATTCCGTGACTGCTTTTTCAGATTCAACAACTTTCTCTATCACTGGCTCCTCTGCTATTGGTTTAGGGATATCATCAATCACCCCTTTGCCTTTGCCCTGTTTGATCGACTCTTTCTCAGCTTTTTCCTTTGCCTCTTGAATATCCAAACGATCATATTCATCTTTGAAGTCGATGCCCAAACTGTTAGTAAGCACTTTTTGCAATCTGGCAAACCTTCTATCATTCATATCACGTTCAGATCTCAACTCTACTATTTCTTTCTCTAGCTTAGCATTAGCACCACCTAAACTTTCAACCATCGCTTTTAGATAACTACGATCATCTTCAAGAAACTTTACTTTGTCATTCAGAATCTCTTTTTCAACTTCGCTCTACTTTAGTTTCTTTTCAAGCTCTGCTTTATCGACTTCGTTTTGCTTGGCTTTATCTTTCGAATCTTTAAGTCGCTTCTCAAGCTTATCAATAGGAATATCTTCAAACCATCCAGAAAGATCTTTAGCAGTAACAGGCTGTGTGAGCATCTTTAAATTCTTTTGCTTAACACTTGGTAGAGTAGATTGCACTCTTTTTGCTGCAGACTTTGGTGTTGACTTCAGTGTAACTTGAACAGGAACTTCAACAGTAACAAAAGTTTCTTCTTCAGTTGCAGTAGTCGGTGGAATAACAGATTCAATGATCAGAGTCTCTTGCAATTCAGAAATAGGAGGTTCTTGGGTAACTCCTTTCTTTGATTGCCTTAGATATCTTTGGCTTTGAGTTTTCTTTCTTCCCTTGTGCTATAAGAGCCTGTAGCTTTCTTTGTATCACCTTCTTTGGACTTTGAACGCTTAGCTTTCTTCTTTGGACATTCAAAATAAGACAACTCTTCAGCAGACGGCTCGTAAAGATCTTCGCCCATCTTTTTCAATCTTTCTTCTTCTTTTTCTTTTTCTGCAGCCTTTCTATCTTTTCAAAGGAATCTTCAGATGATTCTTCATCTTTGTCAGACGTTGTGTGGGTCCGGATCGCGGTGGTTCTAGACGGAAGTCTGGGCGTTAGATAGCAGATTTTGTAGAACGTTATTACAGAATAGAGTAGAAGTAGAATGCAGCGGAAGTCATACGTTTATTCATTCATACCGAAAGAGCATACATCTTGTCAGGCTGGCGGAGTTCCTAGAGAGAATCCGCCAGCGCCTCCCCTCAGGGATCTTCCAAAACTTGCAAACAAATGAACACACAACACATATATATAGAGATAAGATTTTCGTACGAAAATATGGAGCATTTTCGTACGAAAATGACACATATATTCGTACGAAAATTGACCATTTCGTACTAAACTGACAGATTTCATACGAAATGTGTCCATTTTCTCATCCGACGTTCGTGCTCGGGTCGTGTGTTCGTATCTAATCTATACAATATTCAATACATGCTCTAACTAGTATATTCGCACAGTGACGGATACAAAGTGCACTCACAGATTCCCCATTGTCCGTTACTGTCGAAGCTTTTTCTTGATCTTGAAATCTCTGAGCCCTGTTTGAATACTGTGCAGCTTTCAATCAAAGTATCTACTGATGTCTAGAACGCGTCAACAGGTTCCCCCTTAATTGATGATCCGGGTTTGCAATATCAACATTAAATTCCCCTCAAATCTCCAGTTCAGAACTTTGTTTGCACAGTTTCCGATCTCCTCTGATTTGCTTGGTCAACAAATTTTCTTGAATAAACACCAATTTGAAAACTAATCAGTGCAGCATCTCTGTTTCTTTGTTAACCACATCCGTGTTCGGTTTAGCGCATATCTCTTATGCTTGATCCTCTGATCTTCAAGACCCAACCGGCAATTGATAGAAACTTCGAATTACCACACCAGTAACCTTCAAATCAAAGAATACCCATGAGGATCTGAAATCCCGATTTCCGTAATCATATCTTAAGCACACTCCTTGAAAGATAGATTAGCAAATCGGTAATCTTTTCAACCAGCAAATCTTCATCGGAATCAATTTTTTTTGGCACCTCACTCATTTTCGCACGGAAATGATATTTTCGCACGAAAATGTGGGATATATTTTCGCACGAAAATTTGAGTTTTCGCACCAAACTGAACTGATGACGTTTTTTGATCCAGAGTCTTCGTTTCTTCGAATTTCAAGACGATTTTTGCACAGATCGGGTCGAAAATCAGTTTATAACAATCCTATAGGTTCAATTTTACATTTTGTCTGAGGATTATCCGTTTATTTGATGATATACGTCTAAACCCCTCCTAAGTTCATAATTCATGAGCGTAGGTGATTCATCAACTGTTAGATTGAATGAATCGGTACCGTAGCTCTAATACCAGTTGTGGATCCAGATCACGGCGGTTCTAGATGGAAGTTTGGGCGTGTGATAGCAGATTCGGTAGAACGTTATTATAGAATGAAGTAGAAGTAGAATGCTGCGGAAGTCATACGTTTATTCATTCATACCGAAAGAGTATACATCTTGTCAGGCTGGCGGTTATCCTTGAGAGAATCCGCCAGCCTCTCCCCTCGGGGAGCTTCCAAAACTTACAAACAAAATGAACACACAACACATATATATAGGGATGAGATTTTTTTCGTACGAATATATGGAGCATTTTCCTACGAAAATGTTCGTACGAAAATGCTATTTTCGTAGGAAAATTGACCATTTCGCATGAAAATGACAGATTTTGTACGAAATGTGTCCATTTTCTCATCCGACGTTTGTGCTCGGGTCATGTGTTCGTATCTAATCTATACAATATTCAACACACGCTCTAACTAGTCTATTCGCACATTGATGGACACAAAGTGCATTCACAGATTCCCCCTTGTCCGTTACTGTCGAAGCTTTTTCTTGATCTTGAAATCTCTGAGCCGTGTTTGAATATTCTGCAGCTTCAATCAAGGTATTTTTCGATGTCGTAGAATGCGTCAACAGATTCCCCCTTAATTGATGATATGGGTTTGCATTTTCAACATTAAATTCCCCCTGAAATCTCCAGTTCAGAACTTTGTTTGCACGGTTCCCGACCTCCTCTAATTTGCTTGATCGACAAATTTTCTTGAATAAACACTAACTCGAAAGTTAATTAGTGCAGCATATCTGTTTCTTTGTTAACCACATCCGTGTTCAGTTTAGCGCATATCTCTTATGCTTGATCCTCTTATCTTCAAGACCCAACCGACAATTGATAGAAACTTCGAATTACCACACCAGGAACCTTCAAATCAATGAATACCCATGGAAATCTTAAATCCTGATTTCCGTAATCAGATCTTAAGCACACTCCTGGAAAGATAGATCAGCAAATCGGTAATCTTTTCAAGCAGCAAATCTTCATCGGAATCAAATTATCTAGTAACGCATCAAATCTGAGAAACGTTCATCCTTGATCAAAATCACATTCTTCCTCTACAGTCACAATAAGAAATGTATAGCTATCTCCGCTGAAGCGGACGCCTTGAAACTACAAAACATCCTCATTTCCGGATTACTCGCGAAAACAATTCATTTGCGTTACAGAGTTAAAGATAAGCGGTCGTGTATGCATCAACCTCACATCAGAGATCAGGACCTAAATCCTACATCCCTTAAGCATCAACCTGTATCGTAATCTGAAAATTCTGAACTTCCTCTGATCACGAAATCCCAAGCATATTCTACTTTTCGTGAGCAACTGGTACACACTTTGTTCTGAAAGATCCGATTCCATAAATCATCTTCTTTAGTCGTAAAAGGCAAACATCTAGCCGTGGTCGGAGCGCACGGGGCACTGAAACTACAAGACATCCCTATTTCTTGGCGGTTAGTCCGGAAAATAGTTCATTTGCAATGTAGAGTTAAATTGGATACGTTATACCACTAAGCGGTCATGTGTGCTTCCGCGATATTTACGACTGCCGGGCATTTAGCCGTGGTCGGAGCGCAAGGGGCACTGAAACTACAAGACATCCCTATTTCCTGGCAGTTAGTCCGGAAAATAGTCCATATGCAATGCAGAGTTAAAATGGGTACTACGTGTCACTAAGCGATCGTGTGTGCTTCCGCGAACTTGACAACTGCCAGGCATAAATTTGACCATTGACTATAGAATCTGATAAACAACTCCTCAACCAGAACTCAGTTATGCAACCCCCTCTACAAGAAGTTGTAGAACCGATCCTCGATGCTTAGGAACCTAAATTTGATATCTAACGTCCATAATAGCGGAAATATTATGTCGTGTTTACCAATAGACAAGATTTAATCAGTTAATCGTCAGTTTTAATAATCAAACATTCTGGTTACAAACTGACAGAGCTTCGCCTCAGAGATGCCAAAGTTACAAATGAGGATCACAAGCTAGGTATTTATAGGCAAGCAAGTTCGCCCCTGGAAGACACAAGTTCGCCCGAACTTGCTACTGCAAGTTCGACCGAACATGCATACATGAGACACACATGGGCGAACTTAGCTAAGCTAAACATAAATACTTCCTATACCTAGCATATTCAGCTCTATACTATGCAGACTCGATATAAGACTAAGACATAGACATTATGCACCAGCAGACTTCCCCTTGGATATCGTCTTCATCTTGTATCAGTCTTCAAAACTCTGTCTTCATATAAACGTTAACGCACACGACCAAAGAAGTTCTTAAACGGCTTCCTTCGTCGTTCTTACTTTGGATCAGGCATTTGATCAGTTGGCGGTGGTCTTTTAAAGTTAGCCATTCTTAGAGAACTTTGCCTTACCGCTTTTTCCATTCTTTCTTTAATCGCCTCATTTCTTTTTTCCTCCTTTAAAAACTCAACTCTCTCCAGATCCCTCCACTTCGTTTGCCACATCTTTCCAGAATTGACTTCTCGCGCATAAAAAATGTTCACAACCTTTTGAAACTGCATCGCTTGTATCTTTTCTTGTTCTTCAAAAACAATCTTGTTATAGAAGAAGGTTTTGATGTCTTCTCTCGAGCAGTTCACAAGCCACATAGGATCTAGAATCCTTATCGTCCTCCATAAACCCCTCATGCCCTGATAACCCATCACTTCAACCCGTTCCTTGGTAATATCCAAATGATCTTCAAACTTTAGCACAATAACTGCTTCACAAGTTGATGGATCTATTTGCCACCATTTGAACAATGGATAGAAGTTTTGTTCAATCGGCATAAGTGGCATATTCCTCATGGCCCTTGGACGTTTCATGATTAATGTTATGTCTTTTTCACCAGTTTTCTTGTTAACTTTGAAATCAGCAAGGTATTTGAAGTATTGCACTCCAAACTCCCTCTTAATTGCATACACGTTAAGCTCTTTAAACCATCCCCAGCTCAAAATATCACCCAAAGAAACGTCTTTGTCTCTGGTAAAGAATGCAAGAGGACGTCGAAACTTGCGTTCGCATGGCATCTCTTTAAACCAAGACTTTCTTGCTTGAGCTATCTCTTCATTGGTCATGGGCTTAGGTACTTTACCCTCTCAAACTGATTAAGCAATCCTTTCCTTCAACATATCTTCATCAAGCTGCTTGTACTTCTCTTCAAAAGTAGGAAAACTATCTGAATTAGAACCGACGTACTTTGCTTTCTGATCTGATTCGTCATCTGAAGACCAATCTTCCACAATTACTCGATTGTATTAATCAGCTTCGAATCGTCATTGATATGGATAATCATTTGGCTCGAAAGGATTTACAATCATCACATGTTCCTCAAAATCAAACTCTAACGATTCAGCTTCAACTTCAATCAATCTAGCTAAATCCTCCTTTGTGTAGTTATGTACATATTCACATTCCTCCACGTTGTGTTCTAACATTAACATTAAAGGCTTCGCGGGAATAGCAGCAACTGGCTTTGCAGTACGATCAACATTTGCCATATCTATATTATCATTAGTTTGCCCTTTCTGCCCTGACTCCCC
This sequence comes from Scalesia atractyloides, assembly GCA_947069175.1. Classification (NCBI taxonomy): domain Eukaryota; kingdom Viridiplantae; phylum Streptophyta; class Magnoliopsida; order Asterales; family Asteraceae; genus Scalesia; species Scalesia atractyloides. Next base: position 22,349,859 of record CAMTDV010000010.1, read on the forward strand.
CTGACTTTTTTCTTCCATTATGTTCGATTCATCGTCCATTAGGGCAGTAAAATCAAAATCATCAGAGATTTTTGCTTCAGAAACTCCAATACCAACATTACCCTGATCATCGTCATCATCATCATCATCACCAACATACCAATCCTCGTAACTTCCTTCCTCTTCATCCTCTTTATAATCTTTCTTAGCTTCTTCATCGTCTTTTTCTTCAGAAGCAGTGATAGGATCAGAAGGTTTGACAGATTTGTCAACCTTTGGAATATCAGACTCAGAACCTTTCGAAAAATCTTCAACTGGTTTCTCTGTAGCATTAGAAGATTTAGGAGCTTCGCCTTCAACCCCTTTACCTTTGCCACTCTAAGCTAATTCTTTTTCAGCTCGTTCCTTAGCTTCTTGTTGATCTAGACAATCATATTCAGCAACGAAGTCGATACCCAGTGCATTAGATAACACTTTTTGCATCCTGGAGAATCTTCGATCATTTAGGGCTTGGACAGACTTCAGATCAGCTATTTCAGTTTGCATTCTTTCATTTGCATCCTGCAAACTTTCGATCAATGCTTTAAAGTACTCACGCTCATTCTCTAACACCTTCACTTTATCATCCAACATTTCTTTTCGACAGCGCTTTGATTCATCTTGTTAATCATTTCAGCCTTTTCTGCTTCATTCTGCGCTACTTTTTCTTCTAACGCCTTCACACGCTTTTCCAGAAGTTCAACATTTGTTTCTGGGAAGAAATCGTTTAGATCCTGCAAACTTATCGGATAACTATACATATCACCAAAAATGTTAGGCCTCTTGGAGTTTTTGGTGTTGACTTTCGAGTCGTAGCCTTTGGTGTAGACTTCTTTAGAGTAGAGCTTTCAGGAACAGAAGTCGTTTCACAGGCGATTGAATTGTCGGTACTTCCATAAAACTAGACACAAGAGGTTCTTGTGTAGCTCCTGGCCTTTCCACTTCCGATGCAACAATCACAGGAGGTTCTTGTGTGACTCCTGGACGTTCAGCTTCACTTATATCAACAACAGGAGGTTCTTGTGTAGGAGGATCTTGTGTAACTCCTTTCTCCTGTGCGCCAGAAGGTTCTTGTGTCACTTATGTGCTTTTCAAAGATCTTTTGTACCTTTTTCTTATAGCCTTTTGCTCTTTCTTTGATTTTCTCTTTCCTTTAGTCTGAGGAGACCCTGTAGTCTTTGTCGACGAAACAGTCACAGACTTAACACGTTTAGATTTCTTAGGCCTATCCTTATCGGACTCTTTTTCTACATTAGGATCAAAATCAACATCCAATTCTCTTTCTTTCTCTGCTCTAATCTCTGCCTCAGTCTTTTCTGGCTCTTTCACTGGAATTTCTTTATCAGAATCATCTTCGTTTTCAGAAGTAGCCGATATAACATAATCTTGCGTTGATTTCACTGTTTCTTGGCTTTCAATAATACATGCGGCATTTGATCCAGCAACTGCTTCAACATTTTCAGGTTCACCCTCGTCGACGAGCATCGTTTCAACTTTCTTAGCTGCTCGTTTCTTCTTAGGCTTATCAGTTTCTGCCTTCAAGAACCATTCACTCATTGCCTTATGTTGATTTCCTTAAACCACTCCTTCTCAGCGTTAAGCTCTTTCTCATCGTCATTGCCATCTTTTCTCCATTTGTTGTTTGGCGGCGCAATATAATTAGAATCTTTGATCGCTCCGAATACAGGCTTTGCAACGGGAGCTGAAGCTTGCTTTTGAAACTTTATGAGCTTCTTCATGGTAGTCTCATCAAGATGAACTAAGTTATAACACATCGTTCGGATCTCGTGCAATATTAGAATACTTCTCGTCAATCAACATTTGAACAAATCTCGGATATAAGCACAGTCTTGAAGCTTCCATGTTTCTCGACATGTGAGTGAAAACTAACTTTGAGAAGTTAAACGGCTTCTTCAGAATAAGCGCCGTTTCCATGCAAGCTAAGTAATCTTGAACATCATCTAACCCGGCCTTGCGATGGCTGAATGTGTGAATTATGGCATGCATCAGGAGCTTGTAGGGGTTTGGCACTTCCCCTTTCTTCATCTGAATTTTCTATGATGTTTATGTTTGAAAACTTTACCGTCTTTTTATCTTTTAAATTGTTACCACTTGTAGTTTTGACATTTGCAGATGTGGTTTCAATTTTTGATTTCGGATTTTGATTCTTTCTTGCTATCACTAGTCTTAACAAGCTCAGACTTAGTGATCTCAGATGTTGCTGATCGTTTCTTTGCAATCCAGGCTTAAGATTTTTTGTTAGCCTTCTTGCTGTAAAAATTGTTTTCATTAGCCTTTGAAGTTTCACCTTTTTTGAAAATTGAATTTTCAAACTTAGATTTTACTTCTTTGATTCATTTCTTTTCAAAATCTTTACAGGTTTTACAAACACTGGTTGCTTCGGTTTCACAACATTTGAACTTTCATTCATTCGAAGATAAGCTGGCTTTGATTTCGGACAGTAACATGCAATATGACCAATTTCATTGCACTTGAAACAAGTCCGAGAATCATGTGGATGTCCTTTAGTGGGTTTTACACCACTTGTTTTGACACCACTTGCAATTTTGGCTTTATCTCGAAGTTCTTTTTGTTTCTTAAACTCTTCGTTTGATTGTTTCCGGATCAAACTTTCCTCATGAACCGTGTTCGTCCCATATACAAAATTCATGTTTTTATTCTTATATTCATGAAATGGTGACGGTTTCCTTTTAGGTTCATCTGATTCCTCTAATCCCAACCCAGCTCTCCGGTTTTCCGGATGATCACCACCATTCTTTTGGTAGTTATTTCTTTTAGGTTTGGAATAGAATTTCTTTTCATGGATCTCCAGATCATCTGATGTGACTTCCACGAGTTTAAAGAATTTGTCTAATAATTCCTCCTTCACATTCTGAATCGGAAAACTGTCATCAAAGTATAATCTATCAGATTCCTTAATCTTGTACATGACAACATTAGGATCATCACATAGATCATTCTCCGATGATGTATCGTCAGTTTCGAACTGTGAATCAGAATTCTTTGAGCTCGAGTCGGTGCTTTTAAAGCTGCCTTAATCAGAATCGTTCAAAACATTTTCAACAACCTTTTTAATCACAACATTGTCATCATCTGTTTAGTATAGATTACATCAATGTTCTCTGGCAACTCAGTTTTCTTTTCAGATAACAACTCAATATTGAGTGCCTTACCATCCCATCAGCGGATTTACGACAATACTTCTCGTAAAGGGGTAGAGGAACATTGTTTTATTCCTTACCAATTTTCTTTTTAGGTTTCTCTTCTGATGGAATTGTCGGAAGGATGTGATCAATGATATATGCATTACATGTGTAACTTCTCAAAAGTTGTTGAACAAGTTCTGTTTCAATTGTCATGTCCTGGAGTTGTTGCTTAGTTTCAGCAATGGTGTTAATATAGATATTAATCGCTTTTTACTTATCCATTACTATTCCTTTTAACATTCTTATGGTATCATGTTGTTCGATGTTGTCACACCCTCAATTTCCACTTGCAGAGTATTACCGCGAGGCGTGTGATCAAACCAGAATCTCAGACACTAGCAATGTCAAACGACTCTATATGATTTATTTAAACGTTTTCCAAAAACATTTAGTGTAAACATGCATAGTCATTTTCAAAGTTCCAAAGTTTCAAAGTTTAGCGGAAGCATTAGAGTAATGTAACGGGCGCCAACATAAACGCCAAAACCAAAATCCCAAAAATAATCGTTAATAAAGACTCGATAAAAATGCCTTGATCAAATGCAAAGTGGGTCACCTAGCGCTCCTAGCGTCCTGAGAAACATGTAAAGAAACAAGTGTCAACATTAAGAAGAGTGAGTTCATAGGTTTTATAAGTTCACAAGTTCGGTTTAAAAGATTGGTTTCCCCCGTTATCCCTAACCCGGAATAACGACATAGTTCCATTATTCCTAACCTGGAATAATAATGTTGTTTCGTAAATAAGTTCAATGTTAACTTGCAGGTAGCGAGCCTAGAGTTACGTCACGTAAGAGTTCGCGATCGAAGCTAACTATTGTTGCCTCTGTGTTGCCAGATCTATCATGACCATGGCGAAAGTTAGGCCAAATTAATCACCCGTTGACCATTCCCGGTCGGCTAGCGCGACTAGCTCGGGTGGGGCTTGTCGGGCCCAATAGTACTACTATAATTTCCCCGCTATATAACCTAATACTAACGATCCTAGAGTTTGTTGAGGACTTCTGTGATAAAGCTACTTAGTGACCATAACATACATTAACATTAACTTAGTTACTGAATAGTTAACGACGTTAATTCGCATAACGTAAAAAATAGAGTTGTAGAGCGTATACATGTTTCTCCCCCTGTTGTTCAAAACCGGATAAAATAGGGGCCGTGAACTCACCTTAAATTGCTCGGTTAGATAAACACAAAAAGAAGTAAAGGATGAAACCGCTAATCGCGTCCTAACATGTCAACCGATTCAAAGTTAGTGTGTGAACACACTGACACAAAACCCTATGCATAACTAACACACAGTACGACACACGTAATAACCAATTCGAAGCCATAATCGTGCATGCAAAGTATCACCATACGAAATAACGACCAATCAACTTGTCACAAGCACAGGATAACTCATACAACACTTAGACACACCCACAAACGCAAGTCATCATGTTTCAGCTTGTACATTCATAACTGAGCTGTTTTCGAGAATTCTTATAAAATAGTTCCCACGTTCCAAAAATTCCAATCATCTTACAGGAGGTGTCAATTAGCCTGTAGAATTTTGTACAAAATTTTCAAGTCCTAGTTCCTTACGAATTATTTTCAAGAATTTATTTACTAGGCTGCAGTCAGATTCGTCACTTTCGGACTGCAGTCCACGGAAAAAATCATTTAAATATACTCGTTTGTCCGATCAACGAAATTCCAGATGGAAATTTTGCTGTACATCTAGGAGTATCTGCTGCATAAATTTCATAACCTAGCTCTTTACAGATTATGAGATACTACTCAATAAACAACCTGCAAATTCTACTGAAATTAGGCAGCTTCAGCTGCTGCAATAAATAGTGATTTAAAAATAGCAAACGACCTCAGAAAAATATGAATCTGGCGCCATTTGAAGCGTTTTCAAAAATACATGTTTTAAGCTTCAGAAAATCCACTTTTCGATAAATAATGATCAGGTTACAGCCAACTGAAATTGGCTGTAAATGTCAATCAGCTTTCTGTTTTCGACTTTATTGTATTAGAACATGTTTAAACGACCATGACGCCTGGCTGTATCAATTTATTGCAGGTTATTGTATCAGATATCATCTAATATATCAGTATCCATGCAAACCCTAAGTGAATAACACCCTTACATCATAACGAACGCAGCCAGAATTCATGCACACTTGTAATAATTACACGGTCGAAACATTATCGCAACATGATTTCTAAACTACCAATCAACCACATGATATCAAACTAACGCAGCCACGTATAACAAAACTTGAACTCGAGACAATAAAAAACACTAACCCTTCAAGAAATATATGAGAGGGATAGAGCCCGAGCGAGAGAGAGGGAGACTGAGGACAAGAGCTAGCGACGGTGGGGGGCAGCCTTGCGCGACTGAGAGAGAGGAGAATGGGGCTGCTGCCGTCGAGTTTCACCAAGGGAAGGGGGTTCTAGGGTTTTCCCAAAACTTCAAGAATGCAACATGCATACATACGTTTGCATACATAAAGGGGGGACAAGGGGGCGGTTCGGGCTTCACCTTGGGCCGCAAGGGAGGGGTGGCGGGTTGCGTTGGGTTCGCAAGGGGGTGTGGGTGGCGGGTTGGGCTTGCGTGGTCACAAGGTCGACACGTTTCGCGGCTTGGTTCGGTTTGGCTATTTATTTATTTATTATATTTTTTTTTACAATTCGATAACACAAGGCTTATAACTAATAAATCGCGAAATCGAAGCGTGATACAATAATCCACAAGCGTCTAATAACACATAGCACGTAATTCATATATAACTCGTTAGAATTTCCAAACATTCTGTATTTCCGAATACTAAAGTTAGCGTAGTTATTGCGTGCGCGTAATTAATTCTCCGAATTATATTAGCGTAGGAACAAAGACGGTAAAGTTGTGCGTTTAAAGTACCTGAAAGACTGGGATGTCACATTATCCCCATGTTGAAAGAATTTTCGTCCTGAAAATTGAGTAAACGCGGTTTAGAATGCAACGCACAAAAGTTCAGTTTGTTAGAATGGTAACAAGGAAATCCCAGGCTATTACATCATCCCCATGTTGAAAGAATTTCGTCCCGAAATTCAGTTGGCGGTAACATCAGATTGCTGCTCAGCTGCAAAAAGGTGTGGATATTTGCTTTTGATTTGGTCCTCACTTTCCCACGTGAACTCCGGTCCACGCTTAGAGTTCCAACGAACCTTGACGATCGGTATCTTGATGTGCCTTCGAGTCTTGATCTCACGGTCCATGATCTCGATAGGTTGTTCCACAAATGTAGTTGCTCATCCACTTGAATCTCATCCAATGAAATGACTAGGGTCTCATCTGATAGACACTTCTTCAGATTGGACAGGTGAAAAACATTGTGAACTCCACTGAGTTCGGCTGGAAGGTCTAACTGATAAGCTACGGGCCCGATACGCTTTGAAATCACAAATGGGCCTACGTAGCGTGGATTTAGTTTGCCTCGTTATCCAAAACGAATTACACCCTTCCAGGGTGACACCTTCAGTAGGACACGGTCACTTACTTGAAATTCGAGCGGTTTGCGTCGTTGATCAACGTAACTTTTCTGTCGATCCCGTGCCGCTGCCATGCGGTTTCTGATTTGCAGAGTGTTTTCAGTAGTCTCAAGTATCAACTCAGGACCTGTGAGTTGACTGTCACCGACTTCTGCCCAACAGACCGGTGATCTACATTTGCGACCGTATAATGCTTCAAAGGTGCTGCCTGAATACTCGTATGATAACTGTTGTTATACGAGAATTCCACTAAAGACAGATGGATTTCCCAACTGTTCCCGAAGTCTATAACGCATGCCCTAAGCATGTCCTCCAAGGTCTGAATGGTCCTTTCACTTTGACCATCCGTCTGAGGGTGGTAAGCTGTGCTTATATCTAAGCGTGTACCCAACGCTTTCTAAAGTGACCGCCAAAAGTTGGACGTGAAACGGGCATCTCTGTCTGAAGTGATGGACGTTGGCACCCCGTGCCAAGAAACTACTTCCTTGATGTAGATGCGAGTCAACTTATCTGTTTCTTTGGTCGCTTGGAAGTGTGCAGACTTAGTTAGACGATCCACGATCACCCAGATGGTATCGCAACCACCAGGAGTTCGCGGGAGTTTAGTGATAAAGTCCATCGAGATCTGATCCCATGTCCATACTGGCATCTCAGGTTGTTGAAGTAACCTTGACTTTCGCACAAGTCAAACACTTGCTCACGTAGGTGGCTATATCCGCTTTCATGTTGGGCCACCAGTACGTGGCTTTAAGTTCTTGATACATCTTATCCGAACCAGGATGGACAGAGTATCGGGATTTGGGAGCTTCGTCCATAACTAGCTTTCTGAGGTTTCCATAGAGAGGTACCCATATACGGTTCATGAAATACCGGGTACCATTGGTTTTCACTTCCCAATCGCGTTCCATCTTTCCCACATATTTTGGCCTTGATTTTCTCTTCCTTAACTACTTTTAGCTGCGCATCGCGTATCTGTTCGGGTAACCTAGATTGAATTGTGAACTGTAGTGCTCGTACCCGACAAGGTCTCAAGTGCTCCTTCCGACTGAGGGCATCAGCTACCACGTTAGCTTTACCCGGGTGATACTGAATGGCACATTCATAATCGTTCAGGAGTTCGACCCAGCGACGCTGTCGCATGTTCAACTCCTTCTGATCAAAAATATGTTGGAGGCTCTTGTGATCCGTGTAGATTATGCACTTGGTTCCATATAGGTTAGTGTCTCAAAATCTTAAGCGCAAACACAACTGCTCCCAATTCCAAGTCATGTGTCGTGTAGTTTTTCTCGTGGACCTTCAACTGTCGGGATGCATACTCGATGACCTTATCACGTTGCATGAGCACACATCCCAACCCCTGAATGGAAGCATCACATTATACCACAAAAACATCTGTCCCTTCTGGCAAGGACAAAATGGGCGCACTGCAAAGCTTCTTCTTCAGTAATTGAAATGCTGCTTCCTGTTTGTCACCCCAAGCATACTTGGTGCCCTTCTGAGTGAGAGTGGTAAGCAGTTGTGCAATCTTGGAAAATCCCTCGATGAAACGTCTGTAGTAACCAGCCAAACCCAAAAATTGGCGGATCTCTGTCGGTGTCCTGGGTGCTTCCCAGTTTTTGATATCATCGATCTTGGCGGGGTCGACGTGTATACCCTTTTCATTCATGATATGCCCGAGGAATTGAACTTCCCGAATCCAGAAATCACACTTCGAAAATTTGGCATATAGTTTCTCCTGTTGAAGTAGTTCCAGCAATAACCGTAGATGCTCAGCATGTTCTTCTTCACTCTTACAGTAGATGAGTATATCATCGATGAACACGATGACAAACTTGTTGTGAAACGGCTTACACACGCGATTCATGAGGTCCATCAACACCATGGGTGAATTGGTGAGACCGAAGGGCATGACCAAGAACTTGCAATGGCCATACCGAGTGCGAAATGCCGTCTTTGAGATATCCTCCTCCCTGACGCGTAGCTGGTGATAACTGGACCGTAGATCAATCTTGGAGTAGTAGCTTGACCCTTGAAGCTGGTCGAAAAGATCGTCGATGCGAGGTAAGGGGTACCGGTTCTTGACGGTAACCTTATTGAGCTCCCTGTAGTCGATGCACATGCGGAAGGTCCCGTCCTTCTTCTTGACAAAAAGGACCGGAGCTCCCCATGGCGAAGTACTGGGTCGGATAAATCCAATTTCCAACAATTCCTAAAGTTGGGTAGACAGCTCTTGCAGCTCTGCTGGAGCTAAGCGGTACGGGGCCTTGGCGATAGGAGTCGCATGGCTCGCCAATTCGATTTCAAACTCTACTTGTCGATGTGGTGGAAGACCGGGTAACTCATCTGGAAACACATCTGGAAAGTCACGGACGATGGGGATATCTTCAATCCGCTTCTGGTCCTTAGGCTGCTCGGTGACCAGTGCGAGCAAAGCAAAAGAGTTCTTCTTCCGAAGATACTTTTGAGCTTGCATGTAAGAGATGATGTTCGTGACGATGCCTGCCTTCTCGCCTTGTACCATCAAGACGTCATCGTTAGAGAACGGAATACGGATAACTTTCTCGAAACAGAGAACTTCAGCTCGGACGTTGGATAGCCAGTCGGTTCCGACTAGCACGTCAAAACTACCCAGAGTAGTTGTCATCAGATGATCACATCTACGGATTTACCATCGGCTAGTTCTATGACGTAAGAGGTCTCTAGGGGTTTAGGTGTGAGATTTAGGTTCTCCCTAAAAGACTCAGATATAAAACTCTTATCCGCACCTGTATCAAAAAGTACAGTAGCAAAATGATCGTTAAGTGGAAACTTACCGGTGACCACATTCGAGTCGTTTCTGGCCTCCCCATGGCCTAGCATGAATGCACGTCCTTTGGCACCTCCTGTGACACCAGTTCCATTGTTGCCATTGTTGTTATTGTTGTTGTTGTTGTTGCTATTATTTCCACCATCGTTGTTGTTGCGCAGTTACGGGCAGTCTTGCTTGAAATGGGCAGTGCTACCGCACTGGTAGCATCCCCGGTTATTACCCTGCTGTTGTTGCTGCTGACCCTGGTGCTGGTTCTGATTCTGTCGTGACATAATCTCCCCGCGACAATCCTTTGCCGCGTGTCCCGCTTTGCCACATTGTTGGCAGCGATTTCCGGCGCAAGGGCCGTGATGATGGAGGTTACAACGATTACATTGCGGCTTCCGACCCGCATAGCCGCTCGAGTTCTGGGTGTTGTTGGCAGACTGATTGTTGTGACCCCGATTGTTGTTGAAGTTGTTGGACCGCTTCTGGTTTCCTTAGTGTGGCTGGGCTGATGAAGACTGCCGAGCAGGTGAGTCTTAAATTTCCTTTTGTTGTCAGGGGCAATTTCAGTTGCACCCCTCGGTGGCAACTTCCTTTGCTCCACCGCCATATCGGTGAGTTTATGTGCCAGCCTAATTGCTTGTTGCTCCGTCGTAGGGTTGCTAGACATTACCTTGCCCTGGATCTTAGGGACCAGACCCCCAAGATAAAACTCAAGTCGTTTAACGACTGTGTTAGCCAAATCGGGACAAAGGAACACCAGATCATGATGTCTTGCCGTGTACGCTTCAATTTTTGACCCGACCATCTTGTGGTTCCACAACGCTTGTTCCAATTGCTGAACTCTGTCCCGCGGACAGTATTCCTCCTTGATTAGAGCTTTGAACTCGGTCCAGGTCATCGCGTTCGCCGCAGCAAGCCCACGCGTTTGGACTTGTGCGTTCCACCAGGTTTATACCCCATCTTCCAACGTCGAGGCAGCATAATTGACCTTATTAGCTTCGAGGCAATTGCACATTGCGAAAACCGATTCAGACTTTTTGACCCAACGGACCAGTCCTACGGGTCCTTCAGCTCCCGTGAACTTGCTCGGTTTCGCATCCAAGAACATCTTGTAGGGGTTAAGACCCCCTCCTGAGGATAGAGGATAGGTAGTCAGCGCGAGAGTCTACTAGCCGAACTATTAGATTTTCCCACGAAAATTTAATAATGGTTACAGCGGCCAATTCTTCAGCTGACATGTTGAGATTTCCGCGACGACGGGTTGCCATTTCAGATCTTCGCAAGACAACACAAACACATACCGATAAGTATATATCCAATATAGTTATCATATTCCACACTTCAATGATCATACAATTTATGTCAACCCAACAAATGAAACAATCAAAAGGAACATTCGATTAAATAAATTGTAATGTCTCACAAAATACCAACCAAACATATCAGTTTAATTATAAAATTTCCAAGTTCAAACATAAGTGGAAACAAACAAACTAAAGGAAACAAAACGAAGATTGGCGAGACGGGTTAGTCATCTATGTCTCCATCCCCCAAGTCACTGTCTTCTTCTTCAGTGTTTTCAGCTTCAGCAACCGGGTCCTGTTCCGGCTCTTCTTCCTCCGGATCCTCCTTCGGGTCTTCCTCCGGATCCTCCTCTTCGTCTTCTACCGGCGCTGGAGGGGCCGGTGCTGGTGCGGGTACTGGGATAGGTGGTGCTTGGTTCTGCTCTAGTTCGTGAATCCCCCAACTGGACTCAAGAACTCTGTCTTCGAGCCAGTCAGCCCTCAGCTGCTCAGCACGAAGGTCCTTAGCTAAAATGCTTTTGTCACCCCCTAAAATTTCCACTTGCGGAGTTTTACCGTGAGGCGTGTGAACAAACCAGAATCCGAGACACTAGTAACATCGAACGACTCTATATGATTTGTTTTATACGTTTTCCAAAATCATTTGTTTAACCATTCATAGTTATTTTAAATTGTCTTGGTTTGGTTTTATAGTTTAGCGGAAGCATTAGTTTTTAAAGTTGAGCGGAAGCATTAAAGTAAAGTAAAGGAACGGGCGCCAACACAAACGCCAAAACTAAAGAAAAACCCAAACAATATTCGTAAATGAGACTCGATAAAAAGATGTCTTGATCAATGCAAGTGAATGCACCTAGAGCTCCTAGCGTCCTGAGAAACATGTAAAGAAACAAGTGTCAACATTAAAGAAGAGTGAGTTCACAGGTTTTCATAAGTTCATTTGTTCGGTTATAAGTTTGTTTCCCCCGTTATCCCTAACCCGGGATGAAGATTTAGTTCCATTACTCCCAACCCGGAATAATACTGATGGTTCCATTATTCCTTACCCGGAATAATAATGATGTTCCATTATTCCTAACCCGGAATAATAATGTTGTTGGTTCCATTATCCCTAACCCGGAATAATATTGTTGATTCGTAATTAAGTTCAATGTTAACATGTAGGTAGCGAGCCTAAAGTTATGTCACGTAAGTGTTCGCGATCGAAGCTGACTGTTGTGCCTCCGTGTTGCCAGGCCTATCACTGACCATGGCGAAAGTTAGGCCAAATTATTCACCCGTTGACCATACACGGTCGGCTAGCGCGACTAGCTCGGGTGGGGCTTGTCGGGCCCAGTAGTACTACTTATAATTTCTCCGCTATCTAACCCAATACTAACGGTCCGTGAGTTTGTCGAGGACTTGTGTGATATAGCTGCTTAGTGACCATAACGTACATTAACATTAACTTAGTTACCGAATAGTTTAATGACGTTAAATTCGTATAACGTAAAGCGATAGAGTTGTAGAGTGTATACATGTTTCTCCCCTGTTGTTTAAAACCGGATAAAATTAGGGGACGTGAACTCACCTGTAGTTGCTCGGTTAGTGTAACACAGATGTAGCAAATGATGGGACCGCTAATTGCGTCCTAACAAGTCAATTGATTTAGAGTTAGTGTGTGAACACACTGATACAAATCCTACACATAACTATCATACAATGCGGCACACATGATAACAATTTCGTAAACACAATCATGCATGCAAAGTATTATCATACCAACATAGTGATCAAACCAACCTATCATGAACACAAATCAATCCATTCAACACTTTGGTACACACATACGCAAGTTATCAAGTTTCAGCTTATATACTCATAATTAGGCTGTTTTCGAGGATTTTTATAAAACAATTCCAACGTTCCAAAAATTCCATTTTTTACAGAAGGTGTCAACTACACTTTAGAATTTTATATAAATTTTTCAAGTCCTAACACTTTACCGATTATTCATAAATATTAATATACTAGGCTGCAGTCAGATTCGTCGCTTTCTGACTGCAGTCCACGGAAGAATTTATTTAAAAATCACCGTTCATCCAACTAACAAAATTCCAGTGGGAGTTTCCCGGAAATTTCCATCTCCAGTTACTGTACAAATTTCGTGATTCGACTCTCTACAGATTATCAGATCCGACTCGATAAACAAGTAACAAATTTTTAGAATTTTCACAGCTTCAGTTACTGCACTTAATTGGACACTTAAAAATATCAAACGACCTCAGGAAAATATGAATTCAGCGCTATTAGAAGCATTTTTCAAAAATATACGTTTTAGGCTTCAGAAAATCCGTTTTTCGATAAATAATAACCAAGTTACAGCCAGTTGAAATTGGCTGTAAACACCATTCAGCATCCTGATTTCAACATTTTATCACAATATAACACGCTAAACAATCGAGACGTTAAATATAAACGATCAAGAACAGATTTATCAATCATATATCATCATGTACATCATACTCATGCAAACCCAAATCATAATATATGGTTTTTATCACAAAACGCAGCCTAATGATTCTTGATTCCAACTAATCATCATAATCGTCAAACTTGCAAAATCAATTGAACTAACATCATACACTTTCATAATAATGATTCTACCATTACATACAAGCATGATCAAGAGTTTATAACCCTAATATGACTTTGCAAAACAATGACAAATCCTAACGTTTAACAATGAAGATAAATGAACCGGGAACGAGATGGGAGTCGAATCGGGTGATCAAGTGGGTCGCGACCGAGAGAGGGAATGAGGAGAAGGCTGCCGTCGGCTGATTTTAGAACTAGGGTTCTTCTTTTTTTTTTTAACCATTCTCATGCATGCTTATCTATATATAGTGTGGGTGGGGAAAGAAAAGGAGAAGGGTTTGGGTTTGGTGCTCGCGGCCGCAAGGGTTTGGGTGGGGCGGTTTGGGTCTATAACTTGAACCTCAAGTTTTGGTTAATCCCTTGAGTCGCAAGGAAATGAGGTCGACTCGTTTGCGGCTCGGTTCGATTCGTCTATATATTTACCATATATATATTTTTATAACTAAAAATCACGAAATCGAAACATAACATAATAACTCACCGAACTTATAAACGTTTAATACACATAGCACGTAGTTCACTTGATAAGTTAACAAAGTTAGCGTAATTATTTCGAGCGTGTAAATTAAATCTCCGAATCAATTTAGCGTAGGAATTAATAACCGTGAAGTAGTGCGTTTAAGATATCTGAAAAACCGGGATGTCACATTATCCCCATGTTGAAAGAATTTTCGTCCCGAAAATTGAGTAAACGCGGTTTAGAATGCAACGTACAGGTTTAGAGTGCCACGCACAAAGATTTAGTTCGTTAACAATGGTACACGAAATTACAAGAAATTCCCAGGTTGTCACATCATCCCCATGTTGAAAGAATTTTCGACCCGAAAATTTAGTTGGTGGTATCGTTAGCTTGCTGCTCAGCTGCAAAGAGGTGTGGGTATTTGCTTTTCATTTGGTCCTCTCTTTCCCACGTGAACTCTGGTCCACGCTTAGAGTCCCAACGAACCTTGACGATCGGAATCTTACTGTGCCTTAGAGTCTTGATCTCACGATCCATGATCTCGATAGGTTGTTCCACAAAGTGCAGTTGTTCATCCACTTGAATCTCATCCAATGGAATGACTAGGGTTTCATCTGATAGACACTTCTTCAGATTTGACACGTGAAAAACGTTGTGAACTACACTGAGTTCGGCAGGAAGGTCTAATTGATAAGCTACGGGTCCGATACGTTTCAAGATCACAAATTGGCCTACGTACCGTGGGTTTAGTTTGCCTCGTTTCCCAAAACGGATTACACCCTTCCAGGGTGACACCTTCAGTAGGAAGCGGTCGCCTACTTGGAATTCGAGCGGTTTGCGTCGTTGATCAGCGTAGCTTTTCTGTCGATCTCGTGCCGCTGCCATGCGGTTTCTGATTTGTACAATCTTTTCAGTTGCCTCAAATATCAACTCAGGGCCTATGAGTTGACTGTCACCGACTTCTGCCCAACAGACCGGTGATCTACATTTACGACCGTATAATGCTTCAAACGGTGCTGCCGATATGCTCGTATGGTAACTGTTGTTATACGAGAATTCCACTAAAGGCAGATGGATTTCCCAACTATTCCCGAAGTCTACCACGCATGCCCTAAGCATGTCTTCCAAGGTCTGTATGGTCCTTTCGCTTTGACCATCAGTCTGAGGGTGATAAGTTGTGCTCATATCTAAGCATGTACCCAACGCTTTCTGATGTGACTGCCAAAAGTTGGACGTGAAACGAGCATCTCTGTCTGAGATGATGGACATTGGCACTCCGTGCCGAGAAACTACTTCCTTAATGTAGATGCGAGTCAACTTATCCATCTTATATGTTTCTTTAGGAAGTGTGCGGACTTAGTTAAACGATCCACAATCACCCAGATGGTATCGTAACCACCCAAAGTTTGCGGGAGTTTAGTGATGAAGTCCATCGAGATCTGATCCCATTCCATACCGGGATCTCAGGTTGTTGGAGTAGCCCCGATGGCTTCTGATACTCTACCTTGACATTCGCACAAGTCAAACACTTGCTCACGTAGGTGGCTATATCAGCTTTCATGTTGGGCCACCAGTACGCAGCTTTAAGGTCTTGATACATCTTATCCGAACCAGGATGGACAGAGTATCGGGATTTGTGAGCTTCGTCCAGACTAGCTTTCTGAGGTCTCCGTTGAGAGGTACCCATATACGATTCATGAAATACCGGGCTCCATTGGGTTTTACTTCCCAATCGCGTTCCATTTTTCCCACCGATTCAACCTTGATGTTTTCTTCCTTAACTGCTTCTAACTGCGCGTCGCGTATCTGTTCGGGTAACCCCGAATGAATGGTGAACTGTAATGCTCGTACTCGACGAGGTATCAAGTGTTCCTTCCTACTGAGGGCATCAGCTACCACGTTAGCTTTACCCGGGTGATACCGAATGGCACATTCATAATCGTTCAAGAGTTCGACCCAGCGACGCTGTCGCATGTTCAACTCCTTCTGGTCAAAGATGTGTTGGAGGCTCTTGTGATCTGTATAGATTGTGCACTTTGTCCATATAGGTAGTGTCTCCAAATCTTAAGCGCAAACACCACTGCTCCCAATTCCAGGTGATGTGTTGTGTAGTTTTTCTCGTGAACTTTTAATTGTCGGGACGCGTACGCGATGACCTTATAAAGTTGCATGAGTACGCATCCCAATCCCTGAATGGAAGCATCACAATATACCACAAAATCATAAGTCCCTTCCGGCAAGGATAGAATGGGTGCATTGCAAAGTTTCTGCTTCAGCAATTGAAATGCCGCTTCCTGCTTGTCACCCCAAGCATACTTGATGCCTTTCTGGGTGAGGGTGGTAAGCGGTTGCGCGTTCTTTGAAAATCCCTCGATGAAACGTCTGTAGTAACCAGCCAAACCCAAAAATTGGCGGATCTCCGTTGGTGTCCTGGGTGCTTCCTAGTTTTTGATAGCTTCAATCTTGGCGGGGTCGACGTGGATACCCTTTTCATTCATGATATGCCCGAGGAACTGAACTTCCGGAATCCAGAAATCACACTTTGAAAGCTTGGCATATAGTTTCTCCTGTTGAAGTAATTCCAGCAGTAATCGTAGATGTTCAGCATGTTCTGCTTCACCTTTAGAGTAGATGAGTATGTCATCGATGAACACAATGACAAACTTGTCGAGATATGGTTTACACACACGGTTCATGAGGTCCATGAACACCACGGGTGCGTTGGTGAGACCGAAGGGCATGACCAAGAACTCATAATGGCCATACCGAGTACGAAATGCCGTCTTAGCGATATCCTCTTCCCTGACGCGTAACTGGTGATAACCGGACCGTAGATCAATCTTGGAGTAGTGGCTTGACCCTTGAAGTTAGTCGAAGAGATCGTCGATGCGAGGTAATGGGTATCGGTTCTTGACAGTAACCTTATTGAGTTCCCTGTAGTCGATGCACATGCGGAAGGTCCCGTCCTTCTTCTTGACAAAAAGGACTAGAGCTCCCCATGGCGAAGTACTAGGTCGGATAAATCCTTTTTCTAACAATTCCTGAAGCTGGGTAGACAGCTCTTGCAGCTCGGCTGGAGCTAGGCGGTATGGGGCCTTGGCGATAGGAGTTTCATGGTTTGCCAATTCGATTTCAAACTCCACTTGTCGATGTGGTGGAAGACCAGGTAACTCCTCTGGAAATACATCAGTAAAATCACCAACGACGGGGATGTCTTCTATATGTTTCTCGTCCTTAGGCTGTTCGGTATACAGTGCGAGCAAAGCGAAGGAGTTCTTCCTCCGAAGATACTTCTGTGCTTGCATGTAAGAGATGATGTTTGTGACGGCGCCTGCCTTCTCGCCTTGCACCATCAAGATTTCGTCGTTGTAGAGCGGAATACGGATAGATTTTTCAAAACAGAGAACTTTAGCTCGGACGTCGGATAGCTAGTCCATTCCGACTATCACGTCAAAACTACCCATAGTAGATCAATGGTAAAGGTGTGACCCGCGAGTTTGAGTTGACAGCCGTATGGGTCACATCTACAGACTTACCATCGGCTAGTTCTATGACGTAAGGGGTCTCTAGGGGTTTGGGCGTGAGATTTAGGTTTTTCCTAAAAGACTCAGATATAAAACTCCTATCCGCACCCGTATCAAAAAGTACAGAAGCAAAATGTTCATTAAGGGGAAACTTACCGGTGACCACGTTCGAGTCGTTTCTTGCCTCTCCGCGGCCCAGCGTAAATGCACGCCCTTTGGCACCTCCTGTGCCACCATTTCCATTGTTGTTGTTGTTATTGTTGTTGTTGTGGTTATAGTGGTTGTGGTTGTTGTTGTTCCCACCATTGTTGTTGTTGTTACGAAGCTGTGGGCAGTCTCGTTTGAAGTGGGCAGTGCTACCACACTGATAGCACCCCCAGTTAATACCCTGCTGCTGACCCTGGTGTTGATTTTGATTTTGTCGGGACATGATTTCCCCGCGACAATCCTTTGCCGTGTGTCCCACCTTGCCACATTGATGGCATCGATTTCCGGCACAAGGGCCGTGATGATGAAGGTTACAGCGATTACACTGCGGCTTTCGACCTACATAGCCGCTTGTGTTCTGGTTGTTGTTGGCGGGCTGATTATTGTGACCCCGGTGACTGTTGAAATTATTGAACCGTTTCTGGTTCCCTTGCTGTGACTGGGCTGACGAAGACTGTCGAGCAGACGAGTCTTCAAACTTTCTTTTATTATCAGGGGCAACTTCAGTCGTACCCCGAGATGGCAACTTCTTTTGTTCCACCGCCTTATCGGTGAGTTTGTGTGCCAACCTGATTGCCTGATGCTCAGTCGCGGGGTTGCTAGCCATTACCATACCCTGGATCTCGGGGACCAGACCCCCAAGGTAAAACTCGAGTTGTTTCTCAACGGTGTTGGCCAGATCGGGACATAGGAATACCAGGTCATGATGTTTCGCTGTGTATGCTTCAATTTCAGATCCCACCATCTTGTGGTTCCATAATGTTTGCTCCAACTGTTGAACCCTGTCTCGCGGACAGTACTCCTCTTTGATTAGGGCCTTAAACTCGGCCTAGGCCATTGCGTTTGCAGCAATAAGTCCACGCGTTTGGACTTGTGCGTTCCACCAAGTTAGTGCCCCATCCTCCAACGTTGAGGCAGCATACTTGACCTTGTTGGCCTCCAGACAATTGCACATTTCGAACACTGATTCGGACTTTTCAATCCAGCGGACCAGTCCTATAGGTCCTTCTGCACCCGTGAATTTGCTCGGCTTCGCATCGAGAAACATCTTGTAGGGGTTAAGACCCCCTCCTGCTGCTGGTTGGTATTGAACACCTGCTAGAGCAGCATTCACGTGTTCTTGGATCATTGCGGCTAATTCTTCGGGCGTCATGTTGAGGTTTCCGCGACGTCCAGTTGCCATTTTAGATCTTCGCAAGACAACATAAACACACACCGATAAGTCTATATATCCAATATAGTTATCCTATTCCATACTTAAATAATTCCTCAAATTATGTCAACCCAAATAAATTAAACAGTCAAAAGAAATATTCGATTAAATAAAATTTCAACGTCTTACAAAATGCCAACCAAACGTATCAGTTTACTATAAAATCTCAAGTTTAAACATAAGTAGGAAAATAAATAGACTGAAGAAAAGTAAATGGAATAAGCGAGACGTGTCAGTCTTCTACGTCTCCATCCCCCAAATCGCTATCGTTGCTGTCATCCTCCGCGGCGTTTCCAGCTTCTACAGCTGGGTCTTCCTCCGGATCCTCCTCGGGATCCTCCTCTGGATCCTCCTCTGGATCCTCCTCTTCTTCCTCTACCGGCACTGGAGGGGCCGGTGCTGGTGCGGGTACTGGTACAGGTGCCTGATTCTGTTCTAGTTCTTGAATTCTCCAGCTAGACTCAAGAACTCTGTCTTCGAGCCAGTCAGCCCTTAGCTGCTCAGCACGAAGATCTCTAGCTAAAGTGTTACGAGCTATCTTACTCTCATGTTGCTCTTCCTCGAGCGATCCAGTCTTACCTATTAATTGTCGTATCATCCATCCCTGTGCTAGGATGGTTTCATACATTCTCTCTAGTTGTTCTTGTTGCTTTCTTATCATATCTCTAAGCAGGTCGTTCCCTACTTCTAACGAGTTAACCGGTTCGACCGGCATCGCGATGGTCGGGCGTGAGGACGACTCCTCTCCTAGAGCGAGCCTTTTTCTAACAGCTGAGCGTGTCTCCACGAGGTGGTGAGGGTTCCACCATAGGTGCCTTCCCCGGCGCACTTGGTTGCAAAAGTTTGTCGGATGATGATGATGATGATGACATTGCCTGTTGGGTTGGGTAGTTAGTTACGAGTTGCATTTGTTTCAATTATGCATTCATATTTTACATAACATAGTTTTGGTATAACACATAACAAGATATAACAGTTCAGTGCCAAACTAAGTCTAGTGTCGTGTAATCAGCTATAGTTTAGGTCTACTTTTAATGCAAACCTGGTTCTCTATAGCTAGAGGCTCTGATACCAATCTGTCACACCCTCAAATTTCCACTTGCGGAGTTTTACCGCGAGGCGTGTGAACAAACCAGAATCCGAGCACTAGTAACATCGAACGACTCTATATGATTTGTTTATACGTTTTCCAAAATCATTTGTTTAACCATTCATAGTTATTTTAAATTGTCTTGGTTTGGTTTTATAGTTTAGCGGAAGCATTAGTTTTTAAAGTTGAGCAGAAGCATTAAACTAAAGTAAAGGAACGGGCGCCAATACAAGCGCCAAAACTAAAGAAAAACCCAAACAATATTCGTAAATGAGACTCGATAAAAAGATGTCTTGATCAATGCAAGTGATGCACCTAGAGCTCCTAGCGTCCTGAGAAACATGTAAAGAAACAAGTGTCAACATTAAAGAAGAGTGAGTTCACAGGTTTTCGTAAGTTCATTTGTTCGGTTATAAGTTTGTTTCCCCCGTTATCCCTAACCGGGATAACGATTTAGTTCCATTACTCCCAACCCGAAATAATACTGATGGTTCCATTATTCCTTACCCGGAATAATAATGATGTTCCATTATTCCTAACCCGGAATAATAATGTTGTTAGTTCCATTATCCCTAACCCGGAATAATATTGTTGATTCGTAATTAAGTTCAATGTTAACATGTAGGTAGCGAGCCTAAAGTTATGTCACGTAAGTGTTCGCGATCGAAGCTGACTATTGTGCCTCCGTGTTGCCAGGCCTATCACTGACCATGGTGAAAGTTAGGCCAAATTATTCACCCATTGACCATACCCGGTCGGCTAGCGCGACTAGCTCAGGTGGGGCTTGTCGGGCCCAGTAGTACTACTTATAATTTCCCCGCTATCTAACCCAATACTAACGATCCGAGAGTTTGTCGAGGACTTGTGTGATATAGCTGCTTAGTGACCATAACGTACATTAACATTAACTTAGTTACCGAATAGTTTAATGACGTTAAATTCGTATAACGTAAAGAGATAGAGTTGTAGAGTGTATACATGTTTCTCCCCCTGCTGTTTAAAACCGGATAAAATTAGGGGCCGTAAACTCACCTTTAGTTGCTCGGTTAGTGTAACACAGATGTAGCAAATGATGGGACCACTAATTGCGTCCTAACAAGTCAATTGATTTAGAGTTAGTGTGTGAACACACTGATACAAATCCTACACATAACTATCATACAATGCGGCACACATGATAACAATTTCGTAAACACAATCATGCATGCAAAGTATTATCATACCAACATAGTGATCAAACCAACCTATCATGAACACAAATCAATCCATTCAACACTTTGGTACACACATTCGCAAGTTATCAAGTTTCAGCTTATATACTCATAATTCGGCTGTTTTCGAGGATTTTTATAAAATAGTTCCACCGTTCCAAAAATTCCAATTTTTTTACAGAAGTTGTCAACTACACTGTAGAATTTTATATAAAATTTTCAAGTCCTAACACTTTACCGATTATTCAAAAATATTAATATACTAGGCTGCAGTCAGATTCGTAGCTTTCTGACTGCAGTCCACGGAAGAGTTTATTTAAAATTACCGTTCATCCAATTAACAAAATTCTAGTGGGAGTTTCCCGGAAATTTCCATCTCCAGTTACTGTACAAATTTCGTGATTCGACTCTCTACAGATTATGAGATCCGACTCGATAAACAACTAAAAAATTTTCAGAATTTTCACAGCTTCAGTTACTGTACTTAATTGGACAATTAAAAATATCAAACGACCTCAGGAAAATATGAATCCAGTGCCATTAGAAGAGTTTTTCAAAAATATACGTTTTAGGCTTCAGAAAATCCGTTTTTCGATAAATAATAACCAAGTTACAGCCAGTTGAAGTTGGCTGTAAACACCATTCAGCATCCTGATTTCAACATTTTATCGCAATATAACACGCTTAAACAATCGAGATGTTAAATATAAACGATCAAGAACAGATTTATCAATCATATATCATCATGTACATCATACTCATGCAAACCCTAATCATAATATATGGTTTTTATCACAAAACGCAGCCTAATGATTCTTGATTCCAACTAATCATCATAATCGTCAAACTTACAAAATCAATTGAACTAACATCATACACTTTCACAATAATGATTCTACAATTACATACAAGCATGATCAAGAGTTTATAACCCTAATATGACTTTGCAAAACAATGACAAATCCTAACCTTTAACAATGAAGATAAATGAACCGGGAACGAGATGGGAGTCGAATCGGGTGATCAAGTGGGTCGCGACCGAGAGAGGGAATGAGGAGAAGGCTGCCGTCGGCTGATTTTAGAAATAGGGTTCTTCTTTTTTTTTTTAACCATTCTCATGCATGCTTATCTATATATAGTGTGGGTGGGGAAAGAAAAGGAGAAGGGTTTGGGTTTGGTGCTCGCGGCCGCAAGGGTTTGGGTGGGGCGGTTTGGGTCTATAACTTGAACCTCAAGTTTTGGTTAATCCCTTGAGTCGCAAGGAAATGAGGTCGACTCGTTTCGCGGCTCGGTTTGATTCGTCTATATATTTACCATATATATATTTTTATAACTAAAAATCACGAAATCGAAACTAACATAATAACTCACCGAACTTATAAACGTTTAATACACATAGCACGTGGTTCACTTGATAAGTTCACAAAGTTAGCGTAATTATTTCGAGCGTGTAAATTAAATCTCCGAATCAATTTAGTGTAGGAATGAATAACTGTGAAGTAGTTCGTTTAAGATATCTGAAAAACCAGGATGTCACAACTTTTAACTCTCTTATTCTCATCTTGCTCTTCATCGAGCTCTTCAGTTTTACCAGTCAGCTGACGTATCAGCCATCCCTGTGGTTCGATAGTCTCTTGCATTCTCTCCAGCTGTTCCTATTGTTTCCTTAGTACAGCTCTAATTAGATCATCCCCCACTCCTGAAGAGTTGACCTGTTTGACCGGTACAGCAGTGGTTGGACGGGAGGACGACTCCCCTCCTAGAGCAAGTCTTTTCCTGGCAGTTAAGCGTGTCTCCACGCCACGAGGTGGTGAGGGTTCGACCATGGGTGCCTTCCCCGGTGCCCTTGATCGTCGAGAACTGTCGGATGATGATGATGACGACATAGCCTGCCGGGTTGGTGAAGTTAGTTACGAGCTGCGTATAGCACAATATATATCACATAGAACAATTATAGTATAGCGCATAACAAGATATCACAGTTCGGTGCCGGCTAAGTCTAGTGTCGTGTAACAGCTATAGTTTAGGTCTACTTTAAATGCAAACCTGGTTCTCTATAGCTAGTAGCTCTGATACCAATCTGTCACACCCTTAGTTTCCACTTGCGGAGTATTACCGCGAGGCGTGTGATCAAACCAGAATCTCAGACACTAGCAATGTCGAAAAACATTTATTGTAACCATGCATAGTCATTTTCAAAGTTCCAAAGTTTCAAAGTTTAGCGGAAGCATTAGAGTAAAGTAACGGGCGCCAACATAAACTCCAAAACCAAAATCCCAAAAATAATTGTTAATAAAGAATCGATAAAAATGTCTTGATCAAATGCAAAGTGGGTGCACCTAGCGCTCCTAGCGTCCAGAGAAACATGCAAAGAAACAAGTGTCAACATTAAAAAAGAATGATTTCACAGGTTTTATAAGTTCACAAGTTCGGTTTAAAAGATTGGTTTCCCCCGTTATCCCTAACCCGGAATAACGACATAGTTCCATTATTCCTAACCTGGAATAATAATGTTGTTTCGTAAATAAGTACAATGTTAACATGCAGGTAGCGAGCTTAGAGTTATTTCACGTAAGAGTTCACGATCGAAGCTGACTGTTGTTGCCTCTATGTTGACAGATCTATCACTGACCATGGCAAATGTTAGGCCAAATTAATCACCCGTTGACCATTCCCGTTCGGCTAGCGCGACTAGCTCGGGTGGGGCTTGTCGGGCCCAGTCGTACTACTATAATTTCCCCGCTATCTAACCCAATACTAACGATCCAAGAGTTGGTTGAGGACTTCCGTGATAAAGCTACTTAGTGACCATAACATACATTAACATTAACATAGTTACCGACGTCAAATTCGCATAATGTAAAAAAAATAGAGTTGTAGAGCGTATACATGTTTCTCCCCCTGTTGTTCAAAACCGGATAAAATAGGGGTCGTGAACTCACCTTAAATTGCTCGGTTAGATAAACGCAAAAGAAGTACAGGATGGAACCACTAATCGGGTCCTAACATGTCAACCGATTAAAAGTTAGTGTGTGAACACACTGCCCTACGCATAACTAACACACAGTACGGCACACGTAATAAACCAGTTCGAAACCATAATCATGCATGAAAAGTATCACCATACGAAATAACGACCAATCAACTTGTCAAAAGCACAGGATAACTCATACAACACTTAGACACACCCACAAACGCAAGTTATCATGTTTCAGCTTGTACATTCATAACTGGGATGTTTTCGAGAATTCATATAAAATAGTTCCCACGTTCCAAAAATTCCAATTTTTTTAAAAGAGGTGTCAATTAGCCTGTAGAAGTTTGTACAAAATTTTCAAGTCCTAATTCCATACCAATTATTTATAAGAATTTATTTACTAGGCTGCAGTCAGATTCGTCACTTTCTGACTGCAGTCCACGGGAAAAATCATTTAAAAATACTCGTTTGTCCGATCGACAAAATTCCAGTTGGAGATTTTTCTGAATATCTAGGAGTATCTACTACGTAAATTTCGTGACCTAAAACTTTACAGATTATGTGATATGACTCAATAAACAACCTGCAAATTCTGCTGAAATTAGGCAGCTTCAGCTGCTGCACTAAATAGTCATTTAAAAATAGCAAACGACCTCGTAAAAATATGAATCCAGCGCCATTTGAAGAGTTTTTCAAAAATACACGTTTTAGGCTTCAGAAAATCCCTTTTTCGATAAATAATGATCAGGTTATAGCCAACTGAAGTTGGCTGTAAATGTCAATCAGCTTTCTGTTTTCGACTTTATTGTATTAGAACATGTTTAAACGACCATGACGCCTGGTTGTATCGATTTATAGCAGGTTATTGTATCAGATATCATCTAATATATCAGTAGTCATGCAAACCCTAAGTGAATAACACCCTTACATCATAACGGACGCAGCCAGCATTCATGCACACTTCTAATAATTACACGGTCGAAACATTATCGCAACATGATTTCTAAACTACCAATCAACCACATGATATCAAACTAACGCAGCCACGTATAACAAAACTTGAACTCGAGACAATCAAAAACACTAACCCTTCAAGAAATATACGAGAGAGATAGAGCCCGAGCGAAGAGAGGGAGACCGAGGACAAGAGCTAGCGACGGTGGGGGGGCTGCCTTGCGCGACTGAGAGAGAGGAGAATGGGGCTGCTGCCATCGAGTTTCAACAAGGGAAGGGGGTTCTAGGGTTTTGCCAAAACTTCAAGAATGCAACATGCATACATACGTATGCATACATAAAGGGGGGGGGGCAAGGGGGCGGTTCGGGCTTGACCTTGGGCCACAAGGGAAGGGTGGCGGGTTGCGTTGGGTTCGCAAGGGGGTGTGGGTGGCGGGTTGGGCTTGCATGGTCACAAGGTCGACACGTTTTGTGGCTCGGTTCGGTTCGGCTATTTATTTATTTATTATATCTTTTTTACAATTCGATAACACAAGGCTTATAACTATAAATCGCGAAATCGAAGCGTGATACAATAATCCAAAGCGTCTAATAACACATAGCACGTAATTCAGATATAACTCGTTAGAATTTCCAAACATTGTGTATTTCCGAAATACTAAAGTTAGCGTAGCTATTGCGTGCGCGTAATTAATTCTCCGAATTAAATTAGCGTAGGAACAAAGACGGTAAAGTTGTGCGTTTAAAGTACCTGAAAGACCGGGATGTCACAGATGTTATTTCTATCAAGCCTACCATAACCATTTTTCATTTTATCATACGCTTCCTTCATTGTGCGATAATTGTATTTCAAAAGTTCATTATGCACATTGTTTTCAGCGATGATTTTTTATTTTTTCGGCACACTCAGAACATGGTTCGGTACATTTTGTACAAGGTTTTTCAACCTCTACAATTTGTATTTTGACAACTTCTTTTACCTCTAGACCTACCTTGGTTAGATTTGCCATTAAAGCTTTATCTGCCATGTCCTTGAGGTTTTCGGCATTCACTTCTTGTGTAACATTGATGATCTCTTCATCAATTGTTTTCTCCTCAATCACTTGTTCTTTAGAACTTCCATCAAAATGACCTGCAAAACTATCACACGAGTTAGGAGATAAAATTCCTTGTTTCTGCATGTGGATATATTCCTCTTCTTCTCGTTGTTGATGCAAGTATTGTTCCAGCTGAATCTGTTCTACAGCCGCTGCTTCTGCCGCTGCCGCTGCTTCCTCTGCAGAAGTATCTTCAACTATCTCAGCCATCAACGCAACTCCGGTCTTCTTACCAATGTAGAAATTCCAGTCGAAACCATCATCTTCGTTTGATGCTACCAGAGCTTTCTCATTACTGCTGCTACTTGGTTTCTCTTGGATTTCAACTTGAGTCTTCTTTGGAAATGGCTTGTATTGAAGTGATTTCTTATAATACTCGTTTCCTCCACCGAAAGGACTCTGATTTCCTGTTGCTTCAGGGTTTTTTCATTCTCTCTTGAAGTGACCCTTTTGGCGACATAAAAAACATGTAACCTTTCACTTGTCAAAGCCCAGCTTGTTGCTAGAATTTCTGATATCTCGGCCAGTAAGAACTACAAACTTTGTGACCCTTCGGATAATAGATACTAAACACCACTTGATATCCATCAACTTGAGTTCTTCTTCATCCACATGGTCATAATCTTCTGTCGTCATTTCGGGATTTCCAATTTTACCGGCTACAAGACTTTCGTATGACTCCAGAATAGTGGCGAAGAGACATATGTTGTTTTGCAACTTGTTCGGAAACAACATTATTCAGATTCACTTCTATATTGCATTTGTATACATTTGGATAAGAATTTTGTTGTTGATTCTGATTTGCTTGACTTTGATAAGATGAATTTGAACCAGTGCTTGAGTACGAACTCTGTGGACTCTGATCATAATGAGGCTGTGATTGACTCTGGTTCTCTGGAGAAACATTCATGTTTGCACGAAACGTTGTCCCAATTTTCGGATTTGAAATGTTGTCTTGCATTCCACTTTTATAGTACAACCCAACGTCTTGAACAACATTAGCGTTCTATGACTTTGCAATCTTCAGAAGCTCCATTTCATGGCCTTCGAGTTTGTCGATAAACGTTGACAACTTGAAGAATTCCCACTTATCACTATTCTTCAGAACCATCAAATAAGTAGCCCATTCACCATCTGGTAGTGCGTCAGCAAGCTTGTCGATGTATTCTTGTTCTGTCTTCTCGAGACCGTGTCTTTGTATTTGAACTTTAAGATGACAGAAGCGCTCGATCATGTGCTTCATGGTCTCATTCTTTAACATGGTGAAGATATCGAACTCTTTCAGAATGAGCGCCTTTTTACTTTTGATCATTTCGGCACTACCTTGATACTTCTTCTGTAATGACAACCAAAGATCTCTTGCAGTAGTATACTCTGGTAGCCAAATCAGGATATCTTCTTTAACAGACTGTTGGATGAGACTGAACATCTTTTTCTCAGCAATGTATTCGTCTCTCTATACTATCGAGTAGTTGTAGTTCTCAAGGACTTGCTGATGTTCATCTACCGGAACAGTGTAGCCTCTTTCAATCGACACCCATCCAGCGAAGTGCATGGCTTAAACCCAATATGTAAATTTCTCCTTCCATGCTTCATAGTTGTCCATGCTCATCAGCTTGGCCGGTTTAACAGTCGTCCCCATCTCGTTATCAAGATTGACTTGATGAATCACGTTGGCATTCGACGAACTAGCTTCGGACATAAAAGCTCTTTGCATATCATCCGTTGTGAATAACGAGACGTGTACACTGAAAATATTCAAAAACTTTTGAAAATGTTAGAAATACTACAAGTTCGGTCGAACTTGTAGTTTGGAATGAAGAATTCTTGAATTTATCACAAGTTCGGTCGAACTTGTGATATTTGTTTTTGAAAAATTGTGTTATCTTCGGTCGAACTTATAAACTTTTGAAAGAAATAAATCCAGTATATCTTCGAGCGAACTTGCTATCAGAATTTTGATGAAACACAAGCAAGTTCGGGCGAACTTACTCAATAATTCCTTGATATTACACAAGTTCGGTCGAACTTGTTTTAAAATCAGTGGAAAATTGATAACTTCGAGCGAACTTGGCAAGAATTTCCTCAAAAATATCTCAAGTTCGAGTGAACTTACTAAAAAATCACTTGAAAAGTAATGTTTTAGACCAAGTTCGGTCGAACATGCTTAACAAGTTCGATCTTGATGGTTTTCCAAAACATGGTTTTTTCAAAATTTTAACATGAATTCAGTTGAATTTGGTCTCCAATCTTTCAAGGGTTTATCTTTGTTGTATTTTACATGATATACTCAAATTTGAAAAGATTTTGACCATGAATTCTTCATTTTATGTTCAAAAGTTAAAAAAATAGAAGAATGGAGATGAAATAGAAGTGATCTTATCTTAATACTATCAAATCAGGCTGTTCTAGCTCTGATACCACTTGTAGGACCGATCCTCGATGCTTAGGAACCTAAATTTAATATCTAATGTCCATAATAGCGGAAATATCATGTCGTGTTTACCAATAGACAAGATTTAATCAGTTAATCGTCAGTTTTATTAATAAAACGTTCTGGTTACAAACTAACAGAGCTTCGCCTCAGAGATGCCAAAGGTACAAATGAGGATCACAAGCTAGGTATTTATAGGCAAGCAAGTTCGCCCCTGGAAAACACAAGTTCGCCCGAACTTGCTACTCGGCCGAACATGCATACATGAGACACACATGGGCGTTTTGACGTTTTGAGCATCGTCCTACAAAACCCAAATTTTGCGAAAAATTTCCCAAAATTGCAGTTTTGATGAAATGCGGATTTCACGCTAGGCCCGTTGAAAGTCACCACACCGGATGATCAGCATTCTGCGCAAGTATCAGTGACTCTCCCAATATCTTCAACATTTTGTGACAACATCATCAAATCTGTACTCTGAACCTCTTGACGGTGTCCCCGAACATCGCGTATCGGTCATGAAAATTTCAAAAAAAATTTCTATCACCAATTTTTTTTCTGGACACTCGTCACGTTAATACGGTCAACAAAAATTTTCCAATGCCTTTTTTTTTTTTTTTTGGCACCTCACTGATTTTCGCATGAAAATTTAGAGTTTTCGCACCAAACAGAACTGATGACGTTTTTTTCGATCCAGAGTCTTCGTTTCTTCGAATTTCAAGATGATTTTTGCACAGATCTGGTCGAAAATCAGTTTCTAACAATCCTACAAGTTCAATTTTAGATTTTGTTCGAGGATTGTTGGTTTATTTGATGATATACGTCTATAACCATCTTCCCCGCAGCCAACTGTTGCAGAACCTGAACAAGATCCTACCTTTGATAATGGGGATTCTAGTTCCGATGAAGGATCAGAAGAGATTACAAGTTATCTTAACAATCAAGCTGCCGAAACCAGACGAGAAATGAGGCAACTTCTTCAGAATAAGTTGCTGATCAGAATATCACAAATTTAGAAAGCTCAGTAAATGTTCCAGGCGAAGTGATGCCGAGATCAATCTCCTACCATCCAACAGATAACATCATTGGAGAATTGCAAGCGGGCGTGAAAATGCGAAATCAGATCAACAAGGATCTAAGTTGCTTTTATTCTAAAGTTGCTCCACTCCAAAATAAATTTTCTCATAGTTGTTTTGTTTCTCAGGTAGAACCAGGAAACAACAGAGATGCTCTTAAAGATGACAGTTGGGTGGAAGCAATGCAAGAGAATTATTGCAATTCAAGAAACTTGGAGTCTGGGAACTTGTTGACCTACCACCAATGCAGAAAAAGATAAGCACTCGGTGGGTTTACAAGTGCAAAAGAGATGATAGAGGAGTGGTTATTCGCAACAAAGCTCGGCTCGTAGTTCAAGGTTTTCGTCAGCAAGAAGGGATAGACAACAACGAGGTCTATGCCACAGTCGCACGTCTAGAAGCTATCCGTATTTTCCTGGCTTTTGCCTCATGGAAAGGTTTCAAAGTGTATCAATATTGGATGTGAAGTCTGCTTTCTTGTACGGTAAGGTAAAAGAGGAAGTTTATGTCGGACAACCACCGGGGTTTGTCGATTCAATCCACAAATATAAGGTCTACCTGCTGAACAAAGCTTTGTACGGTTTACACCAGGCCCCGAGAGCCTGGTATGAAACACTTTCCAAGCACCTTCTGGCTAACCGATTCACCAGAGGAACAGTAGACAGCACCCTCTTTACCAAGGAAGTAGATGGACATCTGATTATTGTGCAAATCTATGTGGACGATATCATCTTTAGATCGACAAATGAACAACTGTGTAAGGACTTTGAGAAAGTAATGAAAGAAAAATTCGAAATGAGCGCTATAGGAGAGATGAAATTCTTTTAGGGGCTTCAGATTGAACAACTGCCAGACAGTATTTTCATTCACCAGACGAAGTATGTTCATGACGTGTTGGAGAAATTTGACATGACAGGAACTAAACCCGCATCAACCCCTTTAGCCACAAACCACGGCATTTGTCCAGAAGACTATGGAGAAAAAGTTGATGAAACACTATATCGCTCCATGATCGGATCCTTGATGTATCTCACAGCTTCAAGACCTGATATCATCTACCCCACATGTGACATCCCGGCTTTTCAGGTACCTTAAACGCGCTACTTCACGGTTATTCATTCCTACGCTAAATTGATTCGGAGAATTTAATTACACGCTCGCAATAACTACGCAAATTTGTGAATTCATTGGGTGAATTACGTGCTATGTGTTATAAGACGTTTGTAGAATTATTATATCACGTTTTGATTTACGTTTGTAGAATTATTGTATCGCGTTTTGATTTCGCGATTATTAGTTACAAAAATAAAAATAAATATTAAGTAAATAGCCCAACCAAACCAAGCTGCGAAACGTGTCGACCTCACCTCCTTGTGGCCCAAGTAACTAGCCTAAACTTGAGGCCCAAGTTACTCACCCAAACCCCCCCCCCTTGCGGTCGCGAGCCCCCCCCCCCCCACCCCTTTCTCCTTCTTTTCCTTGTTTTATATCAGTAGGAACATGCATGTGTTATGTTTCAAAAAAAAGAAAAAAGAAACACAAACCCTAGCTCTAAGAAACCGACGGCAGCCCCCCCCCCCTCTCTCTCGATCGCACAAGCCTTCAACCCAGATTGATTTCAATCTCTTTCCCGGTTCGCTAATCTTCATCGTATCAAGGTTAGGATTTTAATTGTTTTGCAAATCACATTAGGGTTTGTGAAATCTTGATCATGATTGTATGTATTGTTTGAATCATTGTTATGAAAAGTGTTATGATTTATGTTTAGTTCGGTTGATTGTGCAAGTTTTTGCGATTGTGATGTTTAGATGAATACCAAAATCATAGGCTGCGTTTTAGTGATAAAAATCATATCATATGATTAGGGTTTGCATGGGTATTGATGTACATAATGATATGTGACAAATAAACCTGTTCTTGATCATTGTTATTTAGAGTCTTGATCGTTTAAGCGTGTTCTATTGCGATGAAAGTCGAAAACAGGTTGCAGAATGGTATTTACAGCCAACTTCAATTGGCTGTAACCTGGTCATTATTTATCGAAAAGTGGATTTTCTGAAGCCTAAAACGTATACTTTTGAAAAACGCTTCTAATGGCGCTGGATTCGTATTTTTCTGAGGTCTTCTGTTATTTTTAAGTGGTCATTTAAGTGCAGCAGCTGAAGCTGCGTAAATTCTGAAAATTTGCTAGTTGTTTATCGAGTCGGATCACATAATCTGTAGAGGGTTGGGTCACGAAATTTGTACAGTAACTGGAGACGGGAATTTTCAGAAAACTCCCTCTGGAATTTTGTTAATTGGATGAACGATGATTTTTAAATAATTTCTGCCGTGGACTGCAGTCAGAAAGCGACGAATCTGACTGCAGCCTAGTATATAAATGTTCATAAATAATTGGTAAAGTTTTAGGACTTGAAAAATTTACATAAAATTCTAAAGTTTGGTTGACATCTCCTGTAAAGAAATTGGAATTTTTAGAATGTTGGAACTATTTTATAAAAATCCTCGAAAACAGCCTAGTTATGAGCGTACAAGCTGAACATGATAAATTGTATATGTGTGTACCAAAGTGTTGTATGAGTTGATTTGTTGGTTTGATCACTATTTTGGTATGATGATACTTTGCATGCATGATTGTGTTTTCGAAATTGTTATTATGAACGCCGCATTGTATATTAGTTATGCGTAGGGTTTGTATCAGTGTGTTCACACACTAACTTTAAATCGATTGACATGTTAGGACGCAATTAGCGGTCCCATCATTTGATACTTCTGTGTTACACTAACCGAGCAATTAAAGGTGAGTTCACGGCCCCTATTTTATCCGGTTTTAAACAACAGGGGGAGAAACATGTATACTTTCTATAACTCTATCTTTTTACGTTATGCCAAATTAACGTCATTAAACTACTCGGTAACTAAGTTAATGTTAATGTACGTTATGGTCACTAAGCAGCTATATCACGGAAGTCCTCAACAAATTCTCGGATCGTTAGTATTGGGTTAGATAGCGGGGAAATTATAAGTAGTACTACTGGGCCCGACAAGCCCCACCCGAGCTAGTCGCGCTAGCCGACCGGTATGGTCAACGGGTGATTAATTTGCCCTAAGTTTCGCCATGGTCAGTGATAGGCCTGGCAACACGGAGGCACAACAGTCAGCTTCGATCGCGAACACTTATGTGACGTAACTTTAGGCTCGCTACCTACATGTTAACATTGAACTTAATTACGAACCGACATCATTATTATTCCGGGTTAGGAATAATGGAACCAACATTATTATTCTGGGTTAGGAATAATGGAACTAAATCGTTATCCCGGGTTAGGGATAACGGGGGAAACAAACTTTTAACCGAACCAATGAACTTATAAAAACCTGTGAACTCACTCTTCTTAAATGTTGACACTTGTTTCTTTACATGTTTCTCAGGACGCTAGGAGAGCTAGGTGCACTCACTTGCATTGACCAAGACATATTTTTATCGAGTCTCATTTACGAATATTGCTTGGGATTTTTGGTTTTGGCGTTTATGTTGGCGCCCGTTACTTTACTTTACTTACTTTAATGCTTCCGCACAACTTAGAAACTAATGCTTCCGCTAAACTTGAAACTAAACTAAGACAAATTGAAAATAATTATGAATGCGTAAACAAATGTTTTTGGAAAACGTTTAAATAAATCATATAGAGTCATTCGATATTACTAGTGTCTCAGATTCTGTTTTGTTCACTCGCCTCGCGGTAAAACTCCACAGGTGGAAATTGAGGGTGTGACAGATTGGTATCAGAGCCTCTAGCTATAGAGAACCAGGTTTGCATTAAAAGTAGACCTAAACTATAGCTGATTACACGACACTAGACTAGTTGGCATCGAACTGTGATATCATGTTATGTGTTATACTACAACTGTTTTATGTAAGATATAAATGTATATTGAGATGCACGCAACTCGTAACTAACTACACAACCCAACAGGCAATGTCATCATCATCATCCGACAAACCTCTACAACCAAGGGCGCCGGGGAAGGCACCCATGGTCGAACCCTCACCACCTCATGGCGTGGAGACACGCTCAGCTGCTAGGAAAAGACTCGCTCTAGGAGAGGAGTCGTCCTCCCGTCCGACCACCGCTATGCCGGTCGAACCGGTCAATTCGTTAGAGGTAGGGGACGACCTACTTAGGGATGTGATAAGGAAACAACAGGAACAACTAGAGAGAATGCAGGAGACTATCGAAGCACAAAGATGGATGATACGTCAACTAACTGGTAAAACTGGAGAGCTCGAGGAAGAGCAATATGAGAATAAGAAAGCTCGCAACATTTTAGCTAAGGATCTTCGTGCTGAGCAGCTGAGGGCGGACTGGCTCGAAGACAGGGTTCTTGAGTCCAGTTGGAGGATTCAAGAACTGGAGCAGAATCAAGCACCTGTCCCAGTACCCGCCCCAGCATCGGTCCCTCCATCGCCAGTAGAGGAAGAAGAGGAGGACCCGGAGGAGGATCCGGAGGAAGAGGAGCCGGAACAGGAACCGGCGGTTGAAGCTGAAAACGCCGCAGAGGATGACGGCAACGATAGCGACTTGGGAGATGGAGACGTAGAAGACTGACTTGTCTCGCCAATTCCCGCTTTGTTTTTTTTAGTTTGTCCATTTTCCACTTATGTTTGAACTTGAAACTTTATAATTAAACTGAGATGTTGGTTGGTATTTTGTGAGACATTGCAACTTATTTAATCGAATGTTCCTTTTTATTGTTTAATTAGTTGGGTTGACATAACTTGTATGTTGATTGAAGTTTGGGGTATGATAACTATATTGGATCTATATACTTATCAGTGTGTGTTTGTGTTGTCTTACAAAGATCTGAAATGGCAACTGGACGTCGTGGAAACCTCAACATGACACCTGAAGAATTAGCCGCAATGATCCAAGAACACGTGAATGCTGCTCTGGCAGGTGATCAAAACCCACCAGCAGGTAACCATTATTAAATTTTCATGGGAAAATCTAATAGTTGGGCTAGTAGACTTTCTCGCTGACTACCTATCCTCTGTCAGCAGGAGGGGGTCTTAACCCCTACAAGATGTTCCTCGATGCGAAACCGAGTAAATTCACGGGTGCAGAAGATCCCATAGGACTGGTCCGTTGGATTGAAAAGTCTGAATCGGTGTTCGAGATGTGCAATTGCCTTGAGGCCAATAAGGTCAAGTATGCTGCCTCAACGCTGGAAGATGGGGCATTAACCTGGTGGAACGCACAAGTCCAAAAGCGTGGACTTATTGCTGCGAACGCAATGGCCTGGGCCGAGTTTAAGGCCCTAATCAAAGAGGAGTACTGTCCGCGGGACAGAGTTCAGCAGTTGGAGCAAGCGCTATGGAACCATAAGATGGTAGGATCTGAAATTGAAGCGTACATGGCGAAACATCACGATCTGGTGTTCCTATGTCCCGATCTGGCTAACACCGTTGAAAAACGACTTGAGTTTTATCTTGGGGGTCTGGTCCCTGAGATCCAGGGCATGGTAATGTCTAGTAACCCTGCGATGGAACATCAAGCGATCAGGTTGGCGCACAAACTCACCGATAAGGCGGTGGAACAAAGGAAGTTGCCATCTCGGGGTGCAACTTAAGTTATCCCTGATAATAAAAGTAAAATTTGAAGACTCGCCTGCTCGACAGTCTTCGTCAGCCCAGCCACAACAAGGAAACCAGAAACGGTTCAACAATTTCAACAACAATCGGGGTCACAATAATCAGTCCGCCAACAACACCCAGAACACAAGCGGCTATGTGGGTCGAAAGCCGCAATGTAATCGTTGTAACCTCCATCATCACGGCCTTTGTGCCGGAAATCGCTGCCAACGATGTGGCAAAACGGGACATGCGGCAAAGGATTGTCGCGGGGAAATTGTGTCTCGACAAAATCAAAATCAGCACCAGATTCAACAGCAAGGTATTAACCGGGGGTGCTATCAGTGCGGTATCACTACCCATTTCATGCGAGACTGCCCGCAACTTCGCAACAACAACAACAACAATGGTGGGAACAACAACAACAACAACCACAACAACCACAACCACAACCACAACAACCACAACAACAACAACAACAACAACAACGGAAATGGTGGCACAGGAGGTGCCAAAGGTCGTGCATTCACGCTAGGCCGCGGAGAGGCCAAAAACGACTCGAACATGGTCACCGGTAAGTTTCCCCTTAACGAACATTTTGCTACTGTACTTTTTGATATGGGTGCGGATAGGAGTTTTATATCTGAGTCTTTTAGGAAGAACCTAAATCTCATGCCTAAACCCCTAGAGACCCCTTACGTCATAGAACTAGCCGATGGTGAATCGGTAGATGTGACCATTTAGTAACCGGCTGCCAACTTAAACTCGCGGGTCACACCTTTACCATTGATCTGATGACAACTACCCTGGGTAGTTTTGACGTGGTAGCCGGAATGGACTGGCTATCCGACGTCCGAGCTGAAGTTCACTGCATCGAGAAATCTATCCGTATTCCGCTCTCTAACGATGAAGTCTTGATGGTGCAAGGCGAGAAGGCAGGCACCGTCACAAACATCATCTCTTACATGCAAGCTCAGAAGTATCTTCGGAGGAAGAACTTCTTCGCTTTGCTCGCACTGGTCACCGAGCAGCCTAAGGACGAGAAGCGTATAGAAGATATCCCCGTCGTCCGTGACTTTTCAGGTGTATTTCCAGAGGAGTTACCTAGTCTTCCACCACATCGACAAGTGGAGTTTGAAATCGAATTGGCGAACCATGCAACTCCTATCGCCAAGGCCCCGTACCGCCTGGCTCCAGCAGAGCTGTCTACCCAACTTCAGGAATTGTTAGAAAAAGGGTTTATCCGACCCAGTACTTCGCCATGGGGAGCTCCGGTCCTTTTTGTCAAGAAGAAGGACGGGACCTTCCGCATGTGCATCGACTACAGGGAACTCAATAAGGTTACCGTCAAGAACCGATACCCATTACCTCGCATCGACGATCTCTTCGACCAACTTCAAGGGTCAAGCTACTACTCCAAGATTGATCTACGGTCTGGTTATCACCAGTTACGCGTCATGGAGGAGGATATCTCTAAGACGGCATTTCGTACTCGGTATGGCCATTATGAGTTCTTGGTCATGCCCTTCGGTCCCACCAACGCACCCGCGGTGTTCATGGACCTCATGAACCGCGTGTGTAAGCCGTATCTCGACAAGTTTGTCATTGTGTTCATCAGTGACATACTCATCTACTCTAAGGGTGAAGAAGAACATGCTGAACATCTACGATTATTGCTGGAATTACTTCAACAGGAGAAACTATATGCCAAGCTTTCAAAGTGTGATTTCTGGATTCGGGAAGTTCAGTTCCTCGGGCATATCGTGAATGAAAAGGGTATCCACGTTGATCCCGCCAAGATCGATGCTATCAAGAACTGGGAAGCACACAGGACACCGACAGAGATCCGCCAATTTTTGGGTTTGGCTGGTTACTACAGACGTTTCATCGAGGGATTTTCAAAGATTACGCAACCGCTTACCACTCTCACCCAGAAAGGCACTAAGTATGCTTGGGGTGACAAGCAGGAAGCAGCATTTCAATTGCTGAAGCAGAAACTTTAAAGTGCACCCATTCTGTCCTTGCCAGAAGGGACTGATGATCTGTGGTATATTGTGACGCTTCCATTCAGGGATTGGGATGCGTACTCATGCAACGTGATAAGGTCATCGCGTATGCGTCTCGACAATTGAAGGTTCACGAGAAAAACTACACAACACAGGACCTGGAATTGGGAGCAGTGGTGTTTGCACTTAAGATTTGGAGACACTACCTATATGGAACAAAGTGCACAATCTACAAGGATCACAAGAGCCTCCAGCATATCTTCGACCAGAAGGAGTTGAACATGCGACAGCGTCGCTGGGTCGAACTCCTGAACGATTATGAATGTGCCATTCGGTATCACCCGGGTAAAGCTAACGTGGTAGCTGATTCCCTCAGTAGGAAGGAGCACTTGAAACCTCGTCGGGTACGAGCACTACAGTTCACCATTCAATCGGGGTTACCCGAACAGATACGCGATGCACAGCTAGAAGTAGTTAAGGAAGAAAACATTAAGGCCAAATCTGTGGGAAAGATGGAACGCGATTGGGAAGTAAAACCCAATGGTGCCCGGTATTTCATGAATCGTATATGGGTACCTCTCTGCGGAGACCTCAGGAAGCTAGTTATGGACGAAGCTCACAAATCCAGATACTCTGTCCATCCCGGTTTGGACAAGATGTATCAAGACCTTAAAGCCGCGTACTGGTGGCCCAACATGAAAGCGGATATAGCCACCTACGTGAGCAAGTGTTTGACTTGTGCGAAAGTCAAGGTGGAATACCAGAAGCCATCAGGGCTACTTCAACAACCTGAGATCCCAGTGTGGAAATGGGATCTGATCTCGATGGACTTTATCACTAAACTCCCGCGAACTCCGGGTGGTTGCGATACCATCTGGGTGATCGTGGATCATTTAACTAAGTCCGCACACTTCCTAGCGATCAAAGAAACAGATAAGATGGATAGGCTGACTCTCATCTACATTAAGGAAGTAGTTTCTCAGCACGGAGTGCCAACGTCCATCATCTCAGACGGAGATGCTCATTTCACGTCCAACTTTTGGCAGTCACTTCAGAAAGCGTTGGGTACACGC
Organism: Scalesia atractyloides; assembly: GCA_947069175.1. Classification (NCBI taxonomy): domain Eukaryota; kingdom Viridiplantae; phylum Streptophyta; class Magnoliopsida; order Asterales; family Asteraceae; genus Scalesia; species Scalesia atractyloides. The sequence continues at coordinate 22,388,315 of CAMTDV010000010.1, forward strand.
TTAGATATGAGCACAGCTTATCACCCTCAGACGGATGGTCAAAGTGAAAGGACTATTCAGACCTTGGAAGACATGCTTAAGGCATGTGTGGTATACTTTGGGATCAGTTGGGAAATCCATCTGTCTTTAGTGGAATTCTCGTATTACAACAGTTACCATACGAGTATTCAAGCGGGCACCGTTTGAAGCATTATACGGTCGCAAATGTAGATCACCGATCTGTTGGGCAGAAGTCGGTGACAGTCAACTCACAGGTCCTAAGTTGATACTTGAGGCTACTGAAAAGATTGTGCAAATCAGAAACCGCAAGGCAGCGGCACGAGATCGACAGAAAAGCTACGCTGATCAACGACGCAAACCGCTCGAATTTCAAGTAGGCGACCGCGTCCTACTAAAGGTGTCACCCTGGAAGGGTGTAAACCGTCTCGGGAATCGAGGCAAACTAAACCCACGGTACGTAGGCCCATTTGTGATCTTGAAGCGTATCGAGCCCGTAGCTTATCAATTAGACCTTCCTGCCGAACTCAGTGGAGTTCACAATGTTTTTCACGTGTCAAATCTGAAGAAGTGTCTATCAGATGAGACCCTAGTCATTCCATTGGATGAGATTCAAGTTGATGAACAACTGCACTTTGTGAAACAACCTATCGAGATCATGGATCGTGAGATCAAGACTCGAAGGCACAGCAAGATACCGATCGTCAAAGTTCGTTGGGATTCTAAGCGTGGACCGGAGTTCACGTGGGAAAGAGGGACCAAATGAAAAGCAAATACCCACACCTTTTGCAGCTGAGCAGCAAGCTAATGTTACCACCAACTAAATTTTCGGGACGAAAATTCTTTCAACATGGGGATGATGTGACAGCCTGGGAATTTCTTGTACCATTGCTACCAAACTGAATCTTTGTGCGTTGCATTCTAAACCGCGTTTACTCAATTCTCGGGATGAAAATTCTTTCAACATGGGGATAATGTGACATCCCGGCTTTTCAGGTATCTTAAACGCGCTACTTCACGGTTATTCATTCCTACGCTAAATTGATTCGGAGAATTTAATTACACGCTCGCAATAACTACGCTAACTTTATAAATTCATTGGGTGAATTACGTGCTATATGTTATAAGACGTTTGTAGAATTATTATATCACGTTTTGATTTACGTTTGTAGAATTATTGTATCGCGTTTTGATTTCGCGATTATTAGTTACAAAAATAAATATTAAGTAAATAGCCGAACCAAACCAAGCCGCAAAACGTGTCGACCTCACCTCCTTGTGGCCCAAGTAACTAGCCTAAACTTGAGGCCCAAGTTACTCACCCAAACCCCCCCCCTTGCGGTCGCGAGCCCCCCCCCCCCCCCCTTTCTCCTTCTTTTCCTTGTTTTATATAAATAGGGACACGCATGTGTTATGTTTCAAAAAAAAAAAAGAAACACAAACCCTAGCTCTAAGAAACCGACGTCAGCCCCCCCCCTCTCTTGATCGCACAAGCCTTCAACCCGGATTGATTCCAATCTCGTTCCCGGGTCGCTAATCTTCATCGTATCAAGGTTAGGATTTTAATTGTTTTGCAAATCACATTAGGGTTTGTGAAATCTTGATCATGATTGTATGTATTGTTTGAATCATTGTTATGAAAAGTGTTATGATTTATGTTTAGTTCGGTTGATTGTGCGAGTTTTTGCGATTGTGATGTTTAGATGAATACCAAAAATCATAGGCTGTGTTTTAGTGATAAAAATCATATCATATGATTAAGGTTTGCATGGGTATTGGTGTACATAATGATATGTGACAAATAAACCTGTTCTTGATCATTGTTATTTAGAGTCTTGATCGTGTTTAAGCGTGTTCTATTGCGATGAAAGTCGAAAACAGGTTGCTGAATGGTATTTACAGCCAACTTCAATTGGCTGTAACCTGGTCATTATTTATCGAAAAGTGGATTTTCTGAAGCCTAAAACGTATATTTTTTAAAAACGCTTCTAATGGCGCTGGATTCATATTTTTCTGAGGTCGTTTGCTATTTTTAAGTGGTCATTTAAGTGCAGCAGCTGAAGCTGCGTAAATTCTGAAAATTTGCTAGTTGTTTATTGTCACACCCTCAATTTCCACTTGCGGAGTTTTACCGCGAGGCGTGTGAACAAACCAAAATCTGAGACACTAGTACGTCGAACGACTCTATATGATTTGATAATACGTCTTCCAAAATCATTTGTTTAACCATTCATTGTAGATTTTATATTGTCTTAGTTAGTTTTCAATGTTTAGCAGAAGCATTAGTTTTTAAGGTTGAGCGGAAGCATAAAAATAAAGTAGAGGAACGGGCGCCAACACAAACGTTAAAACTAAAGAAAAACCCAAAACAATGTTTGTAAATGAGACTCGATAAAAGGTGTCTTGATCAATGCAAGTGAGTGCACCTAGAGCTCCTAGCATCCTGTGAAACATATAAAGAAACAAGTGTCAACATTAAAGAAGAGTGAGTTCACAGGTTTTCATAAATTCGTTTGTTCGGTTATAAGTTTGTTTCCCCCGTTATCCCTAACCCGGGATAACGATTTAGTTCCATTATTCCCAACCCGGAATAATACTGATAGTTCCATTATTCCCAACCCGGAATAATACTGATAGTTCCATTATTCCTTACCCGGAATAATAATGATGTCCCATTATTCCTAACCTGGAATAATAACGTTGTTGGTTCCATTATCCCTAACCCGGGATAATATTGTTGATTCGTAATTAAGTTCAATGTTAATATATATAGGTAGCTAGCCTAAAGTTATGTCACGTAAGTGTTCGCGATCGAAGCTGACTGTTGTGCCTCCGTGTTGCCAGGCCTATCACTGACCATGGCGAAGTTAGGCCAAATTATTCACCCGTTGACCATACCCGGTCGGCTAGCGTGACTAGCTCGGATGGGGCTTGTCGGGCCCAGTAGTACTACTTATAATTTCCCCGCTATCTAAACCCAATACTAACGATCCGAGAGATTGTCGAGGACTTGTGTGATATAGCTGCTTAGTGACCATAATGTACATTAACATTAACTTAGTTACCGAATAGTTAAGTGACGTTAATTTCGTATAACGTAAAGAGATAGAGTTGTAGAGTGTATACATGTTTCTCCCCCTGTTGTTTAAAACCGGATAAAATTAGGGGCCGTGAACTCACCTTTAGTTGCTCGGTTAGTGTAAGACAGAAGTTGCAAATGATGGGACCGCTAATTGCGTCCTAACAAGTCAATTGATTTCAAGTTAGTGTGTGAACACACCAATACAATTCATACACATAATTAACGCACAAAGCGGTACACACAATCACAAATCCTAACACTCAAACATGCATGCAAGTATCCTCATATGAACATAGTGATCAAAATAATTTATCATGAACACAATCCAATCCATGCAAAACTTTGGTGCACACATTCGCAAGTTATCAAGTTTCAGCTTATATACTCATAATTCGGCTGTTTTCGAGGATTTTTATAAAATAGTTCCAACGTTCCAAAAATTCCAATTATTTTACAGAAGGTGAAAACTATACTGTAGAATTTTATATAAATTTTTCAAGTCCTAACACTTTACCAATTATTCATAAATATTAATATACTAGGCTGCAGTCAGATTCGTCGCTTTCTGACTGCAGTCCACGGAAGAATTCATTTAAAAATCACCGTTCGTCCAATTAACAAAATTCCAGTGGGACTTTTCCGGAAATTTCGATATCTAGTTGCTGTACAAATTTCATGATTCGACTCCCAACAGATTATTAGATCCGACTCGATAAACAACTAACAAATTTTCAGGATTTTCACAGCTTTAGTTACTGAACTTAATTGGCCACTTAAAAATATCAAACGACTTAAGAAAAATATGAATCTAGCGCCATTAGAATCGTTTTTCAATACTCTACGTTTTAGACTTCAGAAAATCCGATTTTCGATAAATAATAACCAAGTTACAGCCAGTTGAATTTGGCTGTAAACACCATTCAGCATCCTGATTCAGCACTTTATCACAATCTAACCCGCTTAAACCATCGATACATTGAACATATGCGATCAAGAACAGAATTTCCAATCATATACTATCATATATATCATACCCATGCAAACCCTAATCATAACATATAGTTTTTAAACAAAACACAGCCTAACGTTTCTTAATTCAGCAAATCATCATACTTGCAAACTAGCCTAATCAATCGGTTATCATCCTACTACTTTCCACCATTACATACACACATGATCCATAATTCATAACCCTAGTATGATTAGCGAAATAACATAAAATTCTAACCTTAACAATAGGATTAATGAGCCGAGAACTAGATGGGACTGATTCGGATGTTGGCGAGACTTGCGACCGAGAAGGAGAATGGTGAGGGGAGGGCTGCCGCGATTCAAGAGGGAGTGTAGCAAGGCTGTCTTGCGATCGAGAAGGTGAATGAGAGGCTGCTGACGGCTGTTTCACAACTAGGGTTTGTATGTTTTTGTTTTGTGAAACCTAGCTCATGCATGTATGTGTATATATAGCGCAAGGGTAAGGAGAAGAGGGAGGGGTTTACGGTTTGGGTACTCACGGCCGCAAGGGGTTCGGTGGGTTGGTTTGGGTCTAACACTTGGTCCTCAAGTTTAGATTAACTACTTGAGTCGCAAAGAAGTGAGGCTGGCTCGTGTCGCGACTCGGTTCGATTCGTCTATATATTTACTATATATTTTATAACTAAAAACAAATCACGAAATCGAACATCACATTATAATTCACCAACTTATAAACGTTTAATACACATAGCACGTAATTCATTTGACAAGTTCACAAAATTATCGTAATTATTTCGAGCGTACAATTTAAGTCCCTGAATCAATTTAACGTAGGAATGAATAACCGTGAAGTAGTGCGTTTAAGATATCTGAAAAACCGGGATGTCACATTATCCCCATGTTGAAAGAATTTTCGTCCCGAAAATTGAGTAAACGCGGTTTAGAATGCAGCGTACATGTTTAGAGTGCCACGCACAAAGATTTAGTTCGTTAACAATGTTACGCGAAATTACAAGAAATTCCCAGGTTGTCACATCATCCCCATGTTAAAAGAATTTTCGTCCCGAAAATTTAGTTGCTGGTATCGTTAGTTTGCTGCTCAGCTGCAAAGAGGTGTGGGTATTTGCTTTTCATTTGGTCCTCTCTTTCCCACGTGAACTCCGGTCCACGCTTAGAGTCCCAACGAACCTTAACGATCGGAATCTTACTGTGCCTTCGAGTCTTGATCTCACGATCCATGATCTCGATAGGTTGTTCCACAAAGTGCAGTTGTTCATCCACTTGGATCTCATCCAATGGAATGACTAGGGTTTCATCTGATAGACACTTCTTCAGATTTGACACGTGAAAAACGTTGTGAACTCCACTGAGTTTGGCAGGAATGTCTAATTGATAAGCTATGGGTCCAATACGTTTCAAGATCACAAACGGACCTACGTACCGTGGGTTTAGTTTGCCTCGTTTTCCAAAGCGGATTACACCCTTCCAGGGTGACACCTTCAGTAGGACGCGGTCGCCTACTTGAAATTTGAGCGGTTTGCGTCGTTGATCAGCGTAGCTTTTATGTCGGTCTCGTGCCGCCGCCATGCGGTTTCTGATTTGTACAATCTTTTCAGTAGCCTCAAGTATCAACTCAGGGCCTGTGAGTTGACTGTCACCGACTTCTGGCCAACAGACCGGTGATCTACATTTACGACCGTATAATGCCTCAAACGGTGCTGCCGATATACTCGTATGGTAACTGTTGTTATACGAGAATTCCACTAAAGGCAGGTGGATTTCCCAACTATTCCCGAAGTCTACTACACATGCCCTAAGCATGTCTTCCAAGGTCTGTATGGTCCTTTCGCTTTGACCATCAGTCTGAGAGTGATAAGCTGTTCTCATATCTAAGCGTGTGCCCAACGCGTTCTGAAGTGACTGCCAAAAGTTGGACGTGAAGCGAGCATCTCTGTCTGAGATGATGGACGTTGGCGCTCCGTGCCGGGAAACTACTTACTTAATGTAGATGCGAGTCAACTTCTCCATCTTATCTGTTTCTTTAATAGCTAGGAAGTGTGCGGACTTAGTTAAACGATCCACAATTACCCAGATGGTATCGCAACCACCCAAAGTTCGCGGGAGTTTAGTGACGAAATCCATCGAGATCTGATCCCATTTCCACACTGGGATCTCAGGTTGTTGGAGTAGCCCCGATGGCTTTTGATACTCTACCTTGACTTTTGCACAAGTCAAACACTTACTCACGTAGGTGGCTATATCAGCTTTCATGTTGGGCCACCAATATGCAGCTTTAAGGTCTTGATACATCTTATCCGAACCAGGATGGACAGAGTATCGGGATTTGTGAGCTTCGTCCATGACTAGCTCTCTGAGGTTTCCGTAGAGAGGTACCCATATGCGATTCATGAAATACCTGGCTCCATTGGGTTTTACTTCCCAATCGCGTTCCATTTTTCCCACCGATTCGGCCTTGATGTTTTCTTCCTTAACCGCTTCTAACTGCGCGTCGCGTATCTGTTCGGGTAACCCCGAATGAATAGTGAGCTGCAGTGCTCGTACCCGACGAGGTTTCAAGTGTTCCTTCCTACTGAGGGCATCAGCTACCACGTTAGCTTTACCCGGGTGATACCGAATGGCACACTCATAATTGTTCAAGAGTTTGACCCAGCGACGCTGTCGCATGTTCAACTCCTTCTGATCAAAGATGTGTTGGAGGCTCTTGTGGTCTGTAAAGATTGTGCACTTCGTTCCATATAGGTAGTGTCTCCAAATCTTAAGTGCAAACACTACTGCTCCCAATTCCAGGTCATGTGTTTTGTAGTTTTTCTCGTGAACCTTCAATTGTCGGGACGCATACGCGATGACCTTATCGCGTTGCATGAGTACGCATCCCAATTCGTGAATGGAAGCATCACAATATACTACAAAATCATCTGTCCCTTCCGGCAAGGACAGAATGGGTGCACTGCAAAGTTTCTGTTTCAGCAATTGAAATGCTGCTTCCTGCTTGTCACCCCAAGCATACTTGATGCCTTTCTGGGTGAGGGTGATAAGCGGTTGCGCGATCTTTGAAAATCTCTCGATGAAACGTCTGTAGTAACCAGCCAAACCCAAAAATTGGCGGATCTCCGTCGGTGTCCTGGGTGCTTCCCAGTTTTTGATAGCTTCAATCTTGGCAGGGTCGACGTGGATACCCTTTTCATTTACGATATGCCCGAGGAACTGAATTTCCCGAATCCAGAAATCACACTTTGAAAGCTTGCCATATAGTTTCTCCTGTTGAAGTAATCCCAGCAGTAATCGTAGATGTTCAGCATGTTCTTCTTCACCTTTAGAGTAGATGAGTATGTCATCGATGAACACGATGACAAACTTGTCGAGGTATGGTTTACACACACGGTTCATGAGGTCCATGAACAACGCGGGTGCGTTGGTGAGACCGAAGGGCATGACCAAGAACTCATAATGGCCATAGCGAGTACGAAATGCCGTCTTAGCGATATCCTCCTCCCTGACGCGTAACTGGTGGTAACCGGACCGTAGATCAATCTTGGAGTAGTAGCTTGACCCTTGAAGTTGGTCGAAGAGATCGTCGATGCGAGGTAACGGGTATCGGTTCTTGACAGTAACCTTGTTGAGTTCCCTGTAGTCGATGCACATGCGGAAGGTCCCGTCCTTCTTCTTGACAAAAAGGACTGGAGCTCCCCATGGCGAAGCGCTTGGTCGGATAAATCCTTTTGTAACAGCTCCTGAAGTTGGGTAGACAGCTCCTGCAGCTTGGCTGGAGCTAGGCGGTATGGGGCCTTGGCGATAGGAGTTGCATGATTCGCCAATTCAATTTCAAACTCCAATTGTCGATGGGGTGGGAGACTAGGTAACTCCTCTGGGAATACATCAGAAAAATCATGGACGACGGGGATGTCTTCTATACGTTTCTCGTCCTTGGGCTGTTCGGTAACCAGTGCGAGTAAAGCGAAAGAGTTCTTCCTCCGAAGATACTTCTGCGCTTGCATGTAAGAGATGATGTTTGTGACGACGCCTGCCTTCTTTCCTTGCACCGTCAAGATTTCGTCGTTAGTGAGCGGAATACGGATAGATTTTTCGAAACCGAGAACTTCAGCTCGGACGTCAGATAGCCAGTCCATTCCGACTACCACGTCAAAACTACCTAGGGTAGTAGTCATCAGATCAATGGTAAAGGTGTGACCCGCGAGTTTGAGTTGACAGCCGGATACTATATGGGTCACATTCACAGATTTACCATCGGCGAGTTCTATGACGTAAGGGGCCTCTAGAGGTTTGGGCGTGAGATTTAGGTTCTTCCTAAAAGACTCAGATATAAAACTCCTATCCGCACCCGTATCAAAAGCACAGAAGCAAAATGTTCATTAAGGGGAAACTTACCGGTGACCACGTTCGAGTCGTTTCTGGCCTCTCCGCGGCCCAGCGTAAATGCGCGACCTTTGGCACCTCCTGTGCCACCATTTCCATTATTGTTGTTGTTATTGTTGTTGTTGTGGTTATTGTGGTTGTGGTTGTTCCCACCATTGTTGTTGTTGTTACGAAGCTGTGGGCAGTCTCTTTTGAAGTGGGCAGTGCTACCACACTGATAGCATCCCCGGTTAACACCCTGCTGCTGGCCCTGGGGTTGATTTTGGTTTTGTCGGGACATGATTTCCCCGCGACAATCCTTTGCCGCATGTCCCACCTTGCCACAACGTTGGCAGCGATTCCCGGCACAAGGGCCGTGATGATGAAGATTACAACGATTGCACTGTGGCTTTCGACCTACATAGCCGCTTGCGTTCTGGTTGTTGTTGGCGGGCTGATTTTGGTGACCCCGGTGGCTTTTATAATTATTGAACCGTTTCTGGTTCCCCTGTTGTGGCTGGGATGACGAAGACTGTCGAACAGACGAGTCTTCAAACTTTCTTTTATTATCAGGGGCAACTTCAGTTGTACCCCGAGTTGGCAACTTCTTTTGTTCCACCGCCTTATCGGTGAGTTTGTGCGCCAACCTAATTGCTTGATGTTCAGTTGCAGGGTTGCTAGCCATTACCATACCCTGAATCTCCGGGACCAGACCCCCAAGGTAGAACTCGAGTCGTTTCTCAACAGTGTTGGCCAGATCGGGACATAGAAATACCAAGTCGTGATGTTTTGCTGTGTATGCTTCGATTTCAGATCCCACCATCTTGTGGTTCCATAATGTTTGCTCCAACTGTTGAACTCTGTCTCGCGGACAGTACTCTTCTTTGATTAGGGCCTTAAATCGGGAGTTTTGACATTATAATAGGAATGGATTGGTTAACCAAGCACCATGCTGAGGTGGTTTGTTTTGACAAGATTGTTCGTATACCTCTCCCGTCTGGTGAAATCCTAGAGGTTCGAGGAGAAAAACCCGTTAGTAGCCTTAAACTCGTGACATGCACCCAAGCCCATAAATACCTACGAAATAATTATGTTGCTTTCTTCGCACATATCGTAGAGGAAAAAGGCAAAGGCAAAACTGTTCAGGATATTCCCATTGTTCAGGATTATCCTAAGGTGTTTCCTGACGAGCTACCTAGTTTACCCCAGCACGACAAGTCGAGTTTCGTATAGATCTTGTACCAAGTGCCAACCCTATAGCCAAATCCCCATATCGTCTAGCACCGTCTGAGATGCAAGAGTTATCTAAACAGCTTCAGGAGTAGTCTGACAACGGATTCATTCGTCCAAGCTTTTCACCTTGGGGCGCTCCAGTCCTATTTGTGAAAAAGAAATATGGATCATTCCGTATATGTATCGATTACCATTAGCTCATTAAACACACAATCAAAAATCGATATCCCCTACCTCGCATTGATGATCTCTTTGATCAGCTACAAGGTGCTACTTGTTTCTCAAAGATTCACCTGCATTATGGGTATCATCAGCTTCGTGTTCTCGAAGAAGATATTCCCAAAACTGCTTTCCGCACTCGATACGGTCATTATGAGTTCACTGTTATGCCTTTTGGTCTGACAAATGCTACTACTGTTTTCATGGACTTGATGAATAGGGTTTGTAAGCCATATTTGGACAAGTTCATCATTGTTTGCATTGATGACATTTTGATTTATTCAAAGTCTCGAGCCGATCACGAGCAATATCTACGTCTAACGATGGAACTCCTAAAGAAAGAACAACTCTATGCCAAGTTCTCCAAGTGTTAATTTTGGCTTAAGGAAGTTCAGTTCTTGGGTCATATTGTCAACGAACAAGGTATTCATGTAGATCTCGCCAAAATCAGTCCGATTAAGGAATGGGATATGCCTACTACTCCTACCGAAGGTCGTTCATTTCTTGGTCTCGTGGGTTACTATCGTCGCTTTATCGCAAACTTCTCAAAGATTGCGGTTCCCCTCACTACTTTGACTCAAAAGAATAAACCTTTTGAGTGGGGAACCAAACAAGAAGAAGCTTTTCAGACCTTGAAACAGAAACTTTGTAATGCTCCTATTTTATCCTTACCTGAAGGTAATGACGACTTTGTCGTATATTGTGATGCAACGAACTCAGGCCTTGGCTGCGTTCTCATGCAAAGGAACAAAGTTCTTGCCTATGCATCAAGACAGTTAAAAATTCATTAAAAGAACTACACCACTCATGATCTTGAGTTGGGTGCTGTTGTTTTTGCTATCAAAATTTGGAGGCACTATCTATACGGTACAAAATGTGTGGCTTTCACGGACCACAAAGTCTCCAGCACATTTTCAATCAGAAAGAACTAAACATGAGACAGCGACGATGGGTTGAACTTCTGAACGACTACGACTGTGAGATTCGCTACCATCCTGGTAAGGCGAGTGTCGTAGCTGATGCTCTTAGTCGTAAAGAACGAGTCAAGCTACATTTTGTTTAAGTTTGATATGATATTCAAAACCGTATCTCCCAAGCTCAATGAATTTGTGTTACATAAGGCATGATGGGTGATGAATTACCACATCATCTTGAGCTTCAACTTGAAATGAAAGACAATGGGTTATTATATTATTTTAGCCGTTTGTGGGTTCCAAGTCAAGATAATCTCTTCACCTTGATAATGGATGAAGTTCATAAGTCTCATTATTCAATTCATCCAGGTAGAGACAAAATGTATAAGGATCTTCGTACTCAGTATTGGTGGTCGGGTATGAAGAAAGACATTGCCTTGTACATATCTAAATGTCTTGTCTCAAAGTTAAGGCAGAGCATTAATGCCCTTCTGGTTTGCTTGAACAACCAGAAATTCCGGTTTGGAAATGGGAAAGCATTACAATGGATCTCATTACCAAATTACCGCGTACATCTAGAGGTCATGATGCCATTTGGGTAACATTGATCGTCTAACCAAGTCAGCACACTTTATAGCAATCCGTGAGGATTTCCCTGCTGACAAACTTGCTATGATCTATGTGGATGAATTGTATCTCGTCATGGTGTCCCTTTGGACATCATATCTGATCGTGATGCTCAATTCTCATCTCATTTTTAGAGGACCATGCAATCTGCCATGGGAACCAAACTTAACCTGAGCACTGCCTATCATCCTCAAACGGATGGACAGTCCGAAAGAACAATCCAGACACTGGAGGATATACTTAGAGCTTGTGTGATTGACTTTGGTGGTAGTTGGGATTCGCACGTACCTTTGATCGAATTCTCCTACAACAACAGTTATCATACTAGCATTAACATGGCTCCTTTCAAAGCTCTTTATGGTCGAAAATGTCGTTCACCTGTCTGTTGGAATGAATCGGTGAATCTCAATTCACTGGACCTGATCTCATTCAAGATACAACAGACAAAGTCAAAACAATTCGCGATAATCTCTTGAAAGCTAGAAGCCGTCAAAAGAGTTACACGGATAAACGACGCAAGCCCTTGGAATTCCAAGTCGGTCATCATGTCCTACTCAAGGTATCCCCTTGGAAAGGCGTGGTTAGATTTTGGAAGAAAAGAAAACTTGCACCTAGATATGTTGGACGATTCAAGATCATTGAGAAAATCGGAAAGGTGGCCTACAAACTTAAGTTACCTCCTGAACTTGGAAATGTTCATCCAAAATTCCACGTGTCCATTTTGAAAAAGTGTTTAGCTGATAAAAACCTCCACATCCCTCTTGATGAAAGTCGTGTTGATGACACGTTACACTTTGTCGAGAAGCCTGTGGAAATGTTGGATCGTGAAATCAAAACGCTTAAGCGCAGACATATACCGATTGTTAAAGTTCCCTTGGAGTCCAAACGTGGCCCTGAGTTTACTTGGGAACGAGAGGACCAAATGAAGGATAAATATCCACATCTATTCTCACAAGTTTCCTCTAGTTAAATTTCGGGACGAAATTTCCAAAAGTAGGGGAGACTGTGACATCTGTGTGTTTCAATCATCGTACAATTCCAAATCAATTTTTGGTATTGAATAACATTGTGTTTTATTCCGAGATATATTTTAATACTTATGGCATTTCATGTTTTCAATCCTTGTTCAATTATGATATTTAAAATCACTTCTGGTAGTGAAATCGCAAGCCGTTACGCAAACGCAATCAGTTTAATGCGACGTACACTCCGGAACAATGGAATAAGCTAAACATACCCTAAATACCCTTTATATAACTTAGAAATAAGTTTTGAGGGCTTCAGTATAGCAAAAACATGCTTATGCAACTTCTAGGGCTATTTTGCAAATTCTGCGAAACTATGCCGTTACGCGTATTTTCTAATCCGGAACATATACGCACATCCAAAAATTTTTGTAATAATTAAAATATAGCATTTTAGTTATTGAAATGCAAAAATTTCAATCGTTACGCGTTTACGGTCATTTGCGTGATCGTTGCGATTTTCGTCGTAGTTAACCGAAAACCGCAACCGTACGACCAAACGAGCCGACATCCGTGACATTTTGTAGGAACGATCCTGATAGCATAGGAACCTAGATTTGATATCTAATGTCCATATTGTGGAAATACTTTGACACGATTACCAAATAACAAGAATTAGTCAGTTAAACGTCAATTTTATTGATAAACTTCAAATCTCCAGTTTGACAGAGCTTCGCTACTCAGAGCACAAAAGTTACAAATGAAGAACTGAAGCTAGGTATTTATAGAAGTCGATGTTCGCTGGAGAGAGCATGAGTTCGGGCGAACTTGACATAGTCAAGTTCGGCCGAACTTGACATCAACACAACATCTCAAGCGAACTTGACTACCAAACACTTAAATACTTGATTTTGCTAGCCTATTCACATCTAATCTATACAGACTCCATATAAGAGTAAGACATAGACATTCTGCACCAACAGACTCCCCCTTGGACATCGTCTTCGTCTTTTATCAGTCTCCAAAACTCTGTCTTCAATAAATCTTTAACGTTAAGACCGAAGAAGTTTTTGTACGGCTTCTTTCGTCTTTCAAGCTTTGTATCTGGCATCTGATCAGTAGGTGGCACTTTAATCATAAATTGGAAACTTCTAAGCCTTGCCGCCCTACCTCTTTCATGTATCTCTTCGAGACGCTTTTCTTCCTTCAAAAATTCTACCTGTTCAAGATCCCTCCAGCTTGATTCCCACATCCTACCAGAGTTAACTTCTCGAGCATAACATTCATTTACGACACTCTGATATTGCATTGCTTGTTCTTTTTCTCATTCTTCGAAAACAATCTTGCTGTAGATCAAACACTTGATGTCTTCCTTCGAGCAATTTACTAGCCACATCGGGTCTAGTATCCTGATTGTTCTCCAAAGCCCTCTCATTCCTTGAACCTCAAACATTTCAACCCTCTCCTTAGTAATATCTAGATGATCCTCAAATCGTAGTATAATCACTGCTTCACAAGTATTTGGATCAATCTGCCACCACATAAACAAATGATAAAAGTTCTGTTCAATAGGCATCAAAGGCATCTTTCTCATTGCTCTTGGGCGTTTCATGATCAACGTGATATCTTTCTCCCCAGTCTTCTTGTTTGTTTTGATACGACGTCCCAGGATAAAAGGCTTCCAATATCTAAAACCCTCTGTAGCTTCAAAATTGATCATTTTCCAAAGCAACTGATCAATGAACTTCATGTGATACGTGACATTCCTTGTTTGAACAAGCTCTTCAACATCCCAGTAAGGTAGTGTCTTGAAATCAGCCAGATATCTGAAGTATTGAACTCCAAATTCTCGTTTGATGGTGTAAACATTCAGCTCTTTAAACCACCCCCAACTCAGAATATCACCTAATGACACATCTTTATCTCTGGTAAAGAATGCTAAAGGACGTCGAAACCTAATTTCACGTGGCATTTCTTTAAACCAGGATTTCTTAGATTTGGCGATCTCCTACTTTGACATTAGCCTAGGAACTTTTCCTTCACGTATCGACTATTCGATCTTTTCCTTGAACATATCCTCGTTCAACTGTTTGTACATCTCCTTGAAAGTATGAAAACTATATGTATTAGGACCAATGTACTTGTCAGCTTCGTCTTTCTCGTCATCAGAGGTCTAATCTTCCACTATAACTCTGTTATATTCATCTACCTCATATCTACGCTGATAATGATACTCGTTAGGCTCAAACGTATTCACATTAAGAACTTGCTCTTCAAAATCAAAGTCAAGTGATTTTGCATCAACGTCTATCAACTTTGCTAGATCCTCTTTGGAATAGTTGTGCACGAATTCACCCTCTTCAACATTGTGTTCAAGCGTAAGTATCAAAGGCTTTATTGGAACTGCAGCAACAGGCTGTACAGATGTAATAGCATTAGACTTATCAATATCATCAGATAGCCCTGTTTGCCCTGACTCTCCCTGATTCTGATCATCCATAGAATTCACCTCATCATTTAGAAGATTAGAAAAGTCAAAACTTTCATTAACTGTTGCATCAACCACCTTTATCCCAGTACCACTAGGATCATCATCATTCCCTCCATCATTGTTGGAATCATCTTTAGGATCATCAGTTGGTGGTTCATCATCTTTTTCTTCATTTTCAGCTTCCTCATCGTCCTTTTCTTCAGTAACATTCACAGTATCAGAAGGCTTGACAAATTTGTCAACCTTATAAACCTTGGACTCAAAAGCTTTTTCTACATTTTCATCAGTAGGCTTTTCAGTAGCTTCAGAAGATTTTGGTGCATCAGCCTCAACACCTTTGCCATTTCCACTTTCTGCAAGCTCTTTCTCAGCTATTTCTCTCGCTTCTTGCCTATCCAATTGACCGAATTCAGCAATAAAATCAATGCCAAGACTGTTAGACAACACTTTCTGCATTCTTGTAAATCTTCTATCATTTAAGGCTTGTATCGTTTTCAGCTCAGCAATCTTTGTCTGTAACTTTTCATTGGCATCTTGTAAACTTTCAATCAGTGCCTTAAAGAATTCACGATCGCTTTCCAAAACTTTGATCTTATCCTCCATCATTTCTTTCTCAACAGAGCTTTGAGTCACTTTCTTGATTAGCTCAGCCTTTTCAGCTTCATTCTTTTGAACTTTATCTTCTAAAATCTTTACACGCTTTTCAAGAATATCAACATCTGTTCAGGAAACAAATCATCTAAATATTGAAGATCCACGAGCACATTCGGAATATGATCAAATATCTTTGTCTTTGTAGTTTTTGGTGTCGATTTAGGAGTAGCAGCCTTTGGAGTAGATTTCTTTGGAGTTGAGCTTTCAGGATGAACATCTTTAGGATCAGGAGATTGAATCACCAGAACTTCAAGTAAACCAGACTCAGGAGGTTCTTGTGTAACTCCTGGTCGTTCTGCTTCATATGTAATGATAACAGGAGGTTCTTGTGTAGGAGGTTCTTGTGTGACTCCTTTCTCTTGTTCACCAGAAAGTTCGTATGTAGCTTTTGTGCCTTTTAGTTTACCAATGTAATGATGACCTGCTGGTTTCTGGGCTTTCTTTATGCTTTTGCCCTTAGCTTTTGCAGATCCTGTAGTCTTTGTCGTTGAAACTACTGCAGATTTCACACGCTTTGCTCTTTTCTTTGGTCTCTCTTTATCAGATTCTTTTTCTTGCTCGGGATCATAATCAGCATCAGTTTCTTTGTGTCACACCCGACCGTGTAAAACAACAAACCGTGGCGGAAACATCAGGGAGTGGAGTTACAGAAGTATTGTTTCAACAACCATGGTAAATAAAGTTTTGTATTATTGATTCAAATTGTTTACATTGTCTGGAATTAACAAAAACATAACATAATTTTATTGTCTTGCTAGATTTTAAGTCACTAGAGCCCAAGTCCATCCTAAGTGTCGCATGAATCATCCTTAAGCATTAGCTCCTGAAAGACATGTGAAAATAGGTACATCAGCACAAAAATGCCTGTGAGATACATAGGTTTTGTTGATGGGGATTCATGACTTGAAGTTTAAATAATAGTTTAACGAAAAGTAGTCATGAACCTTATAAAATGTTTTCTTTTATAATATCATAAGAAAATCAATATGAAAATCAAATGATTTAAAAGAAGGAGGCATGGTAAATAATTAACCGAATGAAAATGAATTGTATAAAATATGCCATTTGTAAAACAATGTCTTGTGAAAATATATGTTATTTGTACAAAATGTGTCATGTATTTGTCTATGCCGAAGTGGTTTAAATAACGCTACGATATGTAATATCATGAAAGCACTTATATATAGGAAGTACCAGCGGCGTATCCACCATGCTTTTATCATATTACACACATCTCGTTATTTAAATCACTTTTCAAATAAACATCAAAAATGTCTTGTCTATCAAATGTCTAATGTCATGTATAACCAAATTTCTAATACAAACAATGTCTTGAATAAACCAAAGTTGAAATCAAATTCATGTTTTGCAAAACTAATGCTTTATTTGATATGAACATTTATTAGGATTTTGTTTATCGCAAACATTCAAGCCTTGAGACTGTCGGATAAACCCTTATCAAGTCAAAGGTTTATCAAAAATATATTCGGATTCTTTCATTCCCTACTTCCAAACAAACCTAGGAAGCGGGGAACGGGATTTCTCAAGTGCTATGGTACCATTACATACTACCGGACGGCGTGATCAATGTTAATGAATGTATTATGTTCCGTTAAACAAACCAAATGTCTTTGTCAATGTAAGCAATGTCATGAAAAATGTTTTTAAACCATGTACTAAGCATGCTAACTCAACATACGAAGTAGAAATGTCCATAAAATCGATGTGCTAGCATGCTCAGTCAACATACATAGCAAAATGTAATGTAAATCAATGTGCTCATATGCTAAGACAACATATGCCGCAAAAGATGACTTTAAAATCAATGTGCTAGCATGCTCAGTCAACATACATAGCAAAACATAATTGAAATCATGTACTATATATGTACTCAATGAACATAGCAAGTATATGTCATGAATGAGTGAAAACATGAAAGTATCGAGTAGGCACATGTGTATCACCACAAAACATTTGAAAAACATAAATGAGGGGACTATGTACTCACTTGGGGTTGCAAAAGCATCCTTGTTCAAGAAAAATAATAAAGCGCAAGATTCCGAGGAATCAAATGGCTCCTAAGATCGGATAACTATGTTAATTAGTCGGGACTTTAATCGGCGGATTGGATAGAATGATGTCTTATAAATCAAATGAGTGTTGGAACTCATATGGTATGACTTAGTAAACTCAACATTCTGATTTGGACGTGATCCTAAGTGCTTTTGACCCGTAATGACCCGTTACGGTAGTTTATGCTACTTTAACGTGTCATTTGCGTAAACGCGTGATCGGATGGTTAAACATGTTCTATGATAAGTCTTAATTGCCCAAACATGTTTAATAATGTTATAAAATCAGTTTATATGTCAAAACTTTAGCCACATACGCTTAAAATGAATATATGCGCAAAAAGGGCATTTTGGTCATTTATAAAGGGCATAATAACGACCTATCATAATATTAACCAAACCACGTGACCATAAGGTATAACCTCAGCGGGTTATTCCCAATACAACTATGGTCAAAAATATGAGTTTGGTTGGATCCTAAGATTGACCAAATGGGTCGGATTCGAAAGTTAAAGCGGTGGTCAAGACCGCTCGACTTACGACCCTAAACAAGCACTAAACTAAAAGTGACAAGTTAGACATGTTTAACATGTCTAACTAAGTTTATAAAACTGATTTGGTATCAAAACAATGTGTTTTAACACCCAAAAGTAGTTCCATCATATAATGCGCAATTTGCGCATTAGTGACCGAAACTTTGACTCGTCACTTCAACTAGTAACGTGGTAAATCAGTAGGTATGATTGCTAAGGATCATAACCATCGTAATTACGATCATGTTGCAAAGACCAATTGGACTTTAACTGGACCAATTAATGGTCAAAACTGAAAGTCAAACATTGTTTGACTTTTAGCTAGAAATAGCTAAAATGAATGAAACAAGGCTAAGTTAGAACACTTACTTGTGCTCAAGGTAGCCAAGGATGAAGAAAAAGACTTAGAAAACTCAGATGGGAGACCTCCAACAATGTGGGAGTCTCCTCTTAGAGTTATAGAGAGAAAGAGAAGGAAATGAGCAAGTTGTGAGGTGAATTTGATGGCTATGTATACTTGTGGATGATGTACAAGATTATCCCAAGTGTTAGGCACTGATTTAGGATCGTTACAAGTGTCTATTGTGTGTCAAGAACAGGAGAAGTGTGGCAATTTCGAAGGATTAGTGTCCAAGTAAGTAAACAAGAAGCTTCCATGTTTTTGCTGAGCTGGGGGGTCCTTACGGACCGTAAGGGGTATGGGCTTACGGTCCGTAAGCCCCTTAGCTGACAACAACTTTCAAAAGTTGACAATACAGGCCCCTGAACTCGTTTTGTCGCGATTTGGCACTTCTAACACCCGTTAACCTTATTTTTAAGCTCTATTAAGACGATAAAGCTTAGGAAACTTGAAATGTATCCAAAGATGTCCCGGGTGTCGGTTCGTTCAATCGTACAGTTGCGGTTTTCGGTTAATTACGATGAAAATCGTAGCAAACGCGCAAATGACCGTAAACGCGTAACGAATGATATTTTTCCATTCCCATCATTAAATTACTAGATTTTAGTGATTAGAAAAATTTTTGGACGTGCGTACTTGTTCCGGATAACGAAATACGCGAATTGGCATAGTTTCGAAAAATTTGCAAAATAGCCCCTGAAGTTGCATAAACATGTTTTTGCCATACCGAAACCCTCAAAACTTATTTCTAAGTTTTGTAAAGGGTATTTAGGGTATGTTTAGCATATGCCATTGATCCAGAGTGTATGTCGCGTTAAACTGATTACGTTTGCATAACGGTTTGCGATTTCACTTCCAGAAGCATTAAAATAAATATTGGAATAAAACACTATGTTATAAAATTACAAAATTGTTTCTGAATTGTATGATGATTAAAATACACAGATGTCACAGTCTCCCCTACTTTTGGAAATTTCGTCCCGAAATTTAACTAGAGGAAACTTGTGAGAATAGATGTGGATATTTCGCCTTCATTTGGTCCTCCCGTTCCCAAGTAAACTCAGGGCCACGTTTGGACTCCCAACAAACTTTAACAATCAGTATACATCTGCGCTTGAGCTTTTTGACTTCACGGTCCAATATTTCCTAAGGTTTCTCAACAAAATGCAACATGTCATCAACACGAATTTCATCAAGAGGAATGTGGAGGTTTTCATCAGCTAAACATTTTTTCAAATTGGACACTTGGAATGTTGGATGAAAATTTCCAAGTTCAGGAGGTAGCTCAAGTTTGTAGGCCACCTTTCCGATTTTCTCAATGATCTTGAATGGTCCAACATATCTAGGTGCAAGTTTTCCTTTCTTCCCAAATCTAACCACGCCTTTCCAAGGGGATCCTTGAGTAGGACGTGATCAAGGACTTGGAATTCTAAGGGCTTGCGTTGTTTGTCCGTGTACGAATTGTTTTGACTTTGTATGTTGTGTCTTGAATGAGTTCAGGCCCAGTGAATTGAGATTCACCGATTTCATTCCAACAGACATATGAACGACATTTTCGACCATAAAGACTTCGAAAGGAGCCATGTTAATGCTGGTATGATAACTATTGTTGTAGGAGAATTCGATCAAAGGTAGATGCGAATCCCAACTACCACCAAAGTCAATCACACAAGCTCAAGCATATCCTCCAGTGTCTGGATTGTTCTTTTGGACTGTCCATCCGTTTGAGGATTATAAGTAGTGCTCAGGTTAAGTTTGATTCCCATGGCACTTTGCATGGTCCTCCAAAAATGAGATGAGAATCGAGCATCACGATTAGATATGATGTTCAAAGGAACACCATGACGAAATATAATTTCATCCACATAGATCTTAGCAAGTTTGTCAGCATGGAAATCCTCTCGGATTGCTATAAAGTGTGCTGACTTGGTTAGACGATCAACGATTACCCAAATGGCATCATGACCTCTAGATGTACACGGTAATTTGATAATGAGATCCATTGCAATCCTTTCCCATTTCCAAACCGGAATTTCTAGTTGTTCAAGCAAACCAGAGGGACATTGATGCTCTGCCTTAACTTTGAGACAAGTAAGACATTTAGATACGTACAAGGCAATGTCTTTCTTCATACCCGGCCACCAATACTGAGTACGAAGATCCTTATACATTTTGTCTACACCTGGATGAATTGAATAACGAGACTTATGAGCTTCATCCATTATCAAGGTGCAAGGATTATCTTGACTTGGAACCCACAAACGGCTCAGATAATATAACTACCCATTGTCTTTCGTTTCAAGTTGAAGCTCAAGATGATGTGGTAGTTCATCACCCATCATGCCTTGTGTAACACAAGTTCGTTGAGCTTGGAAGATACGATTTTTAATATCAGATCGAACATGAACACATTGTAGCTTGACTCGTTCCTTACGACTAAGAGCATCGGCTACGACATTCGCCTTACCAGGATGGTAACGAATCTCACAGTCGTAGTCGTTCAGGAGTTCGACCCATCGTCGCTGTCTCATGTTTAGTTCTTTTTGACTGAAAATTTGCTGGAGACTTTTGTGATCCGTGAAAACCACACATTTTGTACCATATAGATAATATCTCCAAATTTTCAGAGCGAAAACAACAGCACCGAACTCTAGATCATGAGTGGTGTAGTTCTTTTGGTGAATCTTCAATTGTCTTGATGCATAGGCTAAAACTTTGTTCCTTTGCATGAGAACGCAGCCAAGGCCTAAGTTTAATGCATCACAATATACGACAAAGTCGTCGTTACCTTCAGGTAAGGATAAAATAGGAGCATTACAAAGCTTCTGTTTCAAGGTGTGAAAAGCTTCTTCTTGTTTAGGTCCCCGCTCAAAAGGTTTATTCTTTTGAGTCAAAACAGTGAGGGGAACCGCAATCTTTGAGAAGTTTGTGTTAAAGCGACCGTAGTAACCCGCGAGACCAAGAAATGAACGAACTTCGGTAGGAGTAGTAGGTGTATCCCATTCCTTAATCGCACTGATTTTGGTGGGATCTACATGAATACCATGTTCGTTGACAATATGTCCCAAGAATTGAACTTCCTTAAGCTAAAATTCACACTTGGAGAACTTTGCATAGAGTTGTTCTTTCTTTTGGAGTTCCATCATTAAACGGAGATGTTGCTCATGATCGGCTCGAGACTTTGAGTAAATCAAAATGTCATCAATGAACACAATGATGAACATGTCTAAATAAGGCTTACAAACCCTATTCATCAAGTCCATAAAGACGGCAGGAGCATTTGTCAGACCAAACGGCATAACAGTGAACTCATAATGACCGTATCGAGTACGGAAAGCAGTTTTGGGAATATCTTCTTCGAGAACATGAAGCTGATGATACCCAGAATGTAGATCAATCTTTGAGAAGCAAGTCGCACCTTGTAGCTGGTCAAAGAGATCATCAATATGGGGTAGGGGATGTCGATTCTTGATTGTGAGTTTGTTGAGTTCACGGTAATCGATACACATACGGAATGATCCATCTTTCTTTTTCAAAAATAGTACTGGAGCGCCCTAAGGTGTGAAAAGCTTGGACGAATGAATCCTTTGTCAGAGAACTCCTGAAGCTGTTTAGATAACTCTTGCATCTCAGACGGTGCAAGACGGTATGGGGATTTGGCTATAGGGTTGGCACCAGGTACAAGATCTATACGGAACTCAACTTGACGTGCTAAGGGTAAGCCAGGTAGATCTTCAGGGAATACCTTAGGATAATTCCAAACAACGGGAATATCTTGAATAGTTTTGCCTTTGCCTTTTTCCTCTCTGATATGTGCCAAGAAAGCAACATAGTTCTTTCATAGGTATTTATGGGCTTGGGTGCATGTCATGAGTTTAAGGCTACTAACGGGCTTTTCTCAACAAACATCTAAGGTTTCACAAGACGGGAGAGGTATACGAACGATCTTATCAAAGCAAATCACCTCAACATGATGTTTAGATAGCCAGTCCATCCCTACTATGATATCAAAGCTTCCGAGTTGAATTGGCGTGAGGTCAAAGGCAAAAAGGTGGTTATTAAGGTTCAATTGGCAATCACGGATGACAAAATCAAGTTTAAGGGTTTCGCCACTAGCTATTTCGATTGTCAAGGGCTTTCCGAGTTTTGTTCTAGGCAATGAAATCAAAGGTTCAAAAGCTAGGGATACAAAACTCTTATTGTCACCCGAATCGAAAAGAATTGAAACAGAATGGTTGTCAACAAAGAACGTACCGTCCACCACTTCATTATCGGCACGCGCCTCGTTAATATTAAATGCTCGTCCATGAGCCTATTTTGCATTTGCCAACTTCGGGCAATTGTTTCTGTAGTGGGTAAGATCACCACAGTTATAGCAAGACCCAGGTGGATAGTGAGGTCGTGTAGGTTGCTAAGCAGGGTTTTGGGCTACAGGATTTTGGGTAGGAGCAAAACGGCAAGTGTTGGCAAGGTGACCAGATTTCCCATAGTTAGTGCAAATGCGGCACTGTAAATGTGGTTGATAGTGACTGTTACACTTGTTGCACGAAGGTGCATTGCCAACATATTGTTTCTTGGCTGGTGGCTGAGCAGTTTGGTTAGGTTGTGTAGTGAGAGCGAAGTTCTTAGAAGCCTTGTGCTTCCTTAACTTCTTGGAGGTTTCAGCTTTGTTTCCTTTTTGCATCTCAGACTTAACAGTCGGCTTCTTGTCACCCTTTCGATGAAGCTTACCCTTTTTAACTTGTGATTCAGTAAGGGTTGCAGCTAGCTAAATGGCTTGACAGACAAATGTAGGGTTACTTCCAGTGACTATCTCCTGGACAGGATCTGGCAGACCATCTATGTACTTTTCAATCGCCTTATCCAAAGGCGTCACCATCTCAGGACATAATAGGCTCAACTCCTCATACCGATTGGTATACGCAGGATGCTCACCACTGTCCTGCTTTAGGTCATGGAACTCATTCTCAAGCGCCCTCTTTTCATGATGGGGGCATAACTCTTTCATCATTAGAGCTCTAACTTCCTCCCATGTCTGACCCATCACAACATCAGCACCCCTATCTCTCACCACTCCGTTCCACCACGTGAGGGCCCTCTTATGAAATACACTTGAAGCAAACTCGACTTTACGATTATCAGGACACTGAACATGGCGAAAAGTACTCTCAAGACTCTCAAACCACTATAGGAGCCCAGTTGCTCCTTCAGAACCACTAAACTTGAGTGGTTTAGCCGAGTTAAACTGTTTGAACTTGCAAGGAGCATTATTATTGTTGTTGGCTTGGTTGATTTGAGTAATGAGATTTGGTAGGATAGCGGCCATATGTTGTGCTATAATACTTACCAGTTCGGTGTTAGGTGGTGGTACGTTTCATCGAGGAGGCATTCTAAAGAGAAAAACATGAGAGAAAACGAGTGAGATGAATGTTCGGGAAATGAGATGTCATAAATATCGACGAAATGAAAGGATGGTGGTCATTCGCTCGTTTACTTGCACCAAACAAACGACACATAGTGACTAATCAAAGTAAATGGGTTTTTACAATGTATCACAAAGACATGCTTTAGCCTATAGGGGACACTCACCCCAAGAGTTCCCAGGTAAGAGTGACTGGTCCGATTAAGTGGATTTGTACGAACACTCTAGCCTTAGACAGAAAACTCAGGGTACAGGCACCTACCCTTCCAGATTGCATGTGTTCACATTATTAGACCCAAACTTTGACGAGATTTTGAAAAACTTTGAAGGAAAAGAGCGCCGATGATTTGTTTTGGTTTTAAAAATGAATTACACTTCGTTTTTGGCAATCACCTAAGGATAGGTGATGGTATTGTTTTAAGATCTATACACAAGGTAACTTATGTTAGGGTCGTAGAAAGGTTATAGTCTAGGTCAAAGCATTACTAATAACCTAATTCCCTATAACCATTGGCTCTGATGCCAATCTTTCCGTCACACCCCGACCGCGTAAAACAACAAACCACGGCGGAAACGTCGGGGAGTGGAGTAACAAAAGTATTCTTTCAACAACCATGGTAAATAAAGTTTTGTATTATTGATTCAAATTGTTTACATTGTCTGGAATTAACAGAAACATAACAAAATTTCATTTGTCTTCCTACATTTTAATTCACTAAAGCCCAAGTCCGTCCTAAGTGTCGCATGAATCATCCTTAAGCATTAGCTCCTGAAGCACATGTGAAAATAGGTACGTCAGCATAAAAATGCCTGTGAGATACATAGGTTTTGTTGATGAGGATTCATGACTTGAAGTTCAAATAATAGTTTAACGAAAAGTAGTCATGAACCTTATAAAATGTTTTCTTTTATAAAATCATAAGAAAATCAATATGAAAATCAAATGATTTAAAAGTAGGAGGTATGGTAAATAATTAGCCGAATGAAAATGAATTGTATAAAATATGCCATTAGTAAAACAATGTCTTGTAAAAATATATGTTATTTGTACCAAATGTGTCATGTTGTTGTCTATGTCGAAGTAGTTTAAATAACGCTACGATATGTAATATCATGAAAGCACTTATATATAGGAAGTACCAGCGGCGTATCCACCATGCTTTTATCATATTACACACATCTCGTTATTTAAATCACTTTTCAAATAACCATCAAAAATGTCTTGTCTATCAATGTCTAATGTCATGTATAACCAAATGTCTTATACAAAACAATGTCTTGAAAAAACCAAAGTTGAAATCAAATTCATGTTTTGCAAAACTAATGCTTTATTTGATATGAACATTTATTAGGATTTTGTTTATCGCAAACATTCAAGCCTTGAGACTGTCGGATAAACCCTTATCAAGTCAAAGGTTTATCAAAAATGTATTCGGATTCTTTCATTCCCTACTTCCAAACTAACCTAGGAAGCGGGGAACAGGATTTGTCAAGTCCTATGGTACCATTACATACTGCAGATGGCGTGATCAATGTTAATGAATGTATTATGTCCGTTAAACAAACCAAATGTCTTAGTCAATGTAAGCAATGTCATGAAAAATGTTTTTAAATCATGTACTAAGTATGCTAAGTCAACCTACGTAGCAGAAATGTCCATAAAATCGATGTGCTAGCGTGCTCATTCAACATACATAGCAAAATGTAATGTAAATCAATGTGCTCATATGCTAAGTCAACATATGCCGCAAACGATGTCTTTAAAATCAATGTGCTAGCATGCTCAGTCAACATACATAGCAATACATAATTGAATCATGTACTATATATGTACTAAATGAACATAGCAAGTATATGTCATGAAAGCGTGAAAACATGAAAGTATCGAGTAGGCACATGTGTATCACCCCAAAACTTTTGAAAAATTTAAAAGAAGGGACTATGTACTTACTTGGGGTTGCAAAAGTATCCTTGTTCAAGAAAAATAATAAAGCGCAAGAGTCTGAGGAATCAAATGGTACCTAAGATCGGATAACTATGTTAATAAGTCGGGACCTTAATCGGCGGATTGGATAGAATGATGTCTTATAAATCAATTGAGTGTTGGAACTCATATGGTATGATTTAACAAACTCAACATTCTGATTTGGAAGTGATCCTAAGTGCTTTTGACCCGTAATGACCTGTTAAAGTAGTTTATGCTACTTTAACGTGTCATTTGCGTAAACGCGTGATGGGATGGTTAAACATGTCCTATGATAAGTTTTAATTGCCCAAACATGTTTAATAATGTTTTAATATCAGTTTATATGTCAAAACTTTAGCCATATATGCTTAAAATGAATTTATGCGCAAAAAGGGCATTTTGGTCCTTTATAAAGGGCATAATAACGACCTATCATGATATTAACCAAACCACGTGACCATAAGGTATAACCTCAGAGGGTTATTCCCTATACAACTATGGTAACAAATATGAGTTTGGTCGGATCCTATGATCGACCAAACGGGTCAGATTCGAAAGTTAGAGCGGTGGTCAAGATCGCTCGACTTACGACCCTAAACAAGCACTAAACTAAAAGTGACGAGTTAAACATGTTTAACACGTCTAACTAAGTTTATAAAACTGATTTGGTATCAAAACAAAGTGTTTTAACACCCGAAAATAGTTCTGTCGTATAATGCGCAATTTGCGCATTTTTTACCAAAACTTTGACTCGTCACTTCAACTAGTAACGTTGTAAATCAGTAGGTATGATTGCTAAGGATCATC
Organism: Scalesia atractyloides; assembly: GCA_947069175.1. NCBI lineage: Eukaryota > Viridiplantae > Streptophyta > Magnoliopsida > Asterales > Asteraceae > Scalesia > Scalesia atractyloides. Next base: position 22,415,043 of record CAMTDV010000010.1, read on the forward strand.
ACCATCGTGATTACGATCACGTTGCAAAGTCCGATTGGACTTTGACATGACCAATTAATGGTCAAAACTGAAGTCAAACACTGTTTGACTTTTTAGCTAAAATGAATGAACAAGGCTAGGTTAGAACACTTACTTGTGCTCAAGGTAGCCAAGGATGAAGAAAAAGACTTAGAAAACTCAGATGGGAGACCTCCAACAATGTGGGAGTCTCCTCTTAGAGTTATAGAGAGAAAGAGAAGGCAATGAAAAAGTTGTGAGGTGAGTTTGATGGCCTATTTATACTTGTGGATGATGCACAAGATCATCCCAAGTGTTAGGCACTAATTTAGGATCATTACAAGTGTCTATGGATGTGTCAATACCAGGAGAAGTGTGGCAATTTCGAAGGACTAGTGTCCAAGGAAGTAAGCAAGAAGATGCCATGTTTCTGCTGAGCTGCGGGGTCCATACGGACCGTAAGGGGTATGGGCTTACCGTTCGTAAGCCCCTTAGCTGACAGCAACTTTCAAAAGTTGGCAGAACAGGCCCCTGAACTCGTTTTGTCGCGATTTGGCACTTCTAACACCCGTTAACCTTATTTTTAAGCTATATAAAGATGATAAAGCTTAGGAAACTTGAAATGTGTCCAAAAATGTCCCGTGTGTCGGTTTGTTTGGTCCTATGGTTGCGGTTTTCGGTTAATTACGACGAAAATTGTAGAAAACGCGCAAATGACCGTAAACACGTAACGAATGATATTTTTGCGTACCCATCATTAAAATACTAGATTTAAATGATTGCAAAATTTTTTTGGACGTGCGTACTTGTTCCGAATAACGAAATACGCGAATTGCATAGTTTCACAAAATTTGCAAAATAGCCCTTGAAGTTGCATATGCATGTTTTTGCCATACCGAAGCCCTCAAAACTTATATCTAAGTTATGTAAAGGGTATTTAGGGTATGTTTAGCTTATGCCATTGATCCAGAGTGTATGTCACGTTAAACTGATTACGTTTGCGTAACGGTTTACGATTTCACTTCAAGAAGTGATTTGAAAGGTCGAATTTGAACAAGGATTGAAAATACAAAATGTCATAAGTATTAAAATAAATCTTGGAATAAAACACAATTTTATAAAATTACAAAATTGTTTCGGAATTGTACGATGATTAAAATACACAGATGTCACACTTTGACCTTTTCTGCTCTTTTTCTGCTATTGACTTTTTAGTTTCTTTCTCTAGCGTATCATCACTGTCATCATCATTCTCAGAAGTTGAAGAGATCACATCGTCTTCTTTCATAGTCTTTTCAACCTCTTGACTCTCTGTCACAATTGCTGCACTCGATCCAGCCTCTGTTTGCACATTTTCAGGCTCGTCTTTATCTATAAGCATAGTATCAGCTTTCTTTGATGTACGTTTTTTTTTCTTTTCAACTTCTGCCTTTAAGAACCATTTGCTGCGAGCTTTAGGCTTGAATGTCATAAACCATTCATTTTCCGCATTGAATTCCTTCTCATCACCACTACCGTCATTTCTCCACTTGTTTCCAGCAGGCGCAACATAAATTTCATTCTTCAACGCCCCAAACAGTGGTTTTGCTACTGGTGCTGAATCTTGCATCTGAAATTTGATCAACTTCTTTATGGTAGTTTCATCAAGATGACTGAAGTATAGAATATCATTTCGATCACGTGCAATATCTGTAAACTTTTCATCGATGAGCATTTGCACGAATCGTGGATATAAACACAATCTTGTATCTTCCATATTCTTCGACATGTGAGTAAAAACTAGCTTTGAATAGTTGAACGGCTTTTTAAAAAATCAACGCCGTAGCCATGCAAGCCATATAATCTTGGACGTCATCGAGACCTGCTTTACGATGGCTGAATGTGTGTATGATTGCATGCATAAGAAGCTTGTAGGGGTTTGGAACTTCCACTTTCTTCAGTGTAGGCTTGTAACGCTCCCTTTATATCCCATTTTGTAAAAACATCCGCTAACCATATTCTCATAAAGAAATATCGGATGATCTTTGCCATCGTTGAATTGTAAGATCCTTCGAATATCATCTTCAGTGACCGTGATCTCTTTATTCTCGTTTCCGACTTGAACTGACGTAGTCTTCTTATCATCACTAAGACTTGCATTCATCCAGAAATGATATATATGTGATCGATACGACACAGTTCGTTCAATGATAGCACGGTGTATTGGACAGTCCTTCAAAAACTTCAGAATACTATCACACTCCTTGAGCGATGGACACAACGCCTTATCAAGAGTAATACAGGTGTTGTGGAATTTGGAATAATCCATCGTGATTACCCGTGCTGGAACTGGAACCTGAAAATCGTCGCAAAACATTTAGCACGCATTTCGAGAAAAAATTACAATGTTTTAAACATGTTACATCAAGTTCAGGCGAACTTGATGTTGAATTAACAATCACAATAATGCAAGTTCACCCGAACATGCCACAATAACCTGTTCAATCTATTTAACACCAGTTCGGTAGAACTTGTAGTTATACATTTCAGTTTCATTATCCAAGTTTGAGTGAACTTCTCAAACAAATCATAAATTCAGGTTTTATTCGAAGTTTTATCGAACTTAATGTTTGATCATGAATTCAATTTTTTTAAGATGCAAGTTCGGCCGGACTTGATGAACAAGTTCGGGCAAACTTGTCATCTTCTCCACCAAACTATGCAACAACTGTTGTGGTCCATTCTGATTAAATCCATCTCAATTACACGGTCGACATTTGTTGATTATCATTATTTTAAGTTCAATTTGTCCAGACATCACCTAGATCTACCAGTTTTAATACTTTTAGATCTTGAATTAAACGATTAAGCTCAATTCACAGTTCAAATTGCGATTTCTCACCTCAGCCATTGAGAGTGATGTGCAAATCACCACAATTAAACAAAAATTTGGCATTATAACAACACTTAATCGACAATTTTGACAAATCACTCAAACTAGCTAAGTTCGCTAAGAGAATATTGAAAGCAGATAATGAAGTTCGGCCTAACTTGCTTGCTTTATATACCTATGCAAGTTCGGGCGAACTTATAAGCCCAATCCCTTGAAAGCCCAAAGCAATCTCGGTCGGACTTGAACAAACTCATCAAATCCCAAACATGTTCGGTCGAACTTGTTACAATATAAATCTCAAAATCCTTATGCAAGTTCGGCCGAACTTGCCTAAACCAAGTTATAAATTTTCAAGATTTTGCAAGTTTAGTCCCTGAACTTTTCATATTTTACCAGTTTTGAAAATCCACTCAGTTGACCAAGTCCAAGCTAATGACCTTGGTTAACCGATTTGTCTGCCGAGTCCAAGTTAATGGCCCTGGTTCGACCCGATATGAACAAACTGTTGAATTTTTCAAAACCAAAGTTTCAAATTAATAAACTTTTCATCGTTTTGGCTTACTAGTTTTTATAGATTAGCTTCCAGCCTGTTGTCAATTAGATTCCCACCAGTTTAGCACCTAACAAGACTTCGAAAACCCGTTCTCCATAATTGGTTTGCTGAAAAAACAATGTAGAAACAAAATCTTTTTGTATTTGTAAGTTTATGCTAAAACATAGTGAAAATCTTTTTGGTTTAATCTGTAAAGCAGATTGTCACATCCTCAGATTTCCACTTGTGGAGTTTTACCGCAAGGTGTGTGAACAAACCAGAATCTCAGACACTAGCAATGTCGAACGACTCTATATGATTTATTTGAACGTTTTCCAAAAACAGTTATTGTAAACAAGCATAGTCATTTTCAAAGTATTAAAGTTTACCGGAAGCATTAATGTAAAGTAATGGGCGCCAACATAAACGCCAAAACCAGAAGAAAATCCAAAGGTAAATGTTCATAAAGACTCGATAAAAATGTCTTGTTTAAATGCAAAGTGAGTGTACCTAGCGTTCCTAGCGTCCTGAGAAACATGCAAAGAAACATTAAAGAAGAGTGAGTTCACATTGCGATTAAAGAAGAGTGAGTTCACAGGTTTTATAAGTTCATAAGTTCTGTTTAAAAGTTGGTTTCCCCCGCTATCCCTAACCCGGGATAAGGACATAGTTCCATTATTCCTAACCCGAAATAACAATATTGTTTAGTAATTAAGTTCAATGTTAATATGCAGGTAGCGAGCCTATAGTTATGTCAATAAGAGTTCGCGATCGAAGCTAACTGTTGTTGCCTCTGTGTTACCAGGTCTATCACTGACCATGGTTAAAGTTAGGCCAAATTGATCACCCATTGACCATTCCCAGTCGACTAGCGCGACAAGCTCGGGTGGGGCTTGTCGGGCCCAGTAGTACTACTATAATTTTCCCGCTATCTAACCCAATACTAACAATCCGAGAGTTGGTTGAGGACTTCCGTGATAAAAGCTACTTAGTGACCATAACATACATTAACATTAACTTAGTTACCGAATAGGTAATGACGTTAATTTCACATAACGTAAAAATAGTGTTGTAGAGCGTATACAAGTTTCTCCCCCTGTTGTTCAAAACCGGATAAAATAGGGGCCATGAACTCACCTTAAGTTGCTCGGTTAGATAAGTGCAAAAGAAGTAAAGGATCGAACCGCTAATCACGTCCTAACATGTCAACCGGTTCAAAGTTAATGCGTAAACGCACACTGACACAAAACCCTACGCGTAACTAGCACACAGTACGAAGCACGTAATGACAAGTTCAAAACCATAATCATGCATGCAAAATGTCTCTATACGAAATAATGACCAACAACTTATCACAAACACCGGATAACACATACAACACTTAGATACACATAAATGTAAGTTATCATGTTTCAGCTTGTACATTCAGAACTCGGCTGTTTTCGGGAATTTTTAAAAAATAGTTCCCACATTCCAAAAATTCCAATTATTTTACAGAAGGTGTCAATTAGACTGTAAAATTTTGTGTAACATTTTCAAGTCCTAATTCCTTCCCAATTATTTAAAAGAATCTATTTACTAGGCTACAGTCAGATTCGTCACTTTCTGATTGCAGTCCGTGGGTAAAATAATTTAAAAAAACTCGTTTGACCGATTGACGAAATTCCAGTTGGAGATTTCTTTGAACACCTAATAGTATCTACTGCATAAATTTCGTGACTTAAAACTTTTCGGTTTACAAGTTATGACAGAAAACATTAGGTGAATTTCTGCAGAAAAAACGCAGCTTCAGCTGCTGCACGAAATCATTAATTTAAAATAGTTTCAGAAAAATGTGATTCCAGTTCCATTAGAAGCGTTTTTCAAAAAAGTATGTTTTAGACTTCAGAAAATCAATTTTTCGATTTATAACGGTTCATATACAGCCAACTGAAGTTGGCTGTTTTCACGCATCAGCTTACTGTTTTACCCTTAAACTCCACCAGAAACCCTCCAAATGATCACCACGACTTATGATAACGATTTGCAGCAGGTTATTCATCAATTATCATGCATCCATATTCGTAATATCAAAACCCAGTGCATATATAATGATCTTTATAGAGAAAACGCAGCGTACGATTTTAATACTCAAACATATCATCACAACCGCAAGGATTCGCATATTCATCCGAACTAATCATACACAACAACACTTTTTCATAACAATATCATACAATCACATGATCATGATCGAGACTACACAAAATCATAACGTGAATCATAACACAATTAAACCCTAACCTTGAAACGATGACAACTAGCGAACCGTGACAAGCTTGAAATCGATCCGAGGGGTGTGGGGCTGTTTGCGCGATCGAGAGGGGGGGCGGGGGGCTGCTGCTGTCGAGTTCACCAAGGGGGAAAGGGTTTTTGGGTTTGCCACTTTTTTTAACACCCCATGCATACCTATGTACACATACATAAGGGGCCGGGGGGGGGGTTTGGGCTATTCCTTGGGCCGCAAGGAGTTTAGGCCGTAACGGGTGTGTGGTGGCGGGTTGCGTTTGCTTGGTCACGAAGTCGAAACGTGTCACCGGTTCGGTTTGGTTCGGCCTTACAATTAAAGTTTACTAATCGATAATTATAATTCGTTAAATAACTACACCTATATCGCCTCGACAATTATTCGCGACACGAAGTTTTTATAAAATATTAAATTACGTAATTTGAGCGTGACGCAATAAATTCACAAACGTTAATAGCACATAGCACGTAATTCAGATATGACCCGTTAAAATTCCCAAACATCGTGTATTCCCGAAACACTAAAGTTAGTGTAATTATAGCATGCGCGTAACTAATTCTCTGAATTAAATTATCGTAGAAACAAATGACGATAAAGTTGCGCGTTTAAAATACCTGAAAAACCGGGATGTCACATTATCCCCATGTTGAAAGAATTTTCGTCCCGAAAATTGAGTAAACGCGGTTAAGAATGCAACGCACGAAAGTTCAGTTTGTTAGAATGGTACAAGAAATCCCAGGCTGTCACATCATCCCCATGTTGAGAGAATTTCATCCCGAAAGTCAGTTGGCGGTAACATCAGATTGTTGCTCAGCTGCGAAAAGGTGTGGATATTTGCTTTTCATTTGGTCCTCTCTTTCCCACGTAAACTCCAGTCCACGCTTAGTGTTCCAACGAACCTTGACGATCGGTATCTTGATGTGCCTTCGATCTTAACCTCACGGTCCATAATCTCGATAGGCTATTCCACAAAATGTAGTTCATCCACTTGGATCTCATCCAATGGAATGACTAGGGTTTCATCTAATAGACACTTCTTCAGATTGGACACGTGAAGAACGTTGTGAACTCCAACGAGTTCGGTAGGAAGGCCTAACTGATAAGCTACGAGCTCGATACGCTTTGAAATCACAAATGGGCCTACGTATTGTGGATTAAGTTTGCCTCGTTTTCCAAAACGAAATACACCCTTCCAGGGGGACACTTTCAGTAGGACTCGGTCACCTACTTGAAATTCGAGAGGTTTGCGTCGTTGATCAACATAACTTTTATGTCAATCCCGTGCTGCTGCCATGCGGTTTCTGATCTACACAATCTTTTCGGTAGCCTCGAGTATCAACTCAGGGCCTGTGATTTGACTGTCACCGACTTCTACCCAACAGAATGGTGACCTGCATTTGCGAATGTACAATGCTTCGAACGGTGCTGCCTGAATACTCGTATGATAACTGTTGTTATACGAGAATTCCACTAAAGGCAGAGGGTTTTCCCAACTGTTCTAGAAGTCTACCACGCATGCCCTAAGCACGTCCTCCAAGGTCTGAATGGTCCTTTCACTTTGACCATCCGTCTGAGGGTGGTAAGCTGTGCTCATATCCAAGCGTGTACCCAACGCTTTCTGAAGTGACTTCCAAAAGTTAGACTTGAAACGAACATCCCTGTCTGAAAAGATGGATGTTGGCACTACATGCCGAGATACTACTTCTTTAATGTAGATGCAAGTTAACTTCTCCATCTTATCTGTTTCTTTGGTTGCTAGGAAGTGTGCAGACTTGGTCAGACGATCCATGATCACCCAGATGGTATCGCAACCGCCAGGGGTTCGCGGGAGTTTAGTGATGAACTCCATCAACATCTGATCCCATTTCAACACTAGGATCTCATGTTGTTGAAGTAGCCCTGATGGCTTCTAGTACTCCACTTTAACTTTCGCACAAGTTAAACACTTGCTCACGTCGATGGCGATATCCGCTTTCATGTTGGGCCACCAATACGTAGTTTTAAGGTCTTGATACATCTTGTCCACACCAGGATGGACAGAGTATCGGGATTTGTGAGCTTCGTTCATAACTAGCTCTCTGAGGTTTCCGTAGAGAGGTACGTATATACGGTTCATGAAGTATCAGGTACCAGTGGGTTTCACTTCCCAATCGCGTTCCATCTTTCCCACAGATTCGGCCTTGATGTTCTATTCCTTAACTGCTTCTAGCTGCGTGTCGCGAATCTGTTCGGGTAAACCAGAATGAATAGTGAACTGTAGTGCTCGTACCCGACGAGGTTTCAAGTGCTCCTTCCGACTGAGGGCATCAGCTACCACGTTAGCTTTACCCGGTGATACTGAATGGCACATTTATAATCGTTCAAGAGCTCGACCCAGCGACGCTGTCGCATGTTCAACTCCTTTTGATTAAAACTTTGCTGGAGCCTCTTGTGATCCGTGTATATTGTGCACTTGGTTCCATATAGGTAGTATCTCCATATCTTAAACACAACTGCTCCCATTTCTAAGTCATGTGTTGTGTAATTCTTCTCGTGGACCTTCAACTGTCGGGATGCATACGCGATGACCTTATACGTTGCATGAGCACACATCCTAATCCCTGAATGGAAGCGTCACAGTATACCATAAAATCATATGTCCTTTCTGGCAAGGACAAAATGGGCGCACTACAAAGCTTCTGCTTCAGTAATTGAAACGCTGCTTCCTGCTTGTCACTCCAAACATACATGGTTCCCTTCTGAGTGAGAGTGTTTAGCGGTTGAGCGATCTTGGAAAATCCTTCGATGAAACGTCTGTAGTAACCCGCCAAACCCAAGAATTGGCGGATCTCTGTCGGTGTCCTGGGTGCTTCCAAGTTCTTGATAGCGTCGATCTTGGCGGGATCAAAGGGTATACCCTTTTCATTCACTATATGTCCGAGGAACTAAACTTCCCTAATCCAGAAATCACATTTCGAAAACTTGCCATATGGTTTCTCCTGTTGAAGTAGTTCCAGCAATAACCGTAGATGCTCAGCATGTTCTTCCTCGCTCTTAGAGTAGATGAGTATATCATTGATGAACACGATGACAAACTTGTCGAGATAGGGCTTACACACGCGGTTCATTAGGTCCATGAACACCGCGGGTGCATTGGTAAGACTGAAGGGCATGACCAAGAATTCGTAATGACCATACCGATTGCGAAACGTAGCTGGTGATAACCGGACCGTAGATCGATCTTGGAGTAGTAGCTTCACCCTTCAAGCTGGTAGAAAATATCGTCGATGCGAGGTAAGGGGTACCGGTTCTTGACGGTAACCTTATTGAGCTCCCTATAATCGATGCACATGCGGAAGGTCCCGTCCTTCTTCTTGACAAAAAGGACTGGAGCTCCCCATGGTGAAGTACTAGGTCGGATAAATCCCTTATCCAACAATTTCTGAAGTTGGGTAGACAGCTCTTGCAGCTCTGCTGGAGCTAAGTGGTACGAGGCCTTGGCGATAGGAGTCGCATGGTTTGCCAATTCGATTTTAAACTCTACTTGTCGATGTGGTGGAAGACCAGGTAACTCCTCTTGAAACACGTCTTGAAAATCTCGGACGATGGGGATATCTTCAACCCGCTTCTCGTCCTTAGGCTGCTCGGTGACCAGTGCGAGCAAGGCAAAAGAGTTCTTCTTCCGAAGATACTTCTGAGCTTCCATGAAGGAGATGATGTTCGTGACGATGCCTGTCTTCTCGCCTTGGACCATCAAGACTTCGTCGTTAGAGAGTGGTATATACGGATAGCTTTCTCGTGACAGAGAACTTCAGCTCAGACGTCGGACAGCCAGTCCATTCCGACCACCACGTCAAAACTACCCAAAGTAGTTGTCATCAGATCAATAGTAAAGGTGTGACCCACGAGTTTAAGTTGACAGTCGGTTACTAGATGAGTCACATCTACAGAGTAACCATCGGCTAGTTGTACGACGTAAGGGGTCTCTAAGGGCTTAGGTGTGAGTTTTAGGTTCTTCCTAAACGACTCAGATAAAAAACTCCTATCCGCACCCGTATCAAAAATTACAGTAGCAAAATGACCGTTAAGCGGAAACTTACCGGTGACCACATTCGAGTCATTTCTGGCCTCCCCACGACCAAGCGTGAATGCACGTCCTTTGGCACCTCCTGTGCCACCATTACCATTGTTGCCATTGTTGTTGTTGTTGTTGCCGTTGTTATTATTCCCACCATTGTTGTTGTTTTTGCGAAGCTGCAGGCAGTCTCGCTTGAAATGGGTAGTGCTACCGCACTGGTAGCATCCCCGGTTATTACCCTGCTGCTGTCGTTGCTGACCCTGGTGCTGGTTCTGATTCTGTCATGACATAATCTCCCCGCATCAATCCTTTGCCGCGTGTCCCATTTTGCCACATCGTTGGCAGCGGGTTCCGGCGCAAGGGCTGTGGTGATGGAGATTACAGCGATTACATTTTGGCTTCCGACCCGCATAGCCGCGTGAGTTCAGGGTGTTGTTGGCAGACTGATTGTTGTGACCCCGGTTGTTGTTGAAGTTATTGGACCGCTTCTGGTTCCCTTGTTGTGGCTGGTTTGGTGAAGACTGCCGAGTAGATGAGTCTTCAAATTTCGTTTGTTGTCAGGGACAGTTTCAGTTGCGCCCCTAGCCGGTAACTTCCCTTGCTCCACCGCCTTATCGGTGAGCTTATGTGACAGCCTAACTGCTTGTTGCTCTATCGTAGGGTTGCTAGACATTACCATTCCCCTCGATCTCAGGGACCAGTCCCCCAAGATAAAACTCGAGTCGTTTAGCGACGGTGTTAGCCAAATCGAGACAAAGGAACACCAGATCATGTTGTCTTGCCGTGTATGCTTCAATTTCTGACTCAACCATCTGATGGTTGCACAACGCTTGTTCCAATTGCTGAACTCTGTCCCGCGGATAGTATTCCTCCTTGATTAGGGCTTTGAACGCGGTCCAGATCATTGCATTCGCCGCAGCAAGCCCACGCGTTTGGACTTGTGCGTTCCACCATGTTAATGCTCCATCTTCCAACGTGGAGGCAGCATACTTGACCTTATTAGCTTCGAGGCAGTTGCACATTGCGAAAACCGATTCGGACTTTTCGACCCAACGGACCAGTCCAATGGGTCCTTCAGCTCTCGTGAACTTGCTCGGTTTCGCATCCAAGAACATCTTGTAGGGGTTAAGACCCCCTCCTGAGGATAGAGGATCGGCAGTCAGCGTGAAAGTCTATTAGCCGAATTATTAGATTCTCCCATGAAAATTTAATAATGTTACCTGCTGGTGCGTTAGCAGCACCTGCCAGAGCAGCGTTCACATGTTGTTGGATTAAAGCGGTTAGTTCCTCGGCTGACATGTTGACATTTCTGCGACGTCCGGTTGCCATTTATGTTCTTCACAAAACAACACAAACACATACCGATAAGTATATATCCAATATAGTTTTCATATTCAACATTCAATCATCACACAAATTATGTCAACCCAACAAATTAAACAATCAAAAGGAACATTCGATTAAATAAATTGTAATATCTCATAAAATACTAACCAAACATATCAGTTTAATTATAAAATTTTCAAGTTCAAACATAAATGGGAACAAACAAACTAAGCAAAACAAAACGACGATCGGCGGGATGAGTTTGTCGTCTATATCTCCATCCCCCAAGTCACTGTCACTGCCGTCTTCCTCCTTGGCGTTTTCAGCTTCAACAGCTGGGTCCTGTTCCGGCTCTTCTTCCTCTGGATCCTCCTCCGGGTCTTCCTCTGGATCCTCCTCTTCATCTTCTACTGGCACTGGAGGGGCCGGTGCTGGTGCGGGAACTTGAATTGGTGGTGTTTGGTTTTGCTCCAGTTCGCGAATCCTCTAAGTGGACTCAAGGACTCTATCTTCGAGCCCGTCAGATACATGAGAGATCCTATCATCGATCGATAGAGTGTGTCATCAACTTTGGTTCCAGTCTCGTCAATGCAAATCCCATGATTCAGTGCCAGCAGAGTCGAAAGCGGCTTTGAGCTATCCATTTCAAACTTCTTGAGAATGTCATGAACATACTTTGTCTGATGAATGAATATGCCATCTGGTAACTGATCGACCTGTAATCCGAGGAAGAATTTCATTTCACCCATGGAGGACATCTCGAATTTCTTCTTCATTATCTTTTCGAACTCTTTGCAAAGACTATCATCCGTTGAACCAAAGATGATATCATCCACATAGGTTTGTACAATGATTAGATGATTTCCGACTTCTCTTGTAAACATTGTACTATCCACTGTTCCTCTTGTAAAGCCATTTCCAATGAGATGTGGCGATAATGTCTCGTACCAAGCTCTCGGGGCTTGGTGTAATCCATATAAGGCTTTGTCTAGGAGATAAGCTTTGTTCTTGTTTAGCGGATCGACAAACCTTGGTGGTTGGCCGACGTACACTTGTTCACGTAGTTTACCATAGAGAAATGCGGATTTTACATCCAACTGGTACACCTTAAAACCTTTCCAAGCTGCGAACGCAAGGAAAATGCGGATTGACTCTAATCGTGCAACCGGTGCTTATACTTTTGTGTAATCAATACCCTCTTGCTGGTGGAAACCTTTGACAACCAACCAAGCTTTGTTTCTGACAATTACCCCCCGATCGTCTCTTTTACACTTGAAGACTCACTTCGTATCTATAGTTTTCTACTTCGGTGGTAAGTCTACAAGCCTCCAAACTCCCAATTTCTCTAACTGTAACAGTTCTTCTTGCATTGCTATCACCCAGTTCTCGTCACCCAGAGCTTCATTTATAGTTTTTGGCTCTATTTGAGAAATGAAACATGAGTAGTAGCAGTAGTCTTGAGTAGGAGCAACTCGGGTGTAGAAACAACTTAGTGTTTTATTGATTTGACTTCTTGTATGCACACCAGTTTGTAATTCACCAATGATATTCGTTGAAGGATGGTAAGAATATGATCGCGCATTTCTTCACTAGGAATATCAACTGAGCTTTGCTGATTCGAGATATTCAGATCAACGTTCAATTTAACATTAGGAGCACTTGATGATGTTTCGTTCTTATTGCTCGGGCTAGCAGATTGATTCAACATGTTAGATATCTGCTCAACTTCTTCATCCGATGAGGATTCACCATCAGCGTCAAATGTCGGCGCTTCATCAGAATCAGAATTCTGATTAGGAGGCAAAATGGGCTCTGATATTGTATTTCCTGGTTTAGTAGAAGCATTCGATGGAGTTATAGCAGGTGTTACTTCTGCTTCAGAAACGTTTTCAACTTGAACACCGCTATTACTCGGTCCTGCTATGGAAGACGAGGTATCCCATGTGGGTTGATTAACCATAATTGGTCTAGTCATTTGTTCTTGATTCGCCGACTGTAGAAGATAATATAACGCTGCAATTTCTTCTTCAGACGGTTCTTCCGGCAAGTCGAATGACTTCCAAAGATCTTGATAGTTAAACAACCATGCGTCGCCTCTTCTTTGAATAGGATTCGTATAGTTAAAGCAATCCACATGTTGTGCTTAAATTACCTTTCTCAAAGAGGGAACATATACTCTTCTTAGCGGACTCGCGTACCCGACAAAGAAACCTTCAAGCGATTTGGCCCCAAATTTACCATCTCGATCAATTACAGTGCATGGTGCACCAAATGGTTCTAAAAATTTCAAATTCGGTTTCCTTCGGTTGATCATTTCAAACATATCTTTTTAGTTGGTTTGACAGTTAATGTCACACCCTCAATTTCCACTTGCGGAGTTTTACCGCGAGGCGTGTGAACAAACCAGAATCCGAGACACTAGTAACATCGAACGACTCTATATGATTTGTTTATACGTTTTCCAAAATCATTTGTTTAACCATTCATAGTTAATTTTAAATTGTCTTAGTTTGGTTTCAATGTTTAGCGGAAGCATTAGTTTTTAAAGTTGAGCGGAAGCATTAAAGTAAAGTAAAGGAACGGGCGCCAACACAAACGCCAAAACTAAAGAAAAACCCAAACAATATTCGTAAATGAGACTCGATAAAAAGATGTCTTGACCAATGCAAGTGAGTGCACCTAGAGCTCCTAGCATCCTGAGAAACATGTAAAGAAACAAGTGTCAACATTAAAGAAGAGTGAGTTCACAGGTTTTCATAAGTTCATTTGTTCGGTTATAAGTTTGTTTCCCCCGTTATCCCTAACCCGGGATAACGATTTAGTTCCATTATTCCCAACCCGGAATAATACTGATGGTTCCATTATTCCTTGCCCGGAATAATAACGTTGTTGGTTCCATTATCCCTAACCCGGAATAATATTGGTGATTCGTAGTTAAGTTCAATGTTAACATGTAGGTAGCGAGCCTAAAGTTATGTCACGTAAGTGTTCGCGATCGAAGCTGACTGTTGTGCCTCCGTGTTGCCAGGCCTATCACTGACCATGGCGAAGTTAGGCCAAATTATTCACCCGTTGACCATACCCGGTCGGCTAGCGCGACTAGCTCTGGTGGGGCTTGTCGGGCCCAGTAGTACTACTTATAATTTCCCCGCTATCTAACCCAATACTAACGATCCGAGAGTTTGTCGAGGACTTGTGTGATATAGCTGTTTAGTGACCATAACGTACATTAACATTAACTTAGTTACCGAATAGTTTAATGACGTTAATTTCGTATAACGTAAAGAGATAGAGTTGTAGAGTGTATACATGTTTCTTCCCCTGTTGTTTAAAACCGGATAAAATAGGGGCCGTGAACTCACCTTTAATTGCTCGGTTGGTGTAACACAGAAGTAGCAAATGATGGGACCGCTAATTGCGTCCTAACAAGTCAATTGATTTAAAGTTAGTGTGTGAACACACCGATACAAACCCTACACATAACTAACACACAATGCGGCACACACAACAACAAATTCTAAAACACAATCATGCATGCAAAGTATTATCATACCAAAATAGTGATCAAACCAACCTATCATGAACACAAATCAATCCATACAACACTTTGGTACACACATTCGCAAGTTATCAAGTTTCAGCTTGTATACTCATAATTAGGCTTTTTTCGAGGATTTTTATAAAATAGTTCCAACATTCCAAAAATTCCAATTGTTTTACAGAAGGTGTCAAGTAAACTGTAGAATTTTATGTAAATTTTTCAAGTCCTAACACTTTACTAATTATTCATAAATATTAATATACTAGGCTGCAGTCAGATTCGTCGCTTTCTGACTGTAATCCACGGGAGAATTTATTTAAAAATCATCGTTCATCCAATTAACAAAATTCCAGTGGGAGTTTCCCGGAAATTTCCATCTCCACTTGCTGTACACATTTCATGATTTAAATATCTACAGATTATGAGATTCGACTCGATAAACAACTAACAAATTTTCAGAATTTAAACAGCTTCAGTTACTGCACTTAATTGACCACTTAAAAATATCAACGACCTCAGAAAAATATGAATCCAGCGCCATTAGAAGCGTTTTTCAAAAATATACGTTTTAGGCTTCAGAAAATCCGTTTTTCGATAAATAATAACCAAGTTACAGCCAATTGAAGTTGGCTGTAAACACCATTCAGCATCCTGTTTTCAACTTTTTATCGCAATATAACACGCTTAAACAATCGAGATGTTAAATATGAACGATCAAGAACAGATTTATCAATCATATATCATCATGTACATCATACTCATGCAAACCCTAATCATATTATATGATTTTTATCACGAAACGCAGCCTATGATCCTTTTATTCAACTAATCGTCTTAATCGCAATTCTTGCACAAATCATCAAACTAAACATCATAACTCTTTCAATACCATGATTCTACCATTACATACAAGCATGATCAATAGTTCATAAACCCTAACATGATTTGCGAAACAATAGAAAGCCCTAACCTTTAACAATGGAGATTAACGAACCGGGAACGAGATGGTAGTTGATTCGGGTTTGAAAGAGGATCGAGACCGAGAGAAAGAATGGGGAGAAGGCTGCCGTCGGCTGGTCTAGTGCTAGGGTTTCTCTCTTTTTTTTTGTTAAAACAATCCTCATGCATACACATCTATATATAGTATGAGGAAGGAAGGAAAAAGAAGAAGGTTTGGGCGATTAAGCTTGCGGCCGCAAAGGGTTTGGGTGGGGTGGTTTGGGTCTTTAACTTGAGCCTCAAGTTTTGCTTAACTCCTTGAGTCGCAAGGAAATGAGGTCGACTCGTTTCGCGGCTCGGTTCGATTCGTCTATCTATTTACCATATATATATTTTTATAACTAAAAATCACGAATTCGAAACATAACATAATCACTCACCAAGCTTATAAACGTCTAATACATATAACACGTAATTCACTTGATAAGTTCACAAGGTTAGCATAGTTATTTCGAGCGTGTAAAATAAATCTCCGAATCAATTTAGCGTAGGAATGAATAACCGTGAAGTAGTGCGTTTAAGATATCTGAAAAACCGGGATGTCACATTATCCCCATGTTGAAAGAATTTTCATCCCGAAAATTGAGTAAACGCGGTTTAGAACGCAACGCACAGGTTTAGAATGCCACGCACAAAGATTTAGTTCGTTAACAATGGTACACGAAATTACAAGAAATTCCCAGGTTGTCACATCATCCCCATGTTGAAAGAATTTTCGTCCCGAAAATTTAGTTGGTGGTATCGTTAGCTTGCTGCTCAACTGCAAAAAGGTGTGGGTATTTGCTTTTTATTTGGTCCTCTATTTCCCACGTGAACTCCGGTCCATGCTTAGAGTCCCAACGAACCTTGACGATCGGAATCTTGCTGTGCCTTCGAGTCTTGATCTCACGATCCATGATCTCGATAGGTTGTTCCACAAAGTGCAGTTGTTCATCCACTTGAATCTCATCCAGTGGAATGATTAGGGTTTCATCTGATAAACACTTCTTCAGATTTGACACGTGAAAAACGTTGTGAACTCCACTGAGTTCGGCAGGAAGGTCTAATTGATAAGCTACGGGTCCGATACGTTTCAAGATCACAAACGGACCTACGTACCGTGGGTTTAGTTTTCCTCGTTTCCCAAAACGGATTACACCCTTCCAGGGTGACACCTTCAGTAGGACGCGGTCGCCTACTTGAAATTCGAGCGGTTTGCGTCATTGATCAGCGTAGCTTTTCTGTCGATCTCGTGCCGCCGCCATGCGGTTTCTGATTTGTACAATCTTTTCTGTAGCCTCAAGTATCAACTCAGGGCCTGTGAGTTGACTATCACTGACTTCTGCCCAACAGACCGGTGATCTACATTTACTACCGTATAATGCTTCAAACGGTGCCGCTTGAATACTCGTATGGTAACTGTTGTTATACGAGAACTCCACTAAAGGCAGATGGAGTTCCCAACTGTTCCCGAAGTCTACCACACATGCGCTAAGCATGTCTTCCAAGGTCTGAATGGTCCTTTCACTTTGGCCATCCGTCTGAGGGTGATAAGTTGTGCTCATATCTAAGCGTGTACCCAACGCTTTCTGAAGTGACTGCCAAAAGTTGGACGTGAAACGAGCATCTCTGTCTGAGATGATGGACGTTGGCACTCCGTGCCGAGAAACTACTTCCTTAATGTAGATGCAAGTCAACTTATCCATCTTATTTGTTTCTTTAATCGCTAGGCAGTGTGCGGACTTAGTTAAACGATCCACGATTACCCAAATGGTATCGCAACCACCCAAAGTTCGAGGGAGTTTAGTGATGAAGTCCATCGAGATCTGATCCCATTTCCACACCGGGATCTCAGGTTGTTGAAGTAGCCCCGATGGTTTCTGATACTCTACCTTGACTTTTGCACAAGTTAAACACTTGCTCACGTAGGTGGCTATGTCCGCTTTCATGTTGGGCCACCAGTACGTGGCTTTAAGGTCTTGATACATCTTATCCGAACCAGGATGGACTGAGTATCGGGACTTGTGAGCTTCGTCCATGACTAGCTTTCTGAGGCCTCCGTAGAGAGGTACCCATATACGATTTATAAAATACCGGGCTACATTGGGTTTTACTTCCCAATCGCGTTCCATTTTTCCCACCGATTCGGCCTTGATGTTTTCTTCCTTAACTGCTTCTAACTGCGCGTCGCGTATCTGTTCGGGTAACCCCGAATGAATGGTGAACTGTAGTGCTCGTACTCGACGAGGTTTCAAGTGCTCCTTCCTACTGAGGGCATCAGCTACCACGTTAGCTTTACCCGAGTGATACCGAATGGCACATTCATAATCATTCAGGAGTTCGACCCAGCGACGCTGTCGCATGTTTAACTCCTTCTGGTCAAAGATGTGTTGGAGGCTCTTGTGATCTGTATAGATTGTGCACTTTGTTCCATATAGGTAGTGTCTCCAAATCTTAAGTGCAAACACTACTGCTCCCAATTCCAGGTCATGTGTTGTGTAGTTTTTCTCGTGAACCTTCAATTGTCGGGACGCATACGCGATGACCTTATCACGTTGCATGAGTACGCATCCCAATCCCTGAATGGAAGCATCACAATATACCACAAAATCATCAGTCCCTTCTGGTAAGGACAGAATGGGTGCACTGCAAAGTTTCTGTTTCAGCAATTGAAATGCCGATTCCTGCTTGTCACCCCAAGCATACTTGGTGCCTTTCTGGGTGAGGGTGGTAAGCGGTTGCGCGATCTTTGAAAATCCCTCTATAAAACGTCTGTAGTAACCCGCCAAACCCAAAAATTTGCGGATCTCTGTCGATGTCCTGGGTGCTTCCCAGTTCTTGATAGCATCGATCTTGGCGGGATCGACGTGGATACCCTTTTCATTCACAATATGCCCGAGGAACTGAACTTCCCGAATCCAGAAATCACACTTTGAAAGCTTGGCATATAGTTTCTCCTGTTGAAGTAATTCCAGCAGTAATCGTAGATGTTCAGCATGTTCTTCTTCACCTTTAGAGTAGATGAGTATGTCATCGATGAACACAATGACAAACTTGTCGAGATACGGATTACACACGCGGTTCATGAGGTCCATGAACCCCACGGGTGCGTTGGTGAGACCGAAGGGCATGACCAAGAACTCATAATGGCCATACCGAGTACGAAATGTCGTCTTAGCGATATCCTCCTCCCTGACACGTAACTGGTGATAACCGGACCGTAGATCAATCTTGGAGTAGTAGCTTGACCCTTGAAGTTGGTCGAAGAGATCGTCGATGTGAGGTAATGTGTATCGGTTCTTGACAGTAACCTTATTGAGTTCCCTGTAGTCGATGCACATGCGGAAGGTCCCGTCCTTCTTCTTGACAAAAAGGACCGGAGCTCCCCATGGCGTAGTACTGGGTCGGATAAATCCTTTTTCTAACAGTTCCTGAAGTTGGGTAGACAGCTCTTGCAGCTCGGCTGGAGCCAGGCGGTATGGTGCCTTGGCGATGGGAGTTGCATGGTTCGCCAATTCAATTTCAAACTCCACTTGTCGATGTGGTGGAAGACCAGGTAACTCCTCTGGAAATACATCGGAAAAATCACGGACGACGGGGATATCTTCTATACGCTTCTCGTCCTTAGGCTGTTCGGTAACCAGTGCGAGCAAAGCGAAGGAGTTCTTCCTCCGAAGATACTTCTGTGCTTGCATGTAAGAGATGATGTTTGTGACGGCGCCGGCCTTCTCGCCTTGCACCGTCAAGATTTCGTCGTTAGAGAGCGGAATACGGATAGATTTCTCGAAATAGAGAACTTCAGCTCGGACGTCGGATAGCCAGTCCATTCCGACTACCACGTCAAAACTACCCAGGGTAGTTGTCTTCAGATCAATGGTAAAGGTGTGACCCGCGAGTTTGAGTTGACAGCCGGATACTAAATGGGTCACATCTACAGATTTACCATCGGCTAGTTCTATGATGTAAGGGGTCTCTAGGGGTTTAGGCGTGAGATTTAGATTCTTCCTAAATGACTCAGATATAAAACTCCTATCTGCACCCGTATCAAAAAGTACAGTAGCCAAATGTTCATTAAGGGGAAACTTACCGGTGACCACGTTCGAGTCGTTTCTGGCCTCTCCGCGGCCCAGCGTAAATGCACGCCGTTTGGCACCTCCTGTGCCACCATTTCCATTGTTGTTGTTATTGTTGTTGTTGTGGTTATTATGGTTATGGTTGTTGTTGTTCCCACCATTATTGTTGTTACGAAGCTGTGGGCAGTCTCGTTTGAAGTGGGCAGTGCTACCACACTGATAGCACCCCCGGTTAATACCTTGCTGCTGACCCTGGTGCTGATTCTGATTTTGTCGGGACATGATTTCCCCGCGACAATCCTTTGCCGCGTGTCCCACTTTGCCACATCGTTGGCAGCGATTTCCGGCACAAGGGCCGTGATGATGAAGGTTACAACAATTACACTGCGGCTTTCGACCTACATAGCCGCTTGTGTTCTGGGTGTTGTTGGCGGGCTGATTATTGTGACCCCGGTGGCTGTTGAAATTATTGAACCGTTTATGGTTCCCTTGTTGTGGCTGGGCTGTCGAAAACTGTCGAGCATACGAGTCTTCAAATTTTCTTTTATTATCAGGGACCACTTCAGTTGCACCCCGAGATGGCATCTTCTTTTGTTCCACCGCCTTGTCGGTGAGTTTGTGCGCCAGCCTGATCGCTTGATGCTCAGTCGCAGGGTTGCTAGCCATTACCATACCCTAGATCTCGGGGACCAGACCCCCAAGGTAAAACTCGAGCCGTTTCTCAACGGTGTTGGCCAGATCAGGACATAGAAATACCAGGTCATGATGTTTCCCTGTGTATGCTTCAATCTCAGATCCCACCATCTTGTGGTTCCATAAAGCTTGCTCTAACTGCTGAACCCTGTCCCGCGGACAGTACTCCTCCTTGATTAGGGCCTTAAACTCGACCCAGGCCATTGCGTTTGCAGCAATAAGTCCACGCGTTTGGACTTGTGCATTCCACCAAGTTAGTGCCCCATCCTCCAACGTTGAGGCAACATACTTGACCTTGTTGGCCTCCAGAAAATTGCACATTTTGAACACTGATTCGAACTTTTCAATCCAGCGGACCAGTCCTATGGGTCCTTCTGCACCCGTGAATTTGCTTGGTTTCGCATCGAGAAACATCTTGTAGGGGTTAAGACCCCCTCCTGCTGGTTGGTTTTGAACACCTGCCAGAGAAGCATTCACGTGTTCTTGGATCATTGCAGCCAATTCTTCGGGTGTCATGTTGAGGTTTCCGCGACGTCCAGTTGCCATTTTATATCATCGCAAGACAACATAAACACACACCGATAAGTATATATATCCAATATAGTTATCCTACTCCATACTTAAGTAATTCCTCAAATTATGTCAACCCAAATAAATTAAACAGTCAAAAGAAATATTCGATTAAATAAAATTTCAACGTCTTACAAAATGCCAACCAAACATATCAGTTTACTTTAAAATCTCAAGTTTAAACACAAGTAGGAAAATAAATAGACTGAAGGAAGCAAATGGAATAAGCGAGACGAGTCAGTCTTCTACGTCTCCATCCCCCAAATCGTTATCGTTGCCGTCATCCTCCGCGGCGTTTCCAGCTTCTACAGCTGGGTCTTCCTCCGGATCCTCCTCTGGATCCTCCTCTTCTTCCTCTACCGGCACTGGAGGGGCCGGTGCTGGTGCGGGTACTTGTAAAGGTGCCTGATTCTGTTCTAGTTCTTGAATTCTCCAGCTAGACTCAAGAACTCTGTCTTCGAGCCAGTCAGCCCTCAGCTGCTCAGCACGAAGATCTTTAGCTAAGGTGTTACGAGCTATCTTATTCTCATGTTGCTCTCCCTCGAGCTCTCCAGTCTTACCCGTTAATTGTCATATCATCCATCCCTGTGCTAGGATGGTTTCATGCATTCTCTCTAGTTGTTCTTGTTGTTTTATTATCATATCTCTAAGTAGGTCGTTCCCTACTTCTAATGAGTTAACCGGTTCGACCGGCATAGCGATAGTCGGGCGTGAGGACGACTCCTCTCCGAGAGCGAGTCTTTTTCTAGCAGCTGAGCGTGTCTCCACGCCATGAGGGGGTGAGGGTTCCACCATAGGTGCCTTCCCAGGCGCCCTTGGTTGTAAAGGTTTGTCGGATGATGATGATGACATTGCCTGTTGGGTTGTGTTACGAGTTGCGTTCATCACAATATGCATTTATATTTTACATAACACAGTTGTAGTACAACACATAACAAGATATCACAGTTCAGTGCAAAACTAAGTCTAGTGTCGTGTAATCAGCTATAGTTTAGGTCTACTTTTAATGCAAACCTGGTTCTCTATAGCTAGAGGCTCTGATACCAATCTCTCACACCCTTAATTTCCACTTGAGGAGTTTTACCGCGAGGCGTGTGAACAAACCAGAATCCGAGACACTAGTAACATCGAACGACTCTATATGATTTGTTTATACGTTTTCCAAAATCATTTGTTTAACCATTCATAGTTAATTTTAAATTATCTTAGTTTGGTTTCAATGTTTAGCGGAAGCATTAGTTTTTAAAGTTGAGCGGAAGCATTAAAGTAAAGTAAAGGAACGGGCGCCAACACAAACGCCTAAACTAAAGAAAAACCCAAACAATATTCGTAAATGAGACTCGATAAAAAGATGTCTTGATCAATGCAAGTGAGTGCACCTAGAGCTCCTAGCATCCTGAGAAACATGTAAAGAAACAAGTGTCAACATTAAAGAAGAGTGAGTTCACAGGTTTTCATAAGTTCATTTGTTCGGTTATAAGTTTGTTTCCCCCGTTATCCCTACCCCGGGATAACGATTTTGTTCCATTATTCCCAACCCGGAATAATACTAATGGTTCCATTATTCCTTACCCGGAATAATAACATTGTTGGTTCCATTATCCCTAACCCGGAATAATATTGTTGATTCGTAATTAAGTTCAATGTTAACATGTAGGTAGCGAGCCTAAAGTTACGTCACGTAAGTGTTCGCGATCGAAGCTGACTGTTGTGCCTCCGTGTTGCCCGGCCTATCACTGACATGGCGAAGTTAGGCCAAATTATTCACCCGTTGACCATACCCGGTCGGCTAGCGCGACTAGCTCGGGTGGGGCTTGTCGGACCCAGTAGTACTACTTATAATTTCCCCGCTATCTAACCCAATACTAACGATCCTAGTGTTTCTCGAGGAC
The DNA here is from genome assembly GCA_947069175.1 of Scalesia atractyloides. Taxonomy (NCBI): domain Eukaryota; kingdom Viridiplantae; phylum Streptophyta; class Magnoliopsida; order Asterales; family Asteraceae; genus Scalesia; species Scalesia atractyloides. Next base: position 22,437,861 of record CAMTDV010000010.1, read on the forward strand.
TTGTTTGATATAGCTGCTTAGTGACCATAACATACATTAACATTAACTTAGTTACCGAATAGTTTAATGACGTTAATTTCGTATAACGTAAAGAGATAGAGTTGTAGAGTGTATACATGTTTCTCCCCCTGTTGTTTAAAACCGGATAAAATAGGGGCTGTGAACTCACCTTTAATTGCTCGGTTAGTGTAACACAGAAGTAGCAAATGATGGGACCGCTAATTGCGTCCTAACAAGTCAATTGATTTAAAGTTAGTGTGTGAACACACTGATACAAACCCTACACATAACTAACACATAATGAGGCACACACAACAACAAATTCTAAAACATAATCATGCATGCAAAGTATTATCATACCAAAATAGTGATCAAACCAACCTATCATGAACACAAATCAATCCATACAACACTTTGGTACACACATTCGCAAGTTATCAAGTTTCAGCTTGTATACTCATAATTAGGCTGTTTTCTAGGATTTTTATAAAATAGTTCCAACGTTCCAAAAATTCCAATTTTTTTACAGAAGGTGTCAACTAAACTGTAGAATTTTTTATAAATTTTTCAAGTCCTAACACTTTACTAATTATTCATAAATATTAATATACTAGGCTGCAGTCAGATTCGTCGCTTTCTGACTGCAGTCCACGGGAGAATTTATTTAAAAATCATCGTTCATCCAATTAACAAAATTCCAGTGGGAGTTTCCCGGAAATTTCCATCTCCAGTTCCTGTACAAATTTCGTGATTCAACCCTCTACAGATTATGAGATCCGACTCGATAAACAACTAACAAATTTTCAGAATTTACACAGCTTCAGTTACTGCACTTAATTGACCACTTAAAAATATCAAATGACCTCAGAAAAATATGAATCAAGCGCTATTAGAAGTGTTTTTCAAAAATATACGTTTTAGGCTTCAGAAAATCCGTTTTTTCCATAAATAATAACCAAGTTACAGCCAATTGAAGTTGGCTGTAAACACAATTCAGCATCCTGTTTTCAACTTTTTATCGCAATATAACACGCTTAAACAATCGAGATGTTAAATATGAACGATCAAGAACAGATTTATCAATCATATATCATCATGTACATCATACTCATGCAAACCCTAATCATATTATATGATTTTTATCACGAAACACAGCCTATGATCCTTTTATTCAACTAATCGTCTTAATCGCAATTCTTGCACAAATCATCAAACTAAACATCATAACTCTTTCAATACCATGATTCTACCATTACATACAAGCATGATCAATAGTTCAAAAACCCTAACATGATTTGCGAAACAATAGAAAACCCTAACCTTTAACAATGGAGATTAACGAACCGGGAACGAGATGGTAGTTGATTCGGGTTTGAAAGAGGATCGCGACCGAGAGAAAGAATGGGGAGAAGGCTGCCGTCGGCTGGTCTAGTGCTAGGGTTTCTCTCTTTTTTTTTTTGTTAAAACAATCCTCATGCATACACATCTATATATAGTATGAGGAAGGAAGGAAAAAGAAGAAGGGTTTGGGCGATTAAGCTTGCGGCCGCAAAGGGTTTGGGTGGGGTGGTTTGGGTCTTTAACTTGAGCCTCAAGTTTTGCTTAACTCCTTGAGTCGCAAGGAAATGAGGTCGACTCGTTTCGCGTCTCGGTTCGATTCGTCTATCTATTTACCATATATATATTTTTATAACTAAAAATCACGAATTCGAAACATAACATAATCACTCACCAAGCTTATAAACGTCTATTACATATAGCACGTAATTCACTTGATAAGTTCACAAGGTTAGCATAGTTATTTCGAGCGTCTAAAATAAATCTCCGAATCAATTTAGCGTAGGAATGAATAACCGTGAAGTAGTGCGTTTAAGATATCTGAAAAACCGGGATGTCACAGTTAAGACTCTGTTTAGTGTATAGTAAGCTGCAACAACCGCTTCACTCTAGAAGCTGACAGGAAGTATTGAGTCTGCAAGCATGGTTGTTGTGAAGTATACGGTGCACTGAATTCGTGTAGAATCCCTTTTGCGTTGTAGAATTCCTTCGTCTTATTATTCTTGAACTCTATGTCGTTGTCACTAAGAATGCGTCTGACAGGCAGATGATAAAGATTTTCGAGCTTCTTGAAAAGAATCACCAAGTTATCAAACTTTTCATCCTTAAAGAATACCCATGAATATCGAGAATAGTCATCCGTCACGACCAAGCAGTATAAGTCTCCTGAAATACTTTGTACGTTCACTGGACAAAATAAATCCATGTGAAGACGTTCGAGCGACATCTTGATTGAATTCAGAATTTTCTTTGGATGTGACTTTTTGATTTGCTTCCCCTTTTACAATCTAGGCAGTGATCAGTCACATGGAAGCTCCTTAAATTCACACCTTCTACCAGATTATTATGAACCTTGAAATTCATTTTTCGCAAATGAATGTGCCCCATTTTTCGATGCCAATGAATAAAATCTTTCTCAGTAGCCTTTGTCACAAAAAATTATGCTGATTTTGATGATGTGTTAGCGACAAACTTATTTAAGACATATAAATCGTTCTCGCGAGGGGCGCGCATCAGGATCCACTTATCAAGAATCTTAAAACCCGGCTTCAGAATAATACACTCTTTGTCATTGAAATGCACCATGAACTGTTTGTCACAAATTTGCGATATGCTCAGAAGATTGTTCTCCAGCTCTGTAATGTAGTTCACGCGATCAAATGAAACAACGACATTGGAAAGTTTTCCTTTGGCGACGATCCTTCCACCTTGATTACCAGAAAAACCAACATATCCGCCGTTGATAGCTTTTATGTCAAACATAAGAGCTTTCATTCCCGTCATATGCCTGGACGCTCCACTATCCAGAATCCACTTTGAAAGAACGGATCTCTGGAGCCCCTTCACATATTAAACTTAGTTAAAAAGCACGACCCAAGCCTTCTTGGTCTTGGATTTGGGATAAAAAGCTTGGTAATCATCCTCATAATTTCCATCTAAGCCTCCACTATCAGTTACATTTTCACAATTCACTTTCTTTTTACCTTTTGATGATTTGTTACCAATTGTAGATTTGACAGTTTCGGTTTTGGTCTCATATTTTGATTCTTTCTTGTTATCAGTCTTAATAGGCTACTTGATCACATCAGATGCTGTTGACTTTTTCTTAGCAATCCTGGCTTGTGATTTAATGTTTGCCTTTTTGATGTAAAACCGTGATTCGTTTGCCTGGAAGATTCACCTATTTTGAAAGTTGAGTTTTCAAATTTCTTTTCAGTTTTAGGTTTAACTTCAGGTTTTGACTCATTTCTTTTCAAAATCGTGACAAGTTTTACAAACTCTGGTTGCTTTGGTTTTACAACATCTAAACTTTCTTTTCTTCGAATATAGGCCGGCTTTGATCTCGGACACTTGTGTGCAATATGACCAACTTCATTGCACTTGAAGCAACTCCGATCATCATGTGAATGTCCACTAGTGGATTTTACACCACTTGTCGCTTTGGCCTTATCTCCAAGTTCCTTTTGTTTCTTAAACTCATCGTTTGATTGTTTTCCGATCAAACTCTCCTCTTGAACCGTGTTCGTTCCATAAACGAATCTCATGTTTTTATATTTGTACTCATGAAATGGTGACTTTTTCTTAACCCATTCTTCTTCCACTTCTAATCCCAACCCAGCTCTCCGGTTTTCCGGATGATCACCACCATTTCTCCAGTAGTTATTGTAATTTCTTTTGTGTTTAGAATAGAATTTCTTTTCATTCTTCTCCATGTCTTCTGATGTAAATTCAACCAGTTTGAACAGTTTATCAAGTTATTCTTCTTTGACATTCGGAATCGGAAAACTGTCATCAATGTATAGTCTATCATATTCCTTAACCTTGTACATGACAACGTTAGGATCATCACATAGGCCATCTTCCGATGATGTATCGTCATCTTCGGATTTTGTGTCAGAACTGTTCGAACTCGAGGTGGCGCTATCAAAGCTGCAATCATCAGAATCATTTAAAACGTTTTCAACCACATTTTTAACCACTGCATTCTTGTCATCATCTGATGTAGTATAAAGTACATCAATGTTCTCCGGCACTCATTTATCTTTTAAGATAACAACCCAATGTTGAGTGCCTTATCCATCCCATAAACAATTTTGCGACAATATTTCTCTCATAGGGGTGGTGGAACATTGCTGTACTCTCTACCATTTTTCCTTTTAGACTTTTTATCATTTTCTTCCGATGAAATCGTGGGAAGAATATGATCGATGACATAAGCATTAGTTGTGTAACTTCTTAAAAGTTGTTGAACACGTTATGTTTCAATTTTCATGTCCTGGAGTTGTTTGGTTTCAGCAATGGTATTAATGTAAACATTTATTACTTTTTGTTTATCCATTACTGTCCCTTTTAACATCCTTACAGTGTCGTGTTGTTCGACATTGTTTCGGTCGAGCCTGCCATAATCATCTTTCATTTTTTCATACGCTTCCTTCATTGTGCGATAGTCGTATTTAAAATGTTCATTATACACATTGAGTTCAGCGATGATTTGTAATTTTTTGGCGCATTTTGCACATGGCTCGGTGCATTTTGTGCAAGGTTTTTCAACCTCTACAACTTGCACTTTAACAACTTCCTTTTCTATTACCTTTACCTTTGGACCTACCTTGGTTAGATTTGCCATCATAGTTTTATTGGCAATCTCCTTGAGGTTTTCAGCATTCACTTCTTGAGAACCATCAATGACTTCTTCATCAATCGATTTCTCCTCGACCACTTACTCTTGAGAACTACCATAAAAGTTACCTGCAAAACTAGAAGTTGAGTTAGAAGATAAAATGCCTTGTGTCTTCATGTGAAGATAAGTCTCCTCTTTTTCTTGTTGTTGCAGATACTGTTCCAGTAGAATATTCTCCAGAGCTGCGTCTTTAGCATATGTATCTTCGACAATTTTAGCCATCAATAAAACTCCTGTCTTCTTTCCAATATAAGAATTCCAATCAAAACCATCATCTTTGTTGGTAGCATCCATTGCCTTCTCGGTATTATTGGATTATTTTTCTTGAATCTCAACTTGAGTCTTCTTCGGAAATGGTTTATATTGTAGCGACTTCTTGTAGTATTCGTTGCCACCTCCAAATGGACTCTGATTGCCCGTTGCCTCAAGATTTTTGCATTCTCTCTTGAAATGCCCTTTTTGTCGGCATTTGAAACAAGTGACCTTTGATTTGTCGAACCCTAGCTTGTAGCTTGAATTTCCGATATCTTGGCCTGTGAGTGCAACAAACTTTGTCACCCTTCGAATGATAGAAGCTAAAGACCATTTTATATCCATCAGCTCAAGTTCTTCTTCGTCCACATGATCGTAGTCTTCGACGGTCATTTCAGGATTGCCGATTTTCCCTGCCACCAGACTTTCGTACGATTCTAGAACTGTGGCGAGAAGTGTCATGAGTTTTTTAGTAACTTGCTCAGAAACAACATTGTTTAAATTGACAGCAATGTTACACTTGTACATATTTGGATCAGAATTTGTGTGTTGATTCTGATTTGCTTGACTCTGGTATGAAAAATTTGAACCAGTGCTTGAAAATGAAGAACTCTGCGGACTTTGATCATATTGTGGATATGATTGATTCTGATTCTGTGGCGAATGATTCGAAGAATTCGTATTCGCACTAAATGTTGTTTGAATCTTTGGACTTGAAATGCTGTCTTGAATTCCATTCTTGTAATATAGACCGACATCTTGAACAATGTTAGCATTCTTTGACTTTGCAATCTTTAGAAGTTCCATCTCATGACCTTCGAGTTTATCGATGAACGTGGCCAGCTTAAAGAATTCCCAATTCGGACTTTCTTTCAAAACAATGAGGTAAGTAGTCCACTCTCCGTCCGGTAACGCATCTGCAAGCTTGTCAATATACTCTGGTTCTGTCTTGTCGAGACCGTGTCTCCTTATTTGAACTTTCAGATGACAAAAACGTCAATCATCTGTTTCATTGTCTCGCCCTTCAATATGGTAAAAATATCGAATTCCTTCATGATAAGAGCTTTTTTACTCTTGATCATCTCTGCACTTCCTTGGTATTTCTTTTGCAATGATAACAATAGTTCTCTTATTGTCGTGTATTCGGGCAATAAGATCAGAATATCCTCTTTAACTGATTGTTGAATGAGGCTAATCATCTTCTTTTCAGCAATATATTCTTCCTTTTGTTGCAAAGAATACTTGTACTTTCCAGAACTTGCTGATTTTCATCTACCGGAATGACATAACCTCTCTTAATAGCCACCCAACTTTGGAAATGCATGGCCTGAACCCAATAACTGAACTTCTCCTACCATCCTTCGTACTCTCCATAGTCATTAACTTCGAAGGTTTAACGGACGTGCCCATTTCGTTGTCAAGGTTGACTTGGTTTATCACATTGACATTGGACGTACCCACTCCTGACATAAATGTTCTCTGAAGATCATCCATCGAGAATATCGACACACGTACGTTGAAAACACGTTCAAACTTTGAAAATTGTTAGAATTACTACAAGTTTGGTCGAACTTGTAGTCGATGAATGAAAATTTTCAGTTTCTACACAAGTTCGGTGGAACTTATGTGTTTTGATATGAAAATTATTCTGAGATTAACTTCAAGCGAACTTACAATTGAATTTTATAAGAAAAGCTTGCAAGTTCGGTTGAAGTGAGTTTTGAAAACTCTCAGGGGTTTATCTATGATCTATTTAACATGACATATTCAAATTTGGATAGAATTGGCCCGTAAATTCTTCATTTTAGTGTAAAAGTTAAGAAAATAAGAAGAATGGAGTAGAAGTAGAGTTGTTCTTGTCTTGATATCAATCAAATCAGGCTATTCTAGCTCTGATACCACTTGTAGGACCGATCCTGATAACATAGGAACCTAGTTTTGATATCTAATGTCCATAATAGCGGAAATATTATGACAAAATTACCAAATAACAAGAATTAGTCAGTTAAACGTCAATTTTATTGATAAACTTCAAATCTCTAGTTTGACAGAGCTTCGCTTCTCAGAGCACAAAAGTTACAAATGAAGAGCTCAAGCTAGCTATTTATAGAAGTCTAAGTTTGCTGGAGAGAGCATGAGTTCGGGCGAACTTTACTTAGTCAAGTTCGGCCGAACTTGACGTCAACACAACATCTCAAGAGAACTTGACTACCAAACACTTAGATACTTGATTTTGCTAGCCTATTCACATCTAATCTATACACACTCGATATAAGACTAAGACATAGACATTCTGCACCAACACATTTCCGAGCATATTTCAAGTTCCCTATGCTTTAACATCCTTGTAAAGCCTAAATTTTTGGTTAACAGGGGTCAAACGCGTCAAAAACACCTTAAACGTGCTGCAGGGACCTGTTCTGCCAATTCTGGAAATTAGGAATCCTAGGCGCCACGCGAGAGACTCACCGAGATCTCCCACGACGCGCGGGGGATGCCCAGTTACAGCAGAAAATGGCAGACAGCTGTTATACAGCCTTGAAACCCAAGAATTCGTGTTCTCCAAGTTCCAGCACTATTTTGACACGTTTATGGACATGTGTAATGATCCTAAACTGATCCATGACACTTGTGATCATCAAATTCATCTCCAACACCAATAAATAGCAACCAAAATCACTTCACTACTTGCTCATTCCCATCTTTCTTTTCTCTAAGTGTTCTATCCAAGCCTTCTTATTTATTTTAGTTATTTCATGCTAAAAGTCAAACAGTGTTTGACTTTCAGCTTTGACCATTAATTGGTCAAAGCAAAGTTCAATTGAACTTTGCAACATGAACGTAATCATGAAGGCTATAATCCCTTGCGATTATACCTAATGATTACCACGTTAACTAGTCGAAGTGACAAGTCAAAGTTTCGGTCAAAATGCGCATTATGTGCATTTTGCGACAGAACTATTTTTGGGTATCGAAACACCAAGTTTTGATACCAAGACATTTTTGTAACTTAGTTAGACGTGTTTGACATGTCTAACTCGTCACTTTTAGTTTAGTGCTTATTTAGGGTCGTAAGTCGAGCGGTCTTGATCACCGCTTTGACTTTCGAATCCGACCCGTTTGGTCGATCTTAGGATCCGGCCAAACACATATTTGGGACCATAGTTATATAGGGAATAACCCTCTGAGATTATACCTTATGGTCATGTCGTTTGGTTAGTATTATGATAGGGCGTTATTATGCCCTTTATAAATAACCAAAATGCCCTTTTTGCGCATAAATTCATTTTAAGCATATGTGGCTAAAGTTTTGACATATAAACTGATATTACAACATTATTAAACATGTTTGAGCATTTAAGACTCATCATAGGACATGTTTAACCATCCGATCATGCGTTTACGCAAATGACACGTTAAAGTAGCGTAAACTACCTTAACGGGTCATTACGGGTCAAAAGCACTTAGGATCACTTCCAAATCAGAATGTTGAGTTTATTAAATCATACGATATGAGTTCCAACACTCATATGATTTATAAGACATCATTCTATCCAATTTGCTGGTTAAAGTCCCGATTTGTTAACATAGTTATCAGATCTTAGGAACAATTTGATTCCTCTTACCCTTGCGCGTTATTATTCTTCTTGAACAAGTATACTTTTGCAACCCCAAGTGAGTACATAGACCACTCTTTTCTAAATGTTTGAAGGTGATTATGTGAGTACATAGTCCCCTCTTTTATATTTTTCAAATATTTTGGGGTGAAACCCCTGTGCCTACTCCATACTTTCATGTTTTCACGCTTTCATGACATATACTTGCTATGTTCATCTAGTACAATATATAGTACATGATTTCAATTATGTTTTGCTATGTATGTTGACTGAGCGTGCTAGCACACTGATTTCAAATATACCTTTTGCGGCATATGTTGACTTAGCATATGAGCACATTCATTTACATTACATTTTGCTATGTATGTTGACTGAGCATGCTAGCACATTGATTTTATGGACATTTCTACTTTGTATGTTGACTTAGCATACTTACTACATGGTTAAAAGAAATTTTTCATGATATTGCTTACATTGACTATGACATTTGGTTGGTTTAATGGGACATAATACATTTATTAACATTGATCATGCCACCCGGTAGTATGTAATGGTACCATAGGACTTGACAAATTCCGTTCCCCGCTTCCTAGGTTTGTTTGGAAGTAGGGAATGACAGAATCCGAATACACTTTTGATAAACCTTTGACTTGATAAGAGTTTATTCGACAGTCTCACGGCTTGAATGTATGCGATAAACAAATCTCTGATAAATGTTCGTATCAAATAAAGCAATGGTTTTCAAAACATAACTTTTGATTTAAACCTTTGTTTAGTCAAAGACATTGTTTTGTACAAGACATTTGTTATACAAGACATGGTTTATACCTAATATTATGTCACATTACATTGTTTACATATGACATTTGACATTTTTAGTCAAGACATTTTTGGTGGTTATTTGGTAAGTGATTTAAATAACGAGATGTGTGTAATATGATAAAAGCATGGTGGATACGCCGCTGGTACTTCCTATATATAAGTGCTTTCATGATATTACATATCGTAGCGTTCTTTAAACCACTTTGACAAAGACAAAAACATGACACATTTGGTACAAATAACATACAGTTTGCACAAGTCATTGTTTTTACAAATGGCATATTTTATACAATTCTTTTTCATCCGGTTAATTAGTTAACCATGCGTCCTTCTTTTATATCATTTGATTTTCATATGATTTTATAAAAGAAAACATTTTATAGGGTTCATGACTACTTTTCGTTAAACTATTGTTTTAACTTCAAGTCATGAATTCTCATCAACAACACCTATGTATCTCACAGGCGTTTTTATGTTGACGTACCTATTTTCACATGTGTTTCAGGAGCTAATATCTGAGGTTGATCATGCTACACTTAGGCGAACTTGGGCTTTAGTGACTTAAAAATTAGCAAGACAAATAAATTTATGTTATGTTCCGTTAAATTTCCAGACAGTGTAAACAATTTGAATCAATAATACAAAACTTTAATTTCCATGGTTGATGAAACAATACTTCTGTTACAACACTCCCCGACGTTTCCGCCACGGTTTGTTGTTTTACACGGTCGGGGTGTGACACCCGTTAACCTCACTTAAAGCTTTATAAGGATGATAAAGCATAGGGAACTTTAAATATATCCAAAAATGTCCCGGGTGTCAGTTCGTTCGGTCGTACGGTTACGGTTTTCAGTTAATTACGACGAAAATTGTAACGAATACGCAAATGACCGTAAACACGCAACGAATGATATTTTTGCATTCCAATCCTTAAAATACTAGATTTTAATGATTAAAATTTTTTTGGATGTTCGTACATGTTCCGGATTAGGAAATACGCGTTACGACATAGTTTAGCAGAATTTGCAAAATAGCCCCTGAAGTTGAATAAGCATGTTTTTGCCATTCCGACCCCTTCAAAACTTATTTCTAAGTTATGTAAAGGGTATTTAGGGTATGTTTAGCTTATGTCATTAATCTGAAGTGTATGTCACGTTAAACTGATTACGTTTGCGTAATAGTTTGCGATTTCACTTCTAGAAGCGATTCGAAAGATCGAAATTGTATAAGGACTCAAATGTGTGAATGTCACATGTAACTATACCATTCTCGGGAATGAAACACAAGATCTCATTGAATTCGAAATTGTTCGAATTGTACGATGGTTGAAAAGGCACAGATGTTACATGTCTAGACTTGGAACCCACAAACGGTTCAGATAATAAGATGACCCATTGTATTTTGTTTCCAGTTGAAGCTCAAGATGATGTGGTAATTCATTACCCATTTTCTCTTGTGCAACACAAGTACATTTAGCTTCAAGAATACATGTTTGGATATCAGATCGAACTTGCACGCATTGCAGCTTGACACGTTCTTTACGACTAAGAGCATTGGCTACGACATTCGCCTTACCAGATGGTAGCGAATCTCGCAGTCATAGTCATTCAGAAGTTCGACTCAACGTCGTTGTCTCTTGTTTAGTTCTTTCTGATTGAAGATGTGCCAGAGACTTTTGTGGTCTGTGAAAACCACACATTTTGTACCATAAAGATAATATCTCCAAATTTTGAGGGCGAAAACAACAACACCCAACTCAAGATCATGAGTGGTGTAGTGTTTTTCGTGAATTTTCAACTGTCTCGATGCATAGGCTATGACTTTCTCTATTTGCATGAGAACACAACGAAGGCCTACGTTTGATGCATCATAATATACAAGGAAATCATCGTTGCCTTCAGGTAGAGATAAAATAGGAGCATTACAAAGTTTCTGTTTCAAAGTGTGAAAAACTTCTTCTTGTTTGGGTCCCCACTAAAAAGGTTTATTCTTTTGAGTTAGAGCAGTAAGCGGAACCGCAATCTTGGAGAAGTTTGCAATGAAGCGGCGATAATAACCCGCAAGACCCAAAAATGAACGAACTTCGGCAGGAGTTGTAGGTGTATCCCATTCCTTAATCGCACTGATTTTGGCGGGATCAACATGTATACCTTGTTCGTTGACACTATGTCCCAAAAATTGAACTTCCTTTAGCCAAAATTCACACTTAGAGAACTTGGCATATAGTTGTTCTTTCTTTAGGAGTTCGAGAGTTAAACGGAGATGTTGCTCATGGTCGGATTGAGACTTGGAATAAATCAAAATGTCATCAATGAAAACAATGATGAACTTGTCCAAATAAGGCTTACAAACCCTATTCATCAAGTCCATGAAGATAGCAGGAGCATTTATCAGACCAAAAGGCATAACTGTGAAATCGTAATGACCGTAACGTGTTGCTATCTTGGGAATATTTTCCTCGAATACACGAAGCTGATGATACCCAGAATGTAGATCAATTTTTGATAAGCAAGTAGCACCCTGTAGCTGATCAAAGAGATCATCAATGCGAGGTAAGGGATATCAATTCTTGATTGAGAGCTTGTTGAGCTCACGGTAATCTATACACATACGAAAAGACCCATCCTTCTTTTCACGAATAACACAGGAGCACCCCCAAGGTGAAAAGCTCGGTCGAATGAATCCTTTGTAAGATAACTCCTGAAACTATTTTGACAATTCTTGCATCTCAGACGGTGCAAGACGATATGGAGATTTAGCAATAGGGTTCGCACCAGGTACAAGATCTATACGAAACTCAAGTTGTCGTACTGGGGGTAAACCAGGTAGTTCCTCAGGAAACACCATAGGATAATCCCGGACAACAGGGATATCTTGAATAGTTTTACCTCTGCCTTTCTCCTCTACGATATGTTCCAAGAAAGCCACATAATTCTTGCATAGGAATTTTTGGGCTTAAGTACAAGTCATGAGTTTGAGGCTACTAAACGGTTTTTCTCCACGAACCTCCAAAATTTCACCAGACGAAAGAGGTATACGAACAATCTTATCAAAATACACCACCTCAGCATGATATTTGGTTAACCAGTCCATTCCCACTATTATATCAAAGCTCCCGAGTTGCATAGGTGTGAGGTCAATAGGAAAAAGATGGTTGTCGAGGTTCAATTGACAACTGGGAATGACAGAATCAAGTTTAAGAGGTTCACCACTGGCTATCTCGACTGGCAAGGGCTTTCCTTGTTTAGTTCTTGGTTTTGAAAGTAAAGGCTCAAATGTTAAGGGTACAAAACTTCTATCGGCCCCCGAATAAAAAAAATTATAGAAGCAGGATGGTTCTTAACAAAGAACGTACCGTTCACCACCTTGTTGTCTGCACGTGCCTCATTTGCATTGATGTTAAACGCTCGTCCACGAGACTGGTTCACATTTGCCAACCTCGGGCAATTTTTTCTGTAGTGGGTGAGATCCCCACAGTTGTAGCAAGAACCGGGCGGATAATGAGGTCGTGCAGGATTGGCTGGTTGCTGAACAGGGTTTTGTACAACTTGGTTCTAAGCAGGGGGACAGCGACAAGTGTTGGCCAGATAGCCAGATCGTCCACAGTTTGTACAGTTACGACACGGTAAATGAGGCTGGTGATGACCATTGCACCTGTTTGTCACACCCCTACCCGCAACGGAATAAGAGTTGGGGCATAATTAGGTTATCACCAAAGCTCATGATGTTTACTAATATGTTTCATATTTATTAGATTCAAAATTTCAACTTCAATATTTCAAACAAGTTCATACAATTACAAGGAAAAAGTAACTAATTAAACAATCCAAAGCCTAAACCGATTTATTCTTCTAAGCCGTCCTATATGTTTCTTGCTACAACTGGATCACCTGTATCATGTGTAAAAATGGGGTTTTTTTGGTCAACAAAAGTTGGCGAGTGAACCTTGTTAGAAAACATTTATTATTGATTTCTTGTTATATTTAATATGGAAAAATTGTGCAATAATCATATGTGAGCAAACGTAAATATTCCAAATCCATACAACACTTTATACATACAATCACAAGTTATCAACTTTCTGCTTAACACTCAATTATTCAGCTGTTTTCTAAGATTTTTATAAAATAGTTCTAACATTCCAAAAATTCCCATATTTTTACAGTAGGTGTCATTTATACCATAGAAATTTATATAATTTTTCCAAGTCCTAAATCTTTACCAATTAGCCATAAATATTAATTCACTAAGCTGCAGTCAGATTTACCGCTTTCTGACTGCAGTCCACGGAAGAATTTATTTAAAAATCACTGATCGTCCGATTAACAAAATTCCAATTGGAGTTGCCCGGAAATTTCTATACCTAGTTACTGTACAAAAATAATGACTCAACTCCCTACTGATTTTAAAATCTAGCTTGATAAACAACCAACAAAATTCCAGAATTTTCACAGCTTTAGCTACTGAACTTGTTCAGTCCTTTAAAAATATCAAACGACTTCAGAAAATTATGAATCCAGCGCCATTAGATTCCTTATTCAAATCTCTACGTTCTAGACATCAGAAAATCCGTTTTTCGACAACTAACGACCAAGTTACAGCCAGATGAAATCGGCTGCAACTTTCACTCAGCTTCCTGTTTCAGCATGTTATTATTATAAACTCGTGTAATCCCGTTCATGCGATTAATCTAAGCGATCTAGCTCTGATTTCTAGTCCTAGATTAATACTAATAACCTATCCATGCAACCCTAGTTCTTACTTCTAGTTATTACAACCAAAACACACTTGCTAACTTATGATTTCCGAATACCATTATGTTTATAACCAACTCAGCCGATTACATTAAACACCTATAATCCGAACAAGCAAATCACTTCATTCAAGTACGTGTATATATCCGAAACAATAACTCAATTCATTCAAGTATGTGTATATATCCGAAGCAATATAATCATATACTTAGCCGAAACAACTAGACATTCAAACATATATTTAGCCGAAACAACTAGACATTCAAACATATATCTAACCGAAGCAATACAATCATACAACCCGAACACAACAAAGTTACACACATGTATCCGAATATGATCTTGTAACATATGATAAGTTCAAATCTTTTAATGACAAGAAAAACGAACCGTGAGTAAAATAAGGAAGATGACGAGGGCTGCTGCGTTCGGAAGATGATGTAGGCTGTTTTTGATCGATGCAGGGAATAAGTGGGCTGATCTCGCGACCTAATGAAGGGACAAAGGCTGTTTACGGTCGAATGGAATGAACAAAGGCGGATCAGATCGAGATGAAAGCTGCTCGCGATCACAAGGTGAAGACTTGGCTGCCGACGGCTGATTTCTTTTAGGGTTTTGGAGTTGTGAAAGAGCATGCATTAGTGTGTGTATATATAGGCGCAAGGTGATTAGAAATAGGGGATGGGTTTCTGATTTGGACTAGTTCTCACGGCCAAGGGTTTGGGTTGGTTTAGTTTGGGTTTGAACGCAATAAGTTTGCGGTTTGGGCTTGATCTTGCGGCCAAGATATGTTTGGGTTGCTCGCGGGTATGGTCTTGGGTTTTGGATAGAAAGCATGGCCGAGAATCTTGGGTTGTTTGGTTTGGGTCTTGATCACGTGGCCGAGGACTAAAGTTGCATGCTATGAGTTTCGGTTTTGGTTACTGTTTGTGGCCGAGGGACTTGGGTTGGGTTAGTTTGGTTTGGATGTGGTCTCGCGGCCAAAGATTAGAGTAGTTTGGTTTGGATGTGATCTCGCGGCCAAGTATTAGAGTGGCTTGGTTTTTGGCCGAATAGTTAGAGTTTTAAGTTTAGGTTTAATCGTTGTTTTCTTTTAGCCGAAGACTTGGGTTCAAGGTTTAAACTTTGTGAACTCCTAGAGTCACAATGAACCAAGGTTTGGAACGTGTCGCGGTTCGGTTAAGTTCGTGCACATATCAACTCTAATTATTGAATCACTAAAACAATCACACAACACACAACACGTATTCATTTAATTCGTACACGTTCGTACACATAGCACGTAATTAGATTGACACGTATTACGTTTAAGTTATCCGAAAAACCCGGGATGATCAGTGTATATTTCCACTTAGTACCGTAGAGGTAATGTCTCCATATCTTAAGAGCGAACACAACGGCTCCAAGTTCCAGGTCGTGGGTGGTGTAATTCTTCACATGAATTTTGAGTTGTCTAGAAGCATAAGCTATCACCTTTCCTCTTTGCATCAGTACGCAGCCTAGTCCCTGCCCTGACGCGTCGCAATAAACCACGAAGTCATCACTACCCTCAGGAAGTGTGAGGATAGGTGCGTCACAGAGTTTTTGCTTAACGGTTTGGAAAGCTTCTTCTTGTTTGGGTCCCCATACGAAGGGTTTTCCTTTATGAGTCAAAGCCGTGAGTGGTACAGCGATACGGGAGAAATTTGCAATGAAACGGCGATAATAACCAGCCAAACCAAGAAATGATCTTACATAGGTAGGTGTACGTGGCGCTTGCCATTCCTGTACTGCCTTGATTTTTGAGGATCAACATGAATTCCCTTGTCATTGATGAAGTGTCCAAGGAATTGTACTTCCCTTAACCAGAATTCACATTTCGAAAACTTAGCGTACAACTTTTCTGTCCTTAAGAGTGTAAGGATGAGTCGAAGGTGCCGTTCATGATCAGACTTAGACTTTGAGTAGATGAGGATGTCATCGATGAAGACTATGACAAAACGATCGAGATAGGGTTTGCAGACTCTGTTCATTAGATCCATGAAGACAGCTGGGGCGTTGGTCAAACCAAATGGCATAACCATGAATTCATAATGACCATAACGAGTTCGGAAGGCGGTCTTTGGGACGTCTTCTTCATGTACTCTGAGTTGATGATAACCAGAACGAAGGTCGATTTTTGAAAAACAGGTGGCGCCTTGAAGTTGGTCTAGGAGGTCATCGATGTGAAGTAATGGGTAGCGGTTCTTCACCGTTAACTTGTTGAGTTCTCTGTAGTCGATACACATGCGAAACGTTCCATCTTTCTTCTTCACAAAAAAGACAGGTGCACCCCAAGGCGATGAGCTAGGACGTATGAATCCTTTGTCTGTCAGCTCTTGCAGTTGACTGGCTAGCTCTTGCATTTCAGATGGGGCTAACCTATAAGGAGATTTTGCAACTGGTGTAGCTCCAGGTATAAGATCAATGCGGAATTCGACTTCTCTCACGGGAGGATGTCCTGAAATGTCGTCAGGAAAAACTTGCAGAAAATCTTTTACTACTGGGATGTCTTCGAGTTTCTTCTCCTTGGTTCCCTTTTTGACGACATGAGTTAGGAATGCGACATAATTCTTACGGAGATATTTTCGGGCTTGAAGACAGGACATTAATTTGAGTCCCTTCGAAGGGGTTTCTCCAAAGATTCGTAGAGTCTGGCCGTTTGCAAGAGGAATGCGAATGAACTTTTCACGGCATACAACTTCAGCATGATGTTGGCTAAGCCAGTCCATACCAATTATAATGTCGAAACTTCCCAACTTCATAGGAATGAGGTCAACTGGAAAATCGTGATCGTTTAGGGTGAGAGTACAATTGCGTATAATAGAGTTTAATGAGACCGGTTTTCCGTCAGCAACTTCTACCGTTATGGATTCCATGAGTTTATCACGAGTTTGGTTGAGGATGGGTTGAAAGTCTAAGGACACAAAACTCTTATCCGCGCCAGTATCAAATAACATGGATGCATAACTACCATTGATGAGAAACGTACTGTTAACCACATTGTTGTTAGCCCTTGCTTGATTTGCGTTGATGTTGAAAGCTCTTCCTCTTGCAGGTGGAGGAGCTTGGTTAGCCTGGTTTACTGGATTAGCTTGAGCTTGGGCATGGATGATGTTCACCAAGCGTGGACAGGTGTTCCTGAAGTGGTTCGGGTCTCCACAGTTGTAACAAGCCCGCATAGGTTGCACCATGGGATATTTGGGTTGGTAGTAGGATTGGGCTACATGTTGGGCAGGCGGTAGGAGTAAAGGTTGTTGGGCTTGACCCACTAACTGATGGTGGGTTTGGGTTGAGGGTTGATTGCGGTTCGTTCGCTGAAGTGCGCGACAGGTTTGGATGGTGTGACCTGCGCGGCCACAGCCGGTGCAATGTTGGCAGGGATGATCAGGAAAGTGATGGTATTGGCAACGGTTGCATTTTGGGTATGGGCCGGAGTATGGCTTTTTATATGGTGCAGTTGAGGGGGCAACTTGGGTGATGGGTGCACCAGGGATGGGAAAGTTTGTTTGAGTGACAGCAAAGTTTCTGGTGTTTCGTTTCCTCTTACTAGCAAACTTTAAGGAGGAGGTGGAATGGTTTGAAGTTTGGCCCTCAATGGGGGCTTTCTTTTTCTCGTCCTTAAATTTGCCGTTACGGATACGATTCCCGGTAAGCTCGGTAGCTAGTTCCATAGCAGCTTCAAGTGTTGCAGGCGAAGTGCTTAGAACTGAGTCTTGAATTTTCGAGGGGAGGCCTCGAATATAGTGTTCAACTAAGCGGTATACTGGGGTGAACAAGTTGGGGATCATTTGGTTCAACTCTAGAAACTTTTTGTTGTAGGAAGTATGATCTCCTTCGTTTTGCTTTAACGAGTGGAATTCATCCTCTAACTTTTTGATCTCGCTTCTTGGACAGAAGCGTCTCGTCATGATTTCCCTTAACTCCTCCCATGTTAAGGCCATTGCATCTTCGATTCCTCTCATACCTTTTTCTGTATTCCACCAGGTAAGAGCTACTCCAAATAGTCTCCCGGTTGCGTAACGTACCTTGCGATCCTCGGGACAATCGCAATTGAGGAAGGTGTTTTCCATTTCCTCAAACCAGTGGAGGAGAGCAGTGACACCTTCGGTCCCTTCAAATTTCGAGGGATCGCAAGACTTGAAGTGTTTGTAAGAGCACTTTTTGGAGGGAGGGTTGTCGACGTTCTGGTCTTCTTGATTGGGAGGGTTGAGGGGATTTGCGGCGAGAACTTGTTGGTCTTGAATTACGATGTCAGGAAGCACCGCGGCCATTTGTTTTGCGATTTGGGTGGCCAAGCGTTCGTTTGACCTTCCGGACCTTCTACCTCCACGTTGCTGCCTAGCCGACATCTACCGGAACATACATAAGAAGATTGTGAGTTTAAGGAGTCTTTTTAGGTGTCATGTGTCGTTTTAAAAAAAATAACATAAACGTCAATAATGCAACTACATCCATAGCATGTCTTGGGTTTGCTCATGTTTGGGCCTCCAATGTCCCCCATACCATCACCTGTATAGTCATGTGGGCCCCCATGACTATTGGCTTAGTAGGATTCACATTGGTGTTGGCGGTTTAACACTCGCATCACCCGAATGAAAACCATGAAATATGTTTGCGAGATGTATGTTCGGAGGGTGTCCAGGTGTAGACACAATGACAACTCAAAGTGGGGTTAGCTCACAGGACGTTTGGTATAGCATGCTTTAGCCTAATAGTTCCTTCGTACTCTCATCGTTAGTCCCTAGGTAGGCAAACTGGTCCTTTATTTTGGATTTATAAGAATGCCAAGCCTAGACAGGACGTTCCGACTACCGGTACTTGTACCCTTCCAGTTACTACATGCCCATCATGAGAACTCACTTTAATGTGATTTGAAAAAAAATACAAAAATAGTTGCAAAAATCATGGAAATTGTGTGGTGTGTGCTCTCATGGATATGATATGTTATGAGGATATGATTCATGATGAGCATTGTATAGTAATATGTACTTATGAACATGCTTGCATAACATTGAATGTAACAATAAACATAAAGCATATAAACATCATGAATTTTGTATGTAACACATAAACAATTTTAAAATTCTAATCAACTATAGTATAGGCTCTAAGGGTCTAATAACCTATCCTATATCCCTATAGTCATGGCTCTGATACCAATCTGTCACACCCCGACCCGCAGCAGAATAAGAGTCGGGGCATAATTGGGTTATCACCAAAGCTCATGATGTTTACTAATATGTTTCATATTTATTAGATTCAAAATTTCAACTTCAATATTCCCAACAAGTTCATACAATTACAAGGAAAAAGTAACTAATTAAACAATCCAAAGCCTAAACCGATTTATTCTTCTAAGCCGTCCTATATGTTTCTTGCTGCAACTGGATCACCTGTATCATGTGTAAAAATGGGGGTTTTTGGGTCAACAAAAGTTGGCGAGTGAACCTTGTTAGAAAACATTTATTATTGATTTCTTGTTATATTTAATATGGAAAAATTGTACAATAATCATATGTGAGCAAATGTAAATAAACATACAATAACAAACCACCTTGCATGAGTATATGACATGAATGACAATGTATATGTTGGCAACGTCACGTTCCGCTCATAGGTAATGGGGAACGGACGGCCTATGATGATGTATGTGCGATCAAGGCTCAATCAAACGGAGCCGATCGTATGTTGGCAACGCCTCGTTCACGCTCATAGGTAATGGGGAACGGTTCCGCTCATAGGTAATGGGGAACAGACGGCCTATGATGATGTATGTACTGAAAATGATAAATTTAATCTAAACATTAACCACACAAACAGTTGATACAGATCATGGATATAATGGATGCACAAGTGTTTAAATGTAATAAATAATAAGACACATGATACACCCCAAAATGTGATTAAAACGGGGAATTTGTAGAGATTCACTCACATTGGGTGCGTTCGTTTGATGATGTTGAATGCGCACGAGTTTAGAGGGTTGATCGACAAGGAATAACTAACCTAAATAGTAACGAAAAGGTACGGTAAATAAGTGGATTTTTATTAACAATTTTAATAGGATTTTTAGATTTATTTTTTTGTGAGTTTAAGGTCATTTTCTAACTTTAAAAATATTATTTTTAAGTATTTTTAATTGATTTTTAAATTAAATAAATAAATAAAAATATAAAAAAAATGTTGACTTTTTGGGTTGACCATTGACCGTTGATCATTGACTTTGACTGTTGACCGGTTCGGACTTGTGTATGTTTGCGCTGAGTGAGGTTCGAACTTGTGACCTCCCGTACGCGTGCACGCAGCTCTACCAACTGAGCTACGTGTCTAACCCGAAATATTTCTGTTTTTAATTATATTTATATACTACTTAGATTATTCAGAATTTAATTTAATTAAAAAGGTTTTTAAACTAGTCGAACCGGTGCGCATGATGTGTTTCGAACCCGTGACCTGTGGTTTAACTTTGCACACAGTCCACCGCTGAACTGTGTGTCTAACCTGGTTAAAATACTTGTTTTTATTAATCTTATATACTAACTGAAAGGTTCCGTATTTGGGTTTTATAAAAAGGTTTTAATATTGTGACGAATCGGAACAAGGACAGACTCGAACTCGGTATCTCTATGTTTCAAATGCACACAGTCCACCGCTGGACTGTGTGTCTAACCCGAGATATAACCCGATTTATATTAAATATATACACAACCTAAACTTCATCTTCTTCGTTAAAACAACCCAGAACAACAATTATTCGACTGTTCTTGTTTAATTCGACTAACGGACATATAAATGATTAAAATGAAATGGATAAAGAAGGTTTTGGAAATGAGTGTACCGGAAAGATGATTTCTCAGAACTCCGGCAAAGGTCGTCGGCTCTGTTTATGAATTCCGTCTGAGCGGACCAATTAACAATTTTGATTAACTAAATGTGAAATTAAGTGACTAAACAAGAACTATCAGAGAGTTTAGATGCTCGTACCGATTCACAGCGTGATTTCGGAATTTTCAGAGACTTTCCGGCGAGGGCAGATTATCCGGTATCGTCGTCTGGAACCGATTCTGGTTGAAGGTTTTGAGTTAGTATAAGTCTAACAATAGATAGAAGATGAAAGAATTGAGAACTTTACCGATTCGATGAATGTCACGGGTTTTCGGCGAAAGTCCGGCAATATCAGAAAACGTTTCCGACGAACAGAAATTAGAGCGAAAGTGAAATTGAAGGTTCTGTGAGTGTTTCTGAGTTGCGAGACAATGATATTACCGGTGTAAATTTGAGGTAAATGATTTCGGTTATTAAACTCGAAAATCATAAGAATCGAGTTCAATAAAGACTGAATTGATTAAGAACGTGGGTTGTAATGGTTTTATCGGTTATAACCAGTAACTCACGATCACTTAAACGTCTGGATAGTTGAAGGCCGATTATCGGTTTCAGTTTTGGTGCAAACAGATAGATTCACGGGTGAACTTAAGGTTTTATTTGTTTCCTTGATTACCCAAAAACATCAAGTGGCGGAGTGGTTAAGTGTTTAATGATTGAATCTTCCGGCTGACCCGGGTTCGAAACCCGGCAGCCTGTTTTCATTTTTATTTACTTTATTTTTACTTTTCAACAATTTTAGTTTCCATATTTTAAAATGTTTATTAGTTATGTATTGTTTAAAATTAAAATGAGCATTAAATAAGCAACGAAAATCTGAAACTGACTATTCGGTTAATAAACGAAGGACGGATGTTACACTGTTGCACAGAGGTGCAGTGCGGTATACTGTTTCTTGGCAGGAGGCTGAGCAGGCTGGTTAGGAGCGGCTTAATTGGGTTGTGTAGTGACAATAAATTTTTTAGAAGCCTGCCGTTTCCTCTACTTCTTTCAACCTTCAGCTTTCTTACCCTTTTGCTTCTCAGACTTGTCAGACGGTTTCTTGTCACCCTTACGATGGAGCTTACCCTTTTTGATATGCGATTCAGTCTGTGTTGCAGATAGCTCAATGGCTTGACGAACAGAACTAGGGTTGCTGCCGGTGGCAATTTCCTGAACAGGGTCAGGAAGACCATCTATGTATTTCTCAATCGCCTTATCCAAAGGCGTCACCATCTTAGGGCACAACAAACTCAACTCCTCATATCTGTCAGTATACGCACGTTGTTCACCACTATCTTGCTTCAGGTCTTGGAACTCATTCTCAAGGGCCCTATTTTCATGACGAGGGCGGAACTCTTTCATCATCAGAGCCCTGAATTCCTCCCAAGTTTGACCCATAGCAACATCAGCACCCCTATCTCATTATTCCGTTCCGCCATATGAGCGCTCTCTTTTGAAACACGCTAGAAGCAAACTCAACTTTTCCGCTCATTTGGACACTTAACATGGTGAAATGTATTCTCAAGACTCTGAAACCACTGTAGGAGCCCAGTTGCTCCCTCAGAACCACTAAACTTGAGCGGTTTAGCCGAATTAAACTGTTTAAAGTTGCACGCAACAGGTGCATTGTTTTTATTGTTAGCTTGGTTTATATGAGTTATTAGATTTGGAAGCATAGTAGCAAACTGCTGAGCGATTAGAGCCGCCATGTCAGCGTTCGTATTTACGTTTCGTCGAGGAGGCATTCTATAAGAGAGAAAAACATGAGAGAAAACGAGTGAGGTGAATGTTGAATAATCAAAATGAGATGAATAAATATCGACAAATGTAAGGATGGTGGTCATTCGTTTGTTACTTAAAACAAACAAACGACACACAGTTACTAATCAAAGTAAATGGGTCTTTATAATGTATCGCGAAGACATGCTTTAGCATATAAGTGGACACTCACCCCAAGAGTTCCTAGGTAAGAGTGACTAGTCCGATTAAGTGGATTTGTATGAACACTCTAGCCTTAGACAGAAAACTCAGGGTACAAGCACCCACCCTTCCAGATTGCACGTGTTCACATTAGTAAGACCCAAACTTTGACGAGATTTTGAAAACATCAAAGGCATAAAGCCAAAAACAACTCATCCAAGAATTAGACGATTGATTTCAAAATCATTTTAAAATTTTGCGTTTTTGTTTTGATATTCACCTAAGAATAGGTGATGTTATTGTTTCAAAATCTAAACAAAAGATAACTTGTGTTAAGGTCCTAGAAAGGTTATAGTCTAAGTCAAAGCATTACTAATAACCTAATTAATTATAATCATTGGCTCTGATACCAATCTTTCTGTCACACCCCGACCGCATAAAACAACAAACCGCGACGGAATCGTCAGGGAGTGTGGTAACAGAATTATTGTTTCAATAACCATGGCATAAAATGTTAAGTTTTATTGAAGATAATTGTTTACATGGTCTAGAATTTAAACATAAAACATAACATAAGTTAAATTGTCTTCAGGTTTTAAGCATTCGCTCCTGAAACATATGTGAAAATAAAGTACATCAGCATAAAAAGGCCTGTGCGTAACATAGGTTTTGCATTTAAGATTCATGGCCTAGAATGTTTAAAGGAATACTTAGTTAAAAAGTAGCCATGAATACTTACAAAATGTTTTCTTTTATGAAATCATAAGATAAATCGAATGATATAAAAGAAATAATGCTTGGTTAAATCATTAACCAAAATATAAGTCATGTCTCGTGTAAAAAATGTCATATCATAGATAAAAATGTGTTTTCTTGTACTTTGTTTGAAATGATTTAGATAACGACACGATATGCAATATGATAAAAAAACACTTATATATAGGAAGTACCAGCGGCGTATCCACCATACTTTTATCATATTACACCCGTTCCGTTATTTAAATCACTTACTATAAACCAACCATCAAAAAGTCTTGTTTAAACCAAAGAAATGTCTTGTAATAAGTATGTCATGTAAACTAGTGTCAAGTAAACAAATGTCATGTATGAATAAAGTCTTGTGTAACCAAAATGTCAAATGTAAACCAATGTCTTACACAAAACAATGTCTTTGAATAATCAAACGTTTTTTTTTTTATAAGTCATGCTTTTATTGTTTAAAACATACATTAAGTTTGTTGGCAAACACACTCAAACCTTGTTGACAGTCAAATAGACCCTTATAAAGATAAAAGTCTATCCATTTCATCGGATTCTGTCATTCCCTAAAGTCGCTTCCAAACAAACCTGAGAAGTGGGAAAGGGATTGTCAATCCTATAGTACCATTACATACTACCGGTCAGCGTGATCAATGTTAATGAATGTATTAAGTCAATCTCCAATGCACCAATATGTCATGAACAAAGTAAGTAAAATGTCTTTGAAAAATCATATACTAGTATGCTCAGTCAACATACATAGTAAGAAATGTCTTTGTAAACCATGTACTAATATGCTCAGTCAACATACATAGCAAGATGTAATGTAAATCAATGTGCTCATATGCCAAGTCAACATATGCCGCAATAGTATCTCTAAAAGCAATGTGCTAGCATGCTTAGTCAACATACATAGCAAAAGTCAATGGAAATCATGTACTATATGTACTATGTAATCAAAGCATGTAAATAATGTCATGAAATCGCGAGAGTAATTATAGGCACAATATGTTTCACCCCAAAATATTTATAAAACGTAAAAAGGGGACTATGTACTCACATGGGATTGCAAGAAAGTCCTTGTTCAAGAAGATAAACCAAAGCTCAAGAGTCCGAGAAATCACGTATATCCTAATATCTGATAACTATGTTAATATCAGAACATAAACAGAAGATCAGATAGAATGAGGTCTTGTAAACCAATTGAGTGTTGGAACTCATATGAAATGGTTTACCAAAGTTAACATTCTGATTTGGAAAGATTCCTAAGTGCTTTTGACCCATAATGACTCGTTAAGGTAGTTTACGCTACTTTAACGGGTCATTTGCGTAAACGCGTGATCGGATGGTTAGTTATGCCATATGATAAGTCTTATATGCCAATACAAGTTTAGTATAGCTGTAACATCTGTCTATGTGGCAAAACATTGGTTACATAAGCTTAAAATCAATTTATGCGCTAAAAGGGTATCATGGTCTTTTATAAAGGCGTAATAAGCAACTTAACATACACTAACCAAACAACGTGACCATAAGGTATAATCTTAGAGAGTTATTCCCTATACAACTATGGTCCATAATATGAGTTCGGTCAGATCCTATGATTGACCAAACGGGTCGGATTCGAAAGTCAAAGCGGTGGTCAAGACCGCTCGACTTACGACCCTAAGCAAGCACTAAACTAAAAGTGACGAGTTAGACATGTTAAACATGTCTAACTAAGTTTATAAAACTGATTTGGTATCAAAACAAAGTGTTTTGATACCCGAAAATAGTTCCGTCGTATAATGCGCACTTTGCGCATTATTAAACCAAACTTTGACTCGTCACTACAACTAGTAAACGTGGTAACTAGTAGGCATGATTGCTATGGATCATAACCATCGTGATTACGATCACGTTGCAAAGTTCAATTGATCTTTGTCTTGACCAATTAATGGTCATAGGCGAAAGTCAAACACTGTTTGACTTTTAGCTTGAAATAGCTAAACAAAGGGAACAAGACAAGGATAAAGCACTTACTTGTGTTTGAAGAACACTCAAGAGCTCCAAGAAGACCAGAAAACTCAGGTAGGAGGAATCCAACAATTTGGTAGCTTCCACTTAGAGTGTTTGAGATAAGAAGAAAGGAATGGGCAAGTTGAAATGAGGATGATCAAGGGTATTTATAGTTGAATTGAAGCTACCAAATCATTACAAGTGTCCATGAGTCATCAAGGGGTTTGATTAGTGTCATAACACTTGTTAAATGCAGAAGAAAGGGTGGCATATTCGAATGCTTAGTGGCCAAGGCTTTAAACAAGGAGCTGCCAAGTTTCTGATGTGCTGGAGGGTCCTTACGGACTCTAAGGGCTTTGGGCTTACGATCAGTAAGCCCTTTAGCTGGCAGACACTTTTAAAAATTGGCAGAACAGGCCCTTGCACCCGTTTCGTCGCGTTTTGGCACTTCTAACACCCGTTAACCTCATTCTTAAGCTTCATAAGGACGAAAATCATAACGAACGCGTGTATGACCGTAAATGCGTAATGAATGATATTTTTGCATTCCAATCATTAAAATACAAGATTTTAATGATCACAAAATTTTTTGGATGTGCGTATATGTTCCGTATTAAGAAATATGCGTAACGACATAGTTTCACGGAATTTACAAAAATAGCCCCTGAAGTTGTAAAAGCGTGTTTTTGCCATACCATAGCCTTTAAAACTAAATTCTAAGTTATGTAAAGGTTATTTAAGGTATGTTAAGCTTGTGACCTTGCTCCGAAGTGTGCGTCGCTACGAGAATCGGCAGACTATCATAGTTTGTCGTAAATAGTCCCTGTGATCGAATAAGCTTGTTTTTGACATACCAAACCCTTCAAAACTTATTTCTAAGTCATGTAAAGGATATTTAGTGTATGTTTAGCTTATGTCACTATTTCGGACTATACGTTGCGTTTAACTTATTTCGTTTCATGATTACACTTCTAGAAAAGGTTTGAAAGGTCAAAATCAAACATATATATTGAAAATGCACAAAAGTCATAAGTAAATACACAAATTGTAAACAACACAAAGTTTCGTTAATCATCAAATTGTTCAGATGTCGTTACATGATTGAATTACACAAATGTCACACAAGTAACGATTGATGAACAAAAGCCAAGGATTGAAGACCTTCTAGTCATCTCGGAGTACCCAGATGTATTTCCTGAAGAATTACCCGGTCTACATCCAAATAGACAAGTCGAGTTTAGAATCAACATTTTACCAAGAGCTGCTCCTTTAGCTAGAGCTCCATACCAATTAGCACCTACAATGATGAAGGAATTGAGGGCTGTAGGTGCGTGTTCCGGATCTGTTTAGGCACTAAATTGGCAAACATAATGTAAACACGTGAAATCCGTTTGCTTAGGCGACATTGTAAACAATGTTTCTATTTAAACACTGTTTCATTGATTATCAAACTTTACAGTTCCTGGAAACAGCCAGACAGAGCTCCGTCATCTAAGTTGCAAAAGATACTCACATTCAGATGAGCACACACCTATTTTAGGCAACTCACTTCGCACAAGAATAACTAGTCACTTCGTACGAATTGATTCTACTTCGTACAAAGTGTTCACCACTTCTTGTGTTTTTCACTTCGTGCGTAGTTCCCTTAAAACATACAAGATACAACGTTACGCTCCTAACTACAGACTCGATGTTATACGATGACGTAGGCGACAAACATATGCATCAACAGTCTCCCCTTTGGATTTTGCCGCAATCATTAGTCTTCAATTAAACTCCAGAGTCTTTGATTTTCTCTTTTCTTGAGCTTGTCTTGATAAAAATTGAAGCAAAATGCTCCCCCTTTCTTTGGCATTTCCATTATCTTCAATCAACATGTTTATCCTGCTCCCTTAAAATTTTTCTTCCTGTTTCAAAGTACCTCACACATTCAAATAAACATTTCAGATTCAAACTTTGAAATTTCTAAACATAAAAATTTCAAATTTTTAGTCTACTTATCAGTTACAATACCCTCTCAGTTAATTAAGTCCAAATTAATGACCTTAAATATCTGATTTATGTATCAAGTTCAAATTAATGATCTTGATTAAACATTTTGAAACAAAACTGATGTATTTATTCAAATGTAATTTTCAATTTAATGAACTTTTAAACTTTTCAGAACAATTTTATTTTTTTAAAACTTTTATTCAGCAACTCTAGATTTTGAAAATCAGCTTATTATCATCAGTGGTCGATACTTAAGAAGGAAATAAAATCCTTTTGATTTATGAAATAAATATATGAAACACAAACTATGTACAAACATATTTTTGTGAGTTCATGTTCGAGGATCATATCAGTTTCTTGAGACATATCACAAGTACCGTTGACCATTTAAGACTTTAAGTCTCAAACAAATTTACCTAGATTGTCAGTATATTTATCAACTTTAAACTTCAACATATTCCTCAATTATTCCAAGATATGTTAGGTAATTTTAAGAAAAACTTGATCAACTGTGTTTCCCACCTCAGTATATACCCCCGTATCAAGATTC
Source organism: Scalesia atractyloides (assembly GCA_947069175.1). Classification (NCBI taxonomy): domain Eukaryota; kingdom Viridiplantae; phylum Streptophyta; class Magnoliopsida; order Asterales; family Asteraceae; genus Scalesia; species Scalesia atractyloides. The sequence goes on from CAMTDV010000010.1 coordinate 22,466,151, forward strand.
CCTAGATTTCACCGCGCTATCGACTTCAGTAAGTAACTTTGGCTCCGTTCCTTTTCGTTTTTATAATTCTTGGATTGGGAGGGAGGGTTTGGATGGTGTAGTTTATCAAGCAATACAAGATTCAGAGTATGTGGGACATCCGGATTTAGTATTGGTTATAAACTCAAATTGATAAAAAAGGGTATAAGTGTGTGGTTAAATATACATCGTGATAAAGAAAATAGATTAAAGAATCAGGTTGAAACAAAAATTAGGGATCCAGAAGGGTTAATGGAACAACGCGCACTAAATGATGTTGAAAAACAAATGTGGATTTAACAAAAAACAATTCCAAGAACTATTTATAACAAATGAGATTGATCTAAAACAAAAGTCGAGAGTCAAATGGGCGGTGGATAGTGATGAAAATATAACTTTTTTTTCATGGCCTGATCAATAAAAATAACATTGATAACAAAATAAACGGGGTTAATATTAATGGGGTATGGATAATGGACACAAGAATGATAAAAAATGGAAGCCCGGAAATTTTTTGCCTTCAAATTTAGGGAACCATTGCAACAAAGATCCGATTTCAATATTTCATGGTTCCCAATTTAAAAAAACTTTCGGATGATGAGGTCAATGGCCTTATCATACCGTTTAGTCTCACTGAAATAAAAAAGGTGGTTTAGGATTGTGATAATGACAAAGCACCCGGCCCGACGGTTTCAATTTTGGATTTATAAAACATTTTTGGGAAATGCTAAAAGACGATTTCAAAAACATAATGGATACCTTCTATAATGATGGGCTAACTAATCAGGATTGCGGGTCTTCTTTCTTGGCATTAATTCCAAAAGGACTGGATCCTATTTCTTTTAACGATTATAGAGCTATAAGTCTTATTGGGTATGTATCTAAGGTAATATCAAAGGTACTAACTAATAGACTCAAGGGGGTGGTAGGGTTTGTTATATCGGAATGTCAAACAAGTTTTTAATCTAACAGAAACATTTTAGATGGACCCTTGATCTTAAATGAGGTGATTTCATGGGCAAAAACAAAAAACAAAAAGAAAGCTTTCATCCTCAAAATTGACTTTAAGAAAGCATATGATACAATAAACTGGGACTTCATTGACGGTGTCCTACAACAAATGAGTTTCACGGTTACATGGAGGAAATGGGTAAAGGGTATATTGGTGTCGTCGAGGGCATTCATTTTAATAAACGGATCGCCAACACGGGAATTCCAATGCTATAGGGGGTGCGGCAAGGTGACCCAGTATCACCGTTTATCTTCATAATAGCTATGGAAGCGTTATCCGCTTTTATGAATAAAGCATCATCATTAGGGTATATTAAAGGGATTAATTTACCAAATAACGGGCCGGTAATCACTCATATGATGTATGCGGATGACGTTGTATTCATGGGAGACTGGGGGAAAATTCAATTTGTAATATTATTCGACTAATGAGGTGTTTCTATTTGATTTCGGGTCTAAAAATTAAGCATAAAAATAAAACTTATTTGGAGTCGGGGTGGGAGAAAACCTGGTTAATCAGATGTCATCTTTTAAAAACTGCAAAATCGGTAAATTTCCATGTAAATATCTTGGAATTCTTGTGGGGGCAAATATAAATTAAATCGACACTAGAAGGGTGTGATTGATTGTTTCAAAGCACGACTTTCTTTGTGGAAGTCAAAAATGCTTTCGGTAGGCGATAGATTAACAATATTAAAAGAAACATTGGACAACCTTCCTCTATACTTCTTCTCTTTATTTAAAGCACCACAAGGTGTTATAGATAAATTAGAGTCGCTTAGAAGAAGGTTTTTTTGAGGAGGTAACGATGAGAAGTCAAAAACAGCATGGGTGTGTTGGGTGAAAGTAATCGGTACAATTGAAAAGGGGGGCGTCGGGCTTGGGTCGCTCAAGAATATGAATATAAGCTTGTTGTTAAAGTGGTGGGGTGTGTTTTAAAATAGAGAAGGACTCGCTTTGGGTAAGAACTATCAAAGCAATACATTTACATATACATTCCTCTTCTTTTATACCAGTGAAGGAGGGTATTTTGGGGACATGGAACAATATAGTCAGAATGGGCAATGAACTAGATAAATATAATATGAACATTGAAAAATGATAAAAGCCGAAGTGGGCAATGGGAGAGAGGTTCGGTTTCGGCTAGCTTGGTGGGTCGGGGAAGGGCCGCTGAAGAGAATATTCCCGGATCTTTTCGTGTTAGAGAAACGAAAAAGAGTAACAGTGGAAGAACGGATAATTCAGTTTGAATGGAGAAGTAATGCAAACACAAGTGGTTAACAAAGTCAACTGCAACAACTTGTAAGTATTATACAGGTTCGCGTCATAGAAAATCGGGCAGATAAGTGGGTCTGGACTGTGGACAGCGAGGGTGGGTTTTCGGTTAGTTTAGTTGGATCCATGCTGAATAGATTTGCAGTACCATATTATCCGTATAAGTGGGCTAAGTGGGTGCCAAAAAGGGTGAATAGCTTTGGACGGTGAGGTGTACAGGACCGGTTACAAACGATGAAAGGACTTAAAAAAAGGTATGCTTCCGGGCTCGTCGTATTGTAAACTGTGTGGAAACTTTGAGGAAGATGCCGACCATCTATTCGTAGGTTATAACATGGTGTAAAATACAACCATTTAATGTAACGACCATGAAAGCACTACTGGAAATACGTAAAAACGAGGTGATCGACAAGAATAAAAGGAAATTGATACAAACGATTATAACGGAGACTTGCTAGGGACTGTGGAAGGCAAGAAACGAATATATCTTTCGTGGGGAAAAGGAAAAGTATCGATGCAGTGTTTGGGAAAATGCAGGAAACTACATTCATGTGGATTAAAAGCCGGGGGAAAAAGAAGAATATGGAGTGGAGAGAATTGGTGCAGTTTGAATTTGCAAGATAAAAAATACGTTTGGTTTTAATTATGTTTATTTCTTTATCAGTTTGATTATGTATATTAGGTGACAATGTAAATGGGTGGTTGGCTTAGTTTCTTAGTAACCATATAACTTTGTATAAAATTTGGTGATGAATGAGAATTGTTGTATGCTGGTAAAAAAAAAAAAAAAACTAGTGAGTTGTATAGGATCACCCAAGGTCGTGATGAATCACTTAGAGATTACATCACTAAATTTAGTAGAGAATTCTTAGAAATCCCTAATTTAGATATTGCCACTGTTGTGGAAGCATTTAAAACGGGATTACTAAAAGATTCTCCATTCTATGATGATCTTGTTATGACACCTTGCAGGAATCTAGATGAAGTAAGGAACAGGGCCTTGAGATTCATCCGATTAGAGGATGACAAAAGGATCCAAGAAAGGTTGTCAGGATCGTCTAAACAGGAGAAGCAAGGATCCTTTTACAAGATTAATCGATCCAAGCAATACTCCAAGCATGATAATCAGAATGTTCATGCGGTTGAGGAAGAGGAAGACGAGGAGAATGATCCTCATATTTCTCAATATTGTTTTTCTGCTGATAATAATGAACTAATCCTTGCTTTGAAGAATTGAGGTAAATAAGCTAGGTGGCCCAGAAAAAACTAAAAGTCTATGTCCACTAAGGATAAATCGAAATGGTGTGCATATCAAGAGGACTTCGGCCACCTCACTGATGAATGTATAGCACTCACGAAGGAGATAGGTTATCTTTTCAGCAAAGGTTACCTGAAGGAGTTACTCGGAAGAAAGAAGTCAAGGATTCAGGATCCTGAAAAAGTTCCCGAAAGAGCTCCTCCACCACCTGCATATGCTCAAATCATTATCTCCGGAGGTTCTAATATTTGTAGAACCTCATTTTCTACAGCTAAGAAGCACACTAAGGACACAAAGATGGAGAATGGGTATAGACGTGTTCGAACCTCCATTCTGACCCAGCAGAAAGTGATATCCTTTGATGAGGATGACCACTCTGACATACAGGATCCTCATCATGATGGTTTAATCATTACTTTATTTATTTCTAACCATTTTGTTCGCATGATCCTTATCGACAGAGGGAGCTCCATGAACATTATCTAGTTTTATGTCCTCAAGAGAATGAATATTCCTGAATCTGAAATTGTTCCAAAATCATCGGTGCTTGTAGGATTCAGTGGAGAAACCAATAATACATTGGGGGAAATCAAACTTCAAATCTACATAGAGGGAGTAAACTTTATTAAAAAAATTTTGTGTTATAGATTGCTTAACTTGTTGCAATGTTATCCTTGGCAGGCCCTAGATACATGATATGAAGGCAGTTCCCTTAACATACCATCAATGTGTAAATCTCCCAACCCCGTGGAGGGTGGTAAAGAGAGAGAGTGATTAGTTGGAGGCGAAGAACTGCTACACTTCTTCTATGAAGCCAGTTTCAAAGCCAAAGGAAGCATAGCAATTAAAGTATCCTCCAAGGGACGTCATGGAGGCAAGGGAGCAGGACGTCAAAGATATTCTGTTAGACCCATAGGATCCTGAATCCAAAGTCTTCTTAGGATCCGAGATCTTGGATAACATTTAGCAGGATCTTGTATCCTTCTTAAAGAGAAGGAAGTCTACTTTCGCTAGGAAACATGAGGACATGACACGTATATCAAAAGATGTTATAACTAATAAATTAGACATTGCCAACTCTTTCAGGCCAATACATCAAAAGAGAAGATTATTTAGCCATCGCAAAGCCAGTTTGGATAATGTGCATGATTATTTGGCTAGCATGGCAACGACACTTATTCTGAAGAAGTCGTTCAATGTTTCAAAGTTAGTGTTTACTCACATGTCGAAGAACATGGAAGATGCAATATTGTGTCTTTATCCGAGGTTTATACAGATGTTAATTGACGAGAAATATGCCAACATTGCTCGAGATCCGAATGCCGTTCTTTATCTAGTTCATCTCGACGAGACTACAGTGAAGAAGCTTATTAAATTCCAGAAACAAGCTTCAGCTCCTGTTGCCAAGCCGGTATTCGGAGCCATTAAAGATTCAAACTATATTTTGCCACCAGGCAACAAATGGAGAAAAGGTGGTAGCAACGACGAGAAAGAACTTAAAGCTGAGAAGGAGTGGTTTAAAGAATTCAAACCAAAGGCAAGGAGCGAATGGTTTTTAAAGGCAGAAGCTGATAGGCCAAAGAAAAAGCGTGCTGCTTAGAAAGTTGAAACTATGCTTGTCGACGATGATGAACCTGAAAATGTTGAAGCAGTTGCTGGATCAAGCGCTGCAGTGGTTATTGAGAGTCAAGAAACTGTGAAAACGACTCAAGAAGATGTGATTGCTGCTACTTCTGAGAATGAAGAATCTGATAAAGAGCCAGAAAAGACTGAGGCGGAAATTAGAGCAGAAAAGGAAAGGAAATTGGATGCAGATTTTGATCCTAACGCTGAAAAAGAATCTGACGAGGAGAGACTAAAGAAAAAGTCAAAGCGTACAAAGTATCCAGTAATTGAAATATCAAAGAAGACTACAGGGTCACCTCATATCAAAGGGAAAAGAAAAGCTAAGAAAGCTCAGAAAGCTGTGAGCAAGAGGCATAAAAGTAAGGTGAAAGGCATAGAAGCCACACAAGAACCTTCTGATGCTCAGGCGAAAAGAGCCACACAAGAACCTCCTCCACAAGAACCTCATGTTATTGTTCATGTTGAAGCTGAAAGGCCAGGAGTTACACAAGAACCTCCTGTGTCTGGTTTTGTTGAAGTTCTTATCGCTGAATCTCCTACTGCTCCAAAGACTTCTGTTCCTGAAAGTTCTACTCCCAAAAGCTGCAACACCTAAAGATTCAACACCAAAGACACCAAGGGGAAGTATGTTTGGTGATATGCCACACGGTCCAATCAGTCTCGAAGACTTGGATGAGTTTTTCCCAGAAACTAATGCTGAGATGTTAGAAAAAAGTGTGAAAGTATTGGTAGAGAAAGTTGCACAGAATGAGGTTGAAAAAGCTGAGCTTGTTAAGAAGGTTAATCAAGGTGAGGTTGAAAAAGACCTGCTTGATGATAAAATAAAGGTGCTGGAGAATGAACGTGAATATTTCAAGGCGTTGATAGAAAGTCTATAGGACGTCAATGAAAAACTACAGACAGAGATTGCATAATTAAAGAAAATTCAAGCATTAAACGATTGAAGATTCAACAGATTGCAGAAAGTGTTAGCAAACAATCTGAATATTGATTTCATTGCTGAATACGATCGTCTGGATTGTCAAGAAGAAAAAGAGCGTGCTGAGAAAGAGTTAGCTAAAAGTGGTAAAGGAAAGCAGGTTGAGGGTGAAGCCCCTAAATCTTCTGCTGAGAAATATTCTGGTGTCCTGAGAAACCCACTGAAGATGTATCGAAAGCTTCTGAGTCTGATATCCAAAAGGTTGACGAATCTGTCAAGCCTTCTGATCCTATCGTTGTTACTGAAGAAAAGGACGATGATGAAGCCGAAAAGAAAGATAAGAATGAAGACGAATAGGAAGAAGGTTATGAGGATTGGAATGTTGGGGATGATGACGATGATTTTGATCAAGGTGGTGATGATTTTGATCAGGGAGGTACAGGTTTAAAGATCAATGAAACCAAAGTATCTGATGATTTTGATTTTACTGCCCTCATGGATGATGATTCGAATCGAATGGAAGATAAAAGCAAGGGCGAGTCAGGGGAGAAAGGTCCGTCAGATGATATTGATTTGTTAGATGTTGATCGATCTGCGAAGCCTGTTTCTGCTGCATTGCCTACAAAGCCTTTGATGTTAATGTTGGAACACAATGTTGAAGAAGGTGAGTTTGTACATAATTACTCAAAGGAAGATCTTGCGAGGTTGGTTGAGGTTGAAGTTGAGAACTTAGAGTTTGATTTTGAAGAGGTATGAATGTTAATACATTTGAACGGAAAGAGTATCAGTATGAAAGAAGGTTTGAAGCCGATGAGTATAATCGTGTGATAGTGGAAGATTGGTCCTCAGATGATGAATCAGAACAGAAAGGTAAGTATGTTGGTCAGGATTCAGAAAGTTTTCCTACATTTGAAGAGATGTATAAACAGCTGAATGAAGATATGTTGAAAGATAGAATTGCTGAAGAGCTACGAGAAGGAAAAATTCCTAAACCAATGACCAAAGAAGAGATAGCTGAAGCGAGAAAATCCTGGTTCAAGGAGATGCCTCGTGAACATAAGTTTCGACATCCACTAGCATTCTTCACAAGAGATAAAGATGTTTCTTAGGGAGATATATTGAGTTGGGGATGGTTTAAAGAGCTAAACGTATATGCAATCAAAAGGGAATTTGGAGTGCAATACTTAAAATATCTTGCTGATTTAAAGACATTGCCATATTGGGATATGGAAGAACTGGTACAAACAGTGAATGTTACTTATCAAATGAAAACAGTTGATCAATTGTTGTGGAAGATGATTAAGTACGAAGCTAAAAAAGGTTGGAATCACTGGAAGCCGTTTATTCCGAGACGAAGAGTTAAGATCAACAAGGTTACAGGAGAAAAGGACATAACGTTGATTATGAAACGGCCTAGAGCCATGAGGAATATGCCGCTTATGCCGATCGAACAGAACTTCTATACTCTATTCAAACGGTGGCAGATTGATCCAGCTACTTGTGAAGCGGTGATTGTGTTAAAGTTTGATGATCACCTGGATATTGCTAAAGCACGAGTTGAAGTGACGGGTCATCAGGGTATGAGAGGTTTGTGGAGGACGATAAGGATTCAAGATCCTATGTGGTTGGTTAACTGCTCGAGAAAAGATATAAAATGCCTTTTCTACAGCAAGATTGTTCTTGAAGAAAGAGAAAAGGTACAGGCGATGCAGTATCAGAAAGTTGTTAACGGTTGCTATACACGTGAAGAAAATTCTGGAAAGATGTGGCAAACAAAGTGGAGGGATCTGGAGAGAGTTGAATTTCTTAAAGAAGAAACCAGAAATGAGGGGATCAAAGAAAGAATGGAAAAAGCGTTAAGGCAAAGTTCGCTAAGAATGGCTAACTTTAAAAGACCACCACCAACTGATCAGACACCGGATCTGAAACAAGAGAGAGGAAAGAAGCCTTTCAAGAACTTCTTTGGTCGGGTACGTTAATGTTTATAAGAAAACAGAGTTTTTGAAGACTGATAAAAGACGAAGACGATATCCAAGGGGGAGTTTGTTGGTGCATAATGTCTATGTCCTAGTCTATTATCGAGTATGTATTGTATAGAGCTGAATAGGCTAGGTTATGAAGTATTTATGAAGTGTTGGAGCCAAGTTCGCCCATGTGCATGTATTGCATGCATGTTCGGCCAAACTTGCTTATGCAAGTTCGGGCGAACTTGTGTCTTACATGGCCGAACTTGTGTGCTTATAAATACCTAGCTTAGATCTCTCATTTGTAACTTTGGCATTTCAGAGGCGAAGCTCTGTCAGTTTGTAACCAGAATGTTTGATCTATAAAACTGTTGTTTAACTGATTAAATCTTGTCTATTGGTAAACACGACGTAATATTTCCGCTATTATGGACGTTAGATATCAAATTTAGGTTCCTAAGCATCACGGATCGGTCCTACAAAAATTCAATTAGATTCGATCAAGTTCGGTCGAACTTAACCAAAACTATTGAAATATCCTTCAAGTTCGAGCGAACTTCTCAAAAAAATCTTGAAAAACCTATCAAGTTCGGTCGAAGTTGATGAAAATCAGTGAGATTTTAATCAAGTTCGGTCGAACTTGATGTTAAGTTCGGCCATGACTTGTTCCAAAAACATGGTTTTTGCAACTTTTTGAGGTTAAAACGTTTGAATTTGATGTCCAAACTCTCAGGGGTTTGTTATTAGTTTGTTTTACATGACATATTCAAAATTGAACAGAATTTGTCCATGAATTCTTCATTTTTGTTCAAAAGTTAAGAAAAGTAGAAGAATGGAGATGAAATAGAGAGATTCTTGTCTTGATTTCAAAAAATTGTAGGAATGTCCATGATTAGCACGCGAACCTAAATTTGTTATCTATTGTCCGAATAGGCAGAAACTAATGACAAGCTAACCAAATAAAAAGAATAACTCATTTAAATGTTGTTTTCATTGATCTAAAGTTCGATACATTCGAGAAGTGGATCCGAGAGAGCTTCGCCGTCTCGGTGCCAAAATATCTCCAAGTTCCAAATGAGATCAACATGCTAGCTATTTATAAGCAGTGAAGTTCGCTAGAGGATGAAGTGAGTTTGGGCGAACTTGCTTTAGCAAGTTCGGCCGAACTTGACAATCCAAGAGACTCTCAAGCGAACTTGACCCTATTTCACATAAATACTTCGTATCGCTAGACTCATTAATTCTATTCTATACAGACTCAATATAAGACTAATATACAAATGTTATGCACCAATAGACTGCCTCTTGGATATCTACTTTGTCTTGTTCGGTCTTCAGAAACTCTCGTTTATTCCAGACTCGTTCTCGTGTAATGACGAAGGCAACAGATATATGCACCAACAAGGGCTATTTAAGATTCTGAGTTCACGAAACTTCTTAGTTACGAGCCATAGACTATGATCTAAGATTTGAAGACATTTGGAGAATGGGCACGCAAAACGAGCAATTTCCCGATGAGGAAACGCCTTCATTTGAAAACAACACGAGGCAACCAAACATGCAAGGAATGGTCAATCAAGCTTAAAAACACTTAAACTACCCTAATACGAGGCTTTTATGATTAAAACGTAACAGGGTTCGGATTTCGAGACGGTTATGCACAGTTTTTAAAACCGAGTCTTTTGACACTTAAAACAAGAAAAACGGAGTCCGTTTCGCAAATCGGAGACGCGTGTGGGACCCGAAAACGAACCTAAACAGGCCACCGAAGATAAACATCATCTTTTAACACGAAAAGACGAAGTACGATAAAGCGCGGGTGGGGTAGGGGAACCCCACCTATGCCCCCTATTTTATATATATATATATATAATTTCTTATTTTTTCTTTAATTCTTCATAATTCCACACAAAATCTGCAAGAACACTTTAAACATAGCTGATTACCCTTCAAAATCAGCTAAATCAAAGGTAAAATTTAAGTTTTAAGTGGTTTTGATAATGATTTCTTTAGTAAACATGATTTATAACCAAAAAACCCATTTTAATCCATGATTTTGGAAGGTTTAAACAAGTTTCTTGGCTGAATAAGAACACCTTGTGGATTCCCTGGTATTATATAATAGCCAAGAACATGAAAATTCTGCTTTTGATACCCTAATCAACCCCTAATCGACCAAAATCGCATAACAAATCGATTACCCAAAAAACTATGAAACAAGGCTTGATTGACATGGGTTATGGCATGGTTGGAATGTTCTTCGTATATAGGTACTGAATATCGCACAAACACACTTCTGGAATCAAGTATAACGCTCCCAATCGAACGAATCGCTAGGTATATCACCCGAAACTCGAATCTAGAATAGGCAGAATAGTTTTTTGACCATAACTTGGTCCGTGGGTATTCGATTGAGCTGAAATTTGGTATCATTATGTAGGATATTGACAGGAAGTTCCATGTAAAAGTTTAGAATTTTTGGAATTTTCTACGATTTTTTGGTGAATTTTTTACTGTTTTACAAAACGAAATTCGGAAAAATACCAAACGAAGTCAATAAATCACCACATTTTACATGAACACTGAGAAATATATGGGAAAGGTTCTGGGAACTTTTGAAGTATATTGGTTGGTTTTTGATTTGGAGTAAAAATCCGCGTTTTTATGAGTTTTCAGTAGCCGGAAACGCACTGAAACGAAATCGGAAAAATCTGAAAATTTTAAGGGAGTTTCTAGACTTGTAAGAAAGTTCCTGGAATATTTTGGGAATTGTTGGACATCAGATGATAAAAAAGTGAATTATTCGGGGGAATACTGTTTTATAAATGATTTATTTGACAAGTTAAAATAGCGTTATAAATTCCCAAAATATTTTTCCTTGAAACTAGATATTTTTACTGACTTTCACAAAACTATCCGGAATTTTATGAAACATGTAGATTAAATGGGATTTTTCGGCTTTTAAAACACTTATTTTTAGGCAGTTACCGGACAACGAACCTGCCGAAACAGGGAACGGACCAAAACCTATTTTGACTATAATTGGAACAACGGGAGTATTTTGGGAGGTTCCAGGGTAAGCGGGACACTATGGGTGTGTTCCACCACCGTTCGGGAGGATCCCGACGGCGAAAACGGAAACTCAAATTCTGGGGACCTAGAGCCTCCAAACGTCCGGATTTCATTAATGAATACTTAATCTTTTCTAAATGAAAATGTGTTGGCACTGTCTAAATCTTAGTGCCGTTATCCGACACAAACCGACTTTGGCTGGCACACGAACCGGTGCCCGTGAGCCAAACGTGAAACTAATCCAACCCTAAAATCCATCACCACACAAGGATACTATATGTACAATATGAACTGAAAATACCCACTTGTACCCAAGTTATAGGCGTTACCAACCTAGTGACTGATATTAGTAATTACTTGCATGATTGCTTTTAAAGCCGAACAAGCTTACATATACCTCTAGTGCTACCTGTGATGCTACTATCCTGTGAGTTTTCACTTCCCCACTTTTAAACTACCTGTGATGTTAATTGCACCAACTTGTGATGATGTGAATTATTTAACACACGAACTACATCCCCACTACAAGTGATTAACGTAAGCCGTGGATAGTGGATAGTACTACTGGTTTGACAAGCCCAGGCCGCGCCCAACAGGATGTCGGCAACAAGGTCTGCACGCATCCTAAACTTGGTTATGTTGTTAGGCATAACTACACTAGGGCGTTGAACTGTACGTCACGCAGTTGGTGGGCCGGGAGTGTCTGGGTGACATTGTCTGGTGGGCGGCAGTGTCTGTGATGGCATGACCCTATGCAAAAACATTCAAGGTTTCACTTGTGTTCTCATGTAATTCCATCTGTGAATATGACCAGTGCAATTAAACTTGTTAACACATATTATTACACAACAACTAAACCAGTGGAGTTCCAGTGTTAAACGAAGATGATGCTCATGATCGGATCGAGACTTAGAATAAATCAGAATGTCATCAATAAAAACAATGATGAACTTGCCCAAATAAGGCTTACAAACCCTATTCATCAAGTCCATGAAAACAGCAGAAGCATTTGTCAGACCAAAAGGAAAACTTGGAACTCATAATGACCGTAACGATTACGAAAAGCCGTCTTGCGAATATCTTCCTCGAATACACGAAGCTGATGATACCCAGAACGTAGATCAATCTTTAAGAATCAAGTAGCACCCTGTAGTTGATTAAAGAGATCATCAATGCGAGGTAGGGGATATTGATTTCTAATTGTGAGTTTGTTGAGCTCACGGTAATCGATACACATACGGAAAAATCCATCTTTCTTTTTCACAAATAGGACCGGAGCACCCCAGGGCGAAAAACTTGGACGAATAAATCCTTTTTTAGATAACTACTGTAGCTGTTTTGACAAATATTGCATTTCAGACGGTGCAAGACGCTATGGAGATTTAGCAATAGGGTTGGCCCCAAGTACAAGATCTATACGAAATTCAACCTGACGTGCTGGGGGTAAGCCAGGTAGCTCTTCAGGAAATACCTCAGGATAATCCCGAACAACAGGAATGTCCTGAATTGTTTTAACTTTGCCTTTCTTCTGTACAATATGTGCCAAGAAGGCCACACAATTCTTTCGTAGGTATTTTTGGGCTTGATTACAAGTCATGCTTTTGAGGCTACTAACCGGTTTTTCTCAACGAACCTCCAAAATTTCACCAGACGAAAGAGGAATACGAACAATCTTATCAAAACAGACCACCTCAGCATGATATTTGGTTAACAAGTCCATTCCCACTATAATATCAAAGCTCCTGAGTTGCATAGGTGTGAGTTCAATTGGAAAAAGATGATTATTGAGGGTCAATTGACAACTAGGAATGACAGAATCGAATACAAGGGGTTCACCACTTCCTTTTTCTACTGTCAAGGGCTTTCCTAGTTTGATTCTTGGTTTTGAAAGTAAAGGTTCAAAAGTAAAGGATATAAAACTTCTATTGGACCTCGAACCAATAAGTATAGAAGCATGATGGTTGTTAACGAAGAACGTACCGTTCACCACTTCGTTGTCTTCACGTGCCTCGTTTGCATTAATGTTGAAAGCTCGTCCACGAGCCTGATTCGCATTTGCCAACCTCGGGCAAATGTTTTGGTAGTGGGTTGTTGGTGCATATGTATGTTGCCTACGTCATTATGCATCGAGTCTGAGTGAATAGGGCTTAATCTGTTACAAACAAGGCATATTTAAGTTAGTCTTAGGCCCAGTTCGCTGGTCATGGTTCTTGTGATGTCAAGTTCGGCCGAACTTTACTAGGTCAAGTTCGCCCGAACTCATACACTCACCAGCGAACTTCCAATCCTATATATAGGTGCCTTGGTGATTCATTTGTAAGAGTTAGAGATTTTGGCACAGAGACGGCGAACCTCTGTCAGACGTGTTGAACTTTAGATCAATGAAAACAATGTTTAAATGAGTAATTATTGTTATTTGGTTAACTTGTCATTAGTTTCCGCCTAATTGGATAATAGATAACAAATTTAGGTTCCCGCGCTAATCGTGGACGTTCCTACAAGTGGTATGAGAGCCTGGATACCTAAATTTGCTGGAATCAAGACAAGAATCTATCTTATTCTACTCCATTCTATCATTTTTCTTAACATTTCACATATTTGAAGATTTCATGGATAAAATTGACCAAATTTGAATATATCATGTAAAATACACTTGTGGTAAACCGCTGAGAGTTTGGACATTAAATTCAATCGAATTGATATCAAAAAGTTGGAAAAACCATGTTTTGGAAACTAGTTTTGGCCGAACTTAACATCGTTAGAATCGTATCGACGATACGGTTTTATATATCATTAGAGTCGTATCGACGAGACGATTTTAAAGGTATAATCGGGTAAAATAGTTTTTCGAAAATTTTTAAACGTTTTTAACGTACCGATTGTCGATTAAAACGTCAGTTTTTGCTAAAATTGTTTGTTTGCTAATCATTTGTTAAGTGTTTTGATAGACAGATATATTTGGAAAAGGAAATAGAGTCCGTGAAGCCGCCAATGTTGATGAGATTAGAAGAGTATGAAGTTTGGAAAGGAAAATTTGAGAGCTGGGTCCAAGCTACGCATTTTAGCAGTTGGGTGGCGATCGAAACAGGATATGTAGTTCCAAGAGTTGCGAATCAGAATATTCTACAGAAATACAAGTATTCTACGCAACAGAAAGAGGCGTATTTTGCTGATAAGAAAATGATTAATCTGATTCAACAATCTGTTAACGAACATATCTTGATACTACTGCCTGAGTAAAAGACTGCAAAAGAACTTTGGATATCTGAAAAATAAATATTAGGTGAAGAGAGAAGAGAGTGTAGTAGTAAAGAACTGTGAAGCTCTAGTTTCAAGTATATCCACAAATGAGTCTTCAAGTTCTAAACTAGTCTGCCCGGTCTATGATTTTGACAATTATCAGGCAGCTAATGCCAAACTCTTGAGTGAGATTGAGAGTTTGACATTAGAAAATAAAAAATTAAAAGAAATTGAAAAGAATTTTGAAAACAAAATAAAAATTTTAGAAAATGAAAAATTATAAATGGTAGTAGATTTTCAAAATGAAATAAAAATGTTTAAAAATAAAAAAATTGTTTTTGAAAAATTAAATATAGAAAATCAAAAACCAATAAATTCTCATGTTGAGAAAATTGCTTAACTTGAAAAAGAAGTTGAGACTATTAAAAATAAAGCTGTTAATTCAGAAAAATTATTGAAAGGTTTTGTAAACTCCTCTTTAAAGTTAGACCATATATGTCAAAAACCAATCAATAATAATAAAAAGGAAAATTCAATAAGTGACATTGTTACAAATTATGACGATATCATAATTGAAGATTGTGACGATGATACCGATGATGAAAGAGCGAAAAATGATAAAAATGAAATATTTTTAAAACTAAAAGAAAATTTTCAAGACCTTCTAAGCAGAATGGAGAACGAAAACAAAAAGAAAAACAAAGTTTTAAATATTCTGAAAATTTTCAAAAGAAAAATAAAAGCTCATCGGTACAATCATCCAGTCATTATAAAAAATCAAATAAATTTGAAATACAAAACTCACAAAAATTTGAGAATAAGTGGTGCTGGTCGGACCGCAGTGCTTCAACGTCAAATCATGCTTACAGGAGAAGCATGAAAGATGGCTACCACACATCAAATCAATGTTATGATTTGAGTGTATGGTCTGAATGTAGAAATTGGTACGATAACAGAGTGTGTTACAACTGCGGATTTAGTGGACACATTGCTGTTAACTGCCCAAGAAAGAGATTTGATTCGAGAAGATGCTATAAATGTCAAATCAAAGGTCATGTTGCTAGGAATTGTCCGACTAATCTGAAAAGAAGATTGGATAAATCTTAGGGGGAGAACAGAAGTGCTGTGAAGAAGACAGTAAAAACTGTAGAAAAGCCCAAAGGACAAAAAGTCAAGTTATCACAAGGACAAAAGACAGATTGAGAAAAAAGAGGAAAATTGTTAGACAGTATTTGGAAAAGATTTTGTCCTCGGATACATCTAAAAAATCAGATAAAAGTTCTAATGAATCATTTTACTCACAGTAACGAATTCATCAAACATAAATATGAGGGCAAAAGAGAGAGCAGTAGAGAAAAATTTGATAATTCAAACTGTTAAAAATTCAAAGAAAGTAAAATTTTCAAATAAAGTTTCTATCAAACTGTTTGAATATCAAAAAGAGTGTGAATGGTTGTTTCCTTCAGATGTTAATGATTTTGGTAAACCTAAATCCAGAATGGATTGGGTTCCAATTCAAAACTGATTAAAGTTTGTTTGAATGTGTAGGATAACCAAGCTTCAAGTCAAAGGTCATTTCAGAAGCAGTGGTTGTTCATACAGAGAGACAAGAGACAGGAGTGATATTCCACACAAACAAAATGGTACTCTCGCGTTCACATTCATAAAAAGTCGTTAAATGGTTAAAATGGAAGATGCTAAGGAACCTAAATTTGATATCTAACGTCCATAATAGCGGAAATATTACGTCGTGTTTACCAATAGACAAGAATTAATCAGTTAATCATCAGTTTCATTGATTAAACGTCAAGAGTACAAACTGATAGAGTTTCGCCTCCAAAATGCCAAAGTTACAAATGAATGAGGCAAGCTAGCTATTTATAATAGTCCAAGTTCGCTCCTGGGAGACATGAGTTCGCCCGAACTTGCCTTTACGTGACACAATATGAGCGAACTTGTCTCTGACAAACATAAATACACTTTTCAGCTAGCCTATTCAGCTCTATACTATGCAGACTAGATATAAGACTAAGACATAGACATTATGCACCAACAAAGTGGACAAACATATCGACAATCTAGGTAAACAAGTTTAAAACTTAAAGTCATTAAAAGGTCAACGGTACTGGTGATATGTCTCAAAAACTGATATGATCCTCTAGCACGTTTTCTCACAAAAATACAAACTGTAAATATTACATTTTAGTATGTTTACATTTCTGCATTCAATATTAAAAATCCAAAAAGATTTTCTCTCATATCTTCCATGGAAACCTAATAATGTTGAATGTGAGCCGGACCAATGAGACTGTTAATAAACTGTTTGTGTGTAGATACGTGTGATTATTCTTAATCGTCAAATCTTAGAGATTCGGAGCATCATTTGAGGGGGAGCTAGATAAGCATGGATGTTAAAATTATTCAAGATATAAAGATCAAGAGAACACTAAAGACTCATGAACTTAATTGAAGAATGATGACTACGGCAACATCCAAGGGGGAGTCTGTTGATGCATACTGTTGCCTACGTCATCGTATAATATCGAGTCAGTATTTAGGAGCGAAATGTAGAAGTTTATGTATGAAAAGGGTCAAGTTCTCTTGAAATGTATATGTTGTAGTCAAGTTCGGCCGAACTTGACTAAGCAAGTTCGCACAAACTTGCATCCCACAAGCGAACTTGCACTCCTATAAATAGGAGTCTTGACATTTCATTTGTAACATTCAGAGATTTTGTCACGAAAGAGGCGAAGCTCTGTCCAAGTGTTTCCAGGATCTTTAACGTTGAATATTAATGAAACGGTGATTAAATAGAAACAAATGAGTGTATCCAATGTCGCCTATGCAAACGGATTTCGCACATTTACCTTAGGTTTGTCAGATTAGTGCCTGAACGATCCGTATAACGGACCTACAAACTTACCTTATTCTCTTGAAATTTTACTCAAGTCTGCTCGAAGTGTGAAATTTCTTCAAAACTAACTTCACGTTCGACCGAACTTGAGAGTTTGTGATAAATTTTTGAAAACTCTTATCTAAGTTTGACCGAACTTGTTGAAAACTGAATCAGAATCTGATTTTCTCACAAGTTCGATCGAACTTGCCTATTGCTAATCAGTTTTGAAGTGTTTTTTATAGTATTTTCAGATAAGTCTTCAGGTTGCCAAAATGGAAGATTTTCATAACGTGTTCGTCTCACAAGTAGCTTCTTCATCAAACGCTAATACTCTTGAAGCGAACCAGATGAATATCCACAACTAAATGGGTACTACGACAAAACCACCAAAGCTAATGATTATGGACGAATTCGAAGGGTGGAAAGAAAAGTTTGTGAGTTGGATACAAGCAAATCAATTCAACAGCTGGGTTGCAGTTGAAGATGGTTACAAGTGGCCAAAAGATAAGCGTGATCAAGATCTTCCACTGAACAAGTTCTCACCAGCTGACAAAGAAAATTAGGTCTCAGAGAAAAGAATGATCAGCTTGATACAACAATCAGTGAAGGAAGATATCTTGATATTATTGCCAGAATATGATACTTCGCAAGAATTGTGGCATTCTCTCTATGACAAATTCAAAGGAAGTGATGAAATGATCAAGAGTAAAAAGGTGAAACTATGATCAAAGGTGAAACTATGAAGCAGATGTTAGATATTGTCACCTCATGGTCTACATGCGAAGACATGATATCAAGAGATCTAATGTAAAAACAAATCGAGAAATTGACAGATGCACTTCCTGAAGGAGAATGGACAACGTATCTGATGATTCTAAAGAACAGTCCATCTTGGAGACATTTCAAATTATCATCTTTCATTGACAAACTAGAAGGTCATGAAATGGAGTTGATGAAGATTGCAAAATCAAAGAATGCTAATGGTGTTCAAGATATCGGTGTTTATTACAAAGGAGGTGTTCAAGATACTCCGGTTCAGAGTCCGAAAATTCAAACAACATTTAGTGCAAATATGAATTCTTCCCCAAATCAGAGTTTTCCATATGCTGGATATACAAGTGCTAGTTCAAACTCTTCATTCCAAAATCAGATCAGTCGCATCAGACAAGTCAATCAAGTTCTGATTCAAATGTTTTCCAGTGCAACATCGCAGTTGATTTGAAGAATGTTTTTCCTGAAAAGGTGGCCAAATAGCACATAGCACTTCTTGCTACTGTTCTAGAATCATATGAAAGTCTTGTTGCTGGAAAGATCGGTAATCCGGAAATGACTGCCGAGGATTATGATCAGGTAGACGAAGAAGAGTTGGAACTGATGGATATCAAATGGAGACTCGCATCTATCATCAGAAGAGTTACCAAATTTGTAGCACTCACCGGAAGAGATATTGGTAATTCAAATAACAAGCTTCGATTTGACAAGTCAAAAGTCACATGCTTCAGGTGTCGACAAAAGGGACACTTTAAACGTGAATGTAACAATCAAGAAGCAAGTGGAAAACAAAATCCTTTCGGTAGTAACAATGAGTACTACAAGAAAGCTCTTCAATACAAGTCATACACAAAGAGAACACAAATCGAAGTCGAAGATAAATCTTCAAATAAAACCGAACAAGCACTTGTGTTACTCATGAAGAAGATGGTTTTGACTGGAACAGATACATCGGAAGAAAATTGATGTTGCTATGATGGCAGAGATAGTGGATGAATCTGAGAAATCGTATGTTGATGCTGCTCTAGAAAACGCCATCCTGGAAGGATATATGCAGAGAGCTGAGGAAGAAGAAATAGCTTATCTTGAGATGCAAAGGCAAGAAGCATTGAAATCAGAGGCAGAAAAGGTAAACGATGAGGTAAGTGTGTCTGACAAGGAAGTTGTGAAAGTTGTGGAGGTTGAAAAACCTTGCACAAAGTGCGCAAATCCTTGGGAATCTTCTATTGAAAAGGTCAAAGTCATAAGAGAAATTACTGTACACAACGAAAAATTTTGTTATGATTATAGAACCATGAAAGAAGCTTATGACAAATGAAAGGCATATATAAAAATGTCAAAAGAGCTAATCTTGAACTCAGTGCTAATGTAAAATTGTTAAATGCCACAGTAATTGAAAAACAGAAAGCAATTAACATGTATATTAACACCATTGCTGAAACAAAGCATGAGCTTCATGACATAAAGATAGAGACGGAAAGGGTAAGACAATTACTGAAAAGTTACACCACAAACGCTTATGTCATTGATCACATTCTTCATACGATTAAGTCGGAGGAAAATGTTGATAAATCAAAGCGTAAAGAATACGGAAGTGTTCCTCCACCACTTCTTGCAAGTTAGTCCTGCAAGAAAGATGATGAGATTGAAAAGGCATTTAATATACTACTTTTATCAGAAATGAAAGATAAATTGCCTGAGAACATTGACGTAGACTTTATGAAATCAAAAGATGATAGTAAAGCGGTGAAAAAAATGTGGATAAAAATGTTCTGGGAAATGATTTTGATGACGACAGCTTTAAAAGCGCCAACGCAAGTTCAAACATTTCAGATTCACAGTCCGAAAATGACGATACATCATCAAAAAGTGATCTAAGTGATGATCCTAACGTTGTCATGTACAAATTTAAGGAATCTGAAAGATTATATTTTGATGATAGCTTTTCGATTCGAAACATGAAAGAAGATCAAATCGATAAATTGTTTAAACTTGTGGAAATTTCATCAGATGATCTTGAGAAAAATGAAAAAAAGTTTTACTCTAAACCGAAACGAAATTTTAATAACTACTGTAGGAATGGCGGTGATTTTCCTGAGCACAGGCAAGCAGGATTAGGTTTGGAAGTTGAAGAAGAAGAACCGAAGAAGGAACAAAAATCAATGTTCCAGGAATACAAAGGTAAAAACATAAAGTTTGTGTACGGAACGAGCATGTTTCAAGAAGAAAGCATTATTGGTAAGCAATATAATGATGAATTCAAGAAAGAGAAAGAACTTAGGGATAAGGCTAAACCCAAGTCCACAAGTGGAATAAAAACCACTAGTGGACATGCTCATCATAATCAGACTTGCTTTAAATCCAGTATTGTTGGTCACATTGCTCGCAAGTGTCTGAATCTAAAGCCTGTGTTTCAAAGAAAAAATGTTTCAAAAGATGAAAAGCAAAAACAACCAGAGATTGTGAAATCTGTCACAGAGTCAAATAGAAACTATGAATCTAAATGCAAAGTGAAACCTAAAACTGGATCAAAGTTTGAAAACTCTACTTTTGAAAAAGGTGAAACTTCAAAATCGAAAGAAAACAAAGATTCTAGATTCTATATCAAGAAAGCTAGAAGCAAGTTACAATCCTGGGTTGTGAAGAAATAGTTTTTATCATTTGAAAAATCAAAGTCTGCTGCTGCTAAAACTGAAATGTCAAATCAAATGAGTCAGTAATCAATCAAACAAAGAAAGAAAAGGTTAAAAAGTTTCCAGAATCGACATTGGATGAAATGTTTGATGACGATTTTGATTACGACGATGAGTTTGAAAGTGTTTATGATGCTTATCAAGTCAAACCCAAAACCAAAAAGGTTTGGTTTCCTTATTCAAATAGTTGTTTGTTGTGCAGGAGTTCCAAAGATACACTTTGTCAAAGTAAAATCAGGATAGCGGAGCTCCATGAGTTTTTAACTTATCTAGAATGTTACAATCTTTGTCATTTTTTAAAGAACGAAGTTGAAAAGATTGTTTGAAATTTGAGAAAATTCACACCGTTAAACAGAACAATGATTGTTATATCAAAACCATTTATAAATTCACGTTAACAAAGTTTAATGGTTTGTTCTGCTGGCAGGTGATGGTGCAGAAGATGAAAAAAGGTCGGATGACGAGTTCTCGTGATCCTCATTGGTTTGTTACTTTTTTGGAAAATTTCTTTAAACCTAAAATCCAAAAATATGTTTTTGATTTTATGGGGAGTAAGAAAATTTTTATTAGAAAAATCAAAAACATATGAAAAAGTTGAAAATTCAAAAACATTGAAAAACACAAAAAGAATTAGGTGCCAAAATGGAAATGATAGTATATCAGTGGACTATCACAGTATGCTAAAGAATTAAAGAGTGATAAACAAGTCTTACTGTGGATGTGTCGATAGGCTTTACACGTTCAGAAAATTGTTTTCGGGATATAAACTAAATTTTACAACTGCTTAAGCTAGTGGATTAACATATCTTGGATATATGGACTTAGTACTCCGAAATTTCGTTTGAGAGATTGCCTGATTCTGAGATACGAGGTCTTTATAGATAGTTGATATCTGGGGTATTATACAAGTTCTTCTAATTTTGCCGAAGTAATAGTCTAGAACTTCTATAATGCTTTTGCTAAAAATCCTCAAAGTGCATGCAAACTTGAAAAGTATCAAAAGATCTAATCAATTGCAGTGCTTAAAAAGATTCCCTAAATGGAACACACCTTTAAAGACGAGCCTTCATCTCTTTATCTGTAGGTAGTACAAACCTGAGATCTCAAGGTCTCGCATTAACCAGATACAGATATCAGTTACGCTATACTCACCTGTAAGATGAAATGTAGATAAGTCAAGTTTCATAATTCATACTTTAACATATCTTGGAACAATTGAGAAACGTGATGGAGTTTAAGTGGACAAACATATCGACAATCTAGGTAAACGAGTTTAAAACTTAAAGTCATCTAAAGGTCAATGGTACTGGTGATATGTCTCAATTAACTGATATGATCCTTTGACACGAATTCACAAAAATATGTCTGTAAATATGTTTGTACATAGTTTACTTTACGTGTTAAAATTTCTATAAATACTTTACTTGCTTTTTAAATAAAGACCAAAAAGATTTTGAGTGTGTTTTAGCATAAACTTTATAAAATACAAAAAGATTTTGTTTCTACATTAGTTTCAATGAATCAATGTTGGAGAACGAACCTTCAAAGTCTGGTAAGAAAATCTGATGAAAATTTAAAAAGTTCGTTAATTTGAAACTTTAAAATAAGATTGTTCATAATTGTTTTCAAACTGAGGTCATTAATTTGGACTCGGTTGATATATTTGTTTAATCAAGGTCATTAACTTGAACTTTATTAACTAAGTGGATTTTCACAAATGAAAAAAATGTGAAAGTTGAAGGTTTTAAACGAAAAATGTATTCAAGATCATTAAGTTGAACTTGAAACAACTAAAGGTTTAAAAAGATTGAAATGAAGATTAAGATTTGAAATGTTGATGGTACAAAATATCAAAGTTTGAATCTGAAATGTTTATTTGAATGTCAGAAAATATTTAGACATGAATTAAAGATTGAGGAGGAGTTGATAAAGCGAAGATTGATGATACAAGAAATGTTGACAAAGCTCAAGAAAAAGGAAGATGATTTACAGGTCAATACGTCAAAAGTTTACTAAAGACTAAAGATCGGAAGACTCAGAAGATTTTAAAGTCAATGACTACAAGAACATCCAAGGGGGAGTCTGTTGGTGCATATGTCTGTTGCCTACGTCATTATAAATCAAGTCTGAGTGAATAGGACTTAATCTGTTAGAAATAAGGCATATTTAAGTTAGTGTTAGGCTAAGTTCGCTGGTTATGCTATTGTTGATGTCATGTTCGGCCGAACTTGACTAGGTCAAGTTCTCCCGAACTCATACACTCACCAGCGAACTTCCAATCCTATATATAGGTGCCTTGGTGATTTCGTTTGTAAAAGTTAGAGATTTTGGCACAGAGACGGCGAAGCTCTGTCGGATCTGGTTCTCGAATGTATTGAACTAAAGATCAATGAAAACAACTTTTAAATGAGTAATTCTTGTTATTTGGTTAACTTGTCATTAGTTTCCGCCTAATTGGACAATAGATAACAAATTTAGGTTCCCGTGCTAATCGTGGACATTCCTACATGGGTGAGATCCCCACGGTTGTAGCAAGACCGTGGTGCATAATGAGGTCGTGCAGGATTGGCTGGCTGCTGAACAGGGTTTTGGACTACATTATTTGTGGCAGGAGCTGAGCAACAAACGTTGGCCAAATGACTAGATCTACCACATTTTGTACAAATACGACATTGAAGATGAGGCTGGTGATGATTGTTGCACCTGTTGCATAGAGGTGCAGTGCCGACATACTGTTACTTGGTGGGAGGCTGAGCAGGCTGGTTGGGAGCAGCTTGATAGGGTTGTGTAGTGACAGCAAAGTTCTTAGAAGCCTTACGCTTTCTGGACTTCTTTGAACTTTCAGCTTTCTTACCCTTTTGTTTCTCAGACTTTTCAGACGGTTTCTTGTCACCCTTACGGTGGAGCTTACCTTTTTTGATCTAGGATTCAGTCAGTGTTGCAGATAGCTCAATGGCTTGTCTAACAGTAGGAGGGTTGCTGTCGGTGACAATATCCTTAACCAGGTCAGGAAGACGATCTATGTACTTCTCGATCGCCTTATCTAAAGGCGTTACCATCTCAGGACACAAAAAGCTCAATTCCTCATACCTGTCAGTATACGCACGGCGTTCACCACTATCTTGCTTCAGGTCATGGAACTCATTTTCAAGTTCCCTCTTTTCATGACGAGGGCAGAACTCTTTAATCATCAGAGCCCTGAGTTCCTCCCAAGTTTGACACATAGCAACATCAGCACCCCTATCTCTTATTACTTTGTTCCACCATGTGACCGATCTCTTTTGAAACACACTAGAAGCAAACTCAACTTTCCTCTCATTTGGACATTGAACATGGCGAAAGTACTCTCAAGACTCTCGAACCACTGTAAGAGCCCAGTTGCTCCCTCAAAACCACTAAACTTGAGCGGTTTAGCCGAGTTAAACTGTTTGAAGTTGCACACAGCAGGTGCATTGTTGTTATTGTTGGCTTGGTTTATCTGAGTTATGAGATTGGAAGCACAACAGCAAACTGCTGAGCGATTAGAGCCGCCATATCGGCGTCCGTTGTTGCGTTTGTCGAGGAGGCATTCTAAAAGAGAGAAAACATGAGAGAAAATGAGTGAGATGAATGTTGAATAACAAAATGAGATGAATAAATGTCGACAAATGTAAGGATGGTGGTCATTTGTTCGTGTACTCAAAACAAACAAATGAAACACAGTGACTAATCAAAGTAAATGGGTATTTATAATGTATCGCGAAGACATGCTTTAGCCTACAAGTGGACACTCACCCCAACAGTTCCAAGGTAAGAGTGACTGGTCCGATTAAGTGGATTTGAACACTCTAGCCTTAGACAGAAAACTTAGGGTATAGGCACCCACCCTACCAGATTGCATGTGTTCACATTAATAAGACCTAAACTTTGACGACATTTTGAAAATTTTCGAAGGCATTAAACCAAAAATGAATCATTCAAAAATAGACGATTGGTTTTCAAAATCGTTTTGAATTTTGTGTTTTATTTTTGGCATTCACCTAAGAATAGGTGATATTATTGTTTTAAAATCTAAACACAACATAACTTGTGTTAAGGTCCTAGAAAGGTTATAGTCTAGGTCAAAGCATTACTAATAACCTAGTTCCCTATAACCATTAGCTATGATACCAGTCAAACCCCGACTCCGTAAAACAAAACACCGCAGCGGAAACGTCGGGGAGTGTGGTAACAGAAGTATTGTTTCAACAACCATGGTAATTAAAGTTTTTTATTATTACATTAAGTCTAATTACAATGTTTGGAGTAAAGGAAAACAAAACGGAAATTAAATTGTCTTTGCGAAATAACAACAACATTATTAATGTCGTGTAGATTTTAAGTCACTAAAGCACAAAGTCCATCCTAAGTGTCGCATGAATCAACCTCAAACATTAGCTCCTGAAACACATGTGAAAATAGGAACGTCAGCATAAAGATGCTTGTGAATAACATAGGTTTGTGTTGATGTTTCATGGCTTAGAAAGTTAAAATAAAAGTTTAACTAGTACAAAATATCCATGAACCATTATAAAATATTTCTTATTATAAAAATCATATGATTAAAAGAACTAATGTAAGGTTGACTTAATAACCAAAAATATGTCAAGTCTTATGCAGAAATCTCATGTTTTGAATAAAATACCATGTCCTGTATAAAATGTTATATCTTGTATAAAAATGTCATGTCTTGTATCTTGTTTGAAGTGGTTTAGATAACGCCATGATATGTAATATGATAAAAACACTTATATATAGGAAGTACCAATGGCGTATCCACCATGCTATTATCATATTAGACATGTCTCGTTATTTAAATCACCCGCGATAAACCAACCAACGAAATGTCCTGTTTAAACCAATGTAATGTCTTTGTATAACACAATGTCATGTATAAACAAATGTACATATGACATGTGAAAATCAATGTCCAAATGTCATGTATAAACCAATGTCCAATATCATGTGTAAATTAATGTCTTGTATAAAACAATGTTTTTGATTAAACAAAGGTTTTGTTTAGATAAAAAATTATGTCTTATAAATCGTTGCTTTTATTGTAAAAACATATATTAGGATTGTTGGCGAATACATTGAAGTCTTGTTGACTGTGGGATAAACCCTTGTAAAAATAAAAGTCTATCAATATTCATCGGATTCTGTCATTCCCTAAGGTCGCTTCCAAACATACCTAGGAAGTTGGAACGGGATTGTCAATCCTATGGTGCCATTACATACTACCGGTCGGTGTGATAAATTTTAATGAATGTATCATTGTCGAGTTCAACGCACCAATATGAATTGAATAATGTAATCATGTCATAAAAATGTCTTTGAAAACCTTGTACTAAGTATGCTAAATCAACATACTAAGTAGAAATGACCATGAAATCAATGTGCTAGCATGCTTAATCAACATACATAGCAAAATGAAATGTAAATCATTATGCTCATATGCTAAGTCAACATATGCCGCAAGAAGTGTCTTTGAAATCAATGTGATAGCATGCTCAGTCAACATACATAGCATAACATAAGTGAAATCATGTACTATACATGTACTAGATAAACATAGCAAATATATGTCATGAAACCCTGAAAACATGAAAGTAACAAGTAGGCACATGTGTTTCACCCCAAAACATTTGAAAACATAAAAGAGGGGACTATGTACTCACTTTTAATTGTAAAACTATCCTTGTTCAAGAAGAATAAACAAAACCTCAAGAGTCTGAGAATTTACGTATGTCCTAATATCAGATAACTATGTTAATATTAGGACATAAACGGAAGATTGGATAGAATGATGCCTCATACACCAATGAGTATTGAAACTCATATGAAATGGTTTAATAAGCTTTACATCCTGAATTGAAATGATTCCTAAGTGCATTTGACCCATAATGGCTTGTTAAGGTGGTTTATGCCACCTTAACGTGTCATTTCTGTAATCGCGTGATCGAATGGTTAGATATGTGTTAAGATAGGTTCTATATGCCCTAACATGTTTATTTATGTTGTAACATCAATCTATATGGCAAAACATTAGTTACATGAGCTTAAATCGATTTATGTGCAAAAAGGGCATTTTGGTCATTTATAAAGGCATAATAGGCGACTTAACATAACACTAACTAAACGACGTGACCATTTGGTATAACCTCAAAGGGTTATTCGCTATAAAACTATGGTCACAAATATGTGTTTGGTCAGATCCTAAGATCGACCAAATGGGTCGGATTCAAAAGTCAAAGCGGTGGTCAAGACTGCTCGACTTACGACCCTAAAGAAGCACTAAACTAAAAGGGATGAGTTAGACATGTCAAAACATGTCTAACTAAGTTATAAAAATGTTATGGTATCAAAACAAAGTGTTTTGATACCCGAAAATAGTTCCGTCGTATAAAATGCGCATTAATGACCGAAACTTTGACTCGTCACTACAACTAGTAAACGTGGTAATCAGTAGGCGTGATCGTTAAGGATCATAACCATCGTGATTACGATCACGTTGCAAAGTTAAATTGAACTTTGCCTTGACCAATTAATGGTCAAAGCTGAAAGTCAAACACTGTTTGAAGTTTAGCTTGAAATAGCTAAAAATGAATAAACAAGACAAGGAGAGAGCACTTACTTGTGTTGAAGAACATTTGAAGAGCTCAAGAATGAAGAATGCTCAGATGGAGGCCTCCACAAAGGTGGTAGCACTCCAACTTAGAGCAAGAGAATAAGCTGAGAAATGAGCAAGGAAAAATGGTGATGATCAAGGCTATTTATACTAATCTTTGAACTCCCAAATCATGACAAGTGTTGATCTAGGTGTTAGGGGTTTGATTAGTGTCATAACTCTTGTCCTAAGTAGAAGAAATGGTGGCAAATTCGTTTTCTTGGTGTCCAAGGGAGTTAACAAGAAGTTGTCACCTTGCTACAACAATTCTGCTGAGCTAGGGTGTCCTTATGGACCATAAGGTCTTTAGGCTTAAGGTACGTAAGCCCTTTAGCTGGCAAATAGTTTCACAAAATGGCAGAACAGGCCCCTGTGCATGTTTCATCGCATTTTGGCACTTCTAACACCCGTTCGCCTGATTTTTAAGCTTCATAAGGATGATAAAGTATAGGGAACTTGAAATATGTCTGGAAATGTCACAGATGTCCGTTCCTTTGGTCATACGGTTGCGGTTTTCAGTTAATTACGACGAAACTCCTAACGAATGCGCAAATGACCGTAAATGCGTAAGGAATGATATTATTTTGCATTCCTATCACTAAAATAAAAGATTTTAATGATTACAAAAACTTTTTGGATGTGTGTACATGTTCCGGATTAAGAAATACGCGAAACTGCATAGTTTCGCAGAATTTGCAAAATAGCCCCTGAAGTTGCATAAACATGTTTTTGCCATACCGAAGAACTCAAAACTTATTTCTAAGTTATCTAAAGAGTATTTAGGGTATGTTTAGCTTATGTCATTGTCCCGGAGTGTACGTTGTGTTAAACTGATTACATTTTGTGATTTTACTTCCAGAAAAGGTTTGGAAGGTCAAAATTGAACAAATATTGAAAATGCACAAAAGTCATATGTAAATATACAAATTTGTAAACAACACAATGTTTCATTGATAATAAAAATGTTCAGAATATCGTTACATGATTGAATTACACAGATGTCACATGTAGAAACCCCAATTTTGGTAGCCATTAATGCGCATTCACAATCACTCTCATATTCAGTTGAGTTCCAATGGTCATTGTTTATTGCAACTTTTGCATCAACCTTTTCACAAACTGTTGTTTGCACTGTGTTAGATGCATTCTCAACATCTTGCTTGATGAGAGAATCTTTGTTGTTTATAACAATTTCCTCGGTTTTACTGAAATTTTCTTTTAACTCATCCCATGGGTCCCTTGCACTAGCTCAGCATAGATTTCATCTGGTAGAGCCTTTGTAACTATATTAGAGCCCTTGTAATTTTTCGGTTTCTTTGGCTCTTGAACATTTGGATTTTCGGCACTAGGTGCCGTTGTAATGTGAGATTCGAATATAACAGACTTCCAACATCCTATGTTATGTTGAGCAAGTACGTGTACCATTCGATGTTGCCAGATATTATATTCAGATCTAACAAGCATCGGTGGTTTGCTGTTGTAACAGGAAATATGGGAATCATGGTTGTTGTGTGCCATTCCTTTGGATCTTTTGTGAAAACAAAGTATGTAAACTTTTATTAGTTATACTTTTAACTCTAAATTTAGATACAACGAACATATTGGATCTCTTTGTGAGCTGATCTTTCAATATTAAACTAATTGTGAAATTAAGTTAAATATGACCAAGCTCTGGTACCAATTGAAGGATTTAAGTTTGATACTTATTGTTTTTAAGCAAAACAGGAACAAACAGTTTATAAATTGAAAGATAAATAATGCAAACACATAAGCAGGAAGATGTAGCAACAACTGCTTTTCACTGAAATCAAATGATTACAAATACAATATGATGATTATACAATCTCCCCCTCAGCATGATCAATTACTTTACTGTTCATATAAAAGGAATGAAAGTGATGAAATATATCTCTAATAGGTGAGATCTATTTATACAAATAGATTATATTACCAATTGCGCATTGCGTATCGCAAACTTGCTACTTTTCAAAGTTCAACCTTAAACGTATTATCTTTGACAAACCAGAAGGATCATATATCATTAAAGTGCGACTTTAAACTGTAAAACACATATCTAATCTTAAAGACCAAAGCATATGTAGGTTTATTGTTTAATTAAAATATAGAACTTCCAACCTATTTTGATTTATATATCGGTAACCAACTGATTATTATTAGCTATTTGGTCTATATTATATTTTATGGTTCGGTTTTAATATCTAAATCGCACTTCTGTCATTTTATGGTTCGGTTTCAGTATGTAAATCACACTTCTGTCATGATTAAGGGACCAAAACAAGAAGAATAATTCTTTATTTAAAAAAAAGTGTTTATGTTTCCATAATAACTTCATTATGATTTATAAACAAATCATTATCAGTTGTGAGTACTGAGTACCGATTAACACATTTAAGTTTTTATTTAAGATTATTATAAAATAACGATACTGACACTAAATTAAGAAGTTTAGTGCTTATACGAAACTAGTTCTTCTATGCATCATTATTGTACAAGTGGTTTAAAATGTAGAAAATGTTGCCAACTACAACATAACAAGTTGTCATATATCGTTTTATACAAGCCTTTAAAAAAATTCTCATAACGAACATTATTTAGGAATAAAACTTTTTGAGAATTATTATCAATGTTTTCAGAACTAGACTGGACAACGAACAAGACGCCTTACTGGTTCACTGGTTGGACCGGTCAGACCGGATTTTAGAACCGGATGACATCATAAATTATATAAAATAACTATAGTAAATACAAGTTTAAAATGAATAATCATTTAAAAAAACATAATCTAGATATAAACGAAATAGGTGACTACATTTAAATACAAAATAAGGCGAGCAAAAAAGGAAAATAAAACTAAATAATAAATAAAGAAAAGCTACTTGCACGTATTGTTCCAATTTAAATTTTTATGTTGTTTAAATTAAAATAATAATAGATAAAAAAAACTGTCACAACCCCCGACCCTATTCTAGACGGGGGCCGTGAACAGCATAAGTGGTACCGGTGTTTATTAACATTATCACAACATAATTTTATCAGGACCAGTTGCCAGGAATGTAATACCCCAACCGCGTAAAAACAACAAACCACGGTGGAAACGTCGGGGAGTCAAGTTAACCGATTGTTTCAACAACACATGGTAATTAAAGTTATGTTTTATTGAATATTGAAATTACATAGTTACATTGTCTTGGAATTTAAAACAACTAAATAAACTATTGTCTCATATTTTAAGGCACTAAGTTCGCGTCCGATCCTATGTGAGCATGCATCGACATCAAACTTAGTTTCCTGAAACATATGTGAAAACGAGTTAGCAAAAATATGCCGGCGAGTACATAGGTTTTGGGTGTGTGTCAAATTCATGGCCTTGAATATGTATTGCAATACCTCGTTAGACTACTAGAGTCATTAATTGAAAACCTTTTTATCAAAAGTATTTGGTATTGCAATGATAACTAACCAACTAAAACAAGTTAGTTATAGTTTGTAAAAGACTTGTAGCCATGAATCTTGACCAAAACATTTATCTTGTAAATCCGAGTAGTAAATCATCTTGAAAGAATCCTTGTATGGTTTATATCTTAAATTGGAAACCGTTGCGTGTCATTGTTTGTAAACCTTTGTTCCAAGTGATTTGAATAACGTCACGTATGTAATATGATAAAAACACTTTTATATATAGGAAGTACCAGTGGCGTATCCACCATGTTTTTATCATATTACGCATGTCCCATTATCTAAATCACTTACCAAAAACCAATCGTTCATTGTTCGTGTCATAAACCAATCGTCTATTGTTCGTGTCATAAACCAATTGTTCATCGTCAATTGTGAAAACTTTTGGTCGTTTTGGTGAATACATTCAAACCTGTGTTGACTCGTCTATACCACCAAAGGGTATCTTTAAATTGCAATAACAAACCACCAAAGGGTTTGTTAAAGTAAACATTTTCGATCGTTCCCCAAACTTCCCCACAACACCGGGAACCTTGGTAACGGGATTGTCAGTCTTATGGTACCATAACTTACTACTAGTCGGCCTGGTCAAAGCTAATAAATGTCATTCGTGTCATGTATACAACGCACCAACAAGTTCATTCACATTATTGAAATCGTCGTGTTTTATATAAACCATAGCATTTGTAATTTGAAAGCTTGAAAATAATTAGCACATATGTGTCACCCCAAAACATTTGCAAAACATAAAAGAGGGGAACTATGTACTCACTTGGGATTGCAAAGTAACCTTGAATCAAAGATAAAACAAGCTCAAAAGTCCGAGAAATCAAGCGTGTCCTAAAATCGGATAACTATGTAAATATCGGGACTTTAATTGGCGGATCAGATAGGATAAGGTCTTGTGAACCAAAAGAGTGTTGGAACTCAAATGAAATGGTTTAACAAACTCTACATTTTGATTTGAAAAGATTCCTAAGTGCTTTGACCCTTTATGACTCGTTAAGGGAGTTTACGCTACATTAACGGATCATTTACGTAAATACGTGTTCGGATGGTTATATATGTGTTATGATAAGTCTTATATGCCAAAACATGTTTAATAATGTTATAACATCAGTATATGGCAAAACATTTGTTACATAGGCTTAAAATCGATTAATGCGCAAAAAAGGTGTTTTGGTCATTTATAAAGGCATAACTTGCGACTTAACATTATACTAACCAAACGACGTGACCATAAGGCATAACCTCAGAGGGTTATTCCCAATACAACTATGGTCACAAATATGTGTTTGGTCGGATCCTAAGATCGACCAAACGGGTCGGATTTGAACGTCAAAACGGTGGTCAAGACCGCTCGACTTACGGCCCTAAATAAGCACTAAACTAAAAGTGACGAGTTAGACATGCTAAAACATGTCTAACTATGTTAGAAAAATGTTTTGGTATAAAAAAAGTGTTTTGATACCCGAAAATAGTTCCTTCACAAAATGCACATAATGCGCATTTTGACCGAAACTTTGACTCGCCACTTCGACTAGTAAACGTGGTAATCAGTAGGCATGATCGCTAACGATCATAACCATCGTGATTACGATCACGTTGCAAAGTTCAATTGAACTTTATCTTGACCAATTAATAGTCAAATCTGAAATTCAAACACTGTTTGACTTTTAGCTTGAAATAGCTAAATTAAATGAACAAGGATAAGTTAGAACACTTACTTGTGCTCAAAGCAGCCAAGGATGAAGAAAAAGACTTACAAAACTTAGATGAGAGACCTCCAACAATGTGGTAGTCTCCACTTAGAGTTATAGAGAGAAAGGGAAGTGAATGAGCAAATTGAAATGAAGATTTTGGTTGTTATTTATAGATGTTGGAGGGCTCTAGGATCATTACACATGCCCCATGTGTTGGCATGATCCTATGGAGTTCCTAACACATGTCCCTTGCAGGTTAAATGGTGGCAAATTCGTTTGATTGGTGTCCAAGAGAATAAACAAGAAGCTGCCAGGTTGTTGCAACAATTCTGCTAAACTGGGGGGTCATAACGGACCGTAAGGGCTATGGGTTTACGGTCCGTAAGCCCTTTAGCTGGCAGCAACTTTTGAAAATCGGCAGAACAGGCCCCTGAACTTGTTTCGTCGTGTTTTAGCACTTCTAACACCCGTTAACCACATTTTTAAGCTCTATAAGAATGTTAAAGCATAGGGAACTTGAAATATGTTCAAGAATGTCTCGGGTGTCGGTTCGTTCGGTCGTATGGATGCGGTTTTTGGTTAATTACGACGGAAATCGTAACGAACACGCAAATGACCGTAAATGCGCCACGAATGATATTTTTGCGTTCCAATCACTAAAATACAAGATTTTAATGATTACAAAAATTTTTGGATGCGCGTAGATGTTCCGGATTAAGAAAGACGCGTAACGGCATAGTTTCGCAGAATTTGCAAAATAGTCCCTGAGCTTGCGTAAGCGTGTTTTTGCCATACCGAAGCCCTCAAAACTTATTTCGAAGTTATGTAAAGGGTATTCAGGGTATGTTTACCTTATGTCATTGTTCCGGAGTGTATATCGCGTTAAATGATTACATTTGCGTAACAGTTTGTGATTTCACTTCCAGAAGTTGTTTAAGAGTTCGGAATGGTGCAAGAATTGAATACGTGCAATTGTCATGATAAAAATATAAATTTCGTAAATAAAAAAACAAAAATTTCATTGATTAATAATTTTTTCAGAATCGTTACATGATCAAATCACCACAAATGTCAAATATCAGAGTTTTCAAAAACCGTAGTTTTCATTTCATAAAAAGTGGGATGAAACCCATATCGGGGATAAATACTTGATTTAAATAAACATGTTTTATTCAGGTTACGTAGTCGGTTATTTAAGCTTGAGTACCTTGTAGCACTTTTCCTTCACTTAACCGTAAATCACCTGAAACACGTTTTAAAAACATTTTGTAGGACCGATCCTCGATGCTTAGGAACCTAAATTTGATATCTAACGTCCATAATAGCGGAAATATTACATCGTGTTTACCAATAGACAAGATTTAATCAGTTAATCGTCAATTTTATAGATTAAACGTTCTGGTTACAAACTGACAGAGCTTCACTTCTCAAATGCCAAAGTTATAAATGAAGTAGGCTAACTAGGTATTTATAGAGATGCAAGTTTGCCCTAGGAGACACCTAAGTTCGCCCGAACTTGGCTATACATGATAGTCATGGGCGAACTTGCTTACATTGTACATAAATACTTCATTCACCTAGTCTATTCAGCTCTATACTATACAGACTCGATATAAGACTAAGACATACACATTATGCACCAACAAACTCCCCCTTGGATATAGTCTTCGTCTTGTATCAGTCTTCAAAACTCTGTCTTCATAAAAACGTTAACGTACACGACCGAAGAAGTTTTTGAACGGCTTCTTTCGTCGTTCTTGCTTTGGATCAGGCGTTTGATCAGTTGGCGGTGGTCTTTTCAAGTTAGCCATTCTTAGAGAAATTTGCCTTACCGCTTTTTCCATTTTTTCTTTAATCGCCTCATTTCTGTTTTCTTCCTTTAAAAACTCAACTATCTCCAGATCCCTCCACTTTGTTTGCCACATCTTTCCAGAATTTACTTCACGTGCATAACAAACGTTCACAACCTTTTGAAACTACATAACTTGTACCTTTCACGTTCTTCAAAAACAATCTTGTTGTAGAACAAAGTTTTGATATCTTCTCTCGAGCAGTTCACAAGCCACATAGGATCTAGAATCCTTATCGTCCTCCATACCTCTCATGCCCTGATAACCCATCACTTCAACCCGTTCCTTGGTAATATCCAGATGTTCTTCAAACTTTAGCACAAACATAGCTTCACACGTTGTTGGATCAATCTGCCACCACTTGAACAAAGGATAGAAGTCTTGTTCAATCGGCATTATCGGCATATTTCTCATGGCTCTAGGACGTTTCATTATTAATGTTATGTCCCTTTCTCCAGTTACCTTGTTTATCTTCACTCTGCGACCAGGAATAAAAGGCTTCCAATAATTCCAACCTTTAATTGCTTCATACTTAATCATTTTCCATAATAAATGATCAATCGGCTTCATGTAATATGTAACATTCACCGTCTGTACCAACTCTTCAACATCCCAATACGGTAATGTCTTGAAATCAGCAAGGTATTTGAAGTATTGCACTCCAAACTCCCTCTTGATTGCATATACGTTAATCTCTTTAAAGCAACCCCAGCTCAAAATATCTCCCAAAGAAACATCTTTGTCTCTGGTAAAGAATTCAAGAGGACGTCGAAACTTGCTTTCGCGTGGCATTTCTTTAAACCAAGACTTTCTCGCTTGAGCTATCTCTTCTTTAGTCATGGGCTTAGGTATTTTACCCTCTCGAACTGATTCAGCAATCCTATCCTTCAACATATCTTCATCAAGTTGTTTGTACATCTCTTCAAAAGTAGGAAAACTATCTGAACTAGAACCTACATACTTTGCTTTCTGATCTGATTCATCATCTGAAGACCAATCTTCCATAATTACTAGATTGTATTCATCAGCTTTGAATCGTCTTTGATATTGATAATCATTTGGCTCGAAAGGATTTACAGTCATCACATCCTCCTCAAATTCAAACTCTAACGATTCAGCTTCAACTTTGATCAATCTAGCAAAATCCTCCTTCGTGTAGTTATGTACATATTCACCTTCCTCCACGTTGTGCTCTAACATTAACATTAAAGCCTTCGCAGGAATAGCAGCAACTGGCTTTGCAAAACGATCAACATTTGCCATATCTATATCATCATCAATTGGCCCTTTCTGCCCTGACTCCCCCTGACTTTTATCTTCCATTCTATTCTACTCATCGTCCATTATGGCAGTAAAATCAAAATCATCATAGATTTTCGCTTCAGAAACTCTAATACCAACATTACCCTGATCATCGTCATCATCATCTTCACCAACTTTCCAATCCTCTATTCCTCTTACTCTTCATCTTCATCCTTATCTTCCTTTTCAGCTTCATCATCGTCTTTTTCTTCAGTAACAATGATAGAATCGGAAGGCTTGACAGATTCGTCAACCTTTTGGATATCAGACTCACAAGCTTTTGAAATATCTTCAACTGGTTTCTCAGGAACATCAGACAACTTCTCAGCAGTCTCAGAAGATTTAGAGGCTTCACCCTCAACATGCTTTCCTTTACCACTTTCAGCTAATTCTTTCTCAGCATGCTCTTTTGCTTCCTGACGATCAAGACGATCATATTCAGCAATGAAATCAATGTTCAGATTGTTTGCTAACACTTTCTGCAATCTGTTGAATCTTCTATCGTTCAATGCTTGAATTGTTTTTAACTCTGCAATCTCTGTCTGCAATTTCTCATTAGCATCCTGCAGACTTTCTATCAACGCCTTGAAGTACTCTTGCTCATTTTCCATCACCTTTACTTTATCATCAAGCAACTCTTTTTCGACCTCACTTTGATTCACCTTCTTAACAAGCTCAGCCTTTTCAACCTCATTCTGTGCAACTTTCTCTTCTAACGCCTTCACGCGCTTCTCCAGAAGTTCAACATTTGTTTATGGGAAGAAATCGTTTAGATCCTGCAAACTTATAGGATCATTGTGCATATCACCAAACACATTAGGCCCTCCTGAAGTCTTCGGTGTTGACTTTGGTGTTGACTTCTTGGTTTATGGGAAGAAATCGTTTAGATCCTGCAAACTTATAGGATCATTGTTCATATCACCAAACACATTAGGCCCTCCTGAAATCTTCGGTGTTGACTTTTGTGTTGCAGATTTTGGTGTTGACTTCTTTGGCCTAGAACTTTCAGGAACAGAAGTCGTTGGAGCAATAGGAGATTCAGTGATAGGAACTTCAACAAAGCCAGAGACAGGAGGTTCTTGTGTAACTCATGGCCTTTCAGTTTCAGCATGAACAATAACAGGAGGTTCTTGTGGAGGAGGTTCTTGTGTGACTCCTTTCTCCTGAGCACCAGAAGGTTCTTGTGGGGCTTCTATGCTTTTCAACGATCTTTTGCGCCTCTTACTTACAGCCTTTTGCTCTTTCTTTGCTTTTCTCTTTCCTTTGGTCTGAGATGACCCTGTAGTCTTCTTTGAGATTTCGATTGCTGGAGACTTTGTATGCTTAGATTTTTTCTTCGGTCTCTCCTCGTCACTCTTTTTCAGTGTTAGGATCAAAATCCACATCCAACTCTCTTTCCTTTTCTGCTCTAATCTCTACCTAAGTCTTTTCTGACTCTTTGGCAGGAACTTCTTCATCAGATTCTTCATTCTCATAAGTAGTAGAAATTAGATCTTCTTGGGTTGACTTTACAGTTTCCTGACTTTCAATTACAACTGCAGCGCTCGATCCAGCAACTGCTTCAACGCTTTCAGGTTCTTCTTCGTCAACGAGCATCGTTTCTACTTTCGTAGCAGCTCGCTTTTTTTTCGGCTTATCAGCTTCAGCCTTCAAAACCATTCACTCCTTGCCATAGGTTTGAATTCTTTGAACCATTCTCGTTCAGCATTAAGTTCTTTCTTGTCGTCACTACCATCTTTTCTCCACTTGTTATCTGGCGGCGATATATAATTCGAATCTTTAATGGCTCCGAATATCGGCTTGGCAACAGGAGCTGAAGCTTGTTTCTGGAACATGATAAGCTTCTTAACAGTAGTTCCATCAAGATGAACTAAATACATCACGTCATTTGGATCTCGTGCAATGTTGGTATACTTCTTGTCGATCAACATTTGTACAAACCTCGGATATAAGCACAATCTAAAATCCTCCATGTTTTTCGACATATGTGTAAAGACAAGCTTTGAGAAGTTAAACGGCTTCTTCAGAATCAATGTCGTTGCCATGCAAGCTAAGTGATCATGAACTTCATCTAATCCGGCCTTGTGATGGCTAAATGTATGAATAATGTTGTGCATTAGAAGCTTGTAGGGGTTAGGCACCTCCCCTTTCTTCAACGTAGGTTTGTTTACCCTCCCCTTGTATCCCATAAGAAAGAAACAGCCACGGACCATCTTTTTGTCTAAATGAATCGGATCATCTTTGTTGTCGTTGAAATGCAAAATCCTTCGAATATCATCTTCAGTTACTGTAATCGGCTTGAGCTCATTTCTAACTTGCACTGTTGAAGAAATCATCTTCTCATCAGCACTAAGGCTCGCATTCATCCAAAAATGAACTATATGTGAACGATACGACACTGTACGCTCTGTTATGGCTCTACGTATAGGGCTTTCTTTGAGAAACTTCAATATACTATCATATTCTTTCACTGACGGACAAATCGTTTTGTCGAGCGTGATACACGTGTTGTGAGTTTTGGAGAACTCAACAGAGATTACACGCGCTGGTACCTGTGCCTGAAAAATGACGCAAAACAATTAACACCTTTTCGAGAAAAATTTCAAAAATTTCTAACACTTTATCAAGTTCGGGCGAACTTGATTGAGTGTTATAACCTTTTGTTTAACTTAAGTTCGCCCGAACATGCTATATCAAACATGTTCTATTTCTAAGTTCGGGCGAACTTATACTCTACATAAATCAGAATTCCAAGTTCTAAGTTCGGTCGATGATGCATCTTTTAATAAGTTTTATTCACAAGACTTTAATGCAAGTTTGGTCGAACTTGACAACAAGTTCGGCCGAACTTGTCGTCTTCTCCAAAAATCCAATCTTGTTCAACATGCCATTTATCCATTTCAGTTCAATCAAACATGACTATACGGGCGATTTTATGCATAGATCCAGAATCTAAGTTCAATTTTAACCAACAACTCTTAGATTTATCAGATTTTAAACTTTTAGATCTATTTAGTTCATACACGGTCAAAACATGGTTCAATCTCGAATCAGTACCTCTGCCATAGTGATTAGTGTTCAAATCACCAAAAACTTATGAAAATCCGGCAGCCTAACGGTATGAAATTGCCAAAATCACACAAGTTCTTTCAAAGTTCAAGTTCTCTCGAGAGTGTCTGCAAGCAGTAAATGAGTTCGGCCGAACTTACTCAAGTATTTATACCTAGATAAGTTCGGGCGAACTTATAAGCCCATTAACAAAGCCCATATGTGTTCGAGCGAACTTATTTCTTAAACACAGCCATCTGCAAGTTCGGTCGAACTTGCTGATTGTTAAACTTGATTTGTTTTAGCAAGTTCGGCCGAACTGGCCAAACCCTTAAACAAGTTTTTTCAATTTTCATTTTAACCCTTGAACTTTCCAACTTTTTACCAGTTATGAAAATCACTCAGTTGACCAAATCCAAGTTAATGACCTTGGTTAACCGATTTGTCTGCCGAGTCCAAGTTAATGACCCCGGTTTGACCCGTTACAAATAAACTGTTGATATTTTCAAATACAAAGTTTCAAATTAATGAGCTTTTTATCGTTTTGACTTTTTCAGATTTAACAGATTAGCTCCCAGTCCGTTGTTAAAGAGATTCCCACCAGTTCTAGCATCTTACCAGACTTCAAAGATCCGTTCTCCAACATTGGTTTGCAGAAAACAATGTAGAATTAAAATCTTTTGTATTTTTGCAAGATTATGCTAAAAACCACCGAAAATCTTTTTGACTTTAATCTGTAAAGCTGAAATATTATGTACAGGATAATGTAAACTATTTACAAACATATTTATAGACATAATTTTGTAAATTCGTGTCTAAGGATCATATCAGTTAATTGAGACATATCACCAGTACTGTTGACCTTTAAATAACTTTAAATTTTCAACTCGTTTACCTAGATTGTCGATATGTTTGTCTACTTAAGATTTACCACATTTCTCAACTGTTTCAAGATATGTTATGGTATGATTTAGGAAACTTGACTAAACTGTGGTTCCCACTTCTTGAATATACTCCTGTATCCAGATTCCCTAGATTTCATCTTACAGGTGAATATAGCGTAACTGGTATCTGTATCTGGGTTGTGCGAGACCTTGAGAGCTCAGGTTAGTACTACCGTACAGACAAAGAGATGAAGGCTCGTCTTTAAGGTGTGTTCCACTTAAGGAATCATTTTAGCAGTGCAAATGATTTGATCTTTCGATTCTTTTCAGTATTGCATGCAGTTTGGGGATTTTTGGCGAAAGTATTATAAACGTTCTAGGCTATTGCTTCCGCAAAATGAGAAGAACTTGTATAATACCCCAGATATCAACTATCTACAAAAACCTCGTATCTCAGAATCATGCAATCTTTCAAACGAAATTTCAGAGTACTAAGTCCATATATCCAAGATATGTTAATCCACAAGATTAAGCAGCTGTAAAATTTAGTTTATATCTTGGAAACAGTTTACTGAACGTGTTAAGCCTATCAACACATCCACAGTAAGACTCGCTTATTACTTTTAAAACTTTACATTTCTTTAGCATACTGTGATAGTCAACTGATGTACTATCATTTCCTTTTAAGACACTAAACTCTTTTTGTCTTTTTCAATGTTTTTGTACATTTTGAATTTTTCATATGTTTTGGATTTTAAAATTTTTGAATGTTTTTGTATTTTCTCTAACATTTCTCCCCCTAAAATCAAAAACATCTTTTTTGGATTTTAGTTTTAACAAAATTCTAAACTAGAAAGGTATTTACAAACCAATGTGGATCACGCGAACTCGTCGTCCGATCCGTATTCAACCTCAGCGTCCGCACCTGTCAGCAAATTTTTCATACCGTTAATTCTCAGCAAGTATTTAAACCGTGACAAAGAAAATAGTTTGGTATAAAAATCAGTCTTTTGTTCGTCGGTGTGGATTTTTTCTATTCGTACCAATTTCTTTTCTTAGCAATCACGAATGAAATGATAACGAATTTCAATGTGTTTTGTGCGTGAGTGATGAACCGGATTTTTAGTTATATCTATGGCTGCCTTGTTATCAACATACAACGGAGTGTCTAGAAATTGCAGACCATAGTCTCTCATCTGCTGTTGAATCCATAGAATCTGTGAACAACAGCTGGAGGCCGATATATACTTAGCTCCACAGGTAGAGAGAGCGATCGTAGTCTGTTTCTTACCCTGCCAGGTTACCATTCTTGTTCTGAAGAACTGGCATCCCGCTGTAGTTGATTTTTAGTTCAACTTATCTACACCAAAATCGGAATCAGCATAGCCCGTGAGGTCGAAATTTTCGTTCTTCGGGTACCACAACCGGGGCTTGGGCATACTTTCAGGTATCTAAAGATTCGCTTCACGATCTGCATGTGTAAGATCCTCAGGCTTGACTGATATCTGGCGCGTAGGCAGGTTGGATACATAATATCCGGGCGCGATGTCGTCAGATACATCAGCGATCCAATCATCAATCTGTATAACGTCTCGTCAACTTTGTCTCTAGTCTCGTCAACACAAATGCCGTGATTTAGAGCAAGAGGGGTAGATGAAGGCTTCAAGCTTTCCATTCCAAACTTCTTCAAGATGTCGTGAACATACTTAGTCTGATGAATGAAAATATCATCCGGAAGCTGATCTACTTGTAAACCAAGAAAGAACTTCATTTCACCCATCGAGGACATTTCGAATTTCTTTTTCATGATTCCCTCAAACTCCTTGCAGAGACTATCGTTTGTAGATCCAAAGAAGATGTCGTCAACTTAGATTTGAACTTAATCATATGGCCATCAACTTCTCTAGTGAAAAGAGTACTAT
Source organism: Scalesia atractyloides (assembly GCA_947069175.1). Lineage (NCBI taxonomy): Eukaryota > Viridiplantae > Streptophyta > Magnoliopsida > Asterales > Asteraceae > Scalesia > Scalesia atractyloides. The sequence goes on from CAMTDV010000010.1 coordinate 22,507,765, forward strand.
CCAGAGTTCCTCTGATAAAGCCGTTTTGGACAAGATGTTGCGATAACGTCTCGTACCAAGCCCTCGGGGCTTGGTGTAGACCATAAAGAGCTTTATCCAGTAGGTACGATTTCTTCTTGTTGAGTGGATCAACAAACCCTGGTGGTTGTCCAACGTACACCTTTTCGCGTAATTTTTCGTACAGAAAAGCCGATTTGAAATCCAATTGATAGACCTTAAATCCTTTCCATGATGCGAAAGCTAGAAAGATTCAAATAGATTCCAAGCTACTGGTGCATAGACTTCTGTGTAGTCTATCCCTTCCTGCTGATGAAATCCCTTGACAACAAGCCTAGCTTTGTTACGAACAATAACCCCTCTATCATCACGTTTACACTTAAAGACCCATTTTGTATCAATTGCTTTCTGATTTTCTGGTAGGTCTTCAAGCTTCCACACACCTAACTTCTCAAACTCCAATAATTCTTCTTGCATTGCTTGTACCCAGTTTTCATCGGCTAAAGCTTCATTAACTGTCTTTGGCTCAATATGAGAAATGAAATATGAATAGAAGCAATAGTTCTGGGTTAGAGCAATGCGAGTGTAGAAAGAACTGAGTGCTTTATTAATTTGCCCTCGAGTTCTAACACCAGTTTGAAGTTCCCCGATTATATTTCTTTACGGATGATAGGAATATGATCGTGACAATTCTTCACTTGGAACACCTACTAAGTTTTGCTGATTCGTGATGTTGAGATCAATGACCAATTCAACATTTGGAGAGCTTGATGAAGCTTCATTTCTGTTGTTCGGGACTGCAGATTGATTAAGAAGACTTGTTATCTGCTCCACTTCTTCATCTGAAGAAGATGATTCCCCATCAGCATCAAATGTTGGTGCTTCATCTGAGTCAGAATTTTGATTCTGAGGCATACTGGGCTCCATTGTTGTATTCACTGGTTCAGTAGAGGCATTTGTTTGAGGAGTAGCAGGTGTTGTTAATGTTTCAGAAACATTTTCAGCCGGAACACCACTATTGCTTGAACTTGTGCCAGAAGAAGATGGATCCAACGTGGGTTGATTAACCACAATTGGTCGAATAATTTGTTCTTGATTCGCTGACTGGTGAAGGTAGTATAACGCTACAACTTCTTCGTCAGTCGGTTCTTCGGGCAAGTCAAATGACTTCCAAAGGTCTTGATAGTTAAACAGCCACGCGTCACCTTTCCTTTGAATAGGATCCGCGTAGTTGAAACAATCCACATGTTGTGCTTCAATAACCTTTCTTAATGAAGGAACATATACTCTTCTCAACGGACTCGCATATCCGACAAAGAAACCTTCAAGAGATTTAGCTCCGAATTTGCCATCTTGGTCTATTACGGTACATGGTGCACCGAATAGTTCTAAGAACTTCAAATTTGGCTTCTGTCGGTTTATCATCTCAAAACATGTTTTCTTTGTTGTTTTGACAGTAAGAACCCTATTTAGCGTGTAGCAAGCCACAACAACCGCTTCACTCAAGAAGCTGATAGGATGTTTAGAATCTGCAAGCATGGTTCTCGCAGTTTCAATCAAAGTTCTATTTTTCCGTTCAGCTACTCCGTTTTGCTGTGGAGTATAGGGAGCACTAAACTCGTGCAGAATCCCTTTTGTGTTGCAGAATTCCTTCATTTTGTTATTCTTAAAATTTGTGCCGTTGTCACTCTAATGCGTCTGACCGGCAGATCATAAAGGTTCTCGAGTTTCTTGAATAGAATAACCAAGTTCTCGAACGTTTCGTCTTTTCATTCTTGAAAGAATACCCACGAATTCTCCAATAGTCATCTGTCACGACCAAGTAGTATAAGTCTCCTGAGATGATTCGAACATTTACAGGACCAAATAAATCCATGTGGAGACGTTCTAATGATAACTTGATTGAATTTAGAATTTTCTTTGTATGAGATTTCTTGATCTGCTTTCCCTTTTTGCATTCCAAGCAATGATCAGACATCTGAAAACTCTGAAGATTTACGCCTTCTACAAGATCATTATGAACCAAGAAATTCATTTTCGCAAATGAATATGCCCCATCTTACGAAATGCCAAAGAATAGAATCATGTTCAGTAGCCTTTGACACAAAACATTGTGCTGATTTTGATGAAGTGGTAGCGACACCCATATCAAGAACATATAGATCATTCTCTCGAGTTGCTCGCATCAGAATCCACTCATCTGGTATTTTGAATCCCGGCTTCAAGATAATACACTCTTTGTCGTTGAAATGGACCGTGAATTTCTTGTCAGAAATCTGCGATATACTCAGAAGATTGTTCTCAAGTTCTGCAATATAGTTCACGCGATCAAATGAAACGATGCCATTGGAGAGCTTTCCTTCGGCGACTATCCTTCCATCATGGTTACCCGCAAATCCAACATAACCACCATTGATAGCTTTAATGTCGAATAGCAACGCCTTCATTCCCGTTATATGCCTGGACGCTCCACTATCCAAAATCCACTTAGAAAGTACGGATCTCTGGAGTCCCTGCACATTTTAACAATCTATTTAAAAAGCGAGACCCAAGCCTTTTTGGTCTTGGGTTGAATTGGATAACCATCATCAAAATCAAATTCACAATCATCAGCATAATCAAATCCACCCTCATCTACAGAATAAACTTCCCACTCTTCATCTGAATTTTCTATGATGTTTATGTTTGAAAACTTTACCATCTTTTTATCTTTTGAATTTTTACCACTTATATTTTTGACAGTTTCAGATGTGGTTTCAATTATGATTTTAGATTTTAATTCTTTCTTGCTATCACTAGTCTTCACAGGCTCAGACTTAGTAATTTCAGGATTAAATTCTTTCGTGTTATCAGTCTTTGCCAGCTCAGACTTAATAGCACCAGATGTTGTTGACCTTTTCTTGGTAATCCATGCTTGAGATTTGACATTAGCCTTCTTGATATAAAATTTGTTTTCGTTTGCCCTAGAAGTTTCTCTTTTTCGAAAGTAGAATTCTCAAACCTCTTTTCTGTTTAAGGTTTAACTTCTGGCAAAGATTCATTTCTTTTCAAAATCTTGATTTGTTTTTCAAACTTTGGATAACTTGGTTTTACAACATTTGATTCTCTTCTTCGAGGATAAGCCGGTTTTGATTTCAGACATAGTCGTACAATATGACCAATTTCATTGCACTTGAAACATGTCCGATTGTCAAGTGGATGTCCTTTAGTGGGTGGTTTTACCCTACTTGATGTTTTGGCACCACTTGTAACCTTGGCTTTATCTCGAATTTCTTTCTCTTTTTTAAACTCATCATTTGATTGTTTACCAATCAAACTCTCTTTGTGAACCGTGTTTGTCCCATATACAAAATTCATGTTTTTGTTTTTATATTCATGAAATGGTGACACTTTCTTTACTGATTCATCTGACTCTTCTAGACCCAACCCTGCTCTCCGGTTTTCCGGATGATCACCACCATTCCTTCGGTAGTTGTTTCTTTTAGGTTTGGAATAAAATTTTCGTTCGTTAATTTCCAATTCCTCTGATGTGACTTCCACAAGTTTAAAGAATTTATCAAGCAATTCTTCCTTTACATTCTGAATCGGGAAGCTATCATCAAAGTATAGTCTATCCGAATCCTTAATTTTGTGCATTACAACATTAGGATCGTCACTTAGACCATCCTCTGACGATTTATCGCCATTTTCAGACTGTGAATCGGAGTTCTTTGAACTCGAGTCGGCGCTTTTGAAGCTGTCGTCATCAGATTCACTTAGAACATTTTCAACCACTTTGTTAACCACAACGTTGTTATCTAGCATAGATTATATCAATATTCTCTCGCAACTCATCTTTTTTCTTAGAAAGTAACTCAACATTGAGTTCCTTATCCATCCCGTCTGCGGTTTTGTGACAGTATTTCTCGCAAAGGGGTGGAGGAACATTGCTATATTCTTTGCCAATTTTCTTTTTATGTTTTTCTTCCGTTGAGATTGTCGGAAGAATATGATCAATAACATACACGTTTGTGGTATAACTTCTCAAAAACTCTTGGACTCTTTCAGTTTCGATTGTCATGTCTTGACGTTGTTGTTTGGTTTCATCAATGGTGTTAATATAGGTGTTAATTGCCCTTTGTTTATCCATTACTGTTCCACTCAACATCCTTATATTATCACGTTGTTTGATGTTATTTCTGTAGAGTCTGCCATAATCATTTTTCATTTTGTCCTACGCTTCTTTCATTGTGCGATAATCGTATTTCAACAACTCGTTATGCACATTGTTTCAGTGATGATTTTTGATTTTTCAGCACATTCGACACAAGGTTTAGTACATTTTGTACAAGTTTCTCAACCTCAAAAAATTGTACTTTGACAACTTCTTTCTCGACAATTTTTACCTCTGGACCTACTTTGGTTAGATTTGCCATTAAAGCTTTATCTGCCATGTCCTTGAGGTCTTCGACTTTCACTTCTTGAGTGACATCAATGATCACTTCATCAATCTTTTTCTCCTCAACCACTTGTTCTTCGAGCTGCCATCAAAATGACCTGCAAAACTGTCACAATAATTAGAGGATAAAATTCCTTGTCTCTGCATATTGATATATTCCTCTTCTTCCTGCTGTTGATGCAAGTATTGTTCCAGAAGAGCTTGTTCGATAGCTGCTGCTGCCGCTGCTTCCTCTGCAGAATTATCTTCAACTATCTCCGCCATCAAAGCAACTCCGGTCTTTTTCCCAATGTAAGAATTCCAATCAAAACCATCATCTTCACTGGATGCCACCATAGCTTTCTCAGTGGTGCTACTGTCAGGCTTTCTTGGATTTCAACCTGAGTTTTCTTCGGAAACGGTTTATATTGAAGGTCCCTTTTGTAATATTCATTTCCTCCTCTGAAAGGACTTTGATTTCCGGTTGCTTCGTTGTTCTTACACTCTCTTTTAAAATGCCCCTTTTGACGGCATCTAAAACACGTGGCTTTGGTTTTGTCAAAACCCAATTTGTTGCTGGAATTTCCTATGTCACGGCCTGTGAGTGCAACAAACTTTGTCACTCTCCTGATTATCGAAGCTAAGGACCATTTGATGTCCATTAATTCGAGTTCTACCTCGTCTACCTGGTCATAATTTTCTGCAGTCATCTTGGGGTTTCCGATCTTACCGGCAACAAGACATTCATAAGATTCTAATACGGTAGCGAGTAGTGACATATGTTGTTTTGCAACTTGTTCTGAAACAACATTGTTCAAATTCACTGCGATGTTGCATTTATATACATTCGGATCAGAACTTTGTTGTTGATTCTGATTCGCTTGGCTTTGATAAGTTGAATTTGAACCAGTGCTTGAGTAAGAACTTTGAGGACTCTTGTCATACTGAGGCTGTGATTGATTCTGATTTTGGGGAGACGCATTCATGTTTGCACTAAAAGCCGTCTGAATTTTAGGACTTGAAACACTCTCTAGCATTCCGGCTTTGTAATACAGACCAACGTCTTGAACAACATTAGCGTTCTTTGACTTCGCCATATTCAGAAGTTCCATTTCGTGGCCTTCGAGTTTAACGATAAACGTCGACAACTTGAAAAATTCCCACTTATCACTGTTCTTCAGAATCATCAAATACGTAGTTCATTCACCCTCTGGTAGTGCGTCATCAAGTTTGTCGATGTATTCTTGTTCTGTCTTTTCGAGACCGTGTCTTCGCATTTGCACTTTAAGATGACAGAAACGCTCGATCATTTGCTTTATGGTCTCATTCTTTAGCATGGTGAAGATATTGAACTCTTTCAGGATAAGTGCCTTTTTGCTTTTGATCATTTCGGCACTGCCTAGATACTTCTTCTGTAATGACAACTAGATCTCTTGCAGTAGTATACTCTGGTAGCAAAATCAGGATATCTTCTTTGACAGACTGTTGGATGAGATTGATCATCTTTTTCTCGGCGATATCTTCTTCTTTCTGAACCGTCGAGTAGTTGTACTTTTCAAGAACTCGTTGATGTTCATCTACCGGAACAGTGTAGCCTCTTTCAATTGATACCCGCCAGCGAAGTGCATCGCTTGAACCCAGTATGTAAACTTCTCTTTCCATGCTTCATATTCGTCCATGCTCATTAGCTTCGGCGGTTTAACAGTCGTTCCCATCTCGTTATCAAGATTGACTTGATGAATCACATTGGCATTCGACGACCTAGCTCCGAACATAAAAGCCCTTAGTTGTTCCTCCATTGTGAATAACGAAACGTCTACACTGAAATTTTTCAAAAAACTTTGAAAACAATTAGTCCTATTACAAGTTTGGTCGAACTTGTTAGATTTACTTTGAAAAATTGATTTTATTCGAGCGAACTTATGACACAAACCAAACAGATCTTCGAGCGAACTTGCAAAAAGAACTTTGATGAAAAAAATAGTAAGTTCGGGCGAACTTACTCTCCTTGATATTACACAATTTTGGTCGAACTTGGTGTAAAATCAGTGAATAATTGGTATGTTCGAGCAAAGTTATCTAGAATTTCATAAAAAATGCTTCAAGTTCGGGCGAACTTACTTAAAAATCACTTAAAAAGTGATGGTTTAGGCCAATTTCGGCCGAACATAACCAACAAGTTCGATCGTGGGGGTTTTCGAAAACATGGTTTTTTCAAAATTTCGACATGAATTCGGTTGAATTTGGTCTCCAATCTTTCAAGGGTTTATCTTTGTTGTATTTTACATTATATATTCAAAATTCAAAATATTTTGACCGTGAATTCTTCATTTTATGTTCAAAAGTTATGAAAAAGAGAAGAATGGAGTAGAAATAGAAGTGTTCTTGTCTTGATACTATCAATCAGGCTGTTCTAGCTCTGATACCACTTGTAGGACCGATCCTCGATGCTTAGGAACCTAAATTTGATATCTAACGTCCATAATAGCGGAAATATTATGTCGTGTTTACCAATAGACAAGATTTAATCAGTTAACCGTCTGTTTTGTAGATCAAACGTTCTGGTTACAAACTGACAGAGCTTCGCCTCTGAAATGCCAAAGTAACAAATGAAGTAGGATAGCTAGGTATTTATAGAGATGCAAGTTCGCCATAGGAGACACCTAAGTTTGCCCGAACTTGCCTTAGCAAGTTCGGCCGAACTTGGCTATACATGATAGTCATGGGCGAACTTGCTTACATTGTACATAAATACTTCATTCACCTAGTCTATTCACCTCTATACTATATAGTGTAAGAACGTCCACGAAGAGCTCGCGAACCTAAATTTGTTATCTATTGTCCGATTAGGCGGAAACTAATGACAAGTTAATCAAATAACAAGAATTACTCATTTAACGGTTGTTTTCATTGATCTAAAGTTCAATACATTCGAGAACCGGATCCAACAGAGCTTCGCCGTCTCTGTGCCAAAATCTCTGCAAGCTACAAATGAAATCACCAAGGCACCTATTTATAGTTTCACAAGTTCGCTGGTGGGAGAAGATGTTCGGGCGAACTTGACCTAGTCAAGTTCGGCCGAACTTGACTTCCTACACACCATGACCAGCGAACTTGGCCTAAATCTTACATAAATACTCCTCATTTCACCTATTCTATACAGACTCGATACAAGACTATTCTATAGACATTATGCACCAATAGACTCCCTCTTGGATATCTACTTTGTCTTGTTCGGTCTTCAAAAACTCTCGTTTATTCTAGACTCGTTCTCGTGTAATGATGAAGGCAACAGACATATGCACCAACAGACTCCCCCTTGGATGTTGCCGTAGTCATCTACTTTCATAGACATCTTTGACAATAATCATCCTCCTCAGTCTTCAAGTGTCATAGTCTTCTTTGAACGCCTTGTAATCATCAGACTTCAAATAAGTTCCCGAGTCTTTATCTTTATCTTTGAATAAGCATTAAACTTTTATGATCTTCAAAATCTCTTTTCTTCAATTTAATCTTGATAAAACTTTAATCTCCAAGCTCCCCCTTGTTGTGAGTTGTGCTCCCCCTAGCTTTGAGCTTTATCTTCAATCACATTTCATCTTGCTCCCCCTAAAACTCTACTTCCTGTTTAAAAGTACTTGGGAATTCAAATAAACATTTCAGATTCTAACTTTGAAATTTTGTTCCACATGAATTACATACCACCTGTACAAACCTTGTACTTCAAATTTCAATCTTCATTTTCAGTTATCTCAAGTTCAAATTAATGACCTTGAAACATTTTATGTTTAGAACCTTCAACTTTCAATTATTGAAATAAAATCCACTTAGTTGATCAAGTCCAAGTTAATGACCTTGATTAACTAATTTTGTTTACCAAGTCCAAGTTAATGACCTTGGTTAAACCCGTTATGAACAACTGATGTTATCTTCAATTTTTAAAGTTTCAAATTAATGAACTTTTTCTTACCAGACTTCGATGATCCGTTCTCCAACATTGGCTCGTTGAAAATCTTTTTGGATTTTAAAAAGTAAGTAAAGTATTTACAGAACTTTTAACAAGTAAAGTAAATATGTACAAACATATTTACAGACATATGTTTATGAATTCGCGTCTAAGGATCATATCAGTTTGTTTGAGACATATCACCAGTACCGTTGACCTTTTTGAGACTTTAAGTTTTAAACTCGTTTACCTAGATTGTCGATATGTTTGTCCTCTTAAACTTCATCACATTTCTCAATTGTTCCAAGATATGTTAAGGTAAGAATTATGAAACTTGACTTAACTATGGTTCCCACCTCTTGAATATACTCCCGAATCCAGATTCCCTAGATTTCATCTTACAGGTGAGTATAGCGTAATTGATATCTGTATTTGGGTTATGCGAGGCCTTAAGAGCTCAGGTTAGTACTACCGTACAGTCAAAGAGATGAAGGCTCGTCTTTCAGGAGTGTTCCACTTAAGGAATCTTTTCAGCATTGCAAATGATTAGATCTTTCGATTCTTTCAAGTTTGCATGCTATTTGGTGTTTTTAGCAAAAGCATTATAGAAGTTCTAGGCTATCGCTTCTGCAAAATCAGAAGAACTTGTATAAACCCCAGATATCAACTATCTATAAAGACCTCGTATCTCATAATCAGGCAACCCTTCAATCGAAATTTCGGAGTACTAAGTCCATATATCCAAGATGTGTTAATCCACAAGATTAAGCAGTTGTAAAATTTAGTTTATAAACAATCTACTGAACGTGTAAAGTCTATCGACACATCCACAGTAAGACTTGTTTATCGCTTTTAAACTTTACAAATCTTTAGCATACTGTGATAGTCCACTGATGTACTATCATTTCCTTTTGACAACAAATTTTTTTTGTCTTTTTCATGTTTTTGTACTTTTTGAATTTTTCAATGTTTTTGAATTTTCAACTTTTTTATATGTTTTTGATTTTTCAACAATTTTTTTAAAATTTTCTTACTCCCCTAAAATCAAAAACATATTTTTTGATTTTAGATTTAAAGAAATTCTTCTAAAAAATGTAACAAAGCAATGCGGATCCCGTGACCTCGTCGTCTGATCCTTTTTTAATCATGTATCTATAATAGTTTAACAAACAATCATTAGAATCATTTACCACTTATAAAAGCAGTTTGAACTTGTAAGAACTTTGAAATCAGTTTTTCTGTTCAACGGTATGGATTTTCATAATTTTGACTTTTCAAAATATTTCCTTTTATCAACCACTTGTAATATCAAAAAATTTTCTTTTAAACTACTCCCCCTCAAAATGACAAAGATATGAGATTTCTGGATAAGTTAAACTGATATGGAGCTCCGCAATCCAGAATCAACTTTTGATCAAGTAGATCTTGGAACTCCTGCACATGAAACAACTATTTGACAAATGAAACCCAAACCTTTTTGGTTTTGGGTTTGACATGACAAGCATCATAAGCACTTTCAAAGTCATCATCATATTCAAAATCATCATCAAACATATCGTCTGATGTCGATTCTGAAAACGTTTTGACTTTTTATTTCTTTGTCTGTTTGATTACTGATTCAGTTGATTTGACATTTTTAGTTTTATCAGCAACAAACTTTCCTTTCTAAGGAGACTTCTTTTTCGCAACCCAAGATTGTGTCATACATCTAGCTTTCTTGATATAAAACCTCGAATCATCGTTTGTGTTTAACTCTGATTCATTTTTGAGTTTTATTTCAAAAACATATTCAGTCTTTGGTTTCACAATCTCTGTTTGTTTTTTCTTTGCATCTTTTGATTCGGTTTTTCTTCGAGGAAACACAGGCTTTAGACTCAGACACTTGAGAGCAATATGACCAACAGTATTGCATTTAAAGCAAGTCCGGTTATCCGAAACAATTCCACTAGTGGATTTTAATCCACTTGTGGACTTAATCTTAGCCTTGTCCCGAAGTTCTTTTTCTTTCTTGAATTCATTATTTGATTGCTTACCGATCATGCTTTCTTCTTGAACCGTATTCGTTCCATACACAAAGTTTATGTTTTTACCTTTTTATGCTTGGAACGTCGACTTTGAGTTCTTCATTGGTTCTTCTTCAGCTTCTAAACCCAGTCCAGCTCTACTGTTCTCTGGAAAATCACCACCATTTCCACGGTAATTGTTAAAATTCCGTTTGGGTTTAGAGTAAAACCTTTTCTCATTCTTTTCAAGATCATCTGATGATACTTCCACAAAGTTTATCAATTTGATCTTCTTTTACATTCCGAATCGGAAAACTTTCTTCAAAGTACAATCTATTAGATTCCTTAATCTTGTATAATACAAAATTAGGATCATCACATAGATCACTTTCTGAAGATGTATCGTCACTTTCGTACTTTGAACAAGAACTGTGTGAACTTTCATCAGAATCATTTCCTAAAACATTTTTCACTTCATTATTTACAACCGCTTTATTGTCATCGTTTGATTTTGTAAAGTCCACGTCAATGTTCTCAGGCAATTCATCTCTCATTTCTAACAAAAGAAGAATGTTAAATGCCTTTTCAACTTCATCATCTTTCTTGCAACAGTAATTTTCAAGAAGTGGTGGAGGAACATTTCCATACACTTTACATTTTGATTTTCACCATTTTCCTCCGATTTAATCGTAGGTAAAATGTGATCATTGACATAAGCATCAGTGGTATAAGATTTTAACAATTGACTTACCCGTTCAGTTTCAATTTCATAGCATGAAGCTCTCTTTTTGTTTCAGCAATTGTGTTAATGTACATGTTAATTGCCTTTTGTTTATCAAGTACTGTGGCTTTTAACATTTTTTCATTAGCACCAAGTCCAAGATTAGCTTTTTCGACATTTTTATATTTGCCTTGTATCTTGTCATAAGCTTCTTTCATGTTTCTGTAATCATAACGAAAAGTTTCATTATGTTCAGTTAATTCTCTTATGACTTTGACCTTATCAAGGCATGGTTCACAAGGACTTGTGCACTTTGTGCAAGGTTTTTCAACCTCCACAACTTTCACAACTTCCTTTTCAGACATGTTACCTCAGCTTTTACGTTTTCGGCTTCTGCTTTCAATTTTTCTTGCTTTTGCGTCTCAAGGTAAGCTATTTCTTCTTCCTTTGTTTGTTGCATGTATCTTTCCAGAACTGCAATCTCCAGGACAGCTTCTTCCTCAGCTCTCTGTATTAATGCTTCTTGAATAGCATTTTCGATAGCAGCATCTACAAATGATGTCTCAGATTTATTCACAACCTCTGCCATCATAGCAACTTAAGTCTTCTTTCCGGTGTATTTTTTCCAATCGAAACCATCGTCTTCATGATTGGCAATAAGAGCTTGTTCGGCTTTCTTTGCAGATTTATCTTCAACTTCAATTTGTGTCTTCTTTGGATATGGTTTGTATTGAAGAGCTCTCTTGTAGTAATCATTGCTGCTACTGAAAGGATTTTGGCTTCCACTTGCTTCTTGATTGCTACATTCGCGTTTGAAGTGTCCCTTTTGTCGACACCTGAAGCATGTGACTTCTGTTTTGTCAAATCCAAGCTTGTTGCTTGAATTACCAAAATCCCTCCCAGTAAGCGCCACGAATTTCATGACTCTTTGAATGATAGACGCAAGACTCCACTTGATATCCATGAGTTCTAACTCTTCTTCATCCACTTGATGGTAATCCTCGGCAGTCATTTCTAAATTACCGATCTTTCCAGCAACAAGTCCTTCATAAGATTCAAGAATAGTAGCAAGAAGTGCGATGTGTTGTTTCGCCACTTGTTTTGCACTGGAAAATATTCAAGTCAGAACCAGCTTAACTTGTCTGACTTTGAAATGAAGGGCTTGAACTAGAACTTGGATAACCAGCACAAGGAGAACTTTGATTCGAAGAAGAGTTTGCATTTGCACTAAAGGCCGTTTGAACTTTCGGACTTTGAATTGGAGTATCTTGAATACCTCCTTTGTAATAGACACCTACATCTTCAACAACATTTGCATTCTTTGATTTAGCAATCTTCATCAATTCCATTTCATGACCTTCTAATTTGTCGATGAAAGATGATAACTTGAAATGTCTCCAAGATGGACTATTTTTCAGAATTGTCAGATATGTCGTCCATTCTCCTTCTGGAAGCGCATCGGCCAACTTCTCGATTTGTTCTTCGTTAGATCTTTTGATATCATGTCTTCGCATCTGGACCATAAGGTGACAGTATCTATCAATCATTTGCTTCATAGTTTCACCTTTGATCATCGTGAAGATTTCAAATTCTTTCTTAATTAAGGCCTTCTTGCTCTTGATCATTTCATCACTTCCTTTGAATTTCTCACAAAAAAATTGCCATAATTCTTGTGAAGTGGTAAACTCTGGCAACAATATCAAAATATCTTCCATTACTGAGTGTTGAATAAAGCTAATCATTTTATTTTCTGCGACATAATTTTCTTTGTCGGTTGGTGAGAACTTGTTCAACGGAAGATCTTGATCACGTTCATTCTTTGGCCATTTGTAACCATCTTCTACTGCAACCCAGCTGTCGAATTGATTTTCTTGTATCCAATTCACAAACTTTTCCTTCCATCCTTCAAACTCATCTATACTCATTAGCTTCGGCGGTTTCGGAGTAGTACCCATTTCGTTGTCGATATTCATCTGGTTCGCCACAAGAGTATTAGCGTTTGATGATGAAGCTACTTGTGACATGAATACGTTGTGGAAATTTTCCATTTTGACAATCTGATGAATTATCTGAGAATATGATCAAAAACAACTTGGAAATTGATTAGTAACAAGCAAGTTCGGTCGAACTTGTGTGAAACTCAAAATTTTTATTTCACTTTTAACAAGTTCGGTCGAACTTTGGTATAATTTTCTGATTTTGTACAAACACTTCAAGTTCGGTCGAACTTGAAGAAAAATTTTGAAAATTTTATCACTTCGAGCGGACTTGATGTTTAAAGAAACAAAACAACAAGTTCGGTCGAACTTAAGACTCAGTTTCAATGTTTCAACTAAGTTCGGTCGAACTTATGCAATATTTCAGCAAATTTTAAGAAAGTTCGGTCGAACTTGGAGTTTAAACCATGAAAATCTAACAAGTTCGTTCGAACTTGGTCTCAAGTTTGATGGAATTGGTTTCGACAAACATGGTTTTTTGAACTTTTTGATATCAAAATGATTGCATTTGATGTCCAAACTCTCAGCGGTTTGTTGTTAGTGTGTTTTACATGTGATATTCAAAAATCACCCATTTTTGACCATGAAATCATCAAATATGAAAATGTTAAGAAAAATTATAGAATGGAGATGAAATAGAGAGATTCTTGTCTTGAGTCCAGCAAATTTAGGTATCCAGGCTCTGATACCACTTGTAGGAACGTCCACGAACAGCTTGGGAACCAAAATTTGTTATCTATTGTCCGATTAGGTGGAAACTAATGACAAGTTAATCAAATAACAAAAATTACTCATGTAAAGGTTGTTTTCATTGATCTAAAGTTCAATACATTCGAAAACCGGATCCGACAGAGCTTCGACGTCTCTTTGCCAAAATCTTTGCAAGCTACAAATGAAATCACTAAGGCACCTATTTATAGTTGCATAAGTTCACTGTTGGAAGAAGATGTTCGAGCGAACTTGACCTAGTCAAGTTCGGTTGAACTTGACTTCCTACACACCATGACCAGCGAACTTGGCCTTAATCTCACATAAATACTCCTCGTTTAACATATTCTATACAGACTCGATACAAGACTATTCTATAGACAGTATGCACCAATAGACTCCGCCCGAACTTGACTTCCTACACACCATGACCAGCGAACTTGGCCTTAATCTCACATAAATACTCCTCGTTTAACATATTCTATACAGACTCGATACAAGACTATTCTATAGACAGTATGCACCAATAGACTCCCTCTTGGATATCTACTTTGTCTTGTTCGGTCTTCAGAAACTCTCGTTTATTCTAGACTCGTTCTCGTGTAATGACAAAGGCAACAGACATATGCACCAACATACAGACTGGATATAAGACTAAGACATAGACATTATGCACCAACACATTTAATCAGCGAAAAATGCGAAAAATACTGGTGAGTTCATTCAATTGTATGGAAAGACACAATGTTATAATTACAATATTAAGGGTGTTTACATTTGTTTATGTAACATCCCGACCGTGTAGAAACAACAAACCGCAGCGGAAACATCGGGGAGTCTCGTTAACAGATTGTTTCAACCACACGTGGTAATTAAAGTTATGTTTTATTAAATATTGAAATTTCATAGTTACATTGTCTTGGAGTTTAAAACAAACTAAATAAACTATTGTCTTTCATATTTAAAGGCACTAAGTCCACGTCCAACCCTAGGTGAGCATGCATCAACAACAAACCTGGTTTCCTGAAACATATGTGAAAACGAGTCAGCAAAAATATGCCGGCGAGTACATAGGTTTTGTGAGTGTGTCAAATTCATGGCCTTGTATATGTATTGCAATACATCACCGACTACTATAGTCGTTGATTGAAAACCTTGTTAACAAAAAGTAATTGGTATTGCAATGATAACTAACCAACTAAATCCAGTAGTTATTGTTCATAAAAGATTTATAGCCATGAATCTTGACCAAAACATTTGTTTTGTAAAATCGAGTAGTAAAATGTCTTGAAGAAACTTTGTATAGTTTATATCTTTAATTGAAAATCGTTGTGTGTCTTTGTTTGAAAACCTTTGTTCCAAGTGATGCAAATAACGCCACGAATGTAATACTATAAAAGCACTTATATAGGAAGTACCAGCGGCGTATCCACCATTCTTTTATCACATTACACACGTACCGTTATCTAAATCACTTACCACAAACCAATCGTCCATTGTTCGTGTGATAAACCATTCGTCCATTGTTCGTGTCATAAACCAATTGTTCATCGTCCGTGTAAACAAATCGTCCTTGTTTTAATTGTGAAAACTTTTGGTCGTTTTGGTGAATACATTCAAACCCGTGTTGACATGTCTATACCACCAAAGGGTATCTTTAAATTGCAATAACAAACCACCAAAGGATTTGTTAAAGTAAATAGTTTCGGTCATTCCCCAAACTTCCCCACAAACACCGGGAAACTTGGTAACGGGATTGTCAGTCCTATGGTACTATAACTTACTACTGGTCGGCTTGGCCATAGCTAATGAATGTTATTCATGTCATGTGTATAACGCACCAACAAGTTCATTTACATTAATGAAATCGTCATGTTTATATAAACCATAGCTTTTGTAATTTGAAACATAAAAAGGGGAGCTATGTACTCACTTGGAGTTGCAAAATAACCTTTAATAAAGATCAGACAAGCTCAAAAGTCCATTCACATTATTGAAATCGTCGTGTTTTATATAAACCATAACATTTGAAAATAATTAGCACATATGTGTCACCCAAAACATTTGCAAAACATAAAAGAGGGGAACTATGTACACACTTAGGATTGCAAAGTAACCTTGAATCAAATATAAAACAAGCTCAAAAGTCCAAGAAATCAAGCGTGTCATAAAATCGGATAACTATGTAAATATCGAGACTTCAACAGGCGGATCAGATAGAATGAGGCCTTGTAAACCAAATGAGTGTTGGGACTCATTTGAAATGGTTTAAAAAAGTCTACATTCTGATTTGAAAAGATTCCTAAGTGCTTTTGACGCGTTATGATTCGTTAAGGTAGTTTACGCTACTTTAATGTTTCATTTGCGTAAATATGTGTTCGGATGGTTAGATATGCGTTATGATAAGTCTAATATGCCCAAATAAGTTTATTATAGTTGCAACATTAGTTTATATGTAAAAACATTTGTCACATATTCCTAAAATTGATTTTATGCGTAAAACGGCATTTTGGTCATTTATAGGGCATAATAGATGACTTAACATAACCCTAACCAAACGACATGACCATAAGGTATAACCTCAGAGGGTTATTCCCTATACAACTATGATCACATATATGTGTTTGGTTGAATCCTAAGATCGACCAAATGGGTGGGATTCTAAAGTCAAAGCGGTGGTCAAGACCGCTCGACTTACGACCCTAAGTAAGCACTAAACTAAAAGTGACGAGTTAGACATGTCAAAACATGTCTAACTAAGTTATAAAAATGTTTTGGTATCAAAATTTGATGTTCTGATACCCGAAAATAGTTCTGTCGCAAAATGCACATAATGCGCATTCTGACCGAAACTTCGAGTCGTCACTTCGACTAGTTAACATGGTAATCAGTAGGTATAATTGCAAGGGATTATAACTTTCATGATTACGGTCACGTTGCAAAGTTCAATTGAACTTTCTTTGACCAATTAATGGTCAAAGCTGAAAGTCAAACACTGTTTGACTTTTAGCTTGAAATAGCTAAAATGAACGAACAAGGCTAAGGTAGAACACTTACTTTTGCTCAAGGCAGCCAAGGATGGAGAAAAAGACTTAGAAAACTCAGTTGGGAGATCTCCAACAAAGTGGGAGTTCTCTACTTAGAGTTATAGAGAGAAAGGGAAGGAATGAGCAAAGAATTTGGTTGAAGATCAAGGGTATTTATAGTTGTGGAGGATGAATTTGATGATTAAAAGTGTCAAGGATCATTCCACATGTTCAAAGACGTGTCAAGACCATGTTAAAACTTGGAAAACACGAATTCTTGGGTTTCAAGGCTGTAAAACTGTTGTCTGCCATTTTTTGCTGTAACAGGGCATCCCTCGTGCGTCGCGGTAGATCTGGGTGACTCTCTCGCGTGGCGCCTGGGATTCCAAGGTTTCAGAATTTGCAGAACAGGTCCCTGCAGCCTAAAAACATGTTTTCGACGTGTTTTTGAACTTTTAACCCCTGTTAACCCCATTTTAAGCTTTATAAGGAAGATAAAGCATAGGGAACTAAAAGAAATGCTCGGAAACATTTCGGATGTCGGTTCGTTTGGTCATACGGTTGCGGTTTTCGATTAATTACGACGAAAATTGTAACGAACGTGCAAATGACCGTAAACGTTTAACGAATGATATTTTAGCATATTTTAATGATTATAAAAATTCTCTGGATGTGCGTACATGTTCCAGATAACGATATACGCGAATCAGCATAGTTTCGAGGAATTTGCAAAATAGCCTGAGCTTGCATAAGCGTGTTTTTGCCATACCGAAGCCGTCAAAACTTATTTCTAAGTTATGAAAAAGGTATTTAGGCTATTTTTAGCTTATGTCATTGTTCCGGAGTGTACGTCACGTTAAACTGATTACGTTTGAGTAATAGTTTGCGATTTCACTTCCAAAAGTTGTTTAAAAGTTCGGAATTATGCAAGAATCGAATACATGCAATTGTCATGATAAAAATACAAATCTCGTAAATAAAACACAAAAATTTCATTGATTCGTAATTCATTTGGAATCGTTATACGATCAGCTCGCCACAAATGCCACAGTCTCCCCTACTTTAGGAAATTTTGTCTAGAAATTTAATTAGAGGAAACTTGTGGAAACAGATGTGGGTATTTCGCTTTCATTTGATCCTCTCATTCCCAAGTAAATTCTAGGCCACATTTGGATTCCCAACGAACTTTGACTATCGAAATTCGTCTTCGTTTAAGTTTCTTGACTTCACGGTCCAAAATCTCTACAGGTTTCTTGACGAAGTGCATAGTGTCGTCAACATGAATTTCGTCGAGAGGGACGTGAAGATTTGCATCGGCTAAACATTTCTTTAGATTGGGCACATGACATGTTGGGTGAACGTTCCCAAGTTTAGGAGGTAGCTCAAGTTGGTAGGCCACCTTTCTGATTCTTTCAACGATATTGAATGGTCCAACGTATTGTGGTGGAAGTTTTCCTTTCTTTCAAATCTAACCACTCCTTTCCAAGGGGATACCTTGAGTAGGACGTGATCACCAACTTGGAATTCCAAGGGCTTGCGTCGTTTGTCCACGTAACTCTTTTGATGGCTTCTAGCTGTTAGAAGGTTATCGCGTATTTTCTTGACTTCGTCTTTTGTGTCATGAATAAGTTCGGGTCCAGTAAAC
Organism: Scalesia atractyloides; assembly: GCA_947069175.1. NCBI lineage: Eukaryota > Viridiplantae > Streptophyta > Magnoliopsida > Asterales > Asteraceae > Scalesia > Scalesia atractyloides. The sequence goes on from CAMTDV010000010.1 coordinate 22,526,225, forward strand.
TGAGACTCTCCACTTCATTCCAACAGACAGGTGAACGACATTTTCCACCGTATAAAGCTTCGAAAGTCGCCATGTTGATGCTAGCGTGGTAACTATTGTTGTAGGAGAATTCGATCAACGGTAGATGCAAATCCCAACTACCACCAAAGTCGATCACACACGCTCTAAGCATATCCTCCAATGTTTGAATTGTTCTTTCAGTTTGTCCATCCGTTTGAGGATGATAAGCGGTGCTCAAATTGAGTTTGGTTACCATAGCAGATTGCATGGTCTTCCAAAAGTGAGATGAGAACCGAGAATCTCAGTCAGATATGATGTTGTAACATCCGCCAAAAACCGGATTTACCAAACCCGCTTCGTTTATTAACCGAACAAACAATTAAAAATTTCGTTGCGTATTTATTGCCCAAATTAATTTTAAACGATACATAATTAATAAGTATATTAGAATATAAAATTTATTATTGAAAATCTGTTAAAATTAATGAAATAAAAATAAAATACTGCTGCCGTGTTTCGAACCCGGGTCAGCCAAAGGTTACACAAAGACTTAACTCACACTCGCTCAACCGCTCCGCCACTTGTGTTGTTTGTTAACATATTGAAACAATTAATACATAAATCAATCTGGAAATCAAAACCCAGTTACTCAAACGCGCCCAAATCCGCTCACGTCGAAAATCCCGACAATTTCGTCAAATTTGGCCGTTTCTTTTTAGTCATAACGTATGTATTAACACTAAGATCGGTTATAACCGAAGGAATCCATCAATTTCATTCATTTCAATTCAAAACCAAAAAATACAATTCAAATCCAGGAGTTATACTTTCTTCATTCAGTGAGCTCGCGAATTCTATCAAACACACTCATCTTTTCGCTCAGAAAACTTCGCCGGAAGTCACCGGAATTCTCTGAAAAATTACCGGAAAGTTTCGCCGGAAAACTGAATTCAATCCATCCTTTCTTTTTACCCAAAAATAAGATCATAGGACTCATACTGACATCACTCCCACTCACCTTAAACCTCTGAAGAATCTCTGTCGCAAGAAAATTCACTCGCCGGAATTCTCTGCAAGTCGCCGGAAAACAGGGACTTTCATCTACAGGGTAATTACCTTGATGTTTCTGTTTCATTCCATTATAAGACGAATTCTAACACCATTTCATCGCTCAGCATCAACCCCAGACGACATTGCCGGATTTTCTGTTTTCGCCGGAAAGTTTCTGAAAGTTTCAGAATCACGCGGATAACCGGATTAATATATAACATAAATGAAACTGTTTTCGGCGGAAAGAGCCGACGAGCTTCGCCGGATTTTCGGAAGAAGACGATCTGTTCGGTATTTTCTTTCCCCAAACTCTTCGATTCAATACTTTCCAATTGTTCATTTTATTCATTAACCGAATTAATCAAGTATCAGTTGCTTTGACCGATGTATGTGTTTTGAACGAAGAAGACGAGTTCAGATATGATATAAGATTAATTAAAAACAGTTTTATAAACGGGTTAGACACACAGTCACTGTGTGCAAATAAACACATACACGTCGCGAGTTCGATTCCTGTCCCAACCTCATGCGCTGTAATAAAATGTCTTTTTTTAAAACTGAACCGGGTTAACTCCGTTAGATGTTAAGTATAATAAAAATCCGTATTTAAACCAAGTTAGACACACAGTCCAGCGGTGGACTGTGTGTAACATTAAGTCACAGGTCCCGGGTTCGAGACCTGTTGACGACACCGGTCCGATACATTTAAAACCCTTTTTAAAAATAAATAATTTTCGGATTAATTGAATTAGTGTATAAATATAATTAAAAACAGAAATATTTCGGGTTAGACACGTAGCTCAGTTGGTAGAGTTGCGTGCACGCGTACGGGAGGTCTCGGGTTCGAGTCCTGCCCGGCGCATACATACACACAATAAACCGGTCAACAAGTCAACAGTCAACGGTCAGCGGTCAAAAAGTCACATTTTTTTATTATTTTTATTTATTTATTTTATTTAAAAATCAATTAAAAATACTTAAAAATAACATTTTTAAGGTTAGAAACTAGCCTAAAACTCACAAAAATATATCCAAAAATCCTATTAAAGTTGTTAAGAAAATCCATTTATTTACCTTACTTTTCTTTATTAATTAGGTTAGTTATTCCTCGATGATCAATCCTCTAAACTCGTGCGCAATCATCATCATTCACCGAACGCACCCAGTGTGAGTGAATCTCTCCAAATTCCCCGTTTAAATCACGTTTTTGGGGTGTATCATGTGTCTTACTATTTATTATATTTAAATCATTGTGCATACATCATATCATGAATAAATGTGTATCCAGCCTGTGTAAACGGTTTGTGTGATTATTGTATAGATTTAATTTATTGTTTTCAGTAGATGCAATTTTATAGGCCGTCGCTCCCCATTACATTATGAGCGTTGAGCATGTTCCCCATTACATTATGAGCGTGAATCTGGCGTGCCAACATACGATCGGCTCCGTTTGATTGAGCCTTGATCGAACATACATTTTTCATTTCCAGTACATGCAATACGATCGGCTCCGTTTGATTGAGCCTTGATCGCACAGACATTTTTTCATTTTCAGTACATGCAATACGATCGGCTCCGTTTTATTGAGCCTTGATCGCACAGTTTCATTTATGTTATATATTTATGCAAGTTGATATGTTATTGTATGCTGTTGGTTTGTTAATGTATGTTATTGTTTGTTGTTGTTTAATATCGTATACTAATGGTTTGTGATTGTATGTTGTTGGTTTGTTAATGTATGTTATTGTTTGTTGTTGTTTGATATCGTATGCTAATTGTTGTTATGGTATGTTTATTTACGTTTGTTCATATATGAATATTGCACAATTTTTCCATATTAAATACAACCAGAAATAAATAATAAATGTTTTCTAACAAGGTTCACTCGCCAACTTTTTGTTGATCCAAAAACCATTTTTACATATGATACAGGTGAACAGGATGAAGCAAGGAAAACATAGGAAATTGCCTTAGAAGAAAAATAATGAAGTTTAGAAGGATGAATAGAACATGTTGTATTTGTTTGATATGATTGTATGATCTCTTTTAAATTGAAATAATAAATATGAAACCTTGTAATAAATGTCATGAGCTTTGATGAAAACCCAATCATGCCCCGGTCACCTTTTTCGCTACGGGTCGGGGTGTGACAGATTAGTGTCAGAGCTTTTGACTATAGGGATATAGGATAGGTTATTAGACCCTTAGAGCCTATACTATAGTTAACTAGATTTTAATTGTTTATGTGGTTAGATGCAAACTTATGATATTTATTTGTTTCATATTTATTACATACACAAATGCATGCAAACATTTCCAATATTACATTTTGTGATACATAGTGAATTATACTTACAGTCAAACATACATACTTACATACATATTCATCATACATGTTACAATATTCACATATTCAAATCATCTTCATACTTCCGTTATTCAAGATTTTGTCGCATTTTTCATTTTTCAAATCTCATCAAAGTGAGTTCTGCGACGGGCATGTAGTAACTGTAAGGGTACAAGTACCGGTAGTCGGAACGTCCTGTCTAGGTTGGCATTCGTATAAATCCAATATAACGGACCAATTTGCCTACCTGGGGACTAACGATGAGAGTACGAAGGACCTATTAGGCCAAAGCATGCCACACTAAACGTCGTTCGAACTAACCCCACTTTGAGGTGTCACCGTGTCCACACCTGGACACATTCCGAATATCATACGTTACATAGTTCTCGATTTTCGCCGGGTTTGAGTGTACGTAACCAGGCAAACACATGCGAACCATATGAAAAACCCGGTAATCATGGGGGCCCACGTGATTACGAAGGTGAAGTATGGCGGCATGCAAGGCCCAATTACGAGCAAAGCCCAAGACATCCTATGGATGTAGTAGATTTATTTTGCTATGTTTATTTTATGAATGTTCATTCCTAAATACGACACATGATCCCAAAAGCATCCAACTCATACTCTTGATATGTATTCCTTGTAGATGTCTTCTAGCCTCGCTCGTAGGAAGATGAGAGCAGGAAAAGCCCGCGAGCGCATGGCTACCCTAATCGCTCAACAAATGGCTGCCGTAATACCCAACATTATAGTCCAAGTCCAACAAGCCCTTACCGCTAATCCCGTCAATCAAGAAGTTCAAAATGTTGTTAACCCTCCCCCAAATACCACTAAATGCACTTACAAGCATTTCAAATCCTGCGACCCTACAAAACATTTTTCTAACTTGCGATTCCCCGATGATCGCAAAGTGCGATATGCTACTGGTCGTTTATTTGGAATAGCACTTACTTGGTGGAATACAGAGAAGGGCAAAAGGGGTGTTGAAGATACTATGACTTTGACTTGGGAAGAGTTGAAAGAAATCATGATAAGACGGTTTTGCGCAAGGAGCGAAATCAAGAAATTAGAGGATGAGTTCTATTCGTTGAAACAAAAGGAAGGCGACCACACCACGTACAACAAGAGATTCCTCGAGTTAAATCAAATGGTTCCCAACTTGTTCACTCCCCACTAACGTTTGATCGAGCACTACATTCAAGGTCTTCCTTCAAAGATTCAAGACTCTGTAATAAGTACCACACCTGCAACCTTGGAAGCAGCAATGGAGTTAGCTACAGAGCTCACCGAGAACCGAATCCGGAACAAAGACTTCAAGGAGGAGAAGAGGAAGGATAAAGCATCGATTGAAACCTCCAACTACACCCAAACCGAATCCCCTTCTCAACCCATTTCTAAGAAAAAAACGAGACGAGCAACTTTTCGCTGTCACCCAACGCAACCAACCAGCCTTACAAGCCGTACCCCTCCAAGCTATCCCAATCACTCAAGTAGCACCCGACTCAACCTACCCAAATAAGAAACCTTACCTTGGACCTCACCCTCGATGTAACACCTGTTTTTATCACCATCCATCTACCGTACTTTGTCGACTATGTGCGAATTGTGGACGCTATGGTCATTTGAGCAAAGTTTGCCGCACCTCTCAAAACCAAACCTCACCCCCTACTCAAAACATGATCCAAACATATCAACAACCTCAATACCCCATGTTCCCATATGTTCGAGCTTGTTTCAATTGTGGCGACCCAACCCACTTTAGAAACACGTGCCCTCAATTGGTTAACATCATAAACACCCAAGCTCAAGCAAACTCAGTTAACCAATCAAATCAAGAAAACCCAATCACTAGGCCACCAGCAAGAGGAAGAGTTTTCAACATCAACGCCAATCCTGTTGAAGATAATGACGGCTCAAACGAAAACACGCAACGAGTCCCTTTCACCAACAATCAAGATTCAACTCCAACTGCTTAGTTTTATGTTTCCTCTATGTTATCTCAATTCTCATGTGTCTCAATTTTAAATTGGAAATTTATCCAAGGATTTTAATGCAAATTATTATTCCAGTTTTGTTTTATACTCATTGATTCAACATTCATACCATCATACATCTCAACGTATTTCAATCTCATTATTTAAAGAAGTTGGGCTGTGTCTCACTTCTACATAGACTAACCTCTCCATCATAACAAACGAGAGAGGGACTGTCATCATTCAAACATGTATACTATCAGGATTATGACTCAGGCATTGTTTGTTGTGTTTATTTATGTTTTAGAGTCACATAGGACTAATCATAGCTTACTGATAAAACCAATGAGAATTTGACGAGGATATGGTGGATACGCCGCTGGTACTTCCTATATATAAGTATTCTTGTCAAAGGATCAGAGGCATTATCAGGCGGTTATGAGAAGTTCCATGTAGGATTTGGTATTGTCTTGATTGAAGTTTGTGTTATACTCACTGATTTAGCATTTATATCATCTCATCCTTTAAAGGAATTGGATTGTGTCATCAATCCAACATGTATGCTATCAGAATTAAGACTCAGATATTGGTTGTTATGTTTATTTATGTTCTAGAGTCACATCATAGAACCAATCATAACTAACTGATAAAACCAATGAAAATTTGACAAGAATATGGTGGATACGCCGCTTGTACTTCCTATATATAAGTATTCTTGCCAGAGGATCAGAGGCATTGTTAGGCGGTTATGAGAAGTTCCATGTAGGTTTTAGTATTAGATGTTTATTTTAGGATATAATCTAATCTTTCAAACGTACCCAAACTCATATGCATAACATCATACTTAGTCAATCAACTTTGTGTATCCATGTTCCGTATTCCTACACTTTAGGCAACAAAAAGCGATTCCTGTAGCAGGGTATTCAACCCTTACAAGGAACGTTACCGCCTCAAACAAAATTTAAACTCTTACTCTCTTCTAAGTATGTAATTGCAAATTAAAACACCATCCTTTCTAGACAAATATGCTACTACTTAAATTTCGGGACGAAAATTCTAAAAGTAGGGGATACTGTAACATCCGCCAAAAACCGGATTTACCAAACCCGCTATGTTTATTAACCGAACAACCAGTTAAAAATTTCGTTGCGTATTTAATGCCCAAATTAATTTTAAATGATACATAATTAATAAGTATTTTAGAATATAAAATTTATTATTGAAAATCTGTTAAAATTATTGAAATAAAAATAAAATACTGCTGCCGGGTTTCGAACCCGGGTCAGCCAAAGGTTACACAAAGACTTAACTCACACTCGCTCAACCGCTCCGCCACTTGTGTTGTTTGTTAACATATTGAAACAATTAATACATAAATCAATCTGGAAATCAAAACCCAGTTACTCAAACGCGCCCAAATCCGTTCACGTCGGAAATCCCGACAATTTCGTCAAATTTGGCCATTTCTTTTTAGTCATAACGTATGCATTAACACTAAGATCGGTTATAACCGAAGGAATCCATCAATTTCATTCATTTCAATTCAAAACCGAAAAATACAATTCAAATCCGGGAGTTATACTTTCTTCATCCAGTGAGCTCGCGAATTCTATCAAACACACTCATCTTTTCGCTCAGAAAACTTCGCCGGAAGTCACCGGAATTCTCTGTAAAATTACCGAAAAGTTTCGCCGGAAAACCGAATTCAATCCATCCTTTCTTTTTACCCAAAAATAAGATCATAGGACTCATACTGACATCACTCCCACTCACCTTAAACCTCTGAAGAATCTCTATCGCAAGAAAATTCACTCGCCGGAATTCTCTGCAAGTCGCCGGAAAACCGGGACTTTCATCTTCACGGTAATTACCTCGATGTTTCTGTTTCATTCCATTATAAGACGAATTCTAACACCATTTCATCGCTCAGCATCAACCCCAGACGACATTGCCGGATTTTTCTGTTTTCGCCGGAAAGTTTCTGAAAGTTTTAGAATCACGCGGATAACCGGTATGATCATGTAATCTACTGATAATCATTACTCATTAGTTCAATTTCACATCTAATCCCTCTAAACTGCTAATTGACTCTAACAGCTGAAGGTCACCAGAACAGAGCCGACGAGCTTCGCCGGATTTTCGGAAGAAGACGATCTGTTCGGTATTTTCTTTCCCCAAACTCTTCGGTTCAATACTTTCCAATTGTTCATTTTGTTCATTAACCGAATTAATCAAGTATCAGTTGCTTTGACCGATGTCTGTGTTTTGAACGAAGAAGACGAGTTCAGATATGATATAAGATTAATTAAAAACAGTTTTATAAACGGGTTAGACACACAGTCCAGCGGTGGACTGTGTGCAAATAAACACATACACGTCGCGAGTTCGATTCCTGTCCCAACCTCATGCGCTGTAATAAAATGCCTTTTTTTAAAACTGAACCGGGTTAACTCTGTTAGATGTTAAGTATAATAAAAATCCGTATTTAAACCAAGTTAGACATACAGTCCAGTGGTAGACTGTGTGTAACATTAAGTCACAGGTCCCGGGTTCGAGACCTGTTGACGACACCGGTCCGATACATTTAAAACCCTTTTTAAAAATAAATAATTTTCGGATTAATTGAATTAGTGTATAAATATAATTAAAAACAGAAATATTTCCGGTTAGACACGTAGCTCAGTTGGTAGAGCTGGGTGCACGCGTACGGGAGGTCTCGGGTTCGAGTCCTGCCCGGCGCATACATACACACAATAAACCGGTCAACAAGTCAACAGTCAACGGTCAACGGTCAAAAAGTCAACATTTTTTATTATTTTTATTTATTTATTTTATTTAAAAATCAATTAAAAATACTTAAAAATAACATTTTTAAGGTTAGAAACTAGCCTAAAACTCACAAAAATATATCCAAAAATCCTATTAAAGTTGTTAGTAAAATCCATTTATTTACCTTACTTTTCTTTATTAATTAAGTTAGTTATTCCTCGACGATCAATCCTCTAAACTCGTGCACAATCATCATCATTCACCGAACGCACCCACTGTGAGTGAATCTCTCCAAATTCCCCGTTTAAATCACGTTTTTGGGGTGTATCATGTGTCTTACTATTTATTATATTTAAATCATTGTGCATACATCATATCATGAATAAATGTGTATCCAACCTGTGTAAACGGTTTGTGTGATTATTGTATAGATTTAATTTATTGTTTTCAGTACATGCAATTTCATAGGCCGCCGCTCCCCAATACATTATGAGCGTTGAGCATGTTCCCCATTACATTATGAGCGTGAACCTGGCGTGCCAACATACGATCGGCTCCGTTTGATTGAGCCTTGATCGCACATACATTTTTCATTTTCAGTACATGCAATACGATCGGCTCCGTTTGATTGAGCCTTGATCGCACAGTTTCATTTATGTTATATATTTATGCAAGTTGATATGTTATTGTATGCTGTTGGTTTGTTAATGTATGTTATTGTTTGTTGTTGTTTAATATATACTAATGGTTTGTGATTGTATGTTGTTGGTTTGTTAATGTATGTTATTGTTTGTTGTTGTTTGATATCGTATGCTAATTGTTGCTATGGTATGTTTATTTACGTTTGTTCATATATGAATATTGCACAATTTTTCCATATTAAATACAACCAGAGATAAATAATAAATGTTTTCTAATAAGGTTCACTCGCCAACTTTTTGTTGATCCAAAAACCATTTTTACGTATGATACAGGTGAACAGGATGAAGCAAGGAAAACATAGGAAATTGCCTTAGAAGAAAAATAATGAAGTTTAGAAGGATGAATAGAACATGTTGTATTTGTTTGATATGATTGTATGATCTCTTTTAAATTGAAATAATAAATATGAAACCTTGTAATAAATGTCATGAGCTTTGATGAAAACCCAATCATGCCCCGTCACCTTTTCCGCTGCGGGTCGGGGTGTGACAATGTCCAAAGGAACACCATGACGAGATACAATCTCATTGACATATATATTGGCGAGTTTGTCAGCTGAGTAATCCTCACGAATTGCCAAAAAGTGTGCTGACTTTGTTAGACGATCAATGATTACCCAAATAGCATCATGACCTCTAGATGTGAGCGGTAGTTTTGTGATGAGATCCATCGCAATGTTCTCCCACTTCCATACCGGAATTTCTGGTTGTTCGAGCAAACCAGATGGGCGTTGATGTTCAGCCTTGACTTTAAGACAAGTAAGGCATTTTGATACATACAAGGCAATGTCTTTCTTCATACCCGGCCACCAATAGTGGGTACGAAGATCCTTGTACATTTTGTCTACACCAGGATGGATTGAATAACTAGACTTATGAGCTTCGTCCATCAATAAGGTGTGAAGATTGTCTTTATTTGGAACCCACAAATGGTTCAAATAATAGAGTATCCATTGTCTCTCGTTTCGAATTGAAGCTTAAGTTGATGTGGTAATTCACTACCCATCATGCCTTGTGTAGTACAAGTACGCTTAGGTTGAAGGATACATGTCTGAATATCGGATTGAATTCAAACACAAAGAAGCTTGAGCGTTCCTTACGACGCAGTGCATCGGCTACGACATTTGCCTTGCCAGGATGGTAGCGAATTTCGCAGTCGTAGTCATTTAAAAGTTCAACCCAGCGTCGTTGTCTCATGTTCAGCTCCTTTTGATTGAATATATATATGAGACTTTTGTGGTCCGTGAAAACCACGCATTTCGTACCATAGAGGTAATGTCTCCAAATTTTGAGGGCAAAAACTACAGCACCTAACTCAAGATCATGAGTCGTGTAGTTCTTCTTGTGGATTTTCAATTGTCTTGACGCACAGGCTATGACTTTATCTCGTTGCATGAGAACATAACCAAGGCCTAGATTCGATGCGTCACAATAGACAACAAAATCATCGTTGCCATCTGGTAAAGATAGAATAGGTGCATTGTAGAGCTTTTGTTTTAGAGTTTGGAAGGCTTCCTCTTGTTCGGGTCCCCACTCAAAATGCTTATTCTTTTGAGTCAAAGCAGTGAGGGGAACCGCGATCTTTGAGAAGTTCTCGATGAATCGACGGTAATATCTAGCAAGACCAAGAAACGAGCGAACTTCTGTAGGAGTAGTGGGTGTGTTCCAATCCTTAATCGTAGTGATTTTGGAAGGATCCCCATGTATACCTTGCTCGTTGACTATGTGTCCCAAGAATTGAACTTCTTCTAGCCAAAACTCGCACTTGGAGAATTTGGCATAAAGTTGTTCATTCTTTAGTAGTTCCATAGTTAATCGAAGGTGTTGTTCGTGTTCGGCTTGAGACTTGGAATAACTAAGAATGTCGTTGATGAAAACAACCATGAATTTGTCCAAATAAGGTTTACAAACCCGATTCATCAGGTCCATGAAAACAACTGGAGCATTTGTCAAGCCGAAAGGCATGACGGTAAACTCGTAGTGACCATATCAAGTGCGAAAAGCAGTCTTGGGAATATCTTCTTCGAGCACACGAAGTTGATAATACCCAGAACGCAGATCAATAATTGAAAAGTAACAAGCACCTTGTAGCTGATCAAAGAGATCATCAATGCGAGGTAGGGGATATCGATTTTGACTGTGAGTTTGTTGAGCTCATGATAATCGATACACATATGGAAAGATCCGTCCTTCTTTTTCACAAATAGGAAAGGAGCACCCCAAGGTGAATAGCTCGGACGAATGAATCCTTTATCAGATAGTTTTTGAAGCTGTTTCGATAACTCTTGCATCTCGGACGGTGCAAGATGGTATGGAGACTTAGCAATTGGGTTGGTACCAGGTACCAGATCAATGCGGAACTCGACTTGATGTATAGGAGGTAAACCAGGTAGTTCCTCAGGAAACACCTCTGGATAATCTAGAACAATGGGATATCCTATACAGTTTTGCTTTTGCCTTTCTCCTCTATGTAATGTGCCAGAAAGGCAACATATTTCTTTCGTAGGTATTTTTAGGCTTGGTTACAGGTCATGAGTTTAAGATTACTAGCGGGTTTCTCTCCACGAACTTCTAAGTCTTCACTAGAGGGAAGAGGTATTCGAACTATTTTGTCAAAACAAATAACTTCGGCATGATGGTTGGTTAACCAATCCATTCCTATGATGATGTTGAAACTCCTGAGTTGCATTGGTGTGAGGTTAATGGCGAAAAGGTGGTTATTGAGGTTCAATTGGCAATCATGAATGACAGAGTCTAGTTTAAGAGGTTTGCATGTAGCTATCTCGACAGTCAAGGGCTTCCCTAGTTTAGTTCTTGGCATGAAAGTAATGGTTCAAAGGCTAAGGATACGAAACTCCTATCGGCACCTGAATCAAAAAGAATAGAAGCATGATGATTGTTTACATGGAACGTACCGTTAACAACTTCGTTATCAGCACGGGCCTCGGTGTCGTTAATGTTGAATGCTCGTCCACTAGCTTGATTGGCATTCGCTAAGTTCGGGCAATTGTTTTTGTAATGGCCCATCTCGCCACAGTTAAAACATGACCCGGGTGGAAAGTGAGGTCGAACGGGATTTGCTTGGGGTTGAACATGATTCTGTGCTGCTTGGTTTGGAACAAATCGACACACATTGGCCAAGTGACCAAATCTTCCACAAGTCATACATTGACGACATGGTTGATGAACTTGGTAGTGACCGTTGCACCAATTGCACAACGGTGCAGTACTATATATGGTTTCCTCACTGGTGGTTGAGCTGGTTTTGGGGAGCTTGATTGGGTTGAACGGCTGGAGCGGGTTGTGTAGTAACAGCAAAGTTCTGAGAAGCCTTACGCTTCTTTGATCGTTTAGAAGGCTCAACTTTGATTCCCTTATTTTTTCTCTAGAATGGTTTTGGTGGATGATTTCTTATCGCCTTTGCGATGAAGGTTACCCTTTTTGACCTGAGACTCGGTCAAAGTTGCAGCTAGCTCAATGGCCTGTCGGACAGTGGTTAGGTTACTTCCGGTGTAGGACCGATCATTGATGCTAAGGAACCTAATTTTGATATCTAATGTCCATAATAGCAGAAATATTACGTCATGTTTACCAATAGACAAGAACTAATCAGTTAATCATCAGTTTCATTGATTAAACGTCGAGAGTACAAACTGACAGAGCTTCGCCTCCAAAATGCCAAAGTTACAAATGAGGAGCACTAGCTAGGTATTTATAGATATGCAAGTTCGTTCATGAAGGATGTAAGTTCGCCCGAACTTGCCTTAGCAAGTTCGGCCGAACTTGTCTCAACATGACAAGTATGAGCGAACTTGACCTCCTACTACATAAATACATCATACACCTTGCCTATTCAGCTCTATATTATACAGACTCGATATAAGACTAAGACATAGACATTCTGCACTGACAGACTCCCCTTTGGATATAGTTTTCGTCTTGTATCAGTCTTCAAAACTCTGTCTTCAAAATAAACAATAACGTACACGACCGAAGAAGTTCTTGTACGACTTCTTTCGTCGCTCTAGCTTAGGATCCGGCGTCTGATCTGTAGGAGGCACTTTGCTCAAATGCTGAAATCTCTTAACACTTGCCTTCCTAGTTCTTTCATGAATTGCTTCAAGACGCTTTTCCTCTTTCAGAAACTCTACTCTTTCTAGATCTCTCCACTTTGTTTGCCACATCTTTCCTGAATTAACTTCGTGTGCATAGTAAACATTAACAACTTCCTGAAACTGCATCGCTTGTACCTTTTCACGTTCTTAAAATACAATCTTGTTGTAGAACAAGGTTTTGATGTCTTCTCTTTAGCAGTTAACCAACCACATCGGATCAAAAACCCTAATTGTTCTGCATAACCCCCTCATACCCTGATATCCCAATACTTCAACTCTTTCCTTTGAAATATCCAAATGTTCTTCAAACTTTAAAACAATAACTGCTTCACAAGTGGATGGATCTATCTGCCACCACATGAACAATGGATAGAAGTCTTGTTCAATTGGCATCAGCGACATGTTTCTCATTGCCCTCGGTCGCTTCATTATCATTGTGATGTCTTTTTCACCAGTCTTTTTGTTTGTCTTAATTCTGCGACCAGGAATGAATGGCTTCCAATATCTAAATCCTTTTACCGCTTCATACTTGATCAATTTCCACAACAACTGATCAATCACCTTCACGTGGTATGTAACATTCACTTTCTGTACCAACTCTTCCACATCCCAATACGGTAAGGACTTGAAATCATAAAGATAATTGAAGCATTGCACTCCAAACTCCCTCTTGATTGCATAAACCTTAAGTTCTTTAAACCAACCCCAACTCAAAATATCTCCCAATGAAACGTCTTTATCTCATGTAAAGAATGCTAGAAGACGTCGAAACTTACGTTCGCGAGGCATCTCTTTAAACCAGGACTTCTTTGCTTGAGCAATTTCTTCTTTAGTCATTGGCTTCGGTATTTTTCCTTCATGTAAAGATTCTTCAATCTTTTTTTTAACATATCTTCATCGAGTTGCTTGTACATTTCCTCGAAAGTAAGAAATTTTTTAGAATTAAGAACGACGTTCTTCGTAGTTTGGTCTGTTTCATCATCAGAAGTCCAATCTTCCACAGTCATTCTATTATACTCATCAGCCTCAAGTCTTCTAACATACTGATAATCATTCGGCTCGAAAGTGTTAACATTCAACACATCTTCTTCGAAATCAAACTCTAGATTTGCAGCATCAACTTCCACTAACTTTGCTAGATCTTCCTTTGTATAGTTGTGTATAAACTCACCTTCCTCCACGTTATGTTCAAGAATTAACAATAACGGCTTCTTGGGAACTGCAGCAACTGGCTTAGCAAATCCATCAACATTCAACAAATCAATCTCATCAGTTGGCCCTTTCTGCCCTGACTCCCCCTCACTTTTATCATCCATTTTGTTTGATTCAACATCCATAAACGAATAGAAATCAAATTCACTTGAAATTTTGGCTTCAGTGATTCTAATACCAAAACCACCCTGATCGTCATCATCATCTGCTACATTCCAATCCTCATATTCCGAATCATCTTTTTCTTCTTCATCTTTATCCTCCTTTTCAGCTTCTTCATCGTCCTTTCCTTCAGAAGCAACTATAGGATTAGAAGGCTTGACAGATTTGTCAACCTTTGGAATTTCAAATTCAGAAGCATTAACATCTTCAACAGATTTCTCAGCAGCTTCATAAGATTTAGGGGCTTCACCCTCAACATTCTTTCCTTTACCACTCACTGCTAATTCTTTCTCAGACCTTTCTTTTGCTACTTGTTGATCCAGACGATCATATTATTTGATGAAATCAATCCCCAGAGAGTTAGATAAAACTTTCTGCAACATGGTGAGTCTTCTATCGTTTAGAGCTTGGACTGACTTTAACTCTGTAATTTATGTCTGCACCTTCTCATTCGCATCTTCCAGACTTTCTATCAATGCTTTAAAGTATTCTCGCTCATTCTCCAACACTTTCACTCTATCGTCTAGCATTTCTTTTTCAACTGCGCTTTGATTTAATTTATTAATCAACTCAGCTTTCTCCTCCTCATTCTTAGCAACCTTCTCTTCTAACACCTTCACACATTTTTCCAGAAGTTCAACATTAGTCTCTGGAAAGATATTGTTTAGATCTTGCAGGCTAATTGGATCACTATGCATATCACCAGATATATGAGGCCCTCCTGGAGTTTTTGGTGTTTACTTTGGAGTCGCAGCCTTTGGTGTTGTGTTTCTTGGAGTAGACTTTCTAAATTTGAAGTCGTTGGAGCAACCGGTAATTGAATAATAGGTGCTTCCACAAAACTAGACACAGGAGGTTCTTGTGTAGCTCCTGGCCTTTCAGCTTCTGATGAAACAATCATAGGAGGTTCTTGTGTGACTCCTGGACGTTCAGCTTCACTTGTATCAACAACAGGAGGTTCTTGTGTAACTCCTTTCTCCTGTGCGCTAGAAGGTTCTTGTGTAACTTCTGAGCTTTTCACCGTTCCTTTATGTCTTCTGCTGACTGCCTTTTGGGCTTTCTTTGATTTCCTCTTGCCTTTTGTCTGAGGAGACCGTGTAGTCTTTGTCAACGAAACAGTTGCAGACTTTACACGTTTATATTTCTTCTTTGGTCTTTCCTCATCTGACTCTTTTTCTTGATTTGGATCGAAATCAGTATCCATTTCTTTTTCTTTTTATGTTGTTGTCTTTTCTTGTTCTTTCACCTGTTCTTCGTTAGATTCATCATCTTGTTCAGAAGTTGCTGAAATAACATCTTCCTGAGTCGTCTTAACAGTTTCCTGACTCTCAACAACTACCGCAGCACTAGAACCTGCTTCAGTTTGAATGTTTTCTGGTTCATCTTCGTCAATGAGCATCGTTTCAAACTTTTTAGCTACTCGTTTCTTCTTAGGCTTATCGGCTTCTGCCTTTAAGAACCACTCACTTCTAGCTTTCGGCTTGAAGTCTTTGAACCATTCCTTCTCAGCGTTATGTTCTTTCTCATCATCACTGCCGTCTTTCCTCCATTTGTTTTCAGGCGGCGCAATGTAGTTTGAATCCTTAATTGCTCCGAAAACTGGTTTAGCAACAGGAGCTGATGCTTGCTTTTGAAACTTGATTAGCTTTTTCACTGTTTTCTCATCAAGATGAACTAGATAAAGCACATCATTCGGATCTCGTGCTATATTCTTGAACTTCTCATCAATCAACATCTGCACGAATCTCGGATATAAACATAACCTTGAATCCTCCATATTCTTTGACATGTGCGTAAATACAAGCTTTGAAAAGTTGAACGACTTTTTCAAAATTAGCGTCGTTGCCATACAGGCCCGATAATCAGGCACATCGTCGTGAGCTGCCTTGCGGTGACTAAAAGTATGGATAATAGCGTGCATTAGGAGCTTGTAGGGATTTGGCACTTCCCCTTTCTTCAATGTTGGCTTATTCATGCTTCCTTTGTAGCCCATCCGAAAGAAACAACCACGAACCATCTTTTCATCGAGATAAATTGGATCGTCTTCGTTATTGTTGAATTGTAACACTCTGCGTATAACGTCTTCTGTAACAGTGATCGGTTTAACTTCATTGCCGACTTTCACGGTTGAAATAATTGACTTTTGATCATCACTTAAACTCGCGTTCGTCCAAAAATGGAAAGTGTGTGATCTATACGATACTGTACACTCCGTTATAGCTCTATGAATAGGACTTTCTTCCAAAAATTTCAATATACTCTCGTATTCCTTCAAAGATAGACATAGTGATTTGTCGAGAGCAATACATGTGTTGTGCATCTTAGAAAATTCTATCGAGATTGTTCGCGCTGGAACTTGAGCCTGAAAAACGACGCAAAACAATTAGAAAAAGATTTCACAAAATTTTCTAACACTTTCATCAAGTTCGGGCGAACTTGATGTGTGAAAAACATTGTAACTTGGTCAAGTTCGCCCGAACATGCTAACACAACATGTTCAATATAATAACATAAGTTCGGGCGAACTTATATTCAAAACAATTTTCAGGAATCAAACCTTAAGTTCGAACGAACTTCCAAATGATTTTTCAGATTCAGACTTCACATGAAGTTCGGTCGAACATGTACTAACTTCAAATTTATTTAGGTTTTATATGCAAGTTTGGTCGAACTTGATAACAAGTCCAAGTTAATGACCTTGGTTAACCAATTTGTCTGCCGAGTCCAAGTTAATGACCTCGGTTTGACCCGTTACGAACAAACTGTTGATATTTTCAAAATCATAGTTTCAAATTAATGAACTTTTACTCGTTTTGACTTTTCGGATTTTATAGATTAGCTCCCAGCCCGTTGTCAATGAGATTCCCACCAGTTCTAGCATCTTACCAGACTTCGAAGACCCGTTCTCCAACATTGGTTTGCTGAAAACAATGTAGAAATAAAATCTTTTTGTATTTTTGTAATTTTATGCTAAAATACACTGAAAATATTTTGGTTTTAATCTGTAAAGCTGATAAACTATGTACAGAACAATGTAAACTATGTACAAACATATTTACAAACATATTTTTGTGAAATCATGTCTAATGGATCATATCAGTTAATTGAGACATATCCCCAGTACCGTTGACCTTTTGATGACTTTAAGCTTTAAACTCGTTTACCTAGATTGTTGATATGTTTGTCCACTTAAACTTTACCACATTTCTCAACTGTTTCAAGATATGTTTAGGTATGAATTATGAAACTTGACTTATCTGTGTTTCCCACTTCTTGAATATACTCCCATATTAAGATTCCCTAGATTTCATCTTACAGGTGAATATAGCGTAATTGATATCTGTATCAGGGTAATGCGAGACCTTGAGAGCTCAGGTTAGTACTACCATACAGACAAAGAGATGAAGGCTCGTCTTTAAAGTGTGTTCCACTTAAGGAATCTTTTTAGCACTTCAAATGATTAGATCTTTCAATACTTTTCAAGTTTGCATGCAGTTTGGGATTTATAGCGAAAGTATTATAGAAGTTTCAGGCTATTGCTTCCGCAAAATCATAAGAACTTGTATAATACCCTAGATATCAACTATCTATAAAGACCTCGTATCTCAGAATCAGGCAATCTCTCTAACGAAATTTGGGAGTACTAAGTCCATATATCCAAGATGTGTTAATCCACAAGATTAAGCAGTTGCTAAATTTAGTTTATATCTCGAAAATAATTTACTGAACGTGTTAAGCCTATCGACACATCCACATTAACACTCATTTATTATTTTAAATTTACCATTTCTTTAGCGTATTGTGATAGCCCACTGATGTACTATCATTTCCTTTTTGTGACATCGAATTCTTTTTGTCTTTTTCAATGTTTTTGTACATTTTTGAATTTTTTTATATGTTTTTGTATTTTCCCAAATATTTCTCCCCCTAAAATCAAAAACATATTTTTGAATTTTAGATTTTTAAGAAATACTAAAGTAGAAAGATATTTACAAACCATAAAAACCAATGTGGATCACGTGAATTCGTCATCTGATCCGTATTCAACCTCACCTTCCGCACCTGTAAGCAAATTTTTAATACCGTTAAGTGGCATTAGATATTTAAATCTTGTTAATGGAAATGTTTGGTATAAAAATCAGCCCTTTATTCGTCGGTGTGGATTTTTTCAATTCGAACAAATTTCTTTTCGTAACAGTCACGAATGAAATGGTATCGAATTTCAATGTGTTTTGTACGCGAGTGATGAACCGGATTTTTAGTTATATTGATGGCTGCTTTGTTATCTACAAATAAAGGCGTGTCAAGAAACTGCAGGCCATAATCCCTCATTTGTTGCTGAATCCAGAGAATTTGAGAGCAACAGCTGGAAGCAGAAATGTATTCCGCTACACAGGTTGAGAGATAGACCGTGGTCTGTTTCTTACACTGCCACATTACCAAACGTGTGCCAAAGAACTGGCATCCTGCAGTTGTAGATTTCGAGTTCAGTTTATCCACTTCAAAGTCCGAGTCAGCGTATCCAGTGAGATCAAAATTATTGTTCTTTGGGTACCACAGGCCGGTGCTAGGGAAACCTTTCAAGTAACAGAATATTCGCTTGACTATCTGCAAGTGTGACTTTTGAGGACTTGACTGATATCTCGCACATAAACATGTAGGATACATGATGTCCGGGTGTAATGCCTTTAGATACATCAATGAACCTATCATCGATCGATACAGTGTTTCATCAACTTTCGTTCCCGTCTCGTCTACGCAAATCCCATGGTTCAGTGCCAACGGTGTCGAAAGCGGCTTCGAAGAATCCATTTCAAACTTTTTGAGAATGTCGTGAACATACTTAGTCTGATGAATGAATATTCCGTCTGGAAGCTGACCCACTTGAAGACCTAAGAAGAACTTCATTTCGCCCATCGAGGACATCTCAAATTTCTTCTTCAAGATCTTTTCGAACTCTTTGCACAGACTGTTACCTGTAGAACCGAAAATGATATCGTCCACATAGATTTGTACTATAATCAGATGCGATCCAACTTCTCTGGTAAACAAAGTGCTGTCCACTGTGCCTCGTGTAAAACCATTTCCTACGAGATGTTGCGATAGCGTCTCATACCAAGCTCTCGGGGTGTAAACCGTACAAGGCTTAATCCAGGAGATATGCATTATACTTGTTCAGTGGATCGACAAACCTCGGTGGTTGGCCGACATACACTTGTTCACGAAGTTTACCGTAGAGAAATGAAGATTTTACATCCAACTGGTACACCTTAAATCCTTTCCAAGCTACGAACGCTAGGAAAATGCGGATAGATTCTAATCGCGCAACCGGTGCATATACCTTCCTGCTCGTGGAATCCCTTGACAACCAGCCGAGCTTTGATTCTGACTATAACCCCCCGATCGTCTCTTTTACACTTGAAGACCCACTTTGTATCAAATAGCTTTCTACTTCGGTCGCAAATCTACAAGCTTCCAAACACCCAACTTCTCAAACTATAAAAGTTCCTCTTGCATTGCTATCACCCAATTCTCATCTGCCAGAGCCTCATTAATTGTCTTTTGCTCTATTTGAGAAATGAAACATGAGTAGTAGCAGTAATTCTGAGTTGGTGCAACTCGTGTGTAGAAACAACTAAGTGCTTTGTTGATTTGGTTTCGTGTACGCACACCAGTTTGTAGTTCTCCTATAATATTCGTTAAAGGATAGTACGAATATGATCGCGGCATTTATTCTGTTGGAACATCAACTGAGCTTTGCTGATTTGAAACAATCATATCATTGTTTAAATCAACATTAGGAGTACTTGTTGAAGCTTTGTTCTGATTTCTTAGACTAGCAGATTGATTCAACAGGTTAGAAATCTGCTCAACTTCTTCATCCGATGAAGTTTCATCATCAGTATCAAATGTTGGTGCTTCATCTGAATCAGAAATCTGATTCTGAGGCGTACTGGGCACTGTTGTGTTTTCTGGCTCATTAGAAGCATTCACTAGAGGTATAACAGGTGTTACTTTGGTTTCAGAAGTATTTTCAACTTGAACACTACTGCTATTGCTTGGACCTGCTCCAGAAGATGAAGAATCCAACCTGGGTTGATTAACCACAATTGGTCTAATGATTTGTTCTTGATTCACTGAATGGTGAAGATAGTATAACGCTGCAACTTCTTCGTGAGATGGTTCTTCCGACAAGTCGAAAGACTTCCAAAGATTTTGATAGTTAAACAGCCACGTGTCACCTCTCCTTTGAATAGGATTCGTATAGTTGAAACAATCCATGTGTTGTGCCTCAATAACCTTTCTTAACGAAGGAACATATACTCTTCTCAACGGACTCGCATATCCGACAAAGAAACCCTCAAGAGATTTGGCCCCGAATTTGTCGTCTTGATCAATTACAGTGCATGGCGCACCAAATGGTTCTAAGAATTTTAAATTTCACTTTCGTCAGTTTATCATCTCGAAACATGTTTTCTTTGTTGGTTTGACAGTGAGAACTCTGTTTAGCGTGTAGCAAGCCGCAGCAACCGCTTCACTCCAGAAGCTGATTGGAAGTTTAGAATATACAAGCATGGTTCTCGCAGTTTCAATCAAAGTTCTATTTTTCCGTTCAGCTACTCCGTTTTGCTGTGTATAGGGAGCACTAAACTCGTGCAGACTCCCTTTTGCGTTGAAGAATTCCTTCATTTTGTTATTCTTAAAATCTGTGCCGTTGTCACTTTTAATGCGTCTGACCGGCAGATGATAATGGTTCTCGAGTTTCTTGGATAGAATAACCAAGTTCTCGAACGTTTCGTCTTTTGATTCCTGAAAGAATACCCACGATATCTCGAATAGTCATCTCTCACGACCAAGCAATATAAGTCTCCTGAGATGCTTCAAAAATTTACAGGACCAAATAAATCTATGTGGAGACGTTCTAATGGCAACTTGATTGAGTTTAGAATTTTCTTCGGATGAGATTTCTTGATCTGCTTTCCCTTTTTGCATTCTAAGCAGTGATCAGACATATGAAAGCTCCGAAAATTTACACCGTCTACAAGATCATTATGAATCAAGTAATTCATTTTACGCAAATGAATATGCCCCATCTTACGCTGCCAAAGAATAGAATCCTTTTCAGTAGACTTTGTCACAAAACAGTCTGCTGATTTTGATGAACTGGTAGCGACGCCCAGATCAAGAACATATAGATCATTCTCTTGAGGTGCTCGCATCAGAATCCACTCATCTGGTATTTTGAATCCCAGATTCAAGATAATACACTCTTTATCGTTGAAATGCACCGTGACCTTCTTGTCACAAATATGCGATATGCTCAGAAGATTATTTACCAACTCTACAATATAATTCACGTGATCGAATGAAACGACACCATTGGAGAGTTTTCCCTCGGCGACTATCCTTTCACCTTGGTTACCCGCAAATCCAAAATATCCACCATTGATAGCTTTTATGTCGAATAGTAACGCTTTCATTCCCGTCATATGCCTGGATGCTCCAGTATCCAAAATCCACTTAAAAAGTACGGATCTCTAGAGCCCCTGCACATTTCAACAATCTATTAAAAAAGCGAGGCCCAAGCCTTTTTGGTCTTGGGTTGAATTGGATAACCATCATCAAAATCAAACTCACACTCATCAGCATAATCGAATCCACACTCATCTGCATAATCAAATTCATATTCATCATCTGGATTTTCTATGATGTTTATGTTTGAAAACTTTACTGTCTTTTTATTTTTTGAATTGTTACCACTTGTAGTTTTGACATTTTCAGATGTGGTTTCAATTATGACTTCAGATTTTGATTCTTTCATGCTATCACTAGTCTTAACAAGCTCAGACTTAGTTGTGACAACCTGGAAAATTCTCATACTTTCGTGTACTATTGTTGACTAAAATTCTGGTGCATGGCACTTGGAAATCTTTGTGTATGGCACTTGGGAACTTCTTGTAAACGAACTAACTCTTTGTGCGTGGCACTCTAAACATGTACGCTACATGCTAAACCGCGTTTACTCAATTTTCGGGACGAAAATTCTTTCAACATGGGGATAATGTGATATCCCGGGTTTTTCGGATAACTTAAACGCGACGCTTGTCGAATAATGTATATGCTAAGTATTAAACGTGTACGAGTTAAATGAATACGTGATGTGTGTTGTGTGATTGTTTTAGTTATAGAGAAGTGTGGTAGATATGTACACGAACTGAACCGAACCACGACACGAACCAACCTTGATTCATTGTAACTCTAGGAATTAATCAAGTTAGGACTCAAACATGTCTTGGCCGCGAGATCAAAACCTAAAACTAATTCGACCAAGATCAAACCCAAACCCGTAGCAAACCTAAAACTATTCGGCCGATCAAACCAAACCAAACCAAACCAACCCGTGTGCAAACCAAATTAACCCATTGCGTACAACCCAAACCGAGATCAAACAAACCTTAAACGCCTCCCGGCCGCAAGATAAAACCCAAACCGACCCAACCCAAGTCCCTCGGCCACAAGCTTAAGCCTAACCGTAACCCTCATCTTCTTTGCGCCTATATATACTAACACTCATGCATGTTTCATACACAAACACAAACCCTAGAAGGAAACTGCCGTCGGCAGCTTGTTCTCAGCCTTGCGATCGCAGACAGATCTTTTACTTGTTCATTCCTTTCTCTCGGTCACAGCAGCAGCAACCATCGCCATCTTCACCTCCATTCAATCAACAAAACAGCCCACTTTATCATCATCCTCTCGGTCGCAATCTAGTTGGATCAGCCGAGTTGTTCTTGTCCAAATCTCGGCTTGTTTGCCTAGTTATTCAAGGTCAGAATTATCTTTGATTACGAAATCATGTTTGGATATATATACGCTTAAATGAATTGATTAGTTTGCTTCGGATATATATATGTTTGAACGGATTTATTTGCTTGTTTTCGGATTATGTGTGTGTGTTAAGTAATCGGCTGAACTATCCATAGTTGCATGTATAATTGTTTGCGGATATCATAAGTTGCAAGTGTGCTTTGTTTGTAATAACTAGAAGTAAGAACTAGGGTTTGCATGGATGAGATATTAGTATTGATCTAGGATTAGAAATCGGTTTTTGATCACCTAGGTTAACCATATGAACGAGTTGTGCGAATTAATGGTAACAATAATGCTGAAACAGGATGCTGAGTAATAGTTACAGCCGACTTCATCTGGCTGTAACTCGGTCGTTAGTTGTCGAAAAACGGACTTTCTGATGTCTAGAACGTAGAGATTTGAATAAGGAATCTAATGGCGCTGGATTAATAATTTTCTGAAATCGTTTGATATTTTTAAAGGGCCAGATAAGTTCAGTAATTAAAGCTGTGAAAAATTCTGAAATTTTGTGGGTTGTTTATCAAGTTGGATTTTAAAATTAGGAGAGAGTTGAGTCATGATTTTTGTACAGCAACTAGGTATGGAAATTTCCGGGCAACTCCAACTGGAATTTTGTTAATTGGACGATCAGTGATTTTTAAATAAATTCTTCCGTGGACTGCAGTCAGAAAGCGGTAAATCTGACTGCAGCCTAGTATATTAATATTTATGGTTAATTGGTAAAGATTTTGGACTTGGAAAATTTATATAAATTTCTATGGTATAAATGTCACCTACTGTAAAAATATTGGAATTTTTGGAATGCTAGAACTATTTTATAAAAATCCTAGAAAACAGCTGAATAATGAGTGTTAAGCTGAAATTTGATAACTTGTGATTTTGTGTACCAAATTGTGGCATGAATTGGTTTATGTTTATGATATGTTGTTTTAATCACTAGGATCACATGAAGATACTTGCATGCATGTTTGAGTGTTAGATATGTTGTTTGTGTGTATCACTTTGTGAGTAAATTACGTGTAGAATTTGTATTGGTGTGTTCACACACTGACTTGAAATCAATTGGTTTGTTAGGACGCAATTAGCGGTCCCATTCTTTACAACTTCTTTTGCTACACTAACCGAGCAACAAAAGGTGAGTTCACGGCCCCTAACTTTATCCGGTTTTTATACAACAGGGGGAGAAACATGTATACACTCTCAAACTCAAACTCTTTACGTTATACCAATTTAACGTCACATAACTACTCGGTAACTAAGTTAATGTTAATGTAATGTTATGGTCACTAAGCAGCTTTATCACTTAAGTCCTCGTCAATCTCTCGGATCGTTAGTATTGGGTTTAATAGCGGGGGAGTTATAAGTAGTACTACTGGGCCCGACAAGCCCCATCCGAGCTAGTCGCGCTAGCCGACCGGGTATGGTCAACGGGTGAATAATTCGGCCTAACCACGCCATGGTCATGTGAAAGGCCTGGCAAAACGGAGGCACAACAGTCAGCTTGGATCGCGAACACTTACGTGACATGACTTTAGGCTAGCTACCTATATATATTAACATTGAACTTAATTACGAATCAACTTAATATTCCGGGTTTGGAATATTGGAAACAAAAACTTAATATTCCGGGTTTGGAATTTTGGAAACAACAACTTAATATTCCGGGTTTGGAATATTTGAAACACCAACTTAATATTCCGGGTTTGGAATATTGGAAGCAACAACTTATTATTCCGGGTTGGAATAATGGAACCAATTCGTTATCCCGGGTTAGGGATAACGGGAGAAAACAAACTATAACCGAACAAACGAATTTATGAAAACCTGTGAACTCACTCATCTTTAATGTTGACACTTGTTTCATTACATGTTTCTCAGGACGCTAGGAGCTCTAGGTGCACGCACATGCATTGAACAAGACATCTTTTATCGAGTCTTATTTATTAATATTGTTTTGGGATTTTTCATTTGTTTTGGCGTTTGTGTTGGCGCCCGCTTCACTACTTACTTATGCTTCCGCTCAAACTTTAAAAACTGATGCTTCTGCTAAATATTGGTAATATAAAATCTACAACAAGTGATTTTGGAAAACGTATTATCAAATCATATAGAGTCGTTCGACGTACTAGTGTTTCAGATTCTGGTTTGTTCACACGCCTCGCGGTAAAACTCCGCAAGTGGAAATTGAGGGTGTGACATTAGTGATCTCAGATGTTGTTGACCGTTTCTTTGCAATCCAAGCTTGAGATTTTATGTTAGCCTTCTTGATGTAAAATTGTTTTCATTAGCCTTTGAAGTTTCACCTTTTTCAAAAATTGAATTTTCAAACTTAGGTTTGACTTCAGCTTTTAATTCATTTCTTTACAAAATCTTTACAGGTTTTACAAACATTGGTTGATTCGATTTTACAACATTTGAACTTTCTTTCTTTTGAAGATAAGCCGGCTTTGATTTCGGACAGTAACGTGCAATATGACCAATTTCGTGCACTTGAAAAAAGTCCGAGAATCATGTGGATGTCCTTTTGTGGGGTTTACACCACTTGTTTTGGCACCACTTGGAATTTTTGCTTTATCTCGAAGTTCTTTATGTTTCTTGAACTCATCGTTTGATTGTTTCCCAATCAAACTTTCCTCATGAACCGTGTTCGTCCCATATAAAAAATTCATCTTTTTATTTTTTGTATTCATGAAATGGTGACACTTTCTTTTTAGGTTCATCTGATTCCTCTTATCCCAACCCAACTCTCTGGTTTTCCGGATGATTACCACCACGGGAGTTATTTCTTTTAGGTTTGGAATAGAATTTCTTTTCAATGATCTCCAGATCATCTGATGTGACTTCCACGAGTTTAAAGAATTTGTCTAACAATTCTTCCTTCACGTTCTGACTCGGAAAACTGTCATCAAAGTATAATCTATCAGATTCCTTAATCTTGTACATGACAACATTAGGATCATCACATAGATCATTCTCCGATGATGTATCGTCATCTTTGGACTATGAATCAGAATTCTTTGAGCTCGAGTCGACGCTTTTAAAGCTGCCTTCATCAGAATCGTTCAAAACATTTTCAAAATCCTTTTTAACCACAACATTGTCATCATCTGTTTTGGTATAGATTACATCAATGTTCTCTAGCAACTCAGTTTTCTTTTCAGATAACAACTCAATATTTAGTGCCTTATTCATCCCATCAGCGGATTTGCGACAATACTTCTCGCATAGGGGTGGAGGAACATTAGTATTCTTTACCAATTTTCTTTTTAGGTTTCTCTTCCGATGGAATCGTCGGAAGGATGTGATCAATGACATATGTGTTACAGGTGTAACTTCTCAAAAGTTGTTGAAAACGCTCTGTTTCAATTGTTATGTCCTGGAGTTGTTGCTTAGTTTCAGCAATGGTTTTACTATAGATATTAATCGCTTTTTGCTTATCCATTACTGTTACTTTTAACATCCTTATTGTATCATGTTGTTCGATGTTATTTCTATCAAGCCTTCCATAATCATTTTTCATTTTATCATACGATTCCTTCATTGTGCAATAATCATATTTCAAAAGTTCATTATGCACATTGTTTTCAGCGATGATCTTTGATTTTTCGGCACACTTAGAACATGGTTGGGTACATTTTGTACATGGTTTCTCAACCTCTACAACTTGTACTTTGACAACTTCATTTACCTCTGGACCTACCTTTGTTAGATTTGCCCTCAAAGCTTTGTCGACAATGTTCTTGAGGTTTTCGGCATTCACTTCTTGAGTAACATCAATGACTACTTCATCAGTTGATTTCTTCTCGGAAACTTGTTCCTGAGAACTTCAATCAAAGTGACCTACAAAATTTTCACACAAATTAGGAGATAAAATTCCTTGCTTCTGCATGTGGATATACTCCTCTTGTTCATGTTGTTGCTGCAGATATTGTTCCAGCATAATATTCTCTAAAGCCACTGCTTCTTCTGCAAAAGTATCTTCAACAATCTCAGCCATCAGTGCAACTCCGGTCTTCTTTCCTATGTAGGAATTCCAATCAAAACCGTCATCTTCGTTTCATGCAACCATAGCCTTTTCAGTGTTACTACTATTCGGTTTCTCTTGAATTTCAACCTGAGTCTTCTTCTGGAAAGGCTTGTGCTGAAGTGACTTCTTGTAATACTCATTGCCTCCTCTGAATGGACTTTGATTTCCCGTTGCTTCAGGATTTTTGCAGTCTCTCTTGAAATGTCCCTTTTGGCGACATCTGAAGCACGTTACTTTCGTCTTGTCAAAACCTAGTTTGTTGCTTGAGTTTTCGATATCTCGGCCAGTGAGAGCAACGAACTTTGTGACTCTTCGAATGATAGATGCTAAACACCACTTGATATCCATCAACTCGAGTTCTTTTTCATCCACATGGTCATAATGTTCTGCCGTCATTTCAGGATTTCCAATTTTACCAGCTACAAGACTTTTGTATGACTCCAGAACAGTGGCAAGAAGAGACATATGTTGTTTAGCGACTTGTTCTGAAACAACAATGTTCAAATTCACTGGATGTTTCACTTGTATACATTCGAATCAAAATTTGTGTGTTGATTCTGATTTGTTTGACTTTGATAAGATGACTTTGAACAGGTACTTGAGAATGAAGATTGTGGACTTTGATCATATTGAGGATATGACTGAATCTGATTTCGCTGCGAATTGTTCGAAGAATTTAAACTCGCATTAAATGCTGTCTGAATCTTTGGACTTGAAATGTTATCTTGCATTCCACTCTTGTAGTACAAACCAACGTCTTGAACAACATTAGCGTTCTTTGACTTTGCAATCTTCAAGAGTTCCATTTCGTGACCTTCAAGTTTATCGATAAATGTTGACAGCTTGAAGAATTCCCAATTATCACTTTCCTTCAGAACCATAGGATAAGTAGTCCACTCTCCATCTGGTAGAGCGTCAGCAAGCTTGTCAATGTACTCTTGTTCCGTCTTCTCAAGACCGTGTCTTCGCATTTGGACTTTAAGATGACAGAAACGTTCAATCATGTGCTTCATGGTTTCACCCTTCAACATGTTGAAGATATCGAACTCTTTCATAATGAGCGCTTTCTTGCTCTTTATCATCTCCGCGCTTTATTGATACTTCTTTTGAAGTGAGACCCAGAGATCTGTTGCTGTTGTGTATTCCGGTAGCAAGACGAGAATATCTTCTTTGATGGATTGTGGGATAAGACTGATCATTTTCTTTTCAGCAATGTATTCGTCTTTCTATACAGCCGTGTAATTGTACTTTTCCAATATTTGCTGGTGTTCATCCACCGGAACAGTGTAACCTCTTTCAATCGACACCAAGCCTGCAAAGTGCATGGCTTGAACCCAATATGTAAACTGCTCCTTCCATGCTTCATACTCGTCCATGCTCTGCTTGGGCGGTTTAACAGTCGTGACCATTTCGTTATCAAGATTGACTTGATGGATCACGTTGGCATTTGACGAACTAGCTCTGGACATAAAAGCTCTTTGAATATCATCCATCGTGAATAACGAGACGTATACGCTGTAAATACTAAAAAACTTTTGAAAATATTAGATCGACTACAAGTTCGGTCGAACTTGTAGTTGAAATGAAGAATTCTTTGAGTATATCACAAGCTCGGTCGAACTTGTGATTTTGTTTTGAAAAATTCCTTTTAATCAACCTCGGTCGAACTTGTTGATGGATCTTGTAAAGATTTTGTAAGTTCGAGCGAACTTAGCAACTGACTTTGATGAAAAACTAGCAAGTTCGGGCGAACTTGATTTTGTTCAATAAAATTTTAGCAACTTCGAGCGAACTTAACCAATTTTCTTGAAAAACTCACTCAAGTTCGAGCGAACTTGCCAAATTTTTTCAAAAATTCACTAAACGTAACCAATTTTCTTCAAAAAATCTTCAAAAACAACTCAAGTTCGGGCGAACTTGGTAAAAAATCACTGAAAAAGTGAGTTTTTAGCACAAGTTCGGTCGAACTTGGTTAAACAAGTTCGATGGACAAGTTTTAGAAAACATAGTTTTTTTCAAAATTTTGACTTCAATTCGGTTGATTTTGGTCTCCAATCTTTCAAGGGTTTAACTTTGTTGTATTTTACAAGATATATTCAAAATTGAAAAGATTTTGACCTTGAATTCTTCATATTTGATGAAAAAGTTAAGAACAATAGAAGAATGGAGATGAAATAGAAGTGTTCTTGTCTTGATACTATCAAATCAAGCTGTTCTAGCTCTAATACCACTTGTAGGGCCGATCCTCGATGCTAAGGAACCTAAATTTGATATCTAACATCTATAATAGCGGAAATATTACGTCGTGTTTACCAATAGACAAGAATTAATCAGTTAATCATCAGTTTCATTGACTAAACGTCGAGAGTACAAACTGACAGAGCTTTTCCTCCAAAATGCCAAAGTTACAAATGAGGAGCACTAGCTAGGTATTTATAGAGATGCAAGTTCGTTCATGAAGGATGTAAGTTCGCCCGAACTTGCCTTAGCAAGTTCTGCCGAACTTGTTTCAACATGACAAGTATGAGCGAACTTGACCTCCTACTAGATAAATACATCATACACCTAGCCTATTCAGCTCTATACTATACAGACTCGATATAAGACTAAGACATAGACATTCTACACCAACAATGTCCTAAACAGGATCAGGTAAACCATCGATATACTTCTCGATCGCCTTATCCAAAGGCATTACCATCGTCGGACATAACAAACTTAACTCTTCGTACCGGTAAGTATAAGCACGATGCTCACCACTATCATGTTTGGGATCATGGAATTCGTTTTCTAGCGCCCTCTCCTCATGACGAGGACAGAATTCCTTCATCATTAGAGCTCGAAGCTCCTCCCAGGTTTGTGCCATCGCCACATCGGCTCCTCTATCCCTCATAATACCGTTCCACCATGTAAGAGCTCTCTTTTTGAATACGCTCGACGCAAACTCAACTTTTCGCTCATTCGGGCGTTGCACATGACGGAAAGTACTTTCGAGGCTCTCGAACCATTGCAAAAGCCCAGTGGCTCCCTCAGACCCAGAAAGGGATAGTGGTTTAGCTGAATAAAATTGTTTATAGTTCCACGAAGCTGGTGCATTGTTATTGTTATTGTTGTTGTTGTTCGCTTGATTAAGTTGGGTTACTAGATTTGGGAGTACCGCAACTATTTGTTGAGCGACAATAGCAGCCATTTCCGCATTTTGAGCTGTGTCACGTCTAGGAGGCATTCTAAAAGAAAACATGAAGGAAGATATGTGAGATGGAAATAAATAAAGAGAGGTGTTGAAAATATCGACGAAATAAAGATGGTGGTCATTCGTTCGTTTCTCAAAACAAACAAACAACACACGGTGACTAATCAAACTAAATGGGTCTTTATAATGTATCACGAAGACATGCTTTAGCCTATAAGTGGACACTCACCCCAAGAGTTCCCAGGTAAGAGTGACTGGTCCGATTAAGTGGATTTGTACGAACACTCTAACCTTGGACAGAAAACTCGGGGTACAGGCACCCACCTTTCTAGATTGCATGTGTTCACATTAATAAAACCCAAACTTTTACGAGATTTGAAAACCTTGAAGGCATAAGACCCAAAAATGATTAATCTAAGAATAGATGTTTTTCTTTGCAAAAAGTTTCCGGAAAGATTTTGCGTTAGGGTCCTAGGAAGGTTATAGTCTAGGTCAAAGCATTACTAATAACCTAATTCCCTATAGCCAGTGCTCTGATACCAATCTGTAACACCCCGACCGTGTAAAAACAACAAAACCGCGACAGAAACGTCGGGGAGACACGTTAACAGATTGTTTCAACCACACGTAGTAATTAAAGTTATGTTTTATTAAATATTGAAATTTCATAGTTACTTTGTCTTACTTTAAAACAAACTAAATAAACTATTGTCTTTTATATTTAAAGGCACTAAGTCCCCGTCTAATCCTACGTGAGCATGCATCAACATCAAACTTGGTTTCCTGAAACATATGTGAAAAAAAGTCACAAAAATATGCCGGCGAGTACCTAGGTTTTGTGAGTGTGACAAATTCATGGCCTAGTATATGTATTGCAATACCTCGCTGACTACTATAGTCGTTGATTGAAAACCTTGTTAACTAAAAGTAATTGGTATTGCAATGATAACTAACCAACTAAATCCAGTTAGTTATTGTTCATAAAAGACTTATAGCCATGAATCTTGACCAAAACATTTGTTTTGTAAAATCGAGTAGTAAAACGTCTAGAAGAAACTTTTTATGGTTTATATCTTTAATTGAAAATCATTGCGTGTCATTGTTTGAAAATCTTTGTTCCAAGTGATGCAAATAACGCGACGAATGTAATACGATAAAAACACTTATATATAGGAAGTACCAGCGACGTATCCACCATGCTTTTATCACATTACACACGTACCGTTGCCTAAATCACATACCATAAACCAATCGTCCATTGTTCGTATCATAAACTAATTGTTCATCGTCCGTGTAAACAAATCGTCCTTGTTTTAATTGTGAAAACTTGTGGTCATTCTGGTGAATACATTCAAACCTGTGTTGACTCGTCTATACCACCAAAGGGTATCTTTAAATTGCAATAACAAACCACCAAAGGGTTTGTTAAAGTAAACAGTTTCGGTCGTTCCCCAAAGTTCCCCACAAACACCGGGAAACTTGGTAACGGGATTGTCAGTCCTATGATACCATAACCTACTACTGGTCGGCTTGGCCAAAGCTTGTAACACCATAATCGCGTAATACAACAACATGCGGTGGAATATCGGGGAGTCACATTACAAAATTGCTCAGCCACAACTAGTAATAGAATGTTTCATTATTGTTAACAATGTTTTCAATGCAAAGAATACATATAACTTTCTTTTGTTTGAGGAAGTCTAAAGCCCGTATGCATTCCTATGTGTAGCATGCTTGAATAGTCGAAACCTGAAACATATGTGAAAAAGAGACATCAACAAACAATGTTGGCGAGTACATAGTTTTGTTGGCCAAGGAATGGCAAAAAGATTTAGTATTGCAATACATTAACTTGATTATGAAACTTGTGACAAAATAGTTTTGTATATGGCAACATGATTAATACTAAGTAATTTTTATGCCATTGAAAATCGTACTTTGTTCATTGTAATCGCCTTGAATTCGGTCATAAAAGTTGAGAGTATGTTATTTGAAATCCAATCAAGGATTAATAACAACAATATTGACATTTGTCATAACTCGCGTGAGTATTATTAGAAATCAATTCAATGATTTGAAATAATACTTTGGTTATACTTCTAAGAATCTAACATATAGAAATATGAAAGAGTTCTACAAGGATTTAGATATTGTACATTGAAAAAGTCTAACACAAAATCCTAATGTGATTTGGATAACGTTACAAGAGTAATACAATAGGAACACTTATATATAGGAAGTACCAGCAGCGTATCCACCATGTTCTTATAGTATTACACTCATTTCGTTATCTAAATCACAACTAATCACAATAATCACATAATCATCATCTTGGTCACATTGTCTTGTCATATACGCATTAAAGTACACAAAATCCAATAAAGGACTACCAATTAGTACTTTAAACATCCTACAAGAATCTAACTATGAAGATAGATAGATATTTAAGGATCTATTTTAGTCACTTTTCTTGCCTCATTGTATCACAAAATCCTAAATCCTAATGGTGATTCGGATAAGGCTACGAAGGGTAATACAATAAGCACACTTATATATAGGAAGTACCAGCGGTGTATCCACTATGTCCTTATTATATTACTCTAGTTATTTATCTAAATCACCAACAATTCTACACATAAACCATAACCATTGTCTTGTAAAGCACTTCTTAGAAATCTCACTATGAAGATAGGAAGATTTAATACTGTACTTAAAGTATTCTACAAGAATCTAACTATAAAGATAGAAAGATACTATAAGGATTAGTTTCGTGTCCCCAATTGTCATGTCTTTGCATAAAAGGAATATTACACAAAAATGCACTTAGTAAACACATAATTTCCATACATTATGAAAAATTGATTACACATATGAATCACCCAAAAAACATTTAAAAAACGTAAAAGAGGGGAGCTAAGTACTCGCATGGGGTTAAGTACAGATCTTGTTCAAATTATATAACAAAGCTCAAAGGATCAAGAGTTCAAGTGTTGAAGTGCTTCCTAGTGTAACAGATAACTACATGTTAGTGTATCGAACTTAAAAAATGAGAAAATCGGATAGAATGAGGTATATAAGCCAAACAAGAGTTGGATCTTGTATAATATGGTTCATAATATCAAATATTCTGATTTGGAAGCATTTCAAAGTGTTTTGATTTGTTACCGCTCGCTAAAGTGGTTTACGCCACTTTAATGGGTCATAAACGTAACTATGGGTTCGGATGGTTAATCAGGGCTATTAATATGTTATCATGATGGTTGTAACAAGAATCCTTGATTAAAAGTAAATCCATTAGTTTTGGGAAAAGTATAAAAGTTGACAACTTTCATTTAGAAATAGTAAACAATGTCGAAAAATTATAATAATTTCTAGTCCACTAAATTAGAATGCGTTTTACAACTTTCATGTAGAAATTTTTTCTGTTTGGAACCCGGAAAATGGTCAAAACCGTGGATCTTTACAACATATTCAGCTTTGCGCAACAGTTTGGTTTTGGATGGTTGGGGGTCCAAACGGAAGTGTTTTTAAGCGTGCCATATATTGTTAAAACCGTATTACCATGTACTTAATAGTAAATAAGAGGTTACTTAATTTGGACAAGTGTTGACCAAGTTATGGTCGTCCAAAGTCACAACACAGAATCTGTCCAAAACAGGAAGAACACTTATGTGTTCCCGTTGGTCATTTTAAAGGTTTTTTATGCGTAAATAAAAAATAAAATATGTTCTTAGATCATAGATGATATAATATGTAGATTAATATACATTAGGATAGAGTGCAAAGCAAAGCACAATAGTGCAAGAATAGTGAATGTTTGTATGAAGACCGAAATATAAACAAAGATCGGATTTTGATGAACTTACCTGGAAGCAAAAATTCTTCAATCCAAGAAGGCAGGGGGAAAGAAAAAGTGCAGGGATTTTTGAGAGTTCTAAGTAAGTTTTGGTGTGAAAAAAAAATGGTGAAGAGAAGGTTGGTGTTTGTAGGAGAGTAAAGGGGTGTCGATGTCAACATGGGCAAGACAAGTGCAAGAAGGAAAATGCATGGAGGATAAGTGTTGGGTGGTTTTTTAAACCATGTCTTCAAAACAAGGGGTATAACGAAAAGGTGTGCATGGAAGATTCATCTCTTTTTTTATATAAAAACCCATTCTTTTTATATAAACCTTTTTATATTTTATAAAAGTTTGGTGTGAGTTTGTGAGTTTTTAAATATATTTAATTAATAAATAATATTACCCATTGATTATTATAAATTTTAGCAAATAATATTATATGAGATGCTTGACGACATATCATGTCTTAAGATTTATAAAAGTTTAAAACACGCGAATTTTCCGAATGGCGTAAGACAAAGACCTCTTACTTTGTTTTGTCGCGTTTTGGCACTTCTAACACCCGTTAACCTCATTTTCAAGCTTCATAAGGATGATAAGGCATAGGGAACTTGAAGTATGCCCTGAGAAGTCACCGATGTCGGCTCGTTCGGTCGTACGGTTGCGTTAAACGGGTTACGTTTACGTAATAGCTCGCGATTTCACTTCTAGAAGAGGCTTAAGGGTTTGAAATCAAACAAGGTCTGAATTTATGAAATTGTTTTTGAATATAACCTCGTTTTGAATTTTTAAAATGATTGAAATTTCTCGGATGTCACAAAGCTAATGAATGTTATTCGTGTCATGTGTATAACGTACCAACAACTTCGTTCACATTATTGAAACTGTCGTGTTTATACAAACCATAGCTTTTGTAATTTGAAAACTTGAAAACCATTTCGCACATATGAATCACCCCAAATAATTTGAAAAACATAAAAGAGGGGAGCTATGTACTCACTTGGGGTTGCAAAATAACCTTGAATAAAAGATCAGACAAGCTCAAAAGTCCGAGAAATCAAACGTGTCCTAAAATCGGATAACTATGTAAATATCGGGACTTTAATCGACGGATAGGATAGAATGAGGCCTAGTAAACCAAATGAGTGTTGGGACTCATATACAATGGTTTAAAAGTCTACATTCTAATTTTAAAAGATTCCTAAGTGCTTTTGACCCGTTATGATTTGTTAAGGTAGTTTACACTACTTTAACATTTCATTTGCGTAAATATGTGTTCGGATGGTTAGATATGCGTTATGATAAGTCTAATATGCACAAATAAGTTTATTATAGTTGCAACATCATTTTATATGTCAAAACATTGGTCACATATGCCAAAATTGATTTATGTGCAAAAGAGCATTTTGGTCATTTATAGGGCATAATAGACGACTTAACATAACCATAACCAGACGACGTGACCATAAGGTATAAACTAATAGGGTTATTCCCAATACAACTATGGTCACATATATGCATTTGGTCGGATCCTAAGATCGACCAAACGAGTCGTATTCGAAAGTCAAAGCGGTTGTCAAGACCGCTCGACTTACGACCCTAAATAAGCACTAAACTAAAAGTGATGAGTTAGACATGTCAAAACATGTCTAACAAAGTTGAAAAAAATGTTTTGGTATCAAAACTTTGTGTTCTGATACCCGAAAATAGTTCCGTCGCAAAATGCACATAATGCGCATTTTGACCGAAACTTCGACTCGTCACTTCGACTAGTTAACGTGGTAATCAGTAGGTATAATCGCAAGGGATTATAACTTTCATGATTACGGTCACGTTGCAAAGTTCAATTGAACTTTGCTTTGACCAATTAATGGTCAAAGCTGAAAGTCAAACAGTGTTTGACTTTTAGCTTGAAATAGCTAAAATGAATGAACAAGGCTAAGTTAGAACACTTACTTGTGCTCAAGGCATCCAAAGATGGAGAAAAAGACTTAGAAAACTCAGTTGGGAGACCTCCAACAAAGTGGGAGTTCTCCACTTAGAGTTATAGAGAGAAAGGGAAGGAATGTGCAAAGAATTTGATTGAAGATCAAGGGTATTTATAGTTGTGGAGGATAAATTTGATGATCACAAGTGTCAAGGATAATTCTAGGATCATTCCACATGTTCAAATACGTGTCAAGACCAGGCTAGAACTTGGAGAACACGAATTCTTGGGTTTCAAGGCTGTAAAAAAGTTGTCTGCCATTTTTTGCGTGTCGCGGGAGATCTGGGTGACTCTCTCGCGTGCCTCCTGGGATTCCAAAGTTTCAGAATTGGCAAACAGGTCCCTTCAGCCTAAAAACTTGTTTTCGACGCGTTTTTGCACTTTTAACACCCGTTAACCCCATTTTTAAGCTTTGTAAGGAAGATAAAGCATAGGGAACTAAAATAAATTCTCGGAAACTTTTCGGATGTCGGTTCGATTGTTCGTACGGTTGCTGTTTTCGGTTAATTACGACGAAAATGGTAACAAACGCGCAAATGACCGTAAACGTGTAACAAATGATATTTTAGCATTCCAATCATTAAAATACTAGATTTTAATGATTACAAAAATTCTTGGATGTGCGTACATGTTCTGGATAACGATATACGCGAATCAGCATAGTTTCGCAGAATTCGCAAAATAGCCCCTGAGCTTGCATAAGCGTGTTTTTGCCATACCGAAGCCCTCAAAACTTATTTCTAAGTTATGAAAAGGGTATTTCGGGTATGTTTACCTTATGTCATTATTTAAGAGTGTACGTCGCGTTAAACTTATTATGTTTGCGTAATAGTTTGCGATTTCACTTCAGAAGTTGTTTAAAAGTTCGGAAATGTGCAAGAATTTAATACGTGCAATTGTCATGATAAAAATACAAATCTAGTAAATAAAACACAAAAATTTCATTGATTGATAATTCGTTCGGAATCTTTATACGATCGGATCGGCACAAATGTCACAGTTTATATCTTTCAGTTATTCAAATCAGTACTTATCACACGCCCATTTCGTTTACTGTGGTCATATCACCATTGGCCCTCAATTGTTCAATAGAAAAGCTTATCAAGTAGTGTATACAAAACCCCAGATACCGATAGTAATTTACGAATACAAAAACTTAGTCCTTATAATTATAAGTAATAACCAGAAAATAGTTAGGGTTTTGAAATCATTTGATAAAACAGAATGACTCACACTGCAGAATTTTGGGTTGTTAAGCCTCTTGGTTTTAAGTCATGGTTCCTAAATAAACACACAGTGTAACACATATTAGTATAAGAAACCAAATCAAACTTCAACGATAATCACAAGATCAAAACCACAACATAAAAAGTCTCACCTTATTCAGGCAGAACTTCGGCTTTTTGTTGCTAGGATTTTGGATCAATCTAGCAGGGTATCGTTTCAGTGATCAGGGTTTTGTGCATGGGAATTATGGCATAGATTCAAGAGTTTTGAGAAACGAAGGTTATAGAGGTCGAATTTTTTAATTCAATTTGTGCAAGTTGAAAACTCCTGACCCCCACTATTTATACCTGGAAAAGGTCGTCGTCGTGCCACGCGATGGGACAGGGCTTACCTGTCGCAACACGTGAGGATGTCATATTTATCTGGATGGCATATGGCCTTATCGTGCCACGCGACGGGCCAGGATTGTCTAGGCGCACCACGCACAGAAGCTAGCTGGGCTAAGGTGTGCTTAGTTAGCCATGTAGGCTTGCCATGTAGCTGCCACGAGGCACCTGGGGGAATCAGGCGTCCTCGCGCCATGCGACCATCCATAACTCTTTTCGTTTTCGATTTTCGTTGGCACGTTTTCTGGGTTTTAATAACGGATTGTTGTGGGATGTTTTTTAGAGCTGTTACATCCTCCCCACCTTGTTTTAAATCTCGTCCTCGAGATTCACTAAAACAAGTATGGATATTTTTCCTTCATCTCCGATTCTAATTCCCAAGTATATTCTGGTCCATGTTTTGAATTCCATCTTACTTTGACCAGAACTAATCTCTTATGTTTAAGGTTCTTGACCTTCCTATCTTCAATTCGTAAGGGTTTCTTAACAAATTTAGAATCTTCACTTACTTCTATACCTTGAAGAGGTACCATCAAAGATTCATCAGCTAAACATTTTCTTAGATTACATACATGAAATACATCATGTATACCAACCATTTCTTTTGGTAACTGTAGCTAATATACTACTGGTCCAATTCGCTTGATAATCTTAAATGGTTCAACAAATCTTGGACTTAACTTTCCTTTCTTACCGAATCTGACTACTTCTTTCCATGGAGAAACTTTTAACAACACTTTTTTCTCCAATTTGAAATCTCAACAACTTACGTCGATTATCTTTATAACTCTTTTGATGATCTCGTGTTGTCTTTAATCTTTCCTTGACTTGAATTATCTTATCAGTTGTTCCCTGTACAATCTCAGGACCTGATAATTGTTTTTTATCCTATCTCTACCCAACATACTGGGGTTCGGCACTTTCGTC
Source organism: Scalesia atractyloides (assembly GCA_947069175.1). NCBI lineage: Eukaryota > Viridiplantae > Streptophyta > Magnoliopsida > Asterales > Asteraceae > Scalesia > Scalesia atractyloides. The sequence continues at coordinate 22,565,010 of CAMTDV010000010.1, forward strand.
CATGAAGTGCTTCAAATGGGGGGCATTAATGCTTGTATTATAACTATTGTTATAAGAGAATTCCATTAATGGCAAGTGATCGTCCCAACTTCCTCCGAAATCTATTACACATGTCCTAGCATGTATTCCAATGTTTATATTCTCTTTTCACTCTGTCCATCTGTTTGCGGGCGGTACGTTGTGCTCAGATTTAGTCGTGTTCCCATGGTTTTTTGAAACTTTCCCAAAAATGAGAAGTGAAACGACTATTTTGATTAGATACAATGGATAACGGATTCCATGTAAGGAAACTATTTCGTCTACATATAACTTCGCTAATCTTTCCATACTAAAGGTTCCCTTCATATGTAGAAAATGAGCTGACTTGGTGAGTTGATCCACAATCACCCAGATTGTCTTGTTACCTTTTCTTGTTTTGGGAAATTTAGTAACAAAGTCCATTGTTATCAATTCCCATTTCCATACTGGGATCTCCAATTTTTGCAATAAACCTGAAGGTTTCTGATGTTCGGCTTTAACTTGAGAACAAGTTAAACATTTAGAAACGTAGCTAGCTATATCATTTTACATTCCTATCCACCAGAAATTTTTCCTTAAATCGTGATACATCTTATCACTTACATGATGAATCGTATACTTTGTTTTATGAGCTTCCTTGACAATCCTTTCTCGTAGGTTTCCTTGATTAGGTACCCATATTTTCTTTTTCTGGCCATATTCCATTTGTATCGTTTTCCTAATCTGTCAACATCCCTTTTAATCCTTTAGCATCATCCTTGATTGCTGGTTCCTGGGTACTTTTCAATTGTTCCATTAAATATATTTGCAAATTTAATAAGAGAGCACGTACTCGTTTTGGCTTCTCATGATATTTACAACTTAGAGCATCAGCTACTACACTAGCTTTACCTTCATGATATTGATATCACAGTCACAGTCACTTAGGATTTCCATCCAACGTCTTTGCCTCAAATTTAGTTCTTTTTGCCCAAACTATATCTTAAGCTTTTATGATCGGTAAGTATAGTGAACTTTCTACCATACAGATAATATCTCCAAATTTTGAAGGAAAAAATTACTGTTCCTAGTTCTAAATCATGAGTGGTATAGTTTTCTTCATGCTTCTTCAGTTGCCTAGATGCATACAAAATCACCTTCTCACGTTGCATCAGAACACATCCTAATCCTAATTTATAAGCATCACAAAATCTTTGCATTAGTTAAACTTTGGTAATGCAAGTATTGGTGCATTAGTTAACCTTTGCTTCAAGGTTGTAAAAGTTTCTTCCTGCTTTGGTCCCCATTCAAACATATCCGATTTACACGTTAACTTGTTACAAAAAACTGACCATGTTTAAATAAAATAATTGTAGGTCCCTTAATTCTATGGATCTTAAAAGTATTGTCTATCTAATCTAGAATGAGGAATCCTCTAGATTAGATTGTCACATAATGATGTAGAAGCAGATTAAACTAAAACTGAACAAACTAATCTTTATTGATTATTCAAACTAGCAGTTTAACAACAACCTAAGATCCAACCACCACACAAATTTGTCCACCACTCTTAAACGAATTCTCTCTCTAAACTCTCTCTAAACCGATTTCAAGTGCTTAACCCTAACCCTAATGCAAATCTTTGTTTATATAACACAAGGCATGCATACTTGGCTGGTTTCATACAAGGCATGCATCTTTGTTTATATTCGCCTACCATTCCCCCAATGTGGGTTTGGTTTGGCCCAATCACTATTAACTAATTATTACAAAGCTAAACCCGCTAATCGTTTATTGATTCACTAATTACAAGATATCCAATGACCCAAATCTAAAAGTTGTTGTCACAAACATGCACCAACAATCTCCCCTTGACAATAGCTTCATAAAACAACTTTCTCTTCAGTCATCTTGCAATCTTCATGTAATCTTTTCATCGTCTTTGGTCTTTGGATAGGTTCATCTTTAGTAGCTTATGTTAGTAACAGACTCCCCCCAAGCTGATGCATCCAATCACCAACTCTTCAAAAAACGTTAGCACTTGAGTAAACTCCAGTTCAGCATTTGAAAAGCCTTCTTCAAACTCTTCAAACTTTTTCAACAATGTAGAAAGGATAGACTAAGCTTCATAGGAACTCTTCACTTTACTTCACTTTGCATCACAGGTACAAATTGCAACTATCTGTATACAAACAAACATCTTGTGAAACCGTAAGAATTTTTCAACATGGGTTAACAAATTATTACTAATCAAGAGATGTGAAAACCGTATTACAAGTTAAGCAATTTTCAACTCAACACCAGACTCTCAAATCTTTTTACTCAACAACTAGAACCTATAGGGTTATAAATTTAGAACTCTTCTTCTAACACTGTCTCCCCCTTTCGGTAACAGTTCCTCCATGAACAACCATTTTCCATACGTTACGACTTTTAAGAAAAAGAAAATCTTTTTGGATTTTTATATTTTCTGAAAGCAAAAAACTAACAAGAACAAAAACACTCTCTTTTTGTGAGAATCACTAGTTAAGAACATCATATCAGCCAATTCAAACTGTTTGACACTTTGAGTTAATTCTTTAACTTAATTTTTGTAAAACGCAGTTCCAGACGATAACCAGTACTGTTTATCCACTTAAGCAAAACACATGAACATTTCAAGTACCTTTAGTTGGTGATACGATTAAGGTAATATTATACTGATGTACTAGTGTATCCCACTTCAGGACATACCCCCACGATCAAGGTATGCACAAAGCTTCCTCGTAGTAGGTGAATATACATAATTCATCCTTTTGATTTTACAACGTTAAATAATTGGTGATCAGGTCAGTACTTCCGTACAGCCAAGAGACCAATATCCAACGAGAGTAAAGGCAAATACTAAAAATTGGTACGATTTATGCTTTTTGCATGGTTGAATGACTCTCTAGGGGAGCTTCTTCAATTTCTAGGTTTTTGGCATTTTAGCTCTTTTAAGATATATTGGTTGTGCCTAGTTCAGCATGTATCTGGATGCAGCAGAAGGACAACCCGGATATCCCCGGATGAAATAACGTTATAAACACCCAAAACCTCGGATTTTGGCAATCTATCAACGTAAGATTTAAGGTTATAAAACCATATGCCATTGATATGTTACCCACTCATACTCAGTTGGTTATGTTTTATATCACAATGGTAAGTTGATTATTTCATGTTTCTTGCCTACTGGTACATCATATGATTAAGCTGCTATCACACTTAAGCATTAAATTTCAATTTCAGTGTGACAGACTAACTTGCTGATGTACTGCCATCTCTTCTTTTTCACACAGTGATAACTCATTTTTTAGTTTTTATGATTTTTTTTGGTTTTTTTGGTTTTTATGGTTTTCTATTTTTGAATTTTATTTTTTATATTTTTAAGAGAGCAGTAAACTATTTATAAAATTCTTATGAAAAACTGGTTCTCCAGGATTCCTCATCCAGTTGAGTTTGACTAGATGCTCAAATTGAGCCCTGTCAAAAGATTTTGTGTAAAGATCTACCAGGTTATCTAGTGTGTCGACTCTATGCAGTTCAATCATTCTCTTTTCAGCACAATCCCGTATAAAATGTTGATGAATGTTAATATGTTTTGTGCGACTGTGTTTTAAGGGATTATTTTTTATGGAAATTGTGGCATTATTGTCTATCATAATAGGGGTGCAAGTGAAACTCAAACCGTAATCGCGCATTTGTTGTTGGATCCACAAAACCTGAGAGCAACAGCTACCCGCAGCAATGTATTCAGCTTCACACGAAGACGTAGAAACACAAGCTTGTTTCTTGCACTGCCATGACACAAGTCTTCCCCCTAAGAACTGACAACCACCTGTGGTAGATTTTTTGGTTGATTTGCATCCTCCGATATCTAAATCATGTAGTTAATAAACTCCAAGTCACTATCAGTAGGGTACCACAACCCGATCTTAGGTTTTCCCTTCAAGTAACAAAGAATACACTTCACCACCTTCATATGTGACTCCTTGGGATTTGATTGATATCTGGCACACAGACATACGGCGAACATAATGTCTGGTCTTGAAGCAGTAAGATACATCAACGATCCAATCATGGCCCTATATTGAGTTGGATCAACATAATCCACACTCTCAGCATCTAGACCAGTGTTGTGATTTTCACAAATGGGTGTATTAAAAGTTGTGCAATCCTCCATCTTGAAACGAGTCAAAATGTCGTACACATACTTTGTCTGATGAATAAAGATCCCATCCTTCTTTTGTTCAACTTGCAACCCCAAGAAGAATGACAACTCACCCATTGCATTCATCTGAAAGTTACTTTTCATCACCTCCTCAAAGTCATGACACATGCTCTCATCAGATGAACCAAAGATGATGTCATCCACGTATACCTGTACCAATAGAAAATCTTCCTTCTTCCTATTAATGAAAAGTGTACTATAAATCTGACCCCTTTCAAAGACATTTGCCAAAAGATGAGACGATGGTGTCTCGTACTTGGGTGCTTGATGTAATCCATACAACGCCTTATCCAATCTGTACACTCGATCTGGATAGTCTGGATCAGTAAACAAATCTGCTTGTGAGACAGACACCAGTTCTTTAAATTTCCCGTAAAGTAACGCACTCTTCACGTCAAGCTGATAAACCTTGAAACCCTTGAAAGATGCAAACGCGAGAAACAATCAAACTGCTTCCAACCTTGCAACTGGTGCAAACACTTCATTATAGCCAATCCCCTCTTGCTTATTGAACCCTTTTACCACTAATCGAGCCTTATTTCTTGTCATCTTTCTTACACATGAACACCCACTTGGTGCAAATTTCTTTCTCTCCCTCTAGTAAATCAACTAACTCCCAGACTTTCAACTTCTCAAACTGAGCTAGTTCCTTCTGCATAGCTTATGCCCATGAATTATCCTTCAGAGCCATATGAATATTCTTCGGCTCCCCTTGAGAAATAAAATAGCTATACAAGCATTCGTGATAATACCATCCTTCTCAATCGTAGCATACATACATGAACCTTCTGCTATAGTTCTCCTTGTCTTAACACCTGGATTCGGATCACCCATAATGTTCTCAACTGGATGATCTCTGTTTGCTCGTTTGGTACCAATGGCATCAACTTCCAAGTTAGTATCTAGATTTGATCCAATCTCCCCTTGAACATTTTGATTCGCAAACGGATTAGTAAACTCCTCCCCCTCAAGAGGTTCAGACTCGCTATCACTCGAATCTGCTACATCTGATGAAAGTTAAAGGTCTGATCACCCTTTGAACAACGTATGATAAAGCTTCAACAGTGGTTAGCTCATCAGTGGATAGCATCCTATTGGATAACCATCAGTGTTTTGTAATTGTATCAGAGGTTAGCATAGCAGTGGTTAGAGGTTGTTAGGTTAGTTAGATGTCATTGTCTTGGTGATGTCAGCAAAGATGCTTAAGAGGTTAGGATTTGTACTATAAATAGACAGTGCATGTATTGTTCTATTTAGCTCAAACACACACACACACACACACTTATCTTGTACGATCTAATCTGTGTGAAGCTCAAGCTGAGGGGGAGTTAGTGATTAATGCATGTAATTACTTGTAATCTTTTGAATCTTTTGAGTAATGAAAAACATTGTGTGATGAAAACTAATATCTCATTTGATTGTGTTACAAAGTTTTAAATCATATTCCGCTGCAAATTTTATATGTTCTATCTTGTTTATGTTTAATTTGTTTATAACAACACAATCAGGTCAAACTCAGATCCTAACAATTGGTATTAGAGCTTGGTCAGTCAAATTCGATCTAACAATCGATTTGACGTAAAAAGATCAGCTCAATTTTTATGATACTGTGTTGATCGTAATTGTTGGAAAACGGAGTAAGAGCCAAATCATGTTTTATACGTTTTCGAGTATTTGTGTTAAAATTTGTAATGATTCTATGATTGATGGTTGCTAAGAATTCATCTAGTGTCTTTAAAAGACTAAGGTGAACCTAAATCTTAGAAGCAAGATCTATATGATTGACAAAAGTTATGAGAAAACTTTTAAAGGTTATGGGTTGAGGTTTAGAAAACTGGATCAAAATTAATGTGAATTTTAGCATAAGCAGTTCTGCAAAAATGTCTAAGGTTCTCAAAACATTACTGTAAATGATTCTGGATTGATTATTTTTTCAATGAAAACGTTCCAGTGAATACTATTTGCTCCTGGAAAGGTTAAAAGAGGAATAGAAGAAAAATGACAAAAACTATGAAAGTGTGTTTATCTCAAAATTTTTAATGTTGAAAAGAAAAGAGTATAACATAATACACATGCTAGTACTTTAAAAGGAAAACCTAAAATTAAATTTTCATCTCTACTCAAACATCTGTTATAAAACACGCTGAATGCAACCACTACTTACAGGTAAATTTAGGTAACTGATGTATGTTAATTAAAACATTGCCTCAAAGAAGGACTTAGGACATTAATCAGATCTAATTGATTCAGTTATCAAGAAATTTTTACTTAATTTTTGGTAGTAAAAAATTTCATGTATATATATAAGGACATGTGTTATTCCTTTTCAGTATTTGTGTTCTCTGGAAAGTAATACATGTTAAGTTTTCACTTGTTTTTGTTAAAGCTCAAAAACATGTCAGGAAGTAAAACATTTCTATTTTTAGAGAGAAGGGAGTTACTCTTCCTTAAAAATGGATCAAAATAAATCTACTGATGGACAAAGTTATCTTATATTTTGCTTGTCTAGGCTAATTTTGCAGATACTCACATGTCTTATCATTAGAGCAGCAGATGTTCACAACTATTGCCGAAGCTTATCTTCTGCTGGTTCAACAGTTGTTGATTAAAACAACATCAAAATCACTGTCATCACTTTATATCCAAACACTAATGACATCAGACATCATTTATGCGAGATCGCTATAAAAAGGGTTTGATTTCTTTATAACATGTTCAGTCTAAAAATCAGTTGGGAGATATATAAACCAAAAATTGGAATCAGCTGTCCTTAAAAGCCTGATCTCTGGATCTGGAATGCTAATCATGGATTAAAACAAGTTCTCTTGTACTTCATGTGGAAATAGCATAAAAATGTTTTCTGAAAATCAAAATCCATCCCTAAAAATAGTTTAAAACTAATTTTTTCAATAAATCCTCAAAGTCTGTTCAAAGCACTGATAGCACAAAAACACTGATTGTTTAGAAAAATCTATCCACTATCAAAAAGTGTATCCTCTGCTAGTTGCAACCACTCTTGCTATCCACTGATCATATTTTCCAACAGTGGTTAGCCAAACAACTATCTTCCATTTGATGAACAGAGGTTACACGTGGACAGATGCTATTCGACAGTTGTTGCATCAGATGCAACATCATCATCACTTTTCCATAAACCCTATAAAAAACCATGCTCTATCAAGAACAGAGGGTTCACCACACTGTGTCGATTTCAAAAATCTCAAAACAGTTTTTCACTCAAAATCATGGCTCCCAAAACAAAATCCAAGGCAAACTCAAAAGCTAAATCTAAACTCGTATCATCGACATTCACGTTAATCATCAAAACTCCTCATAACTACACTGCTATTCTAGAGGAAACCGGGTCAAATACAAGATATCATTCAATGATTCGGCTACTAAAAGAGTCCAAATTCAAGGAGATGCTGACAGGAAAAACCCCCAATCTATGAAGGTTCACTCAGACAATTTTGGGCAAATGTTGAGGTTCACTCAATAGAGGGAGTACCTTATGCAATAATTCCAAGAGTAGGCAAAACCCTTGATGCAAATCATCCACAATGATTCTGACTGGTTTTTAAATTGAATGACATGTCATATCCTGTGGCATTTCCTCTGAGTGAGATCCAAGCAGAGTTTATTGAAATAGGGTATGCTGATAAATTCAAAGGTATGACAATATTCAAACCAAATTTCCCTGCTGAGATGAGATTTTTCTTCCATACTATTTTGACATGTCTCTCGGCAAAAACTACTGGTTTTAGTGAAATTCCAATGAACATGCAATATTTGGGATATGCTATTTTGACTGATTCAGATTTCAATTTTTCCCAAGTCTTGTTCAATGATATTGTTAATAATTATTATAGTATTGCAAAAGAAAAGGCTTTTCTGATACATCCCAGGTTTTTAAGCATATATCTTAAAAATCAATTACCTGGAGATGATTCTAAAATTGGCCTAGTTAGGAAGGCAGGAGCTATGGGTCATGAAATTTTTACACGCATTTCTAATCAAGATCAAGTTTCAAAAACCCAAGTAGAGGTTGTACAAGAAGATTTATCAGAACCACCTGCTACTGAGCCCACTGCTCTCAGTGATCACAGCAGCACAACCACTGCTGTGCAACCCCCACCAAAAACCACCAAAAAGACAAAAAAGAAATCAACCAAGCCCACCAAACCCAATAAAAAGGGTATTCTGGAAGATGAGATCCCATAAGTTAACCCAGTGACAGACAAAAGTGACAAGTAACCACTGTTGCTACTTCCTCACAACAGCTAGAAAGGTCTCCACCCAAAACTACAACTCCTCATGATTCCTCACAAAAGGAACATGTTTTAAGCATAGGGAGACCACAACTTGAAACATTACCCTCACTTGAGAGTATGTTGAACTATGCTTCTCCCAGGGCAAATTCTTCTTCCACATCACTTCCCACATCTCAAACTAAATCAACCCTGAAGTATTTGTTTGAGGTCATTGGAAGTCAGACATAAAACAGCCTCTCTCACCAGCACATTACTGAGAATACATCCTCTACAATGGCTATGTCTGATAAAATTTCATTGACTAACCCACAAATAGTTCAGGAGGTTACACCACTTAAATTTCATGAAATTCTTGTTGGTAGTTCAAGTGGAGCAGCTACTACAGATGTTGAATCCACTGATTTATATCTAGACAGTAGTTTCATAAATAAGTCTCCCTTGAAGGCAATTTCTACAGAGGCTACCATGGTATCCACTGTTGGTGTTAAAACCATTGTTGGAATTACTAAGGAAACCTCTGCCGTAGAAAGAAGTCCCCAGTACCAAGAAAAAGGGGCATCTATGTTTGAAACAAAGGTTCAAACCTCTGTTCATGATAACATAGATATAACTACCACTTCTGGTAGGAGTTCAAACGGAGGGAGTTTTGACGGAGGGAGTTACTAAAATAGAGACATCAGTGGCAGATATAAATAATATGCTGCAACAGATGTTAGAATCTTCAAAGTCTCAAAGCACTGCTTAACCCTCTGCTCTTCAAAACGCTGATATAGTCAAACAAGTATATCCTTTGTTTGAACAACAACGCAAACTTGCTGATCACCAACAGGAAATCCGTATGAAAATGCTCAGGCAGACCTCAAGGGCGTTTTCCTTCCAAAGAATTCTGGCACTTCCTCTGCACCTATCTTTGAAAAAGATGATGCCAAAAAGGGGAGAAAACTGAGTCTGTGGATAATATGACTAAGCAAAAAACCAGAACCTGAAAAAGAATCCTTGGTAACTTCTGCTGAAACATCTGTCAAAGAATAGAAAAAGGGAGTTGATGAAACCCTAGATATTCAAGCAGATGATGAAGTTACAAGAAAAAGGACTTTTAAAAAGGATTTTGGCACTCGAAACAGAAAGAAATCACCACCACAAGAACATAAAGAACAAACCACTGCTGGTACTATATCCACTGTTGCACCTAAACCAACAACCCCACCTCACAAATCACCTGCTAAAAAGCAGAAAACAATACCACCACCTTCATTACCAACCTTCACTGCAACAGATGTTGTGACTACAAAAGGTACAATAGATGTTAGAACAATAGTGGTTGAGACAACAGTTCCTTCATTAGCTATTAGCCAAGCCACTGCTATCATATCCTCTCAAATTCATATCCCTGTAACACACACCTCCACAACAACACATTCACCAAGCTCAGTCTATACAAGAAAAAGAAAATTCAAATTGACTGATGATATACCCACATCTACACCACATCAAACATCAAACCCACTTACTCAATCTCCTACTAGCCTTAATCCAACAAGACAAATACCTATGGAAGTAAATTATCCTTTGGAAGTGCTTGCAGTTAAAGATGAAATGTTACAGTTTGTCACAGAGGATAATCCATCCAAAAGAACATTCCCATCTTTTTTAGCTACAGAGCTCCAAGGAACATTGAGGAATATCTGAAATTAAAAGTTAAACAAGCCAATAACAATGCAAAAGAAGAGAGTAAAGGGAAAGGTGAAACCTACTTGTCAAGTCGAAAGCAGCATGCACTTAGTAAAGTTAAGAAACTGGAAGACTTTGCAAAAGACTAAAAGAAGAAGAGGTCAACTCAATCACCTGATGTTGATATTCAAAAGAAACTAAGAAGATATTTTATAGAAATTATCATGAGAGACAAACCATATCAAGCTGAAGACATCAATTTGAAGAATGGCCTCTCAAAGCTCTTCAACAAGAAGTAAACAGGTGTGAGAAAATGAAAAATGATCCTCAGATAAGGAAGATTGCACCAGACTGGAACAAGTTCAAGAAAGCTAAGTCAAATGTAGATCTTGCCTTAGATGAATACATCCAAGCCTTCAATCAAAGGAAAGAGCATCAAGTGGATAAAATACATGAAAAGAAGGAATATGAAAATATGAAAGAATAAAAAATGGATGCAACTTCATCAGATTATCAGGATCCACCTACTATCACTACCACATCTTTATCAAGTAGACAATCTTCACCAAACTCATCACAAACAAAACTTCTCCCAAGAAACCCATTGAACTCAAAAATACTAAAGTGGATGTCTAATAAACAGACCCATGTATTGACTCTGCTCAAGTCCAATGGGAAAGTTGATTATATTACAAGGAAGGATGAACCAGGCTTGGGTGTAGCTGACCTTCAGGACCTTTTGGAACTACAACTGTGCAGGGATGAAGATGATGAAGATTCCCTGAATTTTGAACTATAGTTCTAGAGACAAATCAGGAAAAACTGATGAGAGAATAAAGATCATGTATAAAGAAAAGTTTTGGCATCATCTGTTCTAGGGGGAGATTGTTGGGATTGACCCCTACAAAAGAACATATGATAAAATGCCAAAACAGGTCTGGTCTATATGATCCAAAATAGACAGTGTTTTAGTTTCACAACTTCCCTCAATGACAAGGCACCTAACATCTGATAGCTCTAACATCTACTCTGTGCTAAGGTTTGTTGGTTGGTGTTGATGCACTATTGTGTACGTCACTTGTCGAATAGGCTAGATTGAGCGTGTGTTGCATATTGTATAGGTTAGAATCGAACACACGACCGAAATACGAATAATACATTGTAAAAGGGAACAAGTTCGCCCGAACTTGACCTGTATTGGTCAAGTTTGCCCGAACTTGATGTGCCTTTAGTCAAGTTCGCCCGTACTTGTCCGATGAAGGACATGTTCGCCCGGGCTTGACTATGGCACATCCGGGTGAACTTGTCTCCCTATATATATGTGTGTGTTCATTTGTAGTTTAAGTTTTTGGCATCCCTATGGGAAGGTGCTGTCGGATTCTCTCCAGGAACTCCGGCAGCTGGACTGATAAAGATGTATACTCTTTCGGTATGAATGAAGACTTCCGCTGCATTATTCTTCTACTCCATTCTTAATAACATTCTACCGAAACTGTTTTATACTTTTACGCATTAACTTCCATCTAGAACCGCCTGATCATGGACATTTAGTTGGAAAGACTGTTGAAGACCAACTGATGAAAGTCAAAGGTCTGATGACCCTTTGAAGAACATATGATAAAGCTTCAACAGTGGTTAGCCCATCAGTGGATAGCATCCTATTTGGATAACCATAAGTGTTTTGTGTATCAGAGGTTAGCATTAGCAGTGGTTAGAGGTTGTTAGGTTAGTTAGATGTCATTTTCTTGGTGATGTCAGCAAAGATGCTTCAGAGGTTAGGATTTGTACTATAAATAGACAGTGCATGTGCTGTTCTATTTAGCTCACACACACTTATCTTGTACGATCTAATCTGTGTGAAGCTCAGACTGAGGGGGAGTTAGTGATTCATGCATTTAATTCTTGTAATCTTTTGAATCTTTTGAGTAATGAAAAACATTGTCTGATGAAAACTAATCTCTCATTTGATTGTGTTTTAAATCATATTCAGCTGCAAATTTTATATGTTCTATCTTGTTTATGTTCAGTTTGTTTAAAACAACACAATCAGGTCAAACTCAGATCCTAACAATAAGACACTGGTATGGTGATGGATGTCAGGGTAGTATCAGTTTTCAGTTTGGCTTCTAGGCACCGTTTCGCGTGCCAGCCAAAGTCAGTTGTTTGACATGTTCGGATAATGGTACGGGAATACCAATAGTGTCAACATGTTGTCATTTAAGAAAGATTAATTTTTCGTTAAGGGAGTTTGGGCGTTTGAGGAGTCCAGGTTGCCCAAAATTAAGTTTCAATTCTCGCCGTTGGGGATTCTCCCGAACTGGCATTGGACACACCCCTGGTGTCCAAACGACCCTGGAATCTCCCAAAATGCTTCCGGTGTTCCAAGTACAGAAAATTTCGGGTTCGGTCGGTTCCCGGTTCTGGCAGGTTCGTTATACGGTAAACTGCCGAAATTAGTTTAAAATAAACGGTTGTAAATTCCGTAAATTCTCTTTTAATCCACAAGTTGAATAAAATATGGAACTTTTTATACAAGTCAATAAAAATATGTAGATTATGAGAAAAATAATTCGGTAATTTATTTAGCCATTTTTATTTTCTCAATTAAATTATTTGTCAAACAGTATTTAACCGAATAATTCACATTACTTATCATCCGATGTTCAAAAATGCTCAAAATATTCCAGGTAGCTCCTTATATGCCCAGGAACACCTGGCAACAATTTGGGACTTTCTAATTTCACTTCAGTGCGTTTCCGGCTACCGAAAACTCCAAAAAACGCGGATTTTTAATCCGAATCAAACTTCAACCAATGGACTCCCTAACTTCCCAGAACATTCCCTATATGTTCCTCAGTGTTCATATAAGTTTGGTGATTTATTGACTCTGTTTAGTATTTTTTCTAGATTTCTTTGGGTAAAACAGTCAAAAATTCACCAAAAATCATAGGAAATTCCAAAAATTCTAATATTTTATGTGGACATTCCTTTCATATCCTACATCTCCACACCAAATTTCAGCTCAATCCAAGCATCACGGACCAAGTTATAGACCAGACAATATTCATCCTACTCTAGTTTAAGGTTTCGGGCGTTATACCTAGCGCAAGCCTCATTTCCGCGTGTTTTTCTCGAGTTCAGAAGTGTGTGGGTGCTATATTCAGTACCTACACATCAAGTAAAATCCAAACATGCCATAATTCATGTCAATCATGCCTTGTTTCACTGTTTTTCGGTTCATAACTTTGTTATTCGATTTTGGTCGATTAGGGTATCAAAAACCAAAGTTTTGTGATCTTGGCTACCATATCACATCAAGGAATCCCTAATGTGATCTTAATTAGCCACGAATCATGTTTAAATCATCCAAAATCATGGATTAAAAAGGGTTTTCTTTGTCTAGTTCATGTTTTCTCAAGAAATCATCATCAAAGTCATATGAAACATGAAAAAAACCTTTGATTTGGCTGAGTTTAGGGGATAGGCAGCTGTGTTCTTGATGTTTATGAGGAAAAGTTTAATGGAAATGAAGAAAAAAAAGAAAAAAAACATATAATAGCGGGGCGTTGCAAGTGGGGGTACCCCTATCCCACCCCCGCTTTGTCGTGCTTCGTTTTTCGAGATAAAAAGATGATGTTTATATTCGGTTTTTCATTTAGGTTCGTTCTCGGGTCCCATACGCGTCCCCGGTTTGCGAAACGGACTCCTTTGTTCGCTTTTTAGTATTAAAAGACTCGGTTTAAGAAACCGTACATAACCGTCTCGAAACCCTAACATGGTTATGTTTAAATCATGTGGTTTTGATGTCAAGTTCGCCCGAACTCCTTCTCCCACCAGCGAACTTTGACTAGTATAAATAGCTAGCTTGATCTCTTCATTTGTAACTTTTGTGCTCTGAGTAGCAAAGGTCTGTCAAACTGGAGATTTGAAGTTTATCAATAAAATTGACGTTTAACTGAGTAATTCTTGTTGTTTGGTAAACGTATCATAATATTTCCGCTATTATGGACATTCGATATCAAATCAGGTTCCTTTGCTATCAGGATCGGTCCTACAAGTGGTATCAGAGCTAGAATAGCCTGATTTGATGGATATTAAGACAAGAACAACTCTAATTCTACTCCATTCTTCTTATTTTCTTAACTCTTACACTAAAATGAAGGTTTACGGGCAAATTCTGTCCAAATTTGAATATGTCATGTTAAATACATCATAGATAAACCCCTGAGAGTTTGCAGATTAAAATCAAACAAATTGATGCCAAATTGTTGAAAAAATCATGTTTGAAAATTCAATTTTGATCGAACTTGTTAGCCAAGTTCGTTCGAACTTGACTTAGGATTTCACTTTTTAAGTGTTTTTCTATCAAGTTCGCTCGAACTTGAGAGTTTTTGAGGATATTTGGGTTAAGTCCGATCGAACTTGTGATAATTTCTTTGATTTTCTTCAAGTTCGCTCGAACTTGAGTATTTTCATTGAAATTTATTTCAAGTTCGCCCGAACTTGCAATTTTTTTTTGAAAATTTGTTGTAACTTCGCTCGAAGTTGAATCAGATTCAATTTTCAAATCAAATCACATAAGTTCGACCGAACTTGTGTAGAAACTGAAATTTTTCATTCATCCACTACAAGTTCGACTGAACTTGTAGTAGTTCTAATATTTTTCAAAGTTTGAAAGTGTTTTCAGCGTACGTGTGTCGATATTCGTGATGGATGATCTTCTGAGAGCGTTTATGTCAGGAGTGGGTACGTCAAATGCCAATGTGATACATCAAGTTAACCTAGACAACGAGATGGGCACGTCCTTTAAACCTCCGAGTTAATGAATATGGACGAGTACGAGGGATGGAAGGAGAAGTTCAGTTATTGGGTTCTGGCCATGCATTTCAAAAGCTGGGTGGCTATTGAAAGAGTTTATGTTGTTCCGTTAGATAAAACTCAACAAGTTCTTGAGAAGTACAAGTACTCTTCGCGACAAAAGGAAGAATATATCGCTGAAAAGAAGATGATTAGTCTCATTCAACAGTCAGTTAAAGAGGATATTCTAATCTTGGGTTGCCCGAATACACAACTGCGAGAGAACTATGGTTATCACTGCAAAAGAAATACCAAGGAAGCGCAGAGATGATCAAGAGTAAAAAAGCTCTTATCATGAAGGAATTCGATATTTTTACCATGTTGAAGGGCGAGACAATGAAACAGATGATCGAACATTTTTGTCATCTGAAAGTTCAAATGAGGAGACACGGTCTCGAGAAGACAGAACCAGAGTACATCGATAAGCTTGCAGATGCATTATCGGACGGAGAGTGGACTACTTACCTCATGGTTTTGAAAGAAAGTCCGAATTGGGAATTCTTTAAGTTGGCCACATTCATCGACAAACTCGAAGGTCATGAGATGGAACTTCTAAAGATCGCAAAGTCGAAGAATGCTAACATTGTTCAAGATGTTGGTCTATATTACAAGAACGGAATTCATGACAACATTTCAAGCCCAAAGACTCAAACAACAATTAGTGCGAATATGAATTCTTCGAATCACTCGCCACAGAATCAGAATCAATCATATCCACAATATGATCAAAGTCCATAGAGTTCTTCGTGTTCAAGCACTGGTTCAAATTCTTCATATCAAAGTCAAGCAAATCAGAATCAACAAACGAATTCTGATCCAAATGTGTACAAGTGTAACATTGCTGTCAATTTAAACAATGTTGTTTCTGAGCAAGTTGCTAAGCAACACATGGCACTTCTCGGCACAGTTCTAGAATCATATGAAGGTCTGGTGGCAGGGAAAATTGGCAATCCTGAAATGACCGCCGAAGACTACGATCAGGTTGACGAAGAAGAACTTGAACTGACGGATATAAATGGTCTTTAGCTTCTATCATTCGAAGGGTGACAAAGTTTGTTGCACTCACAGGCCGAGATATCGGAAATTCAAGCAACAAGCTAGGATTCGACAAATCAAAGGTCACTTGTTTTAGATGCCGACAGAAAGGGCATTTCAAGAGAGAATGCAAAAATCCTAAAGCAACGGGCAATCAGAGTCCATTTGGAGGTGGCAACGAATACTACAAGAAGTCGCTACAGTATAAACCATTTTCGAGGAAGGCTCAACTTGAGATTCAAGAAAAATCATCCAACAATGCCGAGAAGGCAATGGTTGCTACCAACAAAGATGATGGTTTTGATTGGGATTCTTATATTGGAAAGAAGACACGAGTTGCATTGATGGCTGGAATTGTCGAAGATACATCTGCTGAAGACGCAGCTCTGGAGAATATTCTACTAGAAAAATATCTGCAACAACAAGAAGAAGAGGAGACTTATCTCCACATGAAGACACAAGGCATTTTAACTCCTAACTCAACTTCTAGTTTTGCAGGTAACTTTGATGGAAGTTCTCAGGAGCAAGTGATCGAGGAGAAATCGATTGATGAAGAAGTCATTGATGTTGCTCAAGAAGTGAATGTTGAAAACCTCAAGGACATTGCCAATAAAGCTATGATGGCAAATCTAACCAAGGTAGGTCAAGAGTTAAAGGTAATAGAAAAAGAAGTTGTCAAAGTGCAAGTTGTGGAGGTTGAAAAACCTTGCACAAAATGCACTGAGCCATGTGCTAAATGTGCCAAAAAATCACAAATCATTGCGGAACTCAATGTGCATAATGAACATTTTAAATACGACTATCACATAATGAAGGAAGCGTATGACAAAATGAAATATGATTATGGCAGGCTCAATAGAAACAATGTTGAACAACACGACACTGTAAGGATGTTAAAAGGGACAGTAATGGATAAACAAAAAGAAATTAATGTTTACATCAACGTCATTGCTGAAGTCAAACAACAACTCCAGGACATGTAAAATGAAACAAAACATGTTCAACAACTTTTAAGAAGTTACACAACTAACGCTTATGTCATTGATCATATTCTTCCACGATTTCGTCGGAAGAAAATGATAAAAAGTCTAAAAAGAAATTGTAGAGAATACAACAATGTCCCACCACCCCTTTGCGAGAAATATTGTCGCAAAATTGTTGATGGGATGGATAAAGCACTCAATATTGAGTTATTATCTGAAAAAAAAAATGAGTTGCCGGAGAACATTGATGTAATCTATACTACATCAGATGATGAAAATAATGTGGTAGTTAAAAATGTGGTTGAAAAGGTTTTGAATGATTCTGATGATGGCAGCTTTGAGAGCGCCACCTCGAGTTCGAACAGTTCTGACACAAAATCCAAAGATGACGATACATCATCGGAAGATGGTCTATGTGATGATCCTAACGTTGGCATGTACAAGGTTAAGGAATCTGATAGACTATACTTTGATGACTGTTTTCCGATTCGGAATGTCAAAAAAGAACAACTTGATAAATTGTTCAAACTAGTTGAAGTTACATCAGAGGACCTGGAGAATAATGAAAAGAAATTCTATTCTAAACCCAAAAGAAATTACAATAACTACCGAAGAAATGGTGGTGATCATCCAGAAAACCGGAGAGCTGGGTTGGGTTTAGAAGTGGAAGAAGAACCGGTTGAGAAAAAGTCACCATTTCACGAGTACAAAGATAAAAACATGGAATTCGTTTATGGGACGAACACGGTTCAAGAGGAGAGTTTGATCGGAAAACAATCAAACGATGAGTTTAAGAAACAAAAAGAACTTCGAGTAAGGCCAAAGCCACAAGTGGTTTTAAATCCACTAGTGGACACTCACATGATAATCGGACTTGCTTCAAATGCAATGAAGTTGGTCATATTTCACGTAAGTGTCCGAGATCAAAGCTGGCCTATCTTCGAAGAAAAGAAAGTTCAGATGTTGTAAAGCCTAAGCAACCAGAGTTTGTAAAACATGTCACAATGTTGAAAAGAAATGAATTAAAACCTAAAGTTAAACCTAAAATTGAAAAGAAATTTGAAAACTCAACTTTCAAAATAGGCGAAACTTCCAGGGCAAACGAATCAAGGTTTTACATCAAAAAGGCAAACATAAAATCACAAGCCTGGATTGCTAAGAAAAAGTCAACAACATCTGAGGTTATCAAGTCTGAGCCTATTATGACTGATAACAAGAAAGAATCAAATCTGAGACTAAAACAGAAACTGTCAAATCTACAATTGGTAACAACTCATCAAAGGATAAAAAGAAAGTGAACTTTGAAAATGTAACTAACAGTGAAGGCTTAGATGGAGATTATAAGGATGATTACCAAGCTTTTTATCCCAAACCCAAGACCAAGAAGGCTTGGTTCGCGCTTTTTAACTAAGTTTTAACATATGCAGGGCTCCCGAGATCTGTTCTTTCAAAGTGGATTCTGGATAGTGGAGCATCCAGGCATATGATGGGGATGAAAGCTCTTTTGTTCGACATAAAAGCTACCAACAGCGGATATGTTGGATTTGCTGGTAATCAGAGTGGAAGGATTATTCTTTGGCATCGAAAAATGGGGCACATTCATTTGCGAAAAATGAATTTCTTTGTTCATAATGATCTGATAGAAGGTGTGAAATTAAGAAGCTTCCACATGACGGACCATTGTTTAGAATGTAAAAAGGGGAAGCAAATCAAAAAGTCACATCCGAAAAAGATTCTGAACTCTGTAGGAATGTCCACGATTAGCACGGCAACCTAAATTTGTTATCTATTGTCCGATTAGGCGGAAACAAATGACAAGTTAACCAAATAATAAGAATTACTCATTTAAATGTTGTTTTCATTGATATAAAGTTCAATATATTCGAGAACCGGATTCGACCGAGCTTCGCCGTCTCTGTGCCAAAATCTCTCCAACTCTTACAAATGAAATCCCAAGGCACCTATATATAGTAGAGCAAGTTCGCTGGAAATGGACAAGACATGGGGTAAGTTCGCCCGAACTTGACCTAGTCAAGTTCGGCTGACTTGACTTCCCACATGCATTCCATGGGCGAACTTGGCCTATACATTTCATAAATACGCCTTGTTTCTAACAGATTAAGCCCTATTCACTCAGACTCGATACATAATAACGTAGGCAACAGACATATGCACCAACGACTCCCACTTGGATGTTGCCGCAGTCATTTTGACATTTACAATCTTTTGAGTCTTTTGATCTTTAGTTCTTGTATAAACTTTAACGTCTTGATCTTTATATCCTCTTCTTCTTTCTTGAGCTTTGTCTTGATAAAACTTTAATCTTCATGCTCCCCCTAGCTGTAAGCCTTAGTCTCAGACTCCCCTTTGCTTTTATCTTTAAACTTCAAACTCCCCCTAGCTTTGAGCTTTCTGAAATCTTTGGACAGTGTTTTATCCAGCTCCCCCTCAAACTTTACTTCCTGTCTAAATAAATTTGGACATTCAAATAAACATTTTAGATTCACTATTCTGAAATTTTGTACCATCAACATTTCAAACTTTAATCTTCAATTCAATCCTTTCAAAATGTTTTAATTGCTTCATGTTCAATTTAATGACCTTGAATATATTTTACGTTTAAATCCTTCAACTTACACATTTTTATCATTTGTGAAAATCCACTTAGTTGATCAAGTACAAGTTAATGACCTTGATTAACCAAATATGTCAATCCGAGTCCAAATTAATGACCTCAGTTTGAAAAAAAAAACTGTTATGAACAATCTGATTTTAAAGTTTCAATTTAATGAACTTTTCAACATTCATCTGATTTTCTTACCAGACTTCGAAGATCCATTCTCCAACATTGGCTCGTTGAAAATAATGTAGAAATAAAATCTTTTTGAAATTTTTTTAAATTTACGCTAAAACACACTGAAAATCTTTTTGATTTTATTTTGAAAAGCAAGTAAAATATTTACAGAACTTTTAACAAGTAAGGCAATTTAATGAAAGTAAACTATGTACAAACATATTTACAGACATTGTTTTTTGTGAATTTGTGTCTAAGGATCATATCAGTTTGTTTGAGACATATCACCAGTACCATTGACCTTTTGAAGACATTAAGTTTTAAACTCGTTTACCTAGATTGTCGATATGTTTGTCCTCTTAAACGTCAACACATTTCTCAATTGTTCCATGATATGTGAGGATATGATTTATGAAACTTGACTTAACTGCGTTTCCCACTTCTTGAATATACTCCCGAATCCAGATTCCCTAGATTTCATCTTACAAGTGAATATAGCGTAATTGATATTTGTATCTGGGTTGTGCGAGACCTTGAGAGCTCAGGTTAGTACTACCGTACAGACAAAGAGATGAAGGCTCGTCTTTAAAGGTGTGTTCCACTTAAGGAATCTTTGCATGCAGTTTGGGGTTTATAGAAAAATTCATTATAGAAGTTCTAGGCTATTGCTTCCGCAAAATCAGAAGAACTTGTATAATACCCCAGATATCAACTATCTATAAAGACCACGTATCTCAGAATCAGGCAACCCTTCAATCGAAATTTCGGAGTACTAAGTCCATATATCCAAGATGTGTTAATCCACAAGATTAAGCAGTCGTAAAATTTAGTGTATATCTCGAAAACAATCTACTGAATGTGTAAAGCCTATCGACACATCCACATAAGAATTGTTTATCACTTTTAAACTTTATATTTCTTTAGCATACTGTGATAGTCCACTGATGTACTATCATTTTCTTTTTTGTGACACCGAAATCTTTTGTCTTTTCTTAATGTTTTATTTTTTTTGCATTTTTCAATGTTTTTTAATTTTTAACTTTTTCATATGTTTTTGATTTTTTTTTAAAATTTCTTACTCCCCCTAAAATCAAAAACATATTTTTGGATTTTGGATTTTAAGAAATTCTATTCTAAAAAGATAACAAACCAATGCAGATCACGAGACCTCGTCGTCCGAACCTTTTTTCATTTTCTGCATCATTACCTAACAACAGAAACAAACCATTAAACTTTGTTAACCTCAATTTGTAGAAACCACTTGGAGGAACCACTTCTAAGAAATCAATTTTTAAATGATTTTTCAATATAACAGTCAGTGTTATGTTTAACGGTGTGAATTTTCTCAAAAAATTTTAAAATTTTCTTTTTCAACAACTTGTGGTTTCAAAAACATCAAAGATTATGACTTTCTAGATAAGTTAAAAACTCATGGAGTTCCGCTATCCTGTTTTGACTTTGACAAATTGGATATTTGAACTCCTGCACACAAAGCAACTATTTGAAAAATGAAACCCAAACCTTTTTGTTTTTAGGTTTGTACTGATAAGCATCATAACCATATTTTAACTCTTCATCATATTCAAAATCATCATCAAACATTTCGTCCAATGTTGATTCTGAAACGTTTTGTCCTTTTCTTCTTTGTCTGTTTAATCGTTGACTCGTTGTTTTCACATTTCCAGTTTTATCACCAACATACTTTGTTTTTTCTTATGATGAAAGCCTTTTCTTAGCAACCCATGAGTGTAGCTTGCTTCTCGCTTTCTTGATATAGAATCTAGAATCTTTGTTTTCATTAAACCTTGAAGTTTCACCTTTTTCAAATGTTGAGTTTTCAAACTTTGACACAGTTTTAGGTTTCACTTCTTGTTTAGATTCATAGTTTCTATTTGACTCTTTAATACATTTCACAAGCTCTGGTTGTTTTTTCTTTTCATCTTTTGATTCGGTTTTTCTTCGTGGAAACACATGCTTTAGATTCAAACACTTGCAAGCAATATGACCAACATTATTACATTTAAAGCAAGTTCGATTATCAGAACCATTTCCACTAGTGGGTTTTACTCCATTGTGGACTTGTTCTTAGCCTTGTCCGAAGTTCTTTTTCTTTCTTGAATTCATCATTCGATTGCTTACCGATCACGTTTTCCTCTTGAATCATGCTCGTTCCGTATACAAACTTATATTCTTACCTTTGTATTCCTGGAACACTGGTTTCTCCTTCTTCTTTGCTTCTTCTTCTTCAACCTCCAAACCTAATCCTACTCTCCTGTGCTCAGGAAAATCACCACCAACCTTTCGGTAATTGTTAGAATTCCTTTTAGGTTTCGAGTAAAATCTTTTCTCATTTTTGTCAAGATCATCTGATGAAACTTCTACAAGTTTAAACAGTTTATCAATTTGATCTTCTTTTACATTCCGAATCGGAAAGCTATCATCGAAGTATAATCTATCAGAATCCTTAACCTTGTACATGACAACGTTAGGATCATCACTTAGATCATGTTTTGAAGCTGTATCGTCATTTTTGGATTGTGTATCAGAACTGTTTGAACTAGAGTCGGCGATTTGAAAGTTGCCTTCATCAGAATCATTTCCCAACAAATTTTTAACCACATCTTTTACCACCACTTCATTGTCATCATTCGAATTCGTAAAGTCTACGTCAATGTTCTCAGGCAATTTATTCTTCTTATCTGACAAAATAAGTAGATTAAATGCTTTTTCAATCTCATCATCTTTCTTGCATGAATAACTTGCAAGAAGTGGTGGAGGAACACATCCGTACTCTTTACGCTTTAATTTCTCACCATTTTCCTCCGATTTAATCGTTGGTAAAATGCCATCAATGACATATGCGTTTGTGGTGTAGCTCTTTAGAAGCTGTCTTACTCTTTCCGTTTCAATTTTCATGCTTTGTTTCAGCAATTGTATTAATGTACATGTTAATTGCCTTTTGTTTCTCAATTACTGTAGCATTTAACATTTTTACATTAGCGTTAAGCTCACTATTAGCAGGTTCAACATATTTATATTTGCTTGATATTTTGTCATAAGCTTCTTTTATGGTTCTGTAATCATAACGAAAGTTTTGGTTGTGTACAGTCAATTCTCTTATGACTTTGACTTATCAAGACATGGTTCACAAGGACTTGCGCACTTTGTGCAAGGTTTTTCAACCTCTACAACTTTCACAACTTCCTTTTCAGACACATTTACCTTAGCCTTTACCTTTTCTGCGTCTGCTTTCAAAGCTTCTGGTTTCTGCATCTCAAGATAAGCTACCTCTTCTTCCTTAGCTCTCTGTCTGTATCCTTCCAGAATGGCATTTTCCAAAGCAACATCAACATATGATGTATCAGATTCATTCACTACCTCTGCGTTCATAGCAACACCAGTTTTCTTTCCGATGTATCTGTTCCAGTCAAAGCCATTCATGAGTAACAACAAGAGCTTGTTCGGTTGACTTTGTAGATTTATCTTCTACTTCGACTTGTGTTCTTTTTGGATATGGCTTGTATTGAGGAGCTTTCTTGTAGTACTCATTGTTGCTACCGAAAGGATATTGGTTTCCACTAGCTTCTTGATTGTTGCATTCACGTTTGAAGTGTTCTTTTTGTCGACACCTGAAGCATGTGACTTTAGTCTTGTCAAATCCAAGTTTGTTACTTGAGTTACCAATATCCCTTCCAATGTGCGCCACAATTTAGACACTCTTCTGATGATAGATGCCAGACTCCACTTGATATCCATCAGTTCCAACTCTTCTTCATCCACCTGATCGTAATCTTCTGCAGTCATCTCTGGATTACCGATCTTTCCAGCAACGAGACTTTCATTTGATTCGAGGACAGTAGCAAGAAGTGCTATGTGCTGTTTGGCAACCTTCTCAGGAAATACGTTCTTCAAATCAACTGCTATGTTACATTGGAAAACATTTGAATCAGAACTTGCTTGACTAGTCGGATTTTGAAATGAGAGCTTGAACTATCACTAGTATAACCAGCATATGGAGAACTTTGACTTGGAGAAGAATTTGCATTTGCACTAAATGCTGTTTGGATTTTCGGGTTTTGAATCTGAGTATCAGGAATACCTCCTTTCTAATAGACACCGACATCTTGAACAACATTAGCATTCTTTGATTTTAAAATTTTCATCAACTCCATTTCATAACCTTCTAATTTGTCAATAAAAGATGACAACCTGAACTGTCTCTAAGATGGACTATTCTTCAGAATTGCAAGATATGTTGCCCATTCTCCTTCTGGAAGTGCATCAGCCAGTTTTTCAATTTGCTCTTCATTAGATCTTTTGATATCATGTCTCTGCATTTGGACCATGAAGTGACAGTATCTATCAATCATCTGCTTCATTGATTCACCTTTTATCATCATGAAGATCTCAAATTCTTTCTTGATTAAAGCCTTTTTGCTTTTGATCATTTCATCACTTCCTTTGAATTTCTCACAAAGAGAATTCCATAAGTCTTGCGAAGTGTCATATTCTGGCAATAATATGAGGATGTCTTCCTTCGCTGATTATTGAATCAAGCTTATCATTTTCTTCTCTGCAACATAGTTATCTTTGTTGGTATTAGAAAACTTGTTCAGTGGAAGATCTTGATCACGCTCATCTTTTGGCCATTTGTAGCCATCCTCAACTGCAACCCAGCTGTTGAATCGATTCGCTTGTATCCAATTCACAAACTTTTCTTTCCATCCTTCAAATTCATCCATGCTCATTAGCTTTGGCAGTTTCGATGTAGTACACATTTCGTTGTCGATGTTCATCTGATTTGACGCCAGAACATTAGCGTTTGATGAAGAAGCCATTTGAGAGACGAATACGTTGTGGAAATCTTCTATGTTGACAATCCGTAGACTTATCTGAGAATACGATAAAAAACACTCGAAAATTGATTAGAAACAAACAAGTTCGATCGAACTTGTGTGAAAACAAATTTTTATTTTAGTTTTCACAAGTTCGGTCGAACTTAGGTGATCAAGTTTCAAATTTTATTACTTACAATCAAGTTCGGTCAAACATGAGGTAAGTTTTTGAGAAAAATAAGATTTCAAGCGGACTTGTGTATTTTTAGAAGAAACTGTTAAGTTCGGTCGAACTTATGCTTGAATTTCAAGAGAAAAGGTAAGTTCGGGCGACCTTGAGTGAATTTTCACTAAAACTATATCAAGTTCGGTCAAACTTGATGGAATTTCAATCAACAATGAACAAGTTCGAGCGGACTTAAGCTCAAAACCTTGAAAAATTACTCAAGTCCGGTCGAACATGATGAAAACTCTAAGATTTTCAATCAAGTTCAGTCGAACTTAGTGTTAAGTTCGGCTGAACCTAGTTTCCAAAACATGGTTTTTGTAACTTTTTGATATCAAAACGTTTGAATTTGATGTCCAAACTCTCAGGGGTTTATCTATGATGTATTTTACATGACATATTCAAAAATCAACAATTTTGACCATGAAATCATCAAATATGTGAAAATGTTAAGAAAAATGATAGAATGGAGATGAAATAGAGAGATTCTTGTCTTGATTCCAGCAAATTTAGGTGTCCAGGCTCTGATACCACTTGTAGGAACATCCACGATTAGCTCGGGAACCTAAATTTGTTATCTATTGTCCGATTAGGTGGAAACTAATGACAAGTTAACCAAATAACAAGAATTACTCATTTAAATGTTGTTTTCATTGATCTAAAGTTCAATACATTTTAGAACCGGATTCGATAGAGCTTCACCGTCTCTGTGCCAAAATCTCTCCAACTCTTACAAATGAAATCCCAAGGCACCTATATATAGTAGAGCAAGTTCGCTAGAAATGGACAAGACATGGGGTAAGTTCGCCCGAACTTGACTTCCCACATGCATTCCATGGGCGAACTTGGCCTATACACTTCATTAATATGCCTTGTTTCTAACAGATTAAGCCCTATTCACTCAGACTCGATACATAATGGCGTAGGCAACATACAAATGCACCAACAAACTCAATCAAGTTGCCGCTCGAATGTCTTCACATGGATTTATTTGGTCCAGTGAACATACGAAGTATTTCAGGAGACTTATACTGCTTGGTTATCACAGATGACTATTCTCGATATTCATGGGTATTCTTTCAAGAATCGAAGAATGAAACGTTTGATAACTTGGTGATTCTTTTCAAGAAGCTCAAAAATCTTTATTATCTGCTTGTCAGACGCATTCACAGTGACAACGGCACAGGGTTTAAGAATAATAAGATGAAATAATTTTGCAATGCTAAAGGGATTCTGCATGAATTCAGTGCACCGTATACTCCACAACAAAACGGCAAAGCTGAGAGGAAGAATAGAACCTTGATCGAAACAGCAAGAACCATGCTTGCGGATTCGAAACTTCATGTTAGCTTCTGGAGTGATGTGGTTGCAGCGGCTTACTACACTCTAAACATGGTCTTAACTGTCAAACCATTGAAAAAGACATGTTTTGAATGATTAACCGAAGGAAACAGAATCTGAAGTTTTAGTGCCATTTGGTGCGCCATATACTATAATCGATTAAGATTGTAACTAAATCGCTTGAAGGTTTCTTTGTTGGGTATGCGAGTCCGCTAAGACGTGTATATGTTCCTGCGTTAAGAAAAGTGCGAAGTATGTCTCAGAATCAGAATTCTGACTCTGATGAAGCGCCAACATTTGATGCTGACGGTGAATCCTCATCGGATGAAGAAGTTGAGCAGATATCCAACATGTTGAATCAATCTGCTAGCCTGAGCAATCAGAACGAAGCTTCATCAAGTGCTCCTAATGTTGAATTGAACAGTGATTTGAATATCTTGAATCAGCAAAGCTCAGTTGATGTTCCTAGCGAAGAAATGCCCCGATCATAGTCTTACCATCCTTCAACGAATATCATTGGTGAATTACAAACTGGTGTGCGTACAAGAAGTCAAATCAACAAAGCACTAAGTTGTTTCTACACCCGAGTTGCTCCTACTCAAGACTACTGCTACTATTCATGTTTCATTTCTCAAATAGAGCCAAACACTGTTAATGAAGCTCTGGGTGACGAGAACTGGGTGATAGCAATGCAAGAGGAACTACTACAGTTCGAGAAATTGGGTGTTTGGAGGCTTGTAGACTTACCACCGAAGCAGAAAGCTATAGATACTAAGTGGGCCTTCAAGTGTAAAAGAGATGATCGGGGGGTAATTGTAAGAAACAAAGCCCGTTGGTTGTCAAAGGTTTCCACTAGCAAGAGGGTATTGACTACACAGAAGTATATGCACTGGTTGCACGATTAGAGTCAATCCGCATTTTCCTTACATTCGCAGCTTGGAAAGGTTTTAAGGTGTACCAGTTGGATGTAAAATCCGCATTTCTCTATAGTAAACTATGTGAAAAAGTGTACATCGGGCAACCACCGGGGTTCGTCAATCCGCTGAACAAGAACAAAGTTTATCTCCTAGACAAAGCCTTATATGGTTTACACCAAGCCCCGAGAGCTTGGTACGAGACGTTATCGCAACATCTCGTTGGAAACGGCTTTACAAGAGGCACAATGGATAGTACATTGTTTACCAGAGAAGTCGGAAGTCATCTAATCATTGTACAAATCTATGTGGATGATATCATCTTTGGTTCAATGGATGATAGTCTTTGCAAAGAGTTCAAAAAGATCATGAAGAAGAAATTCGAGATGTCCTCCATGGGTGAAATGAAATTCTTCCTCGGATTACAGGTCGATCAGTTACCAGACGGCATATTCATTCATCAGACAAAGTATGTTCATGACATTCTGAAGAAGTTTGAAATGGATAGCTCGAAGCCGCTTTCGACTCGGCTGGCACTGAATCATGGGATTTGCATTGACGAGACTGTAACCAAAGTTGATGACACACTCTATTGATTGATGATAGGATCTCTCATGTATGTGAAGGCATCTCACCCAGATATCATGTATCCTACCTGCCTATGTGCGAGATATCAGTCTAGTCCTCGGGTGTTACACATGCAGATAGTCAAGCGAATTTTCTGATACTTGAAGGGATGTCCAAGCACCAGCTTGTGGTATCCAAAGAACGACAATTTTGATCTAACAGGATACGCTGACTTAGACTTTGGAGTGGACAAGCTGAACTCTAAATCTACAACGGCTGGTTGTCAGTTCTTCGGAACTCATTTGGTAACGTGGCAATGCAAAAAACAGACCATGGTCTCTCTTTCTACCTGTGAGGCGGAATACATTTCTGCTTCCAGCTGTTGTTCTCAAATCCTATGGATTCAACAACAGATGAGGGATTATGGTCAGTAATTTCTTGATACGCGTTTATACGTAGATAACAAGGCAGCTATCGATATAACCAAAAATCCGGTTCATCACTCACGTACTAAACATATTGAAATTCGTTATCACTTCATTTGTGATTGCTATGAAAAGAAGTTGGTGCGAATAGAAAAAATCCACACCGATGAACAAAAGGATGATTTTATACCAAAGCATTTCCTTTAACAAGATTTAGATATCTCATGAGGCTTAACAGTACTAAAAATTTGCTGACAGGTGCGGAAGCTGAGGTTGAATACGGATCGGACGACGAGTTCACGTGATCCACATTGGTTTGTATATCTCTTCTAGATTAGTTTTTCATAAAAAATCTAAATTCCAAAATTATGTTTTTGAATACGGATCGGACGACGAGTTCACGTGATCCACATTGGTTTGTATATCTCTTCTAGATTAGTTTTTCATAAAAAATCTAAAATCCAAAATTATGTTTTTGATTTTAGGGGGAGAAATATTTGAGAAAATACAAAAACACTTGAAAATTTTAAAAAATATACAAAAACATTGAAAAAGACAAAAAGGAATTTTTGTGTCACAAAAGAAAATGATAGTACATCAGTGGACTATCACAGTATGCTAAAGAAATGTAAAGTTTAAAGTGATAAACAAGCCTTACTGTGGATGTGTCGATAGGCTTAACACGTTCAGTAAATTGTTTCCGAGATATAAACAAAATTTTACAACTGCTTAATCTTGTGGATTAACACATCTTGGATATATGGACTTAGTACTCCGAAATTTCGTTTGAGAGATTGCATGATTCTGAGATACGAGGTCTTTATAGATAGTTGATATCTGGGGTATTATACAAGTTCTTCTGATTTTGCGGAAGCAATAGCCTAGAACTTCTATAATACTTTCGCTATAAAACCCTAAACTGCATGCAAAATTGAAAAGTATCAAAAGATCTAATCATTTGCAGTACTAAAAAGATTCCTTAAATGGAACACACCTTAACTCGAGCCTGCATCTCTTTGTCGATACGGTGGTATTAACCTGAGCTCTCAAGGCTTCGCATTAACCCAGATACAGATATCAATTACGCTATACTCACATGTATGATGAAATCTAGGGAATCTTGATACAGGAGTATATTCAAGAAGTGGGAATCATAGATAAGTCAAGTTTCCTAATTCATACTTAACATATCTTGGAACAATTGAGAAACATGATGAAGTTTAAGTGGATAAACATATCGACAATCTAGGTAAACGAGTTTAAAACTTAAAGTCATCTAAAGGTCAATGGTACTGGTGATATGTCTCAATCAACTGATATGATCCTTAGACATGAATTCATAAAAATATGTCTGTAAATATGTTTGTACATAGTTTACTCTATTTCGTACATAATTTATCTGCTTTACTGATTAAAACCAAAAAGATTTTCAGTGTGTTTTAGCATAAACATACAAAAATACAAAAAGATTTTGTTTCTACATTGTTTTCAGCAAACCAATGTTGGAGAACGGGTCTTCGAAGTCTGGTAAGGTGCTAAACTGGTGGGAATCTAATTGACAACGGGCTGGGAGCTAATCTGTAAAAACGGATAAGCCAAAACGATGAAAAGTTCATTAACTTGAAACTTTGATTTTGAAAAATTTAACATTTTGTTCATATCGGGTCAAACTGGGGTCATTAACTTGGACCTGACAGACAAATCGGTTAACCAAGGTCATTAGCTTGGACTTGGTCAACTGAGTGGATTTCAGAACTAGTAAAATGTGAAAAGTTCAGGGACTTAATTGCAAAAATCTTGAAAATTTAAAATTATGATTTAGGCAAGTTTGGCCGAACTTGCTTAAGGATTTTGAGATTTATATTGTAACAAGTTCGACCGAACTTGTTTGGGATTTGATGAGTTTGTTCAAGTCCGACCGAACTTGCTTTGGGCTTTCAAGGGATCTTATCTCTCTGAGCGAACTTAGCAAGTTTTGAGCGATTGTATAAAATTGTTGATAAAGTGTCGTTGTGCTGCCAAAATTTGTATTGCTTTAAGTGATTAGCACATCTATTGCAATGGAAGAGGTGAGAAATTGGTCGTAAATTGAACTCATATCGATTACCTTAGATCTGAAAATGAACAAATTGGACTTAGAATTGTAATAAATAACAAAACCGACCATGAAATGTGTTAAATTTGATCAGATTGTTATGGGATGGATATGCAGGTTTTCGTGTAGGAGATAACAAGTTCGTCCGAACTTGTTATCAAGTTCGCCCGAACTTGCTAATGAAAAACTTGAATAAAGCTGATCTAAATACAAGTCAGACCAAACTTATGTTAAAAGTTGAAAATGTTAATTACATAAGTAAGTTCGATCGAACTTAAGAAAATGAAATTTGAATTGTTTTAACAATAAGTTCGCCCGAACTTATGTTGATTTTATTGAACATGTTTTTGTAAGCATGTTCTGGGGAACTTGACAAATTTGTTTGTAAATACAACATCAATGTGACATCTGAGACTTTTCAAGCATCAAACAATATCAAACAATTCTGACTCTAATGAAATCTTGTGTTCATTCCTGAGAATTTTATAATTACATGTGACATTCATACATTTTAGTCCATGTACAATTTCGACTCCTCAAAGCTTCTATGGAAGTTATACGCAAACTGTTACGCGAACGAAACCAATTTTACGCAACGTATATTGCGGATTAGTGACATAAGCTAAACATACCTTAAATATCCTTTACATAACTTAGAAATAAGTTTTGAAGGGTTTGGTGTGTCAAAAACAAGTTTATTTGATCATAGGGACTATTTACGCCAAACTGCAAAAGTCTGCCGATTCTCGCAGTGACGTACGCTTCGAAACAAGGTCACAAGCTTAACATATCATAAATATCCTTTACATAACTTAGAAATAAGTTTTGAGGGCTTCGGTTTGGCAAAAACACACTTTTGTAACTACAGGGGCTATTTTGCAAATTTAGTGAAACTATGCCTTTTTGCGTATATCGCTATCCGAAACATGTACGAACATTAAAAAAATTTCTAATCATCAATATATTATATGTGGTGATTCAAAAATCGACACGCATTTGTTACGCTTTTCGTCGTAATTAACTGAAAACCGCAACCGTATGACCAAAGGAACCAACCTCTGGAACATTTTTTGACATATTTTAATTTCCCTATACTTTATTGTCCTTATAAAGCTTTGAAACGAGGTTAACGGGTGTTAAAAGTGCGAAAGCGTGTCAAAAACAAGTTCATGGGCCTGTTTTACAAATTTTTTAAAGTTTCTACCAGCTAAAGGGCTTACGGACCGTAAGCCCAAAGCCCTTACGGTCAGTAAGCGGTGCCCAGCTCACCAGAAATGTGGCAGCAGCTGAATAACTTCATTTTTGACTCACCAAACGAACTTGCCACCCTTGTTTCTGCATTTGACATGTAAGGGGACAGTAATCCAACTCTACGGTGACTCATGGACACTTATCTTGCTCCTAGATCATCAAGAATTCTATAAATACCCATGTGTTCTTCCATTTTGAAATGTTTGATTACTCATTTCTGCTGTCAACTGAAGTAGCAACACCTTGATGATCAATCTCTGAGTTTTCTTGACATGCCTTTGGTGTTGTAAGTGTTCTCTATCATGCTTTGTTCAATTCTTGTAGTTTAATTGGATTAAAAGTCACAAAGTTTGACTTTTGTTTGACTTCCAGAATTGATCATGAAATGATCAACTTAAAATTCAATTGAACCTTGCAATATGATGGTAATCAAGATGTGTTGCTGCATAATGTCTATGTCTTAGTCTTATATCGAGTCTGTATTGTATAGAGCTGAATAGGCTAGGTTATGAAGTATTATAGCCAAGATCGCCCATAAATATGTTAAGTATGCATGTTCGGGCGAACTTGTGTCTTACATGGCCGAACTTGTTGTCCTATAAATACCTAGCTTGTGTGTCTCACTTGTAACATTGGCATACTGTCAGTCTGTATCCAGAATGTTTGATATATAAAATTGACGTTTAACTGATAAATTCTTGTCTATTGGTAACACGACGTAATATTTCCGCTATTATGGACATTAGATATCAAATTCAGGTTCCTAAGCATCGAGGATCGATCCTACAAGTGGTATCAGAGCTAGAACAGCCTGATTTGATAGTATCTAGACAAGAACACTTCTATTTCTACTCCATTCTTCTTTTTTCTTAACTTTTAATCACAAAATGAAGAATTCATAGTCAAAATCTTTTGAATTTTGAATATCTCATGTAAAATACAACAAAGATAAACTCTTGAAAGATTGGAGACCAAATTCAACCGAATTCATGTCGAAATTTGGAAAAAAACCATGTTTTTGAAAATTTCTGGAACGAACTTATTGGCCATGTTCGGCCGAATTTGCCCTAAAACATCACTTTTCAAGTGATTTTTTAGTAAGTTCGCCCAAACTTAGGTGATTTTTAAGGAAATTTTAAGTTAAATTCGCTCGAAGTTACTAAGTTTCACTGATTTTACATCAAGTTCAACCGAACTTGTGTAATATCTAAGAGATTTTATGTAAGTTCGCTCGAACTTACCTAGTTTTTCAGCAAAGTTCTGTTGAACAAGTTCACTCGAAGATCTGTTTGATTGGTGTATTAAGTTCGACCGTAGATAAACGGAATTTTTCAAAGTAGATCTATTCTTCATTTGTTGCGACAAGTTCGACCGAACTTGTAGTAGGACTATTTGTTTTCAACGTTTTTGAAAGTTTTTATGAGTACACGTTTCGTTATTCACCATGGAGGATCAACTAATAGCTTATATGTCTGGAGCTAGTTCGTCAAATGCCAACGTGATTAATCAAGTCAATCTTGATAACGAAATGGGAACGACCGTCAAACCGCCCTAGCTGATGAGCATGGACGAATACGAAGCATGGAAAGAGAAATTTACCTACTGGGTTCAAGCCATGCACTTCGCTTGCTGGGTGTCAATTGAAAGAGGCTACACTGTTCTGGTAGATGAACATCAACAAATTCTTGAGAAGTACAACTACTCGACAGCTCAGAGAGACGAATACATTGCAGAGAAAAAGATGATCAGTCTCATCCAATAGTCTGTCAAAGAAGATATCCTGATCTTGCTACCAGAGTATACTACAGCAAGAGAGCTTTGGTTGTCGTTACAGAAGAAATACCAAGGCAATGCTGAAATGATAAAAAACAAGAAAGCCCTCATTATGAAAGAGTTCGATATCTTCAGCATGCCAAAGAATGAGACCATTAAGCAAATGATTGAGCATTTTTGTCATCTCAAAGTGCAAATGCGAAGACACGGTCTTGAGAAGACGGAACAAGAATACATCGACAAACTTGCTGACGCACTACCAAATGGTGAATGGTCAACTTATTTGATGGTTCTGAAGAATAGTGATAAGTGGGATTTCTTCAAGTTGTCAACGTTTATCGATAAACTTGAAGGCCATGAAATGGAGCTTCTGAAGATAGCGAAGTCAAAGAACGCTAATGTTGCTCAAGACATCGGTTTGTATTACAAAACCGGAATGCAAGATAACATTTCGAGTCCGAAAATTGGAACTGCTTTTAGTGCAAACATGAATGCTTCTCTACAAAATCAGAACCATTCACAGCCTCAGTATGACCGAAGTCCACAAAGTTCTTATTCGAGCACTAGTTCAAGTTCAACATTTCAAAGTCAAGCAAATCAGAACCAACAGAAAAGTTCTGATCCGAATGTTTACAAATGCAACATCGCGGTGAATTTGAACAATGTTGTTTCAGAATAAGTTGCAAAACAACATATGTCACTACTTGCTACCATTTTAGAATCTTATGAATGTCTTTTGCCGGTAAGATCGGTGTGACATCCCGGTTTTTCGGATAACTTAAACGCAATACTTGTCGAATAAATTATGTGCTACGTATTAAACGTTTATAAGTTGGTGCGTTATTATGTGATATCCGAGTTCGTGTTTTATGTTAGTTATAATGTATAGACGTAGTAAATAAACAAATGAATCGAGCCGAACCGCGACACGAGCCGGCCTCTTTTCTTGCGACTCAAGGAACTAAACTTGGGGATCAAGTTTTAACCCAAACCTTAAACTCAACCCATTCGGTCGCGAGCAAACAACCCAAACCGACCCACCCAAGTCCCTTCGGCCGCGAGAACAAACCCAAACCGCAAACCTATTCCCCTTTTGTTGATCTTTTTGCGCTATATATACACACACATGCATGGGTCTTTCTTCACAAAAACAAAAACACAAAAACCCTAATAGCAATTAGCCGACGGCAGCCTCTTCCTTCATCATCTCGATCTGATCAGCCCTACATCATCTCTCGGTCGCGACAGCAGCTTATCCCTTTCATTCTTTCGGTCGTGATCTAGCTTGAACATCCGAATCTGTCCCGTCCAAGTCTCGGCTTATTTACCTTGTCATTAAAGGTTAGGATTTATCTTTTGTTACAAGATCATATTCGGGTATATGTGTTTGAATGTAGTGATTATGTTGTTAATCGGCTGATTTATCATAGTTTGCATGTATGATTGTTTTCGGAACTCATAGTTTGCAAGTGTGTTTTGTTTATAAAAACTAGAGATATTGATTAGGGTTTGCATGGATATGATATATGTATTGATCTATGATTGGAAAAATCAGTTCTTGATAGCCTAGGTTCATTATATCGACGGTTTATGCGAATTAGTGGTGATAAAATGCTGAAACAGGTTGCTGAGTGATAGTTACAGCCGACTTCAACTGGCTGTAACTCGGTCATTAGTTGTCGAAAAACGGATTTTCTGAAGTCTAAAACGTAGAGATTTGAATAACGAATCTAATGGCGCTGGATTCATATTTTTCTGAAGTCGTTTGATATTTTTAAGTGGCCAATGAAGTTCAGTAACTAAAGCTGTGAAAATCCTGAAATTTTGTTAGTTGTTTATCGAGTTGGCTTTTATAATCTGTAGGGAGTCGAATCATGAAATTTGTACAGCAACTAGGTAAGCAAATTTCCGGGCAACTCCCACTGGAATTTTATTAATTGGACGATCAGTGATTTTTAAATAAATTCTTCCGTGGACTGCAGTAAGAAAGCGACGAATCTGACTGCAGCCTAGTATATTAATATTTATGGTTAATTGGTAAAGTATTAGGACTTGAAAAATTTATATAAATTTTTACCGTATAATTTTCACCTGCTGTAAAATAATTGGAATTTTTGGAACGTTAGAACTATTTTATAAAAATCCTAGAAAACAGCCGAATTATGAGTATGTAAGCTGAAACTTGATAACTTGTGAATGTGTGCACCAAAGTGTTGTAAGGATTGGATTATGTTCATGATAAATTGTTTTGATTTCTATGTTCACATGAGGATACTTGCATGCATGTTTTAGTGTTAGGAATTTTGATTGTGTGTATCACTTTGTGCGTAAATTATGTGTAGAATTTTGTATTGGTGTGTTCACACACTGACTTGAAATCAATTGGTTTGTTAGGACGCAATTAGCGGTCCCATCCTTTACGACTTCTTTGCTACACTAACCGAGCAACTAAAGGTGAGTTCACGGCCCCTAATTTTATCCGGTTTTAAACAACAGGGGGAGAAACATGTATACACTCTTCAAACTCAATCTCTTTACATTATACGAATTTAATGTCACATAACTATTCGGTAACTAAGTTAATGTTAATGTAACGTTATGGTCACTAAGCAGCTATATCACATAAGTCCTCGACAATCTCTCGGATCGTTAGTATTGGGTTTAAATAGCGGGGAAATTATAAGTAGTACTACTGGGCCCGACAAGCCCCATCCGAGCTAGTCGCGCTAGCCGACCGGGTATGGTCAACGGGTGAATAATTTGGCCTAACTTCGCCATGGTCAGTGATAGGCCTGTCAACACGGAGGCACAACAGTCAGCTTCGATCGCGAACACTTACGTGACATAAGTTTAGGCTAGCTACCTATATATGTTAACATTGAACTTAATTACGAATCAACTATATTATCCCGGGTTGGGGATAATGTAAACAACAACTATATTATCCCGGGTTAGGGATAATGGAAACAACAACTTTATTACGGGTTTGGAATAATGGAACCAACATCATTATTATTCCGGTTAAGGAATAATGGAACTATCGGTATTATTCCGGGTTGGGAATAATGGAACTAAATCGTTATCCCGGGTTAGGGATAACGGGGGAAACAAACTCATAACCGAACAAACAAATTTATAAAAACCTGTGAACTCACTCATCTTTAATGTTGACACTTGTTTCTTTACATGTTTCTCAGGACGCTAGGAGCTCTAGGTGCACTCACTTGCATTGATCAAGACATCTTTTATCGAGTCTCATTTACAAACATTGTTTTGGGTTTTTCATTTGTTTTGGCGTTTGTGTTGGCGCCCGTTTCACTACTTATTCTATGCTTCCGCTCAACCATAAAAACTAATGCTTCCGCTAAACATTGGTAACTAACTAAGACAATATAAAATCTACGATGAATGGTTAAACAAATGATTTTTGGAAAACGTATTATCAAATCATATAGAGTCGTTCGACGTACTAGTGTTTCAGATTCTGGTTTGTTCACACGCCTCGCGGTAAAACTCCGCAAGTGGAAATTGAGGGTGTGACAGATTGGTATCAGAGCCACTAGCTATAGAGAACCAGGTTTGCATTAAAAGTAGACCTAAACTATAGCTGATTACACGACACTAGACGTAGTTTGGCACCAAACTGATTATATCTTATTCTGTGATGTACTACAACTGTGTATGTAGATTATGACTTCGTAATAAGAAATGAAAACAACTCGTAACTAACTACAAAACCTAACAGGCAATGTCATCATCATCATCATCATCATCATCATCATCGTCCGACAAACTTACGCCACCAAGAGCGCCAGGAAAGGCACCTATGGTGGAACCATTACCATCTTATGGCGTGGAGACACGCTCAGCTGCGAGGAAAAGGCTCGCTCTGGGGGAGGAGTCGTCACCACGCCCAATCATCGCTGTGCCGGTCAAACCGGTTAACTCTGTAGAAGTAGGAAATGACCTACTTAGAAACATGATAAAGAAACAACAAGAACAATTAGAAAGAATGCAGGAAACCATCCTAGCGCAGGGATGGATGATCCGACAACTGACAGGTAAAACCGACTCGCTCGAGGAAGAGCCACATACGAGTAAGATAGCTCGTAACACCTTAGCCAGAGATCTGCGTGCTGAGCAGATAAGAGCCGACTGGCTTGAAGACAGAGTCCTGGAAAATAGTTGGAGAATTCAGGAGCTAGAGCAAAATCAAGCACCTGCACCAGCACCGGCCCCTTCAGTGCCGGTAGAGGAGGATCCGGAAGAGGATCCAGAAGAGGATCCGGAAGAGGATCCGGAAGAGGACCCAGAGGAGGATCCAGAGGAGGACCCAGCTGTAGAAGCCGGGAATGCCGCACAGGATGATGGCAACGATAGTGATCTGGGGGATGGAGACGTAGACGACTGACACGTCTCGCTTATTTTATTTACTTTCCTTCAGTCTATTTATTTTCCCACTTGTGTTTAAACTTGAGACTTTATAGTGAATTCATATGTTTGGTTGGCACTTTGTAAGACGTTGAAACTTCATTTAATCAAGTATTTCTTTTGACTATTTAATATATTTGAGTTGACATAACTTGATAATTATTTAAGTACGAAGTAGGATAACTATATTGGATATATAGACTTATCGGGGTGTGTTTATGTTGTTTTTCGAAGATCTAAATGGCAACTGGACGACTTGGAAACCTTAACATGACGCCCGAAGAACTAGCTACAATGATTCAAGAGCACGTGAACACGGCTCTAGCGGGTGTTCAGAACCAACCGGCAGGTAACCATTATTAAATTTTCATGTGAAAATCTAATAGTTGGGCTAGTAGAATTCCTCGCTGACTACCTATCCTCTGTCAGCAGGAGGGGGTTTTAACCCCTACAAGATGTTCCTAGACGCGAAACCAAGCAAATTCTCGGGGGCAGAAGGACCCATAGGACTGGTCCGCTGGATCGAAAAATCAGAATCAGTATTTGAAATGTGCAACTGTCTAGAGGCCAACAAGGTCAAGTACGCAGCCTCAACATTGGAAGATGGGGCACTAACTTGGTGGAATGCACAAGTCCAAACGCGTGGACTTATTGCTGCAAATGCAATGGCCTGGGCCGAGTTTAAGGCCCTAATCAAAGAAGAGTACTGTCCGCGAGACAGAGTCCAACAGTTGGAGCAAACATTATGGAACCACAAGATGGTGGGATCTGAAATCGAAGCATACACAGCGAAACATCACGACCTGGTATTTCTGTGTCCCGAACTGGCCAACACTGTGGAGAAACGACTCGAGTTCTACCTTGGGGGTCTGGTCCCGGAGATTCAGGGTATGGTGATCGCTAGCAACCCTGCAACTGAACATCAAGCAATCAGGTTGGCGCACAAACTCACCGATAAAGCGGTGGAATAAAAGAAGTTTCCAGCTCGGAGTACCACTGAGTTGCCCCTGATAATAAAAGAAAGTTTGAAGACTCGTCTACTCGACAGACTTCGTCATCCCAGCCACAACAGGGGAACCAGAAACGGTTCAATCATTACAACAGCCACCGGGGTCACCAAAATCAGCCCGCCAACAACAACAACAACAACCAGAACGCAAGCAGCTATGTAGGTCGAAAGCCGCAGTGCAATCGCTGTAATCTCCATCATCACGGCCCTTGTACCGGGAATCGCTGCCAACGATGTGGCAAGGTGGGACATGTGGCAAAGGATTGTCGTGGGGAAATCATGTCCCGACAGAACCAAAATCAACCCCAAGGCCCACAGCCGGGTGTTAACCAGGGATGCTATCAGTGTGGTAGCACTGCCCACTTCAAAAGAGACTGCCCACAGCTGCGTAACAACAACAACAATGGTGGGAACAACCACAACCACAATAACCACAACAACAACAATAACAACAACAATAATGGAAATGGTGGCACAGGAGGTGCCAAAGGTCGCGCATTTACATTGGGCCGTGGAGAGGCCAGAAACGACTCGAACGTGGTCACCGGTAAGTTTCCCCTTAATGAACATTTTGCTACTGTGCTTTTTGATACGGGTGCGGATAGGAGCTTTATATCTGAGTCTTTTAGGAAGAACCTAAATCTCACGCCTAAACCATTAGAGACTCCTTATGTTATAGAATTAGCTTATGGTAATTCTGTAGACGTAACCCATATAGTATCCGGCTGTCAACTCAAACTCCGGGTCACACTTTTACCATTGATCTGATGACAACTACCCTGGGTAGTTTTGACGTGGTAGTCGGAATGGACTGGCTATCCGACGTTCGAGCTGAAGTCCTCTGCTTCGAAAAATCTATCCGTATTCCGCTCTCTAACGACGAAATCTTGACGGTACAAGGCGATAAGGCAAGCGCCGTCACCAACATCATCTCTTACATGCAAGCGCAGAAGTATCTTCGGAGGAAGAACTCCTTCGCTTTACTCGAACTGGTTACCGAACAGCCTAAGGACGAGAAACGTATAGAAGATATCCCTGTCGTCCATTTTTCCAATGTATTCCCAGAGGAATTACCTGGTCTTCCACCCCATCGACAATTGGAGTTTGAAATCGAATTGGCGAACCATGCAACTCCTATCGCCAAGGCTCCATACCGCCTAGCTCCAGCCGAGCTGCAGGAGCTGTCTACCCAACTTCAGGAGCTGTTAGAAAAGGGATTTATCCGACCAAGCGCTTCGCCATGGGGAGCTCCAGTCCTTTTTGTCAAGAAGAAGGACGGGACCTTCCGCATGTACATCGACTACAGGGAACTCAACAAGGTTACTGTCAAGAACCGATACCCGTTACCTCTCATCGACGATCTCTTCGACCAACTGCAAGGTCAAGCTACTACTCCAAGATTGATCTACGGTCCGGTTACCACCAGCTACGCGTCAGGGAGGAGGATATCGCTAAGACGGCATTTTGTACTCGGTATGGCCATTATGAGTTCTTGGTCATGCCCTTCGGTCTCACCAACGCACCCGCGGTGTTCATGGACCTCATGAACCGTGTGTGTAAACCATACCTCGACAAGT
Organism: Scalesia atractyloides; assembly: GCA_947069175.1. Lineage (NCBI taxonomy): Eukaryota > Viridiplantae > Streptophyta > Magnoliopsida > Asterales > Asteraceae > Scalesia > Scalesia atractyloides. The sequence continues at coordinate 22,605,311 of CAMTDV010000010.1, forward strand.
TTGTCATTGTATTCATCGATGACATACTCATCTACTCTAAAGGTGAAGAAGAACATGCTGAACATCTACGATTACTGCTAGGATTACTTCAACAGGAGAAACTATATGCCAAGCTTTCGAAGTGTGATTTCTGGATTCGGGAAGTTCAGTTTCTCGGGCATATCGTAAATGAAAAGGGTATCCATGTCGACCCTGCCAAGATTGAAGCTATCAAAAACTGGGAAGCACCCAGGACACCGACAGAGATCCGCCAATTTTTGGGTTTGGCTGGTTAGTACAGACGCTTCATCGAGGGATTTTCAAAGATCGCACAACCGCTTACTACCCTCACCCAGAAAGGCATCAAGTATGCTTGGGGTGACAAGCAAGAAGCAGCATTTCAATTGCTAAAGCAGAAACTTTGCAGTGCACCCATTCTGTCCTTGCCGGAAGGGACAGATGACTTTGTAGTATATTGTGATGCTTCCATTCAGGGGTTGGGATGCGTACTCATGCAACGCGATAAGGTCATCGCGTATGCGTCCCGCCAACTGAAGGTTCACGAGAAAAACTACACAACGCATGACCTGGAATTGGGAGCAGTAGTGTTTGCACTTAAGATTTGGAGACACTACCTCTATGGAACGAAGTGCAAAATCTTTACAGACCACAAGAGCCTCCAACACATCTTTGATCAGAAGGAGTTGAACATGCGACAGCGTCGCTGGGTCGAACTCTTGAACGATTATGAGTGTGCCATTCGGTATCACCCGGGTAAAGCTAACGTGGTAGCTGATGCCCTCAGTAGGAAGGAACACTTGAAACCTCGTCGTGTACGAGCATTACAGCTCACTATTCATTCGGGGTTACCCGAACAAATACGCGACGCGCAGTTAGAAGCAGTTAAGGAAGAAAACATCAAGGCCGAATCGGTGGGAAAAATGGAACGCGATTGGGAGGTAAAACCCAATGGAGCCCGGTATTTCATGAGTCGCATATGGGTACCTCTCTACGGAAACCTCAGAGAGCTAGTCATGGACGAAGCTCACAAATCCCGATACTCTGTCCATCCGGGTTCGGATAAGATGTATCTAGATCTTAAAGCTGCGTATTGGTGGCCCAATATGAAAGCCGATATAGCCACCTACGTGAGTAAGTGTTTGACTTGTGCAAAAGTCAAGGTAGACTATCAAAAGCCATCGGGGCTACTCCAACAACCTGAGATCCCAGTGTGGAAATGGGATCAGATCTCGATGGACTTCATCACTAAACTCCCGCGAACTTTGGGTGGTTGCGATACCATCTGGGTGATTGTGGATCGTTTAACTAAGTCCGCACACTTCCTAGCTATTAAAGAAACAGATAAGATGGAGAAGTTGACTCGCATCTACATTAAGGAAGTAGTTTCTCGGCACGGAGTGCCAACATCCATCATCTCAGACAGAGATGCTCGCTTCACATCCAACTTTTGGCAGTCACTTCAGAAAGCGTTGGGAACACGCTTAGATATGAGCAAAGCCTATCACCCTCAGACTGATGGTCAAAGCAAAAGGACCATACAGACCTTGGAAGACATGCTTAGGGCATGTGTAGTAGACTTTGGAAATAGTTGGGAAATCCACCTGCCTTTAGTAGAATTATCATATAACAACAGTTATCATACGAGTATTTCGGCAGCACCGTTTAAGGCATTATACGGTCGTAAATGTAGATCACCGGTCTGTTGGGCAGAAGTCGGTGACAGTCAACTCACAGGCCCTGAGTTAATACTTGAGGCTACTGAAAAGATTGTACAAATCAGAAACCGTATGGCGGCGGTACGAGATCGACAGAAAAGCTACGCTGATCAACGACGCAAACCGCTCGAATTTCAAGTAGGCGACCGCGTCCTACTAAAGGTGTCACCATGGAAGGGTGTAATCCGTTTTGGAAAACGGGCAAACTAAACCCACGGTACATAGGCCCGTTTGTAATCTTGAAACGTATTGGACCCGTAGCTTATCAATTAGACCTTCCTACCGAACTCAGTGGAGTTCACAACGTATTTCACGTGTCAAATCTGAAGAAGTGTCTATCAGATGAAACTCTAGTTATTCCATTGGATGAGATTCAAGTGGATGAACAACTGCACTTTGTGGAATAGCCTATCGAGATCATGGATCGTGAGATCAAGACTCGAAGGCACAGCAAGATTCCGATCGTTAAGGTTCGTTGGGACTCTAAGCGTGGACCGGAATTCACGTGGGAAAGAGAGGACCAAATGAAAAGCAAATACCCACACCTCTTTGCAGCTGAGCAGCAAACTAACGATACCAACAACTAAATTTTCGGGACGAAAATTCTTTCAACATGGGGATGATGTGACAACCTGGAAATTTCTCATACTTTCGCGTACCATTGTTAACTAAATCCTTGTGCATGGCACTTGGGAATCTTTGTGCATGGCACTTGGGAACTTCTTGTAACTTCGCGTACCATCGTTAACGAACTAACTCATTGTGCGTGGCACTCTAAACATGTACGCTGCATTCTAAACCGCGTTTACTCAATTTTCGGGACGAAATTTCTTTCAACATGGGGATAATGTGACATCCCGGTTTTTCGGATAACTTAAACGCAATACTTGTCGAATAAATTATGTGCTACGTATTAAACGTTTATAAGTTGGTGCGTTATTATGTGATATCCGAGTTCGTGTTTTATGTTAGTTATAATGTATAGAAGTAGTAAATAAACAAATGAATCGAGCCGAACCGCGACACGAGCCGGCCTCTTTTCTTGCGACTCAAGGAACTAAACTTGGGGATCAAGTTTTAACCCAAACCTTAAACTCAACCCATTCGGTCGCGAGCAAACAACCCAAACCGACCCACCCAAGTCCCTTCGGCCGCGAGAACAAACCCAAACCGCAAACCTATTCCCCTTTTCTTGATCTTTTTGCGCTATATATACACACACATGCATGGGTCTTTCTTCACAAAAACAAAAACACAAAAACCCTAAAAGCAATCAGCCAACGGCAGCCTCTTCCTTCATCATCTCGATCTGATCAGCACTACATCATCTCTCGGTCGCGACAGCAGCTTATCCCTTTCATTCTTTCGGTCGTGATCTAGCTTGAACATCCGAATCAGTCCCGTCCAAGTCTCGGCTTATTTACCTTGTCATTAAAGGTTAGGATTTATCTTTTGTTACAAGATCATATTCGGGTATATGTGTTTGAATGTAGTGATTATGTTGTTAATCGGCTGATTTATCATAGTTTGCATGTATGATTGTTTTCGGAACTCATAGTTTGCAAGTGTGTTTTGTTTATAAAAACTAGAGATATTGATTAGGGTTTGCATGGATATGATATATGTATTGATCTATGATTGGAAAAATCAGTTCTTGATAGCCTAGGTTCATTATATCGACGGTTTATGCGAATTAGTGGTGATAAAATGCTGAAACAGGTTGCTGAGTGATAGTTACAGCCGACTTCAAATGGCTGTAACTCGGTCATTAGTTGTCGAAAAATGGATTTTCTGAAGTCTAAAACGTAGAGATTTGAATAACGAATCTATTGGCGCTGGATTCATATTTTTCTGAAGTCGTTTGATATTTTTAAGTGGCCAATGAAGTTCAGTAACTAAAGCTGTGAAAATCCTGAAATTTTGTTAGTTGTTTATCGAGTTGGATTTTATAATCTGTAGGGAGTCGAATCATGAAATTTGTACAGAAACTAGGTATGGAAATTTCCGGGCAACCCCCACTAGAATTTTATTAATTGGACGATCAGTGATTTTTAAATAAATTCTTCCGTGGACTGCAGTAAGAAAGCGACGAATCTGACTGCAGCCTAGTATATTAATATTTATGGTTAATTGGTAAAGTATTAGGACTTGAAAAATTTATATAAATTTCTACGGTATAATTGTCACCCGCTGTAAAATAATTGGAATTTTTGGAACGTTGGAACTATTTTATAAAAATCCTAGAAAACAGCCGAATTATGAGTATGTAAGCTGAAACTTGATAACTTGTGAATGTGTGCACCAAAGTGTTGCATGGATTGGATTATGTTCATGATAAATTGTTTTGATTTCTATGTTCACATGAGGATACTTGCATGCATGTTTGAGTGTTAGGAATTTTGATTGTGTGTATCACTTTGTGCGTAAATTATGTGTAGAATTTTGTATTGGTGTGTTCACACGCTGACTTGAAATCAATTGGTTTGTTAGGATGCAATTAGCGGTCCCATCCTTTACGACTTCTTTGCTACACTAACCGAGCAACAAAAGGTGAGTTCACGGCCCCTAATTTTATCCGGTTTTAAACAACAGGGGGAGAAACATGTATACACTCTTCAAACTCAATCTCTTTACGTTATACGAATTTAACGTCACATAACTATTCGGTAACTAAGTTAATGTTAATGTAACGTTATGGTCACTAAGCAGCTATATCACATAGGTCCTCGACAATCTCTCGGATCATTAGTATTGGGTTTAAATAGCGGGGAAATTATAAGTAGTACTACTGGGCCCGACAAGCCCCATCCGAGCTAGTCGCGCTAGCCGACCGGGTATGGTCAACGGGTGAATAATTTGGCCTAACTTCGCCATGGTCAGTGATAGGCCTGGCAACACGGAGGCACAACAGTCAGCTTCGATCGCGAACACTTACGTGACATAACTTTAGGCTAGCTACCTATATATGTTAACATTGAACTTAATTACGAATCAACTATATTATCCCGGGTTGGGGATAATGGAAACAACAACTTTATTATTCCGGGTTTGGAATAATGGAACCAACATCATTATTATTCGGTTAAGGAATAATGGAACTATCAGTATTATTCCGGGTTGGGAATAATGGAACTAAATCGTTATCCGGGTTAGGGATAACGGGGGAAACAAACTCATAACCGAACAAACGAATTTATGAATACCTGTGAACTCACTCATCTTTAATGTTGACACTTGTTTCTTTACATGTTTCTCAGGACGCTAGGAGCTTTAGGTGCACTCACTTGCATTGATCAAGACATCTTTTATCGAGTCTCATTTACAAACATTGTTTTGGGTTTTTCATTTGTTTTGGCGTTTGTGTTGGCGCCCGTTTCACTACTTATTCTATGCTTCCGCTCAACCATAAAAACTAATGCTTCCGCTAAACATTGGTAACTAACTAAGACAATATAAAATCTACGATGAATGGTTAAACAAATGATTTTTGGAAAACGTATTATCAAATCATATAGAGTCGTTCGACGTACTAGTGTTTCAGATTCTGGTTTGTTCACACGCTCCGCGGTAAAACTCCGCAAGTGGAAATTGAGGGTGTGACAATCGGAAATCCCGAGATGACCGTAGAAGATTATGACCAGGTAGACGAAGAAGAACTCGAACTAATGGACATCAAATGGTCCTTAGCTTCGATCATCAGGAGAGTGACAAAGTTTGTTGCACTCACAGGCCGTGACATAGGAAACTCCAGCAACAAATTGGGTTTTGACAAATCCAAAGTTACATGCTTTAAATGTCGACAGAAGGGACATTTTAAAAGAAAGTGTAAGAACACCGAGATAACCGGAAATCAAAGTCCTTTCGGAGGAGGAAATGAATATTACAAGAGGGCACTTCAATATAAACCGTTCCCGAAGAAAACTAAAACTGAGATCCAAGAAAAGCCAAACAGTAGTACCACGGAGAAAGCCATGGTTGCATCCACAGAAGATGATGGTTTTGACTGGAACTCTTATATTGGGAAAAAGACCGGAGTTGTTTTGACGGTGGAGATAGTTGAAGATAATTCTGCAGAGAAAACAGTGGCAGCAGCTGAGCAGCGGCAGCAGCAGAGGCAGTAGCTTTCGAACAAGCTATTCTGGAACAATACTTGCATCAAATGCAGGAAGAAGAGGAATATATCCATATGCAGAGACAAGGAATTTTATCCTCTAATTCTTGTGACAGTTTTGCTGGTCACTTTGATGGAAGAACAAAAGAACATCTGGTTGAGGAGAAAAAGATTGATGAAGTGATCATTGATGTCACTCAAGAAATGAAAGTCGAAGACCTCAAGGACATGGCAGCTAAAGCTTTAATGGCGAATCTAACCAAGGTAGGTCCAGAGGTAAAGTTGTCGAGAATGAAGTTGTCAAAGTACAAGTTGTAGCGGTTGAAAAACCTTGTACAAAATGTACTAAACCTTGTGTCGAATGTACCAAAAAATCAAAGTTCATCACTGAAAACAATGTGCATAACGATTTGTTAAAATATGATTATCGCATAATGAAAGAAGCGTATGACAAAATAAAAAATGAATACGGCAGACTCGACAGAAATAACATTGAACAACATGATAATATAAGAATGTTGAGTGGTACAGTAATGGATAAACAAAGAGCAATTAACATTTATATAAACACCATTGCTGAAATCAAACAACAACTTCAAGACATGACAATTGAAACTGAAAGAGTTCGACAATCGCTAAGAAGTTATACCACCAACGCGTATGGTATCGATCAAATTCTTCCAACAATCTCAACGGAAGAAAAACCTAAAAAGAAAGCGGGCAAAGAATATAGCAATGTTCCTCCAGCCCTTTGCGAGAAATACTGTGTTAAATCTGCAGACGGGATGGACAATGCACTTAATGTTGAATTACTTTCTGAAAAGAAGGACGAGTTGCCAGAGAACATTGATATAGTCTATGCTAAATCTGTTGATGATAACAACGTTGTGGTTAACAAAGTGATTGAAAATGCTTTCAGTGATTCTGATGACGGCAGCTTCAAAAGCGCCAACTCGAGTTTAAAGAATTCTGATTCACAATCTGAAAATGACGATAAGTCGTCAGAAGATGGTCTAAGTGACGATCCTAATATTGTAATGTACAAAAATTAAGGATTTGGATAGACTATACTTTGATGATAGCTTCCCGATTCAGAATGTGAAGGAAGAATTGCTAGACAAATTCTTTAAACGCGTGGAAGTCACATCAGAGAAATTGGTAATCAAAGAACGAAAATTCTATTCCAAACCTAAAGAAACAATTACCTAAGAAATGGTGTTGATCATCCGGAAAACCGGAGAGTGGGGTTGGGTTTAGAAGAAGAAACTGATGAATCTGTAAAGAAACCGTCACCATTTCATGAATATAAAAACAAAAAAACATGAAGTTTGTATATGGGACGAGTACAGTTCAAGAAGAGAGTTTGATTGTAAACATTCAAATGATGAGTTCAAGAAGGAGAAAGAAATTCGAGATAAAGCCAATGTTACAAGTGGTGTCAAAACTTCAAGTAGGGTAAAACCACCAATTAAAGGACATCCACTTGATAATCGGACATGTTTCATGTGCAATGAAATTGCACGACAATGTCCGAAATCAAAACCGGCTTATCTTCAAAGAAAAGAAGATTCAAATGTTGTTAAACCCAAGCAACCAGTGTTTGCAAAACCTGTAAAGATTTTGAAATGAAATGAATCAAAACCAGAAATTAAACCAAAATCTGAAAAGACTTTTGAAAATTCCATTTTCGGAAAAGGTGAAACTTCTAGGTCTAATGACGACATCAAAAAGGCTAATATCAAATATCAAACCTGGATTGCCATGAAAAGGTCAACAACATCTGGTATTGTTAAGTCTGAGCTAGTAAAGACTGACAACACAAAAGAATCAAAGTCTGAAATCACTAAGTCTGAGCAGGTAAAGACTAGTGAGAATGTGAAAGAAATTAAAACAGAAATCAAGATCAATAATGTCAAATCTGTAAAAGATAAGAAAAAAGTAATATTTTCAAACATTAACATTGTAGAAACAGATGATGAATTTGATTTTGATGATGTTGATGAGTTTGAATATGCTTTGGTTGATGGTTATCCAGTAAAACCTAAGACCAAGAAGGCTTGGGTAGAGCTTTTCACCTAATTTCTGAATTTTGCAGGGGCTCCAAAGATCCGTACTTTCAAAGTGGATTTTGGATAGTGGAGCGTCCAGGCACATGACGGGAATGAAGGCATTGCTATTCGACATTAAAGTTATCAATGGTGGATATGTTGGATTTGTAGGAAATCAAGGTGAAAGGATAGTCGCCGAGGGAAAACTCTCAAATGGCGTAGTTTCTTTTGATAGCGTGAACTATATTGTAGAGCTTGAGAACAATCTTCTGAGTATATCGCAGATTTGTGACACGAAATTTACAGTCCATTTCAATGATAAAGAGTGTATTATCTTGAAGCCGGTATTCAAAATACTAGATGAGTGGATTCTGATGCGAGCACCGCGAGAGAATGATTTATGTTCTTTATCTGGGCGTCGCTACCACTTCATCAAAATCAGCGCAGTGTTTTGTGACAAAGGCTACTGAAAAGGATTCTATTCTTATGCATCGTAAGATGGGGCATATTCATTTGCGAAAAATGAATTTCCTGGTTCATAATGATCTTCTAGAAGGCGTAAATCTTCAAAGTTTTTAGATGTCTGATCATTGCTTGGAATGCAAGAAGGGAAAGCAGATCAAGAAATCGCATCCGAAGAAAATTCTAAACTCAATCAAGTTGCCATTAGAACGTCTCCACATGGACTTATTTGGTCCTGTAAATGTTCGAAGCATCTCAGGAGACTTATGTGATATCCCGGGTTTTTCGGATAACTTAAACGTAATACGTGTCAATCTAATTACGTGCTATGTGTACGAACGTGTACGAATTAAATGAATACGTGTTGTGTGTTGGGTGATTGTTTTAGTGATTGAATATTTAGGTTTGATATGTGCACTAACTTAACCGAACCGCGACACGTTCCAAACCTTGGTTCATTGCGACTCTAGGAGTAACAAGTTTTTTAAACTCTAGCTAAAGTCAAGTTCTCGGCCATAAGATCAAAACCGAACCACTCAAGCTCCCTTGCGGCTGCATTCAAATCCAAACCAAACTACTTTAATCTTTGGCCGCGAGATCACATCTAAACCAAACAAACTCACCCTAGTCTCTCGGCCGCAAGACCCAAACCCAAACCGCAACCCTCACCTCTTTGTGCTATATATATACACATACCCATGCATGTTTCATACACAAAAACACAAACCCTAGAAGGAAAAACTGCCGTCGGCAGCTTGTTCACAGCCCTTGCGACCGCAAACAGCCTTCATCAGATCAGCCTTTGTTCAGTCCATTCAACCGCAAACAGCCTTCATCAGATCAGCCTTTGTTCAGTCCATTCAACCGCAAACAGCCCTTGATCTAATCAGCTGGTTCACTCGCCCGGTCGCGGATCAGCCTTGCTTTCTTTCCTCTCGGCCGCAAGCAGCCTTGATCACCGGATCCCCTAGCTTAATCACGGTTCGTTTACATTGTTATTAAAAGATTAGAGGTTATCCCTGATTACAAGATCATGTTCGGATTATGTATATGTTTGAATGTCTAGTTGTTTCGGGTCTTATGTGTTGGATAAGTAATAGGCTGTTTTGATCATGTGCTTGTGAATAATTGTTTGCGGAAACCCTAAGTGCTTGAATGAATTGATTGTATTGCCTTCGGATTATATGTGCTTGCAAGTAATCGGCTGAATTGATTGTGTGGGTATACATGACTGTTTTCGGAATCAATAGCTTGCAACTGTGATTTGTTTATAAAGATTATAGTCATTGAGTAGGGTTTGCATGGATAAGTCGTTAGTAGTAAACTAGGATCAAAAATCAGTTTTTGCTCGCTTAGGTCGATCAATAGGAACGGTGTAGGTAAGTTGTAATAACAATAATGCTGAAACAGGATGCTGAGTCATAGATACAGCCGACTTCATCAGGCTGTAACTTGGTCGTTAGTTGTCGAAAAACGGATTTTCTGATGTCTAGAACGTAGAGATTTGAATAAGGAATCTAATGGCGCTGGATTCATAATTTTCTGAAATCGTTTGATATTTTTAAAGGGCTAAACAAGTTCAGTAGGTAAAGCTGTTAAAATTCTGGAATTTTGTTGGTTGTTTATCAAGCTAGATTTTAAAATCAGTAGAGAGTTGAGTCATGATTTTTGTACAGAAACTAGGTATAGAAATTTCCGGGCAACTCCAACTGGAATTTTGTTAATCGGACGATCAGTGATTTTTAAATAAATTCTTCCGTGGACTGCAGTCAGAAAGCGGTAAATCTGACTGCAGCTTAGTGAATTAATATTTATGGTTAATTGGTAAAGATTTAGGACTTGGAAAAATTATATAAATTTCTATGGTATAAATGTCACCTACTGCAAAAATATGGGAATTTTTGGAATGTTAGAACTATTTTATAAAAATCCTAGAAAACAGCTGAATAATTGAGTGTTAAGCAGGAAGTTGTAAACTTGTGATTTTATGCATTAAAGTGTTGCATGGATTTGGAATATGTTCATGATAAGTTGTTTGATTACTATGATCACATGAGAATACTTGCATGCATGTTTGAGTGTTGGATATGTTGTTTGTGCGTATCACTTTGTGAGTAAATTGCGTGTGGAATTTGTATTGATGTGATTACACACTGACGTGGAATTAATTGGTTTGTTAGGACCCAACTAGCGGTCCCATTCCTTATAACATCTTTGCCACACTAACCGAGCAAATAAAGGTGAGTTCACGGCCCCTAACTTTATCCGGTTATTAAACAACAGGGGGAGAAACATGTATACACTCTCAAACTCAAACTCTTTACGTTATACGAATTTAACGTCACACAACTATACGGTAACTAAGTTAATGTTAATGTAATGTTATGGTCACTATGCAGCTTTATCACTTAAGTCCTCGACAATCTCCTCGGATCGTTAGTATTTGGGTTAAATAGCGGGGGAATTATAAGTAGTACTACTGGGTCTGACGAGCCCCATCCGAGCTAGTCGCGCTAGCCGACCGGGTATGGTCAACGGGTGTATGATTGGCCTAACATCGCCATGGTCATGTGATAGGCCTGGCAAAACGGAGGCACAACTGTCAGCTTCGATCGCGAACACTTAGTGACATGACTTTAGGCTAGCTACCTATATACATTAATATTGAACTTAATTACGGAACAACTTAATATTCCGGGTTTGGAATATTGGAAACATCAACTTATTATCCCGGGTTGGGGATAATGGAAACAACAACTTAATATTCCGGGTTTGGAATATTGGAAACATCAACTTATTATCCCGGGTTGGGGATAATGGAAACAATAACTTAATATTCCGGTTTGGGAATATTGGAAGCAACAACTTATTATTCCGGGATTGGAATAATGGAACTGATTAGTTATCCCGGGTTGGGGATAACGGAGTAACAAACTATAACCGTACAAACGAATTTATGAAAACCTGTGAACTCACTCATCTTTAATGTTGACACTTGTTTCTTTACATGTTTCTCAGGACGCTAGGAGCTCTAGGTGCACGCACATGCATTGAACAAGACCTCATTATCGAGTCTTATTTCTTAATATTGTTTTGGGAATTTTCATTTGTTTTGGCGTTTGTGTTGGCGCCCGTATCACTACTTATTTATGCTTCCGCTCAAACTTTAAAACTAATGCTCTGCGAAATATTGGTAATTGATATAAAATCTACAAAGAAAAATTTTGGAAAACGTATAATGAAATCATATAGAGTCGTTCGACGTACTAGTGTTTCGGATTCTGGTTTGTTCACACGCCTCGCGGTAAAACTCCGCAAGTGGAAATTGAGGGTGTGACAGATTGGTATCAGAGCCACTAGCTATAGAGAACCAGGTTTGCATTATAAGTAGACCTAAACTATAGCTGATATCACGACACTAGACTTAGTTTGGCACCGAATTATTATATCTTGTTATGTATACCACAACTGTGTTTAGTAGATTATGCCTTCATAATAAGGAATGAAAACAACTCATAACTAACTACACGACCTAACAGGCAATGTCATCATCCTCATCGTCATCATCATTCGACAGACTTACGCCACCAAGGGCACCAGGAAAGGCACCAATGGTGGAACCCATACCACCTTATGGCGTGGAGACACGCTCAGCAGCGAGGAAAAGGCTCGCTCTGGGGGAGGAGTCGTCATTACGTCCAACTATTGCTGTACCGGTTGAACCGGTTAATCCTGTAGAAATAGGAATTGACATGCTTAGAATCCTAGTGCATTCACAACAAAAACAGTTAGAAAGAATGCAGGAAACCATCTTAGCACAAGGATGGATGATCCGACACCTTACAAGAAAGACCGACTCGCTCGAGGAAGAGCAGCGTACGAGTAAGATAGCTCGTAATACCATAGCCAGAGATCTGCGTGCTGAGCAGATAAGAGCTGACTGGCTTGAGGACAGAGTCCTGGAAAATAGTTGGAACATTCAGGAACTGCAAAATCAAGCACTTGCACCAGCACCGGCCCCTCCAGTGCCGGTAGAGGAGGATCCAGAAGAGGATCCAGAGGAGGATCCTGAGGAGGATCCGGAGGAGGACCCAGCTGAGGAAGCTGGAAATGCCGCACAGGATGACGGCAATGACAGTGACTTGGGGAATGGAGACGTAGACGACTGACACGTCTCGTTTATATTATTTGTTTTCCTTCAGTTTATTATTTTCCCACTTGTATTTAAACTTGAGACTTTATAGTAAATTCGTATGTTTGATTTGCACTTTTGTAAGACGTTGAGATTTCAGTTAATCAAGTATTTCTTTTGACTATTTAACATATTGAGTTGACATAACTAAATAATTATTAAAGTACGAAGTAGAATAACTATATTGGACATATAGACTTATCGGGGTGTGTTTTTGTTGTGTTTCGAAGATCTAAATGGCGACTGGAAGACGTGGAAACCTTAACTTGACGCCCGAAGAGCTAGCTGCCATGATTCAGGAGCATGTGAACGCAGCATTAGCGGGTGTTCAGAACCAGCCGGCAGGTAACCATTATTAAGTTTTCGCGTGAAAATCTAATAGTGAGGCTAGTAAAATTCCTTACTGACTTCCTGTTCTCTGTCAGCAGGAGGGGGCTTTAATCCCTATAAGATGTTCGTTGACGCAAAGCCAAGCAAGTTCTCGGGGGCGGAAGGACCTATTGGACTGGTCCGCTGGATCGAAAAGTCGGAATCCGTTTTTGAAATGTGCAACTGCCTCGAGGCCAACAAAGTCAAATACGCCGCCTCAACACTGGAAGATGGGGCACTGACATGGTGGAATGCCCAAGTCCAAACACGTGGAATGTTAGCTGCAAATGCAATGGCATGGACTGAGTTCAAGGCCCTGATTAAAGAGGAGTACTGTCCACGAGACAGAGTGCAACAGTTAGAGCAAGCTTTGTGGAACCACAAGATGGTGGGATCGGAAATTGAGGCTTACACCGCAAAACACCATGACTTGGTATTTCTGTGTCCTGAATTGGCCAACACGGTGGAGAAAAGACTCGAGTTCTATCTCGGGGGTCTGGTTCCGGAAATTCAGGGTATGGTAATGGCTAGTAACCCTGTAACAGAACATCAAGCAATCCGATTGGCGCATAAACTCACCGATAAAGCGGTGGAACAGAAGAAACTGCCAGCACGGGGTACCACTGAAGCTGCCCCAGATAACAAAAGAAAGTTTAAAGACTCCACCATTCGACAGTCTTCGTCATCTCATCCACAGCAAGGGAACCAGAAACGGTTCAATCACTACCACAGCCACCGGGGTCATCAAAATCGTTCCAACAACAACAGCAACTACAACAACAACTACAACAACAACAACAACCAGAATGCAGGCGGTTATGTAGGTCGAAAGCCGCAGTGCAACCGCTGTAATCTCCATCATAACGGCCCTTGTGCCAGAAATCGCTGCCAAAGATGTGGCAAGATGGGACATGCGGCAAAGGATTGTCGTGGGGAAATTATGTCCCGACAAAATCAGAATCAGCCCCAAGGTCAACAGCAGGGTATAAACCGGGGATGCTATCAGTGTGGTAGCACCGCTCATTTCAGAAAAGACTGCCCACAGTTGCGCAATAACAACAATAATGGTGGAAACAACCACAACAACCACAACAATAATAACAACAACAATAATGGGAACGGTGGCACAGGAGGTGCCAAAGGTCGTGCATTTACATTGGGCCGTGGAGAGGCCAGAAACGACACGAACGTGGTCACCGGTAAGTTTCCCCTTAATGAAAATTTTGCTTCTGTGCTTTTTGATACGGGTGCGGATAGGAGCTTTATATCTGAGTCTTTTAGGAAGAACCTAAATCTCACGCTTAAACCATTAGAGACCCCTTATGTGATAGAATTAGCCAATGGTAACTCTGTAAATGTGACCCAAATCGTATCCGGCTGTCAACTCAAACTCGCGGGTCACACTTTTACCATCGATCTGATGACAACTACCCTGGGTAGTTTTGACGTGGTAGTCGGAATGGACTGGCTATCCGACGTCCGGGCTGAAGTTCTCTGCTTCGAAAAGTCTATCCGTATTCCACTCTCGAACGACGAAATCCTGACGGTACAAGGCGACAAGGCAAGCGCCGTCACCAACATTATCTCATTTATGCAAGCTCAGAAGTATCTTCGGAGAAAGAATTCTTTCGCTTTACTCGCACTAATTACCGAACAGCCTAAGGACGAGAAACGTATAGAAGACATCCCTGTCGTCTGTGATTTTTCCGATGTATTCCCAGAAGAACTACCTGGTCTTCCACCACATCGACAATTGGAGTTTGAAATCGAATTGGCAAGCAATGCAACTCCCATCGCCAAAGCTCCATACCGCCTAGCTCCAGCCGAGCTGCAGGAGCTGTCTACTCAACTTCAAGAGCTGCTAGAAAAAGGATTTATCCGACCAAGCGTTTCGCCATGGGGAGCTCCAGTCCTGTTTGTCAAGAAAAAGGACGGGACTTTCCGCATGTGCATCGACTATAGGGAACTCAAAAAGGTTACAGTCAAGAACCGATACCCGTTACCTCGCATCGACGATCTATTCGACCAACTGCAAGGGTCAAGTTACTATTCTAAGATTGATTTACGGTCCGGTTATCATCAGCTACGCGTCAGGGAGGAGGATATCGCTAAGACAGCATTTCGCACTCGGTATGGCCATTACGAGTTCTTGGTCATGCCATTCGGTCTCACTAACGCACCTGCGGTATTCATGGACCTCATGAACCGCGTGTGTAAACCATACCTCGACAAATTTGTCATTGTGTTCATTGATGACATACTCATCTACTCCAAAAGTAAAGAAGAGCATGCTGAGCACCTACGATTACTGCTAGGATTACTTCAACAGGAAAAGCTATATGCCAAGCTCTCGAAGTGTGATTTCTGGATCCGGGAAGTTTAGTTTCTCGGGCACGTCGTGAATGAAAAGGGTATCCACGTAGACCCTGCCAAGATTGAAGCCATCAAAAACTGGGAAGCACCTAAGACACCGACGGAAATCCGCCAACTCTAAGGATTGGCTGGTTACTACAGACGCTTCATCAAGGGGTTTTCAAAGATTGCACAACCGCTTACTACCCTTACCCAGAAAGGTATCAAGTATAATTGGGGTGATAAGCAAGAAGCAGCATTTCAACTACTGAAGCAGAAACTTTGCAGTGCACCCATTCTGTCCTTGCCGGAAGGGACAGATGACTTTGTAGTGTATTGTGATGCTTCCATTCAGGGATTGGGATGCGTACTCATGCAACGCGATAAGGTCATCGCGTATGCGTCACGACAGCTGAAAGTTCACGAGAAGAACTACACGACGCATGACCTAGAATTGGGAGCAGTAGTGTTTGCACTTAAGATTTGGAGACACTACCTTTATGGAACGAAGTGCACAATCTTCACTGACCACAAAAGCCTCCAGCACATCTTTGATCAGAAGGAGTTGAACATGCGACAGCGTCGCTGGGTCGAACTCTTGAACGATTATGAGTGTGCCATTCGGTATCACCCGGGTAAAGCTAACGTGGTAGCTGATGCCCTCAGCAGGAAGGAACACTTGAAACCTCGTCGCGTACGAACATTACAACTCACTATTCATTCAGGGGTACCCGAACAAATACGCGACGCCCAGTTAGAAGCAGTTAAGGAGGAAAACATCAAAGCCGAATCAGTGGGAAAAATGGAACGTGATTGGGAAGTAAAGCCCAATGGAGCCCGGTATTTCATGAATCGCATATGGGTACCTTTCTACGGGAACCTCAGAGAGCTAGTCATGGATGAAGCTCACAAATCTCGATACTCTGTCCATCCGGGTTCGGATAAGATGTATCAAGACCTTAAAGCTGCGTATTGGTGGCCTAACATGAAAGCCGATATAGCCACCTATGTGAGTAAATGTTTGACTTGTGCAAAAGTCAAGGTGGAGTATCAAAAGCCATCAGGGCTACTCCAACAACCTGAGATCCCAGTGTGGAAGTGGGATCAGATCTCAATGGATTTCATCACTAAACTCCCGCGAACCTTGGGTGGTTGCGACACCATCTGGGTGATTGTGGATCGTTTAACTAAGTCCGCACACTTCCTAGCTATCAAAGAAACGGATAAGATGGAGAAGTTGACTCGCATCTACATTAAGGAAGTAGTTTCTCGGCACGGAGTGCAAACGTCCATCATCTCAGATAGAGATGCTCGTTTCACGTCAAACTTCTGGCAGTCACTCCAGAAAGCGTTGGGAACACGCTTGGATATGAGCACAGCTTATCACCCTCAGACTGATGGTCAAAGCGAAAGGACCATACAGACCTTGGAAGACATGCTTAGGGCATGCGTAGTGGACTTTGGAAATAATTGGGAAATTCACCTGCCTCTAGTGGAATTCTCATATAACAACAGCTATCACACGAGTATTTCGGCAGCACCATTTGAGGCATTATACGGTCGTAAATGTAGATCACCGGTCTGCTGGGCAGAAGTCGGTGACATTCAACTCACAGGCCCTGAGATAATACTTGAGGCTACTGAAAAGATAGTACAAATCAGAAACCGCATGGCGGCGGCACGAGATCGACAGAAAAGCTACGCTGATCAACGACGCAAACCGCTCGAATTTCAAGTAGGCGATCGCGTCCTACTAAAGGTGTCACCCTGGAAGGGTGTAATCCGCTTTGGAAAACGAGGCAAACTTAACCCACGGTATGTAGGCCCGTTTGAAATCTTGAAACGTATTGGACCCGTAGCATACCAATTAGACCTTCCTGCCGAACTCAGTGGAGTTCACAACGTATTTCACGTGTCAAATCTGAAGAAGTGTCTATCAGATGAAACTTTAGTTATTCCATTGGATGAGATCCAAGTGGATGAACAACTACACTTCGTGGAAAAGCCTATCGAGATCATGGATCGTGAGATCAAGACTCGGAGGCACAGTAAGATTCCGATCGTTAAAGTTCGTTGGGACTCTAAGCGTGGACCGGAGTTCACGTGGGAAAGAGAGGACCAAATGAAAAGCAAATACCCACACCTCTTTGCAACTGAGCAGCAAACTAACGATACCAGTAACTAAATTTTCGGGACGAAAATTCTTTCAACAAGGGGATGATATGACAACCTGGAAATTTCTCGTACTTTCGTGTACTATTGTTGACTAAATTCTTGTGCATGGCACTTGGAAATCTTTGTGTATGACACTTGGGAACTTCTTGTAACGTTGCGTACTATCATTAACGAACTAACTCTTTGTGCGTGGCACTCTAAACATGTACGTTACATGCTAAACCGCGTTTACTCAATTTTCGGGACGAAAATTCTTTCAACATGGGGATAATGTGATATCCCGGGTTTTTCGGATAACTTAAACGTAATACGTGTCAATCTAATTACGTGCTATGTGTACGAACGTGTACGAATTAAATGAATACGTGTTGTGTGTTGGGTGATTGTTTTAGTGATTGAATATTTAGGTTTGATATGTGCACGAACTTAACCGAACCGCGACACGTTCCAAACCTTGGTTCATTGCGACTCTAGGAGTAACAAGTTTTTTAAACTCTAGCTAAAGTCAAGTTCTCGGCCATAAGATCAAAACCGAACCACTCAAGCTCCCTTGCGGCTGCATTCAAATCCAAACCAAACTACTTTAATCTTTGGCCGCGAGATCACATCTAAACCAAACAAACTCACCCTAGTCTCTCGGCCGCAAGACCCAAACCCAAACCGCAACCCTCACCTCTTTGTGCTATATATATACACATACCCATGCATGTTTCATACACAAAAACACAAACCCTAGAAGGAAAAACTGCCGTCGGCAGCTTGTTCACAGCCCTTGCGACCGCAAACAGCCTTCATCAGATCAGCCTTTGTTCAGTCCATTCAACCGCAAACAGCCTTCATCAGATCAGCCTTTGTTCAGTCCATTCAACCGCAAACAGCCCTTGATCTAATCAGCTGGTTCACTCGCCCGGTCGCGGATCAGCCTTGCTTTCTTTCCTCTCGGCCGCAAGCAGCCTTGATCACCGGATCCCCTAGCTTAATCACGGTTCGTTTACATTGTTATTAAAAGATTAGAGGTTATCCCTGATTACAAGATCATGTTCGGATTATGTATATGTTTGAATGTCTAGTTGTTTCGGGTCTTATGTGTTGGATAAGTAATAGGCTGTTTTGATCATGTGCTTGTGAATAATTGTTTGCGGAAACCCTAAGTGCTTGAATGAATTGATTGTATTGCCTTCGGATTATATGTGCTTGCAAGTAATCGGCTGAATTGATTGTGTGGGTATACATGACTGTTTTCGGAATCAATAGCTTGCAACTGTGATTTGTTTATAAAGATTATAGTCATTGAGTAGGGTTTGCATGGATAAGTCGTTAGTAGTAAACTAGGATCAAAAATCAGTTTTTGCTCGCTTAGGTCGATCAATAGGAACGGTGTAGGTAAGTTGTAATAACAATAATGCTGAAACAGGATGCTGAGTCATAGATACAGCCGACTTCATCAGGCTGTAACTTGGTCGTTAGTTGTCGAAAAACGGATTTTCTGATGTCTAGAACGTAGAGATTTGAATAAGGAATCTAATGGCGCTGGATTCATAATTTTCTGAAATCGTTTGATATTTTTAAAGGGCTAAACAAGTTCAGTAGGTAAAGCTGTTAAAATTCTGGAATTTTGTTGGTTGTTTATCAAGCTAGATTTTAAAATCAGTAGAGAGTTGAGTCATGATTTTTGTACAGAAACTAGGTATAGAAATTTCCGGGCAACTCCAACTGGAATTTTGTTAATCGGACGATCAGTGATTTTTAAATAAATTCTTCCGTGGACTGCAGTCAGAAAGCGGTAAATCTGACTGCAGCTTAGTGAATTAATATTTATGGTTAATTGGTAAAGATTTAGGACTTGGAAAAATTATATAAATTTCTATGGTACAAATGTCACCTACTGCAAAAATATGGGAATTTTTGGAATGTTAGAACTATTTTATAAAAATCCTAGAAAACAGCTGAATAATTGAGTGTTAAGCAGGAAGTTGTTAACTTGTGATTTTATGCATTAAAGTGTTGCATGGATTTGGAATATGTTCATGATAAGTTGTTTGATTACTATGATCACATGAGAATACTTGCATGCATGTTTGAGTGTTGGATATGTTGTTTGTGCGTATCACTTTGTGAGTAAATTGCGTGTGGAATTTGTATTGGTGTGATTACACACTGACGTGGAATTAATTGGTTTGTTAGGACCCAACTAGCGGTCCCATTCCTTATAACATCTTTGCCACACTAACCGAGCAAATAAAGGTGAGTTCACGGCCCCTAACTTTATCCGGTTATTAAACAACAGGGGGAGAAACATGTATACACTCTCAAACTCAAACTCTTTACGTTATACGAATTTAACGTCACACAACTATACGGTAACTAAGTTAATGTTAATGTAATGTTATGGTCACTATGCAGCTTTATCACTTAAGTCCTCGACAATCTTCTCGGATCGTTAGTATTTGGGTTAAATAGCGGGGGAATTATAAGTAGTACTACTGGGTCTGACGAGCCCCATCCGAGCTAGTCGCGCTAGCCGACCGGGTATGGTCAACGGGTGTATGATTGGCCTAACATCGCCATGGTCATGTGATAGGCCTGGCAAAACGGAGGCACAACTGTCAGCTTCGATCGCGAACACTTAGTGACATGACTTTAGGCTAGCTACCTATATACATTAATATTGAACTTAATTACGGAACAACTTAATATTCCGGGTTTGGAATATTGGAAACATCAACTTATTATCCCGGGTTGGGGATAATGGAAACAACAACTTAATATTCCGGGTTTGGAATATTGGAAACATCAACTTATTATCCCGGGTTGGGGATAATGGAAACAATAACTTAATATTCCGGTTTGGGAATATTGGAAGCAACAACTTATTATTACGGGATTGGAATAATGGAACTGATTAGTTATCCCGGGTTGGGGATAACAGAGTAACAAACTATAACCGAACAAACGAATTTATGAAAACCTGTGAACTCACTCATCTTTAATGTTGACACTTGTTTCTTTACATGTTTCTCAGGACGCTAGGAGCTCTAGGTGCACGCACATGCATTGAACAAGACCTCATTATCGAGTCTTATTTCTTAATATTGTTTTGGGAATTTTCATTTGTTTTGGCGTTTGTGTTGGCGCCCGTATCACTACTTATTTATGCTTCCGCTCAAACTTTAAAACTAATGCTCTGCGAAATATTGGTAATTGATATAAAATCTACAAAGAAAAATTTTGGAAAACGTATAATGAAATCATATAGAGTCGTTCGACGTACTAGTGTTTCGGATTCTGGTTTGTTCACACGCCTCGCGGTAAAACTCCGCAAGTGGAAATTGAGGGTGTGACAGATTGGTATCAGAGCCACTAGCTATAGAGAACCAGGTTTGCATTATAAGTAGACCTAAACTATAGCTGATATCACGACACTAGACTTAGTTTGGCACCGAATTATTATATCTTGTTATGTATACCACAACTGTGTTTAGTAGATTATGCCTTCATAATAAGGAATGAAAACAACTCATAACTAACTACACGACCTAACAGGCAATGTCATCATCCTCATCGTCATCATCATTCGACAGACTTACGCCACCAAGGGCACCAGGAAAGGCACCAATGGTGGAACCCATACCACCTTATGGCGTGGAGACACGCTCAGCAGCGAGGAAAAGGCTCGCTCTGGGGGAGGAGTCGTCATTACGTCCAACTATTGCTGTACCGGTTGAACCGGTTAATCCTGTAGAAATAGGAATTGACATGCTTAGAATCCTAGTGCATTCACAACAAAAACAGTTAGAAAGAATGCAGGAAACCATCTTAGCACAAGGATGGATGATCCGACACCTTACAAGAAAGACCGACTCGCTCGAGGAAGAGCAGCGTACGAGTAAGATAGCTCGTAATACCATAGCCAGAGATCTGCGTGCTGAGCAGATAAGAGCTGACTGGCTTGAGGACAGAGTCCTGGAAAATAGTTGGAACATTCAGGAACTGCAAAATCAAGCACTTGCACCAGCACCGGCCCCTCCAGTGCCGGTAGAGGAGGATCCAGAAGAGGATCCAGAGGAGGATCCTGAGGAGGATCCGGAGGAGGACCCAGCTGAGGAAGCTGGAAATGCCGCACAGGATGACGGCAATGACAGTGACTTGGGGAATGGAGACGTAGACGACTGACACGTCTCGTTTATATTATTTGTTTTCCTTCAGTTTATTATTTTCCCACTTGTATTTAAACTTGAGACTTTATAGTAAATTCGTATGTTTGATTTGCACTTTTGTAAGACGTTGAGATTTCAGTTAATCAAGTATTTCTTTTGACTATTTAACATATTGAGTTGACATAACTAAATAATTATTAAAGTACGAAGTAGAATAACTATATTGGACATATAGACTTATCGGGGTGTGTTTTTGTTGTGTTTCGAAGATCTAAATGGCGACTGGAAGACGTGGAAACCTTAACTTGACGCCCGAAGAGCTAGCTGCCATGATTCAGGAGCATGTGAACGCAGCATTAGCGGGTGTTCAGAACCAGCCGGCAGGTAACCATTATTAAGTTTTCGCGTGAAAATCTAATAGTGAGGCTAGTAAAATTCCTTACTGACTTCCTGTTCTCTGTCAGCAGGAGGGGGCTTTAATCCCTATAAGATGTTCGTTGACGCAAAGCCAAGCAAGTTCTCGGGGGCGGAAGGACCTATTGGACTGGTCCGCTGGATCGAAAAGTCGGAATCCGTTTTTGAAATGTGCAACTGCCTCGAGGCCAACAAAGTCAAATACTCCGCCTCAACACTGGAAGATGGGGCACTGACATGGTGGAATGCCCAAGTCCAAACACGTGGAATGTTAGCTGCAAATGCAATGGCATGGACTGAGTTCAAGGCCCTGATTAAAGAGGAGTACTGTCCACGAGACAGAGTGCAACAGTTAGAGCAAGCTTTGTGGAACCACAAGATGGTGGGATCGGAAATTGAGGCTTACACCGCAAAACACCATGACTTGGTATTTCTGTGTCCTGAATTGGCCAACACGGTGGAGAAAAGACTCGAGTTCTATCTCGGGGGTCTGGTTCCGGAAATTCAGGGTATGGTAATGGCTAGTAACCCTGTAACAGAACATCAAGCAATCCGATTGGCGCATAAACTCACCGATAAAGCGGTGGAACAGAAGAAACTGCCAGCACGGGGTACCACTGAAGCTGCCCCAGATAACAAAAGAAAGTTTAAAGACTCCACCATTCGACAGTCTTCGTCATCTCATCCACAGCAAGGGAACCAGAAACGGTTCAATCACTACCACAGCCACCGGGGTCATCAAAATCGTTCCAACAACAACAGCAACTACAACAACAACTACAACAACAACAACAACCAGAATGCAGGCGGTTATGTAGGTCGAAAGCCGCAGTGCAACCGCTGTAATCTCCATCATAACGGCCCTTGTGCCAGAAATCGCTGCCAAAGATGTGGCAAGATGGGACATGCGGCAAAGGATTGTCGTGGGGAAATTATGTCCCGACAAAATCAGAATCAGCCCCAAGGTCAACAGCAGGGTATAAACCGGGGATGCTATCAGTGTGGTAGCACCGCTCATTTCAGAAAAGACTGCCCACAGTTGCGCAATAACAACAATAATGGTGGAAACAACCACAACAACCATCACAATAATAACAACAACAATAATGGGAACGGTGGCACAGGAGGTGCCAAAGGTCGCGCATTTACATTGGGCCGTGGAGAGGCCAGAAACGACATGAACGTGGTCACCGGTAAGTTTCCCCTTAATGAACATTTTGCTTCTGTGCTTTTTGATACGGGTGCGGATAGGAGCTTTATATCTGAGTCTTTTAGGAAGAACCTAAATCTCACGCTTAAACCATTAGAGACCCCTTATGTGATAGAATTAGCCAATGGTAACTCTGTAAATGTGACCCAAATCGTATCCGGCTGTCAACTCAAACTCGCGGGTCACACTTTTACCATCGATCTGATGACAACTACCCTGGGTAGTTTTGACGTGGTAGTCGGAATGGACTGGCTATCCGACGTCCAGGCTGAAGTTCTCTGCTTCGAAAAGTCTATCCGTATTCCACTCTCGAACGACGAAATCCTGACGGTACAAGGCGACAAGGCAAGCGCCGTCACCAACATTATCTCATTTATGCAAGCTCAGAAGTATCTTCGGAGAAAGAATTCTTTCGCTTTACTCGCACTAATTACCGAACAGCCTAAGGACGAGAAACGTATAGAAGACATCCCTGTCGTCTGTGATTTTTCCGATGTATTCCCAGAAGAACTACCTGGTCTTCCACCACATCGACAATTGGAGTTTGAAATCGAATTGGCAAGCAATGCAACTCCCATCGCCAAAGCTCCATACCGCCTAGCTCCAGCCGAGCTGCAGGAGCTGTCTACTCAACTTCAAGAGCTGCTAGAAAAAGGATTTATCCGACCAAGCGTTTCGCCATGGGGAGCTCCAGTCCTGTTTGTCAAGAAAAAGGACGGGACTTTCCGCATGTGCATCGACTATAGGGAACTCAAAAAGGTTACAGTCAAGAACCGATACCCGTTACCTCGCATCGACGATCTATTCGACCAACTGCAAGGGTCAAGTTACTATTCTAAGATTGATTTACGGTCCGGTTATCATCAGCTACGCGTCAGGGAGGAGGATATCGCTAAGACAGCATTTCGCACTCGGTATGGCCATTACGAGTTCTTGGTCATGCCATTCGGTCTCACTAACGCACCTGCGGTATTCATGGACCTCATGAACCGCGTGTGTAAACCATACCTCGACAAATTTGTCATTGTGTTCATTGATGACATACTCATCTACTCCAAAAGTAAAGAAGAGCATGCTGAGCACCTACGATTACTGCTAGGATTACTTCAACAGGAAAAGCTATATGCCAAGCTCTCGAAGTGTGATTTCTGGATCCGGGAAGTTTAGTTTCTCGGGCACGTCGTGAATGAAAAGGGTATCCACGTAGACCCTGCCAAGATTGAAGCCATCAAAAACTGGGAAGCACCTAAGACACCGACGGAAATCCGCCAACTCTAAGGATTGGCTGGTTACTACAGACGCTTCATCAGGGGTTTTCAAAGATTGCACAACCGCTTACTACCCTTACCCAGAAAGGTATCAAGTATAATTGGGGTGATAAGCAAGAAGCAGCATTTCAACTACTGAAGCAGAAACTTTGCAGTGCACCCATTCTGTCCTTGCCGGAAGGGACAGATGACTTTGTAGTGTATTGTGATGCTTCCATTCAGGGATTGGGATGCGTACTCATGCAACGCGATAAGGTCATCGCGTATGCGTCACGACAGCTGAAAGTTCACGAGAAGAACTACACGACGCATGACCTAGAATTGGGAGCAGTAGTGTTTGCACTTAAGATTTGGAGACACTACCTTTATGGAACGAAGTGCACAATCTTCACTGACCACAAAAGCCTCCAGCACATCTTTGATCAGAAGGAGTTGAACATGCGACAGCGTCGCTGGGTCGAACTCTTGAACGATTATGAGTGTGCCATTCGGTATCACCCGGGTAAAGCTAACGTGGTAGCTGATGCCCTCAGCAGGAAGGAACACTTGAAACCTCGTCGCGTACGAACATTACAACTCACTATTCATTCAGGGTACCCGAACAAATACGCGACGCCCAGTTAGAAGCAGTTAAGGAGGAAAACATCAAAGCCGAATCAGTGGGAAAAATGGAACGTGATTGGGAAGTAAAGCCCAATGGAGCCCGGTATTTCATGAATCGCATATGGGTACCTTTCTACGGGAACCTCAGAGAGCTAGTCATGGATGAAGCTCACAAATCTCGATACTCTGTCCATCCGGGTTCGGATAAGATGTATCAAGACCTTAAAGCTGCGTATTGGTGGCCTAACATGAAAGCCGATATAGCCACCTATGTGAGTAAATGTTTGACTTGTGCAAAAGTCAAGGTGGAGTATCAAAAGCCATCAGGGCTACTCCAACAACCTGAGATCCCAGTGTGGAAGTGGGATCAGATCTCAATGGATTTCATCACTAAACTCCCGCGAACCTTGGGTGGTTGCGACACCATCTGGGTGATTGTGGATCGTTTAACTAAGTCCGCACACTTCCTAGCTATCAAAGAAACGGATAAGATGGAGAAGTTGACTCGCATCTACATTAAGGAAGTAGTTTCTCGGCACGGAGTGCAAACGTCCATCATCTCAGATAGAGATGCTCGTTTCACGTCAAACTTCTGGCAGTCACTCCAGAAAGCGTTGGGAACACGCTTGGATATGAGCACAGCTTATCACCCTCAGACTGATGGTCAAAGCGAAAGGACCATACAGACCTTGGAAGACATGCTTAGGGCATGCGTAGTGGACTTTGGAAATAATTGGGAAATTCACCTGCCTCTAGTGGAATTCTCATATAACAACAGCTATCACACGAGTATTTCGGCAGCACCATTTGAGGCATTATACGGTCGTAAATGTAGATCACCGGTCTGCTGGGCAGAAGTCGGTGACATTCAACTCACAGGCCCTGAGATAATACTTGAGGCTACTGAAAAGATAGTACAAATCAGAAACCGCATGGCGGCGGCACGAGATCGACAGAAAAGCTATGCTGATCAACGACGCAAACCGCTCGAATTTCAAGTAGGCGATCGCGTCCTACTAAAGGTGTCACCCTGGAAGGGTGTAATCCGCTTTGGAAAACGAGGCAAACTTAACCCACGGTATGTAGGCCCGTTTGAAATCTTGAAACGTATTGGACCCGTAGCATACCAATTAGACCTTCCTGCCGAACTCAGTGGAGTTCACAACGTATTTCACGTGTCAAATCTGAAGAAGTGTCTATCAGATGAAACTTTAGTTATTCCATTGGATGAGATCCAAGTGGATGAACAACTACACTTCGTGGAAAAGCCTATCGAGATCATGGATCGTGAGATCAAGACTCGGAGGCACAGTAAGATTCCGATCGTTAAAGTTCGTTGGGACTCTAAGCGTGGACCGGAGTTCACGTGGGAAAGAGAGGACCAAATGAAAAGCAAATACCCACACCTCTTTGCAACTGAGCAGCAAACTAACGATACCAGTAACTAAATTTTCGGGACGAAAATTCTTTCAAAAGGGGATGATATGACAACCTGGAAATTTCTCGTACTTTCGTGTACTATTGTTGACTAAATTCTTGTGCATGGCACTTGGAAATCTTTGTGTATGACACTTGGGAACTTCTTGTAACGTTGCGTACTATCATTAACGAACTAACTCTTTGTGCGTGGCACTCTAAACATGTACGTTACATGCTAAACCGCGTTTACTCAATTTTCGGGACGAAAATTCTTTCAACATGGGGATAATGTGATATCCCGGGTTTTTCGGATAACTTAAACGTAATACGTGTCAATCTAATTACGTGCTATGTGTACGAACGTGTACGAATTAAATGAATACGTGTTGTGTGTTGGGTGATTGTTTTAGTGATTGAATATTTAGTTTGATATGTGCACGAACTTAACCGAACCGCGACACGTTCCAAACCTTGGTTCATTGCGACTCTAGGAGTAACAAGTTTTTTAAACTCTAGCTAAAGTCAAGTTCTCGGCCATAAGATCAAAACCGAACCACTCAAGCTCCCTTGCGGCTGCATTCAAATCCAAACCAAACTACTTTAATCTTTGGCCGCGAGATCACATCTAAACCAAAACAAACTCACCCTAGTCTCTCGGCCGCAAGACCCAAACCCAAACCGCAACCCTCACCTCTTTGTGCTATATATATACACATACCCATGCATGTTTCATACACAAAAACACAAACCCTAGAAGGAAAAACTGCCGTCGGCAGCTTGTTCACAGCCCTTGCGACCGCAAACAGCCTTCATCAGATCAGCCTTTGTTCAGTCCATTCAACCGCAAACAGCCTTCATCAGATCAGCCTTTGTTCAGTCCATTCAACCGCAAACAGCCCTTGATCTAATCAGCTGGTTCACTCGCCCGGTCGCGGATCAGCCTTGCTTTCTTTCCTCTCGGCCGCAAGCAGCCTTGATCACCGGATCCCCTAGCTTAATCACGGTTCGTTTACATTGTTATTAAAAGATTAGAGGTTATCCCTGATTACAAGATCATGTTCGGATTATGTATATGTTTGAATGTCTAGTTGTTTCGGGTCTTATGTGTTGGATAAGTAATAGGCTGTTTTGATCATGTGCTTGTGAATAATTGTTTGCGGAAACCCTAAGTGCTTGAATGAATTGATTGTATTGCCTTCGGATTATATGTGCTTGCAAGTAATCGGCTGAATTGATTGTGTGGGTATACATGACTGTTTTCGGAATCAATAGCTTGCAACTGTGATTTGTTTATAAAGATTATAGTCATTGAGTAGGGTTTGCATGGATAAGTCGTTAGTAGTAAACTAGGATCAAAAATCAGTTTTTGCTCGCTTAGGTCGATCAATAGGAACGGTGTAGGTAAGTTGTAATAACAATAATGCTGAAACAGGATGCTGAGTCATAGATACAGCCGACTTCATCAGGCTGTAACTTGGTCGTTAGTTGTCGAAAAACGGATTTTCTGATGTCTAGAACGTAGAGATTTGAATAAGGAATCTAATGGCGCTGGATTCATAATTTTCTGAAATCGTTTGATATTTTTAAAGGGCTAAACAAGTTCAGTAGGTAAAGCTGTTAAAATTCTGGAATTTTGTTGGTTGTTTATCAAGCTAGATTTTAAAATCAGTAGAGAGTTGAGTCATGATTTTTGTACAGAAACTAGGTATAGAAATTTCCGGGCAACTCCAACTGGAATTTTGTTAATCGGACGATCAGTGATTTTTAAATAAATTCTTCCGTGGACTGCAGTCAGAAAGCGGTAAATCTGACTGCAGCTTAGTGAATTAATATTTATGGTTAATTGGTAAAGATTTAGGACTTGGAAAAATTATATAAATTTCTATGGTATAAATGTCACCTACTGCAAAAATATGGGAATTTTTGGAATGTTAGAACTATTTTATAAAAATCCTAGAAAACAGCTGAATAATTGAGTGTTAAGCAGGAAGTTGTTAACTTGTGATTTTATGCATTAAAGTGTTGCATGGATTTGGAATATGTTCATGATAAGTTGTTTGATTACTATGATCACATGAGAATACTTGCATGCATGTTTGAGTGTTGGATATGTTGTTTGTGCGTATCACTTTGTGAGTAAATTGCGTGTGGAATTTGTATTGGTGTGATTACACACTGACGTGGAATTAATTGGTTTGTTAGGACCCAACTAGCGGTCCCATTCCTTATAACATCTTTGCCACACTAACCGAGCAAATAAAGGTGAGTTCACGGCCCCTAACTTTATCCGGTTATTAAACAACAGGGGGAGAAACATGTATACACTCTCAAACTCAAACTCTTTACGTTATACGAATTTAACGTCACACAACTATACGGTAACTAAGTTAATGTTAATGTAATGTTATGGTCACTATGCAGCTTTATCACTTAAGTCCTCGACAATCTCCTCGGATCGTTAGTATTTGGGTTAAATAGCGGGGGAATTATAAGTAGTACTACTGGGTCTGACGAGCCCCATCCGAGCTAGTCGCGCTAGCCGACCGGGTATGGTCAACGGGTGTATGATTGGCCTAACATCGCCATGGTCATGTGATAGGCCTGGCAAAACGGAGGCACAACTGTCAGCTTCGATCGCGAACACTTAGTGACATGACTTTAGGCTAGCTACCTATATACATTAATATTGAACTTAATTACGGAACAACTTAATATTCCGGGTTTGGAATATTGGAAACATCAACTTATTATCCCGGGTTGGGGATAATGGAAACAACAACTTAATATTCCGGGTTTGGAATATTGGAAACATCAACTTATTATCCCGGGTTGGGGATAATGGAAACAATAACTTAATATTCCGGTTTGGGAATATTGGAAGCAACAACTTATTATTCCGGGATTGGAATAATGGAACTGATTAGTTATCCCGGGTTGGGGATAACAGAGTAACAAACTATAACCGAACAAACGAATTTATGAAAACCTGTGAACTCACTCATCTTTAATGTTGACACTTGTTTCTTTACATGTTTCTCAGGACGCTAGGAGCTCTAGGTGCACGCACATGCATTGAACAAGACCTCATTATCGAGTCTTATTTCTTAATATTGTTTTGGGAATTTTCATTTGTTTTGGCGTTTGTGTTGGCGCCCGTATCACTACTTATTTATGCTTCCGCTCAAACTTTAAAACTAATGCTCTGCGAAATATTGGTAATTGATATAAAATCTACAAAGAAAAATTTTGGAAAACGTATAATGAAATCATATAGAGTCGTTCGACGTACTAGTGTTTCGGATTCTGGTTTGTTCACACGCCTCGCGGTAAAACTCCGCAAGTGGAAATTGAGGGTGTGACAACTTATATTGCTTGGTCGTGACAGATGACTATTCGAGATATTCGTGCGTATTCTTTCAAGAATCAAAAGACGAAACGTTGGAGAACTTGATTATTCTATTCAAGAAACTCGAGAACATTTATCATCTGCCGGTCAGACGAATTAGAAGTGGCAACGGCACAGAGTTTAAGAATAACAAAATGAAGGAATTTTGCAACGCAAAAGGGATTATGAACGAGTTTAGTGCTCCCTATACTCCACAATAAAACAAAGTAGCTGAACGGAAGAACCGAACTTTGATTGAAACTGCGAGAACCATGCTTGCAGATTCTAAACTTCCTAACAGCTTCTGGAGTGAAGCAGTTGCTGCGGCTTGCTACACGCTAAATAGAGTTCTCACAATCAAACCAACAAAGAAAACATGTTTTGAGATGATAAACCGACGGAAGCCAAATTTGAAGTTCTTAGAACCATTCGGTGCTCCATGTACCGTAATAGACCAAGATGGCAAATTCGGAGATAAATATCTCGAAGATTTCTTTGTCGGATATGAGAGTCCATTGAGAAGAGTATATGTTCCTTCATTGCGAAAGGTTATTGAAGCACAACACGTGGATTGTTTCAATTACACGGATCCTATTCAAAGGAAAGGTGACGTGTGGCTGTTTATCTATCAAGACCTTTGGAAGTCATTTGACTTGCCCGAAGAACCAACTGAGAAGAAGTTGCAGCGTTATACTATCTTCACCAGTCAGCGAATCAAGAGCAAATTGTTCGACCAATTGTGGTTAATCAACCCACGTTGGATCCATCTTCTTCTGGTGCAAGTTCAAATATTAGTGGTGTTCCGGCTGAAACATTATCAACACCTAGTAATCTTCCAACAACTGCCTCTACTGAACCAGTGAATACAACAACGAAGCCTAGTATGCCTCAGAATCAAGATTCTAATTCAGATGAAACGCCACAATTTGATGCAGATGGGAATCATCTTCTTCAGATGAAGAAGTGGAGAAGATAACAAGTCTTCTTAATCAATCTGCAGTCCCGAATAACAGAAATGAAGCTTCATCAAGCTCTCCAAACATTGATTTGGTTGTTGATCTCAACATCACAAATCAGCAACACTCATTAGATGTTCCAAGTGAAGAATTACCGCGATCATATTCCTATCACCCGTCAACAAATATTATCGGAAAACTTCAAACTGGTGTTAGAACTCGAGGGAAAATTAATAAAGCACTCAGTTGTTTCTACACACGCGTTGCTACAACCCAGAACTACTATTTCCATTCATGTTTCATCTCTCAGATTGAGCCTAAGACAGTTAATGAAGCTTTAGCAGACAAAAACTGGGTACAAGCAATGCAAGAAGAATTATTGCAGTTTGAGAAGTTGGGTGTGTGGAAGCTTGAAGACTTACCAAAAATCAGAAAGCGATTGATACAAAATGGGTCTTTAAGTGTAAACTTGATGATAGAGGGGTTAGTGTTCGTAACAAAGCTAGGCTTGTTGTCAAGGGATTTCACCAGCAGGAAGGGATAGACTACACGGAAGTCTATGCACCAGTGGCTAGATTGGAATATATTCGAATTTTTCTAGCTTCTGCATCATGGAAAGGAATTAAGGTCTATCAATTGGAAGTCAAATCGGCTTTTCTCTATGGCAAATTACGCGAGAAGGTGTACGTTGGACAACCACCGGGGTTTGTCGATCCACTTAACAAAAAGAAAGTGTACCTACTGGATAAAGCACTTTACGGACTGCACCAAGCCCCGAGAGCTTGGTACGAGACGTTATCACAACATCTCGTCGGAAACGGCTTTATCAGAGGAACTGTGGATAGTACTCTTTTCACCATAGAAGTTAATGGCCATTCGATTATAGTTCAAATCTATGTTGACGACATCATCTTTGCATCTACAAACGATAGTCTCTGCAAAGAGTTTGAGGGAATAATGAAAAAGAAATCCGAAATATCCTCGATGGGGGAAATTAAGTTCTTTCTTTGTTTGCAAGTAGATCAGCTTCCGGATGGTATTTTCATTCACCAGACGAAGTATGTTCATGACATTTTGAAGAAGTTTGGAATGGAAAGCTTGAAGCCTCTATCTACGCCTCTTGCTCTAAATCATGGCATTTGCGTTGATGAGACTGGAGCCAAAGTTGACGAGATGTTATACAGATCGATGATTGGATCGTTGATGTATCTGACGGCATCACGCCCAGATATTATGTATCCAAATTGCCTATGTGCCAGATATCAGTAAAGCCCGATGATCTTACACATGTAGATCGTGAAGCGTATCTTCAGATATCTGAAAGGATGCCCAAGCACCGGCTTGTGGTACCCGAAGAACGACAATTTCGACCTCACAGGCTATGCTGATTCCGATTTTAGTGTAGTTAAGTTGAATTCAAAATCAACTACAGGGGGATGCCAGTTCTTCAGAACAAGAATGGTAACCTGGCAAAGTAGGAAACAGACTACGGTCACTCTCTCTACCTGCGAAGTTGAGTATATCTCGGCCTCCAACTGTTGTTCACAGATTCTGTTGATTCAACAACAGATGAGAGACTATGGTCTGCAATTTGTATACACTCCACTGTATGTTGATAACAAGGCAACCATCGATATGACTAAATATCCGGTTCATCACTCACGCACAAAACACATTGAAATTCGTTATCATTTCATTCGTGATTGCTACGAAAAGAAATTGGTACGAATAGAAAAAATCCACAGACACGAACGAAATACTGATTTTTATACAAAACCATTTTCATTGTCACGATTTAAATACTTGCTGAGAATTAATGGTATGAAAAATTTGCAGACAGGTGCGGACGCTGAGGTTGAATACGGATCGGACGACGAGTTCGCGTGATCCACATTGGTTTGTTAATATCTTTCTAGTTTAGAATTTTATTAAAAACTAAAATCCAAAAAGATGTTTTTGATTTTAGGAGGAGAAATGTTAGAGAAAATTCAAAAACATTCAAAAATTTTAAAATCCAAAAACATATAAAAATTTAAAATGTGCAAAAACATTGAAAAAGACAAAAAGAGTTTAGTGTCATAAAAGGAAATGATAGTACATTAGTGGATATCACAGTATGCTAAAGAAATGTAATGTTTTAAAAGTGATAAACGAGTCTTACTGTGAATGTGTCGATAGGCTTAACACGTTCAGTAAACTGTTTTTGAGATATAAACTAAATTTTACAACTGCTTAATCTTGTGGATTAACACATCTTGGATATATGGACTTAGTACTCCGAAATTTCGTTTGAAAGATTACCTGATTCTGAGATACGAGGTCTTTATAGATAGTTGATATCTGGGGTATTATACAAGTTCTTCTGATTTTGCGGAAGCAATGGCCTAGAACTTCTATAATATTTTCGCTTTAAACCTTCATATTGCATGCAATATTGAAAAGAATCGAAAGATCTAATCATTTGCAATGCTGAAAAGATTTCTTAAGTGGAACAAACCTTAAAGTAGAGCTTTCCTCTCTTTGTCTGTACGGTATTACTAACCTGAGCTCTCAAGATCTTGCACAACCCAGATACAGATATCAAATACGCTATATTCACCTGTAAGATGAAATCTAGGGAATCTGGATACGGGAGTATATTCAAGAAGTGGGAACCACAAATAAGTCAAGTTTCATGAATTTTACCTTAACATATCCTGAAACAGTTGAGAAATATGGTAAAGCTTAAGTGGACAAACATATCGACAATCTAGGTAAACGAGTTTTAAACTTAAAGTCATTAAAAGGTCAACGATACTGGTGATATGTCTCATTTAACTGATATAATCCTTAGACACGAATTAAAAAAAATATGTCTGTAAATATATTTGTACATAGTTTACATTGCTTATTTCATTGTGTTTCAGCTTTACAGATTCAAATCAAAAAGATTTTCGGTGAATTTTAGCATAAACTTACATAAATACAAAAAGATTTTAGTTCTACATTGTTTTCAGCAAACCAATGTTGGAGAACGGATCTTCGCAGTCTGGTAAGGTGCTAGAACTGGTGGGATCTCTTTGGCAACAGGCTGGGAGCTAATCTGTTAATCTGAAAAGAAAAAACGATGAAAAGTTCATTAATTTGAAACTTTGATTTTGAAAATATCAATAGTTTGTTCGTAACAAGTTAAACCGGGGTCATTAACTTGGACTTGGTCAACTGAGTGGATTTTCATAACTGGTAAAAAGTTGGAAAGGGAAGGGGTTAAAATGAAAATTTTCAAAAAGTTTGAAATTTTGAGGTTTGACAAGTTCGGCCGAACTTGCAGAAGGCTTATTGATTGTTTTTATAATAGGTTCGCTCGAACTTACTCTTGGCCCTCATGTTGGGCTTAACAAGTTCGCCCGAACTTGACATGGTATAAATACCATTCAAGTTCGGCCGAACTCATTTACCTGTTATCCGATACTTTGAGCGAACTTGAGCTTAGAGAGCATTTAGAGTGAAATTGGCATTTGTATACCGTATTATGTCCGATTGAAGTTTGTTTTTGGTGATTTGCACACCAATCACAATGGCAGAGGTATAGAATTGAAATTAAACCATGCATTGAACTGTGAAGCAAACAAAACCAGATCTAAAATTTAAAATCTGATAGATTTAGGTGTTGTTGGACAAAATTGAACATAGATCTTTGATCTATACTTAAAATCGATCGTGAAATTGATTTTGATTGAACTGAAATGCATTTTTGCATGTTTGAACTTGTTTGGTATGTTGAAGAAAACGACAAGTTCGGCCGAACTTGTTGTCAAGTTCGACCGGACTTGTCCAAAACATGTCTAAATGATCCAAAAGCATGTTCGACCGAACTTGATATTGAATTGTTTTGATCCAATCATGTTCCACCGAACTTAATTAAAAAGTGAGTTGTGTAAATTGTAAGTTCGCCCGAACTTGTTCTTTAATGAAAAACATGTGTTTCATACATGTTCGGCCGAACTTAGATAAAATTGAATAATAAAAATTGTTGTAAGTTCGCCCGACCTTGCATTTGAAAATGATGAACATGTTTATCACATGTTCGGGCGAACTTGATCAAAACAGAATGTGGTAACATCTAATCAAGTTCGCCCGAACTTGATTAAAGTGTTAGAAATTATTTTTGTGTTTTTTTCTAGAAAAGCGTGCTAATTGTTTTAGATTATTTTTCAGGCACAAGTTCCAGCGCGTGTTATCTCAGTTGATTTTTCCAAAACTCACAATACATGCATCACGCTTGAAAAGTCTATTTGTCCACCGCTGAAAGAATATGATAGTATATTGAAGTTTCTCGAAGATAGTCACATCGCCGTGCAATTACTGAGCGCACCGTATCATATCGTTCTCATATTGTTCACTTCTGGATGAACGCAAGTCTGAGCGTTGACGAGAAGACAATCTCTTCCAGTACAGGTTGGTGATGAGCTAAAGCCGATCACAGTAATCGAAGGAGATATTCGAACGATTTTGGAGTTCATAGACAAAGAAGACGATCCGATTCATTTAGATGAAAAGATGGTTCGTGCATGCTTTTTCTGCATGGGCTACAAAGGAAGCGTAAATAAGCCGATGCTAAAGAAAGGGGAAGTGCCTAACCCCTACAAGCTTTTGATTCAAGTGTTGATTCATACATTTAGCCATCGCAAAGCCGGTTTGGATGATGTACATGATTATTTGGCTAGCATGGCAATGGCGCTTATTCTAAAAAAGCCGTTCAACGTTTCGAAGTTAGTATTCACTCATATCTCAAAGAACATGGAGGATTCAAGATTGTGTCTATATCCAAGATTTATTCAGATGCTGATTGATGAGAAGTATCCCAACATAGATCCAGATTCGAATGATGTTCTTTTTCTGTTCATCTTGATGAAACTACAGTGAAGAAGCTATTAAGTTCCAGAAACAAGCTTCAGCTCCTATTGCCAAGCCAGTATTCGGAGCTATAAAAGATTCAGATTTTGGAGTTCATAGACAAAGAAGCCGATCCGATTCATTTAGATGAAAAGATGGTTCGTGGATGCTTTTTCTGCATGGGCTACAAAGGAAGCGTAAATAAGCCGATGCTAAAGAAAGGGGAAGTGCCTAACCCCTACAAGCTTTTGATTCATGCCTTGATTCATACATTTAGCCATCGCAAAGCCGGTTTGGATGATGTACATGATTATTTGGCTAGCATGGCAATGGCGCTTATTCTAAAAAAGCCGTTCAACGTTTCAAAGTTAGTATTCACTCATATCTCAAAGAACATGGAGGATTCAAGATTGTGTCTATATCCAAGATTTATTCAGATGCTGATTGATGAGAAGTATCCCAACATAAATCCAGATCCGAATGATGTTGT
Organism: Scalesia atractyloides; assembly: GCA_947069175.1. Classification (NCBI taxonomy): domain Eukaryota; kingdom Viridiplantae; phylum Streptophyta; class Magnoliopsida; order Asterales; family Asteraceae; genus Scalesia; species Scalesia atractyloides. Next base: position 22,641,512 of record CAMTDV010000010.1, read on the forward strand.
TTTTCTGGTTCATCTTGATGAAACTACAGTGAAGAAGCTTATTAAGTTCCAGAAACAAGCTTCAGCTCCTATTGCCAAGCCAATATTCAGAGCTATAAAAGATTCAGATTATGTCTCGCCACCTGGAAACAAATGGAGAAAGGATGGTAGTGACGATGAGAAAGAACTTAAAGCCGAGCAGGAGTGGTTCAAAAGTATTCAAACCAAAGGCAAGGAGTGAATGGTTTTTGAAGGCTGAAGCTGATAAGCCAAAAAAGAAACGAGCATCAAAGAAAGTTGAAACTTTGCTCGTTGATGAGGAGGAAACTGAAAATGTTGAAGTAGTTGATGGATCTAGCACTACGGGTGTGGTTGAAAGTCAAGAAACAGTAAAGTCGACTCAAGAAGAGGTAATTTCTGCTACTTCCGAAAATGAAGAATCTGATAAGGACCCAGAAAAGACAAAAGCAGAAATTAGAGCAGAAAAAGAAAGAAACTTGGATGCAGATTTTGATCCAAATGCTGAAAAAGAATCTGACGAAGAGAGACCTAAGAAAAAGGCGAAGCATACAAAGTCTCCTACAACTGAAATATCTAAGAAGACTACAGGGTCACCTCATACAAAAGGGAAACGAAAGGCTAAGAAAGCTGTGAGCAAAAGATACAAGAGCAAAGTGAAAAGCACAAAAGCCATACAAGAACCTTCTGGTGCTCAGGAGAAAGGAGCCACACAAGAATCTCCTCCACAAGAACCTCATGTTATCGTTCATGATGAAGCTGAAAGGCCAGGAGTTACACAAGAACCCCCTGTGTCTGAATTTGTTGAAGTTCCGATCACTGAATCGCCTAGTGCTCAAAAGACTTCTGCTCCTGAAAGTTCTACACCAAAGAAGTCTACACCGAAAGCTGCAACACCGAAAGATTCAACACCAAAGACACCAAGGGGAAGTATGTTTGGTGATATGCCACATGGTCCAATCAGTCTTGAAGACTTGGATGAATTTTTCCCAGAGACGAATGCTGAAATGTTAGAAAAACATGTGAAGGTTTTGGAAGAAAAAGTTGCACAGATTGAGTTAGAAAAGGCTGAGCTTGTAAAGAATGTGAATCAAAGCAAAGTCGAAAAAGAAATACTTGAGGATAAAGTGAAGGTGCTTGAGAATGAACGTGAATATTTCAAAGCATTGATAGAAAGTCTGCAGGACGCAAATGAAAAACTAAAGACATAGATTGCAGAATTGAAGAAAATTCAAGCTTTGAATGATTGAAGATTCATCAGATTACAAAAGGTGTTATCCAACAATCTGAATATTGATTTTATCGCTGAATACGATCGTCTGGATCGTCAAGAAGCCAAGGAACATGCTGATAGAGAATTGGCTGAAGGTGGTAAAGGAAAGCAGGTTAAGGGTGACGCCCCTAAATCTACTGTTGAAAAATCTTCTAATGTTCCTGAGAAGCCGAGTGAGGATATTTCAAAAGCTTCTAAGTCTGATATCCAAAATGTTGACGAATCTGTCAAACCTTCTGATCCTACCATTGTTACTGAAGAAAAAGACAATGTAGAAGCCGAAAAGAAGATAAGAATGAAAAGGAAGAAGGTTATGAAGATTGGAACGTTGGGGATCATGACGATGATTTTGATCAAGGTGGTACAGGTCTAAAGATCAATGAAGCTAATGTGTCTGAAGAATTTGATTTTTTTTAGATCTGATGAACGATGAATCGAATAAGATGGAAGATAAAGGCCAGGGGGAGTCAGGGCAAAAAGGGCCTTCAGATGATATTGATTTCTTAGATGTTGATCGTTTTGCGAAGCCTGTGACTGCAGTACCTACGAAGCCTTTAATACTGATGTTGGAACACAATGTTGAAGAAGGTGAGTTTGTACATAATTACTCAAAGGAAGATCTTGCAAGGATGATTGAGTTTGAATTTGAGAACTTAGAGTTTTATTTTGAAGAGGTTATGAATAATACATTTGAACAGAAAGAGTATCAATATGAAAGAAGCTTTGAAGCCGATGAGTATAATCGTGTGATAGTGGAAGATTGGTCCTCAGATGATGAATCAGAACAGAAAGCTAAGTATGTTGGTCAGGATTCAGAAAGTTTTCCTACATTTGAAGAGATGTATAAACAGCTGAATGAAGATATGTTGAAAGATAGAATTGCTGAAGAGCTACGAGAAGGAAAAATTCCTAAACCAATGACCAAAGAAGAGATAGCTAAAGCGAGAAAGTCCTGGTTCAAGGAGATGCCTCGTGAACGTAAGTTTCGACGTCCACTAGCATTCTTCACCAGAGATAAAGATGTTTCTTAGGGAGATATATAGAGTTGGGGATGGTTTAAAGAGCTAAACGTATATGCAATCAAAAGGGAATTTGGAGTGCAATACTTCAAATATCTTGCTGATTTAAAGACATTGCCATATTGGAATATGGAAGAACTGGTACAAATAGTGAATGTTACTTATCAAATGAAAACAATTGATCAATTGTTGTGGAAGATGATTAAGTACGAAGCTGAAAAAGGTTGGAATCATTGGAAGTCGTTTATTCCGAGACGAAGAGTTAAGATCAACAAGGTTACAGGAGAAAAGGACATAATGTTGATTATGAAACGTCCTATAGCCATGAGGAATATACCGCTTATGCCGATCGAACAGAACTTCTATCCTCTATTCAAGTGGTGGCAGATTGATCCAGCTACTTATGAAGAGTGATTGTATTAAAGTTTGAAGTTCACCTGGATATTGCTAAAAAACGAGTCGAAGTGATGGGTTATCAGGGTATGAGAGGTTTATGGAGGACCACAAGGATTCTAGATCCTATGTGGTTGGTTAACTGCTCAAGAGAAGATATAAAATGCCTTTTCTACAGCAAGATTGTTTTTGAAGAAATAGAAAAGGTACAGGCGATGCAGTATCAGAAAGTTGTTAATGTTTGCTATGCACACGAAGTAAATTCTGGTAAAATGTGGCAAACAAAGTTGAGGGATCTGGAAAGAGTTGAATTTCTTAAAGAAGAAACCAGAAGTGAGATGATCAAAGAAAAGATGGAAAAAGCGGTAAGGCAAAGTTCGCTCAGAATGGCTAACTTTAAAAGACCACCGCCAACTGATCAGACGCCGGATCCGAAACAAGAGAGACGAAAGAAGCCCTCCAAGAACTTCTTTGGTCGGGTACGTTAATGTATATATGAAGACAGAGTTTTGAAGACTAATAAAAGACAAAGACTATATCCAAGGGTAGTCTGGTTATGCATAATGTCTATGTCTTAGTCTTATATCGAGTATGTATTGTATAGAGCTGAATAGGCTAGGTTATGAAGTATTTATGAAGTATTATAGCAAAGTTCGCCCATAAACATGTTAAGTATGCATGTTCGGCCGAACTTTCTTATGCAAGTTCGGGCGAACTTGTGTCTTACATGGCCGAACTTGTTGTCCAATAAATACCTAGCTTGTGTGTCTCATTTGTAACTTTGGCATCTCAGAGGCGAAGCTCTGTCAGTCTGTATCCAGAACATTTGATATATAAAACTGACGTTTACCAGATTAATTCTTGTCTATTGGTAACACGACGTAATATTTCCGCTATTATGGACGTTAGATATCAAATTTAGGTTCCTAAGCATCGAGGATCGGTCCTACAAGATGGTTATGATCCCTATTGATCATACGTACTGATTTCCATATTTTCTAATTATTTTGATAAATCAAAGTCTCGGTCAAAATGCGGTTTTTGCGCATTTCACAACGGATCTATTTTCGGGTATCAAAACAGGTTGTTTTAATGCCAAAATACTTTTATAAACTTAATTAGACATGCCAAAACATGTTTAAATTGTCACTCTTAATTATTGTGCTTGTTTAGAGTCGTAAGTTGAACTGTTTGACCACCGCTTTGACTTTCAAATCTGAACCGTTTGATGGATCTCCGGACCCGACCAAATATATATTTGTGACCATAAATACAAAGGGAATAACCCTCTGAGGTTATACCTTATGGTCATATTGTTTGGATAGTGTTATGATAACTAGTTGTTATAATCTTCAATAATGACCAAAATGCCCTTTTCGCAAATAAATCAACTTTGAGCTATGTAATATAAAATTTGATACGTATTCTTATCAAATAACGTTTTCAAACATGTTTAAGCATTAAAGACTTTTCATAACACATATCTAACCATCTGAATGCGTTGTTACGCAATTGACGCGTTAAAGTGGCTTAAATTACCTTAACGGGTCATAACAGGTCAAAAGCACAAAAAAATCTTTCCAACTCAGAATGTTAACTTATTAAACCATGTCATACGAGTCCCAATACTCATTTGGTTTATAAGGTGCCATTCTATACAAATCCTCCGATTTCAAGTTCTGATATTTACTTGTTATCCGATTCATTAGGACACACACTTGATTTCCTGATCTTCGGACGTTGATCATACACTTGTACAAGGCTTATCCGCAAATCCCAGGCGAGTACATCGCTCCCCCTCTTTTATGTTACAAATGTTTTGGGGTGATTCATATATGTTAATTGTTTTCAAGTTTTCAAAGCACAAATACTATGGTTTATATAACAATATGGTTTCAATAATGTGATACAACTTGTTGGTGCGTTATCCAAGATACGAATGACAGTCATTAACATTGTTATGCCGTCCAGTAGTAAGTTATGGTACCATAGGATTGACAATCCCGTTACTAGGCTATTCATTGGATTTGGTGGGTAGTTTGGGGAACGACAGAAACTGTTTATTACTAACAAATCATTCGTTGATTTGCTAGTCTTGTTAATGAGATATTTTAGGATCTATTAAAGATACCCTTGGGTTATAGTCGAGTCAACAAAGGTTTGAATGTACTCATTAAAAACGACCAAAAGTTTTCACATTTATAACAAGGAACGATTGGTTTATAACAAGGAACAAGGAACGATGAACGATGAACAATCGATGAACGACGAACAATTGGTTTATAACAAATGGTTTATTACGAGGAACGATGAATGATGAACAAATGTTTTCAAACAATGTCACACAACGATTTTCGATTAAAGATTTAAACCATACGAGTTATTTTAAGACGATTTACAAGTTGGATTTACAAAACAAATGTTTTCGAGTCAAGGTTCATGGCTACTAGATTTTATAACTTTTAACCATTTGTTTTAGTTGAATAACTATTGCAATATCAAATGCTTTCAAAACAAGGTTTCACTTACGACTCTAGTAGTCGGGTTATTCATTTGGCAATATATACAAAGACATGGACTTGACATGCTCACAAAACCTATGTACTTGCCGGCATATTTTTGCTGACTCATTTTCACATATGTTTCAGGGAACGATGCTAGATGATACTGATGCGTGCTCATGTAGGATCGGACTTGGACTGTAGTGCCTTAAAATAAGCAAGACAATAACTATGTTTGTTTAAGTGGTGTTAATTTCTAAAGAAAATGTAATCTATGTTCAATATTCAAATAAAAAGAAACTTCAAATACCATGTGTTGTTGAGACAATCTGTTAACGTGACTCCCCAAGTGTTTCCGCCACGTGTTGTTCTTACGCGATTTGGGGTGTTACAATCAAGTTCGCCCGAACTTGATGTAAAATATTTTGAAAATTTTCTCGAAATGCGTGCTAAATGATTTGCGTCGATTTTCAGGTTCCAGTTCCAGCAAGGGTAATCACGATGGATTTTACTAAGTTTCATAACACATGTATTACTCTTGACAAGACGTTATGTCCATCGCTAAAGGAATATGATAGCATCTTGAAGTTTTTGAAGTAATGTCCGATACGTCGCGCTATCACTAACGAATGGTGTCGTATCGATCACACATATATCATTTCTGGATGAATGCAAGTCTTAGTGATGATAAGAAGACTATTACTTCGTCAGTTCAAGTCGGAAACGAGAATAAAGAGATCACGGTCACCGAAGATGATATTCGAAGGATCTTACAATTCAACGACGACAAAGATGATCCATTAATTCTTGATGAGAAGATGGTTCGCGGATGTTTTTATAGAATGGGCTACAAAGGAACGTTAACAAGCGTACATTGAAGAAAGGGGAAGTTCCAAACCCCTACAAGCTTCTCATGCACGCAATCATTCATACTTTTAGCCATCGTAAAGCAGGTCTCGATGACTTCCAAGATTATATGGCTTGCATGGCTACAGCATTGATTTTGAAAAAGCCGTTCAACTATTCAAAGTTGGTTTTTACTCACATATCAATGAATATGGAGGATACAAGATTGTGTTTATATCCAAGATTCGTGCAAATGCTTTTCGATGAGAAGTCTACAGATATTGCACGTGATCCAAATGACATTTTATACTTCAGTCATCTTGAGGAAACTACTGTAAAGAAGTTGATAAAGTTTCAGAAGCAGGATTCAGCACTAGTTGCAAAACCACTATTTGGGGCGTTGAAAAATGTAAACTATGTTGCGCCTGCTGGAAACAAGTGGAGAAATGACGGTAGTAGTGACGAGAAGGAATTAATGCTGGAAAAGAATGGTTTACAACGTTCAAGCCTAAAGCTCACAGTGAATGGTTTCTAAAGGCTGAAGTTGAAAAGAAAAAGAAGCGTACATCAAAGAAAGCCGACACTATGCTTATAGATGAAGACTAGCCTGAAAATGTGCAAACAAAGGCTGGATCTAGTGCAGCAGTTGTGACAGAGAGTCAAGAGGTTGAAAAGACTACGTAGGAGGACGATGTGATCTCTACAACTTCTGAGAATTACGATGATAGTGATGACATGCTCGAGAAAGAAACTAAGAAGTCAATAGCAGAAAAAGAAGCAGAAAAGATCAAAGAAACTGATGCTGACTATGATCCCGAGCAAGAGAAAGAATCTGACGAAGAGAGACAAAAGAAAAGAGCAAAGCCTGTGAAGTCTATAGTAGCTTCAACAACAAAAACTACAAGGTCTCCAAAAATTGAAGGCAAAATCACAAAGAAACCCCAGAAACCAGTAAGTCGCCGTTATATCGGAAAACCAAAAGGCACAAAAGCTACACAAGAACCTTCTGGTGCACAGGAGAAAGGAGTCACACAAGAACCTTCTACAAAAGAACCTCCTGTTATTGTTACAGTTGAAACAGAACGGCCAGGAGCAACACAAGAACCTCTTGAGTCTGGTTTACTTGAAGTTCCGGTGATTCAATCTCCTGATCCTAAAGATGTTAATCTCGAAAGCTCAACTCCAAAGAAATCTACACCAAAGGCTACTACTCCTAAATCGACACCAAAAACTCCAAAGACAAAGATATTTGGTGATATTCCAAATGTGCTGGTGGATCTTCAATATCTAGATGATTTCTTTCCTGAATCAGACGTTGATGTTCTTGAAAAGCGTGTCAAGATTTAAGAAGAGAAAGTTCAAAAGAATGAAGAAGAAAAGGCCGAGCTTATCAAGAAAGTTACTCAAAGCTCTGTTGAGAAAGAAAAGGTGGAGGAAAAGATCAAAGTTTTTTAAAGCGATCGTGAATTCTTTAAGGCACTGATTGAATGTTTACAAGATGCCAATGAAAAGCTACAGACAGAGATTGCTGAGCTGAAAACGGTACAAGCCCTAACTGATAGAAGATTTACAAGAATGCAGAAAGTGTTGTCTAATAGTCTTGGCATTGATTTTATTGCTGAGTATGATCGGTTGGATAGACAAGAAGCAAGAGAAAGAGCTGAGAAAGAACTTGCAGAAAGTGGCAAAGGCAAAGGTTTTGAGGGTGATGTACCAAAATCTTCTGAACCTACTGAAAAGCCTATTGATGAAAATGTTGAGAAAGCTTCGGAGTCCGAGATTTCTAAGGTTGACGAATCTATCAAGCCTTCTGATACTGTGAATGTTACTGAAGAAAAGGACGATGATGAAGTTGAAGATGTAGAAATAGATGATGAACCACCAACTGATGATCCAAAAGATGATTCAGACCATGATGGAGGTAATGATGATGATCCACGTGGTACAGGGATAAAGGTGGTTGATGCAACATTAAATGAAAGCTTTGATTTCACTAATCTTCTAAACGATGAAACGAATGTTATGGATGATCAGAATCAGGGGGAGTCAGGGCAAACAGGGCCAACTGATGATATTGATATTCTAACGCTATTACTTCTGCATAGCCTGTTGCTGCAGTTCCAACAAAGCCTTTGATACTTATGCTTGAACACAATGTTGAAGAAGGTGAATTCGTGCATAATTATTCAAAAGAAGATTTAGCAAAGCTGATAGACGTTGATGCTAAATCACTTGACTTTGATTTTGAAGAACAAGTTCTTAATGTGAATACGTTTGAGCGTAACGAGTATCATTATCAACGTAGATACAAGGCAGATGAATACAACAGAGTTATAGTGGAAGATTGGTCCTCTGATGACGAGAAAGACGAACCTGAGAAGTACGTTGGTCTTAATACATATAGTTTTCCAACATTTGTGGAGTTGTACAAGCAGTTGAACGAGGATATGTTAAAGGAAAAGATAGAAGAGTCGATGCGTGAAGGAAAAGTTCCCAAACCAATGACAAAGGAGGAGATCGCACAAGCTAAAAAGTATTGGTTCAAAGAAATGCCACGTGAACGAAAGTTTCAACGTCCTCTAGCATTCTTCACCAGAGACAAAGTTGTGTCATTAGGTCATATTCTGAGTTGGGGGTGGTTTAAGGAGATGAATGTGTATGTCATCAAACGGGAATTTGGAGTTCAATACTTCAAATATCTGCGGATTTCAAGACACTTCCTTACTGGGATGTTGAAGAACTTGTTCAAACAAGGAATGTCATATCATATGAAGTTCATGGATCAGTTGCTTTTGAAATGATCAAATTTGAAGCTACAAAGGGTTTTAGATATTGGAAGCCTTTCATCCCAGGATGTCGTATCAAAACAAACAAGAAAACTGGGGAGAAAGATATTACATTGATCATGAAACGCCCGAGAGCGATGAGGAACATGCCTTTGATGCTGATGTAACATAACTTTTATCCGTTGGTTAAGTGATGGCAAATTGATCCAAATACTTGTGAAGTAGTGATTGTACTATGATTTGAAGATCATCTGGATATTACTAAGGAGAGGATTGAAATGTTTGGGGTTCAAGGAATGATAGGGCTTTGGAGAACGACCAGGATACTAGACCCGATGTGGCTAGTAAATTGCTCGAAGGAAGACATCAAGTGTTTGTTCTACAACAAGATTGTTTTTGAAGAACATGAAAAAGAACACTCAATGCAATATTAGAGGGTCGTCAATGTCTGCTATGCACATGAAGTTAACTCTGGTAGGATGTGGGAATCGACCTGGAGGGATCTTGAATGGGTAGAATTTTTGAAGGAAGAACGGCGTCTCGAAGAGATACATGAAAGAGGTAGGGCGGCAAGGCTCAGAAGGTATCAATTTATGACTAAAGTGCCACCTACTGATCAGACGCATGATCCAAAGCTTGAAAGACGAAAGAACCCGTACAAAAATTTCTTTAGACGTTAAAGTTAAAGTTTTATTGAAGACGGAGTTTTGGAGACTGATAAAAGACGAAGACGATATCCAAAGGGGAGTCTGTAGGACCGATCCTCAATGCATAGGAACCTAGATTTGATATCTAATGTCCATAATAGCGGAAATATTATGACACGATTACCAATAGACAAGAATTAATCAGTTAAACGTCAATTTTATTGATATAACATTAGGTTTCCAAATTGACAGAGCATCGCCTCAGAGATGCCAAAATTACAAAGAGGATGAAAAGCTAGCTATTTATATAGCTACAAGTTTGCCAGAGGATAGATAAGTTCGCCCGAACTTGACATAGTCAAGTTCGCCCGAACTTGACTGCTCACATACACTTTCAAGCGAACTTGCCCTCTAATGCTATAAATACTTCGTTTAGCTAGCCTAATCAACTCTAATCTATACAGACTCGATATAAGACTAAGACATAGACATTCTACACCAACAGACTCCCCCTTGGATATCGTCTTTGTCTTGTATCAGTCTTCAAAACTCTGGCTTCAAATAAACATTAACGAACACGACCGAAGAAGTTCTTGAATGGCTTCTTTCTTCATTCTTGCTTTAGATCCGGCGTCTGATCTGTAGGAGGCACATTTTCATGTATTGAAACCTTCTAAGCCTTGCCGCCCTACCTTTCTCATGTATTGCTTCTAGACGCTTTTCTTCTTTCGGAAATTCAACCCGTTCTAGCTCCCTCCAGCTTGTCTGCCACATCTTCACTGATTTCACTTCACGTGCATAGCAAACGTTCACAACTCTTTGATACTGCATAGCCTGTTCTTTTTCTCGTTCCTCGAATACTATTTTGCTGTAGAACAAGCACTTGATATCTTCTCTTGAACAGTTGACAAGCCACATGGGATCTATAATCCTGATCGTCCTCCATAATCCTCTCATACCCTGAAATTCCAATATCTCAACTCTTTCCTTTGTAATATCCAAATGTTCTTCATATCGTAATACAATAACGGCTTCACATGTTGTTGGATCTATCTGCCACCACTTGAACACTGGATAAAAGTTTTGTTCGATCGGCATCAACGACATGTTTCTCATAGCTCTCGGTCGCTTCATTATCAATGTTATGTCTTTTTTACCCGTCTTCTTATTCGTTTTGATTCGACAACCTGGAATGAACGGCTTCCAATATCTAAAACCTTTAACAACTTCCACATTAACTGATCAATGAACTTCATTTGATATGTAACATTCACAATCTGAACCAGCTCCTCAACATCCCAGTATGGCAAAGTCTTGAAATCAGCTAGATATTTGAAGTATTGTACTCCAAATTCCCTTTTGATTGCATATACGTTCAACTCCTTAAACCAACCTCAACTGAGAATATCCCCCAATGAAACGTCTTCATCTCTGGTAAGAATGCTAGAGGATGTCGAAACTTACGTTCGCACGACATTTCTTTAAACCAGGACTTCTTTGCTTGAGCTATTTCCTCTTTCGTCATCGGCTTTGGAACTTTTCCTTCTAGTAAAGATTCCTCAATCATTTCTTTCAACATATCTTTATCAAGTTGCTTGTACATCTCCTCAAATGTAGGAAAACTATCAATGTTAGGACTGACGTACTTTGCAGTTTGATCAGTTTCATCATCCGAAGACCAATCCTCAACAATCACTCTGTTGTACTCATTAGCTTCAAACTTTCGAATGTACTGATATTCTTTAGCCTCAAAAGTGTTAACATTCAAAACTTCCTCTTCGAAATCAAATTCAAGAGTTTCAGCCTCAACTTCAATCAATCTCGCCAAATCTTCCTTAGTATAATTGTGCACGAATTCACCTTCCTCCACATTATGTTCTAACATGAGTAATAGAGGCTTTGTAGGTACTGCAGCAACAGGTTTTGCAGATCTATCAATGTCAGTCCTATCAACATCTTCTGTTGGCCCTTTCTACCCTGACTCCCCCTCAATCTGATTATCCATCTTGTTTGATTCATCATCCATCAAAGAAGAAAAATCAAATTCATCAGAGACTTTTGCTTCACTAGTTTTCATACCAACTCTTCCCTGATCATCATCATCATCAGCATTATTCCAATCTTCATAATTGGAGTCGTGTTTCTTTTCATCATCATCTTTATTCTCATCTTCTGCTTCTTCATCGTCCTTTTCTTCAGAAGCAATAAGAGGATCAGAAGGCTTGACAGATTCGTCAACCTTATGAATATCAGACTCAGAAGCTTTTTCAACAGCATCAACAGACTTTTCGGCAACTTCAGATGATTTAGGTTCTTCACATTCAACCCCTTTGCCTTTCCCAGTTGCTGCTAGCTCTTTCTCAGATCTTTCTTTAGCTTCTTGCATGTCTAAACGATCATACTCTATAATGTAATCAATACCCAGAGTGTTAGATAATACTTTCTGCAACCTAGTGAATCTTTGATCATTTAGGGCCTGGATCGTTTTGAATTCAGCAATCTCTGTTTGCAGTTTTTCATTGGCATCTTGCAAACTTTCAATTAGGGCTTTGAAAAATTCTCGCTCGTTTTCCAACACGTATGGATCCAATTATCCAAATGAAGATTTTTGTTTAACTTTATATCATAAAAGTTGAGTTATTTTCTAAATTTTATATACATATGCAAATCCCAAATATGATGTCATTCACGAATCTTTGTCATAAAACCTTAATCCTTAACGGTAACCAGGTGGTGTTTACACGTAGCTTTCAGAATTGGTGGAACAACATGCAGGTGGCAACCGAGACAAGTGTGTCTGCATGCAACAACACATGTGTCATCTTCTCTCCAATGCCATGCATTACATGCACATATCATATATATATTGACCTTGTCATCTAACATTTCTTTCTCTACGGAGCTTTGATTTAATTTCTTTATCAGCTCTGCTTTCTCACCTTCATTCTGTTGAACTTTTTCTTCTAAAACCATCACACACTTTTCAAGAAGATCAACATTCGTCTCTGGAAAGAAATTGTTTAGATCTTGAAGACTAATAGGTCGTTCTGCATATCACCAAACAGGTTAGGTCTTGGAGTTTTTGGTGTTAACTTTGGAGTAGCAGCCTTTGGTGTAAACTTCTTAGGAGTAGAACTTTCAAAGTGAGAAGTCGTTGGAACAATTGGTGATGAAATAATAGGTACTTCGAGTAATCCAGTCTCAGGAGGTTCTTGTGTAACTCCTGGACGTTCAACTTCAACAGTAATCATAACAGGAGGTTCTTGTGTAACTCCTTTCTCCTGTGCGCCAGAAGGTTCTTGTGTAACTTCTACGACTTTTGGCTTTATGATGTATCTCCTGCTAGCCGGTTTCTGAGCCTTCTTTGACTTTTTGCCTTTTGCTTGTGGAGAACCTGTGGTTTTTGTTATAGAAACCACCATAGACTTTGTACGTTTAGCCTTTTTCTTGGGCCTCTCCTCGTCAGATTCTTTCTCAATATTTAGATCAAAGTCAGCATCAAACTCTTCCTTTTCAACTTGTTTTTCTGCTTCTATCTTTTCTGGTTCTTTCTCTGGTGTTTCATCAGAATCATCATCGTTTTCAGAGGTAGCAGAAATAACATCGTCTTCTTTAGTAACTTTTTCTACTTCTTGACTTTCAACAACTACTGTGCTAGAACCAGCTTCATTTTGAACATTCTTTGGTTCGTCATCATCAATTAACATCGTATCAACTTTCTTTGCAGCTTGCTTCCTTTTAGGTTTTTCTACTTCAGCTTTAAGGAACCAATCACTGTGAGCTTTTGGCTTGAAATCTTTAAACCATTCTTTCTCATTATTCAACTCTTTTTCGTCACCACTTTCGTCTTTTCTCCACTTGTTGTCAGCCGGCGCAATATAATTCTCATCATTAATTGCCCCAAATACTGGCTTTGCCACCGGTGCTGAAGGTTGCTTTTGGAATTTGATCAACTTCTTTACCGTAGTATCATCAAGGTGACTGAGATATAGAACATCGTTTGGATCACATGCAATATTAGAAAACTTTTCATCAATTAGCATCTGCATAAATCTTGGATATAAGCATAATCTCGAATCATCCATATTCTTTGACATATGTGTAAACACAAGCTTTGAATAGTTGAACGGCTTTTTCATAATTAACGTTGTTGCCATGCAGGCCATGTAATCTTGAACATCGTCAAGGCCCGCTTTACGGTTACTGAAGGTAGGTATGAATAATAGCATGCACCAGAAGCTTGTAGGAGTTAGGGACTTCCCCTTTCTTCAGTGTCGGCTTATTAACGACGCCCTTGTACCCCATCCTTTAAAAACAACATCTCACCATCTTTTCGTCTAAGAAAATCGAATCATCTTTGTGATCATTAAACTGCAAGATCCTTCGAATATCATCTTTAGTAACAGTGATCTCCTTTACTTCATTCCCAACTTGCACATATGAAATAATGTTCTTCTTATCTTCACTTGAGACTCGCATTCATCCAGTAGTGATAAGTATGCAAACGATAAGATACTGTGCGCTCTGTAATGGCTCTGTGAATAGGACATTCCTTCAAAAACTTTAAAATACTGTCGTACTCCTTCAGCGGCGGACATATCGCCTTATCAAGCGTAATACACATATTATGAAACTTATAAAAGTCCATAGTGATTACCCGAGCTGGTGCGTGAACCTGAAAAACGACGCAAAACAATTAGCACGCATTACGAGAAAAATCATAAAAAAAATTCAACGTTTTCATCAAGTTCGGGCGAACTTGATGTGTGTATATCATTCTGATTTGGTCAAGTTCGCCCGAACATGCACTATACACATGTTCAACAACAACAATCATAAGTTCGGGCAAACTTATAGTTATCACATTTCAAAGTCTTAAACACTAAGTTCGGGCGAACTTCCAAATCATTCTGAATTCAGTTTTCATAGAAGTTCGGTCGAACTTGTGTTTTGTTCAATTTTATTCTGATTTGTTAACGAGTTCGGTCGAACTTGTTTTCATCTTCAACACAATAACTGCAACAATCAATAGTGATAATCTTAATCAAATCCAAGGCATTATATGGTCGATTTATGATGTTAATCATGTTTCTACATTCAATTTAACCATACACACCCTAGATCAAACATTTTAAACAAGTTTCAGATCTCAGTTCATTGATTTAGTCCGATTAACAATTAAAGGTTCGATTAAACACCTCTTCCATTGATAATGGTGTACGAATCACCAAGATCAATTCAAATTTAGCAGAGTAACGTCTCAAATTTGCCAATTTCACACAATCACTCAAATTCTGTAAGTTCGCTCAGAGGGTTTTTAGGTGCAAGTAATGAGTTGGGCGAACTTACAAGCCTATTAATCAAGCCCAACTAAGTCCGGATGAACTTATAATTTTTTCAAACAACCATCAATCACAAGTTCGGTCGAACTTGCTGTCAGATGAACTTTTATGCAGTTAAGAAAGTTCGGCCGAACTTGCCTAACCTCAAATTCAAATTTTTCAAATTTTTACACTTTTAGCCCTTGAACTTTTCACTTTTTACCACTTATGAAAATCCACTCAATTGACCAAGTCCAAGCTAATGACCTTGGTTAACCGATTTGTCTACCGAGTCCAAGTTAATGACCTCGGTTAGACCCGTTACGAACAAACTGTTGATATTTTCAAAATCAAAGTTTCAAATTAATGAACTTCTTATCATTTTGGCTTTTTAGATTTTACAGATTAGCTCCCAGCCCGTTGTCAATGAGATTCCCACCAGTTTAGCACCTTACCAGACTTCGAAGATCCGTTCTCCAACATTGGTTTGTTGAAAACAATGTAGAAACAATATCTTTTTGAATTTTTGTAAGTTTATGCTAAAACACACTGAAAATCTTTTTGGATTTAATCTCTAAAGCTGATAAACTATGTACAAACATATTTATAGACATATTTTTTGAATTCGTGTCTAAGGATCATATCAGTTGATTGAGACATATCACCAGTACCGTTGACCTTTATATGACTTTAAGGTTTAAACTCGTTTACCTAAGTTGTCGATATGTTTGTCCACTTAAACTTTACCACGTTTCTCAACTGTTTCAAGATATGTTAAGATATGATTTATGAAACTTGATTTATATGCGGTTCCCACTTCTTGAATATACTCCCGTATCAAGATTCCCTAGATTTCATACACACAAGTGAATATAGCGTAATTGATATCTGTATATTGGTTATGCGAGACCTTGAGAGCTCAGGTTAGTACTACCGTACAGATAAAGAGATGAAGGCTCGACTTTAAGGTGTGTTGCTCTTAAGGAATCTTTTCCGCACTGCAAATGATTAGATCTTTTGATACTTTTCAAGTTTGCATGCAGTTTTAGGGATTTAAAGCGAAAGTGTTATAGAAGTTATAGGCTATTGCTTCCGAAAAATCAGAAAAAACTTGTATAATACCCCAGATATCAACTATCTATAAAGACCTCGTATCTCAGAATCAAGCAATCTCACAAACAAAATTTCGGAGTACTAAGTCCATATATCCAAGATGTGTTAATCTACAAGATTAAGCAGTTGTAAAATTCAATTTGTATCTCGAAAACAGTTTACTGAACGTGTTATGTCTATCAACACATCCACAGTAAGACTTGTTTATCACTTTTAAACTTTACATTTCTTTAGCATACTGTGATAGTCCACTGATGTACTATCATTTTCTTTTGTGATATCGAATTCATTTGTCTTTTTCAATGTTTTTGTACATTTTTAAAATTTTTCATATGTTTTTTTTTATTTTCCCAAATATTTCTCCCCCTAAAATCAAAAACATATTTTTGGATTTTACGTTTTTAAGATATATTAATCTATAAAGATAAATACAAACCAATGCGGATTACGTGAACTCGTCGTCCGATCCGTATTCAACCTCAGCTTCCACACATGTAAGCAAATTTTTAATACCGTTAAACCTTATTAGATATTTAAACCTCATTAAAGGAAATACTTTGGTATAAAATTAGCCTTTTGTTCGTCGATGTGGATTTTTTCTATTCGCACCAATTTCTTTTCATAGCAGTCACGAATGAAATGGTAACGAATTTCAATATGTTTAGTATGTGAGTGATGAACCGGATTTTTGGTTATAACCAAATGGCTGCTTTGTTATCTACGACTAAAGGCATATCAAGAAACTGCAGACCATAATCCCTCATCTGTTGTTGAATCCAGAGCATTTGAGAACAACAGCTGGAAGCAGAAATGTATTCTGCCTCACAAGTTGAGAGAGAGACCGTGGTCTATTTCTTGGACTGCCACGTTACCAAACGCGTTCAAAAGAACTGGCATCCTGCCATTGTAGATTTCGAGTTCAGTTTATCTACTCCGAAGTCTGAGTCAGTGTATCCCGTTAGGTCAAAATTGTCGTTCTTAGGATACCATAAGCCTTCTAGGACATCCCTTTAAGTAACGGAAGATTCGCTTGACTATCTACATGTGTGACACTCGAGGACTAGACTGATATCTCGCACATAAGCAGGTAGGATACATGATGTCTGGGCGAGATGCCATCAGATACATCAAAGATCCTATCATCGATCGATAGAGTGTGTCATCAACTTTGGTTCCCGTCTCGTCTATGCAAATCCATTGGTTCAGTGCCAGCGGTGTCGAAAGCGGCTTCGAGCTATCCATTTCAAACTTCTTGAGAATGTCGTGAACATGCTTAGTCTGATGAATGAATATCCCGTCTGGTAGCTGATCCACTTGTAAACCTAAGAAGAACTTCATTTCTCCCATCGAGGACATCTCGAGTTTCTTCTTCATGATCTTTTCAAACTCTTTGCACAGACTGTCATCCGTGGAACCGAAGATGATGTCATGCACATAGGTTTGTACAATTATTAGTTGCGATCCAGCTTCTCTGTTAAACAAAGTGTTGTCCATTGTTCCTCTTGTAAAGCCATTTCTAACGAGTTGTTGCGATAACGTCTTGTACCAAGCTCTCAGGGCTTGTGTAATCCATACAAGGCTTTATCCAGGAGATATTCTTTATTCTTGTTCAGTGTTCGACGAACCCCATTGGTTGGCCGACGTACACTTGTTCACGAAGTTTACCGTAGAGAAATGCAGATTTTACATCCAACTGGTACACCTTAAATCCCTTCCAAGCTGCGAACGCAAGGAAAATGCGGATAGACTCTAATCGTGCAACCGGTACATATACCTCTGTGTAATCAATACCCTCTTCCTGATGGAATCCCTTGACAACCAACCGAGCTTTGTTTCTGACTATTACACCCCGATCGTCTCTTTTACACTTGAACCCCACTTTGTATAAATAGCTTTCTGCTTTGGTGGCAAGTCTACAAGCTTCCAAACACCCAATTTCTCGAACTGTAACAGTTCTTCTTGCATTGCAATCACCCAGTTCTCGTCCCCCAAAGCTTCATTAATGGTCTTTGGCTCTATTTGAGAAATGAAACATGAGTAGAAGCAGTAGTTCTGAGTTGGAGCAACTCGGGTGTAGAAACAACTAAGTGCTTTATTGATTTGTCTTCGTGTACGCACACCAGTTTTTAATTCACCAATGATATTTGTTGAAGGATGGTAAGAATATGATCGTGACATTTCTTCTGTAGTAACATCAACAGAGCTTTGCTGATTTGAAACAATCAGATCATTGTTCATTTCAACATTAGGAGTTCTTTATGAGGCTTCATTCTGATTTCCATGAATAGCAGATTGATTCAATAAGTTAGAGATCTGCTCAACTTCTTTATCCGAAGAAGATTCATTATCAACATCAAAATATCGGTGTTTCATCTGAGTCAGAATTTTGATTCTGAGGCATGCTGGGCTCTGATATTGTATTTCCTGGTTCATTAGAAGCATTCATTGGAGGTGAAGCATGTGTTACTTCTGCTTCAGAAAAATTTTCAACTTGAACAATGCTGCTATTGCTTGGACCTGCTTCGGAAGATGAAGTATCCAACGTTGGTTGATTAACCACAATTGGCCTAATGATTTGTTCTTGATTCGCCGATTGTTGAAGATAGTATAACGCTGCAATTTCTTCTTAAGACGGTTCTTCCGGCAAGTCAAATGACTTCCAAAGATCTTGATAGTTGAACAACCATGCGTCGCCTCTCCTTTGAATAGGATCCGTATAGTTAAAGCAATCCAAATGTTGTGCTCCAATAACCTTTCTCAACGAGGGAACATACACACGTCTAAGTGGACTCGCATACCCGACAAAGAAACCTTCAAGTGATTTGGCTCCGAATTGCCATCTTGATCTATTACAGTACATGGCGCACCAAATGCCTCTAAGAATTTCATGTTTGGATTATGTCAGTTAATCATCTCAAAACATGTCTTCTTTGTTGGTTTGACAGTGAGAACTCTGTTTAGCGTGTAGCAAGCCGTAGTAACAGCTTCACTCCAGAAGTTGACTGGAAGTTTAGAATATGCAAGCATAGTTCTTGCCGTTTCAAACAAGGTTCTATTCTTCCTTTCAACAACACCGTTTTGTTGAGGAGAATAGGGTGCATTAAACTCGTGCAAAATCCGTTTAGCATTGCAGAATTCCTTCATTTTGTTATTCTGGAACTCTGTGCCATTGTCACTGCGAATTCGTCGTACAGGTAGATGATAAAGTTTTTCTAGCTTCTTGAAAAGAATCACCAAGTTTTCGAATGTTTCATCTTTTGATTCTTGGAAGAATACCCATGAAGAACGCAAATAGTCATCTGTTACGACCAAGCATTATAAGTATCCTGAAATATTTCGAACATTGACAGGACCAAATAAATCCATGTGAAGACATTCAAGCGGCAACTTGATTGAGTTCAGAATTTTCTTCGGATGTGATTTCTTGATCTGCTTTCCCTTTTTACATTCTAAGCAATGATCCGACATATGAAAGCTCCTCAAGTTCACACCTTCTACCAGATCATTAAGAACCAAGAAATTCCTTTTTTCGCAAATGAATATGCTTCATCTTACGATGCCAAAGAATAGAATCTTTCTCAGTAGCCTTTGTCACAAAACATTGCGCTGATTTTGATGAAGTGTTAACGATGCCCATATCCAAGACATATAGATCATTCTCAAGCAGGGCTCGCATCATAATCCACTCATCAAGTATTTTGAAACCAGGCTTCAGCATAATACATTCTTTGTCGTTGAAATGCACCGTGAACATCTTGTCACAAATCTGCGATATGCTCAGAAGATTATTCTGTAATTCTGCAATATAGTTCACGCAATCGAATGAAACAACACCATTAGAGAGTTTTCTCTCGGCGACTATCCTTCCACCCTGATTACCAGCAAATCCAACATATCCGCCGTTGATAGCTTTTATGTCGAACAGCAACGCTTTCATTCCCGTCATATGCCTGGAAGCTCCACTATCCAAATTCCACTTGGAAAGTACGGATCTCTGGAGCCCCTGCACATGTTAAAATCTAGTTAAAGAGCGCGACCCAAGCCTTTTTGGTCTTGGGTTTTGGATAGAACGCTTGGTAATCATCTTCATAATCTTTATCCGATCCTTCACTGTCATTTACATTTTCAAAACTTACTTTCTTTTTACGTTTTGAATTGCTACCACTTGTAATTTTGACAGTTTCGGATTTGGTCTCTGATTTTGTTCTTTCGTGTTATCAGTCTTTACAAGCTCAGACTTAATTACATAGGATGTTGTTGACTTCTTCTTAGCAATCCTGGCTTGAGATTTTATGTTAGCCTTTTTTATGTAAAACTTGTTTTCTTTTGCCGTAGAAGTTTCACCTTTTTCGAAAGTTGAGTTTTCAAATTTCTTTTCAGTTTTAGGTGTACCTTCAGGTTTTGATTCATTTCGTTTCAAAATCGTTACAGGTTTTACAAACTCTGGTAGCTTTGGTTTCACAAGATCTGAACTTTCTTTCCTTTGAAGATAAGCCGGCTTTGACTTCGGACACTTGCGTGCACTATGACCAACTTCGTTGCACTTGAAACAAGTCTGATTGTCATGTGAATGACCACTAGTGGATTTTACACCACTTGTGGCTTTCGCCTTATCTTGAAGTTCTTTCTGTTTCTTAAACTCAACGTTTGATTGCTTCCCAATCAAACTCTCCTCATGAACCGTGTTCGTCCAATAAACGAATTTCATGTTTTTATCTTTGTATTCGTGGAATGGTGACTTTTTCTTAACAGGTTCATCAGATTCTTCTAATACCAACCCAGCTCTTCGGTTTTCTGGATGATTACCACCATCCTTCCGCAGTTGTTTCTTTTAGGTTTGGAATAGAACTTCCTTTCATTGATCTCCAGATCATCTGATGTAACTTCCACAAGTTTAAAGAATTTATCCAACTGATCTTCCTTCACGTTTCGAATCGAAAAACTATTATCGAAGTACAATCTATCAGAATCCTTAACTTTGTACATGACAACATTAGGATCATCACTTAGACCGCCATCCGATGATTTATCGTCATCTTCGGATTGTGAATCAGAATTCTTTGAACTCGAGTTGACGCTTTTGAAGCTGCCATCATCAGAATCGTTAAGAACGTTTTCAACCACATTCTTAACCAGAGCATTGTCATCATCTCATTTAGTATAGACTACATCAATGTTCTCCGGCAACTCATTTTTCTTTTCAGTTAACAACTCAATGTTGAGTGCCTTATCCATCCCATCTATGATTTTGCGACAATATTTTCTCGCATAGGGGTGGAGGAACATTGCTGTATTCTTTACCAATTTTCTTTTTAGGTTTTTCTTCCAATGGTATTTTCGGAAGAATGTGATCAATGACATATGCGTTAGTTGTGTAACTTCTCAAAGTTGTTGAACACGCTCTGTTTCATTTTCATGTCCTGGAGTTGTTGTTTGTCTCAGCAATGGTGTATATATAGATGTTTATTGCTTTTTGTTTATCCATTACTGTACCTTTCAACATCCTTACAGTATCATGTTGTTCGATATTATTTCTATCGAGCCTGCCATAATCATCTTTCATTTTGTCATACGCTTCCTTCATTGTACGATAATCATATTTGAAATGTTCATTATGTACAATTGAGTTCAGCGATGATCTGAGATTTTTTGGCACATTCAGCACATGGCTCGGTACATTTTGTACAAGGTTTTTCAACCTCTACAACTTGTACTTTGATAACTTCCTTTACCTCTGGACCTAACTTGGTTAGATTTGCCATTAAAGCTTTATCGGCAATGTCCTTGAGGTTTTCGGCATTAAATTCTTGAGTATCATTAATTACCACTGCATCAATCGATTTTTCCTCGACAGCTTGCTCCTGAGAACTTCCATCAAAGTGACCTGCAAAACAATCACAAGAGTTATAAGATAAAATGCCTTGCTTCTGCATGTGAAGACACTCCTCTTCCTCCTGTTGCTACAGATACTGTTCCAATAAAATATTCTCTAGAACTGCTGCTTCTTCGCCAGATGTATCTTCAACGATTTGAGCCATCAATGCAACTCCGGTCTTCTTACCGATATAAGAGTTCCAGTCGAAACCATCATCTTCATTTGATGCGACCATAGCTTTCTCAGTGTTGCTGCTATTCGGTTTCTCTTGGATTTCAACCTGGGTCTTTTTCGGGAATGGCTTGTACTGTAGTGACTTCTTGTAATACTCCACCTCTGAATGGACTCTGATTGCTCGTTGCTTCAGGGTTTTTGTATTCTCTCTTAAAATGCCCTTTCTGACGGCATTTGAAGCATGTGACCTTCGTTTTGTCAAACCCTACCTATTTGCTTGAATTTCCGATATCTCGGACTGTGAGTGCAACAAACTTTGTCACTCTTCGAATGATAGAAGCTAAACACCACTTTATGTCCATCAGTTCAAGCTCTTCTTCGTCCACCTGATCGTAGTCTTCGGCGGTCATCTCGGGATTGCCGATCTTTCCAGCTACAAGACTTTCATATGATTCTAGAACAGTGGCAAGAAGTGACATGTGTTGTTTTGCAACTTGCTCAGAAACAACATTGTTTAGATTGACAGCAATGTTACACTTGTACACATTTGGATCAGACTTCATTTGTTGATTCTGATTTGCTTGACTCTGATAAGACGAATTTGAACCAGTGCTTGAGAACGAAGAGCTCTGTGGACTTTGATCATATTGTGGATAAGATTAGTTCTGATTTTGTAGAGAAGAATTCATGTTCGCACTGAATGCTGTCTGAATCTTCGGGCTTGAAATATTGTCTTGCATCCCGGTGTTGTAATATAGACCAACATCTTGAACAATGTTAGCATTCTTCGACTTCGCGATCATTAGAAGTTCCATTTCATGAGCTTCGAGTTTGTCGATGAATGTTGACAACTTGAAGAATTCCCAATTCGAACTTTCTTTCAGAACCATCAGGTAAGTAGTCCACTCTCTATCAGGTAACGCATCTGCAAGCTTATCGATGTATTCTTGTTCCGTCTTCTCAAGACCGTGTCTTCTCATTTGGACTTTCAGATGACAGAAACACTCAATCATGTGTTTCATTGTCTCGCCCTTCAACATGTTAAAGATATCGAACTCCTTCATAATGAGAGCTTTCTTACTCTTGATCATCTCTTCGCTTCCTTGGTATTTCTTTTGCAGTTATAGCCAAAGATCTCTCGCAGTAGTGTATTCCGGCAATAATACCAGAATATCCTCTTTAACAGATTGTTGAATGAGGTTGATTATCTTTTTCTCAGCAATATATTCTTCTTTCTTTGTACTGTGGATACTTGTGCTTCTCTAGAACTTGCTGATGTTCGTCTAACGGAACAGTATAACCTCTCTCAATTGACACCCAGCCTAGGAAATGCATGGCTTGAAACCCAATACGTGAATTTCTCCTTCCATCCTTCGTACTTGTCCATGCTCATTAACTTTGGTGGTTTAACAGTCGTGCCCATTTCGTTGTCTAGATTGACTTGCTGTATGACATTGGCATTGGATGTACCCACTCCGGACATAAACGCTCTTTGAATATCATCCATCGCGAATACCGAGACACGTACGCTGAAAACACGTTAAAACTTTTGAAAATGTTAGATTTACTACAAGTTCGGTCGAACTTGTAGTGTAATGAAGAATTCAGGTTATCACAAGTTCGGTCGAACTTAGTGATTATGATTTGAAAATAACCCTGAGACAACCTCGAGCGAACTTGTATATTGGATTTTATAACAAACTAGCAAGTTCGGGCGAACTTAGATAAATTTCTTGAATTTTATCAAGTTCGGTCGAACTTGATAAAATATCAATGAAATTTTAGCAAGTTCGAGCGAACTTTTCTTAAATTTCCCCAAAAATCACTCAAGTTCGGTCGAATTTGATAAAAACTCACTCAAAAAGTGACTTTTTACGTCAAGTTCGGTCGACCTTGGCTAACAAGTTCGATCCTGATGTGTTTTGAAAACATGGTTTTTTCAACAATTTGACACCAATTCATTTGATTTAGTCCCCAAACTCTCAGGGTTTATCTATGATGTATTTAACATGTCATATTCAAAATTGGACAGAATTTGACCCTGAATTCTTCATTTTTGTGTATAAGTTAAGAAAAATAGAAGAATGGTGTAGAATTAGAAGTGTTCTTGTCTTGATATCAATCAAGTCAGGCTATTCTAGCTCTGATACCAATTGTAGGACCGATCCTCAATGCATAGGAACCTAGATTTAATATCTAATGTCCATAATAGCAGAAATATTACGACACGATTACCAATAGACAGGAATTAATCAGTTAAACGTCAATTTTATTGATATAACGTCAGGTTTCCAAATTGACATAGTCAACTTCGCCCGAACTTGACTTCTCATATACACTTTCAAGCGAACTTGCCCAATAATGCTATAAATACTTCGTTTAGCTAGCCTAATCAACTCTAATCTATACAGACTCGATATAAGACTAGGACATAGGCATTCTGCACCAACAGAGTCTGTTGGTGTAGAATGTCTATGTCTTAGTTATATCGAGTCTGTATAGATTAGATGTGAATAGGCTAGCAAAATCAAGTATTTATGTGATAGTTAGTCAAGTTCGCTGGTCAGGTGGTTTTGATGTCAAGTTCGTCGAACTTGACTAGGTCAAGTTCGCCCGAACTCCTTCTCCCACCAGCGAACTTAGACTAGTATAAATAGCTAGCTTGATCTCTTCATTTGTAACTTTTATGCTCTGAGTAGCGAAGCTCTGTCAAACTGGAGATTTGAAGTTTATCAATAAAATTGACGTTTAACTGAGTAATTCTTGTTATTTGGTAATCGTGTCATAATATTTCCGTTATTATGGACATTAGATATCAAATATAGGTTCCTATGCTATCAGGATCGGTCCTACAAAGGACACCTACCTCACAACGTTGGCCCTTAATAGTGTCATGTTAACTATGAAGTGCTCTTGGATTCCTCTGAGACATAACAGATATCGTTTAGCATAGCACACAAGTCACACATGTTTTTACGGTTTTCGCACAATTATTGTTTTAAGCATGCTTTAAAGTTTTGGACCGTTTAAAGTGTACCTGGTTTCATCATGGGTATCACAAAATTTCACACTTTTCGAATTTGGCATATAGTTGTTCTTTCTTTAGGAGTTCCAGTGTTAAACGAAGATGTTGCTCATGATTTGCTTGACTCTGATAAGACGAATTTGAACCAGTGCTTGAGAACGAAGAGCTCTGTGGACTTTGATCATATTGTGGATAAGATTAGTTCTGATTTTGTAGAGAAGAATTCATGTTCGCACTGAATGCTGTCTGAATCTTCGGGCTTGAAATATTGTCTTGCATCCCGGTGTTGTAATATAGACCAACATCTTGAACAATGTTAGCATTCTTCGACTTCGCGATCATTAGAAGTTCCATTTCATGAGCTTCGAGTTTGTCGATGAATGTTGACAACTTGAAGAATTCCCAATTCGAACTTTCTTTCAGAACCATCAGGTAAGTAGTCCACTCTCTATCAGGTAACGCATCTGCAAGCTTATCGATGTATTCTTGTTCCGTCTTCTCAAGACCGTGTCTTCTCATTTGGACTTTCAGATGACAGAAACACTCAATCATGTGTTTCATTGTCTCGCCCTTCAACATGTTAAAGATATCGAACTCCTTCATAATGAGAGCTTTCTTACTCTTGATCATCTCTTCGCTTCCTTGGTATTTCTTTTGCAGTTATAGCCAAAGATCTCTCGCAGTCATGTATTCCGGCAATAATACCAGAATATCCTCTTTAACAGATTGTTGAATGAGGTTGATTATCTTTTTCTCAGCAATATATTCTTCTTTCTGTACTGTGGAGTACTTGTGCTTCTCTAGAACTTGCTGATGTTCGTCTAACGGAACAGTATAACCTCTCTCAATTGACACCCAGCCTAGGAAATGCATGGCTTGAACCCAATACGTGAATTTCTCCTTCCATCCTTCGTACTTGTCCATGCTCATTAACTTTGGTGGTTTAACAGTCGTGCCCATTTCGTTGTCTAGATTGACTTGCTGTATGACATTGGCATTGGATGTACCCACTCCGGACATAAACGCTCTTTGAATATCATCCATCGCGAATATCGAGACACGTACGCTGAAAACACGTTAAAACTTTTGAAAATGTTAGATTTACTACAAGTTCGGTCAAACTTGTAGTGTAATGAAGAATTTCAGGTTATCACAAGTTCGGTCGAACTTAGTGATTATGATTTGAAAATAACCCTGAGACAACCTCGAGCGAACTTGTATATTGGATTTTATAAGAAACTAGCAAGTTCTGGCGAACTTAGATAAATTTCTTGAATTTTATCAAGTTCGGTTGAACTTGATAAAATATCAATGAAATTTTAGCAAGTTCGAGCGAACTTATCTTAAATTTCCTCAAAAATCACTCAAGTTCGGTCGAATTTGATAAAAACTCACTCAAAAAGTGACTTTTTACGTCAAGTTCGGTCGACCTTGGCTAACAAGTTCGATCCTGATGTGTTTTGAAAACATGGTTTTTTCAACAATTTGACACCAATTCATTTGATTTTAGTCCCCAAACACTCAGGGTTTATCTATGATGTATTTAACATGTCATATTCAAAATTGGACAGAATTTGACCCTGAATTCTTCATTTTTGTGTATAAGTTAAGAAAAATAGAAGAATGGTGTAGAATTAAAAGTGTTCTTGTCTTGATATCAATCAAGTCAGGCTATTCTAGCTCTGATACCAATTATAGGACCGATCCTCAATGCATAGGAACCTAGATTTGATATCTAATGTCCATAATAGCAGAAATATTACGACACGATTGCCAATAGACAAGAATTAATCAGTTAAACGTCAATTTTATTGATATAACGTCAGGTTTCCAAATTGACATAGTCAAGTTCGCCCGAACTTGACTTCTCATATACACTTTCAAGCGAACTTGCCCAATAATACTATAAATCTTCGTTTAGCTAGCCTAATCAACTCTAATCTATACAGACTCGATATAAGACTAGAACATAGGCATTCTGCACCAACAGAGTCTGTTGGTGTTGAATGTCTATGTCTTAGTTATATCGAGTCTGTATAGATTAGATGTGAATAGACTAGCAAAATCAAGTATTTATGTGATAGTTAGTCAAGTTCGCTGGTCAGGTGGTTTTGATGTCAAGTTCGTCGAACTTGACTGGGTCAAGTTCGCCCGAACTTCTTCTCCCACCAGCGAACTTGGACTAGTATAAATAGCTAGCTTGATCTCTTCATTTGTAACTTTTATGCTCTGAGTAGCGAAGCTCTGTCAAACTGGAGATTTGAAGTTTATCAATAAAATTGACGTTTAACTGAGTAATTCTTGTTATTTGGTAATCGTGTCATAATATTTCCGTTATTATGGACATTAGATATCAAATCTAGGTTCCTATGCTATCAGGATCGGTCCTACAAAGGACACCTACCTCACACCGTTGGCCCTTAATAGTGTCATGTTAACCATGACGTGCTCTTGGATTCCTCTGAGACATAACAGATATCGTTTAGCATAGCACACAAGTCACACATGTTTTTACGGTTTTCGCACAATTATTGTTTTAAGCATGCTTTAAAGTTTTGGACCGTTTAAAGTGTACCTGGTTTCATCCTGGGTATCACAAAAATTTACACTTTTCGAATTTGTCATATAGTTGTTCTTTCTTTAGGAGTTCCAGTGTTAAACAAAGATGTTGCTCATGATCGGATCGAGGCTTGGAGTAAATCAGAATGTCATCAATTGAACACAATGATGAACTTGTCCAAATAAGGCTTACAAACCCTATTCATCAAGTCCATAAATACAGTAGGAGGATTTGTCAAACCAAAGGGCATAACAGTGAACTCATACTTACCGTAACGTATGCGAAAAGTTGTCTTGGGAATATCTTCCTTGAATACACGAAGCTGATGATACCTAGAACCAAGATCAATCTTTGAGAAGCAGGTAGCACCTTGTAGCTGATCAAAGAGATCATCAATTCGAGGTAGGGAATATCGATTCTTGATTGTGAGTTTGTTGAGCTCCCGGTATTCGATATACACACGGAAAGATCCATATTTCTTTTCCACAAATAGGATTGGAGCGCCCCAAGGTGAAAAGCTCGGACAAATGAATCCTTTCTCAGATAACTCCTGAAGCTGTTTTGACAACTCTTGCATCTCAGACGGTGCAAGACGGTACGGAGATTTGGCAATAGGTTGGCACCAGGTACAAGATCAATAAGAAACTCAACTTGTCGTGCTGGGGGTAAAGCAGGTAGTTCTTCAGGAAATACCTCAGGATATTCCCGAACAACAGGAATTTCTTGAATAGTTTTGCCCTTCCCTTTGTCCTCTATGATACGTGCCAAGAAGGCAACATAATTCTTTCGTAGGTATTTATGGGCTTGGGTACATGTCATGAGTTTAAGGCTACTAACAGGTTTTTCTTCACGAACCTCTAAGGTTTCACAAGACGAAAGAGGTATACGAACGATCTTATCAAAACAAATCACCTCAGCATGATGTTTAGGTAACCAGTCCATCCCTACTATGATATCAAAGCTCCCGAGTTGCATTGGTGTGAGGTCAATCGCAAAAAGATGGTTATTGAGGTTCGATTGACAATCACGAATGACAGAATCAAGTTTTAGGGGTTCGTCACTACCTATTTCGACTGTCAAGGGCTTTCCTAGTTTGCTTCTAGGAATTGAAAGTAAGGGTTCAAAAGTTAGGGACACGAAACTTTTATCGGCACCCGAATAAAAAAGAATTGATCCAGGATGGTTGTTAACGAAGAACGTACCTTTCACCACCTCGTTGTCTGCCCGTGCCTCGTTTGCATTAATGTTGAAAGCTCATCCACGAGCCTGGTTTGCCTTTGCCAACTTCACGCAATTATTTCTGTAGTGGGTAAGATCCCCACAATTGTAGCAAGAACCGGGTGGATAGTGAGGCGTGCAGGATTGGTTGGCCGAACTGGGTTTTGGACCACATTATTCGGGGCAAGAGCTGAGCGACATGTGTTGGCCGAATGGGCAGATCTACCACAATTTATACAAATATGACATGGAAGATGGGGCTGGTGGTGACTGTTACATTTATTGCACAAAGGTGCAGTGCCGACATACTGTTTCTTGGCAGGTGGTTGAGCAGGCTGATTTGGAGCAAGTTGATTAGGCTGTATAACAACAACGAAGTTCTTGGAAGCCTCACAGTTCCTAGACTTCTTGGAGGTTTCAGCTTTGTTACCCTTTCGTTTCTCAGATTTCTCAGACGGTTCCTTGTCACCCTTACGGTGTAGTTTACCCTTTTTTACTTGTGATTCAGTCAGGGTTGCAGCTAGCTCAATGGCTAACAGAGTCAGGAAGACCATCTATGTACTTTTCAATCATCTTATCCAAAGGCGTCACCATAGAAGGACACAACAAGCTTAATTCCTCATACCGATCGGTGTAAGCACGGTGTTCTCCACTGTCTTGTTTGAGGTCGTGGAACTCATTTTCTAGTGCCCTCTGCCCGTGACGAGGGCATAACTCTTTCATCAGCAGAGCCCTGAGTTCCCCCAAGTTTGACCCATCGCAACATCAGGACCCCTATCTCACACCACTCTGTTCAACCACGTGAGCGCCCTCTTTTGGAACACGCTCGAAGCAAACTCGACCTTTCGTTCATTCCGACATTGGACATGGCGAAAAGTACTCTCAAGACCCTCGAATCACTGTAGGAGCCCAGTTGCTCCCTCAGAACCACTAAAGTTGAGTGGTTTAGCCGAATTAAACTGTTTAAAGTTGCATGTAGCATGTGCATTATTGTTATTGTTGGCTTTGTTTATTTGAGTTAGGAGATTGGGTAGTACAACAGCAAACTGCTGAGCTATCAAAGCTGCCATATCGGCGTCCGAATTCACATTTCGACAAGGAGGCATTCTAAAAGAGAGGAAAAACATGAGAGAAAACGAGTGAGATAAATGTTGGATAATCAAAATGAAATGTTATAAATATCGTTCGTTAAACCAAACAAACAAACGACACACGGTGATTAATCAAAGTAAGTGGGTATTTATAATGTATCGCGAAGACATGCTTTAGCCTATAAGTGGACACTCACCCCAAGAGTTTCCAGGTAAGAGTGACTGATCTGATTAAGTGGAATTGTACGAACACCCTAGCCTTAGACAGAAAACTCAGGGTACAGGCACCCACCCTTCCAGATTGTACGTGTTCACATTATTAAAACCAAACTTTGACGAGATTTTGAAAACTTTCGAAGGCATTTAAGCCAAAAACGAATCATCCAAGAACAGACAATTGATTTCAAAATCGTTTTGAAAATTGTGTTTCTATCTCGGTATTCACCTGAGGATAGGTAATGTTATTGCTTTAAGAATCGAAACGCAGGATACTTGCTGTAGGGTCCTAGAAAGGTTATAGTCTAGGTCAAAGCATTATTAATAATCTAATTCCTTATAACCATTGGCTTGGATACCAATCTTTCTGTCACACCCCGACCGCGTATGTAACGATACCAACTACCGAAAGATTAACATGGACCATTGTGACACCCTAGCAAATCTCACATCGGTCGGTGCCAGGAGACATCTTGGTTCATAAGGAATGTCCTGCCTCTTAAAATCACCAACGCGTTTTGGGCTTAATGCTAGTGGATGAGAGGAGAACTCCATAGTTAAGCGTGCTCATGTGGGAGTAGTACCAGGATGGGTGACCTCCTAGGAAGTCTCCACAGAGAGCAACCAACACTCGTTTGGTTTACAAGACCTCATTCTATCCGATCCACCGATTAAAATCTCGACATTTACATAGTTAACCTATTTTAGGACACGCTTGATTTCTTTGACTTTTGAGCTTGTTTGGTCGTTGATTCAATAATACTTTGCAATCAGAAGTTAGTACATAGTTCCCCTCTTTTATGTTTTGCAAATATTTTGGGGTGACTCATATGTGCAAGTTGTTTTCAAGCTTTCAAATTACAAATGCTATGGTTTATATAACAATACGATTTCAATAATGTGAACGAACTTGTTGGTGTGTTGTATACATGACACAAATGACATTCATTAGCTATGGCCAAGCTGACTAGTAGTAAGTTATGGTACCATAGGACTGACAATCCCGTTATTAGGCTATTCACAGGAATTTGGTGGGTAGTTTGGGGAACGACCGAAACTGTTTACTTTAACAAACCCTTTGGTGGTTTGTTATTGCAATTCCATTCCCTTTGGTGGTATAGATAAGTCAACACAGGTTTTAATGTATTCATCGAAACGACCAAAAGTTAATTCACAATTAAAAACAATAAACAATTTGGTTTATGACAAGGACAATGAACGATTTGGTTTATGACACAAACAATGGACGAATGGTTCATGACACAAACAATGGACGATTGGTTTATGGTAAATGATTTAGATAACAGAACATGTGTAATGTAATAAAAGCATGGTGGATACGCCGCTGGTACTTCCTATATATAAGTGCTTTTATCGTATTATATTCGTGGCATTATGTGCATCACTTGAAAATATGTTTTCAAATGATAACACTCAACGATTTCAACTAAATATATTGTTGATGTATATGTCTGTTGCCTACGTCATCATATAATATCGAGTCTGTATTTAGAAGCGAAATGTCAAAGTTTCTTAAAGTTTATAGCCAAGTTCGCTTGAGATTGTCATGTAATAGTCAAGTTCGGCCGAACTTGACTAAGCAAGTTCGCCCGAACTTGCACTCCCCAAGCGAACTTGTGATTCCTATAAATAGGAGACTTGTCATTTCATTTGTAACTTTCTGAGATTTTGTCACGACAGAGGCGAAGCTCTGTCCAAGTGTTTCCAGGATCTGTAACGTCTACTAATCAATGAAACAGTGATTAAACAGTAAAGAACTTGTATCCAATGTCGCCTATGCAAACGGATTCCTCACGTTTACCTTAGGTTTGCAAATTAGGACAAGAAAGATCCGTATAACGGACCCTCAATTGGTATCAGAGCAGGATTGACCTAATTTGAAAACATTGGACTGAAATCATCTCTTCTTCTACTCATTTCTTTCATTTTTAACTTTTCTTTGAAATTCACGGACAAAATGGACTTAATTCAAGTATAATACGTAAAATCAATAATAGTAAAACTCTTGAAAAGATCAGAGCTTAAAACAAACTAATTCATGTCGAAAATTAAAAAAATCATGTTTTGTAACTCAAGTTCGCTCGAACATAGCATCAAGTTTGCTCGAACTTGATTGAAAAACTTTTTCAGTGAGTTTTCATCAAGTTCGCCCGAACTTGATTGGTTTTTCAGTGATTTTTGAATAAGTTCGCTCGAACTTGTAATTTTTCATCAAAATTTAATCAAGTTCGCCCGAACTTGATCAAATTTTGTTAAAATCTACTAAATTTCACCCGAACTTGCAATTTTTCTTGAAATCCAAGATAAGTTCGCTCGAACATAACCTTCAGGGAAATTTTCATATAATGTATAACAAGTTTGACTGAACTTCTTAATAAGCTGATCTTCACAAGCTTTGACAAGTTCGCCCGAACTTGTCTGAGGCATGAAAATCCCAAAAAACGTCTCGGACATTATATATCATTAGATTCGTATTGACAAGACGAGTTTAAAGCTCTAATCTGGTAAAAACAGTTTTCCGAAAAATTTTAAACGTTTTTAGTAAACCGATACGTTAAAAATGACGTTTAAAAAGTCAAATTTA
Organism: Scalesia atractyloides; assembly: GCA_947069175.1. Lineage (NCBI taxonomy): Eukaryota > Viridiplantae > Streptophyta > Magnoliopsida > Asterales > Asteraceae > Scalesia > Scalesia atractyloides. The sequence continues at coordinate 22,674,172 of CAMTDV010000010.1, forward strand.
CCTAAAATTGTCTGTTTGCTAATCATTTTTCAAGTGTTTTGAACGACAGATTAGTTTGAAAAACGAAGTGGGGTCTATGAAGCCGCCAAAGTTGATGAGTATGAACGAGTATGAAGTTTGGGAAGGAAAATTTGAGAGCAGGGTCCAAGCTATGCATTTCCGCAGTTGGGTCGCGATTGAGACAGGTTATGTCATTCCTAGAGATGAGAATCAGAAAATTCTAGAGAAGTGCAAATATTCTACTCAATAGAAAGATGATTATTTTGCTGAAAAGAAAATGATTAATCTTATCCAGCAATCGGTTAAGGAAGACATCCTGATACTTTTACTAGAATACAAGACTACGAAAGAATTATGCAAATCTCTGAAGAATAAGTTTCAAGAGAATCTCTAGTTTCAAGTATCCACAAATGAGTCTTCAAGTTCTAAACCAGTCTGCCCGGTCTATGATGTAGACAATTATCAGGCAGATAATGCCAAACTCTTGAGTAAGATTGAGAGTTTGACATTAGAAAATAAAAATTTAAAAGAAAGTGAAAAGAATTTTGAAAACAAAATAAAAATTTTAGAAAATGAAAAACTACAAATGTTATAGATTTTTAAAATGAAATAAAAATGTTTAAAAATGAAAAATTGTTTTTGAAAAAATAAATGTAGAAAATCAAATAGCAATAAATTCTCATATTGAGAAAATAGCTAAACTTGGAAAAGAAGTTGAGGTTGTTAAAAGTAAAGTTGTTAATTCCGAAAAATTATTGAAACGTTTTGTGACCACCTCATTAAAGTAGATCATATATGTCCAAACCCGATCAATAATAATAAAAAGTAAATTCCAATAAGTAACATTGTTACAAATTATGACCAAGTCATAATTGAAGATTGTGACGATAATACCGATGATCAAAGAGCTAAAAATGATAAACATGAAATATTTTTGAACTAAAAGAAAATTTTCAACAAACTGTTTGTAACATTAGCCAAATTCCCAAAATTTAGATCTTTTATTCAAGTTCGTTTTCATATTTTGTTTTCAAGTTTCGAAGTCGTAAGCCAAAACCAAGGTTGTATATTTTCGGCCATTTCAAAAATTAATAAAGTTTTATATTTTATTCATGCTTTTTTTTGTAACAAATGTCATACTCGCACTTTCATTCACGCCTTGTTTTCTTATTGCAAAGTCGTGTTACCCAAACGAAACGTTATTCACGACATTCGCGGAATCAAAACCCAAGTCGCACACACTTCACACCATTTTTTTGCCAAACAATAAACTATAGGGTCAAAATGTCATAAGGTGAAAGTTCAAGTTAAGGGTCTAAAAATACAAATAACCTAAACTTACCACATGATGCCACCTAGCAAGACACTAATCACTTCACCCTTGGACACTTGTTGACCTCTTAGCACATCATAGGACACTAATCAATCCTAACACACTTGTCTTGTTCATATTTTGCCACCTTTCACCACTATGCCACACTTATTCTAGTGTTGACACATAAGGGGACACTAATCATCATCTTAGAACACCTTAGGACACTTTTCTTAACCTACTTAACCCCCCTTTCACTATAAATAGAACCACTTGGTCACCATTTTCTTCACACCAACTCCAAATACAAACATATCACTTAAGAAGTCTTGCTAAAATTTCTTCATCCTTCCTTTGAGCTTTCTCTTCTAGTCTTTTGAAGAAGTCCCCTAAAGTTAGTAAGTTCCTATCCCATAGCTCTTTCAATAAATAAATAATTTCGTTATTTATTTCTGTCCAAACCTATATTTTTACGCTTAATAAAAATTATAACGGGAACACATACTTGTTTTTCCTGTTTTGGATAGATTCTGTGTTGTTACTTTAAACATCCGTCACTTGGTTAAAACTTAACCAAACAAAAGTAAAATCATACATTTTGATTAAGTTGGCTGAAATACGATTTCAACGATGTAAAATACATCAAAAAACACTTCCGTTTGGACCCTCAACCTTTAAAACAAAACTGAAGGTCAAAACAGAATGATCTGTAAAGATCAACGTTTTTGACCATCTTTCGGGTTCCAAACAGAAAATTTTTCTAAATGAAAGTTATAGAACAGACTTTGATTTACTATTCGAGAAATTTTCTTAATTTTTTGACAAAGTTTACTATTTTTAAAGTATTTTACAAAAATAACACAGCAAGCAGTCAAATTATTATCTTTAAAAACATTTAAACATCTTCAAAATCTCAATGTTTCCATAACCCACATTCATCCACAAACATCATTCCTGGGAAACACTTAGCTTTATAAAAACATTCCAATCAGAATATAAGGTTTAACAAACAATATTACACGAGTTCCTCCACTCATTTGGTTTACAAGACCTCATTCTATCCGATCTGCCGATTTACTCCCGATACTTACGTAGTTATACGATTTTAGGACACATTTGATTTCTTAGACATTTGAGCTTGTTTAATCTTTGATTCAAGGTTATTTTGCAACACCAAGTGAGTATATAGCTCCCCTCTTTTATGTTTTTCAAATATTTTGGGGTGATTCATATGTGCTAAATTGTTTTCAAGTTTTCAAATTACAAATGCTATGGTTTATATAAACACGACGATTTCAATAATGTGAACGAACTTGTTGGTGCGTTATATACATGACACGAATGACATTCATTTGCTTTGGCCAAGCCGACCAGTAGTAAGTTATTGTACCATAGGACTGACAATCCCGTTACCAAGTTTCCCGGTGTTTGTGGGGAAGTTTGGGGAACGACCGAAACTGTTTACTTTAGCAAACCCTTTGGTGGTTTGCTATTGCAATTTAAAGATACCCGTTGGTGGAATAGACGAGTCAACACAGGTTTGAATGTATTCACCAAAACGACCAAAACTTTTCACAATTAAAACAAGGACGATTTGTTTACACAGACGATGAACAATTGGTTTATGACATGAACAATGGACGAATGGTTTATGACACGAACAAGGGACGATTGGTTTATGGTAAGTGATTTAGATAACGGTACGTGTGTAATGTGATAATAGCATGGTGGATATGGTACTTCCTATATATAAGTGCTTTTATCGTATTACATTCGTGGCATTATTTGCATCACTTGAAACAAAGGTTTTCAAACAATGACACACAACGATTTTGAATTAAAGATAAAAACCATACAAAGTTTCTTCAAGGCGATTTACTACTCGAAATTACAAAACAAATGTTTTGGTCGAGATTCATGGCTACAAGTCTTTTATAAACTATAACTAACTTGTTTTAGTTGGTTAGTTATCTTTGCAATACCAAATACCTTTTGATACACACGGTTTTCAATTAACAACTCTAGTAGTCTGACGAGGTATTGCAAATACATATTCAAGGCCATGAATTTGACACACTCACAAAACCTATGTATTCGCCGACATATTTTTGCTGACTCGTTTTCACATATGTTTCTGGGAACAATGCTTGATGTTGATGCATGCTCACTTAGGATCGGATGCGGACTTAGTGCCTTAAAAAATGAAAGACAATAGTTTATTTAGTTTGTTTTAATTTCCAAGACAATGTAACTATGAAATTTCAATATTCAATAAAACATAACTTTAATTACCACGTGTTGTTGAAACAATCTATTAACGTGACTACTGACGTTTCCACCGCGGTTTGTTTTTTTACGCGGTCGGGTTTTATAGATTGGTATCAGAGCACTGGTTATAGGGAATTTGGTTATTAGTAATGCTTTGACCTAGACTATAACCATCCTAGGACCCTAACGTGAGTTTACTTGCGTTTAGATTCATAAAATAAAATATTATCACCTATCCTTAGGTGATTACCAAAACCAAAACAAAATTTACAAAATCTTTCCGAAAACTTTTTGCAAAGAAAAACATCTATTCTTAAATGAATCATTTTTGGGCTTTATGCCTTCAAGGTTTCCAAATCTCGTCAAAGTTTGGGTTTTATTAATGTGAACATATGCAATCTGGAAGGGTGGGTGCCTGTACCCCGAGTTTTCTGTCCAAGGTTAGAGTGTTCGTACAAATTCACTTAATCGGACCAGTCACTCTTACCTGGGAACTCTTGGGGTGAGTATCCACTTATAGGCTAAAGCATGTCTTCGCGATACATTATAAAGACCCATTTACTTTGATTAGTCACAGTGTATCGTTTGTTTGTTTTGAGAAATAAACGAATGACCACCATCCTTATTTTGTCGATATTTGCAACACCTCTCTTGATTTATTTCAATCTCACATATCTTCCTCCATGTTTTCTTTTAGAATGCCTCCTAGACGTGATACAACTTAAAACGCCGAAATGGCAGCCATTGTTGCTCAGCAAATTGCTGCAGTACTCCCAAATCTTGTGACCCAACTTAATCAATCGAAAAACAACAACAATAACAATAACAATGCACAAGCTCTGTGCAACTATAAACAATTTTGTTCGGCTAAACCACTCGTTTTCTGGGTCCGAGGGAGCTACTGGGCTTTTGCAATGGTTTGAGAGCCTCGAAAGTACTTTTCGTCATGTGCAATGCCCAAACGAGCGAAAATTTGAGTTTGCGTTGAGCATATTCAAAAAGAGAGCTCTTACGTGGTGGAATGGTATAATGAGAGATAGAGGTGCCAATGTGGCCTTAGCTCAAACTTGGGAAGAGCTTAGGGCTCTAATGATGAATAAATTTTGTCCTCGTCATGAGCAGAGGGCGCTCGAAAACGAATTCCATGATCTCAAACAGGATAGTGGTGAGCATCGTGCTTATACTGACCGGTACGAGGAGTTGAGTTTACTCTGTCCTTCAACGGTGACGCCTTTGGATAAGGCAATCGAGAAGTATATCGATGGTTTGCCTGATCCTGTTTAGGACATTGTTACCGGAAGTAACCCAACCACTGTCCGACAGGCCATTGAGCTAGCTGCGACTTCGACCGAGTCTCAGGTCAAAAAGGGTAACCTTCATCGCAAATTCGATAAGAAATCATGCACCAAAACCACTCAAGAGAAACAAAAGGGAAACAAAGTTGAGCCTTCTAAACTATCAAAGAAGCCTAAGGCTTCTCAGAACTTTGTTGTTACTACACAACCGGCTCCAGCCGCTCAACCCAATCAAGCTCCCCAAAACCAACCAGCTCAACCTCCTGTGAGGAAGCCATATGCTGGTAATGCACCATTGTGAAATCGGTGCAACAGTCACCACCAAGTTCACCAACCATGTCGTCAATGTATTACTTATGGAAGATTTGGCCACTTGGCAAACGTTTGTCGATCTGTTCCAAACCAAGCTGCATAGAATCCTGTCCAACCCCAAGCAAATCCCGTTCGACCTCACTTTCCACCCGGGTAATGTTTTAACTGCGGCGAGATGGGCCATTACAAGAAAAATTGCCCGAAATTAGCCAATGCCAATCAAGCTCGTGACGAGCATTCAACATTAACGCCAATGAGACCCGTTCAGATAACGAAGTCGTTAACGATACGTTCCTTGTCAATATCATCCTGCTTCTATTCTTTTCGATTCGGGTGCCGATAGGATTTTCGTATCCTTAGCCTTCGAACCACTACTTTCAATGCCAAGAACTAAACTAGGAAAGCCCTTGACTGTCGAGATAGCTAGTGGCGAACCTCTTAAACTAGATTCTGTCATTCGTGATTGCCAATTGAACCTCGATAACCACATTTTTCCCATTGACCTCACGCCAATGAACCTTGGGAGTTTCGACATCATAGTAGGAATGGATTGGTTAACCAAGCATCATGCTGAAGTTATTTATTTGACAAGATAGTTCGAATACCCCTTCCCTCTGGTGAAGTCTTAGAAGTTCGTGGAGAGAAACCCGCTTGTAATCTTAAACTCATGACCTGTAACCAAGCCCAAAAATACCTACGAAAGAACTATGTTGCCTTCCTAGCACATATCATAGAGGAGAAAGGCAAAAGTAAAACTATTCAGGATATCCCCATTGTTCGGGATTTTCCTGAGGTCTTTCCCGAAGAATTACCTGGTTTACCTCCTGTACGTTAAGTTGAGTTTCGCATAGATCTAGTACCTAGTGCCAACCCAATTTTTAAATCTCCTTACCGTCTTGCACCGTCTGAGATGCAAGATTTATCAAAACAACTTCAAGAGCTATCTGATAAAGGATTCATTCGACCGAGCTACTCACCCTGGGCGCTCCGGTCCTATTTGTGAAAAAGAAGGATGGATCTTTCCGTATGTGTATCGATTATCGTGAGCTCAACAAACTCACGATCAAAAATCGATATCCCCAACCTCGCATTGATGATCTCTTTGATCAGGTAAAAGATGCTAGTTACTTTTCAAAGATTGATCTACGTTCTGGGTATCATCAGCTTCGTGTGCTCGAAGAAGATATTCCCAAGACTGCCTTTCGCACTCGATATGGTCATTACGAGTTTACTATCATGCCTTTGGGTTTGACAAATGCTCCAACTGTTTTCATGAACTTGATGAATCGGGTATGTAAACCTTATTTGGACAAGTTCATCATTGTTTTCATCGATGACATTCCTATTTATTCCAAGTCTCGAGCCGAACACGAACGACACCTTCGATTGACTATGGAACTACAAAAGAAAGAACAACTTTATGCCAAATTCTCCAAGTGCGAGTTTTGGCTAAAAGAAGTTCAATTCTTGAGATACATAGTCAACGAGCAAGGTATACATGTGGATCCTTCCAAAATCGCTGCGATTAAGGATTGGAACACACCCACTACTCGGACAGAAGTTCACTCATTTCTTGGTCTTGCTGATATTACCGTCGAACTTCTCAAATATCGCGGTTACCCTCACCGCTTTGACTCAAAAGAATAAGCCTTTTGAGTGGGGACCCAAACAAGAGGAAGCCTTCCAAACTCTGAAACAAAAACTCTGCGATGCTCCTATTCTATCTTTACCTGATGTCAATGATGATTTTGTTGTCTATTGTGACGCATCGAACCTAGCCCTTGGTTGTGTTCTTATGCAACGAGATAAAGTCATAGCCTATGCGTCAAGACAACTGAAAGTCCACGAGAAGAACTACACGACTCATGATCTTGAGTTAGGTGCTGTAGTTTTTGCCCTCAAAATTTTGAGACACTACCTTTATGGTAAGAAATACGTGGTGTTTACCGACCACCAAAGTGTCCAACATATATTCAATCAAAAAGAGCTGAACATGAGACAACGACGTTGGGTCGAACTTTTAAACGACTACGATTGCGAGATTCGCTACCATCCTGGTAAGGCGAATGTGGTGGCTGATGCACTTAGTCGTAAGGAACGTGTCAAGCTTCTTTGTGTTTGAATTCAATCCGATATTCAGACACGTATCCTACAGGCACAACGTACATGTGTAAACTAAAGCATGTTGAAAAATTAGCTACCTCAAAATCTCGAACTTCATCTCAAAACAAAAGATAATGGATTACTCTATTATTTAAACCGTTTATGGGTTCCAAGTCAAGACAATCTCCACACCTTATTGATGGAGGAAGCTCATAAGTCTCATTATTCAATCCATCCTGGTGCAGACAAAATGTACAACGATCTTCGTACCCAGTATTGGTGGCCGGTTATGAAGAAAGACATTGCATTGTATGTATCAAAATGCCTAACTTGTCTTAAAGTAAAGGCTGAACACCAATGCCCATCTGGATTGCTCGAACAACCAGAAATTCCGGTATGGAAGTGGGAGAACATTGCGATGGATCTCATCCCAAAACTACCGCGCACATCTAGAGGTCATGATGCTATATGGGTAATCATTGATCGTCTAACAAAGTCATCACACTTTTTGGCAATTCGTGAGGATTACTCTGCTGACAAACTTGCCAAAATCTATGTCGACGAGATTGCATCTCGTCATGGTGTTCCTTTGGACATCTTATCTAATAGAGATGTTCGGTTCTCATCTCACTTTTGGAAAACCATGCAAACGCTATGGGAACCAAACTAAGTCTGAGCACTGCTTATCATCCTCAATTGGATGGTCTAACTGAAAAAACAATTCAAACATTGGAAGATATGCTTAGAGCGTGTGTGATCGACTTTGGTGGTAGTTGGGATTCGCATCTACCGATGATCGAATTCTCTTACAACAATAGTTATCACGCCAGTATCAACATGGCGCCTTTTGAAGCTTTATACGGTCGAAAATGTCGCTCACCTGTCTGTTGGAATGAAGTTGGAGAGTCTCAGTTTACTGGACCCGAACTTATTCATGACACAACAGACAAAGTCAAGAAAATACGCGATAAAATTCTGACACTTAGAAGTCGTCAAAAGAGTTACGCGGACATACGACGCAAGCCCTTGGAATTCCAAGTTGATGACCACGTCCTACTCAAGGTATCCCCTTGGAAAGGATTGGTTAGATTTTGAAAGAAAGGAAAACTTGCACCACAATACGTTGGACCATTCAAGATCGTTGAAAGAATCGACTTGAGCTACCTCCTAAACTCGGGAATATTCACCCAACATTACACGTGTCCAATCTCAAAAAGTGTTTAGCCGATACAAGTCTCCACATTCCACTCGATGAAATTCACGTTGACGACACTATGCACTTTGTCGAGAAACCTGTGGAGATAATAGATCGTGAAGTCAAGGAACTCAAGCGAAGACGAATACCGATTGTTAAAGTTCGCTAGGAATCCAAACGTGGCCCAGAATTTACTTTGGAACGAGAGGATCAAATGATAGTGAAATACCCACATTTGTTTACACAAGTTTCCTCTAATTAAATTTCGGGACAAAATTTCCTAAAGTAGGGGAGACTGTAACATTACCCGAATTCCCAAAATTTAGATCTTTTATTCAAGTTCGTTTTCATATTTTGTTTTCAACTTTTGAAGTCGTAAGCCAAAACCAAGGTTGTATATTTTCGGTCATTTCCAAAATTAATAAAGTTTTATATTTTATTCAGGCTTTTTTTGTAACAAATGTCATACTCGCACTTTCATTCATGCCGTGTTTTCTTATTTCAAAGTCGTGTGACCCAAACGAAACGTTATTCACGACATTCGCGGAATTGAAACTCAAGTCGCACACACTTCACACCATTTTTTGCCAAACAATAAACTATAGGGTCAAAATGTCATAAGGTGAAAGTTCAAGTCAAGGGTCTAAAAATACAATTAACCTAAACTTACCACATGATGCCACCTAGCAAGACACTAATCACTTCACCCTTGGACACTTGTTGACCTCTTAGCACATCATAGGACACTAATCAATCCTAAGACACTGGTCTTGTTCATATTTTGCCACCTTTCACCTCTTTGCCACACTTATTCTAGTGTTGACACATAAGGGGACACTAATCGTCATCTTAGAACACCTTGGGACACTTTTCTTAACCTACTTAACCCCCCCTTCACTATAAATAGAACCACTTGGTCACCATTTTCTTCACACCAACTCAAATACAAACATATCACTTAAGAAGTCTTGCAAGAATTTATTCATCCTTCCTTTGAGCTTTCTCTTCTAGTCTTTTGAAGAAGTCCCCTAAAGTTTGTAAGTTCCTATCCCATAGCTCTTTCAATAAATAAATAGTTTCGTAGTTTATTTCTGTCCAAACCTATATTTTTACGCTTAATAAAAATTATAACGGGAACACATAAGTGTTTTTCCTGTTTTGGACAGATTCTGTGTTGTTACTTTAAACATCCGTCACTTGGTTAAAACTTAACCAAACAAAAGTAAAATCATACATTTTGATTAAGTTGGCTGAAATACGATTTCAACGATGTAAAATACATCAAAAAACACTTCCGTTTGGACCCTCAACCTTTAAAACAAAACTGAAGGTCAAAACAGAATGATCTGTAAAGATCAACGTGTTTGACCATCTTTCGGGTTCCAAACAGAAAATTTTTCAAAACGAAAGTTATAGAACAGACTTTGATTTACTATTCTGGAAATTTTCTTAATTGTTTGACAAAGTTTACTATTTTTAAAGTATTTTACAAAAACAACACAGCAAGCAGTCAAATTATTATCTTTAAAAATATTTAAACATCTTCAAAATCTCAATGTTTCCATAACCCACATTCATCCACAAACATCATTCCTAGTAAACACTTGAGCTGTGTAAACACATCCCAATCATAATATAAGGTTTAACAAACCATATTACACGAGTTCCTCCAATAATTTTGTTTACAAGACCTCATTCTATCCGATCCGCCGATTTAGTCCCGATACTTACGTAGTTATCCGATTTTAGGACACATTTGATTTCTCGGACATTTGAGCTTGTTTAAGCTTTGATTCAAGGTTATTTTGCAACCCAAGTGAGTACATAGCCCCCTCTTTTATGTTTAGCAAATATTTTGGGGTGATTCATATGTGCTAAATTGTTTTCAAGTTTTCAAACTACAAATGCTATGGTTAATATAAACACGACGATTTCAATAATGTGAACGAACTTGTTGGTGCGTTATATACATGAGACGAATGACATTCATTAGCTTTGGCCAAGCCGACCAGTAGTAAGTTATGGTACCATAGGACTGACAATCCCGTTACCAAGTTTCCGGTGTTTGCGGGGAAGTTTGGGGAACAACCGAAATTGTTTACTTTAGCAAACCCTTTGGTGGTTTGTTATTGAAATTTAAAGATACCCATTGGTGGTATAGACGAGTCAACACAGGTTTGAATGTATTCACCAAAACAACCAAAAGTTTTCACAATTAAAACAAGGACGATTTGTTTACACGGACGATGAACAATTGGTTTATGACAGGAACAATGGACAAATTGTTTATGACACGAACAAGGGACGATTGGTTTACGGTAAGTGATTTAGGTAACCGTACGTGTGTAATGTGATAAAAGCATGGTGGATACGCCTCTGGTACTTCCTATATATAAGTGCTTTTATCGTATTACATTCGTGGCGTTTTTTACATCACTTGAAACAAAGGTTTTCAAACAATGACACACAACGATTTTCAATTAAAGATATAAACCCTACAAAGTTTCTTCAAGTCGATTTACTACTCGAAATTACAAAACAAATGTTTTGGTCAAGATTCATGGCTACAAGTCTTTTATAAACTATAACTAACTTGTTTTAGTTGGTTTGTTAACTTTGCAATACCAAATACCTTTTGATAAACACGGTTTCAATTAACGACTCTAGTAGTATGACGAGGTATTGCAAATACATATTCAAGGCCATGAATTTGGCACACTCACAAAACCTATGTACTCGCCGGCATATTTTTGCTAACTCGTTTTCACATATGTTTTAGGGAACAATGCTTGATGTTGATGCATGCTCACTTAGGATCGGACGCGGACTTAGTGCCTTAAAATATGAAAGACGATAGTTTATTTAGTTTAATTTAATTTCCAAGACAATGTAACTATGAAATTTCAATATTCAATGAAACATAACTTTAATTACCACGTGTTGTTGAAACAATCTGTTAACATGACTCCCGATGTTTCCGCCACGGTTTGTTGTTTTTAGGCGGTTGGGGTGTTACACTGTTCTACAATCTGCTTAGAAAGGTGAATGCTCAGCGCAAAAACCTTTTAAGCAGAATGAAGAACAAAAACAAAAGGAAAAACAAAGTTTTAAAAATTCTAAAAACTTTCATAAGAAAAATAAAAGCTCATCGGTACGGTCATCCAATTATTATAGAAACTCACAAAAATTTGTAAATAAGTGGTGTAGGTCGGACCACAGAGCTTCAATGTCAAATCTAAGTTGCAGACGAAGAAGGAAAGATGGCTACCACATATAAAATCAATGTTATGATTTGTGTGTATGGTTTGATAAAAAGGATCAGCATGAGAACAGGAAGTGTCATAAATATGGAGTAACTGGACACATCGCTAGAAAATGTTTTCAAATTAATCCTAAACCTGCTCATATTGATAACAAAAATTCTGGAGTATCAACTCAGTTTTGAAACAATGTACAGAAACTACAAACAAAGTGAAACCAGTTATTACTAAGTTTTCAAATTTTGAAACTGGTGAATCCTCAAATGATAATGAACAAAGAGTTTCTACATTGTATTTCAAGAAATCTTTAATGAAAAATCAAACATGGTTGGTGAAAGAAAAAATTGTTTATACAATCAGTGAAAATTGAAAGTTTAAAGAAACCTCCTTATGAAAAGAAAATCAAAATTAAGGTTGAAGAAACAACGCCTAAGACTGCAAAGGCATGGGTGTCACTATTCAACTAACTGTTTGAATTTTTGTGCAGGAACTTCTGAGATTTAAGTAAATTACTGAGAATGGTGTTCCGTGGCACACAATGAAGACGGGCCGGGTTATTAAGTTCTATATAAAGGCCTTATTAGTTTTCAAATAATGTTTACATTAGAATTTTTGAAAAATTTTTGGAGAAAATTTTTCGAAAACATGTTTTAATAAGGTCTACTCGAAAATTTTTACATATTTTTTGAAGAAAAAATTGAAAAATTGCACAGAACCCTCGCTTTTGAGCAAGACAAAACTCACGTTCTGAAAATTGTTATAAATACAAAAGTGTCAAGATTTTTGTCATCATGAGGGGGAGAGTGCTTTAAATGAAAAATGTGAAGCAGTAATGGATGGAGAATTGAAATGATTCTCATCGGTTGGTCAATGTTTTTCTATAAATAAAAAATTCCAAAAATATGTTTTTGAATTTTATGGGGGGGAAAATTTTTCAGAAAATCCAAAAACATATTAAATATCAATAGTACAAAAACATTGAAAAGGACAAAAAGAGTTTTGTGGATAAAAGGAAATGATAATACATCAGTGGATTGTCACGAGATCACAGATTGTTATATCAAAATCATTTATAAATTCACGTTAACAAAGTTTAATGGTTTGTTCTGCTGACAGGTGATGATGCAGAAGATGAAAAAAGGATCGGACGACGAGTTCTCGTGATCCTCATTGGTTTGTTATTTTTTAGAATAATTTCTTTAAATCAAAAATATGTTTTTGATTTTAGGGGTAGTAAGAAAATTTTTAGAAAAATAAAAAACATATGAAAATGTTGAAAATTCAAAAACATTGAAAAAGACAAAAAGAATTTCATTGTCAAAAAAGAAATGATAATACATCAGTGGACTATCACATTATGCTAAAGAATTGTAAAGTTTAAAAGTGATAAACAAGTCTTACTGTGGATGTGTCGATAGGCTTAACACGTTCAGTAAATTGTTTCCGGGATATAAACTAAATTTTACAACTGCTTAAACTTGTGGATTAACATCTCTTGGATATATGGACTTGGTACTCTGAAATTTCTTTTGAGAGATTGCCGATTCTGAGATACGAGGTCTTTATAGATGATTGATATCTGGGGTATTATACAAGTTCTTCTGATTGTGCGTAAGCAATGGCCTAGAACTTGTAGAATACTTTTGCTAAAATCCCCTAAAAATTGTAGCGAAATTGAAAATATCGAAAGATACTATAATTGCAGTTCAAAAAGATTCCAGTTAGGAACACTAACTTATAAGTCGAGCCTTCATCTCTTTGTCGGTACGATGGTACTAACCTGAGCTCTCAAGGTCTCGTACAATCCAGATACAGATATCAATTACGCTATACTCACCTGTATGATGAAATTTAGGGAATCTTGATGCGTGACTATATTCTGAGATGTGAACCATAGTTAAGTCAAGTTTCTTAATTCTATATAACGTATCTTGGAACAATTAAGAAATGTGTTGAAGTTTAAGAGGACAAACATATCGACAATCTAGGTAAATTTGTTTAAAACTTAGTGTGAGGAAAAGGTCAATGGTACTAGTGATGTCTCAGAAACTGATATGTTTCCTTTAAAACAAACTAAACAAAAATATTCCTGTAAATATGTTTGTACATACTTAGAGTTTGATATTCATTGCATAAAAACAAAAAGATTATATTATCTTTTAGTTTTGACCACTGACGATGAAATGCTGATTTTCAAAATCTAAAGCTGCTAATCAAAAGTTTGAAATTTCAAATTGATCTGAAAAGTTTAAAAGTTCATTAAGTTGAAACTTACATTTGAATAAATGTGTTAGTTTAGTGTCAAATCCTTTAATCAAAATCATTAAGTTGAACTTGATTCATAAATCAGATATTCATGGTTATTAATTTGGACTTGATCAACTGAGAGGGTTTAAAAACTGATAGAAGATTAAAATTTGAAATGTCTGTGTTTTGAAATTTCAAAGTTTGAATATGAAATGTTTGAGAAACTTTGAAACAGGAAGTTGATTTTAAGGGGGAGCTGGATAAAACACGTTGATTGAAGATACCAGAAAGGTCAAAGCAAGGGGGAGCATGGTGATTGAAATTTTAATCAAGACAAGCTCAAGAAAAGAGAAAAGGATTGTAGATGCTATGAAGATCAAGGACGTAAAAATTATTCAAGAAATAAAGATCAAGAGAACATTAAAGACTCAAGAACTTAATTGAAGAATGATGACTACGGCAACATCCAAGGGGGAGTCTGTTGATGCATATGCCTGTTGCCTACGTCATTGTATAATATCGAGTCTGTATTTAGAAGCGAAATATCAAAGTTTCTTAAAGTTTATAGCCAAGTTCGCTTGAGATTGTGATGTATAGTCAAGTTCGGCCGGACTTGACTAAGCAAGTTCGCCCGAACTTGCACTCCCCTAGTGAACTTGTGATTCCTATAAATAGGAGACTTGTCATTTCATCTGTAACTTTCATAGATTTTGTCACGACAGAGGTGAAGCTCTTTCCAAGTGTTTCCAGGATCTGTAACGTCTACTAATCAATGAAACATTGATTGAACAGTAAAGAACTTGTAATGTCGCCTATGCAAACGGATTCCGCACGTTTACCTTAGGTTTGCCAAATTAGGACCAGAAAGATCCGTATAACAGACCCTCATATATAAACCATATAAGTTATTTCAATACGATTTACAACTCTGATTTACAAAACAAATCTTTTGAGTCAAGGTTCATGTTTTAATCGGTTAACTCTATTGCAGTATCAAATACTTTTAAAACAACGTTTTGACTTATGACTCTAGTAGTCAGATTACATATTGCAATATATACAAAGCCATGAACTTGACATACTCACAAAACCTCTGTACTCGCCGGCTTTGATGCTGACTAGTTTTTCACATATGTTTCAGGGAACAATGCTTGATGATACTGATGCATGCTCATGTAGGAATGGACATGAACTTTAGTGCTTTAAAACTAGAAAGATAATTACTACGTTTGTTTAGTTGTGTAAACCTCCAGACAATATAAAAATGTAATCATGTTAAGATTCAATAGAACGTAACTTTAATTATCACGTGTTGTTGTAACAATCTGTTAACATGACTCCCCGATGTTTTCGCCGCGGTTTGTTGTGTTTACACGGTCAGGGTGTTATAGATTGGTATCAGAGCATTGGTTATAGGGAATTAGGTTATTAGCAATGCTTTGACCTAGACTATAACCATCCTAGGACCATAACGCGAGTTTACTTGCGTTTAGATTCATAAAATACAATACTATCACCTATCCTTAGGTGATTTCAAAAAACAATATAAAACTCACAAAATCTTTCCGAAAACTTCTTGCAAAGAAAAACATCTATTCTTAGATGAATCATTTTTAGGCTTTATGCCTTCAAGGTTTTCAAAATCTCGTCAAAGCTTGGGTTTTATTAATGTGAACATATGCAATCTGGAAGGGTAGGTGCCTGTACCTCGAGTTTTCTGTCTAAGGCTAGAGTGTTCGTACAAATCCACTTAATTGGACCAGTCACTCTTACCTGGGAACTCTTGGGGTGAGTATCCACTTATAGGCTAAAGCGTGTCTTCACGATATATTACAAAGACCCATTTACTTTGATTCGTCACCGTGTGTCATTAATTTGTTTGAGAAACGAACGAATTACCACCATCCTTAATTCATCGATATTTTCAATACCTCTCTTGATTCATTTCAATGTCAATCTCACATATCTTCCTCCATGTCTTCTCTTGATTTTTTGCTCAAACTTGGGAAGAGTTGAGGGCTCTAATGATGAAGGAATTATGTCCTCGCCAAGAGCAAAGGGGGGCGCTCAAAAACGAGTTTCATGATCTCAAGCAGGATAGTGGTGAGCATCGTGCTTATACTGACCGGTACGAGGAGTTAAGTTTGTTGTGTCCGATGATGGTGACGCCTTTGGATAAGGCGATTAAGAAGTATATCGATGGTTTGCCTGATCCTGTTCAAGACATTGTTACCGGAAGTAACCCAACCTCTGTCGGACAGGCCATTGAGCTAGCTGCAACTTTGACCGAGTCTCAGGTCAAAAAGGGTAACCTTCATTGCAATAGCGATAATAAATCATCCACCAAAACCACTCAAGAGAAACAAAAGGGAAACAAAGCCGAACCTTCCAAGCTATTGAAGAGGTGTAAGGCTTCTTAAAACTTTGTTGTTACTGCACAACCCCCTCCAACTGCTCCCCAAAACCAACCAGCTCAACCTCCTGTGATGAAGCCAAATGCTTGTACTGCACCATTGTGCAACCGGTGCAACGGTCACCACCAAGTTCATCAACCATGTCGTCAATGTACTACTTTTAGAAGATTTGGTCACTTGGCTAACATTTGTCGATCTGTTCCAAACAAGGCTGCACAGAACCCCGTTCAACCCCAAGCAAATCTCGTTCGACCTCACTTTCCACCCGGGTCATGTTTTAACTGCGGCTAGATGGGCCATTACAAGAACAATTGCCCGAAATTAGCCAATGCCAATCAAGCTCGTGGACGAGCATTCAATATCAACGCCAACGAGGCCCGTGCTGATAACGAAGTCGTTAATGGTACATTCCTTGTCAACAATCATCCTGCTTATGTTCTTTTTGATTCGGGTGCTGATAGGAGTTTTATGTCCTTAGCCTTTGAATCATTGCTTTCAATGCCAAGAACTAAACTAGGAAAGCCCTTGACAGTCAAAATAGCTAGTGGCGATCCTCTTAAACTTGATTCTATCATTCATGGTTGCCAATTGAACCTCAATAATCATCTTTTTGCCATCAATCTCACGCCAATGCACTCGAAAGTTTTGACATTGTTATTGGAATGGATTGGTTAATCAAACATCCTGTCAAAGTTATTTGTTTTGACAAGATTGTTCGTATACCCGTTTCTTCTGGTTAAGTCTTGGAAGTTCATGGAGAAAAACCTGCTAGTAATCTAAAACTCATGTCTTGTACTCAAGCTCAAAGATATTTGTGAAATAATTATGTGGCCTTCTTAGCACATATCATATAGGAGAAAAGCAAAAGCAAAACTGATCAGGATATCCTCGTTGTTCCGAATTATGCCGAGGTCTTTCCTGAAGAATTACCTGGTTTACCTCCAGCACGTCAAGTTGAGTTCCGTATTGATCTTATACCTGGTGCCAACCCAATAGCCAAATCTCCTTATCTTCTTGCACCATCTGAGATGCAAGAGTTATCGAAGCAGCTTCAAGAACTGTCTGACAAAGGATTCATTCGTCCGAGCTATTCACCGTGAGGCGCTTCTGTCCTATTTGTGAAAAAGAAGGATGGATCCTTCCGAATGTGCATAAATTATCGTGAGCTCAACAAACTCACGGTCAAAAATTGATATCCCATACCACGAATTGATGATCTTTTTGATCAACTACAAGGTGCTACATGTTTCTCCAAGATCGATCTGCATTCTGGGTATCATCAGCTTCGTGTACTCGAGGAAGATATTCCTTAAACTGCTTTCCGCACAAGATACGGCCACTACGAGTTTACAGTCATGCCATTCGGCTTGACAAATCATGGACTTGATGAATCAGGTTTGTAAACCTTATTTAGACAACTTCATCATTGTTTTCATCGACGACATTCTCATTTATTCCAAGTCTCGAGCTGAGCATGAACAACATTTTCGTTTAACAATGGAACTCCTGAAGAAAGAACAACTATATGAAAAATTCTCCAAATGCGAGTTTTGGTTGAACGAAGTTCAATTCTTGGGGCACATAGTTAACGAGCAAGGTATACATGTGGATCCTTCCAAAATCACTGCGATTAAGCATTTGAACACACCCACTACTCCAACAGAAGTTCGCTCATTTCTTGGTCTTGCTGGGTATTATCGTCGTTTTATCACAAAGTTTTAAAAAATCATGGTTCCCCTCACTGCTTTGACTCAGAAGAATAAGCCTTTTGAGTGGGGACCCAAGCAAGAGGAATCCTTCCAAACGTTGAAACAAAAGCTCTGTGATGCTCCTATTCTATCTCTACCCGAAGACAATGATGATTTTGTTGCCTATTGAGACACTTCGAATCTAGGCCTTGGTTGTGTTCTCATGCAACAAGATAAGGTCATAGCCTACGCGTCAAGACAACGGAAAACACACGAGAAGAGCTACACGACTTATGATCTTGAGTTAGGTGCCATAGTTTTTTCTCCCAAATTTTGGAGACATTATCTTTATGGTACGAAATGCGTGGTTTTCACGGACCACAAAAGTCTCCAACACATATTCAATCAAAAGGAGCTGAACATGAGACAACGACGCTGGGCCGAGCTATTAAACGACTAAGACTGCGAGATTCGCTACCATCCTCGTAAGGCGAATGTCGTAGCCGTTGCGCTTAGTCGTAAGGAACGTGTCAAGCTTCATTGTGTTTGAATTCAATATCATATCCAGACACGTATTCTACAAGCACAACGTACATGTGTGAACCGAAGCTTGTTGAAAAATGAGCTACCTCAAAATCTAGATGTAACACCCCGACCGCGTAAAAACGACAAACCGCGGCGGAAACGTCGGGGAGTCACGTTAACAGATTATTACAACAACACTTGGTATTTGAAGTTTCGTTTTATTGAATTATTAAATTTACATAGTTGCATTGTCTTTGAAATATTAAACAAACTAAACAAACATATCAACTTGTCTTTCTTGTCTTAAGGCACTAAAGTCCATGTCGATTCCTACATGAGCATGCATCAGTATCATCAAGCCTTGTTCCCTGAAACATATGTGAAAAACGAGTCAGCATAAAAGAATGACGGCGAGTACATAGGTTTTGTGAGTGTGTCAAATTCGTGGCCTTGAATATGTATTGCAATACCTCGTCAGACTACTAGAGTCGTTAATTGAAAACCTTGTTATCAAAAAGTATTTAGTATTGCAATGATAACTAACAAACTAAAACAAGTTAGTTATAGTTTATAATAGACTTGTAGCCATAAATCTTGACTAATACTTTTGTTTCGTAAATCCGAGTAGTAAATCGTATTGAAGTAACTGGTATGGTTTATATCTTTAATTGAAATCGTTGCGTGCCATCATTTGAAAACATATGTTCAAGTGATGCAAATAACGCCACGAATGTAATATGATAAAAGCACTTATATATAGGAAGTACCAGCGGCGTATCCACCATGCTTTTATCACATTACACACGTACCTTTATCTAAATCACTTACCATAAACCTTTGCAAAACATAAAAGAGGGGAACTAGCTTGAAAACAACTTGAAAACAACCTGCACATAGCTTGAAAAGAGGGGTATCCGCCATGCTTGAAAACAACTTGCACATATGAGTCACCTCAAAACATTTGCAAAACATAAAAGAGGGGAACTATGTACTCACTTGGGATTGCAAAGATCTTTGTTCAAGGGAATAATCAAGGCTCAAGAGTTCATGAAATCAAGTGCGTCCTAGTATCGGAAAACTATGTAAATATCGTGACATAAATAGGAAGATCGGATAGAATGAGGTCTTGTAAACCAAATGAGTGTTGGAACTCATATGAAATAGTTTAGCAAAGTTAACATTCTAATTTGAAATCAATCCTAAGTACTTTTGTCCTGTTATGACTTGTTAAGGTAGTTTACGCTACTTTAACGTGTCATTTACGTAAATAGGCGTTCAGATGGTTATATATGTGTTATGACAAGCCTTATAGGCCAAAACATGTTTAATATAGTTGCAAAATCAGTTTATATGTAAAAAAATTAGTCACATATGCTTAAAGTTGATTTATGCACAAAAAAAGGGCATTTTGGTCATTTATAAGGGCATAACTAGCGACTTAACATAACACTAACCAAACGACGTGACCATAAGGTATAACCTCAGAGGGTTATTCCCTATACATCTATGGTCACAAATATGTGTTTGGTCGGATCCTAAGATCGACCAAATGGGTCGGATTCGAAAGCCAAGGCGGTGGTCAAGACCGCTCGACTTACGACCCTAAACAAGCACTAAACTAAAACTGGCGGATTAGACATGTTTTGACATATCTAACAAAGTTATAAAAGTGTTTTGGTAACAAAACAAACTGTTTTGGTACCCGAAAATAGTTCCGTAGTATAGTGCGTATTTATCGCATTATTGACCGAAACTTTGACTCGTCACTATGACTAGTAAACGTGGTAATTAGTAGGCATGATCACTAAGGACCATGACCATCATGATCACGATCACGTTGCAAATTCAGTTGAACTTTGTTTTGACCAATTTATGGTTAGAATTGAAAGTCAAATAGAAAGTCAAACTGTTTGATTTTTAGCTTAAATATACTAAAAGAATTGAAAAAGGTCTGAATGAAACACTGACATACACTCTAGGAGAGCCTCAGAACTCAGAAGATGATCTCCAAATGGTTGAAACTTCAGATAATAGCATATGAGAGCAAGGATGAGGATTGCAAAAGTTCAAATGGCTAGAACCCAATGCTATTTATATATCAATTGGAGTTACAAGATCAATACATGTGTCCATGAGTCATCAAGGGTTTGGATTAGTGTCATAACAATCGTTAGATGCAAAAGAATGGGTGGCAAGTTCGTTTGCATAGTCATCAAAAGAGATAACCAGCTGCTGCCAACAAACTAATGTGCTAGAGGCACCTTACGAACCGTATGGTCCATATGCTTACGGTCCGTAAGCAGTGTAGCTGGGCACAAGTTTCACAAAATGGCAGAAACATGCCCCTGCACACGTTTCATCTCGTTTTGGCACTTCTAACACCCGTTAACCATATATTTAAGCTCTATAAGGATGTTAAGGCATAGGGAACTTGAAATGTATTCAGAAATGTCCCGGGTTTCGGTTCGTTTGGTCGTACGATGGCGGTTTTCAGTTAATTACGACGAAAATCGTAACGATCGCGTGCATGACCGTAAACGTGTAACGAATGATATTTTTGCATTCCAATTATTAAAATACACGATTTCAATGACTAAATTTTTTTTGGATGTGCGTACATGTCCTGGAATAAGAAAAACGAGTAACGACATAGTTTCGCAGAATTTGCAAAATTGCCCCTGAAGTTGCATAAGTAGGTTTTTGCCATACCGAAGCCCTCGAAACTTATTTCTAAGCTATGTTAAGGGTGTTTAGGGTATGTTTAGCTTATGACCTTACGTCGCGTTAAACTGATTACATTTATGTAACAGTTTGTGATTTCACTTCCAAAAGTCGTTCGAGAGTTTGTTATCGTGTAAGAATCGAATATGTGCAATTGTCATGATAAAAATACAAAACTCATAAATAAATCTCAAAATTTCATTAATTGATAACTTGTTTTGGATTTGTTACATGATCGGATCACCACAAATGTCACAGTCTCCCATACTTTAGGAAATTTCGTCCCGAAATTTAATTCGAGGAAACTTGTGGAAATAGATGTGGGTATTTCGCTTTCATTTGATCCTCTCGTTCCCAAGTAAACTCTGGACCACGTTTGGATTCCTAGTGAACTTTAAAAAATGGAATTCGTCTTTGTTTAAGTTTCTTGATTTCACGGTCCAGAATCTCCACGAGTTTCTCGACAAAGTGCATAGTGTCATCAACATGAATTTCATCGAGGGGGATGTGAAGATTTACGTCCGCTAAACATTTCTTTCGATTGGACACGTTGAATGTTTGTGAACACTCCCAAGTGTAAGAGTAATATGCCACCTTTCCGATTCTTTCAACGATCTTGAATGGTCCATCGTATCATGGTGTAAGTTTTCCTTTCTTTCCAAATCTGACCACTCCTTTCCAAGGGCTTGCGTCGCTTATCCGCATAAATCTTTTGACGGCTTCTAGCTGTCAGAACGTTATCACGTATTTCTTGACTTTGTCTATTGTGTCATGAATAAGCTCAGGTCCAGTAAACTGAGACTCTCCCACTTCATTCCAACAGACTAGTGAACGACATTTTCGACCGTATAAAGCTTCGAAAGGCACCATGTTGATGCTGGCATGATGACTATTGTTGTAAGAGAATTCGATCAAGGGTAGATGCGAATCCCAACCACCACCAAAGTCGATCACACAACCTCTAAGCATATCGTCCAGTGTTGGAATTGTTCTTTCAGTTTGTCTATCTGTTTGAGGATGATACGCAGTGCTTAGATTGAGTTTGGTTCCCATAGCAGATTGCATGGTTTTCCAAATGTGAGATGAGAACTTAGACTAAGAATAAATGAGAATGTCGTCAATGAAAACAATGATGTTGTCTTTCTTCAAAAGTTCCATTGTTAAATGAAGATGTTGTTCGTGTTCGGCTCGAGACTTAGAATAAATTAGAATGTCGGCAATGAAAACAATGATGAACTTGTCCAAATAAGGTTTACAAACCCGATTCATCAAGTCCATGAATACAGCAGATGCATTTGCCAAGCCGAATGGCATGACAGTGAACTCATAGTGGCCGTACCTTGTGCGGAAAGCAGTTTTAGGAATATCTTCCTCGAGTACAAGAAGCTGATGATACCCAGAATGCAAATCGATCTTCAAAAAACATGTAGCACCTTGTAGCTGATCGAAGAGATCATCAATGCGAGGTAGGGGATATCGATTCTTGATCATGAGTTTGTTGAGCTCACGGTAATCGATATACATACGGAAGGATCCATCCTTCTTTTTCACAAAGAAGACAGGAGCGCTCCAAGGTGAATAGCTCGGACGAATAAATCCTTTGTCAAATAACTCTTGTAGTTGTTTCGATAATTCTTGCATCTCAGACGGTGAAAGGCGATATGGAGATTTGGCTATTGGGTTGGCACCAGGTACAAGGTCAATGCGGAAGTCAACTTGACGTGCTGGAGGTAAACCAGGTAACTCTTCGGGAAACACCTCAGGATAATCCCGAACAACAAGGATATCTTGAATACTTTTACCCTTGCCTTTCTTCTCCATGATATGCGCTAAGAAAGCTACATTGTTCTTTTGTAGATATTTCTAGGCTTGGGTACAAGTCATGAGTTTTAGATTACTAGTGGGTCTTTTTCCACGAACTTCAAGGACTTCACCAGAGGGAAGAGGTATATGAACTATCTTGTCAAAACAAATAACTTCGGCATGATGATTGGTTAACCAATCCATTCCAATAATGATGTCAAAACTCCCAAGTTGCATTGGCGTGAGGTCAATAGAAAACAAATGATTGTTGAGGTCTAACTGGCAATTTTGAATAACATGATCGAGCACAAGAGGTTCACCACTAGCGACTTCTACTGTCAATGGCTTTCCTAGTCTAGTTCTTGGCATTGAAAGTAAAGGTTCAAAGGCAAGTGACAAAAACTTCTATCAACACCCGAATGGAAAAGAACAAAAGCAGATGATTGTTGACAAAGAACGTACCGTAAACAACTTCATTATCAGCACGAGCCTCTTTGGCATTAATGTTGAATGCTCGTCCACGAGCTTGATTTGCATTCGCTAGCCTCAGGCAGTTGTTTCTGTACTGACCCATTTCACCACAATTGTAACATGAACCAGGTGGAAATGGAGGTCGAGTAGGGTTGGCTTGAGGTTGAACAGGGTTCTGAACAGCTGGGTTCGGAACTGATCGACAAATGTTGGCCAAATGCCCAAATCTTTCGCAAGTAGTACATTGACGGCATGGTTGATGAACTTGATGGTGCCCATTGCACCGATTGCACAAAGGAGGTTGAGCTGGTTTATTTTGGGGAGCTTGATTGGGTTGAGCAGCTGGAGCGGGTTGTGCAGTAACAGCAAAGTTTTGAGAAGCCTTACACTTCCTTGATCGGTTGGAAGGCTCGGCTTTGTTTCCCTTTTGTTTCTCTTGAGTGGTTTTGTTAGATTTTTCTTGTCGCCCTTGTGATGAAGCTTACCTTTCTTGACTTATGAATCGGTTAAGGTTGCAGCTAACTCAATAGCTTGTCGAACGGTAGTAGGGTTGCTACCAGTTACAATGTCTTGCACAGGATCAGGTAAACCATCGATATACTTCTCGATCACCTTATTTAAAGGCGTCACCATCGAAGGACCAAGTAAACTCAACTCCTCGTATCGGTCGGTATAAGCACGACTCTTACCACTGTCTTGCTTAAAATCGTGGAATTCATTTTCCAGTGCTCGTTGTTCATGATGCGGGCAAAATTCCTTCATAATTAGAGCCCTAAGCTCTTCCCAAGTTTGAGCTAAGGCCACATCAGCACCTCTGTCTCTAATTATACCATTCCACCAAGTAAGAGCTCTTTTCTTGAATACACTCGACACAAACTCAACCTTTCGCTCATTTGGACATTGAACAAATCGGAACCTGCTTTCGAGACTCTCAAACCATTGCAGAAGCCCAGGGGCTCCCTCAGACCAAGAAAACGAGAGTGGTTTAGCCGAACAAAATTGTTTATAGTTGCACGGAGCTGGTGCATTGTTATTGTTATTGTTGTTGTTTGCTTGTTAAGTTAGGTCACGAGATTCGGGAGTACTTCATCAATTTGCTGAGCGATAATGGCTGCCATTTCGGCATTTTGAGTTGTATCACGTTGAGGAGGCATTCTAAAAGAAAACACGAAGGAAGATATGTGAGATTGACATTGAAATAAATCAAGAGAGATATTGTAAATATTGACGAAATAAGGATGGTGGTCATTCGTTTGTTTCTCAAAACAAACAAACGACACACGGTGACTTATCAAAGTAAATGTCACACCCGACCGCGTAAAACAACAAACCGCGGCGGAATCGTCGGGGAGTGTCGTAATAGAACTATTGTTTCAACAACCATGGCATAATAAGTTAAGTTTTATGGAATAAAATTCGTTCACATTGTCTGGAATTTATACATAAAACATAACATGAGTTAAATTCTCTTTAGGTTTTATGTCACTAAAGCCCAAAGTCCGTCCTAAGTGTCGCATGAACAACCTTAAGCATTCGCTCCTGAAACATATGTGAAAATAAAGTGCGTCAGCATAAAAATGCCTGTGAGTAATGTAGGTTTTGCGTTTAAGATTCATGGCCTAAAATGTTTAAAGGAATACTCAGTTAAAAAGTGGCCATGAATACTTACAAGATGTTTTCTTTTATAAAAATCATAAGATAAATCGAATGATATAGAAGAATTATGTATGGTTAAATCATTAACCAAAATATATGTCATGCCTTATGTAAATGCAATCGAAAATACTGTTTTGACAACAAGCTTAATTCCTCATACCGATCGGTGTAAGCACGGTGTTCTCCACTGTCTTGTTTGAGGTCGTGGAACTCATTTTCTAATGCCCTCTGCTCATGACGAGGGCAGAACTCTTTCATCATCAGAGCCCCGAGTTCCCTCAAGTTTGACCCATCGCAACATCAGCACCCCTATCTCTCACCACTCCGTTCCACCACATGAGCGCCCTCTTTTGGAACACGCTCGAAGCAAACTTGACCTTTCATTCATTCGGACATTGGACATGGCCAAAAGTACTCTCAAGACTCTCGAACCACTGTAGGAGCCCAGTTGCTCCCTCAGAACCACTAATCTTGAGTGGTTTAGCCGAATTAAACTGTTTAAAGTTGCACGCAGCATGTGCATCGTTGTTATTGTTGGCTTGGTCAGCAAACTGCTGAGCTATCAAAGCTGCCATATCGGCATCAGAATTCACATTTCGACGAGGAGGCATTCTAAAAGAGAGGAAAAACACGAGAGAAAACAAGTGAGATGAATGTTGGATAATCAAAATGAAATGTTATAAATATCGACGAAATGTAAAGATGGTGGTCATTTGTTCATTACACCAAACAAACAAACGACATACGGAGACTAATCAAAGTACGTGGCTATTTATAATGTATCGCGAAGACAGGCTTTAGCCTATAAGTGGACACGCACCCTAAGAGTTACCAAGTAAGAGTTACTGGTCTGATTAAGTGGATTTGTATGAACACTCTAGCCTTAGAAAGAAAACTCAAGGTACATGCACCCACCCTTCCAGATTGCACGTGTTCACATTATTAAAACCCAAACTTTGACGAGATTTTGAAAACTTTCAAAGTCATTTAAGCCAAAAATGAATCATCCAAGAATAGACGATTGATTTCAAAATCGTTTTGAAAATTGTTTTACTGTTTTGGTATTCACCTAAGGATAGCTAATGTTATTGCTTTAAGAATACAAACGCAAGATACTTTCGTTAGGGTCCTAGGAAGGTTATAGTCTAGGTCAAAGCATTATTAATAACCTAATTCCCTATAACCATTGGCTCTGATACCAATCTTTCTGTCACACCCCGACCGCGTATGTAACGATACGGATACCGATACCGACTACCGAAAGAATAACATGGACCATTGTGACACCCTGGGAAAATCCCACATCGGTCGTGGCCAGGAGAGATCTTGGTTCATAAGGAATGCCTCTTAAAATCACTAACGCGTTTTGGCTTAATGCTAGTGGATGAGAGGAGAACTCCACAGTTAAGCGTGCTTAGGTGGGAGTACTACCAGGATGAGTGACCTCCTGGGAAGTCTCCACTGAGGGCAACCAAAAACAAAGCCGTGAGTTCCAGGATAGGCAACCCATCGAGGGCAAAGCGGAAAATATTGGTGGTGAGAGGGTCGGATGTTACAACGTAAACCAATAAACCGCGGCGGAAACGTCGGGGAGTTTCGTAACACAACTATTGTTTCAACAACCGTGGTACATAAGTTATGTTTTATTGAATAGAATTGTTTACATTGTCTTTGAGTAAACAAAAAATATAAAAAAAATTAAATCGTCTTCAGATTTTAAGTCACTAAAGCCCAAAGTCCGTCCTAAGTGTCGCATGATCAACCTCAAACATTCGCTCCTGAAACATATGTGAAAAATAGTACGTCAGCATAAAAATGCCTGTGAGTAACATAGATATTGTGTTAAAGATTCATGGCCTAGATTGTTTAAAGAAAAGTTTAACAAAAAGTGGCCATGAATATTTACGAAATGTTTTCTTTATGAAATCATAAGAAAAATCGAATGATATAAAAGAAATAATGCATGGTTAAATCATTAACCAAAAGTATGTCATGTCTCGTGTAAAAATGTAAAATTTTGTATAAAAGATGTTGTGTCTTGTAAAAAAAATGTCTTGTCTTGTATTTTGATTGAAGTGATTTAGATAACTCCATGATATGTAATATAATAAATGCACTTATATATAGGAAGTACCAACGGCGTATCCACCATGCTTTTATTATATTACACACGTCTTATTATTTAAATCACTTACCATAAACCAACCAACAAAAAATCTTGTTAAACCAAGTAATGTCCTGTATAAATCATTGTCATGTAAACCAATGTAATGTAAAACCAATGTCATGCCTTGATAGCCAAAATGTCGTGTATAACCAATGTTATGTATAAACCAATATCATGTCGTGAATGGCCAAAATGTCGTGTATAAAACATTGTTATTGAATAAACAAAAGTTTTGTTTAAATCAAAGGTTATGTTTTATAAACCATTGCGTTTACTGTAATAAAAATATATTAGGATTGTTGGCGAATACATTCAAGCCTTGTTGACTGTCGGATAAACCCTTATAAAGATAAAGGTCTATCAATGTTCATCGGATTCTGTCATTCCCTAAAGTCGCTTCCAAACAAACCTAGGAAGTGGGAACGAGATTGTCAATCCTATGGTACCATTACATACTACCGGTCGGCGTGATCAATGTTAATGATGTATCATTGTCGAGTTAAACGCACCAATATGTCTAGAACAATGCTAGCTTGTCATAAAAATGTTTTGAAACCATGTACTTGGCATACTAAGTCAATATACCAAGAAAAATGTCTTTGAAATCGTGTACTAGGTACGCTAAGTCAACATACGAAGTAAAATGTCTTTGAAACCATATGTAGGTGTACTAAGTCAATATACCATGAAAATGTCATTGAAATCAATGTGCTAGGCATGCTAAGTCAACATACGAAGCAAAATGCAATTGAAACCATGTACGATATGTATTATGTGATGAAAGCATATAAATGTCATGAAATCGTGAAAGTAATCATAAGCACATATGTATCACCCCAAAATATTTGAAAATGTGAAAGAGGGGACTATGTACTCACTTGGGATTGCAAGAATGTCTTTGTTCAAGAAGATAATCAAAAGCTCAAGGATCCGAGGATTTAAGTATGTCCTAATATCGGATAACTATGTTAATATCGAAACTTTAATCGGAAGATTCGGATAGAATGAAACCTTATAAACCAAAGATTCGGATAGAATGAAACCTTATAAACCAAATGAGTGTTGGAACTCATGTGAAATGGTTTAATAAAGTTAACATTCTGACTTGGAATGGTTCCTAAGTGCTTTTGACCATTATGACTCGTTAAGGTAGTTTCTGCTACTTTAACGCATCATTTGCGTAAATATGTGTTCGGATGGTTAGATAAGTCATATGATAAGTCTTAAATGCCCAAACATGTTTAAAAATGTTATAACATCAGTGTATAAGTTAAAAGTTGGATTACATATGCTTAAAATGAATTTATTCGCAAAAAGGGTGTTTTGGTCATTATAAAGGGCATAACTAACGACTTATCATAATACTAACCAAACGACATGACCATAAGGTATAACTTCAGAGGGTTATTCATCGTAAAAGGCACATAATACGCATTTTTGATGTAAACTTTGACTCGTCACTTCGACTAGTAAACATGGTAATCGTAGGCATGATCACTATAGATCATAAGCATCGTGATTACGATCACATTGCATTGTTCAATTGAACTTTGCTTTGACCAATTAATGGTCAAAGCTGAAAGTCAAACACTGTTTGACTTTTAGCTTGAAATAGCTAAAATAAATAAACAAGACCAGAATGGAAGACTTACTTGTGATCCAAGGATGAAGGAAAGACCCGAAAACACAGATGGGAGACCTCCAACAATGTGGTAGTCTCCACTTAGAGCAAGAGAGAAAGAAAAAGAATTGAGCAAGTGCAAATGGTGATGATCAAGGCTATTTATACTAATATTGGAGCTCCCAAATGATGCCAAGTGTTGATCCTGGTGTTAAGGCATGGATTAGTGTCCCTCTAGGTGTCCAAAGCAGGTTGAAGGTGGCATAAATCGCGAGCTTGGTGTCCAAGAGAGTGAACAAGAGCAAGACAACAAAGCTGCTGTGTTGCGCACCCCTTACGGACCGTATGGGGTTTCCCTTCCTATAACATCTGAGACATTTTAATCATTTTAGAAATTCAAAACGAGTTTATATTTAAAAACAATTTCACATATTCAGTCCTTGTTCGATTTCAAACCCTTAAGTCTCTTCTAGAAGTGAAACCGTAAACGGATACGGAAACGAAACCAGTTAAACGCGACGTACACTCCGGAACAATGAGACAAGCTAAACATACCTTAAATAACCTTTACATAACTTAGAAATAAGTTTTGAAGGGTTCGGTATGGCCAAATCACACTTTTGTAACTTCAGGGGCTATTTTGTAAATTTTGTGAAACTATGCCTTTTCGCGTATGTCGCTATCCATATCATGTACAGGCATCCAAAAATTTTTGTGATCACTAAAATGTTGTATATTAATGATTGGAATGCTAAAATGACATTCGTTACGCATTTACGGTCATTTGCGCGTTCGTTACGATTTTCGTCGTAATTAACCGAAAACCGCAACAGTACGACCAAACGAACTGACGTCTAGAGCATTTTTGGACACTTTTCAAGTTCCCTATGTTATAACATCCTTATAGAGCTTAAAAATGGGGTCAACGGGTGTTAAAAGTGCCAAAACGCGACAAAAGCAAGTGAAGGGGCCTGTTCTGCCAAAATGTGAAAGTTTCTGCCAGCTAAGGGTCTTACGGACTGTAAGACCAAAGTCCATACGGTCTCTAAGAACCCCCCAGCTCAGCAGAAAGGTGGCAGAAGCTTGTTCATTGCTTGGACAGTAATCTATTCGACATGTACCACCTCTCAACTGCTTTTGACACTTGTTTGAAGCCTCTCTAGGATCATGACACCTCAAGGACATGTGTAATAATCTTATGACACCCAATTCAACTATAAATACCAAGTTGTTCTTCATTTCTTAACCTTTTCAACCATCCTCTTTGATCCATTTTGCCTCAATCTGAAATTTGATACCACTTTAGAGCTTCCTCTGTGATTCCTTGGCAATCCTTGGTGTTTGTAACTATTTTATTCAAGTCTTGATCAATTCTTGTAGCATATGTGAGCTAAAAATCAAACAGTTTGACTTTCTATTTGACTTTCAGATTTGATCATGAATTGGTCGAATCGAAGTCCAATTGAACCTTGCAATATGATGGTAATCATGATGGTTATGGTCCTTAATGATCATGCCTACTGATCTCCACATTTACTAGTCATTTCGACAAGTCAAAGTTTTTATCACTGATGCGATAAATGTGCATTTCATGACAGAACTAATTTTGGGTGTCAAAACAGTTTGTTTTGGCACCAAAAATCTTTTATAAACTTAGTTAGACTTGTCAAAACATGTCTAACTCGTCACTTTTATTTTGTCGCTTGTTTAAAGTCGTAAGCCAAGCGGTTTTGACCACCGCTTTGACTATTGAATCCAACCCGTTTGGTAACCTTTAGGATCCGACCAAGCCCAATTTTATGACCACAGTATTATAGGAAATAACCCCCTGAGGTTATACCTTATGGTCATACCATTTGGTTAGTCAAATGACAAGTAGAATATGTATTCCTTATGAATGCCAAAAATACCCTTTTTGCACTTAAATTAGTTTTGAATACATAAGAGCATTGTTTTGACATCTAAAATGATTATACAACTTATATAAACTATTTTTGGCATATTAGACCTGTCATAGGAAATATTTAACCATCTGAATCCATAGTTACGTTTATAACCCGTTAAAGTGGCGTAAACCACTTTAGGGAGCCGTAACGAGCCAAAACACTTTGAAATACTTCCAATTCAGAATGTTTGATATTATAAATCATATTATACAAGATCCAACTCTTGTTTGGTTTATATATCTCATTCGATCTGATTGCTCGTTTTCAAGTTTCGACAATAACACATATTATCCAATACATTAGGAACCACTTCAACACTTGAACTCTTGATCCTTTGAGCATTGTTATATCATTTGAACTAGATCTATACGCAATCCCAGGCGAGTACATTGCTCCCATCTTTTACGTTTTTCAAATGTTTTTGGGGTGATTCATACGTGTAACCAATATTTCTCAAATGTATGGTATGTATGTGTTTACTAAGTGCTTTTTGTGTATTAATTCCGATTATGCAACACGACATTTGATGACACGATAGTTAAAGAGGTCTTTCAGGGCCTATATCCTTGTAGGATCTTTCTATCTTCATAGTTAGATTCCCAAAGGATGTTTGAAGTACAGTCTTAAATCTTTCTATCTTCATAGTAGGATTTCTAAGAAGTGCTTTACAAGATGATGGTTATTGTTTATGTGTAGAGATTTTTGTGATTTAGATAACAAAACTAGAGTAATATAATAAGAACATGGTGGATACGCTGCTGGTACTTCCACTATATAAATGTGCTTATTGTATTACCCTTCGTAGCCTTATCCGAATCACCATTAGGATTATGATTTTGTTATACACTGTGACTAGACTTAATTCCTATTACATCTACCTATCTTTTTAGTTAGATACTTGTGGAATGTTTAAAGTACGAATTGGTAGTCTTTATTGGATTCTGTGTACTTTAATGCGTATTTGACGAGACAATTTGACAAGACAATGTGACTAGACTTAATTCCTATTACATCTACCTATATTTATAGTTAGATATTTGTGGAATGTTTAAAGTACTAATTGGTAGTCCTTATTGGATTCTGTGTACTTTAAGACGTATTTGACGAGACAATGTGACGAGTTGACGATTATCTGTTTATGTGGTTAGTTCTGATTAGGATAACGAAACAAGTGTACTTCCTATATATAAGTGTTCCTATTACATTCCTATTGTAGCGTTATTCGAGTCACTTTAGGATTTTGTGTGCAAATGATTTAAAGGTTCGACATCCAAATCCTTGAAGAATTCTTTCATATTTTGTATGATAGATTCTTAGAAGGATATTTAGTATTATTATAAATCATTGATTGGTTTCCAATAATACTCACACAATTTTATGGACGATTTCAATATGTTTACAAAGAACAAAGTACAGTTTTTAAAGGCATGAAAATTACTTAGTAATGATCATGATGCGATATACAAAACTCTTTTATCACAAGTTTAATGATGAAGTTAATGTATTGCAATGCCAACCCTTTTTGCCATTCTTTGGATTCAATGAGTCGATTTACAATTAAAAACTCTCGTGGTCCTCAAAGTATTGCAATATCAAACTTTTTGCCATTTATTTGGCCGACGAAACTATGTGCTCGCCATCATTGTTTGTTGACGTCTCTTTTTCACATATGTTTCAGGTTGATGATTATTCAAGTATGCTACAAATAGGAATGCATCCGGGCTTTAGACTTCTTGAACCAAAAGACAATTTGTTGTATTCTTTTTATTGTAAAACAATGTAATAATAATGAAAAATTTTAGTTCCAGTTGTGGCTGAGAAATTTGTAACGTGACTCCCTGATATTTCCACTGCGTGCTGTTGTATTACGCGATCAGGGTGTTACAGATCGGTATCAGAGCACTGGTTATAGGGAATTAGGTTATGAGAATGCCTTTAACCTAGTCTATAGCCTTTTTAGGGACCCGACATGAGTAGACTTAGGATTTCTTCCAAATCCTCATCCTTACTCGTGCCACAACTACTCTATGATTCACAAATCATATATCCTTAGATGGTTTATCCTAAATCCTTAGGCTTTATGTCTT
Organism: Scalesia atractyloides; assembly: GCA_947069175.1. Lineage (NCBI taxonomy): Eukaryota > Viridiplantae > Streptophyta > Magnoliopsida > Asterales > Asteraceae > Scalesia > Scalesia atractyloides. Next base: position 22,707,263 of record CAMTDV010000010.1, read on the forward strand.
AAGGAGTTTCTCAAAATGTTTTTCTTTCAAAATATTTTCATTGGAATGTTTCTCCAATATTTTCACAAACTTTTACGTCAAAATACTTCTCGACATATCCATCTCAAGTATTATATCAAGAAGGTTTCTCAAAATTGTTTTCTCAAACGCTCTCAACAAAATGTTTCTCAACCTATTTATCTCCAACATTTATCAAAAGGTTTCTCGAAATACTCTCTCAAAAAGTCTTCGTCAGAATGTTTCTCGACTTACTTATCTCAAACATTTTATCAAAAAGATTTCTCAAAATGTTTTACTCTCAAACATTTTTTTAGTCGAAATCTTGGGTTTTACTAATGTGAACTCATGCAATCTGGACGGGTGAATGTCTGTACCCCGAGTTTTCTGTCTAAGGCTAGAGTGTTCGTACAAATCCGCATTTTCGGACCAGTCACTCTTACCTGAGAACTCTTAGGGTGAGTGTTCACTTATAGGCTAAAGCATGACTTCTCGAGACATTATGAAACCCATCTACCTTGATCAGTCGAACAATTTACTACTACCTGTATGACACTACTTCGACATGTTACCTTCGGTAATATGTTACGACTATATTCAACACATTGAGAACAAATTTCATTTTATCTCGCGACACTTTTTAATCCTATTTAGATTCTCAAATAATATCTCTTATAATTACAAAATTTTATCATTGGATGAGTAATTTTCAAATTTTATCCACAAAATTTCTTCATTTCGAGAAAAAATTGAATAAAATCATTTTTACCTTAAAAATAAAAATTTTAAATGGTAAAGAATTTATAACACAAAACATTAACTTGGTTTGTATTTAATCATCCAAAAATATAACAAAAGTTTGTTTTTAAAGCAATTTTCAACAAATCTACAACACTATTTTTCTAAATACAAGAACAAGACTTTTGAACAAATATCATGATAAGATTTTCAATTCACTATGGTATTTCTAAACTTATCAAAATTTTACGAAATCTCACTTATTTAATTTTTGCTACAACTATTTCTGCAAAAGGTGCCTCCTCACCGTGACGACACTTGGCACGCTGAAATGGCAGCAATGATCGCTTAGCATCTGGCTGCTCTGCCCCAGACATTGTCACCTAAGTCAATCAAAATAACAACAACAATGTTCTTACACCATGTAACTACAAACAATTTAACTCGGCTGAACCACTCAAGTTTAATGGGTCTGAAGGAGCAACTGGGCTCCTACAATGGTTTGAGGGTATAGAAAGCACATTTTGCCATGTTCAGTGTCCTAGTGAGCGCAAAGTAGAGTTTGCCTCAAGTGTTTTCCAAAAAAGAGAACTCACTTGGTGGAACGGAATCAAGAGAGACAGAGGTGCAGAAATAGCTATGGCACAAACGTGGGAAGAATTCAGGGATATTATGTTGAAAGGATTCTGCCCACGAAGTGAAATAAGGGCACTTGAAAACGAATTTTATTACCTTAAACAAGATAGTGGGGAGAACCGTGCCTACACTGACCAGTTTGAACAGTTAAGCCTACTCTGCCCCACTATGGTCAAACCATTGGATCGGGCCACTGAGAAATACATTGATGGTCTACCTAATCCAGTCCAAGACATTGTTACTAGCAGCCAACCTACAATGCTTAGGGAGGCTAAGGAATTAGCCGCTACCCTAACTAACTCCCAGGTTAGGAAATGGAAACTTTTTTGAAAGGGAGACAAGAAACGAACTAAGGAAACTACACAAGAGAAAACAAATGAAACAAAGGGTGAATCTTCTAAAAAATCTAAGAAGCGTAAGACTTCAAAGAATTTTGCGATTCCTGCACCAATCCCACTCAACTCAGTACCCGTTAGGGGGTCTTATCGTGGGAAATATCCTCGGTGCAATCATTGCAACTATCACCACCCAGCAAATTCTCCATGCCGCCAACATACAATATGCGGTCTTTTTGGACATCTAGCTGTGACCTGTCGCATCAAAGACCAAACAGCCCCTACTCAGACACACCCTCGATATCCAGCTGGAGCATGTTTCAATTGTGGTGACTTAAATCATTTCAGTTGAAACTGCCCTAAGTTTGTTAACGCAAATGGACAAGTATATAAAGTCTATGAAGTTCAAGCTGGTGATCAAGCACTCATGATAATTTGAACCTTTACATTTCTTTTTTGTTATCCGAAAATAATGTACATATTTCATGAAATGTTTGTAATAACGATATAAATTCCAAGAAGCTTTTCTTCATTCTTGTTATTCGTATTCCGTTTACAATTTCTAATTTGATTACACTACGTGTAATTTACAACTACATGGCAACTTCGAGGATTCTGTTCCTTATCAGGAACTAAATCTTGTAGTATAGCGTATTATGATTTCACAATAGTGCATTCATACAATTTCTGCAAAACAAACACTATAATTACTTTGTGCTTATCGCTACTACTTTTGCTTTCATGACAATACATATATGGTTTATTTACCTATTATGTATAGTACATGAATACAATTTGCTTCGTATGTTGACCTAACATATTGAGTACACGATTTACAAATACATTTTTACTTAGTATGTTGACTTAGCATACCTAGCACAAGATTTCAGGACATTTTACGACATACTTACATTGTTTATGACAATTCATACTTAGTATACGATGCATACTACCCGTTGATTGGTTTGAAACATGCATTAACTTTCGTATTAGAATGAAATATCTACTACTAATTTTGTTGTATGCAAAGCAAGTAGTGTTATCATTACTAGTATGAAACACATTCGAATTCAATCAATGTTGTGTTATGATGATAATTATCTGATTTAGTTATTGTTTTGACCTTATTATATGTTTCCCTTACTTAACAAGAGGAGCTATGTGGACCATGTGACGAAACGCGTAATTATGGGTGCACACTAATTATGGGGATCGACACATGAGAATCATAGTAAGCCTTGTTAAGATGGTGGCATAAAATATAGAGTGATTAGGTAACGGGAAGGGTATGACGCAATAAGACCATGGTGGATACGCCAATGGTACTTCCTATATATAAGTGTTCTTATTGTGTTATTCTTCGGAACGTTACCAAGATCGCTTGAAAGTTTTATGTTATCTTGGACCATTATGTGATTATGTGACTATTTGTTATTTTGTTATTGGATACAAGGACGATGGACGAGTACATTCATTAATCTTTTGAGCCGACCGGGAGTATATTATGGTGTTAAAGGTGACGATCTTGATGCCATAGGTATGTTGACCCGTCTCCTATGCATGAGATGCTCATGCTACATGGGATGTACCTCGTGGGACGTTAGAAACCGTGTACGTATTGCTAGGCTTTAATGTACACCCCTTTGTTGCTAGGATTTACACTAAAGACTTAGTATAACATAATGCCATTTTTATACACTTGGTGACATTTTAAAGATTCAGAAATTCTAAAGGTTGAACACCTTAAGATGCTTTGAATACCTTGGTTTACGCTTTGAATCCTCCAAACATTTCCAACACAAATGATGTCCTGCATCTTTGGAATCTTGAGCCTTGTTATCATTCAATTATTTCGAACACACTCTACGGTCTCCTTCGAATAAATTTCGGGACTAAATTTCCTAAAGTAGGGGAGACTATAACATCTGACATTTTAATCATTTTAGAAATTCAAACCAAGTTTTATTCAAAAACCATGTCACATATTCAGTCCTTGTTCGATTTCAAACCCTTAAGTCTCTTCTAGAAGTGAAACCGTAAACCGATACACAAACGAAAGTAGTTAAACACGACGTACACTCCGGAACAAGAGACAAGCTAAACATACCGTAAATAACCTTACATAACTTAAAAATAAGTTTTGAAGGGTTCGGTATGGCAAAATCACACTTTTGTAACTTCAGGGGCAGTTTTGTAAATTTTGTGAAACTATGCATTTTCGTGTATTTCGCTATCCGGATCATGTACAGACATCCAAAAATTTTTGTGATCATTAAAATATTGTATTTTAATGATTGGAATGCTAAAATGACATTCGTTACGCATTTACCGTGTTTTGCGAGTTCATTACAATTTTCGTCGTAATTAACCGAAAACCGCAACCGTACGACCAAACAAACTGACCTCTGGAACATTTTTAGACACTTTTCAAGTTCCCTATGTTTTAACATCCTTATAGAGCTTAAAAATGGGGTCAACGTGTCACACCTGGTTGATAGCGGAAGCGTGCGGTGTGAACTTGATTAGTTTTCATCGCATACGATATAAGTAAACAACTATATGATTTAAAACAAACACGATGTTCATCCATTAATATAAGTAAGAAACACACACCATAACTTGTTCAAATACATGACATCATAAGTTATAAGTTTTACAAAAGAATAATTCAACATAGTTTTTAAAAAGCAAAGACTTTGCGTCCTATATCTCATTGAAGATGAGATATACGGACCAAACCCTTCAAAACATGGATGACATCGACTACTTGATAACCTTAAAAACTTGTAATCGACTGCACCAAGATACATGTAAGTTTAAAAACATCAATAAAAGTTAGCGAGTTCATGTGTTTTGTATGCGCGCCAAATGAATCTTAAAAACATTTGATAGTTCGTAAGTAAGAATATGTGCTATGTAAAGCGTCAATGAACTTGTTGATCATTAATGTTTTGCAAGGACATTAATATGTGTGACGACATAGGAAGTACTCAACCCTAGACGATTTTCCTCTAGTCCACCCGGTTGGGACAACAAAAGAAGTACATGTGGCCACACAAGGACCCATGAGTAGGGCTCGCCTACACCCGATAGATCTACCACTCTTGTTCCACGGTCTTAGAAAGATTAATGGCACTTAAGTTACACCCTATTAGCACATCATCTAATATTTCATTCCATAGCTAAACCATACCATCAAAACATGTATTCCCCTCGAGAGTTTGTAAAACCAAAAACGTTTAAAAGAAAAGGGGGACATGAACTCACAGTTTTTCGTCCGTATACGTGTGCTAGCGAAAGGGGTTTCCAATGAAGCGTGATAACCTACAATTGCTCTAACTCATTAGACACTTGGGGATTATGATAAAAGTGTGTACGTTGTCCATCTTGAACGTTATAGTAGTTGTATTCCCTTAAGTATTTTAAATATGTTGGCATTTGTTTTGTATGTTTGTTATATATTTTGTAGGACCGATCCTCGATGCTAAGGAACCTAAATTTGATATCTAACGTCCATAATAGCTGTAATATTACGTCATGTTTACCAATAGACAAGAATTAATCAGTTAATCATAACTTTCATTAATGAAACGTTGAGATTACAAACTGACAGAGCTTCGCCTCCAAAATGCCAAAGTTACAAATGAGGATCACAAGCTAGGTTTATATAGATATGCAAGTTCGCCCCAGGGAGTCACAAGTTCGGCCGAACATGTCTAAACATGATATTCATGGGCGAACTTGTCCTCATACTACATAAATACATCTTTTACCTAGCCTATTCAGCTCTATATTATACAGACTCGATATAAGACTAAGACATAGACATTATGAACCAACAGACTCCCCCTTGGATATAGTCTTCGTCTTGTATCAGTCTTCAAAATTCTGTCTTCATATAAACGTTAACGCACCCGACCGAAGAAGTTCTTGTACGGCTTCCTTCGTCGTTCTTACTTTGGATCAGGCGTTTGATCTGTTGGCGGTGGTCTTTTAAAATTACCTATTCTTAGAGAACTTTGTCTTACCGCTTTTTCCATTTTTTCTTTAAACGCCTCATTTCTTTTTTCCTCCTTTAAAAACTCAAGTCTTTCTAACTCTCTCCACTTCGTTCACCACATTTTTCCAGAATTGACTTCGTGTGCATAACAAACGTTTACAACTCTCTGAAACTGCATCGCTTGTACCTTTTCACGTTCTTCAAATACCATCTTGTTGTTGAACAAGGTTTTGATATCTTCTCTCGAGCAGTTCACAAGCCACATAGGATCTAGAATCCTTATCGTCCTCCATAAACCCCTCATGCCCTGATGACCCATCACTTCAACCCTTTCCTTTGTTATATCCAAGTGTTCTTCAAACTTCAGAACAATAACTGCTTCACAAGTAGCTGAATCTATTTGCCACCACTTGAACAAAGGATAGAAATCTTGTTCAATTGGCATTAGCGGCATATTCCTCATGGCTCTTGGACGTTTCATAATCAACGATATGTCCTTTTCCCCCGTTTTCTAATTTGTCTTTATTCTGCGGCTAGGAATAAAAGGCTTCCAGTAGTTGAATCCTTTCACCGCTTCATACTTGATCATTTTCCCCAATAACTGATCAATATACTTCATGTGATATGTAACATTCACAGTCTATACCAACTCTTATACATCCCAGTAAGGTAAAGTCTTGAAATCAGCAAGGTATTTGAAGTATTATGTGACATCCCGGCTTTTCAGGTATCTTAAACGCGCTACTTCACGGTTATTCATTCCTACGCTGATTTAATTCGGAGATTTAAATTACACGCTCGCAATAACTATTCTAACTTTGTGAATCTATTGGGTGAATTACATGCTATGTGTTATTAGACGTTTGTAGATTTGGTGGATTATTATATCACGCTTAGATTTCACGATTATTAGTTAAAAATAATAATAATAAATATATAGCCGAACCGAACCAAGCCACGAAACGTGTCGACGTCACCTCCTTGCGACCCAAGGAACTAACCTAAACTTGAGGCCCAAGCCATTTACCCAAACCCCCCCCCATTGGGGTCGCGCCCCCCACCCCCTCCCCTTCTTTTCCCTTGTGCTATATAATTGTATGTTTGCATGTTATAGTTTCAAAAAAAAAAAACAACAAACCCTAGTCCCTAAGAGAAGGCGGACGGCAGCCCCCCCCTCTCTCACGATCGCAAGTCTCCAACTTCCGAATTGATTCCAATCTTGTCCCGGTTCGCTAATCATCATCGTTTCAAGGTTAGGGTTTAATTGTTTTGCGATTCACATTAGGGTTTGTATAATCTTGATCATGATTGTGTGTAATGGTAGGATTATTAGTATGAAAAGTGTTGTGATCTATGATTAGTTCGGATGATTGTGCGAATCTTTACGATTTTGATGTTATGTTGAATACTAAAATCATAAGCTGCGTTTTGGCGATAAAGATCATGTTATATAATTAGGGTTTGCATGAATATGGATATACATGATGATATTTGACAAATAAACCTGTTGTTAATCATTGTTATTAAGAGTCATGATCGTTTAAGCATGTTCTAATGCGATAAAAGTCGAAAACTGTTTGCTGAATGACATTTACAGCCAACTTCAATTGGCTGTAACCTGATCATTATTTATCGAAAAGTGGATTTTCTGAAGCCTAAAACGTGTATTTTTAAAAAAACACTTCTAATGGCGGTGGATTCATATTTTTCTGAGGTCGTTTGCTATTTTTAAGTGGTCATGCAGCAGCTGAAGCTGCGTAAATTCTGCAAAATTTGCTAGTTGGTTATCGAGTCGGATCTCATAGTCTGTAGGGGGTTTGGTTAAGAAAATTGTACAGTAACTGGAGACGGGAATTTCCGGAAAACTTCCACTAGAATTTTGTTAATTGGATGAATGATGATTTTTAAATAATATTTCCCGTGGACTGCAGTCAAAAAGCGATGAATCTGACTGCAGCCTAGTATATAAATGTTTATAAATAATTAGTAAAGCGTTAGGACTTGAAAACTTTACATAAAATTCTAAATTTTAGTTGACACCTCCTGTAAAAAATTGGAATTTTTGGAACGTTGGAACTATTTTATAAAAATCCTTGAAAACAGCCCAGTTATGAGCGTACAAGCTGAAACATGATAACTTGTGTTTGTGTGTACCAAAGTGTTGTATGAGTTAATCTGTGTTTAGGACAAGTTGGTTTGATCATTATTTTGGCATGATGATACTTTGCATGCATGATTGTGTTTTTGAATTGGTTATTACGTGTGCCGCACTGTGTGTTAGTTATGCGTAGGGTTTTGTATCATTGTTTTCACACACTAACTTTAAATCGGTTGACATGTTAGGACACGATTAGCGGTCCCATCATTTGCTACTTTTGTGTTACTCTAACCGAGCAATTAAAGGTGACTTCACGGCCCCTATTTTATCCGGTTTTAAACAACAGGGGAGAACCATGTATACACTCTATAACTCTATCTTTTACGTTATGCGAAAATAACGTCGTTAAACTACTCGGTAACTAAGTTAATGTTAATGTACGTTATGGTCACTAAGTAGCTATATCACGGAAGTCCTCAACAAACTCTCGGATCGTTAGTATTGGGTTAGATAGCGGGGAAATTATAAGTAGTACTACTGGGCCCGACAAGCCCCACCCGAGCTAGTCGCGCTAGCCGACCGGGTATGGTCAACGGGTGATTAATTTGGCCTAACTTTCGCCATGGTCAGTGATAGACCTGGCAACACTGAGGCAACAACAGTCAGCTTCGATCGCGAACTCTTATGTGACATAACTTTAGGCTCGCTACCTACATGTTAACATTGAACTTAATTACGAACCAACATTATTATTCCGGGTTAGGAATAATGGAACTATATCGTTATCCCGGGTTAGGGATAACGGGGAGAGCAAACATTTAACCGAACTTGTGAACTTATAAAAACCTGTGAATTCACTCTTCTTTAATGTTGACACTTGTTTCTTTACATGTTTCTCAGGACGCTAGGAGCGCTAGGTGCACTCACTTGCATTTGATCAAGACATTTTTATCGAGTCTTATTTACGAATATTGTTTGGGATTTTTGGTTTTGGCGTTTATGTTGGCGCCCGTTACTTTACTTTACTCTAATGCTTCCACTGAAACTAATGCTTCCGCTAAACTTTGAAACTAAGACAATTTGAAAATAACTATGAATTGTTAAACAAATGTTTTTGGAAAACGTTTAAATAAATCATATAGAGTCGTTCGATATTACTAGTGTCTCAGATTCTGGTTTGATCACACGCCTCGCGGTAAAACTCCGCAAGTGGAAATTGAGGGTGTGACAGATTGGTATCAGAGCCTCTAGCTATAGAGAACCAGGTTTGCATTAAAAGTAGACCTAAACTATAGCTGTTACACGACACTAGACTTAGTTGGCACCGAACTGTGATATCTTGTTATGTGTTATACTACAGCTGTTTTATGTAAGATATATATGTATATTGTGATGCACGCAACTCGTAACTAACTACACCAACCCATCAGGCAATGTCATCATCATCATCCGACAAATCTCGACAATCAAGGGCGCCGGGGAAGGCACCCATGGTCGAACCCTCACCACCTCATGGCGTGGAGACACGCTCAGCTGCTAGGAAAAGACTCGCTCTAGGAGGGGAGTCGTCCTCCCGTCCAACCACCGCTATACCGGTCGAACCGGTCAACTCGTTAGAAGTAGGGGACGACCTACTTAGGCATATGTTAAGGAAACAACAGGAACAGCTAGAGAGAATGCAGGAGACTATCGAAGCACAAGGATGGATGATACGTCAACTAACTGGTAAAACTGGAAGGCTCGAGGAAGAGCAACATGAGAATAGGAAAGTTCGAAACATTTTAGCTAAGGATCTTCGTGCTGAGTAGCTGAGGGCTGACTGGCTCGAAGACAGAGTTCTTGAGTCCAGTTGGAGGATTCAAGAACTGGAGCAGAATCAAGCACCTGTCCTAGTACCCGCACTAGCACCGGCCCCCCAGCGCCGGTAGAGGAAGAAGAGGAGGACCCAGAGGAAGACCCAGAGGAGGACCCAGAGGAAGACCCGGAGGAGGATCCGAAGGAAGAAGAGCTGGAACAGGACCCGGCTGTTTTTTTCATGGGAAAATCTAATAGTTGGGCTAGTAGACTTTCTCGCTGACTACCTATCCTCTGTCTTCAGGAGGGGGTCTTAACCACTACAAGATGTTCCTTGATGCAAAACCGAGAAAGTTCACGGGTGTGGAAGGACCCATAGGACTGGTCCGTGGATTGAAAAGTCTGAATCGGTGTTCGAGATGTGCAATTGCCTTGAAGCCAATACGGTCAAGTATGCTGCCTCAACGTTGGAAGATGGGGCATTAACCTGGTGGAACGCACAAGTCCAAACGCGTGGACTTGTTGCAGCGAACGCAATGGCCTGGACCGAGTTTAAGGCCCTAATCAAGGAGGAATACTGTCCGCGGGACAGAGTTCAGTAGTTGGAGCAAGCGTTATGGAACCACAAGATGGTAGGGTCTGAAATTGAACCGTACACGGCAAAACATCATGATCTGGTGTTCCTATGTCCCGATCTGGCTAACACCGTCGAAAAACGACTTGAGTTTTATCTTGGGGGTCTGGTCCCTGAGATCCAGGGCATGGTAATGTCTAGCAACCCTACGACGGAGCATCAAGCGATTAGGCTGCCGCATAAACTCACCGATAAGGCGGTGGAGCAAAGGAAGTTGCCTCCTCGGGGTGCAACTGAAGTTGTCCCTGATAACAAAAGAAAATTTGAAGACTCACCTGCTCGACAGTCATCGTCAGCCCAGCCACAACAAGGAAACCAAAAGCGGTCCAACAATTTCAACAACAATCGGGGTCACAATAATCAGTCTGCCAACAACACCCAGAACTCAAGCGGCTATGCAGGTCGAAAGCCGCAATGTAATCGTTGTAACCTCCATCATCATGGTCCTTGCGCCGGAAATCGCTGCCAACGATGTGGCAAAGCGGGACACGCGGCAAAGGATTGTCGGGGGGAAATCATGTCTCGACAAAATCAGAATCAGCACCATGGTCAACAGCAAGGTATTAACCGGGGTGCTATCAGTGCGGTAGCACTGCCCAATTCAAGCGAGACTACCCGCAGCTTCGCAACAACAACAATAACAACAATGGCAACAATGGAAATGGTGGCACAGAAGGTGCCAAAGGTCGTGCATTCACGCTGGGCCGCGGAGAGGCCAGAAACGACTCGAACGTGGTCACCGGTAAGTTTCCCCTTAACGATCATTTTGCTACTGTTACTTTTTGATACGGGTGCGTATAAGATTTTTATATCTGAGTCTTTTAGGAAGAACCTAAATCTCACGCCTAAACCCCTAGAGACCCCTTACGTCATAGACCTTACCGATGGTAAATCTGTAGATGTGACCCATTTAGTAACCGACTGTCAACTTAAACTCGCGGGTCACACCTTACCATTGATCTGATGGCAACTACCCTGGGTAGTTTTGATGTGGTAGCCGGAATGGACTGGCTATCTGACGTCCGAGCTGAAGTTCTCTGTTTTGAGAAAGCTATCCGTATTCCGCTCTCTAACGACGAAGTCTTGATGGTGCAAGGCGAGAAGGCAGGCACCATCACAAACATCATCTCTTACATGCAAGCTCAGAAGTATCTTCGGAGAAAGAACTCATTCTCTTTGCTCGCACTGGTCACCGAGCAGCCTAAGGACGAGAAGCGGATTGAAGATATCCCCGTCGTCCGTGACTTTTCTGATGTGTTTCCAGAGGAGTTACCTGGTCTTCCACCACATCGAAAAGTGGAGTTTGAAATCGGATTGGCGAACCATGCGACTCCTATCGCCAAGGCCCCGTACCGCCTAGCTCCACCAGAGCTGCGAGAGTTGTCTACCCAACTTCAGGAATTGTTGGAAAAAGGATTTATCCGACCCAGTACTTCGCCATGGGGAACTCCAATCCTTTTTGTCAAGAAAAAGGACGGGACCTTCCGCATGTGCATCGACTACAGGGAACTCAATAAGGTTACCGTCAAGAACCGATACCCATTACCTCACATCGACGATCTCTTCGACCAGCTTTAAGGGTCAAGCTACTACTCCAAGATTGATCTACGGTCCGGTTATCACCAGTTACGCGTCAGGGAGGAGGATATATCCAAGACAGCATTTCGTACTCGGTATGGCCATTATGAGTTCTTGGTCATGCCCTTCGGTCTCACCAACGCACCCGCGGTGTTCATGGACCTCATGAACCGCGTGTGTAAGCTGTATCTCGATAAGTTTGTCATCGTGTTCATCGATGATATACTCGTCTACTCTAAGGGTGAAGAAGAACAAGCTGAGCATCTACGATTATTGCTGGAATTACTTCAACAGGAGAAACTATATGGCAAGTTTTCGAAGTGTGATTTCTGGATTCGGGAAGTTCAGTTCCTTGGGCATATCGTGAATGAAAAGGGTATACACGTTGATCCCGCCAAGATCGATGCTATCAGGAACTGGGAAGCACCCAGGACCCCGACAGAGATCCGCCAATTTTTGGGTTTGGCTGGTTACTACAGACGCTTCATCGAGGGATTTTCCAAGATCGCACAACCGCTTACCACTCTCACCCAGAAGGGCACCAAGTATGCTTGGGGTGACAAGCAGGAAGCAGCATTTTAATTGCTGAAGCAGAAACTTTGCAGTGCACCCATTTTATCCTTGCCAGAAGGGACAGATGATTTTGTGGTATATTGTGACGCTTCCATTCAGAGATTGGGATGTGTACTCATGCAACGCGATAAGGTCATCGCGTATGCATCCCGACAGTTGAAGGTTCACGAGAAAAACTACACAACACATGACCTGGAATTGGGAGCAGTTGTCTTTGCACTTAAGATTTGGAGACACTATCTATATGGAACAAGGTTCACAATCTACACGGATCACAAGAGCCTCCAACATATTTTTTACCAGAAGGAGTTGAACATGCGACAGCGTCGTTGGGTCGAACTCCTGAACGATTATGAATGTGCCATTCGGTATCACCCGGGTAAAGCTAACGTGGTAGCTGATGCCCTCAGTAGGAAGGAGCACTTGAAACCTCGTCGGGTATGAGCACTACAGTTCACCATTCATTCGGGGTTACCCGAACAGATACGCGACGGACAGCTAGAAGCAGTTAAGGAAGAAAACATCAAGGCCGAATCTGTGGGAAAGATGGAACGCGATTGGGAAGTGAAACCCAATGGTGCCCGATATTTCATGAATCGTATATGGGTACCTCTCTACGGAGACCTCAGGAAGCTAGTTATGGACGAAGCTCACAAATCCTGATACTCTGTCCATCCTGGTTCGGATAAGATGTATCAAGACCTTAAAGTCGCGTACTGGTGGCCCAACATGAAAGTGGATATAGCCACCTACGTGAGCAAGTGTTTGACTTGTGCGAAAGTCAAGGAGGAATACCATAAGCCATCAGGGCTACTTCAACAACCTGAGATCCCAGTGTGGAAATGGGATCAGATCTCGTTGGACTTTATCACTAAACTCCCGTGAACTCCGGGTGGTTGCAATACCATATAGGTAATCGTGGATCGTCTAACTAAGTCTACCCACTTCCTAGCGATCAAAGAAACAGATATGATGGATAAGTTGACTCGCATCTACATTAAGGAAGTAGTTTCTCGGCATGGGGTGCCAACGTCCATCATCTCAGACAGAGATGCTCGTTTCAGTCCAACTTTTGGCAGTCACTTCAGAAAGCGTTGGGTACACGCTTAGATATGAGCACAGCTTATCACCCTCAGACGGATGGTCAAAGTGAAAGGACCATTCAGACCTTGGAAGACATGCTTAGGGCATGTGTGGTAGACTTCGGGAACAGTTGGGAAATCCATCTGCCTTTAGTGGAATTCTCGTATAACAACAGTTACCATACGAGTATTCAAGCGGCACCGTTTGAAGCATTATACGGTCGCAAATGTAGATCACCGGTCTGTTGGGCAGAAGTCGGTGACAGTCAACTCACAGGTCCTGAGTTGATACTTGAGGCTAATTAAAAGATTGTGCAAATCAGAAACCGCATGGCAGCAGCACGAGATCGACAGAAAAGCTACGCTGATCAACGACGCAAACCGCTCGAATTTCAAGTAGGCGACCGCGTCCTACTGAAGGTGTCACCCTAGAAGGGTGTAATCCGTTTTGGGAAACGAGGCAAACTAAACCCACGATACGTAGGCCCACTTGTGATCTCGAAGCATATCGGGCCCGTAGCTTATCAATTAGAACTTCCTGCCGAACTCAGTGGAGTTCACAACGTTTTTCACGTGTCCAATCTGAAGAAGTGTCTATCAGATGAGACCCTAGTTATTCCATTGGATGAGATTCAAGTGGATGAGCAACTGCATTTTGTGGAACAACCTATCGAGATCATGGATCGTGAGATTAAGACTCGAAGGCACAGCAAGATACCGATTGTCAAGGTTTGTTGGGACTCTAAGCGTGGACCGGAGTTCACGTGGGAAAGAGAGGACCAAATGAAAAGCAAATACCCACACCTTTTTGCAGCTGAGCAGCAATCTGACGTTACCACCAACTAAATTTCGGGACGAAATTCTTTCAACATGGGGATGATGTAACAGGCTGGGAATTTCTTGTACCATTGCTAACAAACTGAATCTTTGTGCGTTGCATTCTAAACCGCGTTTACTCAATTTTCGGGACGAAAATTCTTTCAACATGGGGATAATGTGACATCCCGGCTTTTCAGGTATCTTAAACGCGCTACTTCACGGTTATTCATTCTTACGCTGATTTAATTCGGAGAATTAAATTACACGCTCGCAATAACTACGCTAACTTTGTGAATCTATTGGGTGAATTACGTGCTATGTGTTATTAGACGTTTGTAGATTTGGTGGATTATTATATCACTCTTTGATTTCGCGATTATTAGTTAAAAAAATAATAAATAAATAGCCGAACCGAACCGAGCCGCGAAATGTGTCGACCTCACCTCCTTGCGGCCCAAGGAACTAACCTAAACTTGAGGCCCAAGCCATTTACCCAAACCGCCCCCCCCTTTGCGGTCGCGCCCCCCACCCCCTCCCCTTCTTTTCCCTTGTGCTATATAATTGTATGTATGCATGTTATAGTTTCAAAAAAAAAAAACAACAAACCCTAGTCCCTAAGAGAAGGCCGACGGCAGCCCCCCCCCCCTCTCACGATCGCAAGTCTCCAACTTCCGGATTGATTCCAATCTTGTCCCGGTTCGCTAATCATCATCGTTTCAAGGTTAGGGTTTAATTGTTTTGCGATTCACATTAGGGTTTGTATAATCTTGGTCATGATTGTGTGTAATGGTAGGATTATTAGTATGAAAAGTGTTGTGATCTATGATTAGTTTGGATGATTGTGCGAATCTTTACGATTTTGATGTTATGTTGAATACTAAAATCATAAGCTGCGTTTTGGCGATAAAGATCATGTTATATAATTAGGGTTTGCATGAATATTGATATACATGATGATATTTGACAAATAAACCTGTTGTTAATCATTGTTATTAAGAGTCATGATCGTTTAAGCATGTTCTAATGCGATAAAAGTCGAAAACTGTTTGCTGAATGACATTTACAGCCAACTTCAATTGGCTGAAACCTGATCATTATTTATCGAAAAGTAGGTTTACTGAAGCCTAAAACATGTATTTTTGAAAAACGGATTCATATTTTTCTAAGGTCGTTTGCTATTTTTAAGTGGTCATTTAGTGCAGCAGCTGAAGCTGCGTAAATTCTGCAAAATTTGCTAGTTGTTTATCGAGTCGGATCTCATAGTCTGTAGGGGGTTGGGTCACGAAATTCGTACAGTAACTGGAGACGGGAATTTCAGGAAAACTCCCACTGGAATTTTGTTAATTAGATGAACGATGATTTTTAGATAATATTTCCCGTGGACTGCAGTCAGAAAGCGACGAATCTGACTGCAGCCTAGTATATAAATCTTTATAAATAATTGGTAAAGCGTTAGGACTTGAAAATTTTACATAAAATTCTACAGTTTAGTTGACACCTACTGTAAAAAAATTGGATTTTTTGGAACGTTGGAACTATTTATAAAATCCTCGAAAACAGCCCAGTTATGAGCGTACAAGCTGAAACATGATAACTTGTGTTTGTGTGTACCAAAGTGTTGTATGAGTTAATCTGTGTTTAGGACAAGTTGGTTTGATCATTATTTTGGCATGATGATTCTTTGCATGCATGATTGTGTTTTTGAATTGGTTATTACGTGTGCCGCACTGTGTGTTAGTTATGCGTAGGGTTTTGTATCAGTGTGTTCACACACTAACTTTAAATCGGTTGACATGTTAGGACGCGATTAGCGGTCCCATCATTTGCTACTTTTGTATTACTCTAACCGAGCAATTAAAGGTGAGTTCACGGCCCCTATTTTATCCGGTTTTAAACAACATGGGGAGAAACATGTATACACTCTATAACTCTATCTTTTACGTTATGCGAAATTAACGTCGTTAAACTACTCGGTAACTAAGTTAATGTTAATGTACGTTATAGTCACTAAGTAGCTATATCACGGAAGTCCTCAACAAACTCTCGGATTGTTAGTATTGGGTTAGATAGCGGGGAAATTATAAGTAGTACTACTGGGCCTGACAAGCCCCACCTGAGCTAGTCGCGCTAGCCGACCGGGTATGGTCAACGGGTGATTAATTTGGCCTAACTTTCGCCATGGTCAGTGATAGACCTGGCAACACTGAGGCAACAACAGTCTGCTTCGATCGCGAACTCTTATGTGACGCAACTTTAGGCTCTCTACCTACATGTTAACATTGAACTTAATTACGAACCAACATTATTATTCCGGGTTAGGAATAATGGAACTATATCGTTATCCCGGGTTAGGGATAACGGGGAGAGCAAACATTTAACCGAACTTGTGAACTTATAAAAACCTGTGAATTCACTCTTCTTTAATGTTGACACTTGTTTCTTTACATGTTTCTCAGGACGCTAGGAGCGCTAGGTGCACTCACTTGCATTTGATCAAGACATTTTTATCGAGTCTTATTTACGAATTATGTTTGGGATTTTTGGTTTTGGCGTTTATGTTGGCGCCCGTTACCTTACTTTACTCTAATGTTTCCGCTAAACTTTGAAACTAATGCTTCCGCTAAACTTTGAAACTAAGACAATTTGAAAATAACTATGAATGGTTAAACAAATGTTTTTGGAAAATGTTTAAATAAATCATATAGAGTCGTTCGATATTACTAGTGTCTCAGATTCTGGTTTAATCACACGCCTCGTGGTAAAACTCCGCAAGTGGAAATTGAAGGTGTGACATATTACACTCCAAACTCCCTCTTGATTGCATAAACGTTAAGTTCCTTGAACCATCCCTAACCCAAAATATCCCCCAAAGATACGTCTTTGTCTCTGGTAAAGAATGATAGAGGACGTCGAAAGTTACGTTCACGTGGCATCTATTTAAACCAGGACTTCCTTGCTTGAGCAATTTCCTCTTTCGTCATGTGTTTAGGAACTTTATCCTCTCGGACTGATTCAACAATTCTTTCCTTCAGCATGTCTTCGTCAAGCTGCTTGTACATTTCTTCAAACGTAGGAAAACTTTCTGAATTAGAACCAATGTACTTCGCTTTCTGATCTGTTTCATCATCTGAAGACCAATCTTCAACAATAACTCTATTGTATTCATCTGCTTCGAATCTTCTCTCATACTGATAGTCATTTGGTTCGAAAGTATTTACATTCAACACTTCCTCGAAATTAAACTCTAAATTTTCAACTTCAACTTCAACCAATCTCACCAAATCTTCTTTTGAGTAATTGTGCAAGTACTCACCTTCTTCCACATTATGTTCCAACATCAACATTAACGGCTTCGTGGGTACTGCAGCAACTGGCTTTGCAGATCGATCAACATCTGACAAATCTATTTCATCTGAAAGCCCTGTCTTCCCTGACTCCCCCTGACTTTTATCTTCCATATTATTTGATTCGTCATCCATAAGAGAAGTAAAGTCAAAATCTTCAGAGACTTTTGCTTCCGTGATCTTTATACCTGTACCACCTTGATCAAAATCATCACCACCTTGATCGTAATCATCGTCATCATCTGCAACATTCCAATCCTCGTAACCTTCTTCCTCTTCATCCTCTTTATCATTTTTCAGCTTCTTCATCATCTTTTTCTTCAGAAGCAGTGATAGGATCAGAAGGCTTGACAGATTCGTCAACCTTTGTAATATCAGACTCATAAGCTTTAGAAACATCTTCAGCTGGTTTCTCTGGAACATCAGAAGACTTAGAGAGTTCACCCTAGACTTTCTGCATCCTGGAGAATCTTCGATCATTTAGGGCTTGGATAGACTTCAGATCAGCTATCTCAGTTTGCATCCTGCAAACTTTCGATCAACGCTTTAAAGTACTCACGCTCATTCTCTAACACCTTCACTTTGTCGTCCAATATTTCTTTCTCAACCGCATTTTGATTCATCTTCTGAATAAGCTCTGCCTTTTCAACTTCATTTTGTGCACTTTGTCTTCTAGTGCCTTGACACGCCTTGCCAGAAGTTCAAAGTTTGTCTCTGGAAAGAAATCGTTTAAATCCTGCAGACTTATCGGATCGCTATGCATATCACCAAAAATATTAGGCCCTCTTGGAGTTTTTGGTGTTGACTTTGGAGTCGTAGCCTTTGGTGTAGACTTCTTTGCAATAGAGCTTTCAGGAACAGAAGTCGTTGGAGCAACCGGCGATTGAATAATCGGTACTTCCACAAAACAAGACACAAGAGGTTCTTGTGTAGCTCCTGGCCTTTCAGCTTCCGATGCAACAATCACAAGAGGTTCTTGTGTGACTCTTCAGCTTCACTTATATCAACAACAGGAGGTTCTTGTGTAACTCCTTTCTCCTGTGCGACAGAAGGTTTTTGTGTCACTTCTGCGCTTTTCAACGATTTTTTGTACCGTTTGCTTACTACTTTTTGCTCCTTCTTTGATTTTCTCTTTCCTTTAGTCTGAGGAGACCCTGTAGTCTTTGTCGACGAAACTGTTGCAGACTTTACACGTTTAGATTTCTTCTTGGGTCTCTCCTCATCAGACTCTTTTTCCTGATTCGAATCAAAATCAGCATCAACCTCTCTTTCTTTCTCGGCTCTAATCTCAGCCTCTCATTTCTCTGGTTCTTTAACTGGAATTTCTTTATCAGAATCATCTTTGTTTTCAGAAGTTGAAGATATAAACCATCTTGAGTCGTTTTCACATTCTCTTGACTCACAATAACAACTGCAGCACTTGATCCAGCTTCTGTTTTCACATTCTCTGGTTCATCTTCATCTACGAGCATAGTTTCAATTTTCCTTGCAGCTCGTTTCTTCTTAGGTTTATCAGCTTCTGCCTTTAAGAACCATTCGCTTCTAACTTTCGGCTTGAATTCCTTAAACCATTCCTTTTCAGCATTAAGCTCATTCTCTTCTTCACTACCATCTTTTCTCCATTTATTGTCTGGCGGCACGATATAGTTTGCATCTTTAATAGCTCTGAAAACTGGTTTGCAACAGGAGCTGAAGCTTGCTTCTGAAACTTTATGAGCTTCTTCACTGTCGTCTCATCAAGATGAATTAGATAAAGCACATTATTTGGATCCCGTGCTATATTTGTGTACTTTTCATCAATCAACATTTGCACAAACCTCGGATATAGGCATAGTCTTGAATCCTCCATATTCTTGGACATGTGAGTGAAAACTAACTTCGAGAAGTTGAACGGCTTTTTCAGAATTAATGCCGTTGCCATGCAAGCTAAATAATCTTGGACATCGTCTAAACCGGCCTTACAATGGCTGAATGTGTGAATTATAGCATGCATCAGAAGCTTGTAGGGATTTGGCACCTCCCCTTTCTTCAACGTAGTTATTCATGCTTCCTTTGTATCCCATTCTGAAGAAACAGCCACGAACCATCTTTTCGTCTAGCATCAATCAACATTTGCACAAACCTCGGATATAGGCATAGTCTTGAATCCTCCATATTCTTGGACATGTGAGTGAAAACTAACTTCGAGAAGTTGAACGGCTTTTTCAGAATTAATGCCGTTGCCATGCAAGCTAAATAATCTTGGACATCGTCTAAACCGGCCTTACAATGGCTGAATGTGTGAATTATAGCATGCATCAGAAGCTTGTAGGGATTTGGCACCTCCCCTTTCTTCACCGTAGTTATTCATGCTTCCTTTGTATCCCATTCTGAAGAAACAGCCACGAACCATCTTTTCGTCTAGATAAATCGGATCGTATTCTTTATGGTTGAATTGTAACACTCTGCGTATATCATCTTCAGTTACGGTGATCGGTTTGACTTCATTGCCTGCTTGCACAGATGAAACAATTGACTTCTGATCTTCACTAAGACTCGCGTTCATCCAAAAATGAAAAGTATGAGATCTATATGATACTGTGCGCTCTGTGATAGCCCGGTGAATAGGACTTTCCTCCAAAAACTTCAATATACTATCATATTCCTTAAGTGATGGACAGATCGTCTTATCGCGCGTAATACATGTGTTGTGCATCTTTGAAAATTCAACAGAAATTACACGCTCTGGTTCTTGAACCTGAAAAATGACGCAAAACAATTAGCACGCTTATCGAGGAAAAATAACAAAAAATTTTCTAACACATCATTCAAGTTCGGGCGAACTTGATTGTGTGTTAAACATTCTGGTTTAGTTCAAGTTTGCCTGAACATGTATCATCACATGTTCACTATTTATCAATAAGTTTGGGTGAACTTACAATCTTTTCAGTTTTGAAAATCTAAGTTCGGGCGAACTTCCGTTATCTTTAACAAAAACATTTTTGGAAGTTTG
The DNA here is from genome assembly GCA_947069175.1 of Scalesia atractyloides. Lineage (NCBI taxonomy): Eukaryota > Viridiplantae > Streptophyta > Magnoliopsida > Asterales > Asteraceae > Scalesia > Scalesia atractyloides. The sequence continues at coordinate 22,727,883 of CAMTDV010000010.1, forward strand.
GTCAAACATGATCTTTATATCTGTTTTGTTATACAAGTTCGGTCGAACTTGACACAAGTTCGGCCGAACTTGTCATCTTCCCAACCTCAACCTGTTAACATGCAACTGTCCATTATAATCCAATCAAAAACATTTACACGGTTGATTTTAAGTGTTGGTTATAATTTTGAGTACAATTTAGTCCAAAACCACCTAGAATTATCAGATTTTAAACTTATCAGATCCATAAGATTCGTTTATGGTCAATACACGATTCAAAGACCAATTTTATACCTCGGAAATTGTAGATAGTGTGTAAATCACCAAGAACAATCAAATTTAGGCAGCGCAACGGTATGATTTTCCAATTTCACTCAGATCTCTCTCAATGTTCAAGTTCGCTCAAGTTCTTTGGTATTTGTAGAAGTGAGTTCGGCCGAACTTACTTCGGTATTTATACCTAGGTAAGTTCTGGCGAACTTGTAAAGCCTATAACTCAAGCCCAAACCAAATTCAGGCGGACTTAGCTTTTACAATTAACCAGCCATCTTCAAGTTCGGTCGAACTTCCTGTTTGTTAAACATGATTTGTTTAGCAGGTTCGGCCGAACTTGCCAAACCCTAATCAGTTTTTCAAATTTTCATTTTAACCCCAAAATTTCCAACTTTTTACCAGTTATGAAAATCTACCGAGTTGACCAAGTCCAAGCTAATGACCTTGCTTAACCGATTTGTCTGCCGAGTCCAAGTTAATGACCCCGGTTTGACCCGTTACGAACAAATTGTTGATATTTTCAAAATCAAAGTTTCAATTTAATGAACTTTTTTATTGTTTTAACTTTTCAGATTTTACAGATTAGCTCCCAGCCCGTTGTCAATGAGATTTCCACCAGTTCTAGCATCTTACCAGACTTCGAAGATCCGTTCTCCAACATTGGTTTGCTGAAAACAATGTAAAAATAAAATCTTTTTGAATTTTTGAAAGTTTATGCTAAAACACACTGAAAAGGTTTTAATCTGTAAAGCTGATAAACTATGTACAGGACAATGTAAACTATGTACAAACATATTTTTGTGAATTCGTGTCTAAGAATCATATCAGTTGATTGAGACATATCACCAGTACCGTTGACCTTTAAATAACTTTAAGCTTTAAACTCGTTTACCTAGATTGTCGATATGTTTGTCCACTTAAGCTTTACCACATTTCTCAACTGTTTCAAGATATGTTAAGGCAAGATTTATGAAACTTGACTTATCCGTGGTTCCCACTTGTTGAATATACTCCCATATCAAGATTCCCTAGATTTCATCTTACAGGTGAATATAGCGTAATTGATATCTGTATCAGGGTTATGCAAGACCTTGAGAGCTCAGGTTAGTACTACTGTACAGACAAAGAGATGAAGGGTCGTCTTAAAGGTGTGTTCCACTTAAGGAATCCTTTCAGCACTGCAAATGATTATATCTTTCGATACTTTTCAAGTTTTGCATGTAGTTTGGGGTTTATAGCGAAAGTATTATAGAAGTTCTAGGCTATTGCTTCGGAAAAATCAGAAGAACTTGTATAATACCCGAGATATCAACTATCTATAAAGACCTCGTATCTTAGAATCGGGCAATCTTTCAAACGGATTTCGGAGTACTAAGTCCATATATCCAAGATATGTTAATCCACACGATTAAGCAGTTGCTAAATTTAGTTTATATCTCGAAAACAATTTACTGAACATGTTAATCCTATCGACACATCCACAGTAAGACTCGTTTATTACATTTAACTTAACATTTCTTTAGTATACTGTGATAGTCCACTGATATACTATCATTTCCTTATATGACACTGAATTCTTTTTGTTTTTTTCAATGTTTTTGTACATTTTGAATTTTTCAAATGTTTTTGGATTTTAAAATTTTTCAAATGTTTTTGTATTTTCTCTAACATTTCTCCCCCTAAAATAAAAAACATCTTTTTGGATTTTAGTTTTTAACAAAATTCTAAACTAGAAAGATATTTACAAACCAATGTGGATTACGCGAACTCGTCGTCCGATCCGTATTCAACCTCAGCGTCCGCAACTGTCAGCAAATTTTTCATACCATTAATTCTCAACAAGTATTTAAACCGTGACAAAGAAAATGGTTTGGTATAAAAATCAGCCTTTTATATATGTTTCCCCTTCATCCATAGTAGGAACGGGCCTTGCCCTTCGTGAGTCTTCGTGCCTCGCACGAGTATAAGTGGGCCTAGCCCATATGAGTCTTTGTGCCTCGCACAAGTATGAATGGGCCTAGCCCATTTTGTGTCCGTGTTCCACATGGTATGAGTGGGCCTAGCCTGTGAGAGTCTCCGTGCCACGCACGGCTTACGTTTATTATATATGTTCTCAAAATATATATATTTTGAGTCTAGTGAACCTGGTTCACTTGTAATGTTACGTTCGATTAGAGTAGGAGTACCTGTTCTTTAACTTGTATGCTTTAAATAATAATTAATGTTAAAATATTTATTTTTAACTTTATATATGTATTGATGTATTTGTACCGTATTTATGTCGTATTTATACCGTATTTATACGTGTAGGTATACCGTATGTATACCTTAGTATTTGGTTTTTTTATATATATTTGGGCTTAGCACAAAAAAGTTTAGTGTGAATGCGCCTAGCCCAAAGAAGTTAAGTATGAGTGGGCCTAGCCCATTTAAGTTGTGTAGGTGGGCCTAGCCCAATGTGTTAGGTAAGTGGGCCTAGCCCAAAGTGTTATTTGATGATGGGCCTAGCCTAACTTATTATACAAATAGGCTTTTATCAACCCATTATAAGTTTCAAGAATTCTATATTCCTTTAAGTGTATGTTGAACGTATTTTAAGCGTATAAATATACTTATATACTTTATACTTTGCTCACAAGTATATACTCTTAGACACTTCGTATTATACTTTCCGAGATTTTATAAATGTTGACATACATTTATACTTGTTTAAAAATAATAGATATTATTTTTTAGAGTTTTGATGTATAGTCGAGTAAGTATATGCTCGTGCCGCAAGTGATTATGTGCCGTTCGCGATGAATACACGTTTCGGGTTAATACGCTAGAATGGTCGTTACCGATGTCGACACACTTTGTTCGGTAGAATGTTTATTATATATTTTGTGTCGGTTCGGAATTTATGTTAACTTGTATTTTTCCGAGTGAACCGGATTTATATGTTTAGTGTGTATTCTTCCTATAGCTAGTATATACACACATATGCAAACAACATTCATCAATATGGTGCTTTAACACAAGTTTATATAACTTTATAAAAACAAAATACTTCATGTTATTTTTACACTTCTACCAAATATTATTTATAAGTAAAATATATTTTTATGTTCTAGTAAACTTCTTGAATGGGTAATACTTAACCTTTGTCATTCAGGTTCGTCTAATCACAATTAGTGCCGTTAATCACAATTAAGATTACTAATCATGATTAACCATGCTAATCACCCCGTTAATTACTTTTTAATCGCGATTAATATTTTAGGAAATTTCGCCATGGTTTCCCCTAAACTATGGCGTTTTCCACGTTTATAAAACGTATTTTTAAGCATGTTTAAGCCCCTTAATTACAATCAAACTCAAATCAGTTTCAAACCACAATTTTTCAAGTAATAATTTTTAAATAATTATCCTCATAATCCTCGAACTTTATATATATTTTTAACCACATTTTTAACACACTTTTAAAAACATCTTAGGGTAAATCTTGATTTTAAATCTCTGTTATGTAGTAAAGTTCATGGCTCATAAGGATGATGATCTTGTTTAGATTTAAACATCACAATGTTTGAATCCTCATTTTTGTTCTTCATCATATAAGATCATATACTTAAACAACTTATTTTGACAAGATCATCATATGTATTAAGCCTCATCTAACAAATAATAGCATAATCCACACATTATACATCATATTTAGTAGACTTTTATGGTGGGGTTAGGGTTTTAATCTTTGATTTTTATTTTTTTCAAGATGATCAACATTTTTAATACTAAACTACATAATATAATAAGCTTAAAATGTGTGGAATGAAGTCTTACAACTTTGCAAGTGCTTTATGACAATGATTAAGAAGAGAATAAGCTCCAAATATAACCTTAAGTGCTCTCCATGCATGCACCTTCCTTGAATGCTCTTGGGATGGGTTTATGATGCTTATATTAGTGGGTTTAGTGGATGCACATGGAGGATTTGTGGGGGTTTGGGGCTGTCGATATCAAGAGGGAAAGAGGAGAAGGTTTTTGTGTGTTGGTTATGAGGTGAAAGTATGAAGGTGTATGATTGTAATGTTAAGTTATAATTGTTGCATCTTTTTCATCCTACTTCCAAATCTTACAACCATACTTACATGCACAATTTTTCAACACCAAACAAGTGGGTGGGGAACCACTTGTTGACGTCAACAAGGAAGGGGGGAAGGGTACATGTATGGTCTTGGCATTATTTTATAAAATTACATGTGTTAATTTGTAGATTTTGTAGATATTTTAGTCATTATTCTAATTAGTTTTAGTTAGGGTAATTAGTGGTAGTTTATGATTTTAAATAAAGTCTAACTAGTTGACTAGTTTAGTGGGTATTGATTTTGGATGGTACAAATACCTTTAGTTCGTTTGTCCGTTCGATATCGGGTGTTATATAAAATATGCTATATAATAACGGTAGCTATGGTTTTATTTTACCATCAATGTTATGGCATTTATTTAGGGTATTTGCGATGCCAAAATATGGCTAACTAGTTTGCTAGTTTAGCCAATTGGATGGTAGAAAAATAATTTGTTCGCCTATCGACATGAATTTGATTAATGTGTGAGAGTTGCGGCGTCACACCGGGAGTTTATGTTTCGGGTATCCCATTGATATCCCTAATATTATTTAGTATGTAAAATATTATTTACAAGTTCTACGGACATTAAAAATGCCGAATTTTTAATGTTGCGGACAATTTATTTTATTATTTTTTAGCGCAGTTCGGACGAATTTTCATGACACGTATTTTCCAGAAAGTTAAAGTATTTTTGTATTTAGTGTCCCTAATTATAGATTTTTATTTGTATTTCATCCATAAATTGCTTTCTTGCCATCCGTTGCTCGTTCGGACAGTTTTCTGATCTTTCTGGCATGAATAGGGTGTTCAGGTGAATAGTGTTTTCAACACTTTGCCAACATATTAGGACATAGTTTGTAGTTTTCTCACGGCGCGGCGAATGTATCGATATTGTTTAACATAATTAACCATGTCCTACGATTGCTAGACTTTACGCGAGGTAATCATACATTAAATTAAGTCGTAACAAACGAAATTAAATAGATAATTGAGTTGTTAAGTTATACGGAATTACCATTTTTTTCCGGTTTTCACATTCTCCCCTCGTTAAAAGAATTTCGTCCCAAAATTTTGTGTTAGTGTTTGTAGGGGACCCTTGAAACAAATGTGGATACTTGGACTTGATTTGATCTTCACGTTCCCACGTATACTCGGGACCATAACGTAAGTTCCAACGAACTTTAACGAGTTTAATACGACTTCTCCGTGTCTTATGGACCTTCCAATCTGTAACCTCAACGGGTTCTTCAGTAAACTGGAATTTGTCGTTAATGTATATCCCGTCCCCTGGGATGATAACCGTTTCTTGAGTAGGACGTTTCTTGAGATTAGACACATGGAATGTGTCATGTATGCTGTTTAGTTCATCGGTAACTTCAACTTATACGCTACGGTTCCAATCTTCTCCAAGATTTTGAACCATCCAATGTAGCGTGGGTTCAACTTTCCACGTTTACCAAATCTTGCCACGCCTTTCCAAGGCGAGACTTTCAGAAACACTTTGTCTCCGACTTCAAAAGATAGTGGTTTTCGTCGTTTGTCGGCATAGCTCTTTTGTTGATCACGAGCCACCTTGATACGGTCTCGTATCTGAAAGATCTTATCTGTAGTCTCTTGGACTAATTCCGGACCAATGAGTTGTTTGTCAACGGTCTCCGCGCAACATAGCGGTGACTGACATTTCCGTCCATATAAAGCTTCAAACGGGGCAGCCTGTATGCTAGTGTGATAACTGTTATTATATGAGAACTCCACTAAAGGTAAGTGGGTATCCCAATTTCCAACCAAATCCATCACACAAGCCCATAACATATCCTCTAATGTTTGTATCGTCCGTTCACTCTGGCCGTCCGTTTGAGGGTGAAAAGCCGTACTAAGATCCAACCGTGATCCGAAAGCCTTTTGAATGATTGCCAAATCCTTGACACAAATCGACCGTCTCGGTCCGATATAATAGAAAGAGGCACTCCATGTCGTGCCACTATCTCCTTAAGATATAGCTCAGCTAGCTTTTCAGTGCTATCCTTCTCACAGATAGGCAGGAAGTGTGCAGACTTCGTAAGTCGATCAATATTACCCAAATCATGTCATGACGTCTCGAGGTCCTGGGTAACTTAGTAATGAAATCCATTGAGATTTGTTCCCATTTCCAAACGGAGATTTTAGGTTGTTGTAGCAAACCTGAAGGCTTTTGATATTCCGCCTTAACCTTAGCACATATAAGGCATTTTCCAACGTAGTCAGGGATGCCGCCTTTAAGGTTAGGCCACCAATAGAATTCTTTCACGTCTTGGTACATCTTATCCGATCCGGGATGGATAGAGTACTTTGACTTGTGAGCTTTGTATAAAATAATTGTTCGTAGGTCGCCCCATAAAATATAATGTTCCATTATCTTTTAGCAATGCCTCCTAATATGCCCTTTTTCTCCACACCCATAACATCCTTGACCTTTTCCATTCCCGTTTCCGCCTTGATTGTTATTTTCGTTACCGCCTTGATTTCCATTACCGCCCTGGTTTCACGTCCAGTACACGCCCAACATGTTTCCTTGTTGTGTCCAGTCTTTCCGCATTTCTCACACTTAGTATTTCTGCAAGCGCCAGTGTGGTGGTATTTACACTTATCGCATTTTGGTAGAGAACCCGCATAACCTTTACCACCAGTGGTGTTAGTTGCCGCAAATGATTTGGATTCTCTTGGTGTAACATTTGTCAAAAACGGGTTTCCCAAACCCGCTGCGTTTGTAATCGAATATCAAGTTATAAATGTTTCGTTGCGTATTTATGTCAATTTTAATTTTTAATGATGCATAATTAATAAACAAACTAGAATATAAAAGTTACAATTGATAAAAAGTAAAAATAAAATAATTAAAATAAAAATCAGGCTGCCGGGACTCGAACCCGGGTCAGCCGGGTTTAAGCTCAAAGACCTATCACACACACATATAACCACTCCGCCACTTGATGTTTTCTGTAAATTCTAGGAAACAATTAAATTTTATGGTCGATCATAAATCAATCTGGTTACGCCAACTGTAACAAAAATCGGTCACCAAACGTCCAAAAACGTTTGATTGTTCGCGGTTTACCGATTATAACCGCTATACCGACAGCTCCAATCAATTTAGCTTTGAATGGACTTGAATTCAAGAGTGGATCGGTTTTAATAACCGAAAACTTGCATTTTCTGAATTACTTCAATCATTGTCCCCTCTCGCGACTCAAAAACATTCTTCAAACCTTCAATTTCATTTTCGCACAACTTTCAGTTCGTCGGAGCAGCTTTTTGAACTCGCCGGACTTTCGCCGGAAAACCGTGTTTTCCATCAAATCAGTAAGTCTCTCAATTCTTTCATTGTCTATCAGTTGTTAAGCTATTGCTAACTCAAACCCTTCAATCGGAATCAATTTCAGACGTCGATATCGGATAATTCCCTCTCGCCGGAAAACTTCTGAAAATTCTTATCTTCCGCTGTAAAACGGTATAGAAATTCAAACCTTCTGATAACTCTTGTCTAGTACTTCAATTCCACAATTAGCTAATCAAAACTGTTAGTTTGTTCGCTCAGTTGAAGTTCATAAAAACAGAGCCGACGCCTTGCCGGAATTCTGAGACAAATCATTCCTCCGGTATGTTTACTTCCAACACCGTCTCTGCCATTTCATTTTAGTCTTTGGTACATTTGTTAATCGTTTTAAAGCAAGAAACAGTTGAGTAAATCATTGTCTGTAAATTTAGCGAAGAAGATGAAGTATGTTAAGATTATAAGATTAATTAAAATCGGTATTATAAACGAGTTAGACACACAGTCTAGCGGTGGACTGTGTGCAAACAATACGCATACGTTCCGAGTTCGATCCTTGATACACACACCCTCTCTGTAATAAAGATGTTTTTATTTTCTAACTGAACCGAATTAACTTACGTTAGATGTTAAGTATAATAAAAATCGGTATATTAACCAGGTTAGACACACAGTCCAGCGGTGGACTGTGTGCAACACTAACTCACAGGTCCCGGGTTCGAGACCTGTTGCACGCTCCGGTTCGATGATTTAAAACACTTTTTGAAAATAAAATAATTTTGAATAAACTGAATTAGTATATAAATATAATTAAAAACAGAATTATTTCGGGTTAGACACGTAGCTCAGTTGGTAGAGCTGCGTGCATGCGTACGGGAGGTCTCGGGTTCGAGTCCTGCCCGGCGCATACATTCACACAATAAAACCGGTCAAACAGTCAAACAGGCAATGGTCAATGGTCAACGCAAAAGTCAACATTTTTTTATATTTTTATTTATTTAATTTAATTCAAAAATCAATTAAAAATACTTAAAAATAATGTTTTTAAAGATGGGAAATAGCCTTAAACTCACAAAAATATATCTAAAATTCCTATTAAAATTATTAATAAAATCCACTCATTAACTATACCTTCCGTTATTATTTAGGTTAGTTAATCCTCATTGTTCAATCCTTCAAACTCGTGCGCATCTCATCATCTCCAACCAAACGCACCCAATGTGAGTGAATCTCTACATATTCCCCGTTTTAATCATGTTTTTGGGGTGTATCATGTGTCTTACCATTTATTATATTTAAATCATTGTGCATACATCATATCATGAACAAATGTGTATTCAGCTTGTATCAACTGTTGTGTGGTTATTGTTTAGATTTAATTTTTTATTTTCAGTACATGCAATTTCATAGGCCGCCGCTCCCCATTACATTATGAGCGTGAACCTGGCGTTGCCAACATACGATCGGCTCCGTTTGATTTAGCCTTGATCGCACAGACATTCATCATAGGCCGTCCGTTCCCCATTACATTATGAGCGTGAACGTGACGTTGCCAACATATACAGTTTCATTCATGTTATATATTCATACAAGTTTATATGTTATTGTATGTTATAGTTTGTGGTTGTTATTGCTATTGTTTGTTTATTTACATTTGCTCACATATGACTGTTGCACAATTTTTCCTTGATAAAGATAACAAGAAATCAATAATAAATGTTTATCTAACAACGTTCACTCGCCAACTTATGTTGACCCAAAAACCCCCATTTTTACACATGATACAGGTGAACCAGCTGCAGCAAGAAACACATAGGATTGGCTTAGAAGAATAAACCGGTTTAGAGCTTGGATTGTTTAGTTGGTTATTTTTCTATGTATTTGTATGGACATGTTTGGATTATTGAGAATGTAATTTTGACTTTAATAAATATGAAACATATTAGTAAATATCATGAGCGTTGGTGATAACCTAATTATGCCCCGACTCTTATTCCGCTGCGGGTCGGGGTGTGACAGATTGGTATCAGAGCCATGACTATAGGGATATAGGATAGGTTATTAGACCCTTAGAGCCTATACTATAGTTGATTAGAAATTTTTAAGATTTTTGTGTGTTACATGCCAAATTTCATGATGTTTATATGTTTTATGTTAAATGTTACATTCAATGTTATGCAAGCATGTTCATAAGTATATATTATCATATAATGCCTATCATGAATCATATTTTCATAACATATCATATCCATGAAAGCACACATCATATCATTTTCATGATTGTTTTTACAATGATTTTTGTATTTTCAAATCTCATCAAAGTGAGTTCTCATGACGGACATGTAGTAACTGGAAGGGTACAAGTACCGGTAGTCGGAACGTCCTGTCTAAGCTTGGCATTCGTATAAATCCAAAATAAAGGACCAGTTTGCGTACCTGGGGACTAACGATGAGAGTACGAAGTACCTATTAGGCCAAAGCATGCTATACCAAACGTCGTGTGAGCTAACCCCACTTTGAGTTGTCATTGTGTCTACACCTGGACACATTCCGACCATACATCTCATAAACATATTTTGTGGTTTTCATTCGGGTCATGCGAGTGTTAAATCGCCAATACTAATGTGAATCCTACCAAGCCAATAGTCATGGGGGCCCACATGAGTATACAGGTGAAGGTATGGGGGACATTTGAGGCCCAACATCAGCAAACCCAAGACATCCTATGGATGTAGTTGCATTATTGATATTTATGTTATTTTCATTTTCTTTAAGACACATGACACCTAAAAAGACTCCATAAACTCACAATCTTCTTATGTATGTTCCTGTAGATGTCGGCTAGACAACAACGAGGGGGTAAAAGATCAGGAAGGTCTCACGAACGCTTGGCCACAAAATCGCGAAACAAATGGCCGCGGTGCTTCCTGACAATGTGGTTCAAGTACAACAAGCTCTCACCACAAATCCTACTAATCCTCCCCAGCAAGATGACTAGAACATCGGCAACCCTCCTACCAGCAAGTGCTCATATAAACATTTCAAGTCTTGCGATCCTCCTGAATTTGAAGGGACCGAAGGTGTCACTGCTCTCCTCCACTGGTTTGAGGAAATGGAAAACACCTTCCTCAACTGCGATTGTCCCGAGGATCGTAAGGTACGATACGCAACCGGGAGAATATTTGGGGTAGCTCTTACCTGGTGGAATACTGAAAAGGCTAAGTGGCGAATCGAAGATGCTATGGCCTTAACATGGGAGGAGTTAAGGGAAATCATGACGAGGCGATTCTGTCCTAGAAGTGAGATTAAAAAGTTAGAGGACGAATTTCATTCTTTGAAGCAAAAGGAGGGAGATCATACTTCCTACAACAAGATTCTTAGAGTTGAACCAAATGGTCCCTAACTTGTTCACCCCGGTTTACCGCTTAATCGAACGTTATATTCGAGGTCTTCCCTCGAAAATTCAAGATTCTGTTCTCAGCACTTCACCAGCAACACTTGAAGCTGCTAGGGAACTAGCTACTGAACTGACCTAGAATCGAATTCGCAACGGTAAGTTTAAAGAGGAGAAAAAGAAAGCCCCGTTGAGGGCCAAACTTCAAACCATTCCATCTCCTCCTCTAAGTTTGCTAACAAGAGGAAACGTAACACAAACCAATTTCCCTATCCCTGCTGCACCCATTACCCAAGTTGCCCCCTTACCTGCACCATACAAAAGGCCATACTCTGGCCCATTACCAAAATGCAACCGTTGCCAATACCACCATTTTCCTGATCATCCCTGCCAACATTGCACCGGCTGTGGTCGCGCAGGTCATACTGTTCAAACTTGTCGCATACCTCAGCGAACGAACCGCCACCAGCCTTCAACCCAAACCCACCAACAAATAATGGGTCAAGCCCAACAACCCCTACTATTACCACCTACCCAACATTTAGCCCAATCAGACTACCAACCCAACTATCCCATGGTGCAACCGATGCGGGCTTGCTACAATTGTGGAGACCCAAGCCACTTTAGAAAACTTGTCCACGTTTAGTGAACATTATTCATGCTTAAGCCCAAGCCAATCCGGTGAATCAAGCTAACCAAGCTCCTCCACCTGCAAGAGGAAGAGCTTACAACATCAAAGCTAATCAGGCTAGAGCTGACAGCAAAGTGGTTAACGGTACGTTTCTTATCAACGGTAGTTATGCATCAATGTTGTTTGATACTGGCGCGGATAAAAGTTTTGTGTCTTTAGAGTTTGAACCCATCCTAAACCAAATTTGTGATAAGCTCATGGAATCCATAACAGTAGAAGTTGCTGACGGAAAACCGGTCTCATTAAACTCTATTATACGCAATTGTACTCTCACCTTAAACGACCACGATTTTCCAGTTGACCTCATTCCTATGAAGTTGGGAAGCTTTGACATTATAATTGGTATGGACTGGCTCAGCCAACATCAGGCTGAAGTCATATGCTGCGAGAAGTTTATACGCATTCCTCTTCCAAACGGTCAGACTCTACGAATCTTTGGAGAAACCTCATCGAAAGGGCTCAGATTAATGTCCTGTCTTCAAGCCCAAAAATATCTTCGCAAGAATTATGTCGCATTTTTAACCCATGTCGTCGAAAAGGGAATCATGGAGAAGAAACTCGAAGACATCCCAGTAGTAAAAGATTTCTCGCAAGTTTTTCCTGACGACATTTCATGACTTCCTCCCGTAAGAGAAGTCGAATTCCGTATTGATCTTATACGTGGTGCTACACCAGTTACAAAGTCTCCTTATAGGTTAGCCCCCTCTGAAATGCAAGAGCTAGCCAGTCAATTGCAAGAGTTGACTCACAAAGGATTCATACGTCCTAGCTCCTCGCCTTGGGGTGCACCTGTCCTTTTTGTGAAGAAGAAAGATGGAACGTTTTGCATGTGCATCGACTACAGAGAACTCAACAAGTTAACGATCAAGAATCGCTATCCATTACCTCGCATTGATGATCTTCTTGACCAACTTCAAGGCGCCAGCTATTTTTCAAAAATCGACCTTCGATCTGGTTATCATCAGCTCAGAGTACATGAAGAAGACGTCCCAAAGACCGCTTTCCGAACTCGTTATGGTCATTATGAATTCATGGTCATGCCATTTGGTTTAACAAACGCTCCAGCTGTCTTCATGGATTTAATGAACAGAGTCTGCAAACCCTATCTCGATCGTTTTGTTATAGTCTTCATCGACGACATCCTCATTTATTCAAAGTCTAAGTCTGATCATGAGCGACATCTTCGACTCATCCTTACACTTCTAGAGAATCTAAAGCTTTACGCCAAATTCTCCAAATGCGAATTCTGGTTAAAAGAGGTACAATTCCTTAGACATGTAGTCAATGACAAGGGAATACATGTCGACCCCTCAAAGATCAAAGCGGTACAAGAATGGCAAGCGCCACGTACACCAACTGAAGTAAGATCATTCCTTGGTCTGGCTGGTTATTGTCGCCGTTTTATTTCAAACTTCTCTCGCATTGCTGTACCACTCACGGCTTTAACTCATAAGGGAAAACCTTTCATATGGGGACCCAAATAAGAAGAAGCCTTCCAAACCCTTAAACAAAAACTTTGTGATGCACCAATCCTCACTCTGCCTGAAGGTTGTGATGACTTCGTGGTTTATTGCGACGCGTCAGGGCAAGGACTAGGCTGTGTTCTGATGCAAAGAGGAAAGGTTATAGCTTATGCTTCAAGACAACTCAAGACTCATGAGAAGAACTATACAACCCATGACCTAGAACTTGGAGCCGTTGTGTTCGCTCTTAAGATATGGAGACATTATCTCTACGGTACTAAGTGTAAAATATACACCTGACCACAAGAGTCTTCAACATATCTTCAATCAAAAGGAGTTAAACATGAGGCAACGAAGATGGGTCGAACTTCTAAATGACTACGACTGTGAAATTCGGTACCACCCTGGCAAGGCAAATGTGGTGGCTGATGCACTCAGTCGAAAGGGTTATGCGAACTCAATTCACCTTCTATGCTCGCAAATCATAACTGACATTAAAGATCAAATTCGAGAAGCCCAACATGTTTCAGTAACGGAAGATGATGTACGAAAGGAGCTGTCCTGTGGAGCTGAACTTAAAATTGAAACTAAATTTGACGGTATTCTGTACTATCTAGATCGCATATGGATTCCTAACCACAACAACCTTCGTGAATTTCTTATGAATGAGGCTCACAAAACACGATACTCTATACACCTGGGAGCCGATAAGATGTATCAAGACCTTCGATACACCTATTGGTGGCCTGGAATGAAAAAGGATATTGATGTTTTTGTTTCCAAGTGCCTTACATGTTCCAAGGTGAAAGCTGAACACCAAAGACCCTCAGGACTTCTGGTCCAACCTGAAATACCTCTATGGAAGTGGGAAAACATAACCATGGACTTCATTACCGGGTTACCTCACACTTCTGGTGGGTATGACACTATATGGGTAATCATTGATCGTCTTACAAAATCAGCTCACTTTATTCCTATCCGCGAAGATTTCAAGAACGAGAAGCTAGCTCGTATTTACATCAGTGAAATCGTAAGCCGACATGGTGTACCGTTAAGCATTATTTCAGATCATGATGGTCGTTTCACTTCACGAACATGGCAAGCAGTACAAGCCGCTTTGGGTACACGATTAGATCTCAGTACCGCTTATCATCCTCAAACTGATGGACAATCTGAACGCACCATTCAAACTCTTGAAGATATGCTTCGAGCATGTGTCATAGACTTCAAGGGAAATTGGGACGCTCTTCTACCATTAGTTGAATTTTCGTACAACAACAGCTATCATTCAAGTATCGGCATGGCACCTTTTGAAGCTTTATATGGTCGTAAGTGCCGATCTCCAGTATGTTGGCACGAAATTGGGGAAGCTCAAATCACTGGTCCAGAATTGATTCAAGAAACCTCAGGCAAGATCCATCAAATTCGAAACAATCTTCTAGCGGCTCAAAGTCGTCAAAAGAGTTATGTAGATAAACGACGGAAGCCTTGGAGTTTAACATTGGTGATCATGTACTTGTAAAAGTATCACCGTGGAAGGGAGTAGTTCGTTTTGGTCAAAAAGGCAAGCTAGCACCACGCTACGTAGGACCTTTCAAGATACTCGAAGGAGTAGGACCTGTAGCATACAAGCTTGATCTACCAGAAGAACTCAACAGGATTCATCCCACATTCCACGTATCAAACTTGAAGAAGTGCCTCCCTGATGAAAACCTCCATATTCCTCTGGAAGATATTCAGATTGATGAATCTATGCATTTTGTTGAAAGACCAGTAGAGATCATGGACTTCGGAGAAAAACGTCTACGACGAAGTCGCATTCCAATTGTTAGGGTACGCTGGGAGTCGAAACGGGGACCTGAGTTTACTTGGGAACGTGAAGACTCAATGCGCGAAAAATACCCGCATCTTTTTCCTACTACTACTACTTAAATTTCGGGACGAAATTCCTAAAAGTAGGGGATACTGTAACATTTGTCAAAAACGGGTTTCCCAAACCCGCTGCATTTGTAATCGAATATCAAGTTATAAATGTTTCGTTGCGTATTTATGTCGATTTTAATTTTTAATGATGCATAATTAATAAACAAACTAGAATATAAAAGTTATAATTGATAAAAAGTAAAAATAAAATAATCAAAATAAAAATCAGGCTGCCGGGACATGAACCCGGGTCAGCCGGGTTTAAGCTCAAAGACTTATCACACACACATATAAGCACTCCGCCACTTGATGTTTTCTGTAAATTCTAGGAAACAATTAAATTTTATGGTCGATCATAAATCAATCTGGTTACGCCAACTGTAACAGAAATCGGTCACCAAACGTCCAAAAACGTTTGATTGTTCGCGGTTTACCGATTATGACTGCTACACCGACACCTCCAATCAATTTAGCTTTGAATGGACTTTAATTCAAGAGTGGATCGGTTTTAATAACCGAAAACTTTCATTTTCTGAATGACTTCAATCATTGTCCCCTCTCGCGACTCAAAAACATTCTGCAAACCTTCATTTTCGCACAACTTTCAGTTCGTCGGAGCAGCTTTTTGAACTCGCCGGACTTTCGCCGGAAAACCGTGTTTTCCATCAAATCAGTAAGTCTCTCAATTCTTTCATTGTCTATCAGTTGTTAAGCTATTGCTAACTCAAACCCTTCAATCGGAATCAATTTCAGACGTCGATATCGGATAATTCCCTCTCGCCGGAAAACTTCTGAAAATTCTTATCTTCCGCTGTAAAACGGTATAGACATTAAAACCTTCTGCTAACTCTTGTCTAGTACTTCAATTCCACAATTAGCTAATCAAAACTGTTAATTTGTTCGCTCAGTCGAAGTTCATAAAAACAGAGCCGACGCCTTGCCAGAATTCTGAGACAAATCATTCCTCCGGTATGTTTACTTCCAACACCGTCTCTGCCATTTCATTTTAGTCTTTTGTACATTTGTTAATCGTTTTAAAGCAAGAAACAATTGATTAAATCATTGTCTGTAAATTTAGCTAAGAAGATGAAGTATGTTAAGATTATAAGATTAATTAAAATCGGTATTATAAACGGGTTAGACACACAGTCTAGCGGTGGACTGTGTGCAAACAATACGCATACGTTCCGAGTTCGATCCTTGATACCCACACCCTCTCTGTAATAAAGATGTTTTATTTTTCTAACTGAACCGGATTAACTTACGTTAGATGTTAAGTATAATAAAATCGGTATATTAACCAGGTTAGACACACAGTCCAGCGGTGGACTGTGTGCAACACTAACTCACAGGTCCCGGGTTCGAGACCTGTTGCACGCTCCGGTTCGATGATTTAAAACACTTTTTGAAAATAAAAGAATTTTGAATAAACTGAATTAGTATATAAATATAATTAAAAACAGAATTATTTCGGGTTAGACACGTAGCTCAGTTGGTAGAGCTGCGTGCACGCGTACGGGAGGTCTCGGGTTCGAGTCCTGCCCGGCGCATACATTCACACAATAAAACCGGTCAAACAGTCAAACAGGCAATGGTCAATGGTCAACGCAAAAGTCAACATTTTTTCTATATTTTTTTTTTATTTAATTTAATTCAAAAATCAATTAAAAATACTTAAAAATAATGTTTTTAAAGATGGGAAATAGCCTTAAACTCACAAAAATATATCTAAAAATCCTATTAAAATTATTAATAAAATCCACTCATTAACTATACCTTCCGTTATTATTTAAGTTAGTTAATCCTCATTGTTCAATCCTTCAAACTCGTGCGCATCTCATCATCTCCAACCAAACGCACCCAATATGAGTGAATCTTTACAAATTCCCCGTTTTAATCATGTTTTTGGGGTGTATCATGTGTCTTACCATTTATTATATTTAAATCATTGTGCATACATCATAACATGAACAAATGTGTATTCAACTTGTATCAACTGTTGTGTGGTTATTGTTTAGATTTAATTTATTATTTTCAGTACATGCAATTTCATAGGTCGCCGCTCCCCATTACATTATGAGCGTTGAGCAGTTCGCCATTACATTATGAGCGTGAACCTGGCGTTGCCAACATACGATCGGCTCCGTTTGATTGAGCCTTGATCGCACAGACATTCATCATAGGCCGTCCGTTCCCCATTACATTATGAGTGTGAACGTTACGTTGCCAACATATACAGTTTCATTCATGTTATATATTCATGCAAGTTCATATGTTATTGTATGTTATTGTATGTTATAGTTTGTGGTTGTTATTGCTATTGTTTGTTTATTTACATTTGCTCACATATGACTGTTGCACAATTTTTCCTTGATAAAGATAACAAGAAATCAATAATAAATGTTTATCTAACAAGGTTCACTCGCCAACTTATGTTGCAAAAACCCCCATTTTTACACATGATACAGGTGAACCAGCTGCAGCAAGAAACACATAGGATTGGCTTAGAAGAATAAACTGGTTTAGAGCTTGGATTGTTTAGTTGGTTATTTTTCTTTGTATTTGTATGGACATGTTTGGATTATTGAGAATGTAATTTTGACTTTAATAAATATGAAACATATTAGTAAATATCATGAGCTTTGGTGATATCCCAATTATGCCCCGACTCTTATTCCGCTGCGGGTCGGGGTGTGACACTTGGTGCGTTCGTTTCCCTTCTTTTGTTGCAACGGTTGTTATTGTTGTTATTTGCCTGAGTGCCCTTTTTAAAATTTGAGAACTTCCTCTTCCCATCACTCGTTGACTTCACATGAGTCTCCTTCTTGCCAGAACCAGTTCTTGACAGCTTTCCTAGACGAACAGACTCCTAAGTGAGGGCAACAACCAAATCAAACACATTAGTGATATTAGCAGGCTTAGAAGAAGTAACCATGCTCAAGATTTCAGGAGCAAGTCCCCAAATGTATCTCTCAATCCTCTTAAATTCCAGTACCACCAGATAGGTAACAACCCTCGACAGGTCATGAAAGCGTTGCATATACCCAACAATATCAGCCCCAATCATCTTCAAGTTCCAAAACTCAGTCTCAAGTTTTTGGATTTCAGCCCTTGAACAATATTTCTTCCTCATTAACTCCTTGAGTTCTTCCCACGTTATAGAATAAGCAGCTTCTTCCCCTTTGGTTTTAACTTGGAGGTTCCACCATGACAGTGCTCCGTCTACAAATAACCCAGTAATGTCGGTGACCCTTTGGTCAGGCAGACATTTGCTCATTCTGATAACCGAATCAGTTTTCTCAGTCCAACAAATAAACACTACGAAACCTCCAGTGCCATAGGGGTTTGCAGCCTAAAAACAGCTTGTATGAGCAACCTAAAGCATTTGTATGAACAAATCGTAAATGAGCATTGTCCAAAGCACGAATAGAATAAACGAGAGTATTGTATGGCGTCATAGACAACCAAATATTACCGGTATTGGAGTTGCCTCCAGATGAACCAGTAAAGAGAAAGTGTTTCAAAGTATAACGGCCATTCGGCCGTGGGGCGTCAACTAGGGAAGCTGGAGGGTCGGTAGGTAAATCAGTGGGATGAGGCGGGGCAGGGGTAACAGGTAGGTTACTAGTAGGGGTAGCAGTACATGTGGGTGCATGGGTCGGCATGGGTGGTGGGGACGGTGTGGCTCTAGGTATCGTATCAAAGATATTATCGGTGGCATTCGCCTGCAGTCCAGCGCGGCGAATCGCGGAAGAAGACGCACTATCACTTGCATCGGGTAATGGAATAGAAGAGGAGGACGCGCTATCATGCGCATCTGATGAAGAAATGGCTATAACATAAACAACGGGTGGGGAAACCTCAAGGATAGCAATGTCAATAACCTCGCCGTCGCCGATATTATCATCGAGGTGGTCTACGTCAAAGACGGGGACCTCGTCCTGGTCATCAGATAAAACAATAATGGGGGAGACCATGGCAAGGGGTATAGCAAGGATAGGTATAGGCTCAATGAGGTGCTCGCCATTGGGATAACCGATGATGATAATATCATGGAGTGGGAGTGGTGATGCTAAAACATCGTCCTCCATGGGGACGTCATCCATGATAGGATCAGGCAGCGCGAAAGGCTGGAAAGCATCAGGGTCCTCGCCATCTGACCCGAAATCGGGAATCTCATCCATCTCTTACTCATCACTTGAAATAATCTCAACAATAGGCTCGTCGTCAGAAGGAATCTCCATAGGATCATTGTCATCATAAACACCACTACTAGCCGATGACGCCATAGTACCCTGGCAAAATAATCCGTACAACAGGCATAGATATCAATAAATAATATCATTACTTATTACATATAATTATAGGTACGTCAAGCATAGTCATGTTGGTCTGTGCGAATCAATCTATGTTTGCAAGTCTACCCCATATAGACCTTGCCCCGAATAATGTCCTTGCGTTATTTATTTTGAAAAGTAGTTTTGTTAGTGGATCTTGCGTTTTTTGTCTATGCAATGAAAACATGGACTTCTATAAAAATTGTTTTCGTGAGAGGATCCTTGTGATTGTAGACTAGACTCGACAAGAATCCTGGTTCACTACAATCGAAGCTCTGATACCAATCTGTCACACCCGGTCGATAGCGGAAGCGTGCGGTGTGAACTTGATTAGTTTTCATCGCATACGATATAAGTAAACAACTATATGATTTCAAACAAACACGATGTTCATCCATTAATATAAATAAGAAATACACACCATAACTTGTTCAAATACATGACATCATAATTTATAAGTTTTACAAAAGACTAATTCAACATAGTTTTTAAAAAGCAAAGGCTTTGCGTCCTATATCTCATTGAAGATGAGATATATGGACCAAACCCTTCAAAACATGGATGACATCGACTACTTGATAACCTTGAAAGCTTGTAACCGACTGCACCAAGATCCACTTAGTTTCCTGAAATACATGTAAGTTTAAAAACATCAACAAAAGTTGGCGAGTTCATGTGTTTTATATGTGCGCCAAATGAATCTTAAAAACATTTGATAGTTTGTAAATAAGAATATGTGGTATGTAAAGCGTCAATGAACTTGTTGATCATTAATGTTTTGCAAGGACATTAATATGTGTGACGACATAGGAAGTACTCAACCCTAGACGATTTTCCTCCGGTCCATCCGGTTGGGACAACAAAAGCACTACATGTGGCCACACAAGGACCCATGAGTGGGGCTCGCCTACACCCGATAGATCTACCACTCTTGTTCCACGGTCTTAAAAAGATTAATGGCACTTAAGTTACACCCTATTCGCACATGATCTAATATTTTATTCCATAGCTAAACCATACCATCGAAACATGTATTCCCCCCGAGAGTTTGTAAAACCGAAAATGTTTAAGAGAAAAGGGGGACATGAAGTCACAGTTTTGCGTCCGTATACGTGTGCTAGCGAAAGGGGTTTCCAACGACGCATGATAACCTACAAGCGCTCTAACTCATTAGACACTTGGGGATTATGATAAAAGTGTGTATGTTGTTCATCTTGAACGTTATAGTAGTTGTATTCCCTTAAGTACTTTAAATTTGTTGGCATTTGTTTTGTATGTTTCGCATTTATCCATAGTACGAATGGCCTTGCCCTTCGTGAGTCTACGTGCCTCGCACGAGTATAAGTGGGCCTAGCCCATATGAGTCTTTGTGCCTCGCACAAGTATGAATGGGCCTAGCCTATTTTTTTCTCCGTGTTCCACACGGTATGAGTGGGCCTAGCCCGTGAGAGTCTCCATGCCACGCAAGGCTTACGTTTACTATATATGTTCTCAAAATATATTTATTTCGAGTCTAGTGAACCTCGTTCACTTGTAAAGTTACGTTCGATTGGAGTAGGAGTACTTGTTTTTTAACTTGTATGCTTTAAATAATTATTAATGTTAAAAATATTTATTTTCAACTTTATATATTTGTTGACGTATTTGTACCGTATTTATGTCGTATTTATACCGTTTTATACGTGTAGGTATACCGTATGTATACATTAGTATTTGGTTTTTTATATATATTTGGGCTTAGCCCAAATAAGTTAAGTGTGAATGGGCCTAGCCCAAAGAAGTTAAGTATGAGTGGGCCTAGCCCATTTAAGTTGTGTAGGTGGGCCTAGCCCAACTTATTATACAAATGGGCTTTTATTAACCCATTATAAGTTTCAAGAATTCTAGTATTCTTTTAAGTGTATGTTGAACGTATTTTAAGCGTATAAATATATTTATATACTTTATACTTTGCTCACAAGTATATACTCTTAGACACTTCGTATTATACTTTCCGAGATTTTATAAATGTTGACATACATTTTACTTCCTTGTTTAAAAATAATAGATATTATTTTTAGAGTTTTAATGTATAGTCGAGTAAGTATATGCTCGTGCCGCAGGGATTATGTGTCGTTCGCAATGAATACACGTTACGGGTCAATACGCTTGAATGGTCGTTACCGATGTCGACGCGCTTTGTTCGGTAGAATGTTTATTATATATTTTGTGTCGGTTAGGAATATATATTAACTTGTATTTTTCTGAGTGAACCGAATTTATATGTTTAGTGTGTATTCTTACTATAGCTAGTATATACACACATATGCAAACAACATTCATCAATATGGTGTTTTAACACAAGTTTATATAACTTTATAAAAAAAATACTTCATGTTATTTTTACACTTCTACCAAATTATTATTTATAAGTAAAATATATTTTTAAGTTCTAGTAAACTTCTTGAATGGTTAATACTTAACCTTTGTCGTTAATGTTCGTCTAATCACAATTAGGGCCGTTAATCACAATTAACATTACTAATCACGATTAACCATACTAATCACCCTGTTAATTACTTTTTAATCGCGATTAATATTTTAGGAAATTTCACCATAGTTTCCCCTAAACTATGACGTTTTCCACGTTTATAAAACGTATTTTTAAGCATGTTTAATTCCCTTAATCACAATCAAACTCAAATCAAGTTTCAAACCCCAATTTTGCAAGTAATAATTTTTACACAATTATCCTCTTAATCCTTGAACTTTATATATGTTTTTAACCACATTTTTTTATAACGATATTATGACACTTTTAAATCTTTTAACATGATTACTTACACCATCATTTTTAACACACTTTTAAAAACATCTTAGTGTAAATCATGATTTTAAATCTCTATGAAAGTTTTAAAATGTAAAAAAAAACATCACTTTTATTATGTAGCAAAGTTCATGGCTCAGGAGGATGATGATCTTGTTTAGATTTAAATATCACAATGTTTAAATCATCATTAGTGTTCTTAATCATACAAGATCATATACTTAAACAACCTATTTTAACAAGATCATCATATGTATAAGCCTCATCTAACAACTAATAGCATAATCCACACACTATACATCATATTTAGTAGACTTTTATGGTGGGGTTAGGGTTTTAATCTTTGATTTTTGATTTGTTCAAGATGATCAACATTTTTAACACTAAACTACATAATATAATAAGCTCCAAATATAACTCTAAGTGTTCTCCATGCATGCACCTTCCTTGAAAGATCTTGGGATGGGTTTATGATGCTTATATTAGTGGGTTTAGTGGATGCAAATGGAGGATTTGTGAGGGTTTTGGGGCTGCCGAGATCAAGAGGGAAAGAGGAGAAGGTTTTTTTTTTTTGTTGGTTATGAGGTGAAAGTATGATGGTGTATGATTGTAATGTTAAGTTATAATTGTTGCATCTTTTTCACCCTACTTCCAAATCTTACAACCATACTTACATGCACAATTTTTCAACACCAAACAAGTGGGTGAGGACCCACTTGTTGATGTCAACAAGGAAGGGGGGAAGGGTACATGTATGGTCTTGGCACTATTTTATAAAATTACATGTGTTAATTTTTAGATTTTGTAGATATTTTAGTCATTATGCTAATTAGTTTTAGTTAGGGTAATTAGTGGTAGTTTATGATTTTAAATAAAGTCTAACTAGTTGACTAGTTTAGTGGGTATTGATTTTGGATTGTACAAATACCTCTAGTTCGCCCGTCGGTTCGATATCGGGTGTTATATAAAAGATGCTATATAATACCGGGAGCTATGGTTTTATTTTACCATCAATGTTATGGCATTTATTCAGGGCATTTGCGATGCCAAAACATGGCTAAGTAGTTCGGTAGTTTTTTAGTTTAGCCAATTGGATGGTAGAAAATAATTTGTTCGCCTATCGGCTCGAATTTGGTTAATGTGTGAAAGTTGCGGCGTCACACCGGGAGTTTATATTTCAGGTATCCCATTGATATCCCTAATCTTATTTAGTATGTAAAATATTATTTACAAGTTCTACGGACAATAAAAATGCCGAATTTTTAATGATGCGGACAATTTATTTTATTATATCTTTAGCGCAGTTCGGACGAATTTTCATGACACATATTTTCCAGAAAGTTAAAGTGTTTTTGTATTTAGTGTCCCTAATTAGGGATTTTTATTTGTATTTCATTCATAAATTTCTTTCGTGCCATTCGTTGCTTGTTCGGACAGTTTTCTTAACTTTCTGGCATGAATAGGGTGTTCAGGTGATAGTGTTTTCAGCACTTTGCCAACATATTAGGACATAGTTTATAGTTTTCTCGCGGCCGACGAATGTATCGATATTGTTTAACATAATTAACCATGTCCTACGATTGCTATATTTTACGTGAGGTAATCATGCATTAAATTAAGTTGTAACAAACGAAATTAAATTGATAATTAAGTTGTTAAGTTGTACGGAATTATCATTATTTTGCCGGTTGTCAAACAACGGGTGTTAAAAGTGCCAAAACGCGACAAAAGCAAGTGCAGGGGCCTGTTCTGCCAAAATGTGAAAGTTTCTGCCAGCTAAGGGTCTTACGGACCGTAAGACCAAAGTCCATATGGTCCATAAGAACCCCCCAGCTCAGTAGAAAGGTGGCAGAAGCTTATTCATTGCTTGGACACTAATCTATTTGACATAGGCCACCTCTCAACTGCTTTTGACACTTGTTTGAAGCCTCTCTAGGATCATGACACCTCAAGGACATGTGTAATGATCTTATGACACCCAATTCAACTATAAATATCAAGTTGTTCTTCATTTTTGAACCTTTGCAACCATCCTCTTTGATCCATTCTGCCTCAATCCAAAATTTGCAACCACTTTGGAGCTTCCTCTGTGATCCCTTGGCAATCCTTGGTATTTGTAAGTATTTTATTCAAGTCTTGATCAATTCTTGTAGTGTATGTGAGCTAAAAATCAAACAGTTTGACTTTCTGATTAGATGATGAATTGATCAAATCGAAGTCCAATTGAACCTTGCAATACGATGGTAATCATGATGGTTATGGTCCTTAATGATCATGCCTACTGATTTCCACATTTACTAGTCATTTTGACAAGTCAAAGTTTGGGTCATTGATGCGATAAATGTGCATTTCATGACGGAACTAATTTCGGGCGTCAAAACAGTTTGTTTTGGTATCATTTAAGATTTCGAGTTCCAGAAATAACTTAGTTTTGTGTCATAGACTGTGACATAAGGTTTGAAAATAATCAAAGCCCGGGCACGCAAAATGAAGCAGCTCTCGATTGGGGAAACACTTTCGTTCCGGGCATAACATAAGGCAACCAAATGTGCAAGGAACGATCGATTAAGCTTAAAAACACTTAAACGAATGTCATATGAGACTTTTATGATTAAAATATAACCATGCTCGGGTTTGAGACGGTTATGCCCAATTTTTAAAACCGAGTCTTTTCACAGTAAGAATGCGAAAAACAGAGCCCGTTGCGCAAATCGAGAACACGTCCGGGACCAGAAAACGAAAAGACGAAAAGACGAAGCACGAGGTGGCCCACATGGACCCCCATATATATATTATTTATTTTTCATTTTTCATTTTATTTTCATTTAATTCAAAAAAAATTCAACCCTTTCTCCAAATTTCTGCCATAACCACAAGAAATCCAGCTAATGATCTTCTAAACATCAACGAATCAAAGTTATAAACCTTGGGTTTTATGGTTTTTATCATGTTTTCTTGATTAAATGCGATTTCTAGCCGAAAAACATATTTTAATCCAAGATTTTTGAAGGTTTAAAGATGTTTATGGGCTGAATAAGAGCACCTTGGTATTTCCCTGGTGTTATATGGTAGCCATGGCCACAAATCTTTGGGGTTTGATACCTTAATCAACACCTATTCAACCAAAATCGCTTAACTGTTTGATTAACCGAAAAACAATGAACTAAAGCTTGATTGATCTAAGTTCTAGCATATTTGGGTGTACATGATGTGTAGGTACTGAATATAGCACCCACCTACTTCTGGACTCACAAGAAGTGCTTGGAATCGAAGCTTTCGCTAGGTATATCATCCAAAAACCGAAACTAGCATAGGCAGAATCTTGGTTTAGCTATAACTTGGTCCGTGAAACTTATATTGAGCTGAAATTCGGTGTGGTGATAATATTTTAGAATTTTTGGAATTTTCTACGATTTTTGGTGAATTTTTAACTCTTTTACCGAAAGAATTTCAGAAAAATTATCAGACGAACTCCATAAATCACCAAATTTTACAGAGACACTAAGGAACATATGGGGAATGTTCTAGGAATATTCAGAGTTCATTTCTTGAGTTTTGAGTTGGGTTAAAAATCCACGTTTTTGCAAGTTTTCGGTAGCCGGGAACGCACCGAAACGAAATCGGAAAAATCTTAAAATTTTGTGAGAAATTCCTGGACATGTAAAAGGTGTTCTGGAATGTTTTTGGAATTTTTGAACCACAGATGGTATTTAATGTTAATTAGGTGGTTAAAAATGGTTTTATAAATAATTTATTTAAACAAATAAAATGCCGAAATAAATTCCCAGAAATTTTCCCATAATCTACAGATTTTTACTGATTTATATAAAAATTTACAGATTTTTATATAAAATATAGATTAAATGAGAATTTATGGAATTAAAAAATGAGTTATTTTAAAGCAATTTCGGCAGTTTACCGTATAACGAACCTGCCGGAACTGGGAACTAACCCAACCCGACAAATACTATAATTGGAACACCGGGAGTATTCCGGGAGATTCCCAGGCAAATTGGGCACTATGGATATGTCATAAGACAGTTCGGGAGAATTCCCGACGGTGAAAATGGAAACTCAAAATTGGGTAACTTAGACCCCCAAACATTCAAACTCCCTTGCTGGAAACTTAATCATTCTTGAATAACCACGTGTTGGCATTACTAGTATTTCCGTACCATTATCCGAACACGTTAAACTACTGACTTTGGCTGGCACGCGAAACGGTGCCCAGAAGCCAAACTAAAACTAATACTACCCTGACGCCCATCACCATACTATTGTCCTATCGACTCAATCCAGAGTAAAAACTCCTGACTAGATCCAAGTTATAACCATTACCAACTTAGATACTGATTTGAGTCCATACTTGTATGGGTGTTATTAAAGTTGATCCAGTTGCTTGATCACTCTTGCGTTGAGATCACTACTCGTACTGTGAGTTTTCACTTCCCCACTTTTAAATTATTTTTTGTTTTCTGGGGACTTGCACTGTGTTGATTACACCAATGTGGGAGTGAGTTTTCACTTCCCCGCTTTTAAATTATTTTCTGTTTTCTTGGGACTTGCATGTTAAAAACTGTGTTAATTACACCAATGTAGGAGTGAGTTTCCACTTCACCACTTTTGAATTGTTTTACTGTTTTCTTAGGACTTGCATGTTAAAAACTGTGTTGATTACACTAAGTTGGTAGTGAGTTTCACTCCACCACTTTTAAACTGTGTTACTATTTTCTGAGGTGATTTGCATGTTACAAAACTGTGTTAATTGCACCAACTTGCGATGAGGTAAATTTTATAACACACGGCTCGGAAAGCTGCAGGTGTCTGTTATGACATGGTTCGGCGAGCTTCAGGTGTTTGCTGTAACACCTTTCGGCAAGCTGCAGGTGTTTGTTATGACACGGTTCGGCAAGCTGCAGGTGTCTGTTATGACATGGTTCGGTGAGTTGCAGCTGTTTGTTGTAACACGGTTCGGCAAGCTGCAGGTGTCTGTTATGACACGGTTCGGGAGCTGCATGTGTTTGTCGTAACCCAGTCGTGCTAGCTGAAGGTGTTTGTGGTGATAAATCTGTGACCCGTGCAATTAAACTTGTTAACACATATTGTTACACAACAGTTAAACCAGTGGAACTCACGCAGTGTCTAGCTGACCCTTTTTAAAACTAACATGCATTTCAGGTAACTTGAGACTGGTGTGATCCGTGTATGTTGTTCAAGACATGTTTGTAGGCGAACCCTGATATAGACTCATGTGGCTTAGAAGACTTATGTGGTTCATGGGAACACGCAGTTGTAACATACATGTAGTATGTAATCAACATTTTGTAAATAATAAAATGTAGTGTCTTTATAAATAATGTGCTTGTACCAGAGGTGTCTATTGCATACCGTATATTTTTCTTCCGCTGCAAGTTGGGGTGTGACAGAAGATGGTATCAGAGCCATTGGTTATGGAGAATTAGGTTCCTTTAAGGAAACCTAGACTATAGCTACAGGCTCGGACTATAGTGGACATCATTGCAAAAATTAAACTCCACTAAAGATGCTTAGTGAACACTGTAAAGTATCCTATTTGCAAGTACCAGGATGGCCTTGTGGGGCAAGTGGGTTATTATGGTCCGGAACGTAATAACAGACTTACTCATACAAGGCAGTGTTGGGAAAGTCGCGGTAATAAATACCCTTAAATACGTGGAATGATACATACGTGTACCAAGGTGATAGTGTGTGAATGTTTGTGCGAGAATTGATACATGAATTGGGATTGGTGGATAATGCGTTACTACATATGCCTTTGGGATAGGCAGAAAACTGATATTACAGTCCATTCCACATTCCTACTGACCACCTGTTTAATATACACTAGAGTTGGATTCATACCACTTCCCTAGTCGTTACTTTAACTTTATGATGTGAGACCCCAAGCCTTTAGTGTAATACGATCTCACCAACTCTATCCTTACAATTATTATGACAACGATTGCATACCAGAATGGTATTTCAAAAAGAAGATAGATACATAAAGAACGTGTGGGTCGTTCTGATAAGCTAGAAGGACGTATACGAATCCTTACTCTACTTCGCGTTGTTTCACATTTGATTGTTATACAATCGCAGAATTCAAACATTTTTCGAAACTTTTCATCCTTGAATCCACGATTCATTTGATTGTCCGATGGATTCCTTTTCTGCTTAAAATATTGGCTTTAGCTTTCACGTCGTGCGATACTATAATACTTAGTGGTATTCCTTAGCACATGTTTCGGTACATGTTATATCTGCATATGACGATCTCTAGGTCATGGAGATGGCATCGAGTGCATGAATAAGTTACCCTTCCCGTTGTCATTCTATTCCATGGGATATAAAGTCTGTGATGGTACAGATTCCTTTGAAATGCTTGTGTTATGCAACATCGTTTCGTGTGACCATCGGTTACATTGTGTTCTTTTACGATTGTTGATTATTTCGAATTTCAGTTGGTTATTTGCAGAAAGTAGTATGAGGCCCAAATATCATGGAGAACGGAATATTGATTAGGTATATGGGTGTGGTGGATACGCTGATGTACTTCCTATATATAAACACACGGCTACATGATCAAGGTACCGTTACTTAGGGCAGACGGGCTTCATGTTGCAATTTGTTCGGTTATGATTTAGGCAATGCGGTATTGAGACCTAGACCCTGTTCGATGCGATAAATGATGCCACAGTTGCCGTAACTACGACATCTATACACGTTTGTCGTAATTCTAAATGAAAGGTAGTTGGGTCGACATCTATCAACCTTTGGGTTAATCCTTGGAAGGTCCTTTTTAGAATATGTAGTATGACTTTCCAGAGGTACTACACGCTAGTAGTACTCTGTACCTAACACTTTGGGTATAGCCGGCGATAACTTACCCACCTCGATTTACCCTATGTTTGTTCATGAAAGGTAACAATGTTTTTATCTTTGGTAAGAGAATTCGGTGTCATTTATTTCCTTTGGCGGGATTAGCTAGAACGTACAGTCATATATCCAAAATCATTACGTTACGGCGAACAAACTATACTCATGTCGCAGACCGTCATCTATGAAACTATTCGGTTGAAGCATATATTTCCTTTACTAACCGTCGTTCATTAGTAATACAATCTCTAAGTCTTAGTAAGAACACGTAATTAGCATCAGTATTGATAACCCAAAAGGATTTAGGGGTAACACATAAATGGAGAAACTTATATGATGTAACAAAGTTTTGTGAGGAATTGTGTGGTTGCGGATCTGATGGTGATAAGACTTGTGGAGGCGGGAACAATTTTGCCGATATTCCTCGTAACCGTTCATACTTCGTATTAACATGACACTCCTATGTATACATTTAATCATAAATATACAACATTAACCACGGTCTAATCCATGTGTCACTTTGGTAAATTTCGGTTGAGGGTGGCGTAACCCCGGTGCAAAGTTGGAAAACTATAATCATGAAATAATCCGACTAACTGCTTCAAATCAATTCAATTCTCCTTACTAACACTCTGGAAAGTGTTAAGGTCCGGTACATATAAATTACTAATTTGATACGCCCTATCGATTTAGTTCAAACCAATACAAGATAAATCCCTAGTAACTCAATGAGTAGGGGATGAACGGTACGAAGGACTGTAACGAAGCTACCTTTTTAATGCATAATCAGGAAACAAAATGATACAAAACCAATTTTCGTTAGACGATTATTTTATGTATATATATATATACGTACATCTAATTCGAAGGACAATATTCAAAAGAATCATATAAGACTTTCACATAGCAAACGATCCCTTGTTTTCAACTCGCATAACTTAGTGAAAATATGTTCTGATGAAAGACGAGATCGCCTTTGAGTAGTATTCGAGTACAGTAATCCGATGACTAATCCATGGGACAACTCCTATCCAAACCTGCTGACTCTAGACCACCGGTTCTTTTGATCCTTTTTCGGTAATATTTTTGTGATGGCTATACTAAGTCTTGAATCAACATCACCTGTATGAGGGCGGTGCATTCATGCTAGAAATCGCATAAGTGGATACATGGTTCTTTGATTCCTTTTGATTTAGGCTTTTCACGTCATGATACCTACGACGACCGTGCGATTAGTCCTGAGTAGGGACCAACTTAGATACTTATATGTTATAAAACATGGTGACTACCCAACTCTACGATAATAATAAGACCCGGGAAAACACCATATGTCTCCTCCTCCTCCCTGAAACATCCGAGGAGTCCAAATAATTGTACCCGATGTTATTCACAATTCCTAAGAGATGTTTGAAATTCCCTTCGGACCTTTGTAAAGGTGTTATTTGGTAAGGTCTCCTACATGTGTAGGAGGATGATACATGGGATACACTGACTTTCATCTGCCGATGGGATACAAAGTGAACGATACCCTACTCTTGTGAGTAACCTAAAGCTATTCGGTAGACGGCGTTGCTAGTCCTCATGAGTATACGAGGATTAAATTCTCTAGATCAAGGAAATATTGTTGAAACACCCCTCATCTTCGTTCAACTAGTTGGTACCTTCAATTGATTTTCAGTTTGATCAATTTAAATAAGTATTCGTGAGATACAATGTTACCGAGTAACCCGATCTTCGTTATTTTCGAGTGACGAAAATTCTTGTGTTACTTAAGGAAATAAGAATGGGATAAATCTTAAGTATAATACTGTATATATTTATATGTACCTGTGTATTCGTACCACGAGTGAAATCCACGATCGTGGGGATGATTGTCGGAAGCTATGCAAAGCATGAACTACCCTGCATGAAGGAACACGATCAAAACCAAACTCTTTTCGAAATAAGAGTGTATGTTGTTCAAGACATGTTTGTAGGCGAACCCTGATATAGACGCATGTGGCTTAGAAGCCTTATGTGGTTCATGGGAACACGCAGTTGTAACATACATGTAGTATGTAATCAACATTTTGTAAGTAATATAATGTAGTGTCTTTATAAACAATGTGCTTGTACCAGAGATGTCTGTTGCATCCCGTATATTTTTCTTCCGCTGCAAATTGGGGTGTGACAATGACCCGCTAAAGTGGCGTAAACCACTTTAGCGAGCCGTAACGAGCCAAAACACTTTGAAATGTTTCCAATCCAGAATGTTTGATATTATAAATCATATTATACAAGATCCAACTCTTGTTTGTTTTATATATCTCATTCTATCTGATTGCTCGTTTTCATGTTTCGACACTAACACATATTATCCAATACACTTGGAACCACTTCAGCACTTGAACTCTTGATCCTTTGAGCTTTGTTATATCATTTGAACAAGATCTATACGCAATCCCAGGCGATTACATTGCTCCCCTTTTTTACGTTTTTCAAATGTTTTTGGGGTGATTCATATGTGTAACCAATATTTCTCAAATTTATGGCATGTATATGTTCACGAAGTGCCTTTTGTGTATTAATTCTGATTATGCAACATGACATTTGATAACATGATAGTTAACTAGGTCTTTCAGGGCCTAGTTAAAGAGGTCTTTCAGGGCCTATATCCTTGTAGGATCTTTTTATCTTCATAGTTAGATTCTCAAAGGATGTTTGAAGTACAGTCTTAAATATTTCTATCTTCATAGTAGGATTTCTAAGAAATGCTTTACAAGACGATGGTTATTGTTTATGTGTAGAGATTTTGGTGATTTAGATAAAGAAACTAGAGTAATATAATAAGAACATGATGGATACGCCACTGGTACTTCCTATATAAGTGTGTTTATTGTATTACCCTTCGTAGACTTATCCGAATCACCATTAGGATTATGATTTTGTGATACAATGTGACTAGACTTAATTCCTATTACATCTACCTATCTTTATAGTTAGATATTTGTGGAATGTTTAAAGTACTAATTGGTAGTCCTTATTGGATTCTGTGTACCTTAATGCGTATTTGACGAGACAATTTGACAAGACAATTGACTAGACTTAATTCCTATTACATCTACCTATCTTTATAGTTAGATATTTGTGGAATGTTTAAAGTACTAATTGGTAGTTCTTATTGGATTCTGTGTACTTTAATACGTATTTGACGAGATAATGTGACGAGTTGATGATTATATGTTTATGTGGTTAGTTGTTATTAGGATAACGAAACAAGTGTAATTCCATAAGAACATGGTGGATACGCCACTGGTACTTCCTATATATAAGTGCTCTTATTGCATTCCTCTTGTAGCGTTATTCAAGTCACTTTAGGATTTTGTTTGCAAATTATTTAAAGGTTCGACATCCACATCCTTGAAGAATTCTTTCATATTTTGTATGAAAGATTCTTACAAGGATATTAAGTATTATTATAAATCATTAATTTTTTTCCAGTAATACTCACACAATTTTATGGACGATTTCCATATGTTTACAA
Source organism: Scalesia atractyloides (assembly GCA_947069175.1). Classification (NCBI taxonomy): domain Eukaryota; kingdom Viridiplantae; phylum Streptophyta; class Magnoliopsida; order Asterales; family Asteraceae; genus Scalesia; species Scalesia atractyloides. The sequence continues at coordinate 22,760,582 of CAMTDV010000010.1, forward strand.
AGAACAAAGTACAATTTTCAAAGGCATGAAAACTACTTAGTAATGATCATGATGCCATATACAAAACTCTTTTGTTACAAGTTTAATGATCAAGTTAATGTATTGCAATGCTAACCCTTTTTGCCATTCTTTGGCTTCAATGAGTCGATTTACAATTAACAACTCTCGTGGTTGTCAAAGTATTGCAATATCAAACTTTTTTCCATTTATTTGGCCGACAAAACTATGTGCTCGCCAACATTGTTTGTTGACGTCTCTTTTTCACATATGTTTCAGGTTGATGATTATTCAAGTATGCTACACATAGGAATGCATCTGGGCTTTAGACTTCTTAAAACAAAAGACAATTCGTTGTATTCTTTGTATTGTAAAACAATGTAATAATAATGAAACAATTTAGTTCCAGTTGTGGCCGAGAAATTTGTAACGTGACTCCCTGATATTTCTGCCGCGTGTTGTTGTATTACGCGATCGGGGTGTTACACTTGCGGTCTGTAAGGACCCTAGCTGGTAGCAACTTTCATAAGTTGGCAGAACAGGCCCCTGCACTCGTTTTGTCGCGTTTTGGCACTTCTAAGGATGAAAAAGCATAGGGGACTTGAAATATGTCCAGAAATGTCACGGATGTCGGCTCGTTTGGTCGTACGGTTGCGGTTTTCGGTTAACTACGACGAAAATCGTAACGAACGCGCAAATGACCGTAAATGCGCAACAAATGATATTTTTGCATTCCAATCACTAAAATACGAGATTTAATGATTACAAAAATTTTAGGATGTGCGTACATGTTCCGTATTAAGAAATACGCGAAACTGCGTACTTTCACAGAATTTGCAAAATAGTCCCTGAAGTTGCATAAGCTTGTTTTTACCATACCGAAGCCCTCATAACTTATTTCTAAGTTATGTAAAGGGTATTTAGGGTATGTTTAGCTTATGTCATTGTTCCGAAGTGTACGTCGTGTTAAACTGATTGTGTTTGCGTAATAGTTTGCGGTTTCACTTCCAGAAGTTGTTTGAAAGTTTGGATTCTTGCAAGAATTGAATATGTGCAATTGTTTTGACATTTTTGGTGATTCGATCATGTAACGATTTCAAACGAGTTATCAATCAATGAAACTTTGTGTTTTATTATCCGAGATATATTTATTTATCATGACATTTGCACACGTTTAAATTTGTACACGATAACAAACTTTCAAACGACTTCTGGAAGCGAAATCGCAAACTATTACGCAAACGTAATCAGTTTAACGCGACGTATAGTCCGGAACAATGACACAAGCTTAACATACCTTAAATAACTTTTTCATAACTTCGACATAAGTTTTGAACGGTTCGGTACGGTAAAGACAAGTTTATTCAAGCTCAGGGGCTATTTTGCAAATTCTGCGAAACTATGCCGATTCGCGTATATCATTATCTGGGACATGTACACTCATCCAAAAGTTTTTGAAATCATTAAAATCTTGTATTTTAGTGATTGGAATGCAAAAATATTATTCGTTGTGCATTTACGGTCATTTGCGCGTTCGTTACGATTTCCGTCGTAATTAACGGAAAACCGCAACCGTATGACCAAACGAACCAACACCCACGACATTTTTGAACTTATTTCAAGTTCCCTATGCTTTAATGTCGTTATAAAGCTTAAATCAGGTTAACGGGTGTTAGGAGTGTCAAAACGCGATAAAATGAGTGTAGCGGCCTGTTCTACCAAATTTTGAAACTTGCTGTCAGCTAGAGGCCATGCGGACCTCATCCACAATCTCATGAGGTGTAACATTTGTGCCTTTACGACCATCATACAATTCTGAACAATTCCGAATCCAATGAAATCTTGTGTTTTATTCCCGGGAATTGTAAAATTTCATGTGACATTCACACATTTATGTCCATGTACAATTTCGACACCTCAAAGCTTTTCTGGAAGTTATACGAAAACGGTTACGTAAACGTAATCAGTTTAACATGACGTACACTCCGGAACAATGACATAAGCTAAACATACCCTAAATATCCTTTACATAACATAGAAATAAGTTTTGAATGGTTCGGTATGGCAACAACACGCTTATGCAACTTCAGGGGCTATTTTGCAAATTCTGCAAAACGATGCCGATGCACATATTTCATAATATGGAACATGTGCGTGCACCCAAAATTTTTTGTAATCATTAAAATCTTGTATTTTAGTGATTGGAATGCAAAAAAACTACGCAATTACGGTTATTTTCGTGTTCGTTACAACTTTCGTCGTAATTAACCGAAAACCGCAACCGTACGACCGAACGAGCCGACATCTGTGACACTTCTAGGCATATTTTAGTTCCCTATGATTAGACATCCTTATTATGTGACATCTGTGCTTTCCGACCTTTGTATTAATATCCGACAATATTATATTAATGAAATTCTGTACGTTGTATATTTACTTATGACAATTGTGTATTTTTAATCCTTGTTCAAGTCTTATACTTTAAACATTTTCTGGATGTGAAATCGCAAAACCATTACGTAAATTTAATCAGTTTAATGCAACGTACGCTCCAGGACAAGGGAGTAAGTTGAACCTACCTTAACTAACCCTAACATAACGTAGAAATAAGTTTTGAAGGGTTCGGTATGTCAAAAATATACTTTTGTAACTTCAGGGGCTATATTGCAAATTTTGCGAAACTCTGCCTTTTTACGTAAATCGCTATCCAGAACATGTACGAACATCCAAAAATTTTTTAAACATTAAAGTATCATATTTTAGTGATTGGAATGCAAAAAATATCGTTCGTTACGCATTTACGGTCATACACGCGTTCGTTACGACTTTTGCTATAATTAACCGAAAACCGCGACCGTACGACCAAACGAACCGACCTCTAGAACATTTTTGGACATATTTCAACTTCCCTATACTTTTTTGTCCTTATGGAGCTTAAAAAATTAGGTTAACGGGTGTTGGAAGTGCCCGAAACACGACGAAACGAGTGCAGGGGCCTGTTCTGCCAAAATCGAAACTTGCTAGCTAGGGGCCATACGGACCGCATGGGGTGCCCAGCTCACCAAAAACATGGCAGCAGCTGGGTTTCTCAGTTGTTGACTCATGATCCGACTTTGCCACCCTTAATTCTGCACTTGACACCTATTGGACACTCATCAAACTTGTGAGTGAGTCATGGTACACTTGTTAATCACCTACAACATCAAGAAAACTATAAATACCATAGTGTTCTTTACATTTGAACTCTTGCAACCAATGTTCTTGCTATAACCTGCCACAAATCAGAATTTGCAACCTCCTTGGAGCTATTCTCTGGTTCTTGAATCATTCCTTGGTGTTTGTAAGTATTCCACTCTTGCTATGATCAATTATTATAGCTTAATTTGACTAAAAATCAAACTGTTTGACTTCTATTTAACTTTTAGTTTTGGTCATGAATTGATCAAGATAAAGCTCAGTTGAATCTTGCAATATGATGGTAATCAATGTGGAGTAAAATGCGATTTTCGGTCAAAATGCGATTTTGCGCATTTTGCAACGGATCTATTTTCGGGTATCAAAACAGGTTGTTTTGATGCCAAAATACTTCTATAAACTTATTTAGACATGTCAAGATATGTCAAATTCGTCACTCTTGTTATAGTGCTTGTTTAGAGTCAAAAGTCTAGCGGTTTGACCACCACTTTGACTTTTGAATATGACCTGTTTGGTCTATTTTTTTAGATCCGACCAAATACATATATATGACCATAAATATATAGGGAATAACCCTCTGCGGTTATACCTTATGGTCATGTCTTTCGGATAGAGTTATGTTAATCAATGGTAATATCCCTTAAAAATGACCAAAATGACCTTTTCGCAAGAAAACCAATTAAACACATAGGTAACATAAATTTTGACATATAATCTAATCAAATAACATTTTAACCATGTTTAAGCATTTAAAACTTATCATAACACATATCTAACCATCCGAATGCGTTGTTACGCAGATGACGCGTTAAAATAGCTTAAAGTACCTTAACGGGTCAAAACGGGTCAAAAGCACTTATTAACATTTTCAACTCAGAATGTTAACTTTGTTAAACCATTTCATATGAGTTCCAACACTCATTTGGTTTACAAGACCTCATTCTATCCGATCCTCCGATTTCAAATCGCGATATTTACATAGTTAACCGTTTTTAGGACACGCTTGATTTCACGGACTCTTAATCTTGGTTTATCTTCTTGAACAAGGATACTTTTGCAACCAAAGTGAGTACATAGTCCCCCCTTTTATGTTTTCAAATGTTTTTGGGTGAAACATTTTGTGCCTGTGACCACTTTCCTGTTTTCATGACATACTATATGCTTTAATTACTAGTACATATACTACATGACTTTTATTGCATTTGATTTACATGTTGATTTGCATAATTAACACATTGGTTTTTCAAAGACATTTTTGCTATGTATGTTGACCTAGCATACTAGTACATGGTTTTCAAACACATTTTCAAAAGACATTTTTTTGGACATTTTCAAGACATTTTCAAGACATGCTTACATTGTTATTTGTCATTTTGCTGCGTTGAACTCGACAATGATACATTCATTAACATTGATCATGCTCACCGCTAGTATGTAATGGTACTATAGGATTGACAATCCCATTCCCACGTCCTAGGTATGTTTGGAAGCGACCTTAGAGAATGATAGAATCCGATGAACATTGATAAACCCTTCACCGGATAGGGGTTTATCCGACAGTCAACATGGCTTGAATGCATTCGGCAACAACCCATAATACTTGTTTTAACAATAAAGGCAATGGTTTATAAAACATGACATTGGTTTACTCGACATTGGTTTACATGACATTTGTTTACTCGACATTGGTTTACTCGACTTTGGTTTACTCGACATTGGTTTACATGACATTTGTTTACTCTTTACATGACATTTGTTTACTCGACATTGGTTTACTTGACATTGGTTTACATGACATTTGTTACTCGACATTGGTTTATGGTGAATGACTTAAATAGCGTGACGTGTGTAATATGATAAAAGAATGGTGGATACGCCGATGGTACTTCCTATATATAAGTGCTTTTGCTATCTTACATATTGTGGTGTTATCTACATCATTTTAAACAAAATACAAGACTTGACATATCTTATACCAAATACCACATTTTTATACGAGACAAAACTTACTTTTGGTCATCTATTTAACCAAGCTTATTTCTTTTATATTATATTGATTTTCATATGGTTTTATTAAAAGAAACTATTTATGGTTCATGGCGACTTTTGTACTAACTTAAACTTTTCTTATAATAATCAAAGCCATGAAGCATCAAAACAAAACCTATGTACTCGCCGGCTTTTTTTTGCTGACTTTATTTTCACATATGTTTCAGGTGCAAATATTTGATGTCAAGCTAGCTACACTTAGGGCGGACTGGGCCTTAGTGACTATAAAATCCAGAATAATAGCTTAACTTTTGTTGTATTTCAGTTTTTATCCAAGACAATGTAAACAATATTAACTAGTGAAACTTAACTTATGTGCCATGGTTATTGAAAAAATAATTCTGTTACAACACTCCCTGTCGTTTCCGCCACGGTTTATTATTTTACATGGTCGGGGTTTGACAGAAACGATTGGTATTAGAGCCAATGGTTATAGGGAATTTGGTTATTAGTGAAGCTTTAACCTGACTTTATTTTCACATATGTTTCAGGTGCAAATATTGCTTTTAGATTCTTAAAACAATACCGTCACCTATCCTTAGGTGAACACCAAAATATAAACACAATTTCCAAAATGGTTTTTGAAATCAATCATCCATTCTTGGATGATTTGTTTTTGGCGTTAAGCCTTTGATGTTTTCAAAATCTTGTTAAAGTTTGTGTCTTATTAATGTGAACACGTGCAATCTGGAATGGTGGGTGCTTGTGCCCTGAGTTTTCTGTCTAGGCTAGAGTGTTCGTAAAAATCCACTTAATCGGACAAGTCACTCTTACCTGGGAACTCTTGGGTGTGAGTGTCCACTTATAGGCCAAAGCATGTCTTCGCAATACATTATAAAACCCATTTACTTTGATATGTCATTGTGTGTCGTTCGTTTGTTTTGAGTAACGAATGAATGACCACCATCCTTACTTTTGTCGATATTATCATCTCATTTTGATTATCCAATATTCAACTCACTCGTTTACTCTCGTGTTTTTCTCTCTTATAGAATGCCTCCTCGACAAAACGTAAACACGGACGCCGACATGGCGGCTGTAATTGCTCAGCAATTTGGTGTAGTGCTTCCAAATCTCATAACTCAGATAAACCAAGCTAACAATAACAACAATGCACCTGCTGCGTGCAACTTCAAACAATTTAATTCGGCTAAACCGCTAAAGTTTAGCAGTTCTGAGGGAGCAATTGGGCTCCTACATTGGTTTGAGAGTCTTGAGAATACATTTCACCATGTTCAGTTTCCAAATGAGCACAAAGTTGAGTTTACTTCTAGAATGTTTGAAAACAGAGTGCTCATGTGGTGGAACGGAGTGATGAGAGATACGGGTGCTGACGTTACAATGGGTCAGACTTGGGAGGAACTCAGGGCTTTGATGATGAAAGAGTTCTGCCCCAGTCATGAAAAGAGGGCACTTGAAAATGAGTTCCATGACCTGAAGCAAGACAGTGGTGAGCACCGTGCGTATACTGACAGGTATGAGGAGTTGAGCTTGTTGTGTCCTGAGATGGTGATGCCTTTGGATAAGGCAATCTAAAAATACATCGATGGTCTTCCTAACCCGGTTCAGGATATTGTCACCGGCAGCAACCCCACTACTGTCAGGCAAGCCATTGAGCTATCTGCGACTCCGACTAAATCGCAGATCAAAAAGGGTAAGCTCCATCATAAGGGTGATAAGAAACCGTCTGACAAGTCTGAGAAACAAAAGGGTAAGAAATCCGAAGGTTCGAAGAAGTCTAGGAAGCGCAAGGCTTCCAAGAATTTTGCAGTCACTACACAGCCCAATCAAGCTGCTCCTAACCAGCTCGCTCAGCTTCCTGCTAAGAAACAGTATACCGGCACTGCACCTTTGTGCAATAGATGCAACAGACATCACCAGCCTGATCTTCCATGCCGTATTTGTACAAACTTTGGGCGATCTGGCCATCTGGCTAATGTTTGTCGTTCTCCTCCTAACCCGAACAATGTAGCTCGTAACCCTGTTCAGCAGCCAGCCAATCCTGCACGACCTCATTACCCACCAGTATCTTGCTACAACTGTGGGGATGTCACCCACTACCATAACAATTTCCCGAGATTGGCAAATGCGAACCAGGCTCGTGGACGAGCTTCCAATATTAATGCAAACGAGGCACGAGCATATAATGAGGTGGTGAACGGTACATTCTTTGTTAACAATAATCCTACTTCTATACTATTCGATTCGGGTGATGATAGAAGTTTTATGTCTTTATCATTTGAGCCTTTACTTGCGAAACCAAGAACAAAACTAGGCAAGCCCTTGACAGTAGAAATAGCCAGTGGTGAACCTCTTGTACTCGATTCTGTCATTCCTTGTTGCCTATTGAACCTTAATAACCATCTATTTCCTATTAACCTCACGCCTTTGCAACTTGGGAGCTTCGACATTATAGTGGGAATGGATTGGTTAACCAAACATCATGCTGAGGTGGTTTGTTTTGATAAGATTGTTCGTGTACCTCATCCGTCTGGTGAAATTCTTGAAGTTCGTGGAGAGAAACCTGTTAGTAACCTTAAGCTCATGACTTGCACCCAAGCTCATAAATACTTGCGAAAGAATTATGTGGCTTTCATGGCACATATTGTAAATGAGAAAGGCAGGGGAAAAATTATTCATGATATCCTTGTGGTTCGGGATTATCCTGAGGTGTTTCCAGATGAGCTACCCAGTTTACCTCCTGCTCGTCAAGTTGAGTTTCGTATAGACCTTGTACCTGGTGCCAAACCAGTAGCCAAATCTCCTTACCGTCTTGCACCGTCTGAGATGCAAGAGTTGTCTAAACAGCTTTAGGAGCTTTCTGACAAAGGATTCATTCATCCAAGTTTTTCACCATGGGGTGCTCCAGTTTTATTTGTGATAAAGAAAGACGAATCTTTTCGTATGTGTATCGATTAACGTGAGCTTAACAAACTCACAATCAAAAATCGATATCCCCTACCTCGCATTGATGATCTTTTTGACCAACTACAGGGCGCTACTTGCATTTCAAAGATTGATCTATGATTTGGGTAACATCAGCTTCGTGTACTCGAGGAAGATATTCCAAAGACAACCTTTCGTACTCGTTTTGGCCATTATGAGTTCGCTGTTATGCCCTTCGGCTTAACCAATGCTCCTGCCGTCTCCATGGACTTGATGAATAAGGTTTGTAAGCCTTATTTCGACAAGTTCATCATCGTTTTCATTGATGACATATTGATTTATTCCAAGACACAAGCCGATCATGAACAACATCTTCGTCTAACAATGGAACTCCTAAAGAAAGAACAACTTTACGCCAAATTCTCCAAGGGTGAATTTTGGCTTAAGGAAGTTCAGTTTTTGGGACATATTGTCAACAAACAAGGTATTCATGTGGATCCCGCAAAAATAAGTGAAATCAGGGATTGGAGTACACCTACTACTCCTACCGAGGTTCGTTCATTCTTGGACTCACGGGTTATTACTGCCGCTTCATTGCAAATTTTTCCAAGATTGCGGTTCCCCTAACTCCTTTAACTCAATAGAATAAACCTTTTGAATGGGGACCCAAACAGGAAGAAGCTTTTCAAACTCTGAAGCAAAATCTTTGTCATGCTCTTATTCGATCTTTACCCGAGGGTAATGACGACTTCATTGTTTACTGTGATGCGTCTAACTTAGGTCTCGGTTGTGTTCTCATGCAAAGAGACTAAGTTATAGCTTATGCATCGAGACAGTTGAAGGTTCACCAAAAGAACTACACCACTCATGATCTTGAGTTAGGTGCTGGTGTTTTCGCTCTTAAGATTTGGAGACAATACCTATACGGTACGAAATGTGTGGTTTTCACGGACCACAAAAGTCTCCAACATATTTTCAATCAGCAAGAACTTAACATGAGGCAGCGACGTTGGGTTGAGCTTTTGAACGACTATGACTGCAAAATTCGTTAACATCCTAGTAAGGCGAATGTCGTAGCTGATGCTCTTAGTCGTAAAGAACGCGTTAAGCTACATTGTGTCCAAGTTCAATCTGATATCCAGACACTCATTTTTAAAGCTCAACATACTTGTGTTACGCAAGGCATGATGGGTAATGAATTACCACAACATCTTGAGCTTAACTCGAAGCAAAGACAATGGGTTGCTTTATTATCTAAACCGTTTGTGGGTTCCAAGTCAAGACAATCTCCGCACCTTAATTATGGATGAAGCACATAAATCTCGTAATTCAATCCATCCTGGTACAGACAAGATGTATAAGGAACTTCGTACTCAGTATTGGTGGTTGGGTATGAAGAAAGACATTGCCTTATATGTATCTAAATGCCTTACTTGTCTGAAAGTAAAAGCAGAACATCAGTGTCCTTCTGGTTTGGTTGAACAACCAGAGATTCCGGTTTGGAAATCGGAGAACATCGCCATGGATCTCATTACCAAATTACCGCGTACACCTAGAGGACATGATGCCATTTGGGTAGTCGTTGATCGACTAACAAAGTCAGCACATTTTATAGCTATTCGTGAGGATTTTTCTGCTGACAAACTCGCCAAAATCTATGTGGATGAAATAGTATCTCGTCATAGTGTTCCTTTGGATATCATATATGACCGAGACGCGCGATTCTCATCTCATTTTTGGATAACCATGCAATCTGCCATGGGAACCAAGCTTAATTTGAGTACTACTTATCATCCTCAAACGGATGGACAATCTGAATTGACGATCCAAACATTGGAGCATATGCTAGGAGCTTGTGTGATTGACTTTGGTGGTAATTGGGATTCGCATCTACCTTTGATCGAGTTCTCTTACAAACAAGAGTTATCACTCCAGCATTGATATGGCACCTTTTGAAGCTCTTTATGCTCGAATGTCGTTCACCTGTCTGTTGGAATGAGATTGGTGAATCTCGATTCACTGGACCTGAACTTATTCACGACACGACGGACAAAGTCAAGAAGATTTGTGAAAACCTTCTGACAGCTAGAAGCCGTCAAAAGAGTTACGCTGATAAACGATGCAAGCCTTTGGAATTCCAAGTCTGTGATCATGTCTTACTGAAGGTATCCCCTTGGAAGGGAGTGATTAGATTCGGGAAGAAAGGAAAACTTGCATCACGCTATGTTGAACCATTTAAGATTGTTGAGAGAATCAGAAAAGTGGCCTACAAACTTGAGCTACCTCTACAACTTGGAACGTTCATCCAACATTCCACGTGTCCAATTTAAAGAAGTGTTTGGCTGATGAAAACCTTCACATTCCACTTGATGAAATTCGTGTTGATAACACATTACATTTGTCAAGAAACCTGTGGAAATATTGGACCGTGAAGTCAAAAAGCTAAAGCGCAGACGTATACCAATTGTTAAAGTTCGCTGGGAATCCAAACGTGACCCAAAATTCACTTGGGAACAAGAGGATCAAATGAAGGCGAAATATCCGCATCTTTTGTCACCAGTTTCCTCAAGCTAAATTTTGGGATGAAATTTCCCTAAAGTACGGGAGACTGTGACATCTGTGCTTTCCGACCTTTGTATTTGTATCCGACAATATTATATTAATGAAATTCTGTGTTACGTTTATGTGTTTTGTATATTTACTTATGACAATTGTGTATTTTTAATTGTTGTTCAAATCTGATCCTTTAAACATTTTCTTGATGTGAAATCGCAAACCGTTATGTAAATTTAATCAGTTTAGCACAACGTACGCTCCGGGACAAGGGAATAAGTTGAATATACCTTAAATAACCCTAACATAATTTAGAAATAAGTTTTGAAGGGTTCGGTATGTCAAAAATATACTTTTGTAACTTCAGGGGCTATATTGCAAATTTTGCGAAACTATGCCTTTTTCCGTAAATCGCTATCCGGAACATGTACGAACATACAAAAATTTTTCTAAACATTTGAGTGATTGGAATGCAAAAAATATCGTTCGTTACGCATTTATGGTCATACACGCGTTCGTTATGATTTTTGTCGTATTAAACCGAAAACCGCGACCGTACGACCAAACGAACCGACCTCTGGAACATTTTTGCACATATTTCAAGTTCCGTATACTTTGTTGTCCTTATGGACCTTAGAAATAAAGTTAACGGGTGTTGGAAGTGCCTGAAACGCGACGAAACAAGTGTAGGTGCCTGTTCTGCCAAAATTGAAACTTGCTGACAAGCTAGGGGCCATACGGACTGCATGAAGAGCCCCATACGGTCCGCATGGGGTGCCCAGCTCACCAGAAACGTGGCAACAACTGGGTTTCTCACTTGTTGACTCATGATCCGACTTTGCCACCCTTAATTCTGCACTTGACACCTATAGGACACTAATCAAACTTGTGGGTGAGTCATGGGACACTTGTTAATCACCTACAACATCAAGAAAACTATAAATACCATAGTGTTCTTTACTTTTGAACTCTTGCAACCATTGTTCTTGCTATAACCTGCCACAAATCCAAATTTGCAACCTCCTTGCAGCTATTCTCTGGTTCTTGAATCATTCCTTGGTGTTTGTAAGTATTCTACTCTTGCTATGTTTAATTATTATAGCTTAACTTAACTAAAAATCAAACAGTTTTACTTCTGTTTGACTTTTAGTTTTGGTCATGAATTGATCAAGATAAAGCTCTATTGAATCTTGCAATATGATGGTAATCAAGTCGTTATGATCTCTAAAAATCATGCCTATTGATTCCCACCATTTCTAGTTAGTTCGGCAAGTCAAAGTTTCGGTCAAAAGGCGATTTTTGCGCATTTTGCAACGGATCTATATTCGGGTATCAATACAGGTGTTTTGAAGCCAAAATAGTTCTATAAACTTATTTAGACATGTCAAGATATGTTAAATTCGTCATTCTTGTTATAGTGCTTGTTTAGAGTCAAAAGTCTAGCGGTTTGACCACCACTTTGACTTTTGAATCTGACCCGCTTGGTCGATTTTTTTAGACCGACCAAATACATATTTATGACTATAAATATATAGGGAATAACCCTCTGAGGTTATACCTTATGGTCATGTCTTTCGGATAGTGTTATGTTAATCAATGGTAATATCCCTTAAAAATGACCAAAATGCCCTTTTCGCAAGAAAATAACACTTAGGTAACATAAATTTTGACATATAATTGATCAAATAACATTTTAAACCATTTTTAAGCATTTAAAACTTATCATAACACATATCTAACCATCCGAATGCGTTGTTACGCAGATGACGCGTTAAAATATCTTAAAGTACCTTAACGGGTCAAAAGCACTTATTAACCTTTTCAACTCAGAATGTTAACATTGTTAAACCATTTCTTATGAGTTCCAACACTCATTTGGTTTAAAAACCCTAATTCTATCCGATCCTCCGATTTTAAGTCTCGATATTTACATAGTTAACCGTTTTTAGGACACGCTTGATTTCACGGACTCTTAATCTTGGTTTATCTTCTTGAACAAGGATACTTTTGCAACCAAAGTTAGTACATAGTCCCCTCTTTTACGTTTTCAAATGTTTTGGGGTGAAAGTTGTGCCTATGATTACTTTCGTGTTTTTATGACATATTACATGCTTTGATTACTAGTACATATACTACATGACTTTTATTGCATTTGATTTACATGTTGATTTGCATAATTAACACATTGGTTTTTCAAAGACATTTTTGCTATGTATGTTGACCTAGCATACTAGTACATTGTTCTCAAAGACATTTTCAACAGACATTTTTTTGGACATTTTCAAAGACATTTTCAAGACATGCTTACATTGTTATTTGACATTTTGGTGCGTTGAACTCGACAATGATACATTCATTAACATTGAACCCGCCGACCGGTAGTATGTAATGGTACCACAGGATTGACAATCCCGTTCCCACTTACTAGGTATGTTTGGAAGCGACCTTAGGGAATGACAGAATCCGATGAACATTGATAAACCCTTGACCGGATAGGGGTTTATCCGACAGTCAACAAGGCTTGAATGTATTCGCCAACAACCCATATAATATATGTTTTAACAATAAAGGAAATGGTTTATAAAACATGACATTGGTTTACTCGACATTGGTTTACATGACATTTGCTTACTTGACATTGGTTTACTCGACATTGGTTTACATGACATTTGTTTACTCGACATTGGTTTACATGACTTTTGTTTACTCGATATTGGTTTACTCGACATTGGTTTACATGACTTCTGTTTACTCGACAGTGGTTTACATGACATTTCTTTACTCGACATTGGTTTACATGAGATTTGTTACTCGACATTGGTTTATGGTGAATGACTTAAATAGCGTGACATGTGTAATATGATAAAAGCATGGTGGATACGCCGATGGTACTTTCTATATATAAGTGCTTTTATTATCTTACATATTGTGGCATTATCTTAATCATTTTAAACAAAATACAAGACAGGACAAATCTTATACCAAATACAACATTTTTATACGAGCCAAAACTTACTTTTGGTCATCTATTTAACCAAGCTTTATTTCTTTATATTATATTGATTTTCATATGGTTTTTATTAAAAGAAACTATTTATGGTTCATGGCGACTTTTGTACTACCTTAAACTTTTCTTATAATAATCCAAGCCATGAAGCATCAAAACAAAACCTATATACTCGCCGGCATTTTTTGCTGACTTTATTTTCACATATGTTTTAGTGCAAATATTTGACGTCAAGCTAGCTACACTTAGGGAGGACTGGGCCTTAGTGACTATAAAATCCAGAATAATAGCTTAACTTTTGTTGTATTTCCGTTTTTATCCAAGACAATGTAAACAATATTAACTAATGAAACTTAACTTATGTGCCATGGTTATTGAAACAATAATTCTGTTGCAACACCCCCCGACGTTTCCGCCACGGTTTTTTGTTTTACGTGGTCGGGGTGTGACATATTAAGCTTAAAAATGAGGTTCACGGGTGTTAAATGTAACATCTGTGCCTTTACAACCACCATACAACTCCGAACGATTTCGAATCCAATGAAATCTTGCATTTCATTCTCGGAAATTGTATAATTACACCTGGCATTCACACATGTAAGTTCATGTACAATTTCGACACCTCAAAGCTTTTTCTAGAAATTATACGTAAACTATTATGCAAACGTAATCAGTTTAATGCGACGTACACTTTGGAATAATGACATAAGCTAAACATAACCTAAATACCCTTTACATAACTTAGAAATAAGTTTTGAGGGCTTCGGTATGGCAAAAACACACTTATGCAAGCTAAGGGGCTATTTTGAAAATCTGCGAAACTATGCCGATTCGCGTATATCGTTCCGGAATATGAACGCACATCCAAAAATTTTTCTAATAATTAAAATACAGTATTTTAATGATTAGAATGCAAAAATATCATTCATTACGCGTTTACAGTCATTTGCGCGTTCGTTAATATTTTCATCGTAATTAACCGAAAATCGCAACCGTACGACCAATCGAGCCGACGTCTGTGACATTTCCGAGCATATTTCAAGTTCCCTATGCTTTCACATCCTTGTAAATCCTAAATTTTGGGTTAACGGGGCTCAAACGCATCAAAAAAACCTTAAACTTGCTGCAGGGACCTGTTCTGCCAATTCTGAAACTTTGGAATCCCAGGCGCCACGCGAGAGAGTCACCGAGATCTCTGGCGACACGCGGGGGATGTCAGTTTTTAGCAGAAACCTGGCAGCTTCTTTTTCATTTGACTTGACACCTATAACTTGTTTTTGCCACACTTCTCCTGGTTGTAACACCTCCCTAAACATTTGTAATGATCCTACAACATCTCCTAACACTTGCAATGATCTTGTGACTTCAAGAAATCTATAAATACCCCCATTGTTGCAACCAATTTCCTTGCTCATTCACTCTTTCTTTCTCTCTGCTCTACTTAGAGGCTACCACTTAGTTGGAGGCTTCCTAACTGAGCATTCTTATTCTTGGGGCCCTTCAAGTGTTTTCCAACACAAGTAAGTGCCCTCTCCTAGTCTTGTTCCATTTCTTTTAGCTTGTTTAAGCTAAAAGTCAAACAGTTTGACTTTGTGTTTGACTTTCAGTTTTGACCATTAATTGGTCAAGTCAAAGTCCAATTGGACTTTGCAACGTTATTTTAATCACGATGGTTATGATCCATAGCGATCATACTAACTTATTTACCATGTTACTAGTTGTAGTGACTAGTCAAAGTTTCGGTCAATGATGCGTAAAGTGCGCATTATACGATGGAACTATTTTCGGGTATCAAAACACTTTGTTTTGATACCAAATCAGTTTTATGAACCTTTTTAGACATGTTTAACATGTCTAACTCGTCACTTTTAGTTTAGTGCTTATTTAGGGTCATAAGTCGAGCGGTCATGACCACCGCTTTGACTTTCGAATCCGACCCTTTGGTCGATCTTAGGATCCGACCAAACTCATTTTACTGACAAGAGTGTATAGGGAATAACCATCTGAGGTTATACCTTATGGTCGCGTCGTTTGGTTAGTGTTTCGTTAAGTCGCTAGTTATGCTTTTATTAATGACCAAAATGCCCTTTTTGCGCATAAATCAACTTTAAGCATATGTGACCAATGTTTTGACACATAAACTGATGTTACAACTTAATCAAACATGTTTTGGCATATTAGACTTATCACAACACATATCTAACCATCCGAACAAGTATTTAAGCAAATGAAACATTAAAGTAGCGTAAACTACCTTAACGAGTCATAATGGGTCAAAAGCACTTAGGAATCTTTTCAAATCAGAATGTAGACTTTGTTAAACCATTTCATATGAGTACCAACACTCATTTGGTTTAGAAGACCTCATTCTATCCGATCCGCCGATTAATGTCCCGATATTTACATAGTTATCCGATTCTAGGAGACGTTTGACTTCTCGGACATTTGAGCTTGTTTAATCTTTGATTCAAGGATATTTTGCAACCCCATGTGAGTACATAGTTCCCCTCTTTTACGTTTCCAAAATGTTTTGGGGTGATCCATATGTGCCTATTCACTATTTTCACTATTTCAAAGCCATACTATCTCATATACATAATACTTATCCTTTAACGAATCGAAACTGTTACCTATGACTTGAATAATGATTTTCAAAGTTTGGGAGACTATTGTTGGTTCGTATTTCTTTTATACATTCATTAACAATGATCAAGTCGATTGGTAGTACGATATAGCGCTATAGGACTTGACACTCCATTCCCTGGGTAAGGGAATGTCAGAAACCAAGTTTAAACCAAATAGATTTTGCCTTCGTGGTAAATCTATAGTTACCCAAGCATAGTTTGATATACTCATGTTTGAATGTATTGCCAAATGACCACAATGTATGTTTTACAATGGTTTTCTAATTAAGCCATAAAAACTTATCTTTTATTGATCTCCAAAACCAAAGTTTATTCTGATATACTACCAAATCACAATTAAGTATGTTTCGATATACTTCCAAAGCATAGTTTGATATGCTATCAATGTGATATAATTTATCAAAGTATAGTTTGATGTACTACCGAATCTCTTGTTCTTAGACAAAAGAATATTTTGATATACTACCGATTTTCTTATTATTTACCAAAGTATAGTTTGACATACTACCGAATCTCTTGTTCTTAAACAAAATTGTATTTTGATATACTACCGATTTTCTTACTATTTACTAAAGTTTAGGTTGATATACGACCCAATCTTTTAAAACAAAAGTATACATTTTGATATACTACTTAAATTGTTATTTCAAAACCAAAAGTATATTTTGTACATATATTACAAACACTTTTATCAACAAAACAAAGTATTTAGATACCAAACTTTTTGTAAGGATTCATGGCTATTTCTAAAAACGTATGTTCTTTTCTTAAAACATTCCAAGCCATGAATCTAAGTCACAAAACCTATGTTACTCACAGGCATTTTTATGCTGACGTACCTATTTTCACATATGTTTCAGGTTTACATATATGATGATTGTCGTCGCTTACTACACATAGGATGGACGCCTGCATTAGTGACACTAAAATTTAGAAGACAATTGATTGTATTTTATTTACGTTATTCAAAGACAATTGTAAATTTGATAAATCAATAAAACAAAACTTTAAAACCATGTGTTGCGAAACAATTTGTAACGTGACTCCCCAATTGTTTCCCCCACGTGTTGCTTTACACGATTTGGGGTGTTAAAGATTGGTATCAGAGCACTGGTTATAGGGAATTAGGTTATTAGTAATGCTTTGACCTAGTCTATAACCTTCCTAGGACCCCAACACGAGTTTACTTGCGTTTAGATTCTTAATACACTACCATCACCTATCCTTAGGTGATTACCAAAAACAAAGCATAATACATCTTTTGAAAGTCAAAATTTTTCTAAAACTTCACAAGAAATCATCTATCCTTAGATGATTTGTTTTTATGCTTTAATCCTTCAAAATTTTCAAAACTCGTCAAAGTTTGGGCTTTAATAATGTGAACACATGCAATCCGGAAGGGTGGATGCCTGTACATGAACACATACAATCGGACCAGTCACTCTTACCTTGTGACAATTGTGCCTCCAATTGTCATTATCATATCTTGAACAATTTCATAAGCAATAAAACCTTGTGTTTTATTCATTGAATTATGGAACTTATCCATAAAAATTGCACATATTCGATTATTACACGATAACAAACTCTCGAACAGCTTCTGGAAGTGAAATCGCAAACCGTTACGCAAACGTAATCTGTTTAACAAGATATAAACTCTGGAACAATGACACAAGCTTAAAATACCTTAAATAACCTTTACATAACTTAGAATTAAGTTTTAAAGGGTTTGGTATGTCAAAAACAAGCCTATTCGATCACAGAGACTATTTACGACAAACTACGAAAGTCTGCTGATCCTCGTAGCAACGTGTGACATCCCGGCTTTTCAGGTATCTTAAACGCGCTACTTTATTGTTATTCATTCCTACGCTGATTTTATTCGGAGAATTAAATTACGCGCTTGCAATAACTACGCTAACTTTAGTATTTAGGGAATACACAATGTTTGGAAATTCTAACGGGTTGTATCTGAATTTCGTGCTACATGTTACTAGACGTTTATGAAAATTGTCGAGTCATATTATGTGTAGTTATTTATCAGATTATAATGATCGGTTAGTAAATTCTATTTATAAGCCGAACCGAACCAAGCCGGTGAAACGTTTCGACTTCGCGACCAAGCAAACCCAACCCGCCACCCACACCCCCTTGCGAACACAACCAACCCGCCACCCCACCCTTGCGGCCCAAGGGCAAGCCCAAACCGCCCCTTGCCCCTTATGTATACGTATGTATGCATGGGGTGTTCAAAAAAATTACTCAAAACCCTAATCCCCTAGAAGTGTGCGACGGAAGCCCCCCCTCTCGGTCGCGCAAACCTTACAACTCTCGGATCGATCCCAAGGTTGTCCCGGTTTGCAAGTTGTCTTCGTTTAAGGTTAGGGTTTTTCGATTTTGTTACGATTCATGTGATGATCTTCCGTAGAATTAATTATGATTATGTGCTCGTATGATTGTCGTTATGAAAAGCGTTGTGGTGTATGATTAGTTCGGATGAATATGCGAATCTTTGCGGTTGTGATGATATGTTTGAATACTAAAATCGTAGGCTGCGTTTTATCTATAAAGATCATGATATATACTTAGGGTTTGCATGAATATTCATATATTAGATGATATTTGACAAGTTAACCTGCTGTTAATCAATACAACTACGCGTCATGGCCGTTTACACACGTTCTAATGCGATAAAGTCGAAAACAGTAAGCTGATTGACATTTACAGCCAACTTCAGTTGGCTGTAACCAGATAATTATTTATCGAAAATTGGATTTTCTAAAGCCTAAAACGTGTATTTTTGAAAAACGCTTCAAATGGCGCCAGATTCATGTTTTTCTGAGGTCATTTGCTATTTAAATGGTCATTTAGTGCAGCAGCTGAAGCTGCGTAAATTCTGCAGAATTTGCAGGTTGTTTATCGAGTCGGGTCTCATAGTCTGTATGGGGTTAGGTCACAAAATCTGTACAATAACTGGAGACGGGAGTTTCCGAAAATCCCCCACAAGAATTTCGTTAATCGGATGAAAGATGATTTTTAAATAATTTTTCTTGTGAACAGCAGTCAGAAAGCGACGAATCTGACTGCAGCCTAGTATATAAATGTTTATAAATAATTGGTAACGATTTAGGATTTGAAAACTTTTCACAAAATTCTACAGTCTAATTGACACCTCCTGTAAAAAAATTGAAATTTTTGGAACGTTGGAACTATTTTATAAAAATTCTCGAAAACAGCCAAATTATGAGTGTACAAGCTGAAACATGATAACTTGCGTTTGTGTGTATCTAAGTGTTGTATGAGTTATCCTGTGTTTATGACAAGTTGGTTTGATCGTTATTTTGTATGGTGATACTTTGCATGCATGATTATGGTTTCGAATTGGTTATTACGTGTGCCGTACTGTGTGTTAGTTATGCGTAGGGTTTTGTGTCAGTGTGTTCACACACTAACTTTGAATCGGTTGACATGTTAGGACGCGATTAGCGGTTCCATCATTTGATTCTTTTGTGTTTATCTAACCGAGCAATTTAAGGTGAGTTCACGGCCCCTACTTTATCCGGTTTTGAACAACAGGGGGAGAAACATGTATACGCTATACAACTCAATCTTTTACGTTATGCTAAATTAACACCGTTAACTATTCGGTAACTAAGTTAATGTTAATGTATGTTATGGTCACTAAGTAGCTTTATCACGGAAGTCCTCAACCAACTGTCGGATCGTTAGTATTGGGTTAGATAGCGGGGAAATTATAGTAGTACTACTGGGCCCGACAAGCCCCACCCGAGCTAGTCGCGCTAGCCGACCGGGAATGGTCAACGGGTTTTTGGCCTAACTTTCACCATGGTCAGTGATAGACCTGGCAACACAGAGGCAACGACAGTCAGCTACGATAGCGAACTCTTACGTGACGTAACTTTAGGCTCGCTACCTACATGTTAACATTGAACTTATTTACGAACCAACCTTATTATTCCAGGTTAGGAATAATGGAACTATGTCGTTATCCCGGGTTAGGGATAACGGGGGAAAACAATCTTTTAAACCGAACTTGTGAACTTATAAAAACCTGTGAACTCACTCTTCTTTAATGTTGGCACTTGTTTCTTTGCATGTTTCTCAGGACGCTAGGAGCGCTAGGTGCACTCACTTTGCATTTGATCAAGGCATTTTTATCTAGTCTTTATTAACGATTATTGTTGGGATTTTGGTTTTGGCGTTTATGTTCGCGCCCGTTACTTTATTCTAATGCTTTTGCTAAACTTTCAAACCTTGGAACTTTGAAAAAGACTATGCATGTTTACAATAAATGTTTTTGGAAAACGTTTAAATAAATCATATAGAGTCGTTCGACATCGCTAGTGTCTGAGATTCTGGTTTGATCACACGTCTCGCGGTAATACTCCGCAAGTGGAAATTGAGGGTGTGACAGATTGGTATCAGAGCCTCTAGCTATAGAGAACCAGGTTTGCATTTAAAGTGGACTTAAACTATAGCTGTTACACGACACTAGACTTAGTTGGCACCGAAATGTGATATCTTGTTATGTGTTATACTACGGTTGTTCTATGTGATATATATATATATATATATATTGTGATATACGCAGCTCGTAACTAACTACACCAACCCAGCAGGCTATATCATCTTCATCATCTGATAGATCTCGACAATCAAGGGCGCCGGGGAAGGCACCCATGGTCGAACCCTCACCACCTCGTGGCGTGGAGACACGCTCAGCTGCTAGGAAAAGACTCGCTCTAGGAGGGGAGTCGTCCTCCCGTCCAACCACCGCTACACCGGTCAAACCGGTCAACTCTTCAGGAGTGGGGCGACGATCTATTTAGAGCTGTGCTAAGGAAACAGCATGAACAGCTGGAGAGAATGCAAGAGACTATTGAAGCACAGGGTTGGCTGATACGTCAGCTGACTGGTAAAACTGAAGAGCTCGAGGAAGAGCAAGATGAGAATAAGAGAGTTCGAAGCATTTTAGCTAAGGACCTTCGTGCTGAGCAGCTGAGGGCTGACTGGCTAGAAGACAGAGTTCTTGAGTCCAGTTGAAGGATTCATGAACTGGAGCAGAACCAAGCACCACCTATCCTAGTACCCGCACCAGCACTGGCAGCGCCGGTAGAAAACGAAGAGGAGGATCCAGAGGAAGACCTGGAGGAGGATCTAGAGGAAGAAGAGCCGGAACAGGACCCGGCTGTTGAAGCTGAAAACGCTGAAGAGGAAGACGGCAGTGATAGTGACTTGGGGGATGGAGACATAGATGACTAACTCGCCTTATGTTTGAACTTGGAAATTTTATAATTAAACTGATATGTTTGGTTGGTATTTTGTGAGACATTACAATTTATTTAATCGAATGTTCCTTTTGATTGTTTAATTTGTTGGGTTGACATAAATTGTGTGATCACTGAAGTGTGGAATATGATAACTATATTGGATATATACTTATCGGTGTGTGTTCGTGTTGTCTTGCGAAGATCTGAAATGGCAACCGGTCGTCACGGAAATCTTAACATGTCAGCTGAAGAATTGGCCGCTTTAATCCAACAACACTTGAATGCTGCTCTGGCAGGTGTTCCTAACCCACCAGCAGGTAACCATTATTAAATTTTCATAGGAATATCTAATAGTTTGGCTAGTAGACTTTCGCGCTGACTACCTATCCTCTATCCTCAGGAGGGGGTCTTAACCCCTACAAGATGTTCCTGGATGCGAAACCGAGCAAGTTCACGGGAGTTGAAGGACCCATAGGACTGGTCCGTTGGGTCGAAGTCTGAATCGGTTTTTGACATGTGCAATTTCCTCGAAGCTAATAAGGTCAAGTATGCTGCCTCGATGTTGGAAGATGGGGCATTAACCTAGTGGAACGCACAAGTCCAAACGCGTGGACTTGATGCGGCAAACGCAATGGCCTGGACCGAGTTCAAAGCTCTAATCAAGGAGGAATACTGTCGGCGGGACAGAGTTCAGCAATGGTCGGGTAAGAAATTGAAGCGTACACGGAAAGACATCATGATCTGGTGTTCCTTTGTCCCGATTTGGCTAACACCGTCGTTAAACGACTTGAGTTTTATCTTGGGGGTCTGGTCCCTGAGATCCAGGGCATGGTAATGTCTAGCAACCCTACGACGGAGCAACAAGCGATTAGGCTGGCGCATAAACTCATCGATAAGGCGGTGGAGCAAAGGAAGTTACCACCTAGGGGTGCAACTGAAATTGTCCCTGACAACAAAAGGAAATTTGAAGACTCACCTGCTCGGCAGTCTTCATCAGCCTAGCCACAACAAGGAAACCAGAAGCGGTCCAACCACTTCAACAACAATCGGGGCCACAACAATCAGTCTGCCAACAACACCCAGAACTCGAGCGGCTATACGGGTCGAAAGCCGCAATGTAATCGTTGTAACCTCCATCATCACGGCCCTTGCGCCGGAAATCGCTGCCAACGATGTGGCAAAGCAGGACACGTGGCAAAGGATTGTCGCAGGGAGATTATGTCACGACAGAATTAGAACCAGCACCAGGGTAATAATCGGGGATGCTATCAGTGCGGTAGCACTGCCCATTTCAAGCGAGACTGCCCGCAAACTCGCAACAACAATGGTGGGAATAACAACAACAACAACAACAATAACAACAATGGAAACAATGGAAATGGTGGCACAGGAGGTGCCAAGGGACGTGCATTCACGTTAGGCCGTGGGGAGGCCCGAAACGACTCGAACATGGTCACCGGTAAGTTTCCCCTTAACGACCATTTTGCTACTGTACTTTTTGATACAGGTGCGGATAAGAGTTTTATATCTGAGTCTTTTAGGAAGAACCTAAATCTCATGCCTAAACCCCTAGAGACCCCTTACGTCATAGAACTAGCCGATGGTAAATCTGTAGATGTGACCCATTTAGTAACCGGCTGTCAACTTAAACTCGCGGGTCACACCTTTACCATTGATCTGATGGCAACTACCCTGGGTAGTTATGATGTGGTAGCCGGAATGGACTGGCTATCTGACATCCGAGCTGAAGTTCTCTGTTTTGAGAAAGCTATCCGTATTCCGCTCTCTAACGACGAGGTCTTGATGGTGCAAGGCGAGAAGGCAGGCGTCGTCACAAACATCATCTCTTACATGCAAGCTCAGAAGTATCTTTGGAGAAAGAACTCCTTCGCTTTGCTCGCACTGGTCACCGAGCAGCCTAAGGACGAGAAGCGGATTGAAGATATCCCTATCGTCCGTGACTTTTCTGATGTGTTTCCAGAGGAGTTACCTGGTCTTCCACCACATCGACAAATGGAGTTTGAAATCGAATTGGCGAACCATGCGACTCCTATCGCCAAGGCCCCGTACTGCCTAGCTCCAGCAGAGCTGCAAGAGCTGTCTACCCAACTTCAGGAATTATTGGAAAAAGTATTTATCCAACCCAGTACTTCGCCATGAGGAGCTCCGGTCCTTTTTGTCAAGAAAAAGGACGGGACCTTCCGCATGTGCATCGACTACAGGGAACTCAATAAAGTTACCGTCAAGAACCGATACCCATTACCTCGCATCGACGATCTTTTCGACCAGCTTCATGGGTCAAGCTACTGCTCCAAGATTGATCTACGGTCCGGTTATCACCAGCTACGCGTCAGGGAGGAGGATATCTCCAAGACGGCATTTCGCACTCAGTATGGCCATTAGGAGTTCTTGGTCATGCCCTTTGGTCTCACCAATGCACCCACGGTGTTCATGGACCTCATGAACCGCGTGTGTAAGCCGTATTGTCATCGTGTTCATCGATGATATACTCATCTACTCTAAGAGTGAAGAAGAACATGCTGAGCATCTGCGGTTATTACTGGAACTACTTCAACAGGAGAAACTATATGCCAAGTTTTCGAAGTGTGATTTCTGGATTCGGGAAGTTCAGTTCCTCGGGCATATCGTGAATGAAAAGGGTATACACGTTGATCCTGCCAAGATTGATGCTATCAAGAACTGGGAAGCACCCAGGACACCAACAGAGATCCGCCAATTTTTGGGTTTGGCTGGTAACTACAGACGTTTCATCGAGGGATTTTCCAAGATCACACAACCTCTTACCACTCTCACTCAGAAAGGCACCAAGTATGCTTAGGGTGACAAACAGGAAGCAGCATTTCAATTACTGAAGCAGAAGCTTTGCAGTGTGCCCATTTTGTTCTTGCTAGAGGGGACAGATGATTTTGTGGTATATTGTGACGCTTCCATTCAGGGATTGGGATGTGTGCTCATGCAACATGATAAGGTCATCGCGTATGCATCCCGACAGTTGAAGGTCCACGAGACGAACTACACGACACATGACTTGGAATTGGGAGCAGTTGTGTTTGCACTTAAGATTTGGAGACACTACCTATATGGAACAAGGTGCACAATCTACACGGATCACAAGAGCCTCCAGCATATTTTTGACCAGAAGGAGTTGAACATGCGACAGTGTCGCTGGGTCGAACTCCTTAACGATTATGAATGTGCCATTCAGTATCACCCGGGTAAAGCTAACGTGGTAGCTGATGCCCTCAGTCGGAAGGAACACTTGAAACCTCGTCGGGTACGAGCACTATAGTTCACAATTCACTCTGGGTTACCCGAACAGATACGCGACGTGCAGCTAGAAGCAGTTAAGGAAGAGAACATCAAGGCCGAATCTGTGGGAAAGATGGAACGCGACTGGGAAGTGAAACCCAATGGTACCCGGCATTTCATGAACCGTATATGGGTACCTCTTTACGGAAACCTCAGAAACCTAGTTATAGACGAAGCTCACAAATCCCGATACTTTGTCCATCCTGGTTCGGATAAGATGTATCAAGACCTTAAAGCCGCGTACTAGTGGCCCAACATGAAAGCGGATATAGCCACCTACGTGAGCAAGTGTTTGACTTGCGCGAAAGTCAAGGTGGAATACCAGAAGCCATCAGGGCTACTTCAACAACCTGAGATCCCAGTGTGGAAATGGGATCAGATCTCGATGGACTTTATCACTAAACTTCCGCGAACTCCGGGTGGTTGTGATACCATCTGGGTGATCGTGGATCGTCTAACTAAGTCTGCACACTTCCTAGCGACCAAAGAAACAGATAAGATGGATAAGTTGACTCGCATCTACATTAAGGAAGTAGTTTCTCGGCACGGTTGCCAACGTCCATCATTTCAGACAGAGATGCTTGTTTCACGTCCAACTTTTGGCGGTCACTTCAGAAAGCGTTGGGTACACGCTTAGATATGAGCACAGCTTACCACCCTCAGACGGATGGTCAAAGTGAAAGGACCATTCAGACCTTGGACGACATGCTTAGGGCATGCGTGGTAGACTTCGGGAACAGTTGGGAAATCCATCTGCCTTTAGTGGAATTCTCGTATAACAACAGTTACCATACGAGTATTCAGGCAACACCTTTTGAAGCATTGTACGGTCGCAAATGTAGATCACCGGTCTGTTGGGCAGAAGTCGGTGACAGTCAACTCACAGGTCCTGAGTTGATGCTTGAGGCTACTGAAAAGATTGTACAAATCAGAAACCGCATGGCAGCGACACAAGATCGACAGAAAAGTTACGCTGATCAACGACGCAAATCGCTCGAATTTCAAGTTGGTGACCGCGTCCTACTGAAAGTGTCACCCTGGAAGGGTGTAATTCATTTTGGGAAACGAGGCAAACTAAGTCCACGGTACGTAGGCCCATTTGTGATTTCAAAGCGTATCGGGCCCGTAGCTTATCAGTTAGACCTTCCTTCCAAACTGAGTGGAATTCACAACGTTTTTCATGTGTCCAATCTGAAGAAGTGTCTATCAGATGAGACCCTCATCATTCCATTGGACGAGATTCAAGTGGATGAGCAACTGCATTTTGTGGAACTACCTATCGAGATCATGGACCGTGAGATCAAGACTCGAAGGCACATCAAGATACCGATCGTTAAGGTTCGTTGGAACTCTAAGCGTGGACCAGAGTTCACGTGGAAAAGAGAGGACCAAATGAAAAGCAAATATCCACACCTTTTTGCAGCTGAGCAGCAATCTGACGTTACCGCCAACTAAATTTCGAGACGAAATTCTTTCAACATGGGGGTGATATGACTGCCTGGGATTTACTTGTACCATTCTAACAAATTGAATCTTTGTGCGTTGCATTCTAAACTGCGTTGACTCAATTTTCGGGACGAAAATTCTTTCAACATAGGGATAATGTGTCATCCCGGCTTTTCAGGTATCTTAAACGCGCTACTTTATTGTTATTCATTCCTACGCTGATTTTATTCGGAGAATTAAATTACGCGCTCGCAATAACTACGCTAACTTTAGTATTTAGGGAATACACAATGTTTGGAAATCCTAACGGGTTGTATCTAAATTTCATGCTACATGTATTTAGACGTTTATGGGTAATTGTCGAGTCGTATTATGTGTAGTTATTTATCATATTATAATGATTGGTTAGTAAATTCTATTTATAAGCCGAACCAAACCAAGCCTGTGAAATGTTTCGACTTCGCGACTAAGCAAACCCAAACCGCCACCCACACCCCCTTGCAAACACAACCCAACCCGCCACCCCACCCCTGCGGCCCAAGAGCAAGCCCAAAACGCCCCTTGCCCCTTATGTATACGTATGTATGCATGGGGTGTTCCAAAAAAATACTCAAAACCCTAATCCCCTAAAAGTGTGCGACGGCAGCCCCCCCCCTCTCGGTCTCGTAATCCCTACAACTCTCGGATCGATCCCAAGCTTGTCCCTGTTCGCAAGTTGTCTTCGTTTAAGGTTAGGGTTTTTCGATTTTGTTACGATTCATGTGATGATCTTCCGTAGAATTAATTATGATTATGTGCTCGTATGATTGTTGTTATGAAAAGTGTTGTGGTGTATGATTAGCTCGGATGAATATGCGAATCTTTGCGGTTGTTATGATATGTTTGAATATTAAAATCGTAAGCTGCGTTTTATCTATAAAGATCATGATATATACTTAGGGTTTGCATGAATATTGATACATTAGATGATATTTGACAAGTTAACCTGCTGTTAATGAATACAACTAAGCGTCATGGCCGTTTACACATGTTCTAATGCGATAAATTCGAAAACAGTAAGCTGATTGACATTTACCGCCAACTTCAGTTGGCTGTAACCTGATCATTATTTATCGGAAAGTGGATTTTCTGAAGCCTAAAGGTGTATTTTTGAAAAACGCTTCAAATGACGCTGGATTCATGTTTTTCTAAGGTCGTTTGCTATTTTTAAAGGACATTTAGTGCAGCAGCTGAAGCTGCGTAAATTCTGCAGAATTTGCAGGTTGTTTATCGAGTCGGGTCTCATAGTCTGTATGGGGTTAGGTCACGAAATCTGTAAAGTAACTGGAGTTGGGAGTATCCGAAAATCTCCCACTAGAATTTCGTTAATCGGATGAAAGATAATTTTTAAATGATTTTTCTCGTGGACTGCAGTCAGAAAGTGACGAATCTGTCTGCAGCCTAGTATATAAATGTTTATAAATAATTGGTAAAGATTTAGGATATGAAAATTTTACAGAACATTCTACAGTCAAGTTGACACCTCTTGTAAAAAATTGGAATTTTTGGAATGTTGGAACTATTTTATAAAAATTCTCGGAAACAGCCCAGTTATGAGTGTACAAACTGAAACATGATAACTTACGTTTGTGTGCATCTAATTGTTGTATGAGTTATCCTGTGTTTATGACAAGTTGGTTAGATCGTTATTTTGTATGGTGATACTTTGCATGCATGATTATAGTTTCGAATTGGTTATTTCGTGTGCCGTACTGTGTGTTAGTTATGCGTAGGGTTTTGTGTCAGTGTGTTCACACACTAACTTTGAATCGGTTGACATGTTAAGACGCGATTAGCGGTTTCATCATTTGATTCTTTTGCGTTTATCTAACCGAGAAATTTAAGGTGAGTTCACGGCCCCTACTTTATCCGGTTTTGAACAACAGGGGGAGAAACATGTATACGATCTACAACTCAATCTTTTACATTATGCAAAATTAACACCGTTAACTATTCGGTAACTAAGTTAATGTTAATGTATGTTATGGTCACTAAGTAGCTTTATCACGGAAGTCCTCAACCAACTCTCGGATCGTTAGTATTGGGTTAGATAGCGTGGAAATTATAGTAGTACTACTGGGCCCAACAAGCCCCACCCGAGCTAGTCGCGCTAGCCGACCGGGAATGGTCAACGGGTGATAAATTTGGCCTAACTTTCACCATGGTCAGTGATAGACCTGGTAACACAGAGGCAACAACAGTCAGCTTCGATCGTGAACTTTTACGTGACGTAACTTTAGGTTCGCTACCTACATGTTAACATTGAACTTATTTACGAACCAACCTTATTATTCCAGGTTAGGAATAATGGAACTATGTCGTTATCCCGGGTTAGGGATAACGGGGAAAACAATCTTTTAAACCGAACTTTTGAACTTATAAAAACCTGTGAACTCAATCTTCTTTAATGTTGACACTTGTTTCTTTGCATGTTTCTCAGGACGCTAGGAGCGCTAGGTGCACTGACTTTGTATTTGATCAAGGCATTTTTATCGAGTCTTTATTAACGATTATTTTTGGGATTTTGGTTTTGGCGTTTATGTTGGCGCCCATTACTTTATTCTAATGCTTCCGTTAAACTTTGAAACCTTGGAACTTTGAAAATGACTATGCATGTTTATAGTAAATGTTTTTGGAAAACGTTTAATAAATCATATAGAGTCGTTCAACATTGCTAGTGTCTGAGATTCTGGTTTGATCACACGCCTCGCGATAATACTCCGCAAGTGGAAATTGAGGGTGTGACACAACGCACACTCCGGAACAAGGTCATAAGCTAAACATACCCTAAATACCCTTAACATAGCTTAGAAATAAGTTTTGAGGGCTTCAGTATGGCGAAAACATGCAAAAATATCTTGTACTTTAATGATTCGAATGCAAAAATATCATTCGTTACACATGTCCGACCATTTGCGCGTTTGTTACGCTTTTCGTCGTAATTAACCGAAAACCACAACTGTATGACCAAACGAACCGACATCCGGAATATTTTTGAGCACATTTCAAGTTCCCTATGCTTTATTGTCCTTATAGAGCTTGAAAATGGGGTTAACGGGTGTTAAAAGTGCCAAAACACGTCAAAATCAAGTTCAGGGGCCATTTCTGCCAAATTTGAAACTTCAGCCCCTGCAAGGGCCATACGGACCGTAAGGCAAAACCCCATACGGTCCGTAAGGGGTCCCCAGCTCATCAGACTAGTTGCAAACATATGGAAGCTTCTTGTTTACTCCATAGACACCAAGCAAATAAATTTTGCCACCAATTCACCTGCATTTGACACTTGTTAGGACTTCCATAAGATCATGCCAACACATAGGACACTTGGAATGATCTTGTTGATCCAGGAACACTATAAATACCCATCAAAGTTCACCTCATTCCTTGCTCAATTCTTTTCTTTCTCTCAAACACTCTAAGTGGAGGCTACCATATTGTTGGATGCCTCCTACCTGAGTTGTTCTTATCTTCTTGGAGTTCTTGGGTGTTCTACAACACAAGTAAGTGTTCTATCCTTGTCTTGTTTCATTTGTTTAGCTATTTCAAGCTAAAAGTCAAACAGAGTTTGACTTTCAGCTTTGACCATTAATTGGTCAAGTCAAAGTCCAATTGGACTTTGCAACGTGATCGTAATCACGATGGTTATGATCTATAGCGATCATACCTACAAATTACCACGTTTGCTAGTTGTAGTGACGAGTCAAAGTTTCGGTCAACAATGCGCACTTTTGCGCATTATACGACGGAACTATTTTCGAGTATCAAAACACTTTGTTTTGATACCAAATCAGTTTTATAGACTAGGTTAGGCATACTTAACATGTCTAACTTTTCACTTTTGGTTTAGTACTTGCTTAGGGTCGTAAGTCGAGCGTTCTCGACCACTGCTTCGACTTTTGAATCCGACCCGTTTGATCGATCTTAGGATCTGGCTAAACTCATATTATGGACCATAGTTGTATAGGGAATAACCCTATGAGGTTATACCTTATGGTCACGTCGTTTAGTTAGCATTATGTTAAGTCGCCTAGTATGCCTTTATAAATGACCAAAATGCCCTTTTTGTGCATAAATTGATTCTAAGCTTATGTAACCAATGTTTTGCCATATAGACTGATGTTACAACTATATTAAACTTGTTTTGGCATATAAGACTTATCATAGGGCATATCTAACCATCCGATCAAGCGTTTACGCAAATGATACATTAAAGTAGCGTAAACTACCTTAACGAGCCATTATGGGTCAAAAAGCACTTAGGATCCTTTCCAAACAAGAATGTAAACTTTATAAAACCATTTCATATGGGTTCCAATACTCGTTTGGTTTATAAGGCTTCATTCTATCCAAATCCTCCGATTAAAGTCTTGATACTAACATAGTTGTCCGATATTAGGACATACATAATATCTTGGACTCTTGAGCTTTGGTTTATCTTCATGAACAAGGACTTTCTTGCAATCCCAAGTGAGTACATAGTCCCCTCTTTTACATTTTCAAATGTTTTGGGGTGAAACATATGTTCCTATATCTACTTCCGTGTTTTCATGACACAACACAGGCTTTGATTACATAGTACATATAGTACATGATTTCAATTGCATTTGCTTCATATGTTGTGTTAGAATATTTAGTACCTTGATTTTCAAAGACATTTCTTGCTACGTATGTTGACTGAGCATACTAGTACATGGTTTCAAAACAATTTCATACATGTTTGCATTGTTATTGACATATTGTTGCGTTGAACTCGACAATGATACATTAATTAACAATTATGACCGACCGGTAGTATGTAGTGGTACCATAGATTTGACACCTCATTCCCGCTTCCTAGTTTTGGAAGTATCCATTGAACATTGGTAAACCTTTGTCTTTATAAAGGTTTATCCGACAATTAACAAGGTTTGAATGTATTCGCCAACAAACCATAATATATGTTTTAACAATAAAAAGCATCGGCTTATAAAACATAACTTTGATTTGAACAAAACTTTTGTTTATTCAAAGACGTTGTTTTGTACAATTCATTTTGACTATACTAGACATTGGTTAGTGACAATGATTTACATGACTTCGGTTTACTCGACATTGGTTACTTGACATTGATTTACATGACAATGGTTTACTCGACATTGGTTACTTGACATTGTGTTACTTGACATTTGATTTATACTTGACGATTTGGTTTACACAAAAACAATGGCTTATTCATGACACTTTTTGGTTATTAAGATAACCCTACATTACTTATTTTATATCATTGATTTTCATATGATTAATAAAAGAAAAACATTTTATAGATTCATGGCTATTTTGAAACCATTTACACATTTCTTTAAATACTCAAACCATGAATCTAAACAACAAAACCTATGTTACTCACAGGCATTTTTATGCTGACGTACCTATTTTCACATATGTTTCAGGTTTATCTATGTGATGATTGTTGTTGCGTGCTACACATAGGATTGACTCGGGCCTTAGTGACTATAAAATTTGAAAGACAATTTTATTGTATTTCCTTTTCGTTATTCCAAGACAATGTAATTCGTTATTCAATAAAACAAAACTTGAAATATCAGGTGTTGTGAAACAATTTGTAACATGACTCCCCAAAGTGTTTCCGCCGTGTGTTGTTGTTATACGTTATTTGGGGTGTTACATATTGGTATCAGAGCACTGGTTATAGGGAATTAGGTTATTAGTAATGCTTTGACCTAGTCTATAACCTTCCTAGGACCCTAACTCGAGTTTTTTTGCGTTTAGATTCTTAAAACTATACCATCACCTATTCTTAGGTGATTACCCAAAACTGAACAAAACACCTTTTTGAAAGTCAAATTCTTCCAAAACCTCACAAGAAATCATCTATCCTTAGATGGTTTGTTTTTGGGCTTCATGCCTTCAAGGTTTTCAAATCTCGTCAAAGTTTGGGTTTTATTAGTGTGAACACGTGCAATCTGGAAGGGTGGGTGCCTGTACCCCGAGTTTTCTGTCAAGGCCTAGAGTGTTCGTACAAATCCGCATTATCAGACCAGTCACTCTTACCTGGGGACTCTTGTGGTGAGTGTCCACTTATAGGCTAAAGCATGTCTTCGCGATACATTATAAGACCCATTTACGATTAGTCGCTGTGTCATTTGTTGGTTTTGAGTAACAAACAAATGATCGCAATCCTTATATGTCATCGATATTTTGATAACTCTTCCGTTTATTCAATATAAATCTCACACATTTCTCTCATGTTTCCTTTCTTTTAGAATGCCTCCTCGTCGCAACGCTGCTTAAGACGCTGAATGGCGGCTTTAATTGCGCAATGATAACAATAACAACAATGCACCTGCTCAGTGCAATTATAAACAATTTTGTTCAGCTAAACCACTCAAGTTTTCTGGGTCTGAGGGAGCTACTGGGCTCCTACAATGGTTTGAAAGTATCGAAAGCACTTTTCGTTATGTGCAGTGCCTAAATGAACGCAAGGTAGAGTTTGCTTCGAGTGTCTTTCAAAAGAGAGCACTTACATGTTGGAATGGTGTGAAAAGAGATCGGGGTGCCTAGGTAGCAATGGCTCAAACGCGGGAATAGCTTCGAGCTCTCATAATGAAAGAGTTCTGCCCACGTCGTGAGCAAAGGGCACTTGAGATTGAGTTCCATGATCTTAAACAAGATAGTGGAGAACATCATGCCTACACCGACCGATATGAGGAGCTAAGCTTGTTGTGTCCTACGATGGTTACGCCTTTAGACAAGGCAATTGAAAAGTACATTGATGGCCTGCCTGACCCTGTTTAGGATATTGTTATTGGTAGCAACCCTACCACCGTTCGACAAGCTATCGAACTCTCTGCTACCCTGACTGAGTCTCAAATTAGAAAAGGGAAATTGTTTCGCAAAGGCGACAAGGAACAAGCTGCTAAAACCACGCAAGATAAACCCAAACAAACCAAAGCTGAACCTTCCAAGAAACCTAGGAAGTGTAAGGCTTCACAAAACCTTGCTATGGTTACTCGATCCAACCAAGCTGCTCCCAACCAACCAGCGCAACCGCCTGCTAGCCATGCAATGGAACCGCACCTTTATGCAACCAATGTAACCTTCATCATCATGCCAATGTTCAATGCCGCAAATGTTTAAATTGTGGGCTTATTGGTCATACAACTAATGTTTGCTGAGTTGCTGCTACACAAAACCAAGTTGTTAACAACCCTGCTCAGGGACGTGCTCCTAACACTGGAGTTAACGTGCCTCGTGCCAACAATAATGCAGCTATAAACAACTAGGGTTTTACATTTCAGTTTCTTTTGTTATCCAAGACTCATGCACTTTTTCCAGTTATTTATGTAATGATGTTTTAATTATATGCCTAGTTGTGTAATGTGTGTTTTTATATCAATTGTGGGAATTCTCATTCTTTACGAAAGTGAACGGCTCGGGTAATGCACCTCTTTGCACTCGCACATTCTTTACCAAACCTATGAACTCGTCTATCCGTGGAAAACGCACAGTTTTATTGGCTGGCATGAAACACGTGAGATTGCACGCATTATTTCAATTATTGAGACAAAGTATCTTTCTTTGACCATAATTTATCACTTGACAAGATAAGCTATGCAACTATGCAACGAATTAAGTAATTATGGGTGCACACATAATTATGAGATTCGATGCATGGAAACCATAGTGAGTCCTGTTAAGTGTGGTGATATAAAATCTTGAGTGATTAGATAATGGGTTGATTATATTATCATAAGAACATGGTGGATACGCCACTGGTACTTCCAATATATAAGTGTTCTTATTGTATTATCTGCCGTAGCGTAACCCAAATCACTTGAGGATTTTATGTTATCCCAGACCCATATTTCATAACATAAACAAGAATCGAATGCCATATATGTTCATTTTCGTTTCTTGTGAAGTATCCATTGAGGAAAAATGAACTAGCTACTCATTTTTCGCTTCTCCAGAGATATCCATTGGGAAATTAATAATCCATTCAAAGTCCACATTCATTTTCATTTATAATGATGTATCCATTGGAAAATGAATTATCCATTCATATTCGCTTCTAAAGAAATATCCATTGGGAAAATGAATGAATTCATTCCACTTCTGAAGAAGAATCCATTGAGGAAAATGAATCATCCATTCATTTTCGCTTCTGAAGAAATGCCCATTGGGGAATGAATAAATCCTGTTTTGTTCCTTCATTTCCACTTCTGATGAAGTATCCATTGGAAAATAAATTATCCATTCATTTTCGCTTCCGAAGAACTATCCATCGGGGAAATGAATAATCTAATCAACAATCCTTCCTTTCCACTTCTGACGAAGTATCCATTGGAAAATGAATTATCCGTTCATTTTCGCTTCCAAAGAAATATCCATCGGGGAAATGAATAATCTATTCAACAATCATTCATTTCCACTTCTGAAGAAATATCCATTGGAAAATGAATCATCCGTTCATTTTCGCTTCCAAAGAAATATCCATCAGGGAAATGAATAATCTATTCAACAATCATTCATTTCCACTTCTGACGAAGTATCCATTGGAAAATGAATTATCCGTTCATTTTCGCTTCTGAAAAAATATCCATCGGGGAAATGAATAATCTATTCAACAATCCTTCATTTCCACTTCTAACGAAGTATCCATTGGAAAATGAATTATCCATTCATATTCGCTTCCGAAGAAATATCCATCGGGGATATGAATACTCTAATCAACAATCATTCATTTACATTTCTGATGAAATATCCATCTAGAAATGAATTATCAATTCATTTTCGCTTCTGAAGAAATATCCATCAGGAAATGAATTATCCATTCGTAATCCTTCATTTCCACTTCTGATGAAGAATCCATTAGAAAATGAATTATCTATTCATTTTCGCTTTCGAAGAAGCATCCACGGAGACATGAAACACAAGCTAAATCCTTATAAAACCTTCTATCTCAATAGTCGGATTCTTAAAGGATACTCACAATACTATTGGTCAATTTTGTTTTATCAAATCCCTCATCTCCACTTTCTGCATTAATCAAGGAAGTATCTATTAGGAGATGAGCATCATCAGGTATAACAGCCTATTCCCACTTCCTGCACTATCTGAGGAAGTATCCACTAGGGAACGATAAAGTTATGCCTTACGTGGAGAACGATGGCTTGATTTAACTTATGCAAACGGTTTCCTACGAATAAATTTTGGGACAAAATTTCCTAAAGTAGGGGAGACTGTGACAACTGTGCCTCCAGTTGTCATTATCATATCTCTAACAATTCATAAGCAATAAAACCTTGTGTTTTATTCATTGAATTATGGAACTTATCCATAACAATTGCACATATTCGATTATTACACGATAACAAACTCTCGAACAGCTTCTGGAAGTGAAATCGCAAACCGTTACGCAAAAATAATTAGTTTAACATGCCATACACTCCGGAGCAATGACACAAGCTTAAAATACCTTAAATAACCTTTACATAACTTAGAATTAAGTTTTGAAGGGTTTGGTATGTCAAAAACAAGCCTATTTGATCAAAGGGACTATTTATGACAAACTACGAAAGTCTGCTGATTCTCATAGCAACGCACACTTTAATGATTGGAATGCAAAAATATCATTCGTTACACATGTACGACCATTTGTGCGTTCGTTACGTTTTTCGTCGTAATTAACCGAAAACCACAACCGTATGACCAAACGAACCGACATCTGGAATATTTTTGAGCATATTTCAAGTTCCTTATGCTTTATTGTCCTTATAGAGCTTGAAAATGGGGTTAACGGGTGCTAAAAGTGGCAAAACGCGTCAAAATCAAGTTCAGGGGCCATTTCTGCCAAATTTAAAACTTCAACCCCAGCAAGTGCTTTACGGACCGTAAGGCAAAACCCCATACGGTCCGTCAGGGTCCCCAGCTCATCAGAGTTGTTGCAAACAGGTGGCAGCTTCTTGTTTACTCCTTGGACACCAAGCAAATCAATTTTGCCACCAATTCCCCTGCATTTGACACTTGTTAGGACTTCCATAAGATCATGCCAACACATAGGACACTTGGAATGATCTTGTTGATCCAAGAACACTATAAATACCCATCAAAGTTCACCTCATTCCTTGCTCAATTCTTTTCTTTCTCTCAAACACTCCAAGTGGAGGCTACCACATTGTTGGATGCCTCCTACTGAGTTGCTCTTGTCTTCTTGGAGCTCTTGGGTGTTCTACAACACAAGTAAGTGCTCTATCCTTGTCTTGTTTCGTTAGTTTAGCTATTTCAAGCTAAAAGTCAAACAGAGTTTGACTTTTAGCTTTGACCATTAATTGGTCAAGTCAAAGTTCAATTGGACTTTGCAACGTGATCTTAATCACGATGGTTATGATCCATAGCGATCATACCTACTGATTAACACGTTTGCTAGTTTTAGTGGCGAGTCAAAGTTTCGGTCAGTAATGTGCACTTTTGCGCATTATACGACGGAACTATTTTCAGGCATCAAAACACTTTGTTTTGATACCAACTCAGTTTTATAAACTAGGTTAGGCATACTTAACATGTCTAACTCGTCACTTTTGGTTTAGTGCTTGCTTAGGGTAGTAAGTCGAGCATTCTCGACCACCGCTTCGACTTTTGAATCCGACCCGTTTGATCGATCTTAGGATCCAGCCAAACTCATATTATAGACCATAGTTGTATAGGGAATAACCCTCTGAGGTTATACCTTATGGACACGTTGTTTGGTTAGAATTATGTTAAGTTGCCTAGTATGCCTTTATAAATGACCAAAATGCCTTTTTTGCGCATAAATTGATTCTAAGCTGATGTAACCAATGTTTTGCTATATAGGCTGATGTTACAACTATATTAAACTTTTTTTGGCATATCTAACCATCCGATCACGCGTTTATGCAAATGATACATTAAAGTAGCGTAAACTATCTTAACGAGCCATTGTGGGTCAAAAAGCACTTAGGATCCTTTCCGAACCAGAATGTAAACTTTATTAAACCATTTCATATGAGTTCCAATATTCGTTTGGTTTATGAGGCTTCATTCTATCCAAATCTGTAACATTTGTCGAAAAACGGGTTTTTCAAACCCGCTTCGTTTATTAATCGAATAATCAGTTTTATATTTTTGTTACTCATTTAATGCCTATGTTAATTTTAAACAATACATAACTAATAAACATTTTAGATTATGGCAATTAAAATTGTTAAAAAATAAAAATGAAACAGTTAAAAATAAAAATGGGCTGCCGGGTTTCGAACCCGGGTCAGCCGGAAACTTTAATCATCAAACATATAACCACTCCGCCACTAGCTGACTTTGTGAAATCTAGGAAGCAATTAAAACATAACTTCAACCATGAATCAACCTGTTTGCGCCAAACTGAAACCGATATCGGCTTCCAAACATCCAAGGACTTTTGAGTGATCGCGGATTCCTGAATATAACCGATAAACCGACGTTCTTAATCAATTCGGCCTTTAATGAACTTGAATTCGTATGATGTTCGGGTTTAATAACCGAAATCATTCACTTTCTGAATTACTCCAACAATATCAGTATCTCGCGACTCAAAATCATCCACAGAACTCTCAATTTCACTTTTGCTCTATTTTCAGTTCGTTGGAAAAGCTTTATGAACTCGCCGGAAAACCGTGTCTTTCATCAAAACGGTAAGATTCTCAATTCTTTCATCTTCTATCTGTTGTTAGGCTTTTGCTAACTCAAACCTTTCAATCAGAATCAATCCCAGACGACGATATCAGATAATCAACATTCGCCGGAAGTTTTCTGAAAATTCCTAGATTACGCTGTGAGTCGGTATAATCATCTAAACCTTCTGTTAATCATTGTTTAGTAACTCAATTTCACACCTAACCGATCAAAACTGTTAATTTATCCGATCAGACGGAGTTCATGAAACAGAGCCGACGATCCTAGCCGGAGTTCTGAGAAAGACATCTGTTCGGTACATTCATTTTCCAAAACTCTCTCTATTTCATCAAATTTCAATCATTTATAAGTTCGTTAATCGAATATAACAAGAACAGTTGAATAATCTTTGTCTGTGTTTTTGAACGAAGAAGATGAAGTCGAACTAATGTATAAGTATAATTAAAACAAGATATATAACCGGGTTAGACACACAGTCTAGCGGTGGACTGTGTGCAAACAACTATCACACGTCTCGAGTTCGATCCCTGACCCAACCTCACTCTCTGAAATAAAAATGCTCTTTTTAAAATCGAACCGGGTTAACTCACTGAAAGATGTTAAGTATAATAAAAACCAGAATATTAACCAGGTTAGACACACAGTCCAGCGGTGGACTGTGTGCAACGGTAATCCACAGGTACCGGGTTCGAGACCTAATATGCACGCCGGTTCGATAGAATAAAAATCTTTTTTAAAATAAAATGAATTTTGGAATAAATTAAAATTTATATAAATATAATTAAAAACAGAAATATTTCGGGTTAGACACGTAGCTCAGTTGGTAGAGCTGCGTGCACGCGTACGGGAGGTCACGAGTTCGAACCTCACTCAGTGCAAGCAATATAAACGACCGAACCGGTCAACAAGTCAAAGTCAAAAAGTCAACGGTCAACCCAAAAAGTCAACATATTTTTTTATGTTTTTATTTATTTATTTAATTTAAAAATCAATTAAAAATACTTAAAAATAATGTTTTTAAAGTTAGAAAATAGCCTTAAACTCACAAAAATATATCTAAAAATCCTATTAAAAATATTAATAAAATCCACTCATTTATCATACCTTTCGTTATTATTTAGGTTAGTTAATCCTCGTCTATCAACCCTCTAAACTCATGCGCATTCAACATCTTCAACCGAACGCACCCAATGTGAGTGAATCTCTACAAAATTCCCCGTTTTAATCACGTTTTTGGGGTGTATCAGGTGTCTTATTATTTATTACATTTAAACAATTGTGCATCCATCATATCCATGATCAAATGTGTATTTAATATGTATCAACTGTTTGTGTGGTTAATGTTTGGATTAAATTTATCATTTTCAGTACATACATTATCATAGGCCGCCGCTCCCCATTACCTATGTGCGTTGAGCTGTTCCCCATTACCTATGAGCGTGAACGAGGCGTTGCCAACATACGATCGGCTCCGTTTGATTGATCCTTGATCGCACATACATTTATCATGGGCCGTCCATTCCCCATTACCTATGAGCGTGAACGTGACGTTGCCAACATATACAGTATCATTCATGTTATATATTCATGCAAGTTGGTTCGTTATTGTATGTTATTGTTTGTTATTGTTATTGTTATTGTATGTTTATTTACGTTTGCTCACATATGATTATTGCAAAATTTCTATAATAAATATAAAAAGAAATCAATAATAAATGTTTTCTAACAAGGTTCACTCGCCAACTTATGTTGACCCAAAAACCCCCATTTTTACACATGATACAGGTGATCCAGCTGCAGCAAGAAACATATAGGATGGCTTAGAAGAATAAACCGGTTTAGACTTTGGATTGTTTAGTTGGTTATCTTTCTTTGTAATTGTATGAACTTGTTTGGAATATTGAGGATGTAATTTTGAATTTAATAAATATGAAACATATTAGTAAACATCATGAGCTTTGGTGATAACCCAATTATGCCCCGACTCTTATTCCACTGCGGGTCGGGGTGTGACAGATTGGTATCAGAGCTATGACTATAGGGATATAGGATAGGTTATTAGACCCTTAGAGCCTATACTATAGTTGATTAGAATTTTTATAAATTTTTGTGTGTTACATGCAAAATTCATGATGTTTATATGTTTTATGTTTAATGTTACATTCAATGTTATGCAAGCATGTTCATAAGTACATATTATTATACAATGCCTATCATGAATCATATTCTCATAACATATCATATCCATGATAGCACACACCACATCATATCCATGATTTTTTTGCAATGATTTTTGTATT
The DNA here is from genome assembly GCA_947069175.1 of Scalesia atractyloides. NCBI lineage: Eukaryota > Viridiplantae > Streptophyta > Magnoliopsida > Asterales > Asteraceae > Scalesia > Scalesia atractyloides. Next base: position 22,801,011 of record CAMTDV010000010.1, read on the forward strand.
TTCAAATCACATCAAAGTGAGTTCTCATGACGGGCATGTAGTAACTGGAAGGGTACAAGTACCGGTAGTCGGAACGTCCTGTCTAGGCTTGGCATTCGTGTAAATCCAAAATAAAGGACCAGTTTGCCTACCTGGGGACTAACGATGAGAGTACGACGGACCTATTAGGCCAAAGCATGCTATACCAAACGTCGTGTGAGCTAACCCCACTTTGAGTTGTCATTGTGTCTACACCTGGACACCTTCCGACCATACATCTCGTAAACATATTTCAGGGTTTTCATTCGGGTGATGCGAGTGTTAAACCGCCAATACCAATGTGAATCCTACTAAGCCAATAGTCATGGGGGCCCACATGACTATACAGGTGAATATTTGGGGGACATTTGAGGCCCAACATGAGCAAACCCAAGACATCCTATGGATGTAGTTGCATTATTGATGTTTATGTTATTTTTATTTTTTTTAAGACACATGACACCTAAAAAGACTCCATAAACTCACAATCTTCTTATGTATATTCCTGTAGATGTCGGCTAGGCAACAACGAGGGGGTAGAAGGTCAGGAAGGTCAAACGAACGCTTGGCCACCCAAATCGCAAAACAAATGGCCGCGGTGCTTCCTGACATTGTAGTTCAAGTCCAACAAGCTCTCGCCGCAAATCCCATCAATCCTCCCCAGCAAGAAGACCAGAACATCGGCAACCCTCCTTCTAAAAAGTGCTCATATAAACATTTCAAGTCTTGCGATCCTCCGAAATTTGAAGGGACCGAAGGTGTCACAGCTCTCCTCCACTGGTTTGAGGAAATGGAAAACACCTTCCTCAACTACGATTGTCCCGAGGATCGCAAGGTATGTTACGTAACCGGGAGGCTATTTGGGGTAGCTCTTACCTGGTGGAATACTGAAAAGGGTAAAAGAGGAATCGAAGATGCAATGGCCTTAACGTGGGAGGAGTTAAGGGAAATCATGATGAGAGGCTTCTGTCCTAGAAGCGAGATCATAAAGTTAGAGGATGAATTTCATTCGTTGAAGCAAAAGGAGGGAGATCAGACTTCCTACAACAAGAGGTTTTTAGAGTTGAACCAAATGGTCCCTAACTTGTTCACCCCAGTTTACCGCTTAGTCGAACACTATATTCGAGGCCTTCCCTCGAAAATTCAAGACTCAGTTCTCAGAACTTCGCCTGCAACACTTGAAGCTGCTATGGAACTAGCTACCGAGCGTACCGAGAATCGTATTCGCAACGGTAAATTTAAAGATGAGAAAAAGAAAGCCCCAGTTGAGGGCCAAACTTCAAAACATTCCACCTCCTCCTCAAAGTTTGCTAACAAGAGGAAGCGAAACACCAGAAACTTTGCTGTCACACAAATAAATTTCCCTATCCCTGCTGCACCCATTACCCAAGTTGCCCCCTCACCTGCACCATATAAAAGGCCATACTCCGGCCCATACCCAAAATGCAACCGTTGCCAATACAATCACTTTCCTGATCATCCCTGCCAACATTGCACCGGCTGTGGTCGCGTAGGTCACACCATTCAAACCTGTTGCGTACCTCAGCGAACGAACCGCCATCAGCCCTCAACCCAAACCCACCATCAAATAGTGGGTCAAGCCCAACAACCTTTACTACTACCACCTACCCAGCATGTAGCCCAATCCTACTACCAACCCAACTATCCCATGGTGCAACCTATGCGGGCTTGTTACCACTGTGGAGACCCGAACCATTTCAGAAACATCTGTCCACGCTTAGTGAATATTATCCATGCCCAAGCTCAAGCTAATCCAGTGAACCAGGCTAACCAAGCTCCTCAATCTGCAAGAGGAAGAGCTTTCAACATCAACGCTAATCAAGCTAGGGCTAACAACAATGTGGTTAACGGTACGTTTCTCATCAATGGTAGTTATGCATCCATGTTATTTGATACTGGCGCGGATAAGAGTTTTGTGTCCTTAGAATTTGAACCCATCCTCAACCAAACTCGTGATAAACTCATGGAATCCATAACGGTAGAAGTTGCTGACGAAAACCGGTCTCATTAAACTATATTATACGCAATTGTACTCTCACCCTAAACGATCACGATTTTCAAGTTGACCTTATACCTATGAAGTTGGGAAGCTTTGACATTATAATTGGTATGGACTGGCTCAGCCAACATCATGCTGAAGTTGTATGCCGCGAAAAGTTTATACGCATTCCTTTTACAAACGGTCAGACTGCGAATCTTTGGAGAAACCCCTTCGAAAGGGCTCAAATTAATTTCCGGTCTTCAAGCCTGAAAATATCTCCGCAAGAATTATGTCGCATTTCTAACTCATGTCGTCAAAAAGGGAACCAAGGAGAAGAAACTCGAAGGCATCCCAGTAGTAAAAGATTTTCCACAAGTTTTCCTCGACGACATTTCAGGACTTCCTCCCGTGAGAGAAGTCGAATTCCGCATTGATCTTATACCTGGAACTACACCAGTTGCAAAATCTCCTTATAGGTTAGCCCCATCCGAAATGCAAGAGCTAGCCAGTCAATTACAAGAGCTGACTGACAAAGGATTCATACGTCCTAGCTCATCGCCTTGGGGTGCACCTGTCCTTTTTGTGAAGAAGAAAGATGGAACGTTTCGCATGTGTATCGACTACAGGGAACTCAACAAGTTAACGGTCAAGAACCGCTACCCATTGCCTCGCATTGATGATCTTCTTGACCAACTTCAAGGCGCTAGCTGTTTTTCAAAAATCGACCTTCGTTCTGGTTATCATCAACTCAGAGTACATGAAGAAGACGTCCCAAAGACCGCCTTCCGAACTCGTTATGGTCATTATGAATTCATGGTCATGCCATTTGGTCTAACCAACGCTCCAGCTGTCTTCATGGATCTAATGATCAGAGTCTGCAAACCCTATCTCGATCGCTTTGTTATAGTCTTCATCGACGACATCCTCATTTACTCAAAGTCTAAGTCTGATCATGAACGACACCTTCGACTCATCCTTACACTCTTAGAGAATGAAAAGCTCTACGCCAAATTCTCCAAATGCGAATTATGGTTAAAAGAGGTACAATTCCTTGGACATGTCGTCAATGACAAGGGAATTCATGTCGACCCCTCAAAGATCAAAGCAGTACAAGAATGGCAAGCGCCACGTACACCAACCGAAGTAAGATCATTCCTTGGTTTGGCTGGTTATTATCGCCGTTTCATTGCAAATTTCTCTCTTATTGCTGTACCACTCACGGCTTTAACTCATAAAGGAAAACCCTTCATATGGGGACCCAAACAAGAAGAAGCCTTCCAAACCCTTAAACAAAAACTCTGTGACACACCTATCCTCACTCTTCCTGGAGGTTGTGATGACTTCGTGGTTTCTTGCGACGCGTCAGGGCAAGGACTAGGCTGTGTTCCAATGCAAAGAGGAAAGGTGATAGCTTATGCTTCTAGACAACTCAAAACTCATGAGAAGAACTACACCACCCACGACCTAGAACTTGGAGCCGTTGTGTTCGCTCTTAAGATATGGAGACATTACCTCTACGGTACTAAGTGTGAAATATACACTGACCATAAGAGCCTCCAACATATCTTCAACCAAAAGGAGTTAAACATGAGGCAACAGAGATGGGTTGAACTTCTTAATGACTACGACTGTGAAATTTGGTATCATCCTGGCAAGGCAAACGTGGTGGCCGATGCACTCAGTCGAAAGGGTTATGCGAACTCCATTCGTCTTCTATGTTCGCAAATCATAACCGACATCAAAGATCAAATTCGAGAAGCCCAACATGTTTCAGTAACGGAAGACGACGTACGAAAGGAGCTGTCATGTGGAGCTGAACTAAAAATTGAAACAAAATCCGACGGTATTCTATACTATCTAGATCGCTTTTAGTTTAACTCGTCACTTTTAGTTTAGTGCTTATTTAGGGTCGTAAGTCGAGCAGTCTTGACCACCGCTTTGACTTTCAAATCCGACTCGTTTGGTCGATCTTAGGATCCGACCAAACACATATATGTGATCATAGTTGTATAGGGAATGACCCCCTGAGGTTATACCTTATGGTCACGTCGTTTGGTTAGTGTTATGTTAAGTCGTCTATTATGCCCTATAAATGACCAAAATGCCAATTTTGCGCATAAATCGATTTTAAGCCCATGTAACCAATGTTTTGACATATAATCTGATGTTACAACATTATTAAAAATGTTTTGGCATATTAGACTTATCAAAACACATATCTAACCATCTGAACACGTTTTTACGTAAAGGATCCGTTAAAGTAGCATAAAACTACCTTAACGAGTCATAACGGGTCAAAAGCACTTAAGAATCTTTCCAAATTAGAATGTTAACTTTGTTAAATAAGTTCATGTGAGTTCCAACACTCATTTGGTTTACAAGACCTCATTCTATTCGATCCGCCGATTAAAGTCCCGACATTTACATAGTTATCCAATTTTTGGACACGTTTGATTTCTCGGACTTTTGAGCTTCTTTGATCTTTTATTCAAGGTTACTTTGCAATCCCAAGTGAGTACATAGCTCCCCTCTTTTATGATTTTCAAATATTTTGGGGTGATTCATATGTACTAAATTGTTTTCAAGTTTTCAAACTACAAATTCTATGGTTTATATAAAAATGACGATTTCAATAATGTGAACGAACTTGTTGGTGCGTTATATACATGACACGAATGACATTCATTAGCTTTGGCCAAGCCAATCAGTAGTAAGTTATGGTACCATAGGACTGTAATCCTGTTACTAAGTATCCCGGTGTTTGTGGGGAAGTTTGGGGAAGGACCGAAACTGTTTACTTTAACAAACCCTTTGGTGGTTTGTTATTACAATTTAAAGATACCCTTTGGTGGTATAGACGAGTCAACATAGGTTTGAATGTATACACCAAGACGACCAAAAGTTTTCACAATTAAAACAATGACAATTTATTTACACGGACGATGAACAATTGGTTTATGACACGAACAATGGATGATTGGTTTATGACACGGACAATGAATGATTGGTTTATGGTAAGTGATTTAGATAACGAAACATGTGTAATGTGATAAAAGCATGGTGGATACGCCGCTGTTACTTCCTATATATAAGTGCCTTTATCATATTACATTCGTGCCGTTATTTGCATCACTTAGAATAAAGGTTTTCAAACAATGACACGCAACGATTTTCAATTAAAGATATAAACCATACAAAGTTTCTTCAAGGTGATTTACTACTCGAATTTACAAAACAAATGTTTTGGTCAAGATTCATGGCTACAAGTATTTTATAAACTATAACTAACTTGTTTTAGTTGGTTAGTTGTCATTGCAATACCAAGTACTTTTGATAACAAGGTTTTTAAATTAACGACTCTAGTAGTCTGACGAGGTATTGCAATACATATTCAAAGCCATGAATTTGACACACTCACAAAACCTATGTACTCGCCGGCATATTTTTGCTGACTCGTTTTCACATATGTTGCAGGAAACCAAGTTTGATGTCGATGCATGCTCACCTAGGATTGGACGCGGACTTAGTGCCTTAAAATATTAAAGACAATAGTTTAATTAGTTTATTTTAAACTTCAAGACAATGAAACTATGTAATTTCAATATCCAATAAAACATAACCTTAATTACCATGTGTTGTTGTAACAATCTGTTAACGTGACTCCTCGACATTTCCGCCGCGGTTTGTTGTTTTTACGCGATCGGAGTGTTACAGATTGGTATCAGAGCACAGGTTATAGGGAATTAGGTTATTAGTAATGCTTTAACCTAGACTATAACCTTCCTAGGACCCTAACGCGAGTTTACTTGCGTTTAGATTCTTAATACACCACCATTACCTATCCTTAGGTGATTACAAAAAACAAGACAAAATTGAAGGCATGAAGTCAAAAATGAATCATCGGTCTCTTTTAGCCTTCAAGGTTTTCAAATCTCGTCAAAGTTTGGGTTTTATTAATGTGAACACATGCAATCTGGAAGGGTGGGTGCCTGTACCCTGAGTTTTCTGTCCAAGGTTAGAGTGTTCGTACAAATCCACTTAATTGGACCAGTCACTCTTACCTGGGAACTCTTGGGGTGAGTGTCCACTTATAGGCTAATTTATGTCTTCGTGATACATTATAAAGATCCATTTACTTTGATTAGTCACCGTGTGTCATTTGTTTGTTTTGAGAAACGAACGAATGACCACCATCCTTATTTCACCGATATTTTCAACACCTCTCTTGATTTATATCAATCTCACGTATCTTCCTCCATGTTTTCTTTTAGAATGCCTCCTACACGTGACACAACTCAAAATGCCGAAATGGCAGCTATTATCGCTCAGCAAATTGCTGCTGTACTCCCGAATCTTGTGACCCAACTCAATCAAGCAAACAACCATAACAATAACAATGCACAAGTTCCGTGCAACTATAAACAATTTTGTTCGGCTAAACCACTCTCGTTTTCTGGGTCTGAGGGAGCTACTGGGCTTTTGCATTGGTTTGAGAGCCTCGAAAGTACTTTTCGTCATGTGCAATGCCTAACGAGAGAAAAGCTGAATTTGCGTCGAGCGTATTAAAAAAGAGAGCTCTTACATGGTAGAATGGTATTATGAGAGATAGAGGTTGTAGCCTTAGAACAAACTTGGGAAGAGCTTAGGCTCTAATGATGAAGGAATTTTGTCCTCGCCATGAGCAGAGGGCGCTTGAAAACGAATTCCATGATCCCAAACAGGATAGTGGTGAGCATCGTGCTTATACTAACTGGTACGAGGAGTTGAGTTTACCCTGTCCTTCAGTGGTGATGTCTTTGGATAAGGCAATCGAGAAGTATATCGATGGTTTGCCTGATCCTGTTCAGGACATTGTTACCGGAAGTAACCCAACCACTGTCCGACAGACCATTGAGCTAGCTGCGACTTTGAACGAATCTCAGGTCAAAAAGGGTAACCTTCATCTCAAAGGCGATAAGAAATCATCCACCAAAACCACTCAAGATAATCAAAAGGGAAACAAAGCTGAGGCTTCCAAACGTTCAAAGAAGCGTAAGGCTTCTCAGAACTTTGTTGTTACTACACAACCCGCTCCAACCGCTCAACCCAATCAAGCTCCCCAAAACCAACCAGTTCAACCTCCTACGAGGAAGCCATATGCTGGTACTGCACCGTTGTGCAATCGGTGCAACGGTCACCACCAAGTTCATCAACCGAGTCGTCAATGTAATACTTGTGGAAGATTTGGTCACTTGGCCAACGTTTGTCGATCTGTCCCAAACCAAGCTGCACAGAATCCTGTCCAACCCCAAGCAAATCCCGTTCGACCTCACTTTCCACCCGGGTCATGTTTTACCTGCGGCCAAATGGGCCACTACAAGAATAATTTCCTGAAGTTAGCCAATGCCAATCAAGCTCGTGGACGAGCATTCAACATAACGCTAACGAGGCCCGTGCTGATAACGAAGTCATTAACGGTACGTTCCTTGTCAACAATCATCTTGCTTCTGTTCTTTTCGATTCAGGTGCCAATAGGAGTTTCGTGTCCTTAGCCTTTGAACCATTACTTTCAATGCCAAGAACTAAACTAGGAAAGCCCTTGACTGTCGAGATTGCTAGTGGCGAACCTCTTAAACTTGATTCTGTCATTCGTGATTGCCAATTGAACCTCGATAACCACCTTTTTCCCATTGACCTCACGCCAATACAACTTGGGAGTTTCGAAATCATCATAGGAATGGATTGGTTAACAAGCAACATGCCGAAGTTATTTGTTTTGACAAGATAGTTCGAATACCTCTTCCCTCCGGTGAAGTCTTAAAAGTTCGTGGAGAGAAATCTGCTAGTAATCTTAAACTCATGACTTGCAACCAAGCTCAAAAATACCTACGAAAGAACTATGTTGCCTTCCCGGCACATATCGTAGAGGAGAATGTATCATGTCATGGTGTTCCTTTGGACATCACATCTGACAGAGATGCTCGGTTCTCATCTCATTTTTGGAAGACCATGCAATCTGCTATGGGAACCAAACTCAATTTAAGCACTGCTTATCATCCTCAAACGGATGGACAAACCGAGAGAACTATTCAAACAATGGAGGATATGCTTGGAGCGTGTGTGATCGACTTTGGTGGTAGTTGGGATTCGCATCTACCATTGATCGAATTCTCCTACAACAACAGTTATCACGCTAGCATCAATATGGCGCCTTTCGAAGCTTTATATGGTCGAAAATGTCATTCACCTGTCTGTTGGAATGAAGTTGGAGAGTCTCAGTTTACTGGACCAGAACTTATTCATGACACAACAGACAAAGTCAAGAAAATACGCGATAACCTTCTGACAACTAGAAGCCGTCAAAAGAGTTACGTGAACAAACGACGCAAGCCCTTGGAATTCCAAGTTGGTGATCACGTCCTACTCAAGGTATCCCCTTGGAAAGGAGTGGTCAGATTTGGAAAGAAAGGCAAACTTGCACCACGATACGTTGGACCATTCAAGATCGTTGTATGAATCGGAAAGCTGGCCTACCGACTTGAGCTACCTCCTAAACTTGGAAACGTTCACCCAACATTCCACGTGTCCAATCTAAAGAATTGTTTAGCCGACACAAATCTTCACGTCCCTCTCGACGAAATTCACATTGATGACACTATGCACTTTGTCGAGAAACCTGTGGAGATTTTGGACCATGAAGTCAAGAAACTCAAGCGAAGACGAATTCCGATAGTCAAAGTTCGCTGGGAATCCAAACGTGGCCCGGAATTTACTTGGGAATGAGAGGATCAAATGAAAGTGAAATACCCACATCTGTTTTCACAAGTTTCCTCGAATTAAATTTCGGAACGAAATTTCCTAAAGTAGGGGAGACTGTGACATTTGTGTTGATCCGATCGTGTATCAATTCCGGACGAATTATCAATCAATGAAATTTTTGTGTTTTATTTTCGATATTTGAATTTTATCATGACAATTGCACGTATTCGATTCTTGCACGATTCCGAACTCTTAAACGACTTTTGGAAGTGAAATCGCAAACTATTACGCAAACGTAATCAGTTCAACGCGACGTACACTCCGGAAAACTGGCATAAGCTAAACATACCCTAGATACCCTTTACATAACTCAGAAATAAGTTTTGAAGGCTTCGGTAAGGCAAAAACATGCTTATTCAACTTAAGGGGCTATTTTGCAAATTCTGCGAAACTATGCCAAATCGCGTATTTCCTACTCCGGAACATGTACGCACATCCAAAAATTTTTGTAATCATTAAATATAGCATTTTAATGATTGGAATGCAAAAATATCATTCGTTACGCGTTTACGGTCATTTGCGCGTTCGTTACGATTTTCGTGGTAATTAACCGAAAACCGAAACCGTACGACCAAACTAACCAACATCCGAAATGTTTCCGAGCATTTTTTAAGTTCCTTATGCTTTATCTTCCATATAAAGCTTAAAAATGGGGTTAACAAGTGTAAAAAGTGCCAAAACGCGTCGAAAACCAAGTTTTAGGCTGCAGGGGCCTGTTCTACCAATTCTGAAACTTAGGAATCCCAGGCGACACGCGAGAGACCCCCCAAGATCTCCCGCAACGCGCGGGGGATGCCCAGTGGCAGCGGCTTCATGGCAGCTTCTTGTTCATTTGACTTGACACCTATAACTCGTTTTTGCCACACTTCTCCTGGTTGGACACCTCACTAAACACTTGTAATGATCCTACAACATCTCCTAACACTTGGCATGATCCTAAAGCTCTCCAACAACTATAAATACCCTTGATCTTCAAACAAATTCCTTTCTCATTTCCATCTTTCTTCTCGCTAAACTCTAAGTGGAGTTGCTACCTTATTAGGAGGCCTCCCATATGAGTTTTTCTAAGTAATCTTAGCTTCCTTGAGTGCAAGTAAGTGCTCTAACGAATCCTTGTTCATTCTTTTAGCTTATTATGAGCTAAAAGTCAAACAGTTTGACTTACTATTTGACTTTCAGCTTTGACCATTAATTGATGAAAGCAAAGTCCAATTGGACTTTGCAACGTGATTGTAACCACGATGGTTATGATCCTTAGCGATCATGCCTACTGATTACCACGTTTCCTAGTCGAAGTGACGAGTCAATGTTTCGGTCAATAACGCGCAAATGCGCATTATACGACGAAACTATTTTCGGGTATCAGAACCCTTTGTTTTGATATCAAATCAGTTTTATAAACCTTGTTAGACATGTTTAACATGTTTAACTTGTGATATCCCGGGTTTTTCGGATAACTTAAACGCGACACTTGTCGAATAATGTATATGCTAAGTATTAAACGTGTACGAGTTGAATGAATACGTGATGTGTGTTGTGTGATTGTTTTAGTAATTGAATAATTAGAGTAGATATGTACACGAACTGAACCGAACCGCGACACGAACCAACTTGATTCATTGTGACTCTAGGAGTTAACAAAGTGTAAACCTTGAACCCAAGTCTTCGGCTAAAAGAAAACAAGGATCAAACCCGAAATCGCAAACACAAACCGAGATCAAACCTAGACTTAAAACTCTAACTACTCGGCCGAGAACAACCTAAACCGAAAACCATTGCATGCAAAACTCAAACTAATCGGCCACATGATTAAACCCAAACTAACCCACCCTAGTTCTTGGCCGCGAGATCAAGCCCAAACCCAAACTAAACCAACCCAAGTTCCCTCGGCCACAAGCTCTAACCAAAACCGCAACCCTCATCTCTTTGCGCTATATATATACACATACCCATGCATGTTTCATACACAAACACAAACCCTAGAAGGAAACTGCCGTCGGTAGCTTGTTCTCAGCCTTTGTGATCGCAAAACAGCCTTCATCTCAATCTGATCAGCCCTTGTTCAGTCCATTCAACCGCAAACAGCCCTTTACTTGTTCCCTCGATTGCCAGTTCAGTCTTGATACACTCCATCTCAATCACAAACAGCTTAGCCTCATTCCTCGGTCGCGAGATCAGCCTTTTCTTTCTTCTCGGTCGCAGCAGCAGCAGTCATCGCCATCATCATCTTCTCGGTCGTGATCTTGATTGGAACAGCCGGATCAATCTTGTCCAAACCTCGGCTTGTTTACCTAGTTATTCAAGGTTAGGTTTATCTCTTGATTACAAGATCATGTTCAGATTTATGTGTTTGAATGAAGTGATTAGTTTGTCCGGATTATATGTGCTTGTAAGTAATCGGCTGAATTGATTTTGTGTATATGCATGATCGTTTTCGGAATTAATAGCTTGCGACTGCGATTTGTTTATAAAGAGTAAAGTTACTGAGTAGGGTTTGCATGGATAGGTTGTTAGTGTTAATCTATGATTAAAAATCGGTTCTTGATCGCCTAGGTTAATCGCATGAACGGGTTATACTAGGTTATGATAAAGATATGCTGAAAACAGTCTGCTGAATAATAGTTACAGCCGACTTCATCTGGCTGTAACTCGGTCGTTAGTTGTCGAAAAACGGATTTTCTGATGTCTAGAACGTAGAGATTTGAATAAGGAATCTAATGGCGCTAGATTCATAATTTTCTGAAATCGTTTGATATTTTTAAAGGGCCAAATAAGTTCAGTAACTAAAGCTGTGAAAATTCTGAAATTTTGTTGGTTGTTTATCAAGTTGGATTTTAAAATCAGTAGAGAATTGAGTCATGAATTTTGTTCAGCAACTGGGTATGGAAATTTCCGGGCAACTCCAACTGGAATTTTGTTAATTGGGCGATCGGTGATTTTTAAATAAATTCTTTCGTGGGCTGCAGTTAGAAAGTGATAAATCAGACTGCAGCCTAGTATATTAATATTTATGGTTAATTGGTAAAGATTTAGGACTTGGAAAAATTATATAAATTTCTATGGGATAAGTGTCACCTACTGTAAAAATATGGGAATTTTTAGAATGTTGGAACTATTTTATAAAAATCCTAGAAAACAGCTGAATAATGAGTGTTAAGCAGAAAATTGATAACTTGTGATTTTATGCACTAAAGTGTTGCATGGATTTGGAATATGTTCATGATAAGTAGTTTGATTTCTATGATCACATGAGGATACTTGCATGCATGTTGGAGTGTTAGATATGTTGTTTGTGTGTATCACCTTGTGAGTAAATTACGTGTAGAATTTGTATTGGTGTGTTCACACACTGACGTGGAATTAATTGGTTTGTTAGGACGCAACTAGCGGTCCCATCTCTTATAACATCTTTGCTACACTAACCGAGCAAATAAAGGTGAGTTCACGGCCCCTAACTTTATCCGGTTTTTAAAACAACAGGGGGAGAAACATGTATACACTCTCAAACTCAATCTCTTTACGTTATACGAATTTAACGTCACATAACTATACGTTAACTAAGTTAATGTTAATGTAATGTTATGGTCACTAAGCAGCTTTATCACTTAAGTCCTCGACAATCTCTCGGATCGTTAGTATTTGGGTTAAATAGCGGGGGAATTATAAGTAGTACTACTGGGCCCGACAAGCCCCATCCGAGCTAGTCGCGCTAGCCGACCGGGTATGGTCAACGGGTGAATAATTCGGCCTAACCACGCCATGGTCATGTGAAAGGCCTGGCAAAACGGAGGCACAACAGTCAGCTTCGATCGCGAACACTTACGTGACATGACTTTAGGCTAGCTACCTATATATATTAACATTGAACTTAATTACGAATCAACTGTATTATCCCGGGTTGGGGATAATGGAAACAACAACTTAATATTCCTGGTATGGAATATTGGAAACAACAACTTAATATTCCTGGTATGGAATATTGGAAACAACAACTTAATATTCCGGGTTTGGAATATTGGAAGCAACAAATTATTATTCCGGGTTGGAATAATGGAACCAATACGTTATCCCGGGTTAGGGATAACGGAGAAAACAAACTATAACAGAACAAACGAATTTATGAAAACCTGTGAACTCACTCATCTTTAATGTTGACACTTGTTTCTTTACATGTTTCTCAGGACGCTAGGAGCTCTAGGTGCACGCACATGCATTGAACAAGACATCTTTTATCGAGTCTTATTTCTTAATATTGTTTTGGGATTTTTCATTTGTTTTGGCGTTTGTGTTGGCGCCCGCTTCACTACTTATTTATGCTTCCGCTCAAACTTTAAAAATTAATGCTCTGCTAAATATTGGTAATTAATATAAAATCTACAACGAAAGATTTTGGAAAACGTATTATCAAATCATGTAGAGTCGTTCGACGTACTAGTGTTTCAGATTCTGGTTTGTTCACACGCGTCGCGGTAAAACTCCGCAAGTGGAAGTTGAGGGTGTGACATAACTCGTCACTTTTAGTTTAGTGCTTATTTAGGGTCGTAAGTCGAGCGGTCTTGACCACCGCTTTGACTATCGAATCCGACCCGTTTGTTCGATCTTAGGATCCGACCAAACACATATATGTGACAATAGTTGTATAGGGAATAACCTCCTGAGGTTATACCTTATGGTCACGTCGTTTGGTTAGTGTTATGTTAAGTCGTCTATTATGCCCTATAAATGACCAAAATGTCCATTTTGCGCATAAATCGATTTTAAGCCTATGTAACCTATGTTCTGGCATATAATCTGATCTTACAACATTATTAAAAATGTTTTGGCATATTAGAATTATCAGAACACATATCTAACCATGCGAACAGGTTTTTACCTAAATGATCTGTTAAAGTAGCATAAAACTACCTTAACGAGTCATAACGGGTCAAAAGCACTTAGGATTCTTTCCAAATCAGAATGTTAACTTTGTTAAACCATTTCATATGAGTTCCAACACTCATTTGGTTTACAGGACCTCATTTAAAGTCCCGACATTTACATAGTTATCCAATTTTAGGACACGTTTGATTTCTCGGACTTTTGAGCTTGTTTGATCTTTTATTTTGCAATCTCAAGTGAGTACATAGCTCCCCTCTTTTATGATTTTCAAATATTTTGGGGTGATTCATATGTGATTAATTGTTTTCAAGTTTTCAAATTACAAATGCTATGGTTTATATAAACACGGCGATTTCAATAATGTGAACGAACTTGTTGGTGTGTTATATACATGACATGAATGACATTCATTAGCTTTGGCCAAGCTGACCAGTAGTAAGTTATGGTACCATAGGACTGACAATCCCGTTACCAAGTTTCCCGGTGTTTGTGGGGAGGTTTGCAGAACGACCGAAACTGTTTACTTTAACAAACCTTTTGGTGGTTTGTTATTGCAATTTAAAGACATCTTTGGTGGTTTAGACGAGTCAACACAGGTTTGAATGTATTCACCAAAACGACCAAAAGTTTTCACAATTAAAACAAGGACGATTTGTTTACACGGACGATGAACAATTGGTTTATGACACGAACAATGGATGATTTGTTTATGACACAGACAATGAACGATTGCTTTATGGTAAATGATTTTGATAACGATACGTGTGTAATGTGATAAAAGCATGGTGGATACGCCGCTGGTACTTCCTATATATAAGTGCCTTTATCATATTACATTCATGTCGTTATTTGCATCACTTGGAACAAAGGTTTCCAAACAATGACACGCAACGTTTCAATTAAAGATATAAACCATACAAAATTTCTTCAAGGTGATTTACTACTCGAATTTACAAAACAAATGTTTTGGTCAAGATTCATGGCTACAAGTATTTTATAAACTATAACTAACTTATTTTAATTGGTTAGTTATCATTGCAATACCCAATACTTTTTATAACAAGGTTTTTAAATTAACGACTCTAGTAGTCTGATGAGGTATTGCAATACATATTCAAAGCCATGAATTTGACACACCCACAAAACCTATGTACTCGCCGGCATATTTTTGCTGACTCGTTTTCACATATGTTTCAGGAAACCAAGTTTGATATCGATGCATGCTCACCTAGGATTGGATGCGGACTTAGTGCCTTAAAATATGAAAGACATTAGTTTAATTAGTTTATTTTAAACTTCAAGACAATGTAACTATGTAATTTCGATATCCACTAAAACATACCTTTAATTACCATGTGTTGTTGTAACAATCTGTTAACGTGACTCCTCGACGTTTCCGCCGCGGTTTGTTGTTTTTACGCGGTCGGGGTGTTAAAATTTGACATGACACCTATAACTCGTTTTTGCCACACTTCTCCTGGTTGCAACACCTCACTACACACTTGTAATGATCCTACAACATCTCCTAACACTTGGAATGATCTTGTTGCTTCAAGAAATCTATAAATACCCCCATTGTTGCAACCAATTTCCTTGCTCATTCACTCTTTCTTTCTTTCTTGCTCTCCTTGGAGGCTACCACTTAGTTTGAGGCTTCCTAACTGAGCATTCTTATTCTTGGGGCCCTTCAAGTGTTTTCCAACACAAGTAAGTTCCCTCTCCTAGTCTTGTTCCATTTCTTTTAGCTTGTTTAAGCTAAAAGTCAAACATTTTGACTTTGTGTTTGACTTTCAGTTTTGACCATTAATTGGTCAAGTCAAAGTCCAATTGGACTTTGCAACGTGATCGTAATCACTATGGTTATGATCCATAGCGATCATACCAACTGATTTCCCACGTTACTAGTTGTAGTGACGAGTCAAAGTTTCGGTCAATGATGCTTAAAGTGTGCATTATATGATGGAACTATTTTCGGGTTGTTTTGATACCAAATCAGTTTTATAAACCCTGTTAGACATGTTTAGCATGTCTAACTTGTCACTTTTAGTTTAGTGCTTGTTTAGGGTCGTAAGTCGAGCGGTCTTGACCACCGCTTTGACTTTCGATCCGACCCGTTTGGTCGATCTTAGGATCCGAACAAACTCATATTAGTGACCATAGTTATATAGGGAATAACCCTCTGAGGTTATACCTTATGGTTGCGTCGTTTGGTTAGTGTTTCGTTAAGTCGCTAGTTATGCCTTTATAAATGACTAAAATGCGCTTTTTGCGCATAAATCAACTTTAAGCATACGTGACCAATGTTTTGACATATAAACTGATGTTACAACTTAATCATTGGCATATTAGACTTATCACAACACATATCTAACCATCCGAACAAGTATTTACGCAAATGAAACGTTAAAGTAGCGTAAACTACCTTAACAAGTCATAACGGGTCAAAAAGCACTTAGGAATCTTTTCAAATCAGAATGTAGACTTTTTTAAACCAGTTCATATGACTGCCAACTCTCATTTGGTTTACAAGACGTCATTCTATCCAATCCGCCGATTGATGTCCCGATATTTACATAGTTTTTCCGATTCTAGGACACGTTTGACTTCTCGGACATTTGAGCTTGTTTAATCTTTGATTCAAGGATATTTTGCAACCCCAGGTGAGTACATAGTTCCCCTCTTTTACGTTTTCAAATGTTTAGGGGTGATCCCTATGTGCCTATTCACTATTTTCACGATTTCAAAGCCATACGATCTCATATACATAATACTTATCTTTTAATGAATCGAAACTGTTACCTATGACTTGAATAATGATTTTCAAAGTTTGTGAGACTATTGTTGGTTCATATTTCTTTTATACATTCATTAACAATGATCAAGCCGTGCTAGGATCTTAGTTTGAATTACTTGTAGTTTTTGTTTCAAAAATGAAAAATGATTGAATTAAAAGAGATTTGCAGCGGAATAAGATGGAAAACTTTTACTACAAGCAATGGTCGTTTTTTTCATCATCATCATGCTTTCAAGTTGATTAACTTGCATGTGATTCACAAACTCCCCCTCAGCATTTGCAATTACAGTTTTGTAATAAGAAAATGCAGAGAAGATGATATGCGAAAGTTGATCTTTTAATAGACGAGTTTAAACTGTTACAAAAGTTACCTATTTATACTAACTATCTAACCACTGAGCATCTTTGATGACGTCAAGGTTGATAGTGACAGGAAACTAATTGTAACTAACTGAAAACACTGCTAATACTAAACTATCAGTGCTTAGCACTGTTACATTGATTTAACTAAGCTAATGACAAAACTCTGATCTCTATCCTCTGACCCTTGTAACTCTGGCAGATCTTTGAAGCTTTGTGAAGGCAGATGATAGGATGAGCAGTCTTTAGGGAAAGCAGTGTATGTACATCAGAGGTTGTAACCTCTGATAGTTTAACCAAAGCTCGGAAGGTGTTATTTGGCTTTGTATCATCTGTTCCTTTCATTGGGTTCAATCCCAACAATCTCCCCTGGAACCGATGATGCCAAAAACGCTTTATTCTTGGTATTTATTCCTCAGAAGGAGTTCTCTTATTTGACCTTTGAATTGAAGTTCAAAGTTAAGAGATTCCATGGCATCAGCATCCTTCTCCAGCTCTAAACATAGTAGTTCTTGGAAGTCTTCTACTGTAAGCTCATAAGCAGCTACCATGGATAGTTTAGTGGCTGCACCATCAGACTTGAGCAGTGTTAAATCATGGGTGTCTTTGTCGACCTTCCATTTTAGAATTTTTGGGTCTGATGGTTTTCTTGAAGGAGCTTTTATTGCTAAGGTTTGAGCAGGAGCTTTTTGTGATAAGTCTTTAGCCAGCTTGGCACTTCTATCATCTGTTGGATAATCAATCATGTTCGGAATCCCTTCTTTGATAAATGTATCCTCAAACTCTTTGTCAGTCTTTTCGGACATACCCTCTTGCCTTTTTCTGTGTAACAGGGCAAGTGCGGAATGGGCAGATGTTGAACTGGACTTTTTGGAGAGTTGAGCTCTGAGGATAGCATCTTCTTTTGAATAGTCAGGCTTAGGAGGCATGGATGGATCCTTTTTCCTTATTTCTTCCAAACTTTTTTAGGTGTCTATCACCCTCACCTCACCCTATCTCATCACTAGGTTTTTGGAACCATAATGATTCTGAATCAATTCTTGCTTCATTCTCTTTAACTTCAAGGCACTTTTAGTCATATCTTTCTTGTATAAATCCCAGTTGGGAGGAGTTAGCTTTTTGGAGAGGGTCTTTCAACATTTCTTGCATTCTGTTGATTTCTTCTCTTAGCTCATCTATGCTCCAGTCCCTGAACTGGGCCCTTGTTGCCTTATACATCTTCTTTTCCATGATATACTCAATGAGCTCACTTTTGAGCAGTTTATCTTCCCTTACTGACAACTGGTTGCTCAGATCTTTGACAAAGTTTTGTAAAATGGTGACTTTACTCAGTTGAAAGGACATGACAATCTGTATTTCTCTATCATCTTTACCAACTGATTCTCTTTTGGCAATATCCTCTGCTTGCTTCCTTTTCAGTTCCAGGTAAGCATCAACATTTGCTGGTCTTGGATAGCCATCAAGGGATAGAATTGTTTTATTGTCAGGGTCATCCTCTAAAAAGAAACTTAGGATCTCTTCCCTGACTGCTGGTAAATCAAGAGGATACAACTTTGATGCAGGAGTGACTTTAAGAGTTGAAGATGTTGTAAGCACTGATGTGGAGGTCACTAGTGTTGATGATATTGGAAGAGGTGCAGAGATCTCATCATCTTTTATCACTTTTGTGATTTTTCTCCTTTTGAACCTTAGATTGGATGATGGTGGTTGTGGGATCTTTGGTGGTGTGGATAATGGATGGGTTGATGTGGGAAATGTGATCATGGCAGTGGATAGAGTTGCATTTGTTGCAACCTCTGCTGTATCAACAGATGTTGATACAACAGTTGCTGTAACATCTACTTGTGTGGATGTGGGTTGTGGTTCTGAAGATGTGATAGGTTTTTGAGAGGCAGAGGTTTTAATGGTTGGATTGGTTGCAGGCTTAGTTTTAGGAGGTGTGGATGTTGGTTCCCTAGCTTTTCTAGTAGGTATCCTTTATGATGAAGTACCAACCTCTCCTTTTTCTTTTTGCTGTTCAATCTTTTTCTCAACCAACACTCTGCTCTCCTCAATCACTGTCTTCTTGTGAATGACCCTTGAATTGGCCACAATTTCATTAGTTAAATCAATCTTCTTCGAACCATCAGGCCTTAGAATATTTATGGTAGGTCTGGCCTTATCATCATCTGTTGTTAACTTCTTTGGACCCAAAGGTTTCTCCCCCTTTTTGGCTTCATCCGTTGTAACAAATATAACCGTTGGAGGTGCATGGCCAGTGGTTGTGAGTAGATGTGCTTTGATGGCTTTAATGTCTACTGCAGTGTCTTGATACCTTGATTCAAACATGTTTCTAACATCATTCATATGATGCTTGTGTTGTAGATCCAAATAATGTTGTTGATGTTGAAACAGAGGGTTAAGAGCTTCTTTGAGATCAGCAGTGGATAGAACAAAGGGTTGACTTTTGGTAGCTATCATCTGATTCAGTAAACTTTTGATTTCATCAACAGAACTTTCTATCTTAGTAACTCTCTCCGTCAAATCCTGATATTTTAGATCATCACCTAATTTAATAGGATCATCTGAACTCCTACCAGTGGTGCTAGTTATATCTACGTCATCATGAGCAGTGGTTTTAGGACCAGCTTCAAACATAGATGCCCCTTTGTCTTGGTACTGGGGACTTCCCACAACAGAGGTAACAGTTGTTTCCTCAACAGTGGTTGCCTTCAACCAAGTCTTATTAATGAAACCACTGTCTAACTGAGAACTTGGGAGTTCAGCAATTATAGTGGCTGCTTGTGTTGAACTATCACCAAGGGTTACATGTAACCCAAGGGATGTAGCCTCTTCATTTGCTGATGGGCTAGCAATGAATAGAGAAGCAGACCCAACCTCTTGATGAAGTATATTCTCAGTAATAGGTTGTTGAGAAGTGCTGGTTATGTCTGAACTAATTCAATTGCATTCAGTAATGGTACAATTGTGGGTGGAAGTGAAGTCATTGGTGAAGGTGGTTGTGTAGAAAGCGACATTGCCCTAGGAGAGGGTCTATGGAAGATACAGCCAAGTGGATCTAGAGCTTCATAATTTGGTGTCCCTGTGTCTACAACCTTTTCCTTTTGTGAGGAAGAAGGAGGAGTTTCAAAGCCGGTAGGAGATCTTTGAACCATCTGCTGTGAAGAAGTAGCAGCAGTGGTTTGTGACTTTTGTGCTGTCACTAGGTTAACCTCTGGGATCTCATCTTCAGAAGACCCTTTTTGGGTTTGGTGGGTTTTTTGGAAATTGTTTTGGTTTTCTTTTTGGAGATTTTTGGTGTGGGCTTCAGAGCAGCGGTTGTGGTGCCCTGTGGGCTCAGTAGCAAGAAGTTGAGTTTGAACATTTTGTTAAGGTAAAACTTGCTCAGCCTCCTCTACTTGTGTTTTCTCAACTCTATGTTGGTTAGTTATTCTGGTGGAAGTTTCTGATTAAGGCGACCTGGGTTAATCACAGCGCCTTGTTTACTTTCCGGACCTTTAATTTGATCGTGTAAGTAAACACTTAGGAAACATGGATGCATCAAAAAAGCTTTTCTTTTTTCAATATTTTTAAAATTGTTCACAAGATCATTGAACAATATCTGGGAGTAGTTTAAATCTGTGTCAGTTAAAATTGCAAACCCCAGATATTGCATGTTCAATGGGATTACATTAAACTAGTGGTTTTTGCTGAGAGATAAGTACGAATTGTGTGAAAGAAAAATCTCATCTCAGCAGGAAAGTTAGATTTAAAAATTGTCATAACTTTCATCTGGCCTACAATCTCTTTCCAAAAACTCTGCTTGGATCTCATTTTGAGGAAATAACACAAGGTGTTGTATGTCATTTAACTTGAAAACTTGAGAGATCGATTCGGGGCTAATTTGCATCAACACTCCCCCTACTCTTGAGCTTATTGTGTACAGCAGCAGATGAGTGAACCTTTGCATTTTTCCAAAAATCTCTAAGAGAATCAATGTAAATTAGGGCTTTGACTGTTAACATGTGCTTGAATTTCGACTTTTGCAAAATTCGAATCATTGGATGATAACGAGTATTGGCGTCGGTTTCTTCAAGTATGGCGATATAATTATGTGGGGTTTTGATTATGAGAGTGAAGGGTTGAAGTTCTTGTGTGGATTCCTTTGAATATTTTGATTTGGGAGCCATGGTGTTAGAGAGAAAAAATATTTTGAGATTTTTGTAATCGACACAGTTTAGGGTAAACACTGATGAAAGATAAAACAGGCTTTTTATAGGGTTTTGAAAAAGTGAACATGACGTGGCATCTGTTGCAAGATCTGATGGCTAACATCTGTCCATGTGTAACCTCTGATGAGAAAAGTAACCGTTGAGGTGGCAAACCACTATTTTAGTACAGATGATTGGACAATACTGATTTTTAACACTATCAGTGGATAGCTATCAGTGTTTTTTGAAAAAGTGGTAAAAATAGAAATCAGAGGATATAGTGGATAAGATTTTGAAGCCTATCAGAGGTTTTGAGCAATCAGATGTTATGATCATACTTTTAAAGCTTTATTGAAAAATTCAATTTTAACTATTTTTAAGGATGAGTTTTTGATTTTCTGAAAACATTTTGATGCTATGTACGCATGAATTTACAAGAGACCTTGTTTTTAATCCATGTTTAGCATTCCAATTCTTGAGATCCATTTTACAAAGGTAGATGTATCCAATGCCTTGGTTAAAACATCTGCCCATTGATCTGAAGTATGGACATGATGCAAAGAAATCAAACCTTTTGCATAGCAATCTCTCACAAAGTGATGTCTGATGTCAATGTGCTTTGTAGTTTAATGAGAAACTGGATTTTTAATGATATTTTCAGCAGCTTGACTGTCTAATTTGAGTGGTGTCTTTAGTGCAGTTACACCAAAATCCAACAACTAGTTTTGAAGCCACAAGAGTTGAGCAGTGCAGCTAGCAGCAGCAATATACTCTGCCTCAGCAGTGGATGTTGAAACTGCAACCTGCTTTTTGCTTTGCCAAGACACTAGACAATCACCTAGGAATTGACATCCTCCTGATGTGGACTTCCTTGTAGTTTTGCACCCAACAAAGTCACTATCTGAAAAACCTGAAAGCTCAATATTTCCATTAGCTGGATACCAGATACAAAGTGTGGGAGCACCTTTTATGTATCTTAATATCCTTTTTACAGCAATAAGATCAGACTTTCTAGGTAATACCTATGATCTGGCACAAACACATGTTGCAAACATGATATCTGGCCTGGATGTATTTAGGTACAATAAAGACCCAATCATGCTTCTATAAAGAGTTTGATCAACAAGGTCATCTTTACCATCAATGGTGACTAGCTTGGAAGTTGCCATGGGTGTGCTACATGGTTTACAATCATCCATATCAAACTTTTTAAGCAGTTCTTTCACATACTTGTTTTGATGGATAAATGTACCATTGTGCAATTGTTTAACTTAGAGACCAAGAAAACATTAGAGCTCACCCATTGCACTCATCTCAAACTCTGTTGCCATGAGTTTTCGAAACTCTACACACATAGCAGTGCTTGTGGATCAAAAAATGATGCCATCCACATAAATTTGGACAAGCATCAAATCTTTTCCTTTCCATTTTAAGAATAGGGTTTTATCTATTTTACCTCTAGTAAACCCTATGGATAAGAGAAAAGTGGATAGAGTTTCATACCAAGCCCTTGGTGCTTGTTTCAAGCCATACAATGCATTGTTGAGCTTGTAGACATGATCAAGATGGAATGCATCTTCAAAACCTGGAGGTTGACAGACATACACCACTTCTTTGATTTTTCCATACAAAAATGCACTCTTTTTATCCATTTGATACACCATTATGTTGTGGTTAGCAGCAAAAGCTAAGAACAGGCGAATAGCTTCCAACCTTGCTACATGAGCAAATGTCTCATCATAGTCTACACCTTCTTCCTGCCTGTAGCCTTGAACCATGAGCCTTGCTTTGTTTTTGATAAAAATACCCCTTTCATCAGTTTTGTTTTTGAAGACCCACTTTGTGCCAATTGGACTTACATCTTTTGGCAGTGGCACAAGCTCCCAAACTTGTTGTATTTTGAACTGAAGGAGTTCTCTTGCATGGCTTCTACCCAGCTGTTGTCTTTCAGTGCCTCTTGGTACTTGACTGGCTGTATGAGTGATAGAAAACCAGCAAAAAGGGATTGGCTCCGTGTGAGCACCCCAGATTTGATGTTGCCAATAACTTGATCTGCTGGATGGCTTTTGAGATAAATCAGATCACCTTGGTATGGAACAATAGCATTTTGAGGTGATGGCTGCAAATGTGTATCATATGTGCTAACCTCTGCTGGTGAATTTGAAGTATCAGCCACTGATGAGAATGGAGGAGGAGGTATTAGGGGTATAGAGGTAACATTCTGATGATTTTGGTGACCAAAAGTAGGACTTTTATCGACAGATGTTTGATTTTGTGAACTGACAGTGGTTTGAGGATCAACCACTGTTGACCCAGAAATGGCAGAGTTTACACCAGAGCTTATACACCACAGTCAGATGGTTGTGGTGTACCTGCATTGTCTAGCTTGATAGAACCATCAGCAAATGTGAATTTATCTAAATCAAAAAGCTCTGCAGGATTTGCTGGGATTTTAAGTGATGAAAGTTCATTGAACTTGACATTCAAAGTTTCTTCAACACACTTGGTCCTAGAGTTGAAAACTCTGTAGGCTTTAGCAGTGGTTGAGTATCCCAGAAAATAACCACAATCAACTTTGGCTGCAAACTTAGATATAGAATCTTTTAAGTTCAAAATGAAGCATGGACAGCGAAAAACTTTAAAATAGGAAATCAGAGGTTTGATTTTATACAAAATCTCATAGGCAGTCTTTTGATGCATAGGGTTAATCAAAACTCTGTTTTGAACATAGCAAGCAGTGTTTACAGCCTTTGTCCAGAAAGACAAGGGTAAACCAGAATCTGCTAGCATAGTCCTTGCTGATTCAATTACAGTTCTATTTTTCCTTTCAACCACCCCATTTTGCTTTGGAGTTCTTGGAATGCTATATTGTCTATCAATTCCTTTTGACTCACAAAAAGCATCCAACTCCCTATTTTTAAACTCTGTTCCATTGTCACTCCTAAAGATTTTTACTAGAAGATCAAATTGCTTTTCTACTTGTTTGACAAAGTTTTGCAAAATGCCTGCAGTTTCATCCTTAGAGTGGAGAAAGAAGGTCCATGTAAACCTAGAGAAATCATCAACTATCACTAGGCAATACCTTTTGTGTTTTAAGCTCATGATTTGCACTGGGCCAAACAAGTCCATGTGTAGCAGTTGTAACCACTGGCTTGTTTTGGACCCTTCAATTGATTTAAAAGAACTTTTATGTTGTTTGCCTTTTAAACAGGAAACACAATGTTCATCACAGGAAAATTGCTTGTGAGGCAAACCTCTTACAAGATTTTGTTTTGAGAGTGTGATGATAGTTTTAAGATTTGTGTGTCCAAGTCTTCTATGCCATAACTTAATCTCTTTGCTAGAAGCAACTGAGAATAAGCATGTTTCAGACATAGGATTATCTTTTAGCATATCTACCACATACACATTCCCACTTCTATGTGAGGTGAGTTGTGCTTTGCTCTCAGCAATGATTTGATCAATCTTTTTAACAACCTCTGGTCCCACAATTTGACAAGTTTTCTTAGTGAAGAAGGATCTATATCCTCTGTCACTCATTTGTGAGACACTCAGCAGGATAAATTTTAGATTATCAATTAAATTCACATTTTCAAACTTGAGTTTACCATTCAGAACCGACCCAGACCCTAAAACCTTTCCCTTTGAGTTATTACCAAAAGATATATCACCCCCCATGAGCCATGAAGTCCGTGAGAAGGGCTCTACATCCTGTCATGTGCCTGGAACCTCCACTATCTACATACCATAAGCTATCAAGGCAAGTAGAGGGTCCCTGCACATCAAGTAAATAGATCAGTTCAGATTGGTCTCCAAAGCCAAAATGGCTTTGGATGGGGTCACAGATGGTCCAGCCTCATGTCTAGGATAATGGTCAGTGGTTTTGAAATTTTCTTGTACATCTGCTCTTGACCATTTCCTATCAGATGATCGTATCCATAAGGGTGCCTGTTTACTATTTGCTTTGAAGGCTTTTTGTAACCTTCATAAGCATGAGGAACCTTTTTATAAGCAGGTTGGCCATACCCTCTTGGAAATGAGTTTGATGGTTTGGCATCTGTCACTTGCACCTTTCTTTGAACAGAGGTTTTGGTTAAGGCTTTTGTAACAGATGTTTCAATTGGTTCAAAACTCTACTTAGATTTATTTCCAGCAGAACTTGAACTTTCGCTTTCTAGTGCTTTTGCCTTGATCTCTTTTACCTTTTATTCATAGTTTTTGAGATAGGCACACTGTTGAGTTGAGTGATTTGTTTTGTTGCAGATGGTACATTTTGAAGAGCTTTTGATGACACAAGTTTTGTTAACGTCATAGGCTTTTAAAAGAAAACTATCTGCAGCCACATAATTTCTTTTCTCACAAAAATCACAAAACAAGTTTTAAATCTTTACTCTTCTTTTCCTATAAGATTTTTTATCAGCAGTGGTTGTAACCTCTGTTGGTACATCTTTGATAGGGATCACTAGTGCTTTTGGGGCTTTAATACCATCATTGGTTGTGAAGTCATTGCTTAAAGTTTTCTAAGATTTCACATTCATCTGACCAAGTTGGTTTAAACTGATATTTTTCAATTTCATTATCTTTTGTTGAAACCTCTGGTTTTTCCAAAACAATTTTTTCCAGCTTTATCTGTGATTTTATCTCTTCACCAGCCAAATCTTTGGGGACTACTTCAACCAACTCAGAATCAATTTCAACAGCATTTTTCTCAATTTGGTCATAGGTTCTAAAACCTTCACCAAACTTAATGTTGCTCTTGATCTAAGCATCAACCATAATCTCATAACCTTTACAGGACTCAACCCATTTTTCACAAGTGATTTGGGTTTCTTCTAACTCCTTTTTACAAACTTGGTATTTTTCTACCATAGTTTGGAGTTGGTCCATGGTATGCTTGATTCATGTCTGAGGCTACTCATTTCAGAATCTTTTTCACTTAACTTTGATTTTAACTCTTTAATCAGTTTTTCAAAATTAAGTTCATCTTCTAAAATTTTGTTTCTCAGGTTTTCATTCACCTTCTTGATGTTTGCAAAAGCACTGATGCATTTGTCAGAACATAGATCTTTAAGGATCTGAGGTGATACCTTTGTTGCAGCTATGAGAGCACAATCACACTCATCTTCACACACATCAACATTCCATGGGTCAGTAGGAGAGTTCTTTTCCTTATCAGCAACATTTTCTTCTTCATCACTTGAAACCACTGTTTCATCACAAACTTGAACTTCATCAGTTTTTGACACTATATCCACAGATCCAACACCTTCAGCAATTGTCTCTAAGGCCATTAAACAAAATTCTTGTTCAACATCATTTTTGGCCATTAAAGCAAAGTTTTCATCTGTCAAATCCTCAGGCAAGCTACTCCAGTTAACATAACTTTGTGTGAAAAAGCTTTGTTAACCAAACTCTGCTGGACTAGCAGTGGTTTGAGCAGGTTGTGTAACAATGGGTGCTTGTTGAACAAGCACTTGAGGATGTGATGGTGCTTGAACATATTGAATTTGTGGAGCAGTGGATTGAACATAATGCACTGGAAATGTGACAACTATGAAAAATCCCGGTAAACTTTGATTGGTACAAGTCATTGGTAACTGGACGGGATATGTGTATTATGATATTACTATGATTATGTGTGATACCCAGGACGAAGCAGGTACACCTTAATTGGTCCTAAACATAAAGCATGACTAAACCTAGAATTTTGCGTAAACCTTGTGAAATTTCATGACTTGTGTGTTGTGCGAATCGATATATGTTATATCTTAGAGGAATCTGAGAACACGTAATGATTGACATGACACTACTAAGGACCAACGATGCGAGGTTGGCGTCCTTAGCCTTGAACAACGTGTTAAACGGAGACTTGACGTTTAACAACGCATTACAAATTTGACATTGATTATTAGCTTATCGGTAGCCTTATTTAAGATTCCGAGTTCAAGGAATAACTTAGTTTTGTGCCATAGACGGTGACATAAGGTTTGAAAATAATCAAAGCCCGGGCACGCAAAACGAAGCAGCTCCCGGTAGGGGAAACTCATTCGTTCCGGGCATAACATAAGGCAACCGAACGTGAAAGGAACGATCGATCAAGCTTAAAAACACTTAAACAAACGTCAAACGAGACTTTTATGATTAAAACGTAACTGGGTTCGGATTTTTAGACGGTAATGTATAATTTTTAAAACCGAGTCTTTTGACACTAAGTACGCGCAAAACCGAGTCCGTCACGCAAATCGAGAACGCGCGTCGGACCCGAAACGAACCTATACTTATCCGGAAGATAAACATCATCTTTAAGCACGTTATACAAAGCATGAGGTGGCCCTATGGGGCCCACCCCAAACCGCCACCACCCCCCATGTTTATATATATATATATATTTTATTTTTATTTTCATTTTAATAAAAAATTTCCTAAAAAACTCAAGAAATCTGCTCTCAACTCAAGAACATCAGCTGAATTCCTTCATAAACCAACTCAAATCAAAGGTATTAACTGAAATCCACAAGGTTTTAAGCTTGGTTTCTTCGATTAAACGCGATTTCTAGCCGAAAAAACGCTTTTTAATCCATGAATTTTGGGGTTTTAAACAAGTTTTAGGGCTGGACATGAACACCACATATACTCCTGGTGTTATATGGCAGCCATCATTGCAAATCAATGGGGTTTAATACCCTAATCAACTCTTATTCGACAAAAATCGCTTAACTATTCGATTAACCGAAAAACAAAGAATTAAAGCTTGATTGATCTAAGTTCTAGCATATTTGGATTGTACTTGGTGTGTAGGTACTGAATATAGCCTTTAAACACTTCTGGGATCAAGATAAACGCTTGGAAACGGAAGAATCGCTAGGTATATCACCTGAAAACCGAATCTAGGCTAGCCAGAAAATTGTTTTTCCTATAACTTGGTCTGTTTAACTTGGATTGAGATGACATTTGGTGTGTTGATGTAGGCTATTGTCAGGAAGGTCCACATAAAATTTTAGAATTGTTTGAATTTTCTACGATTTTTGGTGAATTTTTAACTCTTTTACCGAAAGAATTTCGGAAAAATTATCACAAAGTCAATAAATTACCAAACATTACAGAGACACTAAGGAACATATGAGGATTGTTCTGGGAAAATTCTGAGTCCATTTGTTTTGTTTTGATTCGGGTTAAAAATCCACGTTTTTGCGAGTTTCGGTAGCCGGGAACGCACCGAAACGAAATCGAAAAATTCTCAAAATTTTTAGAGATGTTCCTGGACATGTATAGAAGGTTCAGGAAGTTTTCCGGAATTTTTGAACTTCTGAAAGTATTTTATGCTAATTATGTGGTTAAAATGTGTTTATAAATAATTTATTTAAATAAGAAATTTACCAAAGTAAATTCCCAGAAATTTATCTAATGATCTACTGATTTTTACAGAGTTATATAATTTTTTATAGATTTTTTAGTCCAATTCTAGATTAAATGGGAATTTATTTGGCTTAAAAATAAGTTATTTAAATTATTTTCGGCAGTTTACCGCGTAACGACCTGTTGGAACACTGGGAGTGTTCCGGGAGATTCCCGGGCAATTTGGGCACTATGGGTGTACTCTAAGACAATCCGAGAGAATTCCTGACAGTGAAAATGGAAAATCAAATTTGGGCAACTTAGACCCCCAAACACTTGAACTTCCTTAATGGAAAGTTAATCATTCTTGAATAACCACGTGTTGGTATTATTGGTTATTCCCATACCATTATCCGAACACGTTAAACTATTGACTGTGACTGGCACGAGAATCGGTGCCCAGAAGCCAAACTGAAAACTAATACTACCCTAACGTCCATCACCATACAAGTGTCCTATAGACTCAATCCGGAGTAAAAACTCCTGATCAGATCCAAGTTATGACCATTCCCAACTTAGATACTCATAGAGTCCATGCTTGCATGTGTGTTATAAAAGTTGATCCAGTTGCTTGATCACTCTTGTGTTGAGATCACTGCTCGCACTGTGAGTTCCACTGCCCCGCTTTTAACTGTTTTATTGTTTTACTTGGGGTGGAATGCATGTTACAAACTGTGTTGGTTACATAAACTTATAAAGGGAATTTTACTTCCCTAACACATGAACTGGTTATAAACTGTGTTGATTACAGCAATCTAGGAGTGAGTTTTACTCTCCCATTTCTAAACTGTGATACTGTTTCTGAGATGATTGGCATGTTATGAAACTGTGTTAATTGCACCAATATATGATGTGAATTATCTAACACACGTACTACCTCCCCTCTGTAAGACAAGTGATTAAGGTAAGCATGTGGACAGTTGGTGGACCGGGAGTGTCTGGGTGACACTGCCCGGGGGAAAAAACAGTAAAAGTTTCAGTTGTAGACTCGTGTAATTCCATCTACGACTATGACTGTGACCGTCATTGTGATTATGACCAGTGCAATTAAACTTGTTAACACATGTTGTTACACAACGATTAAACTAGTGGAACTCACTCAGCGTTAGCTGACCTTTTCAAAACTAACATGCATTTCAGGTAACTTGACACTAATGTGATCCATATATGTGGTTCAAGGCGTGTTTGTAAACGAACCCTGATATAGACGCATGCAGCTTAGAAGACTTACGTGGTTCATGGGAATACGCAGTTGTAACATACATGTAGGATGTAATCAACATTTTGTAAGTAATAAAATTTAGTGTCTTTAGAAACAATGTGCTTGTACCAGAGGTGTCAGTTGCATCTCGTATATTTTTTCTTCCGCTATGAGTTGGGGTGTGACAAAGATGGTATCAGAGCCATTGGTTATAGAGAATTAGGTGCCTTTAAGGAAACCTAGACTATAACTACAGGCTCGGACTATAGTGGACATCATTGGAAAAATTAACCTCCACTAAAGATGCTTAGTGAACACTCTAAAGTATCTTATCTGCAAGTACCAGGATGGCCTTGTGGGGCAAGTGGGTTATTATGATCCGGAACGTAATAACAGACTTGCTTATACGAGGCAGTGTTGGGAAAGTCGCGGTAATAAACACACTTAAATACGTGAAATGATACATACGTGTACCAAGGTGATGGTGTGTGAATGTTTGTGCGAAAATTGATACATGAATTAGGATTGGTGGATAATGCATTACTATATATGCCTTTGGGATAGGCAGGAAACTGGTATTACAGTCCATTCCACATTCCTATTGACCACCTGTCTAACTTACACTAGAGTTGAATTTATACCACTTCCACAGCGGTTACTTATACTTTATGATGTGAGACCCCAAGCCTTTAGTGCAATATGATCTCACCAACCCTATCCTTATAATTATTATAACGACGATTACATACCAGAATGGTATTTTAAAAAGAACATAGATACACAAAGAACGCGCAGGTCGTTCAGATAGACTAGGAGGACGTGTACAGGTCCTCTCTTCACTACTTGTTGTTTCACATTCGATTGTTATACAATCGCCGATTCAAACATCTTGCGAAACTTGTTCGTCCTTGAATCCGCAATTCATTTGATGGTCCGCGGGATTCCTCTTCTGCTTATAATTTTAGCACTAGCTTTTACGTCGTGTGATACTATAATATTTAGTGGTATTCCTTAGCGCGTGTTTCGACATATGTTATATCCGAATATGACGATCTCTTGGTTATGGAGATGGTATGGGGGGCTTGAATAAGTTACCCTTCCTGTTGTCATTTGATTCCTTGGGATATAAAGTTGGTGATGCTACAGGTCCCTTTGAAACGCTTTGCGTTGTGGAACCTCGTTTCGTGTGACCATCGGATACATTGTGTTCTTTTACGATTGTTGATTGTTTAGAATTTCAGTTGGGTATTTGAAGAAAGTAGTATGAGGACCGAATATCGTGGAGAACAGAATATTGATCAGGTATATGGGTGTGGTGGATACGCTGCGGTGCTTCCTTTATATAAACACCCGACTACATGATCAAGGTACCGTTACTCAGGGCAGACGGGCTTCATGTCGTGATTTGGTCGGTTATGTTTTAGACGATACGGTATTGAGATTTCGACCCTGTTTGATGCGATGGATGACACCATAGTTGTCGTAACCACGATGTTTATACATTGTTGTAGTAATTTTACATGAACAATAGTTTGGATCGACATATAAACGGCCACTGTATTAATCTTGGGAAAGTCTTGTTTTTTTTTCTCAAATACGTGACAGGATTTCTAGGGGTACTACACCTCGGTAGTACTCCGTACTGAAAAATTTGGGTATAGCCGGTGATAGCTTACCCACATCGATGACACAATAATCGATTCGCAAGTAGTAACGAGGTTTTGTCTTCGATAAGACAACTCAGCGTGAATTATTTCTTTTGACGGGAGTTGCTAGAATGTATAGGCATATGTTCAGAATCATTACGATACGGCGAATAACCGATACTCATGTCACCCACCGTTGTCTATGAAATTACTCAGCGAAGCATATATTTCCGTTATTTGCTGTCATGCGCTAACAATGCAATCACTAATTCTTAATAAGGAGGCGTAATTAACATCGGTGTTGATAACCTATGGGGGTTTAGGGGTAACACATAAATGGGGAAACTTATTTGATGTAATCAAAGTTTGGTTAGGAATAGTGTGAATGCGGATCGGATGGTGATAAGACTTGTGGAGGCGAGAACGGTTTTGCCGGTATTCCTCGTAACCGTTAGTACTTCATATTAACATGACACTCTTATGTATACATTTAATCATAAATATACAACATCAACCGCGGTCTAATCCAGGTGTCAAATTGGTAAATTTCGGTTGAGGATGACGTAACCCCGGTGCAAAGTCGGAAAACTATAACCATGAAGCAAGCTGATTCATTGCTTCAAATCACTTCAAGTCTTCTTACTAACACTATTGGAAAGTGTTATGGTCTGGTATATATAAATTACTAATTTGATACGCCTTATCGACTTAGTTCAAACCCATCCAAGATAAATTCCCTGTAACTCGAAATAATAATAAAGGAGCGATACGAAGGACCGTAACGAAGCTACTTCTTAATGAATATTTAATAAACAAATGACACAAAGCGAATTTTTCGTCGAACGATTATCTTATTTATATATATATGTATCAACTTCGAAGGGCTATATTTAAAAGAATCGTATAGAATTTGTATATATCGAACGATACCTTGTTTTCAGCCTTGCACAACTTAGTGAAAATATGTTCTAATGAAAGAAGAGATCGCCTGCGAGTAGTATTCAAGTACTGTAATACGATGATTAACCTGTGACAACTCTTATTTACATCTTCAAACTCTAGACTACACTGGGTCCTGACCTGAATTCTTTTGGTAACCCTGAGATACTAGGTCTTGAATCTATATCACTCATATGAGGATGATAAATGTACTCTTAACAATACATAGGAATTGTGGATGGA
This sequence comes from Scalesia atractyloides, assembly GCA_947069175.1. Taxonomy (NCBI): domain Eukaryota; kingdom Viridiplantae; phylum Streptophyta; class Magnoliopsida; order Asterales; family Asteraceae; genus Scalesia; species Scalesia atractyloides. Next base: position 22,833,475 of record CAMTDV010000010.1, read on the forward strand.
CAATTTACACTGCTACTATGTAGCACAATTATCATCTCCGTACGAGGATGCTACTAAACGAAAAGCGAAAACATACTTGTCTGTCATATGACTGACTCAAATACAAATACAGAGCTTTCCAATGGAATACTAACTGGAATTTCGGGGCGAAATTCTTTTAACCGGGGGAGACTGTGACAACTGTGAAAAATCCCGGTAAACTTTGATTGATACAAGTCTGTGGTAACCGAACGGGATATGTGTATTATGATATTATTATGATTATGTGTGATACCCAGGACGAAGCATGTACACCTTAATTGGTCCTAAACTTAAAGCATGACTAAAACTAGAATTTTGCGTAAACCTTGTGAAATATCATGACTTGTGTGTTGTGCGAATCGATATATGTTATATCTCAGAGGAATCTGAGAACACGTCATGATTGACATGACACTACTAAGGACCAACGATGCGAGGTTGCCGTCCTTAGCCTTGAACAACGTGTTAAACGGAGACTTGACGTTTACAAGCACATTACACCTTTGACATTGATTATTAGCTTATCGGTATCCTTATTTAACATTCCGAGTTCCAGGAATAACTTAGTTTTGTTCCATGGACGGTGACATAAGGTTTGAAAATAATCAAAGCCCGGGCACGCAAAACGAAGTAGCTCCCGGTAGGGGAAACACATTCGTTCCGGGCAAAACATAAGGCAACCGAACGTGAAAGGAACGATCGATCAAGCTTAAAAACACTTAAACAAACGTCAAACGAGACTTTTATGATTAAAGGGTAACTGGGTTCGGATTTTTAGACGGTTATGTATAATTTTTAAAGCCGAGTCTTTTGACACTAAGTACTCGCAAAACGAAGTCCTTCACGCAAATCGAGAACGCGTGTCGGACCCAAAACGAACCTATACTTATTCGGAAGATAAACATCATCTTTAAGCACGTTATACAAAGCACGAGGTGGCCCTATGGGGCCCACCCCAAACCGCCACCCCCCATGTGTGTGTATATATATATATTTAATTTTTATTTCATTTTAATCAAAAATTTCTTCAAAAACTCAAGAAATCTTCTCTCAACTCAAGATCATCAGCTGAATTCCTTCATAAACCAACTCAAATCAAAGGTATTAACTCAAATCCGCAAGGTTTTAAGCTTGGTTTCTTCGATTAAACGCGATTTCTAGCCGAAAAAACGCTTTTAATCCATGAATTTTGGGGTTTTAAACAAGTTTTAGGGCTGGACTTGAACACCACATATACTCCTGGTGTTATATGGCAGCCATGGTTGCTAATCAATGGGGTTTGATGCCCTAATCAACTCTTATTCGACAAAAATCGCTTAACTATTCGATTAACCGAAAAACAAAGAATTAAAGCTTGATTGATCTAAGTTCTAGCATATTTGGATTGTACTTGATGTTTAGGTACTGAATATAGCCTTTACACACTTCTGGGATCAAGATAAACGCTTGGAAACGGAAGAATCGCTAGGTATATCACCTGAAAACCGAATCTTGGCTAGGCAGAAAATTGTATTGCCTATAACTTGGTCCGTGTAACTTAGATTGAGCTAAAATTTGGTGCGGTGATGTAGGGTATTGTCAGGAATGTCCATGTATAATTTTATAATTTTTGGAATTTTATACGACGTTTGGTGAATTTTTTACTGTTTTACCGATATAATTTCAGAAAAATTATCAAACAAAGTCAATAAATCACCAAACTATACAGAGACAGTAAGGAGCATATGGGGAATCATCTGGGAAAATTCGGAGTCAGTTGGTTGAGATTTGGTTTGGGTTAAAAATTCGCGTTTTTGCGAGTTTTCGGTAGCCGGGAACGCACCAAAACGAAATCGAAAAATTCTCAAAATTTTTGGAGATGTTCCTGGACATGTATAGAAGGTTCAGGAAGTTTTCCGGAATTTTGAACTTCTGAAAGTATTTTATGCTAATTATGTGGTTAAAATGTGTTTATAAATAATTTATTTTAATAAGAAAATTACCAAAGTAAATTGCCATAATTTATCTCATGATCTACTGATTTTTATAGAGTTATATAAAGTTTTATAGATTTTTTTAGTCCAATTCTAGATTAAATGGGAATTTATTTGGATAAAAATAAGTTAGTTAAATCATTTTCGGCTGTTTACCGCGTAATGAACCTGCCGGAATTGGGAACTGACCCAACCCGAAAATACTATAGTTGGAACACTGGGAGTATTCCGGGATATTCCCGGGCAATTTGGGCACTATGGGTGTGCTCTAAGACAATCCGGGAGAATTCCCGACGGTGAAAATGGAAACTCAAATTTGTGCAACTTAGACCCCCCAAACACTCAAACTTCCTTAATGGAAAGTTAATCATTCTTGAATAACCACGTGTTGGTATTATTGGTACTCCCGTACCATTAACCGAACACGTTAAACTATTGACTGTGGCTAGCACGTGAACCGGTGCCCGGAAGCCAAACTGAAAACTAATACTACCTTGACGTCCATCACCATTGCAGTGTCCTATAGACTCATTACGAAGTAAAAACTCCTGATCAGATCCAAGTTATGACCATTACCAACTTAGATACTGGTTTGAGTCAATGCTTGCATGTGTGTCATTAAAGTTGATCCAGTTGCTTGATCACTCTCGTGTTGAGATTACTGCTCGCACTTGAGTTTCACTACCCCGCTTTTAACTATTTTATTGTATAAACTATGTTGATTACACCAATCTGGGAGTGAGTTTTACTCTACCATTTCTAAACTGTGATACTAATTCTGAGATGTTTGGCATGTTATGAAACTGTGTTAATTGCACCAATATATGATGTGAATCGTCTAACACACAAACTACCTCCCCTCTGTAAGACAAGTGATTAACGTAAGCCTGTGGACAGTGGATAGTACTATCGGTTTGACCAACCCAGTGCCACGACTGACATGTGTCGGCACTAGGCTACTGCACTCGTCCTAATTTGGTTGTGTTGTTAGGCATAGCTACTAAGGGACGTTGAACTGCACATGACGCAGTTGGTGGACCGGGAGTGTCTAGGTGACACTGCCCGGGGGAAAAACAATCAAGGTTTCACTTGTAGACTCGTGTAATTCCATCTACGACTATGAATGTGACCGTCATTGTGATTATGACCAGTGCAATTAAACTTGTTAACACATGTTGTTACACAACGATTAAACTAGTGGAACTCACTCAGCTTTAGCTGACCTTTTCAAAACTAACATGCATTTCAGGTAACTTGAGACTGGTTTGATCCATGTATGTGGTTCAAGACGTGTTTGTAAACGAACCCTGCTATAGACGCATGTAGCTTAGAAGACTTATGTGGTTCATGGGAACAATCAGTTGTAACATACATGTAGTATGTAATCAACATTTTGTAAGTAATAAAATGTAGTGTCTTTATAAACAATGTGCTTGTACCAGAGGTGCCTGTTGCATCCCGTATATATTTTCTTTCGCTGCGAGTTGGGGTGTGACAGGAACAATGGTAGCAGGATGTGCAAATTGGGCAGTGTTTTGAACATGTTGAGCAGGGGCATATTAGGAATAATGAGAAGTGTTTTGTGTGTGCTGAGGTCTAGGGCCAGGATGAGTCACTGTTGATCCAGAATTTTGAGACGTGCATTCTCTGGCAAATTGTCCTAGCCTGTTACACTTATAACACTTGACTTTGGATTTATCTAGCCCAACCATCAACCCCCCATGCAATCCTGAAAATTTTCTACCAGTTGTCTTATAGAATTTACAAGCCCTAACACTCAATAAGGCCAGTTGGTGCAAAATATCCATTTCTTCAAGATCAGAAGGTTCAAAGTGTTGTAAGTCATTCAGCTCAAAGGATATATTGTCAGAGGTTTGGCTTTCCCCACTAGCAGTAAAAGCATAGTTGGGTGCATATGTTTCAGATCCAAAGTTCCCACCAGATGTAATATCTATATAGTGATCATAACTTTGGTCCTTACTACTACCAGATCCCTCCTCTTGGCCAAAAAGAGATCTATTACCCAAAAGTATATTTTGATATACTACCGATTTTCTTACTATTTACCAAAGTATAGTTTGATATTCTACCGAATCTCTTGTTCTTAAACAAAAGTATATTTTGATATACTACCCATTTTCTTACTATTTACTAAGTATAGGTTGATATACGACCCAATCTTTTAAAACAAAAGTATACATTTTGATATACTACATAAATTGTTATTTCAAAACCAAATGTATATCTTGTACATATATTACAAACACTTTTATCAAAAAAGCAAAGTATTTAGATACCAAACTTTTTGTAAGGATTCATGGCTATTTCTAAAAACGTATGTTCTTTTCGTAAAACATTCAAAGCAATGATTCTAATTCACCAAACCTATGTTACTCACAGGCATTTTTATGCTGACGTACCTATTTTCACATATGTTTCAGGTTTACATATATGATGATTGTTGCCGCTTACTACATATAGGATGGACGCGTGCCTTAGTGACACCAAAATTTAGAAGACAATTTGATTGTATTTTATTTCCGTTATTCCAAGACAATTGTAAATTTGATAAATCAATAAAACAAAACTTTAAAACCATGTGTTGCGAAACAATTTATAACGTGACTCCCCAAGTGTTTCCGCCGCATGTTGCTTTACGCAATTTGGGGTGTTACATTAAAAGTGCCAAAATGCAACAAAAACAAGTTCAGGGACCTGTTCTGCCAATTTTCGAAATCTGCTGCCAGCTAAAGGGCTTACGGACCGTAAGTCTAAATCCCTTATGGTCCGTAACGACTCTCTAGTACAACAGTAAGGTGGCAGCTTCTTGTTTAATGCCTTGGACACTAATTACTCGAATTTGCCACACTCCTATGGTTGCAACACATCACTTAACACTTGTAATGATCCTACAACATATCCTAACACTTGGATTGTTCTTGTGGCTTCAAGAAATCTATAAATACCCACATTGATTCACCTTCTTCCTTGCTCAATTCTTTTCTTTCTCTCAATTGCTCTAAGTTGGAGTGCTACTACCTTTGTGGAGGCCTCCCATCTCAGCATATTTCTTCCTTGAGCTCTTCAAAGTGTTCTTCAACACAAGTAAGTGCTCTCTCCTAGTCTTGTTCATTTCTTTTAACTTATTTGAGCTAAAAGTCAAACAGTTTGACTGTCGGCTCTGACCATTATTGGTCAAAGAAAAGTTCAATTGAACTTTGCAACGTGATCGTAATCACGAAGGTTATGATTCCTAGCGATCATACCTACTGATTACCACGTTTACTAGTCGAAGTGATGAGTCAAAGTTTCGGTTAAAAATGTGCATTATGTACATTTTAAGACGACATGATTTTCGGTTATCAAAACACCAAGTTTTGAACCAAGTCAGTATTCTAAACTTAGTTAGACATGTTTAACATGTCTAACTCGTCACTTTTAGTTTAGTGCTTGTTTAGGGTCGTAAGTCGGGCGGTCTTGACCACTGCTTTGACTTTCGACCCGTTTGGTCGATCTTAGGATCTGACAAAACACATATTTGTGACCATAATTGTATAGGGAATAACCCTCTGAGGTTATACCTTATGGTCACATCATTTGGTTAGTGTTATGTTAAGTCGCTTGTTATGCCTTTAATAATGAAAAATTACTCTTTTTCCGCATAAATCGATTTTAAGCCTATGTAACTAATGTTTTGACATATAAACTGATGTTACAACATTATTAAACTTGTTTTGGCTTATAAGACTTATCATAATATATATGTAACCGTTCAATCGCGTGTTTACGCAAATGACACGTTAAAGTAGCTTAAACTACCTTAACGGGTCAAAAGCACTTAGGATTCATTCCAAATCAGAATGTTGACTTTTTTAAAGCCATTTCATATGAGTTCTAACACTCATGTGGTTTACAAGACCTCATTCTATCTGAATCTCCTGATTATGTCCTGTCCTTTAACATAATTACCCGATGTTAGGACATACTTGATTCCTTTATCTTTTGGGCTTTGTTTACACATTCATACAAGGCTTATACACAATCACATGTTAGTACATATTTCCCCTCTTTTACATTTTCAAATGTTTTGGGGTGATTCATATGTGCCTATTCAATATTTTCATGATTTCAAAGCAATACGATTTCGCATACGTAATACTTATCATTTAACGGATCGAAACTATTACCTATGGCTAAAACAATGATTTTCAAAGTTTGTTAGACTATTGTTGGTGCGTATTTCTTTTATATATTCATTAACAATGATCAAGCCAATTGGTAGTACGATATAGCGCTATAGGATTTGACACTCCATTCCTGTGGTATGGAATGTCAGAAACAAAGTTTAAACCAAATAGATTTTGCCTTCGTGGTATATCTGTAGTCACCAAAGTATAGTTTGATATACTATCAAATCCCAATTAAGTATATTTCGATATACTTCCAAAGCATAGTTTGATATGCTATCAATGTGATATTATTTACCAAATTATAGTTTGATATACTAACGAATCTCTTGTTCTTAAACGAAAGTATATTTTGATATACTACCGATTCAGTTGTCCTCAAACCAAAGTACATTTTATATACTACCAAATCTAGCTTTTCAAAAGTATATTTTACTATACTAGTAATTCAACTACTTTCAAAACTAAGGTATATAGTTTGATATACTATCTATATTGTATTTCAAACCAAAGTATATCTCGTATATACTACAAACTCTTTTTATCAAAAAGGCAAAGTATTTTAAATACTAAACTTTTTGCGAGGATTCATGGCTATTTCTGAAAATATATGTTCTCTTCTTAAAAATCCTAAGCCATGAATCTGAATAACAAAACCTATGTTACTCACTGGCATTTTTATGCTGACGTACCTATTTTCACATATGTTTCAGGTTTATTTACATGATTATTGTCACTGCATTCTACATATTGGATGGACTCGGGCCTTAGCGACCTTAAAATTTGAAAGACAATTTGATTATATTTTATTTTCGTTATTCCAAGACAAATGTAAAATTGATTAATCAATAAAACAAAACTTTAATTACCATGTGTTGCGAAACAATTTGTAACGTGACACCTCAAGTGTTTCTGCCGCGTGTTGCTTTACGTGATTTGGGTGTTACATGCGGTCCGCATAGACCCCAGATCAGCTGTTTTATTGGCAGCAGCTGGTTAACTCCCTTGATGACCAAGCATACGAAATTGCCACCCTTTCTTCTGCATTTGGCTACTGTTATGACACTAATCAAACCCCTTAATGACTCATGGACACTTGTAATGACCTTGTAGCTTCAAATCAACTATAAATAGGCCCTTGATCATTCACTCCAACTTTCTCACTCATATCTTCTTATCTCAAACACTCTAAGTGGAGGCTACCACATTGTTGGAGGCCTGTTTATGACATATGTGTATTTTAATCACCGTACTATTCCGAACGATTTTGTAATTTTATAATATTGTATTTTATTCCAAGATTTTTGTATTTATATATATATGGTATTTCATATTTTCAATCCTTGTTCAGTTCTGATCTTTCAAATCACTTCTGGTAGTGAAATCGCAAACCGTTATGCAAACGTAATCATTTTAATGCGACGTACACTCCGGAACAATGGAATAAGCTAAACATACCCTAAATACCCTTTACATAACTTAGAAATAAGTTTTGAGGGCTTCGGTATGCTAAAAACATGCGTATGCAACTTCAGGAGCTATTTTGCAAATTCTGCGACACTATGCCGTTGCGCGTATTTCCTAATCCGGAACATATATGCACATCCAAAAATTTTTATAATCATTAAAATATAGCATTTTAGTGATTAGAATGCAAAAATTTCATTCACTACGCGTTTACGGTCATTTGCCCATTTATTACGATTTTCGTCGTAATTAACCGAAAATCACAACCGTACGACCAAATGAGCCGACATCCGTGACATTTTCGGGCATATTTCAAGTTCCCTATGCTTTAAAACCCTTATAAAGCCTAAATTTTGGGTTAACGGGGGTCAAACACGTCAAAAACACCTCAAACGTGTTGTAGGGACCTGTTCTGCCAATTCTGAAACTTTGGAATCCTAGGCGCCACGTGAGAGAGTCACCCAGATCTCTCGTGATGCGCGGGGGATGCCCAGTTAAAGCAGTAACATGGAAGCTTCTTGTTCATTTGACTTGACACCTATAACTCGTTTTTGCCACACTTCTCCTGGTTGCAACACCTCTCTAAACACTTGTAATGATCCTACAACATCTCCTAACACTTGGAATGATCTTGTGGCTTCAAGAAATCTATAAATACCCCCATTGTTGCAACCAATTTCCTTGCTCCTTCACTCTTTCTTTCTCTCTTGCCCTACTTGGAGGCTACCACTTAGTTGGAGACTTCCTAACTGAGCATTCTTATTCTTAGGGCCCTTCAAGTGTTCTCCAATACTTGTAAGTGGCATCTCCTAGTCTGGTTCCATTTCTTTTAGCTTGTTTAAGCAAAAAGTCAAATAGTTTGACTTTCTGTTTGAGTTTCAGTTTTGACCATTAATAGGTCAAGTCAAAGTCCAATTGGACTTTGCAACGTGATCGTAATCACGATGGTTATGATCCATAGCGATCTTACAAACTGATTTACCACGTTACTAATTGTAGTGACGAGTCAAAGTTTCGGTCAATGATGCGTAAAGTGTGCATTATACGACGGAACTATTCTCGGGTATCAAAACCCTTTGTTTTGATACCAAATCAGTTTTATAAACTAAGTTAGACATGTTTAACATGTCTAACTCGTCACTTTTAGTTTAGTGCTTGTTTAGGGTCGTAAGTCGAGCGGTCTTGACCACCACTCTAACTGTCGAATCCGGCCCGTTTGGTCGATCTTAGATCCGACCAAACTCATATTTGTGAACGTAATTATATACGGAATAACCCTCTGAGGTTATAACTTATGGTCACGTCGTGTGGCTAAGGTTTTGACATATAAACTAATATTTTTAAACATATTTTGGCATTTAAGACTTATCATAGGACATGTTTAACCATTCGATATCGCGTTCACGCAAATGACCCGTTAAAGTAGCGTAAACTACCTTAACGGGTCATTACGGGTCAAAAGCACTTAGGATACTTCCAAATCAGAATGTTGAGTTCAATTAATCATACCATATGAGTTCCAGCACTCGTTTGATTTATAAGACATCATTCTATCGAATCCGCCGATTAAAGTCCCGATATTTACATAGTTATCCGGTTTAAGGACACGTTTTGAGCTTTTTTGATCTTTTATTCAAGGATACTTTTGCAACCCCAAGTGAGTACATAGACCCCTCTTTTATATTTTCAAATATTTTGGGGTGAAACACATGTGCCTACTCGATACTTTCATGTTTTCACGCTTTCATGACATATACTTGGTATGTTCATATAGTACATGATATCAATTATGTTTTGCTATGTATGTTGACTGAGCGTGCTAACACATCGATTTTATGGATATTTCTACTTCGTATGTTAACTTAGCATACTTAGTACATGGTTTAAAGACATTTTTCATGACATTGCTTACATTGACTATGACATTTGGTTTGTTTAACGGGACATAATACATTCATTAATGTGACATCTGTGTATTTTAATCATCGTATAATTCCAAAATAATTTCATATTGAATAACATATGGTTTTATTCCAATATTTGTGTATTTACTTATGGCATTTCGTATTTTCAATCCTTCTTCAAATTCGACCTTCCAAACATTTTCTGGAAGTAAAATCGCGAGCCATTACGCAAACGTAACCCATTTAATGTGACGTACATTCCGGAACAATGACACGAGCTAAACATACCTTAAATATCCTTTACATAACATAGCAATAAGTTTTGAAGGGTTCGGTATGACGAAAACATGTTTATTCAGCTGTAGGGGCTATTTTACAAAATCTGCAAAACTATGCCAATTCGCGTATTTCACTATCCGGAACATGTACGGACATCCAAAATTTTTTAATCATTAAAATATCATATTTTAGCGATTGGAATGCAAAAATGTCATTCGTTCGCGTTTGTTACGATTTTCGTCGTAATTAACCAAAAACCGGAATCGTACGACCGAACAAACAGATATCCGAAACATTTTCGAGCATTTTTCAAGTTTCCTATGCTTTTTCATCTTTATGAAGCTTGAAAATGAGGTTAACGGGTGTTAGAAGTGTCTAAACGTGACAAAACAAATTCAGGGGCCTGTTCTGTCATTTTGAGAAACTTGGTCCCTACATGGGTGCTTACGGACCGTAAGCAGTGCCCAGATCAGCTTTTGTTAGCAGCCCATGGTTTTCTTGCTTGGTGACCAAGTTGTGTGATCATCAAGGCTTTAATTCCTAGCCTACAAGTGTATGGTGTTGATTATTCCTTGATCACCACACAAAACACTTGGCATGATCTAATGGTTCAAGAATTCCTATAAATACCCATGATCATCTTCATTCGAATTTGCTCATTTCCTTCGTCTCTTCATCTCTGCTCTAAATTGGAGGCTACCATTATTTTGGAGGCTTCCGACTAAGCATTTTTGATCCTAGAACACAAGTAAGTGTTCTTCCTAGTCTCGTTAATTATTTTTTAGCTATTTCAAGCTAAAAGTCTAACAGTGTTTGACTTTCGGCTTTGACCATGAATTGGTCAAGACAAAGTTCATTTGAAATTACGATGTTTATAGTCCCATGCGACTATACCTATTGATTAACACATTGACTAGTTGTAGTGACGAGTCAAAGTTTCGGTTAAAATGCACGATTATGTGCATTTTGCAACAGAACTATATTCGGGTATCAAAACACTTTGTTTTGATACCAAATCATTTTTCTAACTTAGTTAAATATGTTTTAACATGTTTAACTCGTCACTTCTAGTTTAGTGCTTAGTTAGGGTCGTAGGTCAAGCGGTATCGACAACCGCTTAGACTTTCAAACTCGACCCGTTTGGTCGATCTTTAGGATCCGACCAAACATATATTGTGACCATAGTTGTATAGGGAATAACCTCCAGGGGTTAAACCTTATGGTTACTTCGTTTAGTTAGTTGTATGATAGGTAGTTTATATGCCTTAGGAAAGAGGACCAAAATGCCATTTTCGCGCATGAATTCAATCTAAGCATATGTAACCTAAATTTTGACACTTAAACTGATTGTGCAACATTATTAAACATGTTTAGGCATATAAGACTTATCATAGGACTAGTTAGACCATCGGAACACGCTTTTGCGAAACGACACGTTAAAGTAGCTAAAACTACCTTAACAGTCGTAACGGGTCAGAAGCACTTAGGATTGCTGTAACACCCCGACCGCGTAAAAAAACAAACCACGACGTAAACGTCGGGGAGTCACATTAACAGATTGTTTCAACAACACATGGTAATTAAAGTTATGTTTTATTGAATATTGAAATTTCATAGTTACATTGTCTTGGAAATTAAAACAAACTAAATAAACTATTGTCTTTCATATTTTAAGGCACTAAGTCCGCATCCGATCCTAAGTGAGCATGCATCAACATCAAGCATTGTTCCCTGAAACATATGTGAAAACGAGTCAGCAAAAATATGCCGGCGAGTACATAGGTTTTGTGAGTGTCTCAAATTCATGGCCTTGAATGTGTATTTGCAATACCTCGTCAAACTACTAGAGTCGTTAGTTGAAAACCGTGTTATCAAAATGTATTTGGTATTGCAATGATAACTAACCAACTAATACAAGTTAGTTATAGTTTATAAAAGACCTGTAGCCATGAATCTTGACCAAAACATTTGTTTTGAAAATTCGAGTAGTAAATCGTCTTGAAGAAACTTTGTATGGTTTATATCTTTAATAGAAAATTGTTGCGTGTCACTATTTGAAAACCTTTGTTCCAAGCGATGCAAATAACGCCACAAATGTATCACGATAAAAGCACTTATATATAGGAAGTACCAGCGTCGTATCCACCATGCTTTCATCACATTACACACGTACCGTTATCTAAATCACTCATCATAAACCAATCGTCCATTGTTCGTGTCATAAACCATCGTCCATTGTTCGTGTGATAAACCAATTGTTCTTCGTCCGTGTAAACAAATCGTCCTTGTTTTAATTGTGAAAACTTTTGGTCATTTTGGTGAATACATTCAAACCTGTATTGACTCGTCTATACCACCAATGGGTATCTTTAAATTGCAATAACAAACCACCAAAGGGTTTGTTAAAGTAAACAGTTTCGGTCGTTCCCCAAACTTCCCCACAAACACCGGGAACCTTGGTAACGGGATTGTCAGTCCCATGGTACCATAAGTTACTACTGGTCGGCTTGGCCAAGGCTAATGAATGTCATTCATGTCATGTATACAACGCACTAACAAGTTCGTTCACATTTTTGAAATCGTCGTGTTATATAAACCATAGCATTTGAAATTCGAAAAATTGAAAACAATTTAGTACATATGAGTCACCCCAAAATATTTGAAAATCATAAAAGATGGGAGCTATGTACTCACTTGGGGTTTCAAAATAACCTTGACTCAAAGATTAAACAAGCTCAAATATCCGAGAAATCAAATGTGTCGTAAAATCGGATAACTACGTAAGTATCGGGACTAAATCGGCGGATTGGATAGAATGAGGTCTTGTAAACCAAATGAGTGGAGGAACTCGTGTAATATGGTTTGTTAAACCTTATATTCTGATTCGAATGTGTTTACGAAGCTCAAGTGTTTCATAGGAATGATGTTTGTGGATGAATGTGGGTTATGGAAACATTGAGATTTTGAAGATGTTTAAATGTTTTTAAAGATAATAATTTGACAGCTTGCTATGTTGTTTTTGTAAAATACTTTAAAAATAGTAAACTATGTCAAAAAATTATGAAAATTTCCAGAATAGTAAATCAAAGTATGTTCTATAACTTTCATTTAGAAAAATTTCTGTTTGGAACCCTAAAGATGGTCAAAAACGCTGATCTTTAGAGATCATTCTGTTTTGACCTTCAGTTTTGTTTTAAACGGTTGAGGGTCCAAACGGAAGTGTTTTTGATGTATTATATATCTTTGAAATCAAATTTCAGCCAACTTAATCAAAATGATTTTACTTTGTGTCGTTAAGTTTTGACCAAGTGACAGATGTTTAAAGTAACAACACAGATCTGTCCAAAATAGGAAAAACACTTATGTGTTCCCGTTATAATTTTTATTAAGCGTAAAAATATAGGTTTGGACAGAAATAAACTACAAAACTATTTATTTATTGAAAGAGCTATGGGATAGGAACTTACTAACTTTAGGGGACTTCTTCAAAAGACTAGAAGAGAAAGCTCAAAGGAAGGATGAAGAAATTTTTGTAAGACTTCTTAAGTGATATGTTTGTATTTTGAGTTGGTGTGAAGAAAATGGTGACCAAGTTGTTCTATTTATAGTGAAGGGGGGTTAAGTAGGTTAAGACAAGTGTCCCAAGGTGTTCTAAGATGAGGATTAGTGTCCCCTTATGTGTCAACACTAGAATAAGTGTGGCAAAGTGGTGAAAGGTGGGAAAATATGAACAAGACAAGTGTCTTAGGATTGATTAGTGTCCTATGATGTGCTAAAAAGTTAAAAAGTGTCCAAGAGTGAAGTGATTAGTGTCTTGCTAGGTGGCATCATGTGGTAAGTTTAGGTTATTTGTATTTTTAGTCCCTTAACTTGAACTTTCACCTTATGACATTTTGACCCTATAGTTTATTGTTTGGAAAAAAAATGGTGTGAAGTGTGTGCTAATTGGGTTTCGATTCCGCGAATGTCTTGAATAACGTTTCGTTTGGTTCACACGACATTGAAATAAGAAAACAAGGCATGAATAAAAGTGCGAGTATGACATTTGTTACAAAAAAAGCGTGAATAAAATATGAAACTTTATTAATTTTGAAATGACAGAAAATATACAACCTTGGTTTTGGCTTACGACTTCGAAACTTGAAAACAAAATATGAAAACGAACTTGAATAAAAGATCTAAATTTTGGGAATTTGGCTAATGTTACAGTCTCCCCTACTTTAGGAAATTTTGTCCCGAAATTTAATTAGAGGAAACTTGTGTAAACAAATGTGGGTATTTTGCTTTCATTTGATCCTCTCGTTCCCAAGTAAATTCTGGGCCACGTCTGGATTCCCAGCGAACTTTAACAATCGGTATCCGTATTCGCTTGAGTTTCTTGACTTCACGGTCCACTATCTCCACAGGTTTCTCGACAAAGTGCATAGTGTCGTCAACGTGAATTTCATCGAGTGGAATGTGGAGACTTGTATCGGCTAAACAGTTTTGGGATTTGACACGTGGAATGTTGGGTGAATATTCCCGAGTTTAGGAGGTAGCTCAAGTCGGTAGGCCACCTTTCCGATTCTTTCAACGATCTTGAATGGTCCAACGTATTGTGGTGCAAGTTTTCCTTTCTTTCCAAATCTAAACACTCATTTCCAAGGGGATACCTTGAGTAGGACGTGGTCATCAACTGGGAATTCCAAGGGCTTGCGTCGTTTTTCGGCGTAACTCTTTTGACGGCTTCTAGCTGTCAGAAGGTTATCGCATATTTTCTTGACTTTGTCTGTTGTGTCATGAATAAGTTCGGGTCCAGTAAACTGAGACTCTCCAACTTCATTCCAACAGACAGGTGAGCGACATTTTCAACCGTATAAAGCTTCGAAAGGCGCCATGTTGATGCTGGCGTGATAACTATTGTTGTAGGAGAATTCGATCAAGGGTAGATGCGAATCCCAACTACCACCAAAGTTGATCACACACGCTCTAAGCATATCCTCCAATGTTTGAATTGTTCTTTCAGTTTGACCATCCGATTGAGGATGATAAGCAGTGCTCAGACTTAGTTTGGTTCCTATAGCAGTTTTCATTGTTTTCCAAAAGTGAGATGAGAACCGAGCATCTCTGTCAGATATGATGTCCAAAGGAACACCATGACGAGATACAATCTCATCGACATAGATTTTGGCAAGTTTGTCAGCAGAGTAATCTTCACGAATTGCCAAAAAGTTTGCTGACTTTGTTAGACGATCAATGATTACCCATATAGCATCATGACCTCTAGATGTGCGCGGTAGTTTTGTGATGAGATCCATCACAATGTTCTCCCACTTCCATACCGGAATTTCTGGTTGGTCGAGCAATCCAGATGGGCGTTGGTGTTCAGCCTTGACTTTAAGAGAAGCTAGGCATTTTGATACATACAAGGCAACGTTTTTCTTCATAGCCGGCCATGAATACTGGGCACGAAGATCCTTGTACATTTTTCCTGCACCAGGATATATTGAATAACGAGACTTATGAGCTTTGTCCATCAATAAGGTGCGGAGATTTTCATGACTTGGAACCCACAAACGGTTCAAATAATAGAGTAATCCATTGTCTTTTGTTTCGAGATGTAGTTCGAGATTTTGAGGTAGCTCATTTTTCAACAAGCTTTGGTTTACACATGTTCGTTGTGCTTGTAGGATACGTGTCTGAATATCGGATTGAATTCAAACACAAAGAAGCTTGACACGTTCCTTATGACTAAGCGCATCAGCCACGACATTCGCCTTACCAGGATGGTAGCGAATCTCGCAATCGTAGTCGCTTAAAAGTTCGAGCCAACGTCGTTGTCTCATGTTCATCTCCTTTTGATTGAATATATGTTAGAGACTTTTGTGGTCGGTAAAACCACGCATTTCGTACCATAAAGGTAGTGTCTCCAAATTATAAGGGCAAGATCATGAGTCGTGTAGTTCTTCTCATGGACTTTCAATTGCCTTGACGCATAGGCTCTGACTTTATCCCGTTGCATAAGAACACAACCAAATCGTAGGTTCGATGCGTAACAATAGACAACAAAATCATTGTTGCCATCGGGTAAAGATAGAATAGGAGCATCGCAGAGTTTTTGTTTCAGAGTTTGGAAAACTTCCTCTTATTTGGGTCCCCACTCAAAAGGCTTATTCTTTTGAGTCAAATCGGTGAGGGGAACCGCGATCTTTGAGAAGTTCTCGATGAATCGATGGTAATATCCAGTAAGACCAAGAAATGAGCGAACTTCTGTGGGAGTAGTGGGTGTGTTCCAATCCTTAATCGCAGTAATTTTGGAAGGATCCACATGTATACCTTGCTCATTGACTATGTGTCCCAAGAATTGAACTTCTTTTAGCCAAAACTAGCCCTTGGAGAATTTGGCATAAAGTTGTTTTTCTTTAGTAGTTCCATAGTCAATCGAAGGTGTCGTTCGTGTTCGGCTCGAGACTTGGAATAAATAAGAATTTCATCGATGAAAACAATGATGAACTTGTCCAAATAAGGTTTACAAACCCGATGCATCATGTCCATGACAGTAAACTCGTAATGACGTATCGAGTGCGAAAAGCAGTCTTGGGAATATCTTCTTCGATCACACGAAGTTGATGATACCCAGAACGCAGATCAATCTTTGAAAAGTAACTAGCACCTTGTAGCTGATCAAAGAGATCATCAATGCGAGGTAGGGCATATCTTGTTTTGCGTGAGTTTGTTGAGCTCACGATAATCGATACACCTACGGAAAGATCCATCCTTCTTTTTCACAAATAGGACTGGAGCGCCCCAGGGTGAATAGCTCGGAAGAATGTATCCTTTATCAGATAGCTCTTGAAGTTGTTTTGATAACTCTTGCATCTCAGACGGTGCAAGACGGTAAGGAGATTTAGCAATTGGGTTGGAACCAGGTACTAGATCAATGCAGAACTCAATTTGACGTACAGGAGGTAAACCAGGTAATTTTTCAGGAAAGACCTCTGGAAAATCCCGAACAATGGGGATATCCTGAATAGTTTTGCTTTTGCCTTTCTCCTCTATGATATGTGCCAGGAAGGCAACATAGTTCTTTCGTATATATTTTTGGGCTTGGTTACAGGTCATGAGTTTAAGATTACTAGCGGATTTCTCTCCACGAACTTCTAAGACTTCACCAGAGGGAAGAGGTATTCGAACTATCTTGTAAAACAGATAACTTCAGCATGATACTCTGTTAACCAATCCATTCCTATGATGATGTCAAAACTCCCAAGTTGCATCGGCGTGAGGTCAATGGGAAAACAAGGTGGTTATCGAGGTTCAATTGGCAATCACGAATGACAGAATCTAGTTTAAGAGGTTCGCCACTAGCTATCTTGACATTCAAGGGCTTTCCTAGTTTAGTTCTTGGCATTGAAAGTAGTGGTTCAAAGGCTATGGATACGAAACTCCTATCGGCACCCGAATCGAAAAGAATAGAAGCAGGATGATTGTTGACAAGGAACGTACCGTTAACGACTTCGTTATCAGCACGGGCCTCGTTGGAGTTAATGTTGAATGCTCGTCCACGAGCTTGATTGGCATGGGCTAATTTCGGGCAATTGTTCTTGTAATGGCCCATCTCGCCGCAGTTAAAACATGACCCGGGTGGAAAGTGAGGTCGAACGGGATTTGCTTGGGGTTGGAAAGGATTCTGTGCAGCTTGGTTTGGAACAGGTCGACAGACGTTGGCCAAGTGGCCAAATCTTCCACAAATAATACTATGACGACTTGGTTGGTGAACTTGGTGGTGACTGTTGCACCGATTGCACAACGGTACAGTACCAGCATATGGCTTCCTCACAGGAGGTTGAGCTGGTTGGTTTTGGGGAGCTTGATTGGGTTGAGCGGCTGGAGCGGGTGGTGTAGTAACAGAAAAGTTTTGAGAAGCCTTACGCTTCTTTGATCGTTAAGAAGGCTCAGCTTTGTTTCCCTTTTGTTTCTCTTGAGTGATTTTGGTGGATGATTTCTTATCGCCTTTGCGATGAAGGTTACCCTTTTTGACCAGAGACTCGGTCAAAGTCACAGCTAGCTCAATGGCCTGTCGGACAGTGGTTGGGTTACTTCCGGTAACAATGTCCTGAATAGGATCAGGCAAACCATCGATATACTTCTTGATTGTCTTATCCAAAGGCGTCACCATTGAAGGTCATGGAATTCGTACAGGTCGATATACTTCTCGATTGTCTTCTCGTACCGGTCAGTATAAGCACGGTGCTCACCACTATCCTGTTTGAGATCATGGAATTCATTTCCGAGCGCCCTCTTCTCATGACGAGGACAAATTCCTTCATCATTAGAGCCCTAAGCTCTTCCAAAGTTTGAGCTAAGGCCACATTGGCACCTCTATCTCTCATTATACCATTCCACCACGTAAGAGCTCTCGTTTTGAATACGCTCGATGCAAACTCAACTTTTCGCTTGTTTGGGCATTGCACAAGACGAAAAGTACTTTCGAGGCTCTCAAACCATTGCAAAAGCCCAGTAGCTCCCTCGGACCCAGAAAACGAGAGTGGTTTAGCCGAACAAAATTGTTTATAGTTGCACGGAGCTGGTGCATTGTTATTTATATTGTTGTTGTTGTTCGCTTGATTAAGTTGGGTCACAAGATTTGGGAGTACTGCAACAATTTGCTGAGCGATATTGGCTGCCATTTCGGCATTTTGAGTTGTATCACCTCTAGGAGGCATTCTAAAAGAAAACATGGAGGAAGATATGTGAGATTGATATAAATCAAGAGAGGTGTTGCAATATCGACGAAATAAGGATGGTGGTCATTCGTTTGTTTCTCAAAACAAACAAACGACACACTGTGACTAATCAAAGTAAATGGGTCTTTATAATATATCGCGAAGACATGCTTTAGCCTATAAGTGGATACTCACCCCAAGAGTTCCCAGGTAAGAGTAACAGGTCCGATTAAGTGGATTTGTACGAACACTCTAACCTTAGACAAAAAGCTCGGGGTACAGGCACTCACCCTTCCAGATTGCATGCGTTCACATTAATAAAACCCAAACTTTGACTGATTTGAAAACCTTGAAGGCATAAAGCCCAAAAATGATTCATCTAAGAATATATGTTTTTCTTTGCAAAAAGTTTTCGGAAAGATTTTGTGACTTTTGTATTGTTTTTGGTAATCACCTAAGGATAGGTGATAATATTGTATTTTATGAATATAAATGCAAGTAAACTCACGTTAGGTGTCACACCCTCAATTTCCACTTGTGGAGTTTTACCGCGAGGCGTGTGATCAAACCAGAATCTGAGACACTAGTAATATCGAACGACTCTATATGATTTATTTAAACGTTTTCCAAAAACATTTGTTTAACCATTCATAGTTATTTTCAAATTGTCTTAGTTCCAAAGTTTAGCGGAAGCATTAGTTTCAAAGTTTAGCGGAAGCATTAGAGTAAAGTATAAAAGCCAAAACCAAAAATCCCAAACAATATTCGTAAATAAGACTCGATAAAAATGTCTTGATCAAATGCAAGTGAGTGCACCTAGCGCTCCTAGCGTCCTGAGAAACATGTAAAGAAACAAGTGTTAACATTAAAGAAGAGTGAGTTCACATGTTTTTATAAGTTCACAAGTTCGGTTAAATGTTTGCTTTCCCCGTTATCCCTAACCCGGGATAACGATATAGTTCCATTTTTCCTAACCCGGAATAATAATGTTGGTTCGTAATTAAGTTCAATGTTAACATGTAGGTAGCGAGCCTAAAGTTACGTCACATAAGAGTTCACGATCGAAGCTGACTGTTGTTGCCTCAATGTTGCCAGGTCTATCACTAACCATGGAGAATGTTAGGCCAAATTAATCACCCGTTGACCATCCCGGTCGGCTAGCGCGACTAGCTTGGGTGGGGCTTGTCGGGCACAGTAGTACTACTTATAATTCCCCCGCTATATAACCCAATACTAACGATCCGAGAGTTTGTTGAGGACTTCCGTGATATAGCTACTTAGTGACCATAACGTACATTAACATTAACTTAGTTACCGAGTAGTTTAACGACGTTAATTTCGCATAACGTAAAAGATAGAGTAATAGAGTGTATACATGTTTCTCCCCCTGTTGTGTAAAACAGGATAAAATAGGGGCCGTGAACTCACCTTCATTTGCTCGGTTAGAGTAACACAAAAGTAGCAAATGATGGGACCGCTAATCGCGTCCTAACATGTCAACCGATTTAAAGTTAGTGTGTGAACACACTGATACAAAACCCTACGCATAACTAACACACAGTGCGGCACACGTAATAACCAATTCGAAAACACAATCATGCATGCAAAGTATCATCATACCAAAATAATGATCAAACCAACTTGTCATAAATACAGATTAACTCATACAACACTTTGGTAGACACAAACACAAGTTATCATGTTTCAGCTTGTATGCTCATATCTGGGCTGTTTTCGAGGATTTTTAAAAAATAGTTCCAACATTCCAAAAATTCCAATTTTGTGACAGGAGGTGTCAACTAAACTTTAGAATTTTATGTAAACTTTCAAGTCCTAATGCCTTACCAATTATTTATAAACATTTATATACGAGGCTGCAGTCAGATTCGTCGCTTTCTGACTGCAGTCCACGGGAAAAATTATTTAAAAATCATCGTTCGTCCAATTAACAAAATTCCAGTGGGTGTTTTCCGGAAATTCCCGTCTCCAGTTACTGTACAAATTTCGTTACCCAACCCCCTACATTCTATGAGATCCAACTCGATAAACAACTAGCAAATTTTGCAGAATTTACGCAGCTTCAGCTGCTGCACTAAATGACAAATTAAAAACAGCAAACGACCTCAGAAAAATATGAATCTGGCGTCATTAGAAGTGTTTTTAAAAAATACACGTTTTAGGCTTCAGAAAATCCACTTTTCAATAAATAATGATCAGATTACAGCCAATTGAAGTTGGCTGTAAATGTCATTCAGCAAACAGTTTTCGACTTTTATCGCATTAGAACATGCTTAAACGATCATCACTCTTAATAACAATGATTAACAACAGGTTTATTTGTCAAATATCATCATGTATATCAATATTCATGCAAACCCTAATTATATAACATGATCTTTATCGCCAAAACGCAGCTTATGACTTTAGTATTCAACATAACATCAAAATCGCAAAGATTCGCACAATCATCCGAACTAATCATAAATCACAACACTTTTCATACTAATAATCCTACCATTACACACAATCATGATCAAGATTATACAAACCCTAATGTGAATCGCAAAACAATTAAACCCTAACCTTGAAACGATGATGATTAGCGAACCGGGACAAGATTGGAATCAATCCGGAGGTTGGAGACTTGTGATCGTGAGAGAGAGGGGGGGGGCTGCCGTCGGTTCTCCTAGGGGTTAGGGTTTCTCCTTTTTTTTTTAAACTATAACATGCATACATACAATTATATAGCACAAGGGAAAAGAAAGAGAGGGGTGGGGGCGCGACCGCAAAGGGGGGGGGGGCGGTTTGAGTAAGTGGCTTGGGCCTCAAGTTTAGGTTAGTTCCTTGGGCCGCAAGAAGGTGAGGTCGACACGTTTTGCGGCTCGGTTCGGTTCGGCTATTTATTTATTATTTTTTTATAACTAATAATCGCGAAATCAAGGCGTGATACAAAAATCTACAAAATATACAAACGTCTAATAACACATAGCACGTAATTCACCCAATAAATTCAAAAAGTTATCGTAGTTATTGCGAGCGTCTAATTTAATTCTCCGAATTAAATTAGCGTAGGAATGAATAACCGTAAAGTAGCGCGTTTAAAATACCTGGAAAGCCGAGATGTCACATTATCCCCATGTTGAAAGAATTTTCGTCCCGAAAATTGAGTAAACGCGGTTTAGAATGCAACGCACAAAGATTCAGTTTGTTAATGGTACAAGAAATTCCCAGGCTGTCACATCATCCCTATGTTGAAAGAATTTCGTCCCGAAATTTAGTTGGTGGTAACGTCAGATTGCTGCTCAGCTGCAAAAAGGTGTGGGTATTTGCTTTTCATTTGGTCCTCTCTTTCCCACGTGAACTCCGGTCCACGCTTAGAGTCCCAACGAACCTTGACAATCGGTATCTTACTGTCCCTTCGAGTCTTAACCTCACGATCCATGATCTCGATAGGTTGTTCCACAAAATGCAGTTGCTCATCCTGAATCTCATCCAATGGAATGACTAGGGTCTCATCTGATAGGCACTTCTTCAGATTGGTCACATGAAAAACGTTGTGAACTCCCCTGAGTTCGGTAGGAAGGTCTAACTGATAAGCTACGGGCCCGATACGCTTCGAGATCATGAATGGGCCTACGTACCGTGGGTTTAGTTTGCCTCGTTTCCCAAAATGGATTACACCCTTCCAGGGTGACACCTTCAGTAGGACGCGGTCACCTACTTGAAATTCGAGCGGTTTGCGTCGTTGATCAACGTAGCTTTTCTGTCGATCTCGTGCCGCTACCATGCGGTTTCTGATTTGCACAATCTTTTCAGTAACCTCAAGTATCAACTCAGGACCTGTGAGTTGACTGTCACCGACTTCTGCCCAACAGACCGGTGATCTACATTTGCGATCGTATAATGCTTCAAATGGTGCCGCTTGAATACTCGTATGGTAACTGTTGTTATACGAGAATTCCACTAAAGGCAGATGGATTTCCCAACTGTTCCCGAAGTCTACCACACATGCCCTAAGCATGTCTTCCAAGGTCTGAATGGTCCTTTCACTTTGACCATCCGTCTGAGGGTGATAAGCTGTGCTCATATCTAAGTGTGTACCCAACGCTTTCTGAAGTGACTGCCAAAAGTTGGATGTGAAACGAGCATCCCTGTCTGAGATGATGGATGTTGGCACCCCGTGCCGAGAAACTACTTCCTTAACGTAGATGCGAGTCAACTTATCCATCTTATCTGCTTCTTTGATCGCTAGGAAGTGTGCAGACTTAGTTAGACGATCCACGATTACCCAGATGGTATCGCAACCAACCGAGTTCGCGTGAGTTTAGTGATAAAGTCCATCGAGATTTGATCCCATTTCCACACTGGGATCTCATGTTGTTGAAGTAGCCCTGATGGCTTCTGGTATTCCACCTTGACTTTCGTACAAGTCAAACACTTGCTCACGTGGGTGGCTATATCCGCTTTCATGTTGGGCCACTAGTACGCGGCTTTAAGGTCTTGATACATCTTATCTGAATCAGGATGGACAGAGTATCTGGATTTGTGAGCCATGTCCATAACTAGCTTCCTGAGGTCTCCGTAGAGAGGTACACATATACGATTCATGAAATACCGGTCACCATTGGGTTTCACTTCCCAATCGCATTCCATCTTTCCCACAGATTCGGCCTTGATGTTTTCTTCCTTCACTGCTTCTAGCTGCGCGTCGCGTATCTGTTCGGGTAACCCAGAATGAATCGTGAACTGTAGTGCTCATACCTGACGAGATTTCAAGTGCTCCTTTCTACTGAGGGCATCAGCTACCACGTTAGCCTTACCCGGGTGATACCGAATGGCACATTCATAATCGTTCAGGAGTTCGACCCAGCGACGCTGTCGCATGTTCGACTCCTTCTGGTCAAAGATATGCTGGAGGCTCTTGTGATCCGTGTAGATTGTGCACTTTGTTCCATATAGATAGTGTCTCCAAATCTTAAGTGCAAACACAACTGCTCCCAATTCCAGGTCATGTGTTGTGTAGTTTTTCTCGTGAACCTTCAACTGTATGGATGCATACGCGATGACCTTATCACGTTGCATGAGTATGCATCCCAATCCCTGAATGGAAGCGTTACAATATACCACAAAATCATATGTCCCTTCTTGGAAGGACAAAATGGGTACACTGCAAAGTTTCTGCTTCAGCAATTGAAATGCTGCTTCCTGCTTGTCACCCCAAGCATACTTGGTGCCCTTCTGGGTGAGAGTGGTAAGCGGTTGTGCGATCTTGGAAAATCCCTCGATGAAGCATCTGTAGTAACCAGCCAAACCCAAAAATTGGCGGATCTCTGTCGGTGTCCTGGGTGCTTCCCAGTTCTTGATAGCATCGATCTTGGCAGGATTAACGTGTATACCCTTTTCATTCACGATATGACCGAGGAACTGAACTTCCTGAATCCAGAAATCACACTTCGAAAACTTGGCATATAGTTTCTCCTGTTGAAGTAGTTCCAGCAATAATCGTAGATGCTCAGCATGTTCTTCTTCACCCTTAGAGTAGACGAGTATATCATCGACGAACACGATGACAAACCTGTCGAGATACGGCTTACACACGCGGTTCATGAGGTCCATGAACACCGCGGGTGCGTTGGTGAGACCGAAGGGCATGACCAAGAACTCATAATGGCCATACCGAGTACGAAATGCCATCTTGGAGATATCCTCATCCCTGACACATAACTAGTGATAACCGGACCGTAGATCAATCTTGGAGTAGTAGCTTGACCCTTGAAGCTGGTCGAAGAGATCGTCGATGCGAGGTAATGGGTATCGGTTCTTGACGGTAACATTATTGAGTTCCCTGTAGTCGATGCACATGCGGAAGGTCCCGTCCTTTTTCTTGACAAAAAGGACCGGAGCTCCCCATGGCGAAGTACTGGGTCGGATAAATCCTTTTTCCAATAATTCCTGAAGTTGGGTAGACAGCTCTTGCAGCTCTGCTGGAGCTAGGCAGTACGGGGCCTTGGCGATAGGAGTCGCATGGTTCGCCAATTCGATTTCAAACTCCATTTGTCGATGTGGTGGAAGACCAGGTAACTCCTCTGGAAACACATCAGAAGAGTCACGGACGACAGGGATATCTTCAATCCGCTTCTCGTCCTTAGGCTGCTCGGTGACCAGTGCGAGCAAAGCGAAGGAGTTCTTTCTCCAAAGATACTTCTGAGCTTGCATGTAGGAGATGATGTTTGT
Source organism: Scalesia atractyloides (assembly GCA_947069175.1). Taxonomy (NCBI): domain Eukaryota; kingdom Viridiplantae; phylum Streptophyta; class Magnoliopsida; order Asterales; family Asteraceae; genus Scalesia; species Scalesia atractyloides. Next base: position 22,858,245 of record CAMTDV010000010.1, read on the forward strand.
GACACAGCGCCTGCCTTCTCGCCTTGCACCGTCAAGACCTCGTCGTTAGAGAGCGGAATACAGATAGCTTTCTCAAAACAGAGAACTTCAGCTCGGATGTCAGATAGCCAGTCCATTCCGGCTACCACATCATAACTACCCAGGGTAGTTGCCATCAGATCAATGGTAAAGGTGTGACCCGCGAGTTTAAGTAGACAGCCGGTTACTAAATGGGTCACATCTACAGATTTACCATCGGCTAGTTCTATGACGTAAGGGGTCTCTAGGGGTTTAGGCGTGAGATTTAGGTTCTTCCTAAAAGACTCAGATATAAAACTCTTATTCGCACCCGTATCAAAAAGTACAGTAGCAAAATGATCGTTAAGGGGAAACTTACCGGTGACCACGTTCGAGTCGTTTCTGGCCTCTTCGCGGCCCAGCGTGAATGCACGACCTTTGGCACCTCCTGTACCACCATTTCCATTGTTTCCATTGTTGTTGTTATTGTTGTTGTTGTTGTTGTTGTTGTTGTTCCCACCATTGTTGTTGTTGCGAAGCTGCGGGCAGTCTCGCTTGAAATGGGCAGTGCTACCGCACTGATAGCACCCCTGGTTAATACCTTGCTGTTGACCCTGGTGCTGATTCTGATTTTGTGGAGACATGATTTCCCCGCGACAATCCTTTTCTGCGTGTCCCGCTTTGCCACATCGTTGGCAGCGATTTCCAGTGCAAGGGCCATGATGATGGAGGTTACACCGATTACATTGCGGCTTTCGACCCGCATAGCCGCTTGAGTTCTGGGTGTTGTTGGCAGACTGATTATTGTGACCCGAGTGTTGTTGAAATTGTTGGACCGCTTCTGGTTTCCTTGTTGTGGCTGGGCTGACGAAGACTGTCGAGCAGGTGAGTCTTCAAATTTTCTTTTGTTATCAGGGACGACTTCGGTTGCACCCCGAGGTGGCAACTTCCTTTGCTCCACCGCCTTATCAGTGAGTTTATGCGCCAGCCTAATCGTTTGATGCTCCATCGTAGGGTTGCTAGACATTACCATGCCCTGGATCTTAGGGACCAGACCCCCAAGATAAAACTCAAGTCGTTTTTCGACGGTGTTAGCTAGATCGGGACATAGGAACACTAGATCATGATGTTTTGCCATGTACGCTTCAATTTCAGACCCTACCATCTTGTGGTTCCATAACGCTTGCTCCAACTGCTGAACTCTGTCCCGCGGACGGTATTCCTCCTTGATTAGGGCCTTAAACTCGGTCCAGGCCATTGCGTTCGCCGCAACAAGTCCACGCGTTTGGATTTGTGCGTTCCACCAGGTTAATGCCCCATCTTCCAACGTTGAGGCAGCATACTTGACCTTATTGACTTCAAGGCAATTGCACATCTCGAAAACTGATTCAGACTTTTCAATCCAATGGACCAGTCCTATGGGTCCTTCCGCACCCGTGAACTTGCTCGGTTTTGCATCAAGGAACATCTTGTAGGGGTTAAGACCCCTCCTGGAGACCGAGGATAGGTAGTCAGCGAGAAAGTCTACTAGCCAACTATTAGATTTTCCCGTGAAAATTTAATAATGGTTACCTGCTGGTGGGTTTTGAACACCTGACAGAGCAGCATTCACGTGTTCTTGGATCAATGCGTCCAATTCTTCTGGTGACATGTTGAGGTTTCCGCGACGTCCAATTGCCATTTTAGATCTTTGCAAGATAACACAAACACACACCGATAAGTATATATATCCAATATAGTTATCATATTCCACACTTCAATCATCACACAAGTTATGTCAACCCAACAAATTAAACAATCAAAAGGAACATTCGATTAAATAAATTGCAATGTCTCACAAAATACTAACCAAACATCTCAGTTTAATTATAAAATTTCATGTTCAAACATAAGTGGAAACAAACAAACTGAAGAAAACAAAGCAGGGATTAGCGAGACGAGTCAGTCTTCTACGTCTCCATCTCCCAAGTCGCTATCGTTGCCGTCATCCTCTACGGCATTTTCAGCTTCAACAGCCGGGTCCTGTTCCGGCTCCTCTTCCTTCGGATCCTCCTCCGGGTCTTCCTCTGGATCCTCCTCTTCTTCCTCTACCGGCGCTGGAGGGGCCGGTACTGGTGCGGGTACTGGGACAGGTGCTTGATTCTGCTCCAGTTCTTCAATCCTCCAACTGGACTCAAGAATTCTGTCTTCGAGCCAGTCAGCCCTCAGCTGCTCAGCACGAAGATCCTTAGCTAAAATGTTTCGAACTTTCCTATTCTCATGTTGCTCTTCCTCGAGCCTTCCAGTTTTACCAGTTAGTTGACGTATCATCCATCTGTGACATCCCGACTTTTCAGGTATCTTAAACGCGCTACTTCACGGTTATTCATTCCTAACGCTGATTTAATTCGGAAAATTAAATTACACCCTCGCAATAATTACGCTAACTTTGTGAATTTATTGGGTGAATTACGTGCTAAGTGTTATTAAACGTTTGTATATTTTGTAGATTATTGTATCACGCCTTGATTTCGCGATTATTAGTTATAAAAAAATAATAAATATATAGCCGAACCGAACCGAGCCATGAAACGTGTCGACCTCACCTCCTTGCGGCCCAAGGAACTAACCTAAACTTGAGGCCCAAGACACTTACTCAAACCCCCCCCCCTTGCGGTCGCGCCCCCCACCCCTCCCTTTCTTTTTCCTTGTGCTATATAATTGTATGTATGCATGTTATAGTTTTAAAAAAAGGAGAAACCCTAACCCCTAGGAGAACCGACGGCAGCCCCCACCCCCCCCCCCTCACGATCACAAGTCTCCAACTTCCGAATTGATTCCAATCTTGTCCCGGTTCTCTAATCATCATCGTTTCAAGGTTAGGGTTTAATTGTTTTGCGATTAACATTAGGGTTTGTATAATCTTGATCATGATTGTGTGTAATGGTAGGATTATTAGTATGAAAAGTGTGGTGATTTATGATTAATTCGGATGATTGTGCGAATCTTTGTGATTTGATGTTATGTTGAATACTAAAATCATAAGCTGCGTTTTGGCGATAAAAATCATGTTATATAATTAGGGTTTGCATGAATATTGATATACATGATGATATTTGACAAATAAACCTGTTGTTAGTCATTGTTATTAAGAGTCATGATCGTTTAAGCATGTTCTAATGCGATAAAAGTCGAAAACTGTTTGCTGAAGGACATTTATAGCAATCTTTAATTGGCTGTAACCTGATCATATTTATTGAAAAGTGGATTTTCTGAAGCCTAAAATGTGTATTTTTGAAAAACGCTTCTAATGACGCTAGATTCATATTTTTCTGAGGTCGTTTGCTATTTTTAAGTGGTCATTTAGTGCAGCAGCTGAAGCTGCGTAAATTCTGCAAAATTTGCTAGTTGTTTATCGAGTCGGACTTCATAGTCTGTAGGGGGTTGGGTCACGATATTTGTACAGTGACTGGAGATGGGAATTTCCGGAAAACACCCACTGGAATTTTGTTAATTGGATGAACAATAATTTTTAAATAATTTTTCCCGTGGACTGCAGTCAGAAAGTGACGAATCTGACGGCAGCCTAGTATATAAATGTTTATAAATAATTGGTATGGCGTTAGGACTTGAAAAGTTTACATAAAATTCTAAAGTTTAGTTGACACCTCATGTAAAAAAAATGGAATTTTTGGAACGTTAGAACTGTTTTATAAAAATCCTCGAAAACAGCCCAGTTATGAGCGTACAAGCTGAAACATGATAACTTGTGTTTGTGTGTACCAAAGTGTTGTATGAGTTAATCTGTGTTTATGACAAGTTGGTTTGATCATTATTTTGGTATGATGATACTTTGCATGCATGATTGTGTTTTCGAATTGGTTAATACGTGTGCCGCACTGTGTGTTAGTTATGCGTAGGGTTTTGTATCAGTGTGTTCACACACTAACATTAAATCGGTTGACATGTTAGGACGCGATTAGCGGTCCCATCATTTGCTACTTTTGTGTTACTCTAACCGAGCAATTTAAGGTGAGTTCACGGCCCCTATTTTATCCGGTTTTAAATAACAGGGGGAGAAACATGTATACACTCTATAACTCTATCTTTTACGTTATGCGAAATTAACGTCGTTAAACTACTCGGTAACTAAGTTAATGTACGTTATGGTCAATAAGTAGCTATATCACGGAAGTCCTCAACAAACTCTCGGATCATTAGTATTGGGTTAGATAGCGGGGAAATTATAAGTAGTACTACTGGGCCCGACAAGCTCCACCCGAGCTAGTCGCGGTAGCCGACCGGGAATGGTCAACGGGTGATTAATTTGGCCTAATTTCCGCCATGGTCAGTGATAGGCCTGGCAACACTGAGGCAACAACAGTCAGCTTCGATCGCAAACTCTTATGTGACGTAACTTTAGGCTCGCTACCTACATGTTAACATTGAACTTAATTACGAACCAACATTATTATTCCGGGTTAGGAATAATGGAACTATATCGTTATCCCGGGTTAGGGATAATGGGGGAAAACAAACTTTTAACCGAACTTGTGAACTTATAAAAACCTGTGAACTCACTCTTTTTAATGTTGACACTTGTTTCTTTACATGTTTCTCAGTACGCTAGGAGCGCTAGGTGCACTCACTTGCATTTGATCAAGACATTTTTATCGAGTCTTATTTACAAATATTGTTTGGGATTTTTGGTTTTGGCGTTTATGTTGGCGCCCGTTACTTTACTTTACTCTAATGCTTCCGCTAAACTTTGAAACTAATGCTTCCGCTAAACTTTGAAACTAAGACAATTTGAAAATAAGTATGAATGGTTAAACAAATGTTTTTGGAAAACATTTAAATAAATCATATAGAGTTGTTCGATATTAATAGTGTCTCAGATTCTGGTTTGATCACACGCCTCGCGGTAAAACTCCGCAAGTGGAAATTGAGGGTGTGACAGATTGGTATGAGAGCCAGGTTTACATTAAAAGTAGACCTAAACTATGGCTGTTACACGACACTAGACTTATTTGGCAGCGAACTGTGATATCTTGTTATTTCTTATGCTACAATTGTTTATGTGATATATATATGTATTTTGGTATATACGCAACACGTAACTAACTACACCAACCCAGCAGGCTATGTCATCATCACCATCCGACAAATCTCGACAATCAAGGGCGCCGGGGAAGGCACTCATGGTCGAACCCTCACCACCTGGTGGCGTGGAGACACGCTCAGCTGCTAGGAAAAGACTCGCTCTAGGAGGGGAGTCGTCCTCCCGTCCGACAACCGCTATACCGGTCGAACCGGTCAACTCGTTAGGAGTAGGGGACGATCTACTTAGGGATATGTTAAGGAAACAACAGGAACAGCTAGAGAGAATGCAGGAGACTATCGAAGCACAAGGATGGATGATACGTCAACTAACTGGTAAAACTGGAGAGCTCGAGGAAGAGCAATATGAGAATAAGAAAGTTCGCAACATTTTAGCTAAGGATCTTCGTGCTGAGCAGCTGAGGGCTGACTGGCTCGAAGACAGAGTTCTTGAGTCCAGTTGGAGGATTCAAGAACTGGAGCAGAATCAAGCACCTATCCCAGTACCCGCACCAGCAGGAGGGGGTCTTAACCCCTACAAGATGTTCCTGGATGCGAAACCGAGCAAATTCACGGGAGTTGAAGGACCCATAGGACTGGTCCGTTGGGTCGAAAAGTCTGAATCGGTTTTTGAAATGTGTAATTGCCTCGAAGCTAATAAGGTCAAGTATGCTGCCTCGACGTTGGAAGATGGGGTATTAACCTGGTGGAACGCACAAGTCCAAACGCGTGGACTTGCTGCAGCGAACGCAATGGCCTGGACCAAGTTCAAAGCTCTAATCAAGGAGGAATACTATTCGCGGGACAGAGTTCAGCAATTGGAACAAGCGTTATGGAATCACAAGATGGTCGGGTCAGAAATTGAAGCGTACACGGCAAGACATCATGATCTGGTGTTCCTTTGTCCTGATTTGGCTAACACCGTCGTTAAACGACTTGAGTTTTATCTTGGGGGTTTGGTCCCTGAGATCCAGGGCATGGTAATGTCTAGCAACCCTACGACGGAGCAACAAGCGATTAGGCTGGCACATAAACTCACCGATAAGGCGGTGGAGCAAAGGAAGTTGCCACCTAGGGGTACGACTGAAATTATCCCTGACAACAAAAGGAAATTTGAAGACTCACCTGCTCGGCAGTCTTCATCAGCCCAGCCACAAAAAGGAAACCAAAAGTGGTCCAACAACTTCAACAACAATCGGGATCACAACAATCAGTCTGCAAACAACACCAGAACTCGAGCGGCTATGCGGGTCGAAAGCCGCAATGTAATCGTTGTAACCTCCATCATCACGGCCCTTGCGCCAGAAATCACTGCCAACGATGTGTCAAAGCATGACACGCGGCAAAGGATTGTCGTGGGGAGATTATGTCACGACAGAATCAGAACCAGCACCAGGGTCAGCAGCATGGTAATAACCGGGGATGCTATCAGTGCGGTAGCACTGCCCATTTCAAGCGAGACTGCCCGCAACTTCGCAACAACAACAATGGTGGGAATAACAACAACAACAATGGCAACAATGGAAATGGTGGCACAGGAGGTGCCAAAGGACGTGCATTCACGCTAGGCCGTGGAGAGGCCCGAAACGACTCGAATGTGGTCACCGGTAAGTTTCCACTTAACGATCATTTTGCTACTGTACTTTTTGATACGGGTGCGGATAAGAGTTTTATATCTGAGTCTTTTAGAAAGAACGTAAATCTCACACCTAAACCCCTAGAGACCCCTTACGTTTTAGAACTAGCCGATGGTAAATCTGTAGATGTGACTCATCTAGTAACCGGCTGTCAACTTAAACTCGCGGGTCACACCTTTACCATTGATCTGATGACAACTACTCTGGGTAGTTTTGATGTGGTAGCTGGAATGGACTGGCTATCCGACGTCCGAGCTGAAGTTCTCTGTTTCGAGAAATCTATCCGTATTCCGCTCTCTAACGACGAAGTCTTGATGGTGCAAGGCGAGAAGGCAGGCGTCGCCACGAACATCATCTCTTACATGCAAGCCCAGAAGTATCTTTGGAAGAAGAACTCTTTTGCTTTGCTCGCACTGGTAACCGAGTAGTCTAAGGATGAGAAACAGATTGGAGATATCCCCATCGTTCGTGACTTTCCCGATGTGTTTCCAGAGGAGTTACCTGGTCTTCCACCACATCGACAAGTAGAGTTTGAAATCGAATTGGCGAGTCATGCGACTCCTATTGCCAAGGCCCCGCATCGCTTAGCTCCAGCAGAGCTGCAAGAGCTGTCTACCCAACTTTAGGAATTGTTGGAAAAAGGATTTATCGGAGCCAGTACTTCGCCATGGGGAGCTCCGGTCCTTTTTCTCAAGAAGAAGGACGGGACCTTCCGCATGTGCAGCGACTACAGGGAACTCAATAAGGTTACCGTCAAGAACTGGTACCCATTACCTCACATCGACGATCTTTTCGACCAGCTTCAAGGGTCAAGCTACTACTCCAAGATTGATCTACGGTCCAATTATCACCAGCTACGCGTCAGGGAGGAGGATATCTCCAAGACGACATTTCGCACACGGTATGGCCATTATGAGTTCTTGGTCATGCCCTTCGGCCTCACCAATGCACCCGCGGTGTTCATGGACCTCATGAACCGCGTGTGTAAGCCGTATCTCGACAAGTTTGTCATTGTGTTTATCGATGATATACTCGTCTACTCTAAGGGTGAAGAAGAACATGCTGAGCATCTACGATTATTGCTGGAACTACTTCAACAGGAGAAACTATATGCCAAGTTTTCAAAGTGTGATTTCTGGATTCGGGAAGTTCAGTTCCTCGGGCATATCGTGAATGAAAAGGGTATACACGTTGATCCCGCCAAGATCGATGCTATCAAGAACTGGGAAGCACACAGGACACCGGCAGGGATCCGCCAATTTTTGGGTTTGGCTGGTTACTACAGACGTTTCATCGAGGGACTTTCCAAGATCGCACAACCGCTTACCACTCTCACCCAGAAGGGTACCAAGTATGCTTGGGGTGACAAGTAGGAAGCATCATTTCAATTGCTGAAGAAGAAACTTTGAAGTGCACCCATTTTGTCCTTGCCAGAAGGGACAGATGATTTTGTGGTATATTGTGACGCTTCCATTCAGGGATTGGGATGCGTACTCATGCAACATGATAAGGTCATCGCGTATGCAGCCCGACAGTTGAAGGTTCACGAGAAAAACTACATAACACATGACCTGGAATTGGGAGCAGTTGTGTTTGCACTTAAGATTTGGAGACACTATCTATCTGGAACAAAGTGCACAATCTACACGGATCTCAAGAGCCTCCTGCATATCTTTGACCAGAAGGAGTTGAACATGCGACAGCGTCGCTGGGTCGAACTCCTGAACGATTATGAATGTGCCATTCGGTATCACCCGGGTAAGGCTAACGTGGTAGTTGATGCCCTCAGTAGAAAGGAGCACTTGAAACCACGTCGGGTACGAGCACTACAGTTCACAATTCATTCTGGGTTTCCCGAACAGATACGCGACGCGAAGCTAGAAGAAGTTAAGGAAGAAAACATCAAGGCCGAATCTGTGGGAAAGACGGAACGCGATTGGGAAGTGAAACCCAATGGTGCCCGGTATTTCATGAATCGTATATGGGTACCTCTCTACGGAGACCTCAGGAAGCTAGTTATGGACGAAGCTCCCAAATCCCGATACTCTGTCCATCCTGGTTCAGATAAGATGTATCAAGACCTTAAAGCCGCGTACTGGTGGCCCAACATGAAAGCGGATATAGCCACCTACGTGAGCAAGTGTTTGACTTGTGCGAAAGTCAAGGTGGAATACCAGAAGCCATCAGAGCTACTTCAACAACCTGTGATCCTAGTGTGGAAATGGGATCAGATCTCGATGGACTTTATCACTAAACTCCCGCGAACTCCGGGTGGTTGCGATACCATCTGGGTAATCGTGGATCGTCTAACTAAGTCTGCCCACTTCCTAGCGATCAAAGAAACAGATAAGATGGATAAGTTGACTGGCATCTACATTAAGGAAGTAGTTTCTCGGCACGGGGTGCCAACGTCCATCATCTCAGACAGAGATGCTCGTTTCACGTCCAACTTTTGGTAGTCACTTCAGAAAGCGTTGGGTACACGCTTAGATATGATCACAGCTTATCACCCTCAGACGGATGGTCAAAGTGAAAGGACCATTCAGACCTTGGAAGACATGCTTAGGGCATGTGTGGTAGACTTCGGGAACAGTTGGGAAATCCATCTGCCTTTAGTGGAATTCTCGTATAACAACAGTTACCATATGAGTATTCAAGCGGCACCGTTTGAAGCATTATACGGTCGCAAATGTAGATCACCGGTCTGTTGGGCAGAAGTCGGTGACAGTCAACTCACAGGTCCTGAGTTGATACTTGAGGCTACTGAAAAGATTGTGCAAATCAAAAACCGCATGGAAGCGGCACGAGATCGACAGAAAAGTTACGCTGATCAACGACGCAAACCGGTCGAATTTCAAGTAGGCGACCGCGTCCTACTGAAGGTGTCACACTGGATGGGTGTAATCCGTTTTGGGAAACGAGGCAAACTAAACCCACGGTACGTAGGCCCATTTGTGATCTCGAAACGTATCGGGCCCGTAGCTTATCAATTAGACCTTCCTGCCGAACTCAGTGGAGTTCACAACGTTTTTCACGTGTCCAATCTAAAGAAGTGTCTATAAGATGAGATCCTAGTTATTCCATTGGATGAGCAACTGCATTTTGTGGAACAACCTATAGAGATCATGGATCGTGAGATTAAGACTCGAAGGCACGGCAAGATACCGATTGTCAAGGTTCGTTGGGACTCTAAGCGTGGACCGGAGTTCACGTGGGAAAGAGAGGACCAAATGAAAAGCAAATACCCACACCTTTTTGCAGCTGAGCAGCAATCTGACGTTACCACCAACTAAATTTCGGGACGAAATTCTTTAAAATGGGGATGATGTGACAGCCTGGGAATTTCTTGTACCATTGCTAACAAACTGAATCTTTTTGCGTTGCATTCTAAACCGCGTTTACTCAATTTTCAGGACGAAAATTCTTTCAACATGGGGATAATGTGACATCCCGACTTTTCAGGTATCTTAAACGCGCTACTTCACGGTTATTCATTCCTACGCTGATTTAATTCGGAGAATTAAATTACACGCTCGCAATAATTACGCTAACTTTGTGAATTTATTGGGTGAATTACGTGCTATGTGTTATTAAACGTTTGTATATTTTATAGATTATTGTATCACGCCTTGATTTCGCGATTATTAGTTATAAAAAAATAATAAATAAAAAGACGAACCGAACCGAGCCGCGAAACGTGTCGACCTCACCTCCTTGCGGCCCAAGGAACTAACCTAAACTTGAGGCCCAAGCCACTTACTCAAACCCCCCCCTTTGCGGTCGCTCCGCCCACCCCTCTCTTTCTTTTCCCTTGTGCTATATAATTGTATGTATGCATGTGATAGTTTAAGAAAAAAAGGAGAAACCCTAACCCCTAGGAGAACCGACGGCAGCCCCCCCCCTCTCTCTCTCACGATCACAAGTCTCCAACCTCCGGATTGATTCCAATCTTTTCCCGGTTCGCTAATCATCATCGTTTCAAGGTTAGGGTTTAATTGTTTTGCGATTCACATTAGGGTTTGTATAATCTTGATCATGATTGTGTGTAATGGTAGGATTATTAGTATGAAAAATGTTGTGATTTATGATTAGTTCGGATGATTGTGCGAATCTTTGCGATTTTGATGTTATGTTGAATACTAAAATCATAAGCTGTGTTTTGGCGATAAAGATCATGTTATATAATTAGGGTTTGCATGAATATTGATATACATGATGATATTTGACAAATAAACCTGTTGGTAATCATTGTTATTAAGAGTCATGATCGTTTAAGCATGTTCTAATGCGATAAAAGTCGAAAACTGTTTGCTGAATGACATTTACAGCCAACTTCAATTGGCTGTAACATGATAATTATTTATCGAAAAGTGGATTTTATGAAGCCTAAAACGTGTATTTTTAAAAAAACGTTTCTAATGGCACCGGATTCATAGTTTTCTGAGGTCGTTTGCTATTTTTAAGTGGTCATTAGTGCAGCAGCTGAAGCTGCGTAAATTCAGCAAAATTTGCTAGTTGTTTATCGAGTCGGATCTCATAGTCTGTAGGGGGTTGGGTCACGAAATTTGTACAGTTACTGGAGACGGGAATTTCCGGAAAACCCCCACTGGAATTTTGTTAATTGGATGAACGATGATTTTTAAATAATTTTTCCCGTTGACTACAGTCAGAAAGCGACGAATCTGACTGCAGCCTAGTATATAAATGTTTATAAATAATTGGGAAGGCGTTAGGACTTGAAAAGTTTACATAAAATTCTACAGTTTTGTTGACACCTCCTTTAAAAAAATTGGAATTTTTGGAACGTTGGAACTGTTTTATAAAAATCCTCGAAAACAGCCCAATTATGAGCGTACAAGCTGAAACATGATAACTTGTGTTTGTGTGTACCAAAGTGTTGTATGAGTTAATCTGTGTTTATGACAAGTTGGTTTGATCATTATTTTGGTATGATGATACTTTGCATGCATGATTGTGTTTTCGAATTGGTTATTACGTGTGCCGCACTGTGTGTTAGTTATGCGTAGGGTTTTGTATCAGTGTGCTCACACACTAACTTTAAATCGGTTGACATGTTAGGACGCGATTAGCGGTCCCATCATTTGCTACTTTTGTGTTACTCTAACCTAGCAATTTAAGGTGAGTTCACGGCCCCTATTTTATCCGGTTTTAAACAACAGGGGGAGAAACATGTATACACTCTATAACTCTATCTTTTACGTTATGCGAAATTAACGTCGTTAAACTACTCGGTAACTAAGTTAATATTAATGTACGTTATGGTCACTAAGAAGCTATATCACGGAAGTCCTCAACAAACTCTCGGATCGTTAGTATTGGGTTAGATAGCGGGGAAATTATAAGTAGTACTACTGGGCCCGACAACACTGAGGCAAAGTTTAGCGGAAGCATTACTTTCAAAGTTTATCGGAAGCATTAGAGTAAAGTAAAGTAACGGGCGCCAACATAAACGCCACAACCAAAAATCCCAAACAATATTCGTAAATAAGACTCGATAAAAATGTCTTGATCAAATGCAAGTGAGTGCACCATACGCTCCTAGCGTCCTGAGAAACATGTAAAGAAACAAGTGTCAACAATAAAGAAGAGTGAGTTCACAGGTTTTTATAAGTTCATAAGTTTGGTTAAATGTTTGCTTTCCCCGTTATCCCTAACCCACGATAACGATATAGTTCCATTATTCCTAACCCGGAATAATAATGTTGGTTCGTAATTAAGTTCAATGTTAACATGTAGGTAGCGAGCCTAAAGTTACGTCACATAAGAGTTCGCGATCGAAGCTGACTGTTGTTGCCTCAGTGTTGCCAGGCCTATCACTGACCATGGCGAAAATTAGGCCAAATTAATCACCCGTTGACCATTCCCGGTCGGCTACCGCGACTAGCTCGGGTGGGGCTTGTCGGGCCCAGTAGTACTACTTATAATTTCCCCGCTATCTAACCCAATACTAACGATCCGAGAGTTTGTTGAGGACTTCCATGATATAGCTACTTATTGACCATAACGTACATTAACTTAGTTACCGAGTAGTTTAACGACGTTAATTTCGCATAACGTAAAAGATAGAGTTATAGAGTGTATACATGTTTCTCCCCCTGTTGTTTAAAACCGGATAAAATAGGGGTTGTGAACTCACCTTAAATTGCTCGGTTAGAGTAACACAAAAGTAGCAAATGATTGGACCGCTAATCGCGTCCTAACATGTCAACCGATTTAAAGTTAGTGTGTGAGCACACTGATACAAAACCCTACGCATAACTAACACACAGTGCGGCACACGTAATAACCAATTCGAAAACACAATCATGCATGCAAAGTATCATCATACCAAAATAATGATCAAACCAACTTGTCATAAACACAGATTAACTCATACAACACTTTGGTACACACAAACACAAGTTATCATGTTTCAGCTTGTACGCTCATAATTGGGCTGTTTTCGAGGATTTTTATAAAACAGTTCCAACGTTCCAAAAATTCCAATTTTTTTAAAGGAGGTGTCAACAAAACTGTAGAATTTTATGTAAACTTTTCAAGTCCTAACGCCTTCCCAATTATTTATAAACATTTATATACTAGGCTGCAGTCAGATCCGTCGCTTTCTGACTGCAGTCCACGGGAAAAATTATTTAAAAATCATCGTTCGTCCAATTAACCAAATTCCAGTGGGAGTTTTCCGGAAATTCCCGTCTCCAGTTACTGCACAAATTTTGTAACCCAACCCCCTACAGACTAGGAGATCCGACTCGATAAACAACTAGCAAATTTTGCAGAATTTACGCAGCTTCAGCTGCTGCACTAAATGACCACTTAAAAATAGTAAACGACTTCAGAAAAATATGAATCCAGAGTCATTAGAAGCGTTTTTCAAAAATACACGTTTTAGGCTTTAGAAAATCCACTTTTTGATAAATAATGATCCCGTTACAGCCAATTGAAATTGGCTGTAAATGTCATTCAGCAAACAGTTTTCGACTTTTATCGCATTAGAACATGCTTAAATGATCATGACTCTTAATAACAATGATTAACAACAGGTTTATTTGTCAAATATCATCATGTATATCAATATTCATGCAAACCCTAATTATATAACATGATCTTTATCGCCAAACCGCAGCTTATGATTTTAGTATTCAACATAACATCAAAATCGCAAAGAATCGCACAATCATCCGAACTAATCATAAATCACAACACTTTTCATACTAATAATCCTACCATTACACACAATGATGATCAAGATTATACAAACCCTAATGTGAATCGCAAAACAATTAAACCCTAACCTTGAAACGATGATGATTAGCGAACCGGGAAAAGATTGGAATCAATCCGGAAGTTGGAGACTTGTGATCGTGAGAGAGAGGGGGGGGGGGGCTGCCGTCGGTTCTCCTAGGGGTTAGGGTTTCTCCTTTTTTTTAAACAATAACATGCATACATACAATTATATAGCACAAGGGAAAAGAAGGGGAGGGGGTGGGGGGCGCGACCGCAAGGGTGGGGGGCGGTTTGGGTAAATGGCTTGGGCCTCAATTTTAGGTTAGTTCCTTGGGCCGCAAGGAGGTGAGGTGACACGTTTCGCGTCTCGGTTTTCAGTTCGGCTATTTATTTATTATTTTTTTTATAACTAATAATCGTGAAATTAAGGCGTGATACAATAATCTACAAAATATACAAACGTCTAATAACACATAGCACGTAATTCACCCAATAAATTCACAAAGTTAGCATAGTTATTGCGAGCGTGTAATTTAATTCTCCGAATTAAATTAGCGTAGGAATGAATAACCGTAAAGTAGCGCGTTTAAGATACCTGGAAAGCCGGGATGTCACATTAGGGTCCTAGGAAGGTTATTGTCTAGGTCAAAGCATTACGAATAACCTAATTCCCTATAACCAGTGCTCTGATACCAATCTGTAACACCCCGACCGCGTAAAGACAACAAATCGCGGCGGAAACGTCGTGGAGTCACTTTAACAGATTGTTTCAACAACACGTGGTAATTAAAGTTATGTTTTATTGAATATTGAAATTTCATAGTTACATTGTCTTGGAAAATAAAACAAATTAAACAAACTATTGTCTTTCTATTTTAAGGCACTAAGTCCGCGTCCGATCCTAAGTGAGCATGCATCAACATCAATCATTGTTCCCTGAAACACATGTGAAAACGAGTTAGCAAAAATATGCTGACGAGTGCATAGGTTTTGTGAGTGTGTCAAATTCATTGCCTTGAATGTGTATTTGCAATACCTCGTCAGACTACTAGAGTCGTTAGTTGAAAACCGTGTTATCAAAAGGTATTTGGTGTTGCAATGATAACTAACCAACTAATACAAGTTAGTTATAGTTTATAAAAAACCTGTAGCCATGAATCTTGACCAAAACATTTGTTTTGAAAATTCGAGTAGTAAATCGTCTTGAAGAAACTTTGTTGGTTTATATCTTTAAGAGAAAATCGTTGCGTATCATTATTTGAAAACCTTTATTCCAAGCGATGCAAATAACGACACAAATGTATTACGATAAAAGCACTTATATATAGGAAGTACCAGTGGCCTATCCACCATGCTTTCATCACATTATACACGTACCGTTATCTAAATCACTCATCATAAACCAATCGTCCATTGTTCGTGTCATAAACCGTTCGTCCATTGTTCGTGTGATAAACCAATTGTTCATCGTCCGTGTAAACAAATCGTCCTTGTTTTAATTGTGAAAACTTTTGGTCGTTTTGTTGAATACATTCAAACCTGTGTTGACTCGTCTGTACCACCAATGGGTATCTTTAAATTGCAATAACAAACCACCAAAGGGTTTGTTAAAGTAAACAGTTTCGGTCATTCCCCAAACTTTCCCACAAACACCGGGAACCTTGGTAACAGGATTGTCAGTCCTATGGTACCATAACTTACTACTGGTCAGCTTGGCCAAAGCTAATGAATGTCATTCATGTCATGTATACAACGCACCAACAAGTTCGTTCACATTTTTGAAATCGTCGTGTTTATATAAACCATAGCATTTGAAATTTGAAAACTTGAAAACAATTTAGCACATATGAGTCACCCCAAAATATTTGAAAATCATAAAAGAGGGGAGCTATGTACTCACTTGGGGTTGCAAAATAACTTTGAATCAAAGATTAAACAATCTCAAATGTCCGAGAAATCAAATGTGTCCTAAAATCGGATAACTACGTAAGTATCGGGACTAAATTGGCGGATGAGGTCTTGTAAACCAAATGAGTGGAGGAACTCGTGTACTATGGTTTGTTAAACCTTATATTCTAATTGGAATGTGTTTACAAAGCTGAAGTGTTTCCTAGGAATGATGTTTGTGGATGAATGTGGGTTTTGGAAACATTAAGATTTTGAAGATGTTTAAATGTTTTTAAAGATAATAATTTGACAGCTTGCTGTGTTGTTTTTGTAAAATACTTTAAAAATAGTAAACGTTGTCGAAAAATTATGAAAATTTCTAGAATAGTAAACAAAGTCTGTTCTATAACTTTCATTTAATTTTTTTTTTGTTTGTGTAACACCCCAAATCGCGTAAAACAACACGCGGTGGAAACACTTGGGGAGTCACGTTAAAAGATCGTCTCAACAACACATGGTATTTGAAGTTTCATTTTATTTGAATATTGAACATAGATTACATTGTCATAATTGCCTTAGAAATTTTTAAACAACAAAACAACAAACATGCATAATTATTGTCTTTCTTGTTATTAAGGCACTAGGTCCAAGTCCGATCCTACATGAGCACGCATCAGTATCATCTAGCATCGTTTCCTGAAATATATGTGAAAACGAGTCAGCAAAAATATGTTGGCGAGTACATAGGTTTTGTGAACATGTCAAGTCCATGGCTTTGTATATATTGCAAAATAAATAACCCGACTACTAGAGTCGTAAGTGAAACCTTGTTTTGAAAGCATTTGATATTGTAATAGTTATTCAACTAAAACAAATGGTTAAAAGTTACAAAATCTAGTAGCCATGAACCTTGACTCGAAAACTTTTGTTTTGTAAATCCAACTTGTAAATCGTTTTGAAATAACTTGTATTGTTCATATCTTTAATAGAAAATCGTTGTGTGACATTGTTTGAATCATTTGTTTGTCGTTCATCGTTTCTCGTAATAAACCATTTGTTCACCTTTCACCGTTCATTGTTCATTATTCATCGTTCTTTGTTTCTTGTTATAAACCAATTGTTCCTTGTTATAATTGTGAAAATTTTTGGTCGTTCTTCAATGAATACATTCAAACCTTGGTTGACTCGACTATACCCCAAGGGTATCTTAAATAGATCCTAAAAGATCTCTTTAACAAGACTAGCAAATCAACGAATGATTTGTTAGTCATGCACAGTTTCTGTCGTTCCCCAAACACCCACCAAATCTAGTGAATAGCCTAGTCACGGGATTGTCAATCCTATGGTACCATAACTTACTACTGGGCGGCATAACAACGTTAATGAATGTCATTCGTATCTTGGATAACGCACCAACGAGTTGTATCACATTATTGAAACCATATTGTTATATAAACCATAGTATTTGTACTTTGAAAACTTGAAAACAATTAGCACATATGAATCACCCCAAAACATTTGTAAACATAAAAGATGGGAGCGATGTACTCGCCTGGGATTTGCGAATAAGCCTTGTACAAGTGTATGATCAACGTCCGAAGATCAAGGAATCAAGTGTGTGTCCTAATGAATCGGATAACAAGTAAATATCGGAACTTGAAAACGAAGGATTTGGATAAAATGGCACCTTATAAACCAAATGAGTATTGGGACTCGTATGACATGGTTTAATAAGTTATCATTCTGAGTTGGAAAGATTTTTATGTGCTTTTGACCCGTTGTGACCCGTTAAGGTAGTTTAAGTCACTTTAACGTGTCTTTTGCGTAACTACGCATTCAGATAGTTAGATATGTGTTATGATAAGTCTTAATGCTTAATCATCTTTAAAAATGTTATTTGATCGGAATAAATCTCAAATTTTATGTTACATAAGCTCAAAGTTGATTTATTCGCCAAAAGGGCATTTTGGTCATTATTGAGGATTATAACAACTAGTTATCATAACATTATCCAAACAACATGACCATAAGGTATAACCTCAGAGGGTTATTCCTTTTATATTTATGTCACAAATTTATATTTGGTCGGATCCAAAGATCAACCAAACGGGTCAAATTAGAAAGTCAAAGCGGTGGTCAAACCGTTAAACTTTCGACTCTAACAAGCACTAAAATAAGAGTGACGATTTAGACATGTCTAAGTAAGTTTATAAAAGAGTTTTGGCATCAAAACAAACTGTTTTGACTCCTAGAATTAGATCCATTGCAAAATGCGCAAAATTCGCATTTTGACCGAAACTTTGACTTGCCAAAATGACTAGAAATGGTGATAATCAGTAGGCATGATTTTTAGGGATCATAACCACCTTGATTATCATCATTTTCCAAGATTCAATTGAGCCATAACTTGATCAATTCATGATCAAAACTAAAAGTCAAACATAAGTCAAACTGTTTGATTTTTAGTCAAATTAAGCTATAGAAATTGAACATGGCATGCAGGATCACTTATAAACACAAGGGAAAAGACAAAGACACCAGAGGAAGCTCCACAATGAATGAAAATTAAGATTTGTGGCAGGTTGAAGCAAGAAGGTGGTTAAAGAGTTCAAAATTCACATGATCAGTGGTATTTATAATGATCCAAAGTCCACAAAATCATGACAAGTGTTAGGCCAATGCTCTAGGTTGATAACAAGTGTTATTGAGGTGTTAGATGCAGGTTAAGTGTGGCAAAATGCAAGATAGGTGTCATAATTTGCGTATTGGTGGCAAGGGAATGAGCTGGGAAGCTGCCAGCTAATGTCTCTGTGATAACAGGGGCATTGCCACGTGCGTCGGGTAACCCCTTTGAGCGTCGCCCTACACCTAGCTCCCATGTTCAGTTCTGAAGTTTCAAAATTGGCGGAACAGGTCCCTTCATGTGTTTCGTCGCGTTTCAGGTACTTCTAACTCTCGTTAACCTCATTTCAAAGCTCCATAAGGACGTTAAAGCATAGCGAACTTGAAATGTGTTCAAAAATATTCGATAGGTCGGTTCGTTTGGCCGTACGATCGTGGTTTTCGGTTAATTACGACGAAAATCGTAACAAACGCGCAAATGACCATACACACGTAACGAATAATATTTTTGTATTCCAAAATACCATATTTAATGATAACAAAAATTTTTGGATGTCCGTACATGTTCCGGATGGTGTTATACGCAAAAAGGCATAGTTTCACGGAATTTGCAAAATAGCCCCAGAAGTTACAAAATGTGTGTTTTTGCCATACCGATGCCCTCAAAACTTATTTCTAAGCTATATAAAGGGTATTTATGGTATGTGAAGTTTTTGAACTTGTTCCGGAGCGTACGTCGCTGCGAGAATCGGCAGACTTTTGCAGTTTGTCGTAAATAGTCCATGTGAGCGAATAACCTTGTTTTTGACATACAAAACTCTTCAAAACTTATTTCTAAGTTATGCAAAGGTTATTTAAGGTATGTCTAGCTTACGTAACTATTCCGGAACATACGTCGTATTAAATTGGTTTCGTTTTGCGTAATAGCTCATGTATAACCTCCAGAAATGCCTAGAGGAGTTGAAATTATACGTGGACTAAAATGTATAAATGTCACATGTAATTACACAATTCTCAGGAATGAAACACAAGATTTCATTAGAGTCTGAGTTTTTTGGCATCGTTTCATGCTTGAAAAGGCTCAGATGTCACAGTCCCCCCTACTTTAGGAAATTTCGTCACGAAATTTAAATTTAGAAGAAACTTGTAAAAACACAACAGAGGGTATCGCCATCAAGTGATCCTTCGTTTCCGGAGAAAAATATCTAGAAAACATTTGGACTCCAGCGAACTTTGTTTATTGTACTCGTTTGTTGTCCATGGTGATGAGTTGAGATTCGAAAATCTTAACCTCATTCCAATAGGTAGGTGCGTGACACCTTTGATTGTACTGAGCCTCGGAAAAGATTCTTGTAAATGTCATAGTGGTATCTTTTTGTCGCAACACACCATTAAAAGAGCATGAACTTGAAGGAGAAGAGTCGGATTTCGAATAATGAACGAAAGATTGTTTATAAGGGTTTCCCATGAAGACTAGTATTGGAAACTTGTGTGTGCTCGAAATTGGAGTCAGAGAGTGTATGATAGAACAACATTGGTCAAGGTCCAGAACTTCTAGTAACTTAAATAACGCCACGCTTGCAATGTAATAAGGAACACTTATCTATAGGAAGTACCAGCGTCGTATCCACCATGCCCTTATTACATTGTTCCCGTTTGGTTATTCTTATTATAGGCTCTCACACATGACAAAACTTGCTATGGTTTTCTATGCAAGGGATTTTATAATTATGTATGCATCCATAATTACTCAATTCGTTGCACAGTCCGCATAGTTTATTTTGTGACGTGTGGGGGAAAAATCATATGAGTAAACATGGAATAACTTGTCTAGACCATATCAGGATCTCTTAAATTAGATCAACACATGATCCCTTTAAGTACACCACCAAAGAGTCTCTTCAACTAGATTGACAAACAATCCCTTTAACTAGATCAACACATGATCTCTTTAATTAGATTGATGAGCAATCTCTTTAACTAGGCCCTGAAAGACCTCTTTAACTAAGCCCTAAAAGACTTCTTTAACTAGGCCCTGAAAGACCTCTTTAACTAGGCCCTGAAAGACCTCTTTAACTAGGCCCTGAAAAACCTCTTTAACTAAGCCCTGAAAGACTTCTTTAACTAACCCCTGAAAGACTTCTTTAACTAGGCCCTGAAAGACATTTTTAACTAAGCCCTAAAAGACTTCTTTAACTAGGCCCTGAACGACTTCTTTAACTAGGCCCTGAAAGACCTCTTTTCTAAGCCCTGAAAGACTTCTTTAACTAAGCCCTGAAAGACTTCTTTAACTAGGCCCTGAAAGACCTCTTTAACTAAGCCCTGAAAGACTTCTTTAACTAGGCCTGAAAGACCTCTTTAACTAAGCACTGAAAGGCTTCTTTAACTAGGCCCTGAAAGACCTCTTTAACTAGATCAACGAATGATCTTTTTAAGTAGACCCTGAAAGGCCTCTTTAACTAAACCCTGAAAGGTTTCTTTAACTAGATAAACCAATGATCTCTTTAACTAGACCCTGAAAGGCCTCTTTAACTAAACCCCGAAAGGTTTCTTTAACTAGACCCTGAAAGGTCTCTTTAAGTATGAATCAAATTAGGAATTGTACTTTGGAATCCAAGGGCTTAACTATTTGCATAGAATAACCCATTCAAGGATTTAAGATAGTACTTTCGGATATCCTTCTAAGAATCTATCATATGAAGATATGGAAGATTCTACAAGGATTTGGATAACGAACATTTGAATCAACTTAACGCATAAACACATAATCACATAATTGTCAATTTGGTCATCAACTTGTTATTAACTTGTCATCAATTTGTACATAAGTAGTTAAAGTACACTAGGAACCCAATCAAGGAGTTCATTTAGTACTTCAAGCATCCGCAATAACCTAACTATGAAGATAGAAAGATTTTTTTAAGGATTTGGTTTAGTCACATCGTCTTGTCACATTGTCTTGCATTAAAGTACACAAAGAATCTAATTAAGGACTTCGATTTGCAATTTAAACATCCAGAAGAATCTAACTATAAGGATAGGAAGATCTTATAAGGATTTGTACGCATAAATGTTTTGAAACATACTAAGTATGTTTGGTCAATATACGGAGCAAAATGTCATTGAAAATCATGCATGTAGTCTTTGAAAATATGTTCAATGATTTTGGAAATCATACATATAATGTTTTTGAAATTATGCACTAGTTAATTAGGTAAATATACCATATTAAAATGTTTTGAAAACATATGAAAAATCTGTGATTTAAGACGTATGGTTTTTGAAAATATGCATGAAATCACGCAGTATGTATATTTGGTAAATATGCTATGTTAGAATATTTGAAAACCATGTGAAATGTCTTTTGAAATCGTGTAAGATATCTTTGAAATCATTATGTATGGCATAATGAAAACGAGAGAACATTGAAATGCTCATAAACGTATTGCATAAGACCATTTAAGGACTCATGGAAGTATCCTTAGGTATCCAATCAAGGATTTAAAGTGATACTTTGAGTATTTTTTAAGAGTTGTAACTTGTACCTTGTACAATGTTTCTTAAAAAAAACGAGTACTTTTAATTTTTGTAGAGAGCGCGGGCGATCACAAAATGAAAGAAACTACAAGAGTTGTTTGATTCGCAAGGAACCATATTATTGGTATTGGTATTGTAGGGGAGGAACACACATATATAATCGCATTTGTAAATAATATGGAAACAATCAAATTTATTTATAGACAATCAAAGTGCTTTCAAGATTCTTGGGAAATAATCACCAAACATAGAAGTTTAAGTGTTTATTTAGACACCAGCACAAGCCTTAACATTGCCAGTGATCTTGTGTCCATACGTTGAGTCGTCATTTGCCAGCCCAATTAGTTGAGATGATTAGGATAACCACCATTGAAGCAGATTCCATGTGGGTAGTTAGGACAACCCAGTATCGCATGAGGAGTTGCGATAAGTTGAGTAGGAACTTCCATTGCTTGGTTTGGTGGGGTAGCCAAACGACAGACCTTGGTTGTATGACCAATTTGTCCACAGTTAAAACATTTTCGATAGTGAACACTGGCATAGTGATGAAGGTTACATTGATTGCACATGGGTGCTTTTCCTTTGTATGGTTTCTTAGCGGGTGGCGGGGTCACCTGGCTAGGTCCCACTTGGTTTAGCGGAATTGGATTAATCAATGTAGGATTCTTTGAAGCTTTACGCTTCCTTGATTTTTTTAAAGGCTTGGCTTCCGTCTTCTTTGGTGCCTCGTGAGTAGTCGCATCAAAATTGGATAAGGCTATGGTTAACTTAACGGCCCCACTGAGTATTGTGCCTATCTGTTAGGCGATGGTGGCAGCCAGTTCAGACTTTTGAGCATCGTTACGACTAGGAGGCATTCTAAAAGAGAAAAGGAAAATATGTGTGAAACCGAATGAGATTGATATTGGATAGCCAAAATGAATTTTTAAAAGAAATATCGGCGAAGCATAAGGATTGTGATCAATTATTTAGTACTAAGAACAAACAAATGACACATTGACTAATCAAAGTAAATGGGTCTTTATAATGTATCGCGAAGACATGCTTTAGCCTATAAGTGGACACTCACCCCAAGAGTTCCCAGGTAAGAGTGACTGGTCCGATTAAGTGGATTTGTACGAACACTCTACCCTTCCAGATTGCACGTGTTCACATTAATAAAACCCAAACTTTGACGAGATTTTGAAAACTTTGAAGGCACAAAGCCCAAAAATAAATCATCTAAGGATAGATGATTTATTGTGAAGTTTTGGAAAAATTTTGACTTTCAAAAGATGTGATATGCTTTCTTTTGGTAATCACCTAAGGATAGGTGATGGTAGTGTTTAAAGAATCTAAACACAAGTAAACTTGTGTTCGGGTCCTAGGAAGGTTATAGTCTAGGTCAAAGCATTACTAATAACCTAATTCCCTATAACCAGTGCTTTGATACCAACCTGTAACACCCCAAATCGCGTAAAACAACACTCGGCGGAAACACTTGGGGAGTCACGTTAACAGATCGTCTCAACAACACATGGTATTTGAAGTTTCATTTTATTTGAATATTGAACATAGATTACATTGTCATAATTGTCTTAGAAATTTTTAAACAACGAAACAACAAGCATGCATAATTATTGTCTTTCTTGTTATTAAGGCACTAGGTCCAAGTCCGATCCTACATGAGCACGCATCAGTATCATCTAGCATTGTTCCCTGAAACATATGTGAAAACGAGTCAGCAAAAATATGCCGGCGAGTACATAGGTTTTGTGAACATGTCAAGTCCATGGCTTTGTATATATTGCAATATAAATAACCCGACTACTAGAGTCGTAAGTGAAACCTTGTTTTGAAAGCATTTGATATTGTAATACTTATTCAACTAAAACAAATGGATAAAAGTTATAAAATGTAGTAGCCATGAACCTTGACTCGAAAACATTTGTTTTGTAAATCCAACTTGTAAATCGTTTTGAAATAACTTGTATGGTTTATATCTTTAATCGAAAATCGTTGTGTGACATTGTTTGAATCATTTGTTCGTCGTTCATCGTGTCTCGTAATAAACCATTTGTTCACCGTTCATCATTCATTGTTCATTGTTCATCGTTCTTTGTTTCTTGTTATAAACCAATCGTTCCTTGTTAAAATTGTGAAAACTTTTGGTCATTCTTTAATGAATACATCAAACCTTTGTTGACTCGACTACAGCCCAAGGCTATCTTAAATAGATCCTAAAAGATCTCTTTAACAAGACTAGCAAATCAATGAATGATTTGTTAGTCATAAACAGATTATGTCGTTCTCCAAACTACCCACCAAATCCAGTGAATAGCCTAGCAACGGGATTGTCAATCCTATGGTAACATAACTTACTACCGGGCGGCATAACAACGTTAATGAATGTCATTCGTATCTTGGATAACGCACCAACAAGTTGTATCACATTATTAAAACCATATTGTTATATAAACCATTGTATTTGTACTTTGAAAACTTGAAAACAATTAGCACATATGAATCACCCCAAAACATTTGTAAACATAAAAGAGGGGAGCGATGTACTCGCCTTGGATTTGCGAATAAGCCTTGTACAAGTGTATGATCAACGTCCGAAGATCAAGGATCAAGTGTGTGTCCTAATGAATCGGATAACAAGTAAATATCGGAATTTGAAAACGGAGGATTTGGATAGAATGGCACCTTATAAACCAAATGAGTATTGGGACTCGTATGACATGGTTTAATAAGTTATCATTCTGAGTCGGAAAGATTTTTATGTGCTTTTGACCCGTTATGACCCGTTAAGGTAGTTTAAGTCACTTTAACGCGTCTTTTGCGTAACTACGAATTCAGATGGTTAGATATGTGTTATGATAAGTCTTAATGCTTAAACATGTTTGAAAATGTTATTTGATCAGAATACATCTCAAATTTTATGTTACATAAGCTCAAAGTTGATTTATTCGCGAAAAGGGCATTTTGATCATTATTAAGGATTATAAAAACTAGTTATCGTAACACTATCCAAACAACATGACCATAAGGTATAACCTCAGAGGGTTATTCCCTTTATATTTATGGTCACAAATTTATATTTGGTCGGATCCAAAGATCAACCAAACGGGTCAGATTAGAAAGTCAAAGCGGTGGTCAAACTGTTCAACTTTCGACTCTAAACAAGCACTAAAATAAGAGTGATGATTTAGACATGTTTTGACATGTCTAAATAAGTTTATTAAAGAGTTTTGGCATCAAAACAAACTGTTTTAACTCCTAGAATTAGATCCGTTGCAAAATGCACAAAAATCGCATTTTGACCGAAACTTTGACTTGCCAAAATGACTAGAAATGGTGATAATCAGTAGGCATGATTTTTAGGGAACATAACCACCTTGATTATCATCATATTGCATGATTCAATTGAGCCATAACTTGATCAATTCATGATAAAAAATAAAAGTCAAACAGAAGTCAAACTGTTTGATTTTTAGTCAAATTAAGCTACAGAAATTGAACATGGCATGAAGGATCACTTACAAACACAATGGAAAAGATCAAAGACACCAGAGGAAGCTCCACAATGAGTGAAAATTTGGATTTGTGGCAGGTTTAAGCAACAAGGTGGTTAAAGAATTCAAATTCACATGATCATTTGTATATATAATGATCCAAAGTCCACCAAATCATGACAAGTGTTAGGCCAATGCTCTAGGTTGATAACAAGTGTTATTGAGGTGTTAGATGCAGGTTAAGTGTGGCAAAAGGCAAGATAGGTGTCATAACTTTTGGTCATTCTTTAATGAATACATTCAAACCTTTGTTGACTCGACTATACCCCAAGGGTATCTTAAATAGATCCTAAAAGATCTCTTTAACAAGACTACCAAATCAACGAATGATTTGTTAGTCATAAACAGTTTATGTCATTCCCCAAACTACCCACCGAATCCAGTGAATAGCCTAGTAATGGGATTGTCAATCCTATGGTACCATAACTTACTACTGGGCGGGATAACAACGTTAATGAATGTCACTCGTATCTTGGATAACGCACCAACAAGTTGTATCACATTATTGAAACCATATTGTTATATAAACCATTGTATTTGTACTTTGAAAACTTGAAAACAATTGCACATATGAAGCACCCCAAAACATTTGTAAACATAAAGAAGGGAGCGATGTACTCGTTTGGGATTTGCGAATAAGCCTTGTACAAGTGTATGATCAACGTCCGAAGATCAAGGAATCAAGTGTGTGTCCTAATGAATCGGATAACAAGTAAATATCGGAACTTGAAAACGGAGGATTTGGATAAATGGCACCTTATAAACCAAATGAGTATAGGGACTCGTATGACATGGTTTAATAAGTTATCATTCTGAGGTGGAAAGATTTTTATGTGCTTTTGACCAGTTATTACCCGTTAAGGTAGTTTAAGTCACTTTAACGTGTCTTTTGCGTAACTACGCATTCAGATGGTTAGATATGTGTTATGATAAGTCTTAATGCTTAAACATGTTTGAAAATGTTATTTGATCAGACTACATCTCAAATTTTATGTTACATAAGCTCAAAGTTGATTTATTCGCGAAAATGGCATTTTGGTCATTATTAAGGATTATAAAAACTAGTTATCGTAACACTATCCAAACAACATGACCATAAGGTATAACCTCAGAGGGTTATTACCTTTATATTTATAGTCACAAATTTATATTTTGTCGGATCCAAAGATCAACCAAACGGGTCAGATTAGAAAGTCAAAGCGGTGGTCAAACTGTTCAACTTTCGACTCTAAACAAGCACTAAAATAAGAGTGACGATTTAGACATGTTTTGACATGTCTAAATAAGTTTAGAAAAGAGTTTTGCCATCAAAACAAACTGTTTTGACTCCTAGAATTAGATCCGTTGCAAAATGCACAAAAATCGCATTTTGACCGAAACTTTGACTTGCCAAAATGACTAGAAATGGTGATAATCAGTAGGCAAGATTTTTAGGGATCATAACCATCTTGATTATCATCATTTTGCATGATTCAATTGAGCTATAACTTGATCAGTTCATGATAAAAAATAAAAGTCAAACAGAAGTCAAACTGATTGATTTTAGTCAAATTAAGCTACAGAAATTGAACATGGCATGAAGGATCACTTACAAACACAATGGAAAAGATCAAAGACACTAGAGGAAGCTCCACAATGAGTGAAAATTTGGATTTGTGGCAGGTTTAAGCAAGAAGGTGGTTAAAGAGTTCAAAATTCACATGATCATTGGTATTTATAATGATCCAAAGTCCACCAAATCATGACAAGTGTTAGGCCAATGCTCTAGGTTGATAACAAGTGTTATTGAGGTGTTAGATGTAGGTTAAGTATGGCAAAATGCAAGATAGGTTTCATAATTTGCGTATTGGTGGCAAGGGAATGAGCTGGTAAGCTGCCAGCTAAGTCTCTGGGAAATCCGGGGCATCACCACGCGCGACAGGTAACCCCTTTGAGCTTCGCGCTACACCTAGCTCCCATGTGCAGTTCTGAAGTTTCAAAATTGGCAGAACAGGTCCCTGCACGTGTTTCGTCGCGTTTCAGGCACTTCTAACACTCGTTAACCTCATTTCAAAGCTCCATAAGGACGTTAAAGTATAGGGAAATTGAAACGTGTTAAAATATTTCATTGGTCGGTTCGTTGGCCGTACGATCGCGTTCGATTAATTACGACGAAAATCGTAACAAACGCGCAAGTGACCATACACACGTAACGAATGAATTTTTGTATTCAATCACTAAAATACCATATTTTAATGATTACAAAAATTTTTGGATGTCCGTACATGTTTCGGATGGTGTTTTACGCAAAAGGCATAGTTTCGCAGAATTTGCAAAATAGCCCCTGAAATTACAAAAGTGTGTTTTTGCCATACCGAAGCCCTCAAAACTTATTTCTAAGCTAAGTAAAGGGTATTTTTGGTATGTTAAGTTTGTGACCTTGTTCAGGAGCGTACGTCGCTGTGAGACTCGGCAGACTTTTGCAGTTTGTCATAAATAGTCCCTGTGATAGAATAAACTTGTTTTTGATATACCAAACCCTTCAAAACTTATTTCTATGTTATGCAAAGGTTATTTAAGGTATGTTTAGCTTACGTAACTCTTCCGGAACATACGTCGTATTAAAGTTGTTTCGTTTTGCGTAATAGCTCATGTATAACCTCCAGAAAAGCCTAGAGGAGTTGAAATTGTACATGGACTAAAATGTATAAATGTCACATGTAATTACATAATTCTCAGGAATGAAACACAAGATTTCATTAGAGTCGGAATTGTTCGGTAGCGTTTGATGCTTCAAAAGGCTCAGATGTCACAGTTTGGAACCCGAAAGATGGTCAAAAACGCTGATCTTTACAGATCATTCTGTTTTGACCTTCAGTTTTGTTTTAAACGGTTTAGGGTCCAAACGGAAGTGTTTTTCGATGTATTATACATCATTGAAATTGTATTTCAGCCAAATTAATCAAAATGTAAGATTTTACTTTGTTTGATTAAGTTTTGACCAAGTGACAGATGTTTAAAGTAACAACACAGAATTTGTCCAAAAAAGGAAAAACACTTATGTGTTCCCGTTATAATTTTTATTAAGCGTAAAAATATACGTTTGGACATAAATAAAGTACGAAACTATTTATTTATTGAAAGAGCTATGTGATAGGAACTTACAACTTTAGGGGACTTCTTCAAAAGACTAGAAGAGAAAGCTCGAAGGAATGATGAAGAAATTTTTGCAAGACTTCTTAAGTGATATGTTTGTATTTTGAGTTGGTGTGAAGAAAATGGTGACCAAGTGGTTCTATTTATAGTGAAGGGGGGGTTAAGTAGGTTAAGACAAGTGTCCCAAGGTGTTCTAAGATGAGGATTAGTGTCCCCTTATGTGTCAACACTAGAATAAGTGTGGCAAAGTGGTGAAAGGTTGCAAAATATGAACAAGACAAGTGTCTTAGGATTGATCAGTGTCCTATGATGTGCTAAGAGGTTAACAAGTGTCCAAGAGTGAAGTGATTAGTGTCTTGCTAGGTGGCATCATGTGGTAAGTTTAGGTTATTTGTATTTTTAGTCCCTTGACTTGAACTTTCACCATACGACATTTTGACCCTATAGTTTATTGTTTGGGAAAAAAATGGTGTGAAGTGTGTGCGAATTGGGTTTTGATTCCGCGAATGTCGTGAATAACGTTTCGTTTGGGTCACACGACTTTGAAATAAGAAAACAAGGCATGAATGAAAGTGCGAGTATGACATTTGTTACAAAAAAGCGTGAATAAAATATGAAACTTTATTAATTTTAGAAATGACCGAAAATATACAACCTTGGTTTTGGCTTACGACTTCTAAACTTGAAAACAAAATACTAGAACTTGAATAAAAGATATAAATTTTGGGAATTTGGCTAATGTTACAATTGCTTTCAAATCAGAATGTAGGCTTTGTTAAACCATATCATATAAGTTCCAACACTCATTCGGTTTACCAGACCTCATTTTATCCGATCTCCCGATTTAGGTTCCGATTTATTAACATAGTGATTCCATTTTAGGTGCCACTTGATTCTTTTAATTTCCGAGCTTTGTTAGTTCACTATGTTGGTGCAGAATCTCTATGTCTTAGTTTTATATCGAGTTTTTATAGATTAGATGTGAATAGGCTAGCGAAATCAAGTATTTATGTGTTAAAGGGCCAAGTTCGCTTGAGATTGCATGTTCATGTCAAGTTCGGCCGAACTTGACATTGTCAAGTTCACCCGAACTCATCCCCACATCAGCAAACTTGTCTCCTTATATATAGTTAGCTTGATCTTATCATTTGTAACTTTGTGCACTTTTAGGCGAAGCTCTGTCAAATTGGAGACTTGATGTTATATCAATTAAATTGACGTTTAACTGACTAATTCTTGTTATTTGGTAATCGTGTCATAATATTTCCGGTTATGGACATTAGATATCAAATCTAGGTTCCTATACTATCAGAATCGGTCCTACAAGTGGTATCAGAGCTAGAATAGCCTGATTTGATTGATATCAAGACAAAAACACTTCTAATTCTACTCCATTCTTCTTTTTTTCTTAACTTTTACACTAAGATGAAGAATTCACGGGCAAATTCTGTCCAAATTTGAATATGTCATGTTAAATACATCATAGATAAACCCTGAGAGTTTGGAGACTAAAATCAAACGAATTGGTGTCAAATTGTTGCAAAAACCATGTTTTCCAAACTCACTATGATCGAACTTGTAACCCAAGTTCGGCCGAACTATCCTTAGAAACTCACTTTATGAGTGATTTTCTATCAACTTGAGTGGTTTTGAGAAAGTTTGTGTGAAGTCCGACTGAACTTGTAATATTTTTCTTTGAATTTCCTCAAGTTCGCTCGAACTTTGAGCAATTTCATTGTTTTTATATCAAGTTCGACCGAACTTGCAAGCTTTTATTATAAAACTCAAGTGTGTAAGTTCGTTCAAAGATAAATCAGGAAAAATTTTCAAGTCAAATCACAAGTTCGACCAAACTTGTGATAAAATCTGAAATTCTTCATTCATCACTACAAGTTCGACCGAACTTGTAGTAAATCTAATCCTTTTCAAAGTTTGAACGTGTTTTCAGCGTACGTGTGTTGGTATTCGCGATGGATGATCTTTAGAGAGCGTTTATGTCAGGAGTGGGAACGTCCGATGCTAATGTGATACAACAAGTCAACCATGACAACGAGATGGGCACGTCCGTCAAACCTCCGAAGTTAATGAGTATGGACGAGTACTATGGATGGAAGGAAAAGTTTGGTTATTGGGTTCAAGCCATGCATTTCCAAAGCTTGGTGGCTATTGAGAGAGGTTATGTCGTTCTGTTAGACAAGAATCACAAGTTCTGGAAAATTACAAGTACACCACAATACAAAAAGATGAGTACATTGCTGTGAAAAAGATGATTAGTCTCATTATACAATTCGTTAAAGAGGATATTTTTGTCTTATTGCCCGAATACACGACTGGGAGAGAGCTAGGGTTATCATTGCAAAAGAAATACCAAGGAAGCGCAGAGATGATCAAGAGTAAAAAAGCTCTTATCTTGAAGGAATTCGACATATTTACCATGTTGAAGGGCGAGACAATGAAATAGATGATTGAACGTTTTTTTCATCTGAATGTCCAAATGAGAAGACACGGTCTAGAGAAGATAAAACCAGAGTACATTGATAAGCTTGCTGATGCGTTACCTGAAGGAGAATGGACTACTTACCTCATGGTCTTGAAAGAAAGTCCGAATTGGGAATTTTTAGAGTTGGCTACATTCATCGACAAACTAGAAGGTCATGAGATGAAACTTTTAAAGATCGCAAAGTCGAAGAATGCTAACATTGTTCAAGATGTTGGTCTGTATTACAAGATCGGAATTCAAGACAACATTTCAAGTCTAAAGATTCAAACAGCATTCAGTGCAAATATGAACTCTTCACCGAATAGTAAAAATCAATCATATCCTCAATATGATCAAAGTCCACAGAGTTCTTCGTTTTCAAGAACTAGTTCAAATTCTTCATATCAGAGTCAAGCAAATCCGAAT
The DNA here is from genome assembly GCA_947069175.1 of Scalesia atractyloides. Lineage (NCBI taxonomy): Eukaryota > Viridiplantae > Streptophyta > Magnoliopsida > Asterales > Asteraceae > Scalesia > Scalesia atractyloides. Next base: position 22,889,846 of record CAMTDV010000010.1, read on the forward strand.
CAACAAATGAATTCTGATCCAAATGTGTACAAGTGCAACATTGCTGTCAATCTAAATAATGTTGTTTCTGAGCAAGTTGCAAACAACACATGGCACTTCTCGCCACAGTTCTAGAATCGTATGAAAGTCTGGTAGCAGGAAAAAATTGGCAATCCTGAAATGACCGCAGAAGACTACAATCAGGTGGATGAAGAAGAGCTTGAACTGATGAACATTAAATGGTCCATGGCTTCTATCATTCGAAGGGTGACAAAGTTTGTTGCACTCACAGGCCGAGATATCGGAAATTCAAGCAACAAGCTAGTGTTCGACAAGACAAAGGTCACTTGTTTCAGATGCCGACAGAAAGGGCATTTCAAGAGAGAATGCAAAAATCCTGAAGCAACGGGCAATCAGAGTCCATTTAGAGGTGGAAACGAATACTACAAGAAGTCGCTTCAATATAAACCATTACCGAAAAAGTCTCAACTTGAGATTCAAGAGAAATCTTCCAAAATACCGAGAAGGAAATGTTGCTACCATCAAAGATGATGGTTTCGATTGGAATTCTTATATTGGAAAGAAAACAAGAGTTGCATTGATGGCTGAGATCGTTGAAGATACTTCTGCCGAAGAAGCAGCAGCAATGGAGAATGCTCTACTGGAACAGTATCTGCAACAACAGGAAGAAGAAGAAATGTATCTTCACATGAAGACACAGGGTATTTTAACGCCTAATTCAACTTCTAGTTTTACAAGTAACTTTGATGGAAGTTCTTAGGAGCAAGTGATCGAGGAGAAATCGAATGATGAGGAAATCATTAATGTTGCTCAAGTAGTGAATGCTGAAAACCTCAAGGACATTGCCAAGAAAGCAATGATGGCAAATCTTACTATGGTAGGTCCAGAGGTAAAGAAAGTTGTCAAAGTGCAAGTTGTGGAGGTTGTAAAACCTTGCACAAAATGTACTGAGCCATGTGCTAAATGTGCCGAAAAATCATAAATCATCGTTGAACTCAATGTACATAACAAATATTTCAAATACGATTATCGTACAATGAAGGAAGCGTATGTCAAAATGAAAGATGATTATGGCAGGCTCGATAGGAATAATATTGAACAACATGATACTGTAAGGATGTTGAAAGGTACAGTAATTGATAAACAAAAACCAATAAACATCTACATTAACACCATTGCTGAAACCAAACAACAACTCCAGGACATGAAAATTGAAACAGAACATGTTCAACAACTTTTAAGAAGTTACACAACTAACGCTTATGTCATCGATCATATTCTTCCTACGATCTCGTCAGAAGAAAATGATAAAAGGTCTAAAAAGAAAAATGGTAGAGAATACAGCAATGTTCCTCCACCCCTATGCAAGAAGTATTGTCGCAAAACTATTAATGGGATGGATAAGGCACTCAACATTGAGTTGTTATCTGAAAAGAAAAATGAGTTGCCAGAGAACGTTGATGTAATCTATACTACATCAGATGATGACAATAATGCGGTAGTTAAAAACGTGGTTGAAAATGTTCTGAATAATTCTGATGATAGCAGCTTTGAGAGCACCACCTCGAGTTTGAATAGTTCTGACACAAAATCCGAAGATGACGATATATCATTAGAAGATGATCTATGTGATGATCCTAACGTTGTCATGTACAAGGTTAAGGAATCTGATAGATTATACTTTGATGACAGTTTTCCGATTCGGAATGTAAAAGAAGATCAATTGGATAAAATGTTCAAACTAGTTGAAGTAACATCAGATGATCTGGAGAAGAATGAAAGGAAATTATATTCTATACGCAAATGAAATTACAATAACTACTGAAGGAATGGTGGTGATCATCCGGAAAACCGGAGAGCTGGGTTGGGTTTAGATGTGGAAGAAGAACCGGTTAAGAAAAAGTCACCATTTCATGAGTACAAAGATAAAAACATGAAATTTGTTTATGGGACAAATACGGTTCAAAAGGAAAGTAGGATTTGAAAACAATCAAACAATGAGTTTAAGAAACAGAAAGAACTTCGAGATAAGGCAAAAACTACAAGTGGTATAAAATCTGCTAGTGGACACTCACATGATAATCGGACTTGCTTCAAGTGCAATGAAGTTGGTCATAGTGCGTGCAAGTGTCCGAAATCTAAGCCGGCTTATCTTCGAAGGAAAGAAAGTTCAAATGTTTTGAAACCAAAGCAACCAGAGTTTGTAAAACCTGTAACGATTTTGAAAAGAAATGAATCAAAACCAGAAGATAAACCTAAAACTGAAAAGAAATTTGAAAACTCAACTTTCAAAATATGTGAAACTTCTAGGGCAATCGAATCACGGTTTTACATCAAAAATTCAAATATAAAATCACAAGCATGGATTGCTAGGAAAAAGTCAACAACATCTGAGGTTATCAAGTTTGAGCTTGTTAAGACTGATAACAAGAAAGAATCAAAGTCTGAGATCAAAATTGAAACTGTCAAATCTACAAGTGGTAATGAATCTTCAAAAGGCAAAAAGAAAGTTAATTTTGAAAATGTAACTGACAGTGGAGGCTCAGATGAAGATTACGAAGATGATTACCAAGCTTTCTATCCAAAACCCAAGACCAAAAAGGCTTGGGTAGCGCTCTTTAACTAGATTTTAACATGTGCAGGGGCTCCAGAGATCCGTACTTTCAAAGTACATTCTGGATAGTGGAGCGTCCATGCGTATGACAGAATGAAAGCTCTTTTATTCGACATAAAATCTATCAATGGTGGATATGTTGGATTTGCTGGTAATCAAGGTGGAAGGATAGTCGCCGAAGGAAAACTTTCCAATGGCGTTGTTTCATTTGATCGTGTGAACTATATTGCAGAACTAGATAACAATCTTCTGAGCATATCGCAGATTTGTGACAAACAGTTCACGGTGCATTTCAATGACAAAGAATGTATTATTCTGAAGCCGGGTTTTAAAATACCTTATGAGTGGCTTTTGATGCGAGCTCCGGGCGAGAATGATCTATAAGTCTTTGATATGGGCGTTGCTACCACTTCATCGAAATCAGCGCAATGTTTTGTGACGAAGGCTACGGAAAAAGATTCTTATCTTTGGCATCGAAAAATGGGGCACATTCATTTGCGAAAAATGAATTTCTTAGTTCATAATGATATGGTAGAAGGTGTGAATTACGGAACTTCCATATGACTGATCATTGTCTAGAATGTAAAAAGGGGAAGCAGATCAAAAAGTCACATCCAAAGATTCTGAACTCAATCAAGTTGCAGCTCAAACGTCTTCATATGGATTTATTTGGTCCTGTAAATGTTTGAAGTATTTCGGGAGACTTATGCTGCTTGGTGGTCACAGATGACTATTCTAGATATTCGTGGGTATTCTTCCAAGAATCAAAAGATGAAACGTTCGAAAATTTAGTATTTTTTTCAAGAAACTCGAGAATCTTTATCATATGCCAGTCAAACGCATTCGCAGTGACAACGGCACAGAGTTCAAAAATAATAAGATGAGAGAATTTTGCAATGCAAGAGGGATTCTACAAGAATTCAGTGCACCGTATACTCCACAACAAAATGGTGTAGTTGAGTGGAAGAACATAACATTGATCCAAATAGCAAGAACTATGCTAGCAGACTCAAAACTTCCTGTCAGTTTCTGGAGTGAAGCAGTTGCAGCAGCTTGTTACATACTAAACAGGGTCTTAACTGTCAAACCAACAAAGAAGACATCTTTTGAAATGTAAATCGACGGAAACCAAATTTGAAGTTTCTAGAGCCCTTTGGAGCGCCATGTACTGTAATCGATCAAGATGGTAAAATCGGAGCCAAATTGCTTGAAGGTTTCTTTGTCGGATATGCGAGTCCGCTAAGACGTGTATATGTTCCCTCGTTGAGAAAAGTAATTGAAGCACAACATGTGGATTGTTTTAACTATATGGATCCTGTTCAAAGAAGAGGCGATGCATGGTTATTCAACTACCAAGATCTTTGGAAGTCATTCGACTTGCCGGAAGAACCGTCTGAAGAAGAAATTGCAGCGTTATATTATCTTCAACAGTCGGTGAATCAAGAAAAATCATTAGACCAATTGTGGTTAATCAACCCACGTTGGATACTTCATCCTCCGAAGCAGGTCCGAGTAATAGCGGTGTTCAAGTCCAAAATGTTTCAAGCAGAAGTAACACCTGCTACAACTTCATCAAATGATTTTTCAGAACCAGGAAATGCAACAACAGTGCCAAGTATGCCTCAAAATCAGAATTCTGACTCTGACAAAGCGCCAACATTTGATGCTGATGGTGAAACCTCATCAGATGAAGAAGTTGAGCAGATATCTAACATGTTGAATCAATCTGCTAGACTGAGAAATTAGAACGAAGCTTCATCAAGTGCTCCTAGTGTTGAAATGAACGTGGGCCTGAATGTTTCAAATCAAGAAAGCTCAGTTGATGTTCCTAGTGAAGAAATGCCGATCATATTCATACCATCCTTCAACGAATATCATTGGTGAATTACAAACTGGTGTGCGTACACGAAGCGAAATCAATAAAGCACTTAGTTGTTTCTACACCCGAGTTGCTCCAACAAAAGAGTACTGCTACTATTCATGTTTCATTTCTCAAATAGAGCCAAAAACTCTTAATGAAGCTCTGGGTGACGAGAACTGAGTGATAGCAATGCAAGAAGAACTGTTACAGTGTGAGATATTGGGTGTTTGGAAGCTTGTAGACTTACCACCAAAGCAGAAAGCTATAGATACGAAGTGGGTCTTCAAGTGAAAAAGAGACGATCGAGGTGTAATATTCAGAAACAAAGCTCGGTTGGTTGTCAAAGGTTTCCACCTGCAAGAGGGTATTCATCACAGAAGTATATGCACCGGTTGCACGATTAGAGTCTATCCGCATTTTCCTTGCATTCGCAGCTTGGAAAGGATTTAAGGTGTACTAGTTGGATGTAAAATCTGCATTTCTTTACGGTAAACTTGGTGAACAAGTGTACGTCAGCTAACAACCGGGTTACGTCGATCCGCTGAACAAGAACAAAGCTTATCTTCTAGACAAAGCCTTATACGGATTACATCAAGCCCTGAGAGCTTGGTACGAGACGTTATCGCAACATGTCGGTGGAAACGGCTTTACTAGAGGCACAGTGGACAGTACATTGTTTACCAGAGAAGTCGGATCTCATCTAATCATCTTACAAATCTATGTCGATGATATCATCTTCGGTTCTACAGATGATAGTCTTTGCAAAGAGTTCGAAAGATCATGAAGAAGAAATTCGAGATGTCCTCCATGGGTGAAATGAAATTCTTCCTCAGATTATAGGTCGATCAGTTACCAGACGGCATATTCATTCATCAGACAAAGTATGTTCACGACATTCTCAAGAAGTTTGAAATGGATAGCTCGAAGTCGCTTTCGACTCCGCTGGCACTGAACCATGGGATTTGCATTGACGAGACTGGAACCAAAGTTGATGACACACTCTATCGATCGATGATAGGATCTCTGATGTATCTGACGGCATCTCGCCCAGACATCATGTATCCTACCTGCTTATATGCAAGATATCAGTCTAGTCCTCGAATGTCACACATGCAGATAGTAAAGCGAATCCTCTGATATTTTAAGGGATGTCCAAGCACCGGCTTGTGGTATCCAAAGAACAACAATTTTGATCTAATGGGATACGCTGACTCAGACTTCGGAGTGGACAAGCTGAACCCGAAATCTACAACGGCAGGATGCCAGTTCTTCGTAACACGTTTGGTAACGTGGCAGTGCAAGAAACAGACCACGGTCTCTCTCTCTCAACCTGTGAGGCAGAATACATTTCTGCTTCCAGCTGTTGTTCTCAAATCCTCTGGATTCAACAACAGATGAGGGATTATGGTCTGCAGTTTCTTGATACGCCTTTATTCGTAAATAATAAGGCATCTATCGATATAAAAAATGCAGTTCATCACTCACGTACTAAACATATTGAAATTCATTATCACTTTATTCGTGACTGCTACGAAAAGAAGTTGGTGCGAATAGAAAAAATCCACACCGATGAACAAAAGGCTGATTTTTATACCAAAGCATTTCCTTTAATAAGATTTAAATATCTAATGAGGCTTAACGGTATTAAAAATTTGTTTACAGGTGCGGAAGCTGAGGTTGAATACGGATCAGACGACGAGTTCACGTGATCCACATTGGTTTGTTATTTATCTTTCTAGATTAGTATTTCTTAAAAATCTAAAATACAAAAATATGTTTTTGATTTTAGGGGGAGAAATATTTGAGAGAAAATACAAAAACATGTGAAAATTTTCAAAAAGTACAAAAACATTGAAAAAGACAAAAAGAATTCGGTGTCACAAAAAGTAAATGATAGTACATCAGTGGACTATTGCAGTATGCTAAAGAAATGTAAAGTTTAAAAGTGATAAACAAGTCTTACTGTGGATGTGTGGATAGGCTTAACACGTTCAGTAAATTGTTTACGGGATATAAACTAAAATTTTACAACTGTTTAATCTTGTGGATTAACACATCTTGGATATATGCACTTAGTACTCTAAAATTTCGTTTGAGAGATTGCCTGATTCTGAGATACGTGGTCTTTATAGATAGTTGATATCTGAGGTATTATATAAGTTCTTCTGATTTTGCGGAAGCAATAGCCTAGAACTTCTATAATACTTTTGCCATAAAACCCTAAATTGCATGCAATCTTGAAAAGTATCGAAAGATCTAATCATGTGCAATGCTGAAAAGATTCCTTAAATGGAACACACCTTAAGTCGAGCCTTCATCTCTTTGTATGAATTGTTGTACTAACCTGAGCTCTCAAGGACTCGCACAACCCAGATACAGAAATCAATTACGCTATATTCACCTGTAAGACGAAATCTAGGGAATCTTGATACGGGAGTTTACTCAAGAAGTGGGAACCATAGATAAGTCAAGTTTCATAAATCATACCTTAACATATCTTGGAACCATTGAGAAACGTGATAAAGTTTAAATGGTCAAACATATCGACAATCTAGGTAAACGAGTTTAAAACTTAAAGTCATCTAAAGGTCACGGTACTGGTGATATTCTCATACAACTGATATGATCCTTAGACACGAATTCACAAAAAAATATGTCTGTAAATATGTCTGTGCATAGTTTACTTTGTTCTGTACATAGTTTAACTGCTTACAGATTAAATTCAAAAAGATTTTCAGTGTGTTTTAGCATAAACTTACAAAAATAAAAAAAGATTTTGTTTCTACATTGTTTGCAGCAAACCAATGTTGGAGAACGGGTCTTCGAAGTCTGGTAAGGTGCTAAACTGGTGGTAATCTAATTGACAACGGGCTGGGAGCTAATCTGTAAAAACTTATAAGCCAAAACGATGAACAGTTCATTAATTTGAAACTTTGATTTTGAAAATATCAACAGTTTGTTCGTATCGGGTCAAACCGGGGTCATTAACTTGGACTTGGCAGACAAATCGGTTAACCAAGGTCATTAGCTTGGACTTGGTCAACTGAGTGGATTTTCAGAACTGGTAAATTGTGAAAAGTTCAGGGACTAAAATTGAAAATTTTTGAAAATTTCAAATTGAGTTTAGGCAAGTTCGGCCAAACTTGCTTAAAGTTCAAAAGTTTTCTTTTTAAAACAAGTTTGACCGAACTTGTTTGGATCTGTTTGAGAATAGGAAAGTTCGCCCGGACTTAACTTGGGCTTACAAATTCGCCCGAACTTGATAAGGTATATATACCTTGCCAGTTCGGCTGAACTTCATAATCCGCTAGCCATTCTCTCTGACCGAACTTACAGATTGAGTGCGATTTGTTAAAATTGTCAAGATTATACTGTTATACTGCCGAATTTCAATTGATTGTGGTGATTTGCACACCATTCAATAGCCGAGGTGTGTAATTGACATTTAATCCATGAATTGAACATTAATCAGTTGTTTAAGATCTAAAAATGTGAAATCTGAAAGGACTAGGGATCTCTTGGACAAATTCAACTTAAAACTGTAACAGACAACATTAACTGACCTTGGATTTGAAAGGAATTCATGTAAAATGGTCATTACAGTTGTTGCATGTTTTTGATTGGAGAAAATGACAAGTTCGCCCGAACATAGTATAACATCTATTTTTGAAAACATAATATTCATTGTTAAAATGATCATGATTCAATAATATTCATTGTTAAAACCCTAAGTTCGACCGAACTTAGTATAACATCTGTTTTTGAAAACATGCTGATAAGCTTGCTCGAACTTGGAGTATTATAATTGCAAAATGGTAATGATAAGTTCGTCCGAACTTAGGTTATTTGTTGAACATGTTTGTATAGCATGTTCGGGTGAACTTGACAAAGCTGATTTGTAATATTAACATCAAGTTCGCCCGAACTTGATGTATATGGTTGGGAAAATTTTGTAACTTTTTCTTGAAATGCGTGCTAAGTGTTTTGCGTCAATATTCAGGTTCAAGTACTAGCACGGGTGATCATAATGGATTTTTCTAAATTCCACAACACTTGTATTACGATTGACAAGCGTTGTGTCCATCCATGAAGGAATATGATAGTATTTTGAAGTTTTTGAAAGATTGTCCGATTCATCACGCTACACAGAAAGAATGGTGTCTTATCGATCGCACACTTATCATTTCTGGATAATGAAGGTCTTAGTTAAGATAAAAAGACTATTACTTCGTCCGTACATTTTGGAAACGAGAAAAAAGAGATCACAATCACTAAGGAGGATATTCACAGGATCTTACAATTCATCAACGACAAAGATAATCCTATTTTTCTAGATGAGAAGATGGTACGAGGTTGTTTTTATCGTATGGGTTATAAAGGAAGCGTGAACAAGCCAACGTTGAGGAAAGGGGAACTTCCAAACCCCTACAAGCTTCTTATGCATGCAATCATTAATACATTTAGCCATAGAAAGGCGGGTCTCGATGATGTGCAAGATTATATGGCCTGCATGGCAACAATGTTGATTCTGAAAAACCCGTATAACTTTTCAAAGCTAGTATTCACTCATATGTCTTAGAATATGGAAGATACGAGATTGTGTCTATATCCGCGTTTCGTGCAGATGCTTATCAATGAAAAGTTTACAGATATTGCACGTGATCGAAATGATATTCTTTACTTCAGTCACCTTGATGAAACGACTGTGGAGAAGTTATTAAAATTCCAGAAACAGGATTCGGCACCAGTGGCCAAAACAATATTTGGGGCATTAAAGAATAAGAATTATGTTGCGCCTGCTGCAAATAAATGGAGGAATGACGGTAGTGGTGATGAGAAAGAGTTGAATGCTGAGAAAGAATGGTTTGCGACGTTCAAGCCGAAATCTCGCAGTGAATGGTTTGTGAAGGCAGAGATGGAAAAGAAAAAGAAGCGTGGTGCTAAGAAAGCTGACACCATGTTGATTGATGAAGACGAGCCTGTAAACTTGCAAATAGAGGCTAGTTCGAGTGTAGCAGTTGTTACTGAAAGTCAAGAGGTTGAAAACACTACACAAGAGGATGATGTTATTTCTGCAACTTTTGGTAACGATAATGATTCTGATGATTTGCTCGAGAAAGCGACAAAGAAGTCAATAGCAGAAACTGAAGCTGAAAAGATCAAAGAAACTGATGCTGACTTTGATCCTAATCAAGAAAAAGAGTCTGATGAGGAGAGACCAAAGAAAAAAGCTAAACGAACAAAGTCTTCAGCAACTGAATTATCTAAGAAGACTACAGGGTCTCCAAAGACTAAAGGTAAGAAAACAAAGAAAGCTGCAAGTAGAAGATACATCGGAAAGCCAAAAAGCGTAGAAGTTACACAAGAACTTTCTGGCGCATAGGAGAAATGAGTTACACAAGAACCTCCTACACAAGAACCTCGTGTTATTATTTCATCTGAAGCAGAAAGGCCAGGAGTTACGCTATTGGTGCATATCTCTGGTGCCTACGTCATTATGTATCGAGTCTGAGTGAATAGGGCTTAATCTGTTAGAATCTAGGCGTATTTATATGGTTAGGAGGTCAAGTTCGCTTGAGAATGGTTATGAGAAGTGAAGTTCGGCCGAACTTGACTAAGTCAAGTTCGCCCGAACTTCAGTCCTTCACCAGCGAACTTCCTCACCTATAAATAGGTGCATTGGGATTTCATTTGTAACTGGGAGTGATTTTGGCACAAAGACGGCGAAGCTCTGTCGGATCCGGTTCTCGAATGTATTGAACTTTAGATCAATGAAATCAACATTTTAATGAGTAATTCTTCTTATTTGGTTAACTTGTCATTAGTTTCTGCCTAATCGGACAATAGATAACAAATTTAAGTTCCCGTGCTAATCGTGGACGTTCCTACAAGTGGTTTCAGAGCCTGGATACCTAAATTTGCTGGAATCTAGACAACAATTTCTCTATTTCATCTCCACTCTATCATTTTTCTTAACATTTTCACATACTTGATGATTTCATGGACAAAATCAGCTAAAAAGTGAATATGTCATGTAAAATACAACATAGATAAACCCCTGAGAGTTTGGACATCAAATTCAAACGTTTTGATATAAAAAAGTTGCAAAAACCATGTTTTGGAAACAAGTTTCAGACGAAGTTAACATCAAGTTCGACCGAACTTGAGCAAAATCTCACTGATTTTAATCAAGTTCGACCGAACTTGATAAGATTTTCAAAGAAAAAATCCCAAGTTCGTGTCACACCCCGATAAACCGATCACATCAGAGTCGGCGTGTCTGGACTGGCATCTTCATTGCACAGCGGAAGTTTTAAGGTGCTAAGACTTACATAAAGTTGAACGCCTGCTAAGTACTTGAGTTTCAATGGGTTCTCCTATTCCAACCGTGCCATAGTTTGAAAATGTGACCTGAGAAAGAAACTTGCGAAAAATCAACATAAAGTTGAGCGAGTTCACAGTTTGTCTGAAAAGATTTGAAATAAATCTTTTGAAAACCGGTTCGTGAGATCATAGTATCTCAAAACATTTGAAATGTCATTTCGCATATATCGGTATCAAAATGTTTTCTGTTATAATGTTTCTTTCATAATTGCCATCAACAGTGAAATCCGAGTATGTTATTGTTGTTTATAAACCAATCTTTAAATCATGGCCACTGTCGTAACCCAACATTGAAATCCGAGTATGTTATTGTCATTATCCACGGGTTTAAGGATCCGTCAGTGGGTAGCAAGCCCCCTGACATTACGTGCCCTAAGTAAGTATATAACCAAACCGAGACAACTTTGTCATCATTAGGGCTCACAAAAGCACTCTGAAAGGACTTGTTTTATTCAGAGTGGAGCGTGTCTCAAGCTCAATAGATCTACACCTTTTGCACCTTGGTCACTAAGTGATTAATGGTTACCGAATGTCATAATCCTACTTAAGTGCACCGATCATTGTCATCAGCTAAACCCGTAACTAACATACACTTTATCATAAACATTTATTTCCCTGGAGTGTTATAAAACCGAAAACGTTTAAAAGAAAGGGGGACATGAAATCACAGAGTCTTTGTGCCTCACACAAGTGAAAATGGGCCTAGCCCGTTTGAGTCTAAAAGCAGGACCAACCTGTCCTCTTAGTTGTATGTAGTACAATCCAGTCCCGTTGTAGTTAGGACAATCCCGTCCCCTGTCATGAAACTCATGCACGTTTCGAAAATACGCAAGTGTTTTGTTAAACCGGTACGTTGAGCATAAACCTTTGTAAACCATTTGAGTTTATTGAAATCCGTTTGCAAAATGGTTTAGGAATATGAATTTTCATTCATCGAAATAGTGTGTATTTTGCAAAACTTGCATGTCTTTCCACCACCGAAAACATTTATAAAAATGTAAAACCATAAAAAGTGGGGGTTATGAACTCACCTTGTTTTCCTTGTGCATTGCTAGCTTAATTTGATTCCATAGTGTCGTTCCAAGAACGTGAACTTGCTAGCGTGCAACTATAGCTTTCCTATTAAGAAATCGAGCTTATGAGTTTTTAATAAGACAACGTAGTTAAACTACGTGTCCGAGCTCTACCGAATCGTTAACAATGATCCTAAAAGGGTGTTATTATATTGATTTGGGATAACCAATCTATGGTTATTAGATTCCATTTGTAGTCAGGATAATACTAAGTCATGAAAACGACTTAGTTTTTTTAGTGGACTATATATATACTTATATATATACATATAATTATATACATGAAATTGCGTTAGTTGTCGTGAAAAGGAGTACGTGTACATGAAGAATACAAATGCAACCCGTTGTTACTTTATAAAATGTAGACACATATATATATTTATATATATGTACGCGTGGATATATATGTACATGAAAGTCACGTAACCGAATTGATAACCTTGCGTGTGCTTGTTATAATCTTAAGGTAAAGTAACATACTTGGTGTGGACGTTTGAAATAAATAGAAATAATCATATTTATTTTATGAGATATCCGAATCATCGTCGTTTGAAATAAACATACCCCATTATATTAACTTAACAGGAGTATCTGAATCGTCAACGTTTGAAATAAATATAAAACATTATATTTATTAAATGAAATAATCCCGACGTTTGAAATAAGTGTTCGGATTTTCGATGTTTTAATGAATATAAAATAATTCATTTATTTTATAAAAGTTTCGAGTTTCGTTAACTTGTAACCGGTGTTCGTTGAAATGTTGAGAATTTGTTTTGCGAGTTATAAAGAGTCGTCAAAAATAAATATACATTTATATTTATTTTATGAATACTTTGAGTTCCGATAGGTGTCGTTTAAAAAAAAATAAACATGTTTCGTATTACAGATTTTTACGAAAATCGGGCAGAGTTTCCTTTGTTTTTGGACAACCCCGACATCTAAAGTGTCGATATAATTTTTCAAAACGCAACAAGCATTCAACCAACAACATATTATAACTTTAGTCCAATGTTTAAAACATAATTTTTTTGTCAAATGCAAGTCGAATACACATGTATATTTATATATATTATGTAACGATGTCGGTTTGATTATTAACTAGCATATGCAAATATACATATTTTAAACATACAAATCCGACTAATTAGTGATTTCGTATAAGATTGTCGTTTTCATTAAACGGGTTCGTTTAGAGCTTTGTTCCACATTTAAGACGAGAGTAAATAATAGGCTAATTAAAATAATATGCTAATATTATTTTACCGCATTTCGCGTTGACCGGGTTTAATCCACTTGACCCGCGTTAAATCTGACCCGAACCACCACCGAGTTAACCGGGACCCGAGCATTGTAACTGAATCGAGCCACTACTCATGTTTTCTTGCCAAATCAAACTTGAATCGAATGATCCCGAACCGAGCCGTAACTGAACCAACCGAACCCACAACTGAACCGCGACTGATGTTGACTCGGTTTGACCGAGTTGAATCTGAGTTCGAGACCTGAGTCGTACCAAAGCAAACCCGAACAAATCAAAACTGAACATGGTTGAGTTAACCCCCAACCCGAACCATATAACTGAAGTCAGAACTGAGCTTATATTGAATCATGTTTACTGGAACTCGAAACAACACACCCGGGCCAAAAGCCATCGATGCCGCTGAAATGGCCACCATCACCACGACTGTCGTCGGTCGTCCTCCGACGGCCGAAGCTTGTTTCCAGCGTCCATAGTCACCACCTCCTGGCCCACCATCACTAGCCAAACCCGAACCCGAAACAAACCCATTGTCGATAACATGAGCCGCACCACTCCTGAAGCACACATTTTTTACCGGAGATAGATGGAATCCTCACAGATTCGAAAGAAAGAAAGATGTGGAGAAGGGTTATGGAAGCTTATCGGAGTAGGAAACTCGAAAAACATGGCTTCAGTGGTTCAAAACTACCATTTTCGTTGCCCGATCAGAAAAACTAGTACCGGAATCAAGCTCAGAAGGCTCAATTTAGTGGGGTCCGCCGTTTTTCCGCCGTCGTAATCCTCCACCGCTGTCACCGTGTGCGGCGGCGCGGCCGTAGAACCGTCGCCGGTCACCGCTGGGTTGCTGCGGCCTTCCGCCGCCGTGTGCCTCGTCGGACCTCCGTGGTCGTCGCTGGCCGGAGCTCAGCTGGAGTTCGGCGAGGGAGTGAGTGTGAGGTGAGAGGTTGTGTGCTAGGGTTTCAAATGAGGGATGAGAGGGGAAAGAGATGAATTTACAGGGTAGGGTTTTAGGTGGGTTGGGCCTAAGTCCCGTCAACACGTGTCTATTTGTTTGAGCAGCCCAATCCCGTTTTCATGTCCCGTTTTCATTCCCGAGTTTCATAAAATGTCGTATAACGCTTAATTAGGGTCGAAAGCACTTAAAATTACGTCGGTAATCGTCCTTGGACGTGTACGCTCGTCGGTTACGCTAAAATCGCGTAAGATGCGTCGTTTGTTGTTTCTTGACCGTTTTTCAACTCGTTTTAAACCGCAGATACTAAAATTCAAAAACAAAGCTAATTATATCATAATATATTAATTATCGGGACGTAAATTGTGTCCGATGCTTTCCTTTCGTTATTAATTTCCGGTGTGTTCTTGTTTCCGCGTAGCTTCCGCGTTTGTGCTCTGTCTTGCCTGACAGTCCCATTAATTCGCGTTATTATAATTATAGAGTATTTGCTGTTAATCTGTTTAAAGTTCAACGCGCGCTAAAAATCACGAAATCATTGAATCGCATAGCGTGAATCAAGTAGGCGCTCCTAGGCTTTCCAATAGGCCTAATTAAGTTAATTAACGTCTAATTACGCTACGTATTATTCTCTTAATGTTTGTTAATCGCGTAATTAAAAGCTGAAAGTACTGTTTGTCACATTCTCCCCCCGTTATAGGAATTTTGTCCTCGAAATTTAGACTACGTTATCTCCTTAGAGTTTTGTCATGCACAGGCAAGAATGAATAATACCGAGATAGTTGACTGCGAGAATGAATCGAGAGTTGTGCGCAGTATATGAACACAATGACTTGTTACGATAATAGGAACTCAACAGTTCAACTGAATTTGTTTTCTACCTTGATGCCAAGTGAACAAGATGTTATGATACAGTCACTAATGTGACTAAGTTTACTGGAGTCCAACAAAAGAGGAATCAACCAATAAGATTTCAAATGAACATTCACAATATATAATTGAATTGAAGCAAGAAACGTACGATAAATAGTTCCTTATGTTATTTGTTGTATGGTCAAAACTCGGAATCAAGAAGCTTAAATAGAATAGGATCATGAAATAAATTGTCAACTATCGAACCATTAAATGAAATAAAATCCGTGTTGTCATTATCGAATTGCAAGGATACACCAAAATACAACCAATCCTGGTGTATCATTGTCTTAATACATAGTTGCATTAAGACTATCTGAATGATAAGTTAAACGAAAAGCATACATAGTTTCGCATGAAACGATTGATCATAATTAGCCCAAGCTACAAGTTTATACCAACACCACAAGGCGTTGTAGTGATTGAAATAATTCTACGATAGCGGTGATCGAGCAAGTTCATCATGTTTGTAATAAGATAGAAGGTTAGACGAAGTTAATTCAAAATTTACTCCAAATGGATTTCATAGAAGTTCGGGTCGATGAAAAAAATAAACAACAACTGAAGGTCATCGAGTTGCAAGTGGCGTTGAAATAACCGCCAGAGCTACACCGTAACAAGCCATGAAATTGTGTACCATTTTCTTAATACACAATTGTATTAAGAATGCTTCAAGATAACAAATAAACAAAGTGAATTTAATTATAAATAAAAAAATAAAAAAATAATTAAATCCGTATGGGAAGTGTGTAGACGAAATCAGCACAAGCTTCAAGTTAATGACAAACGTCACCACAAGGTGTCGTAAACAACAAATGACTTAGTAGAGTTAAAATCAAACAAGTCTACCATGATTCGAAATAGTTGATATTATTTTGAATATGATAGCCTCGATCCATCATATGGAGTCCTTGAATTGAACGTTTATAGTGAGCAAATTTAGCCAACTAAACTTTCTTTGGATATCGACCAACAACGAGATATGTATTACCAAGGAAGTTTCAACATGGCCATACAAAACCATGTATGTAGCTTGTCAAGAAAAGTGATTCAAAGAATTTTGTTGACTCGATAACAATAAGTCAACTCTTGCAATAATATAGGTCATCGAGGTTGAAATGCAATAACAAATATAGCGAAAACAAAAACTGAAACATTCATAGAACAACCCATTCGATGTGGAGTCCCCGAGGGTTCCACGAATTAAGCTAGCCACATGCCAAAGAAACAAAGCATGCGTAGCGTATGAATTTGCCAAGAAACTGAATCTGGGTGTTCACTGATCATGAATGAAATTTTGTAATGAGATAACCTTTAGAAAGAGTAGAGACACAAGAATCTACTCACTGTATGCAAAGTCCGAATATTCAACAAAAGAATTTAAGACTTACCTCGAATTTCGTGCAATGACCTCGTGTTATGTGACATCACCACTAGATGTCAATCTTAGCGTAGTCGCCATTAGGGGAGGCGGGAGGTGTGAGGACTTGTGTTTTCTATTGCGATGCCCATAATCATGATTTCCATTAGCTCGTGAAGTCCTCGTTTGGACGTGCCTTGGCGTGTTTCACACCGCTTGTAGGGCTACGTGACAATAGTGGCATTCTGACCATCGGTCATTCCACTGACGGGATTTGCATCGCTATTGTAATCGTTCATTCATGTTTTCCATAGACCTTGCCTCGTGTTTTGTACATTTCGTGTTTCTACATCTGTGATGTATGCGCTAAGTTTCATGTATTTATGCACATCGGCATTCTGTTTTTCATAGATTACCTGCTCGGGTTAGTAAATGACATAGATAAAGTTGTTTGCCCGAGCTAATAGTCGCGAGTTCCTACGAAATGACCTTTAATGGATTTTGACATAAGTTAACCAAAGGTCTTAAGTGTGTGTTTCCAAAACTTTCAAGTTTTGCTTAGCGTATGTATTCGTTTCGTGTACCGTGTATAAAACACCACACTAATGTATGTTTAGAAATCAAAAGGTTGACTCATTGTTTTCGGCCACAGTTGGAACCCATGTATGTGTTCTAGGCATTCTGTATGTGTTTCAAGTCTTAATAAGCTAAGTCCCCTAAGGAAGTCAGGTTAAAGCCTAGGTATCTCTACAGAAACCTAACTCGCTGAAACCTATAGCTCTGATACCAATCTGTCACACCCCGATAAACCGATTACATTAGAGCCGGCGTGACTGGACTGATATCTTCATTGCACAGCTGACGTGTTAAGGTGCTAAGACTTATATAAAGTTGAACGCCTGCTAAGTACTTGAGTTCCAATGGGTTCTCCTATTCCAACCGTGCCATAGTTTGAAAATGTGACCTGAGAAAGAAACTTGAGAAAAATCAACATAAAGTTGAGCGAGTTCACAGTTTGTCTGAAAAAATTTGAAATAAATCTTTTGAAAACCGGTTCGTGAGATCATAGTATCTTAAAACATTTGAAATGTCATTTCGCGTATATCGGTATCAAAATGTTTTCTGTTATAATGTTTCTTTCATAATTGCCATCAATAGTGAAATCCGAGTATGTTATTGTCGTTTAAAACCAATATTTAAATCCTGGCCACTGTCGTAACCCAACATTGAAATCCGAGTATGTTATTGTCATTATCCATGGGTTTAAGGATCCATCAGTGGGTAGCAAGCCCCCTGACATTAGGTGCCCTAAGTAAGTATATAACCAAACCGAGACAACTTTGTCATCATTAGGGCTCACAAAAGCACTCTGAAAGGACTTGTTTTATTCAGAGTGGAGCGTGTCTCAAGCTCAATAGATCTACACCTTTTGCACCTTGGTCACTAAGTGATTAATGGTTACCGAATGTCATAATCCTACTTAAGTGCACCGATCATTGTCATCAGCTAAACCCGTAACTAACATACACTTTGTCATAAACATTTATTTCCCCGGTGTGTTATAAAACCGAAAACGTTTAAAAGAAAGGGGGACATGAACTCACAGAGTCTTTGTGACTCACACAAGTGAAAATGGGCCTAGCCCGTTTGAGTCTAAAAGCAGGACCAACCCGTCCTCTTAGTTGTATGTAGTACAATCCAGTCCCGTTGTAATTAGGACAATCCCGTCCCCAGTCATGAAACTCACGCACGTTTCGAAAATACGCAAGTATTTTGTTAAACTGGTACGTTGAGCATAAACCTTTGTAAACCATTTGAGTTTATTGAAATCCGTTTGCAAAATGGTTTAGGAATATGAATTTTCATTCATCGAAATAGTGTGTATTTTGCAAAACTTGCATGTCTTTCCACCACCGAAAACATTTATAAAAATGTAAAACCCTAAAAAGTGGGGGTTATGAACTCACCTTGTTATCCTTGTGCATTGCTAGCTTAATGTGATTCCATAGTGTCGTTCCAAGAACTTGAACTCGCTAGCGTGCAACTATAGCTTTCCTATTAACAAATCTAGCTTATGAGTTTCTAATAAGACAACGTAGTTAAACTACGTGTCCGAGCTCTACCGAATGGTTAACAAAGATCCTATAAGGGTGTTATTATCTTGATTTGGGATAACCAATCTATGGTTATTTGATTCCATTTGTAGTCAGGATAATACTAAGTCGTGAAAACGACTTAGTTTTTGAGTGGACTATAATATATACTTATATATATATAATTATATACATGAAATTGCGTTAGTTGTCGTGAAAAGGAGTACGTGTACATGAAGAATACAAATGCGACCCGTTGTAACTTTGTAAAATGTAGACACATATATATATATTTATATATATGTAAGCGTGGATATATATGTATATGAAAGTCGCGTAACCGAATTGATAACCTTGCGTTTCGTTTATAATTAATAAAATAATTATATAGCCATGTGCTTGTTATAATCTTAAGGTAAAGTAACATACTTGGTATGGACATTTGAAATAAATAAAAATAATCATATTTATTTTATGAGATATCCGAATCATCGTGGTTTGAAATAAACATACACCATTATATTTACTTAACAAGAGTATCTGAATCGTCAACGTTTGAAATAAATATAAAACATTATATTTATTAAATGAAATAATCCCGACATTTGAAATAAGTGTTTGGATTTTCGATGTTTGAAATGAATATAAAATAATTCGTTTATTTTATAAAAGTTTCGTGTTTCGTTAACTTGTAAACGGTGTTTGTTGAAATGTTGAGAACTTGTTTTGCCAGTTATAAAGAGTCGTCAAAAAAAATATACATTCATATTTATTTTATGAATACTTTGAATTCCGATAGGTGTCGTTTATAAAAAAATAAACATGTTTCGTATTACAGATTTTTACAAAAATCGGGCTGAGTTTCCTTTGTTTTTGGACGATCCCGACATCTAAAGTGTCGACATAATTTTTCAAAACGCAACAAGCATTCAACCAACAACATATTATAACTTTAGTCCAATGTTTAAAAAATAAATTTTCGTCAAATGCAAGTCGAATACACATGTATATTTATATATATTATGTAACGATGTCGGTTTGATTATTAACTAGCTTATGCAAATATACATATTTTAAACATACAAATCCGATTAATTAGTGATTGCGTATAAAATCGTCGTTTTCATTAAACGGGTTCGTTTAGAGCTAGGTTCCACATTTAAGACGAGATTAAATAATACGCTAATATTATTTTACCGCATTCCGCGTGACCGGGTTTAATCCATTTGACCCGCGTTAATTCCGAACCGAACCACCACCAAGTTAACCAGGACCCGAGCATCGTAACTGAATCGAGCCACTATTCATGTTTTCTTGCCAAATCAAACTTGAACCGAGTCATCCCAAACCGAGCCATAACTGAACCAACTGAACCCATAACTAAACCGCGACTGAGGTTTACTGGGTTTGTCCGAGTTGATTCTGAGTTCGAGACCTGATTCGTACCTAGGCAAACCCGAACAAATCAAAACTGAACATGGTTGAGTTAAATCCCAACCCGAACCATATAACTGAAGTCAGAACCGAGCTTATATTGAATCATGTTTACCAGAACTCGAAACAACAAACCGGAGCCAAAAGCCATCGCTGCCGCTGAAATGGCCACCACACACCAAGACTGTCGTCGGCCGTCTTCCGACGGCCGAAGCTTGTCTCCGGCGTCCATAGTCACCACCTCCTGGCCCACCATCACTAGCCCAACCTGAACCCAAAACAAACCCACTGTCGATAACCCGAGCCGCACCACCCCTGAAATACACATTTTTGACCGGAGATAGATGGAATCCTCACAGATTCGAAAGAAAGAAAGAGGTGGAGAAGGGTTATGGAACCTTACCGGAGTAGGAAACTCGAAAAACATGGCTTCCGTGGTTCAAAACTTCCATTTTCGTTGGCCGATCGGAAAAACTAGTACCAGAATCAAGCTCAGCAGGCTCGATTTAGTGGGGTCCTGCCGTTGTTCCGCCGACGAAAACCTCCACCGTCGTCACCGTGTGGGGCGGCGCTGCCGTAGAACCGTCGCCGGTCAATGTTGGGTTGCCGCGGCCTTCCGCCACCGTGTGCCTCGTCGGACCTCCGTGGTCGTCGCTGGCCGGAGCTTGGCTGGAGTTCTGCGAGGGAGAGAGTGTGAGGTGAGAGGTTGTGTGCTAGGGTTTCAAATGAGGGATGAGAGGGGAAAGAGATGAATTTATAGGGTAGGGTTTTAGGTGGGTTGGGCCTAAGGCCCGTTAACGCGTGTCTAGTTGTTTGAGCGGCCCAATCCCGTTTTCATTCTCGAGTTTCATAAGATGTCGTATAATGCTTAATTAAGGTTGAAAGCACTTAAAATTACGTCGGTAATCATCGTTGGACGTGTACGCTCGTCGGTTACGCTAAAATCGCGTAAGATGCACCATTTGTCGTTTCTTAATCGTTTTTCTCGTTTTTAACCGCGGATTCTAAAATTCAAAAACGAAGCTAAGTATATCATAATATATTAATTATCGGGACGTAAATTGTGTCTGATGCTTCAATTTCGTTATTAATTGCCAGTGTGTTCTTGTTTCCGCGTAGCTTCCGCGTTTGTGCTCTGTCTTGCCCGACAGTCCGATTAATTCGCGTTATTATAATTATAGAGTATTTGCGGTTAATCTATTTAAAGTTCAACGCGCGCCAAAAATCACGAAATTGTTGAATCGCATAGCGTGAATCAAGTAGGCGCTCCTAGGCTTTCCAATAGGCCTAATTAAGTTAATTAACGTCTAATTACACTACGTATTATTGTCTTAATGTTTGTTAATCGCATAATTAAAAGCTGAAAGTACCGATTGTCACAGTACGCTCGAACTCAACTAAAAATTCTTCAATTTTATCAAGTTCGCCCGAACTTGTATAAAATCTGTTGAAAATTTAGCCTAAGTTCGCTCGAACTTTGCTAAGTTTTGAAAAAGCTTTCTTAAGTTTGACCGAACTTACCGTTTTCATTAAAATTCTTCAAGTTCGCTCGAAGTTATCAAAACACTTTGAAATCAAGTATAAGTTCGACCGAACTTACCTATGTTTCTTAAAACCCTTTCACAAGTCCGCTCGAAGTAAAAAATTTCTCAAAACTACATCAAGTTCGACCAAACTTGAGGTTGTGTAATAAAATTTGAATTTTGTGATATAAGATCGACCGAACTTGTGAAAACTTGAAATCAAAACCTGTTTTCACACAAGTTCGACCGAACTTGTTTGTTTCTTATCAAATTTCGAGTGTTTTTTATCGTATTCTCAGATAAAGTTTCGGATTGTCAAAATGGAAGATTTCCACAACGTGTTCGTTTCTCAAATGGCTTCTTCATCAAATGCTAATGTTCTTGCGGCGAACCAGATGAATATCGACAACGGAATGGGTACTACGTCGAAACCGCCAAAGCTAATGAGCATGGATGAATTTGAAGGATGGAAAGAAAAGTTTGTGAATTGGATACAAGCGAATCAATTCAACAGCTGGGTTGCAGTTGAGGATGGTTACAAATGCCCAAAGGATGAGCGTGATCAAGATCTTCCGCTGAACAAGTTTTCAAATGCCGACAAAGATAACTATGTTGCGGAGAAGAAAATGATCAGCTTGATACAACAATCAGTGGAGGAAGATATCTTGATACTATTGCTAGGATATGACATTTCGCAAGAATTATGGAATTCTCTTTGTGAAAAATCAAAGGAATTGATGAAATGATCAAAAGCAAAAAGGCTTTAATCAAAAAGGAATTCGAGATCTTCATGATGATAAAAGGTGAAACAATGATGATCGATAGATACTGTCATCTCATGGTCCAGATGCGGAGACATGATATCAAATGATCTAATGAAGAGCAAATCGAGAAGTTAGCCGATGCACTTCCAGAAGGAGAATGGACAACATATCTGACGATTCTGAAGAACAGTACATCTTGGAGATATTTCAAGTTGTCATCCTTCATAGACAAATTGGAAGGACATGAAATGGAATTAATGAAGGTTACAAAATCAAAGAATGCTAATGTTGTTCAAGATGTCGGTGTTTATTACAAAGGAGGCATTCAAGATACTCCGATTCAAAGCCCGAAAATTCAAACAGCATTTAGTGCAAATACAAATTCTTCTCCAAATCAAAGTTTTCCATATGCTGGATATACAAGTGCTAGTTCAAGCTCTTCATTCCAAAATCAGACAAGCCAAGCAAGTTCTGATTCAAATGTTTTCCAGTACAATATAGCAGTTGATTTGAAGAATGTATTTCT
This sequence comes from Scalesia atractyloides, assembly GCA_947069175.1. Lineage (NCBI taxonomy): Eukaryota > Viridiplantae > Streptophyta > Magnoliopsida > Asterales > Asteraceae > Scalesia > Scalesia atractyloides. The sequence goes on from CAMTDV010000010.1 coordinate 22,912,606, forward strand.
AGAAAAAGTGGCTAAACAGCACATAGCACTTCTCGCTACTGTTCTCGAATCATATGAATGTCTTGTTGCTGGAAAGATCGGTAATCCATAAATGATAGCAGAAGATTATGATCAGGTAGACGAAGAAGAATTGGAGTTGATGGATATTAAATGGAGTCTTGCATCTATCATCAGCAGAGTTTCTAAATTTGTGGCGCTCACTGGAAGGGACATTGGTAATTCAAACAACAAGCTTGGTTTTGACAAGACTAAAGTCACATGCTTCAGGTGTCGACAAAAATGACATTTCAAACGTGAATGCAACAATCAAGAAGTCAGTGGAAACTAAAATCCTTTTGGTAGCAACAATGAGTACTACTAGAAAGCTCTTCAATACAAGCCATATCCAAAAAGAACGCAAGTCGAAGTTGAAGATAAATCTGCAAAGAAAGCCGAACAAGCTCTTACGGCTAATCATGAAGAAGATGGTTTTTACTGGAACAGATACATCGGAAGAAAATTGGTTTTGCTATGATAGCAGAGTTAGTGGATGAATCTGATACATCATAAATTGACGCTGCTCTAGAAAATGTTGTTCTGGAAGGTTATGGCAGAGAGCTGAGGAAGAAGAATTAGCTTACCTTGAGATGCAGAAACAAGAAGCTTTGAAATCAGATGCTGAAAAGGTAAACGCTAAGGTAAGTATGTCTGAAAAGGAGGTTGTGAAAGTTGTGGAGGTTGAAAAACCTTGCACAAAGTGCGCAAGTCCTTGTGAACCATGTCTTGATAAAGTCAAAGTCATAAAAGAATTGACTGTACACAACGAAAACTTTCGTTATGATTACAGAACCATAAAAGAAGCTTATGAAAAAATATCAAGCAAATATAAATATGTTGAACATGCTAATAGTGAGCTTAATGCTAATGTAAAAATGCTAAATGCTATAGTAATTGAGAAACAAAAGGCAATTAACATGTACATTAATACGATTGCGTGAGTTTCATAGCATGAAAATAGAAACTGAACGGGTAAGACAACTTCTAAAGAGCTACACCACAAACGCGCATGTCATTGATCACATTTTACCTACGATTAAATCGAAGGAAAATGGTGAGAAATCAAAGCGTAAAGAGTACGGATGTGTTCCTCCACCATTTCTTGCAAGTTATTCATGCAAGAAAGATGATGAAGTTGAAAAGGCATTTAATCTACTTATTTTGTCTAATAAGAAAAATAAATTGCCTGAGAACATTGACGTAGACTTTATGAAATCAAATGATGACAATGAAGCGGTGGTAGAAATGTGGTAAAGAATGTGTTGGGAATTGATTCTGATAACGGCAGCTTTCAAAGCGCCAACTCAGATTCAAACAGTTCTGATACACAGTCCCAAAATGATGATACAGCTTCAGAACATGATCTAAGTGATGATCCTAACATTGTCATGTACAAGGTTAAAGATTCTCATGGATTATACTTCGATGATAGCTTTCCGATTCGAAATATAAAAGAAGATCAAATTGATATACTGTTTAAACTTGTAGAAGTTTCATCAGATGATCTTGACAAGAATGAAAAGAAATTTTACTCTAAACCGAAAAAGAATTTTAACAACCACCGTAGAAATGGTGGTGATTTTCCTGAGCACAAGAGAGCAAGATTAGGTTTGGAGGTTGAAGAAGAAGGAGAAACCAACGTTCCAGGAGTACAAAGGTAATAATATAAAGTTTGTGTACGGAACGAACACGGTTCAAGAAGAAAGCGTGATTGGTAAGCAATCGAATGATGAATTTAAGAAATAAAAAGAACTTCGGGACAAGGCTAACCAAGTCCACAAGTGGAAATGTTTCTGATAATCGAACTTGCTTTAAATGCAATACTGTTGGTCATATTGCTCGCAAGTGTCTGAATCTAAAGCCTGTATTTCCACGAAGAAAAACTGTGTCAAAATATGAAAAATAAAAACAACCAGAGATTGTGAATTCTGATACCGTGTCAAATAGAAACTATGAATCAAATGATGAAGCGAAACCTAAAAGGAGTTCAAGGTTTGAAAACTAAATTTTTGAAAAACGTGAAACTTCAAGATTTAATGAAAACAAAGATTCTAGATTCTATATCAAGAAAGCGAGAAGCAAGCTACAATCTGGGTTGCTAAGAAAAGGCTTTCATCATCAGAAAAACCAAAGTCTGTTGTTGATAAAACTGAAAATGTCAAAACAAACGAGTCAGTGATTAAACAGACAAAGAAAGAAAAGGACAAAATGTTTTAGAATCGACAATGGACGAAATGTTTGATGATGATTTTTAATATGATGAAGAGTTAGAATATGGTTATGATGCTTATCATGTCAAACTCAAAACCAAAGAGGTTTGGGTTTCCTTATTCAAATAGTTGCTTTGTGTGCAGGAGTTCCAAAAGATTCGCTTGTCAAAGTCAAATCTGGATAATGGAGCTTCATGATGTTTTAACTTGTCTAGAATGTCTTAATCTTTGTCGTTTTTGAATTTACAAGTGGTTAAAAAAGAAGAAGTTGAAAAGAAAATTTATCAAAAGTCATTTTCTACAAATTCACACCGTTGAACGAAACTCTGATTTTATAACCATTTATGCTTTCATATTAAAAGAAATTTTAATGGTTTGTGTGTTGCATATGCAGATGCAGATGAAAAAAAGATCGGACGACGAGGTCTCGTGATTCGCATTGGTTTGTTACATTTTTAGAAGAATTTCTTTAAATCCAAAATCCAAAAATATGTTTTCGATTTTAGGGGGAGTAAGAAATTTTTAGAAAAATCAAAAACATATGAAAAAGTTAAAGATTCAAAAACATTGAAAATGAAAAAAGTATAAATACATTAAAAAAGACAAAAAGAATTCGGTGTTACAAAAAGGAAATGATAGTATATCAGTGGACTATCACAGTATGCTAAAGAAATGTAAAGTTTAAAAGTGATAAACAAGTCTTACTATGGATGTGTCGATAGGCCTTACACGTTCAGTAGATTGTTTCCGAGATATAAACTAAATTTTATAACTGCCTAATCTTGTGGATTAACACATATTGGATATATGGACTTAGTACTCTGAAATTTCGATTGAAGGGTTGCCTGATTCTGAGATACGAGGTCTTTATAGATGATTGATATCTGGGGTATTATACAAGTTCTTCTGATTTTGCGGAAGCAATAACCTAGACCTTCTATAATACTTTTGCTATAAACCCCTAAACTGCATGCAAAACTTGAAAAGTATTGAAAGATCTAATCAGTTGTAGTGCTTAAAAGATTCCTTAAATGGAACACACCTTAAAGTCGAGCATTCATCTCTTTGTCTGTACGGTAGTACTAACCTGAGCTCTCAAGGCCTCGCATAACCCAGATACAGATATCAATTACGCTATATTCACCTGTAAGATGAAATCTAGGGAATCTGGATTCGGGAGTATATTCAAGAGGTGGGAACCATAGATAAGTCAAGTTTCATAATTCATATCCTAACATATCTTGGAACAATTGAGAAATGTGTTGAAGTTTAAGAGGACAAACATATCGACAATCTAGGTAAACGAGTTTAAAACTTAAAGTCATCAAAAAGGTCAACGATACTGGTGATATGTCTCAAACAACTGATATGATCCTTAGACACGAATTCACAAAAATATGTCTGTAAATATGTTTGTACATAGTTTACTTTCTTAATCGCGTTTTAGATAAAAATCAAAAAGATTTCAGTTTGTTATAGCATAAACTTACCAAAAATTCAAAAAGATTTTGTTTCTACATTAGTTTTCAATGAGCCAATGTTGGAGAACAGATCATCGAAGTCTGGAAAGGTGCTGAAAAATGTTCATAGAAAGTTTATGAAATTGAAACTTTAAAATTTGAAGAAAATATTGGTTTGTTCTTTACGGGTCAAATTAAGGTTATTAACTTGGACTCAGTTGACATGGTTAATCAAAGTCATTAATTTGGATTTGATCAACCAAGTGGATTTCATAATTGAAATTTTTTTCAAAAGGACAAATCTTAATTGTTAAAAGTATTCAAGGTCATTAAATTGAACTTGAATAACTAAGATTTGAAAAAGGTTAAAAAGAAGATTCAAACTTTGAAGTTTTATAACAGAATTTTGAATCTGAAATGTCCATTTGAATGTCAGAAAGTATTTAGATAGGAATCAAAGATTGAGGGGGAGTTGATAAAGCAAAAATCAAGACACCGGAAAGCTTAAAGCTAGGGGAGAAAGCTTAAAGCAAGGGGGAGCATGTTGATTAAAAGTTTTATCAAGACAAAGCTCAAGAAGAAGAAAAAGGAAGAAGATACAAAGATCAAGACGTTAAAGTTTATTCAAGAACTAAAGATCAGAAGACTCAGAAGATTCGAAAATTCGATGACTTCGGCAACATCCAAGGGGAAGTCTATTGGTGCATATGTTTTTTGCCTACGTCATTATGTATCGAGTCTGAGTGAATAGTGCTTAACTTGTTAGAATCTAGGCGTATTTATGTGGTTAGGAGGTCAAGTTCGCTTGAGAATGGTTATGAGAAGTCAAGTTCGCCCGAACTTCAGTCCTTCACCAGCGAACTTCCTCACCTATAAATAGGTGCCTTGGGATTTCATTTGTAACTGGGAGAGATTTTGGGACAAAGACGGCGAAGCTCTGTCGGATCCGGTTCTCGAATGTATTGAACTTTAGATCAATGAAAACAACATTTAAATGAGTAATTCTTGTTATTTGGTTAACTCGTCATTAGTTTCCGCCTAATCGGAGAATAGATAACAAATTTAGGTTCCCGTGCTAATCGTGGATGTTCCTACATACACAGGAACCTCCTGAGTCTAACTTACTTGAAGTTCCAGTGATTCAGTCTCCAAATCCTAAAGCTGTTCATTCTGAAAGCTCAACTCCAAAGAAAGCAACTCTAAAGAAGTCTATTCCAAAAGCTGCTACTCCAAAATCAACACCGAAAACCCCAAAGTAAAATCTATTTGGGATATTCCAAATGAACCCATAGATATTCAGGATTTAGATGAGTTCTTTCCAGATACAGATATCGATGTTCTTGAAAAGCGTGTCAAGATTTTAGAAGAAAGTGAATCAAAGTTCAGCGTAGAAAGAAATGATGGATGATAAGATAAAGGTGTTGGAAAGCAAACGAGAATTCTTCAAGGCATTGGTTGAAAGTCTACAGGATGGTAATGAAAAGATGTAGACAGAAATTGCTGATCGGAAAACGATACAAGCTCTAAATGATCAAAGATTTACAAGGATGCAGAAAGTGTTATCTAATAGCCTTGGAATTGATTTTATTGTTGAGTATGATCGTTTGGATAGAAAAGAGGCAAAAGAAAGAGCTGAGAAAGAGCTTGCAGCAAGTGGCAAAGGCAAAGGTGTTGAAGGTGAAGCACCAAATATTCTGAAGCTGCTGAAAAGCCTTTTGGTGAGAATATTGAGAAAGCTTCCGAGTCCGAGATCGCTAAGGTTGACGAATCTGTCAAGCCTTCTGATGTTGTAACTGTTACTGAAGAAAAGGACGATGATGAAGTAAAAGATTAAAATAAAGATGATGAATTATCACACCCGATCGCAGTGGAAGACAATGCAGCGTGCGGTAGACACGTGGTAATTCTCCATAGTTTAAAAACATGATATCATAAACAGAGAGAATCTCGGTTACAACATACTGTCAGCATCATATTACACACCATAAGTTCAAGTACAGTACTAGGAGCTATCACAGCTCTTATTCTGCTACAGTTTACTACTACAACTGTCCACACGCACATTTCTTACTCTCGCTTCGCTTTACCTGAAATGCATGTTAGTTTAAAAAAAGTCAGCTAAACGCTGCGTTAGTCCCACTAGTTTAGTTGTTGTGAAACTGTATATGTTAACAAGTTTAATTGCACTAGTCACAGTCACAGTTACTGTTACGGTCATAGTCACAGTCACAGTCATGGTCATGGTCATAGTCACAGTCACAGTCATGGTCATGGTCATAGTCACTCCGTGTCATACAGACACATCTTTGCATCGGGTCGTGTCACCACAGACACTTCCCACTGGGCCATGTCAAGACAGGCACTTCATCCCAGCACTAAGTTCAATGTTGCCCTGCAGTTATGCCTAGTCAACATAACCGAATTTAGGACGCGTGCAGTTGCATAGTCACCGACACACAGTGTCACCTAGACACTACCTGGAGCAACTGGGTTCATCAAACCAATAGTACTATCCAGTGCCCATGGCTTACACTAATCACTTGTAGGGGGAAGGTAGTTCGTGTTTAGATAAGTCACATCATCCAAGTTGGTGCAATTAACACAGTTTCGCAACATGCAAATCATTACAGAAAATAGTGAAACAATTTACAAGTGGGAGAGTAAAACTCACTCCCAAATTGGTGTAGTCAACACAGTTTTTAATATGCAAGTCCCCAAAAAACAGTAAAATCATTCAAAAGAGGGAAGTGAAACTCATAGTGCAATTCGTGGTTTCAACACAAGAGTGGTCGATTAGCTGGATCAACTAGCAATTCGTACGATTCCAAGCGTTTATCTTGATCCCAGAAGTGTGTAAATGTTATATTCAGTACCTTTGAATTAAGACTTGTTCTTGATGAATTCAACTTAGTAGAAGAGTTTAAGAGCTGGTTTTTGAGAGAATTTGTTGTGATTTTTGATTAAAATTTTAAAAGAAAAAGAAATAAAAATATATTTATAACCATGGGGGGGGGGTTGATGGCGGCTTGGAGGTGGGCCCCCTAGGGCCACCTCGTGCTTTGTTTTGCGTGCTTAAAGATGATGTTTTTCTTCTGGATAAGTACGGGTTCATTTCCGGGTCCTGCGCGTGTTCTCGATTTGCGTGACGGACTCTGTTTTGCTCGTACTTAGTGTTAAAAGACTCGTGGTTTTAAAAATTATGCATAACAGCCTAAAAATCCGAACCCAGTTATGTTTTAATATAAAAGTCACATTTGACATTCGTTTTTTTAAGCTTAACCGATCGTTCCTTGCGCATTGGGTTGCCTTATGTTATGCCCAGAACGAAAGCGTTTCCCCAACCGGGAGCAGCTTCATTTTGCATGCCCGGGCTTTGATTATTTTCAAACCTTATGTGACAGTCTATGGCACAAAACTAAGTTATTCCTGGAACTCAGAATCTTAAATAAGGCTACTGATAATCTAATAATCAACATCGAAGGTTTAATGCGCTCTTAAGCGTCAAGTCTTCATTTAACACGTTGTTCAAGGCCCAGGACACCAACCTCGCATCGTTGGTCCTTAGTAGTGTCATGTCAACCATGACGTGTTCTGAGATTCCTCCGAGATATAACATATATCGTTTCGCACAACACACAAATCATGAAATTTCACAAGGTTTACTCACAATTATAGTTTTAGTCATGCTTTAAGTTTAGGACCAATTAAGGTGTAACTAGTTTTGTCATGGGTATCACAGTCTCCCCTGGTTAAGAAATTTTGTCCCCGAAATTTACTTTGTCACGTTAGGGAAGATGTGAGGGTATTTTCTACGGAATTCCTCCTTCCGTTCCCAGGAATATTCAGGTCCTTGTTTAGAGTTCCACCAGACTTTAACCAGTGAAATTTTGTTATGTCTTAATTGTTTGACCCTACCATCAACTATTTTCACCGGCTCTTTCACAAAGTGGAGTTTATCATCAACATGGACGTCTTCCAACGGTATCTGAGTGGCCTCGTTCGCCCACTTTGAACAATAGTGGTTTCCGACGTATGTCAGCCCAACTCTTTTGTCGGCTCGAAGCGGCTTTCAGAGATTCTGAATCTGATGGACCTTATCGGTCGTTTCCTGAACTAGTTCAGATCCCGTAAATTGAGTTTCCCCCACTTCGGCCCAACAAAGTGGTGATCGGCACTTTCGACCATAGAGGGCCTTATACGGGGTTGCTTGAATGCTACTATGGTAACTATTGTTATCCGAGAATTCCACTAGTGGGAGATGCTTGTCCTAACTTCCTCCGAAGTCCAGGACACAAGCCCGCAACAAGTCCTCTAGTGTCTGAATCGTGCGTTCCGATTGGCCATCGGTTTGGGGATGATAAGCAGTGCTTAAATCAATTCGTGTCCCCAAAGCCTCTTGTAGTTTCTGTTAGTATCACGAAGTAAAGTGGTTGTCTCGGTCGGAAAATAATAGAAATCGGGACACCATGTCTGGCTACTATCTCATTAGTATAAGTTTCGGCCAACTGGTCGGTCTTATAGGTAGTGCGAATCGGAACAAAATGCGCGGATTGGTCAATCGATATACGATTACCCAGATCGCATCATGACCATGAGGCGTTTTCGGAAGATGGGTCATGAAATCCAGCGTGATGTATTTCGGGTTGTTGCAACATCCCCGAGGGTTTCTGATACTCAGTCTTGACTCGTGCACAAGTCAAGCATTGGCTCACGTATTTAGCCACGTCCTTTCTCATTCACGGCCACCAATAAAACTCTTTCACATTGTGTTACATCTTATCTGTACCTTGGTGAATTGAATATTTCGATTTATGAGCCTCGTTCATTATTAATTGTCTCAGCTCCGAACTTACAGGGAATCCACACTCGATTCTTAAAGTACAACACCTCGTCCATTTTCCTCACAAAACTTTTCTCCTTCCAGTGTAATCCTTCACCGGGTAACTGGCTTTCCCTCAGGGCTTGCATCTACGTGTTTCGGATTTGATCTATCAAACTTGTCTGCACGGTCATTCCCAAGGCTCTCACTCGAAGGGGCTTAATTCGATCCATCATACTTAGCACATCTGCTACCACATTAGCTTTCCCCGGGTGGTACTTATCTCACAATCATAATCATTTAACAATTCCACCCATCTGCGCTGCCTCATATTCAAGTCTTTTTGGTCGAAGATATGTTGGAGGCTTTTGTGATCCGTATATATACACACTTGGTACCATATAAATAATGTCTCCAAATCTTTATTGCGAATATAACTGCTCCTAGTTCCAGATCATGCATCGTGTGATTCTTCTCGTGCACCTTCAGTTGTCTAGAAGCGTACGCGATAATTTTATTCCTTTGCATAAGGACACATCCAAGTCCTTCTCGCGATGCGTCATAATATATGACAAAGTCGTCATTGCCTGCGGGTAACGTCATGATTGGGGCCTCACATAACTTTTTCTTTAACAGCTGGAAAGCTGTTTCTTGGTCTTCACCCCAGTCATACTTCCTATCCTTCTGCGTCAATGCGATTAGCGATTGCGTGATACTAGAGAAATTTTTGATGAAGCGATGATAATACCCTGCCAATCCCAAGAATTGGCGTATTTCTTTTGGAGATTTCGGCGCTGGCCAGTTCTTGATTGCTTCTATCTTGCTTGGATCTACATGAATTCCATACAGATCCACCACATGCTCTAGAAATTATACGGCTTGTAACCAAAAGTCGCACTTAGACAACTTATCATATAGTTGTTCGGTTCGTAGTATTTCCAAAATAGCATGTAAGTGATGCTCATGCTTGAACTTACTCTTGGAGTAAATTAAGATGTCGTCGATGAAGACGATGACAAACTTGTCGAGGTATGACTTACATACCCTGTTCATGAGATCCATGAACACCGCGGGTGCGTTGGTTAACCTGTCACACCCCGACCGCATAAAACAACAAACCGCGGCGGAAACGTCGGGGAGTGGAGTAACAACCATGGTAATTAAAGTTTTGTATTATTGGATGAAATTTGATTACAATGTCTTGGACTAAAAGAAAATAAACGAAAATCAAATTGTCTTGTAGATTTTTAGTCACTAATGCCCAAGTCGGTCCTAAGTGTCGAATGAATCAACCTTAAGCATTAGCTCCTGAAACACATGTGAAAATAGGTACGTCAGCATAAAAATTGATTGTGAAATACATAGGTTTTGTTGATAAGGATTCATGACTTGAAATTAAAATAACAGTTTAACGAAAAGTAGTCATGAACCTTATAAAAATGTTTTCTTTTATAAAATCATATGAAAATCAAATGATATAAAAGAATGATATATGGTTAAATAATTAAACGGATGAAAATGAATTATATAAAATATGCCATTTGTAAAACAATGTCTTGTGAGAAATATATGTTATTTGTACCAAATGTGTCATGTCTTTGTCGAAGTGGTTTAAATAACGCTACGATATGTAACATCATAAAAGCATTTATATATAGGAAGTACCAGCGGCGTATCCACCATGCTTTTATCATATTACACATATCTCGTTATTTAAATCACTTATCAAATTACCACCAAAAATGTCTTGTCTAACAAATGTCAAATGTCATGTATAACCAAATTCTTGCATAACCAAATGTTGTGTACAAAACAATGTCTTGAATAAACCAAAGTTTAAATCAAAAGTCATGTTTTGCAAAACCAATGCTTTATTTGATATGAACATTTGTGTAGTTATGTTTATCGCATAACATTCAAGCCTTGAGACTGTCGGATAAACCCTTATCAAGTCAAAGGTTTATCAAAAATATATTCGGATTCTGTCATTCCCTCCTTCCAAACAAACCTAGGAAGCGGGGAACGGGATTTGTCAAGTCCTATGTTACCATTACATACTACCGGGCGGCGTGGTCAATGTTAATGAATGTATTATGTCCCATTAAACAAACCAAATGTCTTATTCAATGTAAGCAATGTCATGAAAAATGTCTTTAAACCATGTACTAAGCATGCTAAGTCAACATACGAAGTAGAAATGTCCATAAAATCAATGTGCTAGCATGCTCAGTCAACATACATAGCAAAATGTAAGGTAAATCAATGTCCTCATATGCTAAGTCAACATATGCCGCAAAAGATGTCTTTGAAATCAATGTGCTAGCATGCTCAGTCAACATACATAGCAAAACATAATTCAAATCATGTACTATATATTGTACTAGATGAACATAGCAAGTATATGTCATGAAAGCGTGAAAACATGAAAATATCAAGCAGGCACATGTGTTTCACCCCAAAATATTTGAGAAATATAAAAGAGGGGGCTATGTACTCATTTGGGGTTGCAAAAGTATCCTTGTTCAAGAAAAATAATAAATCGCAAGAGTCCGAGGAATTCAAATGGTTCCTAAGATCGGATAACTATGTTAATAAGTCGGGACTTTAATCGGCGGATTGCATAGAATGATGTCTTATAAATCAAATGAGTGTTGGAACTCATATGGTATGATTTAATAAACTCAACATTCTGATTTGGAAGCGATCTTAAGTGCTTTTGAACCATAATGACCCGTTAAGGTAGTTTACGCTACTTTAACGTGTCATTTGCGTAAACGCGTGATCAGATGGTTAAACATGCCCTATGATAAGTCTTAAATGCCCAAACATGTTTAATAATTTTGTAATATCAGTTTATATGTTAACAATTTAGCCACATATGCTTAAATTGATTTTATGTGCAAAAAGGGCATTTTGGTCATTTATAAAGGGCATAATAATGACCTATCATAATACTAACCAAACGACGTGACCATAAGGTATAACCTCAGAGGGTTATTCCCTATATAACTATGGTAACAAATATGAGTTTGGTTGGATCCTAAGATCGACCAAACAGGTCGGATTCGAAAATCAAAGCGGTGGTCAAGACCGCTCAACTTACGACCCTAAACAAGTACTAAACTAAAAGTGACGAGTTAGACATGTTTAGTCTGTCTAACTAAGTTTATAAAAATGATTTGGTATCAAAACAAAGTGTTTTGACACCCGAAAATAATTCCATCGTATAATGCACATTCTGTGAATTATTGACTGAAACTTTGACTCGTCACTTCAACTAGTAACGTGGTAAATCAATAGGTATGATCGCTAAGGATCATAACCATCGTGATTACGATCATGTTTCAAAGTTCAATTGAACTTTGTTTTGACCAATCAATGGTCAAAGCCGAAAGTCAAACAAATATTTGACCTGTAGCTTGAAATAGCTAAAAGCTATGAAAAAGACTAAGGATGAGATCTAACTTGTGTTTAGGAACACCCAAAATCTCAAAGAACTCAGTTGGAGGCTTCCTTTTGATCAGGAAACAAACTCCAAGAGCTTGGGAGGTGAAAGAGAGAAATGAGCAAGTTGTGAGGTGAGTTTGATGGCCTATTTATACTTGTGGATGATGCACAAGATCATGTTAAGTGTTAGGCACTGATTTATGATCATTATAAGTGTCTTTAGATGTGTTAAGACTAGGAGAAGTGTGGCAATTTTGATGGATTAGTGTCCAAGGAAGTAAACAAGAAGCTGCCATGTTTCTGCTGAGCTGGGGGTCCTTACGGACCGTAAGGGGTATGGGTTTACGGTCCGTAAGCCCCTTAGCTGATAACAACTTTCAAAGTTGGCAGAACAGGCCCCTGAACTTGTTGGCAGAACATGCCCCTGAACTTGTTTTTGTCGCATTTTGGCACTTTTAACACCCGTTAACCTCATTTTAAGCTTTATAAAGACGATAAAGCTTAGGAAACTTGAAATGTGTCCAAAAATGTCCCGGGTGTCGGTTCGTTCGGTTGCACGGTTGCGGTTTTCGGTTAATTACGATGAAAATCGTAACGAACGCGCAAACGACCGTTGATGCGTAACGAACGATATTTTTGCATTCCAATCATCAAAATACAGGATTTTAATGATTACAAATATTTTTGGATCCTGTACATGTTCCGAACTAGGAAATACGCGTAACGGCATAGTTTCGTAGAATTTGCAAAATAGCCCCTGAAGTTGAATAAGCATGTTTTTGCCATACCGATTCCTCCAAAACTTATTTCTAAGTTATGTTAAGGATAATTAGGGTATGTTTAGGTTATTTCCATGTCTTGGAGTGTATGTCGTTTTAAACTGGTTACGTTTGTGTAACGGTTTGCGATTACACTTCCAGAAAAGGTTTGGAAGATCGAAATTGAACAAGAATTGAAAATATGAAATGTCATAAGTATTAAAATAAATCTCGGAATAAAACACAATGTTATAAAATTACAAAATAGTTTTGGAATTGTACGATGATTAAAATACACAGATGTCACATAACCCAAAGGCCATAACCAGGATATCGTAGTGGCCATAACGAGTTTGAAATGCGGTCTTAGGAATATCGTCCTCTTGGACCTTCACTTTATGGTAACCTTACCAAAGATCTATCTTAGAAAATTATCGGGCTCCTTGCAGCTGATCAAAGAGATCATCAATTCTCGGAAGAGGGTACCGATTCTTGATAGTGACTTTATTCAATTCCCTGTAGTCGATACACATTCGGAAGCTACCGTCCTTCTTCTTTACAAACAAAACTAGGGCTCCCCAGGGGGAATTAGTAGGACGAAAAAAACCATGATCGAGTAACTCCTGCAACTGCGTCGATAGTTATTGCATCTCGGACGGTGCAAGACGATATGGGGCCTTGGCAAGTCGATACGAAACTCGACTTGCCGATTGGGCGACAATTCGGGCAATTCCTCTAGGAACACATCAGGGTATTCACATACCACTGGTATGTCTTCAATACATTTCTCCACCGGTTCCTCGGTCGTGACGCTGGCCAAAAACACGTCACATCCTTTTCGTATACACTTCAACGCCTTAAGGTGAGATATAAGGTTCAACGTGGCGCCTAACTTTTCTCCTTGTACCATAATTGCATTCGTGGGGGATAAAGGAATCTTCACAACCTTTTGTTCACATAACACCACCGCACGATGGTTGGACAACCAGTCCATTCCTATGACAATATCAAAACTACCCAATTCTACTGGTAAAAGGTCAATAGTAAACTGGTAACCGCTAAAGGTTATAGGGCAGTTAACAACAAGTTGGTGACTGGTAATTGGTTTCCCGCTGGCAAGTTCAACGGTATAGGGTTGTTTCAGGTCAATAGCAGGCATATTCAAGAGTGGCAAAAATGCAATCGACACATAACTTATATCGGCTCCCGTATCAAATAATACTGAAGCAAATTGATTGGAAACAAGGAACGTACCTGAAACCACGTTGGGATCCTGGCGTGCGTCACCAGGTCCCATGACAAAGGCACGACCTTGAGTTGCATTCGAGGTAGATGCTTAGTTCTGGGTGTTCCTTCTTGCCATCTGCTGGGCTAACTTCGGACAATTATTATGAAAATGCTCCGTGCTGCCACATCCAAAGCATGCACGGGGGTAGGTAACCTGTGGGGCTGCTTGCTGAGGTCGATGCTGAAGAGGTTGAGGCCTAGCAGGTTGAAAACGAGTTGGTTTGGGATTTGGTTCCACGGTCATCTTACAGTCTTTGGAAAAATTCCCATTGTTATGACACTTCGAGCATATCACTGCTCTGTATATACCAGAGTGGTGGAAAGCGCATTTGTTGCACTTTGGGGCCTTTCCTTTGTAGCCATCAAAGTTACCCGCGGGGGAAGTCACGACATAGTTTTGGCTAGTGTTTCTCCCCCTCTTTGGCGTTGCTGCCTTGCGCGACTATTCTCCGGGCTTCCCGCTTATCTCTGGCCGGCTCTCCCGGCATTGTCAGAATCTTACACCTAACCATGTCATATGTAACGGTACCTGACCTGGGTACCACCTCGTGCATGGTTCGGTATTCCATCGAGTTAATGATACACCTCACTTCTGGGTCCAGTCCCCAGATATACCTTTCAATCCTCTTGGACTATGGTCGGACCATGTCTGACACTATACGCGCCAGTTCATTGAAACAGTTGGTATAACCTGCATGATCAGCACCTTACATCTGCAGGTTCCAGAACTCATGTTCTAGCTTCTTAATTTCATGAGTTGGGCAAAACCTTTCCCTCATCAGAATCTTGAGATCTTCCCAAGTCATAGCATTAATCACCTATTGTCCGCAAGTTTGAACAATCGTGTTCCACCAGTTTAAAGCATGGTTGATAAAGGTACAAGTGGTATACTTAAATGCGCAATTAGCAGGACAATTACTTATGTTAAGTACCGATTCCGACTTCTTGACCCATTTAACAAACCCATTGGCTCCCTCAGTCCCATTGAATCCCATCGGGTTGCATTCCATGAAATGCTTATATGTGCAAACCGGCCGACCATTATTCTTGTTATCGTTCTGACCTATGGGTCCTGGTTGCGGATTTAGTTGCAGGTTAGCAGTAATATTGGAGCTAACCTGCACCACAATCGTGGGAATAACAGCTTGAGTTGTTGCGCTATCATTTGCGCAATATCTTCCTCAGTCATCTGTGGTGCGCGTTTCGGGGCCATTCTATTATAAACAATAGATGTCTAGGTATCAATGTCACGTATCCACTTAACACATATCACATATTCAGTTAAAACATAACACACACTTTATCATACACATGAAGCCACGGCACATATTGTCACACCCCGACTCGCAGCGGAAGACAAATGCAGGGTGCGGCAGACACGTGGTAATTCTCCATAGTTTAAAAACATGATATCATAAATAGAGAGAACCTCGGTTACAACATACAATCAGTATCCTACTACACACCATAAGTTCAAGTACAGTACTACGAGCTATCACGGCTCTTATTCTTCTGTAGTTCGCTACTAAAGCCATCCACACGCACATTTCTTACTCTTACTTCGCTTTGCCTGAAACGCATGTTAGTTTTAAAAAGGTCAGCTAAACGCTGCGTGAATTCCACTAGTTTAATTGTTGTGTAACAATATTTATTAACAAGTTTAAATTGCACTGGTCATCATCACAATGACGGTCATAGTCATATTTGCAGATTTATCACCACAAACACCTTCCGTTAGTAAGATCGTGTTACAACTAACACCTGCAGCTCGCCGAACCGTGTTACAACAAACACATGCAGCTCACCAAACCGTGTTATAACCGACACCTGCAGCTTGCCAAACCATGTTATAACAAGCACATGCAGCTCGCGGAACCGTGTCATAACTGACACCTGCAGCTCGCCGAACCATGTTATAACAAGCACATACAGCTTGTCGAACCATGTCATAACAGACACCTACAGCTTGCCGAACCGTGTGCTATAAAATTTACATCATCACAAGTTGGTGCAATTAACACAATTTCGTAACATGCAAATCACCTCAGAAAACAGTAACACAGTTTAAAAGTAGTGAAGTGAAACTCACTCCCAACTTGGTGTAATCAACACAGTTTTTAATACGTAAGTCCCCAAAAAACAGTAAACAGTTTAAAAGTGGGGAAGTGAGAACTCACAGTGCAAATAGTGGTCTTAACACAAGAGTCGTCGATTAGCTGGATCAACTTTAATGACACACATGCAAGCATGGACTCAAATCAGTATCTAAGTTGGTAATGGTCATAACTTGGATCTGGTCAGGAGTTTTTACTCCAGATTGAGTCTATAGGACCCTGGTATGGTGCTGGACGTTAGGGTAGTATTAGTTTTCAGGTTGGCTTCCGAGCACCGATTCACGTGCCAGCCAAAGTCAGTAGTTTAACGTTTTCGGGTAATGGTACGGGAATACCAGTAGTGCTAACCCGTGGTTATTCAAGAATGATTTTCCCTCATGGGAGTGTGAGTGTTTGGTGGGTCTAAGTTACCCAAATTTAGTTTCCATTTTCACCGTCGAGAGTTCTCCTGAACTATCTTAGGACACACCCATTGTAGGAACGTCCATGAACAGCTCGGGAACCTAAATTTGCTATCTATTGTCCGATTAGGCTGAAACTAATGACAAGTTAACCAAATAATAAGAATTACTCGTTTAATAGTTGTTTTCATTGATCTAAAGTTCAATACATTCAAGATCCGGATCCGACAGAGCTTCGCCGTCTCTGTGCCAAAATCTCCAACTTCTTACAAATTAAATCTCAAGGTACCTATATACAGTGGAACAAGTTCGCTGGTGAGAGACATCTATAAGTATGTTCGCCCGAACTTGGCTTCTCTCAACCAATCATGAGTGAACTTGCTATCTAACACTCTAAAATATGCCTTGTTTCACCTATACTATACAGACTCGATACAAGACTATTCTATAGACATTATGCACCAATAGAATCCCTCTTGGATATCTACTTTGTCTTGTTCGGTCTTCGAAACTCTCGTTTATTCCAGACTCGTTCTCGTGTAATGACGAAGGCAACAGACATATGCACCAACAGACTCCCCCTTGGTGGAGCAACATTTCCATACACTTTACGCTTTGAATTATCAACATTATCCCCCTGACTTGATCGTAGGAAGAATGTGATCAATGACATACGCGTTTGTGGTGTAACTTTTTAGTAATTGTCTGACTCTTTATGTTTCAATTTTCATTTCGTGAAACTCACGCTTTGTCTCAGCAATTGTATTAATGTACATGTTAATTGCCTTTTGTTTTTCAATAACTGTGGCTTTTAACATGGTGACATTAGCATTGAGTTCACTGTTAGCTCTTTCGACATGTTTACATTTGCCTGAAATTTTGTCATAAGCTTCCTTTATAGTTCTATAATCATAACGAAAATTTTCGTTATGTTCAGTTAATTCTCTTATGACTTTGACTTTATCCAGACAAGGTTCACAAGGACTTGCGCACTTTGTGCAAGGTTTTTCAACCTCCACAACTTCCTTTTCAGACATGTTTACCTCAGCTTTTACCTTTTTGGCTTCTGCTTTCAACTCTTCTTGCTTTTGTGTCTCTAGGTAAGCTATTCCTTCTTCCTCTGTTTGTTGCATGTATCTTTCCAGAACTGCATCCTCTAGGACAACTTCTTCCTCAGCCCTCTGCATTAATACTTCTTGAATAGCATTTTCGATAGCAGCATCCACAAATGATGTATCCGATTCATTCACAACCTCTGCCATCATAGCAACACCGGTCTTCTTTCCGATGTATTTGTTCCAATCGAAACCATCGTCTTCATGATTGGCAACAAGAGCTTGTTCGGTTTTCTTTGCAGTTTTATCTTCAACTTCAACTTGAGTTCTACTCGGATATGATTTGTATTGCAGCGCTTTCTTGTAATATTCATTAACGGTTCCAAAAGGGTTTTTGTTTCCACTTGCTTCTTGGTTATGGCATTCTCGTTTGAAGTGCCCTTTTTGTCGACATCTGAAATAAGTAACTTTCGTTTTGTCGAAACCAAGTTTATTGCTTGAATTACCAATATCCCTTCCAGTGAGTGTTACAAACTTTGAAATTCTCCAGATAATCGATGCTAAGGACCATTTGATGTCCATCAGTTCCAACTCTTCCTCATCTACCTGATAGTAATCCTCAGCTGTCATTTCAGGATTTCCGATTTTTCCAGCAACAAGACTTTCATACGATTCCAGAACTGTAGCAAGAAGTACTATGTGTTGTTTTGCAACTTTTTCAGGAAACACATTCTTTAAATCAACTGCTATGTTGCATTGGAAAACATTTGAATTAGCAGTGGATTAGCTTGTCTGATGAGATTGACTTTGAGAAGAAGAATTTGAACCAACATATGAATAACCAGTGTTTGGAGAATACTGATTTTGTGACGATTGATCTGATGTATTCATGTTTGCACTAAATGTCATTTGGATTTTTAGACTTTGAATCGGAGTATCTGAAACACCACATTTGTAATAAACTCCAATATCCTGAGAAACATTAGTGTTTTTAGATTTTGCAATCTTCATCAATTCCATTTCATGACCTTCAAGTTTGTCAATGAACGATGACAACTTAAAATGTCTCCAAGATGGACTATTCTTTAGAATCATCAGATATGTTGTCCATTCTCCTTCTGGAAGTGCATCGGCTAGCTTCTCAATCTGCTCTTCGTTAGTTCTCTTGATATCATGTCTTCGCATCTGGACCATGAGATGACAATATCTATCAATCATTTGCTTCATTGTCTCTCCTTTGATCATCGTGAAGATCTCAAACTCTTTCTTAATTTGGGCCTTTTTGCTCGTGATCATTT
This sequence comes from Scalesia atractyloides, assembly GCA_947069175.1. NCBI lineage: Eukaryota > Viridiplantae > Streptophyta > Magnoliopsida > Asterales > Asteraceae > Scalesia > Scalesia atractyloides. Next base: position 22,931,491 of record CAMTDV010000010.1, read on the forward strand.
TATCACTTCCTTCGAATTTTTCGCAAAGAGAATTCCATAATTCTTGAGAAGTATCATATTCTGGTAATAATATCAAGATATCTTCTTTGACAGATTGTTGTATCAAGCTGATCATCTTCTTTTCAGCAACATATTTCTCTTTGTCAATCGCCGAAAACTTGTTCAGTGGAAGATCTTGATCACGTTCATCTTTGGGCCATGTATAACCATCTTCAATCGCAACCCAGCTGTTGAATTGATTCGCTTGAATCCAATTAACCAACTTTTCTTTCAATCCCTCGAACTCGCCCATACTCATCAACTTTGGTGGTTTCTGAGTAGTTCCCATTTCATTATCGAGGTTCATCTGATTAACCGCAATTGAATTTGACGTTGAGGCTTGTGCTACTCCAGCTGCAAACGTGTTATGGAAATGTTCCATTTTGAAAATCGAGACACGTACGCTGAAAACAGTTGAAACTTTGAAAAAATATTAGAACTAACTACAAGTTCGGTCGAACTTTTAGTTGAGGAAGGAAAATTTTCAGTTTTAATCCAAGTTCGGTTGAACTTTGATAAAGATTCTGATGTTGAGCGAACTTGTGAAAACTTATCAAGAAATAGGTATGTTCGATCGAACTTAGGTGAACTTTCAAGATTACTATCAAGTTCGGGCGAACTTGCGTGAAAAAAAACAAACAATTTACTCAAGTTCGAACTTGCGTGAAAAAAAACAAACAATTTACTCAAGTTCGGTCGAACTTGAGTAAAAATGCTGAAATACCTCTCATGTTAGGTCGAACTTCTTGAAAATCTTGAAAAACCTATCAAGTTCGGTCGAACTTGATGTTAAGTTCGGCCATGGCTTGTTTCAAAAACATGGTTTTTGAAACTTTTTGATGTCAAAACGTTTGAATTTGATGTCCAAACTCTCAGGGGTTTGTTATTAGTATGTTTTCCACGACATATTCAAAATTGGACATAATTTGTTTGTGAATTCTTTATTTTTGATCAAATGTTAAGAAAAATAGAAGAATGGACATGAAATAGAGAGATTCTTGTCTTGATTTCAACAAATTCAGGTATCCAGGCTCTGATACCACTTGTAGGAACGTCCACGAACAACTCGGGAACCTAAATTTGTTATCTATTGTCCGATTAGGTGGAAACTAATGACAAGTTAACCAAATAACAAGAATTACTTGTTTAATAGTTGTTTTCATTGATCTAAAGTTCAATACATTCAAGATCCGGATCCGACAGAGCTTCGCCGTCTTTGTGCCAAAATCTCCAACTTCTTACAAATGAAATCCCAAGGCACCTATATATAGTGGAACAAGTTCGCTGGTGAGAGGCAGCTATAAGTAAGTTCGTATGAACGTGACCTAGTCAAGTTCGGCCGAACTTGGCTTCTCTTAACCAATCATGAGCAAACTTGATATCTAACACTCTTAAATACGCCTCGTTTCACCTATACTATACAGACTCGATACAAGACTATTCTATAGACATTATGCACCAATAGACTCCCTCTTGGATATCTACTTTGTCTTGTTCGGTCTTCAGAAACTCTCGTTTATTCCAAACTTATTCTTGTGTAATGACGAAGACAACAGACATATGCACCAACACCCATAGTACCCAATTTGCCCGGGAATCTCCCGGAATACTCCCGGTGTTCCAATAATAGTATTTGACGGGTTGGGTCAGTTACCAGTTCCGGCAGGTTCGTTATACGGTAAACTGCCGAAATTGTTTTAAAATAATCTATTTTTAATTCCATAAATTCCCATTTAATCTATATTTTATATAAAAATTTGTAAATTTTTATATAATTCAGGAAAAATCTGTAGATTTTAGGAAAAATTTATGGGAATTTATTTTGCTGATTTACTTATTTAAATAATTTATTTATTAAACTATTTTTAACCACATAATTCCAATTAAGTACCATCATTAGTTAAAAAAATTTAAAAAATTCCAGAACACCTTATACATCTCCAGAAACTTCTCAGAAAATTTTGGAATTTTTCCGATTTCGTTTTGGTGCGTTCCCGGCTACCGAAAACTCACAAAAACGCGGATTTTTAACCCAAATCAAAACTAAACCGATGGACTCAGAATTTTCCCAGATCATTCCCCATATGTTCCCTAGTTTCTCTGTAAAATTTGGTGATTTATTGAATCCGTTTGATATTTCTTCTGAAATTATTTCGGTAAAACAGTTAAAAATTCCCCAAAATTCGTTGAAAATTCCAAAAATTCTAAAATTTTACGTGGACCTTCCTGACGTGATAGGAAAAACAATTTCCTGCCTATCCTAGATTCAGTTTCGGATGATATACCTAGCGATTTTTCCGTTTCCAAGTGTTTATCTTGATCCCAGAAGTGTGTAAAGGCTATATGCAGTACCTACACACCAAGTACAATCCAAATATACTAGAACTTAGATCAATCAAGCTTTAATTCATTGTTTTTTCGGTTAATCGACTAGTTAAGTGATTTTTGTCGAATCAAAGTTGATTAGGATATCAAACCCCATGATAAGAAACCATGGCTTCCATATAACACCAGGGATATATGTGGTGTTCATATTCAGCCCTGAAGGTCCGTGATCAGGCGGTTCTACATGGAAGTTAGTGGATAAACGTAAATCGATTCGGTAGAATGTTATTACAGAAAGGAGTAGAAGTAGAATGCGGCAGAATCTATTATTCATTCATACCGAAAGAGTATACATCTTTATAAGTCCAGCTGCCAGAGTTCCTGGAGAGAATCTGCCAGCACCTCCCCATAGGGATGCCAAAAACTTAAATGACAAATGAACAACATACCTATATATAAGGAGACAAGTTCGCTGGAGTGTATGGAAGTTCGTGCGAACTTGACCTAGTCAAGTTCGGCCGAACTTGACTTCCTAAGAGCATTCTCAAGCGAACTTTGCCTGCATTAGTCAAGTTCGAGCGAACTTGACTAAAGGCACATCAAGTTCGGGCGAACTTGACGAATACAGGTCAAGTTCCGGTGAACTTGTTCCCTTTTACATTGTAATCTCCGTATTTCGGTCATGTGTTCGACTCTAATGTATACAATATTCAACACACGCTCAATCTAGCCCATTCGACAAGTGACGAACACAAAGTGCACCAACAAGCCCTAAAACATGTTTAAAACTCCAAAATTCATGGATTAAAAAGCGTTTTTTTTGGCTAGAAATCGCGTTTAATCGAAGAAACGGACTTAGAATTATGAGGATCAAGGCTAATACCTTTGAATTAGATCTTCTTTATGGAAGAATTCAGCTGAGAATGAAAGTTGAGAGCAGAATTTTGAGAGTGTTTTGAAGATTTTTGGTGAAAAACTTGAATAAAATTAAAATTAAATAAAAAAAACTTATATACATGTGTGGGGGGGGGTGGAGGCATAGGGGTGGGTCCCAAGGGGACACCTCATGCTTCGTGTTACATGCGTGAAGATGATGTTCATCTTATGGATAAGTATATGTTCGTTTCAGGTCCGGCGCGTGTTCTCGATTTGCGTGACGGACTCTGTTTTGCGCGTACTTAGTGTCAAAAGACTCGGTTTTAAAAATTATGCATAACCGTTTAAAAATCCGAACCCAGTTACGTTTAAATCATAAAAGTCTCGTTTGACGTTCTTTTATGTGTTTTTAAGCTTGATCGATCATTCCTTGCACATTTGATTGCCTTATGTTATGCCCGGAACGAATGCGTTTCCCTAACCGGGAGCTGCTTCATTTTGCGTGACCGGCCTTTGATTATTTTTGAACCTTATGTCACAGTCTATAGCACAAATCTAAGTTATTCCAAGAACTCGGAATCGTAAATAAGGCTACGGATAATCTAATAATCAACTTCAAAGGTTTAATGCGCTGTTAAACGTCAAGTCTCCGTTTAACACGTTGTTCAAGGCTAAGGATGCCAACCTCGCATCATTGGTCCTTAGTAGTGTCACGTCAACCATGACGTGCTCTCAGATTCCTCCGAGGTATAACATATATCGTTTCGCACCACACACAAGTCATGAATTTTCATAAGGTATACGGGTATCACAGTCTCCCCTGGTTAAGAAATTTCATCCCCGAAATTTACTTTGTCATGCTAGGGAAGAGGTGAGGGTATTTTCTATGGGAATTCATCATTCCGTTACCAGGTATATTCAGGTCCTTGCTTAGAGTTCCACCGCACTTTAACCAGCGAAATTTTGTTATGTCTTAATTGCTTGACCCTACCATCAACTATCTCCACCGGCTCTTCCACAAAGTGGAGTCTACGTCAAAGTGTATGTCTTCCAAAGGTACTTGGGTAGCTTTGCCTGACAGGCATTTCTTCAGGTTTGATACATGGAAGGCATCATGAATGGCACTAAGTTCGGTTGGTAATTTCAACCGATACGCTACCGGGCCTACCTTGGCTAGGATCTCGTATGGCCCAATGTAGCGCGGGGCTAGCTTTCCTGACTTTCCAAATCGGATAACGCCCTTCCACGGCGATACCTTTAACAACTCTCGTTCACCTACTTTGAACGATAATGGTTTTCTACGCATATCAGCCCAACTTTTCTGTGGACTCTGGGCGGCTTTCAGACAGTTCCGAATCTGATGGACCTTATCGGTCGTTTCCTAAACTAGTTCATATCCCGTCAGTTGGGTGTCGCCCACTTCGGCCCAACAAAGTGGTGATCGGTACTTTCGACCATAGAGGGCCTCATACGGGGCTGCTTGAATGCTACTATGGTAACTATTGTTATATGAGAATTTAACAAGTGGGAGATGCTTGTCCCAGCTTCTTCCAAAGTCTAGGACACATGCCCGAAGTAAGTCCTCTAGTGTCTAGATCGTGCGTTCTGATTAGACATTGGTTTGGGATGATAAGCCCTGCTTAAATCAATTCGCATCCCCAATGATTCTTGTAGTTTCTTCCAGTATCACGAAGTAAAGTGGTTGTCGCGGTCGGAAATAATAGCAATCGGGACACCATGTCTAGCTCTTTCTCATTAGTATAAATTTCGGCCAACTTGTCGGTATAGTGCGAATCGGAATAAAATGTGTGGATTTGGTCAATCGATCTACGATTACCCAGATCGCGTCATGACCACGAAGCGTTTTCGGGAGATGGGTCACGAAATCCATCGTGGTTTGTTCCCATTTCCACTGAGGTATCTCGGGTTGTTGCAACATCCCCGAAGGTTTCTGATATTCGGCCTTGACTCGCGCAAAAGTCAAGCATTAGCTCACGTATTCGGCCACGTCCTTTTTCATTCCCGGCCACCAATAAAAGTCTTTCAGGTCATGGTACATCTTATCCGTACCAGGATGAATTGAATATTTCAACTTATAAGCCTCGTCCATTATTAATTGTCTCAACTCCGCACTCGCAGGAATCCACACGCGATTCTTAAAGTACAACACCTCATCCGTTTTCCTCACAAAACTTTTCTCGTTCCCATGCAATCTTTCCCTGGTAACTGGCTTTCCTCTAGGCTTTGCATCTATGCGTTCTGGATTTGATCTATCAGACTTGTCTGCACGATCATTGCCAAGGCTCTTACTCGAAGAGGCTTAATTCGATCCTTCCTACTTAGCGCATCCGCTACTACATTAGCTTTCCCCGGGTGGTACTTTATTTCACAATCATAATAATTTAACAATTCCACCCATCTGCGCTGCCTCATTTTTAAGTCTTTTTAATCGAAAATAAGTTGGAGGCTTTTGTGATCGGTATATATAGTACACTTTGTACCATATAAATAATGTCTCCAAATCTTTAACGCGAATATAACTGCTCCTATTTCTAGGTCATGAGTCATGTGGTTCTTTTCATGCACTTTTAGTTGTCTAGAAGTGTACGCGATAACTTTATTCCATTACATAAGGACACATCCAAGTCCTTGTCGCGATGCGTCGCAATATACGACAAAGTTGTCATTGCCTTCAGGTAACGTCAAGATTTGGGCCTCACATAACTTTTTCTTTAACAACTGGAACGCTATTTCTTGGTCTTCACCTTATTCGTACTCTCTATCCTTCTGCGTCAATCCGGTTAACGATTGTGCGATACTAGAGAAGTTTTCGATAAAGCAGCGGTAGTATCCTGCCAATCCCAAGAATTGGCGTATTTCTTTTGGGGATTTCGGCGCTGGCCAATTCTTGATTGCTTCTATTTTGCTTGGATCTACATGAATTCCATACTGATCCATGACATGCCCTAAAAATTGTACGGCTTGTAACCAAAAGTCGCACTTAGACAACTTAGCTTATAGTTGTTCGGTCTGTAGTATCTCCAAGATAGCATGCAAATGATGCTCGTACTCGTCCTTGCTCTTGGAGTAGATCAAGATATCGTTGATGAGGACGATGACAAATTTGTCAAGGTAGGGCTTACATACCCTGTTCATGAGGTCCATGAACACCACAGGTGCGTTAGTTAACCTAAAGGGCATAACTAGGAATTCGTAGTGGCCGTAACCAGTTCGAAATGCGGTCTTAGGAATATTGTTCTCTTGGACCTTCACTTGATGGTAACCTGACTGAAGATCTATCTTAGAAAAGTATCGGGCTCCTTACAACTAGTCAAAGAGATCATCGATTCTCGGAAGAGGGTAACGATTCTTAATAGTGACTTTATTCAATTCCCTGTAGTCAATGCACATTCGGAAGCTACCATCCTTCTTCCTTACAAACAAAACTGGGGCTCCCCAGGGGGAACTAGGACGGATAAAACCACGATCGAGTAACTCCTGCAACTGAGTCGATAACTCTTGCATCTCGGACGGTGCAAGACGATATGGGGCTTTGGCAACGGGTGTCGTTCCCGCTATTAAGTCGATGCGAAACTCGACTTGCCGATTGGGCGGCAATCCGGGCAATTCATACGGGAACACATCAGGGTATCCACATACTACTGGAATATCTTCAATACGCTTCTTGGCTGGCTCCTCCGATGTGAAGCTAGCTAAGAACACGTCACATCCCTGTCGTATACACTTCAACACCATAAGGTGAGATATAAGGTTCAATGTGGCGCCTAACTTCTCTCCTCGTACTATAATTGCATCCGTGGGGGATAAAGGAATCTTCATAACCTTTTGTACGCATAACACCTCTGTACGATGGTTGGACAACCAGTCCATTCCTACGACAATACAAAACTACCCAACTCTACTTGTAAGAAGTCAATAGTAAACTGGTAACCGTTAAAGGTTATAGGGCAATTAACAATAAATTGGTGACTAGTAATTGGTTTCCCGCTGGCAAGGACAACGGTATAGGGGTGTTTCAGGTCAACAGCAGGCATATTCAAGAGTGGCAAAAACGCAATCGACACATAACTTCTATCGGCTCCCGTATCAAATAATACTGAAGCAAATTGATTGGAAATGAGGAACGTACCTGAAACCACGCTGGGATCCTGGTGTGCTTCCCCAGGTCCCATAACAAAGGCACGACCTCGAACATAAATCCCATCAAGCTGCTCTCGGTGATGGGAGCAGGCACCTCCTGAGGAGGAACATGTATACCCCAGACGGGTGGAGAAGGCTCTCTAAACGGCTGGGAAGGGCCAGCTCGCTCGTATGTGTGAAACGGGGAAGGGTCCTCCCGAGGTGGGGTTACAAAACGAGCAGTAAAATGCTGCCGGGTCCCTATAGGAACGGGTGTCGGACGGATAGGGGAAACGGGTGGTGTGAACACAGGTATAGGCGTAAGTACCCTCCGACGAGCCGTCTATCGGAGGCGGATAAGGGGTACTTCCTGAGAACTAGGTGAAGAGAGGGAGTAAGCACTCTAGGTAGAAGGAGTATAAAGCTTAGGAGGAGTCTCCGGTGTAGGTAACCTAGGTGCTACCGGCTCCCACTCCCAATGCAACATGGCGGGAATAGGGCACCTAGGAATAGGTCCTACGGGTATGGCAATATCCGGGGTACGACTATGCTCCGAGGAGCTAGTCAGGTGGTGTGATGGCGAACGGTAGGCGCTCGAGGCCTCCCCCTCGCGCCTAGTATGAGGTCTGGGTGGGTACGGACCGCAACAATAACCAGAAGGATCTGGCGAGTAGCTCGATGCTAGAAGGGGTGTCAACGGATCCTCCTCAGGATCAGTCTCCATATGCGAAGTCGACTAGTGACTCAAACTATGCGACATGCTACCTGTAAAGGAAACCCACACACAACGCTGATTGGACTGACCCAAAATACCCAATTCAACATTCCACATTTATACACATAAGCACGTATTGCTTGCAGTTTCAATTTTTATGATTTATTAAAATTACTTGCGTTGGTGATGTTAGTAGACAGATTTCCGTCCTATCTCAATGACGTTCTCAGAAACCCCAACTATGAGCAGATAAATTATGGTGTTCCGGACCACAATAATTTATTTGCCCCACCAGGGTTTCCTAGTAATAGCCATACTACTAAGTTTCTAGAGGTTATCAGCGTGTGGAGACTAACTTAGGATTATAGTCTAGGTACTTTAGAGATACCTAGTTCGATATAACCGAAGGCTCTGATACCATCTTCTATCACACCCGACTAGCAGCGGAAGACAAATGCGGGGTGCGGCAGACACGTGGTAATTCTCCATATTTTAAAAACATGATATCATAAACAGAGAGAACCTCGATTACAACATACCATTAGTATCCTATTACACACCATAAGTTAAAGTACAGTACTACGAGCAATCACAGCTGTTATTCTGCTACAGTTCACTACTAAAGCCATCCACACGCACATTTCTTACTCTTGCTTCGCTTTACCTGACACGCATGTTAGTTTTAAAAAGGTCAGCTAAACGCTGTGTGAGTTCCACTGGTTTAATTGCTGTGTAACAATATGTATTAACAAGTTTAAATTGCACTTGTCATCATCACAATGACGTTCATAGTCATATTTGCAGATTTATCACCACAAACACCTTCCGTTAGTAAGATCGTGTTACAACAAACACCTGCAGCTCGCCGAACCATGTTACAACAAACACCTGCAGCTCGCCGAACCATGTCATAACCGACACCTGCAGCTTACTGAACAGTGTTATAACAAGCACCTGCAGCTCGCCGAACCGTGTCATAACTGACACCTACGGCTCGCTGAACCGTGTTATAAGAAGCAACTACAGCTTGCCGAACCGTGTCATAACAGACACCTACAGCTTGCCGAACCATGTGTTATAAAGTTTACATTATCACAAGTGGGTGCAATTAACACAGTTTCGTAACATTCAAATCACCTCAGAAAACAATAACACAATTTAAAAGTAGTGGAGTGAAACTCACTCCCAACTTGGTGTAATCAACATAGTTTTTAACATGCAAGTCCCTAGAAAACAGTAAAATAGTTTAAAAGTGGGGAAGTGAGAACTCATAGTGCAAATAGTGGTCTTACACAAGAGTCGTCGAATAGCTGGATCAACTTTAATGACAGACATGCAAGCATGGACTCAAATCAGTATTTAAGTTGGTAATTGTCATAACTTCGATCTGGTCAGGAGTTTTTATTCCGGATTGAGTCTATAGGACCCTGGTATGGTGATGGACGACAGGGTAGTATTAGTTTTCAGGTTGACTTCCGGGCACCGATTCGCGTGCCAGCCAAAGTCAGTAGTTTAACGTGTTCGGGTAATGGTACGGGAATACCAGTAGTGCCAACACGTGGTTATTCAAGAATGATTAACTTTTCCTCAAAGGAGTTTGAGTGTTTGGGGGGGTCTAAGTTGCCCAAATTTCAGTTTCAATTTTCACCGTCGGAAATTCTCCCGAACTATCTTAGGACACACCCATAGTGCCCAATATGCCTGGAAATCTCCCGGAATACTCCGGTGTTCCAATAATAGTATTTGACGAGTTGGGTCACTTACCAGTTGTAGGTCCGTCGTGAGGCGGTTCTAGACGAAAGTTAGTGGATAGACGAAACCGATTCGGTAGAATATTATTACAGAAAGGAGTAGAAGTAGAATGCAGCGGAAGTCTTCATTCATACCGAAAGAGTATATATCTTTATAAGTCCAGCTGCCGGAGTTCCTGGAGAGAATACGGCAGCACCTCCCCGTAGGGATGCCAAAAACTTAAATGACAAAATGAACAACACACCTATATAAAGGGAGACAAGTTCGCTGGAGTGAATGTAAGTTCGGGCGAACTTGACATCAACATGCACTTCTCAAGCGAACTTGGCCTTTTATAGTCAAGTTCGGGCGAACTTGACTAAAAGCACATAAAGTTCGATCGAGCTTTACCAATACAGGTCAAGTTCGGGCGAACTTATTCCCCTTTACACTATAATCTCCGTATTTCGGTCGTGTGTTCGATTCTAACATATACAATATTCAACACACGCTCAATCTACCCTATTCGAGAAGTGACGAACACAATAGTGCATCAACAGATTTCCCATTGTTCGTTACTGTTGAATCTTGGTCTTCAAACGTGAGCCGTGTTTGAATATTCTGCAACTTTAATCAATGTATCTGCCGATGTCGTTGAAACGTGTCAAGAAATTCCCCCTTAATTGATGATCCGGGTTTGCATTATCAACATCTAATTCCCCCTGAAATCTCCAGTTCAGATATTTGTTGCACAGTTTCCAACTTCCTCTGATTTGCTTGACCAACAGATTATCTTGAATAGACACCAATTTGAAGGTCCTCAATGCAGCTTCTCCATTTCAACTTTAACCACATCCGCGTTTAGTTTAGTGCATATCTCCTATGCTCGATCTTCCGATCTTCAAGACTCAACCGGCAATTGATAGAAACTTCGAATTACCACACTGGTAAACTTCAAATCAATGTTTACCCGCAAAAATCTGAAATCCCGATTTCTGTAATCACTCCAGATCAGCAAATCGGTAATCTTTTTCAATCAGCTAATCTTCATCAGAATCAAATCATCTGGTAACACTTGGAATTTTAGAATCACTCGTCCATGATCAAATCACATTCTTCCACTTTAGTCATAATACCAGATATATAGCTATCACTGGTAGACCAGCGCCACTTAATCACCAAACATCATCATCCAACCGTTAGTCCAAAGAGAAGAATAATTCATCTGCTTGAAGACTAAAATTAATGGCCACCAAAGGCTATCATCAGTTAGCGTATCTGGGGTAACTTAAGATCTCCTTGGTAATTTTGAAACCATCCGTCTTCGGAGCTAGTCATTAATCCTAAGATCATCATTGAACGTTTTAAACGTCCTCAGTTCCTTCATCGGTACTAACGACTGCTAATCAAGCTAACTGTTCCTTAACCGGAGATCAGGACTCTAACCCTTAAGCATCAATCTGTATCATGATCTGATAAATTGGAACTGCCTATGATCACAAAATCTCAATGAATCTCAATTCTATGCATTTCTCGAAAATCAGTTAATCGATAACCACCCGGATACTGTTGCTGTAGTCACAAATTTCAAAAAATGCCGGAATCTTCAAATATTGAAATTTTTTTTATTCCCCCTCATTTTTGCAAATTTTGACCATACTGAAATTTTTACTGAAATTCTCCCTCAAATCCGGAATTTTCTGTTTTCATCAAATGCGGAATTTAACTTTAGGCCCATCGGTAGTCTTCAACTCTAATGATCACCAAATTGCTTTGGAATCAATGACTACGCTCTCACTTCAACCATCGCTAACCTCATCATCTCAGCCTATCTCTAAGACCTCTGACGGTGTCCCCGAACAATCAGTATCGGATGTTAAAATTTCGAAAAAATTTCTATCACCAAATTTTTTCTAGACACCCGTCTCACAAACCGAACAATAAATTTTTTCAATGCCTTTTTTAGGCTCCTTAACAAGTTCGGGCGAACTTGTATATGCTAGTGAGACAAGTTCGGGCGAACTTGGTTGGCCACCACCAAGGTTGGGCGAACTTCATGAAATAAACAAGTCCGGGCGAACTTGTGCTTAATTTCAATGAAAATCAGTCAAGTTCGGGCGAACTTGATGAAAAGTCTTGGAAAACCTTGTTAAGTTCGGGCGAACTTGGTCTCCCAAATCAGCCATTTTCACATTTTTCGATCCAAAATCCTTATTTCTTCGAATTTCGAGATGATTTCACCATAGATCTAGTCGAAATTGGTTTTCTAACAATCCTATCCGTTCAATTTTGGATTTCATCCGTGGATTGTAGGTTTATTTCATGATTTACGTCTAAAACCCCTCCTAATGTCCATAAATGTCCAAATTCATGAGCGTAGGTGATAACCGTAGCTCTGATACCAATTGAAGGTCCGTGATCAGGCGGTTCTAGACGGAAGTTAGTGGACAGACGAAACCGATTCGGTAGAATATTATTACAGAAAGGAGTAGAAGTAGAATGCAGCAGAAGTCTTCATTCATACCGAAAGAGTATACATCTTTATAAGTCCAGCTGCCGAAGTTCCTGTTGAGAATCCGGCAGCACGTCCCCGTAAGGATCCCAAAAACTTAAATGAGAAAATGAACAACACACCTATATATAGGGAGACATGTTCGCTGGAATGAAGGTAAGTTTGGCCTTTTATAGTCAAGTTCGGGCGAACTTGACTAAAAGCACATCAAGTTCGAGCGAAGTTGACCAATACAGGCCACGGTCGGGCGAACTTGTTCCCTTTTACACTATAATCTCCGTATTTCGGCCGTGTGTTCGATTCTAACCTATACAATTTTCAACACATGCTCAATTTAGCCTATTCGACAAGTGACGAACACAATAGTGCATCAAACCAGTTCTGGCAGGTTCGTTATATGGTAAACTGCCGAAATTGTTTTAAAATAATCTATTTTTAGTTTCGTACATTCCAATTTAATCAATATTTTATATAAAAATCTGTAAATTTTTATATAAATCAGGAAAAATGTGTAGATTATGGGAAAAATTTCCGGGAATTATTTTGCTGATTTACTTATTTAAATAATTTATTTATAAAACTATTTTTAACCACATAATTCCAATTAAGTACCATCATTAGTAAAAAAATCCAAAAAATTCTAGAAAACCTTATACATGTCCAGGAACTTCTCAGAAAATTTTGGAATTTTTCCGATTTCGTTTTGGTGCGTTCCCGCCTACCGAAAACTCCCAAAAACGCGGATTTTTAACCCAAATCAAAACTCAACCAATGGACTCAGAATTTTCCCAATCATTCCTCATATGTTCTTTAGTTTCTCTGTAAAATTTGGTGATTTATTGAATCCGTTTGATATTTCTTTTGAAATTATTTCGGTAAAACAGTTAAAAATTCACCAAAAATCGTAGAAAATTCCAAAAATTTTAAAAGTTTACGTGGACCTTCCTGAAAATACCCTGTATCAACACAACAAATTTCATCTCAATTCAAGTTACACAGACAAAGTTATAGGCTAAACAATTTCCTACCTATCCTAGATTCAGTTTTCGGATGATATACCTAGCGATTCTTCCGTTTCCAAGCGTTTATCTTGATCCCAGAAGTGTGTAAAGGCTATATTCAGTACCTACACACCAATTACAATCCAAATATGCTAGAACCCCATTGATTTTTCGGTTAATCAAATAGTTAAGCGATTTTTGTCGAATAGGAGTTGATTAGGGTATCAAACCCCATTGATTAGAAACTATGGCTGCCATATAATACCAGGGATATATGTGGTGTTCATATTCAGCCCTAAAATATGTTTAAAACTCCAAAATCATGGATTAAAAAGTGTTTTTTCGGCTAGAAATCAAGTTTAATCGAAGAAACGGACTTAGAATTATGAGGATCAAGGCTAATACCTTTGAATTAGATCTTGTTTATGGAAGAATTCAGGGGAGAATGAAATTTGAGAGCAGAATTTTGAGAGTCTTTTGAAGATTTTGGGTGAAAAACTTGAATAAAATGAAAATTAAATAAAAAAACTTATATCATGTGGGGGGTGGTGGCATAGGGGTGGGTCCCAAGGGACACCTCATGCTTCATGTTATGTGCGTGAAGATGATGTTCATCTTATAGATAAGTATAGGTTCGTTTCGGGTCCGGCGCGTGTTCTCGATTTCGTGACGTACTCCGTTTTGCGAGTACATAGGGTCAAAAGACTCGGTTTTAAAAATTATGCATAACTGTCTAAAAATCCGAACCCAGTTAGGTTTAAATCATAAAAGTCTCGTTTGACGTTCTTTTAAGTGTCTTTAAGCTTGATCGATCGTTCCTTGCACATTTGATTGCCTTATGTTATGCCCAGAACGAATGCGTTTCCCCAACCGGGAGCTGCTTCGTTTTGCGTGCCCAGGCTTTGATTATTTTTAAACCATATGTCACAGTCTATGGCACAAATCTAAGTTATTCCTAGAACTCGGAATTGCAAATAAGGCTACGCATAATCTAATAATCAACTTCAAAGGTTTAATGCGCTGTTAAATGTCAAGTCTGCTTTAAACACGTTGTTCAAGGCTAAGGATGCCAACCTCGCATCGTTGGTCCTTAGTAGTGTCATGTCAACCATGACGTGCTCTCGGATTCCTCCGAGGTATAACATATATCGTTTTGCACCACACACAAGTCATGAATTTTCACAAGGTTTACGGGTATCACACATATAGTCAAAAGCATCGTCATATATATATATGTAATGTCATCATCATACAAGCGTCAAAATTTGCACATAGACTTAACCCATAAGGGCCAGTGCTTATATGTGCTGTCAAAATGTGTCACCACAGTGACGTACAGACTCGATGCAACAAAAGTACTAACTAGGAAAACGTGAAAAATACTATGACTGCATCACCACCTCGGCATGGGTATAACCCAGTGTTTGGTAGGATGTACAAAAGATACATCATCTCTATCTATACTTAAAGAAAAACCATACTATGAACCCCACATCCACCAGGCCAATCCTCCAAAACCTGCGACCAAACCTACAATAGCACCGATGCATCCGTATACCAATGCACGAAAATGATCCTGCTCATGATGGATATACCCCATACTCTGCTGTGAAACAATAATCGCCTGCTGTAAGACGATCAAGTAGTCTCCCATCGACCTCCTCTTCTGCTCATCCTTATCACGTGCCATCCGTAGTAATGAAATATGCTCGAACAGAAATCCCATCAAGCTGCTCTCGGTGATAGGAGCAGGCACCTCATGAGGAGGAACAGGTATACCCCAGACGTGTGGAGAAGGCTCTCTAAATAACTAGGAAGGGCAACCTCGCTCGTAAGTGTGAAACGGGGAAGAGTCCTCCGAGGGTGGGGTCAGAAAGCGAGCAGTAAATTGCTGCTGGGTCCCTATAGGTACGGGTGTAGGAGGAATAGGGGACCCGGGTGGGGTAAACACAGGTACAGGCGTAAGTACCCTCCGACGAGCTGTCTGTCGGAGGCCAAAGGTGGGTATCTCAAGAGGGCTAGATGAGGAGGGTGAATAAGTACTCGGAGTGGAAGGAGTGTAAGGGTCAGGCGGTGTCTAGGGTAACGGTAAGCAGGGTGCTACCGGCTCCCATTCCCAATGCCCCGTGGCGGGAGTAGGGCTCCTAGGAATAGGTCCTACGGGTATGGCAATATCCAGGGTACGACTATGCTCCGAGGAGCTAGTCGGGTGGTGTGATGGCAAATGGTAGGCGCTCGAAGCTTCCCCCTCGCGCCTAGTACGAGGTCTGGGTGGGTACGGACCACAACAATAACAAGAAGGATCTGGCGAGTAGCTCGAGTCAAAAGGGGTGTCAGCGGATCCTCCTCAGGATCAGTCTCCATATGTGATGTTGACTGGTGGATTGAACGATGCGACATGCTACCTGAAAACGACAACCACACACAACACTGATTTGACTTACCAGAATACTGCACTCAACATCCTACAAATATACACATAAGCACGTATTGCACGCAGTTTAAATTTTTAAAATTTATTAAAAAAATTACTTGCGGTTGGTGACGTTATTAGACGGATGTCCGTCCTATCTCAATGACGTTCCCAGAACCCCCACGTATGAGCAGATAAATTATGGCGTTCCGGACCACAATAATTTACTTGCCCTACCAGGATTTCCTAGTGCTTGCCATACTACTCAGTTTCTAAAGGTTCTCAGCGTGTGGAGACTAACTTAGGATTATAGTCTAGGTTCTTTAGAGCTACCTAGTTCGCTATAACCGAAGACTCTAAATACCATCTTCTGTCACACGCCGACTCGCAGCGGAAGACAATGCAGGGTACGGCAGACACGTGGTAATTCCCCATAGTTTAAAAACATGATATCATAAACAGAGAGAACCTCGGTTACAACATACTGTCAGTATCATATTACACACCATAAGTTCAAGTACAGTACTCCGAGCTATCAAAGCTCTTATTCTGCTACAGTTTACTACTACAGCCGTCCACACTCACATTTCTCACTCTTGTTTTGCTTTACCTGAAATGCATGTTAGTTATAAAAAAGTCAGCTAAACGTTGCGTCAGTCCCACTTGTTTAGTTGTTGTGAAACTGTATATGTTAACAAGTTTAATTGCACTAGTCACAGTCACAGTTATTGTCACGGTCATAGTCACAGTCACAGTCATGGTCATGGTCATAGTCACAGTCACAGTCACAGTCATGGTCATGGTCATGGTCATGGTCATAGCCACTCTGCGTCATATAGACACATCATCGCATCGGGTCGTGTCACCACAGACACTTCCCACTGGGCCGTGTCAAGATAGGCACTTCATCCCAGCACTAAGTTCAATGTTCCCCTGCAGTTATGCCTAGTTAACATAACCGAATTTAGGACGCGTGAAGTTGCATAGTCACCGACACACAGTGTCACCTAGACACTGCCTAGAGCAAATGGGTTCATCAAACCAATAGTACTATCCAGTGCCCATGGCTTACACCAATCATTGTAGGGGAAGGTAGTTCATGTGTTAGATAAGTCACATCATCGCAAGTTGGTGCAATTAACATAGTTTCGCAACATGCAAATCATTACAGAAAATAGTGAAACAGTTTACAAGTGGGAGAGTAAAACTCACTCCCAAATTGGTGTAATCAACACAGTTTTTAACATGCAAGTCCCAAGAAAACAGTAAAATCATTCAATAGCGGGTAAGTGAAACTCACAGTGCAATTTGTGGTCTCAACACAAGAGTGGTCGATTAGCTGGATCAACTAGCAATTCTTCCGATTCCAAGCGTTTATCTTGATCCCAGAAGTGTGTAAAGGCTATATTAAGTACCTTTGAATTAAGACTTGTTTTTGATGAATTCAGCTGAGAAGAAGAGTTTAAGAGCTGGTTTTGAGAGAATTTGTTGTGATTTTTTATTAAAATTTTAAAAGAAAAAGAAAAAAAATATATTTATAACCATGGGGGGGTTGATGGCGGCTTGGAGGTGGGCCCCCTAGGGCCACCTCGTGCTTTGTTTTGCGTGCTTAAAGATCATGTTTATCTTCTAGATAAGTACGGGTTCGTTTTGAGGTCCTGCACGCGTTCTAGATTTGCGAGACGGACTCTGTTTTCCGCGTACTTAGTGTCAAAAGACTCGGTTTTAAAAATTATGCGTAACCGTCTAAAAATCCGAACCCAGGTACGTTTTAATCATAGAAGTCTCGTTTGACTTTCGTTTAGGTGTATTTAAGCTTAATCGATCGTTCCTTGCGCATTCGGTTGCCTTACGTTATGCCCGGAACGAATGCGTTTCCCCAACCGGGAGCTGCTTCGTTTTGCATGCCCGGGCTTTGATTATTTTCAAACCTTATGTCACAGTCTATGGCACAAAACTAAGTTATTCCTGGAACTCAGAATCTTAAATAAGGCTACCAATAATCTAATAATCAACATCGAAGGATTAATGCGCTGTTAAGCGTCAAGTCTCCGTTTAACACGTTGTTCAAGGCTAAGGACACCAACCTCGCATCGTTGGTCCTTAGTTGTGTCATGTCAACCATGAGGTGTTCTCAGATTACTCCGAGATATACCATATATCGTTTCGCACAACACACAAATCATGAAATTTCACAAGGTTTACTCACAATTATAGTTTTAGTCATGCTTTAGTTTAGGACCAATTAAGGTGTACCTGGTTTCTCATGGGTATCACATTAACCACCAGTTGATGATACGAAAGATGATTTTGACCACGATGGAGGTAATGATGATGATCCGAGAGGAACAGGGATAAAGGTGGTTGATGCAACGGTTAATGAAAGTTTTGATTTCTCTAATCTCCTGAATGATGAAGCAAATTCTATGAATGATCAGATTCAGGGGGAGTCAGGGCAAACATGGCCAACTGATGATATAGATATGAATGATGTTGATATGTCTGCAAAACCTGTTACAGCAGTTCCAACAAAGCCTTTGATATTGATGCTTGAACACAATGTAGAGGAAGGCGAGTTTGTGCACAACTATACTAAAGAAGATTTGGCTAAGTTGATTGAAGTTGATGCTGAAACATTAGATTTTGATTTTGAGGAGCAAGTGCTGAATGTGAATACATTTGAGCCTAACGAGTATCACTATCAACGGAGATTTGAGGCAGACGTATACAACGGAGTGATAGCAGAAGATTGGTCCTCAGATGACGAAAAGGATGAAGCTGCAAAGTACATTGGTCCTAATACTGATAGTTTTCCTACTTTTGAGGAAATGTATAAGCAAGTTGATGAAGATATGTTAAAGGAAGAGATTGAAGAATCAATACGAGAAGGTACAGTGCCAAAGCCAATGACAATGGAGGAAATAACTCAACCTAAGAAATCCTTGTTCAAAGAAATGTCACGTGAACGTAAGTTTCAATGTACTCTAGCATTCTTACTAGAGATAAAGATGTGTCGTTGGGAGATATCCTAAGCTGGGGATGGTTTAAGGAGCTGAATGTATATGCAATTAAACCAGAATTTGGGGTGCAATACTTCAAATATTTGGCTGATTTCCAGACGTTACCATACTGGGATGTCGAGGAGATTCTTCAAACCAGAAATGTTACATATCAGATGAGTTCATTGATCAGTTATTATGGAAAATGATCAAATTTGAAGCGAAAAAGGGTTTTAAGTACTGGAAGCCATTCACTCCAGGTCGTCACATTATAAAAAACAAGAAGACAGGGGAGAAAGATATAATGTTGATCATGAAACGACCGAGAGCAATGAGGAACATGCCTTTAATGCCAATTGAACAAAATTTTTACCCGGTGTTTAAGTGGTGGCAGATTGATCCTAACACATGTGAAGCAGTGATAGTATTACGATTCGAAGAACATCTGGATATCACTAAAGAAAGGGTTGAGATACTAGGTTTTCAAGGTATGAGAGGTTTGTGGAGAACGATCAGGATACTAGACCCGATGTGGCTAGTGAATTGCTCGAGAGAAGATATAAAATGCTTGTTCTACAGCAAGATAGTGTTTGAGGAACGTGAAAAAGAACAAGCCATGCAATATCAAAGGGTAGTCAATGTATGTTATGCTCGAGAAGTTAACTCTGGAAAGATGTGGGAAACGAGCTGGAGGGAACTAGAACGGGTTTAATTTTTGAAGGAAGAAAAGCATCTTGAAGAGATTCATGAAAGAGGTAGGGCGGCAAGGCTCAGAAGGTTTCAATTTATGACTAAAGTGCCACCTACTTATCAGACGCCAGATCCAAAGCAGGAAAGACCAAAGAAGCTGTAAAAAAACTTCTTTGGTCATACACATTAAAGTTTTATTTAAGACAGAGTTTTGAAGACTGATAAAAGACGAAGACGATATCCAAGGGGGAGTCTGTTGGTGCAGAATGTCTATGTCTTAGTCTTATATCGAGTCTGTATAGATTAGATGTGAATATGCTAGCGAAATCATGTATTTATGTGTTAAAGGGCCAAGTTCGCTTGAGATTGCATGTTGATGTCAAGTTCGGCCGAACTTGACATAGTCAAGTTCGCCCGAACTCATCCCCACATCAGCGAACTTATCTCCCTAAATATAGCTAGCTTGATCTTGTCATTTGTAACTTTGTGCACTTTGAGGCGAAGCTCTATCAAATTGGAGACTTGATGTTATATCAATAAAATTGACGTTTAACTGACTAATTCTTGTTATTTGGTAATCGTGTCATAATATTTCCGCTATTATGGACATTAAATATCAAATCTAGGTTCCTATGCTATCAGGATCGGTCCTACACACTAGATCAAGGATACTTGCAATCTCAAGTGAGTACATAGTCCCCTCTTTTACTTTTGCAAATATTTTGGGGTGAAACACATGTGCCTACTTGTTACTTTTTGCATTTCATGCTTTTATGACATATACTTGCTATGTTAATCTAGCACATATATAGTACATGATTTCAATTATGTTTTGCTATGTATGTTGACTTGAGCATGCGAGCACATTGATTTTATGAATTACTTTTGCGGCATATGTTGACTTAGCATATGAGTACATTGATTTTACATTACATTTTGCTATGTATGTTGACTTGAGCATGCTAACACATTGATTTATGAATTACTTTTGCGGCATATGTTGACTTAGCATATGGGCACATTGATTTTATATTACATTTTGCTATGTATGTTGACTGAGCATGCTAGCACATTGATTTCATGGACATTTCTACTATGTTTACTTAGCATACTTAGTACATGGTTTTTATATGACATGCTTACATTGGCTATGACATATTGTACGTTTAACGGGACAAGAATACATTCATTAACATTGATCACGCCGCTCGGTAGTATGTAATTGTACCATAGGACTTGACAAATCCCTTTCCCCGCTTCCTAGGTTTGTTTGGAAGTAGGGAATGAAAGAATCCAAATACATTTTTGATAAACCTTTGACTTGTTAAGGGTTTATCCGACAGTCTCAAG
This sequence comes from Scalesia atractyloides, assembly GCA_947069175.1. NCBI lineage: Eukaryota > Viridiplantae > Streptophyta > Magnoliopsida > Asterales > Asteraceae > Scalesia > Scalesia atractyloides. The sequence goes on from CAMTDV010000010.1 coordinate 22,952,282, forward strand.
GCTTGAATGTATGCGATAAACATTACTACTTAAATGTTCATATCAAATAAAGCATTGGTTTTGCAAAACATGACTTTTGATTTAACTTTGGTCTATTCAAGACATTGTTTTGTACATGACATTTGGTTATACACGACATAATACATATGGTTTGAGTAATGACTTTTTCTTTATTGCCATACAAGACATTTGTCATACACGACATGGTCTATACCTAACAGTGTGACATATTACATTGTTTACACATGGCATTTGACATTTGTTTTAAACTAGACATTTTTCATTGGTTGGTTTATTGTTGGTGATTTAATTAACGAGATGTGCGTAATATGATAAAAGTATGGTGGATACGCCACTGGTACTTCCTATATATTAGTGCTTTCATGATATTACATATCGTAGCGTTATTTAAACCACTTCGACAAAGACAAAGACATGACACATTTGGTACAAATAACATATATCTTTCACAAGACATTGTTTTACAAATGGTATATTTATACAATTCATTTTCATTCGGTTAATTATTTAACCATACATCCTTCTTTTATATCATTTGATTTTCACATTGAATTTCATATGATTTCATAAAAGAAAACATTTTATAAGGTTCATGACTACTTTTCGTTAAACTATTATTTTAACTTCAAGCCATGAATCCTCATTAACAAAACCTATGTAACTCATAGGCATTTTTATGCTGAAGTACCTATTTTCACATGTGTTTCCGGAGCTAATATCTGAGGTTGATCATGCTACACTTAGGCGGACTTGGGCTTTAGTGACTTAAAATTTAGCAAGACAAATAAATTTATGTTATGTTTCCATTAAATTCCAGACAATGTAAACAATTTGAATCAATAATACAAAATTTTAATTACCATGGTTGTTGAAATAATAGTTCTGTTACTCCACTCCCCGATGTTTCCGTCGCAGTTTGTTGTTTTACGCGGTCGGGGTGTGACTGAAAGATTGGTATCAGAGCCAATGGTTATAGAGAATTAGGTTATTAGTAATGCTTTGACCTAGACTATAACTTTTCTAGGACCCTAGCACAAGTTATCTTGTGTTTAGAATTTAAAACACTACCATCACCTATCCTTAGGTGAATACTAAAAACAAAAAAAATGGAAGGCGTAATGACAAAAAAATGAATCATCGATCTCTTTTAGACTTCAAAGTTTTCAAAATCTCGTCAAAGTTTGGGTCTTATTAATGTGAACACGTGCAATCTGGAAGGGTGGGTGCCTTTACCCTGAGTTTTCTGTCTAAGGCTAGAGTGTTCGTACAATCCGCATTATCGGACCAGTCACTCTTACCTGGGAACTCTTGGGGTGAGTGTCCACTTATAGGTAAAGCATGTCTTCACGATACATTATAAAGACCCATTTACTTTGATTGGTCACTGTGTGTCTTTTGTTTGTTTTGAGAAACTAACGAATGACCACCATCCTTACTTTTCGTCGATATTTTAACATCTCATTTTGATTATTCAACATATCATCTCACTTGTTTTCTCTCATGTTATCCTCTTTTAGAATGCCTCCTCGAAGAAACGTAAATACGGACGCTGATATGGCGGCTCTAATCGCTCAGCAGTTTGCTGCTGTGCTACCAAATCTCATAACTCAAATTAACCAAGCCAACAACAACAATAATGCACCTGCTCCGTGCAACTTTAAACAGTTTAACTCGGCTAAACCACTCAACTTTAGTGGTTCTGAAGGAGCAACGGGCTCCTCCAGTGGTTTGAGAGTCATGAGAGTACTTTTCGCCATGTTCAGTGTCCTGATAATCGTAAAGTTGAGTTTGCTTCAAGTGTGTTTCAAAAGAGGGCGCTCACATGGTGGAACAGAGTGATGAGAGATCGAGGTGCAGATGTCGCTATGGGTTAGACATGGGAGGAACTTAGGGCTATAATGATGAAAGAGTTCTTCCCTCGTCACGAGCAGAGGGCACTTGAAAATGAGTTCCACGACCTAAAGCAAGACAGTGGTGAGCATCGTGCTTACACCGATCGGTATGAGGAGTTAAGTCTACTTTGTCACACGATGGTCACGCCTTTGGACAAGGCAATTGGAAAATACATTGATGGTTTGCTAGATCCTGTTGAGGATATCGTCACTGGTAGCAACCCTACTACCATTCGACAAGACATTGAGATCGCTGCTACCTTGACTGAATCTGAAGTCAAGAAAGGTAATCTCCATAGAAAGGGTGACAAGAATCAGTCCAACAAGAATGAGAAACAAAAGGGGAAAAAGGCTGAGTCTTCTAAAAAGTCGAAGAAGCGTAACGCTTCCAAGAACATTGCTATTGTTACACAGCCCAACCAAGCTGTTCCTAATCAGCCTACTCAACCACCAGCTAAAAAGTAGTATGTTGGCAATGCACCTTTGAGCAACAAGTTTAACAGCCACCATCAATCACATGTACAGTGCCGCATTTGCACCAACTATGGGAAATCTAGTATGGTCATCTTGCCACACTTGCCGTTTTGCTCCTACCAAAAATAAGGCAACACAAAACCTTGCTCAGCAGCCCACACGACCTTACTATCGTCCTGGTTCATGTCACAATTGTGGGGACCTAACCCACTACAGGAACAGATGCCCGAAGTTGGCAAATGCCAACCAGGCTTAGGTTCATGGACGAGTCTTCAACATGAATGCCAACGAGGTGGTGAACGGTTCGTTCTTTGTTGACAACCAACCTGCTTCTGTTCTTTTTGATTCAGGTGCCGATAGAAGTTCCGTATCCCTAGCTTTCCAACCTTTGCTATCCATGCCTAGAACTAAACTAGGAAAGCCCTTGACAGTCGAAATAGCTAGTGGTAAACCCCTTGTTCTCGATTCTGTCATTCGTAGTTGTCATTTAAACCTTAACGACCATCTTTTTCCCATTGACCACACGCCAATGCAACTCGGAAGCTTTGACATCATATTTGGAATGGATTGGTTAACCAAACACCATGCTAAGGTGGTTTGTTTTGATAAGATTGTTCATATACCTCTCCCGTATGGTGAAATCTTAGAGGTTTGAGGAGAAAAACCCGCTAGTAGCGTTAAACTCATGACGTGTACCCAAGCCCATAAATACCTACGAAAGAATTATGTAGCCTTCTTGGCACATATCGTAAGGGAGAAAGGCAAGGGCAAGACTATTCAAGATATCCCTGTTGTTCGGGATTATCATGAGGTGTTTCCTGATGAATTACCTGGTTTACCTCCTGCACGTCAAGTTGAGTTTTGTATAGACCTTGTACTTGGTGCCAACCCTATAGCCAAATACCCATACCGTCTTGCACTGTCTGAGATGAAAGAATTATCTAAATAGCTTCAGGAGTTGTCTGACAAAGGATTTATTCGTCCGAGTTTTTCACCTTGGGGTGCTCCAGTCCTATTTGTGAAAAAGAAAGATGGATCCTTTCATATGTTTATCGATTATCGTGAGCTCAACAAACTCACAATAAAAAATCAATATCCCCTACCTCGCATTGATGATTTCTTTGATCAGCTACAAGTGCTACCTGCTTCTCAAAGATTGATCTGCGTTCTGGGTATCATCAACTTTGTGTTCACGAGGAAGATATTCCCAAGACAGCTTTTCGCACAAGATATGATCATTATGAGTTTACTGTTATGCCATTTGGTTTAACTAATGCTCCTGATATTTTCATGGAATTGATGAATAGGGTTTGTAAGCCTTATTTGGACAAGTTCATCATTGTTTTCATTGATAATATTTTGATCTATTCAAAGACCCGAGCTGACCATGAACAACATCTCCGCCTAGCGATGGAACTCCTAAAGAAAGAACAACTTTATGCCAAATTCTCCAAGTGCGAATTTTGGCTAAAGGAAGTCCAATTCTTGGGACATATTGTCAACGAACAAGGTATTCATGTAGATCCCGCTAAAATCAGTGCGATCAGGGATTGGAGTGCACCTACTACTCCTACCGAGGTTCGTTCTTTTCTCGGTCTCGCAGGTTATTATTGTCGCTTTATCGCAAACTTCTCCAAGATTGCGGTTCCTCTCACTGCTTTAACAAAAACGAATAAACCTTTTGAGTGGGGACCCAAACAGGAAGAAGCTTTTCAGACCTTGAAACAGAAACTCTGTGATGCACCTATCTTATCTTTACCTGAGGGCAACGACGACTTTTTCCTATATTGTGATGCATCAAACTTAGGCCTTGGTTGTGTTCTCATGCAAAGAGACAACGTCATAGCCTATGCATCAAGACAATTGAAAGTTCATGAGACGAACTACATAACTCATGATCTTGAGTTAGGTGCTGTTGTTTTCGCTCTCAAAATTTGGAGACACTACCATTATGGTACAAAATGCGTGGTTTTTACTGACCACAAAAGTCTCCAACATATGATCAATTAGAAAGAACTAAACATGAGGCAACGACGTTGGGTTGAACTCCTAAATTACTAGGATTACGAAATTCGCTACCATGCTGGTAAGACGAATGTCATGGCTGATGCATTGAGTCGTAAGGAACGCGTCAAGCTACACTGTGTCCAAGTTCGATCTGATATTCAAACCCACATTTCTGAAGCTCAACTTACTTGTGTTTCACAAGACTTGATGGGTAAGGAATTACCATATCATCTTGAGCCTCATCTTGAACTGAAAAACAATGGGTTATATTATTTGATGGACCGTTTGTCTTTCCCAAGTCAAGACAATCTCCGCACCTTGTTAATGGATGAAGCTCACAAGTCTCGTTATTCAATTCATCCTGGTGCAGATAAAATGTATAAGAATCTTTGAACCCAGTATTGGTGGCCGGGAATGAAGAAAGACATTGCCTTATATGCGTCCAAATGCCTTACTTGTCTTAAGGTTAAGGCAAGACATCAACATCCCTCTGGATTATTGGAACAACTAGAGATACCAGTTTGGAAATGGGAAAACATTTCTATGGATCTCATTACCAAACTACCACGCACTAATAGAGGTCATGTTGCCATTTGGGTAGCCGTTGATCGTCTAACAAGGTCAGCACATTTCTTGCCAATCCGTGAGGATCTATCTGCTGATAAGCTAGCCAAGATATATGTAGATGAGATTGTATCTCGAAATGATGTTCCTTTGAACATCATATCTGACCGTGATGCTCGATTCTTGTCTCATTTTTGGAGAACCATGCAATCTGCCATGGGAACCCAACTTAATTTGAGCACGGCTTATCATCCTCAAACGGATGGTCAATCTGAAAGAACAATCCAGACACTGGAGGATATGCTTAGAGCTTGTGTGATCGATTTTGGTGGTAGTTGGGATTTGCATCTACCGTTAATCGAATTCTCCTACAACAATAGTTATCACTCCAGCATCAACATGGCTCCTTTCGAGGCTTTATACGGTCAAAAATGTCGTTCACCGGTCTGCTGGAATGAGACAGGTGAAGCTCAGCTTACTGGACCTGAACTCATTCTAGAGACTACAGACATAGTTAAAAAGATTCGCAATAACCTTCTGACAGATAGAAGTCGTCAAAAGAGTTACGCGGATAAATGACGCAATCCCTTGGAATTCCAAGTCGGTGATCACGTCCTACTCAAGGTATCTCCTTGGAAAGGCGCCGTTAGATTTGGAAAGAAAGGAAAACTTGCACCACAATATGTTGGACCATTCAAATTCGTTAAGAGAATCCGAAAAGTGGCCTACAGACTTGAGCTACCTCCTGAACTTGGGAATGTTCATCCAACCTTTCACGTGTCCAACTTGAAAAAGTGTCTAGCCGATACAAAACTCCACATTCCCCTTGATGAAATTCACGTTGATGACACAATGCACTTTGTCGAGAAACCTGTGGAGATAGTGGACCGTGAAGTCAAGAAACTCAAGCGTAAACGTATACCACTTGTTAAAGTTCGCTAGGAATCCAAACGTGGCCCAGAATTTACTTGGGAACAAGAGGATCAAATGAAGGTGAAATATCCACATCTATTCTCACAAGTTTCCTCTAAATAAATTTCGGGACGTAATTTCCTAAAGTAGGGGAGACTGTGACATCTATGTATTTTAATCATCAAACAATTCCAAAACTATTTTATATTTAACAACATATTGTTTTATTCCAATATTTGTGTATTTACTTATGGCATTTCGTATTTTCAATCCTTGTTCAAATTCGACCTTCCAAACGTTTTCTAGAAGTGAAATCCCGAACCATTGCGCAAACGTAACCCATTTAAGGTGACGTACACTCCAGAATAATGACACGAGCTAAACATACCTTAAATATCCTTTACATAACTTAGCAATAAGTTTTGAAGGGTTCGGTATGGCGAAAACATGTTTATTCAGCTGTAGGGGCTATTTTGCAAAATATACGAAACTACGCCAATTCGCGTGTTTCGTTATCCGGAACATGTACGGACATCCAAAAATTTTTGTAATCATTAAAATATCATATTTTAGTTATTGGAATGCAAAAATATCATTCGTTACGCATTTACGGTCATTTGCGCGTTCATTACGATTTTCATCGTAATTAACCGAAAACCGCAACCGTACCACCGAATAAACGGACATCCGAAACATTTCCAAGCAGTTTTCAAGTTCCCAATGCTTTGTCATCTTTATTGAAGCTTGAAAATGAGGTTAACGGGTGTTAAAAGCGCCTTAACGTGACAAAACAAGTTCAGGGGCCTGTTCTGCCATTTTGAGAAACTTGGTCCTTGCAGGGGTGCTTACGGACCGTAAGCATGGACCCCATACGGTCCGTAAGCAGTGCCCATATAAGATTTTGTTAGAAGCCCATGGTTTTCTTGCTTGGGGACCAAGTTGTGTGATCATCAAGGCTTTAATTCCTAGCCTAACAAGTGTATGGTGTAGTTTATTCCTTGATCACCACACAAAACACTTGGCATGATCTAATGGTTCAAGAATTCCTATAAATACCCATGATCATCTTCATTCCAATTTGCTCATTTCCTTCCTATCTTCATCTCTGCTCTAATTTTGAGGCTACCAATATTTTGGAGGCTTCCTACTAAGCATTTTTGATCCTAGAACACAAGTAAGTGTCCTTCCTAGTCTCGTTATTTATTTTTTTAGCTATTTCAAGCGAAAAGTCAAACAGTCTTTGACTTTCGGCTTTAACCATGAATTGGTCAAGACAAAGTTCATTTGAACTTTACAACGTGATCATAATCACGATGGTTATAGTCCATGCGACTATACCTACTGATTACCACGTTGACTAGTTGTAGTGACGAGTCAAAGTTTCGGTCAAAATGCACGATTATGTGCATTTTGGAACGGAACTATTTTCGGGTATCAAAACACTTTGTTTTGATACCATATCAGCGTTCTAACTTAGTTAAACATGTTTTAACATGTTTAACTCGTCACTTCTAGTTTAGTGCTTAGTTAGGGTCGTAGGTCAAGCGGTCTCGACAACCGCTTAGACTTTCGAACTCGACCCGTTTGGTCGATCTTTAGGATCTGACCAAACATAAGTTGTTACCATAGTTGTATAGGGAATAACCTCCAGGGGTTATACCTTATGGTTACTTCGTTTAGTTAGTTGTATGAAGTTTATATGCCTTAGGAAAAAGGACCAAAATGCCCTTTTTCGCGCATGAATTCAATCTAAGCATATGTAACCTAAATTTTGACACTTAAGCTGATTGTGCAACATTATTAAACATGTTTAGGCATATAAGACTTATCATAGGACTAGTTAGACCATCCGAACGCGCTTTTGCACAAACGACACGTTAAAGTAGCTTAAACTACCTTAACGAGTCGTAACGGGTCATAAGCACTTAGGATTGCTTTCAAATCAGAATGTAGGCTTTGTTAAACCATATCATATGAGTTCCAAGACTCATTTGGTTTACAAGACCTCATTTTATCCGATCTCCCGATTTAGGTTCTGTTAGGATCTGAGTTTGAATTACTTGTAGTTTTTGTTTCAATAATGGAAAATGATTGAATTAAAAGAGATTTGCAGCGGAATAAGATGGAAAACTTTTACTACAAGCAATGGTCGTTTGTTTTCATCATCATCATGCTTTCAAGTTGGTTAACTTGCATGTGACTCACAAACTCCCCCTCAGCCTTTGCAATTACAATTTGGTAGTAAGAAAATGCAGAGAAGATGATATGCGAAAGTTGATCTTATAATAGACAAGTTTAAACTGTTACAGAAGTTACCTATTTATACTAACTATCTAACCTCTGAGCATCTTTGATGACGTCAGGTTGATAGTGATAGGAAACCAATTGTAACTAACTGAAAACATTGCTAATACTAAACTTGTGATTAGCATTGTTACATGGATTTAACTAAGCTGATGACTAAACTCTGATCTCTATCCTCTAACCCTTGTAACTCTGGCAGACCTTTGAAGCATTGTGAAGGCAGATGATAGGATGAGCAGTCCTTAGGCATCAGAGGTTGTAACCTCTGATAGTTTAACCAAAGCTCGGATAGTGTTATTTGGCTTTGTATCATCTGTTCCTTTCATTGGGTTCAATCCCAACAATCTCCCCTGGAACAGATGATGCCAAAAAACACTTTATTCTTGGTCTTTATTCCTCAGAAGGAATTCTCTTATTTGACCTTTGAATTGAAGTTCAAAGTTAAGAGATTCCATGTCATCAGCATCCTTCTCCAGTTTTAAACATAGTAGTTCTTTGAAGTCTTCTACTATAAGCTCATAAGCAGCTTCCATGGATAGTTTAGTGGCTGCACCATCAGACTTGAGCAGTGGTCAATTCATGGGTGTCTTTGTCGACCTTCCATTTTCGAATTTTTGGGTCTGATGGTTTTCTTGAAGGAGCTTTTATTGCTGAGGCTTGAGCAGGAGCTTTTGGTGATAAGTCTTTAGCCAACTTGTCACTTCTATCATCTGTTGGATTATCAATCATGTTCTGAATCCCTTCTTTGATAAATGTATCCTCAAACTCTTTGTCAGTCTTTTCAGACATACCCTCTTGCCTTTTTCTTTGTAACAGGGCAAGTGTGGAATGGGCAGATGTTGAACTGGACTTTTTGGAGAGTTGAGCTCTGAGGATAGCATCTTCTTTTGAATAGTCAGGCTTAGGAGGCATGGATGGATCTTTTTTCCTTTTTTCTTCCAAACATTTGTAGGTGTCTATCACCCTCACCTCGCCCCATCTTATCACTTGGTTTTTGGAACCATAATGATTCTGAATCAGTTCTTGCTTCATTCTCTTCAACTTCAAAGCACTTTCAGTCATATCTTTCTTGTATAAATCCTATTTGGGAGGAGTTGGCTTTTTTAGAGGGTCTTTCAACATTTCTTCCATTTTGTTGATTTCTTCTCTTAGCTCATCTATGCTCCAATCCCTGAACTGTGTCCTTGTTGCCTTATACATCTTCTTTTCCATGATATACTCATTGAGCTCACTTTTGAGTAGCTTATCTTCCCTTACGGAAAACTAGTTGCTTTGATCTTTGACAAAGTTTTGTAAAATGGTGACTTTACTCAGTTGAAAGGACATGACAATCTGTACTTTTCTATCATCTTTACCAGCTGATTCTCTTTTGGCAATATCCTCTGCTTGCTTCCTTTTCAGTTCCAGGTAAGCATCAACATTTGCTGGTCTTGGATAGCCATCAAGGGATAGAATTGTTCTTTTGTCAGGGTTATCCTCTGAAAAGAAACTTAGGATCTCTTCCCTGACTGCTGGTAAATCAATGGGATACAACTTTGATGCAGGAGTGACTTTAAGAGTTGAAGATGTTGTAAGCACTGATGTGGAGGTTACTGGTGTTGATGATAGTGGAAGAGGTGGAGAGATCTCATCATCATTTATCATTTTTGTGATTTTCCTCCTTTTAAACCTTAGAATGGGTGATGGTGGTTATGGGATTTTTGGTGGTGTGGATAATGGTTGAGTTGATGTGGGAAATGTGATCATGGTAGTGGATAGAGTTTCATCTGTTGCAACCTCTGCTGTATCAACATATGTTGATACAACAGTTGCTGTAACATCTGCTTGTGTGGATGTGGGGTGGTTTTGAAGATGTGATAGGTTTTTGAGAGGAAGAGGTTTTAATTGTTGGATTGGTTGCAGGATTAGTTTTAGGAGGTGTGGATGTTGGTTGCCTGGCTTTTCTAGCATGTATCCTTTTTGATGAAGTACCAACCTCTCCTTTTTCTTTTTGCTGTTCAATCTTTTTCTCAACCAACACTCTGCTCTCCTCAATCACTGTCTTCTTGTGACTGACCCTTGCCTTGGCGACAATTTCATCAGTTAAATCAATCTTCTTTGAACCATCAGGCCTTGGAATATTTATGGTAGGTCTGGCCTTATCATCATCTGTTGTTAACTTCTTTGGACCCAAAGGTTTCTCCCCCTTTTTGGCTTCATCTGTTGTAACAAATACAACCGCTGGAGGTGCATGGCCAGTGGTTGTGAGTAGATGTGCTTTGATGGCTTTAACGTCTGCTGCAATGTCTTGATACCTTGATTCAAACATGTTTCTAACATCATTCATATGATGCTTGTGTTGTAGATCGAAATAATGTTGTTGATTTTTAAATATAGGGTCTAGAGCTTCTTTGAGATCAGCAGTGGATAGAACAGAGGGTTGAGTTTTGGTGGCTATCATCTGCTTCAGTAAACTTTTGATTTCATCAACAGAAGTTTCTATCTTAGTAAGTCTCTCCGTCAAATCCTGATATTTTAGATCATCACCTAATTTAATAGGATCATCTGAACTCCTACCATTAGTGGTAGTTATATCCATGTCATTATGAGCAGTGGTTTTAGGACCAGCTTCAAACATAGATGCCCTTTGTCTTGGTACTGGGGACTTCCCACAACAGAGGTAACAGTTGTTGCCTCAACAGTGGTTGTCTTCAACCAAGTCTTATTAATGAAACCATTGTCCAACTGAGAACTTGGGAGTTCGGCAATTGTAGTGGCTGCTTGTGTTGAACTATCACCAAGGGTTACATGTAACCCAAGGCATGTAGCCTCTTCATTTGCTGATAGGCAAGCAATGAATAAAGAAGCAGACCCAGCCTCTTGATGAAGTATATTCTCAGTAATAGGTTGTTGAGAAGTGCTGGTTTGTGTCTGAACTAATTCAATTGCATTCAGCAATGGTACAATTGTGGGTGGAAGTGAAGTCCTTGGTGAAGGTGGTTGTGTAGAAAGCGACATTGCCCTGGGAGAGGGGCTATGGAAGATAGAGCTAAGTGAATCTAGAGCTTCATAATTTGGTGTCCCTGTGTCTACAACCTTTTCCTTTTGTGAGGAAGAAGGAGGAGTTTCAAAGCCGGTAGGAGATCTTTGAACCACTTGCTGTGAAGAAGTAGCAGAAGTGGTTTGTGACTTTGGTGCTATCACTGAGTTAACCTTTGGAATCTCATCTTCCAGAGGACCCTTTTTGGCTTTGGTGGGCTTTTTGGAAATTGTTTTGGTTTTCTTTTTGGAGATTTTTGGTGTGGGCTTTAGAGCAGCGGTTGTGGTGCCCTGATCACCAAGAGCAGTGGGCTCAGTAGCAAGAGGTTGAGTTTGAACATTTTGTTCAGGTAAAACATGCCCAATCTCCTCTACTACTGTTTTCTCAACTTTATCTTGGTTAGTTATTCTGGTGAAGGTTTCATGATTAAGGCGGCCTGGGTTAATCACAGCGCCTTGTTTACTTTCAGGACCTTTAATTTGATCCTGTAAGTAAACACTCAGGAAACGTGGATGCATCAAAAAAGCTTTTCTTTTTTCAATATTTTTAAAATTGTTCACAAGATCATTGAAAAATATCTGGGTGTAGTTTAAATCTGTGTCAGTTAAAATTGCAAACTCTAGATATTGCATGTTTAATGGGATTTCATTGAAACCAGTTGTTTTTGCTGGGAGACAAGTAAGAAATGTGTGAAAGAAAAATCTCATCTCAGCAGGAAAGTTAGGTTTAAATATTGTCATACCTTTCATTTGGCCTACATAACCTATTTCCAAAAACTCTGCTTGGATCTCATTTTGAGGAAATCACACTAGGTGTTGTATGTCATTTAACTTGAAAACTTGAGAGATCGATTGGGGGCTAATTTGCATCAACACTCCCCCTACTCTTGAGATTATTGTGTAAGGAACACCAGCAGCAGATGAGTGAACCTTTTCATTTTTCCAAAAATCCCTAAGAGAATCAATGTAAATTGGGGCTTTGACTGTTAACATGTGCTTGAATTTCGAATTTTGCAAAATTAGAATCATTGGATGATAACGAGTATTAGCGTCGGTTTCTTCAAGTATGGCGATATAATTATGTGCGGTATTGATTATGAGGGTGAAGGGTGGAAGTTCTTGTGTGGATTTCTTCAAAGATTTTGTCTTGCGAGCCATGGTGTTAGATAGAAAAACAATTTTGAGATTTTTGTAATCTATACAGTTTAGGGTCAACACTGATGAAAGATAAAACAATGTTTTAATAGGGTTTTGAAAAAGTGAACATGACGTGGCATCTGTTGCAAGATCTAATGGCTAACATCTGTCCACGTGTAACCTTTGATGAGAAAAGTAACCATTGAGGTGGCAAACCACTGTTTTAGGACAGAGGATTGGACAATATTTATTTTTTTAACACCATCAGTGGATAGCTATCAGTGTTTTTGAAAATGTGGTAAAAATAGAAATCAGAGGATACACTTTTTCAGTGGATAAGATTTTGAAGCCTATCAGAGGTTTTGAGCAATCGGATGTTATGATCAGACTTTTAAAGATTTATTGAAAAATTCAATTTTAACTATTTTTAAGGATGAATTTTTGATTTTCTGAAAACATTTTGATGCTATGTACGCATGAATTTACAAGAGACCTTGTTTTTAATCCATGTTTAGCATTCCAATTCTTGAGATCAATTTTTCAAAGGTAGATGTATCCAATGCCTTGGTTAAAACATTTGCCCATTGATCTGAAATATGGACATGATGCAAAGAAATCAAACCTTTTTCATAGCAATCTCTCCCAAAGTGATGTCTGATGTCAATGCTTTGTAGTTGAATGAGAAACTGGATTCTTAATGATGTTTTCAGGAGCTTGACTGTCCAACTTGAGTGGAGTCTTTAGTGCAGTTACACCAAAATCCAACAACTGGTTTTGAAGCCACAAGAGTTGGGCAGTGCAGCTAGCAGCAACAATATACTCTGCCTCAGCAGTGGATGTTGAAACTGCAACCTGCTTTTTGCTTTGCCAAGACACTAGACAATCACCTAGGAATTGACATCCTCTTGATGTGGACTTCCTTGTAGTTTTGCACCCAGTAAAGTCACTATCTGAAAAACCTGAAAGCTCAATATTTCCATTAGCTGGATACCAGATACCAAGTGTAGGAGCACCTTTTATGTATCTGGATATCCTTTTTACAACAATAAGATCAGACTTTCTAGGTAATGCCTGTGATATGGCACAAACACATGTTGCAAACATGATGTGTGGCCTTGATGCAGTTAGGTACAATAAAGACCCAATCATGCTTCTATAAAGAGCTTGATCAACAAGGTCATCTTTACCATCAATGGTGACTAGCTTGGAGGTTGCCATGGATGTGCTACATGGTTTACAATCATCCATATCAAAATTTTTAAGCAGTTCTTTCTCATACTTGTTTTGATGGATAAATGTACCATTGTGCAATTGTTTAACTTGGAGACCAAGAAAACATTGGAGCTCACCCATTGCACTCATCTCAAACTCTGCAGCCATGAGTTTTCAAAACTCTTCACACATAGCAGTGCTTGTGGATCCAAAAATGATGTCATCCACATAAATTTGGACAAACATCAAATCTTTTCCTTTACATTTTATAAATAGGGTTTTATCTATTTTACCTCTAGTGAACTCTATGGATAAGAGAAAAGTGGATAGAGTTTCATACAAGGTTCTTGGTGCTTATTTCAAGCCATAAAATGCTTTGTTGAGCTTGTAGACATGATTAGGATGGAATGCATCTTCAAAACCTGGAGGTTGACAGACATACACCTCTTCTTTAATTTTCCATACAAAAACGCACTCTTTATATCCATTTGAAACACCTTTATGTTGTGGTTAGCAGCAAAAGCTAAGAACAGGCGAATAGCTTCCAACCTTGCTATAAGAGCAAAAGTCTCATCATAGTCTATACCTTCTTCCTGCCTGTAGCCTTGAACCATGAGCCTTGCTTTGTTTTTAACAACAATACCCCTTTCATCAGTTTTGTTTTTGAAGACCCACTTTGTGCCAATTGGACTTACATCTTTTGGCAGTGGCACAAGCTCCCAAACTTGTTGTCTTTTGAAATGAAGGAGTTCTTCTTGCATGGCTTCTACCCAGCTGTTGTCTTTCAGTGCCTCCTGGTACTTGACTGGCTGTATGAGTGATAGAAAACCAGCAAAAAGACAAATATTTTGGGATTGGCTACGTGTGAGCACCCCAGATTTGATGTTGCCAATAACTTGATCTGCTGGATGGCTTTTGAGATAAATCAGATCACCTTGGTATGGAACAATAGCATTTTGAGGTGATGGCTGCAAATGTGTATCATCTGAGCTAACCTCTGCTGGTGAATTTGAAGTATCAGCCACTGATGAGAATGGAGGTGGAGGTATTGGGGGTATAGAGGTAACATTCTGATGATTTTGGGACCAAAAGTAGGACTTTTATCAACAGTTGTTTGATTTTGTGAACTGACAGAGGTTTGAGGATCAACCACTGTTGACCCAGAAATGGTAGAGTTTACACAAGAGCTTGTAGCACCTAATCCTCTGTTGGAAGAATAGACTTTTGTTTGTGGAAGCACACAATCAAATCCTTGATCTTGATCTTCTTCAGATGGTTATGGTATACCTGCATTGTCTAGCTTGATAGAAACATCAGCAAATGTGAATTTATCTAAATCAAAAAGCTCTGCAGGATTTGCTAGAATTTTCAACGATGAAAGTTCATTGAACTTTACATTCAAAGTTTCTTCAACACACTTGGTCCTAGAGTTAAAAACTCTGTAGGCTTTAGTAGTGGTTGAGTATCCCAAAATAACCACAATCAATTTTGGCTGCAAACTTAGATATAGAATCTTTTAAGTTCAAAATGAAGCATGGACAGCCAAAAATATTATAATAGGAAATTAGAGGTTTGATTTTATACAAAATCTCATAGGCAGTCTTTTGATGCCTGCGGTTAATCAAAACTCTATTTTGAACATAGCAAGCAGTGTTTACAGCCTCTGCCCAGAAAGACAATGGTAAACCAGAATCTGCTAGCATAGTCCTTGCTGATTCAACTAAAGTTCTATTTTTCCTTTCAACCACGCCATTTTGCTCTGGAGTTCTTGGAATGATATATTGTCTGACAATTCCTTTTGACTCACAAAAAAGCATCCAACTCCCTATTTTTAAACTCTGTTCCATTGTCACTCCTAAAGATTTTACTAGAAGATCAAATTGCTTTTCTACTTGTTTCACAAAGTTTTGCAAAATGCCTGCAGTTTCATCCTTAGAGTGGAGAAAGAAGGTCCATGTAAACCTAGAGAAATCATCAACTATCACTAGGCAATACCTTTTGTGTTTAAGCTCATGATTTGCACTGGGCCAAACAAGTCCATGTGTAGGAGTGGTAAACGCTGGCTTGTTTTGGACCTTCAATTGATTTGAAAGAACTTTTATGTTATTTGAAAAGGAAACACAATGTTCATCACATGAAATTGCTTTTGAGGCAAACCTCTTACAAGACTTTGTTTTGAGAGTGTGGTGATAGTTTTAAGATTTGTCTGTCCAAGTCTTCTGTGCCATAACTCAGTCTCTTTGCTAGAAGCAACTGAGAATAAACCTGATTCAGACGTAGGATTATCTTTTAGCAAATCTACCACATACACGTTCCCACTTCTGTGTGTAGTGAGTTGTGCTTTGCTCTCAGCAATGATTTGATCAATCTTTTTAACAACCTCTGGTCCCATAATTTGACAAGTTTTCTTAGTGAAGAAGGATCCATATCCTCTGTCACTCATTTGTGAGACACTCAGCAGGTTAAATTTTAGATTGTCAATTAAATTCATATTTTCAAACTTGAGTTTACCGACCCAGACCCTAAAACCTTTCCCTTTGAGTTATTACCAAAAGATATATCACCCCCCATGAGCCATGAAGTCCTTGAGAAGGGCTCTACATCCTGTCATGTGCCTGGAACCTCCACTATCTACATACCATAAGCTATCAAGGCAAGTAGAGGGTCCCTGCACATCAAGTAAATAGATCAGTTAAGATTGGTCTCCAAAGCCAAAATGGCTTTTGATGGGGTCACAGATGGTCCAGCCTCAAGTCTAGGACAAGGTCAGTGGTTTTGAAATTTTCTCGTAACATCTACTCCTGACCATTTCCTATCAGATGATTGTATCTATAAGGGTGCCTATTTACTCTTTGCTTTGAAGGTTTTTTGTAACCTTCATAAGCATGAGGAACCTTTTTATAAGCAGGTTGGCCATACCCTCTTGGAAATGAGTTTGATGGTGGGGCATCTGTCACTTGCACCTCTCTTTGAACAGAGGTTTTGTTTAAGGCATTTGTAACAGAGGTTTTAGTTGGTTCAAAACTCCGCTTAGATTTATTTCAAGCAGAACTTGAACTTTCTCTTTCTAGTGCTTTTGCCTTGATCTCTTTTACCTTTTGTTCATAGTTTTTGAGATAGGCACACTGTTGAATTGAGTGATTTGTTTTGTTGCAGATGGTGCATTTTGAAGAGCTTTTGATAACACAAGTTTTGTTAATGTCATAGGCTTTTAAAAGAAAACAATCTGCAACCACATGATTTCTTTTCTCACAAAATTCACAAAACAAGTTTTTAATCTTTACTCTTCTTTTCCTATCAGATTTTTTATCAGCAGTGGTTGTAACCTCTGTTGGTACTTCTTTGATAGGGATCACCAGTGCTTTTGGAGCTTTAATACCATCAGTGGTTGTGAAGTCCATTGGCTTAAAGTTTTCTAAGATATCACATTCATCTGAGCAGGTTGGTTTAAACTGATATTTTTCAATTTCTTTATCTTTTGTTGAAAGCTCTGTTTTTTCCAAAACAATTTTGTTTCCAGCTTTATCTGTGATTTTTATCTCTTCACCAGCAAAATTTTTTGGGACAACTTCAACCAACTCAGAATCAATTTCAGCAGCATTTTTCTCAATTTGGTCATAGGTTCTAAAACCTACCCCAAACTTAATGTTGCTCTTGATCTGAGCATCAAGCATAATCTCATAACTTTTATAGTACTCAACCCATTTTTCATAAGTGATTTGGGTTTCTTCTAACTCCTTTTTACAAACTTGGTATTTTTCTACCATAGTTTGTAGTTGATCCTTGGTTATGCTTGATTCATGTCTCAGGCTACTCATTTCAGAATCTTTTTCACTTAACTTTGATTTTAACTCTTTAATCAGTTTTTCAAAATTAAGTTCATCTTCTAAAATTTTTTTTCTCAGGTTTTCATTGACCTTCTTGATGTTTGCAAAAGCAATGACGCATTTGTCAGAACATAGATTTTTAAGGATCTGAGGTAGCAGCCATGAGAGCACAATCACACTCATCTTAACACACATCAACATTCCATGGGTCAGTAGGAGTATTTTCTTTTTCTTCACTTGAAATCACTGTTTCATCACAAACTTGGACTTCATCAGTGTTTGACACTATCTCCACAGATTCAACACCTTCTGCAATTGTCTCTAAGGCCATTAAACAAAATTCTTGTTCAACATCACTTTTGGCCATTAAAGCAAAGTTTTCATCAGTCAAATCCTTAGGCAAACTACTCCAGTCAACATAACCTTGTGTGAAAAAGCTTTGTTGACCAACCTCTGCTGGACTAGCAGTGGTTTGAGCAGGTTGTGTGACAATGGGTGCTTGTTGAACAAGCACTTGAGGATGTGATAGTGCCTGAACATATTGAATTTGTGGAGCAGGGGATTGAACATAATGCACTGGAACAGTTGTAGCAGGATTGTGCAAAGTGGGCAGTGTTTTGAACATGTTGAGCAGGGGCATATTAGGAATAATGAGCAGTGTTTTTTGTGTGTTGAGGTCTAGGGCCAGGATGAGACACTATTGGTCCAGAATTTTGAGACCTATATTCTCTGGCAAAGTGTCCTAGCCTATTACACTTATAACAATTGACTTTTGATTTATCTAGCCCAACCTTCAACCCCCCATGCAAACCTGGGAATTTTCTACCAGTTCTCTTACATAATTTACTAGCCCTAACACTCAATAAGGCCAGTTGGTGCTTAATATCCATTTCGACAAGATCATAAGGTTCAAAGTGTTGCAAGTCATTCAGCTTAAGGATAGATTGTCAGAGGTTTGGCTTTCCCCAGTAGCAGTAAAAGCATAGTTGGGTGCATATGTTTCAGCTCCAAAGTTCCAACCAGATGTAATATCTATATAGTGATCAACTCTGGTCCTTACTGATGTCGGATCCCTCTTCTTGGCCAAAAAGAGTTGTATTACCCAATGAGTAAGTCAGTCATTTTGCCAGAATCTTGCAACTTCTTTTTCTGGTTTAACTCTCTCTCATAAGTGAGGAGTATCCCATGAAGTTCTGTCAGAGACATTTCTTTAAACCCAACAGATTTTCTCGTTACATAAGATACAGTCTCCCACTTATCTGGTAACGATCTAAGGAAACGACTCTTGACAGTCGAATAATATAGAACCACATTGACCAGTCTAAGTTCACTGATGAGACAGCTGTAACGTTCGAACTGTTATGTTAGAGACTCTCCTTTCAAGTGACAAAACGTTTCATACTGCTGATTTTGAACTTCTCTATTACTTTATATCACTTCCTTAGTCCCACTGAATTACTCTTTAAGTGCATCCCATAACTCCTTTGCACTATTGCAATGGAGTAGACCAACATAAATTTCATTGGGTAAGGCCAAAGCAACTATGCTAAATGCCTTAGCATCCAATTCAATTTTCTAGAAATCCTGCTCTGAAAAGTTTTCAGGATTTTATGGCACTTGTTTAGTTGGATCCTCTGTGTTTGGAACCATTGGAACGTGAGGTCCATAAGCAACAGATCTCCAGCAACCGGTGTTTTGCTGAGCAAGGATGTGACCCATCCGTCGTCGCCAAATGAAATATTCATTTCTTTTGAGCATCGGCGGTTTGAACAAGGATCCAGAATTGGCATCCTGTGTGTTTTGAGACATTTTCAGTTGATTTTTACATATTTTGTTTTAAAAACTTTGAACATAATAAAACTCTAAATATCAAGCTAAAACAACCAAACTGATTAGCAAGAGAGCTTATCTGTTCGAACCAAATCGATTGTTAGATCGAATTTGATGAATCAAGTTCTGATACCAATTGTTAGCATCTAAGTTTGAATTACTTGTAGTTTTTGTTTCAAAAATGGAAAATGATTGAATTAAAATAGATTTGCAGCGGAATAAGATGGAAAACCTTTACTACAAGCAATGGTCGTTTGTTTTCATCATCATCATGCTTTCAAGTTGATTAACTTGCATGTGATTCACAAACTCCCCCTCAGCCTTTTCAATTACAGTTTGGTAGTAAGAAAATGCAGAGAAGATGATATGCGAAAGTTGATCTTTTAATAGAAAAGTTTAAACTGTTGCAGAAGTTACCTATTTACACTAACTATCTAACCACTGAGCATCTTTGATGACGTCAGGGTTGATATTGACAGTAAACCAATTGTAACTAACTGAAAACACTGCTAATACTAAACTATCAGTACTTAGCACTGTTACATTGATTTAACTAACCTAATGACTAAACTCTGATCTCTATCCTCTGACCCTTGTAACTCTGGAAGACCTTTGAAGTTTTGTGAAGGCAGATGATAGGATGAGCAGTCTTTAAGGAAAGTGGTGTATGTACATCAGAGGTTGTAACCTCTGATAGTTTAACCAAAGCTCGGATAGTGTTATTTGACTTTGTATCATCTATTCCTTTCTTTGGGTTCAATCCCAACAGGTTCCGATTTATTAACATAGTGATTCCATACTAGGTGCCACTTGATTCCTTGACTTTTCGAGCTTTGTTAGTTCACTAGATCAAGGATACTTGCAATCTCAAGTGAGTACCTAGTCCCCTCTTTCACTTTTGCAAATATTTTGGGGTGAAACACATGTGCCTACTTGTTACTTTATTGATTTCATGCTTTTATGACATATACTTGCTATGTTCATCTAGTACATATATAGTACATGATTTCAATTACGTTTTGCTATGTATGTTGACTTGAGCATGCTAGCACATTGACTTTATGAATTACTTTTGCGGCATATGTTGACTTAGCATATGAGTACATTGATTTTACATTACATTTTGCTATGTATGTTGACTTGAGCATGCTAGCACACTGATTTATGAATTATTTTGCGGCATATGTTGACTTAGCTATGGGCACATTGATTTTACATTACATTTTGCTATGTATGTTGACTGAGCATGCTAGCACATTGATTTCATGGACATTTCTACTACGTATATTTACTTAGCATACTTAGCACATGGTTTTTACATGACATGCTTACATTGGTTATTATGTAACATCCGTCAAAAACGGATTTTACCAAACCCGCTCCGTTTATTAACCGAACAATCAGTGTAAAATTTCGTGACGTATTTAATGCCCAATTTAATTTTAAACGATACATAATTAATTATTATATTGGAATATATAATTTGTTTTTGAAAAATTGTTAAAAATAATGAAATAAAAATAAAATGGTCTGCCGGGTTTCGAACCCGGGTCAGTCAACCGGTTCAGCAGACTTAACACACACACACTCAACCACTACGCCACTAGTGTTTCTTGTTAATTATTAGAATCAATTAATTCATATCATGATTCCCAAATTCAAAAACCGGCGCCCAAATTTCAGTCGTCGGAAATCCCGACTAACTCGCCAAGAATTTACGATATCTTCAGTTATAACGTAAAACTTAATCACTACATCGGTTATAACCGACGCGTGAGTCCGCGACACAATCTATAACCGCCGGAGAATTTCTAACCGACGAATCGAGTTGGAAATCGGACCAAATTCATCGATGACCTGCCTTATAAATACCCCCTCGAACCTCTGCAAGCTTTTTCGCTCAAAACCGCACCTTTACCCGACGTAATTCCGTTCGCCGGAAAATTTCAGTACCTCGCCGGAAAACCGAACCCTTCACTTCTGAGCCTTACGGAACCCCCTGAGCTTATACCGAAGTCACCCACATCCTTTTCAAGCTTGCTGAAGACTCTCTGCTGCAAGACACATGACGCCGGAATCTTTTGCTGTCGCCGGAGTTCTGCCAGAGAAACAGAGGAGTCCAGTCGGTATACCTTACGTTTAAATCTTTCATTCTTTTTACATATCTCATCTGTAATTAACCTCAAAAGACTAAAGAACACGATTAAAACATCGAACCAGTCGGACTTCCGATTCTGGTTAAATTCAACGAAGAAGACGAAGTTCCAGTTGTGTATAAGTATAATTAAATCAAGTTATAACTCGGGTTAGACACACAGTCCAGCTGTGGACTGTGTGCACAATAAACACGTAAACGTCTCGAATTCGAATCTTGTCCCACGCATGCTGCCTTAATAAAAATGTCCTTTTTTGTTAACCGAACCGGAGTCACCGCTGTTACATGTTAAGTTTATTAATAACCGGAATAATAACCAAGTTAGACACACAGTCCAGTGGTGGACTGTGTGAATGTTAATCACACGTCACGAGTTCGAATCCGGACTACTGCACCGGTCCGGACAATTATTCTACGTTTTTAAATAAGGCGGAACTGAAATTTATTTAATTGTATATAAGTATAATAAAAATCAGGTTATATAACAAGTTAAACACACAGTCCAGCGGTGGACTGTGTGTTAACTCAACCCACAGGTCCCGGGTTCGAGACCTGTGGAGCGCACCGAGTCACTGATTAAAATCTTTTTAAGAAATAAGTTGATTTTCGGATTAATCTAATTAATATATAAATATAATTAAAAACATAAATATTTCGGGTTAGACACGTAGCTCAGTTGGTAGAGCTGCGTGCACGCGTACGGGAGGTCTCGGGTTCGAGCCTCACCCAGCGCACACTTACACGCATACGAACTGGTCAAACAGTCAAGGTCAAAGGTCAACGGTCAACGGTCAAAAAAGTCAACTTTTTTAATTATTTTTATTTATTTATTTTAATTAAAAATCAATAAAAAATACTTAAAAATAACATTTTTAAGGTTAGAAAATAGCCTTAAACTCACAAAAATACACCCAACAATCCTACTAAAATGGATTAATAAAATCCGTTTACTTACCAAACCATAATGCTATTTATCTAGGTTAATTTCACTCGTGGTTAAAACCACTTCGCGTGCATTCAACATCATCGACCGAACGCACCCACTGTGAGTGAATCTTACAACTCCCCCTTTTTAATTAAACGTTTTGGGGTGTGTCATGTGTCACAAAATAATTAACTCGTTTATTTAAACTTGTGCCATATCATATCGTGATCTAAACTTAGATTGTTTATAATGTTGTGATTATGTATTTCATTTTGTCAACTTATATGAAATTCATTCATTAAGCCCATCAGTTCCTCGTGGGAGACGAGTTGAGCAACGCGTGCCTCAAAACCAATCCATTATCGTTCATGTGTGTATTATTGAGTTTATATTGTTTGTAGTTATGTCTTTCATATTATCATGTTTATGCAATTCATTCATTAGGCCCATCAGTTCCTCGTGAGAGACGAGTTGAGCAACGCGTGCCTCTAAACGATCCATTATTGTTCATGTGTGTATTGTTTAATATTAAATTGATTTATGAATAACTTTACATCTATTTTTACTCATGTGTGGTTGTGCACTTTATTTCATAATCAATTAAATAAACTTGTTCAAATGTTTTCCATAGGATTCATTCGCCAACTTTTTGTTTATCCAAAAACCCTTTTTACACATGATACAGGTGAACAGGATGAAGCAAGGAAAACATAGGAAATGCCTTAGAAGAAAACAATGAAGCCTAGATTGATATTTAGGACATGTTGTAATATTGATTGTAATTTTCCATTAAAGTGTATTAATGAATATGAAACGTTAAAATAAATGTCATGAGCTTTGATGATAACCCAATCATGCCCCGATCACCTTTTCCGCTGCGGGTCGGGGTGTGTCAGATTGGTATCAGAGCCATGACTATAGGGATATAGGATAGGTTATTAGACCCTTAGAGCCTATACTATAGTCTGCCTAAATTTTAATTGATTAGGTGGTTACATACCAGCTTATGATATTTATTTGTTTCATATTTGTTTATATTTACAGTCAAACATACATACTTACATACACATTCATTATACATATATCAATGTTCATATATTCAATTCATCTTCATACTTTTGTTATTCAAAGATTTTGTTGCAATTTTCAAATCTCATCAAAGTAAGTTCTGCGACGGGCATGTAGTAACTGGAAGGGTAAAAGTACCGGTAGTCGGAACGTCCTGTCTAGGTTGGCATTCGTATAAATCCAATATAACGGACCAGTTTGCCTACCTGGGGACTAACGATGAGAGTACGAAGGACCTATTAGGCCAAAGCATGTCACACCAAACGCCGTTCGAACTAACCCCACTTTGAGGTGTCACCGTGTCTACACCTGGACACATTCCGAATATCACACGTTGTATACATATTTCTCGATTTTCTCCGGTTTTAGTGTACGCAACCAGGCTAACACATGCGAACCATATGAAAAACCTGGTATTCATGGGGGCCCACATGATTACGAAGGTGAAGTATGGCGGCATGTAGGACCTAATGGCGAGCAAAGCCCAAGACATCCTATGGATGTAGTAGATTTATTTTTCTATAATTTTTTTATGAATGTTCATTCCTAGTGCGACCCATGATCCCAAAAACATCCAACTCATACTCTTGACATGTATTCCTTGTAGATGTCTTCTAACCTCACCCGTAGGAAGATGAGAGCCGGAAAAGCCCGCGAGCGCATGGCTGCCCTAATCGCTCAACAAATGGCTGCCGTAATACCCAACATTGTAATCCAAGTACAGCAAGCACTTACCGCTAATCCTGTCAATCAAAAAAATCAAAATGTTATCAACCCTCCCCCAAATACCACTAAATGCACCTACAAGCATTCAAATCATGCGACCCTCCAAAATACAAAGGGACTGAAGGCGTCACCGCTCTCCTCCATTGGTTTGAAGAGATGGAGAACACTTTTCTAAATTGCGATTGCCCCGATGATCGCAAAGTGCGATATGCTACCGGTCGATTATATGGGATAGCACTTACTTGGTGGAATACAGAGAAGGCCAAACGAGGTGTTCAAGATTCTATGACTTTAACTTGGAATGAATTAAAACAAATCATGACCAGACGATTTTGCCCAAGGAGCAAAATCAAGAAATTAGAAGATGAGTTCTATTTGTTGAAGCAAAAGGAAGGCGACCACACCACGTACAACAAAAGATTCCTCGAGTTACATCAAATGGTTCCCAACATGTTCACTCCCCTCTACCGTTTGATCGAGCACTACATTCGTGGTCTTCCATCAAAGATTCAAGACTCTGTA
This sequence comes from Scalesia atractyloides, assembly GCA_947069175.1. NCBI lineage: Eukaryota > Viridiplantae > Streptophyta > Magnoliopsida > Asterales > Asteraceae > Scalesia > Scalesia atractyloides. The sequence continues at coordinate 22,976,876 of CAMTDV010000010.1, forward strand.
ATAAGTACCACGCCTGCAACTTTGGAAGTAGCAATGGAGCTAGCAACGGAGCTCACCGAGAACCGAATCCGGAAGAAAGACTTCAAGAAGGAGAAGAAGAAGGATAAAGCATCGACTGAAACCTCCGACCACACCCAAACCGAATCCCCTTCTCAACCCAATTTTAAGAGAAAAAGAGACGGGCAACTTTTCGCTACTACCCAACGTAATCAACCAGTTTTACACGCCATACCCATCCAAGCTATCCCAATCACTCAAGTGGCACCCAACTCAACTTACCCAAATAAGAAACCATATCTTGGACCTCACCCTCGATGCAACAACTGTTTTTATCACCATCCCCTTACTTTACCTTGTCGACTATGTGCAACTTGTGGACGCTATGGTCATTTGAGCAAGGTTTGCCGCACCTTTCAAAACCAAATCTCTCCCCCTACTCAAAACATGGTCCAAACCTATCAACAACCCAATACCCCATGTTCCCATATGTTCGAGCTTGTTTCAATTGTGGTGACCCTACCCACTTTAGAAACACGTGCCCTCGATTGGTTAACATCATAAACGCTCAAGCCCAATCAAATCCAGTTAACCAAGTAAACCAAGAAAACCCAACCGCTAGGCCACCAGCAAGAGGAAGAGTCTTCAACATCAACGCCAATCCTGTCAAAGATAATGACGGCCCAAACGAAGATACCCAACTAGTCCTCTTCACCGAAGATCCAGATTTAAGTCCAATCGTTTAGTTTTATGTTTTCTTTATGTTTTAGAATCACATAGAACCAATCATAACTTAAGGATAAAGCCAATGAAACTTTGACAAGAATATGGTGGATACGCCGCTGGTACTTTCTATATATAAGTATTCTTGTCAAAGTATCAGAAGCATTATCTGGCGGTTATGAGAGGTTCCATGTTTAAACTGTTTGAGTAATTATTGTTTATTATTTTCAGTGCATGCAATTTCATAGGCCGCCGCTCCCCATTACATTATGAGCGTTGAGCATGTTCCCCATTTCATTATGAGCGTGAACCCATCGTGCCCACATACGATCGGCTCCGTTTGATTGAGCCTTGATCGCACAGACATTTTTCATTTTCAGTACATGCAATACGATCGGCTCCGTTTGATTGAGCCTTGATCGCACAGACATTTTCATTATTAGTATCTTGTGGTTGTTGTGTTTGTTGTAGAGTCGCATAGAACTAATCATAACTTGCGGATAAAGTCAATGAGAATTTGACGAGAATATGGTGGATACGCCGCTGGTACTTCCTATATATAAGTATTCTTGTCAAAGGATCGGAGGCATTATCAGGCGGTTATGAGAGGTTCCATGTATAGGCTGTTTGTGTGATTATTGTTTAGATTAAATTTATTATTTTCAGTACATGCAATACGATCGGCTCCGTTTGATTGAGCCTTGATCGCATAGACATTTTCATTTTCAGTACATGCAATACGATCGGCTCCGTTTGATTGAGCCTTGATCGCACAGACATTTTCATTATCAGTATCTTGTGGTTGTTGTGTTTGTTGTAGAGTCACATAGAACTAATCATAACTTGTGGATAAAGTCAATGAAAATTTGACAAGAATATGGTGGATACGCCGCTGGTACTTCCTATATATAAGTATTCTTGTCAAAGGATCGGAGGCATTATCAGGCGGTTATGAGAGGTTCCATGTATAAGCTGTTTGTGTGATTGTTGTTTAGATTAAATTTATTATTTTCAGTACATGCAATACGATCGGCTCCGCTTGATTGAGCCTTGATCGCACAGGCATTTTCATTTTCAGTACATACAATACGATCAGCTCCGTTTGATTGAGCCTTGATCGCACAGACATTTTTTCATTTTCAGTATTTTGTGTTTGTTGTATTGGTTGTAGAGTCACATAGGACTAATCATAATTCACTGATAAAACCAATGAAAATTTGACGAGAATATGGTGGATACGCCGCTGGTACTTCCTATATATAAGTATCCTTGTCAAAGGATCAGAGGCATTGTCAGACGGTTATGAGAAGTTCTATGTAGGATTTAGTAGTTTTCTTGGTAACTAATCATAATTTGTAGATAAAACCAACGAAAATTTGACAAGAATATGGTGGATACGCCGCTGGTACTTCCTATATATAAGTATTCTTGCCAAAGGATCAGAGGCATTATCAGGCGGTTATGAGAAGTTCCATGTAGGATTTAGTATTGCCCTGGTTAAAATTTGTGTTACATTTATATCATCTCGCTATTTAAAGAAATTGCATTGTGTTCCATTTCTACATAAACTAACCTCTCCATCATAACAAACGAGAGAGGAACTGTCACCATTCAAACATATATGCTATCAGAATGTGGATTCAAATATTAGCTGTTGTGTTATTTATGTTCTATAGTCATAGAACCAATCATAACTTACTGATAAAACCAATGAAAATTTGACAAGAATATGGTGGATACGCCGCTGGTACTTCCTATATATAAGTATTCTTGTCAAAGGATCAGAGGTATTGTTAGATGGTTATGAGAAGTTCCATGTAGGTTGTAGTATTAGAAGTTTTGCCTTAGGATATAACCATATCCTTCCAAACATATCCAAACTCTTATGCATGATATCATATTTAGCGAATCAATTCTGCTTATCAATACTTTTACAGTAGGCAACAAAAAGTGATTCCTGTAATAGGATACTTAACCCTTACAAGGGACGTTACCGCCTCAAACAAAAATTTAAAGTCTTACTTTTCTTCTAAGTATGTAACTGTCAAACTAAACACCATCATTTTTTTAGTCAAATATATCACTACTTAAATTTCGGGACGAAATTTTTAAAAAGCAGGGGATACTGTAACATCCGTCAAAAACGGATTTTACCAAACCCGCTCCGTTATTAACCGAACAATCAGTTTAAAATTTCGTGGCGTATTTAATGCCCAAATTAATATTAAACGATACATAATTAATTATTATATTGGAATATATAATTTGTTTTTGAAAATTGTTAAAAATAATGAAATAAAAATAAAATGGTTCTGCCGAGTTTCGAACCCGGGTCAGTCAACCGGTTCAGCAGACTTAACACACACACACTCAACCACTGCGCCACTAGTGTTTCTTGTTAATTATTAGAATCAATTAATTCATATCATGATTCCTAAATTCAAAAACCGGCGCCCAATTTCAGTCGTCGGAAATCCCGACTAACTCGCCAAGAATTTACGATATCTTCAGTAATAACGTAAAACTTAATCACTACATTGGTTATAACCGACGCCTGAGTCCGCGACACAAGCTATAACCGCCGGAGAATTTCTAACCGACGAATCAAGTCGGAAATCGGACCAAATTCATCGATGACCTGCCTTATAAATACCCCCTCGAACCTCTGCAAGCTTTTTCGCTCAAAACCGCACCTTTACCCGACGTAATTCCATTCGCCAGAAAATTTCTGTACCTCGCCGGAAAACCGAACCCTTCACTTCTGAGACTTACTGAACCCCCTGAGCTTATACCGAAGTCACCCACATCCTTTTCAAGCTTGCTGAAGACTCTCTGCTGCAAGACACACGACGCCGGAATCTTTTGCTGTCGCCGGAGTTCTGCCGAAGAAACAGAGGAGTCCAGTCGGTATACCTTACGCTTAAATCTTTCATTCTTTTTACATATCTCATCTGTAATTAACCTCAAAACACTAAACAACACGATTAAAACATCGAACAAGTCGGACTTCCGATTCTGGTTAAATTCAACGAAGAAGACGAAGTTCCAGTTGTGTATAAGTATAATTCAAATCAAGTTATAACTCGGGTTAGACACACAGTCCAGCGGTGGACTGTGTGCACAATAAACACGTAAACGTCTAGAGTTCGAATCTTGTCCCACGCATGCTGCCTTAATAAAAATGTCCTTTTTTGTTAACCGAACCGGAGTCACCGCTGTTACATGTTAAGTTTATTAATAACCGGAATAATAACCAAGTTAGACACACAGTCCAGTGGTGGACTGTGTGAATGTTAATCACACCTCACGAGTTCGAATCCGGACTACCGCACCGGTCCGGACAATTATTCTACGTTTTTAAATAAGGCGGAACTGAAATTTATTTAATTATATATAAGTATAATAAAAATTAGGTTATATAACAAGTTAAACACACAGTCCAGCGGTGGACTGTGTGTTAACTCAACCCACAGGTCCCGGGTTCGAGACCTGTGGAGCGCACCGAGTCACTAATTAAAATCTTTTTAGAAATAAGTTGATTTTCGGATTAATCTAATTAATATATAAATATAATTAAAAACATAAATATTTCGGGTTAGACACGTAGCTCAGTTAGTAGAGCTGCGTGCACGCGTACGGGAGGTCTCGGGTTCGAGCCTCACCCAGCGCACACTTACACGCATACGAACCGGTCAAACAGTCAAGGTCAAAGGTCAACGGTCAAAAAAGTCAACTTTTTTAATTATTTTTATTTATTTATTTTAATTAAAAATCAATAAAAAATACTTAAAAATAACATTTTTAAGGTTAGAAAATAGCCTTAAACTCACAAAAATACACCCAACAATCCTACTAAAATGGATTAATAAAATCCGTTTACTTACCAAACCATAATGCTATTTATCTAGGTTAATTTCACTCGTGGTTAAAACCACTTCGCGTGCATTCAACATCATCAACCGAACGCACCCACTGTGAGTGAATCTTACAACTCCCCTTTTTAATTACACGTTTTGGGGTGTGTCATGTGTCATAAAATAATTAACTCGTTTATTTAACCTTGTGCCATATCATATCGTGATCTAAACTTAGATTGTTTATAATGTTGTGATTATGTATTTCATTTTGTCAACTTATATGAAATTCATTCATTAAGCCCATCAGTTCCTCGTGGGAGACGAGTTGAGCAACGCGTGCCTCAAAACCAATTCATTATCGTTCATGTGTGTATTATTGAGTTTATATTGTTTGTAGTAATGTCTTTCATATTATCATGTTTATTCAATTCATTCATTAGGCCCATCAGTTCCTCGTGAGAGACGAGTTGAGCAACGCGTGCCTCTAAACGATCCATTATTGTTCATGTATGTATTGTTTAATATTAAATTGATTTATGAATAAGTTTACATCTATTTTTTTCTCATGTGTGGTTGTGCACTTTATTTCATAATCAATTAAATAAACTTGTTCAAATGTTTTCCATAGGATTCACTCGCCAACTTTTTGTTGATCCAAAAACCCTTTTTACACATGATACAGGTGAACAGGATGAAGCAAGGAAAACATAGGAAATGCCTTAGAAGAAAACAATAAAGCCTAGATTGATTTTTAGGACATGTTATAATATTGATTGTAATTTTCCATTAAAGTGTATTAATGAATATGAAACGTTAAAATAAATGTCATGAGCTTTGATGATAACCCAATCATGCCCCGATCACCTTTTCCGCTGCGGGTCGTGGTGTGACATATTACACTTGGTATGTTTAACGGGACAAGAATACATTCATTAACATTGATCACGCGACTCGGTAGTATGTAATGGTACCATAGGACTTGACAAATCCCGTTCCCCATTTCCTAGGTTTGTTTGGAAGTAGGGAATGACAGAATCCGAATACATTTTTGATGAACCTTTAACTTGTTAAGGGTTTATTCGACAGTCTCAAGGCTTGAATGTATGCGATAAACATTACTACATAAATGTTCATATCAAATAAAGCATTGGTTTTGCAAAACATGACTTTTGATTTAAACTTTGGTCTATTCAAGACATTGTTTTGTACATGACATTTGGTTATACAAGTCATCTGGTTATACACGACATATTACATATGGTTTGAGTAAAGACTTTTTCTTTACTTCCCATACAAGACATTTGTCATACACGACATGGTCTATACCTAACATTGTGACATATTACATTGTTTATACATGGCATTTGACATTTGTTTTAAACTAGACATTTTTCGTTGGTTGGTTTATTGTGGATGATTTAAATAACGAGATGTGTGTAAAATGATAAAAGCATGGTGGATACCCGCTGGTACTTCCTATATATAAGTGCTTTCATGATATTACATATCATAGCGTTATTTAAACCACTTCGACAAAGACAAAGACAAGACATGACCCATTTGATACAAATAACATATATCTTTCACAAGACATTGTTTTACAAATGGCATATTTAATACAATTATTTTCATTAAGTTAATTATTTAACCATACATCCTTCTTTTATGTCATTTGATTTTCACATTGATTTTCACATGATTTCATAAAATAAAACATTTTATAAGGTTCATGACTACTTTTCATTAAACTATTCTTTTAACTTCAAGTCATGAATCCTCATTAACAAAACCTATGTAACTCACAGGCATTTTTATGCTGATGTACCTATTTTCACATGTGTTTAAGGAGCTAATATCTGAGGTTGATCATGCTATACTTAGGTAGACTTGGGCTTTTGTGACTTAAAATTTAGCAAGACAAATAAATTTATGTTATGTTTCCGTTAAATTCCAGACAATGTAAACAATTTTAATCAATAATACAAAACTTTAATTACCATGGTTGTTGAAACAATAGTTCTCTTACTCCATTCCCCGACGTTTCCGCCGCGGTTTGTTGTTTTACGTGGTCGGAGTGTGATAATTAACATTGATCACGCCGCCTGGTAGTATGTAATAGTACCATAGGACTTGACAAATCCCGTCCCCTACTTCCTAGGTTTGTTTGGAAGTAGGGAATGACAGAATCCGAATACAATTTTTGATAAACCTTTAACTTGATATGGGTTTATCCGACAGTCTCAAGGCTTGAATGTATGCGATAAACATAACTACATAAATGTTCATATCAAATAATGCATTGGTTTTGCAAAACATGACTTTTGATTTGAAAACTTCAGTTTCTTCAAGACATTATTTTGTACATGACATTGGTTATACACGACATTATACATATGGCTTGAGTAAAGTCTTTTACTTGCCATATAAGACATTTGTTATACAAGACATGGTTTGTACCTAACATTGTGACATATTACATTGTTTACACATGACATTTGACATTTGTTTGACAAGGGGGTTTTTGTGGTTATTTTATAAGTAATTTAAATAACGAGATCTATGTAATATGATAAAAGCATGGTGGATACGCCGCTAGTACTTCCTATATATAAGTGCTTTCATGATATTAAATATCGTAGCGTTATTTAAACCACTTCGATAAAGACAAAGACCTGACACATTTGGTACAAATAACATATATTTTCACAAGGTATTGTTTTACAAATGGCATATTTTATACAACTCATTTTCATCCGGTTACTTATTTAACCATACCTCTTTCTTTTATATCATTTGATTTTCACATTCATTTTCATATGATTTTATAAAAGAAAACATTTTATAAGGTTCATGACTACTTTTCGTTAAACTATTATCTTAACTTCAAGTCATGAATCCTCATCAACAAAACCTATGTATCTTACAGGCATTTTTATGCTGACGTACCTATTTTCATATGTGTTTCAGGAGCTAATATCTGAGGTTGATCACGCTACACTTAGGCGGACTTGGGCTTTAGTGACTTAAAAATTAGCAAGACAAATAAATTTATGTTATGTTTCCGTTAAATCTCCAAACAATGTAAACAATTTGAATTAATAACACAAAACTTTAATTTTCATGGTTGTTGAAACAATACTTCTGTTACGACACTTCCCTACGTTTCCGCCGTGGTTTGTTGTTTTATGCGGTCGGGGTGTGACAGAAAGATTGGTATCAGAGCCAATGGTTATAGGGAATTAGGTTATTAGTAATGCTTTGACCTAGACTATAACCTTTCTAGGACCCTAACACAAGTTTCCTGTGTTTAGATTTTAAAACAATACCATCACCTATCCTTAGGTGATTACCAAAAACAAAGTATAATTCATTTTAAGAGCCAAAACAGATCATTGGCGCTCTTAGCCTTCAAAGTTTTTTAAAATCTCGTCATAGTTTGGGTTTTTATAATGTGAACACATGCAATCTGGAAGGGTGGGTGCCTGTACCCTGAGTTTTCTGTCTAAGGCTAGAGTGTTCGTACAAATCCACTTAATCGGACCAGTCACTCTTACATGGGAACTCTTGGGGTGAGTGTCCACCTATAGGCTAAAGCATGTCTTTGTGATACATTATAAGAAACCCTACTTTGATTAGTCACTGTGTGTCGTTTATTTGTTACAAGTAAAAGAATGAATGACCACGATCCTTTCATTTCGTCGATATTTATGGCATCTCATTTTGATTATCCAACATCCATCTCACCCGTTTTCTCTCATATTTCCTCTTTTAGAATGCCTCCTCGACAAACGTACCACCACTTAACACTGAACTGGCAACTATGATAGCACAACAGATGGCTACTATGCTACCAAATCTCATTACTCAAATCAACCAAGCCAACAACAATAACAATGCACCTGCTACGTGCAACTTTAAACAGTTTAACTCGACTAAACCACTCAAGTTTAGTGGTTCTGAAGGAGCAACTAGGCTCCTACAATGGTTTGAGAGTCTTGAGAATACTTTTCACCATGTTCAGTGTCCTGACAATCGTAAAGTCGAGTTTGCTTCAAGTGTATTTCAAAAGTGGGCACTCACGTGGTGGAACAGAGTGGCGAGAGATAGGGGTGCTGATGTTGCGATGGGCCAGACATAGGAGGAACTTAGAGCTCTAATGATAAAAGAGTTCTGCCCCCGTCATGAAAAGAGGGCGCTTGAGAATGAGTTCCACAACCTAAAGCAGGACAGTGGTGAGCACCGTGCATATACCGATCGGTATGAGGAGTTGAGCTTATTATGTCCTGAGATGGTGACGCCTTTGAATAAGGCAATTGAAAAGTACATAGATGGTCTGCCAGATCCTGTCCAGGACATCGTCACTGGCAGTAACCCTACATCTATCCGTCAAGCCATTGAGCTAGCTACAACCCTTACTGAATCACAAGTCAAAAAAGGGTAAGCTTCACCGAAAGGGTGATAAGAAACCGTCTGTTAAACCTAAGAAGCAAAAGGGTAACAAAGCTGAAACCTCCAAGAAGTCAAGGAAGCAGAAGGCTTCCAAGAACTTCGCTCTCACTACACAACCTAACCAAACTACTCCCAATCAGCCTGCTCAGCCACCGGCCAAGAAACAATATGTTGGCAATGCACCTTTGTGCAACAAGTGTAATAGTCACCATCAACCACATTTACTGTGCCGCATTTGCACTAACTGTGGGAAATCTGGTCATCTTGCCAACACTTGTTGTTTTGCTCCTACTGCCCAAAACCCTGTTGGTGCATATGTGTTTCGCCTACGTCATTATGTATCGAGTCTGAGCGATTAGGGCTTAATCTGTTAGAAACGAGGCGTATTTAAGTGAGTTGGAGGTCAAGTTCACTGGTCATGGTGATGATCATGTCAAGTTCGGCCGAACTTGACTAGGTCAAGTTCGCCCGAACTTAATCCTTCACAAGGGAACTTGTAAACCTATATATAGGTGCCTTAGGATTTCATTTGCAACAATCTGTAACTTTGGAAACTAAGAGGCGAAGCTCTGTCAGATCCGGTTCTCGAATGTATTGAACTTTAGATCAATGAAAACAATGTTTAAATGAGTAATTCTTGTTTTTTGGTTAACTTGTCATTAGTTTCCACCTAATTGGACAATAGATAACAAATTTAGGTTCCCGTGCTAATCGTGGACGTTCCTACAAGTGGTACAGAGCCTGGATACCTAAATTTGCTGGAATGAAGACAATAATCTCTCTTATTCTACTCCATTCTATCATTTTTCTTAACATTTTCACATATTTGAAGATTTCATGGTCAAAAAAGGATAAAAATTGAACATGTCATGTAAAATACACTTGTGATAAACCCCTGAGAGTTTGGACATCAAATTCAATCGAATTGATATCAAAAAGTTGAAAAATCCATTAACTGCACATTTGTTTTGGCCGAACTTAACAACAAGTTCGACCGAACTTGATTAAAATTTCACTGATTTTAATCAAGTTCGCCCGAACTTGATCGAATTTTCAAGGTTTTCATATAAGTTCGCTCGGACTTGCAAGTTAATTCAACATTTTTGATCAAGTTCGACCGAACTTGATCAATTTTTGTTGATATTTTCTCACAAGTTCGCCCGAACTTGAAAAATTTCTTGAAATTTCACATAAGTTCGCCCGAATTTGTTGAAATGTTCAGTGATTTTTGTATAAGTTCGCTCGAACTTGTTAAACCTGATTGCTTGTTAGCACAAGTTCACTCGGTTAAAAGTCAAATTTTACTAAAATTGTCTATTACTAATCAGTTTTCGAGTGTTTTTGAACGTATTTCAAGATAAGTCTGCTGATTATCAAAATGGAAGATTTCCATAACGTGTTCGTTTCACAAGATGCTTCTTCATCAAACGCTAATGCTATTGCGGCGAACTAGATGAATATCAACAACGAAATGGGTACTACGACAAAACCGCCAAAACTAATGAGTATGGACGAATTCGAAGGGTGGAAAGAAAAGTTTGTTAATTGGATACAAGCAAATCAATTCAACAGTTGGGTTGCAGCTGAAGATGGTTATACATGGCCAAAAGATGAACGTGATCAAGATCTTCCGTTAAACAAGTTTACACCGACTGATAAGGAGAAATATGTTGTTGAGAAGAGGATGATCAGTTTGATACAACAAACAGTGAAAGAAGATATCTTGATACTATTGCCAGAATATGATACTTCGCAAGACTTGTGGCACTCTCTTTGTGACAAATTCAAAGGAAGTGATGAAATGATCAAGAGAAAGAAGGCTTTAATTAAGAAAGAGTTCGATCTTCACAATGATCAAAGGAGAGACGATGAAGCAGATGATTGATAGATATTGTCATCTGATGGTTCAAATGCGAAGGCATGATATTAAGAGAACTAACGAAGAAAAGATTGAGAAGCTAGCCGATGCACTTCCTGAGGGAGAATGGACAACGTATCTGATGATTCTGAAAAACAGTCCATCTTTGAGACATTTTAAGTTGTTATCTTTCATCGAAAAGCTAGAAGGTCATGAAATGGAACTGTTAAAAATTGCTAAATCAAAGAATGCCAACGTTGTTCAAGATGTCAGGGTTTACTATAAAGGAGGCGTTCAAGGTACTCCAATTCAGAGTCCAAAAATCCAAACAGCTTTCAGCGCAAACATGGATTCCTCACCGAATCAAAGCTCTCCATATAGTGGATATTCAAATGTTGGTTCAAATTCTTCATTCAAAAATAAGAACAGTCAGTCGTACCAGAAAAACCAATCCAGTCCGGATTCAAATGTGTTCCAATGCAACATAGCAGTCGATTTGAAGAATGTATTTTCAGAAAAGGTGGCCAAACAACACATAGCACTTCTTGCTACTGTTCAAGAATCGTATGTAAGTTTTGTTGCTGGAAAGATCGGTAATCCGGAAATGACTGCCGAGGATTACGATCAGATAGACGAAGAAGAGTTAGAGCTAATGGTATCAAATCGAGTCTAGAATCTATCATCAGAAGAGTTACCAAGTTTGTAGCACTCACCGGAAGGGATATTGGTAATTCAAGCAACCAGCTTGGATTTGACAAGTCAAAAGTCACATGCTTCAGGTGTCGACAAAAGTGACACTTCAAACGCGAATGCAATATCAAGAAGCAAGTGGAAATCAAAATCCTTTCGGCAAGAATGCTCTTCAATACAAGCCATACCCAAAAAGAACACAAGTCAAACTAGAAGATAAATCCGCAAAGGTAACTGAACAAGCTCTTGTTGTTACTCATGAAGAAGACGGATTTGACTGGAACAACTACATCGGAAAGAAGACTAGTGTTGCAATGATGGCAGAAGTAATGGAAGATGAGTCATCATATGTTGATGCTGCTTTAGAAAATGCAATTCTGGAAGGATACATGCAAGGAGCTAAGGAAGAAGAAATAACTTACCTTGAGATGCAAAGAAAAGAAGCATTGAAATCAGAGGCTGAAAAGGTAAAATCTAAGGTAAGTGTGTCTGAAAGGAAGTTGTGAAAGTTGTGGAGGTTGAAAAACCTTGCACAAAGTACGCAAATCCTTGTGAGTCCTGTGCTGAAAAGACTAAAATCATAAGCGAAATGACTGTACAAAATGAAAATTTTCGCTATGATTACAGAACAATGAAATATGACAAAATGAAAGGCACATATCGAAATGTCGAAAAAGCTAATCTTGAACTCAGTGCTAATGTAACTATGTTAAATGCCACAGTAATTGAAAAACAAAAAGCAATTAACATGTACATTAACACAATTGCTGAAAAAAGAAGAGAGCTTCAGGACATGAAGATAGAAACAGAAAGGGTAAGACAATTGTTAAAAAGTTACACCACAAATGCTTATGTCATTGATCACATTCTTCCTACGATCAAATCAGAGGAAAATGATGGTAAACCAAAAGATTCAAAGCGTAAAGAATACAGAAGTGTTCCTCCACCACTTCTTGCAAGTTACTCCTGCAAGAAAGATGATGAGATTGAAAAGGCATTTAATATACTACTTTTATCAGAAATGAAAGATAAATTGCCTGAGAACATTGACGTCGTCTTTACGAAATCAAACAATGACAGTGAAACGGTGGTAAAAAATGTTCTGGGAAATGATTCTGATAACAGCAGTTCTGAAAGCACTAACTCAAGTTCGAACAGTTCTGGTTCATAGTCCAAAAATGACGATACAACATCAAAAAATGATCTAAGTGATGATCCTAACGTTGTCATGTACAAAGTTAAGGAATCTGATAGATTATATTTTGATGATAGCTGTCCGATCCGAAATGTGAAAGAAGATCTGATAGATAAACTGTTCAAACTTATGGAAGTTTCATCAGATGATCTCGAGAAAAATCAAAAGAAGTTTTATTCTAAACACAAAAAGAATTTTAACAACTACCGTAGGAATGGTGGTGATTTTCCTGAGCACAGGAGAGCCGGTTTAGGATTGGAGATTGAAGAAGACGAACCGACGAAGAAACAAAAGTCACAGTTCCAGGAATACAAAGGTAAGAACATGAAATTTGTGTACGGAACGAATACGGTTCAAGAAGAAGGTTTGATTGGTAAGCAAACAAATGATGACTTCAAGAAAGAAAAAGAACTTCGGGACAAGGCTAAATCCATAAGTGGCATAGAACCTACTAGTGGACACTCACATGATAGTAGGACTTGCTTTAAATGCAATGAAGTTGGTCACATTGTTCGCAAGTGTCCGAAATCAAAGCATGTGTATCCGAGAAGAAAACCACATTCAGAGGTTGAGAAATAGAAGCAACCAGAGATTGTGAAAACAAACACAGTGTTAAAATCTAAGAAAGAATTTGTTTTTGAAGTAAAACCATAAATTGAATCAAAGTTTGAAAACTCAGTTTTTGAGAAAGGAGAAACTTCAAAGAACAAAAACAATGATTCATGATTTTATGTTAAAAAACAAGAAACATGTCACAATCTTGGGTTGCGAAAAAGAAATCATCTGAAAATTGAAAGTCTGTTGCTGCTAAAACTGAAAATGTCAAATCAAATGAAGCAGTCATTAAAAATGATCTTTCAAAGTTGAAAAATGATTTTCTAAAACAGAGAGAAAAAGAGAAGTTCGAAAAAGTTTCAAAGTTGACATTGGACGAAATGTTTGATGACAATTTTGATTATGATAATGGTTTCGAAAGTGAATACGAAGAGCTTTATGATGTTAAGCCCAATACCAAAAAGCCTTGGGTTTCTCTATTCAAGTAGTTACTTTCATGTGCAGGAGTTTGAAGATTCACCTTATCAAAAGTCGATTCTGGATAGCGGAGCTCCATATGAAGTTTAACTTATCCAGAATTGTCAAAATCTTTGTCATTTTCAGAGGGGGTTGTTAAAAAGAAAATTTTTGAAAAAGAATGAATTGTCATAAATCCACACTGTTATAACACTGATTTTTATCTGTTCCATATGCAGATGTAGATGTTGAAAAAGGATCTGACGACGAATTCTTGTGATCCACATTGATTTGTTATATTTTTAGAAAGAATTTTTCTTAATAATCTAAAATCCAAAAATATGTTTTTGATTTAGGGGGAGTAAGGAAAGCAGAAAAATCAAAAACATATGAAAAAGTTGAAAATTCAAAAACATTGAAAAAAGACAAAAAGAATTCGGTGTCACAAAAAGGTAATGATAGTACATCAGTGGACTATCACAGTATGCTAAAGAAATGTAAATTTTAAAAGTGATAAACAAGTCTTACTATGGATGTGTCGATAGGGTTTACACATTCAGTAGATTATTTCCGGGATATAAACTAAATTTTACAACTGCTTAAACTTGTGGATTAACATCTCTCGGATATATGGACTTAGTACTCCGATATTTCGTTTGAGAGTTTGCCTGATTCTGAGATATGAGGTCTTTATAGATAGTTGATATCTTGGGTATTATACAGGTTCTTCTGATTTTGCGGAAGCAATAGCCTAGACCTTCTATAATACTTTTGCTATAAACCCCTAAAATGCATGCAAAACTTGAAAAGTATCGAAAGATCTAATCATTTGTAGTGCTTAAAAGATTCCTTAAATGGAACACACCTTTAAGTCGAGCCTTCATCTCTTTGTTGGTACAGTAGTACTAACCTGAGCTCTCAAGGCCTCGCATAACCCATATACAGATATCAATTATGCTATACTCACCTGTAAGATGAAATCGAGGGAATCTTGATACGGGAGTATATTCAAGAGGTGGGAACATAGTTAAGTCAAGTTTCATAATTCTTACCTAACATATCTGGGAACAATTGAGAAACATGATGAATTTTAAGTGGACAAACATATCGACAATCTAGGTAAATGAGTTTAAACTTAAACTCTTTAAAAAGGTCAACGGTACTGGTGATATGTCTCAAACAACTGATATGATCCTTAGACACGAATTCACAAAAATAGGTCTGTAAATATGTTAATACATAGTGTACTTGTTTTGTACATAGTTTACTTTCTTTACTGCTTTACAGTTTAAATACAAAAAGATTTTGTTCCTTCATTATTTTCAACGAGCCAATGTTGGAGAACGAATCTTAAAATTGAAAGAAAAACAGTGTATTCATAACAGGTCAAACCAAGGTCATTAACTTGGACTTGGTTAACCAAGGTCTTTAACCTGGACTTGGTCAACTAAGTGGATTTCAATATTTTAAGATCAAATGAATGGTAAAGGTCGTAAAGTAAAAAGTATTCAAGGATATTAAGTTGAACTTGAATAACTAAAAAGTTTTTAAATTGGAGATTAAAATTTGAAATGTTGATATTATAAAATTTCAAAGTCTGAATCTGAAATGTTTATTAGAATGTTCAAGAACTTTGAAACAGGAAGCAAAGTTTTAGGGGGAGCAGGACAAAACGTGATTGAAGTAAAGCTCAAAGCAAGGGGGAGCATAACTCACAGCAAGGGGGAGCTTGGAGATTAAAGTTTGATCGAGAAAAATTGAAGAAACAGAAGGAGGCGATTGAAGATCAAGAAGTTTAATGCTTATTCAAGGATAAAGATAAAGACTCAACAACTTATTTGAAGTCTGATGACTACGGGGCATTCAAGAAAGACTACTGCACTTGAAGATGTCGAGGATGATTACTGTCAAGGATGACTACGACAACATCCAAGGGGGAGTCTATTGGTGCATATGTATGTTGCCTACGTCATTATGTATCGAGTCTGAGCGATTAGGGCTTAATCTGTTAGAAACGAGGCGTAATTAAGTGTGTTGGAGGTCAAGTTCGCTGGTCATGGTGATGATGATGTCAAGTTCGGCCGAACTTGACTAGGTCAAGTTTGCCCGAATTTAATCCTTCACCAGCGAACTTGTAAACCTATATATAGGTGCCTTGGGATTTCATTTGCAACAATCTGTAACTTTGGCAACTGAGAGGCGAAGCTCTGTCGATCCGGTTCCCGAATGTATTGAACTTTAGATCAATGAAAACAACGTTTAAATGAGTAATTTTTGTTATTTGGTTAACTTGTCATTAGTTTCCGCCTAATTGGACAATAGATAACAAATTTAGGTTCCTGTGCTAATCGTGGACGTTCCTACAAACCCTGCTCAGCAGCCTGCACGACCTCACTATCCACCTGGGTCTTGCTACAACTGTGGGGACCTTACCCACTACAGGAACAACTGCCCGAAGTTGGCAAATGCAAACCCGGCACATGGACAAGCATTTAACATCAATGCTAACGAGGCTCGGGCTGACAATGAAGTGGTCAACGGTACGTTCTTTGTTAACAACCATCCTACTTCAATTCTGTTCGATTCGGGTGCCGATAAGAGTTTTGTATCCCTAGCTTTTGAACCTTTGCTTTCAATGCCTAGAACAAAACTAGGAAAGCCCTTGACAATCGAAATAGCTAGTGGCGAACCCCTTAAACTTGATTCTATCATCCGTGATTACCAATTGAACCTTAACAACCATCTTTGCCATTGACCTCACGCCAATGCAACTTGGGAGCTTTGATATCATAGTATGGATGGACTGGTTATCTAAACATCATGCTGAGGTGATTTGCTTTGATAAGATCGTTCGTATACCTCTCCCGTCTGGTGAAATCTTAGAGGTTCGTGGAGAAAAACCCGGCAGTAGCCTTAAACTCATGACTTATACCCAAGCCCAAAAATACCTACGAAAGAATTATGTTGCATTCTTGGCACATATCGTGGAGGAGAAAGGCAAGGGCAAGACATTTCAAGATATTCCCGTTGTTCAGGATTATCCCGAGGTATTCCCTGAAGATCTACCTTGTTTACCCCCAGCACGTCAAGTTGAGTTACGTATAGATCTTGTACCTGGTGCCAACCCTATAGCCGAATCCCCTTATCGTCTTGCACCGTCTGGGATGCAAGAGTTATCGAAACAGCTTCAGGAATTATCAGACAAAGGATTTATTCGTTCGAGCTTTTCACCTTGGGGTGCTCCTGTGCTATTCGTGAAAAAGAAGGATGGATCCTTCCGTATGTGTATCGATTATCGTGAGCTCAACAAGGTCACAATCAAGAATCGATATCCCCTACCCCGCGTTGATGATCTCTTTGATCAGCTACAAGGTGCTACTTTTTTTTCAAAGATTGATCTGTGTTCTGGGTATCATCAAATTCGTGTATTCGAGGAAGATATTCCTAAGACAGCGTTCCGCACTCGATACGGTCATTATGAGTTCATAGTTATGCCTTTTGGTATAACAAATGCTCCTGCTATTTTCATGGACTTGATGAATAGGGTTTGTAAGCCTTATTTAGACAAGTTCATCATTGTTTTCATTGATGACATTTTGATTTATTCAAAGTCTCGAGCCAATCACGAGCAACATCTCCATCTAACGATGGAACTCCTAAAGAAAGAACAACTTTACGCCAAATTCTCCAAATGTGAGTTTTGGCTTCAGAAAGTTCAATTTTTGGGACATATTGTCAACGAACAAGGTATTCATTTAAATCGCGCCAAAATCAGTGCGATTAAGGAATCGGATACACCTACCACTCCTACCGAAGTTTGTTCATTTATTGGTCTCACGGGTTATTACCGTTGCTTTATCGCAAACTTCTCAAAGATTGCGGTTCCCCTCACTGCTTTGACTCAAAAGAATAAACACAAGAAGAAGCTTTTCAGACCTTGAAACGGAAACTTTGTAATGCTCCTATTTTATCCTTACCTGAAGGTAACAACGACTTTGTCATATATTGTGATGCATCGAACTTAGGCCTTGGCTGCGTTCTCATGTAAAGGAACAAAGTTATAGCCTTTGCATCCAGACAGTTAAAAATTCTCGAAAAGAACTACCCCACTCATTATCTTGAGTTGGGTGCCGTCGTTTTTGCTCTGAAAATTTGGAGACAATATCTATACGGTACAAAATGCATGGTTTTCACGGACCACAAAAGTCTCCAGCACATTTTCAATCAGAAAGAACCAAACATGGGACAGCGACGATGGGTCGAACTTCTGAACGACTACGACTGTGATATTCGCTACCATCCTGGTAAGTCGAATGTTGTAGCTAATGCTCTTAGTCGTAAAGAATGAGTCAAGCTACATTGTGTTCAAGTTCGATCTAACATTCAAAACCGTATCTCCCAAGCTCAACGAAGTTGTGTTACACAAGGCATAAAGGGTGATGGATTACCACATCATCTTGAGCTTCAACTTGAAACAAAAGACAATGGGTTATTTTATTATCTGAACCGTTTGTGGGTTCCAAGTCAAGACAATATCCGCACCTTGATAATGGATGAAGCTCATAAGTTTCGTTATTCAATTCATCCAAGTGAAGACAAAATGTATAAGGATCGTCGTACCCAGTAGTGGTGGCCGGGTATGAAGAACGACATTGCCTTGTACGTATCTAAATGTCTTATTTGTCTCAAAGTTAAGGCAGAACATCAATGCCTTCTGGTTTGCTTGAACAACAAGAAATTCCGGTTTGGAAATGGGAAAGCATTGCAATGGATCTCATTACCAAATTACCGCGTACATCTAGAGGTCATGATGCCATTTGGGTAATCATTGATCGTCTAACCAAGTCAGCACACTTTATACCAATCCGTGAGGATTTCCCTGCTAACAAACTTGCTAAAATCTATGTGGATGAAATTGTATCTCGTTATGGTGTTCCTTTGGACATCATATCTGATCGTGATGCTCAATTCTCATCTCATTTTTGGGGGACCATGTAATCTTCCATGGGAACCAAACTTAACCTGAGCACTACTTATCATCCTCAAACGGATGGACAATCCAAAAGGACAATCCAGACACTGGAGGATATGCTTAGAGCTTGTGTGATCGACTTTGGTGGTAGTTGAGTTTCGCATCTACCTTTGATCGCATTCTCCTACAACAAAAGTTATCATACCAACATCAACATGGCTCCTTTCGAAGCTCTTTATGGTCGAAAATGTCGTTCACCTGTCTGTTGGAATGAAATCGGTGAATCTCAATTCACTGGACCTAAACTCATTCAAGACACAACAGACAAAGTCAAAACAATTCGTTATAATCTCTTGACCGCCAGAAGCCGTCAAAAGAGTTACGCAGACAAACGACGCAAGCCATTGGAATTCCAAGTCGGTGATTATGTCCTACTAAAGGTATCCCCTTGGATAGGTGTGATCAGATTTGGGAAGAAAGGAAAACTAGCACCAAGATATTTTGGACCATTCAAGATCATCGAGAAAATCGGAAAGGTGGCCTACAAACTTGAGCTACCTCCTGAACTTGGAAATGTTCATCCAACTTTCCACGTGTCCAATTTAAAAAAGTATTTAGTTGATGAAAACCTCCTGTTGGTGCAGAATGTCTATGTCTTAGTCTTATATCGAGTCTGTATAGATTATATGTGAATAGGCTAGCAAAATCAAGTATTTATGTAATTGTTAGTCAAGTTCGCTAGTCAGGTGTTTGTAATGTCAAGTTCGGCCGAACTTGACTAAGTCAAGTTCGCCCGAACTTGACTAAGTCAAGTTCGCCCGAACTCACTCAATCACCAGTGAACTTGATATCCTATAAATAGCTAGCTTGAGTTATTCATTTGTAACTTTTGTGCTCTGTGTAGCGAAGCTCTGTCAAACTGGAGACTTGAAGTTTATCAATAAAATTGACGTTTAATTGAGTAATTCTTGTTATTTGGTAATCATGTCATATTGTTTCCGCCATTATGGACATTAGATATCAATTCTTGGTTCCTATGCTATCAGGATCGGTCCTCCAAGTGGTATTAGAGCTAGAATAGCCTGATTTGATTGATATCAACACAAGAACAACTCTTATTCTACTCCATTCATCTTATTTTCTTAACTTTTACACTAAAATGAAGAATTTACGGGCAAATTCTATCCAAATTTGAATATGTCATGTTAAATACATCATAGATAAACCCTTGAGAGTTCGGAGATTAAAATCAAACGAATTGATGCAAAATTGTTGAAAAAACCATGTTTTCAAAAATCATTTTGGACGAACTTCTATGTCAAGTTCGCTTGAACATGACTTAGAAACTCACTTTTTGAGTGTTTTTTATCAAGTTCGCTCGAACTTGAAGGTTTTCTGAGGAAATTTTAGTTAAGTCAGATCGAACTTGCATCATTTTCATTGATTTTCTTCAACGAAAATCTATGTCAAGTTCGCTTGAACATGACTTAGAAACTCACTTTTTGAGTGTTTTTTATCAAGTTCGCTCGAACTTGAGCAATCTCATTGAAATTTATTTCAAGTTCGCCCGAACTTGCAAGTTTTTCTTCTAAAATCAAGTATAAGTTCGCTTGAAGTTATCTCAGAAACATTTTTCCAAATTAAGTCACAGAAGTTCGACCGAAGTTGTGTAAAAACTGAAATTTTTTCATTCATCCGCTACAAGTTCGACCAAACTTGTAGTAAATCTAATATTTTTCAAAGTTTAAACGTGTTTTCAGCGTACATGTGTCGATATTCGGGATGGATGATCTTCAGGGAGCGTTTATGTCAGGAGTGGGTACGTCCAATGCCAATGTGATACATCAAGTTAACCTAGACAACGAGATGGGCACGCCCGTTAAACCTTCGAAGTTAATGAGTATGGACGAATACGAGGGATGGAAGGAGAAGTTTAGTTAGTGGGTTCAGGCAATGCATTTCCAAAGCTGGGTAGCTATTGAGAGAGGATATGTTGTTCCGTTAGACGAAACTCAGCAAGTCCTAGAGAAGTACAATTATTCTTCGCAACAAAAGTAAGAATATAGTGCTGAAAAGAAAATGATAAGTCTCATTCAACAATCCGTTAAAGAGGATATTCTGATCTTATTGCCCGAATACACAACTGCGAGAGAACTCTAGTTATCCCTGCAAAAGAAATACCAAGGAATTGCAAAGATGATCAAGAGTAAAAAAGCTCTTATTATGAAGGAATTTGATATTTTTACCATGTGGAAGGGCGAGATAATGAAATAGATGATTGAACGTTTTTGTCATCTGAAAGTTCAAATGAGGAGACATGGTCTTGAGAAGACAGAACCGGAGTACATCGACAAGCTTGCAGATGCATTACCTGACGGAGAGTGGAGTACTTATCTCATGGTATTGAAAGAAAGTCAAAACTGGGAATTCTTCTAGCTGGCTACATACATCGACAAACTCGAAGGTCATGAGATGGAACTTCTAAAGATTGCAAAGTCGAAGAATGCTAACATTGTTCAAGATGTTGGTCTGTATTACAAGAACGGAATTCAAGACATCATTTCAAGCCCAAAGATTCAAACAGCATTCAGTGCAAATATGAATTCTTCAAATCATTTGCCACATAATCAAATCAATCATATCCACAACATGATGAAAGTCCGCAGAGTTCTTCGTTTTCAAGCACTGGTTTAAATTCTACATATCAGAGTTAAGCAAATCAGAATCAACAAACGAATTCTGATCCAAATGTGTACAAGTGTAACATTGCTGTCAATTTAAACAATGTTGTTTCTGAGCAAGTTGCTAAGCAACACATGGCACTTCTCGCCACAGTTCTAGAATCGTATGAAAGTCTAGTGTTAGGGAAAATTGGCAATCCTGAAATGACCGCCGAAGACTACGATCAGGTGGACGAAGAAGAACTTGAGCTGATGGATATAAAATGGTCTTTGGCTTCTATCATTCGAAGGGTGACAAAGTTTGTTGCACTCACAGGCCGAGATATTGGAAACTCAAGCAACAAGCTAGGGTTCGACAAATCAAAGGTCACTTGTTTCAGATGCCGACAGAAAGGGCATTTCAAGAGAGAATGCAAAAATCCTGAAGCAACGGACAATCATAGTCCATTTGGAGGTGGCAACGAATACTACAAGAAGTCGCTACAGTGTAAACCATTTCCGAAAAAAACTCAAGTTGAGATTCAAGAAAAACCATCCAACAATACCGAGATGGGAATGGTTGCTACCAACAAAGATGATGGTTTTGATTGGAATTTTTATATTGGAAAGAAGACCGGAGTTACATTGATGGTTGAAATTGTTGAAAATACATCTGCTGAAGATGCAGCCCTAGAGAATGCTCTACTAGAACAGTATCTGCAACAACAGGAAGAGAAAGAGACCTATCTTCACATGAAGACACAAGGTGTTTTAACTCCTAATTCAACTTCTAGTTTTGCAAGTAACTTTGACGGAAGTTCTCAGGAACAAGTGGTCGAGGAGAACTAGATTGATGAAGAAATTATTAATGTAGTTCAAGAAATAAGTGCTGAAAACCTCACGGACATTGCCAATAAAGCTATGATGGCGAATCTAACCAAGGTAGGTCCAAAGGTAAAGGTAATAGAAAAAGAAGTTGTTAAAGTGAAAGTTGTGGTGGTTGAAAAAACTTGCACAAAATGTACCGAGCCGTGTGCTAAATGTGCCGAAAAATCATAAATCATCGCTGAACTCAATACATAATGAACATTTTAAATATGATTATCGTACAATGAAGGAAGCGTATGACAAAATGAAAGATGATTATGGCAGGTTTGACAAAAATAATATTGAACAACACGACACTGTAAGGATGTTAAAAGGGACAGTAATGGACAAACCAAAAGAAATTAATGTTTACATAAACATCATTGCTGAAACCAAACAACAACTCTAGGACATGAAAATTGAAACAGAATGTGTTCAACAACTTTTAAAAAGTTACCCAACTAACACTTATGTCATCTATCATATTCTTCCCATGATTTCGTCGGAAGAAAATGATAAAAGGTCTAAAAAGAAAAATGGTAACGAATACAGTAATGTTCCACCACCCCTATGCAAGAAATATTGTCGCAAAATTGTTGATGGGATGGATAAGGCACTCAACATTTATTTATTTTCTGAAAAGAAGAATGAGTTGCCAGAGAACATTGATGTAATCTATACTACATCAGATGATGACAATAATGCTGTGGTTAAAATGTGGTTGAAAATGTTTTGAATGATTCTAATGATGGCAGCTTTGAGACCGCCACGTCGAGTTTGAACAGTTCGGACACAAAATCCGAAGATGACGATACATCAGAAGATGGCCTATGTGATGTGTCACACCCCGACTCGCAGCGGAAGACAAATGCAGGGTGCAGCAGACACGTGGTAATTCTCCATAGTTAAAAACATGATGTCATACATAGAGAGAACCTTGGTTACAACATACTGTCGGTATCATATTACACACCATAAGTTTTAGTACAGTACTACGAGCTATCACATCTCTTATTCTGATACAGTTCACTAGTACAGCCGTCCACACGCACGTTCTTACTCTTGCTTTGCTTTACCTTAAATGCATGTTAGTTTTAAAAATGTCAGCTAAAGGCTGCGTGAGTCCCACTAGTTTAGTTGTTGTGGAATAATAGGTTTTAATAAGTTTACTTGCACTAGTTACAGTCACAGTCACTGTCATGGTCATAGTCATAGTCACAGTCACAGTCACGGTGATGGTCATAGTCATGGTCATAGTCACTCCGAGTCAGCCAGACACATCATTGCACCGGGTCGTGTCACCGCAGACACTCCGTGTCCAGACAGGCACGTCGTCCCGACAACTAAGTCATGTTTCCCTGCAGTTATGCCTAGTTAACATAACCGAATTTAGGACGCGTGCAGTTGCATAGTCACCGACACACAGCGTCACCTAGACGCTGCCTGGAGCAACTGGGTTAGTCAACCAATAGTACTATCCACTGCCCATGGCTTACACCAATCACTTGTAGGGGGGAAGTAGGTCGTGTGTTAGACAATTCACATCATCACAAGTTGGTGGTATTAACACAGTTTTGTAACATGCAAGTCATTATAGAAAGTAGTGAAATAGTTTACAAGTGGGAGAGTAAAATTCACTCCCAAATTGGTGTATTCAACACGTTTATAACATGCATTCCACCCTAAGTAAAACAATAAAACAGTTAAAAGCAGGGGAGGGAAACTCATAGTGCCAATAGGGGTCTCAATACACGAGTGGTCGAATAGTTGGATCAACTTTAATGACACACATGCAAGCATGGACTCAAATCAGTATCTAAGCTGGTAATGGTTATAACTTGGATCGGGTCAGGAGTTTTCACTCCGGATCGAGTCTATAGGACACTGGTATGGTGATGGACGTAAGGGTAGTATTAGTTTTCAGTTTGGCTTCCGGGCACCGATTCGCGTGCCAGCCAAAGTCAGTAGTTTAACGTGTTCGGATAATGATACGGGAATACCAGTAGTGCTAACACGTGGTTATTCAAAATGATTAACTTTCCATTAAGGGAGTTTGAGTGTTCGGGGGGTCCGAGTGGCCCAAATTTGAGTTTCCATTTTCACCGTCGGGAATTCTCCCGGATTGTCTTAGAGCTCACCCATAGTGCCCAAATTGCCCGGGAATCCCCCGGAATACTCCCAGTGTTCCAACTATAGTATTTTTCGGGTTGGGTCAGTTCTCGGTTCCGGCAGGTTCGTTACATGGTAAACTGCCGAAAATGATTTAAATAACTTATTTTTAATTTAACTAAATTCACATTTAATATAGAATTAGAGTAAAAATCTATAAAATTTATACAACTCTGTAAAAATCAGTAGATCATGAGAAAAAATTCTGCGAATTTATTTTGGTAATTTTCTTATTTAAATAAATTATTTATAAACCTACTTTTAATCACATAATTAACAAAAAATAATTTTGAGAAGTTCAAAAATTCCAAAAACATTCCTGAACCTTCTATACATGTCCAGGAACAGCTCCAAAAAAATTGAGAATTTTTCGATTTAATTTGGTGCGTTTCTGGCTACCGAAAACTCACAAAAAAACAGTTTTGTAACCCAAATCAAAAGTCAACCAATGGACTCCTAATATTCCAAGATAATTCCCCATATGTTTCTTAGTGTCTCTGTAAAATTTGGTGATTTATTGAATCTGTTTTATATTTTCTCCGAAATTCTTTCTGTAAAACAGTTAAAAATTCACCAAAAATAGTAGAAATTTCAAAAATTCTAAAATTATATGTGCACCTTCCTGACAATACCCTACATTGCCATACCAAATTTCAGCTCAATCCAACACGCACGGACCAAGTTATAAGCAATACAATTTACTGCCTATGCTAGTTTCGGTTCTCGGGCGATATACCAAGCGAAACCTTTGTTTCCGAGGGTTCCTTGTGAGTCCAGAAGTGTGTGGCTGCTATTTTTAGTACCTACACACCAAGTACAATCCAAATATGCTAGAACTTAGATCAATGAAGCTTTAATTTCTTGTTTTTCGGTTAATTGAATAGTTAAGCGATTTTTGTCGAATAAGAGTTGATTAGGGTATCAAGACCCAAAAGTTTGTGATCATGGCTGCCATATAACACCAAGTAAATACTATGGTGTTCATGTTCAGCCCCAAAACTTGTTAAAAACCCCAAAATTCATGGATTAAAAAGCGTTTTTTCGGCTAGAATTCGCGTTTAATCGAAGAAACGGATATATAACTATGAGTATCAAGGATAATACCTTTTTATTAGGACTTGTGTTTGGAAGAATTCAGCTGATAATATGAGATAAGAGCAGATTTTTTAGAGCTTCTTTGAGAATTTTATGAATAAAATTAAAAGAAATGAAAAAAATAAAATATTTATAACACATGGGGGCGTGTTGATGGCGGCATAGAGGTGGGCCCTAGGGCCACCTCATGCTTTGTTTCGCATGCATGAAGATGAGGTTGATCTTATAGATAAGTATCGGTTCGCTTCGGGTCCGTTGCGCGTTCTCGATTTGCGTGACGGACTTCCTTTTGCGCGTATTAAAAATTATACATAACCGACAAAAAATCCGAACACAGTTACATTTTAATCATAAAAGTCTCATCTGACGTTCGTTTAAGGGTTTTTAAGCTTGATGGATCGTTTCTTGCACATTCTTTTGCTTTATTTTATGCCCGGAACGAATGCGTTTCCCCAACCGGGAGCTGCTTCGTTTTGTGTGCCCGAAACCTTATGTCACAGTCTATGGCACAAATCTAAGTTATTCCTGGAACTTGGAATCGTAATTAAGGCTACGGATAATCTAATAATCAACTTCAAAGGTTTAATGCGGTGTTAAACGTCAAGTCTCCGTTTAACACGTTGTTCAAGGCTAAGGATGCCAACCTCGCATCGTTGGTCCTTAGTAGTGTCATGTCAACCATGATGTGCTCTCGGATTCCTCCGAGGTATAACATATATCCTTTCGCACCACACACAAGTCATGAATTTTCACAAGGTTTACACACAATGATAGTTTTAGTCATGCTTTAAGTTTAGGACCAATTAGGTGTACCTGATTTCAGCATGGGTATCACAGTCTCTCCTGGTTAACAAATTTCGTCCCTGAAATTTACTTTGTCATGCTAGGGAAGAGGTGAGGGTATTTTCGACGGAATTCATCCTTCCGTTCCCAGGTATATTCAGGTCCTTGTTTAGAGTTCCACCTGACCTTAACCAGTGAAATTTTATTATGTCTTAATTGCTTGACCCTACCATCAACTATTTCCACTGGCTCTTCCACAAAGTGGAGTCTATCGTCAACGTATATGTCTTCCAAAGGTACCTGGGCAGCTTCGCCTGACAGGCATTTCTTCAGGTTTGATACATGGAAGACATCGTGAATTGCACTCAATTCGGTTGGTAATTTCAACCGATATGATACCGGACCTACCTTGGCTAGGATCTCGTATGGCCAATGTAGCGCGGGGCAAACTTTCCCGACTTCCCAAATTGGATAACGCCCTTCCACGGCGATACCTTTAACAACACCCATTCACCTACTTTGAACGATAATCGTTTTCTACGCACATCAGCCCAGATTTTCTGCCGACTCTGGGCGGCTTGTAAATGCTTTCGGATCTGATGGACCTTATCAGCGGTTTCCTGAACTAGTTCAGATCCCGTCAGTTGGGTGTCGCCCAATTCGGCCCAACAAAGTGGTGATTGGCACTTTCGACCATAGAGTGCCTCATACGGGGACGCTTGAATGTTGCTGTGATAACTATTGTTATACGAGAATTCAACAAGTTGGAGATGCTTGTCCCAACTCCCACCGAAGTCGAGGACACAAGCGAGCAGCAAGTCCTCTAGTGTCTGAATCGTGCGCTCTGATTGGCCATCGGTTTGGGGATTGTAATCAGTGCTTAAATCAATTCGCGTCCCCAAAGTCTCTTGTAGTTTCTGCCAGTATCGTGAAGTAAAGTGGCTGTCTCGGTCGGAAATAATAGCAATCGGGACACCATGTCCAACTGGTCGGTCTTATAGGTAGTGCGAATCGGAATAAAATTCCCGGATTTGGTCAATCGATCTACGATTACCTAGATCGCATCATGACCACGAGGCGTTTTTGGGAGATGGGTCACGAAATCCATCGTGATTTGTTCCCATTTCCACTGAGGTATCTCGGGTTGTTGCAACATTCCCGAGGGTTTCTGATACTCAGCCTTGACTTGCGTACAAGTCAAGCATTGGCTCACGTATTCGGCCACGTCCTGTTTCATTCCCGGCCACCAATAAAACTCTTTCAGGTCATGGTACATTTAATCTGTACCGGGATGAATCGAATATTCGATTTATGAGCCTCATCCATTATTAATTGTCTCAGCTCCGCTCTTGCAGGAATCCACAGTCGATTTTTAAAGTACAATACCTCATCTGTTTTCTTTACAAAACTTTTCTCGTTCCCGTGCAATCCTTCACCGGGTAACTGGCCTTCCTCCAGGGCTTGCATCTGTGCGTTCCGGATTTGATCTATCCGACTTGTTTGTACGATCATTCCCAAGGCTCCTACTCGAAGAGGCTTAATTCGATCCTTCTTACTTAACGCATTTGCTACCACATTAGCTTTCCTCGGGTGGTACTTTATCTCACAATCATAATCATTTAACAATTCCACCAATCTGTGCTGCCTCATGTTTAAGTCTTTTTGGTCAAAAATATGTTGGAGGCTTTTGTGATCGGTATATATAGTACAATTGGTACCATATAAATAAAGTCTCCAAATCTTTAACTCGAATATAACTGCTTCTAGTTCCAGGTCATGAGTTGTGTGGTTCTTTTCGTGCACCTTCAGTTGTCTAGAAGCGTACGTGATACTTTATTCCTTTTCATAAGGACACATCCAAGTCCTTGTCGCGATGCGTCGCAATATACGACAAAGTCGTCATTGCCTTCGGGTAACGTCAAGATTGGGGCCTCACTTAACTTTTGCATTAACAGCTGGAACGTTGTTTCTTGATCCTCACCCCAATCGTACTTTCTGTCCTTCTACGTCAATGCGGTTAACGATTGCGCAATGCTAGATAAGTTTTCTATAAAGCGGCAGTAGTATCCTGCCAATCCCAAGAATTGGTGTATTTCTTTTGGAGATTTCGGCGCAGGCCAGTTCTTGATTGCTTCTATTTTGCTTGGATCAACATGAATTCCATACTGATCCACCACATGCCCTAAAATTTGTACGGCTTGTAACCAAAAGGCGCACTTAGACAACTTAGCATATAGTTGTTCGGTCCGTAGTATCTCTAAGATAGCACGCAAATGATTCTCGTGCTCGTCCTTGCTCTTGGAGTAGATCAAGATATCGTCGATGAAGACGATGACAAACTTGTCAAGGTAGGGCTTACATACTCTGTTCATGAGGTCCATGAACACCGCAGGTGCGTTAGTTAACCCAAAGGGCATAACCAGGATTCATAGTGGCCGTAACGAGTTCGAAATGCGGTCTTCGGAATATCGTCCTCTTGGAGCTTCACTTAATGGTAACCTGACAGAAGGTCTATCTTAGAAAAGTATCGGGCTCCTTGCAACTGATCAAAGAGATCATCGATTCTCGGAAGAGGGTACCGATTCTTGATAGTAACTTTATTCAATTCCCTATAGTCGATGCACATTCGGAAGCTACCGTCCTTTTTCTTTACAAACAAAACTGGGGCTCCCCAGGGGGAATAACTAGGACGGGATAAAACCACGATCGAGAAACTCCTGCAACTATGTCGATAGTTCTTGCATCTCGAACGATGCAAGACGATATGGGGCCTTGGCAACGGGTGTCGTTCCCGGTATTAAGTCGATGCAAAACTCGACTTGCAGATTGGGCGGCAATCCGGGCAGTTCTTCCGGGAACACATCAGGGTATTCACATACTACTGGATTGTCTTCAATACGTTTCTGGACTGGCTCCCCCGATATGACGCTAGCTAAGAACACGTCACATCCCTGTCGTATACACCTTAATGCCTTAAGGTGAGATATAAGGTTCAATATGGCGCCTAACTTCTCTCCTTGTACCATAATTATATCCGTGGGGGATAAAGGAATCTTCACCACCTTTTGTTCACATAACACCTCCGCACGATGGTTGGACAATCAGTCCATTCCTACGACAATATCAAAACTACCCACTGGTAAAAGGTCAATACTAAACTGGGAACCGTTAAAGGTTATAGGGCAATTAACAATAAGTTGGTGACTGGTAATTGTTTCCCGCTGGCATGTTCAACGGCATAGGGGTGTTTCAGGTCAACAGCATGCATAAAAGTGGCAAAAATGCAATCGACACATAACTTCTATAGGCTCCCGTATCAAATAATACTAAAGCAAACTGATTGGAAACGAGGATCGTACCTGAAACCACGTTGGGATCCTAGCGTACATCACCAGGTCGCATGAGAAAGGCACGACCTCGGGCTGTATTCGAGGTAGACGATTGGTTCTGGGTGTTCCTTCCTGCCATCTGCTTGGCTAACTTCGGACAACTGTTTCGAAAATGCTCCGTGCTGCCACATCCAAAGCACGCACGGGGATAGGCAACCCGTGGGGCTGGTTGCTGAGGTCGTTGCTGAAGAGGTTAAGGCCTAGCATGTTGAAACGAGTTGGTTTGGGATTGGGTTCCACGGTCATCTTACAGTCTTGCAAAATGCCCATTGTTATGACACTTCGAGCATATCACTGCTCGGCATATACCAGAGTGGTGGAAAGCGCATTTATTGCACTTTGGGGCCTTTCCTTTGTAACCATCAAAGTTACCCGCGGGGGTAGTCACGGCATAGTTCTGGCTAGTGTTTCTCCACCTCTTTAGCGCTGCTGCCTTGCGCGGCTCTTCTCCGGGGCTTGCCCTTGTTCCTGGGCGGCTCTCCCGGCATTGTCAAAATCTTCCGCCTAACCATGTCATACGTAACGCTACCCGACCTGGCTACCACCTCGTGCATGGTTTGGTATTCCACCGAATTAATGATGCTCCTCACTTCTGGGGCCAGTCCCCAGATATACCTTTCGATCCTCTTCGACTCTGGTCGGACCATGTCTTGCAAAATACGCGCCGGTTCATTGAAACGGTTGGTATAACCTTCAATCAGCACCTTGTATCTGCAGGTTCCAGAATTCGTGCTCAAGCTTCTAAATTTCATGAGTTGGGCAAAACCTTTCCCTCATCAGAATCTTGAGATCATCCCAAGTCATAGCCTTAATCGCGTCATCTCCGCGAGTTTGGACAATCGTGTTCCACCAGTTCAAAGCATGGTCAATAAAGGTACAGGTGGTATACTTAACTGCGCAATTAGCAGGACATTGCTTATGTTAAGTACTGATTCAGACTTCTCGACCGATTTTACAAACCCGTTGGGACCCTCAGTACCATTGAATTCCATCGGTTTGCATTCCATGAAATGCTTATATGTGCAAACCGGCCTACCATTATTCTCATTATCGTTATGACCTACCGGTCCTGGTTGCGGGTTCGGCTGCGGGTTAGCATTAATACCGGCGCTAACCTGCGCCACAATCGTCTGAATAATAGCTTGGAGTTGTTGCGCTATCAGTTGCGCAATATCGGGCGCATTTCAGGGCCATTCTATGATAAACAATAAATGTCTAGGTATCAATGTCACATATCTAGTTAACACATATCACATATTTGGTTAAACATATCACACACTTCATCACACACATGAATCCATGGCATCATCATACAAGTGTCAAAATTTGCACATAGACTTAACCCATAAGGGCCAGTGCTTAGATGTCCTGTCAAAATGTGTCAC
Organism: Scalesia atractyloides; assembly: GCA_947069175.1. Taxonomy (NCBI): domain Eukaryota; kingdom Viridiplantae; phylum Streptophyta; class Magnoliopsida; order Asterales; family Asteraceae; genus Scalesia; species Scalesia atractyloides. The sequence continues at coordinate 23,007,976 of CAMTDV010000010.1, forward strand.
AAGAGTGACGTACAGACTCAATACCACAAAAATACTAACAAGACAAACGTGAAAACACTATGACTGCATCACTACCTCGACATGGGTATAACCCAGTGCTTGGTAGGATATACAAAAGATACATCACCTCTAACTATACTGAAAGAAAAACTATACTAGGACCGCCACATCCACCATGCCACTCCTCCAAACGCTACAACCAAACCTACAATCGCACCGATGCATCCGTATACCAACGCACAGAAATGATCCTGCTCATGGTGCACATACCCCATACCCTGTTGTAGCATGATGATCGCTTGCTGTAAGACGATCAGATAGTCTCCCATCAACCTCCGTTGCTGCTCATCCTCATCCTGTGCCATCCGTAGTAATGAAATCTGCTCGAACAGAAATCGCATCAAGCTGCTCTCAGTGATGGGAGCAGGCACCTTCTGAGGAGGAACATGTATACCCATACGGGGGGGGGAGATTCTCTAAATGGCTAAGGGCCCCCTCGCTCGTATGTGTGAAACGGGGAAGGGTCCTCCCGAGGTGGGGTGAGAAAACGAGCAGTGAAGTGCTGCTGGCTCCCTATAGGTATGGGTGTTAGACGAATAGAGGACCTAGGTGGTGTGAACACAGTTACCGGTGTAAGCACCCTTCGACAAGCCGTCTGTCGGAGGCCAAAAGTGGGTATCTCAAGAGGGCTAAATAAGGAGGGTGAATAAGTACTCGGAGTGGAAGGAGTGTAAGGGTTAGGCGGTGTCTCGGGTGACGGTAAGCTAGGTGCTACCGGCTCCTACTCCCAATGCCCCGTGGCGGGAGTAGGGCTCCTAAGGATAGGTCCTACGGGTATGGCAACATCGGAGGTACGACTATGCTCCGAGGAGCTAGTCGGGTGGTGTGATAGTGAACGGTAGGCGCTCGAGGACTCCCCCTCGCACCTAGTACGTGGTCTAGGTCGATAAGGACAACAACAATAGCCAGAAGGATCTGGCGAGTAACTCGATGACAAGAGGGGTGTCAGCGGATCCTCCTCAGGATCAGTCTCCATACGTGAAGTCGACCGGTGACTCGAACAATCAGACATGCTACCTGAAAAAGAAAACCACATACAATGCTGATTGGACTGACCCAAATACCGAACTCAACATTCCACAAATATACACATAAGCATGTATCGCACGCAGTTTCAATTTTGAGGATTCATAAAAATTACTTGCGGTTAGTGACGTTAGTAGACGGATTTCCGTCCTATCTCAATGACGTTTCCAGAATCCCCAAGTATGAGCAGATAAATTATGGTGTTCCGGACCACAATAATTTATTTGCCCCATGAGGGTTTCCTGGCAATAGCCATACTACTCAGTTTCTAAAGGTTCTCAACGTGTGGAGACTAACTTAGGATTATCTTTTAGAGATACCTAGTTCGCTATAATTGAAGGCTCTGATACCATCTTCTCCCAGTGTTCCAACTATAGTATTTTTCGGGTTGGGTCAGTTCCCGGTTCTGGCAGGTTCGTTACACGGTAAACTGTCGAAAATGATTTAAATAACTTATTTTTAAATCAAATAAATTCCCAATTAATCTAGAATTAGAGTAAAAATCTATAAAAATTTACACAGCTCAGTAAAAATCAGTAGATGATGAGAAAAATTTCTGGGAATTTATTCTGTTAATTTTCTTATTTAAATAAATTATTTATAAACCCATTTTTAATCACATAATTAATATAAAATACTTTCAGAAGTTCCAAAATTCTGAAAACATTCATGAACCTTCTATACATGTCCAGGAACAGCTCCAAAAGTTGATAATTTTTCAAATTAATTTTGGTACGTTTCCGGCTACCGAAAACTTCAAAAAACATGGATTTTTAACCCAAATCAACACAACCAATGGACTCCGAATTTTACCAGATCATTGCCAATATGCTTCTTAGTGTCTCTGTAAAATTTGGTGATTTATTGAATCCATTTGATATTTTCCCTAAAATTCTTTTAGTAAAACAATTAAAAATTCACCAAACATCGTATAAAATTAGAAAAATTATAAAATTTTACGTGGACCTTCCTAACAATATCCTATATCACCATACCATATTTCAGCTCAATCCAACACCCACGGACCATTTTATAAGCAAAACAATTTACTGCCTATGCTAGCTTCGGTTCTCGGGCGATATACCTAGCGAAAGCTTTGTTTCCGAGGGTTCCTTGTAAGTCCAGAAGTGTGTGGCTGCTATTTTTAGTACCTACACACCAAGTACAATCCAAATATGCTAGAACTTAGATCAATCAAGCTTTAATTTCATGTTTTTCAGTTAATTAAATAGTTAAGTGATTTGGTCAAATAAGAGTTGATTAGGGTATCAAGACCCAAAAGTTTGTGATCATGGCTGCCATATAACACCAGGTAAATACCATGGTATTCATGTTCAGTGCCAAAACTTGTTAAAAACCCCAAAATTCATGGATTAAAAAGCGTTTTTTTTCGGCTAGAAATCGCGTTTAATCGAAGAAACGGACATAAAACTATGAGTATCAACGCTAATACCTTTGAATTAGGACTTGTGTTTTGAAGAATTCAACTGAGAATATGAGTTAAGTGTAGATTTTTGAGAGCTTCTTTGAGAATTTTATGAATAAAATTAAAAGAAATGAAAAAAATAAAATATTTATAACACATGGGGGAGGTGTTGATGGCGGCATAGAGGTGGGCCCCTAGGGCCACCTCGTGCTTCGTTTCGCGTGCATGAAGATGACATTGATCTTATAGATAAGTATCGGTTCGCTTCGGGTCCGTCGCGATTTCTCGATTTGCGTGACAAACTCCGTTTTGCGCATACTTAGTGTCAAAAGACTCAGTTTTAAAAATTATGCATAACCGACTAAAAATCCAAACCCAGTTATGTTTTAATCATAAAAGTCTCATTTGACGTTCGTTTAAGTGTTTTTAAGCTTGCTCAATCGTTCCTTGCAAACTCGTTTGCCTTATGTTATGCCTGGAACTAATGCGTTTCCCCAACCGGGAGCTGCTTCGTTTTGCGTGCCCGGGCTTTAATTATTTTTAAACCTTATGTCACAGTCTATGGCACAAATCTAAGTTATTCCGGGAACTCAAAATCGTAATTAAGGCTACGGATAATCTAATAATAAACTTCAACGGTTTAATGTGCTGTTAAACGTCAAGTCTCTGTTTAACATGTTGTTCAAGGCTAAGTATGCCAACCTCGCATCGTTGGTCCTTAGTAGTGTCATGTCAACCATGACGTGCTCTCGGATTCCTCCGAGGTATAACATATATTGTTTCGCACCACACAGAAGTCATGAATTTTCACAAGGTTTACACACAATGATAGTTTTAGTCATGCTTTAAGTTTAGGACCAATTAAGGTGTACCTGATTTCGGCATGGGTATCACATGATGATCCTAACGTTGTCATGTACATGGTTAAGGAAAATGATAGACTATACCTTGATGACAGTTTTCCGATTCGAAATGTCAAAGAGGATCAATTAGATAAACTCTTCAAACTGGTTGAAGTAACATCAGAAGATCTGGAGAAGAATGAAAAGAAATTCTATTCTAAACCCAAAAGAAATTACAATAACTAATGGAGAAATGGTGGTGATCATTCGGAAAACCGGGGAGCTGGGTTGGGTTTAGAAGTGGAAGAAGAACCGGTTAAGAAAGAGTCACCATTTCACGAGTACAAAGATAAAAACATGAAATTCGTTTATTGGACAAGCACGGTTCAAGAGGAAAGTTTGATTTGGAAGCAATCAAACGATGAGTTTAAGAAATAAAAGGAACTTCGAGATGAGGCCAAAGCCACAAATGGTGTAAAATCCACTAGTGGACATTCACATGATGATCGGACTTCCTTCAAGTGCAATGAAGTTGGTCATATTGCCTATCTTCAAAGAAAAGAAAGTTCAGATGTTTTAAAAACCTAAGCAACCAGAGTTTGTAAAACTAGTCACGATTTTGAAAACAAATGAATTAAAACCTGAAATTAAACCTAAAACTGAAATGAAATTTGAAAACTCAACTTTCAAAATTGGTGAAACTTCAAGGGCAAACAAATCACGGTTTTACATCAAAAAGGCAAACATTAAATCACAAGCCTGGATTGCTAAGAAAAAGTCAACAACATCTGATGTTATCAAGTTTGAGCTTGTTAAGAATGATAACAAGAAAGAACCAAAATCAAAACTGTCAAATCTACAATTGGTAACAACTCATCAAATGGTAAAAAGAAAGTGAATTTTGAAAATGTAACTGACAGTGGAGGCTCAGATGGAGATTATGAGGATGATTAACAAGCTTTTTATCCCAAACCCAAGACCAAGAAGGCTTGGGTCGCGCTTTTTAACTAGGCTTTAACATGTGTAGGGGCTCTAGAGATTCGTTCTTTCAAAGCTGATTCTCGATAGGGGAGCATCTAGACATATGATGGGGATGAAAGCTCTGTTGGTCAATATAAAAGCTATTAACAGCGGATATGTTGGATGTGCCGGTAATCAGGGTGGAAGGATCATCGCCGAAGGAAAACTCTCCAATGGCGTAGTTTCATTTGATCGTGTGAATTATATTGCAGAACTGGAGCACAATCTTCTGAGCAATTCGCAAATTTGTGTAGGACCGATCCTCGATGCTAAGGAACCTAAATTTGATAACTAACATCCATAATAGCGGAAATATTACGTCGTGTTTACCAATAGACAAGATTTAATCAGTTAATCATCAGTTTTATTGATCAAACGTCAAGAGTACAAACTGACAGAGCTTCTCCCCCAAAATGCCAAAGTTACAACTGAGGAGCACTAGCTAGCTATTATAGATCATCAAGTCCGCTCATGGGAGACCCAAGTTCGCCCGACATGTCTATACATGACAAGTTATGAGCGAACTTGACTAAAACAAATATAAATACTTCGTACAGCTAGCCTATTCAGCTCTATTCTATACAGACTCGATATAAGACTAAGACATAAACATTATATACCAACAAACTCCCCCTTGGATATAGTCTTCGTCTTGTATCAGTCTTCAAAAACTCTGTCTTCATATAAACTTTAACGCACACGACTGAAGAAGTTCTTATACGGCTTCTTTCGTCGCTCTTGCTTAGGATCCGGCGTCTAGTCTGTAGGAGGCACTTTGTTCATATGCTGAAATCTCCTAATACTTGCCTTTCTTGTTCTCTCATGAATTGCTTCAAGACGCTTCTCCTCTTTTAAAAACTCCACTCTTTCTAGATCTCTCCAGTTTGTTTGCCACATCTTTCCTGAATTTACTTCGCCCGCGTAACAAACATTAACCACTTTCTGAAACTGCATCGCTTGTACTTTTTCTCGTTCTTCAAATACAATATTGCTATAGAACAAGGTTCTGATGTCTTCTTTAGAGTAGTTAACTAACCACAGAGGATCAAGAATCCTGATTGTCCTCCATAAACCCCTCATGCCCTGAGAACAAAGTATTTCAACTCGTTCCTTCGTGATATCCAAATGTTCTTCAAATTTCAACACAATAACGGCTTCACAAGTAGATGGATCTATCTGCCACCACTTGAACAATGGATAGAAGTCTTGCTCAATCGCCATCAGTGGCATATTCCTCATTGCCCTTGATCGCTTCATTATCAACGTGATGTCTTTTTCACCTGTCTTTTTGTTTGTCTTGATTCTGCGACCTGGAATAAATGGCTTCCAATATCTGAATCCTTTAACCGCTTCAAACTTTATCAACATCCACAACAATTGATTAATCACTTTCATGTGATATGTAACATTTACGGTCTGTACCAACTCTTCCACACCCCAATATGGTAAGGTTAGCAAGATTCTTGAAGTATTGCACTCCAAATTCTCTTTTGATTGCATATACGTTAAGTTCCTTAAACCAACCCCAACTCAAGATATCTCCCAATGAAACGTCTTTGTCTCTGGTAAAGAATGCTAGAGGACGTCGAAACTCACGTTCGCGAGGCATCTCTTTAAACCAGTTCTTCTTCGCTTGAGCAATTTCTTCTTTAGTCATTGGCTTTGGAACTTTACATTCACGTAAAGATTCTTCAATCTTTTCTTTCAGCATGTCTTCATCGAGTTGCTTGTACAGCTCCTCAAAAGGAGGAAACTTTCAGAATTTGGACCAACGTACTTTGAAGTATGATCTGTCTCATCATCAGAAGACTAATCTTCAACGATCACTCTATTATACTCATCAGTCTCAAATCTTCTCACATACTGATAATCATTTGGCTCAAATGTGTCAACATTCAACATGTCTTCTTAGAAATCAAACTCTAGATCTGCAGCATCAACTTCAACTAACTTTACAAGATCTTCCTTAGTATAGTTGTGCGTTCCTCCACGTTATGTTCAAGCATTAACAATAAAGGTTTCGTGGGTACTGCAGTCACTGGCTTAACAAATCTTTTAACATTTAACAGATCAATTTCATCAGATGGCCCTTTCTGCCCTGACTCCCCCTAACTTTTATCATCAATTCTGTTTGATTCGTCATCCATAAGCGAAGAGAAATAAAATTCTCCTGACACTTTTGCTTCAGAGACCACCCTGATCATCATCATCGTCATCGTCAGCCACATTCCAATCTTCGTATTCAGAATCATCCTTTTGATCATCTTCCTTATCCTCTTTTTCTGCTTCTTCATCGTCCTTATCAGAAGCAACTATAGGAAGAGAAGGCTTGACAGATTCGTCAACCTTTGAAATATCGGACTCAGAAGCAATGACAACATTTTCTTCAACTAGTTTCTCTGCATTCTCAGAAGATTTAGGAGCTTCACCTTCAACTCCTTTACCTTTACCACTCGCAGCTAACTCTTTTTCAGATTGTTCTTTAACTTCTTGTTGATCCAGACGATCATACTCTTTGATGAAATCAATCCCCAAAGAGTTATATAAAACTTTCTGCATCCTGAAAAATCTTTGATCATTTAGTGCTTGGAATGACTTTAGATCTGCAATCATTGTTTGAAGCTTTTCATTTGCATCTTGCAAACTCCCAATCAATGTCTTGAAATATTCTCGTTCATTCTCTAACACTTTCACTTTGTCGTCTAACATCTCTTTCTCTACAGAGCTTTTATTCACTTTCTTTACTAACTCTGCTTTCTCTTCTTCATTCTTGGCAACTTTTTCTTGTAACACCTTCACACGCTTTTCCAGAAGTTCAACATTCATTTCTAGAAAGAAATCATTCAGATCTTGCAAACTGATCGGATCACTATGCATATCACCAAACAGATTAGGCCCTGACGATTTTGGTGTTGACTTTGAGTAGTAGTCTTTGGTGTTGACTTCCTTGGAGTAGAACTTTCAAGATTTGAAGTCGTTGGAGCAACAGGTGATTGAATAATCGGTACTTCAAGCAATCCAGTCACAGGAGGTTCTAGTGTAACTCCTTGACTATCAATCTCAGCAGTAATAACAACAGGAGGTTCTTGTGTAGGAGGTTCTTGTGTGGCTCCTGTCTCCTGTGCGCCAGAAGGTTCTTGTGTCACTTCTGCGCTTTTCAGCTTTCCTATATATCTTTTGCTTACAGCTTTTTGAGCTTTTTTCGCTTTCTTTCTACCCTTTGTTTGAGGAGACCCTGTAGTCTTTGTCGAAGAAATAGTTGCAGACTTTACACATTTAAGTTTTTTCTTTGGCCTTTCCTCATCAGAATCTTTCTCAAGATTTGGATCGAAATCATCATCCATTTCTTATTTTTTTTTCAGTTGCTATTTCTGCTGCTGACTTTTCTGGTACTTTCACAGGTTCTTCATCAGAATCATCTTCATTTTCAGAAGTTGCTGAAATAACATATTCCTGTGTTGCTTTCTCAGTCTCTTGACTCTCAACAACTACTGCAGCACTAGAACCTGCTTCGCCTTGAACCTTCTCTGGTTCATCTTCATCAACGAGCATAGTATCAACCTTTTTGGCCGCTCGTTTCTTCTTAGGCTTATCAGCTTCTGCTTTTAAGAACCATTCACTTCTAGACTTTGGTTTGAAATCTTTAAACCATTCTTTCTCTGCGTTAAGCTCTTTCTCATCTCCACTGCCATCGTTTCTCCATCTATTATTAGGCGGTGCCACATAATTCTCATTTACTATTGCCTCGAAAATGGCTTTGCAACAGGAACTGATGCTTGTTTCTGAAACTTGATTAGCTTCTTCACAATCGTTTCACCAAGGTGAGCTAGATAAAGCACATCATTTGGATCTCGTGCTATGTTCGTGAATTTCTCATCAATCAGCATTTGCATGAACCTTGGATATAGACATAGCCTCGTATCCTCCATGTTCTTCGACATGTGTGTAAAAACAAGCTTCGAAAAGTTGAACGGCTTTTTCAGAATCAGTGTCGTTGCCATACAGGCCTAATAATCTTGAACGTCGTCTATTCTGCCTTGCGATGAGTAAATGTGTGAATAATAGCGTGCATGAGAAGCTTGTAAGGATTTGGCACTTCTCCTTTCTTTAACATCGGCTGTTCACACTCCCTTTGTATCCCATTCTGAAGAAACATCCTCTAACCATCTTCTCATCAAGATAAATCAGATCGTCTTTGTTGTCGTTGAATCGCAAGACTCTGCGTATATCATCTTCTGTTACAATGATAGCTTTGACATCATTGCCGACTTGCACTGATGAAATAATCGTCTTCTGATCATCACTTAAACTCGCGTTCGTCCAGAAATGGAAAGTATGAGATCTGTATGACACTGTGCGTTCCGTGATAGCCCGATGAATAGGACTTTCTTCCAAAAACTTCAAAATACTCTGGTACTCTTTCAAAGATGGACATATCGTTTTGTCGAGAGTAATACAAGCGTTGTGCGTCTTAGAAAACTCTAGAGATATTGCACGCGCTAGAACTTGAGCATGAAAAACGACGCAAAACAATTAGCATGCAATACGAGAAAAAAATCACAAAAAATTTCTAACACATTCATCAAGTTCGGGCGAACTTCTCTGGTAAACAAAGTGTTGTCCACTATACCTCGTGTAAAGTCGTTTCCTACGAGATGTTGCGATAACGTCTCATACCAAGCTTCGGGGCTTGGTGTAAACCGCACAAGGATTTGTCCAGGAGATATGCTTTGTTCTAGTTCAGTGGATCGACAAACCCCGGTGTTGGCCGACATACACTTGTTCATGAAGTTTATCGTATAGAAATGCTGATTTTACATCCATCTGGTACACCTTAAATCCTTTCCAAGCTGCTAACGCTAGGAAAATGCGGATAGATTCTAATCACGCAACCGGTGCGTATACCTCCGTATAATCTATACCTTCCTGCTGGTGGAATCCCTTGACAACCAGCCGAGCTATGTTTCTGACTATAACCTCCCGATCGTCTTTTTTACACTTGAAGACCCACTTTGTATCAAGAGCTTTCTACTTCAGTGGCAAGTCTACAAGCTTCCAAACACCCAACTTCTCGAACTGTAAAAGTTCCTATTGCATTGCTATCACCCAATTCTCGTCTGCCAGAGCCTCATTAACAGTCTTTGGCTGTATTTGAGAAATGAGACAGGAGTAGTAGAAGTAATTCTGAGTTGGTCCAACTCGGGTGTAGAAACAACTTAGTGCTTTGTTGATTTGGTTTCGTGTACGCACACCAGTTTGTAGTTCTCCTATGATATTTGTTGAGGGATGGTACGAATATGATCACGGCATTTCTTCTGTTGGAACATCAACTGAGCTTTGCTGATTTGAAAGAATCAGATCACTGTTCACATCAACATTAGGAGTACTTGTTGAAGCTTCGTTCTGATTTCTCGGACTAGTAGATTGATTCAACAAGTTAGATATCTATTGAACTTCTTCGTCCGATGAAGTTTCATCATCAATATCAAATGTCGGTGCTTCATCTGAATCAGAATTCTGATTCTGAGGCGTACTAGGCACTGTTGTGTTTTCTGGTTCATTAGAAACATTCACTGGAGGTGTAACAAGTGTTACTTCTGCTTCAGAAGTGTTTTCAACTTGAACACCACTACTAATGTTTGGACCTGCTCTGGAAGATGAAGAATCCAACGTGAGTTGATTAACCACAATTGGTCTAACGATTTGTTCTTGATTCGCTGACTAGTGAAGATAATATAACGCTGCAACTTCTTCGTCAGACGGTTCTTCCGGCAAGTCGAATGACTTCCAAAGGTCTTGATAGTTAAACAGCCACGCATCACCTCTCATTTGAATAGGATCCGTATAGTTGAAACAATCCACATGCTGTGCTTCAATAACCTTTCTCAACAAATGAACATATACTCGTCTCAGCGGACTCGCCTATCCGACAAAGAAACCTTCAAGAGATTTAGCTCTGAATTTGCCATCTTTGTCTATTACGGTACATGGCGCACCGAATGGTTCTAAGAACTTCAAATTTGGCTTTCGTCGGTTTATCATCTCAAAACATGTTTTCTTTGTTGGTTTGATAGTGAGAACTCTGTTTAGCGTATAGCAAGCCGCAGCAACCGCTTCACTCGAGAAGCTGACTGGAAGTTTAGAATGTGCAAGCATGGTTCTCGAAGTTTCAATCAAAGTTCTGTTTTTCCGTTCAGCTACTCCGTTTTGCTGTGGACTATAGGGAGCACTAAACTCGTGCAGAATCCCTTTTGCGTTGCAGAATTCCTTCATTTTGTTATTCTTAAACTCTATGCCGTTGTCACTTCTAATTCGTCTGACCGGCAGATGAAAAAGATTTTCGAGTTTCTTGAATAGAATAACCAAGTTCTCGAACGTTTCGTCTTTTGATTCCTGAAAGAATACCCACGAATATCTCGAATAGTCATCTATCACGACCAAGCAATAAAGTCTCCTGAGATGCTTCGAACATTTACAGGACCAAATAATCCATGTGGAGACGTTCTAATGGCAACTTGATTGAGTTCAGAATTTTCTTCGGATGAGATTTCTTGATCTGCTTTCCCTTTTTTACATTCTAAGCAGTGATCAGACATATGAAAGCTCAGAAGATTTACACCTTCTACAATATCATTATGAACCAAGTATTCATTTTCGCAAATGAATATGCCCCATCTTATGATGCCAAAGAATAGAATCCTTTTTAGTAGCCTTTGTCACAAAACATTGCGCTGATTTTGATGAAGTGGTAGCGACGCCCATATCAAGAACATATAGATCATTCTCTCGAGGTACTCGCATCAGAATCCACTCATCTGGTATTTTGAATCCCGGCTTCAAGATAATACACTCTTTGTCATTGAAATGCACCGTGAACTTCTTGTCACAAATCTGCGATATGCTCAGAAGATTATTTTCCAACTCTACAATATAATTCACGCGATCGAATGAAACTACGCCATTGGAGAGTTTTCCCTTGGCGACTATCCTTCCACCCGGTTACCCGCAAATCCAACATATCCACCATTGATAACTTTTATGTCTAATGGCAACGCTTTCATTCCCGTCATATGCCTGGACGCTCCACAATCCAAAATCCACTTAGAAAGTACGGATCTCTGGAGCCCCTAAACATTTCAACAATCTATTTAAAAAGCGAGACCCAAGCCTTTTTGGTCTTTGGTTGAATTGGATAACCATCGTCAAAATCAAACTCACACTCATCAGCATAATCGAATCCACACTCATCTGCATAATCAAATTCACATTCATCATCTAGATTTTCTATGATGTTTATGTTTGAAAACTTTATTGTCTTTCTATCTTTTGAATTGTTACCACTTGTAGTTTTGACATTTTCAGATGTGGTTTCAATTATGATTTCAGATTTTGATTCTTTCATGCTATCACTAATAACAAGCTCAGACTTAGTGATCTCAGATGTTTTTGACCATTTCTTTGCATCCAGGCTTGAGATTTTATGTTAGCCTTCTTGAGGTAAAACTTGTTTTCATTAGCTTTTAAAGATTCACCTTTTTTGAAAGTTGAATTCTAAAATTTCTTTTCAAAAACTTGTTTCATTTCATCTTTGTTAACATTTCTTTTTAGAATGCTTATTTGCCCAAACTCTGGTTGCTTCGGTTTTATAACATTTGAACTTTCTTTCCTTCGAAGATAAGCTAGCTTTGATTTTGGACATTGGCGTGCAATATGACAAATTTCGTTGCACTTGAAACAAGTCCGAGAACCATGTGGATGTCCTTTAGTGGGTTTTACACCACTTGTTTTGGCACCACTTGCAATTTTGGCTTTATCTCGAAGTTCTTTCTGTTTCTTGAACTCATCGTTTGATTGTCTCCCGATCAAACTTTCATGTTTTTAGTGAACTCATATGACCAATTTCGTTGCACTTGAAACAAGTCCGAGAATCATGTGGATGTCCTTTAGTGAACTCATCTCCCAATTTTGGTTTTATCCCGTGTTTATACCATATACAAAATTCATGTTTTTATTTTTGTATTCGTGAAATGGTGACGTTTTCTTTTTAGGTTCATCTAATTCTTCTAATCCCAACCCAGCGCTCCAGTTTTCCGGATGATCACCACCATTCCTTTGGTAATTGTTTCTTTTAGGTTTGGAATAAAATTTCTTTTTATTGATTACCAGATCATCTGATGTGACTTCCACGAGTTTAAAGAATTTTTCAAACAATTCTTCTTTCACGTTCTGAATCCGAAAACTGTCATCAAAGTATAATCTATGAGATTCCTTAATCTTGTACATTACAACATTAGGATCATCACATAGATCATTCTTCGATGATGTATCATCATCTTCGGACTGTGAATCAGAATTCTTTGAGCTCGAGTCGACGCTTTTAAAGATGCCTTCATCAAAATCGTTCAAAACATTTTCAACAACCTTTTTAACCACATCATTGTCATCATCTGTTTTAGTATAGATTACATCAATGTTCTCAGATAACACCTCAATATTGAGTGCCTTATCCATCCCATCAGCGGATTTGCGACAATACTTCTCTCATAGGGGTGGAGGAAGATTGCTGTATTGTTTACCAATTTTCTTTTTAGGTTTCTCTCCGAGGGAATTATCGGAAGAATGTGATCAATGACATATGCGTTACAAGTATAACTTCTCAAAAGTTGTTGAACACGCTCTGTTTCAATTTTCATATCCTGGAGTTGTTGCTTAGTTTCAGCAATGGTATTAATATAGATATTAATCACTTTTTGCTTATCCATTACTGTTCCTTTTAACATCCTTATTGTATCATGTTGTTCGATATTATGTCTATAAAGCCTTCGATAATCATTTTTCATTTTATCATACGCTTCCTTCATTGTGCGATAATCGTATTTCAAAATTGCATTATACACATTGTTTTCAGCGATGATCTTTGATTTTTCGGCACATTCAGAACATGGTTCGGTACATTGTGTACAAGGTTTTCAACCTCTACAACTTGTACTTTGACAACTTCATTTACCTCTGAACCTACCCTGGTTAGATTTGCCATCAAGGCTTTGTCGGCAATATCCTTGAGGTTTTCGGCATTCACTTCTTGAGTAACATCAATGACTACTTCACTAGTGATTTCTTCTCGGGAACTTGTTCCTTAGAACTTCCATCAAAATGGCCTGCAAAATTATCACACGAATTAGGAGATAAAATTCCTTGCTTCTGCAAGTGGATATACTCCTCTTCTTCCCGTTGTTGTTGCAGATATTGTTCCAGCAGAATATTCTCCAAAGCCGCTGCTTCTTCAGCAGAAGTATCTTCAACAATTTTAGCCATTAATGCAACTCCAGTCTTTTTACTGATATAAGAATTCCAATCGAAACCATCATCTTCGTTTGTTGCCACCATAGCTTTCTCAGTGTTGCTACTGCTTGGTTTCTCTTGGATTTCAACCTGAGTCTTCTTTGGGAAAGGTTTGTACTGAAGTGACTTCTTGTAATACTCGTTGCCTCCTCTGAATGGACTTTGATTTGCCGTTGCTTCAGGGTTTTTACACTCTCTCTTAAAATGTCCGTTTTGGCGACATCTGAAGCACGTCACTTTTGTCTTGTCGAAACCCAGTTTATTGCTAGAATTTCCGATGTCTCAGACTGTTAACGCAACAAACTTGGTAACCCTTCGGATAATCGAAGCTAAACTCCACTTAAAATCCATCAACTCGAGTTCTTCTTCATCCACTTGGTCGTAATCTTCTGCCGTCATTTCAGGATTTCCAATTTTACCGGCTACCAGACTTTCGTATGACTCCAGAACAGTGGCAAGAAGCGACAAATGCTGGTTAGCGACTTGTTCTGAAACAACATTGTTCAAATTCACTGCTATATTGCCCTTGTATACATTCGAATCAGAATTTGTTTGTTGATTTTGATTTGCTTGACTTTGAGAAGATGAATTTGAACCAGTGCTTGAAAACGAACTTTGTGGACTCTGATCATAATGAGGCTGTGATTGGTTCTGATTGTGTGGAGAATTGTTTGAAGAGTTCAAACTTGCGTTGAATGCTGTCTGAATCTTTGGGCTTGAAATGTTATCTTGTATTCCACTTTTGTAGTACAAACCAACGTCTTGAACAACATTAGCGTTCTTTCTCTTTGCAATCTTCAGGAGTTCCATTTCATGGCCTTCGAGTTTATCGATAAATGTTGATAGCTTGAAGAATTCCCACTTTTCACTTTCCTTCAGAACCATAAGATAAGTAGTCCATTCTCCATCTGGTAGAGCGTCTGCAAGCTTGTCGATGTACTCTTGCTCCGTTTTCTCAAGACCGTGTCTTCGCATTTGGACTTTAAGATGTCAGAAGCGTTCAATCATCTTCTTCATGGTCTCATTCTTCAACATGGTAAAGATATCGAACTCTTTCAGAATAAGAGCTTTCTTGCTCTTTATCATCTCTACGCTTCCTTGATACTTCTTTTGAAGCGATAGCCAGAGTTCTCTTGCAGTAGTATATTCAGGCAGTAAGACCAGAATATCTTCTTTGACAGATTGAATGATGAGACTTATCATCTTCTCTTCAGCAATGTATTCGTCTTTCTATAAAGTCGTGTAATTGTACTTTTCCGACACTTGCTGGTGTTCATCCACTGGAACAGTGTAACCTCTTTAAATCGACACCCAGCCTGCAAAGTGCATGGCTTAAACCCAATATGTAAATTTCTTTTTCAATGCTTTATACTCGTCCATGCTCATTAGCTTGGGCGGTTTAACAGTCGTGCCCATTTCGTTATCAAGATTAACTTGATGGATTACGTTGGCATTTGACGAACTATTTCCGGACATATAAGTTCTTTGAATATCATCCATTGTGAATAACGAGACTTGTATGCTGAAAACACTCAAAAAACTTTGGAAACAATTAGTTCAACTACAAGTTCACTCGAACTTGTAGTAAGAATGAAGAATTCTCAGTTTTGATCACAAGTTCGGTCGAACTTGTGATTTTTGTTTTGAAAAATTTCTTTTATGTTCACTCAAACTAATGACAGTTTTGACAAACACCTTTGAATTAACTTTGAGCGAACTTACACAAGAAATTTGATGAAAATTAGGTAAGTTTGGGCGAACTTAGTAAAATTTCTTGAATTTTATCAAGTTCGGTCGAACTTGATAGAAATCAATGAAACTTTTACAACTTAGAGCAAACTTCACTCAAAATTCCTCAAAATTTACTCAAGTTCGAACGAACTTGGTAAAAACTCACTGAAAAAGTGTGTTTTTAGCACAAGTTCGGTCGAACTTGGTTAACAAGTTTGATAAAATGGTTTTGTCAAACACGGTTTTTTCAAAATTTTGACATCAATTCGGTGGATTTTTGTCTCTAATCTTTCACGGGTTTATCTTTGTTGTATTTTACATGATATATTCAAAATTGAAAAACTTTTGACCGTGAATTCTTTGTTTTTGATGAAAAAGTTAAGAAAAATAGAAGAATGGAGATGAAATAAAAGTGTTCTTGTCTTGATACTATCAAATCAGGTTGTTCTAGCTCTGATACGACTTGTAGGACCGATCCTTGATGCTAAGGAACCTAAATTTGATATCTAACGTCCATCATAGCGGAAATAATACGTCGTGTTTACCAATAAACAAGAATTAATCAGTTAATCATCAGTTTTATTGATCAAACATCAAGAGTACAAACTGTCTGAGCTTCGCCTCCAAAATGCCAAAGTTACAAATGAGGAGCACTAGCTAGCTATTTATAGAACATCAAGTCCGCTCGTGGGAGACCCAAGTTCGCCCGAACTTGCTACTACAAGTTCGGCCAGACTTGTCTATACATGACAAGTTATGAGTAAACTTGACTAAAACAAATATAAATACTTTGTACAGCTAGCCTATTCAGCTCTATTCTATACAGACTCGATATAAGACTAAGACATAGACATTATGTACCAACAATTTGTGATAAACAGTTCACGGTACATTTCAATGACAAAGAGTGTATTATCTGAAGCCGGGTTTTAAGATTCCTGATGATTGGATTCTGATGCGCGCCCCTCGCAAGAACGATTTATATGTCTTAGATATGGGTGTCGCTACCACATCATCAAAATCAGCTCAATGTTTTGTGACGAAGGCTACTGAGAAAGATTCTATTCTTTGGCATCGAAAAATGGGGCTTATTCATTTGCGAAAAATGAATTTCTTGGTTCATTATTACCTGATAGAAGGTGTGAATTTAAGAAGCTTCCATATGACGGACCATTGTTTAGAATTTAAAAGGGGGAAGCAGATCAAAAAGTCACATCCGAAGAAAATTCTGAACTCAATCAGGTTGCCGCTTGAACGTCTCCATATGGATTTATTTGGTCCTGTAAACGTGCGAAGTATTTCAGGAGACTTATACTGCTTGGTTGTCACAGATGACTATTCTAGATATTCATGGGTATTCTTTCAAGAATCAAAGGATGAAACGTTCGATAACTTGGTGATTCTTTTCAAGAAGCTCGAAAATCTTTATAATCTGCCTGTTAGACGCATTCGCAGTGACAACGGCACAGAGTTCAAGAATAATAATATGAGAGAATTTTGCAACGCTAAAGGGATTCTGCATTAATTCAGTGCATCGTATACTCCACAACAAAACGGTGTAGCTGAGAGGAAGAATAGAACCTTGATCAAAACAGCAAGAACAATGCTTGCAGACTCAAAACTTCCTGTTAGCTTCTAGAGTGAGACGGTTGCTGCGGCTTGCTACACACTAAACAGTGTCTTAACTGTCAAACCGACTAAAAAGATATGTTTTGAAATGATCAACTGAAGGAAACCAAATTTGAAATTTCTATAGCCATTTGGTGCGCCATGTACTGTAATAGATCAAGTTGGTAAATTTGGGGCTAAATCACTTGAAGGGTTCTTTGTCGGGTATGCGAGTCCGCTAAGACGAGTCTATATTCCTGCGTTAAGAAAAGTGATTGAAGCGCAACACGTTGATTGCTTTAACTATACAAATCCTATTCAAAGAAGAGGCGACGCGTGGTTGTTCAACTACCAATATCTATGGAAGTCATTCGATTTGCCTGAAGAACCGTCTGACGAAGAACTTGCAGCGCTTTATTATCTTCAGCAGTTGGCAAACCAAGAGCAGATTCAAAGACCAATTGTGGTTAATCAACCCACGTTGGATACATCGTCTTCTTCTGGCGCAGGTCCGAGTAATAGTGGTGTACCAGTTGAAAATGTTGCTGAAGAAGTAACAACACCTACTACACCTCCAATGAATGCTTCTGATGAACTAGGAAATACAACATCTGAGCCCAACGTGGCTCAGAATCAAGATTCTGAC
The DNA here is from genome assembly GCA_947069175.1 of Scalesia atractyloides. NCBI lineage: Eukaryota > Viridiplantae > Streptophyta > Magnoliopsida > Asterales > Asteraceae > Scalesia > Scalesia atractyloides. The sequence continues at coordinate 23,025,677 of CAMTDV010000010.1, forward strand.
TCAGATGAAGCTCCGACATTCGATGGTGATGGAGAATCGTCTTCAGATGAAGAATCAGAGCAGATAACAAGTTTATTGAATCAATCTGCTTGCTCGAGCAAATCATCAAGCACTCCTAACGTTGAATTGGTCGTTGATATGAATATTGCAAATCAGCAAAGCTCAGTTGATGTTCCTAGTGAAGAAATGCCACGGTCTTATTCACACCATCCTTCAACGAATATTAGGTGAACTACAAATTGGTGTGCGAACTAGAGGTCAAATCAACAAAGTACTAAGTTGTTTCTACACCCGAGTTGCTCCAACTCAAGATTACTGCTTTTACTTATGTTTCATATATAAAATAGAGCCAAAGACTGTAAATGAAGCTCTGGGTGACGAGAACTGGGTGATAGCAATGCAAGAGGAACTGTTACAGTTCGAGAAATTGTGAGTTTGGAAAGTTGTCGACTTACCACTGAAGTAGAAAGCTATAGACACAAAGTGGGTCTTCAACTGCAAAAGGGATGATCGGGGTGTGATTGTCAGAAACAAAGCTCGGTTGGTTGTCAAGGGTTTCCACCAGCAAGAGGGTATTGACTACATGGAAGTTTATGCACCGGTTGCACGATTAGAGTCAATCCCCAGTATTCGCAGCTTGGAAAGGTTTAAGGTGTACCAGTTGGATGTAAAATCCGCATTTCTTTATGGTAAACTTCGCGAACAAGTGTACGTCGACCAACCACCGGGGTTTGTCGATCCGCTGAACAAGAACAAAGCTTATCTCCTAGACAAAGCCTTATACGGATTACACCAAGCCCCGAGAGCTTGGTACGAGACGTTATCTCAACATCACGTTGGAAACGGCTTTACTAGAGGCACAATGGATAGTACACTGTTTACCAGAGAAGTCGGAAATCATCTAATCATTGTACAGATCTATGTGGATGATATCATCTTTGGTTGAACGGATGATAGTCTTTGCAAAGAGTTCAAAAAAATCATGAAGAAGAAATTCGAGATGTCCTCCATGGGTGAAATGAAATTCTTCCTCGGATTACAGGTCGATCAGTTACCAGACCGCATATTCATTCATCAAACAAAGTATGTTCACGATATTCTCAAGAAGTTTGAAATGGATAGCTCGAAGCCGCTTTCGACTCCCCTGGCACTAAACCATGGGATTTGCATTGACGAGACTGGAACCAAAGTTGATGACACACTATATCGGTCGATGATAGGATCTCTGATGTATCTAACGACATCTCGCCCAGACATCATGTATCCTACCTGCCTATGCGCGAGATATCAGTCTAGTCCTCGAGTGTCACACATGCAGATAGTCAAAGAATATTCCATTATCTAAAGGGATGTCCAAGCACCGGCTTGTGGTATCCAAAGAATGACAATTTTGATCTAACGGAATACGCTTAATCAAACTTCAGAGTGGACAAGCTGAACTCTAAATCTACAACAGCTGTTGGTGCATAATGTCTATGTCTTAGTCTTATATCGAGTTTGTATAGTATAGAGCTTGATAGACTAGCTGTATGAAGTATTTATGTAGTGTGGTAACAAGTTCGCCCATAAACTTCATGTATAGCCAAGTTCGGCCGAACTTGCTAAGACAAGTTCGGGCGAACTTGAGTCTCCCAAGGGCGAACTTGCATGTCTATAAATACCTAGCTAGCCTCTCTCATTTGTAACTTTGGCATTTTGGAGGTGAAGCTCTGTCAGTTTGTACTCTTGACGTTTGATCAATAAAACTGATGATTAACTGATTAATTCTTGTCTATTGGTAAACACGACGTAATATTTCCGCTTTTATGGACGTTAGATATCAAATTTAGGTTCCTTAGCATCGAGGATCTGTCCTACAAGTGGTATCAGAGCTAGAACAGCCTGATTTGATAGTATCAAGACAAGAACACTTCTATTTCATCTCCATTCTTCTATATTTCTTAACTTTTTCATCAAAAATGAACAATTCACGGTCAAAATCTTTTCAATTTTGAATATATCATGTAAAATACAACAAAGATAAACCCTTGAAAGATTGGAAACCTAATTCAATCGAATTGATATCAAAATTTTGAAAAAACCATGTTTTCCAAAACTTGTCCATCGAACTTGTGCTAGAAAAAAAAATCACTTTTCAAGTGAGTTTTCGCCAAGTTCGCTCGAACTTGAGTTGTTTTTGAGGAAAATTCTGTCAAGTCGCTCGAAGTTAACCAATTTTCATTGATTTTATATCATGTTCGACCGAACTTGATTAATATCAAGGAAATTCAAGTTAAGTTCGCTCGAACTTACAAGATCATAATCAAATCTTATATAGCAAGTTCGATCGAAGTTCAAGGAAGATTTTTCAAGAAAAATATCACAAGTTTGACCGAACTTGTGACTAGAAGTTCGACCGAACTTGTAGTAGACCTAATTATTTTCAAAGTTTTGAGTATTTTCGGCGTACACGTCTCTTTATTCACAATGATGATATTCAAAGAGCTTTTATGTTCGGAGCTAGTTCGTCAAATGACAACGTGATCCATCAAGTCAATCTTGATAACGAAATGGGCACGACTGTTAAACCGCCCAAGCTAATGAGCATGGACGAGTATGAAGCATGGAAAGAGAAATTTACATATTGGTTCAATCCATGCACTTTGCAGGCTGGGTGTCGATTGAAAGAGGTTACACTGTTCCGATGGATGAACATCAGCAAGTTCTTGAAAAGTACAATTACTCGATGGTACAGAAAGAAGAATACATTTTTGAGAAAAAGATGATCAGTCTTATCCAACAATCGGTTAAAGAAGATATTCTCGTCTTGCTACCGGAATACACAACAGCAAGAGATCTCTGGCTCTCACTTCAAAAGAAGTATCAAGGAAGCACGGAGATGATAAAGAGCAAGAAAGCGCTCATTATGAAAGAGTACGATATCTTCAACATGCTAAAGGGTGAAACCATGAAGCAGATGATTGAACGTTTCTGTCATCTTAAAGTCCAAATGCAAAGACACGGTCTCGAGAAGACTGAACAAGAGTACCTCGACAAGCTTGCAGATGCTCTACCAGATGGAGAATGAACTACTTATCTTATGGTTCTGAAGGAAAGTGATGAATGGGAATTCTTCAAGCTGTCAACATTTATCGATAAACTCGAAGGCCATGAAATGAAACTCTTGAAGATTGCAAAGTCAAAGATTGCTAATGTTGTTCAAGACGTTGGGTTGTACTACAAGAGTGGAATGCAAGATAACATTTCAAGTCCAAAGATTCAGACAACATTCAATGCGAGTTTAAATTCTTCAAACAATTCGCAGCGGAATCAGAATCAGTCATATCCTCAATATGATCAAAGTCCACAGTCTTCATTCTCAAGTACTGGTTCAAATTCATCTTATCAAAGTCAAGCAAATCAGAATCAACAAACAAATCTGATTTGAATGTATACAAGTGCAACATCGCAGTGAATTTGCACAATGATGTTTCGGAACAAGTCGCTAAACAACATATGTCGCTTCTTGCCATTGTTCTGGAGTCATACGAAAGTCTTGTAGCTGGAAAAATTGGAAATCCCAAAATGACGGCAGAAGATTATGACCAAGTGGATGAAGAAGAACTCGAGCTCATGGATATAAAGTGGTGTTTAGCATCTATCATTCACATAGTCGTTGCTCTCACTGGCCGAGATATCGGAAATCAAGCGACAAACTAGGTTTTGACAAGACAAAAGTAACATGCTTCAGATGTCGCCAAAAGGGACATTTCAAGGGAGAGTGTAAAAATCCTGAAGCAACGGGAAATCAGAGTCCATTCGGGGGAGGCAACGAGTATTACAAGAAGTCACTACAGTACAAGCCTTTCCCGAAGAAGACTAAGGTTGAAATTCAAGAGAAACCAAATAGCAGTAATACTGAAAAAGCTATGGTTGCATCAAACGAAGACGCCGGTTTCGACTGGAATTCCTACATCGGTAAGAAGACCGGAGTTCCATTAATGGCTGAAATTGTTGAAGATACTTCTGCAGAAGAAGCAGCGGCTTTGGAGAATATTCTACTGGAACAATATCTGCAACAACAACGTGAAGAAGAGGAGTATATCCACATGCAGAAGCAAGGAATTTTATCTCCTAATTTGTGAGATAATTTTGCAGGTCATTTTGATGGAAGTTCTCAGGAACAAGTTCCCGAGAAGAAATCAACTGATGAAGTAGTCATTGATGTTACTCAAGAAGTGAATGCCGAAAACCTCAAGGACATTGCCGACAAAGCATTGATGGCAAATCTAACCAAGGTAGGTCCAGAGGTAAATGATGTTGTCAAAGTACAAGTTGTAGAGGTTGAGAAACCTTGTACAAAATGTACCGAACAATGTTCTGAGTGTGCCGAAAAATCAAAGATCATCGATGAAAACAATGTGCATAATGAACTTTTGAAATACGATTATCGCACAATGAAGGAAGCGTATGATAAAATGAAAAATGATTATGGAAGGCTTGATAGAAATAACATCGAACAACATGATACAATAAGGATGTTAAAAGGAACAGTAATGGATAAGCAAAAAGCGATTAATATCTATATTAACACCATTGCTGAAACTAAGCAACAACTCTAGGACATGACAATTGAAACAGAGCATGTTCAACAACTTTTGAGAAGTTACACCTGTAACGCATATGTCATTGATCACATCCTTCTGACAATTCCATTGGAAGAGAAACCTAAAAAGAAAATTGGTAAAGAATACAGTAATGTTCCTCCACCCCTATGCGAGAAGTATTGTTGCAAATCCGCTGATGGGATGGATAAGGCACTTAATATTGAGTTGTTATTTGAAAAGAAAACAGATGTGCCAAAGAACATTGATGTAATCTATACTAAAACAGATGATGACAATGCTCTGGTTAAAAAGGTTGTTGAAAATGTTTTGAACGATTCTGATGAAGGCAGCTTTAAAAGCGCCGACTCGAGCTCAAAGAATTCTGATTCACAGTCGAAGATGACGATACATCATCGGAGAATGATCTATGTGATGATCCTAATGTTGTCATGTACAAGATTAAGGAATCCGATAGATTATACTTTGATGATGTTGGTGCATATGTCTGTTGCCTTCGTCATTACACGAGAACGAGTCTGTAATAAACGAGAGTTTATGAAGACCGAACAAGACAAAGTAGAGATCCAAGAGGGAGTCTGTTGGTGCATAATATCTATAGAATAGTCTTGTATCGAGTCTGTATAGAATAGCTGAAACAAGGAGTATTTATGTGAGATTTAGACTAAGTTCGCTGGTCATGGTGTGTAGGAAGTCAAGTTCGGCCGAACTTGACTAGGTCAAGTTTGCCCGAACATCTTCTCCCACCAGCGAACTTGTGCATCTATATATAGGTGCCTTGGGATTTCATTTGGCAGAACATCAGAGATTTTGTCACAGAGACGGCGAAGCTCTGTCGGATCCGGATCTTGAATGTATTGAACTTTAGATCAATGAAAACAACCTTTAAATGAGTAATTCTTGTTACTTGATTAACTTGTCATTAGTTTCCGCCTAATCGAACAATAGATAACAAATTTAGGTTCCCGAGCTATTCGTGGATGTTCCTACAAGTGGTATCAGAGCCTGGATACCTGAATTTGTTGAAATCAAGACAAGAATCTTTATATTTCATCTCCATTCTTCTATTTTTCTTAACTTTTGATCAAAAACGAAGAATTCACGGTCAAATTATGTCCAATTTTTAATATGTCATGTTAAACACATTCGTGGTAAACCCCTGAGAGTTTGGATATCAAATTCACAAGATTTAACATTAAAAAGATGCAAAAACCATGTTTTTGAAACAAGCCATGACCGAACTTAACATCAAGTTCGACCGAACTTGATTAAAATATTACTGATTTTCATCAAGTTCAACCGAACCTGATAGGTTTTTTCAAGATTTTTCAAGAAGTTCGACCGAACTTGAGAGGAATTTCAGCATTTTTACTCAAGTTTGACCGAACTTGGGTAAATTGTTTGTTTTTCACAAGTTCGACCAGACTTACCCGTTTCTTGATAAGCTTTCACAAGTTCGCTCAAAATCAGAATTTTTATCCAAATTCGACCGAACTTGGGTATAAACTAAAATTTTTGTCTGTCAACAACAAGGTCGACCGAACTTGCTTGTTACTAATCAATTTCCAAGTTGTTTTTGATCATATTCTCAGATAATCCATCAGATTGTCAAAATGGAAGATTTCCACAACGTATTCGTGTCACAAGTAGCTTCATCATCAAATATTAATACTCTTGTGGCGAACCAGATGAATATCGACAACGAAATGGGTACTACTCAGAACCCGCCGAAGCTAATGAGTATAGATGAGTTTGAAGGATGGAAGGGAAAGTTTGTGAATTGGATACAAGCAAACCAATTCGACAGCTGGGTTGCAGTTGAAGATGGTTACAAATGGCCAAAGAATGAACGTGATCAAGATCTTCCGTTCAACAAGTTCTCACCAACCGACAAAGCAAATTATGTCACAGAGAAGAAAATGATTAGCTTGATTCAACAATCATTCATTGAAGATATTTTGATATTGTTGCCAGACTTTACCACTTCACAAGAATAATGGCAATCTCTTTGTGACAAATTCAAAGGATGTAATGAAATGAACAAGAGCAAGAAGGCCTTAATTAAGAAAGAACTTGAAATCTTCACGATGATCAAAGGTGGAACTATAAAGCAAATGATTGATAGATACTGTCACCTTATGGTCTAGATGCGAAGACATGATATTAAAAGATCTAATGAACAACAAATCGAGAAGTTGGCCGATGCGCTTCCAGAAGGAGAATGGACGACATATCCGACGATTCTGAAAAATAGTCCATCTTGGAGACATTTCAAGTTATAATCTTTCATCGACAAATTAGAAGGTCATGAAATGGAATTGATGAAGATTGCTAAATCAAAGAATGCAAATGTTGTTCAAGATGTAGGTGTCTATTACAAAGGAGGTATTCAAGATACTCCGATTCAAAGTCCGAAAATTCAAACGACCTTTATTGCAAATGCAAACCCTTCTCCAAATCAAAGTTCTCCTTATGCTGCTTATCCAAGTTCTAGTTCAAGCCCTTCATCTCAAAGTCAGACAAGCCAAGCTGGTTTTGACTCAAATATTTTCCAGTGCAACATTGCAGTAGATTTGAAGAACGTATTTCCTGAACAAGTGGTGAAACAACACATCACACTTCTTGCTACTGTTCTTAAATCTTATGAAGGACTTGTTGCTGGAAAAATCGGTAATCCAGAAATGACTGCCGAGGATTACGATCAAGTGGATGAAGAAGAGTTAGAACTTATGGATATCAAGTGGACTCTTGCGTCTATCATTCAAAGAGTTACGAAATTCGTGGCGCATACTTGGAGGGATATTGGTAATTCAAGCAACAAGCTTGGATTTGACAAAACAAAAGTCACATGCTTCAGGTGTCGACAAAAGGGACAGTTCAAACGCGAATGTAGCAATCAAGAAGCAAGTGGAAGCCAAAATCCTTACAGTAGCAGCAATGATTACTACAAGAGAGCTCTTCAATACAAACCATATCCAAAGAAGACACAAGTTGATATTGAAGAAAAATATTCAAAGAAAGCTGAACAAGCTCTTGTTGCTAATCAAGAAGAAGATGGATTTGACTGGAACAGATACATTGGCAAGAAAACTGGAGTTGCTATGATGGCTAAGGTTATGGAAGATCCTGAAGCGTCAAATGTTGATGTTGTTCTGGAAAATGCAGCTGAGGAAGAGGAGATTAAAAATCTCGAAAAGCAGAAAACAGAGGAAGCTGAGAAGGTAAAAGCAGAGGTAAATGTGTCATTCAAGGAAGTTGTGAATGTTGTGGAGGTTGAAAAACCTTGCACAAAGTGCGCAAGTGCTTGTGAACCATGCCTTGATAAGGTCAAAGTCATAAGAGAATTAACTGAACATAATGAAACTTTTCGTTATGATTACAGAAACATGAAAGAAGTTTATGACAAGATACAAGGCAAATATAAAAATGTCGAAAAAGCTAATCTTGAACTTGGTACTAATGAAAAAATGTTAAAAGCCACAGTACTTGATAAACAAAAGGCAATTAACATGTACATTAACACAATTGCTGAAACAAAAAGAGAGCTTCATGCTATGAAAATTAAAACTGAATGGGTAAGCCAATTGTTAAAATCTTATACCACTAATGCTTATGTCATTGATCACATTTTACCTATGATAAAGTCGGAGGAAAATGGTGAAAAATCACAATGTAAAGTGTATGGAAATGTTCCTCCACCACTTCTTGAAAATTACTGTTGCAAGAAAGATGATGAAGTTGAAAAGGCATTTAACATTCTTCTTTTGTCAGAAATGAGAGATTAATTGCCTGAGAACATTGACGTGGACTTTACAAAATCAAACGATGACATTAAAGCGGTTGTAAATAATGTGGTGAAAATGTTTTAGGAAATGATTCTGATGAAAGTTCAAACAGTTCTTGTTCACAGTCCGAAAGTGACGATACATCTTCAGAAAGTGATCTATGTGATGATCCTAATGTTGTATTATACAGGATTAAGGAATCTGATAGATTGTACTTTGAAGAAAGTTTTCCGATTTGGAATGTAAAAGAAGATCAAATTGATAAACTGTTTAAACTTGTGGAAGTTTCATCAGATGATCTTGAAAAGAATGAGAAAAGGTTTTACTCTAAACCCAAACGGAATTTTAACAATTACCGTAGAAATGGTAGTGATTTTCCAGAGAACAAGAGAGCTGGACTGGGTTTAGAAGCTGACGAAGAACCGATGAAGAACTCAAAGTCGACGTTCCAAGCATACAAAGGTAAAAACATCAACTTTGTGTATGGAACGAATACGGTTCAAGAAGAAGGTAAGATTGGTAAGCAATCAAACGATGAGTTCAAGAAAGAAAAAGAACTTCGGGACTAGGCTAAGACCAAGTCCACAAGTGAAGTAAAACCCACTAATGGACATGATTTTGAAACACGGACATGCTTTAAATGCAATACCATTGGTCATATTGCTCGAAAGTGTCTAAATCTAAAGCCTTTGCTTTCACGAAGAAAAAATGTTTCAAAAGATGAAAAACAAAAGCAACCAGAGATTGTGAACCGAAAAATGAATCTATTTCTAAAATAAAACCCAAAAATGAATCAAAGTTTGAATATTCTGTTTTTGAGGAAGGAGAAACTTCAAAGTTAAATAAAAACGATGATTCACGGTTTTATGTCAAGAAAGCAAGATACATGTCACAATCTTGGGTTGCGAAAAAGAAGTCTTCTGAGAAAGGAAAGTCTGTTGCTGCTAAAACTAAAAATGTCAAATCAAATGAAGTAGTCATTAAAAATGATCTTTCAAAGTTGAATAATGATTTTCTAAAACAAACAGAAAAAGAAAAGGTTGATAAAGTTTCAAAAATAACATTGGACGAAATGTTTGATGAAAATTTTGATTATGATGATGAATTTGAAAATAAATATGAAAATGACGATTACATAATTCATCCTAAGACCAAAAAGGCTTGGGTTTCACATTTCAAATAGTTGTTTCATGTGCAGGAGTCCCAAGATCCACTCTATCAAAGTTGACACAGGATAGCGGAGCTCCATGAGTTTTTTTAACTTATCCAGAAATGTCATATCTTTGTGATTTTGAGGGGGAGTAGTTAAAAAGAAAAGTTTTTGAAATTATAAGTGGTTGTTAAAAGGAAAAATTTTGAAAAGTCAAAATTATGAAAATCCAACCGTTGAACAGAAAAATTGATTTCAAAGTTCTTACAAGTTCAAACTGCTTTTACAAGTGGTAAATGAGTCTAATGATTGTTTGTTAAACAATTGTAGATACAAGTTTGAGAAAAAGGATCGTGCGACAGGGTCACGGGATCCACGATGGTTTGTTACATTTTTAGAAGAATTTCTTTAAATCTAAAATCCAAAAATATGTTTTTGATTTTAGGGAAAGTAAGAAAATTAAAAAAAATGTTGAAAAATCAAAAACATATGAAAAAGTTGAAAATATAAAAACATTGAAAAATTCAAAAGGTACAAAAACATGAAAAAGACAAAAAGAATTTGTTATGAAAAAGGAAATGATAGTACATCAGTGGACTATCACACTATGCTAAAGAATTGTAAAGTTTAAAAGCGATAAACAAGTCTTACTGTGGATGTGTCGATAGACTTTACACGTTCAGTAAATTGTTTCCGATATATAAACTAAATTTTACAACTGCTTAATCTTGTGGATTAACACATCTTGGATATATGGACTTAGTACTCAGAAATTTCGATTGAAGGGTTGCCTAATTCTGAGTACGAGGACTTATAGGACTTTACACGTTCAGTAAATTGTTTCCGATATATAAACTAAATTTTACAACTGCTTAATCTTGTGGATTAACACATCTTGGATATATGGACTTAGTACTCAGAAATTTCGATTGAAGGGTTGCCTGATTCTGAGTACGAGGTCTTTATAGATAGTTGATATCTGGGGTATTATACAAGTTCTTCTGATATTGCGGAAGCAATAGCCTAGAACTTCTATAATGCTTTTGCTAAAAACCCCAAAATAGCATGCAAACTTGAAAAATCGAAAGATCTAATCAATTGGAATGCTGTTTGACTGTACGGTAGTACTAACCTTTAGCATGTTTAAGTGGAACACTCCTGAAAGACGAGCCTTGATCTCTTTGACTGTACGGTAGTACTAACCTGAGCTCTCAAGGTCTCACACAACCCAAATACAGATATCAATTATGCTATACTCACCTCTAAGTTGAAATCTAGGGAATTTGGATCAGGGAGTATATTCAAGAAGTGGGAAAGACAGTTAAGTCAAGTTTCATAAATCATACTTAACATATCTTGGAACAATTGAGAAATGTGATGAAGTTTAAGTGGACAAACATATCGACAATCTAGGTAAATGAGTTTAAAACTTAAAGTCTCAAAAAAGGTCAACGATACTTGTGATATGTCTCAAGAAAACTAATATGATCCTTAGACACGAATTCACAAAAATATGTTTGTACATAGTTTACTTTACTTGTTAAAGTTCTGTAAATACTTTACTTACTTTTTAAAATCCAAAAAGATTTTCAACGAGCCAATGTTGGTGAACGGATCATCAAAGTCTGGTAAGAAAAGGTTCATTAATTTGAAACTTTAACATTGGCAAAAAACATCCGTTGTTCACAACGGGTTTAACCAAGGTCATTAACTTGGACTTGGTAAACAAAATTAGTTAATCAAGGTCATTAACTTAGACTTGATCAACTAAGTGGATTTCATTTCAATAATTGAAAGTTGAAGGTTTTAAACGTAAAATGTTCCTAGGTCATTAATTTGAACTTGAAATAACTGAAAAATGAAGATTAAAATTTGAAGTACAAGGTTTGTATAGGTGGTATGTAATTCATGAGGAACAAAATTTCAAAGTTAGAATCTGAAATGTTTATTTGAATTCCCAAGTACTTTGAAACAGGAAGTAAAGTTTTTGGGGGAGTAGGATGAAATGTGATTGAAGATAAACCTCAAAGCTAGGGGGAGCACAGCTCACAGCTTGGGGGAGCTTGGAGATTAAAGTTTTATCAAGATTAAATTTAAGAAAAGAGAATGTTTGAAGATCATAAAGTTTAATGCTTATTCAAGGATAAAATAAAGACTCAGGAACTTATTTGAAGTTTGATGATTACAAGGTGTTCAAAGAAGACTATGTCACTTGAATACTGACGAGGATGATTATTGTCAAAGATATCTATGAAAGTAGATGACAGCGGCAATATCCAAGGGGGAGTATGTTGGTGCATATGTCTGTTGCCTTCGTCATTACACGAGAACGAGTCTGGAATAAACGAGAGTTTATGAAGACCGAACATGACAAAGTACATATCCAAAAGGGAGTCTATTGGTGCATAATGTCTATAGAATAGTCTTGTATCGAGTCTGTATAGAATAGGTGAAACGAGGAGTATTTATGTGAGATTTAGACCAAGTTCACTGGTCATGGTGTGTTGGAAGTCAAGTTCACCCAAGCATTTTCTCCCACCAGCGAACTTGTGCATCTATATATAGGTGCGTTGGGATTTCATTTGGAAGAACTTCAGAGATTTTGGCACAGAGACGGCGAAGCTCTGTCGGATCTGGATCTAGAATGTATTGAACTTTAGATCAATGAAAACAACCTTTAAATCAGTAATTCTTGTTATTTGACTAACTTGTCATTAGTTTCCACCTAATCGGACAATAGATAACAAATTTAGGTTCCCGAGCTGTTCGTGGACGTTCCTACAGATGACAGTTTTCCGATTTAGAACGTGAAGGAAGAATTGTTAGATAAATTCTTTAAACTCGTGGAACTCACATTAGATGATCTGGAAATTAATGAAAAGAAATTCTATTCTAAACCTAAAAGAAATAATTATCGAAGGAATGGTGGTGATCATCCGGAAAACCGGCGAGCTGGGTTGGGATTAGAGGAATAAGATGAACCTAAAAAGAAAACGTCACCATTTCATGAATATAAAAATAAAAACATGAATTTTGTATATTGGACGAACATGGTTCATGAGGAAAGTTTGACCGGAAACAATCAAATGATGAGTTCAAGAAACAGAAAGAACTTCGAGATAAAGCCAAAATTGCAAGTGGTGCGAAAACAAGTGGTGTAAAACCCACAAAAGGACATCCACATGATTCTCGGACTTGTTTCAAGTGCAACGAAGTTGGTCATATTGCACATTACTTTCCGAAATCAAAGTCGGCTTATCTTCGAAGGAAACAAAGTTCAAATGTTGTGAAACCGAAGCAACCAGTGTTTATAAAACCTGTAAAGATTTTGAAAAGAAATGCATCAAAAGCTGAAGTCAAACCTAAGTTTGAAAATTCAATTTTTGAAAAAGGTGAAACTTCAAAGGCTATTGAAAACAATTTTTAAATCAAGAAGGCTAACATAAAATCTCAAGCCTGGATTGCAAAGAAATGGTCAGCAACATCTGAGATCACAAAGTCTGAGCTTGTTAAGGCTAGTGATAGCATGAAAGAATCAAAATTTGAAATCATAATTGAAACCACATCTGAAAATGTCCAAACTACAAGTAGTAACAATTCAAAAGATAAAAAGACAGTAAAGTTTTCAAACATAAAACATCATAGAAAATCCAGATGATGAATATGAATTTGATTATGCAGATGAGTGTGGATTCGATTATGCTGATGAGTGTGAGTTTGATTTTGACGATGGTTATCCAATTCAACCCAAGACCAAAAAGGCTTGGGTCTCGCTTTTTAAATAGATTGCTGGAATGTGCAGGGGCTCCAGAGATCCGTACTTTCTAGGTGGATTTTGGAGCGTCCAGGCATATGACGGGAATGAAAGCGTTGCTATTCGACATAAAAGCTATCAATGGCGGATATGTTGGATTTGCGGGTAACCAGGGTGGAAGAATAGTCATCGAGTGAAAACTCTCCAATGGCGTCGTTTCATTCGATCTCGTGAATTATATTGCAGAGTTGGAAAATAATCTTCTGAGCATATTGCAGATTTGTGACAAGAAGTTCACGGTGCATTTCAACGAAAAAGATTGTATTATATTGAAGCCGGGATTCAAAATACCAGATGAGTGGATTCTGATGCGAGCACCTCGAGAAAATGATCTATATGTTCTTGATATGGGCTTCGCTACCACTTCATCAAAATCAGCGCATTGTTTTGTGACACAGGCTACTGAAAAGGATGCTATTCTTTGGCATCGTAAGATGGGGCATATTCATTTGCGAAAAATGAATTACTTGGTTCATAATGATCTTGTAGACGGTGTTAATCTTCGGAGCTTTCATATGTCTGATCACTGCTTAGAATGTAAAAAGGGAGAGCAGATCAAGAAATCTCATCCGAAGAAAATTCTGAACTCAATCTAGTTGCCATTAGAACGTCTCCACATGGATTTATTTGGTCCTGTAAATTTTCGAAGCATGCTTGGTCGTGAGAGATGAATATTCGAGATATTCGTGGGTATTGTTTCAGGAATCAAAAGAGGAAACGTTCGAGAACTTGGTTATTCTATTCAAGAAACTCGAGAACCTTTATCATCTGCCAGTCAGACGCATTAGAAGTGACAACGAAAAAGAGTTTAAGAATAACAAAATAAAGGAATTCTACAACGCAAAAGGGATTCTGCACGAGTTTATTGCTCCCTCTACTCCACAGCAAAACGAAGTAGCTAAACGGAAAAACAGAACTTTGATTGAAACTGCGAGAAGCATGCTTGCAGATTCTAAACTTCCAATCAGCTTCTAGAGTGAAGCGGTTGTTGCGGCTTGCTACACGCTAAACAGATTTCTCACTGTCGAACCAACAAAGAAAACTTGTTTCGAGATGATAAACCGACGGAAGCCAAATTTGAAATTGTTAGAACCATTTGGTGTGCCATGCACTGTAATCGATAAAGATGGCAAATTCGGAGCTAAATCTCTTGAGGGTTTCTTTGTCGGATATGCGAGTCCATTAAGAAGAGTATATGTTCCTTCGTAGAGAATGGTTATTGAAGCACAGCACGTGGATTGTTTCAACTATACGGATCCTATTCAAAGGAGAGGTAACGCGTGGCTGTTTATTTATCAAGACCTTTGGAAGTCATTCGACTTGCCAGAAGAACCATCTGACGAAGAAGGTGCAGCGTTATACTATCTTCACCAGTCAGCAAATCAAGAACAAATTATTAGACCAATTGTGGTTAATCAAACCATGTTGGATTCTTCATCTTTCGGAGCAGTTCCAAGCAATAGCAGTGGTTTTCAAGTTGAAAATACTTTTGAAACAGAAGTAACACCTGCTACCTCTAGTGAAGGCTTCTAATGAACTAGAAAACACAACAGTGCCCAGTACGCCTCAGAATAAGAATTCTGATTCAGATGAAGCACCAACATTGAATGCTGATGATGAAACTTCATCAGATGAAGAAGTTGAGCAGATTTCTAAACTGTTGAATCAATCTGCTAGTCCGAGAAATCAGAACGAAGCTTCAACAAGTACTCCTAATGTTGATATGAACAGTGATCTGATTGTTTCAAATCAGCAAAGATCAATTGATGTTCAAACAGAAGAAATGTCACGATCATATTCGTACCATCCTTCAACGAATATTATAGGAGAACTACAAACTGGTGTGCGTACACGAAACCAAATCAACAAAGCACTTAGTTGTTTCTACACCCGAGTTGCACCAACTCAGAACTGCTGCTACTACTCATGTTTTATTTCTCAAATAGAGCCAAAGACAGTCAATGAGGCTCTGGCAGACGAGAATTGGGTGATAGCAATGCAAGATGTACTTTTATAGTTCGAGAAGTTGGGTGTTTGGAAGCTTGTAGACTTGCCAATGAAGTAAAAAGCTGTTGATACAAAGTCGGTCTCAAGTGTAAAAGAGACGATCGGGGGGTTATAGTAAGAAAGAAAGCTCGGCTGGTTGTCAAGGGATTCCACTAGCTGGAAGGTATAGATTATACGGAGGTATACGCACCGGTTGCGTGATTAGAGTATATCCGCATTTTCCTAGCGTTCGCAGCTTGTAAAGGATTTAAGGTGTACGATGGTACTAAAATCTGCATTTCTCTACGGTAAACTTCGTGAACAAGTGTATGTCGGCCAACCGCCGAAGTTTGTCGATCCACTGAACAAGCATAAAGCATATCTCCTGGATAAAGCCTTGTACGGTTTACACCAAGCCCCGAGAGCTTGGTACGAGACGTTATCGCAACATCTTGTAGGAAATGGTTTTATGAGAGGCACAGTGGACAGCACTTTGTTTACCAGAGAACTTGGGTCGCATCTGATAATAGTACAAATCTATGTGGACGACATCATTTTCGGTTCTACGAATGACAGTCTGTGCAAAGAGTTCGAAAAAATCTTGAAGAAGAAATTTGAGGTGTCCTCGATGGGCGAAATGAAGTTCTTCTTAGGTGTTCAAGTGGATCAGCTTCCAGACGGGATATTCATTCATCATACTAAGTATGTTTACGACATTCTAAAAAACTTTGAAATGGATTCTTCGAAGCCGCTTTCGACGCCGCTGGCACTGAACCATGGGATTTGCGTAGACGAGACGGGAACGAAAGTTGATGAAGCACTGTGTCGATCGATGATAGGTTCATTGATGTATCTAACGGCATCGCGCCCAGACATCATGTATCCTACTTGCTTATGTGCGAGATATCAATCAAGTCCTCGAATGTCACACTTGCAGATAGTAAAGCGAATCTTCCGTTACTTGAAAGGTTGCCCAAGCACCGGCCTGTGGTACCCCAAGAATGACAATTTTGATGTCACTTGATACGATGACTCAGATTTTGGAGTGGACAAACTGAACTCGAAATCTACAACTGCAGGATGCCAGTTCTTTGGCACGCGTTTGGTAACGTGGCATTGTAAGAAACAGAACACGGTCTCTCTCTCAACCTATGAAGCGGAATACATTTATGCTTCCAGCCGTTGCTCTCAAATCCTCTAGATTCAGCAACAAATGAGGGATTATGGTCTGCAGTTTCTTGACACGCCTTTATTTGTAGATAACAAAGCAGCCATCGATGTAACTAAAAGTCCGGTTCATCACTCACGTACAAAACACATTGAAATTTGATACCATTTCATTCGTGACTGTTACGAAAAGAAATTGGCTCGAATAGAATAAATCCACACCGACGAACAAAGGGTTGATTTTTATACCAAAGCATTTCCATTAACAAGATTTAAATATGTAATGCGGATTAACGGTATTAAAAATTTGCTTACAGGTGCGGAAGCTGAGGTTGAATACGGATCGGATGACGAGTTCACGTAATCCGCATTGGTTTGTATGGTTTGTAAATATCTTTCTAGTTTAGTATTTCTTAAAAATCTAAAAATCCAAAAATATGTTTTTGATTTTAGGGGGAGAAATATTTGGGATAATACAAAAACATATGAAAATTGAAAAATTCAAAAAGTAGAAAAACATTGAAAAAGACAAAAAGAATTCGGAGTCACAAAAAGGAAATGATAGTACATCAGTGGACTATCACAGCATGCTAAAGATATGGAAAGTTTAAAAGTAATAAACGAGTCTTACTGTGGATGTGTCAATAGGTTTAACACGTTCAGTAAACCGTTTTCGAGAGATAAACTAAATTTAGCAACTACTTAATCATGTGGATTAGCACATCTTGGATATATGGACTTAGTACTCTAAAATTCCGTTTGAGAGATTGCCTAATTCTGAGATACGAGGTCTTTATAGATAGTTGATATCTGGGGTATTATAGAAGTTCTTCTAATTTTGCAGAAGCAATGGCCTAGAACTTCGATAATACTTTTGCCAAAAATCCCCAAACTGCATGCAATATTGAAAAGAATCGAAAGATCTAGTCATTTGCATTGCTAAAAAGATTCCTTAAATGGAACACACCTTAAAGACGAGCCTTCATCTTTTTTTCTGTACCGTAGTACTAACCTGAGCTCTCAAGGTCTCGCATTACCCTGATACAAATTTCAATTACGCTATATTCAAGAAGTGGGAACCGCATACAAGTCAAGTTTCATAAATCTTACCTTAACATATCTTGAAAAAGTTGAGAAACATGGTAAAGCTTAAGTGGACAAACATATCAACAATCTAGATAAACAAGTTTAAAGCTTAAAGTCATCAAAAGGTCAACGGTACTGGTGATATGTCTCAATTAACTGATATGATCCTTTAGACACAAAATCATAAACATATATCTGTAAATATGTTTGTACATAGTTTACATTGTTCTGAACATAGTTTATCAGCTTTACAGATTAAAACCAAAAAGATTTTCAGTATGTTTTAGCATAAACTTACAAAAACCAATGTTGGAGAACGGGTCTTCGAAGTCTGGTAAGATGCTACAACTGGTGGGAATCTCTTTGACAACGGGCTGGGAGCTAATCTGTTAAATCTAAAAAGCCAAAATGATAAAAAGTTCATCAATTAGAAACTTTGATTTTGAAAATATCAAAAGCTTGTTCGTATCGGGTCAAACCGGGATCATTAACTTGGACTCGGCAGACAAATCGGTTAATCAAGGTCATTAGCTTGAACTTGGTCAACTGAGTGGATTTTCATAACTGGTAAAAGTTGGAAAGTTCATGGGTTAAAATGGAAAATTGAAAAAAGTTTGAAATTGTGGTTTGGCAAGTTCGACCGAACTTGTTGAACAAAATCATGTTTATCAAATAAGCAAGTTCGACCGAACTTGCAGTTGGCTACTTATTGATTATTTGCTAAGTTCGCCCGGGCTTCAGTTGGGCCCTTCAAGTTGGGCTTAGCAAGTTCGCCCGAACTTGACATGGTATAAATACCATTCATGTTCGGCCGAACTCATTTGTCTGATCTCAAAACATCTGAGGGAACTTAAGTAGTCTTGAGCATTCTTTGTTTTTTGGCAAATCGATACCGTTACCCTGCCCATTTTTCGATTGTTCTTGGTGATTGGCACACCAACCACAATGACTGAGGTAGTGATTCGATCTTAGAACCATGGATTGAACTGAATCGGACTTAATGAATCTGAAACATTAAAAATCAATAGATCTAGGTTTAATTGGACAAATTGAACTTTGTATCTTGTTCTTAAACATAAATCGACCGGGGAACTATGTTGGATTTGAATGAAACGGTTGTGAACATGTAGAGTAGGTTTGGTTTGTAGGTGATGACATGTTCGGTCGAACTTGTCATCAAGTTCAACCGGACTTGTTAACAAAACTGAATAAAGAGATCTTAATGCATGTTCGCCCGAACTTATGTTAAGGAAATCTGAATTGTTTAGGGTATAAGTTCGCCCGAACTTATTCTTGTATAAGGAACATGTTGTTAAGGCATGATCGGGCGAACATGATCTAAACCAGAATGTTTAACATATATCAAGTTCGCCCAAACTTGATGAATGTGTTAGAAAATTTTTGTAACTTTTTCTCGATAAGCGTGCTAATTGTTTTGCGTCATTTTTCAGGCTCAAGTTCCAGCGCGTGTAATCTCTATTGAGTTTTCTAAGACTCACAACACGTGTATTACGCTCGACAAGATGATCTGTCCATCTTTAAAGGAATACGACAGTATCTTAAAGTTTTTGGAGGAAAGCCCTATTCACAGAGCTATCACGGAACGCACAGTGTCATACAAATCTCATATTTTCCATTTTTGGACGAATGTGTTGCTTAGTGATGATCAGAAAACGATTAATTCATCGGTGTTAGTTGGAAATGAGGTTAAGAAGATTTCTGTAACTGAAGATGATATTCGGCGGATTCTGCAATTCAACAACAACGAAGATGATCCAATATTCCTCGACGAGAAATGGTTAGAGGTTGTTTCTTTCGTATGGGCTATAAGGGAAGCGTGAACAAGCCGACGTTAAAGAAAGGGGAAGTGCCAAATCCTTACAAACTCCTTATGCACGCTATTATTCACACGTTTAGTCATCGCAAGGCGGGATTAGACGACGTGCACGACTATTTGGCATGCATGGCAACGACATTAATTTTGAAGAAGCCGTTCGACATTTCAAAGCTTATATTTACGCACTGTCAAAGAATATGGAGGATTCAAGGTTATGTTTATATCCGAGATTTGTGCAGATGTTGATTGATGAGAAGTTCAAGAATATAGCACGAGATCCGAATGATGTGCTTTATCTAGTTCATCTTGATGAGACAACAGTGAAAAAGCTAATCAAGTTTCAGAAGCAAGCATCAGCTCCTGTTGCTAAACCAGTTTTCGGAGCAATTAAGGATTCAAACTACATTGCGCCGCCTGAAAACAAATGGAGAAAAGATGGCAGTGATGATTAGAAGAGCTTAATGCTGAAAAGGAATGGTTTAAAGACTTCAAGCCGAAAGCTAGAAGTGAATGGTTCTTAAAGGCAGAAGTTGATAAGCCTAAGAAGAAACGAGCTGCAAGGAAAATTGAAACTATGCTCATTGACGAAGATGAACCTGAGAATATTCAAGGCGAAGCAGGTTCTAGTGTAGCTGTAGTTGTTGAAAGTCAAGAGACCGAAAAAGTAACATAAGATGATGTTATATCTGCTACTTCTGAACACCATGATGAATCTGACAAAGAACCTATGCAAGAACCTGAAAAGATAGCAACAGAAAAAAAAAGAAATGGATGCTGATTTCGATCCAAATCAAGAAAAAGAGTCAGACGAGGAAGTGTAAAGTCTACAACTATTTCTTTGACAAAGACTCCAGGGTCTCCTCAGACAAAAGGCAAGAGGAAATCAAAGAAAGCTCAAAAAGCAGTCAGTAAAAGATACAAAGGAACGTTGAGAAGTGCAGAAGTTACACAAGAACCTTCTGGCGCACAGGAGAAAGGAGTTACACAAGAACCTCCTGTTGTTGATACAAGTGAAGCTGAATGTCCAGGAGTCACACAAGAACCTCCTGTGATTATTTCATCGGAAGCTGAAAGACCAGGAGCTACACAAGAAGCTCCTGTGTCTGGTTTTGTGGAAGTACCTGTTATTCCATCACCTGTTGCTCCAACGACTTCAAATCTTGAAAGTTCTACTCCAAGGAAGTCTACACCAAAGGTTGCTACTCCAAAGTCAACACCAAAATCTTCAAGGCCTAATATATTTGGTGATATGCATAGTGATCTAATTAGTCTTCAAGATCTAAATGATTTCTTTCCGGAGACTAATGTTGAACTTTTAGAGAAGTGTGTGAAAATCTTGGAAGAGAAAGTTGCCAAGAATGAAGAAGAAAAAGCAGAGTTAGTAAAGAAAATGAATCAAAGCTCTGTAGAGAAAGAGATGTTAGACGACAAAGTGAAAGTATTACAGAATGAACGAGAATATTTCAAGGCATTGATCGAGAGTTTGCAAGATGCAAATGAAAAGCTTGAATTAAAGATTGCAGATCTAAAGTCAATCCAAGCACTAAACCATACAAGATTCACCAGGTTGCAGAAAGTTTTATCTAACTCTCTAGGGATTTATTTCATCAAAGAATATGATCGTCTGGATCAACAAGAAGCCAAAGAAAAGTCTGAGAAAGAACTAGCAGTGAGTGGTAAAGGAAAGAATGTTGAGGGTGAAGCCCCTAAATCTTCTGAAGCTGCTGAGAAATCTGTTGAAGATGTTTCTAAAGCTTCTGAGTCCGATATTCCAAAGGTTGACGAATCTGTCAAGCCTTCTGATCCTATTATTACTTCTGAAAAGGATGATGAAGAAGCTGAAAAGGAGGATAAAGATGATGAAGAAAAAGATGATTCGGAATATGAGGATTGGAATGTAGCTGATGACGATGATGATGATGACGATCAGGATGGTGTTGGTATTAGAATCACTGAAGCCAAAATCTCAAGTGAATTTGATTTCTCTTCGCTTATGGATGACGTATCAAACAGAATGGATGATAAAAGTAAGGGGGAGTCAGGGCAGAAAGGGTCTTCTGATGATATTGATCTATTGAATGTTGATAGATTTGCTAAGCTAGTTGCTGCTATACCCATGAAGCCTTTATTGTTAATGCTTGAACATAACGTGGAGGAAGGCGAGTTTATACACAACTATGCAAAGGAAGATCTTGCAAAGTTAGTTGAAATTGATGCTGCAGATCTAGAGTTTAATTTCGAAGAAGATGTGTTGAATGTTAACACTTTCGAGCCGAATGATTATTAGTATGTTAGCAGATGTGAGGCTGATGAGTATAATAGAGTGATTGTGGAAGATTAGTCTTCTAATGATGAAACAGACCAAACTGTGAAGTACGTCGGTCTTAATTCTAAAAGTTTTCCTACTTTCAAGGAGATGTAAAAGCAGCTAGATGAAGACATGCTGAAAGAAAAGATTGAAGAATATTTGTGTGAAGGAAAAGTACCAAAGCCAATGATCAAAGAAGAAATTGCTCAAGCGAAGAAGTCCTAGGTTAAAGAGATGCCTCGCGAATGTAAGTTTCGACGTCCTCTAGCATTCTTTATCAGAGATAAAGACGTTTCATTGGGAGATATCTTGAGTTGGGGTTGGTTCAAGGAGCTGAACGTTTATGCAATCAAGAGGGAATTTGGAGTGCAATACTTCAAGTACCTTGCTGATTTCAAGACATTACCGTATCGAGATGTGGAAGAGCTGGTGCAGACTGTGAATGTTACATACCACATGAAAGTGATTGATCAGTTGCTGTGGAAATTGATCAAGTTTGAAACGGTTAAAGGATTTAGATATTGGAAGCCATTTATTCCTTGTCGCAGAATAAAGACAAACAAAAAGATGGGTGAAAAGACATCAAAGTGATAATGAAGCGACAAAGGGCAATGAGAAACATGCCGCTGATGCCGATTGAACAAGACTTCTAGCCAATGTTCAAGTGGTGGCAGATAGATCCATCGACTTGTGAAGCAGTTATTGTTTTAAAGTTTGAAGAACACTTGGATATTTCAAAGGAAAGAGTTGAAGTATTGGGATATCAAGGTATGAGGGGGTTATGGAGAACACTTAGGATTCTTGATCCTATGTGGTTGGTTACCTGCTCCAGAGATGACATCAAAACCTTGTTCTACAACAAGATTGTATTCGAAGAACCTGAAAAGATACAAGCACATGCCAAGCGAACTTTGCTGTTTCCCTATAAATAGGTGGTATGTGTTCATTTGTCATTTGAATTTTTGCCATATCTAAGGGGAGGTGCTGCCGGATTCTCTCCAGGAACTCCGGCAGCTTGACTTAAAGATGTATACTCTTTCGGTATGAATGAAGACTTCCACTGCATTTTGTTTCTACTCCATTTCTTATAACATTCTACCAAAACTGTTATATACGTTTACCATTAACTTTCGTTTAGAACCGCCTGATCACGGACCTTCAATTGGTACCAGAGCTACGGCTATCACCTACGCTCATGAATTTGGACAGTTATGGACATTAGGAGGGGTTTTTGACGTAAAACTTGAAATAAACATACAATCCACGGATAAAAAGTAAAATTGAATGGATAGGATTGTTAGAAAGTCATTTTTGACCAGATCTATTGTGGATTCATCTCGAAATTCGAAGAAATAAGGATTCTCCATTGAAAAATGTGAAAAAAGGTTGATTTGGGAGACCAAATTCGCCCGAACTTGACCTGTGGAGGTCAAGTTCTCCTGAACTTAACTGATTTTCATTGAAATTAAGTTCAAGTTCGCCCGTACTTGTGATCTAGGCATGGAAAAATTTTGTTGATCATATTGATGGGATGAGTGTCCAGAAAAAATTTGGCGATACAAATTTTTTCGAGTTTTCGAAGACCAAACCGGCATATTCGGGGACACCGTCTAGAGTTTCAGTGTACAGATTTGGTGATACGGTCACAAAATTTTGAAGATAAGGGGAGAGTCATTGATACTGATGTAGAATGTTGATCATTTAGGTGTCGTGACTAGTAATGGACCCAAACGTTAAATCCGCATTTGTTAAATACTGAAAGTTCCGGATTTCAGGGGGAATTTCAGTCAAAATTTTAGTATGGTCAGAATTTGCAAAAATGAGGGGGAGTAAAAAAAAGTTTCAATATTTGAAGATTCTGGCATTTTTGAAATTTGTGACTACTGCAACAGTATCCGGGTGGTTACCGATTGCAGATTATCGGGAAATGCAGAGGATTGAGATTCATTGGGTATTTCAAATTGATGTCTAGTTTGAAAGCGGATGGTTACATAACTGAGTCTTGAAGGAGTTGTATATCAGATTCTGAGATCGTGGTTGTGGATTGACACCTGACTCGTGTGTATGGTTTGGAAGCACACACGACTTCCTATTTTTAACTCTGCTTTGCACATGAATTATTGAGTAGACTAACCGCTAGGAGATAAGGATGCTCTGTAGTTTAAGTTGCCCCGGGTTGTACGTGGTACCATGATTAAAGAAGATGATTTATAGGATCGGATCTTCCAGACAAAGAACTGTACCGGTTACGGACAAAAGAGGCTATATATTTGGGATTCCGTGATCACAGGAAGTTCAGAATTTTCAATTCATGATACAGAGTGATGCTTAAGGGTTAGAGTTCTGATCTCCGGTGAAGGAACAGTTAGCTGGATTAGCAGTCGTTAATACCAGTGAGGAACTGAGAACGTTTCTAAACGTTTCGGTGATGATCTTAGGAATTAGTGACTAGCTCCGCAGATGGATGTTTTCAAAATTATCAAGGAAATCTGATGATAACCTTTGGTGGCCATTAGTTTTAGTCTTCAAGAAGATGAATCATTCTTCTCTTTAGACTAACTGCCGTTGGATGATGATGTTTTGTGATTAAGTGGCGCTGGTCTACCGGAGATAGCTATATATCTGGCATTGTGACTGAAGAAGAAGAATGAGATTTTGGTCACGGACATATGTTTCTCAGATTCGATGCATTACAAGATTATCTGTTTCTGATGAAGATTTGTTGATTGAGCAGATTACTGATTTGCTAATCAAATCTTTCTAAAGGATGCTTAACTGCGATTACAGAAATCGGGATTTCGGATTTTCGAGGGTATTCGTTGATTTGAAGTTTTTCCATTGCGGTGATTCGAACTTTCTATCAATTGCCAGTTGAGTTTTTGATACTTTAGGAGTGTGCGGAATAAACTCTCAATGCTCAACGCTTATTCAAAAACTAAACTCTGATGCGGTTATCGTCGAAATGTAGAAGCTGCTGCATTGATTAGCTTCGAGTTGATGGTTATTCGAGAAAATTTGTCGGTCAAGTAAATCAAAGGAGTTGGAAACCAGGCAACTAAAGATCCGAACTAGAGATTTCAGCGGTATTGAAAGTTGATAATGCAAACCCGAATCATCAATTAAGGGGGAATCTGTTGACGCGTTTCAACGACATCGGCAGACACCTTGATTGAAATTGCAGAATATTCAAACATGGCTCAAAGTTTTGAAGTTCAAAATCAAGCTTCGACAGTAACGAACAAGGGGCAATCTGTTGATGCACTATTGTGTTCGTCACATGTCAAATAGGCTAGATTGAGCGTGTGTTGAATATTGTATAGATTAGAATCGAACACATGACCAAAATACGGAGTTTTCAATGTAAAAGGGAACAAGTTCGCTCGAACTTGACATGTTGCAGACAAGTTCGGCCGAACATGACATGTGGCAGACAAGTTCGGCCGAACTTGTCATATGATAGACAAGTTCGCCCGAACTTGACCTCATATGCACATGTCAAGTGAACTTGGTTGTTTCCCTATAAATAGGTGGTGTGTGTTCATTTGTCATTTGAGTTTTTGCCATCCCTAAGGAGTGGTGCTGCCGGATTCTCTCCAGGAACTCTGGCACCTGGACTTAAAGATGTATGCTCTTTCGGTATGAATGAAGACTTCCACTGCATTCTATTTCTACTCCATTCTTAATAACATTCTACCAAAACTGTTATATACGTTTACGCATTAACTTCCGTCTAGAACCGCCTGATCACGGACCTTCAGAACCTTAGATAAGTCAAGTTTCATAATTCATACCTAACATATCTTGGAACAATTGAGAAACGTGATGAAGTTTAAGTGGATAAATATATCGACAATCTAGGTAAACGAGTTTAAAACTTAAAGTTATCTAACGGTCAACGGTACTGGTGATATGTCTCAGTCAACTGATATGATCATTAGACACGAATTCACTAAAGATTTTTGTAAATATGTTTGTACATAGTTTACTTTGTTCTGTACAAAGATATCTGCTTTACATATTAAAACCAAAAAGATTTTCAGTGTGTTTTAGCATAAACTTACAAAAATACAAAAAGATTTTGTTTCTACATTGCTTTCAGCAAACCAATGTTGGAGAACGGATCTTCGAAGTCTGGTAAGGTGCTAAACTAGTGGGAATCTAATTGAAAACCGGCTGGGAGCTAATCTATAAAACTGATAAGCCAAAATGATGAAAAGTTCATTAATTTGAAACTTTGATTTTGAAAAATTCAACAGTTTGTTCATATCGGGTCGAACCGGGGTCATTAACTTGGACTCAGCAGAAAAATCGGTTAACCAAGGTCATTAGCTTGGACTTGGTCAACTGAATGGATTTTCAGAACTGGTAAATTGTGAAAAGTTCAGGGACCAAAATTACCAAATCTTGAAAGTTTGAAATTTGATTTAGGCAAGTTCGGGCGAACTTGCTTAAAAGATCAAAGGTTTATAGTGAAACAAGTTCGACCAAACTTGTTTGGAGATTGTTGAAATTGTGTAAGTTCGACCGAACTTGCATTGGGCTTTCAAGACATGGGCTTACAAGTTCGCCCTAACTTGCTAGGGTATATATAGCAAGCAAGTTCGACCTAACTTCATTATTTCTGATCCAAAAACCTCTGAGCGAACTTAGCAAGTTTGAGTGATTGTTTAAAATTGTTGATATAGTGTTGTTGTGCTACCAAAATTTGAATTGCTAGCACATCTATTGCAATGGCAGAGGTGAGAAATTGCTCATTGAACCGTGAATTGAGCTTAAACTGTTAACTTAGATGTGAAATTGATAAAACTGATAGATCTAGGTGGTATATGGAAAAATTGAACTTAAAATTGTGATAATCAACATAAAACGACCATGAATTTGAAAAGGATTCATTCAGATTGATATGAATTGGATGTTGCATGTTTGGTGGAGAAGATGACAAGTTCGACCGAACTTGTTCATCAAGACCGGCCGAACATGCATCTTAAAACAATAAAATCCTTTTTAATCATTAAGTTCGACCGAACTTAGATTAAAAACTGAAATTGTGATTTGATTGAGAAGTTCGCTCGAACGTAGTAAATAAACTTGAACTGTGCTAAGAATAAGTTCGCCCGAACTAATGTTATATTGTTGAGCATGTTATTGTGACATGTTCGGGCAAACTAGACAAACTTGTTTGTAGTATCAAGATCAAGTTCGCCCGAACTTGATGTAATATGCTGAAAAGGGAAACAAAGCCGAACCTTCCAAGCGATTAAAGAGGCGTAAGGTTTCTAAAAACTTTGTTGTTACTGCACAACTCGCTCCAACTACTCCCCAAAACCAACCAGCTCAACCTCCTGTGAGGAAGCCATTTGCTGGTACTGCACCATTGTGCAACCAGTGCAACGGTCACCACCAAGTTCATCAACCATGTCGTCAATGTACTACTTTTGGAAGATTTGGTCACTTGGCTAACATTTGTTGATCTGTTCCAAACCAAGCTGCATAGAACCCCGTTCAACCCCAAGCAAATCCCATTCGACCTCACTTTCCACCCGGGTCATGTTTTAACTGCAGCGAGATGGGCAATTAAAGAACAATTGCCCCAAATTAGCCAATGCCAATCAAGCTCGTGGACGAGCATTCAATATCAACGCCAACGAGGCCCGTGCTGATAACTAAGTCGTTAATGGTAATTCCTTGTCAACAATCATCCTGCTTCTGTTCTTTTCGATTCGGGTGCTGATAGGAGTTTTATGTCCTTAGCCTTTGAACCATTGCTTTCAATGCTAAGAACTAAACAAGGAAATCCCTTGACAGTCAAATAACTAGTGGCGAACCTCTTAAACTTGATTATGTCATTCGTGGTTGCCAATTGAACCTCAATAATCAACTTTTTGCCATCAATCTCACGTCAATGCAACTCGGAAGTTTTGACATTATTATTGGAATGGATTGGTTAAGCAAACATCATGCTGAAGTTATTTGTTTTGACAAGATTGTTCGTATACCCGTTTCTTCTGGTGAAGTCTTGGAAGTTCGTGGAGAAAAACCTGCTAGTAATCTAAAACTCATGTCTTGTACTCAAGCTGAAAGATATGTGCGAAAGAATTATGTGGCCATCTTGGCACATGTCATAGAGGAGAAAAGCAAAAGCAAAACTGTTTAGGATATCCCCGTTGTTCCGAATTATGCCGAGGTCTTTCCTAAAAAATTACCTGGTTTACCTCCAGCACGTCAAGTTGTGTTCTGTATTGATTTATACCTGGTGCCAACCCAATAGCCAAATCTCTTTATCGTCTTGTGTGTTTTAATTGATTGCTGTTTTTTGTTTCAAGTAATGGAAAATGATTGAAACCGGAAAAATAAATGCAGTGGATTAGTGGAAAACATTTACAACAATCAATCGGTCGTTCGTTTTCATCACCATCATGCTTTAAATAATTAAATTAATGCATGTGATTCACAAACTCTTCCTTAGCCTAATAACGATCGTTTGATAGTAAGAAATGAAGAAGATATGCGAAATTGATATTTTTAAGAAGACAAGTGTTAACTATCACATTGAGCGCCTATTTATACTAATTGTCTAACCACTGATTGTCTTTCAATGACGTCAGGGTTGATAGTGACAGCTAACAATAAGTAACTAACTACAAACACTGCTTTGATTAAACTATCAGTGCATAGCACTATTACATTGATTAAACTAATACTAAGCTAAGAACTGTTGGCTATCCTCTGTTCTTGTGATCTTCTATCAACGGTTAAGAGTTTCTTCTGTCAGAGGATAGGAAGCAATGTATTTATAGAAAGCAGGAAATACTCATCAGCAGTTAGAACCTCTGATGGTTGGATCAAAGCTCGGATGGTGTGTATTCACTATTTATCATCTGTTCCTTTCCAAAGGTTCAATCCCATTTTATTCTTGAAGACCCACGAGCCTTGCTTTGTTCTTGATTTTGTTCTTGACGACCCACGAGCCTTGCTTTGTTCTTGATTTTGTAAAGCAGTTCATTCCCAGTCTTTTAATGCCTAGGGTTTATCAAAACTCTATTCTGAAATAGCAGGTAGTGTTTACAGCCTTTGCCCAAAAGGACAAGGGTAAACATGAGTCTGCAAGCATAGTCCTTGCTGATTCAATTAAAGTTCTGTTTTTCCTATCAACAACCCCATTTTGTTTTGGAGTTCTAGGGATGCTGTATTGTCTAACAATCCGTGTTGACTCACAGAAGGCATCCAACTCCTTATTCCTAAACTCTGTCCCATTATCACTCCTAAAGATTTTACAGGAAGATCAAATTGCTATTCAACTTGTTTGACAAAGTTTTGCAAAATGTTTGCTGTTTCATCCTTAGAGTGTAAAAGAAAGTCCATATGAACCTGGAAAAATCATCCACTACCACCAGGCAATATCTTTTGTGTTTTAAGCTCATGATTTTTACAGGTCCAAACAAGTCCATATGAAGCAAATGTAGACACTGACTTGTTTTGGAGTCCTCAATTGACTTGTTAGAGCTTTTATGTTGTTTACCTTTTAAAAAGGAAACACAAGGCTCTTCACAAGTGAATTGTTTTTGGGGCAAACCTCTAACTAGACTTTGTTTTGAGAGAGTGGAGATGGTTTTTGGATTTGTGTGCCCTAGCCTTTTATGACATAGCTCTGTCTCTTTGCTTGAGGCAACTGAAAACAAGCATGCATTTGACATAGGATTATCCTTTGCCATATCAACCACATACACATTTCCTACTCTATGAGTAGTCAACTGTGCTTTGCTCTCTGCAATGATTTGATCAATCTTTTTGACAACTTTTGGCCCTACTATTTGGCAAGTTTTCTTTCTGAAAAAGGAACCATAACCCTTATCACTCATCT
This sequence comes from Scalesia atractyloides, assembly GCA_947069175.1. Taxonomy (NCBI): domain Eukaryota; kingdom Viridiplantae; phylum Streptophyta; class Magnoliopsida; order Asterales; family Asteraceae; genus Scalesia; species Scalesia atractyloides. The sequence goes on from CAMTDV010000010.1 coordinate 23,055,275, forward strand.
GTGAAACATGTTGGTGCAGAATGTCTATGTCTTAGTCTTATATCCAGTCTGTATAGATTAGATGTGAATAGGCTAGCGAAATCAAGTATTTATGTATTAGAAGGTCAAGTTCGCTCATGATGAATTTGTGAAGTCAAGTTCGGCCGAACTTGACATAGTCAAGTTCGCCCGAACTCCCTCACACACCAGCGAACTTAGATGCCTATAAATAGCTAGCTTGTCTTGTCATTTCTAATTTTGTGCTCTGAAGTAGCGAAGCTCTGTCAAATTGGAGACTTGACGTTTATCAATAAAATTGACGTTTAATTGAGTAATTCTTGTTATTTGGTAATCGTGTCATAATATTTCCGCTATTATGGACCACATTAGATATCAAATCTAGGTTCCTATGCTATCAGGATCGGTCCTTCAAAACACTTAGGAGGTTGAATTTTAGATTGTCAATGAGGTTCACATTTTCAAACTTGAGTTTCCTGCTGAGACACATCATGACCCTAACACCTTCCCTTTTGAATTATTTCCAAAGGATGTATCACCCCCTCCATGAGCTTTAAAATCACTGAGCAGGGCTTTACATCCTGTCATGTGCCTGGAGCCTCCACTATCTACATACCAAACACTGTCAAGGCAAGTAGAAGCTCCCTGCACATGTTTTGAAATAATTAGTTCAGGTGGGTCTCCAAAACCAAAATGGCTTTGGATGGGGTATCAGATGATCCAGAATCAAGTTCAGATTGATGAGCAGTGGTTAGATCAGGCTTTTGTAACCACTGCCGTGAACTACCTCCAATCAACTGATGGTAACCATGATGATGCCTATTTACCCTTGGCTTAGAAGGCTTTTTGTAAGTCTCATAAGTCATGGGCACCTTTTGGTAATTAGGCTGGCTTTTACCTCTTGGAAACTGGTTTGTTGGAGGTGCATCTGTTACTTGAATTTCTCTGCGAACAGAGGTTTGATTTAAAGCTTTGGTGATAGATGTTTCACCTGATTTAAATTTTTGTTTGGCAGAATTTGACTTTTCTCTCTCTAGAGCTTTTTCTCTAATCTCTTTTATCTTTTGATGATAGGTTTTGAGATAGACACACTCTTGAGTTGGATGATTTGTTTTGTTGCAGATGGTGCATCTAGGAGATTTAGGTATAACACACAGTTTTGTTTATATCATTAGCTTTCAAAAGAAAACAGTCTGCCGTATCATGATTTCTCTTTTCACAAAATTCACAGAACAAGTGTTTAACCTTTTCTTTCCTTTTCCTATCAGACTTTTTGAGAGAAGATGGTGTAACCTTTGCTGGTAAGTCTTTGATAGGGATCACCAATGCTTTTGGTGCTTTTATACCATCAAGAGTTGAAAAGTCCATTGACTTGATGTTTTCTAAAATATCACATTCATCTGACCATGTTGGTTCAACCTGATAATTTTCAATTTCTTTTTCTTTTGGTGAAACCTCTGGTTTTTCAAGAACAATTGTGTTTCCTTCATTATCAGTGATTTTAATTTCTTCACCAGCCAAGTTTGTTGGGACTATTTCAACCAGCTCAGAGTAAATTTTTGCAGCATTTTCACATGTATGGTCATATACCCTAAAGCCTATGCCAAACTTTATGTTGCTCTTGACTTGAGCATCAAGCATAAGCTCATAACCTTTGCAATACTCTACCCATTTTTCACAAGTAATCTGGGTAGATTCTAGCTCCTGTTTGCAAACTTAATATTTTTCTACAATAGTTTGGAGCTGATCTTTGGTTATGCTTGATTTATGCCTTAGGCTACTCATTTCAGAATCTTTTTCACTTGTTTTCAACTCTTTAACAAGTTTTTCAAAATTAAGTTCATCTTCTAAAATTTTGTTTCTCGGGTTTTAATTCACCCGTTTTATGTTTGCAAAAGCAATAATGCATTTTTCAGAACATAGATCTTTAAGGATCTGAGGTGATACCTTCGAAGCAGCCATAAGAGCATAGTCACACTCTTCTTCACACACCTTTGTGTCCCATGGGTCAGATAGATTATCTTTTTTAACATCAACAAAATTTGTTTCAACCACAGGTGTAACTTCTGGTGTAAGCAATGCTTCAAAACATTCAACCACATCAGATTTTGACTCCTGTTCCACAGACTTATCACCTTCAACTATGTTCTCAAGAGCCATTAAACACAGGTTTTCATTTTCAAAATCATTTTTGGCTATGAGAGCAAAGTTTTCATCAGTTAAATCCTAAGGCAAACTACTCCAGTCAACAAAACCTTGGGTAAAGAGGCTTTGTTGTGTTACCTCTGCTGGTGTAGCTGTGGTTTGAGTACACTTAAGGTGGTGCTTGAACATATTGAATCTATGGAGCAGAGGTTTGGACATAATGAATAGGGACAGTCGTTACAGGATTTGCAAAATGAGCAGTGTTTTGCATTTGTTGTGTAGGGGCAAACTGGGAATATTGAACAATGCTTTGAGGATTGGGGCTAGGATGTGTAATAATTGGTCCTACAGTTTGAGTTGTGCATTCCCAGGCAAAATGTCCCATCCAGTTGCACTTAAAACATTTTATCTTTGATTTATCTAACCCAACTTTTAACCTTCCATGCAAACCTGGAAACCTCCTGCCAGTTCTTTTGTAAAACTTAGTAGCCCTGACACTCAAAAGTGCCAACTGGTGTAGGACGTCCATATCTTCCAAATCTGTGGGTTCAAAGTGTTGTAGGTCATTCATCTCAAAACTCAGATTGTCAGAGGTTTGGCTTTCACAATTTGCAGCAAAGGCAAAATTGGGTGTACATGGTTCGGAGTTAAAATTGTTTCCAGAAGTTATGTCAATGTAATGATCAAAACTCTGATCCTTTCCACTACCAGACCTCCCCTCATGATTATAGAGAGCAGTGTTTCCCAGAGTATAGTCATCGGTCATTTTCCCTGAATCTTGTAACTTCTTTTTCTGGTTCAACTCTCTCTCATATGTGAAGAGTCGACCATGAAGTTGTGTCAAGGTCATTTCCTTGTAACCAACAACTGTTCGAGTGACATAAGCTACAGTCTCCCATTTCTCAGGTAAGTTCGAGTGACAGTCATATTCGGAAATTCCACATTTACCAATTTGAGCTCACTGATGAGAGCTATATCGTTCGAACTGTTGGGTTACTGACTCACCCTTAACGTGGCAAAATGTTTCATACTGTTGATTTAAGACTTCTCTATTATTCTCAATCACCTCTTCAGTACCACTGAATTGTTCTTTAAGAGCATCCCATAACTCTTTTGCACTATTACAATGAAGTAATCCTGCATAAATCTCACTGGGCAAAGCTGAAGCAACGATGCTAAAAGCCTTAGCATCCAATTCGATTTTGAGGAAATCCTATTCAAAGTAATTTTCGACTTTTTTTGGGACTTGAGTGTAGGGATCATCTGTACTTGGAACCATAGGGACATGTGGTCCAAATACAACGGATCTCCAACATCCGGTGTTCTGTTGGGCGAGAATATGACCCGTCCTACGTTGCCAAATAAAATACTCATTTTGTTTCAACAAAGGTGGTTAGAACATGGATCCAATGTTGGATTCTGGTGTGTTTTGTGCCATTTCTGTTGTTTACACCATATTTGTGTTCTAAAAACTTTTGTAGTAATAAAACTATGTATTCAAGCAAAACTTATCAAACGAAATTAGCAACAAAGAACTGATTTGTTCAAATCAATTGGACTTTTAAATCAAAATCGATTGACCAAGCTCTGATACCAATTGTTAGGATCTAAGTTTGGATTGATTGCTGTTTTTGTTTCAAGTAATGGAAAATGATTGAAACCAGAAAATTAAATGCAGCGGATTAATGGAAAAATTTTACAACAATCAATCGGTCGTTTGTTGTCATCCCATCATGCTTTTAAGTAATTAAACTATTGCATGTGATTCACAAACGTCCCCTTAGCCTAATAACGATCGTTTGATAGTAAGAAAATGAAGAAGATATGCAAAATTGATCTTTTTAAGAAGACAAGTGTTAACTGTTACATTGAGCGCCTATTTATACTAATTGTCTAACCACTGATCGTCTTTCAATGACGTCAAGGTTGATAGTGACAGCTAACAATAAGTAACTAACTACAAACACCGCTTCGACTAAACTATCCGTGCATAGCACATTTACATTGATTAAACTAGTACTAAGCTAAGCACTGTTGGCTATCCTCTATTCTTGTTATCTTCTATCAGCGGTTGAGAGTTTCTTCTGTCAGAGGATAGGAAGTAATGTATTTATAGCAAGCAGGAAATACTCATCAGCGGTTAGAACCTCTGATGGTTAGATCAAAGCTCGGATGGTGTGTTTTGACTTTGTATCATCTGTTCCTTTCCAAAGGTTCAATCCCAACATCTTGCACCATCTGAGATGCAAGAGTTACCGAAGTAGCTTCAAGAACTGTCTGACAAAGGATTCATTCGTCCGAGCTACTCACCATGAGGCGCTCTTGTCCTATTTGTGAAAAAGAAGGATGGATCCTTCCGAATGTGCATCGATTATCATGAGCTCAACAAACTCATGATAAAAAATCGATATCCCCTACCACGAACTGATGCTCTTTTTGATCAACTGCAAAGTGCTACATGTTTCTCCAAGATCGATCTGCATTCTGGGTATCATCAGCTTCATGTACTCGAGGAAGATATTCCTAAAACTGCTTTCCGCACATGATACGACCAGTACGAGATTACAGTCATGCCACTCGGCTTGACAAATGCACATGCTGTATTTATGGACTTGATGAATCGGGTTTGTAAACCTTATTTGGACAAGCTCATCATTGTTTTCATCGACGACATTCTCATTTATTCCAAGTCTCGAGCCGAGCATGAACAACATCCTCGTTTAACAATGGAACTCCTGAAGAAAGAACAACTATATGCAAAATTCTCCAAATGCGAGTTTTGGTTGAAAGAAGTTCAATTCTTGGGGCACATAGTTAACGAGCAAGGTATACATGTGGATCCTTCCAAAATCACTGCGATTAAGGATTGGAACACACCCACTACTCCAACAGAAGTTCGCTCATTTCTTGGTCTTGCTGGGTATTATCACCGTTTTTTCGCGAACTTCTAAAAATCATGGTTCCCCCGCTACTTTGACTCAGAAGAATAAGCCTTTTGAGTGGAGACCCAAGCAAGAGGAAGCCTTCCAAACGTTGAAACCAAAGCTCTGTGATGCTCCTATTCTATCTCTACCCGAAGGCAACGATGATTTTGTTGTCTATTGTGACACTTTGAATCTAGGCCTTGGTTGTGTTCTCATGCAACGAGATAAGGTCATAGCCTATGTGTCAAGGCAACTGAAAACACACGAGAAGAACTACACGACTCATGATCTTGAGTTAAGTGTCGTAGTTTTTTTCTCTCAAAATTTGGAGACATTATCTTTATGGTACGAAATGCGTGGTTTTCATGGACCACAAAAGTCTCCAACACATATTCAATCAAAAGGAGCTGAACATGAGACAACGATGCTAGGTTGAGCTATTAAACGACTACGATTGCGAGATTTGCTACCATCCTGCTAAGGCGAATGTCGTAGCCGATGCGCTTAGTGGTAAGGAACGTGTCAAGCTTCATTGTGTTTGAATTCAATATCATATCCAGACACGTATCCTACAAGCACAACGTACATGTGTGAACCAAAGCTTGTTGAAAAATGAGCTACCTCAAAATCTAGATGTAACACCCAGATCGCGTAAAAACAACAAACCATGGCGGTAGCGTCGGGGAGTCATGTTAACAGATTGTTACAACAACACTTGGTATTTGAAGTTTCGTTTTATTGAATTATTAAATTTACATAGTTGCATTGTCTTTGAAATACTAAACAAACTAAACAAACATATCAACTTGTCTTTATTGTTTTAAGGCACTAAAGTCCATGTCCATTCCTAGATGAGCATGCATCAGTATCATCAAGCATTGTTCCCTGAAACATATGTGAAAAACAAGTCAGCATAAAAGAATGACGACGAGTACATAGGTTTTGTGAGTGTGTCAAATTCATGGCCTTGAATATGTATTGCAATACCTCGTCAGACTACAAGAGCCGTTAATTGAAAACCTTGTTATCGAAAAGTATTTGGTATTGCAATGATAACTAACCAACTAAAACAAGTTAGTTATAGTTTGTAATAGACTTGTAGCCATAAATCTTGACCAAAACATTTGTTTTTTTTTAAATCCGAGTAGTAAATCGTATTGAAATAACTTGTATGGTTTATATCTTTAATTTAAATCCTTGCGTTTCATCGTTTGAAAACATATGTTCAAGTGATGCAAATAATGCCACGAATGTAATACGATAAAAGCACTATATATAGGAAGTAACAGCGGCGTATCCAGCATGCTTTTATCACATTACACACGTACCTTTATCTAAATCACTTACCATAAACCAATCGTCCATTGTTCGTGTCATAAACCAATTTGTTCATTGTCGTTGTCATAATCCAAATTATTCATTGTCCTTGTCATAAGCCACATTGTTCATTGTTTTTAATTGTGAAAAACTTTTGGTCATTTCGGTGAATACATTCAAACCTATTTTGACTCGTCTATACCACCAAAGTGTATTAAATTGCAATAACAAACCACCAAAGGGTTTGTTAAAGTAAACAGTTTCGATCGTTCCCCAAACTACCCACCAAATTCTAGTGAGTAGCCTAGTAACGGGATTGTCAGTCCTACGATACCATAACTAACTACTGGTCGGCTTGGCCAAAGCTAATGAATGTCATTCGTGTCATGTATACAACACACCAACAAGTTCGTTCACATTATTGAAATCGTCGTGTTAATATAAATCATAGCATTTGTAATTTGAAAGCTTGAAAAAACTTGCACATATGAGTCACCCCAAAAAATTTGCAAAACATAAAAGAGGGGAACTATGTACTCACTTGGGATTGCAAAGATCTTTCTTCAAGAGAATAACCAAGGCTCAAGAGTTCGTGAAATCAAGTGCGTCCTAGTATCGGAAAACTATGTAAATATCGGGACATAAATTGGAAGATCGGATAGAATGAGGTCTTGTAAACCAAATGAGTGTTGGAACTCATATGAAATGGTTTAGCAAAGTTAACATTCTGATTTGAAATCAATCCTAAGTGCTTTTGTCCCGTTATGACTTGTTAAGGTAGTTTACGCTACTTTAAGTTGTCATTTACGTAAATGTGCGTTCAGATGGTTATATATGTGTTATGACAAGTCTTATATGCCAAAACATGTTTAATATAGTTGCAACATCAGTTTATATGTCAAAACATTAGTCACATATGCTTAAAGTTGATTTATGCGCAAAAAGGGCATTTTGGTCATTTATAAAGGCATAACTAGCGACTCAACATAACACTAACCAAACGACTTGACCATAAGGTATAACCTCAGAGGGTTATTCCCTATACAACTATGGTCACAAATATGTGTTTGGTCGGATCCTAAGATCGACCAAACGGGTCGGATTCGAAAGTCAAAGCAGTGGTCAAGACCACTCGACTTACCCTAAACAAGCACAAAACTAAAATTGACGAATTAGACATGTTTTGACATATCTAACAAAGTTACAAAAGTGTTTTGGTAACAAAACAAACTGTTTTGGTACCCGAAAATAGTTCCGTAGTATGGTTCGCATTTATCGCATTATTGACCGAAACTTTGACTCGTCACTATGACTAGTAAACGTGCTAATTAGTAGGCATGATCACTAAAGACCATGACCATCATGATCACGATCACGTTGCAAAGTTCAATTGAACTTTGTTTTGACCAATTCATGGTTAGAATTGAAAGTCAAACAGAAAGTCAAACAGTTTGATTTTTAGCTCAAATATACTAAAAGAATTGAACAAGATCTGAATGGAACACTTACATACACTCTAGGAGAGCCTTAGAACTCAGAAGATGATCTCCAAATGGTTGCAACTTCAGATAATAGCAGATGAGAGCAAGGATGAGGATTGCAAAAGTCAAATGGCTAGAACCCAATGCTATTTATAGATGAATTGGAGTTACAAGATCAATACATGTGTCCATGAGTCATCAAGGGTTTGGAATAGTGTCATAAGACTTGTCAGATGCAGGAGAATGGGTGGCAAGTTCGTTTGCATAGTCATCAAAAGAGATAACCAGCTATGGACAACAACTGATGTGCTGGAGGCACCTTACAGACCGTATGGTCCATATGCTTACGGTCCGTAAGCAGTGTAGCTGGGCACAAGTTTCACAAAATGGTAGAACAGGCCCCTGCACACGTTTCATCACGTTTTGGCACATCTAACACCCGTTAACAATATTTTTAAGCTCTATAAGGACTTAAGGCATAGGGAACTTGAAATGTGTTCAGAAATGTCCCGGGTGTCAGTTCGTTTGGTTGTACGCTGGCGGTTTTCAATTAATTACGACGAAAATCGTAACGATCGCGTGCATGATCGTAAACGCGTAACGAATGATATTTTTTGCATTCCAATCATTAAAGTACAAGATTTTAATGATTAAATTTTTTTTGGATGTGCGTACATATCCTGGATTAAGAAATACGTGTAACGGCATAGTTTCGCAGAATTTGAAAAATAGCCCCTGAAGTTGCATAAGCAGGTTTCTGCCATACCGAAGCCCTTGAAACTTATTTCTAAGCTATGTTAAGGGTATTTAGGGTATTTTTAGCTTATGACCTTGTTTCGGAGTGTACGTCACGTTGAACTGATTATGTTTACCTAACAGTTTGCGATTTCACTTCTAGAAGTCGTTCGAGAGTTTGTTATCGTGTAAGAATCGAATATGTGCAATTGTCATGATAAAAATACAAAACTAATAAATAAAACACAAAATTTCATTAATTGATAACTTGTTTTGGATTTGTTACATGATCGAATCACCACAAATGTCATAGTCTCCCCTACTTTAAGAAATTCGTCCCGAAATTTAATTCGAGGAAACTTGTGGAAATATATGTGGTATTTTGCTTTCATTTGATCTTCTCATTCCCAAGTAAACTTTGGGCCACGTTTGGATTCCCAGCAAACTTTAACAATTGGAATTCGTCTTCGTTTAAGTTTCTTGACTTCACGGTCCAGAATCTCTACGGGTGTCTCGACAAAGTGCATAGTGTCATCAACATGAATTTCATCGAGGGGGATGTGAAGATGTACGTCGGCTAAACATTTATTTAGATTGGATACGTGGAATGTTGGGTGAACGTTCCCAAGTATAGGAGGTAGCTCAAGTCAGTAGGCCACCTTTCCGATTCTTTCAACAATCTTGAATGGTCCAACGTATCGTGGTGCAAGTTTTTCTTTCTTTCCAAATCTGACCACTCCTTTCCAAGGGGATACATTGAGTAGGACGTGATCACCAACTTGGAATTTCAAGGGCTTGCGTCGCTTATCCGCATAAATCTTTTGACGGCTTCTAGCTGTCGGAAGGTTATCGCGTATTTTCTTGACTTTGTCTGTTGTGTCATTAATAAGCTCAGGTCCAGTAAACTGAGACTCTCCCACTTCATTCCAACAAACAGGTGCACGGCATTTTCGACCGTATAAAGCTTCGAAAGGCGCCATGTTGATGCTGGCATGATGACTATTGTTGTAAGAGAATTCGATCAACGGTAGATGCGAATCCCAACTACCACCAAAGTCGATCACACAAACTCTAAGCATATCTTCCAGTGTTTGAATTATTCTTTCAATTTATCCATCCGTTTTAGGATGATACGCAGTGCTCAGATTGTGTTTGGTTTCCATAGTAGATTGCATGGTTTTCAAAAAGTGAGATGAGAACCGAGCATCTCTGTCAGATATTATGTCCAAAGGAACACCATGACGAGAAACAATCTCATCGACATAGATCTTGGAGAGTTTATCAGCAGAGTAATCCTCACGAATTGCCAAAAAGTGTGCTGACTTTGTTAGACGATCGATGATTACCCAAATAGCATCATGACCTCTAGATGTACGCGGTAGTTTAGTAATGAGATCCATTGCAATGTTCTCCCATTTCCATACCGGTATTTCTGGTTGTTCAAGCAAACCAGATGGGCGTTGATGTTCAGCCTTGACTTTAAGACAAGTTAGGCATTTCGACACATACAAGGCAATATCCGTTTTCATACGCGGCCACCAATACTGTGTACGGAGATCCTTGTACATTTTTCTGCACCAGGATAGATTGAATAATGAGATTTATGAGCTTCGTCCATAAATAAGGTGCGAAGATTGTCTTGACTTGGAACCCACAAACGGTTCAAATAATAGAGTAATCCATTGTCTTTCGTCTCGAGTTGAAGCTCAAGTTGATGTGGTAATTCACTACCCATCATGCCTTGTGTAGCCTAAGTACGCTGAGCTTGAAGGATACGTGTTTGGATATCAAATTTAATTCGAACACAATGAATCTTGACACGTTCCTTGCGACTAAGCGCAACAGCCGTAATTGTTTAATAGCTCGACCCAGCGTCGTTGTCTAATGTTCAGCTCCTTTTGATTGAATATGTGTTGGAGACTTTTGTGGTCAGTGAAAACCACACACTTCGTACCATAAAGATAGTGACTGCAAATCTTGAGTGCGAAAACAACCACACCTAACTCAAGATCATGAGTGGTGTAGTTCTTCTCGTGGACCTTCAATTGTCTTGACGCATATGCTATGACTTTATCGCGTTGCATGAGAACACAACCAAGACCTAGATTTGATGCTTCACAATAGACAATAATATTATCATTGCCATCAGGTAAGGATAAGATAGGAGCATCGCAGAGTTTTTGTTTCAATGACAGAAAAGCTTCCTCTTGTTGTGGTCCCCACTCAAAAGGCTTATTCTTTTGAGTCAAAGCGGTGAGGGGAACCGAGATCTTTGAGAAGTTCACAATGAAGCGAAGGTAATAACCAGCAAGACCAAGAAATGAGTGAACTTATGTGGGAGTAGTAGGTGTGTTCGAATCCTTAATCGCAGGTATTTTGGAAGGATCCACATATATACCTTGCTCGTTGACTATGTGTCTCAAAAATTGTACTTCTTTCAACCAAAATTCGCATTTGGAAAATTTGCATAAAGTTGTTCTTTCTTCAAAAGTTCCATTGTTAAACGAAGATGTTGTTCGTGTTTGGCTCGAGACTTAGAATAAATGAGAATGTCATCAATGAAAACAATGATGAACTTGTCCAAATAAGGTTTACAAACCCGATTCATCAAGTCGATGAATACAACAGGTGCATTTGTCAAGCCGAATGGCATGACAGTGAACTCATAGTGGTGGTATCTTGTGCGGAAAGCGGTATTGGGAATATCTTCCTCGAGTACACGAAGCTGATGATACCCAGAACGCAAATCGATCTTCGAAAAACATGTAGCACCTTGTAGCTGATCGAAGAGATCATCAATGCGAGGTAGGGGATATCGATTCTTGATCGTGAGTTTGTTGAGCTCACGGTAATCGATACACATACGGAAGGATCCATCCTTCTTTTTCACAAATAAGACAGGAGCGCCCCAAAGTTAATAGCTCGGATGAATAAATCCTTTGTCAGATAACTCATGAAGTTGTTTCGATAATTCTTGCATCTCAGACGGTGCAAGACGATATGGAGATTTGGCTATTGGGTTGGCACCAGGTACAAGGTCAATGCAGAAGCCAACTTGACGTGCTGGAGGTAAACCAAGTAATTCTTCAGGAAACACCTCAGGATAATCCCGAACAACAAGGATATCTTGAATACTTTTACGCATGCCTTTCTTTTCCACGATATGCGCTAAGAAAGCTACATTGTTCTTTTGTAGATATTTCTGGGCTTGGGTACAAGTCATGAGTTTTAGATTACTAGTAGTCTTTCTCCACAAACTTCCAAAACTTCACCAGAGGAAAAAGGTATACGAACTATCTTGTCAAAACAAATAACTTCGGCATGATGCTTGGTTAACCAATCCATTCCAATAATGATGTCGAAACTCCAAATTTGCTTTGTCGTGAGGTCAATAGAAAACAAATGATTGTTGAGGTCTAACTGGCAATTTCGAATAACATGATCGAGCACAAGAGGTTCACCACTAGCAACTTCTACTGTCAAAGGCTTTCCTAGTCTAGTTCTTGGCATTGAAAGTAAAGGTTCAAAGGAAAGTGCAACAAAACTTCTATCAGCACCCGAATAAAAAAGAACAGAAGCAGGATGATTGTTGACAAAGAACGTACCGTTAACAACTTCATTATCAGCACGAGCCTCTTTGGCGTTAATGTTGAATGCTCATCCACGAGCTTTATTGGCATTCGCTAGCCTCGGGCAGTTGTTTCTGTAATGAACCATTTCACCATCATTGTAACATGAACCAGGCGGGATTGGAGGTCGAGCAGGGTTGGCTTGAGGTTGAACAGGGTTCTGAACAGCTGGATTCGGAACTGATCGACAAATATTGGCCAAATGACAAAATCTTCCGTAAGTAGTACATTGACGGCATGGTTGATGAACTTGATGGTGACCGTTGCACCAATTGCACAATGGTGCCGTACCCGCGTATGGTTTCCTCACAGGAGGTTGAGCTGGTTGATTTTGGGGAGCTTGATTGGGTTGAGCAGCTGGTTGTGCAGTAACGGCAAAGTTTTGAGAAGTCTTAAGCTTCCTCGATAGCTTGGAAGGCTCGGCTTTGTTTCCCTTTTGTTTCTCTTGAGTGGTTTTGTCAGATTGTTTCTTCTCGCCCTTGTGATGAAGCTTACCTTTACTGACTTGTGAATCGGTTAAGGTTGCAGCTAACTCAATAGCTTGTCGAACGGTAGTAGGGTTTCTACCAGTTACAATTTATTGCATAGGATCAGGTAAACCATCGATATACTTCTTGATCGCCTTATCCAAAGGCGTCACCATCGAAGGACAAAGTAAACTCAACGCCTCGTATCGGTCGATATAAGCACGACTCTCACCACTCTCTTGCTTAAGATCATGGAATTCATTTTCCAGTGGCCGTTGTTCATGACGCGGGCAGAATTCCTTCATCATTAGAGCCCTAAGCTCTTCCCAAGTTTGAACTAAGGCCACATCGGCACCTCTGTTTCTCATTATACCATTCCACCACGTAAGAGCTCTTTTCTTGAATACACTCGACGCGAACTCAACCTTTCGCTCATTTGGACATTCAACAAATCGAAACGTGCTTTCGAGACTCTCAAACCATTGCAGAAGCCAAGTGGCTCCCTCAGACCCAGAAAATGAGAGTGGTTTAGTAGAACAAAATTGTTCATAGTTACACGGAGCTGGTGCATTGTTATTGTTATTGTTGTTGTTTGCTAGATTAAGTTGGGTCACGAGATTCGGGAGTAATGCAGCAAAATGGCTGCCATTTCGGCATTTTGAGTTGTATCACGTCGAGGAGGCATTCTAAAAGAAAACTTGAAGGAAGATATGTGAGATTGACATTGTAATAAATCAAGAGAGGTATTGTAAATATCGACGAAATAAGGATGGTGGTCATTGGTTCGTTCCTCAAAACAAACAAATGACACACGGTGACTAATCAAAGTATATGTCACACCCCGACCGCGTAAAACAGCAAACCATGGCAAAATCGTCGGGGAGTGTCGTAATAGAACTATTGTTTCAACAACCATGGCATAATAAGTTAAGTTTTATTGAATAAATTTTTTTACGTTGTCTGGAATTTAAACATAAAATATAACATAAGTTAAAATTTCTTCAGGTTTTAAGTCACTAAAGCCCACAGTCCGTCCTAAGTGTCGCATGATCAACCTTAAGTATTCGCTCCTGAAACTTATGTGAAAATAAAGTACGTCAGCATAAAAATGCCTATGAGTAACATAGGTTTTACGTTTAAGATTCATGGCCTAAAATGTTTAAAGGAATACTTAGTTAAAAAGTGGCCATGAATACATACAAAATGTTTTCTTTTAGAAAAATTATAAGATAAATCGAATGATATAGAAGAATTATGTATGGTTAAATCATTAACAAAAATATATGTCATATCTTATGTAATAATGTCATGTCATAGATAAAAATGTCTTGTCTTGAACTTTATTTGAAATGATTTAGATATTGCCACGATAAGTGATATGATAAAAACACTTATATATAGGAAGTACCATCAGCGTATCCACCATGCTTTTATAACATTACATTTGTTTCGTTATTTAAATCGCCTACCATAAACCAACCATCAAAAAGGCTTGTATAAAACAAAGAAATGACTTGTATAAACTAATGTCTTGTAAACCAATGTCATGTAAACAAAGTCTTGTATAAACCAAAATGTCAAATGTAAACCAATGTCTTGAATAGTCATAATGTCTTGTATAAAACAATGTATTTGAATAATCAAACGTTTTGTTTTATAATTCATGCTTTTATTGTTTAAAACATATATTTAGATTGTTGGCAAACACACTCAAGCCTTGTTGACAGTCAAATAGACCCTTATAACAATAAAAGTCTATCCATTTCATCGGATTCTGTCATTCCCTAAAGTCGCTTCCCAACAAACCCGGGAAGTGGGAACGGGATTGTCAATCCCTATGGTACCATTACATACTACCGATCGGCATGATCAATGTTAATGAATATATTAAGTCAATCTCCAACGCACCAGTATGTCATGAACAAATGTAAGCAAATATGTATTTGAAAACCATGTACTAGTACGCTCAGTCAACATACATAGCAAGAAATGTCTTTGAAAAGCATGTACTAGTATGCTCAGTCAACATACATAGCAAGAAATGTCTTTGTAAACCATGTACTAGTATGCTCAGTCAACCTACATAGCAAGTAATGTTTTTGAAAACCATGTTCTAGTATCCTCAGTCAACATACATAGCAAGAAATGTCTTTGAAAACATTGTGCTAAATATGCTAAGTCAACATATGAAGCAAAATGCAATGGGAATCATGTACCATATGTACTATGTAATCAAAGCATGTATATAATGTCATGAATTCGCGAAAATAATTATAGGCACAATATGTTTCACCACAAAACATTTGAAAATTAAAAGAGGGGACTATGTATGTCACACCCTAGTCGTAGCGAATTCGCAAACGTGTGACTATGAGGTAATCATTGCATCCAATCGCGTAAACACATAGTAATTAACAACGATGCCATATCATATATTAAGTTGCAACAAACATTACAAGTTTTGTAAAAACATGTTTGCATAAGTTCATCGCGTTTAAGATGTTACCCAAAAACATAGTTGAAGTTACATTACATCACAAAAACAAGTTTGTTATCATCATAAAGTAAACCAAGGTTTTGACTCCTATATACCCATACAAGGTTGGGATATAAGAGGCAAATGCTTCAAAAGTGGCATCCGTTGTTATATCATTCCCATTTCCCGAAGACTATCACCGGCTTATGTCTTATTCCCTGAAATACATGTAAGTTTGAAAACATCAACAAAAGTTGAGCGAGTTCATGTAGTATTGTTTTCGTATAAATGTCATAAATGTCATCAGTATTAAAATCCATGTATGTTATTATCATTTACCATGGGTTTAAGGATCTATCAGTGGGTAGCTAGTCCGCTGACATTATGTGCCATAAGTAAGTAAATAACCAAACCGAGACAACTTAATTAGGGCTCACAAAAGCACTCCATGGTTAACAACTAGGAGTGGAGCATGTCTCAAACTCAATAGATCTATACCTTTTGCACCTTGGTCACTAAGTGATTAATGGTTACTAATACCATAATCCTACTTACGCACATCGATCATTGTCGTCATCTAAACCCGAAGCTAACATACACTTTGTCATAAACATGTATTCCCCCCCGAGTGTTATAAAACAAAAAACGTTTAAAAGAAAAGGGGGACATGAAGTCACAAGTTTGCGTTCCGTAAAGTCGTACTAATGTAATGCGAGTATCCGAGTACGCTGTAACCTACAAGTGTACTAATTTTATTAGACACTTAGGTCGGGTTTGACCTTGTATAAGTTGTCATCTTGAATTAGTGTGTTATGTATTCATTTATTTTCTTTGAACAACTTTATTGCTTTTATGGTGTTGGTAGTTTGTGTGTTCGATTGTTATTTGTATATATATTTTACAAATATCTATTTGTTACCGCATGTTTAATCATGTGTGACCGGGCCTTGCCCTTCACTTGTCTTCGTGCTTTGCACACGTGTCGTTGGGCCTAGCCCATGTTATCTTGTCATTAGGCCTAGCCCGTGTTATCTTGTCTTTGGGCCTAGCCCGTGTTATCTTACCATTGGGCCTAGCCCATATTATCTTGTCTTTGGGCCTAGCCCATGTCTTTATGTTATTGGGCCTAGCCCAACTTGATTTGTGTGAGTCCATAACATTCAGTATCTTGCATAATATTTACTAAGTGTAGTATTTTAATGTGTTCATCTTCTTATAAGAAAACACTTAGTAATTTTTACACTTTTTAAACCTTCCGGATTTTGTTATCGGTAATATATATATTAGTGCGGTGTCAAAAATATATATTTTTATGTTGGTGCATAATGTCTATTTCTTAGTCTTATATCGAGTCTGTATTGTATAGAGCTGAATAGGCTAGGTTTTGAAGTATTTATGTTTAAGCTTAGCCAAGTTCGCCCATGGTAACACATGTAAGCATGTTCGGCCGAACTTGTATCACCTAGGCCGAACTTGTGTGGCTATAAATCCCTAGCTTAGATCTCTCATTTGTAAGTTTGGCATTTCAGATGCGAAGCTCTGTCAGTTTGTAACCAGAACGTTTGATCTATAAAACTGACGATTAACTGACTAAATCTTGTCTATTGGTAAACACGACGTAATAGTTCCGCTATTAGGGACGTTAGATATCAAATTTAGGTTCCTAAGCATCGAGGATCGGTCCTACAAGTGGTATCAGAGCTAGAACAGCCTGATTTAATAGTATCAAGACAAGAACACTTCTATTTCTACTTCATTCTTCTCTTTTTCTTCACTTTTGAACATAAAATGAAGAATTCACGGTCAAAACCTTTTGAAATTTTGAATATATCATGTAAAATACAACAAAGATAAACCCTTGAAAGATTGGAGACCAAATTCAACCGAATTCATGTTGAAATTTTGAAAAAAACCATGTTTTTGAAAACCCCCATGATCGAACTTGTTGGTTATGTTTGGCCAAACTTGTCCTTAAACATCACTTTTCAAGTGATTTTTTAGAAAGTTCGCCCGAACTTGAGATATTTTTGAAGGAATCTAGACTAAGTTCGCTCGAAGTTTAATCAAATTTTTCAAAAACAAATCTAACAAGTTCGACCGAGCTTGTAAGAAAATCTGAAAATTCTTCATTTGATACTACAAGTTCGACCGAACTTGTAGTAGGACTATTTGTTTTCAAAGTTTTTGAAAATTTTTAGAGTACACGTTTCGTTATTCACAATGGAGGATCAACTAAGAGCTTTTATGTCCGGAGCTAGTTCGTCAAATGCCAATGTGATCAATCAAGTCAATCTTGATAATGAAATGGGAACGACTGTCAAACCGCCCAAGCTGATGAGCATGGACGAGTACGAAGCATGGAAAGAGAAGTTTACATACTGGGTTCAAGCCATGCACTTCGCTGGCTGGGTGTCAATTGAAAGAGGCTACACTGTTCCGGTAGATGAACATCAACGAGTTCTTGAAAAGTACAACTACTCAACGATTCAGAAAGAAGAATATATCACCGAGAAAAAGATGATCAGTCTCATCCAACAGTCTGTCAAAGAAGATATCCTGATTTTGCTACCAGAGTATACTACTGCAAGAGATCTTTGGTTGTCATTACAGAAGAAGTATCTAGGCAGCGCCGAAATGATCAAAATCAAAAAGGCACTTATCCTGAAAGAGTTCGATATCTTCACTATGCTAAAGAATGATACCATAAAGTAAATGATCGAGCGTTTCTGTCATCTTAAAGTGCAAATGCGAAGACACGGTCTCGAAAAGACAGAACAAGAATACATCGACAAACTTGCTGACGTACTACCAGAGGGTGAATGGACTACGTATTTGATGGTTCTAAAGAACAGTAATAAGTGTTATTTTTCAAGTTGTCGCCGTTTTTCGATAAACTCGAAGGCCACAAAATGGAACTTCTGAAGATGGCGAAGTAAAAAAAGCTAATGTTGTTCAAGACGTCGGTCTGTATTACAAAGCCGGAATGCTAGATAGTATTTCGAGTCCTAAAATTCAGACGACTTTTAGTGCAAACATGTATGCTTCTCCACAGAATCAGAATCAATCACAGCCTCAGTATGACCAGAGTTCTCAAAGTTCTTACTCAAGCGCTGGTTCAAATTCAACTTATCAAAGCCAAGCGAATCAGAATCAACAACAAAGTTCTGATCCAAATGTATATAAATGCAACATCGCAGTGAATTTGAACAATGTTGTTTCAGAACAAGTTGCAAAACAACATATGTCCCTACTCGCTACCGTATTAGAATCTTATGAATGTCTTGTTACCGGTAAGATCGGAAACCCCGAGATGACCGCAGAAGATTATGACCAGGTAGACGAGGAAGAACTTGAACTAATGGACATCAAATGGTCCTTAGCTTCGATCATCAGGACAGTGACAAAGTTCGTTGCATTCACAGGCCGTGACATAGGAAATTCCAGCAACAAATTTGGTTTTGACAAAACCAAAGTCACGTGCTTTAAATGCCGTCAAAAGGGGCATTTTAATAGAGAGTGTGAAAACACCAAAGCAACCGGAAATCAAAGTCCTTTCAGAGGAGTAAATGAATATTACAAAAGGGCACTTCAATATAAACCATTTCCGAAGAAAACTCAGGTTGAAATCCAAGAAAAACCTGACAATAGCACCACTGAGAAAGCTATGGTTGCATCCAGTGAAGATGATGGTTTTGATTGGAATTCTTACATTGGGAAAAGGACTGGAGTTGCTTTGATGGCGGAGATAGTTGAAGATAAGTCTGCAGAGGACGCAGCGGCAGCAACAGAAGAAGCAGCTATCGAACAAGCTCTTCTGGAACAATACTTGCATCAACAGCAGGAAGAAGAGCAATATATTCACATGTAGAGACAAGGAATTTTATTGTAACATCCGCCAAAAAACCAGATTTACCAAACCCGCTTCGTTTATTAACCGAACAATCAGTTAAAAAATTTTGTTGCGTATTTAATGCCCAAATTAATTCTAAACGATACATAATTAATAAGTATATTAGGATTTAAATTTATTTTTGAAAATTTATTAAAAATAGTGAATTAAAAATAATATGCTGAAGCCGGGATTCGAACTCGGGTCAGCCGGGTCAGCCGAGAGTCAACACAGCCTTAACTCACACGCGCTCAACCGCTCCGCCACTTGTGTTGTTTGTTAACATATTGAAACAATTAATACATAAATCAATCTGGAAATCAAAACCCAGTTACTCAGCGTGCCTAAATCCGCTCTCGCCGGAAATCCCGACGAATTCGTCAATTATTGACGTTTTTCTTTTGTCATAACGGACGCATTTACAGCCATATCGGTTATAACCGAAATAAAACCATCAATTTCATTCATTACCTTAAATTTCTATTGAAACCGAAAATACAATTCAAATCCAGGATTTACCTTGTTCATCAGTTAATTTCACGAATCTATTCAACTTACACTCATCATTTCGCTCAGAAAACTTCGCCGGAAGTCACCGGAATTCTCTGTAAATTAACCGGAAAGTTTCGCCGAAAAACCGAATTCAATCCATCCTTTCTTTTTACCCAAAAATA
Organism: Scalesia atractyloides; assembly: GCA_947069175.1. NCBI lineage: Eukaryota > Viridiplantae > Streptophyta > Magnoliopsida > Asterales > Asteraceae > Scalesia > Scalesia atractyloides. The sequence continues at coordinate 23,075,009 of CAMTDV010000010.1, forward strand.
AGATCATAGGACTCATACTGACATCACTCCCACTCACCTTAAACCTCTGAAGAAACTCTGTCGCAAGAAATTTCACTCGCCGGAATTCTCTGCAAGTCGCCGGAAAACCGGGACTTTCATCTACACGGTAATTACCTCGATGTTTCTGTTTCATTCCATTATAAAACGAATTCTAACACCATTTCATCGCTCAGAATCAACCTCAGACGACATTGCCGGACTTTCTGTTTTCACCGGAAAACTTCTGGATTTTTTCAGAAACCCGCTGTTGACCGGTATGATCATTCAAACATACTGATAATCATTACTCATTAGTTCAATTTCACATCTAATCCCTCCAAACTGCTAATTAACTCTAACAGCCGAGGGTCACCAGAACAGAGCCGACGAGCTTCGCCGGATTTTCTGAAGAAGACGATCTGTTCGGTATTTTCTTTTCCCAAACTCTTCGGTTCAATACTTTTCAATTGTTCATCTTGTTCATTAACCGAATTAATCAAGTAACAGTTGCTTTGACCGATGTCTGTGTTTTGAACGAAGAAGACGAGTTCAGTTATGTTATAAGATTAATTAAAATCAGTTTTATTAACGGGTTAGACACACAGTCCAGCGGTGGACTGTGTGCAAATAAATACATACACGTCGCAAGTTCGATTCCTGTCCCAACCTCATTCGCAGTAATAAAATGTCCTTTTTTTAAAACTGAACCGGGTTAACTCCGTTAGATGTTAAGTATAATAAAAATCTGTATTTTAACCAAGTTAGACACACAGTCCAGCGGTGGACTGTGTGTAAAATTAAGTCACAGGTCCCGGGTTCGAGACCTGTTGACGACACCTGTCCGATGATTTAAAACATTTTTGAAAATAAAAGAATTTTGAATAAACTGAGTTAGTATATAAATATAATTAAAACAGAATCATTTCGGGTTAGACACGTAGCTCAGTTGGTAGAGCTGCGTGCACGCGAACGGGAAGTCTCGGGTTCGAGCCTCACCCGGCGCATACACTTACACAATAAAACCGGTCAACAACTCAACTGTCCATGGTCAACAAGTCAACGGTCAAAAAGTCAACCTTTTTTTATTTATTTTTATTTATTTATTTTATTTAAAAATCAATTAAAAATACTTAAAAATAACATTTTTAAAGTTAGAAAATAGCCTAAAACTCACAAAAATATATCTAAAAATCCTATTAAAGTTGTTAATAAAATCCATTTATTTACCTTACTTTTCTTTATTAATTAGGTTAGTTATTCCTCGACGATCAATCCTCTAAACTCGTGCGCATTCATCATCATTCACCAAACGCACCCACTGTGAGTGAATCTCTACAAATTCCCCGTTTAAATCACGTTTTTGGGGTGTATCATGTGTCTTACTATTTATTATATTTAAATCATTGTGCATACATCATATCATGAATAAATGTGTATTCAGCTTGTATAAACTGTTTGTGTGGTTATTGTTTAGATTTAATTTATTATTTTCAGTATATGCAATTTCATAGGCCGCTGCTCCCCATTACATTATGAGCGTTGAGCATGTTCCCCATTATATTATGAGCGTGAACCTGGTGTGCCAACATACGATCGGCTCCGTTTGATTGAGCCTTGATCGCACAGACGTTTATCATTTTCAGTACATGCAATACGATCGGCTCCATTTGATTGAGCCTGGATCGCACAGTTTCATTCATGTTATATATTTATGCAAGTCGATATGTTATTGTATGCTGTTGGTTTGTTAATGTATGTTATTGTTTGATGTTGTGTGATATCGTATGCTAATGGTTTGTTATTGTATGCTAATTGTTGTTATTGTATGTTTAATTACGTTTGTTCATATATGAATAGTGCACAATTTTTCCATATAAAATGCAACAGGAAATAAATAACAAATGTTTTCTAACAAGGTTCACTCGCCAACTTTTTGTTGATCCAAAAACCATTTTTACACATGATACAGGTGAACAGGATGAAGCAGGGAAAACATAGTAAATGCCTTGGAAGAAAATAATGAAGTCTAGAATGATGTGTAGGACATGATGAAATTATGATGTTTCCCTTTAAATTGTAATAATAAATATGAAACGTTATAATAAATGTCATGAGCTTTGATGATAACCCAATCATGCCCCGATCACCTTTTCCGCTGCGGGTCGGGGTGTGACAGATTGGTATCAGAGCTTTTGATTATAGGGATATAGGATAGGTTATTAGACCCTTAGAGCCTATACTATAGTTGATTAGATTTTAATTGTTTATGTGGTTATATGCAAACTTATGATATTTATTTGTTTCATATTTATTACATACACAAATGCATGCAAATATTTCCAATATTACCTTTTGTGATATCTAGTGAATTATACTTACAGTCAAACATACATACTTACATACATATTCATCATACATGTTACAATAATCACATATTCAAATCATCTTCATACTTCCGTTATTCAAGATTTTTGTCGCATTTTTCATTTTTCAAATCTCATCAAAGTGAGTTCTGCGACGGGCATGTAGTAACTGTAAGGGTACAAGTACCGGTAGTCGGAACGTCCTGTCTAGGTTGGCATTCGTATAAATCCAATATAACGGACCAGTTTGCCTACCTGGGGACTAACGATGAGAGTACGAAGGACCTATTAGGCCAAAGCATGCCACACCAAACGTCGTTCGAACTAACCCCACTTTGAGGTGTCACCGTGTCCACACCTGGACACATTCCGAATATCATACGTTACATATTTCTCGATTTTCTCCGGGTTTTAGTGTACGTAACCAGGCTAACACATGCGACCCATATGAAAAACCCGGTAATCATGGGGGCCCACATGATTACGAAGGTGAAGTATGGCGGCATGCAAGGCCCAATTACGAGCAAAGCCCAAGACATCCTATGGATGTAGTAGTTTTATTTTGCTATGTTTATTTTATGAATGTTAATTCCTAAATACGACACATGATCCCAAAAGCATCCAACTCATACTCTTGATATGTATTTCTTGTAGATGTCTTCTAGTCACGCTCGTAGGAAGATGAGAGCAGGAAAAGCCCGCGAGCGCATGGCTGCCCTAATCGCTCAACAAATGGCTGCCGTAATACCCAACATTGTAATTCAAGTCCAACAAGCCCTTACCACTAATCCGGTCAATCAAGAAGTTCAAAATGTTATCATCCCTCCCCCAAATACCACTAAATGCACCTACAAGCATTTCAAATCCTGCTACCCTACAAAATACGAAGGGACTGAAGGTGTTACCGCTCTTCTCTATTGGTTTGAAGAAATGGAAAACATTTTTCTAACTTGCGACTGCCCCGATGATCGCAAAGTGCGATATGCTACTGGTCATTTATTTGGAATAGCACTTACTTGGTGGAATACAGAGAAGGCCAAACGGGTGTGTTGAAGATACTGTGACTTTGACTTGGGAAGAGTTGAAAGAAATCATGACAAGACGGTTTTGCCCAAGGAGCGAAATCAAGAAATTAGAGGATGAGTTCTATTCGTTGAAACAAAAGGAAGGCGAACACACCACGTACAACAAAAGATTCCTTGAGTTAAATCAAATGGTTCCCAACTTGTTCACTCCCCTCTATCGTTTGATCGAGCACTACATTCGAGGTCTTCCTTCAAAAATTCAAGACTCTGAAATAAGTACCACACCTGCAACTTTGGAAGCAGCAATGGAGATATCTACAGAGCTCACCGAGAACCGTATACGGAATAAAGACTTCAAGGAGGAGAAGAAGAAAGATAAAGCATCAACTGAAATTTCAAACTCCACCCAAACCGAACCTCTTTCTCAACCCATTTCCAAGAGGAAACGAGATGAGCAACTTTTCGCTGTCACCCAACGCAATCAACCAGCCTTACAAGCCGTACCCCTCCAAGCTATCCCAACCACTCAAGTAGCACCCAACTCAACCTACCCAAATAAGAAACCTTACCTTGGACCTCACCCTCGATGTACACCTGTTTTTATCACCATCCATCTACTCTACTTTGTCGACTATGTGCGAATTGTGGACGCTATGGTCATTTGAGCAAAGTTTGCCGCACCTCTCAAAACCAAACCTCACCCCCTACTCAAAACATGATCCAAACATATCAACAACCCCAATACCCCATGTTCCCATATGTTCGAGCTTGTTTCAATTGTGGCGACCCTACCCATTTTAGAAACACGTGCCCTCAATTGGTTAACATCATAAACGCCCAAGCTCAAGCAAACCCAGTTAACCAAGCAAATCAGGAAAACCCAACCACTAGGCCACCAGCAAGTGGAAGAGTTTTCAACATCAACGCCAATCCGGTTGAAGATAATGACGGCCCAAACAAAAACATCCAACTAGTCCCCTTCACTGAAAATAAAGATTCAACTCCAACCGCTTAGTTTTATGTTTTTCTTTATGATTATCTCAATTTTCACGTGTCTCAATTTTAAATTGGAAATTTATCCAAGGATCTTAATGCGAATTACTATTTCAGTTTTGTTTTTATACTCACTGATTTAACATTCATACCATCATATATCTCAACGTATTTCAATCTCAATATTCAAAGAAGTTGGGCTGTGTCTCACTTCTACATAGACTAACCTCTCCATCATAACAAACGAGAGAGGGACTGTCATCATTCAAACATGTATACTATCAGGATTATGACTCGGCATTGTTTGTTTTGTTTATTTATGTTTTAGAGTCACATAGGACTAATCATAGCTTACTGATAAAACCAATGAAAATTTGACGAGAATATGGTGGATACGCCGCTGGTACTTCCTATATATAAGTATTCTTGTCAAAGGATCAGAGGCATTATCAGGCGGTTATGAGAAGTTCCGTGTAGGATTTGGTAATGTTTTGGTGGAAATTTGTGTTATACTCACTGATTTAGCATTCATATCATCTCATCATTTAAAGAAATTGGATTGTGTTCCATTTTCTACATAGACTAACCTCTCCATCATAACAAACGAGAGAGGTATTGTCATCATTCAAGGACTCAAGCTTTGGTTGTTGTGTTTATTTATGTTCTAGAGTCACATCATAGAACTAATCATAACCTACTGATAAAATGAAAATTTGACAAGAATATGGTGGATACGCCGCTGGTACTTCCTATATATAAGTATTCTTGTCAAAGGATCAGAGGCATTATCAGGCGGTTATGAGAAGTTCCATGTAGGATTTAGTATTGTATTGACTGAAGTTTGTGTTATACTCATTGATTTAGCATTCATATCATCTCATCATTTAAAGGAATTGGATTGTGTCACCATTCAAACATGTATGCTATCAGAATTAGGACTCAGACATTGGTTGTTGTGTTTATTTATGTTCTAGAGTCACATCATAGAACCAGTCATAACTTACTGATAAAACCAATGAAAATTTGACAAGAATATGGTGGATACGCCGCTGGTACTTCCTATATATAAGTATTCTTGCCAAAGGATCAGAGGCATTGTCAGGCGGTTATGAGAAGTTCCATGTAGGTTTTAGTATTAGAAGTTTATTTTAGGATATAACCTAATCTTTCAAATGTACCCAAACTCTTATGCATAACATCATACTTAGTCAATGAACTCTGCGTATCCATGTTCCGTATTCATACACCTTAGGCAACAAAAAGCGATTCTTATAACAGGGTATTCAACCCTTACAAGGAACGTTACAGCCTCAAACAAAATTTAAACTCTTACTCTCTTCTAAGTGTGTAATTGTCAAATTAAAACACCATCCTTTTTAGACAAATATGCCACTACTTAAATTTCGGGACGAAATTTCTAAAAGTAGGGGATACTGTAACATCCGCCAAAAATCGGATTTACCAAACCCGCTTCGTTTATTAACCGAACAATCAGTTAAAAAATTTTGTTGCGTATTTAATGACCAAATTAATTTTAAACGATACATAATTAATAAGTATATTAGAATTTAAAATTTATTTTTGAAAATGTATTAAAAATAGTGAATTAAAAATAATATGCTGAAGCCGGGATTCGAACTCGGGTCAGCCGAGAGTTAACACAGCCTTAACTCACACGCGCTCAACCGCTCCGCCACTTGTGTTGTTTGTTAACATATTGAAACAATTAATACATAAATCAATCTGGAAATCAAAACCCAGTTACTCAGCGCACCTAAATCCGCTCTCTCTAGAAATCCCGACGAATTCGTCAATTATTGACGTTTTCCTTTTGTCATAACGAACGCATTTACAGCCATATCGGTTATAACCGAAATAAAACCATCAATTTCATTCATTGCCTAAAATTTCTATTGAAACCGAAAATACAATTCAAATCCAGGATTATACCTTGCTCATCAGTTAATTTCACGAATCTATTCAACTTACACTCATCATTTCGCTCAGAAAACTTCGCCGGAAGTCACCGGAATTCTCTTTAAATTAACCGGAAAGTTTCGCCGGAAAACCGAATTCAATCCGTCCTTTCTTTTTACCCAAAAATAAGATCATAGGACTCATACTGACATCACTCCCACTCACCTTAAACCTCTGAAGAAACTCTGTCGCAAGAAATTTCACTCGCCGGAATCTCTGCAAGTCGCCGGAAAACCGGAACTTCCATCTACACGGTAATTACATCGATGTTTCTGTTTCATTCCATTATAAGACGAATTCTAACACCATTTCATCGCTCAGAATCAACCTCAGACGACATTGCAGGACTTTCTGTTTTCACCGGAAAACTTCTGGATTCTTTCGGAAACCCACTGTTGACTGGTATGATCATTCAAACATACTGATAATCATTACTCATTAGTTCAATTTCACATCTAATCCCTCCAAACTGCTAATTGACTCTAACAGCCGAAGGTCACCAGAACAGAGCCGACGAGCTTCGCCGGATTTTCTGAAGAAGACGATCTGTTCGGTATTTTCTTTCCCCAAACTCTTCGGTTCAATACTTTTCAATTGTTCATCTTGATCATTAACCGAATTAATCAAGTAACAGTTGCTTTGACCGATGTCTGTGTTTTGAACGAAGAAGACAAGTTCAGTTATCTTATAAGATTAATTAAAATCAGTTTTATTAACGGGTTAGACACACAGTCCAGCGGTGGACTGTGTGGAAATAAATACATACACGTCGCAAGTTCGATTCCTGTCCCAACCTCATTCGCAGTAATAAAATGTCCTTTTTTTAAAAACTGAACCGGGTTAACTCCGTTAGATGTTAAGTATAATAAAAATCTGTATTTTAACCAAGTTAGACACACAGTCCAGCAGTGGACTGTGTGTAACATTAAGTCACAGGTCCCGGGTTCGAGACCTATTCACGACATCGGTCTGATGATTTAAAACATTTTTGAAAATAAAAGAATTTTGAATAAACTGAGTTAGTATATAAATATAATTAAAAACAGAATTATTTCGGGTTAGACACGTAGCTCAGTTGGTAGAGCTGCGTGCACGCGAACGGGAGGTCTCGGGTTCGAGCCTCACCCGGCGCATACACTTACACAATAAAACCGGTCAAAAAGTCAACGGTCCACGGTCAACAAGTCAACGGTCAAAAAGTCAACCTTTTTTTTATTTATTTTTATTTATTTATTTTATTTAAAAATCAATTAAAAATACTTAAAAATAACATTTTTAAAGTTAGAAAATAGCCTAAAACTCACAAAAATATATCCAAAAATCCTATTAAAGTTGTTAATAAAATCCATTTATTTACCTTACTTTTCTTTATTAATTAGGTTAGTTATTCCTCGACGATCAATCCTCTAAACTCGTGCGCATTCATCATCATTCACCAAACGCACCCACTGTGAGTGAATCTCTACAAATTCCCCGTTTAAATCACGTTTTTGGGGTGTATCATGTGTCTTACTATTTATTATATTTAAATCATTGTGCATACATCATATCATGAATAAATGTGTATTCAGCTTGTATAAACTGTTTGTGTGGTTATTGTTTAGATTTAATTTATTATTTTCAGTACATGCAATTTCATAGGCCGCCGCTCCCCATTACATTATGAGCGTTGAGCATGTTCCCAGTACATTATGAGCGTGAACCTTGCGTGCCAACATACGATCGGCTCTGTTTGATTGAGCCTTAATCGCACAGACATTTATCATTTTCAGTACATGCAATACGATCGGCTCCGTTTGATTGAGCCTTGATCGCACAGTTTCATTCATGTTATATATTTATGCAAGTCGATATGTTATTGTATGTTGTTGGTTTGTTAATGTATGTTATTGTTTGATGTTGTGTGATATCGTATGCTAATGGTTTGTTATTGTATGTTAATTGTTGTTATTGTATGTTTAATTACGTTTGTTCATATATGAATAGTGCACAATTTTTCCATATAAAATGCAACAAGAAATAAATAATAAATGTTTTCTAACAAGGTTCACTCGCCAACTTTTTGTTGATCCAAAAACCATTTTTACACATGATACAGGTGAACAGGATGAAGCAGGGAAAACATAGGAAATGCCTTAGAAGAAAATAATGAAGTCTAGAATGATGTGTAGGACATGATGAAATTATGATTGTATGTCTCCCTTTAAATTGTAATAATAAATATGAAACGTTATAATAAATGTCATGAGCTTTGATGATAACCCAATCATGCCCCGATCACCTTTTCCGCTGCGGGTCGGGGTGTGACATTTATCCTCTAAATCTTGTGACAGGTTTGCAGGTCATTTTAATGGCAGCTCGAAAGAACAAGTGGTTGAGGAGAAAAATATTGATGAAGTGATCATTGATGGGACTCAAGAAGTGAAAGTCGAAGACCTCAAGGACATGGCAGATAAAGCTTTAATGGCGAATCTAACCAAGGTAGGTCCAACGGTAAAAATTGTCGAGAAAGAAGTTGTCATAGTGCAAGTTGTTGAGGTTGAGAAACCTTGTACAAAATGTACTAAACCTTGTGTCGAATGTGCTGAAAAATCAAAAATCATCGCTGAAAACAATGTGCATAACGAATTGTTAAAATACGATTATCGCACAATGAAAGAAGCGTATGACAAAATGAAAAATGATTATGGCAGACTCAACAGAAATAACATCGAACAACATGATAATATAAGGATGTTGAGTGAAACAGTAATGGATAAACAAAGGGCAATTAACACCTATAGCTAAAACCAAACAAAAACTTCAAGACATGACAATCGAAACTGAGTTCAACAATTGTTGAGAAGTTATACCACAAATGCATATGTTATTGATCACATTCTTCCAACAATCTCAACGGAAGAAAAACCTAAAAAGAAAACTGGCAATGAATATAGCAATGTTCCTCCACCCCTTTGCGAGAAGTACTGTCGCAAAACCGCAGACGGCATGGATAAGGCACCCAAAGTTGAGTTACTTTCAGAGAAAAAAGATGAGTTGCCAGAGAATATTGATATAATCTATGCTAAATCTGATGATGATAACAATGCTGTGGTAAACAAAGTGGTTGAAAATGTTCTAAGGGATTCTGATGATGGCAGCTTCAAAAGCACCGACTCGAGTTCAAAGAATTCCGATTCACAATCTGAAAATGACGATAAGTCGTCAGAGGATGGTCTAAGTGACGACCCTAATGTTGTAATGTAAAAAATTAAGGATTCGGATAGACTTTACTTTGATAATAGCTTCCCGATTAAGAATGTGAAAGAAGAAATGCTTGATAAATTCTTTTAACTCGTGTAAGTCACATCAGAGGAATTGGAAATTAACGAACGAAAATTCTATTCCAAACCTAAAAGAAACAACTATCAAAGGAATGGTGGTGATCATCCGGAAAACCGGAGAGCAGGGTTGGGTCTAGAAGAATCAGACGAACCAGTAAAGAAAGTGTCACCATTTCATGAATATAAAAACAAAAACATGAATTTTGTATATGGGACAAATACACTTAACGAAGAGAGTTTGATTGGTAAACAATCAAATGATGAGTTTAAAAAGGAGAGAGAAATTCGAGATAAAGCCAAGATTACAAGTGGTGCCAAAACATCAAGTGGGGTAAAACCACCCACTAAAGGACATCCACTTGATAATCGGACATGTTTCAAGTTCAATGAAATGGGTTATATCGCACGACAATGTCTAAAATCAAAACTGGCTTATCCTCGAAGAAGAGAATCAAATGTTGTAAAACCAAGGTATCCAGAGTTTGAAAAACCAATCAAGATTTTGAAAAGAAATGAATCTTTGCCAGAAGTTAAACCTAAAATAGAAAAGAGGTTTGAGAATTCTACTTTTGAAAATGGAGAAACTTCTAGGGCAAACGAAAAAAAATTTATATCAAGAAGGCTAATATCAAATCACAAGCCTGAATTACCAAGAAAAGGTCAACAACATCTGGTGTTATTAAGTCTTAGCTGGTAAAGACTGATAACACGAAAGAATCTAAACCTGAAATCACTAAGTCTGAGCCTGTTAAGACTAGTGATATCAAGAAAGAATCAAAATCTGAAATCATAATTGAAACCACATCTGAAACTTTCAAAAATACAAGTGGTAACAAATCAAAAGATAAAAAGGCGGTAAAGTTTTCAAACATAAACATCATAGAAAATTCAGATGAAGTATAGGAAGTTTATTCTGTAGCTAAGTGTGGATTCGATTATGCTGATGAATGTGAATTTGATTTTGATGATGGTTATCCAATTCAACCAAAGACCAAAAAGGCTTGGGTCTCGCTTTTTAAATAGATTGTTAAAATGTGCAGGGACTCCAGAGATCCGTACTTTCTAAGTGGATTTTGGATAGTGGAGCGACCAGGCATATGACGGGAATGAAGGCGTTGCTATTCGACATTAAAGCTATCAATGGTAGATATGTTGGATTTGCAGGAAATCAAGGTGGAAGGATAGTCGCCGAGGGAAAACTCTCCAATGGCGTAGTTTCATTTGATCGCGTGAACTATATTGCTGAACTTGAGAACAATCTCTGAGTATATCGCAGATTTGTAACAAGAAATTCACAGTCCATTTCAACGACAAAGACTGATTATCTTGAAGTCGGGATTCAAAATACCAGATGAGTGGACTCTGATGCGAGCACCTCGAGAGAATGATTTATATGTTCTTGATATGGGTGTCGCTACCACTTCATCAAAATCAGCACAATGTTTTGTGTCAAAGGCTACTGAAAAAGATTTTATTCTTTGGTATCGTAAGATGGGGCATATTCATTTGCGAAAAATGAATTTCTTGGTCATAATGATCTTGTAGAAGGCATAAATCTTCGAAGTTTTCAGATGTCTGATCATTGCTTGGAATACAAAAAGGGAAAGCATATCAAGAAATGTCATCCAAAGAAAATTCTAAACTCAATCAAGTTGCCATTAGAACGTCTCCACATGGACTTATTTGGTCCTGTAGATGTGCGAAGCATCTCAGTAGACTTATATTGCTTGGTCGTGACTGATGACTATTCGAGATATTCGTGGGTATTCTTTAAAGAATCAAAAGACGAAACATTCGAGAACTTGGTTATTCTATTCAAGAAACTCGAGAACCTTTATCATCTGCTGGTCAGACACATTAGAATTGACAACGGCACAAAGTTTAAGAATAACAAAATGAAGGATTCTGCAATGCAAAAGGGATCTTGCACGAGTTTAGTGCTCCTTATACTCCACAGCAAAACGGAGTAGCTGAACGGAAAAACAGAACTTTGATTAAAACTGCGAGAACCATGCTTATAGATTCTAAACTTCCTATCAGCTTCTGGAGTAAGTGGTTACTGCGGCTTGCTACACGCTAAACAGGGTTCTCACTGTCAAACCAACAAAGAAAACATGTTTTGAGATGATAAACCGACGGAAGCCAGATTTGAAGTTCTTAGAACCATTCGGTGCACCATGTACCATAATAGACCAAGATGGCAAATTCGGAGCTAAATCTCTTGAAGTTTTCTTTGTCGGATATGCGAGTCCATTGAGAAGAGTATATGTTCTTTCATTGAGAATGATTATTGAAGCACAACACGTGGATTGTTTCAACTGCAAGGATCATATTCAAAGGAAAGGTGACGCGTGGCTGTTTAACTATCAAGACCTTTGGAAGTCATTTGACTTGTCTGAAGAACCGACTGACGAAGAAGTTGCAGCGTTATACTACCTTCACCAGTCAGCGAATCAAGAACAAATTATTCGACCAATTGTGGTTAATCAACCCACGTTGGATCCATCTTCTTCTGGCGCAAGTTCAAGCAATAGTGGTGTTCCGGCTGAAAATGTTTTTGAAACATTAACAACACCTGCTACTCCTCCAACAAATGCCTCTACTAAACCAGTGAATACAACAACGGAGCCCAGTGTGCCTCAGAATCAAAATTCCGACTCAGATGAAGCACCAACATTTGATGCTGATGGGGAATCATCTTCTTCAGATGAAGAAGTGGAGCAGAAAACAAGTCTTCTTAATCAATCTGCAGTCCCGAACAACAGAAATGAAGCTTCATCAAGCTCTCCAAACATTGATTTGGTCGTTTGTCTCAACATCACGAATCAGCAAAACTTGGTAGATGTTCCATGTGAAGAATTGCCGCGATCATATTCTTATCATCCGTCAACAAATATTATCGGAGAACTTCAAACTGGTGTTAGAACTCGAGGGCAAATTAATAAAGCACTCAGTTGTTTCTACACACTCGTTGCTATAACCCAGAACTATTGCTTATATTCATGTTTCATTTCTCAGATTGAGCCAAAGACAATTAATGAACCTTTAGCCGATGAAAATTGGGTACAAGCAATGCAAGAAGAATTATTGCAGTTTGAGAAGTTGGGTGTGTGGAAGCTTGAAGACCTACCAGAAAATCATAAAGCAATTGATACAAAATGGGTCTTTAAGTATAAACGTGATGATAGTGGGGTTATTGATCGTAACAAAGCTAGGCTTGTTGTTAAGGGATTTCACCAGCAGGAAGGGATAGACTACACGGAAGTCTCTGCACCAGTAGCTCGCTTGGAATCTGTTCGAGTTTTTCTAGCTTTCGCATCATGGAAAGGATTTAAGGTCTATCAATTCGATGTCAAATCGGCTTTTCTGTACGACAAATTACGCGAGAAGGTGTACGTTGGACAACCACCAGGGTTTGTCGATTCACTCAACAAGAAGAAAGCGTACCTAATGGATAAAGCTCTTTATGGATTACACCAAGCCCCGAGAGCTTGGTACGAGACGGTTATCGCAACATATCGTCAGAAACGGCTTTATCAGAGGAACTGTGGATAGTACTCTTTTCACCTGAGAAGTTGATGGCCATCTGATTATAGTTCAAATCTACGTTCACGAAATCATCTTTGGATCTACAAATGATAGTCTCTACAAGGAGTTTGAGGGAATCATGAAAATGAAATTTGAAATATCCTCGATGCGCGAAATGAAGTTCTTTCTTGGTTTGCAAGTAGATCAGCTTCCGGATTGTATTTTCATTCATCAGACTATGTATATTCACGACATCTTGAAAAAGTTTGGAATGGAAAGCTTGAAGCCCTTATCTACGCCACTTGCTCTAAATCACGGCATTTGCTTTGACGAGACTGGAGCCAAAGTTGACGAGACGTTATACAGATCGATGATTTGATCGCTGATGTATCTGACGGCATCGCGCCCAGATATTATGTATCCAACCTGCCTATGCGCCAGATATCAGTCAAGCCCGAGGATCTTACACATGCAGATTGTGAAGCGAATCTTCAGATACATGAAAGGATGCCCAAGCACCGGCTTGTGGTACCCGAAGAACGACAATTTTGACCTCACAGGCTATGCTGATTCTGATTTTGGTGTAGATAAGTTGAACTCAAAATCAACTACAGCGGGATGCCAGTTCTTCGGAACAAGAATGGTAACCTGGCAGTGTAAGAAACAGACTACAGTCGCTCTCTCTACCTTTGACGCTGAGTATATCTCGGCCTCCAGCTGTTGTTCACGGATTCTGTGGATTCAACAGCAGATGAGAGACTATGGTCTGCAATTTCTAGACACTCTGTTGTATGTTGATAACAAGGCATCCATAGATATAACTAAAAATCCGGTTCATCACTCACGCACGAAACACATTGAAATTCGTTATCATTTCATTCGTGATTGCTACCAAAAGAAATTGGTGCGAATAGAAAAAATTCACACCGACGAACAAAAGGATGATTTTTATACCAAACCATTTTCTTTGTCACGGTTTAAATACTTGCTGAGAATTAACGGTATAAAAAATTTGCTGACAGGTGCGGACGCTGAGGTTGAATACTAACCGGACGACGAGTTCGCGTGATCCACATTGGTTTGTAAATATCATTCTACTTTAGAATTTTGTTAAAAACTAAAATCCAAAAAAAATGTTTTTGATTTTAGGGGGAGAAATGTTAGAGAAAATACAAAAACATTCAAAAATTTTAAAATCCAAAAACATATCAAAAATTCAAAATGTACAAAAATATTGAAAAAAAAATTCAGTGTCATAAAAGAAATGGTAGTACATCAGTGGACTATCACAGTATGCTAAAGAAATGTAAAGTTTTAAAAGTGATAAACGAGTCTTACTGTGGATGTGTCGATAGACTTAACACGTTCAGTAAACTGTTTTCAAGATATAAAGTAAATTTTACAATTGCTTAATCTTGTTGATTAACACATCTTGGATATATGGACTTAGTACTCCGAAATTTCGTTTGAAAGATTGCCTGATTCTGAGATACGAGGTCTTTATAGATAGTTGATAGCTTGGGTATTATACAAGTTCTTCTGATTTTATGGAAGCAATGGCCTAGAACTTCTATAATACTTTCGCTATAAACCTCCAAACTGCATGCAATATTGAAAAGAATCGAAAGATCTAATCATTTGCAGTGCTAAAAAGATTCCTTAAGTGGAACAAACCTTAAAGACGAGCCTTCATCTCTTTGTCTGTACGGTAGTACTAACCTGAGCTCTCAAAGTCTCGCACAACCCAGATACAGATATCAGTTACGCTATATTCACTTGTAAGATGAAATCTAGGGAATCTGGATACGGGAGTATATTCAAGAAGTGGGAACCACAGATAAGTCAAGTTTCATGAATTCTACCTTAACATATCTTGAAACCGTTGGTAAAGCTTAAGTGGACAAACATATCGACAATCAAGGTAAACGAGTTTAAAACTTAAAGTCTGCTAAAGGCCAACAGTACTGGTGATATGTCTCAATCAACTGATATGATCCTTAGACATGAATTCACAAAAAATATGTCTGTAAATATGTTTGTACATAGTTTACATTGCTTATTACATTGTATTTCAGCTTTACATATTAAAATCAAAAAGATTTTTGGTGTGTTTTAGCATAAACTTACAAAAATTCAAAAAAGATTTTATTTCTACATTGTTTTCAGCAAACCAATGTTGGAAAACGGAACTTCGAAGTCTAGTAAGATGCTAGAACTGGTGTGAATCTCTTTGACAACGGTCTGGCAGCTCATCTGTTAAATCTGAAACGTCAAAACGATGGAAAGTTCATTAATTTGAAAATTTGATTTTGAAAATATCAACAGTTTGTTCGTAACGGGTAAAACCGGGGTCATTAACTTGGACACGGCAGACAAATCGGTTAACCAAGGTCATTCATTAGCTTGGACTTGGTCAACTATTGGAAAGTTCAAGGGTTAAAATGAAAAATTGAAAAAAACTTGTTTAAAGGTTTGGCAAGTTCGGCCGAACTTGCTAAAGCAAATCAAGCTTAACAATCAGCAAGTTCGACCGAACTTGCAGATAGCTTTGTTTAAGAAATAAGTTCGCTCGAACACATATGGGCTTTGTTAATGGGCTTATAAGTTCGCTCGAACTTATCTAGGTATAAATACCTGGGTAAGTTTGGCCGAACTCATTTAACTGCTTTCAAACACTCTGGAGCGAACTTGAACTTTGAGAAAACTTGTGTGATTTTGGCAATTTCATACCGTTAGGCTGCCGGATTTTCATTAGTTTTTGGTGATTTGCACACCAATCACTATGGCAGAGGTACTGATTCGAGATTGAACCATGTTTTGACCGTGTATGAACTAAATAGATCTAAAAGTTTAAAATCTTCTCAATCTAGGAGTTATTGGTTAAAATTGAACTTAGATTCTGAATCCATGCATAAAATCGACCGTATAATCACGTTTGATTGAACTGAAATGGATAAATGGCATGTTGAAAAAGATTGGATTTTTGGAGAAGACGACAAATTCGGCTGAACTTGTTGTCAAGTTCGACCGAACTTGCATTAAAGTCTTGTGAATAAAACTAATTAAAAGATGCATCTTCGACTGAACTTAGATTTGAATTCTGAATTGTTGTTTAGAGTATAAGTTCGCCCGAACTTATATAATGAACATGTTTGATATAGCATGTTCGGGCGAATTTGATCAAAACAGTTTGATTAACACTCAATCAAGTTCGCCCGAACATGATAAAGTGTTAGAAAATTTTTGAAATTTTTCTCGAAATCCGTGCTAATTGTTTTGCATCATTTTTCAGGCACATGTACCAGCGCGTGTAATCTCTGTTGAGTTCTCCAAAACTCACAACACGTGTATCACACTCGACAAAACGATTTGTCCATCTCTGAAGGAATATTATAGTATATTGAAGTTTCTCGAAGAAAGCCCTATACGCAGAGCCATAACAGAGCATACAGTGTCGTATCGTTCACATAAAGTTCATTTTTGGATGAATGCGAGCCTTAGGGCTGATGAGAAGACGATTTCTTAAACAATGCAAGTTGGAAATGAGCTCAAGCCGATTACAGTAACTAAAGATGATATTCGAAGGATTTTGCATTTCAACGACAAAAAGGATGATCCGATTCATCTAGACGAAAAGATGGTCCGTGGCTGTTTCTTTCGTAAGGGATACAAGGGGAGTGTAAACAAAACTACGTTGAAGAAAGGGGAGGTGCCTAACCCCTATAAGCTTCTAATGCACGCCATTATTCATACATTCAGCCATCGCAAGGCCGGATTAGATGATGTTCATGATTACTTAGCTTGCATGGCAACGACATTGATTCTGAAGAAGCCGTTTAACTTCTCAAAGCTTGTCTTTACACATATGTCGAAAAACATGGAGGATTCTAGATTGTGCTTATATCCGAGGTTTGTACAAATGTTGATCGACGAGAAGTATGCCAACATTGCACGAGATCCAAATGATGTGTTGTATTTAGTTCATCTTGATGAAACTACTGTGAAGAAGCTTATCAAGTTCCAGAAACAATCTTCAGCTCCTGTTGCCAAGCCGGTATTTGGAGCCATTAAAGACTCGAATTATATATCGCCGCCAGATAACAAGTGGAGAAAAGATGGTAGCGACGACGAGAAAGAACTTAATGTTGAACGAGAATGGTTCAAAGAATTCAAACCTATGGCAAGGAGTGAATGGTTTTTGAAGGCTGAAGATGATAAGTCAAAAAAGAAGCGACCTGCTAAGAAAGTAGAAACGATGCTCGTTGACAAAGAAGAACCTGAAAACGTTGAAGCAGTTGTTGGATCGAGCACTGCAATTGTTATTGAGAGTCAAGAAACTGTGAAAACGACTCAAGATGATGTTATATCTGCTACTTCTGAAAATGAAGATGATTCTGATAATGAAATTTCTGGTAAAGAGCCATAAAAGACTGAGGCAGAGATTAGAGCAGAAAAAGAAAGAGAGTTGGATGCAGATTTTGATCCTAACACTGAAAAAGAGTCTGACGAGGAGAGACCGAAGAAAAAGTCTGAGCGTACAAAGTCTCCAGCAATCGAAATCTCAAAGAAGACTACCCGGTCACCTCAGACCAAAGGAAAGAGAAAAGCAAAGAAAGAGCAAAAGGCTGTAAGTAAGAGGCACAAAAGCAAGTTGAAAAGCGCAGAAGCCCCACAAGAACCTTCTGGTGCTCAGGAGAAAGGAGTCACACAAGAACCCCCTGTTATTGTTCATGCTGAAACTGAAAGGCCAGGAGTTACACAAGAACCTCCTGTGTCTGGCTTTGTTGAAGTTCCTATCGCTGAATCTCCTATTGCTCCAACGACTTCTGTTCCGGAAAGTTCTACGCCAAAGAAGTCAACACCAAAATTTGCAACACCAAAGTCAACACCGAAGACTCCAGGAGGGCCTAATGTGTTTGGTGATATGCACAATGATCCTATAAGCTTGCAGGATCTAAACGATTTCTTCCCAGAAACAAATGTTGAACTTCTAGAGAAGCGCGTGAAGGTATTGGAAGAGAAAGTTGCACAAAATGAGATTGAAAAGGCTGAGCTTGTTAAGAAGGTGAATCAAAGTGAGGTCGAAAAAGAGTTGCTTGATGATAAAGTAAAGGTGATGGAAAATGAGCGAGAGTACTTCAAGGCGTTGATAGAAAGTCTGCAGGATGCTAATGAGAAATTGTAGACAGAGATTGTAGAGTTAAAAACAATTCAAGCACTGAATGATAGAAGATTCAACAGATTGCAGAAAGTGTTAGCAAACAATTCAAGCATGTTGATGGTGAAACCTCTAAATCTTCTGAGACTGCTGAGAAGTTTTCTGATGTTCCTGAGAAACCAGTTGAAGATATTTCAAAAGCTTCTGAGTCTGATATCCAAAAGGTTGACGAATCTGTCAAGCCTTCCGATTCTATCATTGTTACTGAAGAAAAAGACGATGATGAAGCTGAAAAGGAAGATAAGGATGAAGATGAAGAGGAAGAGGGGATAGAGGATTAGAATGTTCGTGACGACGATGATCAGGGTAATGTTGGTATTAGAGTTTCTGAAGCCAAAATCTCTGATGAATTTGATTTTACTACCCTAATGGACGATGAATCGAATAGAATGGAATATAAAAGTCAGGGGAGTCAGGACAGAAGGGCCAACTGATGATGATATAAATATGGCAAATGTTGATCGTTTTGCAAAGCAAGTTGCTGCTATTCCCGCGAAGCCTTTAATGTTGGTGTTAGAGCACAACGTGGAGGAAGGTGAATATGTACATAATTACAAGAAGAAGGATTTAGCTAGATTGATCGAAGTTGAAGCTGAATCGTTAGAGTTTGATTTTGAGGAGGATGTGATGACTGTAAATCCTTCCGAGCCAAATGATTATCAATATCAAAGACGATTCAAAGCTGATGAATATAATCGAGTAATTGTGGAAGATTGGTCTTCAGATGACGAATCAGATGAGAAAGCAAAGTATGTCGGTTCTAATTCAGATAGTTTTCCTACTTTTGAAGAGATCTACAAAAAATTTGATGAAGATATGTTGAAAGATAGGATTGCTGAATCAGTTCGAGAGGGTAAAGTACCTAAGCCCATGACCAAAGAAGTGATAGCTTAAGCGAGAAAGTCTTGGTTTAAAGAAATGCCACGCGAACGCAAGTTTGACGACCTCTTGCATTCTTTACCCTGGACAAAGATGTTTCTTTGGGAGATATTTTGAGCTAGGGTTGGTTTAAAGAGATTAACGTATATGCAATCAAGAGTGAGTTTGAAGTGCAATACTTCAAATATCTTGCTGATTTCAAGACATTACCCTATTGGGATGTTCAAGAGTTGGTACAGACGGTGAATGTTACGTATTACATGAAGCCGATTGATCAATTATTATGGAAAATGATTAAGTATGAAGCGATTAAAGGTTGGAATTACTGGAAGCTGTTATTCCAGGACGAAGGGTTAAGATCAATAAGGTTACAGGGGAAAAGGACATAACGTTAATTATGAAATGTCCTAGAGCCATGAGGAATATGCCACTTATGCCGATCGAACAGAACTTCTATCCTTTATTCAACTGGTGGCAGATAGATCCAGCAACTTACGAAGCGGTGATTGTGTTAAAATTTGAAGATCACCTGGATATTACTAAGGAACGGGTTGAAGTGATGGGTTATCAGGGAATGAGAGGTTTATGGAGGACGATAAGGATTCTAGATCCTATGTGGCTTGTGAACTGCTCAAGCGAAGATATCAAAACCTTGTTCTACAACAAGATTGTTTTTGAAGAACGTAAAAAGGTACAAGCTATACAGTTCAAAAGGTTATGAACGTTGGTAATGCACATGAAGTAAATTCTGGAAAAATGTGGCAAACGAAGTTGAGGCATCTGGAGAGAGTTGAGTTTCTAAAAGAAGAAACCAGAAATGAGGCGATTAAAAAAGAATGGAAAAAGCGGTAAAGCAAAGTTCGCTAAGAATGGCTAACTTTAAAAGACCATCGCCAACTGATCAAACGCCTTATCCAAAGCAAGAACAAGGAAGTTGTTCAAGAACTTCTTCGGTCGTGTACGTTAACGTTTTTATGAAGACAGAGTTTTTGAAGACTGATACAAGACGAAGACGTTATCCAACGGGGAGTCTGTTAGTGCGTAATGTCTATTTCTTAGTTTTATATCGAGTCTGTATTGTATAGAGCTGAATAGGCTAGGTTTTGAAGTATTTATGTTTAAGCTTAGCCAAGTTCACCTATGGTAACACATGTAAGCATGTTCGGCCGACTTGCTTATGCAAGTTCGGGCGAACTTGTATCACCTAGGCCGAACTTGTGTGGCTATAAATACCTAGCTTAGATCTCTCATTTGTAACTTTGGCATTTCAGAGGCGAAGCTCGGTCAGTTTGTAACCAGAACGTTTGATCTATAAAACTGACGATTAACTGATTAAATCTTGTCTATTGGTAAACACGACGTAATATTTCCGCTATTATGGACGTTAGATATCAAATTCAGGTTCCTAAGCATCGAGGATCGGTCTTCATTTTAGACACATCATTGTGATCGATTAACATATATATTTTTGTGTCGATAAAAGTATCGTAGTAGCTCCTCGTGATGACAATATGCTCGTTTGTCGCCGGTGACGATATATATTCCTTTATTTATTGAATAGTTTATAAGTCTTAATTTTCGGTTTGAAATATATATTATTTCTTAGGAATATATTTTTATAAATACGCCCATAGTCTGAATCGCCTGCTCGCCTGATTATTTGTTTAAGTTTTGTGTAAAGGCACATGTATCTATGAACTTTTATACTTGTAACCTTCAAGTATTTTAGGTGTTGTATAGTTGCGTATTTTGTATTTATCTCGTATACCCTAGTCATGCTAATACATAAATACACATATATCATACACATACACTTGTGATTGGCCAAAGTATTTACATATACTTTTACTTTTAAACAAAAATATATGTAATAAATATCATCTATTTTTCTCTTGTAAAAATATACTTATAAGTATTTAGTAAATACTTGGGAGGTTATGGCTTAATCCTTGACATTAAATTTCCTTAGTGACGCTTTAGTTCGCTAATCCCGTTTAGCCCCGTTAATCATCCCGTGAATAAAATTTTAATCACGGTTAGATTTTTAGAAAAAAAATTCGCCATAGTTTCCCCTAAACTATGGCGTTTTCCACGTTTTTCTTAACGTATCTTTAAACATGTTTAACTCATTAATCATCATTAATCACCACCAAGTTTCAACATATCACCTTGCATGCATGTATTCCTACATATTTATCATTATTTTCCATGGACTTGTATATATATATATTCTTGTAACATTATTCTTAAAAATAATGTCATTTTTATATATTTTAACTATATCTTTTTAAATCATCTTTTATCATACTTTGTAATCTAGTTATTTTCTCTAACACATTTATTTAAATTACCTTTAAAGATTATCTTAGGGTAAATCATGATGTTTAGTTTTATAAAAGTTGTACTCATCATAATCCATCTCTAAGTTCATATAAAATCCATGGAACATAAGGATAATGACCTTATTTAGATCTAAACATCAAGATGTTTGGATCATAATTTCTAGTCTAGATTATACAAGATCATAATTTTAGTCATCCTATTTTAATATAATTATCACAAGCATGTTCATCAACTAACACCAAGCAACAACATCAACACATAATATATGATTATTATAGACTTTTTATGTGATGATTATACTTTAGGCTTCGTTTCTTTAGTGTTCAAGATGATTAACTTGTACTCTAATAATCTACATAATTTTTAACATGTTAAAAAAATAATTAAAGAGGATCTTACAACTTTGCAAGAGTTTTAGTGATCTTTAGAAGAAAATGGAGCTTTCAA
Organism: Scalesia atractyloides; assembly: GCA_947069175.1. Lineage (NCBI taxonomy): Eukaryota > Viridiplantae > Streptophyta > Magnoliopsida > Asterales > Asteraceae > Scalesia > Scalesia atractyloides. Next base: position 23,097,105 of record CAMTDV010000010.1, read on the forward strand.
GCACCTCTTAGTGTTCATCCATGCTTGCAACTTCTTTATATCATCATGAATGGCTATGCAAGGCTTGAATTAGGTTGTTTATGGGTTGAAAGTGGTGTGAAAGGGTTTGGTTCGGTTTGGGAGTTTAGAGCCGAGAGATAGAGAGTTAAAGTTGTGAAAGTGAGTATGTTATGTGTTGAAACATATAATAAAAGGGATGGGTAATAGGTGTGGTCTTTGGGGATCCTACCCACCTTGTTCTTAATTAATAATAATAAAATGCATTTTGTCAAAAATTGATAAATTCTCCAACGTGTATACTTGGATCGATGGGACCCAATTGGGATGACGTAAGTGAAAGTAATGATGATTAGTATTGTCATGTATTGATGATGTTAGGATAATACATGATAAATTTAATTGAACAAAAATTGGAACATGCCCACTTCTTTTGCTCCTGTTGACGGCTCCAACTCTTAGGTAAAAGAAAAGTGATGGTATTTTGTGTAAACCATTGAGAAATGGTGAGGTCTTAGGCACATGGTGATTTACACATCACCATCCACGTAAGTCAAGGACTTGTTAAGAGTTTGTGATTTCTTTCATGTCCCTATTGTCTCTCACTAGGTGACATAGGCTTTCTTTGAACTTTGCTAAGAATAAAATATCAACAATATGGCACTTGCAATTTCAATAAAAAAAGAAACGTTTGCATGTTGTTTGTTATTGTTATGTTTTTTTTATAAACTTATCATACATAATATATATATATATATATTAAGGTAGTTATGTTACTAGGTTGATTAGAGTGTAATGAGAGGTTTAAGGTGATAAGTGCACTTAACTAGTTTACTAGTTTAGTGAGTATAGATTTTAGATTGTAAAAGTACCACTAGTTCGCTTGTCAGTTCAATACAGGGTGATATATGAAAAGTGCTATATACTACCGGGAGCTATGGTTTTATTTTACCATCGACATTATGGCGTTTATTAACTACTTTACGACGCCAAAATGTTGTTAACTAGTTCGCTAGTTTTTTTTTTGGTTTAGCCAATTGTTTGGTAAAAGTATAATTTGTTAGTTTATCAGTTCGAGTAAGTTCTAGTTGCGAACAATGCAGCGTAGCACTGAGAGTTTACGTTTCGGGCATCCCATTTATATCCCTAAGCTTAGTTAGGATGTATAACCATATATACAAGTCCTACAGACGAATTAAAATTGTTATTTTTTTCTTTTTATAGCCGAACCGGACAATTTTGTGATTAAAGTGTCAAACCGCAAAGTTATGTAATATTGTAAACTTGTTCCCACATTAGTGTTTTCATATATATATATGGACTCAGTTATGTCATTCGTTTTTCTTAATCCGTTGTTCTAGTCTGTCCAGCGGTTGCTGACGTGAATAACGCAACCGTGAATAGTGCGCCCAACACTCTCTACCAACACTTTTAGGACATAGTTTTAATTGTTTCGCGTTGTAATGGAAACCAATAAATGTTATATCATGTTTTGCTTGTCCTAATACGTGTTATATGTCGTACGACCCAGTTACGTAATTTTATTACGATTAAATGCATGAGATTATAGAATAAAATAAGTGATTAGATTGTATGGAGTTACCGGTTATTTGCCGTTTGTCACATACTCCCCCTGTTAAAAAGAATTTCGTCCCGAAATTCACTTGGAGGCATCCTCTGAAGGATTCTTCTCTAACAGGTGGGGGTACTTTGTCTTTATATGATCTTCACGCTCCCAGGTGTATTCTGATCCGTGACGTGAATTCCAACGGACTTTGACTAGCTTAATTCGACTTCTCCGAGTCTTCTGAATTTTCCAGTCCATAACCTCAACGGGTTCTTCGGTAAATTGGAGCTTGTCATCTATATGAATTTCATCTGCTGGGATGATATGTTTCGCTGGTTGGACTCTTCTTTAAATTAGACACATGAAATGTGTCGTGGACATTGTTTAGTTCTTCTGGCAGTTTCAACTTAAATTCAACTGTACCAACCTTGGCTAGAATTTCGAAAGGTCCAATGTACCTCGGGTTTAGTTTCCCACGTTTCCTGAATCTAGCTACGCCTTTCCAAGGCGAGACTTTTAATAGTACTTTGTCTCCGACCTCAAAGGATAGTGGTTTACGACGTCGATCCGGGTAGCTCTTTTTTCCATCCCGAGCCGTCTTGATTCGCTCGCCGATTTTGAATATCTTGTCTGTGGTCTCCTGGACCAGTTCGGGACCAATGAGTTGTTTGTCACTGACTTCCACCCAACATAGTGGAAATCGGCACTTACGTCCATATAGTGCTTCAAATGGCGCGGCCTTGATACTTGTGTGATAACTATTATTGTAGGAAAACTCTACCAACGGTAAATGAGTATCCCAGTTTCCGCCTAAGTCCATCACACAGGCGCGAAGCATATCTTCCGAAGTTTGGATCGTCCGCTCGCTTTGGCCATCGGTTTGCGGATGAAACGCTATGCTTAGATCTAAACGAGATCCAAACGAAGCTTCAAATGATTGCCATATCTGCGACACAAAGCGACCATCTCTGTCTGATATTATCGACACTGGCACTCCATGACGTGCCACAATCTCCTTAAGGTAAAGCTCAGCTAACTTCTCGGTACTGTCTTTTTCTCGAATAGCTAAGAAGTGAGCTGACTTGGTTAATCGATCAACAATAACCCAAATCATGTCATGACCTCGAGAGCTCCGTGGCAACTTTGTAATGAAATCCATTGATATCTGTTCCCATTTCCAAACGGGAATTTCGGGTTGTTGTAATAATCCAGATGGTTTCTGATATTCGGCCTTGACCTTTGCACAAGTTAGGCATTTCCCAACATAGGTCGCAATATCTCCCTTGAGATTAGGCCACAAATAATACTCCTTCAGATCCTGATACATCTTGCCAGATCCTGGGTGAATTGAGTATTTAGACTTGTGTGCTTCGTCTAGTATCAACTCTCGTAATTCCCCAAAATAGGGAACCCAGATTCTTCCCATGAAATATAAAGTTCCATCTTTGTTTGGTTCCATTTGTTTTTCCATTCCCTTTAACGATTCTACTGGAATGTTTTCTGGTAAGAGCTTCTTGTTGTGCATCACGCACACGAGTAGTAAAGTTCATCTGAATTGTCATTTCCAAAGCTCTTACTCGTAGTGTCTTGACTCGTTCCTTCCAAGGCATCGGCCACTATATTTGCCTTGCCCAGATGATATTTGATCTGACAGTCATAATCATTCAACAATTCCACCCAGTGTCGTTGGCGCATATTCAATTCTTTCTGATCGAATATGTGTTGCAGGCTTTTATGATCGGTGAATATGGTACATCTAGTGCCATATAAATAGTGACGCCAGATTTTCATGGCAAATACCACTGCACCTAACTCTAGGTCATGTGTGGTATAGTTCTTCTCGTGAACTTTTAGTTGGCGCGACGCGTACGCAATGACCTTTTCACGTTGCATTAGCACGCAACCCAATCCTTGATGCGATGCATCACAATACACAACAAAGTCATCTGTATCCTCTGGCAGGGATAATATCGGTGCCTGGCATAGTTTGTCCTTCAACATTTGGAAAGCCGATTCTTGTTTCTCTCCCCAGTCAAACTTTTTATCCTTCTCAATAAATCTCCTGTAATATCTCGCTAAGCCTAGGAATTGTCGTACCTTCGTGGGGGTCTTAGGAGCAATCCAGTTCTTTATAGCCTCAATCTTTGCTGGGTCAACATGTCTTCCGTTCTCATTCACAACGTGACCGAGAAACTGTACTTCGCGAATCCAAAATTCGCATTTCAAAAACTTGGCATATAATTGTTCCTTCTTTAATAGCTCCAAAATAGTTCTCAGGTGTTGCTCGTGTTCCTTCTCGGTTCGTGAGTATATTAATATGTCATCAATGAATACGATCACGAACTTATCTAGATATGGTTTACATACTCCGTTCATTAAATCCATAAATAATGCGGGAGTGTTTGTTAAGCCAAAAGGCATAACAAGGAACTCGTAATGACCGTAACGAGTCCGAAACGCTGTCTTAGGAATACTTTCCTCTTGGATTCTTAACTGATGACATCCGGATCGTAAATCAATCTTGGAATAAAAACTCGAGCCTTGTAATTGGTCGAATAAATCATCAATTCTTGGTAGTGGATACCGATTCTTAATGGTCAGCTTGTTTAGCTCCCTATAGTCGATGCACATTCGGAAGGTTCCATCCTTTTTCTTGACAAATAGCACCGGAGCTCCCCAAGGCGAGAAGCTCGGCCTTATAAATCCCTTATCAAGTAATTCTTGAAGCTGAGTTGATAGCTCTTGCATTTCTGAGGGCGCTAAGCGATATGGAGCTTTCGCCACAGGTGCGGCTCCTGGCACTAAGTCGATACGAAACTCGACTTGTCGTTGTGGAGGTAAACCCGGAAAGTCTTCAGGAAAGACTTCCGGATACTCCTTCACTACAGGTATGTCTTCCACCTTGCGCTCCTCAGCCTTCTTGTCAACCACATGAGCAAGAAAGGCGATGCATCCTTTCCTCAAACATTTTTGAGCCTTCATGCAATTAATAATTCGGAGTGGCGTGTCATGTTTCTCCCCGTGCACCATCAAATGTTCCCCGTCGGGTAATGGAATACGAATGATCTGTTCGTGACATATGACTTCGGCTCGATTATCGAATACCCAATCCATGCCAATGACGACATCAAAACTTCCTAATGGAACTGGCAAGAGGTCTATGTCGAACTTTCATTCACCCAGTTCTAGGGTACATTTCTTTATTATTTCCCCCGACTCTATTAGTTTCCTGTTGGCTAGTTCAATCGAGTATGGAACATCTAATATACTCGATTCTACCCCAAGTATACCTCTAAATTCCTTTGAAATAAAACTAAAATCTGCCCCGGTATCAAAAAGTATGGATGCAAAGTGATTGTTTATAAGGAACGTACTGGTGACCACATCCGGGTCTTGATGAGCATCCTTAGCTCCAACCACAAAAGCTCTTCCCTAAGCTTGGTTTCCTTTTGGGCAATCCCTCTTGAAATGCCCTTTGTCGCCACAGTTGTAGCATCCCTGGTTCTCGTGGTTTCCTTGATTTCCCTGATTTCCTTGGTTTGTCCGGCATGCATTGGTGAAATGCCCCCATCTTCCACATTTGCCACACTTGTAGCATCGGCATTCCCCATAATGGTGGAAAGGGCATTTTTTTTTTGGTTTAGCCAATTGTTTGGTAAAAGTATAATTTGTTAGCCTATCGGTTCGAATATGTGCTAGTTGCGAACAATGCAGCGTAGCACCGAGAGTTTAAGTTTCAGGTATCCCATTTATATCCCTAAGCTTAGTTAGGATGTGTAACCATATATACAAGTCCTACAGACGAATTAAAATTGTCATATTTTCTTTTTATAGCCGAACCGGACAATTTTGTGATTAAAGTGTCAAACCGCAAAGTTATGTAATATTGTAAACTTGTTCCCACATTAGTGTTATCATATATATGGACTCGGTTATATCATTCGTTTTTCTTAATCCGTTGTTCTAGTCTGTTCAACAATTGCTGACGTGAATAGCGCAACCGTGAATAGTGCGCCCAACACTCTCTACCAACAATTTTAGTACATAGTTTTAATTGTTTCGCGTTGTAACGAAACCAATTTTGTCCTAATACTTGTGATATGTCATGTGACCCAGTTACATAATTTTATTATGATTAAATGCATGAGATTGCAAGAAAGTTCTTGATCAAGAAGATAAAGCAAAGCTCAAGGGTCCGAGAAATCACGTATGTCCTAATATCTGATAATTATGTAAATAGCGAGACTTTAATCGGAGGATTGGATAGAATGAGGCCTTGTAAACCAAATGATTATTGGAACTCATATGAAATGGTTTACTAATGTTAACATTCTGAGTTGGAAAGGTTCTAAGTGCTTTTGACCCGTTATGACCTGTTAAGGTAGTTTAAGCCACTATAACATGTTATTTTAGATATTATTTTATAATACGTCTTTAATGCTTAAATATGTTTGAAAATGTTATTTGATCAGATTACATGTTAAAATTTGTGTTTCATACGCTTATAGTTGATTTATTTTCAAAAAGGGTATTTTGGTCATTATTTAAGATCATAACAACTAATTATCATAACACTAATCAAACGATATGACCATAAGGTATAACCTCATAGGGTTATTTCCTATTCAACCATGGTCACAAATATGTGTTTGGTTGGGTTGAAAGATCAATCAAACGGGTCAGATTCGAAAGTCAAAGCGGTGGTCAAAACCGCTCGACAAAGAATTCTCAACGAGCACTAAACTAAAAGTGTCGAGTTCGACATGTTAAACATGTCTAACTAAGTTTATAAAACTAATTTGGTATCAAAAAAAAGTTTTTTGACACCCGAAAATAACTCCGTCCTATAATGCGTATTTATCGCATTGTTGACCGAAACTTTGACTCGTCACTAAGACTAGTAAACGTGGTAATCAGTAGGCATGATCTCTAAGGACCATAACCATCAAGATCACGATCACGTTGTAAAGTTCAATTGAATTTTGTTTTGATCAAATATGGTCAGATTGGAAAGTCAAACAGAAAGTCAAACTGTTTGATTTTTAGCTCAAATATGTTAAAAGAATAGAACAATATCTGAATGAAACACTTACAAACACTCTAGGAGAGCCTTAGAACTCAGAAAATGATCTTCAAGTGGTTGCAAGTTCAGATAAATGCAAATGAGAGCAAAAAATGGGTGTTGCAGAAGTTCAAAAATGATGAAGAATTCGCTATTTATAGATGAATTGGATCAACAAGATTAATACAAGTGTCCATGAGTCATCAAGGAGGTTGCAGAGAAAGGTGGCAATTTCAAATGCTTAATCAACAGAGAGTTAACCAGCTACTGCCAAGTTTCTGCTCTGCTGGAGGGTCCTTACGGACCGTAAGGGCTTTGGGCCTACGGTCCGTAAGCCCTTTAGCTGGCAGATAGTTTCACAAAATGGAAGAACAGGCCATGCACTCGTTTCGTCGCGTTTTGGCACTTCTGACACACGTTAACCTGATTTTTAAGCTCTATAATGATGATAAAGCATAGGGAAGTTCAAATATGCTCAAAAATGTCTTAGGTGTCGGTTCGTTTGGTCGTACGGTTGCGGTTTTCCGTTAATTACGACGAAAATCGTAACGAACGCGTGCATGACCGTAAATGCGTAACAAATGATATTTTTGCATTCCAATTACTAAAATACAGGATTTTAATGATCACAAAAAATTTTGGATGTGCCTACATGTTCCAGATTAAGATATACGCGTAACGGCATAGTTTCACAAAATTTGCAAAATAGCCCCTGAAGTTACAAAAGCACGTTTTTGCCCTACCGAAGCCTTCAAAACTTAATTCCAAGTTATGTAAAGGTTATTAGGGTAAGTTTAGCTTATAAACTTGTTCCGGAGTGTGCGTTTCTACAAGAATCGGCAGACTTTTGTAGTTTGTCATAAATAGTCCCTGTGATCGAATAAGCTTGTTTTTAACATACCAAACCTTTAAAACTTAATTCTAAGTTATGTAAAGGATATTTAAGGTATGTTAAGCCTGTGTCATCATTCGGGAGTGTTTGTCACGTTAAACTGACTACGTTTCGTGATTCCACTTCCAGAAAAGGTTTAAAAGGTCAAAATCCAACAAATATTGAAAATGCATAAAAGTCATAAGTAAATGCACAAATTTGTAAACAACACAAAGTTTCATTAATCATCAAGTTGTTCGGAAAATCGATACATGATTAAATTGCACAGATGTCACAGCCTCCCCTACTTTAGGAAATTTCATCCCGAAATTTAGTTAGAGGAAACTTGTGAGAAAAGATGTGGATACTTCGCTTTCATTTGATCCTCTCGTTCCCAAGTAAATTCTGGGCCACGTTTGGATTCCCAGCGAACTTTAACAATCGGTATCCGTCCTCGCTGGAGCTTTTTGACTTCACGGTCCAATATTTCCACAGGTTTCTCAACAAAATGCATCGTGTAATCAACATGAATTTCATCAAGAGGGGTGTGGAGGTTTTCATCAGCCAAACACTTTTTCAGATTGGACACGTGGCAGTTGGATGAACATTACCAAGTTCAGGAGGTAGCTCAAGTTTGTAGGCCACTTTACCAATTATCTCAATGATCTTAAATGGTCATACGTATCGTGGCGCAAGTTTTCCTTTCTTCCCGAATCTAATCACACCTTTCCATGGGGATACCTTAAGGAGTACGTGATCACCGACTTGGAATTCCAAGGGCTTGCGTTGTTTGTCCGCGTAACTCTTTTGATGGTTCATAGCTGTCAAAAGGTTTTCGTGAATTTTCCTGACTTTGTCTGTTGTATAATGAATGAGTTCAGGTCCAGGGAATTGAGATTCACCGATCTCATTCCAACAGACAGGTGAATGACATTTTTTACCACAAAGAGCTTCAGAAGGTGCCATGTCAATGCTGGAGTGATAACTGTTGTTGTAGGAGAATTCGATCAATCATAGATGCGAATCCCAACTACCACCAAAGTCAAGCACACAGGCTCTAAGCATATCCTCCAGAGTTTGGATTGTCCTTTCAGATTGTCCATCCGTTTGAGGATGATAAGCAGTGATCAAGTTAAGCTTGGTTCCCATGGCAGATTGCATGGTTCTCCAAAAATGAGATGAAAATCGGGTATCACGATCAGATATGATATCCAAATGAACACAATGACGAGATACTATTTCATTCACATAGATTTTAGAAAGTTTGTCAACAGAGAAGTCCTCACGAATGGCAATAAAATTTGCTGACTTTGTTAGACGATCAACGACTACCCAAATGGCATCGTGACCTCTAGAAGTGCGCGGTAATTTGGTAATGAGATCCATAGCAATGATTTCCCATTTCCAAACTGGAAACTCTGGTTGTTCAAGCAAACCAGAAGGACATTGATGTTCCACCTTAACCTTGAGACAAGTAAGGAATTTGGAGACGTACAAAGCTATGTCTTTCTTTATACTCGGCCACCAATACTGTGTACGAAGATCCTTGTACATTTTGTCTGCACCTGGATGAATTGAATAACAAGACTTATGAGCTTCATCCATTATCAAGGTGCGGAGATTGTCTAGACTTGGAACCCACAAACGGTTCAGATAATAAGATAACCCATTATCTTTGGTTTAAAGTTAAAGCTCGAGATGATGTGGTAATTCAATACCCATTTTGTCTTGTGCAACACAAGTACGTTGAGCTTCAAGAATACGTGACTGGATATCGGATCGAACTTGAACGCGATGCAGCTTTGCACGTTCTTTACGACTAAGAGCATCGGCTACGCCATTCGCCTTACCAGGATGGTAGCGAATTTCGCAGTCATAGTCGTTTAGAAATTCAACCCATCTTCGTTGTCTCATTTTTAGTTCTTTCTGATTGAAGATATGCTGGAGACTTTTGTGGTCTGTGAAAACTATGCATTTTGTACCATAAAGATAAGGTCTCCAAATTTTGAGGGCGAAAACAACAGCACCCAGCTCAAGATCATGAGTGGTGTAATTCATTTCGTGAATCTTCAACTGTCTCGATGCATAGGCTATAACTTTGTCTATTTGCATGAAAACACAGCCAAGGCCTAAGTTTGTTGCGTCACAATATACGATAAAGTCTTCGTTGCCTTCGGGTAGCGATAGAATAGGAGCGTTACAAAGCTTTTGTTTCAAAGTCTGAAAAGCTTCTTATTGTTTGGGTCCCCACTCAAAAGGTTTATTCTTTTGAGTTAGAGCAGTGAGAGGAACTGCAATCATGGAGGAGTTTACAATGAAACAGCGGTAATAACCTGCAAGACCCAAAAATGAACGGACTTTGGTTGGAGTAGTAGGCATATCCCATTCCTTAATCGCACTGATTTTGGCGGGATCTACATGAATACTTTGTTCGTTGACAATATGTCCCAAAAATTGAACTTCCTTTAGCAAAAAATCAGACTTTGAGAACTTGGCATAAAGTTGTTCTTTCTTCAGGAGTTCTAAAGTTAAACGAAGATGTTGCTCGTGATCGGATCGAGACTTTGAGTAAATCAAAATGTCATCAATGAAAACAGTGATGAACTTGTCCAAATAAGGCTTACAAACCCTATTCATCAAGTCCATGAAAATAGAAGGAGCATTTGTCAGAACAAAAGGCATAACATTGAACTCATAATGACTGTAGCGTGTGCGAAAAGCTGTCTTGGGAATATCTTCCTCGAATACACGAAGCTGATGATACCCAGAACGATGATCAATCTTCGAGAAGCAAGTAGCACCCTGTAGTTGATCAAAGAGATCATCAATGCGATGTAGGGGATATCAATTCTTGATTGTGAGTTTGTTAGCTCACGGTAATCGATACACATACGGAAAGACCCATCCTTCTTTTTCACAAATAAAACAGGAGCACCCCAAGGTGTAAAGCTCGGTCGAATGAATCCTTTGTCAGATAACTCCTGAAGCTTTTTTGATAACTCTTGCATCTCACACGGTGCAAGACGGTATGGGGATTTAGCAATAGGATTGGCACTAGGTAAAAGATCTATACGGAACTCAACTTGTCATGTTGGGGGTAAACTAGGTAGTTCCTCAGGAAATAATTCAGGATAATCCTGAACAACGAGAATGTCTTGAATAGTTTTGCATTTGCCCTTTTCCTCTACGATATGTGCCAAGACAGCCACATAATTCTTTCGTAGGTAATTTTGGGCTTGAGTACAAGTCTTGAGTTTGAGGCTACTAACCGGTTTTTCACCATGAACCTCTAAAATTTCACCAGACGAAAGAGGTATACGAACAATCTTATCAAAACATACCACCTCAGCATGATATTTGGTTAACCAGTCCATTCCCACTATAATGTCAAAGCTCCCGGGTTGCATAGGTGTGAGGTCAATAGGAAAAAGACGGTTACTGAGGTTCAATTGGCAACTAGGAATGACAGAATCAAGTACAAGGGGTTCACCACAGGCTATCTCAACTGTCAAGGGCTTTCCTAGTTTAGTTCTTGGTTTTGAAAGTAAAGGTCAAATGTTAATGACACAAAACTTCTCTCGGCCCCCGAATCAAAAAAGTATAGAAGCAGGATGGTTGTTAACAAAGAACGTACTGTTCACCACCTCATTATACGCTCGTGCCCCGTTTGCATTGATATTGAAAGCTCGTCCATGAGCCTGGTTCGCATTTGCCAACCTCGGGCAATTGTTTCGGTAGTGGGTGAGATCTCCACAGTTGTAGCAAGAACCGCGTGGATAATGAGGTCGTGCAGGATTGGCTGCTGCTGAACAGGGTTTTGTACAGCTTGGTTCTGAGCAGGAGGACAGCGACAAGTGTTGGCCAGATGGTCAGATCATCCACAATTTGTACAGCTACGTCATGGTAATTGAGGCTGATGATGAATGTTGCAACTGTTGCACAGAGGTGCAGTGCCGGTATACTGTTTCTTGGTAGGAGGCTGAGCAGGCTGGTTAGGAGCGGCTTGATTAGGTTGTGTAGTGACAACAAAGTTCTTAGAAGCCTTATGTTTCTTCGACTTCTTTGAACCGTCAGCTTTCTTACCCTTTTGCTTCTCAGACTTGTCGGACGGTTTCTTGTCACCTTTACAGTGGAGCTTACCCTTTTTGATTTGCGATTCAGTTAGAGTTGCATATAGCTCAATAGCTTGTCTAACAGTAGTAGGATTGCTGCTGGTGACAATATCCTGAACAGGGTCAGGAAGACCATCTATGTACTTCTCGATCGCCTTATCCAAAGGCGTTACCATTTCGGGACACAACAAGCTCAATTCCTCATACATGTCAATATATGCACGGTGTTCACCACTATCTTGCTTCAGGTCATTGAACTCTTTCTCAAGCGCCCTCTTATCATGATGAGGCCAGAACTCTTTCATCATTAGAGCTCTGAGTTCCTCCCAAGTTTGACCCATAGCGACATCAGCACCCCTATCTCTCCTCACTCTGTTCCACCACGTGAGCGCTCTCTTTTGAAACACACTAGAAGCAAACTTAACTTTCCGCTCATTTGGACATTGAACATGGCGAAATATATTCTCAAGACTCTCGAACCACTGTAGGAGCCCAGTTGCTCCCTCAAAATCACTAAACTTGAATGGTTTAGCCGAATTAGACTATTTAAAGTTGCACGTAGCAAACTGCTAGCTTGGTTTATCTGAGTTATGAGATTTGGAAGCACAACAGCAAACTGCTGAGCGATTAGAGCCACCATGTCGGCGTCTGTATTTACGTTTCGTCGAAGTTGCATTCTATAAGAGAGAAAAACATGAGAGAAAACGAGTGAGATGAATGTTAGATAATAAAAATGAGATGAATAAATATCGACAAATGAAAGGATGGTGGTCATTCGTTCGTTTACTCAAAAAAGCAAATGACACGCAGTGACTAATCAAAGTAAATGGGTGTTTATAATGTATCGCAAAGACATGATTTAGCCTATAAGTGGACACTCACCCAAAGAGTTGCCAGGTAAGAATGACTGGTCCGATTAAGTGGATTTGTACGAACACTCTAGCCTTAGACAGAAAACTCAGGGTACATGCACCCACCCTTCCAGATTGCATATGTTCACATTAATAAGACCCAAACTTTGACGGGAAATTGAAAATATCAAAGGCATAATGAGGGTCCGTTGTACGGATCTTTCTGGTCCTAATTTGGCAAACCTAAGGTAAACGTGCGGAATCGGTTAGCATAGGCGACACTGGAGACAAGTTCTTTAATGTTTAATCACTGTTTCATTGATTATATGATGTTAAAGATCCTGGAAACACTTGGACAGAGCTTCACCTCTGTCGTGACAAAATCTCTTAAAGTTACAAATGAAACATCAAAGACCGCTATATATACTTGGATAAGTTCACTGGAGAAATAGCAAGTTCGGGCAAACTTGCATAGTCAAGTTCGGTCGAACTTGACTATATACATTACATGATGAGCGAACTTGACCATATACACCATAAATACTCCATTTTCTAGCCTAATCTATACAGACTCGATATAAGACTAAGACATAGTCATACTGTACTAACAGACTCCCCCTTAGATATAGTCTTTGTCTTGATCAGTCTTCCAAAACCTTTGTCGTTAGATTGTGATGACGTAGGCAATAGACATATGCATCAACAGACTCCCCCTTGGAGGTTGCCGTAGTCATCATTGTTCAATCGAGTTCCTGAGTCTTTAATATTTCTTGATCTTTATTTCTTGAATAACTTTTATTTCCTTGATCTTCATAGCATGTACAAACCTTTTCTTTTTTCTTCTCGAGCTTGTCTTGATAAAACATTAATCACCATGCTCCCCCTTGCTTTGAGCTTTCTAATATCTTCAATCAACGAGTTTTATCTAGCTCCCTTAACATCTACTTCCTGTTTCAAAGTTCTTAAAACATTCTAACAAACATTTCAAATTTTAATCTCCTCATCAGTTTTTAAACCCACTCAGTTATTCAAGTCCAAATTAATGACCAATAATATCTGATTCATATCAAGTCAATATAATGATCTTGAACGTTTTGACACTAAACTGACGTATTTATTTAAATGTAAGTTTCAACTTAATGAACTTTTAAACTCTTCAGATCAATTTGAAATTTTCAAACTTTTGATCAGCAGCTTTAGATTTTGAAAATCAGCATTTCATCATCAGTGGTCAAAACTAAAAGATAATATAATCTTTTCCTTTTTTATATAATGTATATCAAACTCTAAGTATATACAAACGTATTTACAGGAATATTTTTTGTTGAGTTTGTGTTAAAGGATCATATCAGTTTCTGAGACATATCACTAGTACCATTGAACTTTTTATGACACTAGGTTTTAAACAAATTTACCTAGATTGTCGATATGTTTTACCAAGATTGTCGATATGTTTGTCCTCTTAAACTTCAACATATTTCTCAATTGTTCCAAGATACGTTCTGTCAAATTAAGAAACTTGACTTAACTATGGTTCCCATCTCAGAATATACTCTCGCATCAAGATTCCCTAGATTTCATCTTACAGGTGAGTATAGCATAATTGATATCTGTATCTGGGTTGTGCGAGACCTCGAGAGCTCAGGTTAGTACCACCGTACCGACAAAGAGATGAAGGCTCGACTTATAAGGTAGTGTTCCAAAATGGAATCTTTTTGTACTGCAATTGTAGTATCTTTCGATATTTTCAATTGAATGCAGTTTTAGGGGATTTTGCAAAAGCATTATAGAAGTTCTAGGCCATTGCTTCCGCAAAATCAGAAGAACTTGTATAATACCCCAGATATCAACTATCTATAAAGACCTCGTATCTCAGAATCAGTCAATCTCTCAAACGAAATTTCAGAGTACTAAGTCCGTATATCCGAGAGATGTTAATCCACAAGATTAAGCAGTTGTAAAATTTAGTTTATATCCCAGAAACAATTTACTGAACGTGTAAAGCCTATCGACACATCCACAATAAGACTTGTTTAACACTTTTTAAACTTTCCATTTATTTAGCATACTGTGATAGTCCACTGATGTACTATCATTTCCTTTTATCCACAAAACTCTTTTTGCCTTTTTTAATGTTTTTCTACTTTTTGCATTTAATATATTTTTGGATTTTCTGAAAATTTTTTCTCCCCCTAAAATTCAAAAACATATTTTTGGAAATTTTTATTTATAAAAAACATTGACCAACTGATGAGAATCACTTCAATTCGACATCCATTATTGCGTCAAAAATTTTCTTTTAAGCACTCTCCCCCTCATGATGACAAAAACTTTGACGCTTTTGTGTTTATAACAATTTACTGAACATTAGTTTTTGTCTTGTTCAACAATGAGGGTTTTGTGAAACTTTTTCAAATTTTCTTCAAAAATTTGTAAAATTTTCTAGTAAATGTTATTTAAGTTTTTGTGTTTATAACAATTTACTGAACATGAGTTTTTGTCTTGTTCAACAGTGAGGGTTCTATGAAAATTTTTCAAATTTTCTTCAAAAATTTGTCAAAATTTTCAAGTAAACATTATTAAAACATGTTTTCGAAAAATTTTCTCCAAAAAATTTTCAAAAATTATAAAGTAAACGTTGTTGGAAATTCAAATCTTTTATAAAAATGGCCTTTATATAAAACTTGATAACCCGGCCTGTTTGTATTGTGTGCCACAGAACTCCATTCTCAGTAATTTGCTTTCATCTTAGAAGTTCCTTCACAAAAATTCAGTTCCTTCACAAAAATTCAAACAGTTAGTTGAATAGTGACACCCAAGCCTTTGCAGTCTTAGGTGTTATTTCTTCAACATAATTTTGATCTTCTTTACACAATCAGGTTTATTTTGGACTTTCTCAGGTTTTGGAAAGTCCTCTAAACTTTCAGTTTTCACTGATTGTGTCACTTCCTTACCTTGACCAACCATGCATGATTTTTCTTTAAAGTTTTCTTTAAATACAATGTAGAAACTTTTTGTTCATTACTATTCGAGGATTCACCAGTTTCAAAATCTGAAAACTTAGTAATAACTGGTTTCATCTTGTTAGTAATTTCTTTTGGTACTTCAGAAATTTTATTATCAATATGAGCAGGATTAATTTGAAAACATTTCTAATAATTTGTCCAGTTACTCCACATTTATGACACTTCCTGTTCTCATATCGTTTTCTATCAAACCATACACTCAAATCATAACATTGATTTGATGTGTGGTAGCCATCTTTACTTCTTCTCCTGCAACTTTGATTTGACGTTGAAGCACTGTGGTCCGACCTGCACCACTTATTCTGTTGGTGCATAATGTCTATGTCTTAGTCTTATATCGAGTCTGTATAGAATAGAGCTGAATAGGCTAGTCGTATGAAGTATTTATGTTTTGTTGAAGCAAATTCGCCCATGACATCATGTATAGCCAAGTTCAGCCGAACTTGTTAAGGCAAGTTCGGGCGAACTTAGACACCTCACTGGCGAACTTGCAAGTCTATAAATAACTAGCTTGTGTCCCTCATTTGTAACTTTGGCATTTTGGAGGCGAAGCTTTGTCAGTTTGTATTATTGACGTTTGATCAATAAAACTGATGTTAAACTGATTAATTCTTGTCTATTGGTAAACACGACGTAATATTTCCGCTATTATGGACGTTAGATATCAAATTTAGATTCCTTAGCATCGAGGATCGGACCTACAAGTGGTATCAGAGCTAGAATAGCCTGAATTGATAGTATCAAGACAAGAACACTTCTATTTCATCTCCATTTTTCTATTTTTCTTAACTTTTTCATCAAAAATGAAGAATTCACGGTCAAAATCTTTTAAATTTTGAATATATCATGTAAAATACAACAAAGATAAACCCTTGAAAGATTGGAGGCCAAATTCAGTCGAATTGATGTCAAAATTTTGAAAAAAACATGTTTTCCAAAACATTGTTCATCGAACTGGTTAGCCATGTTCGGCCGAACTTGTGCTAAAAACTCACTTTTTCAGTGATTTTTTACCAAGTTCGCTCGAACTTGAGGTGTTCTGAAGAAAATTTTGCCAAGTTCGCTCGAACTAGAGTGCATTTTTGAAGAAAATTGGTTAAGTTTGCTCGAAGTTGCTAGATTTTTATTGAATTTTTGTCAAGGTCGACCGAACTTTATAAAATTCAAGGATTTTTAGCTAAGTTCACCTGAACTTGCTAGTTTTTCATTAACCTCATTTGTTAAGTTCGTGCGAACTTACCGAATCTTTACAAAATCATCAACAGGTTCGACCGAGGTTGTTAAAAGGATTTTTTTCAAATCAATATTCACAAGTTCGATAATTTCTGAATTCTTCATTTCACCTACAAGTTCGACCAAAGTTGTAGTAGAACTAATATTTTCAAAAGTTTTTGAGTATTTTCAGTGTAAACGTCTTGTTATTCACAATGGATGATATTCAAAGAGCTTTCATGTCTGGAGCCAGTTCGTTAAATGCCAACGTGATCCATCAAGTTAATCTTGATAACGAAATGGGCACGACTGTTAATCCGCCCAAGCTAATGAGCATGGACGAGTATGAAGCATGGAAATAGAAATTTACATATTGGGTTCAACCCATGCACTTTGCAGGCTGGGTGTCGATAGAAAGAGGTTACACTGTTCCAGTTGATGAATACTAGCAAGTGTTGGAAAAGTACAATTACACGACTGTACAGAAAGACGAATACAATGTTGAGAAAAATATGATCAGTCTTATCCAACAATCTATAAAAGAAGATATTCTCGTCTTACTACCGGAATACACAACTGCAAGAGATCTCTGGCTTTCTCTTCAGAAGAAGTATCAAGGAAGCGCAGAGATGATCAAGAGCAAGAAGGCGCTCATTATGAAAGAGTTCAATATCTTTAACTTGCTGAAGGGTGAGACCGTGAAGCATATGATTGAACGCTTCTATCATCTTAAAGTCCAAATGCGAAGACACGGTCTCGAGAAGACGGAACAAGAGTACATCGACAAGCTTGCAGATGCTCTACCTGATGGAGAGTGGACTACTTATCTAATGGTCCTGAAGGAAAGCAATAAATGGAAATTATTCAAGTTGTCAACATTTATCGATAAACTCGAAGGCCATGAAATGGAACTCTTGAAGATTGCAAAGTCAAAGAACGCTAATGTTGTTCAAGACGTTGGTTTTGACTACAAGAGTGGAATGCAAGATAACATTTCAAGTCTAAAGATTCAGACAACATTCAATGCAAGTGTGAATTCTTTGAACAACTCACAGCAGAATCAGAATCAGTCATATCCTCAATATGATTAAAGTCCACAATCTTCATTCTCATGTACTGGTTCAAATTCATCTTATCAAAGTCAATCAAATCAGAATCAACAAACAAATTCCGATTCGAATGTATACAAGTGCAACATCGCAGTAAATTTGAACAACGTTGTTTCGGAACAAGTTGCTAAACAGCATATGTCGCTTCTTGCCACTGTTCTTGAGTCATACGAAAGTCTTGTAGCCGGTAAAATTGGAAATCCCAAAATGACGGCAGAAGATTATGACCAAGTGGATGAAGAAGAACTCGAGTTGATGGATATCAAGTGGTGTTTAGCATCTATCATTCAAAGGGTCACAAAGTTCGTTGCTCTCACTGGCCGAGATATCAGAAATTCAAGCAACAAACTAGGTTTTGACAAGACGAAAGTCACGTGCTTCAGATGTCCTGAAAAGGGACATTTCAAGAGAGAGTGCAAAAATCCTGAAGCAACGGGAAATCAAATCCCATTTGGAGGAGGCAATGAGTGTTACAAGAAGTCACTTCAGTACAAGCCTTTCCCGTAGAAGACACAGGTTGAAATCCAAGAGAAACCGAATAGAAGCAACACTGAGAAAGCTATGGTTGCATCAAACGAAGATGACGGTTTCGACTGGAATTCTTATATCGCTAAAAAGACCGAAGTTGCATTAATGTCTGAAATTGTTGAAGATACATCTGCAGAAGAAGCAGCGGCTTTGGAGAATATTCTAGTAGAACAATATCTGCAACAACAACGTGAAGAAGATGAGTATATCCACTTGCAGAAGCAAGGAATTTTATCTCCTAATTCTTGTGAAAATTTTGCAGGTCACTTTGATGGAAGTTCTCAGGAGCAAGTTCCCGAGAAGAAATCAACTGATGAAGTGGTCATTGATTTTACTCAAGAAGTGAATGTCGAAAACCTCAAGAATATTGCCGACAAAGCTTTAATGGCAAATCTAACCAAGGTAGGTCCAGAGGTAAATGAAGTTGTCGAAGTACAAGTTGTAGAGGTTGAGAAACCTTGTACAAATCTACCGAACCATGTTCTGAATGTGCCGAAAAATCAAAGATCATCGATGAAAACATGTGCATAATAAACTTTTGAAATACGATTATCCACAACAAAGGAAGCGTATGATAAAATGAAAAATGATTATGGAAGGCTCGATAGAAATAATATCGAACAACATGATACAATAAGGATGTTGAAAGGAACAGTAATGGATAAGCAAAAAGCGATTAATATCTATATTAATACCATTGCTGAAACTAATCAACAACTCCAGGACATGTAAATTGAAATGTGTGCGTGTTCAACAACTTTTGTGACAATTCCGTCGGAAGAGAAACCTAAATAGAAAATTGGTAAAGAATACAGCAATGTTCCTCCACCCCTATGCGAGAAGTATTGTCGCAAATCCGCTGATAGGATGGATAAGGCACTCAACATTGAGTTGTTATCTTAAAAGAAAACTGAGTTGCCAGAGAACATTGATGTAATCTATACTAAAACAGATGATGACAATGTTGTGGTAAAAAAGGTTGTTGAAAATGTTTTGGATGATTCTGATGAAGGCAGCTTTAAAAGTGCCGACTTGAGTTCAAAGAATTCTGATTCATAGTCCGAAAATGACGATACATCATCAGAGAATGATCTATGTGATGATCCTAATGTTGTAATGTACAAGATTAAGGAATCTGATAGATTATATTTTGATGACAGTTTTCCGATTCAGAACGTGAAGGAAGAATTGTTAGACAAATTCTTTAAACTCGTGGAAGTCACATCAGATGATCTGGTAATCAATGAAAAGAAATTTTATTCCAAACCTAAAGGAAACAATTACCGTAGGAATGGTGGTGATCATCCGGAAAACCAGAGAGCTGGGTTATGATTAGAGGAATCAGATGAACCTAAAAAGAAAGTGTCATCATTTCATGAATACAAAAATAAAAAGATGAATTTTGTATATGGGACGAACACGGTTCATTAGGAAAGTTTGATAGGGAAACAATCAAACGATGAGTTCAAGAAACAGAAAGAACTTCGAGATAAAGCCAAAATTTCAAGTGGTGTAAAACCCCACTAAAGGACATCCACATGATTCTCGGACTTGTTTCAAGTGCAACGAAATTGGTCATTTGCACGTTACTGTCCGAAATCAAAGCCGGCTTATCTTCGAAGGAAAGAAAGTTCATGTTCTGAAACCGAAGGAACCAGTGTTTGCAAAACCTGTAAAGATTTTAAAAAGAAATGAATCAAAAGCTGAAGTCAAACCTAAGTTTGAAAATTCAATTTTTGAAAAAGGTGAAACTTCAAAGGCTAATGAAAACAATTTTTACATCAAGAAGGCTAACATAAAATCTCAAGCTTGGATTGCAAAGAAACGGTCAACAACATCTGAGATCACTAAGTCTGAGCTTGTTAAGACTAGTGATAGCATGAAAGAATAAAAATCTGAAATCATAATTGAAACCACATCTGAAAATGTCAAAACTACAAGTGGTAACAATTCAAAAGATAAAAAGACTGTAAAGTTTTCAAACATAAACCTCATAGAAAATCCAGATGATGAATGTGAATTTGATTATGCAGATGAGTGTGCATTCGATTATGCTGATGAATGTGAATTTGATTTTGATGATGGTTATCAAATTCAAACTAAGACCAAAAAGCTTGGTTCTCTCTTTTTAAATAGATTGTTGAAATGTGCAGGGTCTCCAGAGATCCGTACTTTCTAAGTGGATTCTGGATTGTGGAGCTTCCAGACATATGATAGGAATGAAAGCGTTGCTATTCGACATAAAGGCTATCAATGGTGGATATGTTGGTTTTGCGGGTAACCAGGGTAGAAGGATAGTCGCCGAGGGAAAACTCTCCAATGGCGTTGTTTCATTCGATCGCGTGAATTTTATTGCAGAGTTGGAGAATAATCTTCTGAGCATATCGTAGATTTGTGAGAAGAAGTTCACGGTGCATTTCAATCACAAAGAGTGTATTATCTTGAAGCCGGGATTCAAAATACCAGATGAGTGGATTCTGATGAGAGCACCACGAGAGAATGATCTATATGTTCTTGATATGGGCGTCGCTACCACTTCATCAAAATCAGCGCAATGTTTTGTGACAAAGGCTACTGAAAAGGATTCTATTCTTTGGCATCGTAAGATGGGGCATACTCATTTAAGAAAAATGAATTACTTGGTTTATAATGATCTTGTGGAGGGTGTAAATCTTCGGAGCTTCATATGTCTGATCATTGCTTAGTATGTAAAAAAGGAAAGTAGATCAAGAAATCCCATCCGAAGAAAATTCTAAACTCAATCAAGTTGCCATTAGAACGTCTCCACATGGATTTATTTGGTCCTGTAAATGTTCGAAGCATCTCAGGAGACTTATATTGCTTGGTCGTGACAGATTACTATTCGAGATATTCGTGGGTATTCTTTCAGGAATCAAAAGACGAAACGTTCGAGAACTTGGTTATTCTATTCAAGAAACTCTAGAATCTTTATCATCTGACGGTCAGACGCATTAGAAGTGACAACGGAACAGAGTTTAAGAATAACAAAATGAAGGAATTCTACAACGCAAAAGGGATATTGCACAAGTTTAGTGCTCCCTTTATTCCACAGCAAAATGGTGTTGTTGAACAGAAGAACAGAACTTTGATTGAAACTGCGAGAACCATGCTTGCAGATTCTAAACTTCCAGTCAGCTTCTGGAGTGAAGCGGTTACTGCGGCTTGCTATATGCTAAACAGAGTTCTCACAATCAAACCAACTAAGAAATCATGTTTTGAGATGATAAACCGACAGAAGCCAAATTTGAAGTTCTTAGAACCATTCGGTGCGCCATGTACCGTAATACACCAAGATGGCAAATTCGGGGCTAAATCTCTTGAAGGTTTCTTTGTCGGATATGCGAGTCCGTTGAGAAGAGTATATGTTCTTTCGTTGAGAAAGGTTATTGAAGCACAACACGTGGATTGTTTCAACTATACGGATCCGATTCAAAGGAGAGGTGACGCGTGGCTGTTCAATTATCAAGATCTTTGGAAGTCATTCGACTTGCCGGAAGAACCGTCTGACGAAGAAGTTG
This sequence comes from Scalesia atractyloides, assembly GCA_947069175.1. Classification (NCBI taxonomy): domain Eukaryota; kingdom Viridiplantae; phylum Streptophyta; class Magnoliopsida; order Asterales; family Asteraceae; genus Scalesia; species Scalesia atractyloides. Next base: position 23,118,979 of record CAMTDV010000010.1, read on the forward strand.
CAGCGTTATATTATCTTCACCAGTCATCGAATCAAGAACAAATAATTAGACCAATTGTGGTTAATCAACCCACGTCAGATTCTTCATCTTCCGGAGCAAGTCCAAGCAATAGCAGTGGTGTTCAAGTTGAAAATATTTCTGAAACAGAAGTAACACCTGCTACACCTGCAGAAAATGCTTCTAATGAACCAGAAAACACAACTATGCCCAGTACACCTCAGAATCAGAATTCTGATTCAAATGAAGCACCGACATTTGATGCTGATGATGAAACTTCATCGGATGAAGAAGTTGAGCAGATTTCTAACTTGTTGAATCAATCTGCTAGTCCGAGAAATCAGTACGAAGCTTCATCAAGTACTCCTAATGTTGATGTGAACAGTGATCTGATTGTTTCAAATCAGCAAATCTCAGTTGATGTTCCAACAGAATAAATGCCGCGATCATATTCGTATCATCCTTCAACAAATATCATAGGAGAACTACAAACTGGTGTGCCTACACGAAACCAAATCAACAAAGCACTTAGTTGTTTCTACACCCGAGTTGCACAAACTCAGAATTACTGCTACTACTCATGTTTCATTTATCAAATAGAGCGAAAGACAGTTAATAAGGCTCTGGCAGATGAGAATTGGGTGATAGTAATGCAAAAGGAACTTTTACAGTTCGAGAAGTTGGGTCTTTGGAAGCTTGTAGACTTGTCACTGAAGCAGAAAGCTATTGATACAAAGTGGGTCTTCAAATGTAAAAGAGACGATTGGGGGGTTATAATCAGAAGCAAAGCTAGGCTGGTTGTCAAGGGATTCCACAAGCAGGAAGGTATAGATTACACGGAGGTATACTCACCGGTTGCGTGATTAGAATCTATCCGCATTTTCCTAGCGTTCGCAGCTTGGAAAGGATTTAAGGTGTACCAGTTGGATGTAAAATATGCATTTCTCTAGGGTAAACTTCGTGAACAAGTGTATGCCGGTCAACCACCAGGGTTCGTCGATCCACTGAACAAGAATAAAGCATATCTCCTGGATAAAGCATTGTACAGTTTACACCAAGCCCTGAGAGCTTGGTAGGAGACGTTATCGCAACATCTCGTAGGAAATGAATTCACGAGAGGCACAGTGGACAGCACTTTGTTTACCAGAGAAGTTGGATCGCATCTGATAATAGTACAAATCTATGTGGACGACAACATTTTTGGTTCTATGGATGATAGTCTATGCAAAGAATTCGAAAAGATCATGAAGAAGAAATTTGAGATGTCCTCGATGGGTGAAATGAAGTTCTTATTTGGTCTTCAAGTGGATCAGCTTCCAGATGGGATATTCATTCATCAGACTAAGTATGTTCATGACATTCTCAAAAAGTTTGAAATGGATCTTCGAAGCCGCTGGCACTGAACCATGGGATTTGCGTAGAAGAGACGGGAACGAAAGTTGATGAAACACTTTATAGATCGATGATAGGTTCATTGATGTATCTGACGACATCTTGCCCAGACATCATGTATCCTACTTGCTTATGTGCGAGATATCAGTCAGGTCCTCGATTGTTACACTTGCAGATAGTCAAGCGAATCTTCCGTTACTTTAAAGATTGCCCAAGAACCGACCTGTGGTACCCCAAGAACGACAATTTGGATCTCACTGGATACGCTGACTCAGACTTCAGAGTGGACAAACTGAACTCGAAATCTAGAACTGCAGGATGCCAGTTCTTTGTGTCACATCCCGACTCGTAGCAGAAGACAAATACAGGGTGCGACAGACACGTGGTAATTCTCTATAGTTTAAAAACATGATAACATACTGTGACATCCCGGCTTTTCAGGTATCTTAAACATGCTACTTCACGGTTATTCATTCCTACGCTGATTTAATTCAGAGAATTAAATTACACGCTCGCAATAACTACGCTAACTTTGTGAATCTATTGGGTGAATTACATGCTATGTGTTATTAGACGTTTGTAGATTTGGTGGATTATTATATCACGCTTTGATTTCGCGATTATTAGTTAAAAAATAATAATAATAAATAAATAGCCGAACCGAGCCGCGAAACGTGTCGACCTCACCTCCTTGCGGCCCAAAGAACTAACCTAAACTTGAGGCCCAAGCAATTTACCCAAACCCCCCCCCTTTGCGGTCGCGCCCCCCACCCCATCCCCTTCTTTTCCCTTGTGCTATATAATTGTATGTATGCATGTTATAGTTTAAAAAAAAAAACAACAAACCCTAGTCCCTAAGAGAAGGCCGACGGCAGCCCCCCTCTCACGATCGCAAGTCTCCAACTTCCGGATTGATTCCAATCTTGTCCCGGTTCGCTAATCATCATCATTTCAAGGTTGTGTGTAATGGTAGGATTATTAGTATGAAAAGTGTTGTGATCTATGATTAGTTCGGATGATTGTGCGAATCTTTGCGATTTTGATGTTATGTTGAATACTAAAATCATAAGCTGCGTTTTGGCGATAAAGATCATGTTATATAATTAGGGTTTGCAGATGATATTTGACAAATAAACCTGTTGTTAATCATTGTTATTAAGAGTCATGATCGTTTAAGCATGTTCTAATGCGATAAAAGTCGAAAACTGTTTGCTGAATGACATTTACAGCCAACTTCAATTGGCTGTAACCTGATCATTATTTATCGAAAAGTGGATTTTCTGAAACCTAAAACGTGTAGTTTTGAAAAACGCTTCTAATGGCGCTGGATTCATATTTTTCTGAGGTCGTTTGCTATTTTTAAGTGGTCATTTAGTGCAGCAGCTGAAGCTGCGTAAATTCTGCAAAATTTGCAAGTTGTTTATCGAGTCGGATCTCATAGTCTGTAGGGGGTTGGGTCACGAAATTTGTACACTAACTGGAGACGGGAATTTCCGGAAAACTCACACTGGAATTTTGTTAATTGGATGAATGATGATTTTTAAATAACTTTTCCCGTGGACTGCAGTCAGAAAGCGACGAATCTAACTGCAGCCTAGTATATAAATGTTTATAAATAATTGGTAAAGCGTTAGGACTTGAAAAGTTTACATAAAATTCTACAGTTTAGTTGACACGTCCTGTAAAAAAAAATTGGAATTTTTGGAACGTTGGAACTATTTTATAAAAATCCTCGAAAACAGCCCAGTTATGAGAGTACAAGCTGAATCATGATAACTTGTGTTTGTGTGTACCAAAGTGTTGGTTGAGTTAATCTGTGTTAGGACAAGTTGGTTTGATCATTATTTTGGCATGATGATACTTTGCATGCGTGATTGTGTTTTTGAATTGGTTATTACGTGTGCCGCACTGTGTGTTAGTTATGCGTAGGGTTTTGTATCAGTGTGTTCACACACTAACTTTAAATCGGTTGACATGTTAGGACACGATTAGCAGTTCCATCATTTGCGTCTTTTGTGTTACTCTAACCGAGCAATTAAAGCTGAGTTCACGGCCCCTATTTTATCCGGTTTTAAACAACAGGGGGAGAAACATGTATACACTCTATAACTCTATCTTTAACGTTATGCGAAATTAACGTCATTAAACTACTCGGTAACTAAGTTAATGTTAATGTACGTTATGGTCACTAAGTAGCTATATCACGGAAGTCCTCAACAAACTCTCGGATTGTTAGTATTGGGTTAGATAGCGGGGAAATTATAAGTAGTACTACTAGGCCCGACAAGCCCCACCCGAGCTAGTCGCGCTAGCCGACCGGGTATGGTCAACGGGTGATTAATTTGGCCTAACTTTCGCCATAGTCAGTGATAGACCTGGCAACACTGAGGCAACAACAGTCAGCTTCGATCGCGAACTCTTATGTGACGTAACTTTAGGCTCGCTACCTACATGTTAACCTTGAACTTAATTACGAACCAACATTATTATTCCGGGTTAGGAATAATGGAACTATATCGTTATCCCGGGTTAGGGATAACGGGGAGAGCAAACATTTAACCGAACTTGTGAACTTATAAAACCTGTGAACTCACTCTTCTTTAATGTTGACACCTGTTTCTTTACATGTTTCTCAGGACGCTAGGAGCACTAGGTGCACTCACTTGCATTTGGTCAAGACATTTTTATCGAGTCTTATTTACGAATATTGTTTGGGATTTTTGGTTTTGGCGTTTATGTTGGTGCCCGTTACTTTACTTTACTCTAATGCTTCCACTAAACTTTGAACTAATGCCTCCTCTAAACTTTGAAACTAAGACAATTTGAAAATAACTATGAATGGTTAAACAAATGTTTTTGGAAAACGTTTAAATAAATCATATAGAGTCGTTCGATATTACTAGTGTCTCAGATTCTGGTTTGATCACACGCCTCGCGGTAAAACTCCGCAAGTGGAAATTGAGGGTGTGACACATACATAGGGAGAACCTCGGTTACAACATAGTGTCAATAACCATAATTTTTAGTACAGGACTACGAGCTATCACAGCTCTTATTCTGTTAACGTTCACTACTACAGCCGTCCGTCCACACACACATTTCTTATTCTTGCTTCGCTTTACCTGAAATGCATGTTAGTTTTAAAAAGGTCAGCTAAACGCTGCGTGAGTCCCACTAGTTTAGTTGTTGTGGAACAATAGGTTTTAACAAGTTTATCTGCACTAGTTACTGTCACAGTCATGGTCATAGTCACTTTGTGCCACACAGAAACATCATCGCACCGGGTCTTGTCACCGCAGGCACTTCCCACCGGGTGGTGTAAAGACAGGCACGTCATCCCGGCAACTAAGTCATGTTTCCCTGCAGTTATGCCTAGTTAACATAACCGAATTTAGGACGTGTGCAGTTGCATAGTCACCGACACACAATGTCACCTAGACACTGCCTGGAGCAACTGGGTTAGTCAAACCAATAGTACTATCCACTGCCCATGGCTTACGCCAATCACTTGTAGGGGGGAAGTTGGTCGTCTGTTAGACAATTCACATCATCACAAGTTGGTGCAATTAACACAGTTTTGTAACATGCAAATCACCTCAGTAAACCGTAACACAGTTTAAAAGTGGTGGAGTTAAAAACACTCCCAATTTGGTGTAATCACACATTTTTAACATGCAAGTCCCCAGAAAACAGTAAAAACTGTTTAAAAGCAGGGAAGTGAAACTCACTCCCAAATTGGGGCAAGGATCACAGTTTGTAACAAGTTCATGTGTTAGGGAAGTGAAATTCCCTTCATAAGTTTGTGTACTTAACACAGTTTGTAACATGCATTCCACCCCAAGTAAAACAATAAAACAGTTAAAAGCGGTGTAGTGAAACTCATAGTGCTAATAGAAGTGTCAACACACGAGTGGTCAAATAACTGGATTAACTTTAATAACACACATGCAATCATGGACTCAAATCAGTATCTAAGCTGGTAATGGTTATAACTTGGATCGGGTCAGGAGTTTTCACTCCGGATTGAGTCTATAGGACACTTGTATGGTGATGGACGTCCGGGTAGTATTAGTTTTTAGTTTGGCTACCGGGCACTGATTCGCATGCCAGCCAAAGTCAATAGTTTAACGTGTTCGGGTAATGGTACCAGAATACTAGTAGTGCCAACACGTGGTTATTCAAAAATGATTAACTTTCCATTAGGGAGTTTGAGTGTTCGGGGGGTCTAAGTTGCCCAAATTTGAGTTTTCATTTTCACCGTCGGGAATTCTCCCGGATTGTCTTAGCGCACACCCATAGTTCCCAAATTGCCCGGGAATCTCCCAGAATACTCCAGTGTTACAATTATAGTATTTGTCAGGTTGGGTCAGTTCCCGGTTCCGGCAGGTTCGGTACGCGGTAAACTGCCGAAAATGATTTAAGTAACTTATTTTTAATCCAAATAAATTCCCATTTAATCTAGAATTGGGGTAAAGATCTATAAAAAATTATATAACTCAGTAAAAATCAGTAAATCATGAGATAAATTTCTGGGAATTTGTTTTGGTAATTTTCTTATTTAAATAAATTATTTACAAACCCATTTTTAATCACATAATTAACATAAAATACATTGAGAAGTTAAAAAATTCTGAAAAATCCTGACCCTTCTATACATGTCCAAAAACATCTCCAAAAATTTTAAGAATTTTTTATTTCATTTCAGTGCGTTTCCGGGTCCGGAAAACTCCCAAAAACACGAATTTTTAACCCGAATCAAAACTCAACCAATGGACTCCGAAGTTTCCCAGATCATTCCACATATTTTCTTAGTGTCTCTGTAAAATTTCGTGATTTATTGAATTTGTTTTATATTTTTTCCAAAATTCTTTCTATAAAAATGTTAAAAATTCACCAAATATTTTAGGAAATTCCAAAAATTCTAAACTTTTACGTGGACCTTCCTGCAATACGCTTCATCACCATACCAAATTTCAGCTCAATCTAAGTTACACGGACCAAGTTACAGGCAAAACAATTTCTGCCCATTCTAGTTTCGGTTCTCGGAGGCTATACCTAGCGAAAGCTTTGTTTCCGAGGGTTCCTTGTGAGTCCAGAAGTGTGTGGCTGCTATTTTTAGTACCTACACACCAATTACAATTCAAATATGCTAGAACTTAGATCAATCAAGCCTTAATCCATTGTTTTTTGATTAAGTGAATAGTTAAGCGATTTTGGTCGAATAAGAGTTGATTAGGGTATCAAACCCCTTTGATTAGCAACTATGGCTGCCATATAGCACTAGGGGTATATGTGGGGTGCATGTTCAGCCCTAAACTTGTTAAAAACCCCAAAATTCATGGATTAAAAAGCATTTTTCGGCTAGAAATCGTGTTTAATCGAAGAAACGAACATAGAACTATGAGTATCAAGACTAATACCTTTGGGTTCAAGCTTGTTTATGGAAGTTTAGAGCAGAATTTGAGGGATTTTTCTTGAATTTTTTGATTAAAAATGAAATAAAAAGAATAAAAAAACAATTTATAAACATGTGGGGGGGTTGATGGTGGCATAGAGGTGGGTCCCATGGGACACCTCATGCTTCGTGTTACATGCGTAAGATAATGTTCATCTTATAGATAAGTATAGGTTCGTTTCGGGCCCGGCGCGCGTTCTCGGTTTGCGTGACGGACTCCGTTTTGCGCGTACTTAGTGTCAAAAGACTCGGTTTTAAAATTTATGCATAACCAACTAAAAATCCAAACCCAGATACGTTTAAAATCATAAAAGTCTCGTTTGACATTCGTTTAAGTGTTTTTAAGCTTGATCGATCGTTCCTTTCACATTCGATTTCCTTAAGTTATGCCCGGAACGAATGCGTTTCCCCAACCGGGAACTGCTTCGTTTTGCGTGTCCGGGCTTTGATTATTTTTAAACCTTTTGTCACAGTCTATGGCACAAATCTAAGTTATTCCTAGAACTCGGAATCGTAAATAAGGCTACGGATAATCCAATAATCAACTTCAAAGGCTTAAAGCGCTGTTAAACGTCAAGTCTCTGTTTAAATCGTTGTTCAAGGCTAAGGATGCCAACCTCACATCGTTGGTCCTTCGTAGTGTAATGTCAACCATGACGTGCTCTCGGATTCCTCCGAGATATAACACACATAGTTTCGCACAACACAAAAGTCATGCAATTTCACAAGATTTTCACATAATGATAGTTTTAGTAATGCTTTAAGTTTAGGACCAATTAAGGTGTACCTGGTTTCATCATGGGTATCACATTTGGCACATGTTTGGTAACGTGACAGTATAAGAAACAGACCACGGTCTCTCTCTCAACCTATGAAGCGGAATACATTTATGCTTCCAGCTGTTGTTCTCAAATCCTCTGGATTCAGCAACAGATGAGGGATTATGGTCTGCAGTTTCTTGACACGCCATTACTCGTAGATAACAAAGCAGCCATTGATATAACTAAAAATCCGGTTCAACACTAACGTACAAAACACATTGAATTTCGATACCATTTCATTCGTGACTGTTACGAAAAGAAATTGGTTCGAAGAGAAAAAATCCACACCAACGAACAAAGGGTTGATTTTTATACCAAATCATTTCCATTAACAAGATTTAAATATCTAATGCGGCTTAACGGCATTAAAAATTTGCTTACAGGTGCGGAAGCTGAGGTTGAATACGGATCGGACGATGAATTCACGTAATCGCATTGGTTTGTATGGTTTGTAAATATATTTCTAGTTTAGTATTTCTTAAAATCTAAAACCTAAAAATATGTTTTTGATTTTAGGGGGAGAAATATTTGGAAAATACAAAAACATATGAAAAATTTTAAAAATGTACGAAAGCATTGAAAAAGACAAAAAGATTTCGATGTCACAAAAAGGAAATGATAGTACATCAGTGGACTATCATAGTATGCTAAAGAAATGAAAAGTTTAAAAGTGATAAACAAGTCTTACTGTGGATGTGTCGATAGGCTTAACACGTTCAGTAAACTGTTTTCGAGATATAAACTAAATTTAGCAACTATTATTCATGTGGATTAACACATCTTGGATATATGGACTTAGTACTACGAAATTTTGTTTGAGAGATTCCTTGATTCTGATATACGAGGTCTTTATAGATAGTTGATATCTGGGGTATTATACAAGTTCTTCTGATTTTGCGGAAGCAATAGCCTAGAACTTCTGTAATACTTTCACAATAAACCCAAAAACTACATGCAATATTGAAAGTAGTATCGAAAGATCTAACCATTTGCAGTGCTAAAAAGATTCCTTAAGTGAAACACACCTTAAAGACGAGCCTTCATCTCTTTGCCTGTACGGTAGTACTAACTTGAGCTCTCAAGGTCTCGCATTACCCAGATACATATATCAATTATGCTATATTCAGCTGTAAGATGAAATCTAGGGAATCTTGATACGGGAGTATATTCAAGAAGTGGGAACCACAGATAAGTCAAGTTTCATAATTCATACCTTAACATATCTTGAAACAGCTGAGAAATGTGGTAAAGTTTAAGTGGACAAACATATCGACAATCTAGGCAAACGAGTTTAAAGTTTAAAGTCATCTAAAGGTCAACGGTACTGGTGATATGTCTCAATCAACTAATATGATCCTTTAGACACGAATTCACAAATATATGTCTGTAAATATGTTTGTACAAAGTTTACATTGTCCTGTACATAGTTTATCAACTTTAAGATTAAAACCAAAAAGATTTTCGGTGTGTTTTAGCATAAACATACAAAAAATTCAAAAAGATTGTATTTCTACATTATTTTTAGCAAACCAATGTTGGAGAACGGGTCTTCGAAGTCTGGTAAGATGCTAGAACTGGTGGGAATCTCTTTGACAACGGGCTAGGAGCTAATCTGTTAAATCAGAAAAGCCAAAACGATAAAAGTTTCATTAATTTGAAACTTTGATTTTGAAAATATCAACAGTTTGTTCGTAACGGGTCAAACCGAGGTCATTAACTTGGACTCGGCAGACAAATCGGTTAACGAAGGTCATCAGCTTGGACTTGGTCAACTGAGTGGATTTTCATAACTGGTAAAGTTGGAAAGTTCAGGGGTTAAATGTAAAATTAAAAAAGTTTGAATTTGTGGTTTGGCAAGTTCGGCCGAACTTGCTAAACAAAAACACATTTAGCAAAACAGCAAGTTCGACCGAACTTGCAGCTAAATGGCTGATGGTTATCAAGTTCGCCCAAATTTCTAATGGGCTCACATTGTTGGGCTTTGCAATTTGCCTTAACTTACCTAGGTATAAATACCGAAGTAAGTTCGGCCGAACTCACTTCTTCAAAAAAACATATTCTCTGAGCGAACTTATCTGCATTTGGGACAAATCGAACAAATTGTTGATTGTTCTTGGTGATTTGCACACCATTGACAATGTCTGAGGTAGTTATTTGAACTTTGAACCGATATTTGAACCTAAATCGAACAAATCAAATCTGAGTCTTTAAAATCTGATAGATCTAGGGGTCTCATGATAAAAATTGAACTTAAAATTTTGTTATTCATTGAAAATCAACCATGCAATCTTCTTAGATTTGAATAAAATGATTACTGTCATATTGATCCAGTTTTGGTTGTAGATGATGACAAGTTCGGCCGAACTTGTTATCAAGTTCGACCGGACTTGTTAATAAATCAGAAAATTGAATCAAATGAATGTTCGACCGAACTTGAATCTGAACTGTTTAATAAAATGGAAGTTCTAGCGAACTTCTCAATTGAAATTTGATACTTTGTAATATATAAGTTCGCCCGAACTTACACTTTGATTGTTGAACATGTTGTTTTTACATGTTCGGGCGAACTTGAACAAAACAGAATGTTTTAACACATAATCAAGTTCGCCCGAACTTGATGAAGGTGTTAGAAAATTTTGTGAAATTTTTCTTGATAAGAGTGCTAATTGTTTTGCATTATTTTTCAGGCACAAGTACCAGCACGTGCAATCTCAATAGAATTTTCTAAGACTCACAACACGTGTATTACGCTTGACAAGTCGATTTGTCCATCTTTGAAGGAATACGACAGTATCCTAAAGTTTTTGGAGGAAAACCCTATTCACAGAGCTATCACAGAGCGCACTGTGTCATATAGGTCTCATACTTTTCATTTCTGGACGAACGCAAGTTTAAGTGATGATCATAAGTCGATTATTTCGACCGTGCAAGTCGGCAATGAAGTCAAACCGATCACTATAACAGAAGATGATATACGCAGAGTCTTGCAATTCAACGACAACAATACGATCCGGTTTATCTTGATGAGAAGATGGTTAGAGGATGTTTCTTCAGAATGGGATACAAAAGGGAGTGTGAATAAGCCGACATTAAAGTAAGGGGAAGTACCTAATCCCTACAAGCTCCTCATGCATGCGGTTATTCACACATTTAGTCATCGTAAGGCGGGATTAGACGACGTTCAAGATTATTTGGCCTATATGGCAACGACAATGATTCTGAAAAAGCCGTTCAACTTTTCAAAGCTTGTATTTACGCACATGTCAAAGAATATGGAGGATTCTGTGACATCCCGGTTTTTCGGATAACTTAAACGCACTACTTCACGGTTATTAATTCGGAGACTTGAATTTGCACGCTCGAAATAGTTACGATAATTTAGTGAACTTGTCAAACTGATTACGTGCTATGTGTATGAACGTTTGTGAGTTGGTGAATATGTGATGTTCGATTTCGTGAATTGTTTTAGTTACGAAACATATATATAATAAATATGTACACGAACCGAGCCGAACCGCGACACGAGCCGGCCTCTTTTTCTTGCGACTCAAGGAACTAAACTTGGGGATCTAGTTTAGAACCCAAACCTTAAACCCAAACCATGTCGCGAGCAAACAACCCAAACCGACCCACCCAAGTCCCTTCGGCCGCGAGAACAAACCCAAACCGCAACCCATTCCCTTCATCTCTTGCGCCTATATATACCAACACATGCATGCTTCATTCACAACACAAAAACCCTAATATCTAAGAAGCCGACGGCAGCCTTGTTACACTTCCTTCGGTCGCGAGCAGCCTCTTCCTTCATCATCTCAATCTGATCAGCCCTACATCACCTTCTCGATCGCGAGCAGCTTGTCCCTTTTCATCCTCTCGGTCATGATCTAGCTTGAACATCCGAATCAGTCCCGTCCAAGTCTCGGCTTATTTACCTTGTCATTAAAGGTTAGGATTTATCTTTTGTTACAAGATCATATTCGGATATATGTGTTTGAATGTAATGATTGTGTTGTTTTCGGATTGTTAATGCTAGATTGAAAGTTTGATGTTTGTTCGAAATCTGGAAAACATCGGCTGTGTTTTGCTTATAAAAACTAGAGATTATGATTAGGATTTGCATGGATATGATATATGTATTGATCTATGATTGGAAAAATCAGTTCTTGATCGCCTAGGTTCATTGTATCGACGGTTATTGCGAATTAGTTGTGATAAAATGCTGAAACAGTTTGCTGAATGATAGTTACAGCCGACTTCAACTGGCTGTAACTCGGTCGTTAGTTGTCGAAAAACGGATTTTCTGAAGTCTAAAACGTAGAGATTTGAATAACGAATCTAATGGCGCTGGATTCATATTTTTCTGAAGTCGTTTGATATTTTTAAGTGGCCAAATAAGTTCAGTAACTAAAGCTGTGAAAATCCTGAAATTTTGTTAGTTGTTTATCGAGTTGGATTTCATAATCAGTAGGGAGTGGAATCATGAAATTTGTACAGCAACTAGGTATGGAAATTTCCGGGCAACTCCGACTGGAATTTTGTTAATTGGACGATCAGTGATTTTTAAATAAATTCTTCCGTGGACTGCAGTCAGAAAGCGACGAATCTGACTGCAGCCTAGTATATTAATATTTATGGTTAATTGGTAGAGAATTAGGACTTGAAAAATTTATATAAATTTCTACAGTATAGTTGTCACCTGCTGTAAAATAATTGGAATTTTTGGAACGTTAGAACTATTTTATAAAAACTCTAGAAAACAGCCGAATTATGAGTATGTAAGCTGAAACTTGATAACTTGTGAATGTGTGCACCAAAGTGTTGTATGGATTGGATTATGGTCATGATAAATTGTTTTCATTACTATGTTCACATGAGGATACTTGCATGCATGTTTGAGTGTTAGGGATTTTGATTGTGTGTATCACTTTGTGTGTAAATTATGTGTAGAATTTGTATTAGTGTGTTCACACACTGACTTGGAAACAATTGGTTTATTAGGACGCAATTAGCGGTCCCATCATTTGCAACTTCTGTGTTACACTAACCGAGCAACTAAAGGTGAGTTCACGGCCCCTAATTTTATCCGGTTTTAAACAACAGGGGGAGAAACATGTATACACTCTTCAAACTCAATCTCTTTACGTTATACGAAATTAACGTCACATAACTATTCGGTAACTAAGTTGATGTTAATGTAATATTATGGTCACTAAGCAGCTATATCAAATAAGTCCTCGACAATCTCTCGGATCGTTAGTATTGGGTTTTAATAGCGGGGAATTATAAGTAGTACTACTGGGCCCGACAAGCCCCATCCGAGCTAGTCGCGCTAGCCGACCGGGTATGGTCAACGGGTGAATAATTTGGCCTAACTTCGCCATGGTCAGTGATAGGCCTGGCAACACGGAGGCACAACAATCAGCTTCGATCGCGAACACTTACGTGACATAACTTTAGGCTAGCTACCTATATATGTTAACATTGAACTTAATTACGAATCAACTATATTATCCCGGGTTGGGGATAATGGAAACAACAACTTTATTATTCCGGGTTTGGAATAATGGAACTAACATCATTATTATACCGGTTAAGGAATAATGGAACTATCGGTATTATTCCGGGTTGGGAATAATGGAACTAAATCGTTATCCCGGGTTAGGGATAACAGGGGAAACAAACTCATAACTGAACAAACGAATTTATGAAAACCTGTGAACTCACTCATCTTTAATGTTGACACTTGTTTCTTTACATGTTTCTCAGGACGCTAGGAGCTCTAGGTGCACTCACATGCATTGAACAAGACATCTTTTATCGAGTCTCATTTACAATCATTGTTTTGGGTTTTTCATTTGTTTTGGCGTTTGTGTTGGCGCCGTTTCACTACTTATTTTATGCTTCCGCTCAACCATAAAAACTAATGCTTCCGCTAAACATTGGTAACTAACTAAGACAATATAAAATCTACGATGAATGGTTAAACAAATGATTTTTGGAAAACGTATTATCAAATCATATAGAGTCATTCGACGTACTAGTGTTTCAGATTCTGGTTTGTTCACACGCCTCGCGGTAAAACTCCGCAAGTGGAAATTGAGGGTGTGACAGATTCGAGGTTATGTTTATATCCGAGATTTGTACAAATGTTGATTGATGGAAGTTCAAGAATATAGCACAGGATCCAAATGATGTACTTTATCTAGTTCATCTTGATGAAAAACTGTGAAGAAGCTAATCAAGTTTCAGAAGCAAGCTTCAGCTCCTGTTGCAAAACCAGTTTTCGGGGCTATTACAGATCCAAATTATGTTGCGCCGTCTGACAAGAAGTGGAGGAAAGACGGAAGTGATGACGAAAAGGAGCTTAATGCTAAAAAGGAATGGTTCAATGACTTCAAGCCGAAAGCTAGAAGTGAATGGTTCTTAAAGGCAGAAGCTGATAAGCCTAAGAAGAAACGTGCTGCAAAGAAAATTGAAACTATGCTCATTGATGAAGATGAACTTGAGAATGTTCAAAAGAAGCAGGTTCAAGTGCAGCAGTAGTTATTGAGAGTCAAGAGACTGAGAAAGCTACACAAGATGATATTATACCTGCTACTTCTGAACATGATGATGAATATGACGAAGAACATGTAAAAGAGCCAAGGTTCATGGCTACTAGATTATATAAATTTTAAATCACATGAACTCTATTGCAATATCAAACACTTTTAAAACAAGGTTTTCACTTATGACTCTAGTAGTCAGATTACAAATTGCAATATATACAAAGCCATGAACTTGACATACTCACAAAACCTATGTACTCGCTGGCTTTTATGCTTACTCGTTTTTCACATATGTTTCAGGGAACATGCTTGATGATACTGATGCATGCTCACGTAGGAATGGACATGGACTTTAGTGCTTTAAAACTGGAAAGATAATTACTATGTTTGTTTAGTTGTGTAAATCTCAAGACAATATAACAATGTAATCATATTAATATTAAATAAAATGTAACTTTAATTATCACATGTTGTTATAACAATCTGTTAAAGTGACTCCCCGATGTTTCCGCCGCGGTTTGTTGTTTTTACGCGGTCAGGGTGTTACAATTGTCATGATAAATAAATAAATCTCGGAAATAGAACAAAAAATTTTATTAATTGATAACTCATTTGGAATCGTTACATGATTGAATCTCCATAATTGTCACATACAAGATATCCAAAGACCCAAATCTAAAAGTTGTTGTCACAAACATGCACCAACAATAATCAATAAAAAATTTTTCATTAGTCTTGCTATTTTCAATGCAACTTTGTGGATACGAACTTTAGTTCCAGTTGAACTTAAGTTAAGATTTTGATATGTATACCTTGCTCAAGTACATAACCTTTCAGTTTTCTAGTTGAGTTTTCCATTCTATAATATTCCCGCATGAAAGATGATATACCAAATACAACATATAAATTATATCAAATAAAGTATAAAATCAAGCCTTTTTAGTACTAATGTTGTAAAAAGTGTGTTTTTTTGTATACTTTTGATTTTCATGATTACAAGAGCTTAAATGTACAAAAGGAACAAATTAACAGCATAAACTAGTATAAATACAAAAGAAGGAAAGTTGATACGTCATACCAACCCTCCAAGCTTCACCAAAAGACCAAAAACAACAATTCAGAAGACAAGCACGGGGCCGTGCCACCAAGGCATGGAGTCGTGCACCACTCAAGATTCAAGAAAGAAAGAGACAAATAGAATCAGACAAGATACACGGGGCTGGGGTAAACTCCCAGATATGCATATCTTTGATTGTACAACAAGTAAAATGGCCACAGGGTTGTGCGGTTGACACACGGACTGGAAAAACTCTTTAAATGAAGACATAGAAAAAGGGCAAGGGGCCGTGCCCATGGCAAGGGGCCGTGTAAACTGTTTGTTTCCAACTATAAAAAGGGGTGCTTGGTTCAATTGCAAGCCATCCCTTAGCAAACCACTTCTCCCACCTCTGCCATCCTTTGGCAGCTCTTCTTACCACTCCATCTAAGATCAATTGTAAGAGCTTTTGTCAAACAATGGCCATCCTTGGCTAATCTCTTACATCACTTGGTAAAGACAATAAACAATAAACAATTTGGTTTATGACGAGGACAGTGAGCAATTTGGTTTATGACACAAATAATGGATGAATGCTTTATGACACGAACAATGGACGATTGGTTTATGGTATGTGATTTAGATAACAGAACGTGTGTAGTGTAATAAAAGCATGGTGGCTACGCCACTAGTACTTCCGATATGTAAGTGCTTTTATCTTAATGCATTCTTGGCGTTATTTGCATCACTTGAACATATGTTTTCAAACGATGACACGCGAGGATTTCAATTAAAGATATAAACCATACAAGTTATTTCAATACGATTTACAACTCGGATTTACAAAACAAATGTTTTGAGTCAAGGTTCATGGTACTAGATTATATAAATTTTAAATCACATGTTTTAATCAGTTAACTCTATTGCAATATCAAACACTTTTAAAACAAGGTTTCACTTATGACTCTAGTAGTCAGATTACAAATTGCAATATATACAAAGCCATGAACTTGACATACTCACAAAACCTATGTACTCGCTAGCTTTTATGCTTACTCGTTTTTCACATATGTTTCAGGGAACATGCTTGATGATACTGATGCATGCTCACGTAGGAATGGACATGGACTTTAGTGCTTTAAAACTGGAAAGATAATTACTATGTTTGTTTAGTTTGTGTAAATCTCAAGATAATATAACAATGTAATCATGTTAATATTAAATAAAATGTAACTTTAATTATCACATGTCGTTATAACAATCTGTTAAAGTAACTCCCTGACGTTTCCGCCGCGGTTTGTTGTTTTTACGCGGTCAGGGTGTTACAATTGTCATGATAAATAAATAAATCTCGGAAATAGAACACAAAATTTTATTAATTGATAACTCATTTGGAATCGTTACATGATTGAATCTCCATAATTGTCACATACAAGATATCCAAAGACCCAAATCTAAAAGTTGTTGTCACAAACATGCACCAACAATAATCAATAAAAAGTTATTCATTAGTCTTGCTATTTTTAATGCAACTTTGTGGATACGAACTTTAGTTCCAGTTGAACTTTAGTTAAGATTTTGATATGTATACCTTGCTCAAGTACATACCTTTCATTTTTCTAGTTGAGCTTTCCATTCTATAATATTCCCGCATGAAAGATGATATGCACCAAATACAACATATAAATTATATCAAATATAGTATAAAATCAAGCCTTTTTAGTACTAATGTTGTAAAAAGTGTGTTTTTTTGTATACTTTTGATTTTCATGATTTCAAGAGCTTAAATGTACAAAAGGAACAAATTAACAGCATAAACTGGTATAAATACAAAAGAAGGAAAGTTGATACGTCATACCAACCCTCCAAGCTTCACCCAAAGACCAAAAACAACAATTCAGAAGACAAGCACGGGGCCGTGCCACCAAGGCATGGAGTCGTGCACCACTCAAGATTCAAGAAAGAAAGAGACAAATAGAATTAGACAAGATACACGGGGCTGGGGTAAACTCCCAGATATGCATATCTTTGATTGTACAACAAGTAAAATGGCCACAGGGTTGTGCTGTTGACACAACGGACTGGAAAAACTCTTTAAATGAAGACATAGAAGAAGGGGGCGCGGGGCCGTGTAAACTGTTTGTTTCCAACTATAAAAAGGGGTGCTTGGTTCAATTGCAAGCCATCCCTTAGCAAACCACTTCTCCCACCTCTGCCATCCTTTGGCAGCCTCTTCTTACCACTCCATCTAAGATCAATTGTAAGAGCTTTTGTCAAACAATGGCCATGCTTGGCTAATCTCTTACATCACTTGGTGAAGACAATAAACAATAAACAATTTGGTTTATGACGAGGACAGTGAGCAATTTGGTTTATGACACAAATAATGGATGAATGCTTTATGACACGAACAATGGACGATTGGTTTATGGTATGTGATTTAGATAACAGAACGTGTGTAGTGTAATAAAAGCATGGTGGCTACGCCACTAGTACTTCCGATATGTAAGTGCTTTTATCTTATTACATTCATGGCGTTATTTGCATCACTTGAACATATGTTTTCAAACGATGACACCCGAGGATTTCAATTAAAGATATAAACCATACAAGTTATTTCAATACGATTTACAACTCGGATTTACAAAACAAATGTTTTGAGTCAAGGTTCATGGCTACTAGATTATATAAATTTTAAATCACATGTTTTAATCAGTTAACTCTATTGCAATATCAAACACTTTTAAAACAAGGTTTTCACTTATGACTCTAGTAGTCAGATTACAAATTGCAATATATACAAAGCCATGAACTTGACATACTCACAAAACCTATGTACTCGCTGGCTTTTATGCTTACTCGTTTTTCACATATGTTTCAGGGAACATGCTTGATGATACTGATGCATGCTCACGTAGGAATGGACATGGACTTTAGTGCTTTAAAACTGGAAAGATAATTACTATGTTTGTTTAGTTGTGTAAATCTCAAGACAATATAACAATGTAATCATGTTAATATTAAATAAAATGCAACTTTAATTATCACATGTTGTTATAACAATCTGTTAAAGTGACTCCCCGTCGTTTCCGCCGCGGTTTGTTGTTTTTACGCGGTCAGGGTGTTACAATTGTCATGATAAATAAATAAATCTCGGAAATAGAACACAAAATTTTATTAATTGATAACTCATTTGGAATCGTTACATGATTGAATCTCCACAATTGTCACATACAAGATATCCAAAGACCCAAATCTAAAAGTTGTTGTCACAAACATGCACCAACAATAATCAATAAAAAATTATTCATTAGTCTTGCTATTTTCAATGCAACTTTGTGGATACGAACTTTAGTTCCAGTTGAACTTAAGTTTAGATTTTGATATGTATACCTTGCTCAAGTACATAACCTTTCATTTTTCTAGTTGAGTTTTCCATTCTATAATATTCCCGCATGAAAGATGATATGCACCAAATACAACATATAAATTATATCAAATAAAGTATAAAATCAAGCCTTTTTAGTACTAATGTTGTAAAAAGTGTGTTTTTTTGTATACTTTTGATTTTCATGATTACAAGAGCTTAAATGTACAAAAGGAACAAATTAACAGCATAAACTAGTATAAATACAAAAGAAGGAAAGTTGATACGTCATACCAACCCTCCAAGCTTCACCAAAAGACCAAAAACAACAATTCAGAAGACAAGCACGGGGCCGTGCCACCAAGGCATGGAGTCGTGCACCACTCAAGATTCAAGAAAGAAAGAGACAAATAGAATCAGACAAGATACACGGGGCTGGGGTAAACTCCCAGATATGCATATCTTTGATTGTACAACAAGGAAAATGGCCACAGGGTTGTGCGGTTGACACACGGACTGGAAAAACTCTTTAAATGAAGACATAGAAAAAGGGGGCAAGGGGCCGTGTAAACTGTTTGTTTCCAACTATAAAAAGGGGTGCTTGGTTCAATTGCAAGCCATCCCTTAGCAAACCACTTCTCCCACCTCTGCCATCCTTTGGCAGCCTCTTCTTACCACTCCATCTAAGATCAATTGTAAGAGCTTTTGTCAAACAATGGCCATGCTTGGCTAATCTCTTACATCACTTGGTGAAGACAAAATCATTTATGTATTACTTTTGATTTTCAAGCTTTGGTTAAATTTTTAATTAGGTTTGTATTAATGTCTTTAATATATAGTTTTTTATATTGAAAGTGAACTTTATTCTATCATCTATTCATGTTTTGTTGATTCACTAATTCGTGTCTTTACGGTCTATATAATGTGTGTTAACTGCTTTAAAGGGGTTAGGTAAAGGTCTTGCCTCGTTACGTGTATAAATCATGCGAGGGCTTGAGTCAAGCTTATTAGGACTTCCTTTGAGGAAGATAGCATCAAATCGGGGGAAGTAAGAATGGCTTGAATCCCTTATAAACAAACTACTATTAAAACTACTGTCCTCGTAGGACTGTATCCCTACTGACACAGACCAATATGGCCAAGAGTAAGCCTCCAAAAGAGAGACATGCCACATTTTGCATTAACAACTTACTTAATTATCTTTAAATATTCCGTCTTGCAGGATTGTATCCCTACTGACTCAGACCAATATGGCCAAGGGTAGTGTTGCCTCCAAAAGAGGGACATGCCACTATAACTAAGATAATCTCTTAAAAACCTAAAGTGCGGAAATCATCAAAGGATACATAACAGGTGAGTTGGAACCAAGTGATTCTATCTTGTCTATTCGTTTCTTTATCTCTTTACTTTCCTTTTTTATTTTACCTTTTATAAACCCTTTCTCAAAATTTGGTTAGATTAGACGTTGATGATATTCCGGTATTAAAAGCTTTCGTGTCCTTGGAGGACCTCGGTATCTTACCATCACTATACTACGCTAACGATGGGTGCACTTGCCCTAGCGTGTTGTAGAGAGTGATAGTGTTAAGTCGTGTTCTATAAATTTAAAACTTGATAAAAGAGTGAAAAGTGCTTAAAATATAGTAAAAATCATACACCCTCACCACACGTTAAATTTTTGGCGTCGTTGTCGGGGACACAAGGATTTTAAGAAAGTTTAAAATCAACGGCCTAATCATTTTCTTTAGTTTTTCTGTCCAAATTATTCTTCATTTTTCGGAAGATTTCGGGTACATAAGCTTTACATGGAGCCGTGGCCGTGTCTAATCTGCAGTAACTGAAAACCAAACAAAACTTTTTTAGAGAAGCCTCACTCAGGGCCGTGTTTTAGTTGACATAGGGTCGTGTTAAAAACACCCAGTACCAAATAAAAGACAGTCATAAGCACGTGGCCGTGTAAACCCTCTGTATTAAAAAATATTTGTAATTCCCGAGAGCCCTAATCTTCTGGGTATCATCCAAGAAATGGATTACTACATGAGAGATTATGACTACTACCATTATGATGATTATGAGGAACCATATTGTACCATATGTGGTGGATCCCATTCGGTACAAAATTGTTACCTTTTTCGACCATCAACCTCATACACAACATATGAGGACCAATGTTTGAGCTTCCAAAATCAAGCTTTGATTGGGACACTCCAGTGTTTGAAACGCATGAGACACCATCCACAGTCATCCCCAAAGCTGAAAGCCTAATACATAGTCTCAAGAACCTAGAATTCTTGATCAAGCAATCTCATGCAAAAGAAGAGACCATTTGTACCAACGAGGTAATCATAGAAGAAGTAAAACCTCAAGAGCCGATGAAAGAGGAACCACTCAAAGAAAACCGAACACATGAAGATGAGAGACTCGAGCCAAGCCATTCGGAAGTTAAGTCCTTAAAGGTAAATTTAAAAGAGCGACAACAAGACCTCCAAGAAATACACATCCTACAACCTTTTCTTGAAAACCATAGTTTGGTTCCATCTCATGTAAAGTTTTTAAAAGAGTTAACCACTAATCCTAACATCAAAGAAATAGCAAGTGATATTGCCTAAAGATCAAATGTAACACCATGAACGTGTAAAAACAACAAACCGCGGTGAAAACATCGGGGAGTCACGTTAACAGATTGTTTCAACAACACGTGGTAATTAAAGTTATGTTTTATTGAATATTGAAAATTCGTAGTTACATTGTCTTGGTAACTAAACAAACTAAATAAACTATTGTCTTTCATATTTTAAGGCACCAAGTCCGTGTCCGATCCTAAGTGAGCATGCATCAACATCAAGCATTGTTCCCTGAAACATATGTGAAACGAGTCAGCAAAAATATGTCGGCGAGTACATAGGTTTTGTAAGGGTGTCAAATTCATGGCCTTGAATATGTATTTGCAATACCTCGTCAGACTACTAGAGTCGTTAATTGAAAACCGTGTTATCAAAAGGTATTCGGTATTGTAAGGATAACTAACCAAACAAGTTAGTTATAGTTTATAAAAGACTTGTAGCCATGAATCTTCACCAAAACATTTTTTTTTGTAAATTCGTGTACTAAATCGTCTTGAAGAAACTTTGTATGGTTTATATAGTTAATTGAAAATCGTTGCGTGTCATTATTTGAAAACTTTGTTCCAAGTGATGCAAATGACACCACGAATGTAATATGATAAAAGCAGTTATATATAGGAAGTACCAGCGGCATATCCACCATGCTTTTATCACATTACACACATACCGTTATCTAAAACACTTACCATAAACCAATCGTCCATTATTCGTGTCATAACCATTCGTCCATTGTCCGTGTCATAATCCAATTGTGCATCGTCCGTAAAAAACAAATCGTCCTTGTTTTAATTGTGAACCCTTTTGGTCGTTTTGGTGAATACATTCAAACCTATGTTGACTCGTCTATACCACCAAAGGGTATCTTTAAATTGCAATAACAAACCACCAAAGGGTTTGTTAAATAAACAGTTTCGGTTGTTCCCCAAACTTCCCCACAAACACCGGGAACCTTGGTAACGGGATTGTCTGTCCTATGGTACCATAACTTACTACTGGTCGGCTTGGCTAAAGCTAATGAATATTATTCGTGTCATGTATATAACGCACCAACAAGTTCGTTCAATTTGAAAACTTGAAAACAATTTAGCACATATCAATCACCCCAAAAATATTTGAAAACGTAAAAGAGGGGAGCTATGTACTCACTTGGGGTTTCAAAATAATCCTTGAATCAAAGATTAAACAAGCTCAAATGTCCGAGAAATTAAAGGTGTCCTAAAATCGGATAACTATGTAAATATCAGGAATTTAATCGGTGGATCGGATAGCATGAGGTCTTATAAACCAAATGAGCGTTGGAACTCATATGAAATGGTTTAACGAAGTTAACATTCTGATTTGGAAAGATTCCTAAGTGCTTTTGACCCGTTATGACTCGTTAAGGTAGTTTACGCTACTTTAACGTGCCATTTATGTAGAAACGTGTTCGGATGGTTAGATATGTGTTATGATAAGTCTAATTTGCAACATCAGTATATATGTCAAAACATTGGTCACATATGCTTAAAGTTGATTTATGCGCAAAAAGGTCATTTTGGTCATTTATAAAGGAATAAGTAGCGACTTAATATCATACTAACTAAACGACGTGACCATAAGGTATAACATCAGAGGGTTATTCCCTATACAACTATGGTCACAAATATGTGTTTGGTCGGATCCTGAGATTGACCAAACGGGTCGGATTCGAAAGTCAAAGCGATGATCAAGACCGCTCGACTTACGACCCTAAATAAGCACTAAACTAAAAGTGACGAGTTAAACATGTTAAAACATGTTTAACTAAGTTAGAAAACTGATATGATATCAAAACAAAGTGTTTTGATACGTAAAAATGTTTCGGTTGTAAAATGCACATAATGCGCATTTTGACCGAAACTTTGACTCGTCACTTTGACTAGTAACGTGGTAAATCACTAGGTATGATCGCTAGGGATCATAACCATCGTGATTACGGTCACGTTGCCAAGATCAATTAAACTTTATTTTGACCAATTAATAGTCAAAGCCGAAAGTTAAACACTGTTTGACTTTTAGCTTGAAATAGCTAAAAGCAATGAAAAAGACTAAGGATGAGATCTTACTTGTGTTTAGGAACACCCAAGATCTCAAAGAACTCAGTAGGAGGCCTCCAAAAGGATAGAAGCAACCTCCAATGAGTATTGGAGGAAGAAGATGGAAATGAGATAAGAGAAATGATGAAGATCAAGCCTATATACTGATCTTGGTGCTCCCAAATTATGCCAAGTGTTGATCCAGGTGTTAAGGCATGCATTAGCGTCCCTCCAGGTGTGTAATGCAGGTTAAAGGTGGCGTAGATCGCGACTTGGTGGCCAAGGAAGTTAACAAGAAGCTGCCAGCTTGATTTTAAAAAGCTTGTGAGTTGGGGACCCCATACGGTCCGTATGGGGTTTTGCCTTACGGTACGTAAGGCCCCTGCAGGGGCAGAAGTTTCAAAATTGGCAGAAATGGCCCCTGAACTTGTTTTCATCGCGTTTTGGCACTTTTAACACCCGTTAACCCATTTTTAAGCTCCATAAGGATGAATAAACACAGGGAACTTGAAATATGTCCAAAAATGTCCCAGGTGTCGGTTTGTTAGATCGTACGGTTGCGGTTTTCGCTTAATTACGACGGGAATCGTAACGAACGCGCAAATGACCGTAAACGGGTAACGAATGATATTTTTGCATTCCAATCATTAAAATACTAGATTATAACGATTACAAAAATTTTTGGATGTGCGTACATGTTCCGGATAACTATATACCCGAATCGACACAGTTTCGCAGAATTTGCAAAATAGCCCCTGAAGATGTAAAACCATGCTTTTGCTATACCGAAGCCCTTGAAACTTTTTCTAAGTTATGTAAAGGGTATTTAGGGTATGTTTCGCTAATTTCATTGTTCCGGAGTGTACGTCGCATTAAACTGATTGTGTTTGCATAATAGTTTGCGAGTTCACTTCCAAAAGTTGTTTAAGAGTTGGAATCGTGTAAGAATCGAATAAGTGCAATTATCGTGATAAAATACAAATTTCCTAAATAAAACACAAAAATTTCATTCATCGATAATTCATTCAGAATCGTTACACGATCGGATCATCACAAATGTTATAGTCTCCGCTACTTTTGGAAATTTCGTCCCGAAATTTAATTAGAGGAAACTTGCGAAAATAGATGTGGGTATTCCGCTTTCATTTGATCCTCTCGTTCCCAAGTAAATTCTGGGCCACGTTTGGATTCCCAACAAACTTTGACTATTGGAATTCGTTTGCGCTTGAGTTTATTGACTTCACGGTCCAAAATCTCCATAGGTTTCTCGACGAAGTGCATAGTGTAATCAACGTGAATTTTGTCGAGAGGGATGTGAAGATTTGTGTTAGCTAAACACTTCCTTAGATTGGACACGTGGAATGTTGGTTGAACATTTCCAAGTTTAGGTGGTAGCTCAAGTTGGTAGGCCACCTTTTCGATTCTTTCAAAGATCTTGAATGGTCCAACGTATCGTGGTGCAAGTTTTCCTTTCTTTCCAAATCCGACCACTCCTTTCCAAGGGGATACCTTGAGTAGGATGTGATCACCAACTTGGAATTCCAAGGGCTTGCGTCGTTTGTCCGCATAACTCTTTTGACGACTTCTAGCTGTCAGAAGGTTATCGCGTATTTTCTTGACTTTGTCTGTTGTGTCATGAATAACTTCAGGTCCAGTTAACTGAGACTCTCCAACTTCATTCCAACAGACAGGTGAAGGACATTTTCGACCGTATAAAGCTTCGAAAGGTGCCATGTTGATACTAGCGTGATAACTATTGTTGTAGTAGAATTCGATCAATGGTTGATGCGAATCCTAACTACCACAAGAGTCGATCACACACGCTCTAAGCATATCCTCCAATGTTTGAATTGTTCTCTCGGTTTGCCCATCCGATTGAGGATGATAAGCAGTGCTCAGATTTAGTTTGGTTCCCATAGCAGATTGCATGGTCTTCCAAAAGTGAGATGAGAATCGAGCATCTCTGTCAGATATGTTGTCCAAAGGAACACCATGACGAGATACAATCTCATTGACATAGATCTTGTCGAGTTTGTCAGTAGAGTAATCCTCATGAATTGCCAAAAAGTATGATGACTTTGTTAGACGATCAATGACAACCCAAATAGCATCATGACCTCTAGATGTACGCGGTAGTTTTGTGATGAGATCCATCGCAATGTTCTCCCACTTCCATACCGGAATTTCTGGTTGTTCGAGCAAACCAGATGGCCGTTGATGCTCAGCCTTAACTTTAAGACAAGTTAGGCATTTTGATACATACAAGGCAATGTCTTTCTTCATACCTGGCCACCAATACTGGGTACGAAAATCCTTGTACATTTTGTCTGCCCCAGGATGATTGAATAACAAGACTTATGAGCTTCATCTATTAATAATTTGCGGAGATTGTCTTGACTTGGAACCCACAAATGGTTAAAATATTAGAGTAATCCATTGTCTTTCGTTTCGAGTTGAAGCTCAAGTTGATGTGGTAATTCACTACCCATCATGCCTTGTGTGGCACAAGTACGCTAAGCTTGAAGGATACGTGTCTGAATATCGGATTAAATTCAAACACAATGAAGCTTGACACGTTCCTTATGACTAAGCGCATTGGCTACGACATTCGCCTTGCCAGGATGGTAGCGAATTTCGCAGTCGTAGTCATTTAGAAGTACAACCCAGCGTTGTTGTCTCATGTTCAACTCCTTTTGATTGAATTTATGTTGGAGACATTTGTGGTACGTGAAATCCACGCATTCGTACCATAGAGGTAATGTCTCTAAATTTTTAGGGCAAAAAGTACAGCACCCAATTCAAGATCATGAGTCGTGTAGTTCTTCTCATGGATTTTCAATTGTCTTTACGCATAGGCTTTGACTTTATCTCGTTGCATGAGAACACAACCAAGGCCTAGACTCGATGCGTCACAATAGACAACAAAGTCATCGTTGTCATTGGGTAAGGATAGAATAGGAGCATCACAGAGCTTTTGTTTCAGAGTTTGGTAGGCTTCCTCTTGACTGGGTCCCCACTTAAAAGGCTTATTCTTTTGAGTCAAAGAAGTGAGGGGAACCGCGATCTTTGAGAAGTTCCCAATGAATCGATGGTAATATCCAGCGAGACCAAGAAACGAGCAAACTTCTGTGGGAGTAGTGGGTGTGTTCCAATCCTTAATCGCAGCGATTTTGGAAGGATCCACATGTATACGTTGCTCGTTGACTATGTGTCCCAAGAATTGAACTTCTTTTAGCCAAAACTCGCACTTGGAGAATTTGGCATAAAGTTGTTCTTTCTTTAGTAGTTCTATAGTTAATGAAGGTGTTGTTCGTGTTCGGTTCGAGACTTGGAATAAATAAGAATGTCGTCGATGAAAACAATGATGAACTTGTCCGAATAGGTTTATAAACCCGATTCATCAAGTCCATGAAAACAAATGGAGCATTTTTCAAGCCGAAAGGCATGACAGTAAACTCGTAGTGGCCGTATCTTGTGTGAAAAGCAGTCTTGGGAATATCTTCTTTGAGCATACGAAGTTGATGATACCTAGAACATAGATCAATCTTTTAAAAGCAAGTAGCACCTTGTAGCTGATCAAAGAGATAATCAATGCGAGGTAGGGAATATCGATTTTTGATTGTGAGTTTGTTGAGCTCACGATAATCGATAGTTCTTTTTCACAAATAGGACATGAGCGCCTCAAGGTGAATAGCTCGGACGAATGAATCCTTTATCGGATAGTTCTTGAAGCTGTCTCGATAACTCTTGCATCTCAGACGGTGCAAGACGATAAGGATATTGAGCAATAGGGTTGGCACTAGGTACTAGATCGATGCGGAACTCAACTTGTCGTACAGGAGGCAAACCAGGTAGCTCCTCAGGAAACACCTCAGGATAATCTCGAACAACAGGGATATCCTGAATAGTTTTGATTTTGCCTTTCTCCTCTATGATATGTGCCAGGAAGGCAACATAGTTCTTTGATAGGTATTTTTGGGCTTGGTTACAGGTCATGAGTTTAAGATTACTAGCAGGTTTCTCTCCACGAACTTCTAAGACTTCACCAGAGAGAAGAGGTATTCGAACTATCTTGTCAAAACAAATAACTTCGGCATGATGCTTGGTTAACCAATCCATTCCTATGATGATGTCGAAACTCCCGAGTAGCATTGGTGTGAGGTTAATGGCAAAAAGGTGGTTATTGAGGTTCAATTGGCAATCACGAATGTCAGAATCTAGTTTAAGAGGTTCGCTGCTAGCTATCTCGACAGTCAAGGGCTTTCCTAGTTTAGTTCTTGGCATTGAAAGCAATGGTTCAAAGGCTAAGGACACGAAACTCCTATCGGCACCCGATCGAAAAGAACAGAAGCAGGATGATTGTTGACAAGGAATGTACCGTTAACGACTTCGTTATCAGCACGGGCCTCATTGGCTTTAATGTTGAATGCTCGTCCACGAGCTTGATTGGCATTAGCTAATTTCGGGCAATTGTTCTTGTAATGGCCCATCTCGCCACAGTTAAAATATGACCCGGGTGGAATGTGTTGGTGCATAATGTCTATGTCTTAGTCTTACATTGAGTCTGTATAGTATAGAGCTGAATAGGCTAGCTATATGAAGTATTTATATATAGTTTAGCCAAGTTCGCCCATGGTATCTCATATGTACACAAGTCCGGCCGAACTTGAAATAGCAAGTTCGGGCGAACTTGAGTCCTCTAGGGCAAACTTGCAATAGTATAAATACCTAGCTAGCCTCAATCATTTGTAACTTTGGCATTTTGGAGGCGAAGCTCTGTCAGTTTGTAATCTCAACGTTTAATCAATGAAACTGATGATTAACTGATTAATTCTTGTCTATAGGTAAACACGACGTAATATTTCCGCTATTATGGACGTTAGATATCAAATTTAGGTTCCTTAGCATCAAGGTTCGGTCCTACAAGTGGTATCATAGCTAGAATAGCCTGATTTGATAGTATCAAGACAAGAACACTTCTATTTCTACTCCATTCTTCTCTTTTTCATAACTTCTGAATATAAAATGAAGAATTCACGGTCAAAATCTTTTCAAATTTGAATATATTATGTAAAATAAAACAAAGATAAACCCTTGAAAGACTGGAGACCAAATTCAACCGAAATCAAGTCAAAATTTAAAAAAAAACCATGTTTTCCAAAACATTTTCATCGAACTTGTTTAACCATGTTCGGCCGAACTTGGTCTAAAAGATCACTTTTCAAGTGATTTTTTAGCAAGTTCGCTCGAACTTGAGTGGTTTTTGAGGAAATCTTGATCAAGTTCGCTCGAAGTTACTGATTTTTCACTGATTTTATAGCAAGTTCGACCGAACTTGTGTAATTTCAAGGGAATTTTGAGTAAATACGCCCGAACTTTCTAGAGTTTCATCAAATTCCTGATTGAAGTTCGCTCGAGGTTTTGGTTGTTTGTGTCTCAAGTTCGACCGAAGATCAAGTGAAAATTTTCAAATCAAAAGTCACAAGTTCGACCGAACTTGTGACAAAATCAAGAATTTTTCATTCCAACCTACAAGTTCGACTGAACTTGTAGTATTTCTAACATTTTCAAAAGTTTTTGATTATTTTCAGTGTACACGTCTCGTTATTCACGATGGATGATATTCAAAGTGCTTTTATGTCCGGAGCTAGTTCGTCAAATGCCAACGTGATCCATCAAGTCAATCTTGATATCGAAATGGGAAAGATTGTTAAACCGCCCAAGCTAATGAGCATGGACGAGTATGAAGCATGGAAAGAGAAGTTTACATATTGGGTTAAAGCCATGCATTTCGCAGGCTGGGTGTCGATTGAAAGAGGTTACACTGTTTCGGTGGATGAACATCAGCAAGTTCTTGAGAAGTAGCAATTACTCAATGGTACAGAAAGAGGAATACATTGCTGAGAAAAAGATGATCAGTCTTATCCAACAATCCGTCAAAGAAGATATTCTTGTTTTGCTACCAGAATACACAACTGCAAGAGGTCTCTCGCTCTCACTTCAAAAGAAGTATCAAGGAAGCACGAAGATGATCAAGAGCAAGAAGGCTCTCATTATGAAAGAGTTCAATATCTTCAACATGCTGAAGGGTGAGACCATGAAGCAGATGATTGAAAGCTTCTGTCATCTTAAAGTCCAAATGCGAAGACACGGTCTTGAGAAAACGGAACAAGAGTACATCGACAAGCTTGCAGACGCTCTACCAGATGGAGAGTGGACTACTTATCTAATGGTTCTGAAGGAAAGTGATAAAGGGGAATTCTACAAGCTGTCAACATTTATCAATAAACTCGAAGGCGATGAAATTGAAGATTGCAAAGTTAAAGAACGCTAATGTAGTTCAAGACGTTGGGTTATACTACAAAAGTGGAATGCAAGACAACATTTCAAGTCCAAAATTGGGACAACGTTTAGTGCGAACATGAATGCTTTTAGGACCGATCCTCGATGCTTAGGAACCTAAAGTTGATATCTAGCGCCCATAATAGCGGAAATATTACGTCGTGTTTACCAATAGACAAGATTTAATCAGTTAATCGTCAGTTTTATTGATCAAACGTTCTGGTTACAAACTAACAGAGCTTCGCCTCTGAAATGCCAAAGTTACAAATGAGGATCACAAGCTAGGTATTTATAGGCAAGCAAGTTCGCCCCTGGAAGACACAAGTTCGCCCGAACTTGCTACTGCAAGTTCGCCCGAACATGCATACATGAGACACACATGGGCGAACTTAGCTAAGTTAAACATATATACTTCCTATACCTAGCCTATTCAACTCTGTACAATACGGACTCGATATAAGACTAAGACATAGACATTATGCACCAACGGACTCCCCCTTGGATATAGTCTTCGTCTTGTATCAGTCTTCAAAAACTTTGTCTTCATATAAACATTAACGTACACGACCGAAGAAGTTCTCGAATTGCTTCCTTCGTCGTTCTTGCTTTGTATCAGGCGTTTGATCAGTTGGCGGTGGTATTTTAAAATTAGCCATTCTTAGAGAACTTTGTCTTACCGCTTTTTCATTCTTTCTTTAATCACCTCATTTCTGTTTTCCCCCTTTAAAAACTCAACTCTCTCTAGATCCCTCCACTTCGTTTGCCACATCTTTCCAGAATTGACTTCTCACGCATAACAAATGTTCACAACCTTTTGAAACCGCATCGCTTGTATCTTTTCTCGTTCTTCAAAAACAATCTTGTTATAGAACAAGGTTTTGATGTCTTCTCTCGAGCAGTTCACAAGCCACATAGGATCTAGAATCTTATCGTCCTCCATAAACCCCTCATGCCCTGATAACCCATCACTTCAACCCGTTCCTTGGTAATATCAAAATGTTCTTCAAACTTTAGCACAATCACTGCTTCACAAGTTGATATTTGCCACGACTTGAACAATGGATAGAAGTTTTGTTCAATCGGCATTAGCGGCATATATCTCATAGCTCTTGGACGTTTCATAATTAACGTTATGTCCTTTTCTCATCTTTTCTTGTTAACTTTGATTCTGCAGCGAGGAATAAAAGGCTTCCAATAATTCCAACCTTTAACCGCTTCATACGTAATCATTTTCCACAATAATTGATCAGCAACCTTCATATGGTATGTGACATTGACAATTTGCAAGGTATTTGAAGTATTGCACTCCAAACTCCCTTTTGATTACATATACGGTTTGCTCTTTGAACCATCCCCAACTCAATATATCCCCGAAAGAAACATCTTTGTCTCTGGTAAAGAATGCTAGTGGACATCGAAACTTGCGTTCGCGTGACATCTATTTAACCAAGACTTTCTTGCTTGAACTATCTCTTCTTTGGTCATGGGCTTAGGTACTTTACCCTCTCGAACTGATTCAGCAGTCCTTTCCTTCAACATATCTTCATCAAGCTGCTTGTACATCTCTTCAAAAGTAGGAAAACTATCTGAATTAGAATAGACGTACTTTGCTTTCTGATCTGATTCATCATCTGAAGACCAATCTTCCACAATTACTCGATTGTATTCATCAGCTTCAAATCATCTTTGATATTGATAATCATTTGGCTCGAAAGGATTTACAGTCATCACATACTCCTCAAAATCAAACTCTAATGATTCAGCTTCGACTTCGATCAATCTAGCTAAATCCTCATTTGGGTAGTTATGTACATATTCACCTTCCTCCACGTTGTGTTCTAACATTATCAATAAAGGCTTCGCGGGAATAGCAGCAACTGGCTTTGCAGAACGATCAACATTTTCCATTCTATATCATCATCTGTTGGCCCTTTCTGCCCTGACTCCCCCTGACTTTTATCTTCCATTCTGTTCGATTCATCGTCCATTAGAGCAGTAAAATCAAAATCATCAGAGATTGGCTTCAGAAACTCTAATACCAACATTACCCTGATCATCATCATCATCAACATTCCAATCCTCGTAACTTCCTTCCTCTTCTTCCTCTTTATCATCTTTCTCAGCTTCTTCAACGTCTTTTTCTTCAGAAGCAGTGATAGGATCAGAAGGCTTGACAGATTTGTCAACCTTTGGAATATTAGACTCAGAAGCTTTCGAAACATCTTCAATTAGCTTCTCTATATCATCAAAACACTTAGAAGCTTCACCTTCAACCCCTTTACCTTTGCCACTCTCAGCTAATTCTTTTTCAGCTCGTTCCTTAGCTTCTTGTTGATCTAGTCGATCATATTCAGCCATGAAGTTGATACCCAGTGCACTAGATAACACTTTCTGCATCCTGGAAAATCATTGATCATTTAGGGCTTGGACAGACTTTAACTCTGAAATTTCTGTCTGCATCTTCTCATTCGCGTCATGCAGACTTTCGATCAACGCTTTAAGATACTCTCTCTCATTCTCTAACACCTTCACTTGGTCATCCAACATTTCTTTTTCGACAGTGCTTTGATTCATCTTGTTAATAAGCTCTGCTTTTTACACTTCATTATGCGCTACTTTTTCTTCTAACGCCTTCACGCGCTTTTCCAGAAGTTCAACATTTGTTTCTAGGAAGAAATCATTTAGATCCTGCAGACTTATTGGATCGTTGTGCATATCACCAAACACATTAGGCCCTCCTGGAGTCTTTGGTGTTGACTTTGGTGTTGCAGATTTTGGTGTTGACTTCCTAGGCGTAGAACTTTCAATATTTGAAGTCGTTGGAGCAACCGGCGATTGAATAATCGGTACTTCCACAAAACTAGACACAGGAGGTTCTTGTGTAGCTCCTTGCCTTTCAGCTTTCGAAGAGATAATCACAGGAGGTTCTTGTGTGACTCCTGGACGTTCAGCTTCACTTATATCAACAACAAGAGGTTCTTGTGTAGGAGGTTCTTGTGTAACTCCTTTCTTCTGTGTGCCAGAAGGTTCTTGTGTCACTTCTGCGCTTTTCAACGATCTTTTGTATTGTTTGCTTACAACCTTTTGTTGTTTCTTGGATTTTTTCTTTCCTTTAGTCTGAGGAGACCCTGTAGTCTTTGTTGACGAAACAGTTGCAGACTTAACACGTTTAGATTTCTTAGGCCTATCCTCATCAGACTATTTTTCTGCATTAGGATCAAAATCAGCATCCAGTTCTCTTTCTTTCTCTGCTCTAATCTCTGCCTCAGTCTTTTCAGGCTCTTTCACCGGAATTTCTTTATCAGAATCATCTTCTTTTTCTGAAGTAGCAGATATAACATCATCTTGAGTTGATTTCACTGTTTCTTGGCTTTCAATAATACCTGCAACACTTGATCCAGCAACTACTTCAGCATTTTCAGGTTCATCTTCGTCGACAAGCATAGTTTCCACTTTCTTCGTAGCACGTTTCTTTTTAGGCTTATCAGCTTCTGCCTTTAAGAACCATTCGCTCCTTACCTTTAATTTGAATTCCTTAAACCACTCCTTCTCAGCGTTAAGCTCTTTCTCATCGTCGCTTCCATCTTTTCTCCATTTGTTTTCTGGCGGCGCGATACAGTTAGAATCTTTGATCGCTCCGAATACAGGCTTTGCAACAGGAGCTGAAGCTTGCTTTTGAAACTTTATTAGCTTCTTCACTGTGGTCTCATCAAGATCAACTAAGTATAAAACATCGTTCGGATCTCTTGTAATATTAGAATACTTCTCGTCAATCAACATTTGAACAAATCTTGGATAATGACACAATCTAGAATCCTCCATGTTATTCGACATGTGAGTGAAAACTAACTTCAAGAAATTGAATGGCTTTTTTGGAATCAGTGTTGTTGCCATGCAAGCTAAGTAATCCTAAACATCGTCAAGGCCCGCCTTTCGGTGACTAAAGGTGTGAATGATCGCATGCATTAGAAGCTTGTAAGGGTTAGGCACTTACCCTTTCTTCAACGTCGGTTTGTTCACGCTACCTTTGTAACCCATCCTGAAGAAACAACCACGGACCATCTTCTCGTCAAGATAAATTGGATCGTCTTCTTTATCATTGAATTGCAAAATCCGTTGAATATCATCCTCAGTTACAGTAATCGGCTTAACTTCATTACCAACTTGCACGGTAGAAGTAATTGTCTTCTCATCAGCACTTAAACTCGCATTCATCCAGAAATGAACAATGTGTGATCGATACGACACTGTGCGCTCTGTAACCGCTCCGCGAATAGGGCTTTCTTCCAGAAACTTCAATATACTGTCGTATTCTTTAAGTGACGGGCATATTGTTTTATCGAGTGTTATGCATGTGTTGTGAGTCTTCGAGAACTCCATTAAAATTACACGTGCTTGAACCTGTGCCTAAAAAATGACGCAAAACAATTAGCATGTTTATCGAGAAAAATCACAAAATTTTCTAACACTTTATCAAGTTTGGGCAAACTTGATTAGTGTTACAATATTTGTTCAAGTTTGCCCGAACATGTAACGATCACATGTTCATTGTTTATCAATAAGTTCGGGCGAACTTGCATTCTAAACAATTCAAAATTTCCTTTTCATAAGTTCGGTCGAACACGTTTGCACCAGTTTAATAAAATCTTTTGATGCAAGTCCGGTCGAACTTGATAACAAGTTCGGCCGAACTTGTCATCTTCTTCAACCAAAACTGTTCAATCATGCAAATGTCCATGAACTTGTCATCTTCTTCAACCAAAACTGTTCAATCATGCAAATGTCCATTACAATCCATATAAAGTCAGTTACACGGTCGATTTTACTTGTAGATTCAGGATTTATGTTCAATTTTAACCAACAACACCTAGATCTAATAGATTTTAAGTTTTAGATCTAGTTTCATTCATTAATGGTCCAAACACAGTTCAATGATCAAATCAATACCTCTGCCATTGATTGTGGTGTGCAAATCACCAAAAGCAATTGAATTTGGGCAGCGTAACAGTGTGAAACTGCCAAAATCACTCAAGTTCTCTCAAAGTTCAAGTTCGTTTTAGAGAGTTTGAAGGCTGTTGAATGAGTTCGACCGAACTTGATTTGTATTTATACCAAGTCAAGTTCGGGCGAACTTGTTAAGCCCAACAAACAAGCCCAACTAAGTTCGGGCGGACTTAGCCTTTAATCAAACCAGTTATTACTTAGCAAGTTCGGTCAAACTTGCTTGTTTGTTAAACTTGTTTTTGTTTAGCAAGTTCGGCCGAACTTGCCAAAACCTAAAACCAAACTTTTTCAAATTTTCATTTTAATCCTTGAACTTTCCAACTTTTTACCAGTTATTGAAAATCCACTCAGTTGACCAAGTCCAAGTTAATGACCTTGGTTAACCGATTTGTCTGCCGAGTCCAAGTTAATGACCTCGGTTTGATCTCTTACGAACAAACTATTGATATTTTCAAAATCAAAGTTTCCGTTTAATGAACTTTTTATCGTTTTGACTTTTTCAGATTTTACTGATTAGCTCCCAGCTCGTGGTCAAAGAGATTCCCACCAGTTCTAACATCTTACCAGACTTCGAAGATCCGTTCTCCAACATTGGTTTGCGGAAAACAATGTAGAATTAAAATCTTTTTGTATTTTTTTGCAAGTTTATGCTAAAACAAACCGAAAATCTTTTTTATTTTAATCTGTAAAGCTGAAATACTATGTACAGAACAATGTTTACAGGCATATTTTTGTGAATTCGTGTCTAAGGATCATATCAGTTGATTGAGACATATCACTAGTACCGTTGACCTTTAAATGACTTTAAGCTTTATACTCGTTTACCTAGATTGTCGATATGTTTGTCCACTTAAACTTTACCATATTTCTTAACTGTTTCAAGATATGTTAAGGTATGATTTATGAAACTTGACTTAACTGCGGTTCCCACTTCTTGAATATACTCCCGTATCCAGATTCCCTAGATTTCATCTTACAGGTGAATATAGCGTAATTGATATATGTATCTGGGTTATGCGAGACCCTGAGAGCTCAGGTTAGTACTTCCGTACAGACAAAGAGATGAAGGCTCGTCTTTAAAGTGTGTTCCACTTAAGGAATCTTATTAGCACTACAAATGATTTGATCTTTCGATTCTTTTCAATATTGCATGCATTTTGGGGATTTTTGGCAAAAGTATTATCGAAGTTCTAGGCCATTGCTTCCGCAAAATCAGAAGAACTTGTATAATACCCCAGATATCAACTATCTATAAAGACCTCATATCTAAGAATCTGGAAATCTTTCAAACGATATTTCGGAGTACTAAGTCCATATATCCAAGATATGTTAATCCACAAGATTAAGAAGTTGCTAAATTTAGTTTATATCTTGAAAACAGTTTACAGAACGTGTTAAGCCTATGGACACTTCCACAGTAAGACTCGTTTATCACTTTTTAAACTTTACATTTCTTTAGCATACTGTAATAGTCCACTGATGTACTGTCATTCCTTATATGACACTAAATTCTTTTTGTCTTTTTCAATGTTTTTGTACATTTTGAATTTTTCATATGTTTATGGATTTTAAAAATTTTCAAATGTTGTTGTATTTTCTCTAACATTTCTCCCCCTAAAATCAAAAACATCTTTTTGGATTTTAGTTTTTAACAAAATTCTAAACTAGAAAGATATTTACAAACCAATGTGGAACTCGTCGTCCGATCCGTATTCAACCTCAGCGTCCGCACCTGTCAGCAAATTTTTCATACCATTAATTCTCAACAAGTATTTAAACCGTGACAAAGAAAATGGTTTGGTACAAAAATCAGCCTTTTGTTCGTCAGTGTGGATTTTTTCTATTCGTACCAATTTCTTTTCGTAACAATCACGAATGAAATGTTTACGAATTTCAATGTGTTTTGTGCGTGAGTGATGAACCGGATATTTTGTTATATCTATGGCTGCCTTGTTATCAACAAACAGCGGAGTGTCTAGAAATTGCAGACCATAGTCTCTCATCTGCTGCTGACTCCACAGAATCTGTGAACAACAGCTGGAGGCTGAGATATACTCAGCTTCAGGTAGAGAGAGCGACCGTAGTCTGTTTCTTACACTGCCAGGTTACCATTCTTGTTCCGAAAAACTAGCATCCCGCTGTAGTTGATTTTGAATTCAACTTATCTACACAAAAATCAGAATCAGCATAGCCTGTGAGGTCGAAATTGTCGTTCTTCGGGTACCACAAGCCGGTGCTTGGGCATCCTTTCAGGTATCCGAAGATTCGCTTCACTATCTGCATGTGTAAGATCCTCGGGCTTAACTGATATCTGGCGCAGAGGCAAGTTGGATACATAATATATGGGTGCGATGCCGTCAGATACATCAGCAATCTAATCATCGATCTGTATAACGTTTCGTCAACTTTGGCTCCAGTCTCGTCAACGCAAATACCGTGATTTAGAGCAAGAGGCATAGATAGAGGCTTCAAGCTTTCCATACCAAACTTCTTCAAGATGTCGTGAACATACTTACTCTGATGAATGAAAATACCATCCGGAAGC
The DNA here is from genome assembly GCA_947069175.1 of Scalesia atractyloides. Lineage (NCBI taxonomy): Eukaryota > Viridiplantae > Streptophyta > Magnoliopsida > Asterales > Asteraceae > Scalesia > Scalesia atractyloides. The sequence goes on from CAMTDV010000010.1 coordinate 23,156,164, forward strand.
TGATCTACTTGCAAACCAAGAAAGAACTTCATTTCTCCCATCAAGGACATTTCGAATTTCTTTTTCATGATTCCCTCAAACTCCTTGCCATTATCATTTGTAGATCCAAAGATGATGTCGTTGACGTAGATTTGAACTATAATCAGATGACCATCAACTTCTCTGGTGAAAAGAGTACTATCCACAGTTCCTTTGATAAAGTCATTGCCGACGAGATGTTGTGATAACGTCTCGTACCAAGCTCTCAGGGCTTGGTGTAGACCATAAAGAGCTTTATCCAGTAGGTACGCTTTCTTCTTGTTGAGTGGATCGACAAACCCCGGTGGTTGTCTAACGTACACCTTCTCGCGTAATTTTCCTTACAGAAAAGCCGATTTGACATCCAATGATAGACCTTAAATCCTTTCCATGATGCGAAAGCTAGAAAGATTCGAATAGATTCCAAGCGAGCTATTGGTGCGTAGACTTCCGTGTAATCTATCCCTTCCTGCTGGTGAAATCACTTGACAACAAGCCTAGCTTTGTTACGAACAATAACTCCGCTATCATCACGTTTACACTTAAAGACCCATTTTGTATCAATTGCTTTCTGATTTTCTAGTAGGTCTTCAAGCTTCCACACTCCCAACTTCTCAAACTGCAATAGTTCTTCTTGCATTGCTTGTACCCAGTTTTAATCGGCTAAAGCTTCATTAACTGTCTTTTGTTCAATCTGAGAGATGAAACATGAATAGAAGCAATAGTTCTGGGTTGGAGCAACGCGAGTGTAAAAAGAACTGAGTGTTTTGTTAATTTTCCCTCGAGTTCTAACACCAGTTTTAAGTTCTCCGATATTTTAATATTTGTTAACGGATGATAGGAATATGATCGCGATAATTCATTACTTGGAACGTCTATTGAGTTTTGCTTATTCGTGATGTTGATATCAATGACTAATTCAACGTTTGGAGAGCTTGATGAAGCTTCATTTCTGTTGTTCGGGACTACAGATTGATTAAGAAGACTTGTTATCTGCTCCACTTCTTCATCTGAAGAAGATGATTCCCAATCAGCATCAAATGTTGGTGCTTCATCTGAGTCAGAATTCTGATTCTGAGGCATACTGGGCTCCGTTGTTGTATTCACTGGTTCATTAGAGGCATTTGTTGGAGGAGTAGCAGGTGTTGTTAATGTTTCAGAAACATTTTCAGCCGGAACACCACTATTGCTTGAACTTGCGCCAGAAGAAGATGGATCCAACGTTGGTTGATTAACCACAATTGGTCGAACAATTTATTCTTGATTTGCAGACTGGTCAAGATAATATAACGCTGCAACTTTTCTTCGTTAGACGGTTCTTCGGGCAAGTCAAATGACTTCCAAAGGTCTTGATAGTTAAACAGCCACGCGTCACCTTTCCTTTGAATAGGATCCGTATAGTTGAAACAATCCACGTGCTGTGCTTCAATAACCTTTATCAACGAAGGAACGTATACTCTTCTCAGCGGATACGCCTATCCGATAAAGAAACATTCAAGAGATTTAGCTCCGAATTTGCCATCTTGATCTATTACAGTGCATGGCGCACCGATGGCTCTAAGAACTTTAAATTTGGCTTCCGTCAGTTTATCATCTCAAAACATGTTTTCTTTGTTGGTTTGACAGTGAGAACCCTGTTTAGCGTGTAGCAAGCTGTCACACCCTCAATTTCCACTTGCGGAGTTTTACCGCGAGGCGTGTGAACAAATCAGAATCTGAAACACTAGTACGTCGAACGACTCTATATGATTTGATAATACGTTTTCCAAAATCATTTGTTGTAGGTTTTATATTGTCTAAATTAGTTACCAATATTTAGCAGAGCATTAGTTTTTCAAGTTAAGCGGAAGCATAAAATAAATAGTGAAGCGGGCGCCAACACAAACGCCAAAACAAATGAAAAACCCCTAAACAATATCGATAAATAAGACTCGATAAAAGATGTCTTGTTCAATGCATGTGCGTGCACCTAGAGCTCCTAGCGTCCTGAGAAACATGTAAAGAAACAAGTGTCAACATTAAAGATGAGTGAGTTCACAGGTTTTCATAAATTCATTTGTTCGGTTATAGTTTGTTTTCTCCCGTTATCCCTAACCCGGGATAACGAATTGGTTCCATTATTCCAACCCGGAATAATAAGTTGTTGCTTCCAATATTCCAAACCCGGAATATTAAGTTGTTGCTTCCAATATTCCAAACCCAGAATATTAAGTTGTTGCTTCCAATATTCCAAACCCGGAATATTAAGTTGTTGTTTCCATTATTCCAAACCCGGAATAATAAGTTGTTGTTTCCATTATTCCAAACCCGGAATAATAAGTTGATTCGTAATTAAGTTCAATGTTAACATATATAGGTAGCTAGCCTAAAGTTATGTCACGTAAGTGTTCGCGGTCGAAGCTGACTGTTGTGCCTCCGTTTTGCCAGGCCTATCACTGACCATGGCGAGGTTAGGCCGAATTATTCACCCGTTGACCATACCCGGTCGGCTAGCGCGACTAGCTCGGATGGGGCTTGTCGGGCGCAGTAGTACTACTTATAACTCCCCCGCTATTAAACCCAATACTAACGATCCGAGAGATTGACGAGGACTTAAGTGATAAAGCTGCATAGTGACCACAACATTACATTAACATTAACTTAGTTACCAAATAGTTATGTGACGTTAAATTCGTATAACGTAAAGAGATTGAGTTTGAGAGTGTATACATGTTTCTCCCCCTGTTGTTTAAAAACCGGATAAAGTTAGGGGCCGTGAACTCACCTTTATTTGCTCGGTTAGTGTAGCAAAGAAGTTATAAGAGATGGGACCGCTAGTTGCGTCCTAACAAACCAATTAATTCCAAGTCAGTGTGTGAACACACCAATACAAATTCTACACGTAATTTACGCACAAAGTGATACACACAAACAACATATCTAACACTCAAACATGTATGCAAGTATCCTCATGTGATCATAGTAATCAAACAATTTATCATGAACATAATCCAATCCATGCAATACCTTGGTGCACACAATCACAAGTTATCAAATTTCAGCTTAACACTCATAATTCAGCTGTTTTCTAGGATTTTTATAAAATAGTTCCAACATTCCAAAACTTCCCATATTTTTACAGTAGGTGGCATTTATACTATACAAATTTATATAAATTTTCCAAGTCCTAAATCTTTACCAATTAACCATAAATATTAATATACTAGGCTGCAGTCAGATTTATCACTTTCTGACTGCAGTCCACAGAAGAATTTATTTAAAAATCACCGATTGTCCAATTAAAAAAATTCCAGTTGGAGTTCCCCGGAAATTTCCATACCTAGTTGCTGTACAAAATTCATGACTCAACTCCCCACTGATTTTAAAATCCAACTCGATAAACGACTAACAAAATTTCAGGATTTCCACAGCTTTAGTTACTGAACTTATTTGGCCCTTTAAAATATCAAACGACTTCAGAAAATTATGAATCCAGCGCCATTAGATTCGTTATTCAAATCTCTACGTTCTAGACATCAGAAAATCCGTTTTTCGACAACTAACGACCGAGTTACAGCCAGATGAAGTCGGCTGTAACTACTACTCAGCAACTGTTTCAGCATATCATTATTATAAATTCGCATAAACCGTTCATATTATTAACCTAGGCGATCATGAACCGGTTTTCTAATCCTAGATCAATACCTATAACAAATCCATGCAAAACCCTAGTTCATAACTCTAGTTTTTATAAACAAAACATACTTGCAAACTTATGATTTCCGAAAACAATCATGCATATAAACACAATAAATCAGCCGATTACATTCAACACATATAATCTGAAACAAACTAATCACTTAATTCAAGCATATATATCCGAACATGATCTCGTAATCAAAGATAACCCTAACCTTGAATAACTAGGTAAACAAGCCGAGATTTGTACAAGAATGATCCGGCTGTTCCAACAAGATCACGACCGAAACTGACAGGAACTGGAAGGAGAGGCTGCTCGTGATCACAGGGAGTGCAAGGAGGCTGTTTTGTGATCGAATAGAGGTGAACAATGGTTGATCTTGTGACTGAATGGAGGTGAACAATCGGCTGCTCGCGATCGGGAGATGATGATGGCGATGACTGCTGCTGCTGCGACCGAGAGGAAAGAAAAGAACAAGGCTGATCAGATTGATATGATGAAGGAAAGGGGCTGTTTGCGATCACAAGGGCGAGAACAAGGCTGCCGACGGCAGTTTTCTTTTAGGGTTTTGTGTTTTTGAATGAAACATGCATGGATGTGTGTATATATAGCGCAAAAGGGATGAGGGTTATGGTTAGGCTTGCGCTTGTGGCCGAGGGACTTGGGTTGGTTTGGTTTGGGTTTTGATCTTGCGGTTTTGGGCTTGATCTTACGGCCGAATAGTTTTAGTTCAAGGTTTAGTTTTGATCTCGGTTTGGGTTTGCGGTTTGGGTTGCACACGGCCGAGAATGGTTTGAGTTCTAAACTTGGTTAATTCCTAGAGTCACAAGGAATCAAAGTTGGTTCATGTCGCGGTTCGGTTCGTGCACATATTTATTATGTATACATATATTTTGTAACTAAAACAATTCACGTAATAACACATCACGTATTCATTAACTCGTACACGTTCATACACATAGCACGTAATTAGTCTGACAAGTATTACGTTTAAGTTGTCCGAAAAACCCAGGATGTCACATTATCCCCATGTTGAAAGAATTTTCGTCCCGAAAATTGAGTAAACGCGGTTTAGAATGTAGCGTACATGTTTAGAGTGCCACTCACAAAGAGTTAGTTCGTTAATGATGGTACGCAACGTTAAAAGAAGTTCCCAAGTGCCATACACAAAGATTTCCAAGTGCCATGCACAAGAATTTAGTCAACACTAGTACACGAAAGTATGAGAAGTTTCCAGGTTGTCACATCATCCCCATGTTGAAAGAATTTTCGTCCCGAAAATTTAGTTACTGGTATCGTTAGTTTGCTGCTCAGTTGTGAAGAGGTGTGGGTATTTGCTTTTCATTTGATCCTCTCTTTCCCACGTGAACTCCGGTCCACGCTTAGAGTCCCAACGAACCTTAACGATCGGAATTTTGCTGTGCCTTCGAGTCTTGATCTCACGATCCATGATCTCGATAGGCTGTTCCACAAAGTGCAGTTGTTCATCCACTTGGATCTCATCCAATGGAATAACTAGAGTTTCATCTGATAGACACTTCTTCAGATTTGACACGTGAAATACGTTGTGAACTCCACTGAGTTCGGCAGGAAGGTCTAATTGATAAGCTACGGGTCCAATACGTTTCAAGATTACAAACGGGCCTACGTACCGTGGGTTAAGTTTGCCCCGTTTTCCAAAGCAGATTACACCCTTCCAGGGTGCCACCTTTAGTAGAACGCGATCGCCTACTTGAAATTCAAGCGGTTTGCGTCGTTGATCAGCGTAGCTTTTCTGTCGATCTCGTGCCGCCGCCATGCGGTTTCTGATTTGTACAATCTTTTCAGTAGCCTCAAGTATTAACTCAGGGCCTGTGAGTTGACTGTCACCGACTTTTGCCCAGCAGACCGGTGATCTACATTTACGACCGTATAATGCCTCAAACGGTGCTGCCGAAATACTCGTATGATAACTATTATTATATGAGAATTCTACTAGAGGCAGGTGGATTTCCCAACTATTTCCGAAGTCTACTACGCATGCCCTAAGCATGTCTTCCAAGGTTTGTATGGTCCTTTCACTTTGACCATCAGTCTGAGGGTGATAGGCTGTGCTCATATCTAAGCGTGTTCCCAACGCTTTCTGGAGTGACTGCCAGAAGTTTGACGTGAAGCGAGCATCTCTGTCTGAGATGATGGATGTTGGCACTCCGTGCCGAGAAACTACTTCCTTAATGTAGATGCGAGTCAACTTCTCCATGTTATCTGTTTCTTTAATATCTAGGAAGTGTGCGGACTTAGTTAAACGATCCACGATCACCCAGATGGTATCGCAACCACCCAAGGTTCGCGGGAGTTTAGTGATGAAATCCATTGAGATCTGATCCCATTTCCACACTGGGATCTCAGGTTGTTGGAGTAGCCCCGATGGCTTTTGATACTCCACCTTGACTTTTGCACAAGTCAAACATTTACTCACGTAGGTGGCTATATCGGCTTTCATGTTGGGCCACCAATACGCAGCTTTAAGGTCTTGATACATCTTATCCGAACCGGGATGGACAGAGTATCGGGATTTGTGAGCTTCATCCATGACTAGCTCTCTGAGGTTTCCGTAGAGAGGTACCCATATGCGATTTATGAAATACTGGGCTCCATTGGGTTTTACTTCCCAATCGCGTTCCATTTTTCCCACCGATTCGGCTTTGATGTTTTCCTTCTTAACTGCTTCTAACTGGGCGTCGCGTATTTGTTTGGGTAGCCCCGAATGAATAGTGAGTTGTAATGCTCGTACACGACGTGGTTTCAAGTGTTCCTTCCTACTAAGGGCATCAGCTACCACGTTAGCTTTACCCGGGTGATACCGAATGGCACACTCATAATCGTTCAAGAGTTCGACCCAGCGACACTATCGCATGTTCAACTCCTTCTGATCAAAGATGTGTTGGAGGCTCTTGTGGTCTGTAAAGATTGTGCACTTCGTTCCATAGAGGTAGTGTCTCCAAATCTTAAGTGCAAAAACTACTGCTCCCAATTCCAGGTCATGCGTCGTGTAGTTTTTCTCGTGAACCTTCAGTTGTCGCGACGCATACGCAATGACCTTATCGCGTTGCATGAGTACGCATCCCAATCCCTGAATAGAAGCATCACAATATACTACAAAGTCGTCTGTCCCTTCCGGCAAGGACAGAATGGGTGCACTGCAAAGTTTCTGTTTCAGCAATTGAAATGCTGCTTCTTGCTTGTCACCCCAAGCATACTTGATGCCTTTATGGGTGAGGGTAGTAAGCGGTTGTGCAATCTTTGAGAATCCCTTGATGAAACGTCTGTAGTAACCAGCCAATCCCAAAAATTGGCGGATCTCCGTCGGTGTCTTGGGTGCTTCCCAGTTTTTGATGGCTTCAATCTTGGCAGGGTCTACGTGGATACCCTTTTCATTCACGATATGACCGAGAAACTGAACTTCCCGAATCCAGAAATCACACTTCGAAAGCTTGGCATATAGCTTTTCCTGTTGGAGTAATCCTAGCAGCAATCGTAGATGTTCAGCATGTTCTTCTTCACTTTTGGAGTAGACGAGTATGTCATCGATGAACACAATGACAAACTTGTCAAGGTATGGTTTACACACGCGGTTCATGAGGTCCATGAACACCGCAGGTGCGTTGGCGAGACCGAAGGGCATGACCAAGAACTCGTAATGGCCATACCGAGTGCGAAATGCCGTCTTGGCGATATCCTCCTCCCTGACGCGTAGCTGTGGTAACCGGACCGTAAATCAATCTTAGAGTTTTAGCTTGACCCTTGAAGTTGGTCGAAGAGATCGTCGATGCGAGGTAATGGGTATCGGTTCTTGACGGTAACCTTGTTGAGTTCCCTGTAGTCGATGCACATGCGGAAAGTCCCGTCCTTCTTCTTGACAAAAAGGACTGGAGCTCCCCATGGCGAAACGCTTGGTCGGATAAATCCTTTTTCTAATAGCTCCTGAAGTTGGGTAGACAGCTCCCGCAGCTCGGCTGGAGCTAGGCGGTATGGAGCCTTGGCAATAGGAGTTGCATTGTTTACCAATTCTATTTCAAACTCCAATTGTCGATGGGGTGGAAGACCAGGTAGTTCTTCTGGGAATACATCGGAAAAATCACGGACGACAGGGATGTCTTCTATACGTTTCTCTTCCTTAGGCTGTTCGGTAATCAGTGCGAGTAAAGCGAAGGAGTTCTTTCTCCGAAGATACTTCTGCGCTTGTATGTATGAGATGATGTTGGTGACGGCGCTTGCTTTATAGCCTTGTACCGTCAGGATTTCGTCGTTCGAGAGCGGAATACGGATAGATTTTTCGAAGCAGAGAACTTCAGCCCGGACGTCGGATAGCCAGTCCATTCCGACTACCACGTCAAAACTACCCAGGGTAGTTGTCATCAGATCAATGGTAAAAGTGTGGCCCGCGAGTTTGAGTTGATAGCCGGATACGATTTGGGTCACATCTACAGATTTACCATCGGCTAATTCTATAACATAAGGGGTCTCTAATGGTTTAAGCGTGAGATTTAGGTTCTTCCTAAAAGACTCAGATATAAAGCTCCTATCCGCACCCGTATCAAAAAGCACAGAAGCAAAATGTTCATTAAGGGGAAACTTACCGGTGACCACGTTCGAGTCATTTCTGGCCTCTCCGCGGCCCAATGTAAATGCACGACCTTTGGCACCTCCTGTGCCACCGTTCCCATTATTGTTGTTGTGGTTATTGTGGTTGTGGTTGTTTCCACCATTATTGTTGTTGTTACGCAACTGTGGGCAGTCTCTTCTGAAATGAGCAGTGCTACCACACTGATAGCATCCCCGGTTAATACCCTGCTGCTGACCCTGGGGTTGATTTTGATTTTGTCGGGACATGATTTCCCACGACAATCCTTTGCCGCATGTCCCATCTTGCCACATCGTTGGCAGCGATTTCCGGCACAAGGGCCGTGATGATGAAGATTACAGCGATTGCACTACGGCTTTCGACCTACATAGCCGCCTGCGTTCTGGTTATTGTTGTTGTTGGCATGCTGATTTTGGTGACCCCGGTGGCTGTTGAATGATTGAACCGTTTCTGGTTCCCCTGCTGCGGATGAGATGACGAAGACTGTCGAGTAAACGAGTCTTCAAACTTTCTTTTGTTATCCGGGGCAACTTCAGTTGTACCCCGTGCTGGCAGCTTCTTTTGTTCCACCGCCTTATCGATGAGTTTGTGAGCCAATCGGATTGCTTGATGTTCAGTTACAGGGTTACTAGCCATTACCATACCCTGAATTTCCGGAACCAGACCCCCAAGATAGAACTCGAGTCTTTTCTCCACAGTGTTGGCCAATTCGGGACACAGAAATACCAAGTCATGGTGTTTTACGGTGTAAGCTTCAATTTCAGATCCCACCATCTTATGGTCCCATAAGGCTTGCTCTAACTGTTGCACTCTGTCTCGTGGACAGTACTCCTCTTTGATTAGGGCCTTGAACTCGGCCCAGGCCATTGCATTGGCAGCAATAAGTCCACGTGTTTGGACTTGTGCATTCCACCATGTCAGTGCCCCATCTTCCAGTGTTGAGGCTGCGTACTTGACCTTGTTGGCCTCTAGACAGTTGCACATTTCAAAAACGGATTCAGATTTTTCGATCCAGCGGACCAGTCCAATGGGTCCTTCCGCCCCCGAGAATTTGCTTGGCTTCGCGTCGAGGAACGTCTTGTAGGGGTTAAAGCCCTCCTGCTGTTGGTGGGTTTTGAACACCTGCCAGAGCAGCATTCACGTTTTCTTGGATCATTGCGGCTAATTCTTAAGGCGTCATGTTTGAGATTTCCGCGACTTCCAGTTGCCACTTTAGATCTAAGTAGAAAATAAATAGTCTGAAGGAAAGTAAATAAAATTAGCGAGACGTGTCAGTCTTCTACGTCTCCATTTCCCAATTCGCTATCGTTGCCGTCATCCTGCGCGGCATTTCCAGCCTCTACAGCTGGGTCCTCCTCTGGATCCTCTTCCGGATCCTCCTCTACCGGCACTGGAGGGGCCGGTGCTGGTGCAGGTGCTTGATGTTGCTGTAGCTCCTGAATGTTCCAATTACTATCCAGGACTCCGTCCTCGAGCCAGTCGGCTCTTATCTGCTCAACACGCAGATCCCTGGCTAAGGTGTTACGAGCTATCTTACTCGTATGCTGCTCTTCCTCAAGCGAGTCGGTTTTTACCTGTCAGTTGTCGATCATCCATCCTTGTGCTAGGATGGTTTCCTGCATTCTTTCTAACTGTTCTTGTTGTTTCTGTATCATGATTCTAAGTAGGTCATCTCCTACTTCTACAGGGTTAACCGGTTTGACTGGCACAGCGATGGTTGGGCTGTGATGACGACTCCTCCCCCAGAGCGACCCTTTTCTTTGCAGCTGAGCGCGTTTCCACGCCATATGATGGTAAGGGTTCCACCACAGGTGCCTTTCCTGGCGCCCTTGGTTGCGTAAGTTTGTCGGATGATGATGAGGATGAGGATGATGACATTGCCTTTAGGTTGTGTAGTTCGTTACGAGTTGCATTCATTTCAATTATGCAGTCATATTTCACATAACATAGTTGTGGTAAATAACATAACAAGATATAACAGTTCGGTGCCAGACTAAGTCAAGTGTCGTGAATTCAGCTATAGTTTAGGTCTACTTCTAATGCAAACCTGGTTCTCTATAGCTAGTGGCTCTGATACCAATCTGTCACACCCTCAATTTCCACTTGCGGAGTTTTACCGCGAGGCGTGTGAACAAACCAGAATCTGAAACACTAGTACGTCGAACGACTCCATATGATTTGATAATACGTTTTACAAAATCATTTGTTGTAGGTTTTATATTGTCTAAATTAATTAACAATATTTAGCAGAGCATTAGTTTTTTAAGTTGAGCGGAATCATAAAATAAATAGTGAAGCGGGCGCCAACACAAACGCTAAAACAAATGAAAAACCCCAAAACAATATCGATAAATAAGACTCGATAAAAGATGTCTTGTACAATGCATGTGCGTGCACCTAGAGCTCCTAGCGTCCTGAGAAACATGTAAAGAAACAAGTGTCAACATTAAAGATGAGTGAGTTCACAGGTTTTCATAAATTCGTTTGTTCGGTTATAGTTTGTTTTCTCCCGTTATCCCTAAACCGGGATAACGAATTGGTTCCATTATTCCAACCCGGAATAATAAGTTGTTGCTTCCAATATTCCAAACCCGGAATATTAAGTTGTTGCTTCCAATATTCCAAACCCAGAATATTAAGTTGTTGCTTCCAATATTCCAAACCCGGAATATTAAGTTGTTGCTTCCAATATTCCAAACTCGGAATATTAAGTTGTTGTTTCCATTATTCCAAACCCGGAATAATAAGTTGTTGTTTCCACTATTCCAAACCCGGAATAATAAGTTGATTCGTAATTAAGTTCAATGTTAACATATATAGGTAGCTAGCCTAAAGTTATGTCACGTAAGTGTTCGCGATCGAAGCTGACTGTTGTGCCTCCGTTTTGCCAGGCCTATCACTGACCATGGCGAGGTTAGGCCGAATTATTCACCCGTTGACCATACCCGGTCGGCTAGCGCGACTAGCTCGGATGGGGCTTGTCGGGCCCAGTAGTACTACTTATAACTCCCCCGCTATTAAACCCAATACTAACGATCCGAGAGATTGACGAGGACTTAAGTGATAAAGCTGCTTAGTGACCATAACATTACATTAACATTAACTTAGTTACCGAATAGTTATGTGACGTTAAATTCGTATAACGTAAAGAGATTGAGTTTGAGAGTGTATACATGTTTCTCCCCATGTTGTTTAAAAACCGGATAAAGTTAGGGGCCGTGAACTCACCTTTATTTGCTCGGTTAGTGTAGCAAAGAAGTTATAAGAGATGGGACCGCTAGTTGCGTCCTAACAAACCAATTAATTCCAAGTCAGTGTGTGAACACACCAATACAAATTCTACACGTAATTTACGCACAAAGTGATACACACAAACAACATATCTAACACTCAAACATGTATGCAAGTATCCTCATGTGATCATAGTAATCAAACAATTTATCATGAACATAATCCAATCCATGCAATACCTTGGTGCACACAATCACAAGTTATCAAATTTCAGCTTAACACTCATAATTCAGCTGTTTTCTAGGATTTTTATAAAATAGTTCCAACATTCCAAAAATTCCCATATTTTTACAGTAGGTGGCATTTATACTATAGAAATTTATATAAATTTTCCAAGTCCTAAATCTTTACCAATTAACCATAAATATTAATATACTAGGCTGCAGTCAGATTTATCACTTTCTGACTGCAGTCCACGAAAGAATTTATTTAAAAATCACCGATTGTCCAATTAAAAAAATTCCAGTTGGAGTTGCCCGTAAATTTCCGTACCTAGTTGCTGTACAAAATTCATGACTCAACTCCCCACTGATTTTAAAATCCAACTCGATAAACGACTAACAAAATTTCAGGATTTTCACAGCTTTAGTTACTGAACTTATTTCGCCCTTTAAAAATATCAAACGACTTCAGAAAATTATGAATCCAGCGCCATTAGATTCGTTATTCAAATCTCTACGTTCTAGACATCAGAAAATCCGTTTTTCGACAACTAACGACCGAGTTACAGCCAGATGAAGTCGGCTGTAACTACTAGTCAGCAACTGTTTCAGCATATCATTATTATAAATTCGCATAAACCGTTCCGATTATTAACCTAGGCGATCATGAACCGGTTTTCTAATCCTAGATCAATACCTATAACAAATCCATGCAAAACCCTAGTTCATAACTCTAGTTTTTATAAACAAAACATACTTGCAAACTTATGATTTCCGAAACCAATCATTCATATAAACACAATAAATCAGCCGATTACATTCAACACATATAATCTGAAACAAACTAATCACTTCATTCAAGCATATATATCCGAACATGATCTCATAATCAAAGATAACCCTAACCTTGAATAACTAGGTAAAGAAGCCGAGATTTGTACAAGAATGATCCGACTGTTCCAACAAGATCACGACCGAAACTGACAGGAACTGGAAGGAGAGGCTGCTCGTGATCACAGGGAGTGCAAGGAGGCTGTTTTGTGATCGAATAGAGGTGAACAATGGTTGATCTTGCGACTGAATGGAGGTGAACAATCGGCTGCTCGCGATCGGGAGATGATGATGGTGATGACTGCTGCTGCTGCGACCGAGAGGAAAGAAAAGAACAAGGCTGATCAGATTGATATGATGAAGGAAAGGGGCTGTTTGCGATCACAAGGGCGAGAACAAGGCTGCCGACGGCAGTTTTCTTTTAGGGTTTTGTGTTTTTGAATGAAACATGCATGGATGTGTGTATATATAGCGCAAAAGGGATGAGGGTTATGGTTAGGCTTGCGCTTGTGGCCGAGGGACTTGGGTTGGTTTGGTTTGGGTTTTGATCTTGCGGTTTTGGGCTTGATCTTTGCGGCCGAATAGTTTTAGTTCAAGGTTTAGTTTTGATCTCGGTTTGGGTTTGCGGTTTGGGTTGCACACGGCCGAGAATGGTTTGAGTTCTAAACTTGGTTAATTCCTAGAGTCACAAGGAATCAAAGTTGGTTCGTGTCGCAGTTCGGTTCGTGCACATATTTATTATATATACATATGTTTTGTAACTAAAACAATTCATGTAATCACACATCACGTATCATTAACTCGTACACGTTCATACACATAGCACGTAATTAGTTTGACAAGTATTACGTTTAAGTTATCCGAAAAACCCGGGATGTCACACAAGCCGCAGCAACCGCTTCACTCTAGAAGCTGACTGGAAGTTTAGAATTTGCAAGCATGCTTCTCACAGTTTCAATCAGAGTAATTTTTTTCTGTTCAGCTACTCCGTTTTGCTGTGGAGTATAGGGAGCACTAAACTCGTGTAGAATCCATTTTGTGTTGCAGAATTCCTTCATTTTGTTATTCTTAAACTCTACCATTGTCACTTCTAATGCGTCTGACTGGCAAATGATAAAGGTTCTCGAGTTTCTTGAATAGAATAACCAAGTTCTCGAATGTTTCGTCTTTTGATTCTTGAAAGAATACCCACGAATATCTCGAATAGTCATCTGTCACGACCAAGCAATATAAGTCTCCTGAGATGCTTCGAACATTTAGAGGACCAAATAAGTCCATGTGAAGATGTTCTAATGGCAACTTGATTGAGTTCAGAATTTTCTTCGGATGAGATTTCTTGATCTGCTTTCCCTTTTTGCATTCTAAGCAATGATCAGACATCTAAAAACTCCAAAGATTTACGCCTGCTACAAGATCATTATGAACCAAGAAATTCATTTTCGCAAATGAATATGTCCCATCTTACGATGCTAAAGAATAGAATCCTTTTCAGTAGCCTTTGACATAAAACATTGTGCTGATTTTGATGAAGTGGTAGCGACACCCATATCAAGAACACATAGATCATTCTCCCGAGGTGCTCGCATCAGAATCCACTCATCTGTTATATTGAATCCCGGCTTCAAGATAATACACTCTTTGTCATTGTAATGGACTGTGAACTTCTTGTCACAAATCTGCGATATACTCAGAAGATTATTCTCAAGTTCTGCAATATAGATCACGCGATCGAATGACACAACGCCATTGGAGAGTTTTACCTCAGCGACTATCCTTACACCTTGGTCTCCTGCAAATCCAACATATCCACCATTGATAGCTTTAATGTCGAATAACAATGCTTTCATTCCCGTCGTATACCTGGACGCTCCACTATCCAAAATCCACTTAGAAATTACGTATCTCTGGAGCCCCTACACATTTTAACAATCTATTTAAAAAGCGAGACCCAAGCCTTTTTGGTCTCGGGTTGAATTGGATAACCATCATCAAAATCAAATTCACATTTATCAGCATAATCAAATCCACACTCATCTATAAAATAAACTGCCCATTCTTCATCTGAATTTTCTTTGATGTTTATACTTGAAAACTTTATCGTCTTTTATCTTTTGAATTGTTACCACTTGTAGTTTTGACATTTTCAGATGTGGTTTCAATTATGTTTTCAGATTTTGATTCTTTCTTGCTATCACTAGTCTTAACAAGCTCAGACTTAGTGATCTCAGATGTTGTTGACCGTTTCTTTACAAGCCAGGCTTGAGATTTGATGTTAGCCTTCTTGAGGTAAAAATTGTTTTCATTAGCTTTTGAAGTTTCACCTTTTTCAAACTTAGGTTTAACTTCAGCTTTTGATTCATGTCTTTTCAAAATCTTTACAGGTTTTACAAACACTGGTTGCTTCAGTTTCACAACATTTGAACTTTCTTTCCTTCGAAGATAAGCCGGCTTTAATTCAGACAGTAACGTGCAATATGACCAATTTCGTTGCACTTGAAACAAGTTCGAGAATCATGTGGATGTCCTTTAGTGGACTTTACACCACTTTTTTGGCACCACTTGCAATTTTGGCTTTATCTCGAAGTTCTTTTTGTTTCTTAAACTCATCGTTTGATTGTTCCCCGATCAAACTTTCCTCATGAACCGTGTTCGTCCCATATACAAAATTCATGTTTTTATTCTTGTATTCATGAAATGGTGACAGTTTCATTTTAGGTTCATCTGATTCCTTTAATCCCAACCCAGCTCTCCGATTTTCTGGATGATCACCACCATTCTTTCGGTAGTTATTTCTTTTAGGTTTGGAATAGAATTTCTTTTCATTGATCTCCAGATTATCTCATGTGACTTCCACGAGTTTAAAGAATTTGTCTAATAATTCTTCCTTCACATTCTGAATCAGAAAACTGTCATCAAAGTATAACCTATCAGATTCCTTAATCTTATACATGGCAACATTAGGATCATCACATAGATCATTCTTCGATGATGTATCATCATCTTCGGATTGTGAATCTGAATTCTTTGAGCTCGAGTCGGCGCTTTTAAAGCTGCCTTCATCAGAATCGTTCAAAACATTTTCAACAACCTTTTTAACCACAGCATTGTCATCATCTATTTTAGTATAGATTACATCAATGTTCTCTGGCAACTCAATTTTATTTTAAGATAACAACTCAATGTTTAGTGCCTTATCCATCCCATCAGCGGATTTGCGACAATACTTCTCGCAAAGGGGTGGAGGAACATTACTGTATTTTTTACCAACTTTCTTTTTAGGTTTCTCATCCGATGGAATTGTCGGAAGGATGTGATCAATGACATATGCGTTACAAGTGTAACTTCTCAAAAGTTGTTGGACACGCTCTGTTTCAATTGTCATGTCCTTGAGTTGTTGCTTAGTTTCAGCAATGGTGTTAATATAGATATTAATCGCTTTTTGCTATCCATTACTGTTCCTTTTAACATTCTTATGGTATCATGTTGTTCGATGTTATTTCTATGAAGCCTACCATAATCATTTTTCATTTTATCATACGCTTCCTTCATTGTGCGATAATCGTATTTCAAAAGTTCATTATGCACATTGTTTTCAGCGATGATTTTTTATTTTTCGGCACACTCAGAACATGGTTCGAAACATTTTGTACAAGGTTTTTTAACCTCTACAATTTGTACTTTGACAACTTCTTTTACCTCTGGACCTACCTTGGTTAGATTTGCCATTAAAGCTTTATCTGCCATGTCCTTGAGGTTTTTAGCATTCACTTCTTGTGTAACATTGATGATCTCTTCATCAATTGTTTTCTCCTCAACCACTTGTTCTTTAGAGCTTCCATCAAAATGACTTGCAAAACTATCACACGAGTTAGGAGATAAATTTCCTTGTTTCTGCATGTTGATATACTCCTCTTCTTCTCGTTGTTGATGCAAGTATTGCTCCAGCAAAATCTGTTCTACAACCGCTGCGTCTGCCGCACCTTCCTCTGCAGAAATATCTTCAACTATCTCAGCCATCAACGCAACTCCGGTCTTCTTACCGAAGTAAGAATTCCATTTGAAGCCATCATCTTCGTTTGATGCAACCATAGCTTTCTCATTGTTGCTGCTATTTGGTTTCTCTTGGATTTCAACCTGAGTCTTCTTTGGAAATGGCTTGTATTGAAGTGACTTCTTATAATACTCGTTGCGTCTTCCGAACGGACTTTGATTTCTCGTTGCTTCAGGGTTTTTTCATTCTCTCTTGAAGTGACCCTTTTGGTGACATCGAAAACATGTAACCTTTGACTTGTCAAAGCCTAACGTGTTGCTAGAATTTCTGATATCTCGGCCAGTAAGAGAAACAAACTTTGTGACCCTTCGGATAATAGATGCTAAACACCACTTGATATCCATCAACTCGAGTTCTTCTTCATCCACTTGGTCATAATTTTCTGAAGTTATTTCGGGATTTCCAATTTTACCGGCTACAAGACTTTCGTATGACTCCAGAACAGTGGCGAGAAGAGACATATGTTGTTTTGCAACTTGTTCGGAAACAACATTGTTCAGATTCACTGCTATATTGCATCTGTATACATCCGGATCAGAATTTTGCTGTTGATTCTGATTTGCTTGACTTTGATAAGATGAATTTGAACTAGTGCTTGAGAACAAACTGTGTGGACTCTCATCATAATGAGGCTGTGATTGACTCTGGTTCTGTGGAGAAGCATTCATATTTTCACTAAACGCTGTCCCAATTTTCGGACTTGAAAGGTTGTCTTGCATTCCACTTTTATAGTACAACCCAATGTCCTTGAACAACATTAGGTTCTTTGACTTTGTAATCTTCAGAAGCTCCATTTCATGGCCTTCGAGTTTGTCGATAAACGTTGACAACTTGAAGAATTCCCACTTATCACTATTCTTCAGAACCATCAAATAAGTAGCCCATTCACCATCTGGTAGTGCCTCAGCAAGCTTGTCGATGTATTCTTGTTATGTCTTCTCGTGACCGTGTCTTCGCATTTGATCATTAAGATGACAAAAGAGCTCGATCATTTGCTTCATGGTCTCATTCTTTAGCATGGTGAAGATATCGAATTCTTTCAGTATAAGCGCCTTTTTACTTTTGATCATTTCGGCACTACCTTGATACTTCTTCTGTAATAACCAAAGATCTCTTGCAGTAGTATACTCTGGTAGCAAAATCAGGATATCTTCTTTGACAGACTGTTGGATGAGACTGATCATCTTTTTCTCAGCAATGTATTCATCCCTTGTACTGTCGAGTAGTTGTACTTTTCAAGGACTTGCTGATGTTCATCTACCGGAATAGTGTAGCCTCTTTCAATCGACACCCAGCCAGCGAAGTGCATGGCTTGAACCCAATATGTGAATTTCTCCTTCCATGCTTCATACTCGTCCATACTCATTAGCTTTGGCGTTTTAACAGTCTTCCCCATCTCGTTATTAAGATTGACTTGATGAATTACGTTGGCATTCGACGAACTAGCTCCGGACATAAAAACTCTTTGCATATCATCCATTGTGAATAACGAGATGTGTACACTAAAGATATTCATAAACTTTGAAAACAATTAGCACTACTACATGTTCGGTCGAACTTGTAGTAACAATGAAGAATTCTTGTTTATCACAAGTTCGGTCAAACTTGTGATATTTGTTTTGAAAACTTTTACTTATCTTCGGTCGAACTTGTGACAATCTTTAAAAATAAACACAATGATCTTCGAGCGAACTTGTACTTATGATTTGATAAGATTTTCGTAAGTTCGGGCGAACTTAGTTGAGAATTCTTTGAATTTTTTCAAGTTTTGTCGACCTTGATAAAATATCGACAAAATTCTTTTAAGTTCGAGCGAACTAGGCAGAAAATCCTCCAGAAATCACTCAAATTCGAGCGAACTTGCCAAAAATCACTTGAAAAGTGAGTTTTTAGACCAAGTTCGGCCGAACATAGCCAACAAGTTCGATCAGTAGAGTTTTCCAAAACAAGGTTTTTTCAAAATTTTGACATGAATTCGGTTGAATTTAGTCTCCAATCTTTCAAGGGTTTATCTTTGTTGTATTTTACATGATATACTCAAATTTGAAAAGATTTTAACCGTGAATTCTTCATTTTATGTTCAAAAGTTAAGAAAAATAGAAGAATGGAGATGAAATAGAATCAAATCAGGCTGTTCTAGCTCTGATACCACTTGTAGGATCGATCCTCGATGCTTAGGAACCTAAATTTGATATCTAACGTCCATAATAGTGGAAATATAACGTCCTCCACCCCTTTGCGAGAAGTATTATCGCAAATCCGCTGATGGGATAGATAAGGCACTCAACATTGAGTTGTTATCTGAAAAGAAAATTGAGTTGCCAGAGAACATTGATGTAATCCATACTAAAACAGATGATGACAATGCTCTGGTTAAAAAAGTTGTTGAAAATGTTTTGAACGATTCTGATGAAGGCAGCTTTAAAAGCGCTGACTCGAGCTCAAAGAATTCTGATTCACAGTCCGAAGATGACGATACATCATCGGAGAATGATCTATGTGATGATCCTAATATTGTCATGTACAAGATTAAGGAATCTGATAGATTATACTTTGAGACAGTTTTCCGATTCAGAACGTGAAGTAAGAATTGTTAGACAAATTCTTTAAACTCGTGGAAGTCACATCAGATGATCTGGAGATTAGTGAAAAGAAATTCTATTCCAAACCCAAAAGAAACAACTACCGAAGGAATGGTGGTGATCATCCGGAAAACCGGAGAGCTGGGTTGGGTTTAGAAGAATCAGATGAACCTACAAAGAAAGTGTCACCATTTCATGAATACAAGAATAGAAACATGAATTTTGTATATGAGACAAACACGGTTCATGAGGAAAGTTTGATCGGGAAACAATCAAACGATGATTTCAAGAAACAAAAAGAACCTCGAGATAAAGCCAAAATTGAAAGTGGTGCCCAAACAACTGGTGTAAAACCGACTAAAGGACATCCACATGATTATTGGACTTGTTTCAAGTGCAACGAAATTGGTCATATTGCACATTACTGTCTGAAATCAAAGCCGGCTTATCTTCGAAGGAGAGAAAGTTCAAATGTTGTGAAACCGAAGCAACCAGTGTTTGTAAAACCTGTAAATATTTAAAAAGAAACGAATCAAAAGCTGAAGTTAAACCTAAGTTTGAAAATTTAATTTTTGAAAAAGGTGAAACTTCAAAGGCTAATGGAAACAATTTTTACATCAAGAAGGCTAACATAAAATCTCAAGCCTGGATTGCAAAGAAACGGTCAACGACATCTGAGATCACTAAGTTTGAGCTTGTTAAGACTAGTGATAACATGAAAGAATCAAAATCTGAAATCATAATTGAAACCACATCTGAAAATGTCAAAACTACAAGTGGTAACAATTCAAAAGATAAAAAGACAGTAAAGTTTTCAAACATAAACAGCATAGAAAATCCAGATGATGAATATGAATTTGATTATGCAGATGAGTGTGGATTCGATTATGCTGATGAGTGTAAGTTTGATTTTGACGATGGTTATCCAATTCAACCCAAGACCAAAAAGGCTTGGGTCTCGCTTTTTAAATAGATTGTTGAAATGTGCAGGGGCTCCAGAGATCCGTACTTTCTAAGTGAATTTTGGATAGTGGAGCGTCTAGGCATACGACGGAAATGAAAGCGTTGCTATTCGACATAAAAGCTATTAATGGTGGATATGTTGGATATGCGGGTAACCTGGGTGGAAGGATAGTCGCCGAGGGAAAACTCTCCAATGGCGTCGTTTCATTCGTTCGCGTCAATTATATTGCAGAGTTGTAAAACAATCTTCTGAGAATATCGCAGATTTGTGACAAGAAGTTCACGGTGCATTTCAATAACAAAGAGTGTATTATCTTGAAGCCGAGATTCAAAATACCAGATGAGTGGATTCTGATGCGAGCACCACGTGAGAATGATTTATATGTTCTTGATATGGGTGTCGCTACCACTTCATCAAAATCAGCACAGTGTTTTATGACAGGCTACATAAAAGGATTCTATTCTTTGGCATCGTAAGATGGGGCATATTCATTTGCGAAAAATGAATTTCTTGGTTCATAATGATCTAGTAGATGGTGTAAATCTTCGGAGCTTTGATATGACTGATCACTGCTTAGAATTCAAAAAGGGAAAGCAGATCAAGAAAAATTATCCGAAGAAAATTCTAAACTCAATCAGGTTGCCATTAGAACGTCTCCACATGGATTTATTTGGTCCTGTAAATGTTCGAAGTATCTCAGGAGACTTATACTGCTTGGTCGTGACAGATGACTATTCGAGATATTCGTGGGTATTATTTCAGGAATCAAAAGACGAAACGTTCGAGAACTTGATTATTCTATTCAAGAAACTCGACAACCTTTATCATCTTCTTGTCAGACGCATTAGAAGTGACACGGCACAGAGTTTAAGAATAACAAAATGAAGGAATTCTGCAACGCAAAAGGTATTCTGCATGAGTTTAGTGCTCCCTATACTCCACAGCAAAACGGAGTAGCTTAACAGAAAAACAGAACTTTGATTGAAACTGCGAGAACCATGTTTGTAGATTCTAAACTTCCAATCAGCTTCTAGAGTGAAGCGGTTGCTGCGGCTTGCTGCACGCTAAACAGAGTTCTCACTGTCAAACCAACAAAGAAAACATATTTCGAGATGATAAACCGACGGAAGCCAAATTTGAAGTTCTTTGAGCCATTTGGTGCGCCATGCACTGTAATCTATCAAGATTAGAAATTCGGGGCTAAATCTCTTGAGGGTTTCTTTGTCGGATATGCGAGTCCGCTGAGAAGAGTATATGTTCGTTCGTTGAGAAAGGTTATTGAAGCACAGCACGTGGATTGTTTCAACTATACGGATCCTATTCGAAGGAGAGGTGACGCGTGGCTGTTTAACTATCAAGACCTTTGGAAGTCATTCGACTTGGCGGAAGAACCGTCTGGCGAAGAATCTGCGTTATATTATTTTCACCAGTCAGAGAATCAAGAACAATTCATTAGACCAATTATGGTTAATCAACCCATGTTGGATTCTTCATCTTCCGGAGCAGGTCCAAGCAATAGCAGTGGTGTTCAAGTTGAAAATGCTACTAAAATAGAAGTAACACCTGCTACACCTCTAGTGAATGCCTCTAATGAACCAGAAATCACAATAGTGCCCAGTACGCCTCAGAATCAGAATTCTGATTCAGTTGAAGTACCGACATTTGATGCTGATGATGAAACTTCATCGGATGAAGAAGTTGAGCAGATTTCCAACCTGTTGAATCAATATGCTAGTCCGAGAAATCAGAACGAAGCTTCAACAAGTACTCCTAATGTTGAAGTGAACAGTGATCTGATTGTTACAAATCAGCAAAGCTCAGTTGATGTTCTAATAGAAGAAATGCCGCGATCATATTCGTACCATCCTTCGACGAATATTATAGGAGAACTACAAACTGGTGTGCGTACTCGAAACCAAATCAACAAAGCACTTAGTTGTTTCTACACCTGAGTTGCACCAACTCAGAATTACTGCTACTACTCATGTTCCATTTCTCAAATTGAGCCAAAGATAGTTAATGAGGCTCTGGCAGACAAGAATTGGGTGATAGCAATGCAAGAGGAACTTTTACAGTTTGAGAAGTTGGGTGTTTGGAAGCCTGTAGACTTGCCATCGAAGCAGAAAGCTATTGATACAAAGTGGGTCTTCAAGTGTAAAAGAGACGTTCGGGGGGTTATAGTAAGAAACAAAGCTCGGCTGGTTGTAAGGGATTCCACCAGCAGGAAGGTATAGATTTTACGGAGGTATACGCACTGGTTGCGAGATTAGAATCTATCTGCATTTTCCTAGCGTTCGCAGATTGGAAAGGATTTAAGGTGTACCAGTTGGATGTAAAATCTACATTTCTCTACAGTAAACTTCGTGAACAAGTGTATGTCAGCCAACCACCGGGGTTTGTCGATCCACTGAACAAGAATAAATCATATCTCCTGGATAAAGCCTTGTATGGTTTACACCAAGCCCCAAGAGCTTGGTACGAGACGTTATCGCAACATCTCGTAGGAAATGGTTTTACACGAGGCACAGTGGACAGCACTTTGTTTACCAGAGAAGTTGGATCGCATCTGAGTATATAGTACAAATCTGTGTGGACGATATCATTTTTGGTTCTACAGATGACAGTTGTGCATAGAGTTCGAAAAGATCATGAAGAAGAAATTTGAGATGTCCTCGATGGGTTAAATGAAGTTCTTCTTGGGTCTTCAAGTGGATCAGCTTCCAGACGGGATATTCATTCATCAGATTAAGTATGTGAACGACATTCTCAAAAAGTATGAAATGGATTCTTTGAAGCCGCTTTCGACGCCGCTAGCACTGAACCATGGGATTTGTGTAGACGAGACGAGAACGAAAGTTGATGAAACATTGTATTGATCGATGATAGGTTCATTGATGTATCTAATGGCATCACACCCGGACATCATGTATCCTACATGCTTATGTGCAAGATATCAGTCAAGTCCTTGAATGTCACACTTGTAGATAGTCAAGCGAATCTTCCGTTACATGAAAGGTTGCCCAAGCACCGGCCTGTGGTACCCCAAGAACGACAATTTTGATCTCACTGGATACGGTGACTCGGACTTCGAAGTGGACAAACTGAACTCGAAATCTACAACTGTAGGATGCCAGTTCTTTGGCACACGTTTGGTATCGTGGCAGTGTAAGAAACAGACCATGGTCTCTCTCTCAACCTGTGAAGCTGAATACATTTCTGCTTCCAGCTGTTGCTCCCAAATCCTCTGGATTCAACAACAGATGAGGGATTATGGTCTGCAATTTCTTGACACGCCTTTATTTGTAGATAACAAAGCAGCCATCGATATAACTAAAAATCCGGTTCATCACTCACGTACAAAACACATTGAAATTCGATACCATTTCATTCGTGATTGTTACGAAAAGAAATTGGTTCGAATAGAAAAAATCCACACCGATGAAAAAATGGCTGATTTTTATACCAAAGCATTTCCATTAACAAGATTTAAATATCTAATGTGACTTAACGGCATTAACAATTTGCTTACAGGTGCGGAAGCTGAGATTGAATACGGATCAGATGACGAATTCACGGAATCCGCATGGGTTTGTATGGTTTGTAAATATCTTTCCACTTTAAGTATTTCTTAAAAAAAAATCTAAACTCTAAAAAAATATGTTTTGATTTTGGGGGGAGAAATATTTGGGAAAATACAAAAACATTCGAAAAATTTTAAAATTCAAAAACATATGAAAAATTCAAAATGTACAAAAACATTGAAAAACACTAAAAGAGTTTGATGTAACAGAAAAGAAATGATAGTACATCAGTGGACTATCACAGTACGCTAAAGATATGGAAAGTTTAGTAGTAATAAACGAGTCTTAATGTGGATGTGTTGATAGGCTTAACATGTTCAGTAAACTGTCTTCATGATATACACTAAATTTAGCAACTGCTTAATCTTGTGGATTAACACATCTTGGATATATGGACTTAGTACTCCGAAATTTCGTTTGAGAGATTGCCTGATTCTGAGATACGAGGTCTTTATAGATAGTTGATATCTGGGGTATTATACAAGTTCTTCTGATTTTGCCGAAGCAATAGCCTAGAACTTCTATTATACTTTCGCTATATACCCAAAAACTGCATGCAATATTGAAAAGAATCTAAAGATCTAATCATTTTCAGTGCTAAAAAGATTCCTTAAGTGGAACACACCTTAAAGACTAGCCTTCATCTCTTTGTCTGTACGGTACTACTAACCTGAGCTCTCAAGGTCTCGCATTATCCTGATATATATATCAATTACGCTATATTCACATGTAAGATTAAATCTAGGGAATCTGGATATAGGAGTATATTCAAGAAGTGGGAACCGCAGTTAAGTCAAGTTTCATAATTCATACCTTAACATATCTTGAAACAGTTAAGAAATGTGGTAAAGTTTAAGTGCACAAACATATCGACAATCTATGTAAACGAGTTTAAAGCTTAAAGTCATTTAAAGGTCAACGGTACTAGTGATATGTCTCAATCAACTGATATGATCATTAGACACGAATTCACAAAAATATGCCTGTAAATATGTTGGTACATAGTTTACATTGTCCTGTATATAGTTTAGCAGCTTTACAGATTAAATCAAAAAGATTTTCAGTGTGTTTTAGCATAAACTTACCAAAATTCAAAAAGATTTTATTTCTACATTGTTTCAGCAAACCAATGTTGGAGAACGAGTCTTCGAAGTCTGGTAAGATGCTAGAACTTGTGGGAATCTCTTTGACAACGAGCTGGGAGCTAATATGTTAAATCTGAAAAGCCAAAACGATAAAAAGTTCTTTAATTTGAAACTTGATTTTGAAAATATCAACAGTTTGTTCATAACGGGTCAAACTGGGGTCATTAACTTGGACTCGGCAGACAAATCGGTTAACCAAGGTCATTAGCTTGGACTTGGTCAACTGAGTGGATTTTCATAACTGGTAAAAGGTTAGAAAGTTTAGGGGTTAAAATGAAAAATTGAAAAAGTTTGAAATTGTGGTTTGGGAAGTTCGACCGAACTTGCTAAACTGATACAAGTTTAATTTTCAGCAAGTTCAACCGAACTTGCTAATCAATGGCTGATTAATCAAAGGTAAGTACGATCGAACTACTAATGGGCTTGTTTAGTTTGGGCTTTGTAAGTTCGCCGGAACTTGCAATGGTATAAGTACTAAGCAAGTTCGGCTGAACTCACTTACCTGCAACTCACACCCTCTTAGCGAACTTACTGACTTGTGAGAGATTTGTGATTTTGGCAATTTGATACTATTATTCTGCTCGATTTTCGTTTGTTTTCAGTGATTGTGTCACACGCACAATTTCCAATTGCGGAGAATTACCGCGAGGCGTGTGATCAAACAAGAATCTCAGACACTAGACATATCGAACGACTCTATATGATTTATTTAAACGTTTTCCAAAAACATTTGTTGTAAACATTCATAGTCATTTTCAAAATATCAAGGTTTCAAAGTTTGGTGGAAGCATTAAAGTAAAGTAATGGGCGCCAACATAAACGCCAAAACCAAAATCCCAAAAATTATTCGTAAATAAAGAGTCGAGAAAAATGTCTTGATCAATGCAAGTGAGTGCACCTAGCGTCCTGAAAAACATGCAAAGAACAAGTGTCAACATTAAAGAAGAGTGAGTTCACAGGTTTTTATAAGTTCACAAGTTCGGTTTAAAAATTGTTTTTCTCTGTTATCCCTAACCCGGGACAACGACATAGTTCCATTATTCCTAACCCGGAATAATAATGTTGGTTCGTAAATAAGTTCAATGTTAACATGTAGGTAGCGAGCCAAAAGTTACGTCACATAAGAGTTCGCGATTGAAGCTGACTGTTGTTGCCTCTGTGTTACAAGGTCTATCACTGACCATGGCGAAAGTTAGGCCAAATTAATCACCTGTTTACCATTCCCGGTCGGCTAGTGCGACTAGCTCGGGTGGGGCTTGTCGGGCCCAGTAGTACTACTATAATTTCCCTGCTTCTAAACAAATACTAACGATCCGAGAGTTGGTTGAGGACTTTCGTGATAAAGATACTTAGTGACCATAACATACATTAACATTAACTTAGTTACCGAATAGTTTAACGACGTTAATTTTGCATAACGTAAAAGATAAAGTTGTAGAGCGTATACATGTTTCTCCCCATGTTGTTCAAAACCGGATAAAATAGGGGCCGTGAACTCACCTTAAATTGCTCGGTTAGAATAAACACAAAAGAAGCAAATGATGGAACCGTTAATCGCGTCCTAACATGTCAACTGATTTAAAGTTGGTGTGTGAACACACTGACACGAAACCCTACGCACAACTAACACACAGTACGGCACACGTAATAACCAATTCGTAACCATAATCATGCATGCAAAGTATCACCATACAAAATAACGATCAAACCCACTTGTCATAAACACAGGATAACTCATACAACACTTAGGTACATACAAACGCAAGTTATCATGTTTCAGCTTGTACGCTCATACTGGGCTGTTTTCGAAGATTTTTATAAAATAGTTCTAACGTTCCAAAAATTCCAATTTTTTTACAGGAGGTGTGAATTAGACTGTAGAAGTTTTTGTAAAAGTTTCAAATCCTAAGTCTTTACCAATTATTTATAAACATTTATATACTAGGCTGCAGTCAGATTCGTCGCTTTCTGACTGCAGTCCACGAGAAAAATTATTTAAAAATCATCGTTCATCCAATTAACAAAATTCCAGTGGGAGATTTTCGGAAATTCCCGTCTCCAGTTACTGTAAAAATTTTGTGACCAAAACCCATACAGAATATGAGATTCGACTCGATAAACAACCTGCAAATTCTGCCGAATTTATGCAGCTTCAGCTATTGCACTAAATGACCATTTAAAAATAGCAAACGACAGAAGAAAAATAATAATCCAGCACCATTTGAAGCGTTTTTTAAAAATACACGTTTTAGGCTTCAGAAAATACACTTTTTGATAAATAATGATCAGGTTACAGCCAACTGAAGTTGGCTGTAACTGTTAATCAGCTTACTGTTTTCGAATTTATCGCATTAGAACATGTTTAAACGGTCATGACGGTTAGTTGTATTGATTAACAGCAGGTTAACTTGACGAATATCATCATATATATCAATATTCATGCAAACCCTAAATATATATCATGATCTTTATCGATAAAACGCAGCCTACGATTCTAGTATTCAACATATCATCACAACCGCAAAGATTCTCATATTCATCGGAACTAATCATACACCGCAACACTTTTTCATTGTAATAATCATACAAGCACATAATCATGATCAAGATTACACAAAACCTAGCATGAATCGCAATAAAATTAAACCCTAACCTTGAAACGATGATGATTAGCGAACCGGGACAAGCTTGGAATCGATCCGAGAGTGTATAACTTGCGCGACCGTGAGAGGGGAGGGGGGCTCCCGTCGCACTCTTCTAGGGATTAGGGTTTTGATTATATTTTTTTTAAACATCCCATGCATACATACATATACATAGCGGGCGGTTTCGGTTATTCCTTGGGCCGCAAGGGTGTGGGTGGCGGGTTGGGCTTGTATTCGCAAGGGGGGTGTGGGTGGCGGGTTGGGCTTGTGTAGTCACAAGGTCGACACGTTTCGCGGCTCGGTTCAGTTCGGCTATTTATTTATTTTAATTTTTTTTACAATTCGGTAACATAAGGCTTATAACTAATAAATCGCGAAATCAAAGCGTGATACAATAATCTACAAGCGTCTAATAACACATAGCACGTAATTCAGATACAACCCGTCTAATAACACATAGCACGTAATTCACCCAATAGATTCGCAAAGTTAGCGTAGTTATTGCGAGCGTGTAATTTAATTCTCTTATTTAAATCAGCGTATGATGAATAACAATAAAGTAGCGCGTTTAAGATACCTGAAAAGCCGGGATGTCACATTATCCCCATGTTGAAAGAATTTCCATCCCAAAAAGTGAGTAAACGCGGTTTAGAATGGAATGCACAAAAGTTCAGTTTGTTAGAATGGTACAAGTAAATCCCAGGTTGTCATATCATCCCCATGTTGAAAGAATTTCGTCCCGAAATTCAGTTGGCGGTAACGTCAGATTGCTGCTCAGCTTCAAAAAGGTGTGGATATTTGCATTTCATTTGGTCCTCTCTTTCCCACGTGAACTTCAGTCCACGCTTAGAGTTCCAACGAACCTTGACGATCGGTATCTTGCTGTGCATTCGAGTCTTGATCTCCCGGTCCATGATCTCGATAGGTTGTTCCACAAAATGCAGTTGCTCATCCACTTGAATCTCATCCAATGGAATGACTAGGGTCTCATCTGATAGGCACTTCTTCAGATTGGACACGTGAAAAACGTTGTGAACTCCACTGAGTTCGGCAGGAAGGTCTAACTGATAAGCTACGGGCCTGATACGCTTCAAAATCATAAATGGGCCTACGTACCGTGGATTTAGTTTGCCTCGTTTCCTAAAACGAATTACACCCTTCCAGGGTGACACTTTCAGTAGGACGCGGTCACCTACTTGAAATTCGAGCGGTTTGCGTCGTTGATCAGCGTACCTTTTCTATCGATCTCGTGCCGCTGCCATGCGGTTTCTGATTTGCACAATCTTTTCAGTAGCCTCAAGTATCAACTCAGGACCTGTGAGTTGACTGTCACCGACTTCTGCCCAACAGACCGGTGATATACATTTGCGACCGTACAATGCTTCAAACGGTGCTGCCTGAATACTCGTATGGTAACTGTTGTCATATGAGAATTCCACTAAAGGCAGATGGATTTCCCAACTGTTTCCAAAGTCTACCACGCATGCCCTAAGCATGTCCTCCAAGGTTTGAATGGTCCTTTCACTTTGACCATCCGTCTGAGGGTGGTATGCTGTGCTCATATCTAAGCGTGTACCCAACGCTTTCTGAAGTGACCGCCAAAAGTTGGACGTGAAACAAGCATCTCTGTCTGAAATGATGGATGTTGGCACCCCGTGCCGAGAAACTATTTCCTTAATGTAGATGCGAGTCAACTTATCCATCTTATCTGTTTCTTTGGTCGCTAGGAAGTGTGCAGACTTAGTTAAACGATCCACAATTACCCAGATGGTATCGCAACAGCCTGGAGTTCACGGGAGTTTAGTGATAAAGTCCATCGAGATCTGATCCCATTTCCACATTGGGATCTCAGGTTGTTGAAGTAGCCCTAATGGCTTCTGGTATTACACCTTGACTTTCGCACAAGTCAAACACTTGCTCATGTAGGTGGCTATATCCACTTTAATGTTGGGCCACCAGTAAGCGGCTTTAAGGTCTTGATACATCTTATCTGAACCAAGATGGACAGAGTATCGGGATTTGTGAGCTTCGTCCATAACTAGCTTCCTGAGGTTTCCGTAGAGAGGTACCCATGTACGATTCATGAAATACCGGAAACCATTGGGTTTCACTTCCCAATCACGTTCCATCTTTCCCACAGATTCGGCCTTGATGTTCTCTTCCTTAACTGCTTCTAGCTGCACGTCGCGTATCTATTCGGGTAACTCAGGATGAATTGTGAACTGTAGTGCTCGTACCCGACGAGGTTTCAAGTGCTCCTTCCGACTGAGGGCATCAGCTACCACGTTAGCTTTACCCGGGTGATACCGAATGGCACATTCATAATCGTTTAGGAGTTCGACCCAGCGACGCTGTCGCATGTTCAACTCCTTCTGGTAAAAAATATGTTGGAGGCTCTTGTGATCCGTGTAGATTGTGTACCTTGTTCCATATAGATAGTTTCTCCAAATCTTAAGTTTAAACACAACTGCTCCCAATTCCAAGTCATGTGTCGTGTAGTTCTTCTCGTGGACCTTCAACTGTCAGGATGCATACGCGATGACCTTTTCACGTTGCATGAACACACATCCCAATCCCTGAATGGAAGCGTCACAATATACCACAAAATCATCTGTCCCCTCTGGCAAGGACAAAATGGGCGCACTGCAAAGCTTCTACTTCAGTAATTGAAATGCTGCTTCTTGTTTGTCACCCCAAGCATACTTGGTGCCCTTCTGAGTGAGAGTGGCAAGCGGTTGTGCGATCTTGGAAAATCCCTCGATGAAACGTCTATAGTAACCAGCCAAACCCAAAAATTGGCTGATCTCTGTCGGTGTCCTGGGTGCTTCCCAGTTCTTGATAGCATCGATCTTGGCGAGATCAATGTGTATACCCTTTTCATTCGCGATATGCCCGGGGAACTGAACTTCCCGAATCCAGAAATCACACTTCGAAAACTTGGCATATAGTTTCTCCTGTTGAAGTAGTTCCAGCAATTATCGCAGATGCTCAACATGTTCTTCTTCACCCTTAGAGTAGATGAGTATATCATCGATGAACACGATGACAAACTTGTCGAGATACGGCTTACACACGCGGTTCATGAGGTCCATGAACACCGCGGGTGCATTGGTGAGACCGAAGGGCATTACCAAGAACTCGTAATGCCCATACCGAGTGTGAAATGCCGTCTTGGAGATATCCTCCTCCCTGACGCGTAGCTGGTGATAACCGGACCGAAGATCAATCTTGGAGTAGTAGCTTGACCCTTGAAGCTGGTCGAAAAGATCGTCATTGCGAGGTAATGGGTATCGACGGTGACCTTATTGAGTTCCCTGTAGTCGATGCACATGCGGAAGGTCCCGTCCTTCTTCTTGACAAAAAGGACCGGAGCTCCCCGTGGCGAAGTACTAGGTCGGATAAATCCTTTTTCCAACAATTCCTGAAATTGGGTAGACAGCTCTTGCAGCTCTGCTGGAGCTAAGCGGTACGGGACCTTGGCGATAGGAGTCGCATGGTTCGCCAATTCGATTTCAAACTCCACTTGTCGATGTGGTGGAAGACCAGGTAACTCTTCTGGAAACACATCGGGAAAGTCACGGACGACGGCGATATCTTTAATCCGCTTCTCGTCCTTAGGCTGCTCGGTGACCAGTTCGAGCAAAGCAAAGGAGTTCTTTCTCCGAAGATACTTCTGAGCTTGCATGTAAGAGATGATGTTTGTGACGGCACCTGCCTTCTCGCCTTGTACCATCAAGACTTCGTCGTTAGAGAGCGGAATACAGATAGCTTTCTAGAAACAGAGAACTTCAGCTCAGACATCGGATAGCCAGTCCATTCCGGTTACCACATCAAAACTACCCAGAGTAGTTGTCATCAGATCAATGGTAAAGGTGTGACCCGCAAGTTTAAGTTGATAGCCGGTTACTAGATGGGTCACATCTACAGATTTACCATCGGCTAGTTCTATGACGTAAGGGGTCTCTAGGGGTTTAGGTGTGAGATTTAGGTTCTTCCTAAAATATTCAGATATGAAACTCTTATCCGCACCCGTATCAAAAAGTATAGTAGCAAAATGATCGTTAAGGGGAAACTTACCGGTGACCACATTCGAGTCGATTCTGGCCTTCCCACGGCCTAGCGTGAATGCACATACTTTGGCACCTCCTGTGCCACCATTTCCATTGTTGCCATTGTTGTTATTGTTGTTGTTGTTTTTGTTATTTCCACCATTGTTGTTGTTGCGAAGTTGCGGGCAGTCTCGCTTGAAATGGGCAATGCAACCGCACTGATAGCATCCCCAGTTATTACCCTGCTGTTGATCCTGTGCTGGTTTTGATTCTGTCGTGACATAATTTCTCCATGACAATCCTTTGCCGCGTGTCCTGCTTTGCCACACCGCAGCGATTTCCGGTGCAAGGGCCGTGATTATGGAGGTTACAACGATTACATTGCGGCTTTCGACCAGCATAGCCGCTCGAGTTCTAGGTGTTGTTGGCAGACTGATTGTTGTGACCCTGATTGTTGTTGAAGTTGTTGGACCGCTTCTGGTTTCCTTATTGTGGCTGGGCCGATGAAGACTGCCGAGCAGGTGAGTCTTCAAATTTCCTTTTGTTATCAGGGACAATTTCAGTTGCACCCCTAGGTGGTAACTTCCTTTGCTCCACCGCCTTATCGGTGAGTTTATGTGCCAGTCTAATCGCTTGATGCTCCGTCGTAGGGTTGCTAGACATTACCAAGCCCTGGATCTCAGGGACCAGACCCCCAAGATAAAACTCAAGTCGTTTATCGACGGTGTTAGCCAAATCGGGACAAAGGAACACCAGATCATGATGTCTTGCCGTGTACTCTTCAATTTCTGACCCGACCATCTTGTGGTTCCATAACGCTTGTTCCAATTGCTGAACTCTGTCCCGCGGACATTATTCCTCCTTGATTAGAGCTTTGAATTCGGTCCAGGCCATTGCGTTCGCCGCAACAAGTCCACGCGTTTGGACTTGTGCGTTCCACCAGGTTAATGACCCATCTTCCAATGTCGAGGCAGCATACTTGACCTTATTAGCTTCAAGGCAATTGCACATTTCAAAAACCGATTCAGACTTTTCAACCCAATGGACCAGTCCTATAGGTCCTTCAACTCCCGTGAACTTGCTCGGTTTCGCAAAGGAACATCTTGTAGGGGTTAAGACCACCTTATGCTGGTGGGTTAGGAACACCTGCCAGAGCCGCATTCACGTGTTCTTGGATTAAAGCGGCCAATTCTTCAGTTGGCATGTTGAGATTTCTGCGACGACCGGTTGCCATTTCAGATCTTCGCAAGACAACACAAACACACACCGATAAGTATATATCCAATATAGTTATCATATTCCACACTTAAATGATCACACAATTTATGTCAACCCGACAAATTGAACAATCAAAAGGAACATTCGATTAAATAAATTGTAATGTCTCACAAAATACTAACCAAACATATCAGTTTAATTATAAAATTTCCAAGTTCAAACATAAGTGGAAACAAACAAACTAAAGGAAACAAAACGGAGATTGGCGAGACGAGTTAGTCATCTATGTCTCCATCTCCCAAGTCGCTATCACTGTTGTCTTCCTCTTCAGCGTTTTCAGCTTCAACAGTCGGGTCCTGTTCCGGCTCTTCTTCCTCCGGGTCTTCCTCTGGATCCTCCTCTTCATCCTCTACCGGCGCTGGAGGGGCCGGTGCTGGTGCGGGTACTGGGATAGGTGGTGCTTGGTTCTGCTCCAGTTCGTGAATCCTCCAACTGGACTCAAGAACTCTGTCTTCGAGCCAGTCAGCCCTCAGCTGCTCAGCACGAAGGTCCTTAGATAAAATGTTTTGAACTCTCTTATTCTCATCTTGCTCTTCCTCGAGCTCTCTAGTTTTACCAGTCAGCTGACGTATCTGCCATCCTTGCGCTTCGATAGTCTCCTACATTCTCTCCAGCTGTTCCTGTTGTTTCCTTGACCATCTCTAAGCAGATCGTCCCCCACTCCTAAAGAGTTGACCGGTTCGACCGGTATAGCGGTGGTCGGACGGGAGGACGACTCCCCTCCTAGAGCAAGTCTTTTCCTAGCAGCTGAGCGTGTCTCCACGCCACAAGGTGGTGAGGGTTCGACCATGGGTGCCTTCCCCGGCGCCCTTGATTGTCGAGATCTGTCGGATGATGATGATGACATAGCCTGCTGGGTTGGTGTAGTTAGTTACAAGTTGCGTATATCAGAATATACATATATATCTCACATAGAACAATTGTAGTATAACACATAACAATATATCACAGTTCGGTGCCAACTAAGTCTAGTGTCGTGTAACAACTATAGTTTAGGTCTACTTTTAATGCAAACTTGGTTCTCTGTAGCTAGAGGCTCTGATACCAATCTGTCAAATCCTCAATTTCCACTTGTAGAGTATTACCGCGAGACGTGTGATCAAACCAGAATCTCAGACACTAGCAATATCGAACGACTCTATATGATTTATTTAAACATTTTCCAAAAACATTTGTTGTAAACATTCATAGTCATTTTCAAAATATCAAGGTTTCAAAGTTTAGCGGAAGCATTAAAGTAAAGTAACGGGCGCCAACATAAACGCCAAAACCAAAATCCCAAAAATTATTCGTAATAAAGACTCGATAAAAATGTCTTGGTCAATGCAAGTGAGTGCACCTAGCGCTCCTAGCGTCCTGAGAAACATGCAAAGAAACAAGTGTCAACATTAAAGAAGAGTGAGTTCACAGGTTTTTATAAGTTCGCAAGTTCGGTTTAAAAGATTGTTTTTCTCCGTTATCCCTAACCCGGGATAACGACATAGTTCCATTTTTCCTAACCGGAATAATAATGTTGGTTCGTAAATATGTTCAATGTTAACATGTAGGTAGCGAGCCTAAAGTTACGTCACATAAGAGTTCGCGATCGAAGCTGACTGTTGTTGCCTCTGTTTTACCAGGTCTATCACTGACCATGGCGAAAGTTAGGCCAAATTAATCACCCGTTGACCATTCCCGGTCGGCTAGCGCGACTAGCTCGGGTGGGGCTTATCGGGCCTAGTAGTACTACTATAATTTCCCCCTTATCTAACCCAATACTAACGATCGGATATTTGGTTGAGGACTTCCGTGATAAAGCTACTTAGTGACCATAACATACATTTACATTAACTTAGTTACCTAATAGTTTAATGACGTTAATTTTGTATAACGTAAAAGATAGAGTTGTAGAGCGTACACATGTTTCTCCCCCTGTTGTTCAAAACCGGATAAAATAGGGGCCGTGAACTCACCTTAAATTGCTCGGTTAGAATAAACGCAAAAGAAGCAAATGATGGAACCGTTAATCGCGTCCTAACATGTCAACCGATTTAAAGTTAGTGTGTGAACACACTGACACAAAACCCTATGCACAACTAACACACAATACGACACATGTAATAACCAATACAAAATAACGATCAAACCAACTTGTCATAAACACAGGATAACTCATACAACACTTAGGTACACACAAACGCAAGTTATCTTGTTTCAGCTAGTACGCTCATAACTGGGCTGTTTTCGAAGATTTTTATAAAATAGTTCAAACGTTCCAAAAATTTCAATTTTTTACCGAGGTGTCAATTAGACTGTAGAATTTTGTGTAAAATTTTCAAATCCTAACTCTTTACCAATTATTTATAAACATTTATATACTATACTATAGTCAGATTCGTCGCTTTCTGACTGCAGTCCACGAGAAAAATTATTTAAAAATCATCGTTCATCCAATTAACAAAATTCCAGCGGGAAATTTTTGGAAATTTCCGTCTCCAGTTACGGAGGTGTCAATTAGACTGTAGAATCAAAGTGCGGTTGAAAAAGAAATATTGGACGACAAAGTGAAGGTGTTAGAGAATGAGCTTGAGTACTTTAAAGCATTGATCGAAAGTTTGCAGGATGCAAATGAAAAAATACAAACTGAGATAGCTGATCTGAAGTCTATCCAAAGCCCTAAATGATCTCCAGGATGCAGAAAGTGTTATCTAATACACTGGGTATCAACTTCATCAAAGAATATGATCGTCTAGATCAACAGGAAGCTAAAGAACGCTCGGAGAAAGAATTAGCTGCGAGCGGTAAAGGAAAGAATGTTGAAGGTGAAGCACCTACTTCTTTTGTAGTTGCAGAGAAGTCTATTGATGATGTGATTCTAGCTTCTGAGTCTGATATTCTAAAGGTTGACGAATTTGTCTAGCCTTCTGATCCTATCACTGTTTCTGAAGAAAAAGACGATGAAGAAGCTGAGAAAGATGATAAAGAGGATGAAGAGGAAGGAGGTTATGAGGATTGGAATGTTGGTGATGATGACGATGATTATGATCAAGGTAGTACTGGCATTAAAGTTGCTGAAGCTAAAGTCGATGATCACTTTGATTTTTCTGATCTTATGAATGATGAGTCGAATAAGATGGAAGATAAAGTTGAGGGGGAGTCAGGGAAGACAGGGCCTTCAGATGATATAGATTTGTCAGTTGTTGATCGATCTGCAAAGCCAATTGCTGCAGTACCCACAAAGCCGTTAATGTTGATTGGAACATAATGTTGAAGAAGGTGAGTACATGCACAATTACTCAAAAGAAGATTTGGCGAGATTGGTTGAAGTTGAAGTTGAAAATTTAGAATTTGATTTCGAGGAAGTTTTGAATGTTAATACTTTCGAGCCGAATGATTATCAGTATACTAGAAG
Source organism: Scalesia atractyloides (assembly GCA_947069175.1). Classification (NCBI taxonomy): domain Eukaryota; kingdom Viridiplantae; phylum Streptophyta; class Magnoliopsida; order Asterales; family Asteraceae; genus Scalesia; species Scalesia atractyloides. The sequence continues at coordinate 23,192,454 of CAMTDV010000010.1, forward strand.
ATTTGAGGCTGATGATGAAATGGATCATACGGCGAAGTACGTCGGTCCTAATTCTGAAAGTTTTCCTACTTTCGAGGAGATGTACAAGCAACTTGATGAAGACATGCTTAAAGAAAAGATTGAAGAGTCTCTACGAGAGGGTAAAGTTCCTAAACCCATGACGAAGGAGGAAATCGCTCAAGCGAAGAAGTCTAGGTTTAAAGAGATGCCTCGTGAATTTAAGTTTCGACGTCCTCTAGCATTCTTTACCAGAGAAAAGATGTTTCTTTGGGGGATATTTTGAGTTGGGGTTGGTTCAAAGAGCTGAATGTTTATGCAATCAAGAGGGAATTTGGAGTGCAATACTTCAAGTATCTTTCTGATTTCAAGACTTTACCTTATTGGGATGTGGAAGAGTTGGTTCAGATTGTGAATGTTACATATCAGATGAAGTATATTGATCAGTTATTGTGGAAAATGATCAAGTATGAAGCAGAAAGGATTCAACTACTGGAAGCCTTTTATTCCTGGCCGCCGAATAGAAACAAACAAGAAAACGGGGGAAAAGGACATAATGTTGATCATGAAACGTCCAAGAGCCATGAGGAATATGCTGCTAATGCCGATTGAACAAGAATTCTATCCTTTGTTCAAGTGGTGGCAAATAGATTCAACTACTTATGAAGCAGTTATTGTTCTGAAGTTTGAAGTACATTTGCATATAACAAAGGAAAGGGTCGAAGTGGTGGGTCATCAGGGCATAAGAGGTTTATGGAGGACGATAAGGATTGTAGATCTTATGTGGCTTATGATCTGCTCGAGAGAAGACATCAAAACCTTGTTCTATAGCAAGATTATTTTTGAAGAACGAGAAAAGATGCAAGCGATGCAGTTTTAGAGAGTTGTCACGCGAAGTCAATTCTTGAAAGATGTGGCAAATGAAGTGGAGAGATTTAGAAAGGGTTGAGTTTTTAAAGGAGGAGAAGCGTCTTGAAGCGATTCATGAAAGAACTAGGAAGGCAAGTGTTAAAAGATTTCAGCATTTGAACAAAGTGCCTCCTACAGATCAGACGCCGGATCTGAAACAAGAACTACGAAGGAAGCCGTACAAGAACTTCTTCGGTCGTGTTCGTTAACGTTTATATCAAGACAGAGTTTTGAAGACTGATACAAGATAAAGACTATATCCATGTGGGACTCTATTGGTGCATAATGTCTATGTCTTAGTCTTATATCGAGTTTGTATAGTATAGAGCTGGATAGGCTAGGTATATGAAATATTTATGTATAGTTTAGCCAAGTTCGCCCATGGTATGTCATATGCAGACAAGTCCGGCCGAACTTGCAGTAGCAAGTTCGGGCGAACTTGAGTCCTCTAGGGCGACTTGCATTAGTATAAATACCTAGCTAGCCTCATTCATTTGTAAATTTGGCATTTTGGAGGTGAAGCTCTGTCAGTTTGTAATCTCAACGTTTAATCAATGAAACTGATGGTTAACTGATTAATTCTTGTCTATTGTTAAACACGATGTAATATTTCTACTATTATGGACGCTGGATATCAAATTTAGGTTCCTTAGCATCAAGGTTCGGTCCTACAGAAAGTGAGGTCGAACGGGATTTGCTTGAGGTTGGACAGGGTTCTGAGCAGCTTGGTTTGGAATAGATCGACAAACGTTGGCCAAGTGGACAAATCTTCCACAAGTAGTACATTGACGACATGGTTGATAAACTTGGTGGTGACTGTTGCACCGATTACACATCTGTGCGGAACCAGCATATGGCTTCCTCACAGGAGGTTGAGCTAGTTGGTTTTGGGGAGCTTGATTCGGTTGAGCGGCTGGAGCGGGTTGTGTAGTAACAACAAAGTTCTGAGAAGCCTTACGCTTCTTTGATCGTTTGGAAGGCACGGCTTTGTTTCCCTTTTGTTTCTCATGAGTGGTTTTGGTGGATGATTTTTTATCGCTTTTGTGATGAAGGTTACCCTTTTTGACCTAAGACTCGGTCAAAGTTGCAGCTAGCTCAATGGCATGTCGGACAGTGGTTGGGTTACTTCCGGTAACGATGTCCGGAACAGGATCAGGCAATCCATCAATATACTTCTCGATCACCTTATCCAAAGGCGTTACCATCGAAGGACAGAGTAAACATAACTCCTCGTACCGGTCAGTATACACACGATGTTCACCACTATCCTGTTTGAGATCATGGAATTTGTTTTCTAGCGCCCTCTGCTATGAGGAAAAAATTCCTTCATCATTAGAGCCCTAAGCTCTTCCCACGTTTGAGCTAAAGCCACTTCGGCACCTCTATCTCTCATACTACCGTTCCACCATGTAAGAGCTCTCTTTTTGAATTTGCTCGACGCAAACTCAAATTTTCGCTCATTCGGGCATTGCACATGATGAAAAGTACTTTCGAGGCTCTCGAACCATTACAAAAGCCCATTGGCTCCCTCAGACCCAGAAAACGATAGTGGTTTAGCCGAACAAAATTGTTTATAGTTGCACAGAGCTGGTGTTTTGTTATTATTATTGTTGTTCGGTTGATTGAGTTGGGTTAAAAGATTTGGGAGTACAACAGCTAGTTGCTGAGCGATAATGGCTGCCATTTCAGCATTTTGAGTTGTATCACGTCTAGGAGGCATTCTAAAAGAAAACATGGAGGAAGATATGTGTGAAAATTAAGAGAGGTGTTGAAAATATCGAGGGAATAAGGATGGTTGTCATTGGTTCGTTTCTCAAAACAAACAAATGACTCACGGTGACTAATCAAAGTAAATGGGTCTTTATAATGTATCGCGAAGACATGTTTTAGCCTATACATGGACACATACCCCAAGAGTTCCCAGGTAAGAGTGACTGGTCCGATTAAGTGGATTTGTATGAACACTCTTAACCATGGACAGAAAACTCGGGGTACAGGCACCCACCCTTCCAGATTGCATGTGTTCACATTAATAAAACCCAAACATTGACGAGATTTGAAGGCATAAAGCCCAAAATTGATTCATCTAAGAATAGATGTTTTTCATTGCAAAAAGTTTTCGAAAAGAGATTTTGTAACTTTTGTATTGTTTTTGGTAACCACCTAAGGATAGGTGATAGTATTGTATTTTATGAATCTAAACGCAAGTAAACTCGCGTTAGGGTCCTAGGAAGGTTATAGTATAGGTCAAAGAATTACTAATAACCTAATTCCCTATAACCAGTGCTCTGATACCAATCTGTAACATCCCGACCGCATAAAAACAATAAACCACAGCGGAAACGTCGTGGAGTCACGTTAACAAATTGTTTAAACAACACGTGGTAATTAAAGTTATGTTTACTGAATATTGAAATTTCATAGTTACATTGTCTTGGAAACTAAACAAACTACTGTCTTTCATATTTTATGGCACTAAGTCCGCGTCCAATCCTAAGTGAGCATGCATCAACATCAAGCATTGTTCCCAGAAACATATGTGAAAACGAGTCAGCAAAAATATGCCGGCGAGTACATAGGTTTTGTGAGGGTGTCAAATTCATGGCCTTGAATATGTATTTGCAATACCTTGTTAGACTACTAGAGTCGTTAATTGAAAACCGTGTTATCAAAAGGTATTTGATATTGCATGGATAACTAACCAACTAAAACAAGTTAGTTATAGTTTATAAAAGACTTGTAGCCATGAATCTTGACCAAAACATTTGTTTTGTAAATTCGAGTAGTAAATCATCTTGAAAAAACTTTGTATGGTTTATATCTTTAATTGAAAATCGTTGCGTGTCATTGTTTGAAAACCTTTGTTCCAAGTGATGCAAATAACGCCACGAATGTAATATGATAAAAGCACTTACATATAGGAAGTACCAGCGGCGTATCCACCATGCTTTTATCACATTACACACGTACCGTTATCTAAATCACTTACCATAAAACAATCGTCCATTGTTCGTGTCATAACCATTCGTCCATTGTTCGTGTCATAAACCAATTGTTCATGGTCCGTGTAAACAAATCATCCTTGTTTTAATTGTGAAAACTTTTGGTCCTTTTGGTGAATACATTCAAACCTGTGTTGACTCGTCTATACCACCAAAGGGTATCTTTAAATTGCAATAACAAACCACCAAAGGGTTTGTTAAAGTAAACAGTTTCGGTCGTTCCCCAAACTTCCTCACAAACACCGGGAACCTTGGTAACGGGATTGTCAGTCCTATGGTACCATAACTTACTACTGGTTGGCTTGGCCAAAGCTAATGAATGTTATTCGTGTCATGTATATAACGCACTAACAAGTTCGTTCACACTATTGAAATCGTTGTGTTTATATAAACCATATCATTTGTAATTTAAAAACTTAAAAACAGTTTAGCACATATGAATCACCCCAAAATATTTGAAAACGTAAAAGAGGGGAGCTATGTATTCACTTGGGGTTGCAAAATAATCCTTTAATCAAAGATTAAACAAGCTCAAATGTTCGAGAAATCAAACGTGTCCTAAAATCGGATAACTATGTAAATATCGGGACTTTAATCGGCGGATCAGATAGAATGAGGTCTTGTAAACCAAATGAGTGTTGGAACTCATATGAAATGGTTTAAAAAAGTTAGCATTCTGAGTTGGAAAGATTCCTAAGTGCTTTTGACCCGTTATGACTCGTTAAGGTAGTTTATGCTACTTTAACGTGCCATTTACGTAGAAACGTGTTCGGATGGTTAGATATGTGTTATGATAAGTCTAATATGCCAAAATAAGTTTAATATAGTTCCAACATTAGTTTATATGTCAAAACATTGGTCACATATGCTTAAAGTTGATTTATGCGAAAAAGGGTATTTTGGTCATTTATAAAGGCATAACTAGCGAGTTAACATCATACTAACCAAACGACGTGACCATAAGGTATAACCTCAGAGTGTTATTCCCTATACAACTATGGTCACAAATATGTGTTTTGTCGGATCCTGAGATTGACCAAACGGGTCGGATTCGAAAGTCAAAGCGGTGATCAAGACCGCTCGACTTACGACCATAAATAAGCACTAAACTAAAAGTGACGAGTTAAACATGTTAAAACATGTTTAACTAAGTTAGAAAACTGATTTAATATAAAAACAAAGTGTTTTGATACCTAAAAATGTTTCGGTCGTAAAATGCACATAATGCGCACTTTTGACCGAAACTTTGACTCGTCACTTTGACTAGTAACGTGGTAAATCAGTAGGTATGATCGCTAGGGATCATAACCATCGTGATTACGATCACGTTGCAAAGTTCAATTGAACTTTGTTTGGACCAATTAATGGTCAAAGCCGAAAGTCAAACACTGTTTGACTTTTAGCTTGAAATTGCTAAAAGCAATGAAAAAGACTAAGGATGAGATCTTACTTGTGGTTAGGAACACCCAAGATCTCAGAGAACTCAGTAGGAGGCCTCCAAAAGGATGGAAGCAAGCTCCAAGAGAATGGGAGGAAGAAGATGGAAATGAGTAAAGAGAAATGGTGAAGATCGAGCCTATTTATACTAATCTTGGAGCTCCAAAATCATGCCGAGTGTTGATCCAGGGGTTAAGGCATGGATTAGTGTCCCTCCAGGTGTCCTATGCAGGTTAAAGGTGGCATAGATCGCGACTTGGTGGCCAAGGAAGTTAACAAGAAGCTGCCAGCTTTATTATAAGAAGCTTGTGAGATGGGGACCCCTTACGGAGCGTATAGGGTTTTGCCTTACGGTCCGTAAGGCCCTTGTAGGGGCAGAAGTTTCAAAAATTGGAAGAAATGGCCCCTGAACTTGTTTCCGTCGCGTTTTGGCACTTTTAACACCCGTTAACCCCATTTTTAAGCTCCATAAGGATGAATAAACATAGGGAACTTGAAATATGTTCAAAAATGTCTCGGGTGTCGGTTCGTTCGGTCGTACGGTTGTGGTTTTGGGTTAATTACGACGGGAATCGTAACGAACTATGTTCAAAAATGTCCCGGGTGTCGGTTCGTTCGGTCGTACGGTTGCGGTTTTGGGTTAATTACGACAGGAATCGTAACGAACGTGCAAATGACCATAAACGCGTAACGAATGATATTTTTGCATTCCAATCATTAAAATACTAGATTTTAATGATTAAAAAATTTTTGGATGTGCGTACATGTTCCGGATAACGATATACGCGAATCAGCATAGTTTTGTAGAATTTGCAAAATAGCCCCTGAAGTTGTAAAACCATGCCTTTGCCATACCTTAGCCCTTGAAACTTATTTCTAAGTTATGTAAAGAGTATTTAGGGTATGTTTAGCTTATTTCATTGTTCCAGAGTGTACATCGCGTTAAACTGATTACGCTTGCGTAATAGTTTGCGATTTCACTTCCCGAAGTTGTTTAAGAGTTTGGAATCGTGCAAGAATCGAATACGTGCAATTGTCATGATAAAATACAAATTTCCTAAATAAAACACAAAAATTTCATTGATCGATATTTCGTTTGGAATCGTTACGCGATCGGATCATCACAAATGTCACATCAAACCTCACTATTACAAGATGAACAAATTGAATTGAACCTAAACTAGTAACTTATTTCATTCAAAACATCTATATTAGTAACATCTCAATAGAAAAAGATCTTTATGTTAACATAATGCTTAACTATGTTCGAAAGATTAGGTCTTGGTGATTTTCTTCCGATCAAATTTCCAATCCACTTGTCTAATCGAAAAACTAAACATACTACGGGAGTGATTGAAGATTTCTCATTCAAACAAACCAAACGATTGTGCCAACCGACTTTGTCATCTTAGATGATGCTCCACTCATGTTGTGACAACCTTTCAATAAAACCCATCAATCTTTGCTCAAACAACAACATCGTAATCTTCCCACTAAACTTGGGGCCGACAAATGAAATTTTAGTATAAATAAATCAATGAAATATCCAATCGGCAATGACGACCCCTTATTGGAAGATGAAGTTGAGCCACCCGGTACAGAGGAACAAAATGACCAATTCGTTGAAGAGGAAGCTGCTATCGACCGCGATGACGAACCAAAGTCTAAGCCATCTATAGAAGACCCACCTTCTCTAGAACTCAAAGAACTTCCAAAGGGCTTAGAATACACATTCTTATATAACAAAGGTAAACTTCTAATCATCATTTCCTCGTATCTCCTTCTTAAGGAAAAAAATTACATAATTTTCTAAAAAAACATAAAACGGAAATTGCATGGAAACTAATGGACATCAAAAGAATTATTCCTTCCATGCACACAAACAAAATTCTAATGGAACATGACTACAAAGCGGTAATCCAACCACAAAGAATGGTTAATCCGAACATACAAGAAGTAGTAAAAAGTGAAGTCATCAAACTCTTAGACGCCAGACTAATCAACCCCATTTCCGATAGTCGATGGATAAGTCCCGTCCAAGTAGTAACGGGAAAACGTGGAATGACGGTTGTAACCAACGAAAAGAACAAGCTCATACCAACAAGAACCGTCACCGGATGGAGAGTTTGCATCGACTATAGGAGATCAATGAAGCCACAAGAAAAGACCATTTTCCTTTACCCTTTATTAATCAAATGTTAAAGCGATTATCCGGTCACAACTTCTATTGTTTTCTAGATGGATTCTCGGGGTACTTCCAAATTCCTATCGCACTAGAAGACCAAGAGAAAACCACTTTCACTTGTCCCTACGAAACGTTTGCATATCGACGCATGCCATTTGATCCTTGCAACGCACCTACAACATTCCAATCATGGTAGCCATTTTCCTGTATATGATAGAAAAAAACCATGAAAGTTTTCATTGACGATTTCTCTATCTTCGGTGATTCACTCGACCAATGACTGGTTACCCTTGAACGAATGCTATCTAGACGTGAGGCGACTAACCTCGCCCTTAATTGGGAAAAGTGCCATTTTATGGTCACAGGGGGGAGTAGTACTCGGTCACGACTATCTTGGATGGCTTCGAAATAAAACATTAGCTCTTCCTCACACCTGCTACAACCTCTGCTACAACAGGTTCAGTGCTTCAACCACCCCCATCCCGAGACACTCTGCTTGCTCAGAATGTCTACAGATCTTGTGTCCCAGGGAGAACTCCTATGATCGCTTCTAATGATGAAATTTTAGCTTTGTTTGGTAATATACAAGATAAGATGAAGCAACAACAGGAAACTAACCAGATGATGATGAGAAAAATACAACTCTTGAAGTCCAACTCCAAGAGACCTGCTGAGGATGTTGTAACTCCCTTGCAGCCCAGGAATCTGAACTTTAGTTCAGCGGTGTATACTGAGGATAATCAGGGCAATGTCGTACCAAGTCGTTCCCAGAGAGATGCTCCTGAAATACCCTCATCCGCCAGAATATCGACTGTGAGGGGCCTAGGATACGCTCCAGGATATGGCCATAATCAACAAACTGGTAACTTATCTAATAATGTTAATACTCTTGCTACTAACAAAATTGGGTCTTTGCAAGATACAAGTGTAACATTTGCATTATCTAGAGAACTCCAGAAACTGAAGGATATGATATCAAGTGTTCCTGGGTAGTTCAATCAATACCGGAAGTATCCTAGGATAGTCATAACATATCCCGCTTTGCTCGCCATATTTGTGATGCTGAAATTCCCAAGAGATTCCACACTCCCAACATGAAGCTTTATGATGGGACGATGAATCCTGAAGAGCATATTGCCCAGTGTAGGGAGAGGATGGAAGTGAATCCTATCCCCCCAGATCTTAAAGAAGCATGTCTCTGCAAGGGCTTCGGCTCTACTCTGACAGGATTGGCCTTGAAGTGGCTCTTAAGCATTCCACCTCATTCAATTACATCGTTTGCTCATTTGGTTAATTTATTTAACAGTCAATCTTCTTGTAGTAGAAGCTTTGAAAAACTAAGAAGTGACCTCTACAGGATAACACAGGGACCTCAAGAATCCCTTAGGGATTATGTGAACAAATTTAGTAGGGAATCCTTAGATATCCCATATCTTGATGTTGCTACAGTTGTACAAGCATTCAAGATGGGTTTACAAAAGGGTTCTCCATTTTATCAGGATCTTGTGATGAATCCTTGCTGGAACTTGGACGAAGCTCGAAACAGGGCTCTAAGATATATCAGACTAGAAGACGACAAGAAAATGCAAGAAATGATGAATTCATCCTCAACATACGAATCAACAAACAGGAAATCAGAATCTTCGTACAAACCGTACCGCACTAAGCCATATGTTATAAACGACAGCAAGAAAGTGAATGTTTTTAAGGATGAAGATGGCGAAGAATATCCTGAGTTATCTGAATACTGTTTTTTCTGTTAATACTACTGAACTAATATATGCCATGCAGGGTTTAGGAGATAAATCAAGGTGGCCAAGGAAGAACCAACTGTGACATTTGTGGTGATCCGATCGTGTATCAATTCCGGATTAATTATCAATCAATGAAATTTTTATGTTTTATTTTCGAGATTTGTATTTTTATCATGACAATTGCACGTATTCGATTCTTGCATGATTCCGAACTCTTAAACGACTTTTGGAAGTGAAATCGCAAACTATTACGCAAACATAATCAGTTTAACACGGTGTACACTCTGGAACGCTGACATAAGCTAAACATACCATAAATACCCTTTACATAACATAGAAATCAGTTTTAAAGGCTTCGGTATGGCAAAAACATGCTTATGCAACTTCAGGGGCTATTTTGAAAACTCTGCGAAACTATGCCAAATCACGTATTTCCTACTCCGGAACATATACGCACATCCAAAAAATTTTGTAATCATTAAAATCTAGTATTTTAATGATTGGAATGCAAAAATATCAATCGTTACGCGTTTACGGTCATTTGCGCGTTCAATACGATTTTCGTCGTAATTAACTGAAAATCGCAACCGTACGACCAAACGAACCGACATACGAAAAGTTTCCGAGCATTTTTCAAGTTCCTTATGTTTTATCTTCCTTATAAAACTTAAAAATGGGGTTAACAAGTGTTAAAAGTGCCAAAACGCACCGAAAAACAAGTTTAGGCTGCAGGGGCCTGTTCTGCAAATTCTGAAACATAGGAATCCCAGGCGCCACGCGAGAGACCCCCCAAGATCTCCCGCGACGCGCAGGGGATGCCTAGTGGCAGCAGCTACCTGGCAGCTTCTTGTTCATTTGACTTGACACCTATAACTCGTTTTTGCCATACTTCTCCTCGTTGTAACACCTCAGTATAAATACCCTTGATCTTCAAACAAATTCCTTGCTCATTTCCATCTTTCTTCTCTCTAAACTCTAAGTGGAGATGCTACCTTATTAGGAGGCATCCAATCTATGTTTTTATAAGTAATCTTGGCTTCCTTGAGTGCAAGTAAGTGCTCTTAACCAAGCCATGTTCATTCTTTTAGCTTATTATGAGCTAAAAGTTAAACAGTTTGACCTACTGTTTGACTTTCAGCTTTGAACATTAATTGGTCAAAGCAAAGTCCAATTGGATGTACAACTTGATCGTAATCATGATGGTTACGATCCTTAGCGATCATGCCTATTGATTACCACGTTTCCTAGACGAAGTGAAGAGTCAAAGTTTCGGTCAATAATGCGCAAAGGTGCAATATACGACAAAACTATTTTTGGTTATCAAAACCCTTTGTTTTGATATCAAATCAGTTCTATAAACCTTGTTAGACATGTTTAACATGTTTAAACTCGTCACTTTTAGTTTAGTGCTTATTTAGGGTCGTAAGTCGAGCGGTCTTGACCACCGTTTTGACTTTCGAATCCGACACGTTTGGTCTTATGATCCGACCAAACACATATATGTGACCATAGTTGTATAGGGAATAACACCCTGAGGTTATACCTTATGGTCACGTCGTTTGGTTAGTGTTATGTTAAGTCATCTATTATGCCTACCAGTAGTAAGTTATGGTACCATAGGACTGACAATCCCTTTATTAAGTTTCTAAGTAATCTTGGCCATTAATTGGTCAAAGCAAAGTCCAATTGGACTTTACAACGTGATTGTAATCACGATGGTTATGATCGTTAGCGATCATGCGTATTGATTACCACGTTTCCTAGTCGAAGTGACGAGTCAAAGTTTCGGTCAATAATGCGCAAATGCGCATTATATGACATTACTATTTTCGGGTATCAAAACCCTTTGTTTTGATATCAAATCAGTTTTATAAACCTTGTTAGACATGTTTAACATGTGTAACTCGTCACTTTTAGTTTAGTGCTTATTTAGGGTCGTAAGTCGAGCGGTCTTGACCACTGTTTTGACTTTCGAATCCGACACTTATGCTCTTAGGATCCGACCAAACACATATATGTGACCATAGTTGTATAGGGAATAACCCCCTGAGGTTATACCTTATGGTCACGTCGTTTGGATACGCCGCTGGTACTTCCTAAATATAAGTGCCTTTATCATATTACATTCGTGCCGTTATTTACATCACTTTGAACAAAGGTTTTCAAACAATGACGCGCAAGGATTTTCAATTAAAGATATAAACCATACAAAGTTTCTTCAAGACGATTTACTACTCGAAGTTACAAAACAAATGTTTTGGTCAAGATTCATGGCTACAAGTCTTTTATAAACTATAACTAACATATTTTATTTGGTTAGTTATCATTGCAATACCAAATACTTTGGATAACAAGGTTTTTAAATTAATGACTCTAGTAGTCTGATGAGGTATTGCAATACATATTCAGAGCCATGAATTTGACACACTCACAAAACCTATGTACTCGCCGGCATATTTTTGCTGACTCGTTTTCACATATGTTTTAGGAAACCAAGTTTGATGTCGATGCATGCTCACATAGGATTGGACGCAGACTTAGTGCCTTAAAATATGAAAGACAATAGTTTAATTAGTTTATTTTAAACTTCAAGACAATGTAACAATGTAATTTCAATATCCAATAAAACATAACTTGAATTACCATGTGTTGTTGTAACAATCTATTAGCGTGACTCCCCGACGTTTCCATCGCGGTTTGTTGTTTTTACGTGGTCGGGATGTTACAGATTGGTATCAGAGCACTGGTTATAGGGAAATAGGTTATTAGTAATGCTTTTGACCTAGACCATAACCTTCCTAGGACCGTAACGCGAGTTTACTTGCGTTTAGATTCTTAATATGCCACCATCACCTATCCTTAGGTGATTACCAAAAAACAAGAAAAAATTGAAAGCATAAAGTCAAAAATGAATCATCGGTCTCTTTTAGCCTTCAAGGTTTTCAAATCTCGTTAAAGTTTGGGTTTTATTAATGTGAACACATGCAATCTGGAAGGGTAGGTGCCTGTACCCCGAGTTTTCTGTCCAAGGTTAGAGTGTTCGCACAAATCCACTTGATCGGACCAGTCACTCTTACCTGGGAACTCTTGGGGTGAGTGTCCACTTATAGGCTAAAGCATGTCTTCGTGATACATTATAAAGACCCATTTACTTTGATTAGTCACCTTGTGTCGTTTGTTTGTTTTGAGAAACGAACGAATGACCACCATCTTTATTTCACCGATATTTTCAACACCTCTCTTGATTTATATCAATCTCACGTGTCTTCCTCTATGTTTTCTTTTAGAATGCCTTCTAGACGTGACATAACTCAAAATGCCGAAATGGCAGCTATTATCGCTCAGTAAATTGTTGTTGTACTCCCGAATCTTGTGGCCCAACTCAATCAAGCGAACAACAATAACAATAACAATGCACAATTTCCGTGCAACTATAATCAATTTCGTTCTGCTAAACCACTCTCGTTTTCTGGGTGTGAGGGAGCTACTGGGCTTTTGCAATGGTTTGAGAGACTTGAAAGTACTTTTCGTCATGTGCAATGCCTAAAGGAGCGAAAAGTTGAGTTTGCGTCGAGCGTATTCAAAAAGAGAGCTCTTACATGGTGGAATGGTATTATGTGAGACAGAGGTGCTAATGTAGCCTTAGCACAAACTTGGAAAGAGCTTAGAGCTCTAATGACGAAAGAATTATGTCCTCGTCATGAGCAGAGGGCGCTTGAAAACGAATTCTATGATCCTAAACAGAATAGTGGTGAGCATTATGCTTATACTGACCGGTACGAGGAGTTGAGTTTACTCTGTCCTTCAATGGTGACGCCTTTGTATAAGGCAATCGAGAAGTATAGTGATGGTTTGCCTGATCCTGTTCAGGACATTGTTACCGGAAGTAACCCAACCACTATCCGACAGGCCATTGAGTTAGCTGCGACTTTGACTGAGTCTCAGGTCAAAAAGGTAACCTTCATCACAAAGCCGATAAGAAATCATCCACCAAAACCACTCAAGAAAATCAAAAGGGAAACAAAGCTGAGCCTTCCAAACGTTCAAAGAAGCGTAAGGCTTCTCAGAACTTTGTTGTTACTACACAACCCGCTCCAGCCGCTCAACCCAATCAAGCTCACCAAAACCAACCAGCTCAACCTCCTGCGAGGAAGCCATATGCTGGCACTGCACCATTGTGAAATCGGTGCAACGGTCACCACCAAGTTCACCAACCATGTCGTCAATGTATTACTTGTGGAAGATTTGGGCACATGGCCAACGTTTGTCGATCTGTTCCAAACCAAGCTGCTCAGAATCTTGTCCAACCCTAAGCAAATCTCGTTCGACCTCACTTTCCACCTGGGTCATATTTTAACTATGGCGTGATGGGCCATTACAAGAACAATTGCCCGAAGTTAGCCAATGCCAATCAAGCTCGTGGACTAGCATTCAACATTAACGCCAACGAGGCCCGTGCTGATAACGAAGTCGTTAACGGTACATTCCTTGTCAACAATTATCCTGCTTCTGTTCTTTTCGATTCGGGTGCCGATAGGAGTTTCATATCCTTAGCCTTTGAACCATTAATTTCAATGCCAAGAACTAAACTAGGAAAGCCCTTGGCTGTCGAGATAGCTAGTGGTGAAACTCTTAAACTTTATTCTGTCATTCGTGATTGCCAATTGAACCTCGATAACCACCATTTTCCCATTGAACTCACGCCAATGCAACTTGGGAGTTTCGACATCATCATAGGAATGGATTGGTTAACCAAGCAACATGCCGAAGTTATTTGTTTTGACAAGTTAGTTCGAATACCTCTTCCATCTGGTGAAGTCTTAGAAGTTAGTGGAGAGAAACCCGCTAGTAATCTTAAACTCATGACCTGTAACAAAGCCCAAAAATACCTACGAAATAACTATGTTGCCTTCCTGGCGCATATCATAGAGGAGGAAGGCAAAGGCAAAACTATTCAGGATATCCCCGTTGTTCGAGATTATCCAGAGGTGTTTCCTGAGGAACTACCTGGTTTACCTCCTGTACGACAAGTTGAGTTCCGCATTGACCTAGTACTTGGTGCCAACCCCATTGCTAAATCTCCTTACCATCTTGCACCATCTGAGATGCAAGAATTATCGAAACAACTTCAAGAGCTATCTGATAAAGGATTCATTCGTCCAAGCTATTCACTTTGGGGCGTTCCTGTCCTATTTGTGAAAAAGAAGGACGGGTCTTTCCGTATGTGTGTCGATTATCATGAGCTCAACAAACTCACGATCAAAAATCGATATCCCCTACCTCGCATTGATGATCTCTTTAATCATCTACAAGGTGCTAGTTACTTTTCAAAGATTGATCTGCGTTCTGGGTATCATCAACTTCGTGTGCTCGAAGAAGATATTCCTAAAACTGCCTTTCGCACTCGATATGGTCATTACTAGTTTATTGTCATGCCTTTCGGTTTGAGAAATGCTCTAGCTTTTTTCATGGAATTGATGAATCGGGTTTGTAAACCTTATTTGGACAATTTCATCATTGTTTTCATCGACGACATTTTTATTTATTCCAAGTCTCGAGCCAAACACGAACAACACCTTTGATTAACTATGGAACTACTAAAGAAAGAACAACTTCATGCCAAATTCTTCAAGTGTGAGTTTTGGCTAAAAGAAGTTCAATTCCTGGAACAACTTCAAGTGTGAGCAAGGTATACATGTGGATCCTTCCAAAATCACTGCGATTGAACATACCCACTACTCCCACAGAAGTTCTCTCTTTTCTTGGTGTTGCCGGATATTATCGTCGATTCATCGCGAGCTTCTCAAAAATCGCAGTTCCCCTCACCGCTTTCACTAAAAAGAATAAGCCTTTTGAGTGGGGACCCAATCAAGAGGAAGCTTTCCAAACTCTGATACAAAAGCTCTGTGCTGCTCCTATTCTATCTTTACCCAACGGCAACGAGGATTTCATTATCTATTGTGACGCATCGAACCTAGGCCTTGTTTGTGTTCTTATGCAACGAGATAAAGTCATAGCCTATGCGTCAAGACAATTGAAAGTCCACGAGAAGAACTACACGACTCATGATTTAGGTGCTGTAGTTTTCCCCTCAAAATTTGGTGACACTACCTTTATGGTACGAAGTGTGTAGTTTTTACCGACCACAAAAGTCTCCAACACATAAAGAACTAAACATGAGACAATGACGCTGGGTTGAACTTTTAAACGACTATGATGCGAAATTCGCTACCATCTGGGTAAGGCGAATGTCGTGGCTGATGCTCTTAGTCGTAAGGAACGTGTCAAGCTTCATTGTGTTCGAATTCAATCTGATATCCAGACACGTATTTTCCAAGCTCAACGTACTTGTGTTACACAAGGTATGATGGGTAGTGAATTACCGCATCAACTTGAGCTTCATCTCGAATGAAAGACAATGGATTACTCTATTATTTAAACCATTTGTGGGTTCCAAGTCAAGACAACCTCCACACCTTATTGATGGATGAAGCTCATAAGTCTCGTTATTCAATCCATCCTGGTGCAGACAAAATGTACAAGGATCTTCGTACCCAGTATTGGTGGCCAGGTATGAAGAAAGACATTGCCTTGTATTTATCTAAATGCCTAACTTGTCTTAAAGTCAAGGCTAAACATCATTGCCCATCTGGTTTGCTCGAACAACCAGAAATTCCGGTATGGAAGTGGGAGAACATTGCAATGGATCTTATCACAAAACTACCGCGCACCTCTAGAGGTCATGATGCCATTTGGGTAGTCATTGGTCGTCTAACAAAGTCAGCACACTTTTTGGCGATTCGTGAGGATTACTCTGCTGAAAAACTCGCCAAAATCTATGTCGATGAGATTGTATCTCGTCATGGTGTTCCTTTGGACATCATATCTGACAGAGATGCTCAATTCTCATCTCATTTTTGGAAGACCATGCAATCTGCTATGGGAACCAAACTCAATTTGAGCACTGCTTATCATCTTCAAACGGATGGATAAACCGAGAGAACTATTCAAACATTGGAGGATATGCTTAGAGCATGTGTGATCGACTTTGGTGGTAGTTGGGATTCGCATCTACCGTTGATCGAATTCTCCTACAACAACAGTTATCACGCCAGCATCAACATGGCACCTTTCGAAGCTTTATACGGTCGAAAATGTTGTTCACCTGTCTGTTGGAATGAAGGTGGAGAGTCTTAGTTTACTGGACCAGAACTTATTCATGACACAATAGACAAAGTCAAGAAAATACGTTAAAACCTTTTGACATCTAGAAGCCGTCAAAAGAGTTACGCGGACAAACGACGCAAGCCCTTGGAATTCCAAGTTGGTGATCACGTCCTACTCAAGGTATCCCCTTGGAAAGGGGTGGTCAGATTTGGAAAGAAAGGAAAACTTGCACCACGACACATTGGACCATTCAAGATCGTTGAATGAATCGGAAAGGTGGCCTACCGACTTGAGCTACCTCCTAAACTTGGAAACGTTCACCCGACATTCCACATGTCCAATCTAAAGAAGTGTTTAGCTGACACAAATCTTCACGTCCCTCTCGACGAAATTCACGTTGATGATACTATGCACTTTTTCGAAACCTGTAGAGATTTTGGACGTGAAGTCAGGAAACTCAAGCGAAGACGAATTCCGATAGTCAAAGTTCGTTGGGAATTCAAACGTGGCCCAGAATTTACTTGGGAACGAGAGGATCAAATGAAAGCGAAATACCCACATCTGTTTTCATAAGTTTCCTCGAATTAAATTTCGGGATGAAATTTCCTATAGTAGGGGAGACTGTGACATTTGTGGTGATCCGATCGTGTATCAATTCAAGACAAATTATCAATCAATGAAATTTTTGTGTTTTATTTTTGAGATTTGTATTTTTATCATGATAATTGCACGTATTCGATTCTTGCACGATTCCAAACTCTTAAACGACTTCTGGAACGCAAACTATTACTCAAACATAATCAGTTTAATGCGAGGTACACTCCGGAACACCGACATAGGCTAAACATACCCTAAATACCCTTTACATAACTTAGAAATAAGTTTTAAAGGCTTCGGTATGGCAAAAACATTGTTATGCAACTTCAAGGGCTATTTTGCAAACTCTACGAAACTATGCCAAATCGCGTATTTCCTACTCCGGAACATATACACACATCCAAAATTTTTTGTAATCATTAAAATGTAGTATTTTAATGATTGGAATGCAAAAATATCAATCGTTACACGTTTACGGTCATTTTCGCGTTCGTTACGATTTTCGTCGTAATTAACCGAAAACCGCAACCGTACAACCAAACGAACCAACATCCGAAATATTTACAAGAAATTTTCAAGTTCCCTATGCTTTATCTTCCTTATAAAGCTTAAAAATGGGGTTAATGAGTGTTAAAAGTGCCAAAACGCATCGAAAAACAAGTTTTAAGCTGCAGGGGCCTGTTCTGCCAATTCTGAAACTTAGGAATCCCAGGCGCCACGCGAGAAACCCCCCAAGATCTCCCGCGATGCGCGAGGGACGCCTAGTGGCAGCAGCTACCTGTCAGCTTCTTGTTCATTTGACTTGACACCTATAACTCGTTTTTGCCTCACTTCTCCTGGTTGTAACACCTCACTAAAAACTTGTAATGATCCTACAACATCTCCTAACAGTTGGCATGATCCTAAAGATCTCCAACAAATATAAATACCCTTGATCTTCAAACAAATTCCATGCTCATTTCCAACTTTCTTCTCTCTAAACTCTAAGTGGAGTTGCTACCTTATTAGGAGGCCTCCCATCTGAGTTTTTCTAAGTAATCTTGGCTTCCTTGAGTGCAAGTAAGTGCTCTAACAAAACCTTGTTCATTCTTTAAGCTTATTATGAGCTAAAAGTCAAACAGTTTGACTTACTGTTTGATTGTCAGCTTTGACCATTAATTGGTCAAAGCAAAGTCCAATTGGACTTTACAACGTGATTGTAATCACGATGGTTATGATCCTTAGCGATCATGCGTATTGATTACCACGTTTCCTAGTCGAAGTGACGAGTCAAAGTTTCGGTCAATAATGCGCAAATGCGCATTATATGACATTACTATTTTCGGGTATCAAAACCCTTTGTTTTGATATCAAATCAGTTTTATAAACCTTGTTAGACATGTTTAACATGTTTAATTCGTCACTTTTAGTTTAGTGCTTATTTAGGGTCGTAAGTCGAGCGGTCTTGACCACCATTTTGACTTTCGAATCCGACACGTTTGGTCTTAGGATCCGGCCAAACACATATATGTGACCATAGTTGTATAGGGAATAACCCCATGAGGTTATACCTTATGGTCACGTCGTTTGGTTAGTGTTATGTTAAGTCGTCTATTATGCCTACCAGTAGTAAGTTAGGGTAACATAGGACTGACAATCCCTTTACCAAGTTTCGCGGTGTTTGTGGGGAAGTTTGGGGAGCGACCGAAACTGTTTACTTTAACAAACCCTTTGGTGGTTTGTTATTGCAATTTAAAGATGCCCTTTGGTGGTATAGAAAACTCAACACAGGTTTGAATGTATTCACCAACACGACCAAAAATTTTCACGATTAAAACAAGGACGATTTGTTTACACGAACGATGAACAATTGGTTTATGACACGAACAATGGATGTTTGGTTTATGACACGGACAATGAACGATTGGTTTGTGGTAAGTGATTTAGATAACGAAACGTGTGTAATGTGATAAAAGCATGGTGGATACGCCGCTGGTACTTCCTATATATAAGTGCCTTTATCATATTACATTCGTGCTGTTATTTGCATCACTTTGAACAAAGGTTTTCAAACAATGACACGCAATGATTTTCAATTAAAGATATAAACCATACAAAGTTTCTTCAAGGCGATTTACTACTCAAATTTACAAAACAAATGTTTTGGTCAAGATTCATGGCTACAAGTATTTAATAAACTATAACTAACTTGTTTTAGTTGGTTAGTTATCATTGCAATACCAAATACTTTTGATAACAAGGTTTTTAAATTAATGACTCTAGTAGTATGACGAGGTATTGCAATACATATTCAAAGCTATGAATTTGATACACTCACAAAACCTATGTCCCCGCCGACATATTTTTCCTAACTCGTTTTCACATATGTTTCAGGAAACCAAGTTTGATGTCGATGCATGCTCACATAGGATTGGACGCGGACTTAGTGCCTTAAAATACGAAAGACATTAGTTTAATTAGTTTATTTTAAACCTCAAGGCAATGTAACTATATAATTTCAATATCCAATAAAACATAACTTTAATTACCATGTGTTGTTGCAACAATCTGTTAACGTGACTCCCCGATGTTTCCGCCGTGGTTTGTTGTTTTTTACGCGATTGGGGTGTTACACCAACTGTCACACCCTCAATTTCCACTTGCGGAGTTTTACCGCGAGGCGTGTGAACAAACCAGAATCTGAAACACTAGTACGTTGAACGACTCTACATGATTTGATTATACGTTTTCCAAAATCATTTGTTGTCGAATTTATATTACCAATATTTAGCATGAGTATCAGTTTTTAAAGTTTGAGAGGAAGCATAAATAAGTAGTGATGCGGCGCCAACACAAACGCCAAAAACAAACGAAAAATCCCAAAACAATATTAATAAATAAGACTCGATAAAGATGTCTTGTTCAATGCATGTGCGTGCACCTAGAGCTCCTAGCGTCCTGAGAAACATGTAAAGAAACAAGTGTCAACATTAAAGATGAGTGAGTTCACAGGTTTTCATAAATTCGTTGTTCGGTTTTAGTTTGTTACTCCGTTATCCCCAACCCGGGATAACATATCAGTTCCATTATTCCAAACCCGGAATAATAAGTTGTTGTTTCCAATATTCCCAAACCGGAATATTAAGTTGTTGTTTCCATTATCCCCAACCCGGGATGATAAGTTGATGTTCCAATATTCCAAACCCGGAATATTAAGTTGTCACTAAGTGTTCGCGATCGAAGCTGACAGTTGTGCCTCCGTTTTGCCAGGCCTATCACATGACCATGGCGATGTTAGGCCAATCATACACCCGTTGACCATACCCGGTCGGCTAGCGCGACTAGCTCGGATGGGGCTCGTCAGACCCAGTAGTACTACTTATAATTCCCCCGCTATTTAACCCAAATACTAACGATCCGAGGAGATTGTCGAGGACTTAAGTGATAAAGCTGCATAGTGACCATAACATTACATTAACATTAACTTAGTTACCATATAGTTGTGTGACGTTAAATTCGTATAACGTAAAGAGTTTGAGTTTGAGAGTGTATACATGTTTCTCCCCCTGTTGTTTAAAAACCGGATAAAGTTAGGGGCCGTGAACTCACCTTTATTTGCTCGGTTAGTGTAGCAAAGATGTTATAAGAGATGGGACCGCTAGTTGCATCCTAACAAACCAATTAATTCCACGTCAGTGTGAAATCACACCAATACAAATTCCACACGCAATTTACTCACAAAGTGATACACACAAACAACATATCTAACACTCAAACATGCATGCAATTATTCTCATGTGATCATAGGAATCAAACAACTTATCATGAACATATTCCAAATCCATACAACACTTTATTCATACAATCACAAGTTATCAACTTTCTGCTTAACACTCAATCATTCAGCTGTTTTCTAGCATTTTTATAAAATAGTTCTAATATTCCAAAAATTCCCATATTTTTACAGTAGGTGACATTTATACCATAGAAATTTATATAATTTTTCCAAGTCCTAAATCTTTACCAATTAGCCATAAATATTAATTCCCTAAGCTGCAGTCAGTTTTACCGCTTTCTGACTGCAGTCCACGGAAGAATTTATTTAAAAATCACTGATTGTCCGATTAATGAAATTCTAGTTGGAGTTGCCCGGAAATTTCTATACCTAGTTGCTGTACAAAAATCATGACTCAACTCTGTCCTGATTTTAAAATCTAGCTTGATAAACAACCAACAAAATTCCAGAATTTTAACAGCTTTACCTACTGAACTTGTTTAGCCCTTTAAAAATATCAAAAGATTTCAGAAAATTATGAATCCAGCGCCATTAGATTCCTTATTCAAATCTCTACGTTCTAGACATCAGAAAACCCGTTTTTCGACAACTAACGACCAAGTTACAGCCTGATGAAGTCGGCTGAAACTTTCACTCAGCATCCTGTTTCAGCATGTTATTATTATGAACTCGTGTAATCCCGTTCATGCGATTACCTAAGCGATCTAGCTCTGATTTCTAGTCCTAGATTAATACTAATAACCTATCCATGCAAACCCTTCTCAATAACTTTAGTTTTTATACACAATTCACAGCCTATACAATCAGCTTTCAATATAACATTCAATTCGGTTTAAACCCTCCGCAATCATACAATCATCTAACGCAAACATCATTAACAAATCAGCTAGTCTAACATTCGTTCAATCATGCTTGGCAAGCTTATATCTTCCGAAAACAACCCTACTTGTAACTATGATACATAAGCCGATTAAAACATGTATATTCCGAAAACCACACCATTGTTTCATTAAATCAATCACTCCGGAACAAACAACCAAAATCAACACACAAATAACCGAACACTATCTTGTAACATATGTTGAATTCTCACCTTTGATCACTAGGTAAACAAGCCAAGATTGCGGACAAGAGTAACCCGGCTGTTCCAGCAAACCGCGACTGAAGGGACTGAAAAGGAAAGCTGTTCGTGATCGACAAGGAGTGCAAGGGCTGTTTGCGGTCAGGAGACAAGGATGGCGATGGCTGCTGCTGCTGCGACCGAGAGGGTGGAGAGGGTAAGGCAGCCGACGGCAGCTTTTCTTGTTAGGGTTTGTGTTTGTGTTTGACACATGCATGGGTATGTGTATATATATAGCGCCAAGAGGTGAGGGTTTCGGTTTTGGTTAGTACGTGTGGCCGAGGGACTTGGGTTGGGTTAGTTTGGTTTGGATGTGATCTCGCGGCCAACTCGAACAACAAACGAGCCACAAACCGCTACACCACCTTAAACGTTTGGTTTGGTCTTGACCGAATAGCTTTAATTTAAGGTTTTGGTTTGATCTTTTGGCCGAACATGTTTGGGCTGTTTTGGTTTGGTTTTGAACAAAATATATTTGCGGTCTTGGGCTTAATATCGCGGCCAAGGATTAGAGTGGTTTGGTTTGGGTTTTGATCTTGGCCGAGGACTTGACTTGAGCTAGAGTTTAAAAACTTGTTACTCCTAGAGTCGCAATGAATCAAGGTTTGGAACGTGTCACGGTTCGGTTAAGTTCGTGCATGTATTAAATCTAAATATTCAATCACTAAAACAATCACACAACACACAACACGTATTCATTTAATTCGTACACGTTCGTACACATAGCACGTAATTAGATTGACACGTATTACGTTTAAGTTATCCGAAAAACCCGGGATATCACATTATCCCCATGTTGAAAGAATTTTCGTCCCGAAAATTGAGTAAACGCGGTTTAGCATGTAACGTACATGTTTAGAGTGCCACGCACAAAGAGTTAGTTCGTTTACAATGGTACGCAACGTTACAAGAAGTTCCCCAAGTGTCATACACAAAGATTTCCAAGTGCCATGCACAAGAATTTAATCAACAATAGTACACGAAAGTATGAGGAATTTCCAGGTTGTCACATCATCCCCTTGTTGAAAGAATTTTCGTCCCGAAAATTTAGGTACTGTCATCGTTAGTTTGCTGCTCAATTGCGAAGAGGTGTGGGTATTTGCTTTTCATTTGGTCCTCTCTTTCCCACGTGAACTCCGGTCCACGCTTAGAGTCCCAACGAACTTTAACGATCGGAATCTTGCTGTGCCTCCGAGTCTTGATCTCACGATCCATGATCTCGATAGGCTTTTCCACGAAGTGTAGTTGTTCATCCACTTGGATCTCATCCAATGGAATAACTAAAGTTTCATCTGATAGATACTTCTTCAGATTTGACACGTGAAATACGTTGTGAACTCCACTGAGTTCGGTCGGAAGGTCTAATTGGTATGCTACGGGTCCGATACGTTTCAAGATTACAAACGGGCCTACGTACCGTGGGTTAAGTTTGCCCCGTTTTCCGAAGCGGATTACACCCTTCCAGGGTGACACCTTTAGTAGGACGCGATCGCCTACTTGAAATTCGAGCGGTTTGCGTCGTTGATCAGCGTAGCTTTTATGTCGATCTCGTGCCGCCGCCATGCGGTTTCTGATTTGTACAATCTTTTCAGTAGCCTCAAGTATTAACTCTGGGCCTGTGAGTTGACTGTCACCGACTTCTGCCCAGCAGACCGGTGATCTACATTTGCGACCGTATAATGCTTCAAACGGTGCTGCCGAAATACTCGTGTGATAGCTGTTGTTATATGAGAATTCCACTAGAGGCAGGTGAATTTCCCAATTATTTCCGAAGTCCACTACGCATGCCCTAAGCATGTCTTCCAAGGTTTGTATGGTCCTTTCGCTTTGACCATCAGTCTGAGGGTGATAAGCTGTGCTCATATCCAAGTGTGTTCCCAACGCTTTCTGGAGTGACTGCCAGAAGTTTGACGTGAAACGAGCATCTCTATCTGAGATGATGGACGTTGGCACTCCGTGCCGAGAAACTACTTCCTTAATGTAGATGCGAGTCAACTTCTCCATCTTATCCGTTTCTTTGATAGCTAGGAAGTGTGCGGACTTAGTTAAACGATCCACAATCACCCAGATGGTATCGCAACCACCCAAGGTTCGCGGGAGTTTAGTGATAAAATCCATGGAGATCTGATCCCATTTCCACACTGGGATCTCAGGTTGTTGGAGTAGCCCCGATGGCTTTTGATACTCCACCTTGACTTTTGCACAAGTCGAACATCTACTCACGTAGGTGGCTATATCGGCTTTCATGTTGGGCCACCAATACACAACTTTAAGGTCTTGATACATCTTATCCGAACCCGGATGGATAGAGTATCGAGATTTGTGAGCTTCATCCATGACTAGCTCTCTGAGGTTCCCGTAGAAAGGTACCCATATGCGATTCATGAAATACCGGGCTCCATTGGGCTTTACTTCCCAATCGCGTTCCATTTTTCCCACAGATTCAGCTTTGATGTTTTCCTCCTTAACTGCTTCTACTGGGCGTTGCGTATTTGATCGGGTAGCCCCGAATGAATAGTGAGTTGTAGTGCTCGTACACGACGAGGTTTCAAGTGTTCCTTCCTGCTGAGGGCATCAGCTACCACGTTAGCTTTACCCGGGTGATACCGAATGGCACACTCATAATCGTTCAAGAGTTCGACCCAGCGACGCTGTCGCATGTTCAACTCCTTCTGATCAAAGATGTGCTGGAGGCTTTTGTGGTCAGTGAAGATTGTGCACTTCGTTCCATAGAGGTAGTGTCTCCAAATCTTAAGTGCAAACACTACTGCTCCCAATTCTAGGTCATGCGTCGTGTAGTTCTTCTCGTGAACCTTCAGCTGTCGTGACGCATACGCGATGACCTTATCGCGTTGCATGAGTACGCATCCCAATCCCTGAATGGAAGCATCACAATACACTACGAAGTCATCTGTCCCTTCCGGCAAGGACAGAATGGGTGCACTGCAAAGTTTCTGCTTCAGCAATTGAAATGCTGCTTCTTGTTTTTCACCCCAAGCATACTTGATGCCTTTCTGGGTGAGGGTAGTGAGCGGTTGTGCAATCTTTGAAAACCCCTCGATGAAGCGTCTGTAGTAACCAGCCAATCCCAAAAATTGGCGAATTTCCGTTGGAGTCTTAGGTGCTTCCTAACTTTTGATGTCTTCAATCTTGGCAGGGTCTACGTGGATACCCTTTTCATTCACGACGTGCCCGAGAAACTGAACTTCCCGAATCCAGAAATCACACTTAGAAAGCTTGGCATATAGCTTTTCCTGTTGAAGTAATCCTAGCAGTAATCGTAGATGCTCGGCATGCTCTTCTTCACTTTTGGAGTAGATGAGTATGTCATCGATGAACATAATGACAAAGTTGTCGAGGTATGGTTTACACACGCGGTTCATGAGGTCCATGAACACCGCAGGTGCGTTAGTGAGACCGAATGGCATGACCAAGAACTCGTAATGGCCATACCGAGTGCGAAATGCTGTCTTAGCGATATCCTCCTCTCTGACGCGTAGCTGATGATAACCAGACCGTAAATCAATCTTAGAGTAGTAACTTGACCCATGCAGTTGGTCGAATAGATCGTCGATGCGAGGTAACGGGTATCGGTTCTTGACTGTAACCTTGTTGAGTTCCCTATAGTCGATGCACATGCGGAAAGTCCCGTCCTTTTTCTTGACAAACAGGATTGGAGCTCCCCATGGCGAAACGCTTGGTCGGATAAATCCTTTTTCTAGCAGCTCTTGAAGTTGGGTAGACAGCTCCTGCAGCTCGGCTGGAGCTAGGCGGTATGGAGCTTTGGCGATAGGAGTTGCATTGCTTGCCAATTCGATTTCAAATTCCAACTGTCGATGTGGTGGAAGACCAGGTAGTTCTTCTGGGAATACATCGGAAAAATCACGGACGACAGGGATGTCTTCTATACATTTCTCGTCCTTAGGCTGTTCGGTAATTAGTGCGAGTAAAGCGAAGGAATTCTTTTTCCGAAGATACTTCTGCGCTTGCATGTATGAGATGATGTTGGTGACGGCGCTTGCCTTATCGCCTTGTACTGTCAGGATTTCGTCGTTCGAGAGTGGAATACGGATAGACTTTTCGAAGCAGAGAACTTCAGCCCGGACGTCGGATAGCCAGTCCATTCCGACTACCACGTCAAAACTACCCAGGGTAGTTGTCATCAGATCAATGGTAAAAGTGTGGCCCGCGAGTTTGAGTTGACAGCCAGATACGATTTGGGTCACATTTACAGATTTACCATTGGCTAATTCTATCACATAAGGGGTCTCTAATGGTTTAAGCGTGAGATTTAGGTTCTTCCTAAAAGACTCAGATATAAAGCTCCTATCCGCACCCGTATCAAAAAGCACAGAAGCAAAATGTTCATTAAGGGGAAACTTACCGGTGACCACGTTCGTGTCGTTTCTGGCCTCTCCGCGGCCCAATGTAAATGCACGACCTTTGGCACCCCCTGTGCCACCGTTCCCATTATTGTTGTGGTTGTTGTGGTTGTGGTTGTTTCCACCATTATTGTTGTTGTTGCGCAACTGTGGGCAGTCTTTTCTGAAATGAGCGGTGCTACCACACTGATAGCATCCCCGGTTTATACCCTGCTGCTGACCTTGGGGCTGATTCTGATTTTGTCGGGACATAATTTCCCCACGACAATCCCTTGCCGCATGTCCCATCTTGCCACATCTTTGGCAGCGATTTCCGGCACAAGGGCCGTTATGATGGAGATTACAGCGGTTGCACTGCGGCTTTCGACCTACATAACCGCCTGCATTCTGGTTGTTGTTGTTGTAGTTGCTGTTGTTGTTGGAACGATTTTGATGACCCCGGTGGCTGTGGTAGTGATTGAACCGTTTCTGGTTCCCTTGCTGTGGATGAGGTGACGAAGACTGTCGAATGGTGGAGTCTTCAAACTTTCTTTTGTTATCTGAGGCAACTTCAGTGGTACCCTGTGCTGGCAGTTTCTTCTGTTCCACCGCTTTATCGGTGAGTTTGTGAGCCAATCGGATTGCTTGATGTTCTGTTACGGGGTTACTAGCCATTACCATGCCCTGAATTTCCGGAACAAGACCCCCGAGATAGAACTCGAGTCTTTTCTCCACCGTGTTGGCCAATTCAGGACACAGAAACACCAAGTCATGGTGTTTTGCGGTGTAAGCCTCAATTTCCGATCCCACCATCTTGTGGTTCCATAGAGCTTGCTCTAACTGTTGCACTCTGTCTCGTGGACAGTACTCCTCTTTAATCAGGGCCTTGAACTCAGTCCATGCCATTGCATTTGCAGCTAACAGTCCACGTGTTTGGACTTGGGCATTCCACCATGTCAGTGCCCCATCTTCCAGTGTTGAGGCTGCGTATTTGACCTTGTTTGACTCTAGGCAGTTGCACATTTCAAAAACGGATTCAGACTTTTCGATCCAGCGGACCAATCCAATGGGTCCTTCCGCCCCCGAGAACTTGCTTGGCTTTGCGTCAAGGAACATCTTATAGGGATTAAAGCCCCCTCCTGCTGACAGAGAACAGGAAGTCAGCAAGGAATTGTACTAGCTTCACTATTAAATTTTCACGCGAAAACTTAATAATGGTTACCTGCCGGCTGGTTCTGCACACCCGCTAATGCTGCGTTCACATGCTCCTGGATCATGGCAGCTAGCTCTTCGGGCGTCAAGTTAAGGTTTCCACGTCTTCCAGTCGCCATTTAGATCTTCGAAACACAACACAAACACACCCCGATAAGTCTATATGTCCAATATAGTTATCCTACTTCGTACTTTAATAATTAGTTAGTTATTGTCAACTCAATATGTTAAATAGTCAAAAGAAATACTTGATTAACTGAAATCTCAACGTCTTACAAAAGTGCAAACCAAACATACGAATTTACTATAAAGTCTCAAGTTTAAACACAAGTGGAAAATAATAAACTGAAGGAAAACAAATAATATAAACGAGACGTGTCAGTCGTCTACATCTCCATCCCCCAAGTCACTGTCGTTGCCGTCATCCTGTGCGGCATTTCCAGCTTCCTCAGCTGGGTCCTCCTCCGGATCCTCTTCAGGATCCTCCTCTAGATCCTCTTCTGGATCCTCCTCTACCGGCACTGGAGGGGCAGGTGCTGGTTCAAGTGCTTGATTTTGCAGTTCCTGAATGTTCTAACTATTTTCCAGGACTCTGTCCTCAAGCCAGTCAGCTCTTATCTGCTCCGCACGCAGATCTCTGGCTATGGTGTTACGAGCTATCTTACTCGTACGATGCTCTTCCTCGAGCGAGTCGGTCTTTCCCGTAAGGTGTCGGATCATCCATCCTTGTGCTAAGATGGTTTCCTGCATTCTTTCTAACTCTTTTTGTTGTGTATGTACCAGGATTCTAAGCATGTCAAGTCCTATTTCTACAGGATTAACCGGTTCAACCGGTACAGCAATAGTTGGGCGCAACGACGACTCCTCCCCCAGAGCGAGCCTTTTCCTCGCTGCTGAGCGTGTCTCCACGCCATAAGGTGGTATGAGTTCCACCATTGGTGCCTTTCCTGGTGCTCTTGGTAGCGTAAGTCTGTCGGACGATGATGACGATGAGGATGATGACATTGCCTGTTAGGTCGTGTAGTTAGTTACGAGTTGTTTTCATTTCTAATTATGAAGGTATAACCTACCAAACACGTTTGTAGCATATTGCATAACAAGATATAATAATTCGGTGCCAAACTAACTCTAGTGTTGTGATATCAGCTATAGTTTAGGTCTACTTCTAATGCAAACCTGGTTCTCTATAGCTAGTGGCTCTGATACCAATCTGTCACACCCTCAATTTCCACTTGCGGAGTTTTACCGCGAGGCGTGTGAACAAACCAGAATCTGAAACACTAGTACGTTGAACGACTCTACATGATTTGATTATACGTTTTCCAAAATCATTTGTTGTCGATTTTATATTACCAATATTTAGCATGAGTATCAGTTTTTAAAGTTTGAGCGGAAGCATAAATAAGTAGTGATGCGGCGCCAACACAAACGCCAAAAACAAATGAAAAATCCCAAAACAATATTAATAAATAAGACTCGATAAAGATGTCTTGTTCAATGCATGTGCGTGCACCTAGAGCTCCTAGCGTCCTAAGAAACATGTAAAGAAACAAGTGTCAACATTAAAGATGAGTGAGTTCACAGGTTTTCATAAATTCGTTGTTCGGTTTTAGTTTGTTACTCCGTTATCCCCAACCCGGGATAACATATCAGTTCCATTATTCCAAACCCGGAATAATAAGTTGTTGTTTCCAATATTCCCAAACCGGAATATTAAGTTGTTGTTTCCATTATCCCCAACCCGGGATAATAAGTTGATGTTCCAATATTCCAAACCCGGAATATTAAGTTGTTCCGTAATTAAGTTCAATATTAATGTATATAGGTAGCTAGCCTAAAGTCATGTCACTAAGTGTTCGCGATCGAAGCTGACAGTTGTGCCTCCGTTTTGCCAGGCCTATCACATGACCATGGCGATGTTAGGCCAATCATACACCCGTTGACCATACCCGGTCGGCTAGCGCGACTAGCTCGGATGGGGCTCGTCAGACCCAGTAGTACTACTTATAATTCCCCCGCTATTTAACCCAAATACTAACGATCCGAGGAGATTGTCGAGGACTTAAGTGATAAAGCTGCATAGTGACCATAACATTACATTAACATTAACTTAGTTACCGTATAGTTGTGTGACGTTAAATTCGTATAACGTAAAGAGTTTGAGTTTGAGAGTGTATACATGTTTCTCCCCCTGTTGTTTAAAAACCGGATAAAGTTAGGGGCCGTGAACTCACCTTTATTTGCTCGGTTAGTGTAGCAAAGATGTTATAAGAGATGGGACCGCTAGTTGCGTCCTAACAAACCAATTAATTCCACGTCAGTGTGAAATCACACCAATACAAATTCCACACGCAATTTACTCACAAAGTGATACACACAAACAACATATCTAACACTCAAACATGCATGCAAGTATTCTCATGTGATCATAGGAATCAAACAACTTATCATGAACATATTCCAAATCCATACAACACTTTATGCATACAATCACAAGTTATCAACTTTCTGCTTAACACTCAATCATTCAGCTGTTTTCTAGCATTTTTATAAAATAGTTCTAACATTCCAAAAATTCCCATATTTTTACAGTAGGTGACATTTATACCATAGAAATTTATATAATTTTTCCAAGTCCTAAATCTTTACCAATTAGCCATAAATATTAATTCCCTAAGCTGCAGTCAGATTTACCGCTTTCTGACTGCAGTCCACGGAAGAATTTATTTAAAAATCACTGATTGTCCGATTAACGAAATTCCAGTTGGAGTTGCCCGTAAATTTCTATACCTAGTTGCTGTACAAAAATCATGACTCAACTCTCTCCTGATTTTAAAATCTAGCTTGATAAACAACCAACAAAATTCCAGAATTTTAACAGCTTTACTTACTGAACTTGTTTAGCCCTTTAAAAATATCAAAAGATTTCAGAAGCCATTAGATTCCTTATTCAAATCTCTACGTTCTAGACATCAGAAAACCCGTTTTTCGACAACTAACGACCAAGTTACAGCCTGATGAAGTCGGCTGAAACTTTCACTCAGCATCCTGTTTCAGCATGTTATTATTATGAACTCGTGTAATCCCGTTCATGCGATTACCCTAAGCGATCTAGCTCTGATTTCTAGTCCTAGATTAATACTAATAACCTATCCATGCAAACCCTTCTCAATAACTTTAGTTTTTATAGACAATTCACAGCCTATACAATCAGCTTTCAATATAACATTCAATTCGGTTTAGACCCTCCGCAATCATACAATCATCTAACGCAAACATCATTAACAAATCAGCTAGTCTAACATTCGTTCAATCATGCTTGGCAAGCTTATATCTTCCGAAAACAACCCTACTTGTAACTATGATACATAAGCCGATTAAAACATGTATATTCCGAAAACCACACCATTGTTTCATTAAATCAATCACTCCGGAACAAACAACCAAAATCAACACACAAATAACCGAACACTATCTTGTAACATATGTTGAATTCTCACCTTTGATCACTAGGTAAACAAGCCGAGATTGCGGACAAGAGTAACCCGGCTGTTCCAGCAAACCGCGACTGAAGGGACTGAAAAGGAAAGCTGTTAGTGATCGACAAGGAGTGCAAGGGCTGTTTGCGGTCAGGAGACAAGGATGGCGATGGCTGCTGCTGCTGCGACCGAGAGGGTGGAGAGGGTAAGGCAGCCGACGGCAGCTTTTCTTGTTAGGGTTTGTGTTTGACACATGCATGGGTATGTGTATATATATAGCGCCAAGAGGTGAGGGTTTCGGTTTTGGTTAGTACGTGTGGCCGAGGGACTTGGGTTGGGTTAGTTTGGTTTGGATGTGATCTCGCGGCCAACTCGAACAACAAACGAGCCACAAACCGCTACACCACCTTAAACGTTTGGTTTGGTCTTGACCGAATAGCTTTAATTTAAGGTTTTGGTTTGATCTTTTGGCCGAACATGTTTGGGCTGTTTTGGTTTGGTTTTGAACAAAATATATTTGCGGTCTTGGGCTTAATATCGCGGCCAAGGATTAGAGTGGTTTGGTTTGGGTTTTGATCTTGGCCGAGGACTTGACTTGAGCTAGAGTTTAAAAACTTGTTACTCCTAGAGTCGCAATGAATCAAGGTTTGGAACGTGTCGCGGTTCGGTTAAGTTCGTGCACGTATTAAATCTAAATATTCAATCACTAAAACAATCACACAACACACAACACGTATTCATTTAATTCGTACACGTTCGTACACATAGTACGTAATTAGATTGACACGTATTACGTTTAAGTTATCCGAAAAACCCGGGATATCACATTATCCCCATGTTGAAAGAATTTTCGTCCCGAAAATTGAGTAAACGCGGTTTAGCATGTAACGTACATGTTTAGAGTGCCACGCACAAAGAGTTAGTTCGTTTACAATGGTACGCAACGTTACAAGAAGTTCCCCAAGTGTCATACACAAAGATTTCCAAGTGCCATGCACAAGAATTTAATCAACAATAGTACACGAAAGTATGAGGAATTTCCAGGTTGTCACACCAACAAAGGCTGATTGGAAGGACAAGTCCAAGTGGTGTGACTTCCATGAAGATTTTAGACATGTAATGGAAGATTGCATAGCCCTAAGAAAGGAGATAAGCTATCTGCTAAGCAAAGGCTACTTAAAAGATCTTATCAGCAGGAAGAAGAATAAGGGTCAGGATACTGATAAGGATCCTGAACGAGCAGCATCGCCTCCCCTAGACGCCAAGGTAATCAATTTCATATCCGGAGGATCCGATATATGCGGAACCTCTTATTCTGCAGCTAAGAGGCATGCCAAAGAGGCAAAGGCAGAAAGAGGGGATAAGCCAACGAGGGTGACAACACTTACAACTAACAAAGTGATAATGTTCGACAGTGAAGACCGGGATAGCATTCAGGATCCCCATCATGATGGTCTGGTAATCACTTTGTATATTGCTAATCATTTTGTGCGCAGGATTTGGTGGATAATGGCAGCTCGGTCAACATCATTCAACTAGAGACCCTGAAGAGGATGAACATCCCAGAAATGGAGATTACCTAGAAATCCACTGTGTTTGTAGGATTCAACGAAGAAACAAAGAACATTGTTGGAGAGATAAAGCTGCCTGTATATGTTGAAGGAGTGAACTCAATGCAATGCTTTTATGTCATGGATTCATTATCCTGCTACAATATTATATTAGGTTGGCCATGGATTCATGATATGAAAGCTGCACCTTCCATCTATCATCATTGTGTCAAGATCCCTACCCCTTGGGGGGTAGTCAAAGTGGAAAGCGACCAACAGGAGGGAAAGAATGTTATCCTGGATCAGGATGTTAAGAAAGTTATCCTGGATATCGTGGGAACTTCGGAGCAGGATGTTAAGAAAGTTATCATGGATCAGGATAATCCAGATATCTCGGTGCTTGTAGGGGCCAATATCCCTCAGGATATTGAGAATCAACTTACTAACTTTTTGAGATGCAGGATGTCCATGCCTTTTGGTCTAAAAAATGCAGGTGCAACATATCAGAGGCTAGTCAATATGATGTTTAAAGATAAACTGGAGTCACAATGGAAGTATATATTGACGATATGGTGGTGAAAT
This sequence comes from Scalesia atractyloides, assembly GCA_947069175.1. Classification (NCBI taxonomy): domain Eukaryota; kingdom Viridiplantae; phylum Streptophyta; class Magnoliopsida; order Asterales; family Asteraceae; genus Scalesia; species Scalesia atractyloides. Next base: position 23,225,581 of record CAMTDV010000010.1, read on the forward strand.
CCAAGAAAGCGGAGAATCACCTCCTGGATTTAGAATGTGCTTTCAATATCCTGGAGCAGTATAATATGAAGCTAAATCCTGCTAAGTGCCATTTTGGAGTAGGGGCAGGAAAGTTTTTAGGATACCTGGTGACCAAGAGAGGGATAGAAGCAAGTCCAGAACAGATTAGAGCTGTCCTGGGTCACAAATCACCATCCAACATGAAGGATGTTCAAAGATTAACATGAAGAGTAGCGGCATTAAACATGTTCATATCAAGATCCTCAGAAAAATGCAAGAATTCTATGTTATCCTGAAGAAAAACAAAAAGTTTGAATGGGGTGAAAGACATGAGGCTGCCCTGCAAGAATTGAAGTGATATCTTTCCAGTGCACCTCTGCTGATGAAACCAGTGGATGGTGAACCTTTATCCTTATATTGCAGTATCAAGGAATGCAGTAAGTGTTGTTTTGGTAAAGGATCACGAAGGTCAGCAGTATCCTGTTTATTATGTTAGTAAAAGTTTGTTAGATGCTAAAACTAGATACTCACACTTAGAAAAAACTGATATTAGCTCTAGTAATGGCATCAACTAAGCTTAAACATTACTTTGAAACACATAGGATTCATGTTAAAACCAATTATCCTATTAAAAATGTGCTTAGAAAACCTGAAATGTCTTGTAGAATGGCTAAGTGGTCTATAAAACTAAGTGCATATGATTTAATTTATGAACCTAGAAGTGCTATAAAATCTGAGGCTCTAGCAGACTTTGTGGTAGATTTTAGTAGTTATATTCAAAATGAGGCTGACCTAGAAGTACAACAACTAGGTGAGAATTCGGGATCTTTGATATTGTATACTGATGGTGCATCTAATGTAAGAGGTGTAGGATTAGGGATACTATTAAAATCGCCACAGGAGGACATATTACCCCAGGCTATTAGATGTGAATTTCCTGCTACTAATAATGAAGCTGAGTATGAAGCCCTGATAGCAGGATTAGAATTGGCTAAGAATATGAATGTTGAATGTATACAAGTGTATGTTGCTTCTCTGTTAATTACTAACAATTTCAATGGATCTTATGCAGTCAAAGGTGAAAAGTTAGCTGAATATCTTGAAATTGTTAAAAAATTAGCAGGATATTTTGAAAATTTTACACTTGAGCAGGTACCGAGCGAAGAAAATGCTGAAGCTGACCCTCTTGCAAATTTAGGATCTACTATCAGCATACCGGAAGGAACTCAGATACAATTACTAAATAGCCTATACCCGGCTATGGAACTTTTCAAGTCTCAGGATAAGAAGTAGTAACTGTGCAAGATCCTGGTGAAGGATATCCTAAGGAGAATCCAAAATACTGGATGACTCCAATTGTGAAGTATCTTGACAAAGGAGATATCCCAAAAGATGAGAATCCTAAAGCTTTCAGAATGAAGGTATCTCGTTTTATCATTATAAACGATGTTTGTATAAGAAATCCCTTGCACGTCCATATCTAAGGTGCTTGGAAGATCCTGAAACCAAGGAGGTACTTCACGATATACATGAAGGAGATTGTGGCAACCATACTTAGGGCAGATCTTTTTTCTCAAAAGTGTTGAGAACAGGATATTATTGGTCGACCAGGAGAAAGGACGTTACGGAGTATGCTCGAAATGTGATGCATGCCAAAGACACAGCAATATACTACAGCAGCCTACTGCACCATTATATCCTATCATATCCCCTTGGCCATTTATGAAGTAGGGTATGGATATAGTGGGGAAACTCCCAAAGGTTCCAGGAGGAAAGGTTTTTCATGCTGAAGATGACAGATTATTTCTCCAAGGGGGTTGAAGCAGAAGCCTTTGTCCAAGTAAGGGATCAAGAAGTGGTATATTTCATCAAGAGGAATATCCTAACAAGATTTGGGATACCGACTGAGATAATTTGTGATAACGGCTCCCAATTCATTAGCAAAAGAACTATTGATTTTTGAAAAAGTTGGGGAATTAAGATGATCACATTAATACCGGTGCATCCTCAGGCTAAGCAGAATCCTCCAACAAGATAATTGTCAATAACTTGAAGAAGCGGTTAGGTGCTAAAAAGGAAAATGGGCAGAGGAACTACCATTTGCCCTATGGGCTCATAGAACAACTGTGAAGAATGCTACTGCTCAAACCCCATTTTCTTTGGTGTTTGGGGCAGAAGAAGTGTTTCCAACAGAAATGGTGATACTTACGGCAAGATCAAGCCTACGGGATCCTTAAGCAAATCCTGAAGTCTTATGTCAAGAACTGGATACAATTGATGAAACAAGGGACACAACAAAATTAAGAATGGTAGCATATCAACCGATGATAGCTAAGTGATACAACAAGAATTTAAGGACTAGGAGGTTCCAAGTTGGAGACTAGGTTTTCAGGAAAGCGTTTTCAGAATACCACCAATCCTGCTGATGGAAACTTAGCCCGAAAATGGGAGCATACCGACTCAAGACCATTGAGGGGGAATGCTATACATCTTAAAGCTTATTTCAAGTGAGTTTAGAATTTAATTTCTAACTCAGGATGGTATGAGTTCTATCTCTTTTAAATATATTTAATTTATTATTATTCTTTGAAACCCATACTGACTTAAGCATCGGAGGGGTGTTAGCTCACCTTAGTTTAAAGGTGTTTTGTAGGATATGCTTCAAGATAATGCTTCAGGATACTTACTCAAGATGGATCGAAAGATTAGAGCATTGGCCCCCTCTCTCACATTTAAGGGATTCAGACCCTTCACAGGTTTAAAGGTATTCACCTTTCTTCCGAATTGGGTTTAAACACCCCGCCTGGAGCGCAATTATCCATGAATAGTTCAAGATAGCGGGACCAGTTCATGTAACAATGGCTGACAATTTCGTTATTGTTGGCTATATCCCGGATCCTTAAGGTATGTGAGGATTGATCACCCTCTCTCGCGAAAGGGTATTTTCATACTCTATAAGGTTTAAAGGTTTTCACCTTTCTAAGTCTTGGGGTTAATACACTCCCGCCTGTAGCGCACGAAAACAAGGGTTTATCCCCCGGAAACTAATGGTTTATCCCTAGCATACTAAGGGTTTATCCACAGGATACTAAGGGTTTATCCCCATGATACTAAGGTTTAACCCCAGGATATTAAGGGTTTATCCCCAGTGAAACTAAAGTTGTAAACAAATTCTAAAGAGGTAGCAGATTATGATTGTGTTTATACGCATTCTTTGTGGATGAAAAGCTACGAAGTTCAATTACTAAATGAAGAAATTCTCAAGTATGCCATGCACTGATGCAATATCTTGCACAGACAGGAGACATCTATGCTGGGGACATTGCGATGGATTCAAAGGTTGAAGTCGGAAATTATTGCATAAGTGTCTCTGGTATGGTTTTTTATTTTTCAAATCTTGAAAACCCTATCCGAATAACCTAATTTTTCTATAAAGTAATGTTCAACCAGGCTTTTGTCTAATATTTTTAAGAGATAACAAAAGTATTGAACATTTATATCAGTACCTGATCAGGATATTTGGTCAGAATATTCCGAACATGTCTATCAAAACAAAAACATAACAACAACAGATAAGGCTAAAAGATTAATTTAATATTAACAGATCAAAATGTCACACTCTTGGCTTCGCTTAAACTAAGACCCATCCACCAAGAGTATGATAAGTTCTAAAGCATATGAACATTGATGACCAAGGGCTTCGTCCTGGAACCAAGGATCCCTCCACCTTTGGCCATCATATTGTGCAGGAAATGTAAATTGTCTAAGTGCCGGAAAAGTAAATTGTTTAAAGGGGGTACAGACCATTCAAATCCAAAGAGTGGGCTCCAGCCTAAGCAATAATATCCATCATTGCCCACTTCGATGCTCTCACGCAAAAGCATCTTCACCAACCTTCACCACCTTCTTAGCATCAGCATCGCCACCAGCATCCTCTCCAGCATCAGTCCCAGGATCCTTGTCAGCCTCAACGGTCACCTCGATCACCTTCGAAGACTCCTCAACCGCCGGCTTGGTAATGCCTTCCACGGGCTTACCGCCAAGGTCCCTCAGTCTCGCCTCCGAGGCTTTAATAATCCAGGCAGGGCATTCAAAGCATGCAGCTCTGGCTTCGTAAGCCATGTTTAGCCAGGCTTGAAGGAGGGAGATGACAACGGAACCCTTGAGGCCTTCCCGGTAGGCGATCAGGTCTTATTCGTGTTGAAGCTGAGCGGCATCCAGTTTAGCCTAAGCCTCTTTAGCTACCTTCTCCTCGGCAAGCTTAGCATCCCGGGTCATAGCCTTAAGTTTCTCTTCATAATACTGTGACATGGCCTCAATGATCTTCCTCTGATCCTCGTTGCCGACTAATGCCTTGACAGAATCACAAGCCATAACCTGGAGATGTGTTAGGCGTTCAATACCCTACAATGTAAGGTATGGATGTCAGTATTATTAACCAGAATATCAATTCAACATATATTCACAGGATATAGGATGCGGATATTTACCTGGTTAAGAAGGGAAGTCATGAGGCTGCTGGATTCTGCGAATCCAAGGTTTTCATAGGAAGGAGAGGCTTCAGCTGAAGCGGCGAGGGCGTCAGTATCCTTTCTCTTTCGAGAACTGGAGGCCCGAGGTCTGGAACTTGAGGAAGGCTTAGGCATAGCAGAGGGTTTGGAGCTTGGCTCTGTCTTCAGCGGAGCAGCTCTAGAGTAGCTATCCAATTCATCGAGATCGAAGACTTCTGGAATCTTGGCTGGTGTTGCAAACTGGGAGTAATTTCAAACTTAATTATTCAATGTTTCTTCTAATTAAACTGATACAGGAACTTTAAACAAAAAGTGAGAACTTACCAGACATGTTGGAACTTGAATGTTGGCTTGATGCTGTTGGGTTTGGAATGAAGCTTCTTTCAATCTCCGGCAGCTGGTAGATGGCTTAATCCTGGTCTCTGAATCAACAAGGGGAGGTGCTAGCTTCCTGAAATCAGCTGCACAACAAACAAAAGAAACAAAAAAAAGATGTAAGAGAAGAATATAAATCAAGATGTTGAGCAAGATATATCTGAGGATATCCTAAAACCCAAACTCCGACCCTTGGGGAGCCACTTCATCGGATAATCCGCCCCACCAGGGATCGAACTTCTTTTTACAAAGAAGAACTTGGATTTCCATTCCTCTTCGTTCACGGTGGCACAGACAATCAAAGGATCGCTGGAAGTAGAGCAGAACAGAAATCTACTTGACCCATGGGATCTTAACCGATATGACAAAGGGAGATCGTTGATAGAAAGATCTGGAATGTCAGTGTCCTTGATCCGATCAAGAAAGACTAAGACACGCCATAGCATTGGCATCACTTGACAGAAACTAAGGCTGGTGGTTTTAACTAAATCAGTGATGAAGTCAGGAAATGGAAACCTAAGACCTAAGGTAAAAGGAAAGGCGTTGAAGCAGAGCCATTCCGTGGATACCATATCTGATCGCTAAACACTGAGGTATCCGAAAAAATATCGGAGGATTGGAGGTTCGCTATATAGGCATTGTCGAACGAGCAAACTTCCTTCTCCGGGTATTGGAGAAGATTTTGTGCTATGAAGACAGGGGCTGAATCACCAGAGCTGGGTCGAATTTGTCTTGCCATACTTCGCCGGAAAACAGGAAAAGAAAGAAGAAGAGGATGAGGGAGAAACTTTACCTTTTTAGTTCATTGGTCAAGGTTAAATGGGGGTAAGGACGAGAAGATATAGGGAGGCAATGAGTAGATATAGCCTAGGCAGTTACATCATATCATATCAGGGGTCTTATCTCTTAAATTGCCTCGGTCAATGTAAAAATATATCCGTTAGGATCAGGATCCCAACAGCTATATTTTTGGGGACAATTGTTATGGGTGAAATTTTGATCCCATATCCTGGATTATAACTTTAAATATTAATACTTGTTTACGATCAGGATACCCGATCAGGATATTGGTAACATCCTGATGCAGTATCTTGCTAATTACTAACGATATGCTTGCAGATCACGGATGTAGGGTTGTAACGTTAACAAGGACTCATTCTCCTAAAGACTCGCTCCATTTGGTTGAGAGGTGAACGTTGTAGCTGGAAGACTAAGTCTCTAACATTTCAAAGGGAATATTCCGAAGGACCCCAAGATTTTAGGATAGTCAGTTAATTCTGTTTACTATAAATACGAGTGTATAGATCGATAGATACACACACAACTGCACCTACTTTTTCACTCTCTTTGTAGCTACGATCATTCGCAATCACATTCACTAACACTTACACTCAGAAATCATTGTGACACTTAGCTGATCCGTACATTATCCTGCACTGTATCCTGATTTTCAAGTATTAAGAAGAACAAGGCAGCGGACGATTGTCAGCTCCTGAGGTTTTATGCCGGAGATCTAGATTGATCAAGGGCTTTCCTCGTATATCCTGTGTCCACTTTAACTTTACAGCTCATTATTTGATCATTGATATAGTTTCATATCCTGAAGCTATATCCTAAAATTGTTTTCATAAGCAAATAAACCAACATATTTTTCACAAGTATTACTACCACACTACCTCGAAAAACTAATTTGTGACCAAAACAGGTACCGTAACCTACTATTGGTCAGCTTGGCCAAAGTTAATGAATGTCATTCTTGTTATGGATACAACACACCAACAAATTCGTTCACATTATTGAAATCGTATTGTTATATAAACCATATACTCTGTGTTTCGAAAACTTGAAAACGGTTTAGCATATATTAATCACCCCAAAATGTTGTAAAAATGTAAAAAAGGGGAACTATATACTCACTTGGGATTGCAAAGTATGTCTCTTGTTATCAATGAGCAAACAAACTCGAGAGTCCGAGAATTCAAGCGTATCCTAGAATCGGATAACTATGTAAATGTAGGGACTTTAATCGGCGGATCGGATAGAATGAGGTCTTGTAAACCAAATGAGTGTTGGAACTCATATGAAATGGTTTAACAAAGTCTACATTCTGATTTGAAGTGAAACCTAAGTGCTATTGACCCGTTATGACTCGTTAAGGTAGTTTATGTGACATTTGTGGTGATCCGATCGTATAATGATTCCGAACGAATTATCAATCAATGAAATTTTTTTGTTTTATTTACGAGATTTGTATTTTTATCATGACAATTGCACGTATTCGATTCTTGCACAATTTCGAACTTTTAAACAACTTCTGGATGTGAAATCGCAAACTATTACGCAAACGTAATCAGTTTAACGCGACGTACACTCCGGAACAATGACATAAGCTAAACATACTCTAAATACCCTTTTCATAACTTAGAAATAAGTTTTGACAGCTTCGGTATGGAAAAAAACACGCTTATGCATGCCTATGGGCTATTTTGCAAATTCTGCGAACACGTATGTCGTTATCCGGAACATGTACGCACATCCAATAATTTATGTAATCTTTAAAATCTAGTCTTTTAATGTTGGAATGCTAAAATGTCATTTGTTACACGTTTACGGTCATTTGTTCGTTCGTTACGATTTTTGTCGTAATTAACCGAAAACCGCAACCGTACGACCAAAGGAACCGACATCCAAAAAGTTTCCGAGCATTTTTTAGTTCCATATGCTTTATCTTCCTTATAAAGCTTAAAAATGGGGTTAACGGGTGTTAAGAGTGCAAAAATGCGTCGAAAACAAGTTTTACGCTGCATGGACCTGTTCTGCCAATTTTTAAACTTTGGAATCCCAGGTGCCACGTGAGAGAGTCACCCAGATCTCCTGCGATGGCGGGGGGATGCCCAGTTACAGCAAAAAAATGGCAAACAGCTGTTTTACAGCCTTGAAACCCAAGAATTCGTGTTCTCCAAGTTCTAGCGTGGTCTTGACACGTCTTTGAACATGTGGAATGATCCTAGAATGATCCTTGGCACTTGTGATCATCAAATTCATCCTCTACAACTATAAATATGCTTTATCTTCAACCAAATTCTTTGCTCATTCCTTCCCTTTCTCTCTATAACTCTAGGTGGACAACTCCCACTTTGTTGGAGGTCTCCCAACTGAGTTTTCTAAGTCTTTTTCTCCATCCTTGGTTGCCTTGAGCACAAGTAAGTTTTCTAACTTAGCGTTGTTCATTCATTTTAGCTATTTCAAGCTAAAAGTCAAACAATGTTTGAATTTGAACTTTGAACATTAATTGGTCAAAGAAAAGTTCAATTGAACTTTACAACGTGACTGTAAACATGAAAGTTATAATCTCTTGTGATTATACCTACTGATTACCACGTTAACTAGTCGAAGTGACGAGTCGAAGTTTCGGTCAAAATGCGCATTATGTGCATTTTGCGATTGAACTATTTTCGGGTATCAGAACACCAAGTTTTGATACCAAAACATTTTTATAACTTAGTTAGACATATTTTGACATGTCTAACTCGTCAATTTTAGTTTAGTGCTTATTTAGGGTGGTAAGTCGAGCGGTCTTGACCATCGCTTTGACTTTCGAATCTGACCTGTTTGGTCGATCTTAGGATCTGACCAACCCATATATGTGACCATAGTTGTATAGTGAATAACCCTCTGAGGTTATACCTTATGGTCACGACATTTGGTTAGGGTAATGTTAAGTCGTCTATTATGCCCTATAAATGACCAATATGCCCTTTTACGCATAAATCAATTAGGCATATGTGACCAATGTTTTGACATATAAACTTATGTTTCAACTATAATAAACTTATTTGGGCAAATTAGACTTATCATAACGTATATCTAACCATGCGGATACATATTTACGCAAATGAAACGTTAAAGTAGCGTAAACTACCTTAACGAATCATAACAGGTCAAAAGCACTTAGAATCTTTTCAAATCAGAATGTAGACTTTTAAACCATTTCATATGAGTCCCAACACTCATTTGGTTTACAAGGCCTCATTCTATCTGATCCGCCGATTAAAGTCCAGATAATTACATAGTTATCCGATTTTAGGACACGTTTGATTTCTAGGACTTCTGAGCTTGTCTGATCTTTTATTCAAGATTATTTTGCAACCCCAAGTTAGTACATAGGTCCCCTCTTTTATGTTTTTCAAATTATTTGTGGTGATTCATATGTGCTAAATTGTTTTTAAGTTTTCAAATTAAAAAGCTATGGTTTATATAAACACGACGATTTCAATAATGTGAACGAACTTGTTGGTGCGTTATACACATGATACGAATAACATTCATTAGCTTTGGCCAAGGCGACCAGTAGTAAGTTATGGTACCATAGGACTGACAATCCCATTACCAAGTTTCCCGGTGTTTGTGGGGAAGTTTGGGGAACGACCGAAACAGTTTACATTAACAAACCCTTTGGTGGTTTGTTATTGCAATTTAAAGATATGCTTTGGTGGTATAGACGAGTCAACACATGTTTGAATGTATTCACCAAAACGGCCAAGAGTTTTCATAATTAAAACAAGGACAATTTGTTTTATACGGACGATGAACAATTGGTTTATGACACGAACAATGGATGAATGGTTTATGACAAAACAATGGATGATTGGTTTGTGGTAAGTGATTTAGATAACGGTACGTGTGTAATGTGATAAAAGCATGGTGGATACGCCGCTGGTACTTCCTCTATATAAGTGCTTTTATCGTATTACATTCGTGGGTTATTTGCATCACTTGGATCAAAGGTTTTCAAACAATCACACGCAACGATTTTCAATTATAGATGTAAACCATACAAAGTTTCTTCAAGAAGTTTTACTACTCGATATTACAAAATAAATGTTTTGGTCAACATTTATGGTTGTAAGTCTTTTATGAACAATAACTATTTATTTGGTTAGTTGTCATTGCAATACCAATTACTTTTTGTTAACAAGGTTTTCCATCAACGACTATAGTAGTCGGCGAGGTATTGCAATACATATACAAGGCCATGAATTTGACACACTCACAAAACCTATGTACTCGTCGGCATATTTTTGCTGACTTGTTTTCACATATGTTTCAGGAAACCAAGTTTGATGTTGATGCATGCTCACGTAGGATTGGATGCGGACTTAGTGCCTTTAAATATGAAAGACAATAGTTTATTTAGTTTGTTTTAAACTCCAAGACAATGTAACTATGAAATTTCAATATTTAATAAAACATAACTTTAATTACCAAGTGTGGTTAAAACAATCTGTTAACGTGACTCCCCGACGATTCCATCGCGGTTTGTTGTTCTTACGCGGTCGGGGTGTTACAGATTGGTATCAGAGCACTGGTTATAGGGAATTAGGTTATTAGTAATGCTTTGACCTAGACTATAACCTTCCTAGGACCCTAAAAAATTTACTTGCGTTTAGATTCATAAAATACATTATTATCACCTATCCTTAGGTGAATACCAAAAACAATACAAAAGTCACAAAATCTTTCCGAGAACTTTTTGCAAAGAAAAACATCTATTCTTAGATGAATCATTTTTGGGCCTTATGCCTTCAAGGTTTTCAAATCTCGTCAAAGTTTGGGTTTTATTAATGTGAACACATGCAATCTGGAAGGGTGGGTGCCTGTACCCTGAGGTTTCTTTCCAAGGTTAGAGTGTTCGTACAAGTCCACTCAATCAGACCAGTCACTCTTACCTGGGAACTCTTGGGGTGAGTGCCTACTTATAGGCTAAAGCATGTCTTCGCGATACATTCTAAAGACCCATTTACTTTGATTAGTCATCGTGTGTCGTTTATTTGTTTTGAGAAACCAACAAATGACCACCATCTTTATTTGGTCGATATTTTCAACACCTCTCTTGATTTATTTCCATCTCACATATCTTCCTTCATGTTTTCTTTTAGAATGCCTCCTAGACGTGACACAACTCAAAATGCCGAAATGGTAGCTATTATCGCTCAGCAAATAGATGCGGAAATCTAGTGACCCAACTTAATCAAGCGAACAACAATAACAATACACCATCTCCGTGCAACTATAAACAATTTTGTTCGGCTAAACCACTATCGTTTTCTTGGTCTGAGGGAGCCACTAGGCTTTTGCAATGGTTCGAGAGCCTCGAAATTACTTTTCGTCATGTGCAATGCCCGAATGAGCGAAAAGTTGAGTTTGCATGGAACGGTATTATGAGGGATAGAGGTGCCGATGTGGCAATGGCACAAACCTGGGAGGAGCTTCGAGCTCTAATGATGAAGGAATTTTGTCCTCGTTATGAGCAGAGGGCGCTAGAAAACGAATTCCATGATCTCAAACAGGATAGTGGTGAGCATCGTGCTTATACTAACCGGTACGAGGAGTTAAGTTTGTTATGTCCGATGATGGTAACGCCTTTTGATAAGGCGATCGAGAAGTATATCGATGGTTTACCTTATCCTGTTCAGAATATTGTTACCGGAGGTAACCCAACCACTGTCCGACAGACTAGTGAGCTAGCTGCAACTTTGACCGAGTCTCAGGTCAAAAAGGGTAACCTTTATCGCAAAGGCGATAAGAAATCAACCACCAAAACCATTCAAGAGAAACAAAATGGAAACAAAGCTAAGCCTTCTAAACGATCAAAGAAGCTTAAGGCTTCTCAAAACTTTGCTGTTACTACACAACCCGCTCCAGCCGTTCAACCCAATCAAGCTCCCCAAAACCAACCAGCTCAACCACCTGTGAGGAAGCCATATACTGGTATTGCACCGTTGTGCAATCAGTGCAACGGTCACCACCAAGTACATCAACCATGTCGTCAATGTATGACTTGTGGAAGATTTGGTCACTTGGCCAATGTGTGTCGTTCTGTTCCAAACCAAGCTGCACAGAATCCTGTTTAACCCCAAGCAAATCCCGTTCGACCTCACTTCCCACCCGGGTCATGTTTTAACTATGGCGAGATGTGTGATATCCCGGGTTTTTCGGATAACTTACACGTGACACTTGTCGAATAAAGTATATGCTATGTGTATGAACGTGTACGAATTAAATGAATACGTGATAAGTATTTGTATGATTGTTTTAGTGATAAAGTAATTACAGTAGATATGTATACGAACCGAACCGAAACCGCAAGCACAAACCGAGATCAAACCTTAAACCCAAACCTATCTCGGCTGCAAGATCAAGCCGCAAACCCTTTGTGAACAACTCAAATCATTATCGGTCGATATCAAGCCCAAGACCGCAAACTTATTTTGTTCAAAACCAAACCAAAACAACTCAAACTAATCGGCCACATGATCAAACCCAAACTAACCCACCCTAGTCCCTCGGCCGCGAATCCAGGATCAAACCGTAACCTTTATCCCCTTTTGCACCTATATAAACAAACCCCATGCATGTTTCATTCACATACACAAAACCCTAAATATAAACTGCCGTCGGCAGCCTTACTCTCATCCCTCTTGATCGCGAACATCTTCTCTCCTTCAGCATCTCGATCTGATCAGCTTTGTTCAATTTCCCGGTCGCAACAGCTTTCCTGTTCTTTTCTTCCGGTCGCAGCAGCAACATCGCCATCTTCAGTCTCGGTCGCAACTATCCAGGATCACCGGTTCCTTAACATACTCACGGTTCGATTCCCTTATCATTAAAAGTCTATAATTTATCATATGTTTCTAGATCGTAGTCGGGTATATGTGTACTGATTTTGTTGTTCTCGGATTTGCATGATTGAATGAGAGGGATGATTGTATTTTTTCGGATTGGTAGTACTAGATTTCATGTTGTTTGAAAGCTGAATATGTATAGGCTGCGATTTGGGTATAAAGATTTAAGTTATTGAGTAGGGTTTGCATGGATAGGTTATTAGTATTAATCTATGAGTAGAAATCAGTTTTTAATCACCTAGGTTAACCATATGAACGAATTGTGCGAATTAATAGTAACAATAATGCTGAAACAGTCTGCTGAATAATAGTTACAGCCGACTTCATCTGGCTGTAACTCGGTTGTTAGTTGTCGAAAAACGGATTTTCTGATGTCTAGAACGTAGAGATTTGAATAAGGAATCTAATGGCGCTGGATTCATAATTTTCTGAAGTCGTTTTATATTTTTAAAGGGCTAAACAAGTTCAGTAGCTAAAGCTGTGAAAATTCTGAAATTTTGTTGGTTGTTTATCAAGTTGGATTTTAAAATCAGTAGGGAGTTGAGTCATGATTTTTGTACAGCAACTAGGTATAGAAATTTCCGGGCAACTCCATCTGGAATTTTGTTAATCGGACGATCAGTGATTTTTAAATAAATTCTTCCGTGGACTGCAGTCAGAAAGCGGTAAATCTGACTGCAGCTTAGTGAATTAATATTTATGGTTAATTGGTAAAGATTTAGGGCTTGGGAAAATTATATAATTTTCTATGGTATAGATGTCACCTACTGTAAAAATATTGGAATTTTTGGAATGTTAGAACTATTTTATAAAAATCCTAGAAAACAGCTGAATAATGAGTGTTAGGCTGAAATCTGATAATTTGTGATTGTGTGCACCAAATTGTGGCATGAATTGGTTTATGGTTATGATAAGGTGTTTTGATTACCATGATCACATGAGGATACTTGCATGCATGTTTGAGTGTTAGAGATGATTGTTTGTGTGTATCAATTTGTGTGTAAGTTACGTGTAGAATTTGTATTGTGTGTTCACACACTGACGTGGAATTAATTGGTTTGTAGGACGCAACTAGCGGTCCCATCTCTTATAACATCTTTGCTACACTAACCGAGCAAATAAAGGTGAGTTCACGGCCCCTAACTTTATCCGGTTTTTAAACAACAGGGGGAGAAACATGTATACACTCTCAAACTCAATCTCTTTACGTTATACGAATTTAACGTCACATAACTATACGGTAACTAAGTTAATGTTAATTTAATGTTATGGTCACTAAGCAGCTTTATCACTTAAGTCCTCGACAATCTCCTCGGATCGTTAGTATTTGGGTTAAATAGCGGGGGAATTATAAGTAGTACTACTGGGTTTGACGAGCCCCATCCGAGCTAGTCGCGCTAGCCGACCGGGTATGGTCAACGGGTGTATAATTGGCCTAACATCGCCATGGTCATGTGATAGGCCTGGCAAAACGGAGGCACAACTGTCAGCTTCGATCGCGAACACTTAGTGACATGACTTTAGGCTAGCTACCTATATATATTAACATTGAACTTAATTACGAATCAACTTAATATTCCGGGTTTGGAATATTGGAAACATCAACTTATTATCCCGGGTTGGGGATAATGGAATTAACAACTTACTATTCCGGGATTGGAATAATGGAACTGATACGTTATCCCGGGTTGGGGATAACGGAGTAATCAAACTATAACGGAACAAACGAATTTATGAAAACCTGTGAACTCACTCATCTTTAATGTTGACACTTGTTTCTTTACATGTTTCTCAGGATGCTAGGAGCTCTAGGTGCACGCACATGCATTGAACAAGACATCTTTATCGAGTCTTAATTATTAATATTGTTTTGGGATTTTTCATTTGTTTTGGCGTTTGTGTTGGCGCCCGCATCACTACTTATTCATGCATCCGCTCAAACTTAAAACTAATGCTCTGCTAAATATTGGTAATTGATATAAAATCTAAAATGAACGATTTTGGAAAACGTATTATCAAATCATGTAGAGTCGTTCGACGTACTAGTGTTTCAGATTCTGGTTTGTTCACACGCCTCGCGGTAAAACTCCGCAAGTGGAAATTGAGGGTGTGACAGATTGGTATCAGAGCCACTAGCTATAGAGAACCAGGTTTGCATTAGAAGTAGACCTAAACTATAGCTGATATCACGACACTAGACTTAGTTTGGCACCGAATTATTATATCTTGTTATGCAATATGCCACAATCGTGTTTGGTAGATTATACCTTCATAATAAGAAATGAAAACAACTTGTAACTGACTACACGACCTAACAGGCAATGTCATCATCCTCATCGTCATCATCGTCCGACAGACTTACGCCACCAAGGGCACCAGGAAAGGCACCAATGGTGGAACCCATACCACCTTATGGCGTGGAGACACGCTCAGCGGCGAGGAAAAGGCTCGCTCTGGGGGAAGAGTCGTCGTTACGCCCAACTATTGCTGTACCGGTTGAACCGGTTAATCCTGTAGAAATAGGAATTGACATGCTTAGAATCCTGGTACATACACAACAGAAACAACTAGAAAGAATGCAGGAAACCATCCTGGCACAAGGATGGATGATCCGACACCTTACCGGAAAGACCGACTCGCTCGAGGAAGAGCATCGTACGAGTAAGATAGCTCGTAACACCATAGCCAGAGATCTGCGTGCTGAGCAGATAAGAGCTGACTGGCTTGAGGACAGAGTCCTGGAAAATAGTTGGAACATTCAGGAACTGCAAAATCAAGCACTTGCACCAGCACAGGCCCCTCCAGTGCCGGTAGAGGAGGATCCAGAAGGGGATCCAGAGGAGGATCCTGAAGAGGATCCGGAGGAGGACCCAGCTGAAGAAGCTGGAAATGCCGCACAGGATGACGGCAACGACAGTGACTTGGGGAATGGAGACGTAGACGACTGACACGTCTCGTTTATATTATTTGTTTTCCTTCAGTTTATTTATTTTTCCCACTTGTGTTTAAACTTAAGACTTTATAGTGAATTCGTATGTGTGATTTGCACTTTTGTAAGATGTTGAAATTTCAGTTAATCAAGTATTTCTTTTGATTATTTAACATATTGAGTTGACATAACTTACTAATTATTAAAATACGAAGTAGGATAACTATATTGGATATATAGACTGATCGGGGTGTGCTTGTGTTGTGTTTCGAAGATCTAAATGGCGACTGGAAGACGTGGAAACCTTAACTTGACGCCCGAAGAGCTAGCTGCCATGATTCAGGAGCATGTGAACGCAGCTTTAGCGGGTGTTCAGAACCAGCCAGCAGGTAACCATTATTAAATTTTCGCGTGAAAATCTTATAGTGAGGCTAGTATAATTCCTTGCTGACTTCCTGTTCTCTGTCAGCAGGAGGGGGCTTTAACCCCTACAAGATGTTCCTTGACGCAAAGCCTAGCAAATTCTCGGGGGCGGAAGGACCCATTGGACTGGTCCGCTGGATCGAAAAATCGGAATCTGTTTTTGAAATGTGCAACTGCCTCGAGGCCAACAAAGTCAAATATGCAGCCTCAACACTGGAAGATGGGGCACTGACATGGTGGAATGCCCAAGTTCAAACCCGTGGGCTTATAGCTGCGAACGCAATGGCATGGACTGAGTTCAAGGCCCTGATTAAAGAGGAGTACTGTCCACGAGACAGAGTGCAACAATTGGAGCAAGCTCTATGGAACCACAAGATGGTGGGATCGGAAATTGAAGCTTACACTGCAAAACATCATGACTTAGTATTTCTGTGTCCCGATTTGGCCAACACGGTGGAGAAAAGACTCGAGTTCTATCTCGGGGGTCTGGTTCCGGAAATTCAGGGTATGGTGATGTCTAGTAACCCTGTAACTGAACATCAAGCAATCCGATTGGCTCACAAACTCACCGATAAAGCGGTGGAACAGAAGAAACTGCCAGCACGGGGTACCACCGAAGTCGCCCAAGATAACAAAAGAAAATTTGAAGACTCCACTGTTCGACAGTCTTCGTCATCACATCCGCAGCAAGGGAACCAGAAACGGTTCAATCATTACCACAGCCACCGGGGTCATCAAAATCATTCCGCCAACAACAACAACAACAACAACAACTAAAACAACAACAACAACCAGAATGCAGGCGGCTATGTAGGTCGAAAGCCGCAGTGCAACCGCTGCAATCTTCACCATAACGGCCCTTGTGCCGGAAATCGTTGCCAACGATGTGGCAAGATAGGTCATGCGGCAAAGGATTGTCGTGGGGAAATCATGTCCCGACACAATCAGAATCAGCCTCAAGGTCCGCAGCAGGGTATAAACCGGGGATGCTATCAGTGTGGTAGCACTGCTCATTTCAGAAAAGACTGCCCACAGTTGCGCAACAACAACAATAATGGTGGAAACAACCACAACAACCACAACAATAATCACAACAACAACAATGGGAACGGTGGCACAGGAGGTGCCAAAGGTCGTGCATTTACATTGGGCCGCGGAGAGGCCAGAAACGACACGAACGTGGTCACCGGTAAGTTTCCCCTTAATGAACATTTTGCTACTGTGCTTTTTGATACGGGTGCGGATAGGAGTTTTATATCTGAGTCTTTTAGGAAGAACCTAAATCTCACGCTTAAACCATTAGAGACCCCTTATGTGATAGAATTAGCCAATGGTAAATCGGTAGATGTGACCCAAATCGTATCCGGCTGTCAACTCAAACTCGCGGGCCACACTTTTACCGTTGATCTGATGACAACTACCCTGGGTAATTTTGACGTGGTAGTCGGAATGGACTGGCTATCCGACGTCCGGGCTAAAGTCCTCTGCTTTGAAAAATCTATCCGTATTCCACTCTCGAACGACGAAATCCTGACAGTACAAGGCGATAAGGCAAGCGCCGTCACCAACATCATCTCATACATGCAAGCGCAGAAGTATCTTCGGAAAAGAATTCCTTCGCTTTACTCGCACTAATTACCGAACAGCCTAAGGACGAGAAACGTATAGAAGACATCCCTGTCATCCGTGATTTTTCCGATGTATTCCCAGAAGAACTACCTGGTCTTCCACCACATCGACAATTGGAGTTTGAAATCGAATTGGCAAGCAATGCAACTCCTATCGCCAAAGCTCCATACCGCCTAGCTCCAGCCGAGCTGCAGGAGCTGTCTACCCAACTTCAAGAGCTACTAGAAAAAGGATTTATTCGACCAAGCGTTTCGCCATGGGGAGCTCCAGTCCTGTTTGTCAAGAAGAAGGACGGGACTTTCCGCATGTGCATCGACTATAGGGAACTCAACAAGGTTACAGTCAAGAACCGATACCCGTTACCTCGCATTGACGATTTATTCGACCAACTGCAAGGGTCAAGTTACTACTCTAAGATTGATTTACGGTCCGGTTATCATCAGCTACGCGTCAGGGAGGAGGATATCGCCAAGACGGCATTTCGCACTTGGTATGGCCATTACGAGTTCTTGGTCATGCCATTCGGTCTCACTAACGCACCCGCGGTATTCATGGACCTCATGAACCGCGTGTGTAAACCATACCTCGACAAGTTTGTCATTGTGTTCATCGATGACATACTCATCTACTCCAAAAGTGAAGAAGAACATGCTGAACATCTACGATTACTGTTGGGATTACTCCAACAGGAAAAACTATATGCCAAGCTCTCGAAGTGTGATTTCTGGATCCGGGAAGTTCAGTTTCTCGGGCACGTCGTGAATGAAAAGGGTATCCATGTAGACCCTGCCAAGATTGAAGCCATCAAAAACTGGGAAGCGCCTAAGACACCGACGGAGATCCGCCAATTCTTAGGATTGGCTGGTTACTACAGACGCTTCATCGAGGGGTTTTCAAAGATTGCACAACCGCTCACTACCCTCACCCAGAAAGGCATCAAGTATGCTTGGGGTGACAAGCAAGAAGCAGCATTTCAATTGCTGAAGAAGAAACTTTGCAGCGCACCTATTCTGTCCTTGCCGGAGGGGACAGATGACTTTGTAGTGTATTGTGATGCTTCCATTCAGGGATTGGGATGCGTACTCATGCAACGCGATAAGGTCATCGCGTATGCGTCGCGACAGCTGAAGGTTCACGAGAAAAACTACACGACGCATGACCTGGAATTGGGAGCAGTAGTGTTTGCACTTAAGATTTGGAGACGCTACCTCTATGGAACGAAATGCACAATCTTTACTGACCACAAAAGCCTCCAACACATCTTTGATCAGAAGGAGTTGAACATGCGACAGCGTCGCTGGGTCGAACTCTTGAACGATTACGAGTGTGCCATTCGGTATCACCCGGGTAAAGCTAACGTGGTAGCTGATGCCCTCAGTAGGAAGGAACACTTGAAACCTCGTCGCGTACGAGCACTACAACTCACTATTCATTCGGGGCTACCCGATCAAATACGCGACGCCCAGTTAGAAGCAGTTAAAAGGGAAAACATCAAAGCCGAATCAGTGGGAAAAATGGAACGCGATTGGGAAGTAAAGCCCAATGGAGCCCGGTATTTTATGAATCGCATATGGGTACCTCTCTACGGAAACCTTAGAGAGCTAGTCATGGACGAAGCTCACAAATCTCGATACTCTGTCCATCCGGGTTCGGATAAGATGTATCAAGACCTTAAAGCTGCGTATTGGTGGCCCAACATGAAAGCCGATATAGCCACCTACGTGAGTAAATGTTTGACTTGTGCAAAAGTCAAGGTGGAGTATCAAAAGCCATCGGGGCTACTCCAACAACCTGAGATCCCAGTGTGGAAATGGGATCAGATCTCCATGGATTTCATCACCAAACTCCCGCGAACCTTGGGTGGTTGCGATACCATCTGGGTGATCGTGGATCGTTTAACTAAGTCCACACACTTCCTAGCTATTAAAGAAACAGATAAAATGGAGAAGTTGACTCGCATCTACATTAAGGAAGTAGTTTCTCGGCACGGTGTGCCAATGTCCATCATCTCAGACAGAGATGCTCGCTTCACGTCAAACTTCTGGCGGTCACTCCAGAAAGCGTTGGGAACCCGCCTGGATATGAGCATAGCCTATCACCCTCAGACTGATGGTCAAAGTGAAAGGACCATACAGACCTTGGAAGACATGCTTAGGGCATGCGTGGTGGACTTCGGAAATAATTGGGAAATTCACCTGCCTCTAGTAGAATTCTCATATAACAATAGCTATCACACGAGTATTTCGGCAGCACCGTTTGAGGCATTATACGGTCGTAAATGTAGGTCACCAGTCTGCTGGGCAGAAGTCGGTGACAGTCAACTCACAGGCCCTGAGTTAATACTTGAGGCTACTGAAAAGATTGTACAAATCAGAAACCGCATGGCGGCGGCACGAGATCGACAGAAAAGCTACGCTGATCAACGACGTAAACCGCTCGAATTTCAAGTAGGCGATCGCGTCCTACTAAAGGTGTCACCCTGGAAGGGTGTAATCCGTTTTGGAAAATGAGGCAAACTTAACCCACGGTACGTAGGCCCGTTTGAAATCTTGAAACGTATTGGACCCGTAGCATACCAATTAGACCTTCCTGCCGAACTCAGTGGAGTTCACAACGTATTTCACGTGTCAAATCTGAAGAAGTGTCTATCAGATGAAACTTTAGTTATTCCATTGGATGAGATCCAAGTGGATGAACAACTACACTTCGTGGAAAAGCCTATTGAGATCATGGATCGTGAGATCAAGACTCGAAGGCACAGCAAGATTCCAATCGTTAAAGTTCGTTGGGATTCTAAGCGTGGACCGGAGTTCACGTGGGAAAGAGACGACCAAATGAAAAGCAAATACCCACACCTCTTTGCAACTGAGCAGCAAACTAATGATACCAGTAACTAAATTTTCGGGACGAAAATTCTTTCAACATGGGAAGGATGTGACAACCTGGAAATTTCTCATACTTTCGTGTACTATTGTTGACTAAATTCTTGTGCATGGCACTTGGAAATCTTTGTGTATGACACTTTGGAACTTCTTGTAACGTTGCGTACCATCATTAACGAACTAACTCTTTGTGCGTGGCACTCTAAACATGTACGTTACATGCTAAACCGCGTTTACTCAATTTTCGGGACGAAAATTCTTTCAACATGGCGAGATGTGTGATATCCCGGGTTTTTCGGATAACTTACACGTGACACTTGTCGAATAAAGTATATGCTATGTGTATGAACGTGTATGAATTAAATGAATACGTGATAAGTATTTGTATGATTGTTTTAGTGATAAAGTAATTACAGTAGATATGTATACGAACGGAACCGAAACCGCAAGCACAAATTGAAATCAAACCTTAAACCCAAACCTATCTCGGCTGCAAGATCAAGCCGCAAACCCTTTGTGAACAACTCAAATCATTCTCGGTCGATATCAAGCCCAAGACCGCAAACTTATTTTGTTCAAAACCAAACCAAACCAACTCAAACTAATCGGCCACATGATCAAACCCAAACTAACCCACCCTAGTCCCTCGGCCGCGAATCCAGGATCAAACCGTAACCTTTATCCCCTTTTGCACCTATATAAACAAACCCCATGCATGTTTCATTCACATACACAAAACCCTAAACATAAACTGCCGTCGGCAGCCTTACTCTCATCCCTCTTGATCGCGAACATCTTCTCTCCTTCAGCATCTCGATCTGATCAGCTTTGTTCAATTTCCCGGTCGTAACAGCTTTCCTGTTCTTTTCTTCCGGTCGCAGCAGCAACCATCGCCATCTTCAGTCTCGGTCGCAACTATCCAGGATCACCGGTTCCTTAACATACTCACGGTTCGATTACCTTATCATTAAAAGTCTAGAATTTATCATATGTTTCTAGATCGTAGTCGGGTATATGTGTACTAATTTTGTTGTTCTCGGATTTGCATGATTGAATGAGATGGATGATTGTATTGTTTCGGATTGGTAGTACTAGATTTCATGTTGTTTGAAAGCTGAATATGTATAGGCTGCGATTTGGGTATAAAGATTTAAGTTATTGAGTAGGGTTTGCATGGATAGGTTATTAGTATTAATCTATGAGTAGAAATCAGTTTTTAATCACCTAGGTTAACCATATGAACGAATTGTGCGAATTAATAGTAACAATAATGCTGAAACAGTCTGCTGAATAATAGTTACAGCCGACTTCATCTGGCTGTAACTCGGTCGTTAGTTGTCGAAAAAACGGATTTTCTGATGTCTAGAACGTAGCGATTTAAATAAGGAATCTAATGGCGCTGGATTCATAATTTTCTAATGTCGTTTGATATTTTTAAAGGGCTAAACAAATTCAGTAGCTAAAGCTGTGAAAATTCTGAAATTTTGTTGGTTGTTTATCAAGTTGGATTTTAAAATCAGTAGGGAGTTGAGTCATAATTTTTGTACAGCAACTAGGTATACAAATTTCCGGGCAACTCCAACTGGAATTTTGTAAATCGGACGAACAGTGATTTTTAAATAAATTCTTCCGTGGACTGCAGTCAGAAAGCGGTAAATCTGACTGCAGCTTAGTGAATTAATATTTATGGTTAATTGGTAAAGATTTAGGGCTTGGGAAAATTATATAAATTTCTATGGTATAGATGTCACCTACTGTAAAAATTTTGGAATTTTTGGAATGTTAGAACTATTTTATAAAAATCCTAGAAAACAGCTGAATAATGAGTGTTTGGCTGAAATCTGATAATTTGTGATTGTGTGCACCAAATTGTGGCATGAATTGGTTTATGGTTATGATAAGGTGTTTTGATTACCATGATCACATGAGGATACTTGCATCCATGTTTGAGTGTTAGAGATGATTGTTTGTGTGTATCAATTTGTGTGTAAGTTACGTGTAGAATTTGTATTGGTGTGTTCACACACTGACGTGGAATTAATTGGTTTGTTAGGACGCAACTAGCGGTCCCATCTCTTATAACATCTTTGCTACACTAACCGAGCAAATAAAGGTGAGTTCACGGCCCCTAACTTTATCTGGTTTTTAAACAACAGGGGAGAAACATGTATACACTCTCAAACTCAATCTCTTTACGTTATACGAATTTAACGTCACATAACTATACGGTAACTAAGTTAATGTTAATGTAATGTTATGGTCACTAAGCATCTTTATCACTTAAGTCCTCGACAATCTCCTCGGATCGTTAGTATTTGGGTTAAATAGCGGGGGAATTATAAGTATTACTACTGGGTCTGACGAGCCCCATCCGAGCTAGTCGCGCTAGCCGACAGGGTATGGTCAATGGGTGTATAATTGGCCTAACATCGCCATGGTCATGTGATAGGCCTGGCAAAACGGAGGCACAACTGTCAGCTTCGATCGCGAACACTTAGTGACATGACTTTAGGCTAGCTACCTATATATATTAACATTGAACTTAATTACGAATCAACTTAATATTCCGGGTTTGGAATATTGGAAACATCAACTTATTATCCCGGGTTGGGGATAATGGAATTAACAACTTATTATTCCGGGATTGGAATAATGGAACTGATACGTTATCCCGGGTTGGGGATAACGGAGTAATCAAACTATAACGAAACAAACGAATTTATGAAAACCTGTGAACTCACTCATCTTTAATGTTGACACTTGTTTCTTTACATGTTTCTCAGGACGCTAGGAGCTCTAGGTGCACGCACATGCATTGAACAAGACATCTTTATCGAGTCTTAATTATTAATATTGTTTTGGGATTTTTCATTTGTTTTGGCGTTTGTGTTGGCGCCCGCATCACTACTTATTCATGCTTCCGCTCAAACTTAAAACTAATGCTCTGCTAAATATTGGTAATTGATATAAAATCTAAAATGAACGATTTTGGAAAACGTATTATCAAATCATGTAGAGTCGTTCGACGTACTAGTGTTTCAGATTCTGGTTTGTTCACACGCCTCGCGGTAAAACTCCGCAAGTGGAAATTGAGGGTGTGACAAGATGGGCCATTACAAAAACAATTGCCCGAAATTAGCCAATGCCAATCAAGCTCGTGGACGAGCATTCATAATTAACGCCGACGAGGCCCGTGCTGATTATGATATCTGTGGCGATCCGAGCACGTAAGAATATCAATCAAGTCATCAATGAATGAAATTATATGTTTTATTTGTGAATTTTGTCTACTTATTATGATTATTGCACATATTTTATTCTTGCACAATTTCGAACTCTGGAATCGCTTCTATAAGCGAAACCGTAAACCGATTCGCAAACGAAACCAATTTAATGCAACGTATGTTCCAGAATAGTGACACAAGCTAAACATACCTTAAATAACCTTTGCATAACTTAGAAATAAGATTTGGAAGGTTTGGTATGTCAAAAACAAGTTTATTTGGTCATAGGGACTAATTACGACAAACTGCGAAAGTCTGCCTATTCTAGCAGCGACGTACGCTCGGAACAAGAACACAAGCCTGACATACCTTAACTATCCTTTACATAACTTAGAAATAAGTTTTGAAGGCTTCGGTATGGCAAAATCACACTTTTGTAACATTAGGGACTATTTTGCAAATTTTGTGAAACTATGTCTTTTTTCCTATATCGCTATCCGAAACATGTACGGACCTTAAAATATTTTTCTAATCATCAATATATTATATGTTAATGACTGGAATGCGAAAAATCTGTTCGTTACGCAATTACGGTCACGCACGCGTTCGTTTTGATTTTCGTCGTAATTAACCGAAAACCGCGATCGTACGGCCAAACGAACCAACCTCTGGAACATTTTCCAACATATTTTAAGTCCCCAATGCTTTAATCTCTTTATTAAGCCTAAATATTGGGTTATCGAATGTTAAAAACGTCAAAAACCATCAAAAACATGTGTAGGGACCTATTTGCAAATTTTGAAAATTCAGTCAGGGGGCCGTGGCATAGCGCTACGCCCTAAGGGGGGGGGGGGTACCGTCGCGTACGGCGAGGCCCCTGTTTTGACTGAAACATAACTAGCAGCTTCCAGCTGCATTCCCTTGCCACCAATTCGCCAAATTTGCCACCTAACCCGAATTTTCCACCCTTTAACCTGCTTCTAACACCTCCCTAACACTTGTTAACATCCTAGATCATTGTCATAACACTTGGCAAGATCTTGATCATCATTGGATCATTATAAATACCATGTTCATGATCAATTTTGAGCTTTTAGTCTCCTTCTTGCAATTATCAGCTACAAATCCGAATTTGCAACTATCTAGGGATTATTTCTCTGGTCTTTGATCATTGCTTTGGTGTTCTAATCATGTCCTATTCAGTTATCATAGCTTAAATGGACTAAAAATCAAATATTTTGACTTTCTATTTGACTTTTAGTTTTTGTCATGAATTAATCAAAATAAATCTTAATTGAAACTTGCAATATGATGGTAATCAAGGTGGTTATGATCCCTAAAAATCATGCCTACTAATTCCCACCATTTCTAATCTTTTTGACAAGTCAAAGTTTCGGTCAAAATGTAATTTTTGCGCATTTTGCAACGGATCTAAATTCGGGTGTCAAAACAGGTTGTTTTGATGCAAAAACTTTTTTATAAAATTATTTAGATATGTCAAAACATGTCTAAATCATCACTCTCATTGTAGTGCTTGTTTAGAGTCGGAAAGTTGAACGGTTTGACTACCGCTTTGACTTTCAAATCTGTGTCATTTGGTGAATTTTCGGACCCAACCAAATACATATTTGTGACCATAAATATATAGGGAATAACCCTCCGAGGTTATACCTTATGGTCATGATGTTTGGATTGTGTTATGATGACTGATTGTAATATTACTTAAAAACGACCAAAATGCCCTTTTCGCAAACAAATCAACGTTAAGCATATGTAACACAAGATTTGACATATAATCTGATCAAAATCATTTTTAAACATGTTTAAGCATTTAAAACTTATTTTGACACATATCTAACCATCCGAATGCGTTGTTACGCAAATGACACTTGAAAGTGGCTTAAACTACCTTAATAGGTCATAACGGGTCAAAAGCACTAAAAAATCTTTCCAACTCAGAATGTAAGCTTATTAAACCATATTATATGAGTTCCGACACTCACTTGGTTTGTAAGATCTCATTCTATCCGAATCTTCCGATTTCAAGCCCCTATATTTACACTATTATTCATTTCTAGGACACATGTGATTTCTCGGATCTTTGTGCTTCAGTATTCTTATTGATCCAAGAGTTACTTTGCTATAACATGTGAGTACATAGTTCCCCTATTTTATGTGATTCATATGTGCTAAAGGTTTCAAGCTTTCAAAGTACAAATGCGATGGTTTATATTAAACAATACGATTTCAATAATGTGAACAAACTTGTTGGGGTGTTATATTCATAACAAGAATGACTTTCAAACAATGGCCAAGCCGACCAGTAGTAAGTTACAGCGCCTAGGACTGACAATCCCGTTACCAAATTTCCCGGGGTTTGGGAAGCGACTGAAACTGTAATTGTAACATACCCTTTGGTGGTATGTTATACGATTAAGGGACACCGTGGGTGGTCTCGAACAAGTCAACAAAGGTTTGAATGTATTCAGGAAACGACCAAAAGTTTTCACAATTAAAACAAGGAACGATGAACGATGAACAATGAACTAATGAAAAATGGTTTATAACAAGGAACAATGAACAATTGGTTTATGATAAGTGATTACGGAACGGGGGTAATGTAATAAAAGGATGGTGGATACGCCGCTGGTACTTCCTATATATAACTACTTTTATCACATTACATACTGTTGTTCTTTACATTACTTGGACAAATGATTTCAAACCATGGCACACAACGATTTTCGATTAAAGATATAAACCATACGAGTTATTTCAAGACGATTTACAACTTGGATTTATGAACAAATGTTTTCGAGTCAAGGTTCATGGCTACGAGATTTTATAAAC
The DNA here is from genome assembly GCA_947069175.1 of Scalesia atractyloides. Lineage (NCBI taxonomy): Eukaryota > Viridiplantae > Streptophyta > Magnoliopsida > Asterales > Asteraceae > Scalesia > Scalesia atractyloides. Next base: position 23,252,089 of record CAMTDV010000010.1, read on the forward strand.
TTTTACGCTTTTGTTTTAGACGAATAGTTGTTGCAATGTCAAATGCTTTCAAAACAAGGTTTTCACTTACGACTCTAGTAGTCGGATTATATTGCAATATATACAAAGCCATGAACTTTACACACTCACAAAACCTATGTACTCGCCGGCATATTTTTGCTGACTCGTTTTCACATATGTTTCAGGGAACAATGCTTGATGATACTGATGCATGCTCATATAGGATTTGGACGGGCCTTAGCGACTATAAAACAAGAAAGACAATAACTATGCATGTTATGTTTGTTTGGTTGTTTTAAAATGTTTCTAGACAATTATGACAATATAACCTATGTTTAATATCTAATTAAAACAAAACTTCAAATACCATGTGTTGTTGAAACAATCTGTTAACGTGACTCCCCAAGTGTTTCCGCCGCGTGTTGTTTTACGCGATTAGGGGTGTTACAGGTCGGTATCAGAGCACTGGTTATAGGGAATTAGGTAATTAGTAATGCTTTGACCTAGACTATAACCTTCCTAGGACCCTAACGCGAGTCTACTCGCGTTTAGATTTAAAACACAACACAAACACCTATCCTTAGCTGATTACCAAAACAAATCCACAAATTACAAATCCGTTTTGTAAATCAATCATCTACCCTTAGATGATTTGTTTTTGGTGCAAGCCTTTAAGTTTTCAAAATCTAGTCAAAGTTTGGGTTTTAATAATGTGAACACGTGCAATCTGGAAGGGTGGGTTCCTGTACCCTGAGTTTTCTGTCTAGGCTAGAGTGTCCGTACAAATCCACTTAATCGGACCAGTCACTCTTACCTGGGAACTCTTGGGGTGAGCGTCCACTTATAGGCTAAAGCATGTCTTCATGATACATTATAAAGACCTATTTACTTTGATTAGTCATCGTGTGTCGTTTGTTTGTTTTGAGAAACAAACAAATGACCACATTCTTATGTTTCGTTATATTTTTTATGCTTGTTTTGATTTTCCGAATGTCAATCTCACACATCTTTCATCATGTTTTTTTCTAGAATGCCTCCTCGACGTGATACAAATCAAAATGCCGAAATGGCAGCCATGATCGCTCAACAAATTGCTGCCGTACTCCCGAACCTAGTAACTCAAATGAATCAAGCGGACAACGATAATAAAAATAATGCTCCGTGTAGCTACAAAAGTTCTGTTCGGCTAAACCACTTGGATTTTCTGGGTCTGAGGGAGCTACAGGACTTCTTCAATGGTTTGAGAGTCTCGAGAGCACATTTCATTTCGTTCAACGTCCGGATGAACGAAAAGTTGAGTTTGCATCGAGTGTGTGTTCAAGAAATGAGCTTTGACATGGTGGAATGGTGTTATGATAGATAGGGGTGCTAACATGGCCTTAGCTCAATCTTTGGGAGAGCTTCGAGCTCTGATGATGAGGGAGTTCTTTCCTCGTCATGAACTCAGGGGTTTGGAAAGGGAATTTGATGATCTTAAACAAGACAGTGGTGAGATTCGTGCTTACACCAAGCGGTACGAGGAATTGAGCTTACTTTGTCCTTCAATGGTGACGCCTTTGGATAAGGCGATTGAGAAATATATCGATGGTCTCCTGATCCTGTTCAGGACATTGTTATGGGAAGCCACCCTACTACCATTCGTCAAGCCATTGAATTGGCTGCAACTCTAACTGATTCTCAAGTTAGAAAGGGTAAACTTCACCGCAAGAGTGACAAGAAACAGACTAACAAAAGCACCTAAGAGAAACCGAAGAAAGACAAAGCCGGATCATCCAAGAGGTCGATGAAGCGTAAGGCTTCTCAAAACTTTGTTGTTACCACACCACTCGCTCCAACTGCTCCCCAAAACCAACCAGCTCAACCTCCAGCAAAGAAACCATATGCAGGAACTGCACTACTCCAACCGATTTAATGGTCATCATCAACTTCAGATACCATTTCAATAGTGTACTACCTGTGGAAAAGTTGGTCACTTGGCAAATATTTGTCGTTTTAACCTGAACCAAGCTACACAAAACCAAGCTCAAGCACAAGCAAATCCTGCTCGACCTCATTTTCCGCTTGGATCATGTTTTAACTGCGGTGAAATGGGTTACTACAGGAACAACTGTCCGAGTGTAGCAAATGCCAATCCGGCTCGTGGACGAGCTTTTAACATGAACGCCAACGAGGCTCGTGCTGATAATGAAGTTGTTAACGGTACGTTCCTTGTCAACAATCATCCTGCTTCTGTTCATTTCGATTCAGGTGCCGATAGAAGATTTGTGTCACTTACTTTTGAGCCCTTGCTTTCGATGCCAAGAACTAAAGTAGGAAGACCCTTGTCTGTCGAAATAGACAATGGTGAACCCCTCATACTTGATTCCGTCATTCGTAGCTGCCAGTTAAACCTCAATAACCATTGTTTCCCTATCCACCTTACACCTATGATACTTGGAAGTTTCGACATCATTATTAGGATGGATTTATTAACCAAACATCATGCCGAAGTTATTTGTTTGGATAAGATAGTTCGTATACCCATTCCGTCTGGTGAAATTCTAGAAGTTCGTGGAGAGAAACCCGTTAGTAGCCTTAAACTAATGTCATGTACACAAGCCTGTAAGTACCTACAAAAGAATTGTGTCGCCTTCTTGGCACATATTGTGGAACATACAGGCAAGAGCAAGAATATTCGAGACATTCCTGTTATTCAAGATTAACCTAAGGTATTTCCTGAAGATCTACCTGGCTTACCCCTGGCACGACAAGTTGAGTTTTGTATTGACCTTGTACCAGCTGCTAACCCGATAGCCAAAGCCCCTTATCGTCTTGCACCTTCTGAGATGCAGGAGTTATCAAAGCAACTACAAGAGTTATCTGACAAAGGTTTCATTTGTCCAAGTTATTCTCCGTGGGGTGCACCTGTCCTATTTGTGAAAAAGAAGGATGGATCCTTCCGGATGTGTATCGATTATCATGAGCTCAACAAACTCACGATCAAGAATCGATATCCCCTACCTCGTATTGGTGATCTATTTAACCAACTACAAGGCGCCACATGTTTTTCAAAGATCGATCTGCGTTCTGGGAATCATCAGCTTCGTGTTCACGAGGAAGATATTCCTAAGACTGCTTTTCGCACACGATACGGTCACTATGAGTTCACAGTTATGCCTTTCGGTTTGACAAATGCTCCAGCCGTATTCATGGACTTGATGAATAGGGTTTGTAAGCCTTATTTAGATAAGTTCATCATTGTATTCATCGACGACATTCTCATTTATTCTAAATCTCGAGCCGTACACGAACAACATCTCCGATTAACAATGGAACTTCTGAAGAAAGAACAACTTTATGCCAAATTCTCCAAGTGCGAATTTTGGCTGAAATAAGTTCAGTTTTTGGGACACATTGTCAATGAGCATGGTATTCATGTGGATCCTTCCAAAATCGGTGCGATTAAGGATTGGAAAACACCCACTACTCCCGCAGAAGTTCGCTCATTTCTTGGTCTTGCTAGTTACTATCGACGATTCATTGTGAACTTTTCAAAAATCGCGGTTGCCCTCACTGCTTGGACTCAGAAGAATAAGCCATTTAAGTGGGGATCCAAACAAGAGGAAGCTTTACAAACCATGAAACAGAAACTCTGTGATGCTCCTATTCTATCTTTACCCGATGGCAACGATGATTTTGTGGTTTATTGTGACGCATCGTTTAGGCCTTGGTTGCGTTTCAAGCAACGGGATAAGGTCATCGCCTACACGTCAAGACAATTGAAAACCCACGAGAAAAATTATACAACTCATGATCTTGAGTTAGGTGTTGTTGTCTTTGCTCTCAAGATCTGGAGACACTATCTTTATGGCACAAAGTGTGTGGTGTTCACAGACCACAAAAGTCTCCAACACATATTCAATTAGAAGGAGTTAAACATGAGGTAGCGACGTTGGATCGAACTTCTAAATGATTACAACTGCGAATTCGCTACCATCCTTGTAAGGCGAACGTAGTGGCTGATACGCTTAGTCACAAAGAACGTGTCAAGCTTCATTGTGTTTGAGTTCGATCCGATATCCAAACACGTATTCTTGAAGCCCAACGCACTTGTGTAACACAAGGTTTGTTGAAAGACGAATTACCTCACCAACTAGAACTTCAACTCGAAACAAAAGACGATGGATTACTATACTACATGAACCGGTTGTGGGTTCCGAATCAACACGATCTTCGTACTCTAATGATGGATGAATCTCATAAGTCTCGTTATTCAATTCATCCTGGTGCTACAAAAATGTACAAGGATATCCATACCCAGTATTGGTGACCGGGTATGAAGAATTGCATTGCCTTGTATGTATCTAAATGACTTACTTGTCTCAAAGTCAAGGCCGAGCATCAACATCCATCTGGTTTATTGGAACAACCGGAAATACCGGTATGGAAATGGGAGAATTTTGCGATGGATCTCATCACTAAGTTACCGCGCACATCTAGAGGTCATGATGTCATTTGGGTAATCATTGATCGTCTAACAAAGTCAGCACATTTTATAGCGATTCGTGAAGATTTCTCTGCTAACAAACTCGCAAAGATCTATGTTATGAGATTGTGTCTCGTCATGGTGTTCCTTTGAACATAATATCTGATAGAGATGCTCGATTCTCATCTCGTTTTTGGAAGGCCTTGCAATCCACAATGGGAACCAAACTCAATCTGAGTACTGCTTAACATCCTCAAACGAATGGACAATCTCAGAGGACGATTCAAACTCTGGAGGATATGCTCCGAGCTTGCATGATCGATTTTGGTGGTAATTGGGATTCACACCTACCATTGGTCGAATTCTCCTATAACAATAGTTATCACGCCAGCATTAACATGGCACCTTTCGAAGCTTTATACGGTCGAAAATGTCGTTCACCTGTCTGTTGGAATGAAGCTGGAAAGTCTCAGTTTACTAGACCTGAACTCATCCACGACACAACCGAGAAAGTCAAGAAAATACGCGATAACCTTCTGACAGCTGGAAGCCATCAAAAGAGTTATGCGGACAAGCGACGCAAGCACTTAGAATTCCAATTACGTGACTACGTCCTACTCAAGGTATCCCTTTGGAAAGGAGTGGTTAGATTTGGAAAGAAAGGAAAACTTGCACCACGACACGTTGGACCATTCAAGATCGTCGAATGAATCGGAAAGGTGGCCTACCGACTTGAGCTACCTCCTAAACTCGGGAATATTCACCCCACATTCCACATGTCCAACTTGAAAAAGTGTTTAGTCGATACAAATCTCCATATTCCACTCGATGAGATTCATGTTGATGACACTATGAATTTTGTCGAGAAACCGGTGGAGATTATGGACCGTGAAGTCAAGAAACTTAAGCGAAGACGAATTTCGATAGTCAAAGTTCGCTGGGAATCCAAACGTGGCCCATATTTTACTTGGGAACGAGAGGATAGGATGAAAGCGAAGTACCCATATTTGTTCTCATGAGTTTCCTCTAATTAAATTTCGGGACGAAATTTCCTGAAGTAGGGGAGACTGTGATATCTGTGGCGATCTGAGCATTTAACAATATCAAACAAGTAATCAATGAATGAAATTATATGTTTTATTTGTGAATTTTGTCTACTTATTATGGTTATTGCACACATTTTATTCTTGCACAGTTTCGAACTCTAGAGTCGCTTCTATAATCGAAACCGTAATCCGATTCGCAAACGAAACCAATTTAACACAACGTATGTTCCGGAATAGTGACACAAGCTAAAAATACCTTAAATAACCTTTGGATAACTTAGAAATAAGTTTAGGAGGGTTTGGTATGTCAAAAACAAGTTTATTTGGTCATAGGGACTAATTACAACAAACTGCGAAAGTCTACCGATTCTCGCAGCGACGTACGCTCCAGAACAAGAACACAAGTGTAACATACCTTAAATATCCTTTACATAACTTAGAAATAAGTTTTGAAGGCTTCGGTATAGTAACGTTATGGACTATTTTTCAAATTTTGCGAAACTATGTCCTTTTGCCTATATCGCTATCCGAAACACGTACGGACATTCAAAAATTTTTCTAATCATCAATATATTATATGTTACTGATTAGAATGCGAAAAATCCGTTCGTTACCCAATTACGGTCACGCACGCGTTCGTTTCGATTTTCGTGGTAATTAACCAAAAACCGCGATTGTACGGCCAAAGGAACCGACATCTGGAACATTTTCCAACATATTTTAAGTTCCCTATGCTTTAACGTCTTTATTGAGCCTAAATATTGGGTTATCGAATGTTAAAAACGTCAAAAACCATCAAAAACATGTGCAAGGACCTATTTGCAAATTTTGAAAATCAGTCAGGGGGGCCGTGGCGTAATGCCACGCCTAAGGGGGGTACCGTCGCATCATGCAGAAGTTATTTGTTTTGACAAAATAGTTCGAATACCTCATCCCTCTGGTGAAGTCTTAGAAGTTCGTGGAGAGAAACCCGCTAGTAATCTTAAACTCATGACCTATAACCAAGCCCAAAAATACCTACGAAAGAACTATGTTGCCTTTCTGGCACATATCATAGACGAGAAAGGCAAAAGCAAAATTGTTCAGGATATCCCCATTGTTCGAGATTAGCCAGAGGTGTCTCCTGTGGAACTACCTGGTTCACCTCCTATACGTCATGTCGAGTTTGGCATTGATCTGGTACCTGGTGCCAACCCAATTGTTAAGTCTCCATACCATCTTGCACCGTCCGAGATGCAAGAGTTATTGAAACAGCTTCAAGACCTATCTGATAAAAGATTCTTTTGTCCGAGCTATTTACCTTGGGACGCTCCTGTCCTGTTTGTGAAAAAGAAGGACGGATCTTTCCGTATGTGTATCGAAAACTCACGAGCAAAAATCGATATCCCCTACCTCGCAATGCTGATCTCTTTGATCAGCTACAAGGTGCTAGTTACTTTTCAAAGATTGATCTGCGTTCTGGGTATCATCAACTTCGTGTGCTCGAAGAAGATATTCCCAAGACTGCTTTTCGCACTCGATATGGTCACTACGAGTTTACCGTCATGCTTTTCGGCTTGACAAATGCTCCAGCTGTTTTCATGGACTTGATGAATCGGGTTGGTAAACCTTATATGGACAAGTTCATCATTGTTTTCATCGACGACATTCTTATTTATTCCAAGTCTCAAGCCGAACATGAACAACACCTTCGATTAACTATGGACTACTAAAGAAAGAACAACTTTATGCCAAATTCTCCAAGTGCGAGTTTTTGGCTAAAAGAAGTTAAATTCTTGGGTCACATAGTCAACGAGCAAGGTATACATGTGGATCCTTCCAAAATCATTGCGATTAAGGATTGGAACACACCCACTACTCCCACAGAAGTTCGCTCGTTTCTTGGTCTTGCTGGATATTACCGTCGATTCATCAAGGACTTCTCAAAGATCGCGGTTCCCCTCACTGCTTTGACTCAAAAGAATAAGCATTTTTAGTGAGGACCCGGACAAGAGGAAGCCTTCCAAACTCTGAAACAAAAGCTCTGCAAAGCACCTATTCTATCTGTACCCGATGGCAACGATGATTTTGTTGTCTATTTTGATGCATCGAATCTAGGCCTTGGTTGTGTTCTCATGCAACGAGATAAAGTCATAGCCTATGGGTCAAAACAATTGATAATCCACGAGAAGAACTATACGACTCATGATCTTGAGTTAGGTGTTGTAGTTTTTGCCCTCAAAATTTTGAGAAATTACCTCTATGGTACGAAATGCGTGGTTTTCACGGAGCACAAAAGTCTCCAACATATAGTCAATCAAAAGGAGTTGAACATGAGACAACGACGTTGGGTTGAACTTTTAAACGACTACAACTTCAAAATTTGCTACCATCCTGGCAAGGCGAATGTCGTAGCCGATGCGCTTAGTCGTAAGGAACGAGTCAAGCTTCTTTGTGTTTGAATTCAATCCGATATTCAGACACGTATCCTTCAAGCTCAACATACTTGTACTACACAAGGCATGATGGGTAGTGAATTACCACATCAACTTGAGCTTCAACTCGAAACGAGAGACAATGGATTACTCTATTATTTGAACCATTTGTGGGTTCCAAATAAAGACAATCTTCGCACCTTATTGATGGACGAAGCTCATAAGTCTAGTTATTCAATCCATCCTGGTGCAGACAAAATGTACAAGTATCTTCGTACCCAGTATTGGTGGCCGGGTATGAAGAAAGATATTGCCTTGTATGTATCAAAATGCCTAACTTGTCTTTAAGTCAAGGCTGAACATCAACGCCCATCTGGTTTGATCGAACAACCAGAACTTCCAGTATGGAAGTGGGAGAACATTGCGATATATTTCATCACAAAACTACCGCGCGCATCTAGAGGTCATGATGCTATTTGGGTCATTGATCGTCTAACAAAGTGAGCACACTTTTTGGCAATTCGTGAGGATTACTCAGCTGACAAACTCGCCAAGATCTATGTCGATGAGATTGTATCTCGTCATGGTGTTCCTGTGGACATCATATCTGACAGAGATGCTCGGTTCTCATCTCACTTTTCGGAGACCATGCAATCTGCTATGGGAACCAAACTCTATTTGAGCACCGCTTATCATCCTCAAACGGATGGACAAACTGAAAGAACAATTCAAATATTGGAGGATATGCTTAGAGCGTGTGTGATTGACTTTGGTGGTAGTTGGGATTTGCATCTACCGTTGATCGAATTCTCCTACAACAATAGTTATCACGCAAGCATCAACATGGCGCCTTTTGAAGCTTTATACGGTCGAAAATGTCATTCACCTGTCTGTTGGAATGAAGTTGGATAGTCTCAGTTTACTGGACCCGAACTTATTCATGACACAACAGACAAAGTCAAGAAAATACGCGATAACCTTCTGACAGCTAGAAGCCGTCAAAAGAGTTACGCGGACAAACGACGCAAGCCCTTGGAATTCCAAGTTGGTAATCACGTCCTACTCAAGGTATCCCCTTGGAAAGGAGTGGTTAGATTTGGAAAGAAAGGAAACCTTGCACCACGATACGTTGGACCATTGTTGAAAGAATCGGAAAGGTGGCCTACCGACTTAAGTTACCTCCTGAACTTGGGAATGTCCACCCAACATTTCACGTGTCCAATCTAAAGAAATGTTTAGCCGACGCAAATCTTCACGTTCCTCTCGGCGAAATTCATGTTGACGACACTATGCACTTCGTCGAGAAACCAGTAGAGATTTTGGACCGTGAAGTCAAGAAACTCAAATGAAGACGAATTCTGATAGTCAAAGTTCGTTGGGAATCCAAACGTGGCCCATAATTTACTTGGGAATGAGAAGATCAAATGAAAGCGAAATACCCACATCTATTTCCACAAGTTTCCTCTAATTAACTTTCGAGACAAAATTTCCTAAAGTAGTGAGACTGTGACATTTGTGGCGATCCGATCCTATAACGACTCCGAACGAATTATTACTCAATGAAACTTTTGTGTTTTATTTACGAGATATGTATTTTTATCATGACAATGCACGTATTCGACTCTTCCACAATTCCGAACTTTTAAACAACTTCTGGAAGTGAAATCGCAAACTATTACGCAAACGTAATCAGTTTAACGCGACGTACACTCTGGAACAATGACATAATCTAAACATACCCTAAATACCCTTTTCATAACTTAGAAATAAGTTTTGAGGGCTTTAGTATGGCAAAAACACGCTTATGCAAGCTCAGGGGCTATTTTGAAAATTCTGCGAAACTATGCTGATTCGCGTATATCGTTATCCGGAACATGTACGCACATCCAAGAATTTTTGTAATCATTAAAATCTAGTATTTAATGATTGGAATGCTAAAATATCTTTCGTTACACGTTTAAGGTCATTTGCGCGTTTGATTCGATTTCCATCGCAATTAACCGAAAACCGCAACCGTATGACCAAACGAACCGACATACAAAATGTTTCCGAGCATTTTATAGTTCCCTAGGCTTTATCTTCCTTATAAAGCTTAAAAATGGGGTTAACGGGTGTTAAAAGTGCAAAAACGCGTCGAAAACAAGTTCTTAGGCTGAATGGACCTGTTCTACCAATTCTGAAACTTTGGAATCCTAGGCGCCACGCGAGAGATTCACCCAGATCTCCTGCGACACGCGGGGGATGCCCAGTTACAGCAAAAATGGCAGACCGCTGTTTTACAGGCTTGAAATCCAAGAATTCATGTTCTCCATGTTCTAGCCTAGTCTTGACACGTCTTTGAACATGTGGAATGATCCTAGAATGATCCTTGACACTTGTGATCATCAAATTCATCCTCCACAACTATAAATGCCCTTGATCTTCAACAAAATTCTTTGCTCATTCCTTCCCTTTCTCTCTATAACTCTAAGTGCAGAACTCCCACTTTGTTGGAGGTCTCCCAACTGAGTTTTCTAAGTCTTTTTCTCCATCCTTGGCTGCCTTGAGCACATGTAAGTGTTCTAACTTAGCCTTGTTCATTCATTTTAGCTATTTCAAGCTAAAAGTCAAACAGTGTTTGACTTTCAACTTTGACAATTAATTGGTCAAAGCAAAGTTCAATTGAACTTTGCAACGTGACCGTAATCATGAAAGTTATAATCCCTTGCGATTATACCTACTGATTACCACGTTAACTAGTCGAAGTGACGAGTCGAAGTTTCGATCAAAATGCACATTATGTGCTTTTTGCGACGGAACTATTTTCGGGTATCAGAACACCAAGTTTTGATACCAAAACATTTTTATAACTTAGTTAGACATGTTTTGACATGTCTAACTCATCACTTTTAGTTTAGTACTTATTTTGGGTCGTAAGTAGAGCGGTCTTGACCACCACTTTAACTTTCGAATCCGACCCGTTTGGTTGATCTTAGGATCCGACCAATCACATATCTGTGACCATAGTTGTATAGGGATAACCCTCTGAGGTTATACCTTATGGTCACGTTGTTTGGTTAGGGTTATGTTAAGTCGTCTATTATGCCCTATAAATGACCAAAATGCCCTTTTGCGAATAAATCAATTTTAGGCATATGTGACCAATGTTTTGACATATAACTAATGTTGCAACTATAATAAACTTATTTGGGCCTATTAGACTTATCATAACGCATATCTAACCATCCGAACACATATTTACACAAATGAAACGTTGAAGTAGAGTAAACTACCTTAACGAATCATAACGTTTCAAAAGCACTTAGGAATCTTTTCAAATCAGAATGTAGACTTTTTTAAACCATTTCATATGAGTCCCAACACTCATTTGGTTTACAAGGCCTCATTCTGTTGGTGCATAATGTCTATGTCTTAGTCTTATATCGAGTTTGTATAGAATAGAGTTGAATAGCCTAGCGATACGAAGTATTTATGTAAATAGTGGTCCAAGTTCGCTCATGATATACATGTGTAGCCAAGTTCGAGCGAACTTGCTAAGGCAAGTTCGGGCGAACTTACACCCTTCACCAGCGAACTTGAACATCTATATATAGCTAGCATGCCTCTGTCATTTGTAACTTTGGCATTTTGGAGGCGAAGCTCTGTTAGTTTGTACTCATGACGTTTAATCAATGAAACTGATGTTAAACTGATTAATTCTTGTCTATTGGTAAACACGACGTAATATTTCCGCTATTATGGACGTTAGATATTAAATTTAGATTCCTTAGCATCGAGGATCGGTCCGACAAGTGGTATCAGAGCTAGAACAGTCTGATTTGATAGTAATCAAGACAAGAACACTTCTATTTCATCTCCATTCTTCTATTTTTCATTACTTTTTCACAAAAAATGAACGAGAATTCTTTAAAGCTTTGATCGAGAGTCTGCAGGATGCGAATGAAAAGCTTCAAACAGAGATTGCAGATCTAAGGACTATTCAGGCCCTAAATGATCGTAGATTTTCCAGGATGCAGAAAGTTTTATCAAGCGCTCTGAATATGGATTCCATTGCTGAGTATGATCGTCTGGATCAATAAGAAGCTAAATAACGATCTGAGAAAGAGTTATCTGCTAGTGGAAAAGCAAAAGGGGTTGAAGGTGAAACTCTTAAGTCTTTTGAAGTTACGGAGAAATCAGTTGAAGAGAATATTGTTATAGCTTATGAGTCTGATATTCCAAAGGTTGACGAATCTGTCAAGCCTTCTGATCCTGTTACAGTTTCTGAAAATAAAGACGATGAAGAAGCTGAAAAAAAGGATAAAGATGATGATGAAGGGAAAGATGATTCTGAGTATGAGGATTGGAATGTTGCTGATGATGATCAGGGTGGTGTTGGTCTGTAAATTACTGAAGCAAAACTCTCCGATGACTTAAATTCTCTTCATTGATGGATGATGAATCAAACAGGATGGATGATAAGATTGAGGGGGAGTCAGGGCAGACAAGGCCATCTGATGAAATCGATATGTCTAGCGTTGAAAGATTTGTAAAGCCAATTGCTGCTGTACCCACTAAGCCTTTATTATTGATGTTAGAGCATAATGTGGAGGAAGGCGAGTATGTGCACAATTATACAAAGGAAGATCTAGCTAAGTTGATTGAAGTTGATGCTGAGAATCTAGAGTTTGATTTTGAAGAGGATGTGTTGAATGTTAACACTTTTGAGCCGAATGATTATCAGTATGTTAGAAGATTTGAAGCTGATGAATACAACAGAGTGATTGTTGAAGATTGGTCTCCTGATGATGAAACAGATCAAGCTGCGAAGTACATTGGTCCTAATACTGATAGTTTTCCTACATTGAGGAGATGTACGAGCAACTAGACGAAGATATGTTGAAAGAAAGGATTGAGGAATCAGTTCGAGAAGGTAAAGTACCAAATCCAATGACGAAAGAAGAGATAGCTCAAGCAAAGAATTGTTGGTTTAAAGAAATGCCATGTGAACGTAAGTTTCGACGTCCTCTAGCATTCTTTACCAGAGACAAAGATGTGTCATTGGGGGATATCTTAAGCTGGGGTTGGTTCAAGGAACATAATGTATATGCAATCAAAAGAGAATTTGGAGTGCAATACTTCAAGTATCTTGCTGATTTCAAGGCTTTACCTTATTGGAATGTGGAAGAGCTGGTTCAGACCGTTAATGTTACATACCACATAAAAGTGATTGATCAGTTACTGTGGAAGTTGAAAAAGTATGAAGCGGTCAAAGGATTCAGATATTGGAAGCCATTCATTCAAGGTCGCTGAATCAAGACTAACAAGAGATAGCTCAAGCAAAGAAGTCATCTTCGAATCAAGACTAACAAGAAAACAGGGGAGAAAGACATAACGTTGATAATGAAGCGACCTAGAGATATGAGAAACATGTCGTTGATGCCGATTGAGCAAAACTTCTATCCATTGTTCAAGTGGTGGTAGATAGATCCATCTACTTATGAAGCTGTTATTGTTTTAAAGTTTGAAGAACACTTGGATATCACGAAGGAAAGAGTTGAGATACTTGGTTCTCAGGGCATGAGGGGGTTATGGAAAACAATCAGGATTTTAGATCCTATGTGGTTGGTTAACTGCTCGAGAGAAGATATCAAATGCCTTTTCTACAGCAAGATCATATTTGAAGAACGTAAAAAGTTACAAGCTATGCAGTATCAGAAAGTTGTGAATGTTTGCTATGCACGTGAAGTAAATTCAGGAAAGATGTGGCAGACAAGTTGGAGGGATTTAGAACGGGTTGAGTTTCTGAAAGAGGAGAAGCGTCTCGAGGCTATTCCTCAGAAAACTAGAAAGGAAAGTTTTAGAAGGTTTCAGCATATGATCAAAGTGCCTCCTACAGACCAAACGCCGGATCCTAAACAACAACGATGAAAGAAGCCTTACAAGAACTTCTTCGGTTGTGTGCGTTAATGTTTATTATGAAGACAGAGTTTTGAAGACTGATAAAAGACGAAGACGATATCCAAGGGGGAGTCTGTTGGTGCATAATGTCTATGTCTTAGTCTTATATCGAGTCTGTATAGAATAGAGTTCAATAGCCTAGCGATACGAAGTATTTATGTAAATATTGGTCAAGTTCGCTCATGATATACATGTGTAGCCAAGTTCGGCCGAACTTCCTAAGGCAAGCTCGGGCGAACTTACACCCTTCACTAGCGAACTTGAACATTTATATATAGCTAGCATGCCTCACCCATTTGTAACTTTGGCATTTTGGAGGCGAAGCTCTGTCAGTTTGTACTCTTGATGTTTAATCAATGAAACTGATGTTAAACTGATTAATTCTTGTCTATTGGTAAACAAGACGTAATATTTCCGCTATTATGGACGTTAGATATCAAATTTAGGTTCCTTAGCATCGAGGATCGGTCCTACAAGTGGTATTAGAGCTAGAACAGCCTGATTTGATAGTAATAAAGACAAGACACTTCTATTTCATCTCCATTCTTCTATTTTTCATTACCTTTTCACAAAAAATGAAGAATTCACGGTCAAAATCTTTTCAATTTGGAATATATCATGTAAAATACAACAAAGATAAACCCTTGAAAGATTGGAGAATAAATTCAATCGAATTGATGTCAAAATTTTGAAAAAACCATGTTTTGCAAAACCCTAATCATAGAACTTGTTAGCCAAGTTCGACCGAACTTTTGCTAAAAACTCACTTTTTCAGTGACTTTTTACCATGTTCGCTCGAACTTGAGGTGTTTTTGAAGAAAGTTTTGCCAGGTTCGCTCGAAGTTAACAAATATTCCTGATTTTATATCAAGTTCGACCGAACTTGATTAATATCAAGAGTGTTTAGGTTAAGTTCGCTCGAACTTACAAGATCTTTACAAATTCCATTAAACAAGTTCGACCGTGGTTGTTCAAAGGAAAATTTTCAAATCAGTATTCACAAGTTTGACCGAACTTGCAGTAATTCTAACATTTTCAAAGGTTTTCAAGTGTTTTCAGTATACGTGTCTTGTTATTCGCGATGGATGATCTACAAAGAGCAAATATGACAGCAGTGGGTTCGTCAAATGCCAACGTGATCCAACAAGTCAATCTTGACAATGAGATGGGTACGACTGTTAAACCACCAAAGCTAATGAGCATGGACGAGTATGAAGGATGGAAGGAGAAGTTTACATATTGGGTTCAAGCCATGCACTTCCTAGGCTGGGTGTCGATCGAGAGAGGTTATACAGTTCCGTTGGACGAACATTAGCATGTTCTGGAGAAATACAAGTACTCCACGGCCTAGAAAGAAGAATATATTGCTGAGAAAAAGATGATCAGTCTTATCCAACAATCCGTTAAAGATGATATTATCCTCTTGTTACCAGAATACACGACTGCGAGAGATCTCTGGCTTTCATTGCAAAAGAAATATCAAGGAAGCGCGGAGATGATCAAGAGCAAGAAAGCTCTCATTATGAAAGAGATTATCTTCAACATGCTGAAGGGTGAGACCATGACGTAGATGATTGAACGCTTCTGTCATCTTAAAGTCCAAATGCGAAGACACGGTCTTGAGAAGACGGAACAAGAGTACATCGACAAGCTTGCAGACGCTCTACCAGATGGGGAATGGACTACTTATCTTATGGTTCTAAAGGAAAGTGAAAAAGGGGAATTCTTGATGCTGTCAACATTTATCGATAAACTCGAAGGCCATGAAATGGAACTCTTGAAGATTGCAAACTCAAAGAACGCTAATGTTGTTCAAGACGTTGGTTTGTACTACAAAAGTGGAATGCAAGATAACATTTCAAGCCCAAATATTCAGACAACATTCAACGCGAGCGTAAATTCTTCGAACAATTCGTAGCAGAATCAGAACCAATCATATCCTCAATATGATCAAAGTCCACAGTCTTCATTCTCAAGCACTGGTTCAAATTCATCTTATCAGAGTCAAGCAAATCAGGACCAACAAACAAATTTTGATTCGAATGTATTCAAGTGTATCATCACTGTTAATTTGAAAAATGTTGTTTCTGAGCAAACTGCTAAGCAACACATGGCACTTCTCGCCACTGTTCTAGAATCATATGAAAGTCTTGTATCAGGGAAAATCAGCAATCCCGAGATGACCGCCGAAGACTACGATCAGGTGTACGAAGAAGAGCTTGAGCTAATGGATATAAAGTGGTGTTTAGCATCTATCATCCGAAGGGTTACCTAGTTTGTTGCTCTCACAGGCCGAGATATTGGAAATTCTAGCAACAAGTTGGGTTTTGACAAGACAAAGGTCACGTGCTTCAGGTGCCGTCGGAAAGGGCATTTCAAGAGAGAGTGCAAAAACCCTGAAGCAACGAGAAATCAAAGTCCATTCGGAGGAGGCAACGAGTATTATAAGAAGTCACTTCAGTATAAGCCTTTCCCGAAAAAGAATCAGGTTGAAATCCAAGATAAACCAAATAGCAGTAACACTGAGAAAGCTATGGTTGCATCTAACGAAAATGATGGTTTCGACTGGAACTCCAACATCGGTAAAAAGACCGGAGTTGCATTGATGGCACGAATCGTTAAAGATACATCTGCCGAAGACGCAGCAGTTCTAGAGAATATTATACTGGAACAGTATCTGCAACAACAGGAGGAAGAGGAGTATATCAACATGCAGAAAGAATGAATTTTATCTGCTAACTCTTGTGATAGTTTTGCAGGTCACTTTGATGGAAGTTCTCAGGAGCAAGCCATCGAGGTGAAACCTGATGAAGTAGTCATTGATGTTACTCAAGAAGTGAATGCCGAAAACCTCAAGGATATTGCCGACAAAGCTTTAATGGCAAATCTAACCAAGGTAGGTTCAGAGGTAAATGAAGTTGTCAAAGTACAAGTTGTAGAGGTTGAGAAATCTTGTACAAAATGTACTAAACCATGTATCGAATGTGCCGAAAAATCTAAGATCATCGCTGAAATAAATGTGCATAATGAACTTTTAAAATATGATTATCGCACAATGAAGGAAGCGTATGACAAAATGAAAGATGATTATGGCAGGCGCGATCGAATCAATGTTGACAACACGACACTGTAAGGATGTTGAAAGGAACAGTAATGGATAAGCAAAAAGCGATTAATATCTATATAGACACCATTGCTGAAACTAAGCAACAACTCCAGGACATGAAAATTGAAGTGTTCAACAACTTTTAAGAAGTTACTCAACCAACCATATGTCATTGATCACATACTTCCGACAATTCCATCGGAAAAAAACCTAAAAAGAAAATTGGTAAAGAATATAGCAATGTTCCTCCACCCCTATGCCAGAAGTATTGTCGTAAATCTTCTGATGGGATGGATAAGGCACTCAACATTGAGTTGTTATCTGAAAAGAAAACTGAGTTGCAAGAGAATATTGATGTAATCTATACTAAATCTGATGATGACAATGTTGTGGTTAAGAATGTGGTTGAAAATGTTCTGAATGATTCTGATGAAGGAAGCTTTAAAAGCACCGACTCTAGTTCAAAGAATTCTGATTCACAGTCCGAAGATGACAATAAATCATCGGATGGCGATCTAAGTGATGATCCTAATGTTGTTATGTACAGGGTTAAGGATTCTGATAGATTGTACTTTGATGATAGTTTTTCTGTTCAGAACGTGAAGGAAGAATTGTTAGACAAATTCTTCAAACTCGTGGAGGTTTCATCAGATGATCTGCAGATCAATGAAAGAAAATTCTATTCCAAACCTAAAAGAAACGACTACCGAAAGCATGGTGGTGATCATCCCGAAACAATAGGATCAGAAGGCTCGACAGATTCGTCAAACTTTGGAATCTCGGATTCAGAAGCTATAACAACATTTTCTTCAACTGATTTCTCTGCGACTTCAGAAGACTTAGGAGCTTCACCTTCAACCCCTTTACCTTTACAACTCGTAGCTAACTCTTTCTCAGATCGTTCTTTAGCTTCTTGTTGATAAAGACGATCATACTCAGTAATGAAATCAATATTCAGAGCGTTTGATAAAACATTCTGCATCTTGGAAAATCTACGATCATTTAAGGCATGAATTGTCTTCATATCTGCAATCTCTATTTGAAGCTTTTCATTAGCATCCTGCAGACTTTCAACTAATGCTTTGAAGAATTCTCGTTCATTTTCCAAAACATTCACTTCATCGTTATCTCTTTCTAAACATTACTTTGATTCATCTTTTGAATAAGCTCTGCTCTCTCAGCTTCATTCTTAGCAACTTTTTCTTCTAATGTCTTCACACGCTTTTCTAGAAGATCTACATTCGGCTCTAGAAATAAATCACTCAGATCTTGTAAACTGATTGGATCATGCGGCATATCACCAAAAAGATTTCCTCTTGGAGTTTTCTGTGTAGACTTTGGAGTTGCATCTTTTGTTGTTGACTTCTTCGGAGTAGAACTTTCGATATGAGAAGTCGTTGGAGCAACAGGAGAATGAATAATAGGTACTTCCAATAAACCAGACACAGGAGGTTCTTGTGTGACTTCTTGTCTCTCAGCTTCCGATGAAATGATCACAGGAGGTTCTTGTGTGACTCCTAGACGTTCAGCTTCACTTGTAACAACTATAGGAAGTTCTTTTGTAGGAGGTTCTTGTGTTACTCCTATCTCTTGTGCGCCAGAAGGTTCTTGTGTAACTTCTGCGCTTTTCAGCTTACTCTTATATCTTGTACTAGCTGGCTTTTGAGCTTTCTTTTTCTTCTTGCCCTTTGTCTGAGGAGACCCTGTAGTCTTCTTTGAAATTTCTGTTGCTGAAGACTTTGTACGCTTAATTTTTTTCTTTGGCCTCTCTTCATCAGACTCTTTCTCTTGGTTTGGATCACAATCAGTATCCATTTCTTTCTCCTTTTCAGCTCTAATCACTGGAGTTTCATCAGAATCATCATCGTTCTCTGAAGTAGCTGAAATAACATCCTCTTGTGTTGACTTTTCAATTTCTTGACTCTCAACAACTACTGATGCGCTCGATCTAGCCTCAGTTTGAACATTTTCAGGTTCATCTTCATCAACGAGCATAGTATCAACTTTCTTTGCAGCTCGTTTCTTTTTCGGCTTTTCAACTTCGGCCTTTAAGAACCATTCGCTTCGAGACTTAGGCTTGAAATCTTTGAACCACTCTTTTTCAGCATTTAGCTCTTTTTTGTCACCACTTCCGTCTTTCCTCCATTTATTATCAGACGACGCAATGTAATTTGAATCTTTGATAGCTCCGAAAACTGGCTTTGCAACAGGAGCTGAAGCTTGCTTCTGGAATTTTAATAGCTTCTTCACAGTTGTTTCATCGAGGTGACTTGGATAAAGCACATCATTCGAATCACGTGCAATATTAGTGAATTTCTCATCTATTAGCATCTGCACGAACCTCGGATACAAACATAGCCTCGAATCCTCCATATTCTTTGACATATGAGTAAAAACCAGCTTAGAAAAGTTGAACAACTTCATCAGAATCTGTGCCGTTGCCATACAGGCCAAATAATCTTGTACATCGTCTAGGCCCACTTTTCAGTTACTAAAAGTATGAATGATCGCATGCATAAGGAGCTTGTAGGGGTTTGGCACTTCCCCTTTCTTCAACGTTGGCTTATTCAGGCTTCCCTTATATACCATTCGAAAGAAACACCCTCTAACCATCTTCTCATCCAAGAATATCGGATCATCTTTATCATCGTTGAACTGTAGGATCTGTCGAATATTGTCTTCAGTCACAGTGATCTCCTTTACTTCATTTCCAACTTGCAGCGATGAAATAATCGTCTTCTAATCATCATTAACACTCGTGTTCATCCAGAAATGATACATGTGACTTCTATAAGATACTGTGCGCTCCGTTATAGCTCGAGGAATAGGGCTTTCCTTCAAAAACTTCAAGATACTCTCGTATTCCTTCAAAGATGGACATATCGTCTTGTCAAGTGTAATACACGTATTGTGAGATTTAGAAAACTCTATTGCAATTACGCTGGAACTTGAGCCAGAAAAATGACACAAAACAATTAGCACACTTTTCGAGAAAAAGTTTCAAAATTTTCTACCACTTTCATCAAGTTCGGGTGAACTTGATGAATGATATAATGTTCTGGTTTAATTAAGTTCGCCCGAACATATGATGTACATGTTCAATACTTATTACATAAGTTCGGGCGAACTTATGTTATGAAACATTTCAAAACACTTAAACATTAAGTTTGGTTGAACATGGTCTTTTATCAAAATTATAAAGATTATTGATACACGTCCGATCGAACTTGATAACAAGTTCGGCCGAATTTGTCATCATCTTCAACCAAAATTGCACATTCTAATCATGAGCATTTCAAACAAAGTCAAAACATTTACATGGTCGATTTGTGTTTTAGAACAAGATTAAAAGTTCAATTTTGTCTAATTAGACCTAGATCTATTAGATTTAACATTTTAGATCTTGATTCATGCATACGGTTCTTTTAACGGTTTAATCATCAAATCAATACCTCATCCATTGAAGTTGGTGTGCTAATCACCAAAATCAAATCACAATCGGGCAGTATAACGCTACTAAAATGCGAATTCATTCAAACTCTCAAATGTTCAACTTCGCTTCAGAGAGATTAGACAACTGATAAGTGAGTTCGACCGAACTTGCTGAGTTTAAATACTCCTGCAAGTTCGGGCGAACTTGCTGAGCCCAACTAAAAAGGTCCATCAGAAGTCCGGGCGAACTTAGCGAATAACAATCAGCAACCATCTACAAGTTCGGTCGAACTTGCTAAAAAATGTTAAACATGATTCTGTTTAGCAAGTTCGGCCGAACTTGCCAAACCCTAAAATCAAACTTTTTCAAAATTTTGCAATTTAACCCCTGAACTTTCAAACTTTTACCAGTTATGAAAATTCACTCAGTTGACCCAGTCCAAGTTAATGACATTGGTTAACGGATTTGTCTGCCGAGTCCAAATTAATGACCTCGGTTTGACCCGTTACGAACAAACTATTGATATTTTCAAAAATTAAAGTTTCAAATTAATGAAATTTTGATCGTTTTGACTTTTCAGATTTTACAGATTAGCTCCCAGCCCGTTGTCAAAGAGATTCCCAGCAGTTCTAACATCTTACCAGACTTGGAAGACCCGTTCTCCAACATTGGTTTGCTGAAAACAATGTAGAAACAAAATCTTTTTGAATTTTTGTAAGTTTATGCTAAAACACACTGAAAATCTTTTTGGTTTTAATATGTAAAGTTGATAAACTATGCACAAACATATTAATAGACATATTTTTTGGAATTCGTGTCTAAGGATCATATCAGTTGATTGAGACATATCACCAGTACCGTTGACCTTTAGATGACTTTAAGTTTTAAACTTGTTTACCTAGATTGTCGATATATTTGTCCACTTAAACTTTACCACATTTTTCAACTGTTTCAAGATATGTTAAGGTATGAATTATGAAACTTGACTTATCTGTGGTTCCCACCTCTTGAATATACTCCCGTATCAAGATTCCCTAGATTTCATCTTATAGGTGAATATAACATAATTGATATCTGTATCTGGGTAGTGCGAGACCTTGAGAGCTCAAGCTAGTACTACCGTATAGACAAAGAGATGAAGGCTCGTCTTTAGGTTTGTTCCATTTAAGGAATCTTTTCAGCACTGCAAATGATTAGATCTTTCGATACTTTTTCTAGTTTGCATGCAGTTTGGGGTTTATAGTGAAAGTATTATAGAAGTTCTAGGCTACTGCTTCCGCAAAATCAGAAGAACTTGTATAATACCCCAGATATCAACTATCTATAAAGACCTCGTATCTCAGAATCAGGCAATCTCTCGAACGAAATTTCGGAGTAGTAAGTCCATATATTCAAAATGTGTTAATCCACAATATTAAGAAGTTGCTAAATTTAGTTTATATCTCGAAAACAGTTTACTGAACGTGTTAAACCTATTGACACATCCAAAGTAAGACTCGTTTATCACTTTTAAACTTTACATTTCTTTAGCATACTGTGATAGTCACCTGATGTACTATCATTTCCTTTTTGTAACATCGAAATCTTTTTATCCATTTCAATGTTTTTCACATTTTTGAAATTTTTTACATGTTTGTATTTTCCCAAATATTTCTCCCCTTAAAATCAAAAACATATTTTAGGATTTAGATTTTAAGAAATACTAAACCAGAAAGATATTTACAAACCATACAAACAAATGCGGATTACGTGAACTCGTCGTCCGATTCGTATTCAACCTCAGCTTCCGCACCTGTAAGCAAATTTTTAATACCATTAAGCCGCATTAGATACTTAAATCTTGTTAATGGAAATGCTTTGGTATAAAAATCAGCCCTTTGTTCGTCGCTGTGGATTTTTTCTATTCGAACCAATTTCTTTTCATAACAATCACGAATGAAATGGTAACGAATTTCAATGTGTTTTGTAAGTGAGTGATGAACCGGATTTTTAGTTATATTGATGGCTGCTTTGTTATCTACAAATCAAGGCGTGTCAAGAAACTTCAGACCATAATCCCTCATCTGTTGCTGAATCCAGAGGATTTCAGAGCAACAGTTGGAAGCAGAAATGTATTCCGCCTCACAGGTTGAGAGAGAGACCGTGGTCTGTTCCTTACACTGCCACATTACCAAACGCATGCCAAAGAACTGGCATCCTGCAGTTGTAGATTTCGAGTTCAGTTTGTCCACTCCGAAGTCCGAGTCAGCGTATCCCGTTAGGTTGAAATTGTCGTTCTTAGGATACCATAAGCCCGTGCTAGGGCATCCTTTCAAGTAACGAAAAATTCGCTTGACTATCTTCATGTGTGACACTCGAGGACTGACTGATATATAGCACATAAGAAGGTAGGATACATGATGTCCGGGCGCGATGCCGTTAGGTACATCAAAGATCCAATCATCGATCGATAAAGCATGTCGTCAACTTTTGTTCCCGTCTCGTCAATGCAAATGCCATGGTTCAGTGCCAGTGGAGTCGAAAGTGGCTTCGAAGAATCCATTTCAAACTTTTTGAGAATGTCATGAACATACTTAGTCTCATGAATGAATATCCCGTCTGGAAGCTGATCCATTTGAAGACCTAAGAAGAACTTCATTTCGCCCATCGAGGACATCTCAAATTTCTTCTTCATGATCTTTTCAAACTCTTTGCACAGACTGTCATCCGTAGAACCGAAAATGATATCATCCACATAGATTTGTACAATTATCAGATGCGATCCAACTTCTCTGGTAAACAAAGTGTAGTCCACTGTGCCTCTTGTAAAGCCATTTCCAACGAGATGTTGCGATAACGTCTCGTACCAAGCTCTCGGGCTTGGGGTAATCTGTATAAGGCTTTATCTAGGAGATATGCTTTGTTCTTGTTTAGTGGATCGACGAAACCTGGTGGTTGGCCAACATACACTTGTTCACGAAGTTTACCGTAGTGAAATGCAGATTTTACATCCAACTAGTACACCTTAAATCCTTTCCACGCTGCGAACGCTAGGAAAATGTGGATAGATTCTAATCGTGCAACCGGTGCGTATACCTTCGTGTAATCTATACCTTCCTGCTGGTGGAATCCCTTGACAACCAGCCAAGCTTTGTTTCTGACTATTACACCCCGATTGTCTCTTTTACACTTGAAGACCCACTTTGTATCAATAGCTTTCTGCTTCGGTGGCAAGTCTACAAGCTTCCAAACACCCAACTTCTCGAACTGTAAAAGTTCTTCTTACGTTGCTATCTTCCAATTTTCGTCAGCCAGAGCCTCATTAACTGTCTTTGGCTCTATTTGAGAAATGAAACATGAGTAGTAGCAGTAGTTCTTAGTTGGTGCAACTCGGGTGTAGAAACAACTAAGTGCTTTATTGATTTGGCTTCGTGTACGCACACCAGTTTGTAGTTCTCTTATAATATTCGTTGAAGGATGGTAAGAATACGATCACGGCATTTCTTCTGTTGGAACATCAACTGAGCTTTACTGATTTAAAACAATCAGATCACTGTTCACATTAACATTAGGAGTACTTGATGAAGCTTCGTTCTGATTTCTCGGACTAGCAGATTGATTCAACAAGTTAGATATCTGCTCAACTTCTTCATCCGATGAGGTTTCACCATCAACATCAAATGTTGGTGCTTCATCTGAGTCACAATTCTGATTCTGAGGCATGCTGGGACATGATCTTGTAGTTCCTGGTTCATTAGAAGCATTCACGGGAGGTGTAGCAGGTGTTACTTCTGCTTTAGAAATATTTTCAACTTGAACACCGCTATTTCTGCTTGGACCTGCTTCGGAAGATGAAGTATCCAACATGGGTTGATTAACCACAATTGGTCTAATGATTTGTTCTTGATTCGCCGATTGTTGAAGATAGTATAACGCTGCAACTTCTTCTTCAGACGGTTCTTCCGGTAAGTCGAATGACTTCCAAAGATCTTGGTAGTTAAAGAGCCACGCGTCACCTCTCCTTTGAATAGGATCCGTATAGTTGAAACAATCCACGTGTTATGCTTCAATAACCTTTCTCAACGAAGGAACATATACTCTTCTTAGCGGACTCGCATATCCGACAAAGAAACCTTCAAGAGATTTAGCTCCGAATTTGCCATCTTGATCGATTACAGTACATGGCGCACCAAATGGTTCTAAGAACTTCAAATTTGGCTTCCGTCGGTTTATCATCTCAAAAAATGTTTTCTTTGTTGGTTTGACAGTGAGAACTCTATTTAGTGTGTAGCTAGCAGCAGCAACTGCTTCACTCCAGAAACTGACTGGAAGTTTAGAATCTGCAAGCATGGTTCTCGCAATTTCAATTAAAGTTCTATTCTTCCGTTTAGCAACACCGTTTTGCTGTGGAGTATAGGGAGCACTAAACTCATGCAGAATCCTTTTTGCGTTGCAGAAATTCCTTCATCTTGTTATTCTTAAACTTCGTGCCATTGTCACTTCTAATGCGTCTGACCAGTAGGTGATAAAGGTTCTCGAGTTTCTTAAACAGAATCACCAAGTTCTCAAACGTTTCGTGTTTTGAAACCTGAAAGAATATCCACGAATATCTCGACTAGTCATCTGTCACGACCAAGCAATATAAGTCTCCTGAGATGCTTCGAACATTTACAGGACCAAATTAATCCATGTGGAGACGTTCTAATGGAAACTTGATTGAGTTCAGAATGTTCTTCGGATGAGATTTCTTGATCTGCTTTCCCTTTTTACATTCTAAGCAGTGATCAGACATATGAAAACTCCGAAGATT
The DNA here is from genome assembly GCA_947069175.1 of Scalesia atractyloides. NCBI lineage: Eukaryota > Viridiplantae > Streptophyta > Magnoliopsida > Asterales > Asteraceae > Scalesia > Scalesia atractyloides. The sequence continues at coordinate 23,277,282 of CAMTDV010000010.1, forward strand.
TACACCATCTACAAGATCATTATGAACCGAGAAATTCATCTTTCGCAAATGAATATGCCCCATCTTACGATGCCAAAGAATAGAATATTTTTCAGTAGCTTTTGTCACAAAACATTGCGCTGACTTTGATGAAGTGGTAGTGACGCCCATATCTAGAACATACAGATCATTCTCACGTGGTGCTCGCATCAGAATCCACTCATCTGGTATTTTGAAACCCGGCTTCAAGATAATACATTCTTTGTCGTTAAAATGCACCGTGAACTTCTTGTCGCAAATCTGTGATATGCTCAGAAGATTATTCTCCAATTCTGCAATATAATTCACACGATCGAATGAAACGACACCATTGGAGAGTTTTCCCTCGGCGACTATCCTTCCACCCTGCTTACCCGCAAATCCAACATATCCACCATTGATAGCTTTTATGTCGAATAGCAACGCTTTCATTCCCGTCATATGCCTGGACGCTCCACTATCCAAAATCCACTTGGAGAGTACGGATCTCTGGAGCCCCTGCACATTTCAACAAATAGTTAAACAGCGCGGCCCAAGCCTTTTTTGTCTTGGGTTGAATTGGATAACCATCATCATAATCAAACTCACAATCGTCAGCATAATCAAATTCATAATCATCATCTGAATTTTCTACGATGTTTATGTTTGAAAACTTTACTTTCTAATTACCTTTTGAAGCATTACCACTTATGGATTTGACAGTGTTGGTTTCAATTTCAGATTTTGATTCTTTCGTGTTATTAGTCTTTACAAGCTCAGACTTAATAACATCGGATGTTGTTGACCGTTTCTTTGCAATCCAGGCTTGAGATTTGATGTTAGCCTTTTTCATGTAAAACTTGTTTTCATTAGCTTTTGAAGTTTCACCTTTTTTGAAAGTTGAATTTTCAAACTTTTTATCTGTTTTAGGTTTAACTTCAGCTTTTGATTCGTTTCTTTTCAAAATCTTTACAGGTTTTACAAACTCTGGTTGCTTCGGTTTCAAAACATTTTAACTTTCTTTCCTTCAAAGATAAGCCGGCTTTGATTTCGGACATTGGCGTGCAATATGACCAACTTCGTTGCACTTGAAACAAGTCCGAGAATCATGTAGATGTCCTTTAGTGGGTTTTACACCACTTGTTTTGGCACCACTTGCAATTTTGGCTTTATCTCGAAGTTCTTTCTATTTCTTAAACTCATCATTTGATTGTTTACCAATCAAACTTTCCTCATGAACCGTGCTCGTCCCATATACCAAATTCATGTTTTTATTCTTATATTTGTGATATGGCGACGATTTCTTTTTAGGTTCATCTAATTCTTCTAATCCTAACCCATTTCTCCAGTTTTCCGGATGATCACCACCGTTCTTTCGGTAGTTGTTTCTTTTTGGTTTGGAATAGAATTTTCTTTCATTGATCTCCAGATCATCTGATGTGACTTGCATGAGTTTAAAGAATTTGTCTAACAATTCTTCCCTCACGTTCTGAATCGGAACACTATCATCAAAGTACAATCTATCCGAGTCCTTAACCTTGTACATAACAACGTTAGGATCATCACTTAGATCGTCATCCGATGATTTATCGTCATCTTCGGACTGTGAATCAGAATTCTTTGAACTCGAGTCGGTGCTTTTAAAGCTGCCTTCATCAGAATCATTCAGAACATTTTAAACCACTTTCTTAATCACAACATTATCATTATCAGATTTAGTATAGATTACATCAATGTTCTCTGGCAACTCAGTTTTCTTTCCAGATAACAACTCAATGTTGAGTGCCTTATCCATCCCATCAGCAGATTGCGACAATACTTCTCACATAGGGTGGAGGAACATTGTTATATTCTTTACCAATTTTCTTTTTAGGTTTTTCTTCCGATGGAATTGTCGAAAGTATGTGTTCAATGACATATTCGTTGGTTGAGTAACTTTTTAAAAGTTGTTAAACCCGCTCTGTTTCAATTTTCATGTCCTGGAATTGTTGCTTAGTTCCAGCAATGGTGTTAATATAGATATTAATCGCTTTTTGCTTATCCATTACTGTTCCTTTCAACATCCTTACAGTGTCGTGTTGTTCGACATTTTTTCGATCGAGCCTGCCATAATCATCTTTCATTTTGTCATACGCTTCCTTCATTGTGCGATAATCATATTTTAAAAGTTCATTATGCATATTGATTTCAGCGATGATCTTTGATTTTTCGGCACATTCGTTACATGATTCGGTACATTTTGTACAAGGTTTCTCAACCTCTACAACTTGCACTTTGACAACTTCATTTACCTCTGGACCTACCATGGTTAGATTTGCCACTAAAGCTTTGTGGGCAATGTCCTTGAGGTTTTCGGCATTCACTTCTTGAGTAACATCAATGACTACTTCATCAGATTTCTCCTCAACAGCTTGCTCCTGAGAACTTCCATCAAAGTGACATGCAAAGCTATCACACAAATTAGGAGTTAAAATTCTTTGCTGCTTCATGTGAATGTACTCCTCTTCTTCTTGTTGTTGATGCAAATACTGTTCTGGTAGAATATTCTCTAAAGCTGTTGCGTCTTCGGCAGATGTATCTTCAACAATTTGAGCCATCAATGCAACTCCGGTCTTCTTACTCATATAAGAATTTCAGTCAAAACCATCATCTTCATCTGATGCAACCATAGCTTTCTCAGTGTTACTGTTATTCGCTAAACACCACTTGATATCCATCAACTCAAGTTCTTCTTAATCCACCTGCCCATAGTCTTCAGCGGTCATCTCGGATTGCCGATTTTCCCAGCTACAAGGCTTTCATACGATTCTAAAATAGTGGCGAGAAGTGCCATGTGTTGCTTAGCAGTTTGCTAAGAAACAACATTTTTCAAATTAAGCGCGATGTTACATTTGAATACATTCGAATCAGAATTTGTCTGTTGAATCTGATTTGCTTGACTCTGATAAGACGAATTTGAACCAGTGCTTGAGAACGAAGAGTGTGGACTTTGATCATATTGAGGATATGATTGGTTCTGATTCTGCTGCGAATTGTTCGAAGAATACACACTTGCGTTGAATGATGTCTGAATCTTAGGGCTTGAAATGTTATCTTGCATTCCACTCTTGTAGTACAAACCAACATCTTGAACAACATTGGCATTTTTTGACTTTGCAATCTTCAAGAGTTCCATTTCATGGCCTTCGAGTTTATCGATAAATGTTGACAGCTTGAAGAATTCTCATTTTTCGCTTTCCTTCAGAACCATTAGAAATAGTCCACTATCCATCTGGTAAAGCGTTTGCAAGCTTGTAGATGTACTCTTGTTCCGTCTTCTCAAGACCGTGTCTTCGCATTTGGACTTTAAGATGACAGAAGCGTTCAATCATCTGCTTCATGGTCTCACCCTTCAGCATGTTGAAGATATCAAACTCTTTCATGACGAGCGTGTCACACCCTAAATTTCCACTTGCGGAGTTTTACCGCGAGGCGTGTGATCAAACCAGAATCTGAGACACTAGTAATATCGAACGACTCTATATGATTTATTTAAACGTTTTCGAAAAACATTTGTTTAACCATTCATAGTTATTTTCAAATTATCTTAGTTTCAAAGTTTAGTGGAAGCATTAGTTTCAAAGTTTAGCGGAAACATTAGATTAAAGTAAAGTAACGGGCGCCAACATAAACGCCAAAACCAAAAATCCCAAACAATATTCGTAAATAAGACTCGATAAAAATGTCATGATCAAATGCAAGTGAGTGCACCTAGCGCTCCTAGGGTCCTGAGAAACATGTAAAGAAACAAGTGTCAACATTAAAGAAGAGTGAGTTCACAGGTTTTTATAAGTTCACAAGTTCGGTTAAAAGTTTGTTTTCCCCCGTTATCGCTAACCCGGGATAACGATATAGTTCCATTATTCCTAACCCGGAATAATAATGTTGGTTCGTAATTAAGTTCAATGTTAACATGTAGGTAGCGAGTCTAAAGTTACGTCACATAAGAGTTTGCGATCGAAGCTGACTGTTGTGGCCTCAGTGTTGCCAGGTCTATCACTAACCATGGCGAAAGTTAGGCCAAATTAATCACCCATTGACCATACCCGGTCGGCTAGCACGACTAGCTCGGGTGGGGCTTGTCGGGCCCAGTAGTACTACTTATAATTTCCCCGCTATCTAACCCAATACTAACGATCCGAGAGTTGGTTGAGGACTTCCGTGATATAGCTACTTAGTGACCATAACGTACATTAACATTAACTTAGTTACCGAATAGTTAACGACGTTAATTTCGCATAACGTAAAAGATAGAGTTATAAAGTGTATACAGGTTTCTCCCCCTGTTGTTTAAAACCGGATAAAATAGGGGCCGTGAACTCACCTTAAATTTCAATAACACAAAAGAAGCAAATGATGGAACCGCTAATCGCGTCCTAACATGCCAACCGAGTTAAAGTTAGTGTGTGAACACACTGATACAAAACCCTACGCATAACTAACACGCAGTGCGGCACACGTAATAACCAATTCGAAAACACAATCTTGCATGCAAAGTATCATCATACCAAAATAATGATCAAACCAACTTGTCATAAACACAGATTAACTCATACAACACTTTGGTACACACAAACGCAAGTTATCATGTTTCAGCTTGTACGCTCACAACTGGGCTGTTTTCGAGGATTTTTATAAAATAGTTCCAACGTTCCAAAATTCCAATTTTTTTACAGGAGGTATCAACTAAACTGTAGAAATTTATGTAAAATTTTCAAGTCCTAACGCTTTACCAATTATTTATAAACATTTATATACTAGGCTGCAGTCAGATTCGTCGCTTTCTGACTGCAGTCAACGGGAAAAATTATTTAAAAATTATCATTCAACCAATTAACAAAATCCCAGTGGGAGATTTCCGGAAATTCCCCTCTCCAGTTAATGTACAAATTTCGTGACCCAACCCCCTACACACTATGAGATCCGACTCGATAAACAACTAGAAAATTTTGCAGAATTTACGCAGCTTCAGCTACTGCACTAAATGACAACTTAAAATAGCAAACGACCTCAGAAAAATATGAATCCAGCACCATTAGAAGCGGTTTTTAAAAATACACGTTTTAGGCTTCAGAAAATCCACTTTTCAATAAATAATGATCAGGTTACAGCCAATTGAAGTTGGCTGTAAATGTCATTCAGCAAACTGTTTTCGACTTTTATCGCATTAGAACATGCTTAAACGATCATGACGCTTAATAATAATGATTAACAAAAGGTTTATTTGTCAAATATCCTCATGTATATCAATATTTATGCAAACCCTAATTATATAACATGATCTTTATCGATAAAACGCAGCTTATGATTTTAGTATTCAACATAACATCACAATCGCAAAGATTCGCACAATCATCCGAACTAATCAAAAATCACAACACTTTTCATACTAATAATCCTACCATTACACATAATCATGATTAAGATTACACAAACCCTAATGTGAATCGCAAAATAATTAAACACTAACCTTGAAACGATGATGATTAGCGAACCGGGACAAGACTGGAATCAATCCGGGAGTTGTAGGGTTTTGCGATCGTGAGAGGGGGGGCTGCCGTCGCCTTTCTCTAGGTGCTAGGGTTTTGTTGTTTTTTTTAACAAACAATCCATGCATACATATATATCGATATAACAAGGGAAAAGAAGGGGAGGGGGTGCGGCCGCGATGGGGGAGGGGGGCGGTTTGGGTTAGGTGGTTTGGGCCTTAAGTTTAGGTTATTTCCTTGGGCCGCAAGGAGGTGAGGTCGACACGTTTCGCGGCTCGGTTCGGTTCGGCTATTTATTTATTATATTTCTTTTTTTATAACTAATAATCGCGAAATCAAAGTGTGATATAATAATCTACAAAATCTACAAACGTCTAATAACACATAGCACGTAATTCACCCAATAGATTCACAAAGTTAGCATAATTATTGTGAGCGTGTAATTTAACTCTCCGAATTAAATCAGCATAGGAATGATTAACCGTGAAGTAGTGCGTTTAAGATACCTGAAAAGCCGGGATGTCACATTATCCCCATGTTGAAAGAATTTTCGTCCTGAAAATTGAGTAAACGCGGTTTAGAATGCAACGCACAAGGATTTAGTTTGTTAGCAATGGTACAAGTAATTCCCAGGCTGTCATAACATCCCCATGTTAAAAGAATTTCGTCCCGAAATTTAGTTGGCGGTAACGTCAGATTGCTGCTCAGCTGCAAAAAGGTGTGGGTATTTGCTTTTCATTTGGTCCTCTCTTTCCCACGTGAACTCCGGTCCACGCTTAGAGTCCCAACGAACCTTGACAATTGGTATCTTGCTGTGCTTTCGAGTCTTAATCTCACGATCCATGATCTCGATAGGTTGTTCCACAAAATGCAGTTGCTCATCCACTTGAATCTCATCCAATGGAATGACTAAGGTCTCATTTGATATAAGCACTTCTTCAGATTGGACACATGAAAAACGTTGTGAACTCCACTGAGTTCGGCAAGAAGGTCTAACTAATAAGCTACGGGCCCGATACGCTTCGAAATCACAAATGGGCCTACGTACTGTGGGTTTAGTTTGCCTCGTTTCCCAAAATGGATTACACCCTTCCAGGGTGACACCTTCAGTAGGACGCGGTTGCCTACTTGAAATTCGAGCGGTTTGCGTCGTTGATCAGCATAACTTTTCTGTCGATTTCGTGCCGCTGCCATGCGGTTTCTGATTTGCACAATCTTTCAGTAGCCTCAAGTATCAACTCAGGACCTGTGAGTTGACTGTCACTGACTTCTGCCCAACAGACCTATGATCTACATTTGCGACCGTATAATGCTTCAAACGATGCCGCTTTAATACTCGTATGGCAACTGTTGTTATACGAGAATTCCACTAAAGGCAGATGGATTTCCCAACTGTTCCCGAAGTCTACCACACATGCCCTAAGCATGTCTTCCAAGGTCTGAATGGTTCTTTCACTTTGACCATCCGTCTGAGGGTTATAAGCTGTTCTCATATCTAAGCGTGTACCCAACGCTTTCAGAAGTGACTGCCAAAAGTTGGACGTGAAACGAGCATCTCTGTCTGAGATGATGGACGTTGGCACTCCGTGCCGAGAAACTACTTCCTTAATGTAGATGCGAGTCAACTTATCCATCTTATCTGTTTCTTTGATCGCTAGGAAGTGTTTATACTTAGTTAGACGATCCACGATTACCCAGATGGTATCTCAACCACCCGGAGTTCGCGGGAGTTTAGTGATAAAGTCCATCGAGATCTGATCCCATTTCCACACTGGGATCTCAGGTTGTTGAAGTAGCCCTAATGGCTTCTTATATTCCACCTTGACTTTCGCACAAGTCAAACACTTGCTCACGTAGGTGGCTATATCCGCTTTCATGTTGGACCACCATTACGCGGCCTTAAGGTCTTGATACATCTTATCTGAACCAGGATGGACAGAGTATCGGGATTTGTGAGTTTCGTCCATAACTAGCTTCCTGAGGTCTCCGTAGAGAGGTATCCATACACGATTCATGAAATACCAGGCACCATTGGGTTTCACTTCCCAATCGCGTTCCATCTTTCCCACATATTCGGCCTTGATGTTTTCTTCCTTAACTGCTTCTAGCTGCGCGTCGCGTATCTGTTCGGGTAACCCAGAATGAATTGTGAATTGTAGTGCTCGTACACGACGAGATTTCAAGTGCTCCTTCCTACTGAGGGCATCAGCTACCACGTTAGCTTTACCTGGGTGATACCAAGTGGCACATTCATAAACGTTCAGGAGCTTGACCCAGCGACGCTATGCATGTTCAACTCCTTCTGGTCAAAGATATGCTGGAGGCTCTTGTGATCCGTGTAGATTGTGCACTTTGTTCCATATAGATAGTGTCTCCAAATCTTAAGTGCAAACACAACTGCTCCCAATTCCATGTCATGTGTTGTGTAGTTTTTCTCGTGAACCTTCAACTGTCGGGATGTATACGCGATGACCTTATCACGTTGCATGAGTACACATCCAAATCCCTGAATGGAAGCGTCACAATATACCACAAAATCATCTGTCCCTTCTGGCAAGGACAAAATGGGTGCACTGCAAAGTTTCTGTTTCAGCAATTGAAATGCTGCTACCTGCTTGTCACCCCAAGCATACTTGGTGCCCTTCTGGGTGAGAGTGGTAAGCGGTTGTGGGATCTTGGAAAATCACTCGATGAAACGTCTGTAGTAACCAGCCAAAGCCAGAAATTGGCGGATCTCTGTCGGTGTCCTGGGTGCTTCCCAGTTCTTCATAGCATTGATCTTGTCGGGATCAACATGTATACCCTTTTCATTCACGATATGCCCGAGGAACTGAACTTCCCGAATCCATAAATCACACTTCGAAAACTTGGCATATAGTTTCTCCTATTGAAGTTGTTCCAGCAATAATCGTAGATGCTCAGCATGTTCTTCTTCACCCTTAGAGTAAATGAGTATATCATCGATGAACACGATGATAAACTTGTCGAGATACGGCTTACACACGCGGTTCATGAGGTCCATGAACACCGTAGGTGCGTTGGTGAGGCCGAAGGGCATGACCAAGAACTCATAATGGCCATACCGAGTACGAAATGCCGTCTTGGAGATATCCTCCTCCCTGTGTAACTGGTGATAACCGGACCGTAGATCGATCTTGGAGTAATAGCTTGACCCTTGAAGCTGGTCGAAGAGATCGTCGATGCGAGGTAATGGGTATCGGTTCTTGACGGTAACCTTATTGAGTTCCCTATAGTCGATGCACATGCGGAAGGTCCCGTCCTTTTTCTTGACAAAAAGGACCGGAGCTCCCCATGGCGAAGTACTGGGTCGGATAAATCCTTTTTCCAACAATTCCTGAAGTTGGGTAGACAGCTCTTGCAGCTCTGCTGGAGCTAGGCGGTACGGGGCCTTGGCGATAGGAGCCGCATGGTTCGCCAATTCGATTTCAAACTCCACTTGTCGATGTGGTAGAAGACCAGGTAACTCCTCTGGAAACACATCGGAAAAATCACGGACGACGGGGATATCTTCAATCCGCTTCTCGTCCTTAGGCTGCTCGGTGACCAGTGCGAGCAAAGCGAAGGAGTTCTTTCTCCGAAGATACTTCTGAGCTTGCATGTAAGAGATGATGTTTGTGACGGCGCCTGCCTTCTCCCCTTGCACCATCAAGACTTCGTCGTTAGAGAGCGGAATACGGATAGCTTTCTCGAAACAGAGAACTTCAGCTCGGACGTCGGATAGCCAGTCCATTTCGGCTACCACGTCAAAACTACCCAGGGTAGTTGTCATCAGATCAATCGTAAAGGTGTGACCCGCGAGTTTAAGTTGACAGCCAGTTACTAAATGGGTCACATCTACAGATTTACGATCGGCTAGTTCTATGACGTAAGGGGTCTCTAGGGGTTTAGGCGTGAGATTTAGGTTCTTCCTAAAAGACTCAGATATAAAACTCTTATCCGCACCCGTATCAAAAAGTACAGTAGCAAAATGATCGTTAAGGGGAAACTTACCAGTGACCACATTCGAGTCGTTTCTGGCCTCTCCGTGGCCCAGCGTGAATGCACGACCTTTGGCACCTCCAGTGCCACCATTTCCATTGTTTCCATTGTTGTTATTGTTGTTGTTGTTGTTGTTGTTGCGAAGCTGCGGGCAGTCTCGCTTGAAATGGGCAGTGCTACCGCACTGATAGCATCCCCGGTTATTACCTTGCTGTTGACCCTGGTGCTGATTCTGATTTTGTCGCCCACTTTGCCACATCGTTGGTAGCGATTTCCGGCACAAGGGCCGCGATGATGGAGGTTACAACGATTACATTGCGACTTTCGACCCCCATAGCCGCTTGAGTTCTGGGTGTTGTTGGCAGACTGATTATTGTGACCCCGATTGTTGTTGAAATTGTTGGACCGCTTCTGGTTTCCTTGTTATAGCTGGGCTGACGAAGACTGTCGAGCAGGTGAGTCTTCAAATTTTCTTTTGTTATCAGGACAACTTCGGTTGCACCCCGAGGTGGCAACTTCCTTTGCTCAACCGCCTTATCGGTGAGTTTATGCGCCAGCCTAATCGCTTGATGCTCCGTCGTAGGGTTGCTAGACGTTACCATGCCCTGGATCTCAGGGACCAGACCCCCAAGATAAAACTCAAGTCGTTTTTCGACAGTGTTAGCCAGATCGGGACATAGGAACACCAGATCATGATGTTTGGCCGTATACGCTTCAATTTTAGATCCTACCATCTTGTGGTTCCATAACGCTTGCTCCAACTTCTGAACTCTGTCCCGCGGACAGTATTCCTCCTTGATTAGGGCCTTAAACTCGGTCCAGGCCATTGCGTTCGCCGCAACAAGTCCACGCGTTTGGACTTGTGCGTTCCACCAGGTTAATGCCCCATCTTCTAACGTTGAGGCAGCATACTTGACCTTATTGGACTCAAGGCAATTGCACATCTCGAACACCGATTCAGACTTTTCAATCCAACGGACCAGTCCTATGGGTCCTTCCACACCCGTGAACTTGCTCGGTTTTGCCTCAAGGAACATCTTGTAGGGGTTAAGACCCCCTCCTGAAGACAGAGGATAGGTAGTCAGAGAGAAAGTCTACTAGCCCAACTATTAGATTTTCCCAAGAAAATGTAATAATGGTTACCTGCTGGTGGGTTTTGAACACCCGCCAGAGCAGCATTCACGTGTTCTTGGATTAATGCGGCCAATTCTTCAGGTGACATGTTGAGGTTTCCGTGACGACCAGTTGCCATTTCAGATCTTCGCAAGACAACACAAACACACACCGATAAGTATATATATCCAATATAGTTATCATATCCACACTTCAATAATCACACAAGTTATGTCAACCCAACAAATTAAACAATCTAAAGGAACATTCGATTAAATAAATTGCAATGTCTCACAAAATAACAACCAAACATCTCAGTTTAATTATAAAATTTCAAGTTCAAACATAAGTGGAAACAAAGAAACTAAACAAAACGGGATTGGCGAGACGAGTTAATCATCTACGTCTCCATCTCCCAAGTCGCTATCGTTGCCGTCATCCTCTGCGGCGTTTTCAGCTTCAACAGCCGGTCCTATTCTGGCTCTTCTTCCTCCGGATCCTCCTCCGGGTCTTCCTTTGGATCCTCCTCTGAGTCTTCCTCTGGATCCTCCTCTTCTTCCTCTACCGGCGCTGGAGGGGCCGGTGCTGGTGCGGGTACTGGGACAGGTGGTGCTTGGTTCTGCTCCAGTTCTTGAATCCTCCAACTGGACTCAAGAACTCTGTCTTTGAGCCAGTCAGCCCTCAGCTGCTCAGCACGAAGATCCTTAGCTAAAATGTTTCGAACTCTCTGATTCTCGTATTGCTCTTCCTCGAGCTTTCCAGTTTTACTAGTAAGTTGACGTATCATCTATCCTTGTACTTCGATAGTTTCCTGCATTCTCTCTAGCTGTTCCTGTTGTTTACTTAACATATCCCTAAGTAGATCGTCCCATACTCCTAACGAGTTGACCGGTTCGACCGGTATAGCGATGGTCGGACGGGAGGACGACTCCCCTCCTAGAGCGAGTCTTTTCCTAGCAGCTGAGCGTGTCTCCACGCCATGAGGTGGTGAGGGTTCGACCATGGGTGCCTTCCCCGGCGCCCTTGATTGTCGAGATTTGTCGGATGATGATGATGACATTGCCTGCTGGGTTGGTGTAGTGAGTTACGAGTTGTGTGCATCACAATATACATATATATCTCACACAAAGCAATTGTAGTATAACACATACAAGATATCATAGTTTGGTGCCAACTAAGTCTAGCGTCGTGTAACAGCTATAGTTTAGGTCTACTTTTAATGCAAACCTGGTTCTCTATAGCTAGAGGCTCTGATACCAATCTGTCACACCCTCAATTTCCACTTGTGGAGTTTTACCTCGAGGCGTGTGATCAAACCAGAATCTGAGACACTAGTAATATCGAACGACTCTATATGATTTATTTAAACGTTTTCAAAAAACATTTGTTTAACCATTCATAGTTATTTTCAAATTATGTTAGTTTCAAAGTTTAGCGAAAGCATTAGTTTCAAAGTTTAGCGGAAGCATTAGATTAAAGTAAAGTAACGGGCGCCAACATAAACGCCAAAACCAAAAATCCCAAACAATATTCGTAAATAAGACTCGATAAAAATGACTTGATCAAATGCAAGTGAGTGCACCTAGCGCTCCTAGCATCCTGAGAAACATGTAAAGAAACAAGTGTCAACATTAAAGAAGAGTGAGTTCACAGGTTTTTATAAGTTCACAAGTTCGGTTAAAAGTTTGTTTTCCCCCGTTATCCCTAACCCGAGATAACGATATAGTTCCATTATTCCTAACCCGGAATAATAATGTTGGTTCGTAATTCAGTTCAATGTTAACATGTAGGTAGCCAGCCTAAAGTTACGTCACATAAGAGTTCGCGATCGATGCTGACTGTTGTTGCCTCAGTGTTGCCAGGTCTATCACTAACCATGGCGAAAGTTAGGCCAAATTAATCAATGTTTACCATACTCGGTCGGCTAGCGCGACTAGCTCGGGTGGGGCTTGTCGGACCCAGTAGTACTAGTTATAATTTCCCCGCTATCTAACCCAATACTAACGATCCGAGAGTTGGTTGAGGACTTCCGTGATATAGCTACTTAGTGACCATAACGTACATTAACATTAACTTAGTTACCGAATAGTTAACGACGTTAATTTCGCATAACGTAAAAGATAGAGTTATAGAGTGTATACATGTTTCTCCCCATGTTGTTTAAAACCGGATAAATTAGGGGCCGTGAACTCACCTTAAATTGCTCGGTTAGAATAACACAAAAGAAGCAAATGATGGAACCGCTAATCGCGTCCTAACATGCCAACCAATTTAAAGTTAGTGTGTGAACACACTGATACAAAACCCTACGGATAACCAACAGACAGTGCGGCACACGTAATAACCAATTCGAAAACACAATCATCCATGCAAAGTATCATCATACCACAATAATGATCAAACCAACTTGTCATAAACACAGATTAACTCATACAACACTTTGGTACACACAAACGCAAGTTATCATGTTTCAGCTTGTACGCTCATAACTGGGCTGTTTTCGAGGATTTTTATAAAATAGTTCCAACGTTCCAAAATTCCAATTTTTTTCAGGAGGTGTCAACTAAACTGTAGAATTTTATGTAAAATTTTCAAGTCCTAACGCTTTACCAATTATTTATAAACATTTATATACTAGGCTGCCGTCAGATTCGTCGCTTTCTGACTGCAGTCCACGGGAAAAATTATTTAAAAATTATCATTCATCCAATTAACAAAACTCCAGTGGGAGATTTCTGGAAATTCCCGTCTCCAGTTACTGTACAAAATTCGTGACACAACCCCCTACAGACTATGAGATCCGACTCGATAAACAACTAGAAAATTTTGCAGAATTTACGCAGCTTCAGCTGATGCACTAAATGACCACTTAAAAATAGCAAACGACCTCAGAAAAATATGAATTCGGCAACAAGCGTTTTTCAAAAATACATGTTTTAGGCTTTAGAAAATCCACGTTTCGATAAATAATGATCAGGTTACAGCCAATTGAAGTTGGCTGTAAATGTCATTCAGCAAACTGTTTTTCGACTTTTATCGCATTAGAACATGCTTAAACGATCATGACGCTTAATAATAATGATTAACAATAGGTTTATTTGTCAAATATTATCATGTATATCAATATTCATGCAAACCCTAATTATATAACATGATCTTTATCGCTAAAACGCAACTTATATTTTAGTATTCAACATAACATCACAATCGCAAAGATTCGCACAATCATCCGAACTAATCATAAATCACAACACTTTTCATACTAATAATCCTACCATTACACATAATCATGATTAAGATTACACAAACCCTAATGTGAATCGCAAAACAATTAAACCCTAACCTTGAAACGATGATTATTAGCGAACCGGGACAGGATTGGAATCAATCCGGGAGTTGTAGGGTTTTGCGATCGTGAGAGGGGGGGGCTACCGTCGCCTTCCTCTCGGTGCTAGGTTTTTGTCGTTTTTTTTAACAAACAATCCATGCATACATATATATAGATATAACATGGGAAAAGAAGGGAGGGGGTGCGGCCGCGATGGGGGGGTTTGGGTTAAGTGGCTTGGGCCTCAAGTTTAGGTTATTTCCTTGGTCCGCAAGGAGGTGAGGTCGACACGTTTCGCGGCTCGGTTCGGTTCGGCTATTTATTTATTATATTTCTTTTTTGATAACTAATAATCGCGAAATCAAAGCGTGATATAATAATCTACAAAATCTACAAACGTCTAATAACACATAGCACGTAATTCACCCAATAGATTCACAAAGTTAGCGTAGTTATTACGAGCGTGTAATTTAATTCTCCGAATTAAATTAGCATAGGAATGAATAACCGTGAAGTAGCGCGTTTAAGATACCTGAAAAGCCGGGATGTCACAGAGCGCCTTCTTGCTCTTGATCATCTCCGCGCTTCCTTGATATTTCTTTTGCAATGAACGCCAGAGATCTCTCGCAGTCGTGTATTATGGTAGCAAGACGTAATATCTTCTTTGACGGATTGTTGGATAAGACAGATCATCTTTTTCTCAGCAATGTATTCTTCTTTCTGTGCCGTGGAGTACTTGTATTTCTCCAGAACTTGCTGATGTTTGTCCAACGAAACTGTATAACCTCTCTCGATCGACACACAGCCTAGGAAGTGCATGGCTTGAACCCAATATGTAAACTTCTCTTTCCATCCTTCATACTCGTCCATGCTCATTAGCACAGTCGTGCCCATCTTGTTGTCTAAATTGACTTGTTGAATCTCGTTGGCATTTGACGAACTAGCTCCGGACATATAAGCTCTTTCAATATCATCCATTGTGAATAACGAGACGTGTACACTGAAAACACTCAAAAACTTTTGAAAATGTTAGATCTACTACAAGTTCGGTCGAACTTGTAGTTAAAATGAAGAATTCTTTGATTTTGTCACAAGTTCGGTCGAACTTGTGACTTCTGATTTTGAAAAACAATTTCTTTTGAACTTCGGTCGAACTTGCAAATGAAGATTTGATAACAATATTGTAAGTTTGGTCGAACTTATTTATAATTTCGTTGATATTACCCAAGTTCAGTCGAACTTGATATAAAATCAATGAAATACTGGTAACTTTGAGCGGACTTGCCAAAGATTTCTTCAAAAACACCTCAAGTTCGAGCGAACTTGGTAAAAAGTCACTGAAAAAGTGAGTTTTTAGCACAAGTTCGGCCGAACTTGGTTAACAAGTTCGATGAACATGGTTTTGTCAAACATGGTTTTTTCAAAATTTTGACATGAATTCGGTTGAATTTGGTCTCCAATCTTTCAAGGGTTTATCTTTGTTGTATTTTACATGATATATTCAAAACTGAAAAGATTTTGACCGTGAATTCTTCATTTTTTGTGAAAAAGTAATGAAAAATAGAAGAATGGAGTAGAAAAAGAAGTGTTCATGTCTTGATTACTATCAAATTAGGCTGTTCTAGCTCTGATACTACTTGTAGGACCAATCCTTGATGCTAAGGAACCTAAATTTAATACCTAACGTCCATAATAGCGGAAATATTGCGTCGTGTTTACCAATAGACAAGAATTAATCAGTTTAACATCAGTTTTATTGATCAAACGTCAAGAGTACAAACTGACAGAGCTTCACCTCAAAATGCCAAAGTTACAAATGAGTGAGGCATGCTAGCTATATATAGATGCACAAGTTCGCCCTAGGGAGACATAAGTTCGCCCGGACTTGTCTTTACATGACACTTCATGAGCGAACTTGTCCTCCAACACTATAAATACATCATTTTGCTAGCCTATTCATCACTATTCTATACAGACTCGATATAAAACTAAGACATAGACCTCATGCACCAACACACGCTCCAATTACGTGATTTAATATGTTATAAATTTCGTGTCGTGAATAATTGTCGAAGCGTTATAGGTGTAGTTATTTAACAAGTTATAATTATAGGTTAGTAAATTTTAATTGTAAAGCCGAACCAAACCGAGCCTGTGAAACATTTCGACTTCGTGACCAAGCAAACCTAACCTGCCACCCACACCCCCTTGCGGCCCAAACTCTTTGCGGCCCAAGGAATAGCCCAAACCCCCCCCCCCCGGCCCCCTTATGTATATATACGTATGTATGCATGTGATATTTTTGAAACTTGGCAAAACCCTAAAACCTTTCCCCCCTTGGTGATACTCAACGGCAGCAGTCCTCCCCCCCTTATGTTCGTGCAAACAGCCCCCACACCCTCGGATCGATTTCAAGCTTGTCCTGGTACGCTAGTTGTCATCGTTTCAAGGTTAGAGTTTAATTGTGTTATGATTCATGTTATAATTTTTCGTAGTCTCGGTCATGATCATGTGTTGTATGATATTGTTATGAAAAAGTGTTGTTGTGTATGATTGATTCGGATGAGTATGTGAATTGTTGCGTCATGATGATGTGTTTGCGTGTAAGAAACATAGGCTGAGTGTTTCTTTATAAAAACTATGATGTATGTCTAGGGTTTTGAAATTTTGAATATAGATGCATGATAATTAAAGTATAACCTGCTTCAAATCATCATTATGGATCGTGGTGATAATTCGGAGGGTTTCGGGTGGAGTTTAAGGGTAAAACAGTACGTTGATGCGCGAAGACAGCCAACTTCAGTTTAAGAGTTTCTGATGTTTAAAACATAAGTTCTCGAAAAACGCTTCTAATGGCACTGGAATCACATTTTTCTGAAGTCGTTTACTGTGTGAAATTAATGATTTAGTGCAGCAGCTGAAGCTGCGTTTTTTCTGCAGAATTTACGTGTTGTTTGCGGGGTCATATCTTGTAGTGCCCATAGGATTAGGTCACGAAATTTATATACTACATACTCCTGGGTGTTCAAAGAAATCTCCAACTGGAATTTCGTCAATCAGAGAAACTTAAATGAGTTTTCCCGTGGACTACAGTCAGAAAGTGACGAATCTGACTTCAGCCTAGTAAATAAATTCTTATAAATAATTGGTAAGGAATTAGGACTTGAAAATTTTACACAAAATTTACAGTATAATTGACACCTTTTGTAAAAAAATGGAATTTTTGGAACGTGGGAACTATTTTTATAAAAAATCCCGAAAACAGCCCAATTCTGAATGTACAAGCTGAATCATGATAACTTACATTTATGTGTATCTAAGTGTTGCATGTGCTATCCTGTGTTTGTGACAAGTGGTTGGTCACTATTTCATATAGTGACACTTTGCATGCATGATTATGGTTTTGAACTTGTCATTACGTGTTCGTACTGTGTGCTAGTTACGTGTTTTGCACTTATCTAACCGAGCAA
Organism: Scalesia atractyloides; assembly: GCA_947069175.1. Taxonomy (NCBI): domain Eukaryota; kingdom Viridiplantae; phylum Streptophyta; class Magnoliopsida; order Asterales; family Asteraceae; genus Scalesia; species Scalesia atractyloides. The sequence continues at coordinate 23,294,717 of CAMTDV010000010.1, forward strand.
CTTAAGGTGAGTTCACGGCCCCTATTTTATCCGGTTTTGATCAACAGGGGGAGAAACATGTATACGCCCTACAACACTATTTTTACATTATGAAAAATTAGTGTCGTTAACTATTCGGTAACTAAGTTAATGTTAATGTATGTTATGGTCACTAAGTAGCTTTTATCACGAAAGTCCTCAACCAACTCTAGGATCGTTAGTATTGGGTTAGATAGCGGGGAAATTATAGTAGTACTACTGGGCCCGACAAGCCCCGCCCGAGCTAGTCGCGCTAGCCGACCGGGATTGGTCAACAGGTGATCAATTTGGCCTAACTCTCGCCACGGTCAGTGATAGACCTTGCAACACAGAGGCAACAACAGTCAGCTTCGATCGTGAACTCTTAGGTGACATAACTCTAGGCTCGCTACCTGCATGTTAACATTGAACTTAATTACTAAACAACCTTATTATTCCGGGTTAGGGATAATAGAACTATGTCGTTATCCCGGGTTAGGGATAGCGGGGGGAAACCAACTTTTAAACAGAAATTGCGAACTTATAAAACCTGTGAACTCATTCTTCTTTAATGTTGTAGGACCGATCCTCAATGCATAGGAACCTAGATTTGATCTCTATTGTCCATAATAGCATAAATATTATGACAAGTTTACCAAATAACAAGAATTAATCAGTTAAACGTCAATTTTATTGATATAACGTAAAGTCTCCAAATTGATTGAGCTTCGCCTCAGAAATGCCAAAGTTACAAATGAGTGTGGCATGCTAGCTATTTATAGATGTTGAAGTTCACCAGTGGGATAGCTAAGTTCGCCCGAACTTGACTTTACATGATACACATGAGCGAACTTGACCTTTACAAACATAAATACTTCGTATCGCTAGCCTATTCAACTCTAATCTATACAGACTCGATATAAGACGAAGAAATAGACATTCTGCACCAACAGACTCCCCTTGGATATCGTCTTTGTCTTGTATCAGTCTTCAAAATTCTGTCTTCAAATAAACATTAACGAACACGACCGAAGAAGTTCTTGTAAGGCTTTTTTCATCATTCTTGTTTCAGATCCGGCGTCTGATCTGAGGAGGCACTTTGTTCATGAATTGAAATCTTCTAATACTTGCCTTTCTACCTTTCTCATGAATAGCTTCTAGAAGCTTTTCTTCTTTCAGAAATTCAACCCGTTGTAGCTCCCTCCAGCTTGTCTGCCACATTTTCCCTGAATTAACTTCTCGTGCATAGCAAACGTTCACAAATCTTTGATATTGCATAGCCTGTTCCTTTATACGTTCCTCGAATACTATCTTGCTGTAGAACAAGCATTTAATATCTTCTCTCGAATAGTTAACAAGCCACATCAGATCTAGATTCCTGATTGTTATCCATAACCCCTCATGCCGTGAAAACCAAATATTTCAACTCTTTCCTTTATAATATCCAAATGTTCTTCAAATTGTAACACAATAACAACTTCACATGTGGTAGGCTCAATCTGCCACCACTTGAACACTGGATAGAAATTATGTTCAATAGGCATTAGTGGCATGTTTCTCATCACTCTAGGTCTTTTCATGATCAACGTTATATTCCTTTTCCCATGTCTTCTTATTCGTTTTGATTGGGCGACCTGGAATAAATGGCTTCCAATACTTGAACCCCCTTGTCGCTTCAAACTTGATCAGTTTACACATAGCTGATCAATATATTTCATATGATAAGTAACATTAAGAGTCAGAACCAGTTCCTCAACATCCCAGTAAGGTACAGTCTTGAAATTAGCCAGATACTTGAAGTATTGCACCCCAAATTCCTTTTTGATTGCATATACGTTCAGCTCATTAAACCAACCCCAACTGAGAATATCTCCCAACAACACATCTTTGTCTCTGGTGAAGAATGCTAGAGGACGTCGGAACTTATGGTTGCGCGACATTTCTTTAAACCAGGACTTTTTAGCTTTTGCTATTTCCTCCTTCGTCATTGGCTTTGGAACTTTGCCTTCCCGTAAAGATTCTTCAATCTTTTCCTTCTACATATCTTCGTCAAGTTGCTTGTACATCTACTCAAATGTAGGAAAACTATCAATATTAGGACCGACGTACTTCGCAGTTTGATCTGTTTCGTCATCTGAATACCAATCCTCTACAATGACTCTGTTGTATTCATCAGCTTCAAACCTTCAAATATACTGATAATCATTCGGCTCAGAAGTGTTAACATTCAACACTTCCTCTTTGAAATCAAACTCTAGTGATTCTGCATCAACTTCAATCAACTTTGCCAGATCTTTTTTGGTATATTTGTGCACGAATTCACCTTCCTCCACATTATGTTCTAACATGAGTATCAAAGGCTTGATTAGCATTGCAGTAACAGGCTTTGTAGATTTATAAATATTCATCATATCTACATCATCAGATGGCCCTGTCTGCCCTGACTCCCCCTGAATCTAGTCATCCATCGTATTCGATTCATCATCCATCAAAGAAGAAAAATAAAATTCATCAAAGAATTTCGCTTCACTGATTTTCATACCAACTCCTCCTGATCATCATCATCGTTAGCATTATTCCAATCCTCATAATCACAATCATCTTTCATATCATCATCATCTTTATCCTCATCTTCTGCTTCTTCATCGTCCTTTTCTTCAGAAACAGTTACAGGATCAGAAGGCTTGACAGATTCGTCAACCTTAGGAATATCAGACTCAGAAGCTTTTTCAGATTCATCAACATGTTTTTCTGCAGCTTCAGAAGATTCAGGTGCTTCGCCTTCAGCACCTTTGCCTTCACTCGCTGCGAGTTCTTTCTCTGCTCTCTCTTTTGCTTCTTTTCTATCTAGACGATCATACTCAGCAACGAAATCAATACTCAGAGCATTGGATAATACTTTCTGCATCCTCATAAACCTTTGATCATTAAGTGCTTGAATTGCTTTCAGATCAGCAATCTCTGTTTGCAGCCTTTCGTTGGCATCTTGCAATCTTTCAATTAGGGCTTTGAAGTATTCCCGTTCATTTTCCAACACTTTGACCTTATCATCTAAAATTTCTTTCTCTACTGAGCTTTGATTCACATTCTTTATTAGCTCTGCTTTCTTAGCTTCATTTTGTTGAACTTTTTCTTCTAACACCTTCACACGCTTTTCAAGAACATTTGTTTCGTGAAAGAAATCATTTAGATCTTGAAGACTAATAGGCTCATTCTGCATATCACCAAACAGATTAGGTCCTGCTGTCTTCGGTGTTGACTTTGGAGTAGCAGCCTTTGGTGTAGACTTCTTTGCAGTAGAACTTTCAAAATGAGAAGTCGTTGGAGGAACCGGAGAGAAAATAAAAGGTACTTCAAGTAACAAAAGATTCCCCTTTTATGTGGAAAAGGCCCGTATCAATAATTACGATTTTACGTATGGACAATTCCTCAATATCTTGTTCATTCGCAACAAAATATTTCTTTGTGCGTCGGTAAAAATGCAGTCTCGTGAGGTTGTTGTGTGGCTCCTGGATGTTCTGCTTCAGATAGAATAATCACAGGAGGTTCTGGTGTAACTCCTGGATGTTCAGCCTCTGTTGGAATCACAACAGGAGGTTCTTGTGTATGAGGGTCTTGTGTTACTCCTTTCTCCTGTGCGCCAGAAGGTTCTTGTGTAACTTCTACGCTTTTCGGCTTTCCCTTTTAACGACGACTAGCAGGTTTCTGAGCTTTCCTTGTTTTCTTCTTGCATTTTGTCTGAGGATAACCTATAGTCTTTGTTGCTGACACTGTAGCAGACTTTACTCGCTTTGTTCTTTTCTTGGGTCTCTCCTCGTCAGACTCTTTTTCTAGATTCGGATAGAAATCAGCATCAGTCTCTTTGACTTTTTATGCCTCAGTCTCTGCTATTGTTTTCTTTGTAACTCTTTCGAGAGAATCATCAGAATCATCATCGTTTTCAGATGTAGCAGAAATAACATCGTCTTCCTGAGTCGCTTTTTCTGTATCTTGACTTTCTATAATGACTGCTGCGCTAGAACCATCTTCAGTTTGAACATTCTCTGGTTCATCCTTATCTATTAACATCGTTTCAACTTTCTTTGCAGCTTGCTTCTTTTTAGGCTTATCAACTTCAGCCTTTAGGAACCAATCACTGTGAGCTTTTGGCTTTAAATCTTTAAACCATTCTTTCTCAGTGTTTAACTCTTTCTCGTCACCACTTCCGTCTTTCCTCCATTTGTTGTCAGACGGCGCTATATAATTTTGATCTTTGATAGCCCCAAATACTTGTTTAGCCACCGGTGCTGAAGCTTGTTTCTGGAACTTTATTAGCTTCTTAACAGTAGTATCATCAAGGTGACTGAGATATAAGACATCATTCGGATCACGTGCATTGTTTGTGAACTTCTCGTCGATTAACATCTGCACGAACCTTGGATACACGCATAACCTTGAATCTTCCATATTCTTTGACATATGCGTGAATACGAGCTTTGAGTAGTTGAACGGCTTTTTCAAAATTAACGTCGTTGCCATACAGGCCATATAATCTTGAACGTTGTGACAACTCATACTTTTGACCCTAATGATCTGAAAGGGTTAGATATTTGAAAATATTTAATATTATTAGTTTAAACACATTATTTAATCAACAATTCTTGTCAAGCTTATTTGTTTGTATATGCATACTCGTAGACATGTATACAAAATATATACTCTGAATATTCGTTTTAATATAAACTATTAAGACATCTTACCTATTATATTTATTTTATATAATTTAATCAAGCGGGTCCATTTTACGTGAGAACGTTCAACTCAGTTTGTATACGCGATTTAAGCCCAACCCACACCCAAACTCTAGGCATTTAAACACATTATTCTTTCATCTTATCATTCTTCTTGACACTCATCAAACCCTAGCCCCCAAAATCCCCCACACACAACTTCTGCATATCTAGAGAGAGACATACGAGAAAGAGAATTCAAGACGGTGAGCCATGGGTTGTCCAGCCACCCACAACGGCCGCACGTCACGGTGCACGGTGCTGCATAGTGGTGGCGATCAGGAGTGGCGGTCGTATGAGGTTATGAAAGGTGGAGTGGTGGACGGCCGGGTGGTCCAGTTGGGGCTAGAAATGCAATGGTCGTCAAGTAATGTTCAAATCTACGAACACATGTACCAGATCGAGCAAGGTGAGGTGTTTGGTGGTGGTTGTGGCTCGAGTGAAGTTGGAAGTACGTGGTGGAAGGCGGCGCAACGGTTGTAGATGGTGGTTCAAGGGGGTGTGCATAACTGGTTCGGGGTTGTCTGGTCGGAGATTCAGACGGCGGTAGTGATTCCACAGTGCCAGGAGATCCAGGGACGGCGAAACGGATAAGGGCGTGAGCGGCGGCGACACGTTTTCACCCCGAAACTCTGGTGAGCAAACTTTCGTGTGATGTTGTTGGTTTTACTCAGATTAGTAACCTCTAAAGTGATTCATGGATTTTTTGTAGTGGTTTGGTGGTGCCTCGAGTGGTTACTAGCAGCTGATGGCGGCGGAGATGACCTTTCGGCTGCCGGATAGCGGTGGTCCATGATGGTTTTGGTTCAGTCGGTGATACGATAATAGCGATTGGTAGATTTTTGGTGTCCGGGGTTTGTTTAGGTACAAGTCAAATGTCGGATCAACTGAGCAAAGCTGGTCAATGTTCAGTCAAGGCTCGAGTCAACAATCAACGGGCCAGGCTTGGTTAGCGCGTAGTTCGAGACGTTTGTGTGTCGGTCTTGTTTGTACCCCGGTTTTCTAGCGAGGTGTTGGAAGGTATACCCACATGTTTGAATTTCGATATTTGATACGTGTCTTATTTGTAATTACATGTCCTATTCGTAATGGTTGCACATGAAATGAGCTCTAGCGAACTTGACCCGGCGAGTAGGATTGTAAAATAATTATACTTATATATATATATATATATATATATATATATATATATTCTTATTTCGGACGACGCTTACGACTCACGGAACAAATATTAAAGTCGGCATTTATCTTATTTTACGATTTTATAATGATGCATGTAATTAGTTATATTTAGTCTTAAGTTTAAACGAGTTTCGAAATGAAGTTATTATGTGAGAATGGCTAATATTATTCGGGATAATATCTCGCTATCTAAATAAGATAAAATAAATATAATGATATTTATTTTAAACAATTGTAATAATACGCAAGTGCGCCCTTGACTTATTATTTAGCTTCGTGTGCCGTACGTTTAATTCACACACACTTTATGGGAACACGGATAAGCGTTTTTTATTTAAATTGATTTCTAGTATCCATGACATTTATTAAGAAAACCATAGTAATATATTGAGCGGTCTTACGTGTGCTTTTCTGATATGAACACGCACTTACATATACATTAACATGATTTTTCAAAGATATGTTTAAATATATACTTAATTACTTAGAAACTAGACTGTTCCTAAGGGTTTATACATATATGGGATATATATGGGATTAACCGAACCTATGATTACTGTTTCTTCGTGGTAATAATCTTCTTAGCGGGTCGTTCGGCTAAAAATTCGGTAGAGCTCTATCACACGTGAAACAACTTTACTCTAGTATTAGTTACTTATGATGTGCTACAATTATTCGGGAATGCCTTGGTGAATATTTGCATGATTTGCTGGTTTATGTCTCTGACACATAACACTTTTGGATATAACACTCACCCTACGGTGAGTTCACGGCCCCTACTCTTTTAAATGTTTTTAAAACACAGGGGAGAATGCATGCACTACATTACGGTAAAGTAATGCCATAACATTTCGGTAAGGTAACGACTCAACTAGCATTATATCACATGTTAGTCCCCTTAAAACTTACGATGCCGTTAGTATTGGGTTATAGCGAGGGAATTTTTAGTAGTACTACTGGGCCCGACAAGCCCCACTCGAGCTGGTCGCGCCAGCTAGACCGAACGTCGAAGGTCACGAGTGTAGAATTTGCCTAACACTTAGCCATGGTTGGTGATAGACCTGGCACAACAGGGGCAACAACGTCAGCTTCGGATCGAACTCTTTGTTAACATGACTTAGGTTAGCTACCTACAGATATAACAAGTAACTGCTAAACACTTCAACTTACTGTTTCGGGTTTGAAACAGTGGAAACTCTTGAGAAACAACTTTCTTATAACTGTAACCTAAAACCTGTAAACTCACTCATCATTTTGTGTTGACACTTGTTCTTGTATGTCTTTCTTAGGTTGCTAAGGTAGCATACATCAGGACTAGGATGCATTATGGAGTCGCATTGATTCATCAAATATTTAGACACAACTTTAAATTACATTAACTATTTTTGTTTTGTAATTATTACGCTTCCGCAACTCAATTCTCTAAACAATATTTTCTCATTAATGAGTAAACATGAATATTTTTAAACTCATATAGTGGTCATTCAGTATGACTAATGATTGTGATCCTGGTTTGTCACGTGCCTCGCGGTAGAACTCCGCACGTGGAATTTGAGGGTGTGACAGATTGGTATCAGAGACCATGGTTATAGTGAACTAGGTTTGCATTAGAGAGTAGACTTAGTCTATAGCCTTAGACGCTGCATTAGTCATACACCAACACGGACACTCACACATTTCATAGAAGAACACTCATACATGATATGCCTACGCACATGTCATCAAAACAAACATTGAAATTACGGGTATGTCGACATCATCCACTTCACTCACTACTGACGAGGAACACATCAATCTCTTTGTATCTTCATCCCTAGTGGGGACGTTTGTGGGATCGCCAACAACCAGTATCTACTCTTGTCCGAGGTCCGTGAGACGGAGCCTCTGGAGGAGTTTCTCATGTCACAATCACCTTTACCTCTTCCTAAACCACATAACTGAATAAATCACCAGCTTGAGCCTACCGATGGTACTATCGGGTATGGTGAGCTTCCTCAAGTCCATGATTGGGATGACATCCAACATTGACACATATCTCTTGGGAGTTGGGTTCATCGGAAATGAGTCCTTCCACCACCTAACAACGACAACACCCCAGCCCCATTAGTTTCACTTTCTTTCAACCTCAGCACGTGGGCATCACGTGAGGCACCTTGCGTTACGGTAGACCATTGCACACATTATTGCGTAAATCCGTTGAAACTGAGATGTCATCGTTTTATTTTCCCCGAACCCTGTTTCACATCTTTGGTTGATATATTTTTTTTGGAAGATGAATTAACCATGAAGTTGGAGCGCCTTGCTCATTGCATACTCGAACTCTCTGCTAACTCGAACGACTTAACAACTAATTTGCTTTTTCTAGTAACATATGTTAATGAATCAATTTCATATCTCGAAGTCATAATTTATGTGTATGTTTGTTCCATGCGCACTATTACATCTATAATCCATTGGATTAGATTCACATGGTGTGTTTCAACTTGAGTGAGTCCTCAGATCAATCGATTCCTAAACTGCTCTTTCTAATATAACTTCTAGTTGATCAACGTTTGTTTGATTAACTAAGCTTTTGATGACCTTATCATTTTGACAATACTTTGTACTTGAAAATTTAATCTGAGGGACATTTTAACACAAGATAGGTCGAATCGAGTAAGCATGCAAATCAACTTATCATTACGGGTGCACACGTAATAGTAATTTGCGATGCATGTGAATCCTTGTGAAAGCCAGTGTGTGGATAACTTGTCCTAACCTATGAATCTCATTTTTAAAATTTCCACTATCAGTATAAGTTCTCGCAAACCACTCCACAACTAACCGACTAACTGGTACCATCAAACCTGTTCGGTAGTTGGCAGGTGCAACTATAACATTGAAGATGTTTTCTAAAATATTGAGCTATCGCGAATAAAATTCCCCATTATCAGTATCATTACTATTATTATATTTATTATTTATTATTATTATTATTATTATTACTATTGTTATTATCATTTTACTCATGTAAAAGTCTTAGTGAAACTAAGATTCTCATCGGAACCTGTCATCATGATTGAAACCCTATCAAAATTGTAAGGTAATCCCTTCTAAACCAGCATATAAACAAAATATGAATGACCTCTCATACGCTTACACATTATCCGATTACTTTTAACTGTAAAACTCCCTTTGACCCCGTTACTCTGTCACGTGGCTAATCCTCAGTCTAACCTGATTTGTATCTCAGCATATCTAACTCTGCATACGAATTTCCCCAAAACGATTCCATCATCTCAAGAGCATTGCAAGACGGAGATGCAAGTTAGTCAACACCCCCGATGACCTACATAATAATTTTACCTTCTATATTGCTAAATTCGTTATTTCCTAAGTGAGCCTATTCCTCAACTTTTGGTCGAAATCATACCACATAATGTGGTAACTAATTACTTTTGTCGATAGAGATAAATCGCTCATTCCATTGTTGGGGACACACTACATCTTTGAAACTCTACGCATAGACTCCCATCAAATTTTTGCTCTAATTTAAAAGAACTCGATAAACTCTTCCTTTGATCCTTGGTGATCACTTCTTGAACTCTAAAGATGAGGATGTATTGTAATTGTAACCTTACCATTTTGAACATATTTTCACGTCCTTGTAATGAAACCTCTTGGCGACGTATGTGATGCTCCAAATTCATGTGCACGTTTTTGTTCAATCTTTCAAACTTGATTGCATACATGTTCGAATAATTACACACTCAATTTCATACATGGATCTTAATGAATCTATTCTTATTCACATACGGACAAGCTCGACGACGATGGAGAACGCTCTGACTAAACTGGAGCACTACGAATTTGACCAACCATTACCTCTCTACGTAATTCTTATTACGTTAACACCTTCAATGTAATGCTTCCAACGACCGATAGCGTCACTTTATGTCTATTTATATTGCTTGTGTGCGACCAACTACATCCTCATCATCGGATTTATTATTTCACCGGTGATTCCGAAACCATTATGTGAATCAGATTGATGACAACCATGTCTTGGTATGTTCTTCGCGTCTTATCTTGTTATGCTAAAATGAATATCATAGTTCTTGTCTAACCCTATTATACGCTAATCCTCACTTGGCTAAATCACACTCTATGAACGTTACACGAGGAGCAACGAGCCATACTTAAGTTCATCATGTGTAGGAGCATAAAAATAAAATTTCTATTTCCGCGAGGTATGCCGAGGTCAACACCATTTCTGTGTGAAAGCATCATAATTATGTGTAGCTCTATCAACCTCTTTGTTCCGTACTTACTCCTCTTTGACTGATAATTGGTAGCCTGCTACAACCAATGACGACATAATCAATATCAACCGAAAATTTTCCTTTCACTCGGCATGAACGCGCAAGACACTAATATTCTGAAGTAAAAGGGGTATAAGGCCTGACTTGAGTTTTCATCTAAAAAAAAGTTGATAAATTTACCTGAATCACTTGTTCCAAGCAATTATTACTTCTTTCTCGAATCCTCACATATGAGGGCATCATCACTGCTCTTTGGTAGTGGTGATTGCACCATTTCTGATATACGTTAGTGATACCATATAACAATAAATCTCTCTTGCATTCACTTTAATTACTTTCACGACAGTTACTCTGAGTGAATTCTCGGTGGTACACCCAACACACATGATCCTAGGATTTGAGTATTCTGGCCCCTAACAAACTACCTTATCACAATTCCAGTTCGGTTCACTTCATCGACCCTTGTTTATGACGTATGACATTTGTATCCATTCGGGTAACCTCAAAGTATACATTAGATACACTTGCTTCATGAAGTGTTGGTTACTTAATATTCAGACTCCATGATAACTAAATACTACTTTACTCAAGTCACTCAAATTCAAAACGTGTTGAGCTCACCTAAAACTACATTTGTGCAACAACCCCCCCCCCCCGGGGCATACATGTTTAACACATCCGTCAATGATATACCAATGTATGACACATTAGTGTTCCAACCCTTATGAGTGCCGCTCATGCTTAACGTAACTTGTTACCACACTCTTTATCATCGACTTCCCATTAACTCAACATATATTTCTACTTAAGACCAAATACAAATTGATACGTACCAGTATTTTTCCTTTGTTAGACTTAACTTAATATCCATTCGAAACCCCTATGCATGAATTTAATCTGATTGTTACTTTAACAACGCTAGCTATACCTGGTTCCAAGTAGGTTATAAACTTCATCCTACTTGTGAAAAGGAAACTGAATTATCAGAATTCAATACCATGATCCATCTTGAAATTACGTCACGTCTCTACCTTCTTGCATACCTACATTGTAAGTGACTTCCTATAGTTTTTGCTAGTCGCACATATGTGCACCTACACTTGCTGGAATCGATTTAGTTGCTACGACAAATGACTATTCCATATCTATATATCATTCATTGTAACTTGTTCAGATGAAAAATCGAATTATCGAAATCATGTAGTTTCATTTTATCACATCACATTGTATGGGCATATGTCTTGACGCTCTCCTTAGAAATGAACATTCAATCATGGTTCTGAAAGTATCTTATCTAAATTTTCGGGACGAAAATTTCTTTCAACAAGGGGATGATGTGACACCCGGCATTTTCAGGTTAACACCAGTAACACAAACTTCATTATCTCAAACATTCATTCTTGCGTTACACTTGATTATGGTAAATTAAGTGCGTCAATTATTTCATAAACACTTACGTAACGGTAATTCAGGGAATCATGGGATCACACATGGGTTTGTACCTGAACGTCGATACGTCGATAAACAATCGAAACAACATCTTGAACAATGAAATAGATATAAATAAGGTGAATTTATATGCGATGTAACTTTATGCGTTATGTGACATATATGTTCCTTTTGTAAACTTACGTGAAACCGAGTATATTTACGCGTAAAAAACATAACTGGTGGCTAGAATATATCTTAGGTTAAATTTCGAGGACAAAATTTCTATAACATATGGAGAATGTGACAACTCATACTTTTGACCCTAATGATCGGAAAGGGTTACATATTTGAAAATATTTAATATTATTAGTTTAAACATATTATTTAATCAACAATTCTTGTCAAGCTTATTTGTTTGTATATGCATACTTGTAGACATGTATACAAAATATATACTCTAAATATTCGTTTTAATTTAAACTATTAAAGACATTACATGTTATATTTATTTTATATAATTTAATCAAGCGGGTCAATTTTACGTGAGAACGTTCAACCCAGTTTGTATACGCGATTTAAGCCCAACCCACACCCAAACTCTAGGTATTTAAACACCTTATTCTTTCATCTTATCATTCTTCTTGACACTCATCAAACCCTAGCCCCCAAAACCCCCACACACAACTTCGACATATCAGAGAGAGACACGTCGAGAGAGTGGGTTACGAGAAAAAGAATTCAAGATGGTGAGCCACGGGTTGTCCAGCCACCCATAACGGTCGCACGTGGCGGTGCACGGTGCTGCATAGTGGTGGCGACCCCAGTGGTGTGTTCGAGATCAGGAGTGGCGGTGGTATGAGGTTATGAAAGGTGGAGTGGTGGACGGCCGGGTGGTCCAGTTGGGGCTCAGAAATGCAATGGTGGTCAAGTAATGTTCAAATCTACGAACACATGTACCAGATCAAGCAAGGTAAGGTGTTTGGTGGTGGTTGTGGCTCTAGTAAAGTTGGAAGCACGTGGTGGAAGGCGGCACAACGGTTGTAGATGGTGGTTCGAGGGGGTGTGCATAACTGGTTCGGGGTTGTCTTGTCGGAGATTCAGACGGCGGTGGTGATTCCACAATGCCAGGAGATCCAGGGACGGTGAAACGGATAAGGGCGTGAGGGGCGGTGACACGTTTTCACCCCGAAATGTTGGTGAGCAATCTCTCGTGTGATGTTGTTGGTTTTACTCAAATTAGTAACCTCTAAAGTGATTCATTGATTTTTGGTAGTGGTTTGGTGGTGCCTGAGTGGTTACTAGCAGCTGTTGGCGGTGGAGATGACCTTTCGCCTACCGGACAGCGGTGGTCCATGATGGTTTTGGTTCAGTCGTTGATATGAAGATAGCGATTGATAGATTTTTGGTGTACAGGGTTTGTTTAGGTACAAGTCAAATGTCGGGTCAACTTGTCAAAGCTGGTCAATGGTCAGTCAAGGCTCGAGTCAACAATCAACGGGCCAGGCTTGGTTAGCGCGTAGTTCGAGACGTTTGTGTGTCGCTCTTGTTTGTACCCCGGTTTTCTAGCGAGGTGTTGGAAGGTATACTCACGTGTTTGAATTTCGATATTTGATACGTGTCTTATTTGTAATTACGTGTCCTATTCGTAATGGTTGCACATGAAATGACCTCTAGGGAACTTGACCCGGCGAGTAGGATTGTAAAATAATTATATATATATATATATTCTTATTTCGGATGACGCTTACGACTCACGGAAAAAGTATATTTAACTCGGCATTTATCTTATTTTACGATTTTATAATCATACATGTAATTAGTTATATATAGTTCTTACGTTTAAACGAGTTTCGAAATGAAGTTATTATGTGATAATGGCTAATATTATTCAGGATAATATCTCGCTATCTGAATAAGATAAAATAAATGTAATGATATTTATTTTAAACAATTGTAATATTACGCAAGTGCGCCCTTGACTTATTATTTAGCTTCGTGTGTCGTACGTTTAATACACACACACTTTATGGAACACGTATAAGCGTTTTTTTATTTAAATTGATTTCTAGTATCCATGACATTTATTAAGAAAACCATAGTAATATATTGAGCGGTGTTACGTGTGCTTTTCTGATATGAACACGCACTTACATACATATTAACATGATTTTTCAAAGATATATTTAAATATATACTTAATCACTTAGAAACTAGACTGTTCCTAAGGGTTTATACATATATGGGATATATATAGGATTAAATGAACCTATGATTACTGTTTCATCGTGGTAATAATCTTCTTATCGGGTCGTTTGGCTAACAATTCGGTAGAGCTCTATCACACGTGAAACAACTTTACTCTAGTATTAGTTACTTATGATGTGCTACAATTATTCGGGAATGCCGTGGTGAATATTTGCATGATGTGCTGGTTTATGTCTCTGACACATAACACTTTTGGATATAACACACACCCTATGATGAGTTCAGAACCCCTACTCTTTTAAATGTTTTTAAAACATAGGGGGAGAAAGCATGCACTACATTACGGTAAAGTAATGCCCTAACGTTACGGTAAGGTAACGACTCAACTGTTAGAGTTTTAGTTATATTAGTTATGGTCACAAAGTAGCATTATATCACATGTCAGTCCCCTTAAAACTTACGATGCCGTTAGTATTGGGTTATAGCGAGGGCATTTTTAGTAGTACTACTGGGCTCGACAAGCCCCACTCGAGCTGGTCGCGCCAGCTAGACCCAACGTCGAAGGTCACGAGTGTAGAATTTTCCTAACACTTAGCCATGGTTGGTGATAGACCTGGCACAACAGGGGTAGCAACGTCAGCTTCAGATTGAACTCTTTGTTGATATGACTTATGTTAGCTACCTATAGATATAACAAGTAACTGCTAAACACTTCAACTTACTGTTTCGGGTTTGAAACAGTAGAAACTCTTGAGAAACAACTTTCTTATAACTATAACCTAAAACCTGTGAACTCACTCATCATTATGTGTTGACACTTGTTCTTGCATGTCTTTCTCAGGTTGCCAAGGTAGCATACATCAGGACTAGGATGCAGTATGGAGTCGCATTGATTTCATCAAATATTTAGACACAACTTTAAATTACGTTAACTATTTTGGTTTTGTAATTGTTACGCTTCCGCAACTCAATTCTATAAACAATATTTTCTCATTAATGAGTAAACATGAATATTTTTAAACTCATATAGTGGTCGTTCAGTATGACTAATGACTGTGATCCTGGTTTGTCACGCGCCTCGCGGTAGAACTCTGCACGTGGAATTTGAGGGTGTGACAAAGGACATCAAGGCCTGCTTTACGGTGACTGAAAGTGTGTATAATCGCGTGCATGAGGAGCTTATAGGGGTTAGGCACTTCCCCCTTCTTTAATGGTGGCTTATTCACGCTCCCTTGTACCCCATCCTGTAGAAACAACCTCTAACCATCTTCTCGTCTAAGAATATCGGATCATCAGTAACTATGATAGCTTTGTTCTCATTTCCAACTTGCACAGCTGATGTAATGGTCTTTTTGTTTTCACTGAGGCTTGCGTTCATCATAAAATGATACGTATTTGATCATACGATACAGTGCGCTCTGTGATAGCTCGATGATAGGACACTCCTTTAGAAACTTCAGAATACTGTCGTACTCCTTCAGCGATAGACATATCGCTTTATCAAGCGTGATACACGTATTATGGAACTTACAAAAGTCCATAGAAATCACCCTCGCTAGTACTTGTGCCTGAAAAATGACGCAAAACTACTAGCACACATTACGAGAAAAAGTTGCAAAAATTTTCAACACTTTTTTCATCAAGTTCGGGCAAACTTGATAAGTGTATAACAAACTTATAAGAATATGATCTTATAATTCGCCTATTATGACAAATCCTCAATGCATAGGAACCTAGATTTGATCTCTATTGTCCATAATAGTGGAAATATAATGACAAGTTTACCAAATAACAAGAATTAGTCAGTTAATCGTCAATTTTATTGATATAACGTCAAGTGTCCAAATTGACAGCGCTTCGCCTCAGAAATGCCAAAGTTACAAATGAGTGAGGCATGCTAGCTATTTATAGATGTTCAAGTTCGCCAGTGGGATAGCTAAGTTCGCCCGAACTTGACCTTACATGATACACATGAGCGAACTTGACCTTTACAAACATAAATACTTCGTAGCGCTAGCCTATTCAACTCTAATCTATACAGACTCGATATAAGACTAAGACATAGACATTCTGCACCAACAGACTCCACCTTGGATATCGTCTTCTTCTTGTATCAGTCTTAAAAACTCTGTCTTCAAATAAACATTAACGAACACGACCGAAGAAGTTCTTGTAAGGCTTCTTTCGTCGTTCTTGATTCGGATCCGGCGTCTGATCTATAGGAGGTACTTTGTTCATGAATTGAAATCTTCTAATACTTGCCTTTCTACCTTTCTCATGAATAGCTTCTAGACGCTTTTCTTCTTTTAGAAATTCAAACCGTTCTAGCTCCCTCAAGCTTGTCTGCCACATTTTCCCTGAATTCACTTCTCGTGCATAGCAAACGTTCATAACTTTTTGATATTGCATGGCCTGTTCCTTTTCACGTTCCTCGAATACTATATTGCTGTGGAACACGCATTTAATATCTTCTCTCGAACAGTTAACAAGCCAAATCGGATCTAGAATCCTTATTGTTCTCCATAACCCCCTCATGCCCTGAAAACCTAATATTTCAACTTTTTCCTTTGTAATATCCAAGTGTTCTTCAAAGCGTAACACAATAACAACTTCACATGTGGTAGGATCAATCTGCCACCACTTGAACACTGGACAGAAATTCTGTTCAATAGGCATTAGTGGCATGTTTCTCATCGCTCTTGGTCTTTTCATGATCAACGTTATATCCTTTTCCCTTGTCTTCTTATTCGTTTTGATTTGGCGACCTGGAATAAATGGCTTCCAATACCTGAACCCCTTTGTCGCTTCAAACTTGATCATTTTCCACAGTAACTGATCAATATACTTCATATGATAAGTAACGTTCGCAGTCTGAACCAATTCCTCAACATCCCAGTACGGTAGAGTCTTGAAATCAGCCAGATATTTGAAGTATTGCACTCCAAATTCCCTTTTGATTGCATACACATTCAGCTCTTTAAACCAACCCCAACTGTGAATATCTCCCAACGACACGTCTTTGTCTCTGATAAAGAATGCTAGAGGACGTCGAAACTTACGTTCGCGCGGCATTTCTTTAAACCAGGACTTTTTAGCTTTTTCTATTTCCTCCTTCATCATTGGCTTTGGAAATTTGCCTTCCCGTAAAGATTCTTCAATCTTTTCCTTCAACATATCTTCATCAAGTTGCTTGTACATCTCCTCAAATATAGGAAAACTATCAGTATTAGGACCGACGTACTTTGCAGTTTGATCAGTTTCATCATCAGAAGACCAATCCTCTACAATCACTCTGTTGTATTCATCAGCTTCAAATCTTCGAATATACTTATAATCATTCGGCTCAAAAGTGTTAACATTCAACACTTCCTCTTCGACTTCAATGTGTGTATAATCGGGTGCATGAGGAGCTTATAGGGGTTAGGCATTTCCCCCTTCTTTAATGTTGGCTTATTCACGCTCCCCTTGTACCCCATCCTGTAGAAACAACCTCTAACTATCTTCTCGTCTAAGAATATCGGATCATCTTTGTCATCGTTGAACTGTACGATCCTTCGTATATCATCTTCAGTAACTGTGATAGCTTTATTCTCATTTCCAACTTGCACAGATGATGTAATAGTCTTTTGGTCTTCACTGAGGCTCGCGTTCATCATAAAATGATACGTATGTGATCTATACGATACAGTGCACTCTGTGATAGCTCGATGGATAGGACACTCCTTTAGAAACTTGAGAATACTGTCGTACTCCTTCAGCGACAGACATATCGCTTTATCAAGCGTGATACACGTATTATGGAACTTGGAAAAGTCCAAAGAAATCACCCTCGCTAGTACTTGTGCCTGAAAAATTATGCAAAACTACTAGCACGCATTACGAGAAAAAGTTACAAAATTTTTCATCACTTTTTTCATCAAGTTCTGGCGAACTTGATAAGTGTATAACAAACTGATAAGAATATGATCTTATAATTCGCCTATTATGACAAATCCTCAATCCATAGGAACCTAGATTTGATCTGTATTGTCCATAATAACGGAAATATAATGATAAATTTACCAAATAACAAGAATTAGTCAGTTAATCGTCAATTTTATTGATATAACGTCAAGTCTGCAAATTGACAGAGCTTCGCCTCAGAAATGCCAAAGTTACAAATGAGTGAGGCATGCTAGCTTTTTATAGATGTTCAAGTTCTCCATTGGGATAGCTAAGTTCGCCCGAACTTGACCTTACAAGATACACATGAGCGAACTTGACCTTTACAAACATAAATACTTCGTATCGCTAGCCTATTAAACTCTAATCTATACAGACTCGATATAAGACTAAGACATAGACATTCTGCACCAACAGACTCCCCCTTGGATATCGTCTTCGTCTTGTATCAATCTTCAAATAAACATTAACGAACACGACCTAAGAAGTTCTTGTAAGGCTTCTTTCGTCGTTCTTGTTTCGGATCCGGCGTCTGATCTGTAGGAGGTACTTTGTTCATGAATTGAAATCATCTAAAACTTGCCTTTCTACCTTTCTCACGAATAGTTTCTAGACGCTTTTCTTCTTTCAGAAATTCAACCCGTTCTAGCACCCTCAAGCTTGTCTGCCACATTTTCCCTGAATTCACTTCTCGTGCATAGCAAACATTCACAATTCTTTGATATTGCATAGCCTGTTCCTTTTCACGTTCCTCGAATACTATCTTGTTGTAGAACAAGCATTTAATATCTTCTCTCGAACAGTTAACAAGCCACATCGGATCTAGAATCCTGATTGTTCTCCATAACCCCCTCATGCCCTGAAAACCCAATATTTCAACTCTTTCCTTTGTAATATCCAAGTGTTCTTCAAATTGTAACACAATAACAGCTTCACATGTGGTAGGATCAATCTGCCACCACTTGAACACTGGACATAAATTCTGTTCAATAGGTATTAGTGGCATGTTTCTCATCGCTCTCGGTCTTTTCATGATCAACGTTATATCCTTTTCCCATGTCTTCTTATCCGTTTTGATTCGGCGACCTGGAATAAATGGCTTCCAATACCTGAACACCTTTGTCGCTTCAAACTTGATCATTTTCCACAGTAACTGATCAATATACTTCATATGATAAGTAACAGTCGCAGTCTGAACCAATTCCTCAACATCCCAGTACGGTAGAGTCTTGAAATCAGCAAGATATTTGAAGTATTGCACTCCAAATTCCCTTTTGATTGCTTACACATTCAGCTCTTTAAACCAACCCCAACTGAGAATATCTCCCAACGACACGTCTTTGTCTCTGATAAAGAATGCTAGAGGACGTCGAAACTTATGTTTGCGCGGCATTTCTTTAAACCAGGACTTTTTAGCTTTTGCTATTTCCTCCTTCGTCATTGGCTTTGGAACTTTACCTTCCCGTAAAGATTCTTCAATCTTTTCCTTAAACATATCTTCATCAAGTTGCTTGTACATCTCCTCAAATGTAGGAAAACTATCAGTATTAGGACCGACATACTTTGCAGTTTGATGAGTCTCATCATCAAAAGACCAATCCTCTACAATCACTCTATTGTATTCATCAGCTTCAAGTCTTCGAATATACTGATAATCATTCGGCTCAAAAGTGATTTTGCAAGATCTTCTTTGGTATAGTTGTGCATGAATTCACCTTCCTCCACGTTATGTTCTAACATGAGTATCAAAGGCTTGATTGGCATTGCAGTAACAGGCTTTGCAGATTTATCAATATTCATCATATCTACATCATCAGATGGCCCTGTCTGCCCTGACTCGCCCTGAATCTGATCATCCATCTTATTTGATTCATCATCCATCGAAGAAGAAAAATCAAATTCATCAGAGAATTTCGCTTCACTGATTTTCATACCAACTCCTCCCTGATCATCATCATCGTCAGCATTATTCCAATCCTCATATTAAGAATCATCTTTCTTATTGTCATCATCTTTATCCTCATCTTCTGCTTCTTCATCATCCTTTTCTTCAGAAACAATTACTGGATCAGAAGGCTTGACAGATTCATCAACCTTAGTAATATCAGACTCAAAAGCTTTTTCAGATTCAATAACATGTTTTTCTGCAGCTTCAGAAGATTCAGGTGTTTCGCCTTCAACACCTTTGCCTTTACCACTCGCTGCGAGTACTTTCTCTGCTCTCTTTTTTTCTTCTTGTCTATCTAGACGATCATACTCAGCAACGAAATCAATACTCAGAGCATTAGATAATACTTTCTGCATCCTCATAAACCTTCAGTCATTAAGTCCTTGAATTGCTTTCAGATCAGGAATCTCTATTTGCAGCTTTTCGTTGGCATCTTGCAAACTTTCATTTAGGGCTTTGAAGTATTCCCGTTCATTTTCCAACACTTTGACCTTATCATCGAAGATTTCTTTCGCTACTGAGCTTTGATTCACTTTCTTTATTAGCTCTGCTTTCTCAGCTTCATTTTGTTGAACTTTTTCCTCTAAAAACTTCACACGCTTTTCAAGAAGTTCAACATTCGTTTCGGGAAAGAAATCATTCAGATCTTGAAGACTAATAGGCTCATTCTGCATATCACCAAACAGATTAGGTCCTGCAGTCTTCGGTGTTGACTTTGGAGTAGCAGCCTTTGGTGTAGACTTCTTTGCAGTAGAACTATCAAAATGAGAAGTCGTTGGAGGAACCGGAGATAAAATAAATGGTACTTCAAGTAATGCAGTCTCGTGAGGTTCTTGTGTGGCTCCTGGACATTCTGCTTCAGATGGAATAATCACAAAAGGTTCTCGTGTAACTCCAGGATGTTCAGCCTCTGTTGGAATCACAACAGGAGGTTCTTGTGTATGAGGGTCTTGTGTTACTCCTTTCTCCTGTGCGCCAGAAGGTTCTTGTGTAACTTCTACGCTTTTCGGCTTTCCCTTTTAACGACGACTAGCAGGTTTCTGAGCTTTCCTTGTTTTCTTCTTGCCTTTTATCTGAGGATAACCTATAGTCTTTGTTGCTGACACTGTAGCAGACTTTACTCGCTTTGTTCTTTTCTTGGGTCTCTCCTCGTCAGACTCTTTTTCTAGATTCGGATCGAAATCAGCATCAGTCTCTTTGACTTTTTATGCCTCAGTCTCTGGTATTGTTTTCTTTGTAACTCTTTCAAGAGAATCATCATCGTTTTCAGATGTAGCAGAAATAACATCGTCTTCCTGAGTCGCTTTTTCTGTTTCTTGACTTTCTATAACAATTGCCGCGCTAGAACCAGCTTCAGTTTGAACATTCTCTGGTTCGTCCTCATCTATTAACATCGTTTCAACTTTCTTTGCAGCTTGCTTCTTTTTAGGTTTATCAACTTCAGCCTTTAGGAACCAATCACTGCGAGCTTTTGGCTTGAAATCTTTAAACCATTCTTTCTCAGCGTTTAACTCTTTCTCGTCACCACTTCCGTCTTTCCTCCATTTGTTGTCAGACGGCGCTATATAATTTTGATATTTGATAGCCCCAAATACTGGTTTAGCCACCGGTGCTGAACCTTAGATACAAGCATAACCTTGAATCTTCCATATTCTTTGACATATGCGTTAATACGAGGTTTGAGTAGTTGCATGGCTTTTTCAGAATTAACGTCGTTGCCATACAGGCCATATAATCTTGAACGTCGTCAAGGCCTGCTTTGCGGTGACTGAAAGTGTGTATAATCGTGTGCATGAGGAGCTTATAGGGGTTAGGCACTTCCCCCTTCTTTAATATTGGCTTCTTCATGCTCCCCTTGTACCCCATCCTGTAGAAACAACCTCTAACCATCTTCTCGTCTAAGAATATCGGATCATCTTTGTCATCGTTGAACTGTAAGATCCTCCGTATGTCATCTTCAGTAACTGTGATAGCTTTGTTCTCATTTCCAACTTGCACAGATGATGTAATGGTCTTTTGTCTTTACTGAGGCTCGCGTTCATCCAAAAATGATACGTATGTGATCTATACGATACAGTGCGCTCTGTGATATCTCGATGGATAGGACACTCCTTTAGAAACTTCAGAATACTATCGTACCCCTTCAGCGATGGATATATCGTTTTATCAAGCGTGATACATGTGATGTGGAACTTGGAGAAATCCATAGAAATCACCCTCGCTGGTACTTGTGCCTGAAAAACGATGCAAAACAATTAGCGCGCATTACGAGAAAAAGTTACAAAATTTTTCAACACTTTTTTCATCAAGTTCGGGTGAACTTGATAAGTGTATAACAAACTGATTTTAGATAAGTTCGCCCGAACATGTGTATCAACATGTTCAAACATCCAAACATAAGTTCAGGCGAACTTCCATCACAATCAAAAGTTCTATGTTAATCCTAAAGTTCGGTCAAACATGTGATATCTTCTGATTTATATAGGCTTTATATGCAAGTACAGTCGAACTTGATATCAAGTTCGGCCGAACTTGTCATCTCCTTCAAACCAAAACTTACACAAACCTATCATGACCATTTTAATCAAATTCAACATGAATCCATGGTCGATTTCAAGTGTTTATCAAGATTTTAAGTTCAATTCGTCCATTAGAAACCTAGATCTATCATGTTTTAACTTTTCAGATCTGATTTCATTGTTTCATGTTCAATTCATGGTTCAAAATTCAAATACACACCTCTTCCATTACAATTAGTGTGCGAATCACTAAATATAATATAAATTTCAGCAACACAACAACCCTAAATTGCCAATTTCACACAATTGCTCTAATAGTCTTTAGTTCGCTTAGAGAGTTGTTTCAGTGAATAATGAGTTCGGCCGAACTTGCAAGGTATTTATACCTTAGCAAGTTCGGGCGAACTTGATGAGCCCAAGTTGAATAGTCCAACAGAAGTCCAGGCGAACTTACCATATGACAAACAACCATCATTTACAAATTTGATCGAACTTGTCATAATGTAAAACTTTTATAAGTTCAGCAAGTTCGGCCGAAATTGCCAAACCCAATTTTCAAAATGTAAAAAAATTTGCAATTTAGTCCCTGAACATTCAACTTTTACCAGTTTTAAAAATCCACTCAGTTGACCAAGTGCAAGTTAATGACCTTGGTTAACCGATTTGTCTGCCGAGTCCAAGTTAATGACCCCGGTTTGACCCGTTACGAACAAACTGTTGATATTTTGAAAATCAAAGTTTCAAATTAATGAACTTTTCATTGTTTTGGCTTTTCTAATTTTACATATTAGCACCCAGCCCGTTGTCAATGAGATTCCCCACCACTTCTAGCACCATACCAGACTTCGAAGACCCGTTCTCCAACATTGGTTTGCTGAAAACAATGTAGAAACAAAATCTTTTTGTATTTTTGTATGTTTATGCTAAAACACACTGAAAATCTGTTTTGGTTTTAATCTGTAAAGCTGATAAACTATGTACAGAACAATGTAAAGTATGTACAAATATATTTACAGACATATTTTTGTGAATTCGTGTCTAAGGATCATATCAGTTAATTGAGACATATCACCAGTACCGTTGACCTTTAGATGACTTTAAGTTTTAAACTCCTTTACCTAGATTGTCGATATGTCCACTTAAACTTTACCACGTTTGGGACTCGAGAGTCTAAGGAATGTGTTACTGTGTCGTTTGAGATCAAACACTAAAGACTAGTGTTGAATTCCCTCAAACGTAGGCTATGATACCAACCTGTCACACCCCGATTTCCACGTGTATTCCGGTGGGGAGTATCGTGACGTACAGTTGATATCATCATAACCAATTACAACACAGAACAACACAGTTGAAGGCTTGGAATAAAATACAAACTATTACAAACCATAGAGTGTCTAGAGTTCAAAACACAAATATATAAAGATATACATGGCTTTTAATAAGATCCACTGGTGGATCAAATAACATACAAATGAAAATAGACTCTACAGGCACTTCTACAAGGTTGCAATTCCTTAGTATAATTGCCCCCCAACTCCCGGCCTATTACGTACTTGTACCTGTAACTCGATCTTTGAAAATACGTCAGTTTACACTGGTAAATATCAACTGACTCATTTTGAAAATTTTTTCGAAATGGTTTTAGGTGCACTGTGCATGTTCTATAAATAACTTGGGACAGTACAATTGACCTTGTATACAGATTTACATGTCCGTCTTTTACATATAGGTCCTGGTACAGAAACCGAGACATGATCGACTGACACACCACTTCTGAACTTTCACACAGAAAGCAGATAATAATAATAATAATAATAATAATAATAATAATAATAATAATAATAACAATAATAGCAGTTACCGATGTATGCCTACACCAATGCTTAAGTTGTGGCCACTAACACTTTAGTGAGCCAAGGATATCCCACACACGGTCAAGCCCACCCCCAATGTTTGAGTTTCAGACAAAACAGATTAAAACCGGGTTATGTATTTTAGTTAATTATCACAACTAGATAAAACATGATTTCCATACCCGACCAAGCGGTAATAGTTTACCGTATCCCAAGCCCGTATAGGGAAAATAAGTTAAATGTATTTACCTAAGCTAAGTCTTTAGAAAAGTCGCAACTTAGCCGCAAATCAAGAAAATAGGTACAGGCACAATTTACCGGAAGGCTTTTAGTCTGGAGTGTTATTCACCAAATTTGAATGCTAAAGGGTCCTTAGTTGAGTCTTAGACTCGAACTGGCTAGTCTTACGTTAAAACAAAACGGTACGATATGCTAGATTAAGCGGTGACCGGAATAGGATGTTAATTGGGCCCAACAAATATAATGACTTGTATAATATGGGTATACCAATAGTATTCAGGATTTTAATAAATAAATAACAAGGTTAAACCCGTTTCGGCTAAATTACGTAAACTAGTCACGTATGCTTAATTGTAAGCGTATAAGCGAAACAGGGTAACCGAAAGAGTCTTATACAAGTTCCATTTAAAATACATTTAAAATATGTTATTAAATCAGTAGGTTTCCAAAATATAGGCCCCTAATGTATTTAAAATCAAATTATGCCTTATAAGGGCATTTTGGTCATTTTATAATTTATAAAAGAGGTTTATAAAGAATCTGATGTCAAGGTTCATAATTTTATGTAAAAATATTTATTTTATGATGTTATAACAGTAGGATATCAAATATATGTGTTTGATAGTTTTAAACTAAACTATGTCCCGTAGGGGCATTTTAGTAATTTCACACATAGCTTTGAAGCCATAATTGGGATTCTGAGTTCGGGACTTGTACTTACTATAAAATTATTGAAAATAAGTTTATAAATCAGTAGGTAGCAAGTCTTGGCTCATAATTATGGTTTTAAACCATACTATGCGCCGAAAAGGCGTAGAAGTCGATACTTGCCGTTAAACGCGATGTTTAAGGTAAACTGAAGTTATGACTTGTTTGATATTGTCAAAATATGTCATTTATCATATTATATGAGTAGATAAAAGGTTTGACTATAAAAAGCTTGATTAGAGTCTTTTTATGCGAAAATGGTAATTTGGCCATAAACCGGCATTTAACGAGTCTTAGGCTTTCATTCAGTTTGTAATCTTGATAAGCATCCCAATATCTCCTACTTATCATATTACATCAGTAGGTATTTCATTTTGGTGATAAAACCATGTTCTATTTATCTACAACGCCGAAAGGGCACTTTAGTCATTTAAAAGTATGTATTATGCCTTCTTATCAAAATTTAGTTTATGATCAGATTGTTGACATCATTATAATCCATGTTGGTGCAGAATGTCTATGTCTTAGTCTTATATCGAGTATGTATAGATTAGATGTGAATAGGCTAGATAAATGAAGTATTTATGTATAAATGGGTCAAGTTCGCTGGAGATGAATATGGAATGTCAAGTTCGGCCGAACTTGCTTAGGCAAGTTCACCCGAACTCGTCTCCTCCACGAGCAAACTTCCACCCCTCTATATAGCTAGCCTGTCTTGGTCATTTGTAACTTTGGCATATATGAGGCGGAGCTCTGTCAATTTGGAGACTCGACGTTAAATCAATAAAATTGATGATTAATTGCCTAATTCTTGTTATTTGGTAACCGTGTCATAATATTTCCGCTATTATGGACATTAGATATCAAATCTAGGTTCCTATGCATTGAGGATCGGTCCTACAAGTGGTATCAGAGCTAGAATAGCCTGATTTGATTGATATCAAGACAAGAACACTTCTAATTCTACTCCATTATTCTATTTTTCTTAACTTTTACACAAAAATGAAGAATTCATGGTCAAATTCTGTCCAATTTTGAATATGACATGTTAAATACATCATAGATAAACCCCTGAGAGTTTGGAGACTAAAATCAAACGAATTGGTGTCAAATTGTTGCAAAAACCATGTTTTCAAAACTGATGAAAATCGAACTTGTTAGCCAAGTTCGACCGAACTTGACTTAAAAAGTCACTTTTTGAGTGAGTTTTTATCAAATTCGACCGAACTTGAGGGTTTTTGTTAGTAATTTTGCAAAGTTCACTCGAACTTACTAAAAATTCATTGATATTTTATCAAGTTCGACCGAACTTGATAAAAATGAAGAAAATTTAGCTAAGTTCGCCCGTACTTGTAAGTTTCTTATAAATTCCTAGCTACAAGTTCGCTCGAAGTTCTCAAGGAATATTTTCAATCAGAATCCATAAGTTCGACTAAACTTGTGGTTCATAAGACTGAAATTATTCATTTTACTGCAAGTTCGACCGAACTTGTAGTACACCTAATCTTTTCCAAAGTTTTAACGTGTTTTCAGCGTACGTGTTTCGATATTCGCGATGGATGATCTACAGAGAGCGTTTATGTAAGGAGTGGGTACATCCAATGCCAATGTAATACAGCAAGTCAACCTCGATAACGAAATGGGCACGTCTGTTAAACCGCCAAAGTTAATGAGCATGGACGAGTACGAAGGATGGAATGAAAAATTCACTTATTGGGTTCAGGCCGTGCATTTCCAAGGCTGGGTGTCGATTGAGAGAGGTTATATTGTTCTGTTGGATGAAAATCAGCAAGTTCTGGAGAAATACATGTACACCACAATACAAAATGATGAGTACATTGCTGAGAAAAAGATGATAAGCCTCATTCAACAATCTGTTAAAGAGGATATTCTGGTCTTGTTGCCTTAATATACGACTGCGAGAGATCTCTGACTATCATTGCAAAAGAAATACTAAGGAAGCACAGAGATGATCAAGAGTAAGAAAGCTCTCATCATGAAGGAGTTCGATATCTTTAACATGTTGAAGGGAGAGACAATGAAACATATGATTGAGCGATTCTGTCATCTGAAAGTCCAAATGAGAAGACACGGTCTCGAGAAGACGGAACAAGAGTAGATCAATAAGTTTGCAGATGCGTTACCTGACGGAGAGTGGACTACTTATCCGATGGTTCTGAAAGAAAGTTCGTATTGGGAATTCTTCAAGCTGTCTTCATTCATCGACAAACTCGAAGGTCATGAAATGGAACTTCTGAAGATTGCAAAGTTGAAGAATGCTAATATTGTTCATGATGTTGGTCTGTATTATAAAAATGGGATGCAAGACAATATTTCATGCCGGAAGATTCAGACAGCATTGAGTGCAAACATGAATTCTTCTCCACAGAATCAGAACCAATCATATCCACAATATGATCAAAGTCCACAGAGCTCTTCGTTTTCAAGCACAAGTTCAAATTCGTCTTATCTGAGTCAAGCAAATCAGAACCAACAAACAGATTCCGATTCAAATGTGTAACATTGCTGTCAATCTAAACAATGTTGTTTTTGAGCAAGTTGCAGAACAACACATGTCACTTCTCGCCACTGTTCTAGAATTATATGAAAGTCTTGTGGCTGGAAAGATTGGAAATCCCAAAATGACCGCCGAAGACTAAGATCAGGTGGACGAAGAAGAGCTTGAACTGATGGATATTAAGTGGTCACTAGCTTCTATCATTCGAAGGGTGACAAAGATTGTTGCACTCCCAGGCCAAGATATCGAAATTCAAGCAACAAGCTAGGGTTCGACAAAACCAAAGTCACTTGTTTCAGATGCCGCCATAAAGGGCATTTCAAGAGAGAATGCAAAAATCCCGAAGCAACTGGAAATCAGAGTCCATTTGGAGGTGGCAACGAGTACTACAAGAAGTCACGTCAGTACAAGCCTTTCCCGAAGAAGACACAAGTGGAAATTCAGGAAAAACCACAAAACATCAATACCGAGAAGGAAATGGTTGCTTCGAACGAGGATGATGGTTTCGATTGGAATTCTTATAGCGGTAAGAAGGCCGGAGTTGCATTGATGGCTGAGATCGTTGAAGATACTTCTGCCGAAGAAGCAGCAGCAATTGAAAATGCTTTACTGGAATAGTATCTGCAACTACAGGAAGAAGAAGAGATGTATCTTCACATGAAGACACAGGGCATTTTAACTTCTAATTCATCTTCTAGTTTTGCAGGTAACTTTGACGGAAGTTCTCAAGAGCAAGTGATCGAGGAGAAATCGAATGTTGAAGAAATCATTATGTTGTTCAAGAAATTACTGCTGAAAACCTCAAGGATATTGTCTATAAAGCTTTAATGGCAATCTAACCAAGGTAGGTCCAGAGGTAAAGATTGTCGAAAAAGAAGTTGTCAAAGTGCAAGTTGTAGAGGTTGAGAAACCTTGTACAAAATGCACTAAGCCATGTGCTAATGTTGGTGCATAATGTCTATGTCTTAGTCTTGTATCGAGTCAAGAATAGGCTAGGTATATGAAGTATTTATGTATAGTTTAGCGAAGTTCGCCCATAGTGTTACATGTATACATGTTCGGCCCGAACTTGTAGTAGCAAGTTCGAGCGAACTTGAGTCTCTTAGGGCGAACTTGCAATAGTATAAATACCTAGCTAGCCTACTTCATTTGTAACTTTGGCATTTCAGAGGCGAAGCTCTGTCAGTTTGTAACCAGAACGTTTGATCTATAAAACTGACGATTAACTGATTAAATCTTGTCTATTGATAAACACGACGTAATATTTCCACTATTATGGACGTTAGATATCAAATTTAGGTTCCTAAGCATTGAGGATCGGTCCTACAAGTGGTATCAGAGCTAGAACAGCCTGATTTGATAGTATCAAGACAAGAACACTTCTATTTCTACTCCATTCTTCTCTTTTTCTTAACTTTTCAACATAAAATGAAGAATTCACGGTCAAAATCTTTAGAATTTTGAATATATCATGTAAAATATAACAAAGATAAATAAATGAAAGATTGGAGACCAAATTCAACCGAATTCATGTTGAAATTTTGAAAAAAACCATGTTTTTGAAAACCCTAAGGATCGAACTTACTAGCCATGTTTGGCCGAACTTATCCTAAAACATCACTTTTCATGTGATTTTTAGCAAGTTCGCCCGAACTTGAGTAGTTTTTGAAGAAATTTCAGCTAAGTTCGCTCAAAGTTCAAAATTTTTCATTGATTTTACATCAAGTTCGATCGAACTTGTGTAAATTTCAAAGAAACTTTAAGTAAGTTCGCCCAAACTTACTAGAATTTTTTCAAATTCTTGAAGATAAGTTCGCCCGAAGTTCTGTTGGATTTGTGTTTCAAGTTCGACCGAACTTTAAGCAAAGTTTTTAAAACAAATCTAACAAGTTCGACCGAACTTGTTAGAAAATCTGAAAATTCTTCATTTGATACTACAAGTTCGACCGAACTTGTAGTAGGACTAATTGTTTTCAAGGTTTTTGAAAATTTTCAGAGTACACATTTCATTATTCATAATGGAGGATCAACTAAGAGCTTTTATGTCCGGAGCTAGTTCGTCAAATGCAAATGTGATCAATCAAGTCAATCTTGATAATGAAATGGGAACGACTGTCAAACCGCCCAAGCTGATGAGCATCGACGAGTACGAAGCATGGAAAGAGAAACTTACCTATTGGGTTCAATCCATGCACTTCGCTGGCTGGGTGTCAATTGAAAGAGGATACAGGTAGATGAACATCAACGAGTTCTTGAAAAGTACAACTACTCGACGGTTCAGAAAGAAGAATATATCACCGAGAAAAAGATGATTAGTCTCATCCAACAGTCTGTCAAAGAAGATATCCTCATTTTGCTACCAGAGTATGCTACTGCAAGATGTCTTTGGTTGTCATTACAGAAGAAGTATCTAGGCAGCGCCGAAATGATCAAAAGCAAAAAGGCACTTATCCTGAAAGAGTTCGATATCTTCACTATGCTAAAGAATGAGACCATAAAGCAAATGATCGAGCGTTTGCGTCATCTTAAAGTGCAAATGCGAAGACACAGTCTCGAAAAGACAGAACAAGAATACATCGACAAACCTTCTGACGCACTACCAGAGGGTGAATGGACTATGTATTTGATGGTTCTAAAGAACAGTGATAAGTAGGAAATTTTGAAGTTGTCGACGTTTATCGATAAACTTGAACGCCATAAAATGGAACTTCTGAAGATGGTGAAGTCAAAATTCAGACGGCTTTTAGTGCAAACATGGCTGCTTCTCCACAGAATCAGAATCAATCACAGCCTCAGTATGACCAGAGTCCTCAAATTTCTTACTCAAGCACTGGTTCAAATTCAACTTATCAAAGCCAAGCGAATCAGAATCAACAACAAAGTTCTTATCCAAATGTATATAAATGCAACATCGCATTGAATTTGAACAATGTTGTTTCGGAACAAGTAGCAAAACAACATATGTTACTACTCGCTACCGTATTAGAATCTTATGAATGTCTTGTTGCCAGTAAGATCAGAAACCCCGAGATGACCGCAGAAGATTATGACCAGGTAGACGAGGAAGAACTAGAACTAATGGACATCAAATGGTCCTTAGCTTCGATCATCAGGAGAGTGACAAAGTTCGTTGCACTCGCAGGCCATGACATAGGAAATTCCAGCAACAAATTGGGTTTTGACAAAACCAAAGTCACGTGCTTTAAATGTCGTCAAAAGGGGCATTTTGAAAGAGAGTGTAAGAACATTAAAGCAACCGGAAATCAATGTCCTTTCGGAGGAGGAAATGAATATTACAAAAGGGCACTTAATATAAACCATTTCCTAAGAAAACTCAGGTGGAAATCCAAGAAAAGCATGACAATAGCACCACTGAGAAAGCTATGGTGGCATCCAGTGAAGATGATGGTTTTGATTGGAATTCTTACATTGGGAAAAAGACCGGAGTTGCTTTGCTGGTGGAGATAGTTGAAGATAATTCTGCAGAGGAAGCAGCGGCAGCAGCAGCAGTAGAAGCAGCAGCTATTAAACAACCTTTTCTGGAACAATACTTGCATCAACAACAGGAAGAAGAGGAATATATCCATATGCAGAGACAAGGAATTTTATCCTCCAATTCTTGTGACAGTTTTGCAGGTCATTTTGATGGCAGCTCAAAAGAACAAGTGGTTTAGGAGAAAAAGATTGATGAAGTGATCATTGATGTCACTCAAGAAGTGAAAGTCGAAGACCTCAAGGACATGGCAGATAAAGCTTTAATGGCGAATCTAACCAAGGTAGGTCCAGAGGTAAAAATTGTCGAGAAAGAAGTTGTCAAAGTACAAGTTGTTGAGGTTGAGAAACCTTGTACAAAATGTACTGAACCTTTTGTCGAATGTGCCGAAAAATCAAAGATCATCGCTGAAAACAATGTGCATAACGAATTGTTGAAATACGATTATCGCACAATGAAAGAAGCGTATGAAAATAAAAAATGATTATGGCAGACTCGACAGAAATAACATCGAACAACATGATAATATAAGGATGTTGAGTGGATCAGTAATGGATAAACAAAGGGCAATTAACATCTATATTAACACCATTGCTAAACAACAACTTCAAGACATGACATTCGAAACTAAAAGAGTTCAACAGTTGTTAAGAAGTTATACCACAAATGCATATGTTATTGATCACATTCTTCCGACAATCTCAACGGAAGAAAAACCTAAAAAAAAACTGGCAAAAAATATAGCAATGTTCCTCCACCCCTTTGCGAGAAGTACTGTCGCAAAACCGTAGACGGGATGGATAAGGCACTCAATGTTGAGTTACTTTCTTAGAAAAAAGATAAGTTGCCAGAGAATATTGATATAATCTATGCTAAATCTGATGATGATAACAATGTTGTGGTTAACAAAGTGGTTGAAAATGTCCTAAGGGATTCTGATGACGGTAGCTTCAAAAGCGCGAGTTCAAAGAATTCTGATTCACAGTCTGAAAATGACGATAAGTCGTCAGAGGATGGTCTAAGTGACGATCCTAATGTTGTAATATACAAAATTAAGGATTTGGATAGACCGTACTTTGATGATAGCTTCCTGATTCTGAATGTGAAGGAAGAATTGCTTGATAAATTCTTTAAACTCGTGGAAGTCACATCAGACGAATTGGAAATTAACGAACGAAAATTCTATTCCAAACCTAAAAGAAACAACTACCGAAGGAATGGTGGTGATCATACGGAAAACCGGACAACAGGGTTGGGTCTAGAAGAATCAGATGAACCCGTAAAGAAAGTGTCACCATTTCATGAATATAGAAACAAAAACATGAATTTTGTATATGGGACAAATACGGTTCATGAAGAGAGTTTGATTGGTAAACAATCAAATGATGAGTTTAAAAAGGAGAAAGAAATTCGAGATAAAGCCAAGGTTACAAGTGGTGCCAAAACATCAAGTGGGGTAAAACCACCCACTAAAGGACATCCACTTGATAATCGGACATGTTTCAAGTGCAATGAAATGAGTCATATTGCATGACAATGTCTGAAATCAAAACCGGCTTATCTTCAAAGAAGAGAATCAACTGTTGTAAAACCAAGGTATCCAGAGTTTGTAAAACCAATAAAGATTTTGAAAAGAAATGAATCTTTACCAGAAGTTAAACCTAAAATAGAAAAGAGGTTTGAGAATTCTATTTTCAAAAAAGTAGAAACTTCTAGGGCAAACGAAAACAAATTTTATATCAAGAAGGCTAATATGAAATCTCAAGCCTAGATTACCAAGAAAAGGTCAACAACATCTGGTGTTATTAAGTCTGAGCTGGTAAAGACTAATAACACGAAAGAATCTAAACCTGAAATCACTAAGTCTGAGCCTGTTAAGACTAGTGATAGCAAAAAAGAATCAAAATCTGAAATCATAATTGAAACCACATCTGAAACTGTTAAAAATACAAGTGTTAACAATTCAAAAGATAAGAAGAAGATATCCAATGGGGAGTCTGTTGGTGGATAATGTCTGTGTCTTAGTCTTATATCGAGTCTATATTGTATAGAGCTGAATAGGCGAGGTATATGAAGTATTTATGTATAGTTTAGCCAAGTTCGCCCATAGTGTGTTACATGTATACATGTTCGGCCGAACTTGCAGTAGCAAGTTCGGGCGAACTTGAGTCTCTTAGGGGCGAACTTCCAATAGTATAAATACCTAGCTAGCCTACCTCATTTGTAACTTTGGCATTTCAGAGGCGAAGCTCTGTCAGTTTGTAACCAGAACGTTTGATTAACAAAACTGACGATTAACTGATTAAATCTTGTGTATCGGTAAACATGACGTAATATTTCCGCTATTATGGACGTTAGATATCAAATTTAGGTTCCTAAGCATCGAGGATCGGTCCTACAAGCGGTAAATGTGCCGAAAAATCATAGATCATCGCTGAACTCAATGTACATAATGAACATTTCAAATAAGATTATCGTACAATGAAGGAAGCGTATGACAAAATGA
Organism: Scalesia atractyloides; assembly: GCA_947069175.1. Taxonomy (NCBI): domain Eukaryota; kingdom Viridiplantae; phylum Streptophyta; class Magnoliopsida; order Asterales; family Asteraceae; genus Scalesia; species Scalesia atractyloides. Next base: position 23,328,329 of record CAMTDV010000010.1, read on the forward strand.
AAGATGATTATGGCAGGCTCGATAGAAATAATATTGAACGACATGATACTATAAGGATGTTGAAAGGTACAATAATGGATAAACAAAAACCAATAAACATCTATATTAATACCATTGCTGAAACCAAACAACAACTCCAGGACATGAAAATTGAAACAGAACATGTTCAACAACCTTTAAGAAGTTACACAACTAACGCATATGTCATTGATCACATTCTTCCCACAATTCCATCGGAAGAAAAACCTAAAAAAAAAAATTTGTAAAGAATATAGCAATGTTCCTCCTCCCCTATGCGAGAAGTATTGTCGCAAAACTGTTGATGGGATGGATAAGGCACTCAACATTGAGTTGTTATCTGAAAAGAAAGATGAGTTGCCAGAGAATATTGATGTAGTCTTTACTAAATCAGATGATTCTGATGATGGCAGCTTCGATAGCGCCACCTCGAGTTTGAACAGTTCTGACACAAATTCTAAAGATGACGATACACCATCGGAAGATGATCTAATAGATTATATTTTGAATCTAATAGATTATATTTTGATGACAGTTTTCCGATTCGGAATGTCAAACAAGATCAATTGGATAAACTGTTCAAGCTAGTTGAAGTTACATCTGATGACCTGGAGAAAAATGAAAAGAAATTCTATTCAAAACCCAAAAGAAATTATAACAACTACCGAAGGAATGGTGGTGATCATCCGGAAAACAGGAGGGTTGGGTTTAGAGGAATCTGATGAACCTAAAAAGAAAACGTCACCATTTCATGAGTACAAAGACAAAAACATGAAATTTGTTTATGGGACGAACATGGTTCATGAAGAGAGTTTTATTGGAAAACAATTAAGCGATGAATTTAAGAAACAAAAAGAACTTCGAGATAAGGCGAAAGCCACAAGTGGTGTAAAATCCACTAGTGGTCATTCATATGATAATCGGACTTGCTTCAAGTACAACGAAATTGGTCACATTGCCCCAAGTGTCCGAAAGCAAAGTCGGCCTATCTTCGAAGGAGAGAAAGTTCAGATGTTGTGAAACCAAAGCAACCAGAGTTTGTATGTAACATCCCGTTTTTCAGACATCTTAAACGCACTACTTCACGGTTATTCGTTCCTACGCTAAATTGATTCGGAGACTTAAATTGCATGCTCGAAATAATTACGATAACTTCGTGAACTTGTCAAATGAATTACGTGCTATGTGTATTAAACGTTTATAAGATTGGTGAGTTATTATGTGATGTTCCGATTTCGTGATTTGTTTTAGTTATAAAATATATATATAGTAAATATATAGACAAATCGAACCGAGCCGCGACACGAGCCGACCTCATTTCCTTGCGACTCAAGGAGTTAACCAAAACTTGGGGATCAAGTTTTAAACCCAAACCCCTTTGCGGCCGCAAGCTAGTCGCCCAAACCCTTTTTTTTTCTTTCCTCCCTTACACTATAAATAGGTAGCATGCATGAGAGTTGCAAACACACACAAACCCTAGCACAAGAAGCACCGACGGCAGCCCTTTCCTCTTGATCGCGGCAGCCTCCTCTCCATCCTTCCTCTTAGTCGCGATTCCCTTGAACATCCGAATCGGTCCCATCTAATTCTCGGATCATTGATCTTCATTGATTAAGGTTAGAGTTTATCATTGTTTACAAAGTCATACTAGGATTATAAACTCTTGATCATGCTTGAATGTAGTGGTAGATTCTTTATTATTAAGGTGTATGATGTTTAGTCCGATAAATGATGCTAGTTTGCAATTATGATGATTAGTGGAATCAAGAATCATTAGGCTGCGTTTTGTGATAAAAACTATATGTTATGATTAGGGTTTGCATGGGTATGATGTATATGATGATATATGATTGGAAAAATCTGTTCTTGATCGTTTATATTTAACATATCGATTGTTTAAGAGTGTTATATTGTGATAAAATGCTGAAAACAGGATGCTGAATGGTGTTTACAGCCAACTTCAACTGGCTGTAACTTGGTTATTATTTATCGAAAAACGGACTTTCTGAATTCTAAAACGTAGATTTTTGAAAAACTCTTCTAATGGCGCTGGATTCATATTTTTCTGAAGTCGTTTGATATTTTTAAGTGGCAAATTAAGTACAGCAACTGAAGCTGTGAAAATGCTGAAAATTTGTTAGTTGTTTATTGAATCGGATCTAATAATCTGTAGAGAGTCGAATCACGAAAATTGTACAGCAACTAGATATGGAAATTTCTGGGAAACTCCCACTGGAATTTTGTTAATTAGACGAACGGTGATTTTTAAATAAATTCTCCCGTGGACTTCAGTCAGGAAGCGACGAATCTGACTGCAGCCTAGTATGTTAATATTTATGAATAATTGGTGAAGTGTTAGGACTTGAAAAATTTATATAAAATTCTACAGTATATTTGACACCTTCTGTAAAATAATTGGAATTTTTGGAACATTGGAACTATTTTATTAAAATCCTCGAAAACAGCCTAATTATGAGTATATAAGCTGAAACTTGATAACTTGCGAATGTGTGTACCAAAGTGTTGTATGGATTGATTTGTGTTCATGATAGGTTGGTTTAATCACTATGTTGGTATGATGATACTTGCATGCATGATTGAGTGTTAGGATTTGTTATTGTATGTACCGCATTGTGTGTTAGTTATGTGTAGGGTTTGTATTGGTGTGTTCACACACTAACTTTAAATCAATTGACTTGTTAGGACGCAATTAACGGTCCCATCATTTGCTACATCTGTGTTACACTAACCGAGCAACTAAAGGTGAGTTCACGGCCCCTAATTTTATCCGGTTTTAAACAATAGGGGGAGAAATATGTATACCCTCTACAACTCTATCTCTTTACGTTATACGAAAATAACGTCATTAAACTATTCGATAACTAAGTTAATGTTAATGTACGTTATGGTCACTAAGCAGCTATATTACACAAGTCCTCGACAATCTCTCGGATCGTTAGTATTGGGTTAGATAGTGGGGAAATTATAAGTAGTACTACTGGGCCCGACAAGTTCCACCCGAGCTAGTCGCGCTAGCCGACCGGGTATGGTCAACGGGTGAATAATTTAGCCTAACTTCGCCATGGTCAGTGATAGGCCTGGCAACACGGAGGCACAACAGTCAGCTTCGATCGTGAACACTTACGTGACATAACTTTAGGCTAGCTACCTACATGTTAACATTGAACTTAATTACAAATCAACAATATTATCCCGGGTTAGGGATAATGGAACCAACAACGTTATTATTCCGGGTTAGGAATAATGGAACATCATTATTATTCCGGGTAATGATTAATGGAACCATCAGTATTATTCCGGGTTGGGAATAATGGAACTAAATCGTTATCCCGGGTTAGGGATAACGGGCGAAACAAAGTTATAACCGAACAAATGAACTTATGAAAACCTGTGAACTCACTCTTCTTTAATGTTGACACTTGTTTCTTTACATGTTTCTCAGGACGCTAGGAGCTCTAGGTGCACTCACTTGCATTGATCAAGACATCTTTTTATCGAGTCTCATTTACAAACATTTATTTGGGTTTTTCTTTAGTTTTGGCGTTTGTGTTGGCGCTCGTTCCTTTACTTTATTTTTATGCTTCCGCTCAACTTTAGAAACTAATGCTTCCGCTAAACATTGAAACCAAACTAAGGCAATCTAAAATTAACTATGAATGGTTAAACAAATGATTTTGGAAAACGTATTAACAAATCATATAGAGTCGTTCGACGTTACTAGTGTCTCAGATTCTGGTTTGTTCACACGCCTCGCGGTAAAACTCCGCAAGTGGAAATTGAGGGTGTGACAGATTGGTATCAGAGCCTCTAGCTATAGAGAACCAGGTTTGCATTAAAAGTAGACCTAAACTATAGCTGATTACACGACACTAGACTTAGTTTGGCACTGAACTGTGATATCTTGTTATGTGTTGTACTACAACTGTGTTATGTAAAATATAAAAGCATATTGTGATGAACGCAACTCGTAACACAACCCAACAGGCAATGTCATCATCATCATTCGACAAACCTTTACAACCAAGGGCGTCGGGGAAGGCACCTATGGTCGAACCCTCACCACCTCATGGCGTGGAGACACGCTCAGCTGCTAGGAAAAGACTCACTATAGGAGAGGAGTCGTCCTCATGCCCGACCACCGCTATGCCGGTCGAACCGGTTAACTCGTTAGAAGTAGGGGACGACCTACTTAGGGATATGATAAGAAAACAATAGGAACGACTAGAGAGAATGCAGGAAACTATCAAAGCACAGGGATGGATGATACGTCAATTAACGGGTAAGACTGGAGAGCTCGAGGAAGAGCAATATGAGACAAAGATAGCTCGTAACATTTTAGCTAAAGATCTTCGTGCTGAGCAGCTGAGGGCTGACTGGCTCGAAGACAGAGTTCTTGAGTCCAGCTGGAGGATTCAAGAACTAGAGCAGAATCAGGCACCTGTACCAGTACCCGCCTCAGCACCGGTCCCTCCAGTGCCAGTAGGGGAAGAAGAGCAGGACTCGGAGGAAGACCCGCAGGAAGAGGAGCCGGAACAGGAACCGGCGGTTGAAGCTGAAAACGCCGCAGAGGATGACGGCAACGATAGTGACTTGGGAGATGGAGACATAGAAGACTGACTCGTCTCATCAATCCCCCTTTTGTTCCTTTAGTTTATTTATTTTCTACTTAGATCTAAAATGGCATCTGGACGTTGCGGAAACCTCAACATGACGCCTTAAGAATTAGCCGCAATGATCCAAGAACACGTGAATGCTGCTCTAGAAGGTGTTCAAAACCCACCAGCAGCAGGAGGGGGTCTTAACCTCTACAAGATGTTCCTCGATGCGAAACCGAGCAAATTCACGGGTGCAGAAGGACCCATAGGACTGATCCGTTGGATTGAAAATTCCGAATCGGTGTTCGAGATGTGCAATTGCCTTGAGGCCAATAAGGTCAAGTATGCTACCTCAACGCTGGAAGATGGGCCATTAACCTGGTGGAACGCGCAAGTCCAAACGCATGGACTTATTGCTACAAACGCAATGGCCTGGGCCGAGTTTAAAGGCCCTAATCAAAGAGGAGTACTGTCCGCAGGACAGAGTTCAACAGTTGGAGCAAACATTATGGAACCACAAGATGGTGGGATCTGAAATCGAAGCATACACAGCGAAACATCACGACCAGGTATTTCTATGTCCCGATCTGGCCAACACTGTTGAGAAACGAATCGAGTTTTACCTTGGGGTCTGGTCCCCGAGATCCAGGGTATGGTAATGGATAGCAACCCTGTGACTGAGCATCAAGCAATCAGGTTGGCGCACAAACTCACCGACAAGGCGGTGGAACAGAAGAAGTTGCCATCTCGGGGTACAACTGAAGTGACCCCTGATAATAAAAGAAAGTTTGAAGACTCGTCTGCTCGACAGTCTTCGTCATCCCAGCCACAACAGGGGAACCAGAAACGGTTCAGTAATTTCAACAGCCACCGGGGTCACAATAATCAGCCCGCCAACAACACCCAGAACACAAGCGGCTATGTAGGTCGAAAGCCGCAGTGCAATCGTTGTAACCTTCATCATCACGGCCCTTATGCCGGGAATCGCTGCCAACGTTGTGGCAAAGTGGAACATGCGGCAAAGGATTGTCGTGGGGAAAGCATGTCCCGACAAAATCAAAATCAACACCAGGGTCAGCAGCAGGGTGTTAACCGGGGTGCTATCAGTGTGGTAGCACTTCCCACTTTAAAAGAGACTGCCCACAGCTTCGTAACAACAACAACAATGGTGGGAACAACCCCAACCACAATAACCACAACAACAATAATAACAACAACAATAATCGAAATGGTGGCACAGGAGGTGCCAAAGGTCGCGCATTTATGCTGGGCCGCGGGAAGGCCAGAAACGACTCGAACGTGGTCACCGGTAAGTTTCCCCTTAATGAACATTTTGCTATTGTGCTTTTTGATACGGGTGCGGATAGGAGTTTTATATCTGAGTCTTTTAGGAAGAACCTAAAACTCACGCCTAAACCCTTAGAGACCCCTTACGTCATAGAACTAGCCGATGGTAAATCTGTAGATGTGACCCATTTAGTATCGGGCTGTCAACTCAAACTCGCGGGTCACACCTTTACCATTGATCTGATGACAACTACCCTGGGTAGTTTTGATGTGGTAGTCGGAATGGACTGGCTATCCGACGTCCGAGCTAAAGTTCTCTGCTTCGAAAAATCTATCTGTATTCCGCTCTCTAACGACGAAATCTTGACGGTGCAAGGCAAGAAGGCAGGCGCCGTCACAAACATCATCTCTTACATGCAAGCGCAGAAGTACCTTCTGAGGAAGAACTCCTTTGCTTTGCTCGCACTGGTCACCGAACAGCCTAAGGACGAGAAGTGTATAGAAGATATCCCCGTCATCCGTGATTTTTCTGATGTATTTCAAGAGGAGTTACCTGGTCTTCCACCACATCGACAAGTGGAGTTTGAAATTGAATTGGCGAACCATGCAACTCCCATCGCCAAGGCCCCATACCGCCTAGCTCCAGCCGAGTTGCAAGAGCTGTCTACTCAACTTCAGGAACTGTTAGAAAAAGGATTTATCCGACCTAGCGCTTCGCCATGGGGAGCTCCAGTCCTTTTTGTCAAGAAGAAGGACGGGACCTTCCGCATGTGCATCGACTACAGGGAACTCAATAAGGTTACTGTCAAGAACCGATACCCGTTACCTTGCATCGAAGATCTCTTCAACCAACTTCAAGGGTCAAGCTACTACTCCAAGATTGATCTACGGTCCGGTTACCACCAGTTACGCGTCAGGGAGGAGGATATCGCTAAGACGGCATTTCGTACTCAGTATGGCCATTATGAGTTCTTGGTCATGCCCTTCGGTCTCACCAACGCACCCGCGGTGTTCATGGACCTCATGAACCGTGTGTGTAAACCATACCTCGACAAGTTTGTCATTGTGTTCATCGATGACATACTCATCTACTCTAAAGGTGAAGCAGAACATGCTGAACATCTACGATTACTGCTGGAATTACTTCAACAGGAGAAACTATATGCCAAGCTTTCAAAGTGTGATTTCTGGATTCGGGAAGTTCAGTTCCTCGGGCATATCGTAAATGAAAAGGGTATCCACGTCGACCCTGCCAAGATTGAAGCTATCAAAAACTGGGAAGCTCCCAGGACACCGACGGAGATCCGCCAATTTTTGGGTTTGGCTGGTTACTACAGACGTTTCATCGAGGGATTTTCAAAGATCGTGCAACCGCTTACCACCCTCACCCAGAAAGGCATCAAGTATGCTTGGGGTGACAAGCAGGAAGCGGCATTTCAATTGCTGAAGTAGAAACTTTGCAGTGCACCCATTCTGTCCTTGCCGGAAGGGACTGATGATTTGGTAGTATATTGCGATGCTTCCATTCAGGGATTGGGATGCGTACTCATGCAACGTGATAAGGTCATCGCGTATGCGTCCCGACAATTGAAGGATCACGAGAAAAACTACACAACACACAACCTGGAATTGGGAGCAGTAGTGTTTGCACTTAAGATTTGGAGACACTACCTATATGGAACAAAGTGCACAATCTATACAGATCACAAGAGCCTCCAACACATCTTTGATCAGAAGAAGTTGAACATACGACAGTGTCGCTGGGTCGAACTCTTGAACGATTATGAATGTGCCATACGGTATCACCCGGGTAAAGCTAACGTGGTAGCAGATGCCCTCAGTAGGAAGGAACACTTGAAACCTCGTCGGGTACGAGCACTACAGTTCACCATTCATTCGGGGTTACCCGAACAGATACGCGATGCGCAGTTAGAAGCAGTTAAAGAAGAAAACATCAAGGTTGAATCGGTGGGAAAAATGGAACGCGATTGGGAAGTAAAACCCAATGGAGCCCGGTATATCATGAATCGTATATGGGTACCTCTCTACGGAGACCTCAGAAAGCTAGTCATGGACGAAGCTCACAAATCCCGATACTCTGTCCATCCTGGTTCGGATAAGATGTATCAAGACCTTAAAGCTGCGTACTGGTGGCCCAACATGAAAGCTGATATAGCCACCTACGTGAGCAAGTGTTTGACTTGTGCAAAAGTCAAGGTAGAGTATCAGAAGCCATCGGGGCTACTCCAACAACCTGAGATCCTGGTGTGGAAATGGGCTCAGATCTCGATGGACTTCATCACTAAACTCCCGCGAACTTTGGGTGGTTGCGATACCATCTGGGTAATCGTGGATCGTTTAACTAAGTCCGCACACTTCCTAGCTATTAAAGAAACAGATAAGATGGAGAAGTTGACTCGCATCTACATTAAGGAAGTAGTTTCTCGGCACGGAGTGCCAACGTCCATCATCTCAGACAGAGATGCTCGCTTCACTTCCAGCTTTTGGCAGTCACTTCAGAAAGCGTTGGGCACACGCTTAGATATGAGCACAGCTTATCACCCTCAGACTGATGGTCAAAGCGAAAGGACCATACAGACCTTGGAAGACATGCTTAGGGCATGCGTGGTAGACTTCGGGAATAGTTGGGAAATCCACCTGCCTTTAGTGGAATTCTCGTATAACAACAGTTACCATACGAGTATATCGGCAGCACCGTTTGAGGCATTATACGGTCGTAAATGTAGATCACCGGTCTGTTGGGCAGAAGTCGGTGACAGTCAACTCACAGGCTCTGAGTTGATACTTGAGGCTACTGAAAAGATTGTGCAAATCAGGAACCGCATGGCGGCGGCACGAGTTCGACAGAAAAGCTACGCTGATCGACGACGCAAACCGCTCAAATTTCAAGTAGGCGACCGCGTCCTACGGAAGGTGTCACCCTGGAAGGGTGTAATCCGCTTTGGAAAACGAGGCAAACTAAACCCACGGTACGTAGGCCCGTTTGTGATCTTGAAATGTATTGGACCCGTAGCTTATCAATTAGACCTTCCTGCCGGGAGTTCACAACGTTTTTCACGTGTCAAATCTAAAGAAGTGTCTATCAGATGAAACCCTAGTCATTCCATTGGATGAGATTAAAGTGGATGAACAACTGCACTTTGTGGAACAACCTATCGAGATCATGGATCGTGAGATCAAGACTCGAAGTCACAGCACGATTCCAATCGTCAAGGTTCGTTGGGACTCTAAGCGTGGACCGGAGTTCACGTGGGAAAGAGAGGACCAAATGAAAAGCAAATACCCACACCTCTTTGCAGCTGAGTAACAATTTAACGATACCACCAACTAAATTTTCGGGACGAAAATTCTTTTAACATGGGGATGATGTGACAACCTGGCAATTTCTTGTAATTTCGCGTACCATTGTTAACGAACTAAATCTTTGTGCGTGGCACTTGGGAATTTCTTGTAATTTCGCTTACCATTGTTAACGAACTAAATCTTTGTGTGTGGCACTTGGGAATTTCTTGTAATTTCGTGTATCATTGTTAACGAACTAAATCTTTGTGCGTGGCACTCTAAACATGTACGATGCATTCTAAACCGCGTTTACTCAATTTTCGGGACGAAAATTCTTTCAAATAAGGGGATAATGTGACATCCCGGTTTTTCAGACATCTTAAACGCACTACTTCACGGTTATTCGTTCCTACGCTAAATTGATTCGGAGACTTAAATTGCACGCTCGAAATAATTACGATAACTTCGTGAACTTGTCAAATGAATTACGTGCTATGTGTATTAAACGTTTATAAGATTGGTGAGTTATTATGTGATGTTCCGATTTCGTGATTTGTTTTAGTTATAAAATATATATATAGTAAATATATAGACAAATCGAACTGAGCCGCGACACGAGCCGACCTCATTTCCTTGCGACTCAAGGAGTTAACCAAAACTTGGGGATCAAGTTTTAAACCCAAACCGCCCCACCCAAACCCCTTTGCGGCCGCAAGCTAGTCGCCCAAACCCTTTTTTTTTATTTCCTCCCTTACACTATAAATAGTAGCATGCATGAGAGTTGCAAAGACACACAAACCCTAGCACAAGAAGCACCGACGGCAGCCCTTTCCTCTTGATCGCGGCAGCCTCCTCTCCATCCTTCCTCTTGGTCGCGATTCCCTTGAACATCCGAATCGGTCCCATCTAATTCTCGGATCATTGATCTTCATTGATTAAGGTTAGAGTTTATCATTGTTACAAAGTCATACTAGGATTATAAACTCTTGATCATGCTTGAGTGTAGTGGTAGATTCTTTATTATTAAGGTGTATGATGTTCAGTCCGATAAATGATGCTAGTTTGCGATTATGATGATTAGTGGAATCAAGAATCATTAGGCTGCGTTTTGTGATAAAAACTATATGTTATGATTAGGGTTTGCATGGGTATGATGTATATGATGATATATGATTGTAAAAATCTGTTCTTGATCGTTTATATTTAACATATCGATTGTTTAAGCGTGTTATATTGCGATAAAATGCTGAAAACAGGATGCTGGATGGTGTTTACAGCCAACTTCAACTGGCTGTAACTTGGTTATTATTTATCGAAACACGGATTTTCGGAAGACTAAAACGTAGATTTTTGAAAAACGCTTCTAATGGCGCTGGATTCATATTTTTCTGAAGTCGTTTGTTATTTTTAAGTGGCAAATTAAGTACAGCAACTGAAGCTGTGAAAATGCTGAAAATTTGTTAGTTGTTTATTGAATCGGATCAAATAATCTGTAGAGAGTCGAATCACGAAAATTGTACAGCTACTAGATATGGAAATTTCCAGGAAAATCCCACTGGAATTTTGTTAATTGGACAAACTGTGATTTTTAAATAAATTCTCCCGTGGACTGCAGTAAGAAAGCGACGAATCTGACTGCAGCCTAGTATATTAATATTTATGAATAATTGGTGAAGTGTTAGGACTTGAAAAATTTATATAAAATTCTAAAGTATAGTTGACACCTTCTTTAAAATAATTGGAATTTTTGGAACGTTGTAACTATTTTATAAAAATCCTCGAAAACAGCCTAATTATGAGTATATAAGCTGAAACTTGATAACTTGCGAATGTGTGTACCAAAGTGTTGTATGGATTGATTTGTGTTCATGATAGGTTGGTTTAATCACTATGTTGGTATGATGATACTTGCATGCATGATTGAGTGTTAGGATTTGTTATTGTATGTACAGCATTGTGTGTTAGTTATGTGTAGGGTTTGTATTGGTGTGTTCATACACTAACTTTAAATCAATTGACTTGTTAGGACGCAATTAACGGTCCCATCATTTGCTACATCTGTGTTACACTAACCGAGCAGCTAAAGGTGAGTTCACGGCCCCTAATTTTATCCGGTTTTAAACAACATGGGGAGAAACATGTATACCCTCTACAACTCTATCTCTTTACGTTATACGAAATTAACGTCATTAAACTATTCGGTAACTAAGTTAATGTTAATGTACGTTATGGTCACTAAGCAGCTATATCACACAAGTCCTCGACAATCTCTCGGATCGTTAGTATTGGGTTAGATAGCGGGGAAATTATTTGGCCAAACATGTAGTACTACTGGGCCCAACAAGCCCCACCCGAGCTAGTCGCGCTAGCCGACCGGGTATGGTCAACGGGTGAATAATTTGGCCAAACTTCGCCGTGGTCAGTGATAGGCCTGGCAACACGGAGGCACAACAGTCAGCTTCAATCGCGAACACTTACGTGACATAACTTTAGGCTAGCTACCTACATGTTAACATTGAACTTAATTACGAATCAACAATATTATCCCGGGTTAGGGATAATGGAACCAAACGTTATTATTCCGGGTTAGGAATAATGGAACATCATTATTATTCCGGGTAAGGAATAATGGAACCATCAGTATTGTTCCGGGTTGGGAATAATGGAACTAAATCGTTATCCCGGGTTAGGGATAACGGGGGAAACAAACTAATAACCGAACAAATGAACTTATGAAAACCTGTGAACCCACTCTTCTTTAATGTTGACACTTGTTTCTTTACATGTTTCTCAGGACGCTAGGAGCTCTAGGTGCACTCACTTGCATTGATCAAGACATCTTTTTATCGAGTCTCATTTACAAACATTTATTTGGGTTTTTCTTTAGTTTTGGCGTTTGTGTTGGCGCCCGTTCCTTTACTTTATTTTTATGCTTCCGCTCAACTTTAGAAACTAATGCTTCCGCTAAACATTGAAACCAAACTAAGGCAATCTAAAATTAACTATGAATGGTTAAACAAATAATTTTGGAAAACGTATTAACAAATCATATAGAGTCGTTCGACGTTACTAGTGTCTCAGATTCTGGTTTGTTCACACGCCTCGCGGTAAAACTCCGCAAGTGGAAATTGAGGGTGTGACATTGTAAAACCTGTAACAATTTTGAAAACAAATGAATCAAAACATGAAGTTAAGCATAAAACTGAAAGGAAATTTGAAAACTCAACTTTTGAAAAAGGTGAAACTTCTAGGTCAAACGAAAACACGTTTTACATAAAAAAGGCTAACATCAAATCACAAGCCTTGATTGCTAAGAAAAAGGCAACAACATCCGATGTTATTAAGTCTGAGCTTGTAAAGAATAATAACACGAAAGAATCAAAATCTGAGACCAAATACAAAACTATCTAAATTACAAGTGGTAACAATTCAAAAGGTAAAAAGAAAGTAAGTTTTGAAAATGTAACTGACAGTGGAAGATCAGATGAAGATTAAGAAGATGATTACCAAGCTTTATATCCAAAACCCAAGACCAAAAAGGCTTGGGTCGCGCTCTTTAACTAGATTTTAACATGTGCAGGGGCTCTAGAGATCCGTACTTTCCAAGTGGATTCTGGATAGTGGAGCATCCAGGCATATGACGGGAATGAAAGCTTTGCTGTTCGACATAAAAGCTATCAATGGTGGATATGTTTGATTTGCTGGTAATCATGGTGGAAGGATAGTCTCCAAGGGAAAACTCTCTAATGGCATTGTTTCATCTGATTGCGTGAGCTACATTGCAGAGCTGGAAAACAATCTTCTTAGCATATCGCAGATTTGCGACAAATAGTTCACGGTGCATTTCAACAACAAAGAATGTATTATTCTAAAGCCTGGTTTCAAAATACCTGATGAGTGGATTCTGATGCGAGTCCCGCGCGAGAATGATCTATATGTCTTGGATATGGGCATCGTTACCACTTCAACAAAATCAGCGCATTGTTTTGTGAAGAAGGCTACTGAGAAAGATTCTATCCTTTGGCATCGTAAGATGGGGCATATTCATTTGCGAAAAATGAATTTCTTGGTTCATAATGATCTTGTAGAGGGTGTAAATCTTTGGAGCTTTCATATGTCTGATCACTGCTTAGAATGTAAAAAAGGGAAAGCAGATCAAGAAATCAGATCCCAAGAAAATTCTGAAGTCAATCAAGTTGCCGCTTGAACGTCTCCACATGGATTTATTTGGTCCCGTCAACGTTTGAAGTATTTTAGGAGACTTATACTTCTTGGTCGTAACAGATGACTATTCACGTTATTCATGGGTATTCTTCCAAGAATCAAAAGATTAAACATTCGAAAACTTGGTGATTCTTTTCAAGAATTTAGAAAACCTTTATCATCTGCATGTACGACGCATTCGCAATGACAATGGCACAGAGTTCAAGAATAATAAAATGAAGGAATTTTGCAATGCTAAATGGGTTCTGCACGAGTTTAGTGCACCTTATACTCCGCAACAAAACGGTGTTGCTGAAAGGAAGAATAGAACCTTGAACGAAATGGCAAGAACTATGCTTGTGGATACAAAACTTCCAGTCAGCTTTGGAGTAAAGCGGTTGCTGCGGCTTGCTACACACTAAACAAAGTTCTTACTGTCAAACCAACAAAGAAGACATGTTTTGAGAAGATCAACCAACGGAAGCCAAACTTGAAATTCTTAGAGCCATTTGGTGCGCCATGTACTGTAATAGATCAAGATGGTAAATTCGGAGCCAAATCTCTTGAAGGTTTCTTTGTCGAATATGCGAGTCCACTAAGACGTGTATATATTCCCTTGTTGAGAAAGATAATTGAAGCACAGCACGTGGATTGTTTTAACTATACGAATCCTATTCAAAGAAGAGGTGACGCGTGGCTGTTCAACTATCAAGATCTATGGAAGTCATTCGACTTGCCGGAAGAACCGTCTGAAGAAGAAATTGTAGCAATATTTTCTTCAACAGTTTGCGAATCAAGAACAAATCATTAGACCAATTGTGGTTAATAAACCCACGTTGGATACTTCATCTTCCAAATCAGGTTCGAGCAATAGCAGTGTTCAAGTTGAAAATGTTTCTGAAGCAAAAGTAACACCTGCTACAACTCCAATGAATGAACCAGGTAATAAAATATCAGAGCCTAACATGCCTTAGAATCAGAATTCTGATTTAGATGAAGCGCCGACATTTGATGATGATAATGAATCCTCATCGGATGAAGAAGTTGAGCAGATATCCAACATGTTGAATCAATCTGCTAACTCAAGAAATCAGAACGAAGCTTCATCAAGTGCTCCTAATGTTAAAGTGAATGTTGATCTGAATGTCTCGAATCAGCAAAGCTCAGTTGATGTTCCAACAGAAGAAATGCTGCGATCATATTCTTACCATCCTTCAACAAATATAATTGGTGAACTACAAACTGGTGTGCATACACGAAGCCAAATCAATAAAGCACTTAGTTGTTTTTACACCCGAGTTGCTCCAACTCAGGCTTGTAGACTTACCACCGAATCAGAAAGCTATTGATAGTAAGTGGGTCTTCAAGTCTAAAGGAGATGATCGGGGTGTAATAGTCAGAAACAAAGCTCGTCTGGTTGTCAAAGGTTTCCACCAGCAAGAGGGTATTGATTTTCCTTGCATTCGCAGCTTGGAAAGGATTTAAGGTGCACCAGTTGGATGTAAAATCTGCATTTCTCTACGGTAAACTTCGTGAACAAGTGTACGTTAGCCAACCAACGGGTTTCGTCGATCCACTAAACAAGAACAAAGCATATCTCCTAGATAAAGCCTTATACGGATCACACCAAGCCCCGAGTGCTTGGTACGAGACATTATCGCAACATCTCGTTGGAAACGACTTTACTAGAGGAACAGTGGATAGTACTTTGTTTACCAGAGAAGTCGGATCGCATCTAATTATTATACAAATCTATGTGGATGATATCATCTTCGGTTCTACGGATGATAGTCTTTGCAAAGAGTTTGAAAAGATCATGAAGAAAAAATTCGAGATGTCCTCCATGGGTGAAATGAAATTCTTTCTCGGATTACAGGTGGATCAGTTATCAGACAGCATATTCATTCATCAGACAAATTATGTTCACGACGTTCTCAAGAAGTTTGAAATGGATAGCTCAAAGCCGCTTTCGACTCCGCTGGCACTGAATCATGGGATTTGCATAGACGAGACGGGAACCAAAGTTGATGACACACTCTATCGATCGATGATAGGATCACTGATATATCTGACGACATCTTGCCCAGACATCATGTATCCTACCTGCTTATGTGCGAGATATCCGTCTAGTCTTTGAGTGTCACACATGCAGATAGTCAAGGGAATCTTCCGTTAATTAAAGGGATGTCCAAGCACCGGCTTGTGGTATCCAAAGAATGACAATTTTGATCTAACAGGATACGCAGACTCAGACTTCGGAGTGGACAAGCTGAACTCGAAATCTAACGGTAGGATGCTAGTTCTTCGGAACACGTTTGGTAACGTGGCAGTGCAAGAAACAGACCACGGTCTCTCTCTCTCTACCTGTGAGGCAGAATACATTTCTTCTTCCAGCTGTTGTTCTTAAATCCTCTGGATTCAACAACAGATGAGAGCTTATGGTCTGCAGTTTCTTGATACGCCTTTATTCGTAGATAACAAAGCAGCCATCGATATAACCAAAAATCCGGTTCATCACTCACGTACTAAACATAGAAATTCGTTATCATTTCGTTCGTGACTGTTACGAAAAGAAATTGGTGCGAACAGAAAAAATCCACACCGATGAACAAAAGGCTGATTTTTATACCAAAGCATTTCCTTTAACAAGATTTAAATATCTAATGCGGCTTAACATCATTAAAAATTTGCTGACAGGTGCGGAAGCTGAGGTTGAATACGGATCGGACGACGAGTTCACGTAATCCGCATTAGTTTGTTATATATTCTTTCTAGATTAGTATATCTTAAAAAATCTAAAATCCAAAAATAGGTTTTTGATTTTAGGAGGAGAAATATTTGAGAAAATACAAAAACATATAAAAATTTCAAAAATGTACAAAAACATTGAAAAAGACAAAAAGAATTCGGTGTGACAAAAAAGGAAATGATAGTATATCAGTGGACTATCACAGTATGCTAAAGAAATGTAAAGTTTAAAAGTGATAAACAAGTCTTACTGTGGATGTGTCGATAGGCTTAACAAGTTCAGTAAACTGTTTTCGAGATATAAACTAAATTTTACAACAGCTTAATCTTGTGGATTAACACATCTTGGATATATGGACTTAGTACTCCGAAATTTCGTTTGAAAGATTGGCTGATTCTGAGATACGAGGTCTTTATAGATAGTTGATATCTAGGGTATTATACAAGTTCTTCTGATTTTGCGGAGCAATAGCCTAGAACTTCTATAATACTTTCGCTATAAACCCCTAAACTGCATGCAATCTTGAAAGTATCGAAAGATCTAATCATTTGCAGTGCTGAAAAGATTCCTTAATTGGAACACACCTTAAAGTCGAGCCTTCATCTCTTTGCCTGTACGGTAGTACTAACCTGAGCTCTCAAGACCTCGCTCTAACACAAATACAGATATCAATTACGTTATATTCACCTGCAAGATGAAATCTAGGGAATCTTGATACGCGAGTATATTCAAGAAGTCGGAACCGCAGATAAGTCAAGTTTCATAAATCATACCTTAACATATCTTGGAACAGCTGAAAAACATGGTAAAGCTTAAATGGACAAACTTATCGACAATCTAGGTAAACGAGTTTAAAACATAAAGTCATCCAAAGGACAACGGTACTGATGATATGTCTCAATTAACTGATATGATCCTTAGACACGAATTCACAAAAATATGTCTGTAAATATGTTTGTACATAGTTTATTTGCTTTACAGATTAAATCCAAAAAGATTTCAGTGTGTTTTAGCATAAACTTACAAAAATACAAAAAGATTTTGTTTCTACATTGTTTTTAGCAAACCAATGTTGGAGAACGGATCTTCGAAGTCTAGTAAGGTGCTAAACTGGTGGGAATCTTATTGACAACGGGCTGGGAGCTAATCTGTAAAATCTGAAAAGCCAAAACGATAAAAAGTTCATTAATTTGAAACTTTGTTTTTTATAATATCAACAGTTTGTTCGTAATGGGTCAAACCGGGGTCATTAACTTGGACTCGGCAGACAAATCGGTTAACCAAGGTCATTAACTTGGACTTGGTCAACTGAGTGGATTTTTAAAACTGGTAAAAGTTGAAAAATTCAGGGACTTAATTGCAAAATTTGAAAATTTTGAAATTAGGTTTGGCATGTTCGGCCGAACTTGCTAAACTAGATAAAATTTCACATTTAAACAAGTTCGACCGAACTCGTTTGATGGTTGGTTTAAGAAAGTGTAAGTTCGCCCGGACTTCATGGGCTTCATTACTTGGCTTGCAAGTTCGCCCGAACTTGCAGAAGTATAAATGCTCTGCAAGTTCGGCCGAACTCATTATCTGCACACTTTATCCTCTGAGCGAACTTGATACCTGTGTGAGCGATTTTTGAAATTGTCAATTTAGGGTCGTTGTGCTGCTAAATTTTACATTACTTTAAGTGATTTGCACACTTATTGTAATGGATGAGGTGAGAATTCAAACATTTAACCGTTAATTGACCCTAATCGTTAAACTTAGATCTAAAATGTTAAAATCTGTTGGATATAAGGTTTGAATGGACAAATTGAACTTAAATAGATGATAATCTACATAAATCGAACGTAAGTATGACCTGGATTTGATTAAAATGGTTGTTAATAAGTTGAACAGGTTTTGATTGAAGAAGATAACAAGTTCGGCCGAACTTGTTATCAAGTTCGACCGAACATGCTAATAAAACTTGTATAACACTGATCAATCACATGTTCGACCGAACTTCAAAGTAATTTGAATTGATAAACATTTGGAAGTTCACCCGAACTTATGGTTTGAAATCTGATATTTGTGTTGATTATAAGTTCGCCCGAACTTAGATTTGATTGAACATGTTTTGTATTACATGTTCGGGCGAACTTGGCAAAAACAGTTTGGAATGACAACATCAAGTTCGCCCGAACTTGATGAAAATTTTGTAACTTTTTCTTGAAATGCGTGCTAAGTGTTTTGTGTCGTCTTTTAGGTTCAAGCACCAGCTCGGATAATCACGATGGACTTTTCAAAATTCCATAACACTTGCATCACTCTTGATAAGGCGTTATATCCGTCATTGAAGGAGTACAAAAGCATCTTAAAGTTCTTAAAGGATTGCCCTATTCATCGAGCTTTCACGGAGCGTACAATGTCGTATAGATCACATACATATCATTTCTGGATGAATGTCTCACTCAGTGCAGACAAGAAGACCATTACATCATCTGTGCAAGTTGGAAACAAAATCAAAGAGATCACATTCACAGAGGATGATATTTGCAGGATCTTTCAATTCAACGACGACAAAGATGATCCTGTTTTCCTTGACGAAAAGATGGTACAAGGTTGTTTCTACCGTATGGGGTACAAAGGGAGCGTTAATAAGACAAACGTTGAAGAAAGGGGAAGTACCTAACCCCTACAAGCTCCTCATGCATGGAATCATTCACACTTTTAGCTACAGAAAGGTAGGCCTTAACAATGTTCAAGATTACATGGCCTGTATGGCAACGACGTTGATTTTGAAGAAACCGTTCAACTATTCTAATCTTGTTTTCACACATATGACGAATAATATGGATGATTTGAGATTATGCTTATATCTGAGGTTCGTGCAGATGCTTATTGATGAAAAGTTTAAAGACATTGCACGCGATCCAAACGATGTTCTATATCTCAGTCACCTCGATGATACTACTGTAAAGAAGTTGATAAAGTTCCAAAAGCAGGATTCAGCACCTGTTGCAAAACCAGTATTTGAGGCGATAAAAGATGAGAATTATGTTGTGCCGCCTGATAACAAATGGAGGAACGATGGTAGTGGTGATAAGAAAGAGTTGAATGTTGAGAAAGAGTGGTTTAAGTGGTTCAAGCCGAAATCTCGAAGTGAATGGTTTCTAAAGGCCGAAGTCGAAAAGCCTAAAAAGAAGCGAACAAGAAATAAAGTTGATACTATGCTTGTGGATGAAGAAGTACCTGTAAATGTTCAAGCAGAAGCTGGTTCGAGTGCAGCAATTGTTAGTGAGAGTCAAGAAGTTGAGAAAACGACTCAGAAAGACGATGTTATTTCTGCGACTTCCGAGAATGATGAAGATTCTGATGATTCACTTGAGAAAGTGACAAAAAAGACAATAGCAGAAACAGAAGCTGAAAAAGTTAAAGAGACTGATGCTGATTATAATCCTGAGCAAGATAAAGAGTCTGATGAGGAAAGACCCAAGAAATGAGCAAAGCGTGCAAAATCTGCAGTGGTTTCAACAACAAAAACCACTGGATCTCCAAAGACAAAGGGCAAAAAGACAAAGAAAGCCCAGAAACCAGCTAGCAGGAGATATATGGGAAAGGCAAAGAGCGTAGAAGTTACACAAGAACCTTCTGGCGCACAGGAGAAAGGAGTAACACAAGAACCTTCTACACAAGAACCTCCTGCTATCATTTCCTCTAAAGTTGAACGTCCAGGAGTTACACAAGAACCTCCTGTTGTTATTACATCTGAAGCAGAAAGGACAGGAGCAACACAAGAACCTCCTAAGTCTAATTTACATGAAGTTCCAGTAATTCAATCTCCAGATCCAAAAGCAGCTCAACTTGAAGGCTCTACACCAAAATCAACTCCAAAGAGATCAACTCCAAGGAAAGCTACTCCTAAATCAACATCAAAAGCGTCAAAGGCATATTTATTTGATGATATTCCAAATGAGCCGATAGATATTCAAGATTTAGATGAATTCTTCCCTGACACAGACATTGATGTTCTGGAAAAGCGTGTCAAAGAATTGGAAGATAGAGCACAAAAGAATGAAGAAGAGAAAGCTGAGCTAATCAAGAAAGTGAATCAAATCTCGGTGGAGAAAGAGATGACGGAGGACAAGATAAAGGTGTTAGAGAGTGAAAGAGAATTCTTTAAAGCTTTGATTGAGAGTCTGCAAGATGCGAATGATAAAGTTCAGACAAAAATTACTGATTTGAAGAATATTCAAGCCCTAAATGATAGATAATTCACAAGGTAGAAAGTTCTATCTAACAGCCTTGGAATCAACTTTATTGATGAGTATGATCGTTTAGACAGACAAGAGGCGAAAGAAAGAGCTGAAAAAGAGGTTGCAGCTAGTCGTAAAGGCAAAGGTGTTGAAGGTGAAGCACCTAAATCTTCTGAAGTTGCCGATAAATCTGTTGATGAATCTACAAAAGATTCGAAGTCCGATATTACTAAGGTTGACGAATCTATCAAGCCTTCTTATCGTGTATCTTGTACTGAAGAAAAAGACATTGATGAAGTAGATGATGAAGATAAAGATAATTAACCACATGATGATCCCAAAGATGATTCTGACCACGACAGAGGTAACGATGATGATCCTAGTAGTACATGTATAAAGGTGGTTGGTGCAACAGTGAACGAAAGCTTCGACTTCACAAGTCTTCTAAATGATGAAGCGAATGCTATGAATGATCAGATTGAGGTTGAGTCAGGGCAAACAGGGCCTACTGAAGATATTGAAATGTCTGATGCTATCACTATTGCTAATCCTGTCGCTGTAGTTCCAACAAAACCGTTGATACTTTTGCTTGAACATAATATTGAAGAGGGAGAGTATGTGCACAACTATACGAAGGAAGATCTGGCTAAGCTGATTGAGGTTGATGCAGAATCTCTGGATTTTGATTTTGAGGAACAAGTGCTGAACGTAAACACATTCGAGCCCAATGAGTATCACTATCAAAGGAGGTTCGAAGCTGATGAGTATAACAGGGTGATAGTAGAGGATTGGTCTTCTGATGATGAAAGAGATGAAACTGCGAAGTATGTCGGTCCTAACACTGATAGTTTTCCAACATTTGAGGAGATGTATAAGCAATTAGACGAAGATATGTTGAAAGAGAAAATTGAAGAATCCATACGTGAAGGTAAAGTTTCGAAACCAATGACGAAGGAAGAAATAGCTCAAGCTAAGAAATCCTGGTTTAAAGAGATGTCGCGCGAACGTAAGTTTCGACATCCTCTTGCATTCTTTACCAGAGATAAACATGTGTCGTTGGAGGATATCCTAAGTTGGGGGTGGTTCAAGGAGTTGAATGTGTATGCTATTAAACGTGAGTTTGGAGTGCAATACTTCAAATACATAGCAGATTTCAAGACACTACCGTACTGGGATGTGGAGGAGCTTGTTCAAACTGTGAATGTCACATATCATATGAAGAATATTGATCAGTTATTATGGAAGATGATCAAGTTTGAAGCGACAAAGGGATTTAGATATTGGAAGCCGTTTATTCCAGGTCGTCGCATCAAAACAAACAAAAAGACAGGAGAAAAGGATATACGTTGATTATGAAATGACTAAGAGCAATGAGGAACATGCCCTTAATGCCAATCGAATTGAATTTCTATCCGGTGTTTAAGTGGTGGCAGATTTGAGGAACATCTGATATCACGAAGGAAAGGGTTGAGATACTTGGGTTTCAGGGTATGAGAGGCTTGTGGAGAACGATCAGGATACTAGACCTGATGTGGCTAGTGAATTTCTCTAGAGAAGATATAAAGTGCCTTTTCTATAGCAAGATTGTATTCAAAAAACGAGAGAAGGTACAAGCTATGCTGTATCAGAAGGTCGTTAATGTTTGTTATGCACGAGAAGTTAACACTGGTAAGATGTGGAATACGAGCTGGAGGAAGCTAGAACGAGTTGAATTCTTAAAGGAAGAGAAGCGTCTTGAGGAAATACATGAGAAAGGTAGGGCGGCAAGGCTTAGAAGGTTTTAGTACATGAGCAAAGTGCCTCCTACTGATCAGACGCCAGATCCAAAGCAAGAACGATGAAACAAGCCTTACAAGAATTTCTTCGGTCGTGTTCGCTAAAGTTTTATTTTGAAGACAGAGTTTCGAATAATAATAAAAGACGAAGATGATAACCATGGGGGAGTCTGTTGGTGCAGAATGTCTATGTCTTAGTCTTATATCGAGTCTGTATAGATTAGACGTGAATAGGTGAGCGAAATGAAGTATTTATGTATAAATGGGTCAAGTTCGCTGGAGATGAATATGGAATGTCAAGTTCGGCCGAACTTGCTTAGGCAAGTTCGCCCGAACTCATCTCCTCCACCAGCGAACTTCCACCCCTATATATAGCTAGTCTGTCTTGGTCATTTGTAACTTTGGCATCTTTGAGGCGGAGCTCTGTCAATTTGGAGACTTGATGTTAAATCAACAAAATTGATGATTAATTGACTAATTCTTGTTATTTGGTAATCGTGTCATAATATTTCCGTTATTATGGACATTAGAGATCAAATCTACGTTCCTATTCATTAAGGATCGGTCCTACAATCCACTTACATTTACAAATTAGTTCATAACATATTTTTATATGCATGGATGTTTAAAACCTTGATTTGTACAAAAAGGGCCTTTTGCAAAAGTTTAAGCAATTTAGCGGAACTTGTATAATGGCTCAGATTGTTAAGGAATCAAGTAGTATTACTTTAGTAAGTTATACTATACTTAAACATGATCTTAAAATGACATAAAATCAGTAGCTTAACTAGCTAAATCGGGTCAGAACTGAAAGTCAAAGCAGAAGTCAAACTTTGCGACTTTCGGTTTCGAACCGACCCTAGACCGAGACTTGACGAGGCAAATCTGTTTATATAAGTTCTAACACTTATTTGTGAGTTGTTTATGCATCAAAACATATTTTAAGTGAAAATCATTGTGTGTCATTGTCCAAAACCATTTGTCCTTGTCATAAACCATTATTCGTTTCATAAACCATTGACCGCGTCATAAACCAATCGTTCATGTCATAGTTAATCGTCTGTGCTTTAGTTGTGAAAACTTTTGGTAGTTCTTTAATGAACACATTCAAACCTGTGTTGACTATACCCCAAGGATATCTTTAATAGACCCTAAAAGATCTCTTTAACAAGACTAACAAATCAACGAATGATTTGTTAATCAAAAACAGTTTCTGTCGTTACCTAAACTATCCACCAAATTCCAGTGAATAGCCTAGTAATGGGATTGTCAGTCCTATGGTACAATAACTTACTACTAGTCAGTTTGGCCAAAGTTAATGAATGTCATTCATGTCATGGATAACACACCAACAAGTTCATTCACATTATTGAAATCGTATTGTATATATATACCATTGACTTTGTTATGAAAACTTGAAAAACAGTTTAGCACATATGAATCACCTCAAAACATTTAGAAAACGTAAAATAGGGGAGCTATGTACTCACTTGGGATTGCGCACGTAACACCTCGTAAAAACCCGTCCTATAAAATTCCGACACGTGTCCCGCTGATCCTCGTTGCCACATGTTGGCCGAGAGGGACCAAAAGCATTGTTATGTAAAATTATAACCTCTGAACCATAGCTTATAAAATTCAAGGGGCCAATAGTGCAAAATTACAAAATAACACCTTTGGCAAGGTCTTACGGACCGTAACTAGGTGTGGTTACGGACCGTAAGATGAGGAGGAGAATTGTTTCAGTGAGGCGGTTACAGACCGCAACCACATATGGTTACGATCCGTAACCATTCAAATACCATGGGCGCCAGGAGGCCCTTACGGACCGCAAGCATATACCCTTACGGTCCGTAAGGACCTGCCAGTGGCAGAATTGTTGGCAGCTTGCTGCCCTGCCACCTTTGTCGCGATTGCTACCCATTCTTCACCTCTGACATGACCAATGACACTTGTACACCTCCTACAACATGTCCTAACACCTGGAGCCTCCATCATCATCCTCCTCAACTATAAAAGGGGATCATATTTGCCTCAATCCCTACTCAATCCTCTCATTCTCCTCTCTTGCTAACTTGGAAAGCTCCTGCTTACTTTGGAGCATTCCCCTGAGTTTCTAAGAATCTCTTGGATCACTTGTAAGTGTTCCATCTTGCTTGAGTTCATTTTATTAGGCTTTAAGCCAAAGTCAAAGTGTTTATGTAAAAACGCTTTGACCTTCGGCTAAGACCATTATGGTCCAGCCATTGTTCGATGTGAACATGGCTATGTGATCGTAATTAGGTAGGTGTTAATCCCTTAAAAGGGCACCTCCTAATTACCACGTTTGCTTGGTCAATTGACGGGTCAAAGTTATTGTCAATAAAAGTCAACGGGTCAATTTTTGAAAATATTTAAATATAAGTAATGTAAGTGTTATAAAATATGTTTTTATCACTTTAATAACTTGGTAATAATTATTAGAACATGTGTCAACATGTTCGGCTCGTCAATTCCAGGTCTATGGTCGGTTCGCAACCGAAAATCGCAAGGATTGACTCCTTCTTTGACTTTCAGTTCTGACCCAAATTAGCAACTTTAGAATCTGATTATAAGTTGCATTATGACCATTTTATATTGTAGTATCACTCTCTGGAGTCATACTATATGGTCATGTAGTATTCCAAGTCATTATGCAAGTGTCCATTAATTATGCCTAAAATGCCCTTTTTGCCAAAACTAATGTTTTAAAAATAAATAAGCATACAAATGAGTTACCTATTGAAATGGCAACTTGATTAACTTATTTTGATGTAAACATTCTGGTCATGAATTAAGTTTTGTTTGAATATCGTAAAGTATGCTTTTAAATGACCAAATTGCCCTTTTCGGCATTTTAAACGGTTTAAACATGATTTCTTCATCAAAACTTAATACTTACTGATGTAATATAATAAGTAGGACTTATTAGGATGTTAATTGAGATTATGAACTGAGTTGATACATATGATTCGTATGAATGTCGATAAATGACCAACATACCCTTTTTGCATATAATATGGTTTTAACTATACTTTTTGTAAACAAACCTTTTACCTACTGTTATAATATGTTAAGTAACTTTTTTTGGTTATATGAAACTGATCACTACTTCAGTTTTCATTAAACATTGAATTAATCGATATTTAGAGACATTTACGCCTTTTCGACGCATACTATGGTTTAAAACCACAATTATGAACCAAAACTTGTTACATACTGATTTCTAAACTTAATAAATACTTCTACAGTAGGTACAAGTCCCTAACTCAGAATCCCAAATATGATATCATGACTATGTGTGAAATGACTGAAATGCCCTTACGGGACAAAGTTTGGTTTAAAACTATTAACCACACATATATTTGATATCCTAATAATGTAACATCATAAAATATATAATTTTACAGAATGTTTATGACCTTGACATCAGTTTACTCGCAAACCTCTTTTATAAGGCGTAAAAGGACCAAAACGCCCTTTTAAGGCGTAACTTGATTTTAAAACATAAACGGGCATCCATGTTAATATCTTACTGATATTAACAATATTTAAAACATATTGGCATATGGAACTTGTATATGACTCATCTGGTTACCCGGTTCCGCTTATATGCGTACGTTTAGGCCTACGTGACTTGTTTATGTAGTTTTGTCAAAACGAGTTTAACTTTATCATTTTGATATCAAAATCCAGAATGTTAAAGGCTTACCCATATTATACAAGTCTTAGTACTTGTCGGGTCCAAATATTCTATTCCGGTCACCGCTTAATCTAGCGTATCGTACCGTATTTATTAAACGTAAGACTAACCGGTTCAAGTCTATGACTTAACTAAGGAACCGTTAGCATTCAAATTGGTTAATAATACCATTATTCCAGACTAGACGCCTTCCGGTAGATTGTACTTGTACTTATCTCTTGATTTGCGGCTGAGTTATTACTTTTTGAAGATTAAGCTCAGGCAAATACTTTTAACCAATTTTTCCTTTTACGGGCTTGGGATACGGTAAATTATTACCGCTTGGTTGGGTATGGGATCATGGTTGTCCAGTTGTGATTTAAACTAAATCTCATAATTCGTTTTAATCTGTATTTCCTGATAACTTAAACATTGGGGGTGGGTTTGACCGTGTCTGGGATATCCATAGGCTCATTAAGTGCGAATGGCCACGACCTTTGCGCGGGGTGTAGGCATACACCTGTCAGTGCCAATTATTATTATCTGCTTTCTGTGTGAAAGTTCAGAAGTGGTGTGTCAGTCGATCATGTCTCGGTTTCTTTACTGGGCCCCATATGTATTGACAGGCATGTAAAACTATAGTCATTTGTACTGTCCCAAATTATTTATAAAATGTGCCAGGTGCACTTAAAATCATTTTCAAAAATATTTTCAAAATGTGTCGGTTGATTGTGTTTACCAGTGAAAACTAACGTATTTTCAAAAGGTTAAGATACAGGTGCAGGACGTAATAGGCCGGAAGCTGCGCATGAGTTAACATAGAGGACTTGTAACCCTTAGTAGTGCCTTTAAAGTTTGTTGATCTCTTTTGTACATATTTTTTTATAATCTGCCTGGGGATCTTTATTAGAATCCGTCGGTAATTATTATTTTGAACTTTGAACATTATTGAGTTGTAATAATATTTTAAATCCAAGACTTCCGCTGTGTTGCTTTGTGTTGTTTGGTTATGTTGTTATCAACTTACGTCATAATACTCCCTATCGGGCCCACTGGGATACACGTGAAAATCGGGGTGTGACAGCGTAGAAGCCTTGTATGAATGTGTGAACAAAGTCCAAAGACCAAGGAATTAAGTGTCTCCAAATAAGTCGGATAACATGTAAATCAGTCGGACATTAAAAGGGAGATCGGGTAGAATGAAGTCTTACAAACCAATCGAGTGTTGGATCTCATAAGATATGGTTTAATAAGCTTAACATTCTGATTTGGATTGAATCCTAAATGCTTTTGACCCGTTAAGGTAGTTTATGCCACTTTAACGTATCATTTGAAAAAACATGTGTTCGGATGGTAAATATTTCATATCATAAGTCTTAAATGTCCAAACATGTTTGAAGATGTTAAAACATCAGTTTGTATGTAAAAAAATTTAGTTATATATGTTTAAAAGGGATTTATGCGAAAAGGGTATTTTGGTCATTATTAAAGGACATAAGAGCGACTTATCATATAACTAACCAAACGAAGTGCTCATACGGTATAACCTCAGTAGGTTATTCCCTATACAACTATGGTCACAAATATATGTTTGGTCGGATCCTAACCGCTCGACTTACGACCCTAATAAAGCACTAAACTAGAAGTGACGAGTTAGACATATCAAAACATGTCTAACTAAGTTATAAAAATGTTTTGGTATCAAAACTTGGTGTTTTGACACCCGAAAATATGTCACACCCCGACTCGCAACTGAAGACAATTGTAGGGTGCGGCAGACACATGGTAATTTCCGATAATTTAAAAACAGGATATCACATAAAAGGGGAACCTCAGTTACAACGTACTATTAGTATCATATTACACACCATAAGTTCAAGTACAGTACTACGAGCTATCACAGCTCTTATTCTGCTACAGTTCACTACTAAAGCCATCCACACGCACGTTCCTTAGTCCTGTTTGGTTTTAGCTGAAATTCATGTTAGATTTGAAAAGAGTCAGCTAAGCGCTGCGTGAGTTCCACGGGTTTAATTGTTGTATAACCATATGTGTTAACAAGTTTAATTGCACAAGTCACAGTTCACGGATTTATCACCACAGACACTTTTAGCTAGCAGGACCGTGTTGCAACAAGCACCTGCGGCTCGCCGAACCGTGTATAACAGACACCTGTAGCTTGCCGGACCGTGTTACAACAAGCACTTGCGGCTCGCTGAACCGTGTCATAACAGGCACCTGCAGCTTGCCGGACCGTGTGTTATAAAATTTACATCATCGCAAGTTGGTGCAATTAACCCAGTTTTGTAACGTGCAAATCACCTCAGAAAACAGTAACACAGTTTAAAAGTGGTGGAGTGAAACTCACTCCCAACTTGGTGTAATCAACACAGTTTTTAACATGAAAGTCCTCAGAAAATAGTATAACAATTCAAAAGTGGGGAAGTGAAAACTCACAGTGGTCTCAATACACGAGTGATCAAGCAACTGGGTCAACTTTAATAACACACATGCAAGTATGGACCCAAATTAGTATCTATGTTGGTAATGGTTATAACCTGGATCTGGTCAGGATTTTTTACTCCGGATTGAGTCTATAGGACACTGGTATGGTGATGGACGTCAGGGTAGTATTA
Organism: Scalesia atractyloides; assembly: GCA_947069175.1. Taxonomy (NCBI): domain Eukaryota; kingdom Viridiplantae; phylum Streptophyta; class Magnoliopsida; order Asterales; family Asteraceae; genus Scalesia; species Scalesia atractyloides. Next base: position 23,356,845 of record CAMTDV010000010.1, read on the forward strand.
GTTTTCAATTTGGCTTCTGGCCACCGTTTCGCGTGCCAGCCAAAATCTGTAGTTTAACATGTCGGATAATGGTACGAGAATACCAATAGTGCTAACACGTGGTTGTTTAAGAAGGATTAACTTTCCATAAAGGGAGTTTGAGTGTTTGGGGAGTCTAGGTTGCCCAAATTTGAGTTTCCATTTTCACCGTCGGGATTTCTCCCGAATTGTCTTAGGAGACACCCATAGTGCGAAATTTACCAGGGAATCTCCCGGAATACTCACGGTGTTCCAATTATAGCATCTGTAAATTTTTATATAACTTAGTAAAAATCTGTAGATTATTATCTGTGGGAAAATTTCTAGGAATTTATTTTGGCATTTTACTTATTTAAATAATTATTTATAAAACCCTTTTTAACCACATAATTATCATTAAATACCATTAGTGGTTCAAAAATTCCAAAAACATTCCAAAACACCTTTTACATATCCAGGAACTTCTCAAAAAATTTTTAGTTTTTTCCGATTTCGTTTTGGTGCGTTCCCAGCTACCGAAAACTCGAAAAGACGCGGATTTATAACCTAAATCAAAACTCAACCAATGGACTCTAAATTTTCCAAGAACATTCCCATATGTTCCTTAGTGTCTTTGTAAAATTTGGTGATTTATTGACTTTGTTTTATAATTTTTCCGAAATTCTTTCGGAAAAAAGTTAAAAATTCACCAAAAATCGTAGAAAATTCCAAAAATTCTAAAATTTTACATGGACACTCCTGTAAACATCCTTCACCACCATAGCCAATTTCAGCTTAATCCAGGTTTCACGGACCAAGTTATAAGCAGAACAATTTTCTCCCTATCACAAATTCGGTTCTCGGACATCATAACTAGCGATTCTTCCGATTCCAAGTGTTTATCTTGATCCCAGAAGTGTGAAAGCTATATTATGTACCAACACATCAAGTCGAATCCAAATATGCTAGAACTTAGATCAATCAAGCTTTATTTCATTGTTTTTCGGTTAATCGAATAGTTAAGCTATTTTTGTCGAATAGGTGTTGATTAGGGTATCAAACCCCAAAGATTTGTGACCATGGCTGCCATATAACACCATGGGAATACCAAGGTATTCTTATTCAGCCCCTAAACATGTTTAAACTTCCAAAAATCTAGGATTAAAATGAGTTTTTCGGCTAGAAATCGCGTTTAATCAAAGAAAACTCAATCAAAACCACTTAGAACTTGAAGAATACCTTTGATTTGGAGTTGTTAAGGGTGTAATCAGCTGAGAATTTATGAAGTTCTTGAAGTTTTATGGCTGAATTCTTGTGTGAAAATGGAATAAAATGAAATAAAAAAAGGATATAACATAAAAAAAGGGGGAGTGGTGGCGGTTTGGGGGGTGGGTCCCAAGGGACACCTCATGCTCCGATTCACGTGTTAAAAGATGATGTTTATCTTTCGTTTGCGTCTAGGTTCGTTTTCGGGTCCTGGACGCGTTCTCGATTTGCGAAACGGGCTCCGTTTTTCGCGTTCTTACTGTCAAAAGACTCGGTTTTAAAATTTTGGCATAACCATCTCGAAATCCGAGCATGGTTACATTTTAATCATAAAAGACTCGTATGATGTTCGTTTAAGTGTTTTTAAGCTTGATCGATCGTTCCTTGCACATTTGGTTGCCTTATGTTATGCCCGGAACGAAGGCGTTTCCCCAACCGGGAGTTGCTTCGTTTTGCGTGCCCGGGCTTCGTTTTGCGTGCCCGGGCTTTGATTATTTTCAAACCTATTGTCAAGGGCTTTCCTAGTTTGGTTCTTGGCTTTGAAAGTAAAGTTCAAAAGTTAATGATACAAAACTTCTATTGGCCCCCGAATCAAAAAGTGTAGAAGCAAGATTTTGTTAACAAAGAATGTACTGTTACCACCTCGTTGTCTGCACGTGCTTCATTAGCATTAATATTAAACGCTCGTCCATGAGCTGGGTTCGCATTTGCCAATCTTGGGCAATTGTTTCTGTAGTGGGTGAGATCTCGAAAGTTGTAGCAAGAACCGGGTGGGTAATGAGGTCGTGCAGGATTGGCTGGCAACTGAACAGGGTTTTGTAAAACTTGGTTCTGAGCAGGAGGACAGCGACAAGTTTTGACCAGATGGCCAGATCGTCCATATTTAGTACAAATACAACACGGTAATTGAGGCTAGTGATGACCGTTGCACCTGTTACACAGAGGTGTAGTGCCGACATATTGTTTCTTGGCGGGAGGTTGAGCAGGCTGATTAGGGGCGGCTTGATTGGGTTGTGTAGTGACATTAAAGTTTTAGAAACCTTACGCTTTCTGGACTTCTTCGAACTTTCAACTTTCTTACCCTTTTGCTTCTCAGACTTGTCAGACGGTTTCTTGTCACCCTTACGGTGGAGCTTACACTTTTAATTTTGGATTCAGTAAGTGTTGCAGATAGCTCAATGGCTTGTCTAATAGAAGTAGGGTTGTTGCAGGTGACAATATCCTGATCCGGTTCAGGAAGACCATCTATGTATTTTTCAATCACCTTATCCAAAGGCGTCACCATCTCGGGACACAACAAACTCAACTCTTCATACCGATCGGTGTACTCACGGTGCTCACCACTATCTTGCTTTAGATCATGGAACTCATTCTCAAGCGCCTTCTTTTCATGTTGGAGGAAGAACTCTTTCATCATCAGAGCTCTGAGTTCCTCCCATGTTTGACCCATAGCAACATCAGCACCCCCTTCCACCACGTGAGCGCTCTCTTTTGAAACACACTAGAAGAAAACTCAACTTTCTGCTCATTTGGACATTGAACATGGCGAAATGTACTCTCAAGACTCTCGAACCACTGTAGGAGCCCAGTTGCTCCCTCAGAACCACTAAACTTGAGCGGTTTAGCCGAATTAAACTTTTTAAAGTTACACGCAGCATGTGCATTGTTGTTATTGTTGGCGTGTTTTATCTGAGTTATGAGATTTAGAAGCATAGCAGCAAACTGTTGAGCGATTAGAGCCGCCATATCGGCGTCCTTGTTTACGTTTCGTTGAGGAGGCATTCTAAAAGAGAAAAAACATGAGAGAAAACGAGTGAGATGAATGTTTAATAATCAAAATGAGATGTTATAAATATCGACGAAATGTAAGGATAGTGGTCATTCATTCATTTACTCAAAACAAACAAACGACACCAAGTGACTAATCAAAGTAAATGGGTATTTATAATGTATCGCGAGGACATAGTTTAGCCTATAAGTGGACGCTCACCCCAAGAGTTCCCAGGTAAGAGTGACTGGTCCTATTAAGTGGATTTGTACGAACACTCTAGCCTTAGACAGAAAACTCAGGGTACAGACACCCACCCTTCAAGAATGCACGTGTTCACATTAATAAGACCCAAACTTTCACGAGATTTTGAAAACTTTCAAAGGCATTAAGCCAAAAACAAATCATCCAAGAATAGACAATTGATTTTCAAACTTGTTTTGAAATTTGTGTTATTGTGTTGGTATTCACCTAAGAATGGGTGATGTTATTGTTTTAAGTTCTAAACACAAGATAACTTGTGTTAGGGTCCTAGAAAGGTTATAGTCTAGGTCAAAGCATTTTTAATAACCTAATTCCCTACAACCATTGACTTTGATACCAATCCTTCAGTCACACTGCGACCGCGTAAAACAACAAACTGCGGCGGAAACGTCGGGGAGTGTCGTAACATAACTATTGTTTCAACGACCATGGCATAATAAGTTAAGTTTTATTTAATAGGATTGTTTACATTGTCTGGAATAAAAATGGAAAACACAATAAAAGTTAAACTGTTCTTCTTGATTTTATAGTCACTATGGTCCAAGTCCGCCCTAAGTGTAGCATGATCGACCATAAGCATTTGCTCCTGAAACATATGTGAAAATAAATACGTCAGCATAAAAATGCCTGTGAGTAACATAGGTTTTGCGTAAAAGTGGCCATGAATACTTGCAAAATGTTTTCTTTTATGAAATCATAAGATAAATCGAATGATATAAAGAAATAATGCATGGTTAAATCATTAACCAAAATATATGTCATGTCTCGTGTAAAAATGTCGTGTCATAGATAAAAATGTCTTGTCTTATACTTTGTTTGAAATTATTTAGATAACTCCACGCTATATGATATGATAAAAGCACTTATATATAGGAAGTACCAGCGGCATATCCACCATGCTTTTATCATATTACACCCGTCCCGTTATTTAAATCACTTACCATAAACCAACCATCAAAAAGTCTTGTTTAAACCAAAGAAATGTCTAGTATAAACCAATGTCATGTATAAACAAAATCTCTTGTAAACCAAAATGTCAAATGTAAACCAATGTCTTGAATAGTCGAAATGTCCTGTATAAAACAATGTCTTTGAATAATCAAACGTTATGTTTTATAAGTCATGCTTTTATTGTTTAAAACATATACGTAGATTGTTGGCCAACACATTAAAACCTTGTTCACATTCAAACTGATCCTTATAAAGACAAAGGTCTATCCATTTCATCGGATTCTGTCATTCCCTAAGTCGTTTCCAAACAAACCCGGGATGTGGGAACGGGGTGTGAAACCTATGGTACCATTACATACTACCGGTCGGCGTTATCAATGTTAATGAATGTATTAAGTCAATATCCAACGCACCAATATGTCATGAACAAAGTAAGCAAAAATGTCTTTGAAAACCATGTACTAGTATGCTCAGTCAACATACATAGCAAGAAATTTCTTTGAAAACCATGTACCAGTATGCTCAGTCAACATACATAGTAGAAATGTCCATGAAATCAATGTGCTAGCATGCTTGTGAATGAAGCTTAGGATCGGACCCAACTTAATGAGCTTTCCGGCCAGACTTGCTCACCTAACAGAGGCAGAATTCATTGTTAGCTGATTGAACTGTCACACCCTCAATTTCCTCTTGCGGAGTATTACCGCGAGGCGTGTGATCAAACCAGACTCTCAGACACTAGCAATGCCGAACGACTCTATATGATTTATTTAAACGTTTTCCAAAAACATTTGTTGTAAACATGCATAGTCATTTTCAAAATTTCAAGTTTTCAAAGTTTAGCGGAAGCATTAAAATAAAGTAAAGGGCGCCAACATAAACGCCAAAACCAAAATAACAAAAATTATTCGTAAATAAAGACTCGATAAAAATGCCTTGATCAAATGCAAGTGAGTGCACCTAGCACTCCTAGCGTCCTGAGAAACATGTAAAGAAACAAGTGTCAACATTAAAGAAGAGTGAGTTCACAGGTTTTTATAAGTTCACAAGTTTGGTTTAAAAGATTTTTTTCCCTCGATATCCCTAACCCTGGATAACGACATAGTTCCATTATTCTTAACCTTGAATAATTATGTTGGTTCGTAAATAAGTTCAATGTTAACATGTAGGTGGCGAGGCTAAAGTTACGTCACTTAAGATTTCGCGATCAAAGCTGACTGTTGTTGCCTCTGTGTTGCCAGGTCTATCACTGACCATGGCGAAAGTGAGGCCAAATTAATCACCTGTTGACCATTCCCGGTCGGCTAGCGCGACTAGCTCGGGTGGGGCTTGTCGGGCCCAGTAGTACTACAATAATTTCCCCGCTATCTAACCCAATATTAAAGATCCGAGAGTTGGTTGAGGACTTCCGTGATAAAGCTACTTAGTGACCATAACATACATTAACATTAACTTAGTTACCGAATAGTTAACGGTGTTAATTTCGCATAACGTAAAAGATTGAGTTGTAGAGCGTATACATGTTTCTCCCTCTGTTGTTCAAAACCGGATAAAGTAAGGGCCGTTAACTCACCTTAAATTGATCGGTTAGATAAACGAAAAAGAGACAAATGATGGAACCGCTAATCGCGTCCTAACATGTCAACCGATTCAAAGTTGAACATACTGACACAAAACCCAACGCATAACTAACACACAGTACAGCACACGTAATAACCAATTCGAAACTATAATCATGCATGCAAAGTATCACCATACAAAATAACGACCAAATCAACTTGTCATAAACACAGGATACTTCATACAACACTTAGATACACACAAACGCAAGTTATCATGTTTTCAGCTTGTACACTCATAACTGGAATGTTTTCGAGAATTTGTATAAAATAGTTCCAACGTTCCAAAAATTCCAATTTTTTACAGGAGGTGTCAATTAGACTGTAGAATTTTGTATAAAATTTTTAAATCTTAAATCTTTACCAATTATTTATAAACATTTATATACTAGGCTGCAGTCAGATTCGTCGCTTTCTGACTGCAGTCCACGAGAAAACTCATTTAAAAATCATCGTTCATCCGATTTAAGAAATTCCAGTGGGAGATTTTCGGAAACCCCCGTCTCCATTTACTGTACAAATTTCATGGCCTAACCCCATACAGACTATGAGATCCGACTCGATAAACAACCTGCAAATTCTGCAGAATTTACGCAGCTTCAGCTGCTGCACTAATGACCATTTAAAAATAGCATACGACCTCAGAAAAATATGAATCCGGCGCCATTTGAAACATTTTTCAAAAATACACGTTTTAGACTTCAGAAAATCCACTTTCGATAAATAATGATAAGTTTACAGCCAACTGAAGTTGGCTGTAAATGTCAATCAGCTTACTGTTTTCGACTTTATCGCATTAGAACATGTGTAAACGGCCATGACGCTTAGTTGTATTGATTAACAGCAGGTTAACTTGTCAAATATCATCTAATATATCAATATTCATGCAAACCCTAAGTATGTATCATGATCTTTATAGATAAAACGCATCCTACGATTCTAATATTCAAACATATCATCACAACCGCAAAGATTCGCATATTCATCCTAAGTAATCATACACCACAACACTTTTCATAACAACAATCATACGAGCACATAATCATAATTAATCCTAGGAAGATCACCACATGAATCGTAACAAAATCGAAAAACCCTAACCTTAAACGAAGACAACTTGCGAACCGGGACAAGCTTGGGATAGATCCGAGAGTGGTAGGGTTTGCGCGACCGAGAGGGGGAGGGGGGGCTGCCGTCGCACACTTCTAGGGGATTAGGGTTTTGAGTTTTTTTTTTTTTGAACACCCCATGCATACATACGTATACATAAGGGGCAAGGGGGCGGTTTGGGCTTGCCCTTGGGCCGCAAGGGTGGGGTGGCGGGTTGGGTTGTGTTCGCAAGGGGGTGTAGGTGGCGGGTTGGGTTTGCTTGGTTGCGAAGTCGAAACGTTTCTCAGGCTTGGTTCGGTTCGGCTTATAAATAGAATTTACTAACCGATCATTATAATCTGATAAATAACTACACATAATACGACTCGACAATTATTCATAAATGTCTAATAACATGTAGCACGAAATTCATATACAACCCGTTAGGATTTCCAAACATTGTGTATTCCCTAAATACTAAAGTTAGCGTAGTTATTGCGAGCGTGTAATTTAATTCTCCAAATAAAATTAGCGTAGGAATGAATAACAATAAAGTAGCGCGTTTAAGATACCTGAAAAGCCTGGATGTCACATTATCCCCATGTTGAAAGAATTTTCATCCCGAAAATTGAGTAAACGCGGTTTTGAATGCAACGCACAAAGATTCAGTTTGTTAGAATGGTACAAGTAAATCCCAGGCTGTCATATCATCCCCATGTTGAAAGAATTTCGTCCAGAAATTCAGTTGGCGGTAACGTCAGATTGCTGCTTAGCTGCAAAAAGGTGTGGATATTTGCTTTTCACATGGTCCTCTCTTTCCCACGTGAACTCTAGTCCACGCTTAGAGTTCCAACGAACCTTGACGATCGGTATCTTGCTGTGCCTTCGAGTCTTGATCTCACGGTCCATGATCTCGATAGGTTGTTCCACAATATGCAGTTGCTCATCCACTTGAATCTCATCCAATGGAATGACTAGAGTCTCATCTGATAGACACTTCTTCAGATTGGACACGTGAAAAATGTTGTGAACTCCACTGAGTTCGGCAGGAAGGTCTAACTGATAAGCTACGGGCCCGATACGCTTCGAAATCACAAATGGGCCTACGTGCCGTGGATTTAGTTTGCCTCGTTTCCCAAAACGAATTACACCCTTCAAGAGTGACACTTTCAGTAGGACGCGGTCATCTACTTGAAATTCGAGCGGTTTGCGTCGTTGATCAGCGTAACTTTTCTGTCGATCCCGTGCCGCTGGCATGCGGTTTCGGATTTGCACATTTTTTTCAGTAGCCTCAAGTATCAACTCAGGACCTGTGTGTTGACTGTCATCGACTTCTACCCAACAGACCGGTGATCTACATTTGCGACCGTACAATGCTTCAAACGGTGCTGCCTGAATACTCGTATGGTAACTGTTGTTATACGAGAATTCCACTAAAGGCAGATGGATTTCCCAACCGTTCCCGAAGTCTACCACGCATGCCCTAAGCATGTCCTCCAAGGTCTGAATGGTCCTTTCACTCTGACCATCCGTCTGAGGGTGGTAAGCTGTTCTCATATCTAAGCGTGTACCCAACGCTTTCTGAAGTGACCGCCAAAAGTTGGACGTGAAACGAGCATCTCTGTCTGAAATGATGGACGTTGGCACCCCGTGCCGAGAAACTACTTCCTTAATGTAGATGCGAGTCAACTTATCCATCTTATCTGTTTCTTTGGTCGCTAGGAAGTGTGCAGACTTAGTTAGACGATCCACGATCACCCAGATGGTATCGCAACCACCCGGAGTTCGCGGGAGTTTAGTGATAAAGTCTATCGAGATCTGATCCCATTTCCACACTGGGATCTCAAATTGTTGAGTAGCCCTGATGGCTTCTGGTATTCTACCTTGACTTTCGAACAAGTCAAACACTTGCTCACGTAGGTGGCTATATCCGCTTTCATGTTGGGCCACCAGTACGCGGCTTTAAGATCCTTATACATCTTATCTGAACCAGGATGGACAGAGTATCAGGATTTGTGAGCTTCATCCATAACTAGCTTCTTGAGGTTTCCGTAGAGAGGTACCCATATACGATTCATGAAATATCGGGTACCATTGGGTTTCACTTCCCAATCGCGTTCCATCTTTCCCACAGATTCGGCCTTGATGTTCTCTTCCTTAACTGCTTCTAGCTGCGCGTCGTGTATCTGTTCGGGTAACCCAGAATGAATTGTGAACTGTAGTGCTCGTACCCGACGAGGTTTCAAGTTCTCCTTCCGATTGAGGGCATCAGCTACCACGTTAGCTTTACCCGGGTGATACCGAATGGCACATTCATAATCGTTCAGGAGTTCGACCCAACGACGCTGTCGCATGTTCAACTCCTTCTGGTTAAAAATATGCTGGAGGCTCTTGTGATCCGTGTAGATTATGCACCTTGTTCCATATAGGTAGTATCTCCAAATCTTAAGTGCAAACACAACTGCTCCCAATTCCAAGTCATGTGTCGTGTTGTTCTTCTCGTGGACCTTCAACTGTCGGGATGCATACGCGATGACCTTATCACGTTGCATGAGCACACATCCCAATCCCTGAATGGAAGCATCATAATATACCACAAAATCATCTGTCCCCTCTGGCAAGGACAAAATGGGCGCACTTCAAAGCTTCTGCTTTAGTAATTTAAATGCTGCTTCCTCTTTGTCACCCCAAGCATACTTGGTGCCCTTCTGAGTGAAAGTGGTAAGCGGTTGTGCGATTTTGGAAAATCCCTCGATGAAACGTCTGTAGTAACCAGCCAAACCCAAAAATTGGCGGATCTCTGTTGGTGTCCTGGGTGCTTCCCAGTTCTTGATAGCATCGATCTTGGTGGGATCAACGTGTATACCCTTTTCATTCACGATATGCCCGAGGAACTGAACTTCCTGAATCCAGAAATCACACTTCGAAAACTTGGCATATAGTTTCTCCTGTTGAAGTAGTTCCAGTAATAACCGCAGATGCTCAGCATGTTTGTTTTCCCCATTAGAGTAGATGAGTATATCATCGATGAACACGATGATAAACTTGTCGAGATACGGCTTACACACGCGGTTCATGAGGTCCATGAACACCGCCGGTGCATTGGTGAGACCGAAGGGCATGACCAAGAACTCGTAATGGCCATACCGAGTGCGAAATGCCGTCTTGGAGATATCCTCCTCCCTGACGCGTAGCTGGTGATAACCGGACCGTAGATCAATCTTGGAGTAGTAGCTTGACCCCTGAAGCTGGTCGAAAAGATCATCGATGCGAGGTAATGGGTATTGGTTCTTGACGGTAACCTTATTGAGTTCCCTGTAGTCGATGCACATGCGGAAGGTCCCGTCCTTCTTCCTGACAAAAAGGACCGGAGCTCCCCATGGCGAAGTACTGGGTCGGATAAATCCTTTTTCCATCAATTCTTGAAGTTGGGTAGACAGCTCTTGCAGCTCCGCTGGAGCTAAGCATTACGGGGCCTTGGAGATAGGAGTCGCGTGGCTCGCCAATTCGATTTCAAACTCTACTTGTCGATGTGGTGGAAGACCGGGTAACCCCTCTGGAAACACATCGGGAAAGTCACGGACGATGGGGATATCTTCAATCCGCCTCTCGTCCTTAGACTGTTCGGTGACCAGTGCGAGCAAAGCAAAAGAGTTCTTCTTCCGAAGATACTTCTGAGCTTGCATGTAAGAGATGATGTTCGTGACGACGCCTGCCTTCTCGCCTTGCACCATCAAGACTTCGTCGTTAGAGAGCGGAATACGGATAACTTTCTCGAAACAGAGAACTTCAGCTCGGACGTCGGATAGACAGTCCATTCTGGCTACCACATCAAAACTACCCAGAGTAGTTGTCATCAGATCAATGGTAAAGGTGTGACCCGCGATTCTAAGTTGACAACCGGTCACTAGATGAGTCACATATACAGATTTACCATCGGCTAGTTATATGACGTAAGGGGTCTCTAGGGGTTTAGGCGTGAGATTTAGGTTCTTCCTAAAAAACTCAGATATAAAACTCTTATCCGCACCCGTATCAAAAAGTACAGTAGCAAAATGATCGTTAAGTGGAAACTTACCGGTGACCACATTCGAGTCGTTTCAGGCCTCCCCACGGCCTAGCGTGAATGCACGTCCCTTGGCACCTCCTGTGCCACCATTTCCATTGTTGCCATTGTTGTTATTGTTGTTATTGTTATTCCCACCATTGTTGTTGCGAATTTGCGGGCAGTCTCGCTTGAAATGGGCAGTGCTACCGCACTGATAGCATCCCCGGTTATTACCCTGGTGCTGGTTCTGATTCTGTCGTGACATAATCTCCCCGCAACAATCCTTTGCCGCGTGTCCTGCTTTGCCACATCGATAGCAGCGATTTCCGGTGCAAGGCCCGTGATGATGGAGACAACGATTACATTACGGCTTTCGACCCGCATAGCCGCTCGAGTTCTGGGTGTTGTTGGCAGACTGATTGTTGTGACCTCGATTGTTGTTGAAGTGGTTGGACCTCTTCTGGTTTGCTTGTTGTGGCTGGGCTGATGAAGACTGCCGAGCAGGTGAGTCTTCAAATTTCCTTTTGTTGTCAGGGAAAATTTCAGTTGCACCCCTAGGTGGTAACTTCCTTTGCTCCACCGCCTTATCGGTGAGTTTATGCGCCAACCTAATCGCTTGTTGCTTCGTCATAGGGTTGCTAGACATTACCATGCCCTGGATCTCAGGGACCAGACCCCCAAGATAAAACTCAAGTCGTTTATCGACGGTGTTAGCCAAATCGGGACAAAGGAACACCAGATCATGATGTCTTGCCGTGTACGCTTCAATTTCTGACCCGACCATCTTGTGGTTCCATAACGCTTGTTCTAATTGCTGAACTCTGTCCCACGGACAGTATTCCTCCTTGATTAGAGCTTTGAACTTGGTCCAGGCCATTGCGTTCGCCGCAGCAAGTCCTCGCGTTTGGACTTGTGCATTCCACCAGGTTAATGCCCCATCTTCCAACGTCGAGGCAGCATACTTGACCTTATTAGCTTAAAGGCAATTGCACATTTCAAAAACCGATTCAGACTTTTCGACCCAACGGACCAGTCCTATGGGTCCTTCAACTCCCGTGAACTTGCTCGGTTTCGCATCCAGGAACATCTTGTAGGGGTTAAGACCCCCTCCTGAGGATAGACGGTAGGTAGTCAGCGAGAAAGTCTACTAGCCAAACTATTAGATTTTCCCATGAAAATTTAATAATGGTTACCTGCTGGTGGCTTAGGAACACCTGCCAGAGCAGCATTCACGTGTTGTTGGATTAAAGCGGCCAATTCTTCAGCTGACATGTTGAGATTTCTGCGGCGACCGGTTGCCATTTCAGATCTTCGCAAGACAACAAAAACACACACCGATAAGTATATATCCAACATAGTTATCGTATTCCACACTTAAATGATCACACAATTAATGTCAACCCAACAAATTAAACAATCAAAAGGAACATTTGATTAAATAAATTGTAACATCTCACAAAATACCAACCAAACATATCAATTTAATTATAAAATTTCCAAGTTCAAACATAAGTGGAAACAAACAAACTAAAGGAAACAAAACGGAGATTGGCGAGACGCTATCACTGCCGTCTTCCTCTTCAGTGTTTTCAGCTTCAACAGCCAGGTCCTGTTCCGGCTCTTCTTCCTCCGGATCCTCCTCCGGGTCTTCCTCTGGATCCTCGTCTTCGTCTTCTACCGGCTCTGCAGGGGCCGGTGCTGGTGCGGGTACTGGGATAGGTGGTGCTTGGTTCTGCTCCAGTTTGTGAATCCTCCAACTGGACTCAAGAACTATGTCTTCGAGCCAGTCAGCCCTCAGCTGCTCAGCACGAAGGTCCTTAGCTAAAATGCTTCGAACTCTCTTATTCTCATCTTGCGCTTCCTCGAGCTCTTCAGTTTTACCAGTCAGCTGACGTATCAGCCATCCCTGCGCTTCGATAGTCTCTTGCATTCTCTCCAGCTGTTCCTGTGGTTTCCTTAGCACATCTCTATGTAGATCGTCCCCCACTCCTGAAGAGTTGACCGGTTTGACCGGTGCAGCGTTGGTTGGACGGGAGGACGACTCCCCTCCTAGAGCGAGTCTTTTCCTGGCAGCTGAGCGTGTCTCCACGCCACGAGGTGGTGAGGGTTCGACCATGGGTGCCTTCCCCGGCGCCCTTGATTGTCGAGATCTGTCGGATGATGATGATGACATAGCCTGCTGGGTTGGTGTAGTTAGTTACGAGCTGCGTATATCACAATATATATATCACATAAAACAACTGTAGTATAACACATAACAAGATATCACATTTTGGTGCCAACTAAGTCTAGTGTCATGTAACAGCTATAGTTTAGGTCTACTTTAAATGCAAACCAGGTTCTCTATAGCTAGAGGCTCTGATACCAATCTGTCACACCCTCAATTTCCACTTGCGGAGTATTACCGCGAGGCGTGTGATCAAACCAGAATCTCAGACACTAGCAATGTCGAACAACTCTATATGATTTATTTAAACGTTTTCCAAAAACATTTGTTGTAAACATGCATAGTCATTTTCAAAATTTCAAGGTTTCAAAGTTTAGCGGAAGCATTAAAATAAAGTAGCGGGCGCCAACATAAACGCCAAAACCAAAATCACAAAAATTATTCGTAAATAAAGACTCGATAAAAATGCCTTGATCAAATGCAAGTGAGTGCACCTAGCGCTCCTAGCGTCCTGAGAAACATGCAAAGAAACAAGTGTCAACATTAAAGAAGAGTGAGTTCATAGGTTTTTATAAGTTCACAAGTTCGGTTTAAAAGATTGTTTTCCCCCGTTATCCCTAACCCGCGATAACAACATAGTTCCATTATTCCTAACCTGGAATAATAATGTTGGTTCGTAAATAAGTTCAATGTTAACATGTAGGTAGCGACCCTAAAGTTACGTCACGTAAGAGTTCGCAATCGAAGCTGACTGTTGTTGCCTCTGTGTTGCCAGGTCTATCACTGACCATGGCGAAAGTTAGGCCAAATTAATCACCCGTTGACCATTCCCGGTCGGCTAGCGCGACTAGCTCGGGTGGGGCTTGTCGGGCCCAGTAGTACTACTATAATTTCCCCGCTATCTAACCCAATACTAGCGATCCGAGAGGTGGTTGAGGACTTCAGTGATAAAGCTACTTAGTGACCATAACATACATTAACATTAACTTAGTTACCGAATAGTTAACGGTGTTAATTTCGCATAACGTAAAAGATTGAGTTGTAGAGCGTATACATGTTTCTCCCTCTGTTGTTCAAAACCGGATAAAGTAGGGGCCGTGAACTCACCTTAAATTGATCGGTTAGATAAACACAAAAGAGACAAATGATAGAACCGCTAATCGCGTCCTAACATGTCAACCGATTCAAAGTTAGTGTGTGAACATACTGACACAAAACCCTACGCATAACTAACACACAGTACGGCACATGTAATAACCAATTCGAAACTATAACCATGCATGCAAAGTATCACCATACAAAATAACGACCAAATTAACTTGTCGTAAATACTGGATAACTCATACAACCCTTAGATACGAACAAACGCAAGTTATCATGTTTTCAGCTTGTACACTCATAACTGGGCTGTTTTCGAGAATTTTTTTAAAATAGTTCCAACGTTCCAAAAATTCCAATTTTTTACAGGAGGTGTCAATTAGACTGCAGAGTTTTGTGTAAAATTTTCAAATCCTAAATCTTTACCAATTATTTATAAACATTTATATACTAGGCTGCAGTCAGATTCATCGCTTTCTGACTGCAGTCCACGAGAAAATCATTTAACAATCATCGTTCATCCGAATAATGAAATTCCAGTGGGAGATTTTCGGAAACTCCCATCTCCAGTTACTGTACAGATTTCGTGACCTAACCGCAGACAGACTATGAGATCCGACTCGATAAACAACCTGCAAATTCTGCAGAATTTACGCAGCTTCAGCTGCTGCACTAAATGACCATTTAAAAATAGCAAACGACCTCAAAAAAATATGAATCCAGCGCCATTTCAAGCGTTTTTCAAAAATAAACGTTTTAGGCTTCAGAAAATCCACTTTTCGATAATTAATGATCAGGTTATAGCCAACTGAAGTTGGCTGTAAATGTCAATCAGCTTACTGTTTTCAACTTTATCGTATTAGAACATGTGTAAACGGCCATGACGCTTAGTTGTATTGATTAACAGCAGGTTAACTTGTCAAATATCATCTAATATATCAATATTCATGCAAACCCTAAGTATATATCATGATATTTATAGATAAAACGCAGTCTACGATTTTAATATTCAAACATATCATCACAACCGCAAAGATTCGCATATTAATCCGAACTAATCATACACCACAACACTTTTCATAACAATAATCATACGAGCACATAATCATAATTAATTCTACGGAAGATCATCACACGAATCGTAACTAAACCAAAAAACCCTAACCTTAAACGAAGACAACTTGCGAACCGGGACAAGCTTGGGATCGATCCGAGAGTTGTAGGGTTTGCGCGACCGAGAGGGGGGGGAGGGGGCTGCCGTTGCACACTTCTAGGTGATTAGGGTTTTGAGTATTTTTTTTGAACACCCCATGCATACATACGTATACATAAGGGGCAAAGGGGCGGTTTGGGCTTGCCCTTGGGCCGCAAGGGTGGGGTGGCGGGTTAGGTTGTGTTCGCAAGGGGGTGTGGGTGGCGGGTTGGGTTTGCTTGGTCGCGAAGTCGAAACGTTTCACAAGCTTGGTTCGGTTCGGCTTATAAATAGAATTTACTAACCGATCATTATAATCTGATAAATAACTACACATAATACGACTCGACAATTATTCAGAAACGTCTAATAACATGTATCACGAAATTCAGATACAACCCGTTAGGATTTCCAAACATTGTGTATTCCCTAAATACTAAAGTTAGCGTAGTTATTGCGAGCACGTAATTTAATTCTCCGAATAAAATCAGCGTAGGAATGAATAACAATAAAGTAGCGCGTTTAAGATAACTGAAAAGCCGGGATGTCACATTATCCCCATGTTGAAAGAATTTTCGTCCTGAAAATTGAGTAAACGCGGTTTAGAATGCAACGCACAAAGATTCAGTTTGTTAGAATGGTACAAGTAAATCCCAGTCTGTCATATGAACAAACAAAGAACAAGCAATGATTATGTTTAACCGTCTGTGTATTGAATAAACGTTAGCAACGTTTACAGACTCGAACAGGGCTTCTCCACTGATTCCTCAAAATAGCATGCCTAACACACAACCTAAGTCACCTATTTATAGGCAGACATGACAGCACCAAGTGAGTAGGCAGCATGGATTTTCGCTCGAAATTTTCGTGCGAAAATCCTTACAGATTTTCGTACCAAAATAACAGTACTCATACAAAAACTTCAAAACTAAACTTCTAACGCTACGAAACCTTATCTCTACAATAGACTCATCCTAGACGTAGGCAATAGACATAAGTGCACCAACAGACTCCCTCTTGGATGTTGCTGCAGTCTTGGACAATCTTCAAACTGTTTCTTAAAAAACTTTAAACACGTTTGACTTGAATCAGCCAAAAAATCTCTTGCTTGGCATTTGACGCTCCTCTGAAGCAATGGGCGTTTGATCTGTAGGAGGAGGTAGGTTGTAAGTATTCCCGAACTTGAATCCTTTAACGGGTGGCCAACATTCGACGAGCTTTAATCCTTTCTTCATTTTTATCTTTCCTTTTCTGCTCTTTATCTTCAAGCTTTCTCCATGAAGTTTTCCATTCTTTACCTGAATTAATGTTGTTAGCGTAACAAACATTCACAATTTTATAGAACTGCATGGCCTGCTCTTTGTCTTTATCTTTATAACTGATTTTGATGAAGAATAATCGTTCAATGTATTTCTCTGAGCAGTTGACAAGCCACATAGGATCCAATACTCTGATTGCACGCCATAGCCCATAGATTCTCTTGTGTATAATCACGGTCTCTAATAGATCCTCGGACATATCCAATGACCGTTCATCAGGCTCAACACAAATCACAGCCTCTCCAGTACTCGAATCATAGTGCCACCACTTGAAGATCTTGTAAAAATCTTGTTCCATTTTCTTCAGAGGCATATTCTTCATAACGCGTGGCCTTTTCACAATCAAAGTCACATCTTTCTCTTGAGTAACTGGAACTATCTTTGTCACGGTTTTTGGCTTGTGTGGCTTTCATATCCCATTCTGGCAGGGACTGTATATCTCCCAATCTTCTGAAGTATTGAACTCCATACTCATGTTTTAACGCATAAACATCCAGTTCCTCGATCCATCCCCAACTAATAATGTCACCCAGAGATGCGTCAGGGTCTCTGGTGAAGAAAGCCAATGGACGACGGAACTTTCTCTCAGGCGGCATCTCCTTGAACCATTTCTTTTTCATCTCTATGATCTCTTCCTTAGTTGGTGGTTTAGGAGTTGTTCCCTCTTTAACTGCTTCTGCTACTTTCTGCTTTAATATCTCATCGTCGACTTCAACAGGCATTTCATTAAGTGTAGGAAACACATTAGTTCCTTCACCTGTATATCTTGCCTCTTCATTGTCATCTGAATCCCAGTCTTCAATAATGACTCTATCATAATCGTTAGCTTGTGGGATGTCTTCGAAGACATAATCATTCGGCTCTGTGCTTGTGTTCTTTAATTCTTCTTCAAAGTCGAATTCGAAAGAATCTTCTTGAAGGCTATATAGTTCTGCAAGATCAGCCTTGGAGAGGTTATGAACATACTCCCCTTCTTCAACATCATGCTCAAGATAGATAACTTTCGGCTTTGGCACTGTTTCTGCAAAAGATGACTCCCCTAAACCTGTTCATCGGTTAGCTAAAAAATAGAGTCGTTCATGTAAGCATCAACAGATAAATTTTCATTATCAAACAAACTTGATACATATTCAAACCCTTCCATTTCTAGATCATCATATGTTCCGTCTATCAACGCATCAATCTCTTTCTTCAGTTCCCTATCAGCAATCGCCTTTTCCTTTGTCATCGATTCTATAATGCCTTCTCCTTGTAGTACAAACATCTTGCTCACATCAATGGTGGGATCATAAAAAACCATCTCAGAAGATGCTGGCGCAGATTCAGCTTCCGCGCAGACTGTTCAATCAAAGGAGCCGTAGAGGACGCAGCTTTCTACACAGGCATGTCATCAATCTTTTCTTTGCCTCGGCCTTTAGCATCGGACCGTGCTTTGGAAGCTCGCTCCCTTTCCACAACCTTTTATCTAGCTTCGTCTCTCTCTATCTTCTCAATCTCATCAGTGAGAGAGATACCCAGAGTACGAACTAAAATCTTCTTCATAATCTCTACTTGCCTATTGTTCGACTCACGTTCTGCTTCATATTCTTCCATCTTCTTTATGATCCTTTGATGTTCTGTTTCGTAGCTACTCAGGGTTGCCTTTAGAACCTCGCTTTCTTTCTCCAGGACTATGATTCTTTCTTCATATACTGTAACTTTCTGGGAAGCTTGGAAATATCTTTCACTAATATCAGTCACCAATTTTAGAATCTCTCTGATGCTTTCCCTATCATACTCAAGGATCTTTATCTTCTCATCAGCAGACTTCAATTTTTCTTCCAACTCATTGAGCCTTCCAACATAAACGTCATCAGCTGTGAGCCTATCTCCCCCTGGAATACTACCCATCTCAAAGAAATAGTCAGCAAAAGCTGTGTCAATTGGAGGATCTGGTTGTGTAGGATGAGCAGATGATGTCGCTTGCGCTTGAGATATAACAGGAGGAGTAACAACTGGAGGCTCTGTAACTTGAGGATGAGATGGAATAG
This sequence comes from Scalesia atractyloides, assembly GCA_947069175.1. NCBI lineage: Eukaryota > Viridiplantae > Streptophyta > Magnoliopsida > Asterales > Asteraceae > Scalesia > Scalesia atractyloides. The sequence continues at coordinate 23,375,653 of CAMTDV010000010.1, forward strand.
GAACCTCTGTAGATGTGAACTGTGGAGGAGGAGAACTGATTGGAGGATCAACAACTAGTGGAGGAGATGAAATATGAGTCTCTGTATCAACCTGCTGAGGAGGAAGAGATGGGGGGTGTTTAGAAGATGTTTCTGCTGTTGGGGCAACTGGAGCTTCAGTAGGTTTTGATCTTAGCTTGAACCGAAGCTTTCTAGTAGTTTTCTTCATTGTAGGCTTGACGATTGAAATCTCTTCTTCGCCCTCAGAAGGCTCATAAGGCATCATCGCCTATAGCCTTTTGCTTTTTCTGCTCAGCTAATTCTTTCTCTCTATCTCTCCTCTCTTGCTCTTTCCTTTCTTTTTCTATCTTTTCTCCTTCTCTTCTATCCTCAGAATCTATGCTCGAGGATGGCCCTTCATCGTCGCCACCTCATGCTTCCTTTTCAACCAAAACCATTCTTTCGATGTCTTTAGTTGTTTATTCCAATGTTTCTTCAACATAAACTGGTTCAGTTTGTTGCACAATTTCTTCAACATTCACCTGTTCACTATCAGGTTCATCAATCAACCAGTGCTAACACTTACTTGTTTTCTCTGGCGTTTATGTGCGGAAGAAGAAGTTTCTGTAGATGTCTTTCTTTTTGAAGCAGCACCACCTTTCTTCTTTCCATAATGACCTTTCTCACCATCGTCCTTAATAAACCGCTGACTTCTCTTTTCAACAAAATCCTCCATCATACTTGCTTCATCAGCTTCATCACCGCTGTTGTCATTCCTCCATTTGCCATCTGGTGGCGCAACATAATCAGACTTGACAAATGTTCCAAACACAGGCTTGAATGCTGGAGCCTTTCCTCCTTTGTGATAGTTGCTGATGTTGTGGAGGTCAGAAGCAGTCATGGGTTCTAACTTCAAGAGATCATTCTTCTTTTTCTCCAAATTCGGATGTAAGTGATCAACAATCATCTATAAAAAACGTGAGTACTGAAGAAATCGACTCTTCCCCAAATTCATCACCATTTGTTAAAAAATCATCCTACTAAAATTGTAGGGCTTGTTCAATATCCTTGCCACCATCATACACATATGATAGTACACTAAATCATCCGAGCCCCCTTCCCTGTGGCTTAATGAGCATGTAATGCAGTGGGCACGAAATCTATATGGCAAACCTAGCCGATTGATCTTGAACGGTGCAGAGTTCACATATACGTTGTAGCCCATAAGGTAAAAGTAGCCTTTGACAAACTTCTCTGTATACCCAGTCGGAAAGACACTTTCATCTCTGAAATGTAGCACTAAGCAGATCAGATCCTCTGTGATCGTAACTTCTACATCATTATCTTTAATCTTGACAGCTAACAAAATAGCTTTACCATTAGCTCTTAACATTGTGCACCCCGAAATCTATCAACGTGTGAGGCATAAACATCATGATGATGTGTAAGGGCATGATAGACTGGCAGTTTCTCTAGAAAGTCTATATATTTCCACAACGGAGCGAATTCTAGTACACCTTCGTCAATCAAGCAGCAGGATTTGTGGATTGGATTAAACTCATACACGGTTTTCTGTGGAACAGATAGATGTGAAAAAGTTAGAAAAATTTTTCACAATTACAAATTTTCAAAAAATTTTCCTACGAAAATATTTAGTATACAATCTTAGCATAATTTTCATGCGAAAATTATCAAGACAGAAACTAGCTTCTTTCCTTTATGAATTTTCGTGCGAAAATCTTTGTCTTCTCCAACAGTTTGTACAATTCAATCCGACTCAAAACGCTTGTAATTTTTGACTTTTTCAAGAAATCGAAACGGTAAACCTTAGTTAAACTTGCCAATTTAAACAATAGCGGGTTCAATTTTAGATTTTACCTGTTAGTTTATCCTAAATCTATATTTGAGTCCGTTAAAGGTCCGACAAGTCCAATTTTGACGGTTCAATCTTGGTGATTACCTTTGCCATTACAAGAGGTGTGCAAATCAACCTCCCTAATGTGTCAAGAACGTTGTAAAGTGAGAGAAACGAGACAAAGTGCACAAAAGCTTCAGAGAATCCGCACTAACTTTCTAACAGATTTTCATGCGGAATCTGTTCAGCCTTCTCTTATATATAGGCATTTGATTTTCGTACGAAAATTTGTCTTGTGATGGTTAGCCAGATTTTCGTGTGCAAATCTCAATTTTCGTGCAAAAGTTGTTGTCCCTTTTGAAATTTTTCTCAACTTTCCAACTTTATCGATTGCTTTTCAGTTTTATTATCCACACGGTTGTCCAAGTCCAAGTTAATGACCTTGTATAACTGTTTTGGTTACCAAGTCCAAGTTAATGATCTTGGTTGACCACCTTTTGACCAAAACTGATATTATTCTTAGATTTTAAGTTTCAAATTAATGAACTTTTCAACGTTCCAAACCAGATTATGTTTCCAGATTAGCTCCCAGCCTGAAATTCAAATGATTTTCTCAGCACCTGTCGCTTTTAACTTTGAGGATCTGTTTTCCATCACTGGTAGTCATAAAATAAAGTAGAAACGGAAAATCTTTTTGTATTTTTTAATACTTCTAAATTAACCATTCTTAAAGCAATATGTACACACATATTTACAGACATATTTTTGCGAGTTTATGTTAGAGGATCATATAAGTTTATTGAGACACATTACCAGCACCGTTGCTCTAGATAAAACTTTAAGTTCTTAACAGATTTTCTTCAGATTGTCGGTATACTGATCCACTTAAACCTCTACACATTTCTCAACTGCTTCAAGATATGTTAGGTAAATTTTAGCAACATGGCCTAATCTGTATTTCCCACCTCAGAATATGCCCGCGCATCGAGATTCCCTAGATTTCATCTCACAGGTGAATATATCTAACTGATATCTGTAGAGTGGTGAAATGCGAAACCTTGAGAGCTCAGGTTGGTACTTCCGTACAGAGAAAGAGATGAAGGCTCGACTTTGGTGGTGTTCCTCTTGGGAATCTTTTTAATTTATGTACTGCAGCATGTCGTATCTTTTTATGACATTTTCTTCATTTTTTATGCAGCTTTGGGGTGAATAATGCGAAAGTATTATACAAGTTCTAGGCCATTGCTGATGCAAAATCAGAAGAACTCGTATAATACCCCAGATATCAACTAAATATAAAGACCTAGTATCTCAGAATCCGACATTCTCTCGAATGAAATTTCAGGGTACGAAGCCCATATATCCGAGAGATGTTAAGCCACAGATTTACCAGTTTTATTTCTTTAGGTTTATATCCTGAAAGCAGTTTACTGAACGTGCGAAGCCTACCGACATATCTTTAGAAAGACCTGTTTAAACGCTTTTTAAACACTATATTTCTTTAGTGTACTGTAATGGTCTACTGATGTACTATCATATCCTCTTATACATAAAACTCTTTTTTGGATTTTTTGATGTTTTTGTATATTTCATGAATTTTTTCAATGTTTTTGTATTTTTCACAACTTTTTCTGCCCCTAAAAATCAAAAACCTTTTGACTTACTTGTGAGGATTACGTCCCAACATCGTCATCCTCAAATTCAACCTCATAAATATATCATGATGACAGATTCTTTAACCATTTAATTTTAAAAGATTTTGAAATCTTGCTCTATAAAAAGCTTTGGTATAAAAATCTGCTTTTTGGTCATCATTGTGGATTTTCTCAATTCGTGTCAACTTTTTCTCGTGACAGTCACGGATAAAGTGATATCGAATCTCGATATGTTTAGTGCATGAGTGTTGACAAGGATTGACCGTGATATTAATGGCCGTCGTGTTATCTATGAAAATGGGCGTATTAAGAAATTGCAGACCGTAGTCTCTCATTTGTTGTTGTATCCACGGTATTTGGGAACAACAACTTGATGCTGAAACGTACTCAGCTTCGCAAGTAGAGAGAGCGATCGCGGTCTGTTTCTTGCTCTACAATGTTACCAAACGAGTTCCGAAGAACCGAAATCAGAGTCAGAGTAACCCGCAAGGTTGAAATCGTCGTGACGTGGATACCACAAGCCGGTGCTCGGACATCCTTTTAAATAGCGCATGATCCTTTTGACGATCAACATATGTGATTCCTTCGGACTTGACTGATATCTGGCGCAAGGCATGTGGGGTACACATGATATCCGGTCAAGAAGTGGTGAGATACATCAAGGATCCAATAATGGAGCGATATAAAGTTTCATCAACATTTTCTCCATACTTGTCTGGACAAATTTCGTTGTTTGTGGCTAAAGGGGTAGAGGCGGGTTTAGTTCCTGTCATGTCGAATTTCTCCAACACGTCATGAACATACTTCGTCTGGTGAATGAAAATACTGTCTGGCAGTTGTTCAACCTGAAGCCCCAAAAAGAATTTCATCTCTCCAATAGAGCTCATTTCGAATTTTTCTTTCATGACTTTCTCGAAGTCTTTGCACAGCTGTTCATTTGTTGATCCAAAGATGATATCATCCACGTAGATTTGTACAATAATCAGATGTCCATCTACTTCCTTTGTAAAGAGGGTGCTGTCTACTGTCCCTCTGGTAAAATGATTAGCCAATGGTGCTTGGAAAGCGTCTCGTACCAGGCTCTCGGGGCCTGGTGTAATCCGTAAAGAGCTTTGTTCAGCAAGTAGACCTTGTCTTTGTGAATTGGATCGACAAACCCCGGTGGTTTGCCGACATATACCTCCTTTTTTACCTTACCGTATAGGAAAGCAGATTTCACATCCAATTGGTACACTTTGAAACCATTCCATGAGGCGAATGCCAGGAAAATGCGGATAGCTTCTAGACGTGCGACTGGGGCGTAGACCTCGTTGTAATCTATCCCCTCTTCCTGACGAAAAACTTGAACTATGAGGCGAGCTTTGTTTCGAACAACGACTCCTCTGTCATCTCTTTTGCACTTGTAAACGCATCGTCTGCTTATCTTTTTCTGCTTTGGCAGTAGATCAACAACTTCCCAGACTCCAAGTTTCTAGAATTGCAATAATTCTTCCTCCATTGCTTCCACCCAAGTATAATCTTTAAGAGCATCTCTGATGTTTCCTGGTTCTACCTGAGAAACAAAACTACTATGAGAAAATTTATTTTGGACTAGAACAACTTCGGAATAAAAGCAACTTAGATTCTTATTGATCTGATTTCGCGTTTTCACGCCCGCTTGTAGTTCTCCAATGATGTTATCTGTTGGATGGTAGGAGACTGATCTCGGCATACTTCACCTGGAACATTTACTGAGCTTTCCAAATTTGTGATGTTCTGATCAGCAACTTGTTCTGAAGAAGTGGCCTCATTTCTCGCACTGGTTTCGGCAGCTTGATTGTTTAGATAACTTGTAATCTCTTCTGATCCTTCATCGGAACTGGTATCCCCATTATCAAAAGTAGGATCTTGTTCAGGTTCTGCATTTACTGGCTGAGAAGATGGTTCTGCAGTATTTTGTTCTGGTGGAACAACTGCTTCTGACTGACGGTTGCTTGGATGTGCTTTAGAGGAAGGTGCTGTTGTTGGAGAAATTTCCAACGGCCCCGTTACTTGCTCTTGATTGGATATCTGATGTTGTTGAAATAGCAAGATAAGTTTTTCCTCAGAAGGTTCTTCAGGCAGATCAAACGAATTCCATAACCCGTCGTAATTGAAGAGCCATGGATCTCCAGGTCTTTGCACGGGCGTTGTGTATCTCTGGCAATCAACATGTTGAGCAACAATAACCTGATTCAAGCTTGGGAGAAAGACTCGCTTTTGGACTTGCATATCCTACGAAGAATCCTTCCAAAGATCTGGCTCCAAATTTTCCTTTCGGGTCCATAACTGTACACGGTGATCCAAAGGATTCCAGAAACTCTAGATTAGGTTTTCGCTGATTAAGAAGTTCAAAGCATGTCTTCTTGTTTTTCTTGACTGTCATTACGCGGTTAAGGGTGTAACATGCAGAGGCAACAGCTTCGCTCCAAAAACTAATAGGCAACTTAGAGTCGGCAAGCATCATGCGTGCAGTTTCAATAAGTGTTATGTTCTTTCGTTCAGCTACTCCATTTTGTTGAGGAGTATAGGGGGCACTGAACTCATGATGAATACCCTTAGCATTGCAAAATTCGAGCATCTTGTTGTTCTTAAACTCAGTACCATTGTCACTTCTGATTCTCTTGATAGGCAAATGGTAAAGGTTTTCAATATTTCGAAACAAGATTATCAGATTGTCGAATGTTTCATTCTTGCTTTCTTGAAAGAAAACCCATGAGAATCTTGAAAAGTCATCGGTTACAAGTAGATAGTATAGATCTCCTGTAATACTCTTCACATTGACAGGCCCAAAGAGATCCATGTGTAGCCTTTCTAGTGGAAATTTGATGGAGTTTAGAAGCTTTCTCGGGTGTGACTTCTTGTGTTGCTTCCTCTTTTTGTAGCTGATATAGTGGTCTGATAATGAAATTTTTTTAGATTCACCCCTTCCAATAGATTGTTATGCACCAGAGAATTCATCTTCCTTAAGTGTATGTGACCCATCTTCCTATGCCATAGTATCGATTCTTTCTCTGTAGCCTTTGATACAAAGCATTGCCATTCTTTTGAAGTAGTGGATGCGACGCTCATGTCTAAGACATATAGATCATTTTCTCGCGGAGCGCGCATAAGGATCCACTCCTCAGGAATAACGAAACCAGGTTTGAGAATAAGACATTCTTTTCAGTGAAGTGAGTTGTGAACTTCTTGTCACAGATCTGTGAAATGCTCAAAAGATTGTTCTCATGTTCAGCGATGTAATTCACTTTGTCGAAAGATACGACTCCGTTTGTCAAAATTCCTTCTCCAACAATCATGCCGCCTTGTGTTCTTGCAAACCCAACATATCTTCCCCTGATGGCTTTTACATTGTATAACAATGCCAACATCCCTATCATGTGCCTAGAAGCTCAACTGTCCGTTATCCACTTTGAAATGGTTGACCTTGGAAGCCCCTGCACACATATTAAAAGCATATTACTTAAATAGAGAAAACCAACCCCTTTCGGTCTTGGGTGGGATGACAATGTCGACTTCTGGAACTTTGGCAACTTTGTCATCTTTCTTAACCTCAACCCACTATCCAGTCTTATCTTTTTATTTGACTGGAACATTGGTTGATTTTGGAGTTACAGGAGATGTCTTTGCTTTGGCTACCCAGGTTTGTGCTTTAGAAAGTGCCTTTTCGATGTAAAGTTTAGATTCTTTCTTTTCATTTTTCTTTGATGTTTCTCCAATTTCAAATTTTGAAATGATCTCTGTTGGTGATTTCTTAATAGAGTTTGCATTATCATTTCTCTTTAAAATTTTTGTTGGCACAAACGCTGGACCCTTTTTCTTCTCATCTACTATAAACCTCTTTTGCTCATGAACAGGTTTTGAACGATTTTGTGAACATTATCGTGCAATATGCCCAACTTTGTTACACCTGTAACAGGTTCTACTGTCATTTTCAAAAGTGTGCTCCAAAGCCTGTTCACGAAGCTCCTTTTCTTTCTTAAATTCTTTGTTGGTTTGTTTGTTAATAACCTCTTTTTCTTGAACAATGTTGGTTCCAAAAACAAACTCAACTTTCTTTGTAAAATCTGGTTTTCGTGATTTGTTGTTTTATTTTTCTCAAACCCTAACCCATCCCTTTTGTTTTCAGGATAACTTCATCCTCTGGGATGAATGTTTTTGTTAGTTTTCTTTGGTTTTGAGTAGAAAACATCAACATTCTTCTCAAGTTCAGATGTTTCAACTTCAATGAGTTTAAAGAATTTATCGACACGGTCAAAGTTTACATTCTGTAATGGGAATTCTTCATCAGTATATAGTTTATCTGATCCTTTCAGTTTGTAGATAACTACATTAGGATCATCACTTAAACCATTTTCTGATGTTGTGATAAAATGTTCATGAAAACTTTTCTCACTTCCAGAATGTGAACTTGACTCTGATTTCTCAATGTTTGACTCAACACTTTAATAAATTGTACTGTCAGACTCATTTTCAAACACTTTAGTTACCACCTCGGATTCACATTCCTTTTCTGTTTTGGAATATGTTACATCAAGATTTTCAGGCAGCTCGTTATTCTTTTATGTGAGAAGATTTAAATTCAGCGCCTTATCCACTCCGTCAGGATGTTTCTTAGCATTGCTATTCCACATAGGAGGTGGAATATGATCGTAACATTTTCCAAGATTTTTCTCACTTTTCTTACCATCTCTACTGCTTTCTGGTTTTGGCAGAATGTGATCAAGGACATACATGCTGATAGAGTAACTGATTAACAATTTGTTAACCCTTTCTGTTTCAATTCTAGTTTTCTCCAGCTCATTTTTCAGCTCAGCAATTGTGTTGATATGAAGATTAATGGCCATTTGTTTGTCCATCACAGTTGCTTGGAGCATCGAAAGTGTGTTGTCATTTTCTTTGACAGATTTCTCATACTGTCGAATGGTCCTACTGAGCTTATCATATGATTCTTTTATAGTGTTGTAATCACATGACATATTATCATTGTATGTTTTAAGTTCTTTAAACGCTTTTTCTTTTTCAGCACATTGCTCACATGCTTCAGCACATTTTAAGCATGGTTTAACCAATTCGACAGTTTGAGCTTTGCTAGTTTCTTTAGTTGTTTCAGCCTTTTCTACCTGTTTTTCCACACTGACTACCTCATGTGTATTGGCCATCAGTGCTTTGTTGGCAATATCGGTTAGGCTCTCTAGTGTTACAGGCTTGGTTACATCAATCACTTCCACACACTCTGTCTTTGTCTTCTCAGGACTTTCTTCTTTGTGACCAGAATCGAAGCTACCTGCAAAGTTTTCATAATTATATCAAATAAACAGGGTTTAGGGGTACCTGCTAGATGTTCCTCTTCATCTACTGAAGTTCTAAAGTAATCTGCCAATACTTCTTCCATTTCTTCTCCTGAGACTTCTTCAGATGCTTCTGGTTCTTCCATGATTTCAGCAACAAGTGCAAGACTTCCCTTTTTGGAGATGAAATTGTTCACATTGAATCATTCATCTTCCTGTGTTACCACCAGAGCTTTATCTTTTGAGTTTGAACCTCCATCTTCGATCTATACCAATCTCTTCTCTGGTTGTGGTCGATGATAGATTGCCTTTTTGTAATAATCATCACCAAATGGATTATTATTGCCTTTTACTTCTCGGTTTGGGCATTCGCGTTGAAGTGCCCTTTCTCCCTGCACTTGAAACATGTGACTTTGGATTTATCAAAGCCTAATTTACCGTCAAGGCCCCTTAAATCATCTCTTCCAGTAATTTCCATGAAACGTTGAGCCCTTCTAACCACTAATGCCATGCACCACATGATGTCAATTAATTCCATCTCCCCTGGATCAATTTGGTCGTAGTCGTCTTTAGTCATTTATGGGTTTCCAATTCGACCAGCTACAAGACTTTCGTAGGATTCTAGAATTGTTGCAAGGAGCACCATATGCTGTTTAGCAGTTTGCTCATTGACGTCTTGAGCGTTCTCGAGATTTACTACGATGTTGCATTGTAGGATTCTTTGGTTAGAGTTGGATTGACTCTACTGGTTGCTCTATGATTGATTTGAGCTCTGAGATGATTGTTGTCCTTGGTGATTGTTTGGATTGAAGGAAGTAAACGTTTGAAACCCACTGGACTGGTTGGAGGTTGGACTAGCATTTATGTTAGTATTGAAGGCTGTTTGGATCTTGGTACTCTGAACAGGAGTGTTTGGATTTCCTTCGTAGTATAGGCTGACGTCCTGTTGTGAGTTTGATTTCTTGCCTTTTGCCATTTTCTACATTTCTAGTTCATGCCCTTCTAGTTTTTCTATGAATCTCGGCAACTAAGACTGTCATACTCAGCTCCATTCTTCAGTATTGTTAGATATGTTGCCCAATCTCCTTCTGGCAAAAAATCTGCCAGTTTGTCGACTAGTTCTTCATTCGTCTTAATAATTCTCATTCGCTTCATCTGCACTACCAGGTGGCAATACCTTTCGATGAGCTGCTTCATGTTCTCGCCTGGAATAATATTGAAAACTTCAATTTCTTTGTTTAGTAACGCCTTCTTCCCTTTTCGGACATCAGTGCTCCCTTGTGCCCTTAATCGTAAGGCGAGCCATAGTGAATGAGCATCATCGTCATGTTGCAGGAGAACTAAAATTTCTTCTTTTATAGCCTACTGAAGAAGATTCATCGTCTTCTTTTCAGTGATGTATTTGTCTCGTTCTTCTTCGGACAAACGAGCCACTGTTTTCTCAATGCCAAGTTCATTCAGTGGTGGTTGATATTTGTTTTCGAGTGCGAACCAAACTATTAACTTATCATTAGTTTCTGCCTAATCTGACAATAGATAACAAATTAAGGTTCCCGAGCTGTTCGTGGACGTTTCCTACAAGTGGTATCAGAGTCTGGATACCTGAATTTGTTGAAATCAACACAAGAATCTTCTATTCATCTCCATTCTTCTATTTTTCTTAACTCTTGATCAAAAATGAAGAATTCATGGTCAAATTTTGTCCAATTTTGAATATGTCATGTAAAACATACTAATAACAAACCCCTGAGAGTTTGGACATCAAATTCAAAAGTTTTGACATCAAAAAGTTGCAAAAACCATGTTTTTGAAACAAGCTATGGCCAAACTTAACATCAAGTTCAACCGAACTTGATTAAAATTTCATTGATTTTAATCTAGTTCGACCGAACTTGATAATTTTTCAAGAGTTTTTGTTGTATGTTCGCTCGAACTTGAAGAAAATTCAATATCTTTGATCAAGTTCGACATAACTTGATCAAATTTCATTGAAATCCTTTCACAAGTTCGCCCGAACTTGTTAAACTTTTTGAAATACTACCTAAGTTTGACCAAACTTACCTGTTTCTTGATAAGCTTTTACAAGTTCGTTCAAAATCACAATTTTTATCCAAGTTCGACCGAACTTGGGTATAATCTGAAATTTTTTGTCTGTCAACAACAAGTTCGACCGAACTTGTTTAACACTTAAAAATTTTCACTCTTTCACTGCAAGTTCGACCGAACTTGTAGTACTTCTAATCTTTTTCAAAGTTTTATCGTGTTTTCAGCGTACGTGTCTAGATTATCAAAATGGAAGATTTCCATAACGCATTTTCAGCTAGAGTAGCACAAGCCTCAACGTCAAATTCAATTGCGGTTAATCAGATGAACCTCGATAATGAAATGGGAACTACTCAGAAACCACCGAAGTTGATGAGTATGGACGAGTTCAGGGATGGAAAGAAAAGTTTGTTAATTGGATTCAAGCGAATCAATTCAACAGCTGGGTTGCGATTGAAGATGGTTATACATGCCCAAAGATGAACCTGATCAAGATCTTCCACTGAACAAGTTTTAGGTGATTGACAAAGAGAAATATATTGCTGAAAAGAAGATGATCAGCTTGTTACAAAAATCTGTCATAGAAGATATCTTGATATTATTACCAGAATATGATACTTCTCAAGAATTATGGAATTCTCTTTGCGAAAAATTCAAAGGAAGTGATGAAATGATCAAGAGCAAAAAGGCTCTGATTAAGAAAGATTTTGAGATCTTCATGATGATCAAAGGAGAGACAATGAAGCAAATGATTGATAGATATTGTCATCTCATGGTCTAGATGCGAAGACATGATATCAAGAGAACTAACAGAAGAGCAGATTGAGAAGCTGGCCGATGCACTTCCAGAAGGAGAATGGACAACGTATCTGATGATTCTAAAGAACAGTCCGTCTTGGAGACATTTTAAGTTGTCATCTCTCATTGACAAACTTGAAGGTCATGAAATAGAATTGATGAAGATTGCAAAATCCAAAAACACTAATGTTGTTCAGGATGTTGAAGTTTATTACAAAGGTGGTGTTCCAGATACTCCGATTCAAAGTCAAAAAATCCAAACGGCATATAGTGCAATCATGAATACATCAGATCAATGGTCACAAAATCAGTATTCTCCAAGCACTGGTTATTCATATGTTGGTTCAAATTCTTCTTCTCAAAGTCAATCTCATCAGACAAGCCAATCCATTGCTATTTCAAATGTTTTCCAATGCAACATAGCAGTAGATTTAACGAAAACGTTTCCTGAAAAGGTTGCAAAACAGCACATAGCACTTCTTGCTACAGTTCTGGAATCGTATGAAAGTCTTGTTGCTGGAAAGATCGGAAATCCTGAAATGATAGCTGAGGATTACGATCAAGTAGATAAGGAGGAGTTGGAACTGATGGATATCAAATGGTCCTTAGCATAAATTATCCGGAGAGTTTCAAAGTTTGTAGCACTCACTAGAAGGGATATTGGTAACTCAAGCAATAAACTTGGTTTCGACAAAACGAAAGTTACTTGTTTCAGATGTCGACAAAAAGGGCACTTCAAACGTGAATGCCATAATCAAGAAGCTAGTGGAAACCAAAACCCTTTTGGAACCAGTAACGAATATTACAAGAAAGCGCTGCAATACAAACCATATCCGAATAGAATGCAAGTTGAAGTTGAAGATAAATCTGCAAAGAAATCCGAACAAGCTCTTGTTGCTAATCATGAAGACGATAGTTTCGATTGGAACAAATGCATCGGAAAGAAGACTGGTGTTGCTATGATGGCAGAGGTTGTGAATGAATCGAATACATCATTTGTGGATCCTACAATCGAAAATGTTATTCAAGAGGCATTAATGCAGAGAGCTGAGGAAGAAGTTATACTGGAGGATGCAGTTCTGGAAAGATACATGCAACAAACAGAGGAAGAAGGAATAGCTTACCTTGAGACGCAAAAGTAATAAGAGTTGAAAGCAAAAGCCGAAAAGGTAAAAGCTGAGGTAAACATGTCTAAAAAAGAAGTCGTGAAAGTTGTGGAGGTTGAAAAACCTTGCACAAAGTGCGCAAGTCCTTGTGAACCCTATCTAGATAAAGTCAAAGTCATATGAGAATTGACTGAACATAACAAAAACTTTTGTTATGATTACAGAATCATAAAAGAAGCTTATGACAAGATATCAGACAAATATAAACATGTCGAAAGAGCTAACAGTGAACTCAATGCTAATGTCACCATGTTAAATGCCACAGTTATTAAAAACAAAAGGCAATTAACATGTACATTTATACAATTGCTGAGACAAAGCGTGAGTTTCACGAAATGAAGATTGAAACAGAAAGAGTAAGACAATTACTAAAAAGTTACACCACAAATGCATATGTCATTGATCACATTCTTCCTACGATTAAGTCGGAGGAAAATGTTGATAATTCAAAGCGTAAAGCATACGGAAATGTTCCTCACCATTTATTGCAGGTTACTGCTGTAAGAAAGATGATGATATTGAAAAAACATTTAATCTTTTACTCCTTTCAGAAAAGAAAGATAAATTGCCTGAGAGCATTGAAGTAGACTTTACAAAATCAAACGATGACAATGAATCGGTGGTAAAAGATGTTGTAAAGAATGTTTTGGGAAATGATTCTTATGACGGAAGCTTTAAAAGCGCCAACTCGAGTTCAAACAGTTCTGATTCACAATCTGAAAGTGACGATACATCATCAGAAAATGATCTAAGTGATGATCCTAATGTTGTCATGAACAAGGTTAAGGAATCTGATAGATTATATTTCAATGATAGCTTTCCGATTCAGAATGTGAAAAAAGATCAAATTGATAAACTGTTTAAACTGGTTGAAGTCTCATTAGATGATCTCGAGAAAAATGAAAAGAAGTTCTATTCTAACCGAAATGGAATTTTAACAATTACCGTAGAAACGGTGGTGATTTTCCTGAGAACAGGAGAGCAGGTTTAGGTATGGAAGAAGCTGAAGATGAACCGAAGAAGAACCAAAAGTCAACGTTCCAGGAGTACAAAGGTAATAACATAAAGTTTGTGTACGGAACGAGCACGATTCAGGAGGAAAGCTTGATAGGTAAGAAATCAAACGATGATTTCAAGAAAGAAAAGGAACTTTGGGACAAGGCTAAGTCCGCAAGTGGAGTAAAACCCACTAGTGGATAGGTTCATGACACTCGGACTTGCTTCAAATGCAATGAAGTTGGTCACATTGCTCGCAAGTGTCCGAAGTCTAAGCCTATGTATCCCCAAAGAAAAGAAGTTTCAAGAGAGGTAAAACAAAAACAATCTGAAAATGATCAAAACAGGTTTGCTGTGACTTAAAAGAAATGAAACATAATGTTGAATCCAATCTTGAAATAAAACGTAAAATGAACCAAAATTTGAAAATTCAATTTTTCAAAAGGGAGATATTTTAAAGTCAAACAATGATTCTAGGTTTTATATCAAGAAAGCTAGAGTTAATTCTCAAGCTTGGATTGCTAAAAAGAAATCACCTGAAAAAGTGAAGATTGTTTGTGATAAAATCGAACATGTAAAATCAATCAAGAAAAATAAAAGTAAAGTTGATTTTGAGTTTGAAGTTTGTGATGTTGAATATGCTTATCAAAGAGCATACGAAAGTGATTATGAGGAGGTGTATGAGGAGCTATATCCAAAACCCAAGACCAAGAAGGCTTGGGTTGAACTTTTTAAGTAAATCCTTTCATGTGCAGGAGTTCCAAGATCTACTTGATCAAAAGTTGATTATGGATTGCAGAGCTCCATATCAGTTTAACTTATCCAGAAATGTCATATCTTTGTAATTTTGAGGGAGAGTAGTTAAGAAGAAAAGTTTTTTAAATTACAAGTGGTTGTTAAAAGGAAAAATTTTGAAAAGTCAAAATTATGAAAATCCACACCGTTGAATAGAAAAATTGATTTCAAAGTTCTTACAAGTTCAAACTGCTTTTCCAAGTGGTAAATGAGTCTAATGATTGTTTGTTAAACAATTGCAGATACAGGATTAAAAAAAAGGATCGGACGACGACGTCACGAGATCCGCATTGGTTTGTTACATTTTTAGAAGATTTTTTTTTAAATCTAAAATTCAAAAATATGTTTTTGATTTTAGGGGGAGTAAGAAAATTTTTAAAAATTGTTGAAAAATAAAAAACATATGAAAAAGTTGAAAATTAAAAAACATTGAAAATTTCAAAAAGTACAAAAACATGAAAAAGACAAAAAGAATTTGTTGTCAAAAAGGAAATGATAGTACATCAGTGGACTATCACAGTATGCAAAAGATTTGTAAAGTCTAAAAGTGAGAAACAAGCCTTACTGTGGATATGTCGATAGGCTTTACACGTTCCGTAGATTGTTTCTGAGATATAAACTACATATTACAACTGCTTAATCTCGTGGTTTAACACATCTTGGATATTTGGACTTAGTACTCCGTAATATCTATTGAAGGGTTGCCTGATTCTGAGATACGAGGTCTTTATAGATAGTTGATATCTGGGGTAATATACAAGTTCTCCTGATTTTGCGGAAGCAATAACCTAGAACTTCTATAATACTTTTGCTAAAAACCCCAAATAGCATGCAAACTTGAAACAAATCGAAAGATCTAATCATTTGCAATGCTTAAAAGATTCCTTAAGTGGAACACTACTGAAAGACGAGCCTTCATCTCTTTGTCAGTACGGTAGTACTAACCTGAGCTCTCAAGGTCTCGCACAACCCAAATACAGATATCAGTTACGCTATACTCACCTGTAAGACGAAATCTAGGGAAGCTGGATTCGGGAGTATATTCAAGAGGTGGGAACCATAGTTAAGTCAAGTTTCATAATTCTTACCTTAATATATCTTGAAATAATTGAGAAACGTGGTAAAGTTTAAGTGGAAAAACATATCGACAATCTAGGTAACCAAGTTCAAAACTTAAAAGTCTCAAAAAAGGTCAATGGTACTGGTGATATGTCTCAACAAAACTGATATGATCCTTAGACACGAATTCACAAAAATATGTCTGTAAATATGTTTGTACATAGTTTACTTTACTTGTTAAAAGTTCTGTAAATACTTTACTTACTTTTTAAAATCTAAAAATATTTTCAAAGAGCCAATGTTGGTGAACGGATCATCAAAGTCTGGTAAGAAAAGGTTCCTTAATTTGAAACTTTAAAATTGACAAAAACATTAGTTGTTCATAACGGGTTTAACCAAGGTCATTAACTTGGACTTGGTAAACAAAATTAGTTTATCAAGGTCATTAACTTGGACTTGATCAACTAAGTGGATTTTATTTCAATAATTGAAAGTTGAAGGTTTTTAAACGTAAAATGTTCCAAAGTCATTAATTTATACTTGAAATAACTGAAAAATGAAGATTAAAATTTGAAGTACAAGGTTTGTATAGGTGGTATGTAATTCATGTGGACAAAATTTCAAAGTTAGAATCTGAAATGTTTATTTGAATTCCCAAGTACTTTGAAACAGGAAGTAAAGTTTTAGGGGGAGCAGGATGAAACGTGATTGAAGATAAAGCTCAAAGCTAGGGGGAGCACAGCTCACAGCTAGGGGGAGCTTGGAGATTAAAGTTTTAACAAGTTAAATTGAAGAAAAGAGAGATTTTGAAGATCATAAAAGTTTAATGCTTGTTCAAGGATAAAGATAAAGACTCAGGAACTTATTTGAAGTCTGATGATTACGAGGCGTTCAGAGAAGACTATGTCACTTGAAGACTGACGAGGATGATTATTGTCAAAGATGTCTATGAAAGTAGATGAATGTGGCAACATCCAAGGGGGAGTCTGTTGGTGCATATGTCTGTTGCCTTCGTCATTACACAAGAACGAGTCTGGAATAAACGAGAGTTTCTAAAGACCGAACAAGACAAAGTAGATATCCTAGACGGAGTCTATTGGTGCTTAATGTCTATAGAATAGTCTTGTATCGAGTCTGTATAGAATAGATGAAACGAGGCGTATTTATGTGAGTTTGTAGGCAAGTTCGCTCGAGGAGGGTTTTGGGAAGTCAAGTTCGGCCGAACTTGACTTAGTAAAGTTCGCTAGAACTTCATCCATGTCTGGCAAACTTCACTCTCCCACCAGTGAACTTGCAAGTCTATAAATAGGTGCCTTGGTGATTTCATTTGGAACTTCGAAGATTTTGGCACAGAGACGGCGAAGCTCTGTCAGATCCGGTTCTCAAATGTATTGAACATTAGATCAATGAAAACAACCTTTAAATGAGTTATTTGATTAACTTGTCATTAGTTTCCGCCTAATCGGACAATAGATAACAAATTTAGGTTCCCGAGCTGTTCGTGGACGTTTCCTACACAATAGACATAAGTGCACCAACAATGCTCAGTCAACATACATAGCAAAATGTAATGTAAATCAATGTGCTCATATGCTAAGTCAACATATGCTGCAAAAGTGTCCTTGAAATCAATGTGCTAGCATGCTCAGTCAACATACATAGCAAAATGTAGTGGAAATCATGTACTAAATGTACTATGTAATCAAATCATACATATAATGTCATGAAAACATGAAAGTAGTTATAGACACAACATGTTTCACCCCAAAACATTTATAAAACGTAAAAGAGGGGACTATGTACTCACATAGTCACCACAAAACATGTAAAAAGAGGGGTTTATCTACTCACTTGAGATTGCAAGAATGTCCTTACTAAAGAAGATAAACCAAATCTCAAGAGTCCGAGAATTTAAGTATGTCTTGATATCGGATTACTTAGGTTAATATCAGAACTTTAATCTGAGGATTTGGATAGAATGATGCCTCATAAACCAAATGAGTATTGGAACTCATATGAAATGATTTAATAAAGCTTACATTTTAATTGGAAAAGATCCTAAGTGCTTTTGACCCATAATGACTTGTTAAGGTAGTTTAAGTCACTTTACCGTGCCATATGCGTAAACGCCTGTTCGGATAGTTAGATATGCCCTAAGATAAGTCTTATATGCCAAAAACAAGTTTAATATAGTTGCAACATCAGTCTATATGGCAAAACACTGGTTACATAAGATTAGAATTGATTTATGCGCAAAAAGGGCATTTTGGTCATTCATAAAGGCATAATAAGCGACTTAACATAACACTAACCAAACGACGTGACCATAAGGTATAACCTCAGAGGTTTATTCCCTATAACACTAACCGCTCCACTTACGACCCAAAACAAGCACTAAACTAAAAGTGACGATTTAGACATGTCAAAACATGTCTAACTAAGTTATTAAAAAAATGTTTTGGTATCATAACAAAGTGTTTTGATACCCAAAAATAGTTCCATTGTATAATGCGCACTTTGCGCATTATTAACCGAAACTTTGACTCACCACTACAACTAGTAAATGTGGTAATCAGTAGGTATGATCGCTATGGATCATAACCATCGTGATTACGATCATGTTGCAAAGTGTAACACCCCAACCGATGGCGGAAACATCAAGTCGGGATGAAATAGATTGCTCATTGCACATAAATACTAATTGACGAAAATATTTAAATAAATACCATATTTCATTCATAACAACATTGTCATACATTACAAGGAATTTCAAATACAACAATAACAAGGGCAAAATTTGATACAACATTTTAAAAACCTAACATCTATATGTGTATATAAGCATCATCACGACTCCAATTTAATGGCAAAATCTTCATCAACGTGTAACATGTTAAAAATACGAGTTCAATACAAAGGTAAAGGTGAGTACACAAGTTTGGTGATACATAGCATAAGTATAAAATTTAACTCGAATCCACATGGTAATTCTAAACAAAGTTCATACTAATCAGGCAATACTAGATCAAACCCCGAGCTTCCACAAAAGTTTTAACGAGATCGAGCTTCCCTTGCCACTAAAGTGACAAGACTAAAATTAGAATGAATATCTTAACATAACCCCGACGGGCGGCGTGCTACTCCTATAGCGCCATATAGATCAGTTGGGCTAGCTATGTTAATGATCAAGCACGTATAATCAAGCATGTATCTAGGCATAACAAGTATTCATGAATAAGGATTGAGCATCTAAAAGCATTAGTTTGTGATATGTGTATTTTGATAAGTAAACATGTTACAACCCAAAAGTTGTTAAAATGGTAAATGGATCGAGTGTACTCACGGTTTTGCTAAGTGTTCCACTTAAGAAATGCCCGGGAGCTTTGTTGTGATGTTTAGAGTTTCGCACCTTGTCCTTCTACTAGAAGAACATAGGTATTAGTTAGGAGTGTAACAGTAGATTCGGATTATTCGAGCGAGACTACGGAAATAAGAATTAAAGCATTATGTATGAAAATATTCACTAAGACATAGCACTTGTTCTTGACACTATGATAACCCGAAAAGGGGTTGATATGGTTTCATAGGTTCGAGGCCTATTAGAATCGTGACAAGGAACTACGTACTTTAGTGATAAACTTAATAACTCGATAGATGATTACTTAGCCATTATCAAGGTTTCGTTTTTTTAGGATTATATCATAGTCCATAATATATACATAGTCATATAAGATCAAGTAGGAGGTGGGAGGATGAACCATCCACTTTAGTACCTCTTAAGTATTCAAGTAAGTCAAGCATGGAGGTAGGATGATGAACATCCATTTAACCTCTTTATATGATTCACCACTACACAAGTTGTCATAGACAACAAGGAGGGTCATGAATGAGAACAATACAAGAACGAAAATGACAAGAATTGTAAGTATGTCACCATGATACCAAGTAGCCAAGTGAATACAACCCAGAGAACTAGCAAACTACTTGAGATAATGATGAAAATCATCAAGTGATCTGTGGTCTCAAAGTTTAGGATAGCCTAAGCTAACCAAGGTGGACACACATGAACAAGTTATGAACTTGCACCACTTGTGAGCTTGAAGCTCTTCGAAAACAGAATTATTGTGAGGATAAATCCTCTGGTTTGAATGTCCCAACCTTGTTTTTAAGCCTAACCAACCAAAAGAAGTGTTGTAAGCATTCGGACATAGGTTGGAGATGAGTTAGACTTAAGTTTTAATGATGTTCTAAGGGATTTTACGGTACAATATGCATTGCAAGTATACGTATTATGTCAACAAGTATATGTATGTATTGGATGATCGAGATCGAGTATTCACATTGGGTATAAAGTGTATATCATGTATGAATGTCGCGTATTATCAAATATGTCATATATTCGAGTATGTGTATCATGTATAAGTATTGTATGAATAAGTATAACAAGTATAGGGACAAAATGTATATTTCCATTATGATTCAAGTCTCGCTTACAACGTTTACAACGAAATGAAGATTACGAATACAATGACTTCCGAAAATATAATTTCAACACAAGCTAGCTATAAATAGAAAGTAAGGAAAACGCGAGGCGTTACAGTCTCCCCTCCTTTAGGAAATTTCATCCCGAAATTTAGGAAATGAAATGAAGAGATGCGGATACTTAGTCTTCATATCACTCTTCAGTTCGCAAGTAAACTCGGCACCACGTTTCCCTTCCCAACGAACTTTTACGATAGAGATCCGACTACGCCGTAGCTGCTTGACTCCTCGGTCCATGATTTCGACCGGTTTTTCCACAAAATGCAATGTTTCATTGATTTGAAGATTTTCGAGCGGAACTTGAAGTCCTTCTTCGGCTAGACATTTCTTGAGATTTGAAACATGAAACACAGGATGAACATTGTTGATCGTTTGAGGTAGGCCCAGTCGATATGCTACCTTGCCAATCCTTTCCAAGATCTTGAATTGACCTACGTAGCGAGGAGCGAGTTTGCCTTTCTTACTAAAACAGACAACACCTTTCCAAGGTGACACCTTGAGAAATACATGATCACCTATGTTAAATTCCAAGGCTTGTGTCTTTTGTTAGTGTTGCTCTTTTGTCGGCTTCGTGCTTTGAGGAGATTATCACGTATTTGCAAGATCTTGTCCGTTGTCTCTTGTATTAATTCGGGACTAGTGATCTAGACATCTCCAATCTCGTGCCAACAAATAGGTGAACGGTGCTTACGACCATACAATGCTTCAAATGGAGCCATTTGAATACTAGCGTGATAACTATTGTTGTACGAGAATTCAACCAAGGGTAAGTGCGAATCCCAATTGCTGCCAAAATCGATTACGCATGACCGAAGCATACCCCCTTAAGGTTTGGATAGTATGCTCGGTTTGACGATCAGACTGAGGATGAAAAGCGGTGCTAAGATTAAGCTGAGTGCCAAGGGCGGATTGAAAAGTTTGCCAAAGGCGAGAGGTGAAACGAGCGTCGCAAATAGAAATGATATCAAGAGGAGTACCATAATGACTAATGATTTCATCCGTGTAGATACGAGCCAATTTTTCGACTTTGTAATCTTCACGAATGGCAAGGAAGTGTGCGGATTTGGTCAATCGGTCATTGATGACCCAATTGCTGTCATTGCCAGATGAAGTACCAGGCCATTTCGTGATGAAATCCATGGCTATGCTCTTCCATTTCCAGACAGGAATTTCTGGTTGTTCGAGCAAACCAGCGAGACGTTGATGTTCTGCCTTGACTTTGGAACACGTAAGGCATTTGGATACGTAAAGAGCGATATCACGTTTCATTCCAGGCCACCAATAGGATGCACGTAAATCGTGGTACATCTTATCAACTCCAGGATAAACGGAGTATCGGGATTTGCGGGCTTCATCCATCAAAGTAGTCTGAAGATTGGGATGTTCGGAATCCAAATACGAGTATGGTGGTAAAGAATACCATCAGGTTTAGCTTCGAGTGGGTTTTCTACTCCACAATTCAATTCACTATCGAGGTTACCCTCGTTAATGACGGTAAATTGTGCTTGTCGAATAAACTCGTTGAGTTTTCCCATGAGTTGGTATCAACGAACACTCTTAACATGATTCTTACGACTAAGTGCATCGGCCACGACATTCAACAATTCTACCCAACGACATTGACGCATGTTGAGTTTCTTTTGATCAAAGATATGTTGGAGGCTCTTATGGTCGGTGAAGACCGTACACTTTGTACCCTAAAGGTAGTGTCGCCAAATCTTTAATGCAAAAACAACTGCACCAAGTTCAAGGTCGTGAATAGTATAGTTTTTCTCATGTATTTTGAGTTGTCTCGACGTGTAAGCGATTACTTTGTCTCGTTGCATGAGTACGCAACCAAGACCCTGGTTAGAGGCATCGCAATACACAATGAAATCATCGTTCCCATCGAGGAGAGTGAGGATAAGAGCATTACAAATCATGTCCTTGAGTGTTTGGAAAGATTCCTTTTGTTTGGGACCCCAAACAAAAGGTTTATCTTTTTGAGTCAACAAAGTTAAAGGAACAGAAATTTTAGAGAAGTTCGAGATGAAACGGTGATAATACCCAGCTAGGACAAGAAACGAATGAATTTCAGAGGGTGACTTAGGTGCAATCTAGTTCTTCACAGCTTCTATTTTTGCAGGGTCAACATGAATACCGAGTTCATTGATGGTGTGACCTAAGAATTGAACCTCTTTTAGCCAAAATTCACACTTGGAGAATTTGGCATAAAGGCGTTCGGTCTGCAAAAGCTGAAGAATGAGACGCAAATGTCGTCTGTGCTCTTCTTTCGTCTTGGAGTAGATTAGGATATCGTCGATCAATATAATGAAGAAATGATCGAGAAAAGGCTTACACACACGGTTCATGATATCCATAAAAAATGCAGGTGCGTTGGTCAAACCAAAAGGCATGACCGCGAACTCATAGTGTCCATAACATGTGCAAAAGGCAGTTTTGGGTACATCTTCCTCAGATACCCGAAGTTGATGATAACCAGAACGAAGATCAATCTTTGAAAAGCACTTCGCGCCTTGCAATTGATCAAAGAGATCGTCAATATGAGGAAGCGGATAGCGGTTTTTTTACTGTAAGCTTGTTGATCTCACGATAGTCAATACACATACGAAATGATCCATATTTATTTTTAATGAAGAGGACGGGAGCGCCCCAAGGGGAAGTACTTGGGCGTATAAAGCCTTCATCGAGAAGTTTTTAAAGTTGGCTCGATAGCTCTTGCATCTCCGAGGGTGCTAGACGATAGGTAGCTTTCGCAACAGGTGTTGCGCCAGAGATAAGATCAATAAAAAAATCGACAGCTCAAGGAGGTGGAGGACCAGGAAGATCCTCAGGGAAAACGGAGGGAAAATCACAAACGACGAGAACATCACTTATGCTAGGACCCTTGTCTTTCTTTTCCATGATATGGGCGAGAAAGGCAAAGTACTCCTTACGCAAGAACTTGTTTGCTTTGATGCAAGACATAAGCTTGAGACCTTTAGAAGGTTTCTCGCCATAGACGTGTAGAGAATCACATTGAGGAAGAGGGAGGCGAATAAATTTATCAGAACAAACAACTTCGGCGTGAACTCGCATAAGCCAATCCATGCCTACTTTGATGTTGAAACTACCCATTTCCATGGGGATGAGATCAATGGACAACGAATGATCGTTAAGAATCAAAGAGCAACCAGAGAGAACGGAATCAACGGAGATGGTTTTACCATTAGCGACCTCGACAGCGAAAGGATTTGGCATTTTAGATCTTTCACACTTAAGCAAGGGTTCAAATTCTAGCGACACAAAACTCCTATCAGCGCCAGTATCAAATAGACATGTAGCATAAATATGGTTCACAAGGAACGTACTAGTGATGACGTCATTAGAGCTTTGGGCTTGAGCGGAGGTAAGCATGAAAGCTCGCCCCTTTGCAGGCTCAGGCTGCTGATGCTGCTGGTTGAGAAGAGGACAAACATTGGCGAGATGGTTGGGATCGCCACATTTGTAACATGCTCGCACATGAGTATTCTGAGGTTGAGGTTGAGTCTGGTTTGGGTTAGGGTTCGGGACAATGGCTTGGTTGCTTTGGGGTTGGCGAGGGGTGGTAGGTAGATGGTGGTAGGTGCAACGACCACACCTAGCCGAAGTACCGGTTTAGCTTCGTCTAGGTGGATCGTTGTTTTGGGTGGAGGAGATGGCGTTTAAAGGTGTAGGGGCAGGCGGATTGACAACCTCATTGCTTTGAACTGAAGCCTTCCGCTTCTTGTTCTTGAGGCTGTTCGTTTTGGTTTGAGGGGGAGGTGAGTCGGTAGTGGTGGTGGTATTGGCGGTGGCTTGGTACGCATGCTTGGTAGGAACCTTATCGTAGGCCCCCTGATGGATACAGTTGTGGTTAAGCTGGATGGTAATGCTAAAGGCTTCTTCGAGGGTTCTAAGGTTTGCGGCGACAACGTGATTCATGTTCACAGGCAAAAGCGAACGAATAAGCTTAGCTATCACCTTGGGAACCTTATCCACCTGTCCAGGAGAGACGATACTTAATTGTTTGAAGCGAGCGATCAGTCCTTCAGCATCGCTCCCCTGCTGGGTGAGGTTCCAGAATTCGTTTTCGAGCTTCTGGGTCTCGTGGGGAGGACAAAACTGGTCTCTCATGAGCTGCTTGAGCTCGTCCCAAGTGAGAGCGTGAGCTGTTTCGTTGCCACGCTTATTGCATTCCGTAGCCCACCACTCAAGGGCTCTCTGGTGAAAGACCCCGATAGCGTTGAGGGTTCGAAGTTCATCAGGGCACCCACCCTAAAGAAAGGTAAGCTCCATCGCGTCAAACCAATTGATCATGGCGGTGACACCGTCCATGCTAGTGAACTCGACTGGTTTATAAGCCATGAAATGCTTGAATTGGAAGGATGTTTTAGGGTTGTCAGTTTTAGAGTCGGCATAGGATTTGGGTGTTTAGGTGTTGATGGTTTGAAGTTGGCTAACAATATCAGGGATGACACGCGCCATTTGATTGGCCATTTGCTCGGTGACGAGACCGATGAGTTCTTGCTTGTAGATGGAGTCTTCATTGTTGTTGTTGTTGTTGTTGTTATTGTTGGAACCCTTGTTAGACCTCTTGGATTTCTTGGATGAGTTAGGAGAATTCATCTAGAGGTTCAACATAGTAGAAAAGGGATGAGACTTGATCATAATATGGGAAAAACAAGTTGTGCATTAATAAGCATGTATAAGGTTCAAGAATGTTTCACAAAGTTTGCATGAAAGTATCAAGTATAGAATGAATAATCACATATAAATACGTATAAGGAGTATAAATTTAGTGTGTTCACGAGGATTAATATTGTTTTCGATTGCGATAAACGTGCGAAATGTGTAACGGTTGAAATGAACAAGGTAAAAGTATTAAAACACATAAAAATTGAATCACATAAAAAGAATAGGCTCATAAAACATGGGAATGATTCGGGTAGAGAATCGTCGACAATTCCAAAGTGAATCGAAGATCCTTTCTAATAAGAGAAACGTGCTTTGGCCTATAGGTAAAATACTCTAATCGAGAAGCGACTAACGGTATTTTACCCTTCCAGTTACTACACGTCTCTAATCGATTAGAAATTCGAAACCTTGGAGAGAGCGAAAATCAAGGAATGGGACTTAATCGACAAGGTGCGGGTTTCACCCCTAACTTGACGATTTCGTACCCTAAGTGTGGTTGTCTCTTACTAAACGAGGAGCTTATTCCGACTCGTTTGTAAGATCCACTAGAGTTTCCATGACAATGTGGATATCACTCCTAACTTGATGGTATAACTTCGTGAAAAAATCGAATACGCGGAATGAGGGATTTCACCAAAAAATGTAAGTCATTGGACCTATCTTGGTGCAAATCGCTTCTTTTGCGTCATGAGTGTCTTCAAGTCTTCAAGTGCATTATGTAAAATGTCTTAGGAAAGACATTATGTAAATTTTAAGACCAAAAGATAAGGAAGAAGCAATGAGGAAGATTAAAGTTTTAAGCAAGATATTAGAATGGTCAAAAATGGACACTTAAACTATAGACTAGGTCGAACATGGCAATTCTACCTAATTCCCTATAGTTATGGCTCTGATACCAATCTGTCACACCCCAACTCATCGCGGAAACATCAAGGCGGGACGAAATAGATTGCTCATAAATACAAATTGGCGACAATATTATATAAATCCCATATTTCATTCATAACAACATTGTCATACATTACACGGAATTTCAAATACAACAATAACAAGGGCAAAATTTGATACAACATTTTATAAAACTAACGTCTATATGTGTATCTAAGCATCATCACTACTCCAATTTCATGGCAAAATCTTCATCAACCTGTAACATGTGAAAAATACGAGTTCAATACAAAGGCAAAGGCAAGTACACAAGTTTGGTGATATATAGCATAAGTATAAAAGTGTAACTCGAATCCACATGGTAATTGTAAGCAAAGTTCATACTAATCATGCAATACTAGATCAAACCCCTAGTTTCCACAAAAGTTTTAACGAGATCGAGCTTTCCTTGCCACTAAAGCGACAAGACTAAAATAAGAATGAATATCTTAACATAACCCCGACAGGCGGCGTGCTACTCCTATAGCGCTATATATGATAAGTTGGGCAAGCTAAGTTAATGAGCAAGCATGTATAATCAAGCATGTATCTAGGCATAACAAGTACTCATGTATAAGGATTGAGCATGTAAAAGCATGAGTTTGTGATATGTGTATTTTGATAAGTAAACATGTTACAACCCAAAAGTGGTTAAAACGGTAAATGGGTCGAGTGTACTCACGGTTTTCCTAAGTGCTCCACTTAAGAAACTCCTGGGAGCTTCGTTTTGATGTTTAGAGTTGGCACCTTGTCCTTCTACAAGAAGAACATAGGTATTAGTTAGGAGTGTAGCACTAGATTCGGATTATTCGAGCGAGACTACGGAAATAAGACATAAAGCATTATGTATGAAAATACTCACTAAGACATAGCACTTGTTCTTAACACTATGTAACTCGAAAAGGGGTTGATATGGTTTCATAAGTTCGAGGCCTATTAGAATCGTGACAAGGAACTACGTAGATTAGTGATAAACTTAATAACTCGATAGATGATTACTTAGCCATTATCAAGGTTTCGGTTTTTTAGGATTATATCATAGTCCATAATACATACATAGTTATATAAGATCAAGTTGGAGGTGGGAGGATGAACCATCCACTTTGGTACCTCTTAAGTATTCAAGTAAGTCAAGCATGGAGGTAGGATGATGCACATCCACTTAACCTCTTTATATGATTCACCACTGCACAAGTTGTCATAGACAACAAGGAGAGTCATGAATGAGAACAATAAAAGAATGAAAATGACAAGAATTGTAAGCATGTCACCATGATACCAAGTAGCCAAGTGAATACAACCCGGAGATCACACAAGGACACATGTCAACGGCTTGGCGGGGTTGTGACACTTTAGAACTAGCAAACTACTTGAGATAATGATGAAAATAGTGATGTGTGGTCTCAAAGTTTAGGATAGCCTAAGCTAACCATGGTGGATACACATGAACAAGTTATGAACTTACACCACTTGTGAGCTTGAAGCTCTTCCAAAACAGAATTATTGTGAGGTTAAATCCTCTTGTTTGAATGTCACAACCTTGTTTTTAAGCCTAACGAACCACAAGAAATGTTGTAATCATTCGGGCCTAGCTTTGAGATGAGTTAGACTCAAGTTTGATGAACATAAACAAGATTTGAAAGAGTTTGAAAACAAACAGAATGTCTTGGGACACTTTATGGGCATTTCCAGGTCGGGATTCTCCATGAAGAACCCTTGGATTCAACCCTAAAGATTATCCAAGTAATATGAAAGAAGAATCAAGTAAAACGACCAAGATTTGAGCAAGATATGCTCAATTTCGTGAAGGTGGTATAATCTGCCAGAATATTCTGATTAGGAGTGTTCTTGAGATGATTTGAGAGTGACTTTGATGAGATTAGAAGGTTGTGAAAGTGGAAAATGGCTTGGAAATAGAGTGGTATTTATAGGGGAAGGTTTGTGTTAGTTGTAAGGTGTTTAAGAAGGGTTAAACGGTGATTGGGTGGTGTTTAGATGTTTGGATCCGTGCATAATTTGCGAGCCAAAACTATTCTGCCCGCCTAGAGGTGCTTACGGACCGTAAGGGTATACCCTTGCGGTCCGTTAGGACCTTAGCCGGGTTAAAGTTTGTTTTTTTTGTTATTTTGCCACATGTGACGGATTTTAATGATGTTCTAAGGCATTTTATGGTACGAATATGCATTGTAAGTATAAGTATTATGTCAACAAATATATGTATGTATTGGATGATCGAGATCGAGTATTCAGATTGGGTATAAAGTATATATCATTTATGAATGTCGCGTATTATCAAATATGTCACGTATTCGAGTATGTGTATCATTTATAAGTATTGTATGAATAATTATAACAAGTATAGGGACAAAATGTATATTTCCATTATGATTCAAGTATCGATTACAACGTTTACAACAAAATGAAGATTACAAATGTCACAGCCTCAGATTTTGTAACATCCGTCAAAAAACCGGTTTATCCAAACCCGCTTCGTTTATTAAACCGAATAATCAATTATAAATTTTTTTGCGTATTTAATGCTCAAATTAATTTTAAACAATACACAATTAATAAATATATTAGAATTTAAAAACCATAATTTAAAATTTCAAAAAAATAATGGATAAAAAAATAAAGGCAGACGCCGGGTTTCGAACCCGGGTCGCCCACAAGCCAAACACGCTAACACACCACTGCTCTACACACACTTATGTGCTATAAATCTGAAAACATTAAACTTTATTTAGAATCCACGGCTAAAACTAGAAATCTCAAAGCTTCGGCAAATCTGTAACCGCCGACATTACTCGTAATCGTGAATTAACCCAAGGAAAACCGACGATTTAATCATGCCTTTAACCCAAAAATCGGTTATCAATCATTTGAACCAATCAAAAACATAACTGAAGGTTAATTAAATCTCTTGACCGAAACTGTCGAACATGTTAGCTATCAAGTCCAAATCTCGTTCAATTCATAGCCAAACCCTCACCACATTGTGAAAACAAGTCTCTGTTTCACCGGAGTTCACCGGAAATCGCCGGAATTCTCTGCGAGTTGACCGAGAGTTATCGCCAGAAAACCGAAGAAACAATCCCACTGTTGCCTTACTTTATAAACAGGACATTTAGAGCTCATACCGAAATCACCCACACTCACCTTAAACTCCCTGTAGAATCTCTGTCGCAAGAAATACATCGCCGGAATTTTCTACAACTCGCCGGAATTTGGTCACCGGAAAACCGAAAACATACCAGTCTTGACACTTTATAAATACCGACCAATTCACTTCAATTGAACTGGCACACTTTCTCAATCATCACTTATAACTCTCTGAAAAAACCCTCTGCTTCAATTAGCATCGCCAGAATTTTTATGTTGTCACCGGAGGCATCACCGAAGTATCACAACCATCTCCGTTTCGGTCTAAAATCATCTCTTTTGTTCCTGTGTTGTTTATGTTTTGTTAAAAGAATCTAACTATCGAATTCAAATAAGTTTTTATAATTACACAGATGATTTAGTATAAGTGGGTTCTTTGTGAAGAAGATGAAGTTTTTTTTTAGTATATAAGTATAATTAAAATTGTATATTTAACCGGGTTGACACACAGTCCAGTGGTGGACTGTGTGCAATGTTAAACAAGCACACCCGAGTTCGAATCATACACGTATCCGACTTCTGAAATAAAACCAATCTTTTTAAAGAAAAACTATACAGATCACCTCTGAGTAAGTATATATAACTAATATAATCCGGTGTTATTACGGGTTAGACACACAGCCCATCTGGTTGGGCTGTGTGCACACGAACAACAGGTCACGGGTTCGAAACGCATCATGCGCACCGGTTCGACTAGTTTGAAAACCTTTTTAATTAAATAAAATTATGAATAACCTAAGTAGTATATAAATATAATTAAAAACAGAAATATTTCGGGTTAGACACGTAGCTCAGTTGGTAGAGCTGCGTGCACGTATACGGGAGGTCACGAGTTCGAACCTCACTCAGCGCAAACAAACACAAAGTCCGAACCGGTCAAACAGTCAAAGTCAACTGGTCAACGATAAACTGGTCAAAAAGTCAAAAATTTTTGTTTTCTTTTATTTATTTATTTTATTTAAAAATCAATTAAAAATACTTAAAAATAATATTTTTAAAGTTAGAAATGACCTTAAACTCACAAAAATAAATCTAAAAATCCTATTAAAATTGTTAATAAAATCCACTTATTTACCGAACCATTATGTTATTATTTAGGTAAGTTTCTCTCGTGGTTAAATCCAAATTCGTGCGCATTCATCATCAATCCAAGGAAACGCAATCACTGTGAGTGATTCTTACAAATTCCCTTTTTATTCATGTTTTGGGGTGTATCATGTGTCGCTTAAATTAATTCGCTTATTCAAACTCGTGCTATACCATTATATGATCTAAACTTAGAATGTAAATATTGTTTGTTGTTATGTATTACATATTGTAAAGTTGTATGCAAATTATTTATTAGGCCCATCAGTTCCTCGTGGGAGACGAGTTGAACAACGAGTGCCTCAAAACTCATTCATTAGGCCCATCAGTTCGTTGAACAACGCGTGCCTCAAAACTCATTCATTTGGCCCATCAGTTCCTCGTGGGAGACGAGTTGAACAACGCGTGCCTCAAAACAATCAATTGTTGTATGTGTGTGCAATATTTAATATTCTGTGTTTTGTGAATAAATTTACATCTACATTTACTCATATGTGGTTATGCACTTTATTTTATAATCAATACAATAAACACGTTTAAATGTTTTTCATAGGATTCACTCGCCAACTTTTTGTTGACCCAAAAACCATTTTTACACATGATACAGGTGGACAGGATGAAGCAAGGAACACATAGGAAAGGGCCTTAGAAGAAAAATAATGAAGTCTAGAAAGATGTATAGAACATGTTGTACTTGTATGATTTGATTGTATGATCTTCTTTAAAATTGTAATAATAAATATGAAACATTATAATAAATGTCATGAGCTTTGATGAAAACCCAATCATGCCCCGATCACCTTTTTCCGCTGTGGGTCGGGGTGTGACAGATTGGTATCAGAGCTTTTGACAATAGGGATATAGGATAGGTTATTAGACCCTTAGAGCCTATACTATAGTTGATTAGATTTTAATTGTTTATGTGGTTACATGAAAACTCATGATGTTTATTTGTTTTGTATTTATACATACACAAATGCATGCAAACACTTCCAATATTATATTTTGTGATACATAATGAATTTTACTTACAGTCAAACATACATAATTACATACACATTCATCATACATATTTCAATGTTCACATATTCAAATCACCTTCATATTTCCGTTATTCAAGATTTTGTCGCGTTTTTCATTTTTCAAATCTCAACAAAGTGAGTTCTGCGACGGGCATGTAGTAACTGTAAGGGTACAAGTACCGGTAGTCGGAACGTCCTGTCTAGGTTGGCATTCAGGGGACTAACGATGAGAGTACGAAGGACCTATTAGGCCAAAGCATGCCACACCAAACGTAGTTCGAACTAACCCCACTTTGAGTTGTCACCGTGTCCACACCTGGATACATTCCGAATATCATACGTTACATACATATTTCTCGATTTTCTCCGGGTTGTAGTGTATGTAACCAGGCTAACACATGCGAACCATATGAAAAACCCAGTAATCATGGGGGCCCACATGATTACGAAGGTGAAGTATGGCGGCATGCAAGGCCCAATTACGAGCAGAGCCCAAGACATCCTATGGATGTAGTAGATTTATTATTCTATATTTATTTTATGAATGTTCATTCCTAAATACGACACATGACCCCTAAAACGTCCAACTCATACTCTTGATATGTATTCCTTGTAGATGTCTTCTAATCTCGCTCGTAGGAAGATGAGATCAGGAAAAGCCCGCGAGCGCATGGCTGCCCAAATCGCTCAACAAATGGCTGCCGTAATACCCAACATTGTAGTTCAAGTTCAACAAGCCCTTACCGCTAATCCCGTCAATCAAGAAGATCAAAATGTTGTCAACCCTCCCCCAATTACCACTAAATGCACCTTCAAGCATTTCAAATCCTGCTACCCTCCAAAATACGAAGGGACTAAAGGTGTCACCGCTCTCCTCCATTGGATTGAGGAAATGGAAAACACTTTTCTAAATTGCGATTGCCCCGATGATCGCAAAGTGCGATATGCTACCGGTCGTTTACTTAGAATAGCACTTACATGGTGGAATACAGAGAAGGCCAAACGAGGTGTTGAAGATGCTATGACTTTGACTTGGGAAGAGTTGAAGGAAATCATGACAAGACGGTTTTGCCCAAGAAGCGAAATCAAGAAATTGGAGGATGAGTTCTATTCTTTGAAACAAAAGGAAGGCGACCACACCACATACAACAAGAGATTCCTTGAGTTAAAACAAATGGTCCCCAACTTGTTCACTCCCCTCTACCGTTTGATCGAGCACTACATTCGAGGTCTTCCTTCAAAAATTCAAGACTCTGTAATAAGTACCACACCTGCAACTTTGGAAGCAGCAATGGAGTTAGCTACAGAGCTCACCGAGAACCGCATACGAAATAAGGACTTCAAGGAGGAGAAGAAGAAGGATAAAGCATCAACTGAAACCTCAAACTCCACCTAAACCGAATCCCCTTCTCAACCCATTTCTAAGAGAAAACGAGATGGGCAAATATTCGCTGTCACCCAACACAATCAACCAGCTTCACAAGCCATACCCCTCCAAGCTATCCCAATCACTCAAGTAGCACCCAACTCAACTTACCCAAATAAGAAACCTTACTTTGGACCTCACCCTCAATGCAACACCTGTTTTTATCACCATCCATTTACCTTACCTTGTCGACTATGTGCGAATTGTGGACGCTATGGTCATTTGAGCAAGGTTTGCCGCACCTCTCAAAACCAAACCTCACCCCCTACTCAAAACATGATCCAAACATATCAACAACCCCAATACCCCATGTTTCCTTATGTTTGAGCTTGTTTTAATTGTGGCGACCCTACCCACCTTAGAAACACGTGCCCTCGATTGGTTAACATCATAAACGCCCAAGCTCAAGCAAACCCAGTTAACCAAGCAAATCAAGAAAACCTAACCACTAGGCCACCAGCAAGAGGAAGAGTTTACAACATCAACGCCAATCCTGTTGAAGATAATGACGGCCCAAACGAACCAACCAACTAGTTTTCTTCACCAAAAATCAAGATTCAACTCCAACCGCCTAGTTTTTATGTTTTCTTTATGTTATCTCAATCTTCACGTATCTCAATTATAAATTGGAAATTTTATTCAAGAATCTTAATGCGAATTACTATTTCAGTTTTGTTTTATACTCATTGATTTAACATTCATATCATCATACCTCACGATGTATCTCCGTCTCATCATTTAAAGAAGTTGGGTTGTGTCTCACTTCTACGTAGACTAACCTCTTCATCATAACAAACGAGAGAGGTACTGTCATCATTCAAACATGTATACTTTCAGAATTTAGACTCAAGTTTTGGTTGTTGTGTTTGTTTATGTTTTAGAGTCACATTGAACTAATCATAACTTACTGATACCAATGAAAATTTGACAAGAATATGGTGGATACGCCGCTGGTACTTCCTATATATATGTATTCTTGCCAAAGGATCAGAGGCTTTATCAGGCGGTTATGAGAAGTTCCATGTAGGATTTAGTAATGTCATGGTTGAAGTTGTTTTATACTCACTAATTTAGCATTCATATCATCATACATCTCAACGTATTTCAATCTCATCATTCAAAGAAGTTGGGCTGTGTCTCACTTCTACATAGACTAACCTCTTCATCATAACAAACGAGAGAGGTACTGTCATCATTCAAACATGTATACTTTCAGAATTAAGACTCAAGTTTTGGTTGTTGTGTTTAGAGTCACATAGAACTAATCATAATTTACTGATAAAGCCAATGAAAATTTGACAATAATATGGTCGATACGCCGCTGGTACTTCCTATATATAAGTATTCGTGCCAAAGGATAGAGGCATTGTCAGGCAGTTATGAGAGGTTCCATGTAGGTATTAGTGGTAGAAGTTTTGTTTTAGGATATAAACTTATCTTTCCAAACGTATCAATTCTCTCAAAACTCTTATGCATGAGATCATACCTAGTCAATCAACTCTGTTTATCAATATTCCTTATCTTAGGCATCAAAAGGCGATTCCTGTAGCAGGGTATTCAACCGCCTCAAATAAAAATTTAAACTCTTAACCCTCTTCTAAGTATGTAATTGCCAAAACTACCCTCCTTTTGAGTCAAACATACCACTATTTCGGGACGAAATTTCTAAAAGTAGGGGATACTGTAACATCCGTAAAAAAACCGGGTTATCCAAACCCGCTTCGTTTATTAAACCGAATAATCAGTTATAAATTTTGTTGCGTATTTAATGCTCAAATTAATTTTAAACGATACACAATTAATAAATATATTAGAATTTAAAAACCATAATTTAAAATTTCAAATAAATAATGGATAAAAAAAATAAAGGCAGACGCCGGGTTTCGAACCCGGGTCGCCCACAAGCCAAACACGCTAACACACCACTGCTCTACACACACTTATGTGCTATAAATCTGAAACCATTAAACTTTATTTAGAATCCACGGCTAAAACTGGAAATCGCAAAGCTTCGGCAAATCTGTAACCCCCGGCATTACTCGTACTCGCGAATTAACCCAAGGAAAACCGACGATTTAATCATGCCTTTAACCCAAAAATCGGTTATCAATCATTTGAACCAATAAAAAACATAACTGAAGGTTAATTAAATCTCTTGACCGAAACTGTCAAACATGTTAGCTATCAAGTCCAAATCTCGTTCAATTCATAGCCAAACCCTCACCACATTGTGAAAACAAGTCTTTGTTTCACCGGAGTTCACCGGAAATCGCCGGAATTCTCTGCGAGTTGACCGAGAGTTATCGCCGGAAAATCGAAGAAACTATCCCACTGTTGCCGTAATTTATAAACAGGACATATAGAGCTCATACCGAAATCACCCACACTCACATTAAACTCCCTGTAGAATCTCTGTCACAAGAAATACATCGCCGGAATTTTCTGTAACTCGCCGGAATTTGGTCACCGGAAAACCAAAAACATACCAGTCTTGACACGTTATAAATACCGACCAATTCACCTCAATTGAACTGTCACACTTTCTCAATCATCACTTATAACTCTCTGAAAGAACCCTCTGCTTCAATTAGCATCGCCAGAATTTTTATGTTGTCACCGGAGGCATCACCGAAGTATCACAACCATCTCCGTTTCGGTATAAAATCATCTCTTTTGTTCCTGTGTTGTTTATGTTTTGTTAAAAGAATCTAACTATCGAATTCAAATAAGTTTTTTTAATTACACAGATGATTTAGTATCAGTGGGTTCTTTGTGAAGAAGATGAAGTTTTTTTTAGTATATAAGTATAATTAAAATCGTATATTTAACCGGGTTAGACATACAGTCCAGTGGTGGACTGTGTGCAATGTTAAACAAGCACACCCGAGTTCGAATCACACACGTATCCGACTTCTGAAATAAAACCAATCTTTTTAAAGAAAAGCTATACAGATCACCTCTGTGTAAGTATATATAACAAATATAATCCGGTGTTATTACGGGTTAGACACACAGCCCATCTGGTTGGGCTGTGTGCACACGAACAACAGGTCACGGGTTCGAAACGCATCATGCGCACCGGTTCGACTAGTTTAAAAACCTTTTTAATGAAATAAAATTCTGAATAACCTAAGTAGTATATAAATATAATTAAAAACAGAAATATTTCGGGTTAGACACGTTGCTCAGTTGGTAGAGCTGCGTGCACGTATACGGGAGGTCAGGAGTTCGAACCTCACTCAGCACAAACAAACACAAAGTCCGAACCGGTCAAACAGTCAAAGTCAACTGGTCAAAAAGTCAAAAAATTTTATTTTCTTTTATTTAATTATTTTATTTAAAAATCAATTAAAAATACTTAAAAATAATATTTTTAAAGTTAGAAAATGACCTTAAACTCACAAAAATAAATCTAAAAATCCTATTAAAATTGTTAATAAAATCCACTTATTTACCGAACCATTATGTTATTATTTAGGTTAGTTTCTCTCGTGGTCAAATCCTAATTCGTGCGCATTCATCATCAATCCAAGGGAACGCAACCACTGTGAGTGAATTCTTACAAATTCCCCTTTTTATTTATGTTTTGGGGTGTATCATGTGTCGCTTAAATTAATTTGCTTATTCAAACTCGTGCTATACCATTATATGATCTAAACTTAGAATGTAAATATTGTTAGTTGTTATGTATTACATATTGTCAAGTTGTATGCAAATTATTTATTAGGCCCATCAGTTCCTCGTGGGAGACGAGTTGAACAACGCGTGCTTCAAAACTCATTCATTAGGCCCATCAGTTCGTTGAACAACGCGTGCCTCAAAACTCATTCATTAGGCCCATCAGTTCCTCGTGGGAGACGAGTTGAACAACGCGTGCCTCAAAACAATCAATTGTTGTATGTGTGTGCAATATTTAATATTATGTGTTTTGTGAATAAATTTACATCTACATTTACTCATATGTGGTTATGCACTTTATTTTATAATCAATACAATAAACACGTTTAAATGTTTTTCATAGGATTCACTCGCCAACTTTTTGTTGACCCAAAAACCATTTTTACACATGATACAGGTGGACAGGATGAAGCAAGGAACACATAGGAAAGTGCCTTAGAAGAAAAATAATGAAGTCTAGAAAGATGTATAGAACATGTTGTACTTGTATAATTTGATTGTATGATCTTCTTTAAAATTGTAATAATAAATATGAAACATTATAATTAATGTCATGAGATTTGATGAAAACCCAATCATGCCCCGATCACCTTTTTCCGCTGCGGGTCGGGGTGTGACAGATTTCCACTTGCGGAGTTTTACCGCGAGGCGTGTGAACAAACCAGAATCTCAGACACTAGCAATGTCGAAAGACTCTAAGTGATTTATTTGAACGTTTTCCAAAAACAGTTATTGTAAACAAGCATAGTCGTTTTCAAAGTATAAAAGTTTGGCAGAAGCATTAATGTAAAGTAATGGGCGCCAACATAAACGCCAAAACCAAAAGATAATCCAAAGGTAAATGTTCGTAAAGGCTCCATAAAAATGTCTTGTTCAAATGCAAAGTTAGTGCACCTAGCGCTTCTAGCGTCCTGAGAAACATGCAAAGAAACAAGTGTCAACATTAAAGAAGAGTGAGTTCACAGGTTTTATAAGTTCATAAGTTCCGTTTAAAGTTGGTTTTCCCCGCTATCTCTAACCGGGATAACGACATATTTCCATTATTCCTAACCCAAAATAATTATGCTGTTTAGTAATTAAGTTCAATGTTAACATGCAGGTAGCGAGCCAGAGTTATGTCAATAAGAGTTCGCGATCGTAGCTGACTGTTGTTGCCTCTGTGTTACCAGGTCTATCGCTGACCATGGTTAAAGTTAGGCCAAATTGATCACCCGTTGACCATTCCCGGTCGGCTAGCACGACTAGCTCGGGTGAGGCTTGTCGGGCCCAGTAGTACTACTATAACTTCCCTGCTCTCTAACCCAATACTAACGATCCGAGAGTTGGTTGAGGACTTCCGTGATAAAAGCTACTTAGTGACCATAACATACATTAACATTAACTTAGTTACCGAATAGTTAACGACGTTAATTTCACATAACGTAAAAATAGTGTTGTAGAGCGTATACATGTTTCTCCCCCTGTTGTTCAAAACCGGATAAAATAGGGGCCATGAACTCACCTTAAGTTGCTCGGTTAGATAAGTGCAAAAGAAGTAAAGGATGGAACCGCTAATCACGTGCTAACATGTCAACCAGTTCAAAGTTAGTGTGTGAACGCACACTAACACAAAACTCTACGCTAACTAGCACACAGTACGAAACACGTAATGACAAGTTCAAAACCATAATCATGCATGCAAAATGTCGCTATACGAAATAGCGACCAACAACTTATCACAAACACCGGATAGCACATACAACACTTAGATACGCATAAATGTAAGTTATCATGTTTCAGCTTGTACATTCAGAACTGGGCTGTTTTCGGGAATTTTTATAAAATATTTCCCGCATTCCAAAAATTACAATTTTTTTACAGAAGGTGTCAATTAGATTGTAAAATTTTGTGTAACATTTTCAAGTCTAATTCCTTACCAATTATTTATAAGAATTTATTTAGTAGGCTGTAGTCAGATTCGTCACTTTCTGACTGTAGTTCGTGGGAAAAAATCATTAAAAAATACTTGTTTGTCCGATTGAGAAAATTACAGTTGGAGATATCTTTGAACACCTAGGAGTATCTACTGCATAAATTTCGTGACTTAACTCTTTCTGGTTTACAGGTTATGACAGAAAACATTACATGAATTTTCTGCAGAAAAACGCAGCTTCAGCTGCTGCACGAAATCATTAATTTAAAATATTAAACGACTTCACAAAATGTTATTCCAGTGCCATTAGAAGCGTTATTCGAAAACGTATGTTTAGTCTTCAGAAAATCAATTTTTCGATTTATAACGGTTCGTTTATAGCCAACTGAAGTTGGCTGTTTTCGCGCATCAGGTTACTGTTTTACCCTTAAACTCCACCCGAAACCCTCCTAATGATCACCACGACTTGTGATAACGATTTGCAGCAGTTTATTCATCAATTATCATGCATCCATATTCATAATATCAAAACCCTAAGCATATATCATGATCTTTATAGAGAAAACGCAGCCTACGACTTTAATACTCAAACATATCATCACAACCGCAAGGATTCGCATATTCATCCGAACTAATCATACACAACAACACTTTTTCATAACAATATCATACAATCACATGATCATGATCGAGACTACACAAAATCATAACGTGAATCATAACACAATTGAACCCTAACCTTGAAACGATGACAACTAGCGAACCGGGACAAGCTTGAAATCGATCCGAGGGTGTGGGGGTTGTTTGCGAGATCGAGAGGGGGAGGGGCTACTGCCTTCGAGTTCACCAAGGAGGGAAAGGGTTTTAAGGTTTGCCACTTTTTTTGAACACCCCATGCATACATACGTATACATACATAAGGGGCCAGGGGGGGTTTGGGCTATTCCTTGTGCTGCAAGGAGTTTGGGCCGCAAGGGGGTGTGGGTGGCGGGTTGGGTTTGCTTGGTCACGAAGTCGTAAAGTTTCACCAGCTCGGTTTGGTTCGGCTTTATAATTAAAGTTTACTAATCGATAATTATAATTCGTTAAATAACTACACCTATATCGCCTAGGCAATTATTCGCGACACGAAGTTTTTATAAAATATCAAATCATGTAATTGGAGTGTGACGAAATAAATTCACAAACGTCTAATAGCACGTAGCACGTAATTCAGATATGACCCGATAAAATTCCCAAACATCATGTATTCCCGAAATACTAAAGTTAGTGTACTTATACCGTGCGCATAATTAATTCTCCGAATTAAATTAGCGTAGAAACAAATGACGATAAAGTAGCGCGTTTAAAGTACCTGAAAAACCGGGATGTCACAACGAATATAATGACTTCCAAAAATAGAATTTCAACATGAGCTAGCTATAAATAGAAAGTAAGGAAAACGCGAGGCGTTACACAAAGCTCAATTGAACTTTGTCTTGACCAATTAATGGCCAAAGCTGAAAGTCAAATAATGTTTGACTTTTAGCTTGAAATAGCTAAGATAAATAAAACAAAGCAAGAGAGAACACTTACTTGTGTTGATGAACACTCGAAGAGCTCCAAGAAGAAGAATGCTCAGATGGGAAACATAGAGCAAGAGGAGAAGAATAAGAAATGAGCAAGGAACAAGGTGAACTTTGATGGGTATTTATTGTGTTCTTGGATCAACAAGATCATCACAAGTGTCCAATGAGTTGGCTTGATCTTAAGAGAGCTTAAACAAGTGTCAAATGCAGGTGAAATGGTGGCAAAACGAAATCCTTGGAGATCAAGTAAAGGAACAAGGAGCTGGCACCTTGCTACTATGCTGGGCACCCCTTACGGACCGTATGGGGTTGCCCTTGCCGTCCGTAAGGCCCCTAGCTGGCAGTAAGTTTTGAAAGTTGGCAGGACGGGCCCCTTTGCATGTTTCGTCGCGTTTTGGCACTTCTAATACCCGTTAACCTGATATTTAAGCTCCATAAGGATGATAATGCATAGGAAACTTGAAATATGTCTTGAAATGTCATGGTTGTCAGTTTGTTTGGTCGTACGGTCACGGTTTACGGTTAATTACGACGAAAATCGTAACGAACGCGTGCATGACCGTAAATGCGTAACGAATGATAATTTTACATTCCAATCATTAAAATACAATATTTTAATGATTAAAAAATTTTGGATGTGCGTACGTGTTCTGGATTAAGAAATACGCGAAACGACACAGTTTCGAAGAATTTGCAAAAAGCTCCAGAAGTTGCAAAGCATGTTCTTGCCATACCGAAGCCCTCAAAACTTATTTCTAAGTTATGTAAAGGGTATTTAGGGTATGCTAAGCTTGTGAACTTGTTTCGGAGTGTGCGTCACTACGAGAATCGGCAGACTTTGGTAGTTTGTCGTAAATAGTCCCTGTGATCGAATAAGCTTGTTTTTGACATACCAAACCCTTCAAAACTTATTTCTAAGTTATGTAAAGGATATTTAGGGTATGTTTAGATTATGTCACTATTCCGGAATATACGTTGCGTTTAACTGATTACGTTTTGTGATTACACTTCCAGAAAAGGTTTGAAAGATAAAAAAAATTGAACCAATATTGAAAATGCACAAAAGTCATAAATAAATATACAAATTTGTAAACAATACAAAGTTTCATTGATCATCAAATTGTTCGAAAGTCGCTACAAGATTGAATTACACAGCTGTCACATCGTGATTATGATCATGGTGCAAAGTTCAATTCAACTTTGACTTGAATAAATATGGTCAGAACCGAAAGTCAAACTGTTTGATTTTTAGCTCAAAATAGCTAAAATAAATGAAATAGACTAGGAGTGAGTACTTACTTGTGTTAAGGAACACTTAACAACTCAGTTAGGAGGCTTCCAAAACTTGGAAGCAAGCTCCAAAGAAATGGGAGAAATAATTGAGGAATGAGCAAGTGAAAATGTGTGAATTTGATTGCTATTTTAGTGTTCATGAACTCCTAAGATCAATCCAAGTGGCCAAGAGATGTCATGATCTTATGGTGGCCATAACACACGTGAAATGCAGGTTAGGAGCTGGAAATTTCATGTGCTTGGGCATCAAGGAAGGAAACAAGTAGTTGCCAATAGAATCTTTGTTGGGCACTAGATACAGACCGTATGGAAAAGTGGATACGTCCGTATCCAAGTCTGGGGGCCAAATTTTGCTTTTTTTGGCTGATTTGGTCCGTGGACTTGTATTGTCGCGTTTTGTCACTTTTAACAACTTCTAACCTAAAATTTAGGCTATATAAAGGTGTTAAGGCACGTGTAACTTGCATTTTTCCAGGAAATGTCGTGGATGTTGGTTCGTTCAGTTGTACGGTTACGCGTTTCGCAAATAAATTATAAAACTTTATTGAAATCGAAAATGATCGAAATTGTGCAAAGATTAACGGCATCTAGCTGTCAAAACTTTATTGAACACATGATCACCAACTTGGAATTCCAAGGGCTTGCATAGCTGGTCCGCATAACTCTTTTGACGGCTTATAGCTGTCAAAAGGTTATCACGTATTTTGTTGACTTTGTCTGTAGTCTATAGAATGAGTTCGGGTCCGGTGAGTAGAGCTTCACCAACCTCATTCCAGCATACATGTGAGCGACATTTTCGACCGTATAGAGCTTCGAAGGAGCCATCTTGATGATGGTGTTATAGCTATTGATGTAAGAGAATTCGATCAAAGGTAGATACGAATCCCAACTACCAATAAAGTCTATTACACAAGGTCTAAGAATATCCTCTAGTATTTGGATCGTCCTTTCAGATTGTCCATCCTCTGAGGGTGATAAGTAGTGCTCAAGTTAAGTTTGGTTCCATGTCGGATTGCTTGGTCTTCCAAAAATGAGATGAGAATTGAGCATCACCGTCCGATATGATGCTCAAAGGAACACCATGTCGAGATATTATCTCATCAACGTAGATCTTGGCAAGTTTGTGTAACACCTCATAAAAACCCGTCCTATTAAATTTTGACACGTGTCCTGTTGATCCTCGTATGCCACGTGCTAAAACGAGAGGGACCAAATGCGCCGTTATGTTATTTTATAACCTCTGAACGACAATTTAATAGTTAAGGGACTAAAATTGTCAACATGCTAAAACTAGCCTCTGAGTGACCTTTTAACAAAAAAAGAGTCTTATGATGTTAGTCATACTCTTGTGTGTGCCTAATATGGGCCTAAGATAGCTTTATGCACTAATTATAACATTTTACGCAAGTTTGGAAGTCCATGGCCTAATCTTGGCAAACGGCGGAAACTCTCTGATTCTCGTATTTTGAATACGGGCTCTATATATAAATCTAAATATGTATATTCAGTAAAATCTTGCATTTTATTGATGGGAATATAAGGATGTCCATCGTTGTGAAATTTCGATCGTTTTTGTGTCCGTTTAAGCGTTTTACGCATTTTAGCGAAACGCGCAACCGTACAACCGAACGAACCGATATCCAAAATATTTTCGGACATAATCCTAGTCACATATACCTTAACACCCTAATAGAGCCTTGATATCAGGTTAAAAGGGGGTTACGGGTGACGAAACGTAACGAAACAAGTCTAGGGGCAAAAATTGTCAAAAGATGAAAGTTGTGGCTGCTGACCTGGATCCTTACGGACCGTATGTATAGGACCTTGCGGTCTGTATATGTCTACAGACCAGAAAGGCTTGCTCATCTAGCATAACTCTCACAATCCAACACCTAGCTTGTTTTGCCACCATTTAACCTGGTTTGGACACCACATTAACACTTGTAATCATCCTATCAAGCCTCTAAACACTTAGAATGATCTCCTTGATCCTTTTCAAGTATAAATAGGTGATGAATTTATGAGTTCAACTAGCACCTGTCCTTCTTTCTTTATCTAAACTCTCCTCTGTAGGTTCCTAATCAATTGGGAGCTTCATTTGAGTTTTCTTCAGTCCTTAGGATCACAAGTAAGTGTTCCTTCCATGGCTAGTTCTTTTATTTAGCTTTTAAAGGTAAAAGTCAAGCGTTTTCGATAAACGCTTTGACTTTCGGTTTAGACCTTAAAGGTCTAGCCATTGTTCGCAACGAACGTGGCTACGTGATCGTAATTAGGAAGGTGTTAATCCCTCAAAAGGGCACCTCTTAATTACCACGTTTGTTTGGTCAATTGACGAGTGAACATATTAATCTTTTAAAAAG
The DNA here is from genome assembly GCA_947069175.1 of Scalesia atractyloides. NCBI lineage: Eukaryota > Viridiplantae > Streptophyta > Magnoliopsida > Asterales > Asteraceae > Scalesia > Scalesia atractyloides. The sequence continues at coordinate 23,418,979 of CAMTDV010000010.1, forward strand.
TCAACGGGTCAGATTTTGAAATATTCATAAACTGAGTTTAAAGATGTTCTAAAATATGTTTTAACATATAAACAACTTGGTAATAATTATTAGAACATGTGTAAACATGTTCGGCTGGTCAATTTTAGTTTTAAGGTAGGTTCACAACCGAAAGTCGCGAAGTTCGGCTTCAGCGTTGACTTTCGATTATGAATTGAATTAGATTAGTATGCTACTGATTTAAGGTCTCGTTATGATCGTATTATGATGTAGCATAACCCTCTGAGGTTACATTACATGATAATAATAGTTATTCGAGTTTTATGCGAGTTTCCGTAAAAATGCCAAACTTTGACTATATTGCCTTTTATTTAAAAATAAGGTTTTAAACACCAAAGAACTTACAAATAAATTAGTTACTGATATAATATCATGTTTAACATATTTTGGTGTTACAAATTTGACCATAAACTGAGTTTTCGTATAATGTCGTAAAATATGCTTTAAAGCGACCGAAAGGCCCTTTCGGCGCATAAACGGTTTTAAATATAATTTCTCATACCAAACTTATTGCCTACTGATGTAATATCATAATTAGGATATTTTGGGATGTCATTCAGTTTATAAACTGAGTTTATGCAAAAGATCTTGTATTAGCTCTTAAATGACGATAATGCCCTTTCGACACTTAAAATGGTTTTTAATCATGATTTTCATATGGAACCTTTTTCCTACTGATATGTATACTATGTAGGAACGTCCACGAACAGCTCGGGAACCTAAATTTGTTATCTATTGTCCGATTAGGCAAAAACTAATGACAAGTTAATCAAATAACAAGAATTACTCATTTAAAGGTTGTTTCATTAATCTAAAGTTCAATACATTCGAGAACCGGATCCGACAGAGCTTTGCTGTCTCTGTGCCAAAATCTCTGAAGTTATAAATGAAATCACCAAGGCACCTATTTATAGACTTGCAAGTTCGCTGGTGGGAAAGTGAAGTTCGCCAGAACTCAAGTTCGGCCGAACTTGACATCATCACAACCATTTCCAGCGAACTTGGCCTCTAAACACTTAAATACATTTTGTTTCTAATAGATTAAGCCCTATTCGTTCAGACACGATACATAATGACGTTAATGACGAAGGTAACAGACATATGCACCAACAGACTCCCCCTTGGATGTTGCCGTAGTCATCTTGATGTAAACATCCTTTTGATATATGTAGCAACAGACTCCCCCTTGGATACTTTCCCAAACATCCTCTCTTTGGATATTGCCGTAGTCATCCTTGACATTTAAAATCTTCTGACTCTTCCGATCTTTTTAATTCTTGAATAAACTTTAACGTATTGATCTTCAATCTTCATCTTTTTCTTCAAATTTATCTTGATAAAACTTTTAAGTTCCAAGCTCCTCCTTTGCTATGAGCTATGCTCCCCTTGCTTTAAGCTTTACTTTAGTCACGTTTCATCATGCTCCCCCTAAAACTTTACTTCCTGTTTCAATGTTCTTGAGCATGCTAGAACACGTTTTAGATTTAAAACTTTGAAAATTTTATAACATTTAACAATTAAAATTTTAATCTCCATTTTAAAACCTTTTTAGTTATTCAAGTTCAACCTAACGACCTTGAAAACTCCTTACATATAAAACCTTGACCATTCCCATGATTTTCAATCATTGAAATCCACTTAGTTGTCTAAGTCTAAGTTAATGACATTGATTAACCAATATTGTCTAACCGAGTCCAAATTAATGACCTCAGGTTGACCTGATATGAAAACACTGTTTTGTTTAATTTTAAAAGTTTCAAATTAATGAACTTTCTTTTGAACTTTTCAAAACTTACCAGACTTTAAAGATCCGTTCTCTGACATTGGCTCGTTGAAAATCTTTTTGGATTTTAAAAAGTAAGTAAAGTATTTACATAACTTTTAACAAGTAAAGTAAACTATGTACAAACATATTTACAGACATATTTTTGTGAATTCGTGTCTAAGGATCATATCAGTTTTGTTGAGACATATCACTAGTACCATTGACCTTTTTTGAGACTTTTAAGTTTTAAACTCGTTTACCTAGATTGTCGATATGTTTGTCCTCTTAAACTTCATCACATTTCTAAATTGTTCCAAGATATGTTAAGGTAAGAATTATGAAACTTGACTTAACTATGGTTCCCACCTCTTGAATATACTCCCGAATCCAGATTCCCTAGATTTCATCTTACAGGTGAGTATAGCGTAATTGATATCTGTATTTGGGTTATGTGAGGCCTTGAGAGCTCAGGTTAGTACTACCGTACAGTCAAAGAGATGAAGGCTCGTCTTTCAGGAGTGTTCCACTTAAGGAATCTTTTCAGCATTGCAAATGATTAGATCTATCGATTTTTTCAAGTTTCTATGCTATTTGGGGTTTTTACCAAAAGCATTATAGAAGTTCTAGGCTATTGCTTCCGCAAAATCAGAAAAACTTGTATAATACCCCAGATATCAACTATCTATAAAGACCTCGTATCTCATAATCAGGCAACCCTTCAATCAAAATTTCAGAGTACTAAGTCCATATATCCAAGATGTGTTAATCCACAAGATTAAGCAGTTGTAAAATTTAGTTTATATCCCGGAAACAATCTACTGAACGTGTAAAGCCTATCGACAAATCCACAATAAGACTTGTTTATCACTTTTAAACTTTACAAATCTTTAGCATAATGTGGTAATCCACTGATGTACTATCATTTCCTTTTTGACAACAAATTCTTTTTGTCTTTTTCATGTTTTTGTACTTTTTTGAATTTTTCAATGTTTTTGAATTTTCAACTTTTTCATATGTTTTTTATTTTTCAACAATTTTTTTAAAAATTTTCTTACTCCCCTAAAATAGAAAACATATTTTTAGATTTTAGATTTAAAGAAATTCTTCTAAAAATATAACAAACCAATGCGGATCCCGTGACCTCGTCGTCCGATCCTTTTTCTCAATCATGTATCTGCAATTGTTTAACAAACAATCATTAGACTCATTTACCACTTGTAAAAGCAGTTTAAACTTGTAAGAACTTTGAAAACAGTTTTTCTGTTCGACGGTGTGGATTTTCATAATTTTGACTTTTCAAATTTTTTTCTTTTAACAACCACTTGTAATTTAAAAAACTTTTCTTCTTAACTACTCCCCCTCAAAATGACAAAGATATGACATTTCTTAATAAGTTAAAACAAACTGAAGCTTCCTTAATCCTGAATCATCTCTGATAAAGTGGATCTAAGAACTCCTGCACACGAAAGTAACTACTTGAAAAAAGAAACCCAAACCTTTTTGGTTTTGGGTTTGACATGATAAGCATCATAAACACTTTCAAAGTCATCATCATATTCAAAATCATCATCAAACATATCGTCTGATGTCGATTCTGAAAACGTTTTGACTTTTTCTTTCTTTATCTGTTTGATTACTGATTCAGTTGATTTGAAATTTTCAGTTTTATCAGCAACAGACTTTCCTTTCTCAGGAGACTTCTTTTTCGCAACCCAAGATTGTGACATGTGTCTTGCTTTCTTGACATAAAACCGTGATTCATCGTTTTTGTTTAACTTTGAAGTTTCTCCTTTTTCAAAAACAGAATTTTCAAACTTTGATTCATATTTGGGTTTTATTTCAGAAATAGATTCATTTTTTGGGTTCACAATCTCTGGTTTCTTTTGTTTTTCATCTTTTGAAACATTTTTTCTTCGTGAAAGCAAAGGCTTTAGATTTAGACACTTTCGAGCAATATGACTAATGGTATTGCATTTAAAGCATGTCCGTGTATCAGAATCATGTCCACTAGTGGGTTTTACTCCACTTGTAGACTTGGTCTTAGCCTTGTCTCGAAGTTCTTTCTCCTTTTTGAATTCATCATTTGATTGCTTACTGATCATATCTTCTTCTAGAACGTATTCGTTCCGTACACAAACTTCATGTTTTTACCTTTGTATTCCTGGAACGTTGTCTTCGGTTTCTTCATCGATTCATCTTCTTCATCCTCCAAACCCAAACCTGCTCTCCTGTTCTCAGGAAAATCACCACCATTCCTACGGTAGTTGTTAAAATTCCTTTTGGGTTTAGAATAAAATTTCTTTTGATTTTTCTCGAGATCAACTGACAAAACATCCATAACTTTGAACAATTTGTCAATTTGATCTTCTTTCACATTTCGAATCGGAAAGCTATCATCAAAATATAATCTATCAGAATCCTTAACTTTGTACATGACAACGTTAGGATCATCAGTTAGATCACTTTTTAATGCTATAGCGTCACTTTCGGTCTGTGAATCAGAATTTTTATCGTCAGAATCATTTCCCAGCACATTTTAAACCACATTTTTTACCACCGCTTTAATGTCATCGTTTGATTTTGTAAAGTCTAATCAATGTTCTCAGGCAATTGATTTTTCGTTTCTGATAAGAGAAGTAAATCAAATGCCTTTTCCACTTCATCATCTTTCTTGCAAGAATAATTTTCAAGAAATGGTGGAGGAACATTTTCGTATTCTTTACGCTTTGATTTATCAATATTTTCCTTCGACTTGATCGTAGGTAAAATGTGATCAATGACATAAGCGTTAGTAGTGTAACTTTTCAGTAATTGTCTTACTCTTTCTGTTTCTATCTTAATGTCATGAAGCTCATGTTTTGTTTCGGCAATGGTATTAATGTACATGTTAATTGCCTCTTGTTTATCAATCACTGTTGCTTTTAACATTTTTTCATTAGCAGCAAGTTTAAGATTAGCTTTTTTGATATTTTTATATTTGCTTTGTATCTTGTCATAAGCTTCTTTCATGTTTCTGTAATCATAATGAAAAGTTTCATTATGTTCAGTTAATTCTCTTTTGACTGTGACCTTATCAAGGCATGGTTCACAAAGACTTGTGCACTTTGTGCAAGGTTTTTCAACCTCCACAACTTTCACAGCTTCCTTTTCATACATTCCTACCTCAGCTTTTACCTTTTCGGCCTCTGCTTTCAAAGCTTCTTGTTTTTGCATCTCAGCATAAGCTATCTCTTCTTCTTCTTCAGTTCTCCGCGTGTATGCTTCCAGAAACGCATTCTCCAAAGCAGCATCAACATACGATGTCTCTGGTTCATTTACAACCTCTGCCATCATAGCCACACCAGTTTTCTTTCTGATGTATCTGTTCCAGTCAAAGCCATCTTCTTCATGATTAGCAACAAGAGCTTGTTCGGATTTCTTTGCAGATTTATCTTCTACTTCAATTTGCGTTTTCTTTGGATATGGCTTATATTGAAGAGCTTTCTTGTAGTACTCATTGTTGCTTCTTAAATGATTTTTGTTTCCACTTGCTTCTTGATTACTGCATTCGCGTTTGAAGTGTCTTTTTTATCGACACCTGAAGCATGTGACTTTTGATTTGTCGAATCTAAGCTTGTTGCTTGAATTTCCAATGTCTCTTCCAGTGAGTGCCACAAATTTAGTAACTCTTCTGATGATTGACGCAAGGCTCCATTTAATATCCATCAGCTCCAATTCTTCTTCGTCTACCTGATCGTAATCTTCTGCTGTCATTTCTGGATTTCCGATCTTTCCAGCAACAAGACATTCATACGATTCAAGGACGGTAGCGAGAAATGCTATATTTTGTTTAGCCACTTTTTCTAGAAATACATTCTTCAAATCGACTGCTATGTTGCACTGGAAAACATTTGAATCAGAACTATCTTTACTTGTCTGATTTTGGAATGAAGAGCTTGAACTAGCACTAGAATAGCCAGAATATGGAGAGCTTTGATTTGGAGAAGAATTTGCATTTGCACTAAAATCCGTTTGAATTTTAGGGCTTTGAATCGGAGTATCTTGTATACCTCCTTTGTAATAGACACCGACATCTTGAACAACATTTGCATTCTTTGATTTAGCAATCTTCATCAATTCCATTTCATGACCTTCTAATTTGTCGAATGAAAGATGATAACTTGAAATGTCTCCAAGATGGACTATTTTTCAGAATCGTCAGATATGTCGTCCATTCTCCTTCTGGAAGCGCATATGCCAACTTCTCGATTTGTTCTTCGTTAGATCTTTTGATATCATGTCTTCGCATCTTGACCATAAGGTGACATTATCTATCAATCATTTGCTTCATAGTTTCACCTTTGATCATTGTGAAGATTTCAAATTCTTTCTTAATTAAGGCCTTCTTGCTCTTGATCATTTCATCACTTCCTTTGAATTTATCACAAAGAGATTGCCATAATTCTTGTGAAGTTTCAAACTCTAGCAACAGTATCAGAATATCTTCCTTTACTGATTCTTGAATCAAGCTAATCATTTTCTTTTCGGCAACATAATTTGCTTTATCACCCGGTGAGAACTTGTTCAACGGAAGATCTTGATCACGCTCATTCTTTGGCCATTTGTAACCATCCTCAACTGCAACCCTGCTGTCGAATTGGTTTGCTTGTATCCAATTCACATACTTTTCCTTCCATCCTTCAAACTCATCTATACTCATTAGCTTCGGCGGTTTCTGAGTAGTACCCAATTCATTGTCGATATTCATCTGATTCGCCGCAAGAGTATTAGCATTTGATGAACAAGCCATTTGATAAACGAACACATTGTGAAAATCTTCTATCTTGACAACCTGAAGACTTATCTGAAAATATGATCAAAAACACTTGGAAATTGATTAGCAACAGACAAATTTAGCACGATCGGTATGTTAAAAACGTTTAAAATTTTTCTGAAAACAATTTTTACCCGATTATATCTTTAAAATCGTCTCGTTGATACGATTCTAACGATATATAATGTTCGTGACGTTTTTTTAGGAACCTTAGACAAGTTCGGGCGAACTTGTCAAAGACTTATCAAGTTCGGTCGAACTTGATGTGGAAGTTGAGAAAAATTACACTTCGAGCGAACTATTGTAAGGTTTCAAAACAAACACTTAAGTTCGGTCGAACTTAGGTAATATTTCAATGAGTTTGTCAATTCGGGCGAACTTGTGAATAAAGTTCAATGAGATCCGATCAAGTTCGGTCGAACTTAACCAAAACTATTGAAATATCCTTCAAGTTCGAGCGAACTTCTCACAAAACCCTTGAACAACCTATCAAGTTCGGTCGAACTTGATGAAAATCACTGAAATTTTAATCAAGTTCGGTCGAACTTGATGTTAAGTTCGGCCATAGCTTGTTCCAAAAACATGGTTTTTCCAACTTTTTGATATCAATTTGATTGAATTTGATGTCTAAACTCTCAGGGGTTTGTTATTAGTTTGTTTTACATGGCATATTCAAAAATCACCCATTTTTTACCATGAAATCATCAAATATGTGAAAATGTTAAGAAAAAAGATAGAATGAGGATGAAATAGAGAGATTCTTGTCTTGATTCCAACAAATTTAGGCATTCAGGATCTGATACCACTTGTAGGAACGTCCATGAACAGCTTGGGAACCTAAATTTGTTATCTATTGTCCGATTAGGCAGAAACTAATGACAAGTTAATCAAATAATAAGCATTACTCATTTAAAGGTTGTTTTCATTGATCTAAAGTTCAATACATTCAAGAACCGGATCCGACAGAGCTTCACCGTGTCTGTGCCAAAATCTCTGAAGTTACAAATGAAATCACCAAGGCACCTATTTATAGACTTACAAGTTCGCTGGTGGGAGAGTGAAGTTCGCCCGAACATGACATCATCACAAACATTTCCAACGAACTTAGCCTCTAAACACTTAGATACACTTTGTTTCTAACAGATTAAGCCCTATTCGCTTAGACACGATACATAATGACGTTAATGACGAAGGCAACAGACATATGCACCAACATACTAAATAACTGAAGGTCCGTGATCAGGCGGTTCTAGACGGAAGTTAGTGAATAAACGTAAACCGACTCGGTAGAATGTGATTACAGAAAGGAGTAGAAGCAGAATGCAGCGGAAGTCTTCATTCATACCGAAAGAGTATACATCTTTATAAGTCCAGCTGTCGGAGTTCCTGGAGAGAATCTGGCAGCACCTCCCCGTAAGGATGCCAAAAACTTAAATGACAAATGAACCACCCACCTATATATAGTATGTCAAGTTCGCTGGTGGGGAAGCAAGTTCGGGCGAACTTGCTTAGTCAAGTTCGGGCGAACTTGACTTCCACAATACAATCTCAAGCGAACTTTACTCTAAACATCATAAAACTTCGTATTTTGGTCGTGTGTTCGATTCTAACCTATTCAATACTCAACACACGCTCTATCTAGCCTATTTGACAAGTGACGAACACAAAGTGCACCAACAGATTCCCCCTTGTTCGTGACTTTCGAATCTTGGTCTTCAAACGTGAGCCGTGTTTGAATATTCTGCAAGTTCAATCAAGGTATCTGCCAATGTCATCGAAATGCATCAACAAATTCCCCCTTAATTGATGATCCGGGTTTGCATTATCAACATCTAATTCCCCCTGAAATCTCCAGTTCAGATATTTGTTGCACAGTTTCCAACCTCCTCTGATTTGCTTGACCGACAGATTGTCTTGAATAGACACCAATTTGAAGCTCATCAATGCAGCTTCTCCATTTCAACTTTAAGCACATCCGCGTTCAGTTTAGCACCTATCTCCTATGCTCGATCTTCCGATATTCAAGACTCAACCGGCAATTGATAGAAACTTTGAATTACCTCACTGGTAAACTTCAAATCAGTGTTTACCCACAAAATTCTGAAATCCTGATTTCCGTAATCACTCCAGATCAGCAAATCGGTAATCTTTTTCAATCAGCAAATCTTCATCGAAACCAAACAATCTGGTAACACTTCGACTCTGAGAAACATTCGTCCGCGATCAAAATCATATTCTTCCTCTTCAGTCACAATGTAAGATATATAGCTATCTCCGCTGAACCTGTGCCTTCAAACTACAAAACATCCCCATTTCCGGCTTACCCAATCAAAATAGTTCATTTGCTTTGCAGAGTTAATGATAAGCAGTCGTGTATGCACCAACCCCACATCAGAGATCAGGACCTAAATCCTACATCCCTTAAGCATCAACCTGTATCACAATCGGAAAAATCAGAACTTCCTGTGATCACAGAATCCCAAATGGATAATCTCTTTCGTCAGCAACTGGTACACTTCTTTGTTGGAAGACCCGATCCCATAAATCATCTTCCTTAATCATGGTAATGCGTACAACCCGAGGCAACAAAAACTACAAAGCATCGTTATCTCCTGGCGGTTAGTCCAGTCAATAATTCATGTGCAAAGCAGAATTAAAGATAGACAGTCGTGTGTGCTTCCAAACCATACGCGCGACTCAGGTGTCAATCCACAACCATGACTGCAGAATCTGATAAACAACTCCTCCAAGACTCAGTTATGTAACCACCTACTTTCAAAACAGACATCAACTTGGTCAATTTACAAATGAATCTCAAATCTCTGTATTTCTCGGTTAATCTGTAGTTAGAAACCACCCAAATATTGTTGCAGTGTCACGAATTTAAAAAATGCCGGAATCTTCAAATATGGAAAAAGTTTTTATTCCCCTCATTTTTAAAATTCTGACCATACCATTTTTTTATTATTTTACTGAAATTCCCCCTCAAATCCAGAATTTTCAGAATTTAACAAATGCGGAATTTAACTTTAGGCCCATCGGTAGTCTTCAACCCTAATGATCACCAAATTGCTTTGGTATCAATGACTACCCTCTCATCTTCAACCATCTCTAACCTCATCATCTCAGCCTCTCTCTAAGGCCTCCGACGGTGCCCCCGAATAGTCAGTGTGAGACGTTAAAATTTCGAAAAAATTTCTATCACCAAAGTTTTTTCTGGACACCCGTCTCCTAAAACCGAGCAATAATTTTTATTTTTATTTTTTTAGGCTCCTTAACAAGTTCGGGCGAACTTGTGTGACAAGTTCGGGCGAACTTGTGTGACAAGTTCGTTCGAACTTAGTCGGTTTGATGGAAGTTCGGGCGAACTTGGTTGGTCACTTCCAAGTTCGGGCGAACTTGCATGAAAAAGACAAGTTCGGGCGAACTTATGCTTCATTTCAATGAAAATCAGTCAAGTTCGGGCGAACTTGATGAAAAGTCTTGAAAAACCATGTTAAGTTCGGGCGAACTTGGTCTCCCAAATCAACCATTTTTCACATTTTTCGATCCAAAATCCTTATTTCTTCGAATTTTGAGATGATTTCACCATAGATCTGGTCGAAGTTGGTTTTCTAACAATCGTATCCGTTCAATTTTGGATTTTGTCTGTGGATTGTGGTTTACTTCATGATTTACGTCCAAAACCCCTCCTAATGTCCATAAATGTCCAAATTCATGAGCGTAGGTGATAACCGTAGCTCTGATACCAATTGAAGGTCCGTGATCAGGCGGTTCTAGACGGAAGTTAGTGAATAAACGTAAACCGACTCGGTAGAATGTGATTACAGAATGGAGTAGAAGCAGAATGCAACGGAAGTCTTCATTCATACCCGAAGAGTATACATCTTTATAAGTTAAGTTGCCGGAGTTCCTGGAGAGAATCTTGCAGCACCTCCCCGTAGGGATGCCAAAAACTTAAATGACAAATGAACAACACACCTATATATAGTATGTCAAGTTCGTTGGTGGGGAAGCAAGTTCGGGCAACTTTGCTTAGTCAAGTTGAGCCGAACTTGACTTCCACAATACAATCTCAATCGAACTTGACTCTAAACATCATAAAACTTCGTATTTTGGTCTTGTGTTCGATTCTAACCTATACAATATTCAACACACGCTCTATCTAGCCTATTCGACAAGTGACGAACACAAAGTGCACCAACAATAACATGTTTTAATTATTTAAACCTGGTGATAACATCAGTTTTCACAAAATATCGCAAATATCGTCATTTAACGACTTTACGGCTTTCCGGCTCGTAGTTTTGTTTTAAACCATAATTACAAACCAAGACTTGTTACCCACTGATATGATGAGTCACTTAGAATATTTTTACACTGGGTACATGTTATAAACTCAGAATCCCAAATATACTTTCGAAACTATCTGTGAAATTACCAAAATGCCCATTTGGAGCATAGATTGGATTTAAAAAACACACATATATTCAATATCCTACTGATATTATATCGTAAATAAAGTATTTTCACAAAATGTTTATGGTTGTAACATCATATTATACGCAAGTTTCTTTTATACGTCGCTAAACGAGGAAAACACCCATATGAGGCATAGTTTTATTTTAAAACCATAATGGGCATACAACTTGATATCCTACTGATATTATAACTTGTTTAAAGTATATTGGTATATGGAACTCGTTCATGACTCATCCGGTTACCCGGTATTGCTTATATGCGTACGGTTAAGCCTACGAGGCTAGTTTACGTAATTTAACCGAAACGGGTTTTAACCTTATCATTCTTATTTCAAAATCCAGAATGGAATATGTTTACCCATATTATACAAGTCAATGTACTTGTCGGGTTAAACTACATTCTTTCCGGTCATCGCTTAATCAAGCGCGTCATACCGTTTTGATACTTTCAGCTAGCCGATCTAAGTCTATGAGTTAAATAAGGTCTGTTAGCATTCTAATTGGTTATTTATACCATCATTCCAGACTAGAGCCTTTCGGTAAATTGAACCTACGCTTACTTAATTGGATACGGCTGTGCTTATTATATTTCTGATTTTAAAAGGATTGCTAAGCTCAGGTAATACTCTTAACCTATTTTCCGTATACGGGCTTGGGATACGGTAAATTATTACCGCATGGTCGGGTATGGGATTCGAAGATCTATGTGTCAGGAATTCAAATAACCCGTTTTAATTCGTATTGCTTGACTTAAACATTGGGGGTTAATGCGACCGTGTCCTGGATATCCTTGACTCATTAATTGTGAATGGCCACGACCTAAGCGCGGGGTGTAGGCATACACCTGACAGATGCTAAATGGTTTAAATAAAATAAATTATAACCCAATACGGTTTTCCCAATATGGGTGTTCCCAATAAGGGAACAAATTATAAATTTATAACCCAATATGGCTTTTTCCAATAAGGGAATAAGTGGTGTGTCGGTTAATCATGAACCAACATAGTTTCCGGTCGCCATATGTATTCGAGTTATGTAAAACTGATAACATAAGATATAGTTTATCCCAAGTATAAAAAGATTTTCCGTGCCTTGTGCACCTAAATCAAATTTTGAAAAGGTTTTCAAAATGTGTCGGTTGATTGTATTTAACAGTGTAAACTGACGTATTTTCAAAATAATTAAGTCACATGTACAAATACCTAAATAGGCTTGAAGCTGCTCAGTAGCAACATAAAAGGATCTTGCAAGTCCTTAGATGTGCCCAAAATCTGTTGAACATCTTTTGTATATATTTTCGATCCGCCTGTGGATCTTTATTACGAGCCATTGTATTTGAACTTTGAACCTTTTGGCTGGTATAATATTTTTAATCCAAGACTTCCGCTGTGCTATTCTGTGTGTTTGGTTACGATGATATCTACATACGTCACAATAATCCCCACCGGTCCCACCGGGGTACACGTGGAAATCACGGTGTGACAGGTTAGTATCAGAGCCAACATTTGAGTGAATTAAACACTAGCCTTTTGTGTTTAATCTCAAACGACCCAGTAGCATATTCCTTATACCTTCCGAGTCTAGACTTGACATAGGAATGCTCTCATCCCTGTTAAATAAATCTTACTTCAATTTTATGTAATTCAGAAACAAGTCGCTAAGCAAAGAAGCCATTGATGAAATTTCTTCTCACCTGAAGCCATGGAATGCTATGCTTCGTACCGTGACTAAGTTAAGCATGCGACCGGTTTGGAGGAAAGACCTTTATAAGCCTATTCCTAAACCCAAACCTATTGAAGCTTTTAACCAGACTTCAGAGTCCATACCGGAGGTCCCTAAGTCTCCAACTTCAAAGGTAATACCAGTGGATATTTATGATCCATTTTTCTTATATCCGAATTCTTGGAATTCCAAAACTTTATGCTTATCAAACTTCAATCCGTGATCCATTTTATTCTTTGACCATTGAATCCTAGGATTCTACTTTTACGACAAATCCCGATTCGGAGTTATTACACTTTCTATTAGAAACCTTTGTGTTAATACCATTGTGCCAAGAAGAGAAACTACAAGGAATGATTTGAAGGAGATTCTGGAAAATCCTTCTTTCAATTGTATTTTATTTTCCTTTGAGTCCTTATATGGACATGTCTCTTTTGTTTAGTCCCTGCGTGGACATTTGTTTATTATATCCCTTATATGGACTATCATTCGATTTAAGTCCCTGTGTGGACATTCGTCTCAAATAGTTCCTTCGTGAACATATTATCTCATTATAAGTCCCTTGTGGACATGTTATTTTCTTATAGTCCGTATATATGGACTTATATATTCATTTTAGTTCCTGTGTGGACTTGAGTTGCTTTTAAGTCCCTGCGTGGATGAGTTAGTTATTAAAAGTCCTGTTTAAGACGCTATTGTAATTTCCTATTGATTAATGGAAAATAATTTTTATATATGTATTTCATTACATCATTTTTAAAGCAATCGTCTCGATTTTAATTCAAACATTATCGATCCGCTAAATAATTTCAAAAGATCTTCTTGATGGCTTACCCTAGCCAAGTGGCAAGACCACATTAAATATCAATTTTGGTAGTTAAGGATGACTAGCCCTTCTATCATGATAGTTAAGGATGATCATCCCTTCTATCCAGAGGTGGTGAACTATGTTGAAGCCTCAAAGCATTTATGATCAGTTCGATAATGGCTACATTGATAAACTATTTTAAGACAATTATTCTTTATTGACATTCAAGTAATGTTAATACTCCTGACAGTGTGACTTGAGGAACCACGCTTGTCATCTGGGTGAAGGACTATGTCTAAGCCTAATAAAGCCTTATGATCGCATTAGATCCTGGATAGCATCATCAGTGTGATGATCATAGCATCCGTTAGTGATGCAGTGTCTACGGGCCATGATTTAAACATCCATTAGTGATGTATAGCTTACGAGCTATTATTATTTAAACATCCATTAGTGATGTAGTGCCTACGAGCCGTGATTTAAAATCCATTAGTGGTGTTTCACCTACGGGCTATTTTCAATAAGACAATGACAGTTGTGACCATTATGGTTCCCTGTCCAAGGTTGTGGGCTATGCCCAATCCTCATAATCAATATGATCAATACGATCGTGACTATAATCATTAGTGTGATGATTAATATTTTTAACATCCTTTTGAGATGTCAATTGAATTGCCTACGGGCCATACAATATCATCAATTATGATAACGACAGGTGTAGTCTATGATCCCTGTCCAAAGGCAATGAACCATGTTCAACCTTAAAAGCGCATTTGATCGATGTTAACGCGGCCTATATAGTTTAATATGTCCTTTACGACAAGGCCTTTCGTGCCATATCTATATGTCCTCTGTGACAAAGCCTTCTGTGCTATATCTATATGTCCTTTGTAACAAGGCCTTTTGTGCCAAATCTATATGTCCATTAGTGACAAGGTCGTTTGTGCCATAATTTTATGTCTTTTATGGCGAGGCCAATTGTGCCATATTTTAAGTCCTTAGTGACAAGCTTACGAGCTACTTAAAATGTCATTATGACAAACACAGGTCTGACTTTATGATCCACTGTCCCAAAAATTCATGGACTTTGTCCAAATTATATTTTGCCTATAATAGTCGATTGAGACTTGGGCCGGTACATATTAATAACACTCTTAGTAGTGATAAAGCCGAATAATTATGACAATGAGTAGAAAGGCGAAGGATTTATATATCCAAGTTTATAAGCTTAAATGGTTGGATAATACCATGGCTAACACATGAAATATATATTTTAATAGTATTAAAGCATTAGAATGGCTCGCTCCGATGGTGCAAGTAGTCATCACAACGACAACGATAAGAATAATGCGAACATAGTCATCAATGAGGACGACTTTCAGGCTCGCATAGATGCAGCTGTAGGAAAGGCTATGTAAAAAGCCTTTGAAAAGTTAAAAGAGTCGAGGGCTACTCGCTCTAGAACTGCATCTAAACCACTTTCAAAACCACCTCTCTCTGATAAGAAGGAGAGTTCTGTGCACTCCTCTAATGTGAGGAACGAAGCTAAGAAACAGGAAATTCGTGATAAGGACTAATCTTCCAAGGATGGTTGTTTGTATAAATACTTCATCTTGTGCAAAACACAAGACTTTGATGGAGAAAAAGGGGCTGTTGAAACCCTAAGGTGGTTAGATGAGATGGAATCAATGGTTGATATCAGCGGCTGTGCTGATAAGGATGTTGTTAAATTCGCCTCCCAGTCCTTCAAGGGTAATGTCCTAATCTGGTGGAAAGCCTTAATGCAGTCGACTGGGAAAGTACATTTGTATAACCTGGGATGGTCCAAGTTTGTGGATCTAGTTAAAGACACCTACTGCCCACCTCATGAGGTGGAAAAGATAGAAATGGATTTTCTTGCTCTCACAATGAAAAATTTTGATTGTCAGAAGTACTTTACCGACTTTGATTCCTACTCTAGGCTAGTGTCCTACCTAGTTACTCCGGAGCCTAAACGCATCGCACGTTTCATTAATGGGTTGGCTCCAGTGATAAGAAGTTTGGGTAAGGCAGTTCAGCCTACTTATAAATCTGCAGTTGAACTATCTCTTACCCTCACCCAAGAGCTAGTGAGGCAAAAATCGGTCAAAGCTGAGACCGATGGGAAAAGAGAAAGGGAGGAGGATAACTCCCAGAAATATAAGAAAAAGGGCAAGTCTTGATTCAATAAGAACCAACAAGAGTTTGATAAAAAGCCTACGTGCAAGATTTGCGATAGAAGGCACTGGGGACAGTGTCGAAATGACCAAAGGCCCAAGCAGTGTGGTATCTGCAAAAGAACTGGTCATCAGTCCCACGAATGTAGGGACATAAAGAAGGAAGTCTACTTTAGTTGTGGCGAGAAAGGCCACATTAGTACTAATTGCCCTAAAGCTGCCAAGGAAGGTGCAACTAAGCCGGGAGAAGCTAAGAAAGGAAATGCCAGAAATTTACCTGAGGAATGCCGTAAGCAGTAAATAACAATAGTGTCATTAGGTATATTCCTTATCATTAATCATGGATATGTTTTTCTAAGATTCCTGTTTTGATTCAGGCAATACTAAGTCTTTCATAAACCATAAGTCCAGAATACTTTTATGTATATTCATATGAACTCCAGATATTAAGTATAAGGTAGAACCTACCGATGAAACCATAGAAATCGCCTCTTCTTGATGGATGCTCTTATTCAAAAATAAGTCATGCTCTTCCTTCGGTTGAAGTATGACGAATTCTTATTATTATCATTTAAATTATTATTATTATTTTTTATTTATTTATTATTCTCATTGATTTCTATCGACTGCGAATACCAAACTAGTATGATAAAAGCGCTATATGATAATTGGCAGTACTTTAGTGTGTTCCGTAGATTGCTTTCATGCCTGATCAACATGAAGGTTTAATGCATGGAACCACTAGAATCTCCCAACAATCATATTGTACTAAAATTAGCAAATGGTATTCAAGGAGATATTCCATACCAAGATACTTGAGTTGGTGTCTCTACTCAAGGCATCCAAGTATTCGAAAGGCGATAATGTCATTTTCATGGCACAAGTGACGTTAGATAAACCAAAAGCTGGGATTTAGACTATCCTTTCATCTCTGATTATCCTGATGAGTTTCTGGAAGAAAGGCTTGTACAACCTAGCTCGTCATTTAAGAGTTCGGACGATGTTGGATAAGAAAGACAGTTCAATGCAGTTATGCGTTGATTACCACAAGATCAAACAAGGTAACGACCAGGAATCATTAACCGCAACCCAGGATCGATAATTTGTTCGACCAATTAAAGGGGTTAAGTACTCCTTAAGATCAATTTGGGTAGTGTTGGAAGTGACCATCTTACCCTAGTTAAGTTCACCTATAATATTTATATAAGCATCAAGGCTGCTCCTTTGGAGGGCTTGTATAGGATAAAGAGTCAAACACTGTTGTTGAACAAAAGTTTGGGAGGCCCCACTAATAGGACCTGAGATTTGCCCTATAAATGACGAATAAGATTATACAAATCCGTGATCGTCTCAAAGCTGCCCATGATAAGCAGAAGAGTTACACCAATTAGAGGCGCAAATCTCTTAAGTTCCCAATAAGGGATAAGGATTCTATTGAAGATATCACCCTGGAAAGGTGTGGTATGCCTCAGTTAGGAGGGCAAGTAAGTCCTAGATACGAGAGACCATTTGAGATAATCGAATGTGTCGAATCTCTAGCTTCAAGCTAGTTTAATTGAGAAACTCAGTGGAATTCACAACGTGTTCCACGAATACAATTTAAAGGAAAGCTTAGCCAATGAATTTCTAGCTATGTCACATAAAGTGTGCAAATTAATTAAAACCCGGGGTTTTGTTGGAAAACCAGTATCAATCGAAGATCGACAGGTTAAGAATCTTCTAAGGAAGCATGTGGCTATGATAAAGGCCAAATGGGATGCTTGTAAAGATCCCTTGTTTACATGGGAGGTTAAGTCTGCTATGCGTCAGATGTACCTCTATCTTTGGATAAAATCTCGAGGGCGATATTTCTTTTAAGGGGTGAGGATGTAACACCTCATAAAAACCCATCCTATAAAATTCCAACACGTGTCCTGTTGATCCTCGTATGCCGAATGCTAAAAAGAGGGGGACCAAATGTGTCGTTTTGTTATTTTATAACCTCTAAACGACAATTTAATAGTTAAGGGACTAAAGTGTCAAAATGCTAAAACTAAGCCTCTGAGTGACCTTTTAACGAAACAAGAGTCTTAGGATGTTAGTCATACTCTTGTATGTGCCTAATATGGGCCTAAGATAGCTTTATGCACTAATTATAACATTTTACGCAAGTTTGGAAGTTCAGGGACTATTCCTGACAAACTGTGGAAACTCTCTGATTCTCGTATTTTGAATACGGACTCCATATATTAATCCAAATACATATATTCAATAAAATCTTGCATTTTATTGATAAGAATATATGGATGTCCATCATTGCGAAATTTCGTTCTTTTTTGTGTCCGTTTAAGCGTTTTACCCATTTTAGCGAAACACACAACCATACAACCGAACGAACTGACATCTAGAATATTTTTCGACATAATCCAAGTCACATATACCTTAAAACCCTTATAGAGCCTTGAAATCAGGTTAAAGGGGGTTACGGGTGACGAAACGCGACCAAACAAGTCTAGGGGCCAAAAGTGTCAAAAGATGAAAGTTGTGGCTGCTGACCTGGGTCCTTATGGACCGTATGTATAGGACCTTATAGTCCGTATGTATGTCTGCAGACCAGAATTGCTTGCTCATCAAGCATAACTCTCACAATCCGACACTAAGCTTGTTTTGCCACCATTTAACCTGGTTTGGACACCTCATTAACACTGGTAATCATCCTATTAAGCCTCTAAACACTTGGAATGATCTCCTTGATCATTTTCAAGTATAAATAGGTGATGAATTTATGAGTTAAACTTGCACCTATCCTTCTTTCTTTCTCTAAACTCTCCTCTGGCGGTTCCTAAGCAATTGGGAGCTTCCTTTGAGTTTTCTTCAGTCGTTAGGATCACAAGTAAGTGTTCCTTCCATGGCTAATTCTTTTCTTTAACTTTTAAATGTCCACCCATTGTTCGCAACGAACGTGGCTACGTGATCGTAATTAGGTAGGCATTAATCCCAAAAAAGGGCACCTCCTAATTACCACGTTTGTTTGGTCAATTGACGAGTCAACATATTAATCTTTTAAAAAGTCAACGGGTCAGATTTCGAAATATTCATAAACTGAGTTTAAAGATGTTCTAAAATATGTTTTAACATATAAACAACTTGTTAATAATTATTAGGCTCGTCAATTTTAGTTTTAGGGTCGGTTCGCAACCGAAAGTCGTGAAGTTTGACTTCTACGTTGACTTTCGATTTTGAACGGAATTAGATTAGTATGCTACTGATTTAAGGTCTCGTTATGATCATATTATGATGTAGCATAACCCTCTGAGGTTACAATACATGATAATAATAGTTATCCGAGTTTTATGCAAGTTTCCGTAAAAATGCAAAACTTTGACTATATTGCCTTTTATTTAAAAAATAAGGTTTTAAACACCAATGAACTTGAAAATAAATTAGTTACTAATATAAATCATGTTTAACATATTTTGGTGTTACAAATCTGACCGTAAACTGAGTTTTCGTAAAATATGCTTTAAAGCGACCGAAAGGCCCTTTCGGCGCATAGAACAGTTTTAAATATAATTTCTCATACTAAACTTATTGCCTACTGATGTAATATCATAATTAGGATATTTTGGGATATCATTTTAGTTTATAAACTGAGTTTATGCACAAGATCTTGTATTACACTCTTAAATGACGATAATGCCCTTACAACACTTAAAATAGTTTTTAATCATGATTTTCATATGGAACCTTTTTCCTACTGATACGTATACTAAATAACATGTTTTAATTATTTAAATCTGGTCATAACATCAATTTTCACAAAATATCGCAAATATCGTCATTTAACGACTTTAACGCTTTTCCGGCGCGTAGTTTGGTTTTAAACCATAATTACCAACCAAGACTTGTTACCCACTGATTTATGACTCGTTTAAAATATTATTACAGTGGGTACATGTATAGACTCAGAATCCCAAATAACTTTCAAAACTATGTGTGAATTTACCAAAATGCCCCTTTGGAGCATAGATTGGATTTAAACTATAAAACACACATATATTCGATATCCTACTTATATTATATCACAAATAAAGTATTTTCACAAAATGTTTATTGTCATAACATCAGATTATACGCAAGCTCCTTTTATACGTCGCTAAACGAGCAAAACGCCCATATGAGGCATAGTTTTATTTTAAAACCATAACGGGCATACAAGTTGATATCCTACTGATATTATAACTTCTTTAAAGTATATTGGCATTTGGAACTCGTTCATGACTCATCCGGTTACCCGGTATCGCTTATATGCATACGGTTAAGCCTACGAGGCTAGTTTACGTAATTTAACCGAAACGGGTTTAACCTTATCATTCTTATTTCAAAATCAAGAATGTAATATGTTTACCCGTATTATACAAGTCATTGTACTTGTCGGGTTAAACTACATTCTTTCCAGAAATCGCTTAATCAAGCGTATCATACCGTTTTGATACTTTCAGCTAGCCGATCTAAGTCTAGGACTTAAATAGGGTCCGTTAGCATTCTAGTTGGTTATTTATACCATCATTCCAGACTAGATCATTCCGTAAATTGTACCTACGCTTAGTTAATTGGATACAACTGTGCTTATTATATTTCTTATTTTAAAAGGATTGCTAAGCTCAGGTAAATACTCTTAACCTATTTTCCCTATACGGGCTTGGGATACGGTAAATTATTACCGCATGGTCGGGTATGGGATTCGAAGACTTATGTGTCGGGAAATTAAAATAACCCATTTTTTCGTATTGCTTGACTTAAACATTGGGGGTTAATGCGACTGTATCCTGGATATCCTTGAATCATTAATGGCGAATGACCACGACATACGGGGTGTAGGCATACACCTGTTGAACATCTTTTTAATATATTTTCGATCCGCCTATGGATCTTTATTATGAGTCATTGTATTTGAACTTTGAACCTTTCGGCTGGTAATAATATTTTTAATCCAAGACTTCCGTTGTGCTATTCTGTGTCGTTTGGTTACGATGATATCTACATACGTCACAATAATCCCCACCGGGCCCACCGGGTTAGACGTGGAAATCGGTGTGTGACAGTTTGTCAGCAGATAGATCCACACGAATTGTTAAAAAAGTGTGCTGACTTTTTCAAACGATCAATGACTACCTAAATGGCATCATGACCTTTAGAAGTACGTGGTAGTTTGATGATGAGATCCATAGCAATGTTTTCCCATTTCCAAACTAGATTTTCTGGTTATTCAAGCAAACAAGATGGATGTTGATGTTCTTCTTTAACTTTAAGACAAGTTAGGCATTTGTATACGTACAAGGCGATATCCTTCTTCATGCCCTGTGAGTGAAGATCGGCTCTCCCTCGTGGGCTACCAGACTGACTAGCTTAGCTAACAGAGGCGGAATTCATTGTTAGCTAAGTTGAACAAAAAACAATAAGATAGGAGATACTGTTTAACATGTCTACTTCTTTGTATTCTTAAACTTGGAAGAATTACATACTCGAGTGAACAGGGCTTCGCCACTTGACCTAAATAACAACTAACTTTCTCCAACACCCAAGTCCCCTAATTATAGGCAACATGCAAAACACAAGGGACTGGGTTTCGTATGAAATGGCATTTCATATGAAAATCATCATCTAGCATTTCGTACGAAAATTTTACCATGTCGTACAAAAATGGTGGGATAGGTTGACCATTCGCCTTCAGGTAAGGCATCGGCCAACTTATTTACAAATTCGTCGTTACTCTTATGAACTTCCATTCTTTTCATCTGGACAACGAGGTGACAATACCTTTCGATCAGCTGTTTTATGCTCTCTCCTTTTAGGATGTTGAAGATATCAAATTCCTTTCTTAGCAAGGCCTTTTTGCTTTTACGAATTTGAGCACTTCCTTCAAATTTTAACCGCAGGGCATTCCATAGTGATTGAGCAGTATCCTTGTGTTGTAGAAGCGCCAGAATGTCATCTTTGATTGATTGCTAGAGAATATTCATCATTGTTTTCTCATTAATGATTTTTTCCTTTTCGCTATCTCCAAGTTGTGACGGAACATTCTCAAAACCATTCTCATCAACCGGTGTCTGATATTGCTCTTCTATCACGAACCACGCATTGAAACGATTAGCCTGAACCCAGTTTGTGAACTGCACCTTCCAACCATCATAATCTTCCAGATTCATTAGCTTTGGTGGTTTCACCATGGTTCCCATTTCGTTGTCGATGTTCGGGTTCTGTGCAGCAGCATTTGCCACTACCGTTTTGGCAATGGCATTGTAAAATTCTTCTTCACCTGACATTTTGAAAAAAAAACACTTGAACATAAACAGATTAGGTGTGATTAGATTGGCAAGACACATATTCCAAGAAAGAACACCTTTTGTCTTGAATTTTCGCACGAAATAGACTTAACTGATTTCGTATGAATCTTTTAAGAATGATTTCGTACGAAAATAAATTTCGTACAAAAATTATTGATTTGGTTTCGTACGAACAAATGTTGATTTCGTATTAAAGCTTTAAACACAGTTAGTTGAAAATTTTTTAAGACTTACACGCACTAGTTTTCGTGTGAAATGTCACTCTTTTCGTACAAAAATCTCAGGTCTCTTGAACAACTTGTTTTCTAAGATTTACGTTTTTTGCAATTTCAAACATGATTTTGATTGTTTTTAGAGCTGTAAGTTTTAGGGATTCATTAAAACTGATTTTAACAAGTCATACTAAAATCCTAGTCCAACTTGTCCGTTAGTTCGTCTAGATCTAAGTGATATATCAAGAAAGAGTAGAAATAAAGTTCTTCAATTGTTGAATCTGATTAAAACTTTGTTGTTTGTCCTCAAATCAGGCCTCAAGGCTCTGATACCACTTGTGAGTGAAGATCGGCTCTCCCTCGTGAGCTGCCGAACTAGCTTGCTTAGCTAACAGAGGCAGAATTCATTGTTAGCTAAGTTGAACAAAAAACAATAAGATCGGAGATACTGTTTAACATGTCTGCTTCTTTGTATTCTTAAACTTGGAAGAATTATAGACTCACAGGGCTTCGCCACTTGACCTAAATAACAACTAACTTTCTCCAACACCCAAGACCCCTATTTATAGGCAACATGCAAAACATAAGGGACTGGGTTTCATATGAAATGGCATTTCGTACGAAAATCATCATCCAGCATTTCGTACGAAAATTTTACCATTTCGTACAAAAATGGTGAGATAGGTTGACCATTCGCCTTCCGGTAAGGCGTCGGCCAATTTATCTACCAATTCGTCGTTACTCTTATGAACTTCCATTCTTTTCATCTGGACAACGAGGTGACAATACCTTTCGATCAACTGTTTTATGCTGTCTCCTTTTAGGATGTTGAAGATATCAAATTCCTTTCTTAGCAAGGCCTTTTTGCTTTTACGAATTTGAGCACTTCCTTAAAATTAAACACAGGGCATTCCATAGTGATTGAGCAGTATCCTCGTGTTGTAGAAGCGCCAGAATGTCCTCTTGATTGATTGCTAAAGAATATTCATCATTGTTTACTCATTAATGAATTTTTCCTTTTCGCTATCTCCAAGTTGTGACGGAACTTTCTCAAAACCATTCTCATCAACCGGTGTCTAATATTGCTCCTCTATCGCGAACCATGCATTGAAACGATTAGCCTGAACCCAGTTTGTGAACTGCACCTTCCAACCATCATAATCTTCCAGTTCTATTAGCTTTGGTGGTTTCACCATGGTTCCCCTTTCGTTGTCGATGTTCAGGTTCCGTGCAGCAGCATTTGCCACTGCCGTTTTGGCAATGGCGTTGTAATTTCTTCTTCACCTGACAATTTGAAAAAACACTTGAACATAAACAGATTAGTTGTGATTAGACTGACAAGACACGTATTCCAAGAAAGAATACCTTTTGTCTGGAATTTTCGCACGAAATATACTTAACTGATTTCGTACGAATCTTTGAAGAATGATTTCGTACAAAAATTACCGATTTGGTTTAATATAAACAATGTTGATTTCGTATGAAAGCTTTAAATATAGTTAGTTGAAAATTTTTAAGACTTACACACACTAGTTTTCGTATGAAATCTCCCTCTTTTCGTACAAAAATCCTCAGGTCTCTTGAACAACTTGTTTTCTAAGCTTTACGTTTTTTGCAATTTCAGACATGATTTTGATTGTTTTTAGAGATGTAAAATTCAGGGATTCGTTAAAACTGATTTTAACAAGTCATACTAAAATCCTAGTCCAACTTGTCCATGAATTCGTCTAGATCTAAGTGATATATCAATAAGGAGTAGAAATAGAGTTCTTAGATGGTTGAATCTGATGGAAACTTTGTTGTTTGTCCTTAAATCAGGCCTCAAGACTCTGATACCACTTGTAAGTGAAGATCGGCTCTCCCTCGTGAGCTACCGGACTGGTTTGCTTAGCTAACAGAGGCGGAATTCATTGTTAGCTAAGTTCAACAAAGAAACAATAAGATCAGAGATACTGTTTAACACTTCTACTTCTTTGTATTCTTAAACTTTTGAGGAATTACAGACTCGATTTTGGACAGGGCTTTGCCACTTGATCTCAAAAACTGCTAACTTTCTCCAACACCCACGTCCCTATTTATAGGCAACATGCAAAACACAAGGGATTGGGTTTCGTACGAAATGGCATTTCATACGAAAATCATCATCCAGCATTTCGTACGAAAATTGTCACCATTTCGTACGAAAACTGTTACTAGCTATTAAAACTTATAATTTGACATCTACGAAACCCTATTTACTTGACCGACTCATCCTAGACGTAGGCAATACACATTATGCACCAACATACCCGGCCACAATACTGGGTACGAAGATCCTTGTACATTTTATCTGTACCAGGATGAATTGAATAACGAGATTTGTGAGCCACATTATCAATAGGGTGCGGAGATTGTCTTGGCTTGGAACCCATAAACAGTTCATGAAGTAGAGTAACACATTGTGTTTTGTTTCAAGCTGAAGCTTGAGATGATGAGGTAGTTCGTTTTTCCACAAACCTTGGGTTACACAAGTGCGTTGGGCTTCAAAATTACATGTTTGGATATCAGATCGAACTTGAACACAATGTAGCTTGACACCTTCTTTACGACGAAGTGCATCGGCTACAACATTCGCCTTACCAGGATGGTAGCGAATCTCGCAGTCGTAGTCGTTCAGAAGTTCGATCCAACGTTGTTGTCTCATGTTTAGTTCTTTCTGATTGAAAATGTGTTTGAGACTTTTGTGGTAAGTAAAAAACACACATTTTGTACCATAAAGGTAGTGTCTCTATGTCTTGAAAGCGAAAACAACATCACATTACTCAAGATCATGAGTTGTGTAGTTCTTTTCGTGGATTTTCAATTGTCTTGATGCATAGGCTATGACTTTGTCTCTTTGTATGAGAACACAGCCAAGGCCTAGATTTGATGCATCACAATATACGATAAAGTCGTCATTTCCATCAAGTAATGACAAAATAGGAGCATCACAAAGCTTTTGTTTCAAGGTCTGGAAAGCTACTTCTTGTTTAGGTTCCCACCCAAAAGGGTTATTCTTTTAAGTCAAAGTAGTGAGGGAACCGTAATCTTGGAGAAGTTTGCAATAAAGCGGCGGTAATAGCCAGCTATACTGAGAAATGAACGAACTTTGGTAGGAGTAGTAGGTGTACTCCAATCCCTAATCGCACTGATTTTGGCGGGATCTACATGTATACCTCGTTCATTGATAATCTGTCCCAAAAATTGAACTTCCTTTAGCCAAAATTCACACTTGAAGAATTTCGCATAAAGTTTTCTTTAAAAGTTCCATTGTTAGACGGAGATGGTGTTCATGGTCAGCTCGAGATATTGAAAAAATCAAAATGTCATCGATAAAAACAATGATGAACTTGTTTAAATAAGGTTTACAAACCCTATTCATTAAGTCCATGAAGACGACAGGAGCATTTGTCAACCCAAAAGGCATGACAGTGAACTCATAATGGCCGTATCGAGTGCCAAAAGTAGTCTCGAGAAGATCTCCTTCGAGTACACGAAGTTGATGATACCCAGAACGCTGATCGATCTTTGAAAAGCAGGTAGCACCTTGTAGCTGATCAAAAAGATCATCAGTGCGAGGTAAGGGATATCGATTTTTGATTCTGAGTTTGTTGAGCTCACGATAATCGATGCACATGCGAAAGGATCCATCCTTCTTTTTCACGAACAGGACAAGAGCGCCCCATGGGGAAAGGTTCAGATGAATAAATCCTTTGTCTAAAAGCTCCTAAAGCTGTTTCGATAACTCGTGCATCTCAAATGGTGCAAGACGGTATGGAGATTTGGCTATAGGGTTGGCACCAGGTACAAGGTCTATACGAAACTCAACTTGGCGTGCTGGGGGTAAACCAGGTAGTTCTTCAGGAAACACCTCATGATAATCCCGAACAAGGGGGATATCTTGAATACTTTTACCCTTGCCTTTCTCCTCTACGATATGTGCCAAGAAGGCTACATATTTCTTTTGTAGGTTTTTTTGGGCTTGGGTACATGTCATGAGTTTAAGGCTACTAGCGGGTTTTTCTCCACAAACCTCTAACATTTCTCCAGCCGAGAGAGGCACACGAACAATCTTGTCATAACAGATCACCTAAGCATGGTGCTTGGTTAACCAATCCATTCCTATTATGACGTCAAAACTCCCAAGTTGCATTGGTGTGAGGTCAATGGGAAAAAGATGGTTATTGAGGTTCAACTGGCAATTACGAACGGCGAAATGAGTACAAGAGGTTCGCCACTAGCTATCTCTACTATTAAGGGTTTTCCTAGTTTGGTTTGTGGTGTTGCAAGATAGGGATCGAAATCTAAGGATACAAAACTCCTATCGGAACCCGAATAAAAAAGAATAAAAGCACGAGACTCATTATCATTTATGTTAAATGCTCGTCCACGGGCTGGATTTGCATTAACTAGCTTCGGGCAGTTATTTTGGTAGTGAGTAAGATCACCGAAATTGTAGTAGGATCCAGGTGGTAATAGGGTCGTGCAGGGTTCGCTCTCTGCTGAACAGGGTTTTAAACTGCTCGATTTGGGGCAGGAGCAGAATGACAAGTGTTGGCCAGATGACCTAACCACCCCCAGTTGGTACACTGTCAGCACGGCAGATGGGGTTGGTGATGACTATTACACTTGTTGCACAGAGGTGCAGTACCGGAATAATGTCCCTTGGCGGAAGGCTGTGCTGGTTGGTTGGGAGTAGTTTGGTTGGGTTGTGTAACAACAACAAAATTCTTGGAAGCCTTACGCTTCCTAGACTTCATGGAGCTTTAGACCTTTTTTCCTTTTTCTTTCCCTTGTGCAGTCTTGGTAGATTGTTTCTTGTCGCCTTTGCGAAAAAGTTTAAACTTCGTGACTTGAGAGTCAGTCAGGGTAGCTGCTAGCTCAATAGCTTGTCTAACTGTAGCAATTGCTACCAGTTTTTATGTCTTGAACTGGCTCAGGAAGGCCATCAATGTAGTTTTCAATATCCTTATCCAAAGGCGTGACCAAGGCAGGACATAAAAAACTTAACTCCTCATAATGGTCAGTGTAGGCATGATGTTCTCCACTATCTTTTTTAAGATCGTGGAGAATTCATTCTCAAGTGCCCTTTGCTCGTGACGTGGGCAAAATTCCTTCATCATAAGAGCTCGAAGCTCTTCCCACGTCTGATCCATCGCTACATCAGCACTCGTATCTCTCACAACTCCGTTCCACGACGTGAGTGTCCACTTTTGGAAAACACTTGATGCAAACTCTACTTTGCACTTGTTCGACATTGAACATGACAGAATGTGCTCTCAAGACTCTCAAACCACCGTAGGAGCCCAATAGCTCCCTCAGACCCACTAAACTTGAGTGGTTTAGCCGAATTGAATTGTTTAAAGTTGCACGGAACATTTGCATTGTTGTTGTAATTTTTGTCTTGGTTTAATTGAGTCGCAAGACTTGATAGCACAACAGCTATCTGCTGAGCTATCATTGCCGTAATTTGGCGTCCTGAGCAACATTTCGACGAGGAGCCATTCTAAAAGAGAAGGAAAATATGAGAGAAAACGAGTGAAATTCATAAAGGATTGTCAAAAGAAATGTTAAAAATATTGACGAAATATAGGGATTGTGATCATTTGTTCGTTACTTAAAACAAACAAACGATGCGCCGACTAATCAAAGTAAATGGGTCTTTATAATGTATTGCAAAGACATGCTTTAGCCTATAAGTGGACACTCACCCCAAGATTTCCCAGGTAAGAGTGACAGGTCCGATAATGAGGATTTGTATGAACACTCTAGCCTTACATAGAAAACTCATGGTACAGGGATCCACCCTTCTAGATTGCATGTGTTCACATTATTAAACCCAAACTTTGACGAGATTTTGAAAATATCAAACGGTTAAAGCCAAAAACGACTTATCTAAGGATAGATGTTTTCTTGTAAAAGTTTTGGAAAGAATTTGTGACTTTTGTATTGTTTTTAGTAATCACCTAAGGATAGGTAATGGTGTTGTATTAAGAATATAAACGCAAGATAACTCGTGTTAAGGTCCTAGGAAGGTTATAGTCTAGGTCAAAAGCAATAATAATAACCTAATTCCCTATAACCATGAGCTCTGATACCAATCTGTCGGTAACACCCCGACCGTGTAAAACAACAAACCGCGACAGAAACATCTGGGAGTCATGTCACAGAACTATTGTTTCACAACACATGGTACATAGGGTTTTGTATTATTAAATTAATTGTTTACATCGTCTTGGAAATAAAACAACAAAGTACAATAATTCTCTTGAAAATTTTAAAGTCACTAAAGCCTAAGTCCGCCCTATGTGAAGCATACTCAAAGTCAAACATTAGCTCCTGAAACATGTGTTAAAAAAAACGTCAGCATAAAAATGCCTGCGAGTAACATAGGTTTTGTGATGAAGATTCATGGCTTTGAATGTTAAAAGAAATGTTTAACTATTACAAAAGTAGTAATGAACCATTATAAATATTTTTCTTTTATGAAATCATGTGGAGATCAAATGATTTAAAAGAAATGATGCATGGTTAACTTAATAACCAAAATATGTCATGTCTTTTATAAAATATGTCGTGTCTTGTATAAAATATGTCATGTCTTGTATAAAATATGCCATGTCTTGTATTTTGTTTGAAGTTGTTTAGATAACGCCATGATATGCAATATGTTGATGCATAATGTCTATTGTCTAGGTCTTGGATCGAGTCTATATGTTTAGAGCTTGAATTGATAGATTTCATGATGTATTTATGAGTTAACATGCAAGTTCGGCAGAAGTTATAGTTGGCTGATCAAGTTCGGCCGAACTTGATCTAGCCAGTAATATCTTCGAGCGAACTTCCATGTCTATATATAGGTGTTATGGTTCATTTCATTGCAAGAACTTTGCTACTTCTACGGCGAAGCTCTGTCAGTTTGGATTTCAAGTTGTAATACTTTTGGACATCAATAAACTGACAAATAAACAATAATTCTTGTGTATTTGGTTTTATGTCATATAATTTCCGCTTATATGGACATTAGATACAAATTTAGGTTCCCGAGCTGATGAGGACGGTCCTAACAAGTGGTATCAGAGCCTGGATACCTAAAATTCCTGAAACCGACACAAAAAACATTCTATTTCTACTGATTTCTACCATTTTTTTAACTTTTTCACATAATTGATGAATTCATGGATAAAAATGGCTAAAAATTGAACATGTCATAGATAATCACATAATTACAAACCCTTGAAAGTTTGAGAACAAAAAATAATCGAATTCATGCCAAAATTATCAAAAAACCATGTTTTGGAGACAAACTTCGCTCGAACTTACAACGTAAGTTAGCTCGAACTTACATAAAATCATCAGATTTTGTTGATTTTAATCATCTTCGCCCGAAATTGTTGAATTTCTCAGTAAATCTTGACTAAGTTCGACCGAACTTGTCATTTTGTTGAAATTTTTACATAAGTTCGCTCGAAGTTGGATACAAACTTGGAAATTTTTCAAAATCATCACCAAGTTCGACCGAACTTGATTAAAAAGTTGAATTTTTCTGAAATCTTTCACAAGTTCGCCCAAATTGGTGAAATTGAAACTGAAATTTGTTTTCTATACAAGTTCGACCGAACATGTCAGTGTGCTAATCTTTTTCAAGGTTCTGAACGTGTTTTCAGTTAAACCTACAGTCTGTCAAGATGGATGATTACGCTTTTGCTTCAACAGTAGCTTCAACATCTAATGCAAATGTAAATGCTAATGCGGTAACCCGGATCTGGACAACGAGATGGGAACTAGTACAAAACCGCCAAAGTTAATGAGCATGGACGAGTTTGAAGGTTTGAAGGAAAAGTTTGTGAATTGGGTTCAAGCCAACCAATTCCATAGCTGGGTTGCGGTAGAAACCAGATACAAGTGGCCAAAACATGAACGTGATCAAGATCTTGCTTTGGTCATGTTTACACCAGTGGATAAAGATGCATACGTGGCTGAAAAGAAAATGATCAGTTTGATACAACAATCTTCAAAGGAAGACATCTTGATATTGCTACCTGAATGTGAAACATCACAACAGCTATGGGAGGCTCTTTGTGCTAAATACAGGGAAGTGATGAGATGATTAAAAGCAAGAATGCCTTAATCAAGAAAGAATATGACATCTTCACAATGATCAAAGGCGAAACTATGAAGCAAATGATCGACAGATATTGTCATCTGATGGTCCAGATGCGAAGGCACAATATTAAGAAAACTACCGAAGAGCAAATTGATAAATTGGCCGATGCACTTCCTGAGGGGGAGTGGTCGACTTACTTGATGGTTTTTAAGAACAGTCAGGCTTGGATGCATTTCAAGTTATCATCTTTCATTGACAAATTAGAAGGTCATGAAATGGAGTTGTTAAAGATGGCCAAATCAAAGAATGCAAACGTTGATGTAGGTGTGTACTACAAAGGAGGTGTTCAAGATATTCAAAGTCCTAAAATTCAAACGAAATTTAGTGCGAATATGAATTCCTCGAATCATTCATCACAAAATCACCAGAACACTCAATCATACCCGAGTTATGATCAGAGTCCTCCGAACACAGGATATTCAAGTGCTGGTTCAAATTCTCTGTTCCAAAATCAGAACAATCAATCAAATCAATCGAATTAGACAATCAATTCTAATTCCGATCCGAATGTTTTTCAGTGCAACATTGCTGTTAATCTGAAGAATGCTTTTCCTGAAAATGTGGCTAAACAGCACATAGCACTTCTTGCAACCGTTATCGAATCTTATGAAAGTTTAGTTGTGGTAAAGATCGAAAATCCAGAGATGACCGCTGAGGATTACGATCAGGTTGATGAAGAGGAATTGGAACTGATGGATATCAGCTGGAGTCTAGCTTCGATCATCAGAAGAGTTACAAAGTTTGTAGCGCTCCCTGGAAGAGACATTGGTAATTCGAGCAACAGGCTTGGATTTGACAAGTCGAAAGTAACATGCTTCAAATGTCGACAAAAAGGGCATTTCAAACGTGAGTGCACCAACCAAGAAGCAAGTGGCAACCAAAGTCCTTTCGGCAACATCAATGATTATTACAAGAAAGCGTTGCAATACAAGCCATATCCGAAGAGAACTCAAGGTGAAGTTCAAGATAACTCCTCAAAGCCAACCGAACAAGCTCTAGTTCTGTCTCACGAAGATGAAGGGTTTGATTGGAACAAGTACATTGGCAAGAAGACTGGTGTTGCTTTGATGGCAGAAATCATGGAAGAATCAGAATCAACAATTGATGATGCAGCTCTGGAGAACGCAATTCTAGAAGAGTATTTGCAAAGAACTGAGGAAGAGGAAATGATCTATCACAAGACACAGATGAAACAGGTGGGTTCTGAGGTAAAGGTGATTGAAAAGGAAGTTGTGAAAGTTGTGGAGGTTGAAAAACCTTTCACAAAGTGCACAAATCCTTATGAGCAATGTGTTGAAAAATCTAAAATCATAAGTGAATTGACTGTGCATAACGAAAATTTTAGATATGATTATCGCACAATGAAAGAAGCTTATGATAAGATGAAAGGCACTTATTGCAATGTTGAAAAAGCTAATCTTGAACAAGGTGCTAATATAACAATGTTAAATGCAATGGTAATTGAAAAACAAAAAGCAATTAACATGTATATAAACACCATTGCTGAAACAAGGCAAGAACTTCAAGATATGAAAATCAAAATTGAAAGAGTGAGACAACTCATGCTCAGTAATACGACAAACGCCTATGTCATCGATCACATTCTTCCTACGATTAAGTCGGAGGAGATTGTTGAAAAATCAAAAGGTATGAAGCGTAAAGAGTACGCCAATGTTCCACCTCCACTACTTGTATGTTATTGCCTTAAGAAAGTGGATGGTATTGAAAAGGCAACAAACATAACACTTTTCTCAGAAACAAATGACAAGTTGCCTAAGAACATTGAGAACATTGACATAGTCTATACGACATCAAACGATGACAGTGAAGCGGTTGTGAAAAATGTGGTAGAAAAATGACGGCAGCTTTGAGAGCGCCAACTCAAGTTTGAACAGTTCGGAATCACAACCCTAAAATGACGATACATCATCAGAAAATGGTCTAATTGATGATCCTAACGTTGTGATGTACAAGGTTAAGGAATTTGATAGATTATATTTTGATGATAGCGTTCCGATTCGAAATGTAAAAGAAGATCAAATCGATAAATTGTTCAAACTTTTGGAAGTATCGTCAGATGATCTTGAAAAAAATGAAAAGAAGTTTTATTCAAAACCCAAGAAAGTTCATAACAACTACCAAAGGAATGGTGGTGATTTCTTGAGAACAGGAGAGCGGGTTTGGATTTAGATGTAGAAGATGAACCGAAAGAGAAACAAAAGTCACCATTTCACGAATACAAGAATAAAAATATGAAATTTGTGAATGGGACCAGCACGGTTTAGGAAGAAAATTTGATTGGAAACCAATCAAATGATGAGTTTAAGAAAGAAAAGGAACTTCGGGATAAGGCTAAATCCACAAGTGGAGTAAAACCCACGAATGGGCATTCTCATGATACTCGGACTTGCCTCAAATGCATTAAAGTTGGTCACATTTCTCGCAAGTGCCCGAAATCAAAGCCTATGTATCACCGAAGAAAGAAAGTTTCAGAAGATGAGAAACTTAAGCGCCCAGAGATTGTAAAACCAATTAAAATCTTTAAACGAATCAATGAATCCAAAATCAAAGTGAAACCTTAAACTGAATCAAAGTTTGAAAATTCAACTTTTAAAAAAGGTGAAACTTCCAAATCGAATGAAAACAAAGATTCAAAATTCTATATTAAGAAAGCACGAACTAAATCACAATCTTAGGTTGCAAAGAAGAAAACAACATCATCTAAAAGTGCAAAATTTGAATCAGTCAAGAATGATAATGTAATTGACACAAAGACTGTTCAAAAAGTTCCAAATGCTGATTTGAAACTTCCAATTACGATATTCCTATTCCACCCAAGACCGGAAAGGCTTGGAGTTCTCTTTTTAAGTAGTTTCTTAACATGTCAGGGGCTCCGAAGATCCGTCTTATCGAAGTGGATTATGGATAGTGGAGCTTCTCGACACATGACAGGGATGTGTGCCTTGCTCTTCGATACAAATCTATTAATGGAGCGTACGTAGGTTTTGCAGGAAATCAAGGAAGGAGGATTATCGCTGAAGGAAAGCTATCAAACGGTGTGGTTTCATTTGACAAGGTCAATTATATTGCCTAGCTGGAGAACCATCTTCTCAGTATCTCTCAGATTTGTGACAAACAGTTCACCACACATTTCAATGATAAGGAGTGCATGATAATAAAACTGGGCTTCAAGATTCCTGAAGAATGGATTCTCATGCGTGCTCCTCGCGAGAATGATGTTTGCGTGCTAGACATGAGCATTGCAACTACTACTTCAAAGTCGGCTTAGTGTTTTCTAACAAAGGCCACAGAAAAGGAGTCAATTCTTTGGCACAGAAAGATGGGTCATATTAACCTGAGAAAGATGAATCATCTGGTTCACAATGATATCGTTGAAGGAGTGAATCTAAAAAGTTTTAACATGACGGATAGTTGTCTGGAATGTAAGAAAGGAAAGCAGATCAAAAAATCACATCCAAGAAAGATGAGAGACTATGGTCTGCAATTTCTTGACACGCCGCTGTATGTTGATAATAAGGCAGCTATCGACATAACTAAAAATCCAGTTCATCACTCTCGATCAAAACATATCGAGATTCGATACCACTTCATTCGTGATTGCTACGAGAAGAAGTTGGTACGAATTGAAAAAATCCACACCGATGAACAAAAAACTGATTTTTATTCCAAACCTTTTACTCTTTCATGGTTTAAATACTTAATGAGGATTAATGGTATGAAAATTCTTTTGACATCTGCGGATGCAGAGGTTGAATATGGATCGGACGACGAATTCTCGTGATCCTCATTGGTTTGTTACCTTTTTAGGATTAGAATTTCTTAAAAACTAAAATACAAAAATATGTTTTTCATTTTAGGGGGAGAAATATTACGATAAAATACAAAAACATATGAAATACCAAAAAGTACAAAAACATGAAAAAGACAAAAAGAATATTGTGTCAAAAAGGAAATGATAGTACATCAGTGGACAATCACAGTACGCTAAAGATTCGTAAAGTTTAAAAAGTATAAACAAGTCTTATTATGGATGTGTCGATAGGTTTTACACGTTTTGTAAATTGTTTCCGGGATATAAACTAAATTTTACAACTGCTTAAATTTGTGGATTAACATCTCTCGGATATATGGACTTAGTACTCCGAAATTTCGTTTGAGAGATTGCCTGATTCTGAGATACGAGGTCTTTATAGATGATTGATATCTAGGGTATTATACAAGTTCTTCTGAGTTTGCGGAAGCAATAGCCTAGAACTTCTATAATACTTTTGCTAAAAACCCCAAAACTGCAAGCGAAATTGAAAGAATCGAAATATCTAATCAATTGAAGTGCTTAAAAGACTCCTTAATTAGAACACACCTTAAAGTCGAGCCTTCATCTAACCTGAGCTCTCAAGGCTTCGCATAACCCAGATACATATATCAATTATGCTATACTCACCTGTAAGATGAAATCTAGGGAATCTTGATATGGGAGTATATTTTTAGATGGGAACCATAGTTGAGTCAAGTTTCATAATTCTAACTAAGATATCTTGGAACAATTGAGAAATGTGTCAAAGTTTAGGTGGACAAATATATCGACAATCTAGGTAAACGAGTTTAAAACTTAAAAGTCATCATAAGGTCAAATGTACTGGTGATACGTCTCAATCAACTGATATGATCCTTAGACACAAATTCACAAACATATGTCCGTAAATATGTTTGTACATAGCTTATTTGATTTCAGATTTAAACCCACAAATATTTTCAGTGTGTTTTAGCATAAACTTTCGAAAATTCAAAAATATTTTATTTCTACATTGTTTTCAACAGCCAATGATGGAAAGCGGATCTTCGGACTTCGGAATGGTGCTAAGTTGTTGGAATCTTGACGACAACGGGTTGGGAGCTAATATGTTAAAATCAAAATGAACAAAAAACGATGAAACGTTCATTAATTTGAAACTTTAATTTTGAAGAAAACATCAGTTTGTTCATAACGTGTCAAACCGAGGTCATTAACTTGGACTCAGCATACGAATCGGTTAACCGAGGTTATTAACTTGGACTTGGTCAACTGAGTGGATTTTCATAACTGATAAACATGTGAATGTTCAGGGTTAAAATTGAAAATTTTGAAAAGTTTGAATTTGAGCTTAACTAAGTTCGGCCGAAGTTACTTAGTTGTAGCAAAATCATTATTGAGTAACTTCGGGCGAAGTTTAATGTTGTGTTCTGATGAAATGTAGTCAAGTTCGCCCGAACTTGACTAACTATAAAAGGTTAAGTTAGCTCAAAATGTTTCATTATATGTGTTTCAACTTCGAACGAACTTGAGTGCATTTGAGAGAAAAAGTGAAATTGCAAATATCATAACGTTGTGCTGCTCGATTTGAAAGTGATTTTAATTGATTTGAACACTTATCATCATGTCTGAGGTATTAACTGTGTAAAACATCCTTGAATCGAACTTGTTTGACTGGGTTTGGACCGAACATGTAAAATCTAGTAGATCTAGGTTTGTTTATGATACCCATGACCAAACCAGGTACACCTTAATTGGTCCTAAACTTAAAGTAGGATTAAAACAATAATTGCGCGTAAAAGTTGTAAACTTACATGACTTGTGTGCTATACTGAACAATCGTTGTTATGTCTCGAAGGAATCCGAGAGCACGTCATGGTTAACATGACACTATTAAGGACCAATGATGTGAGGTTGGCGTCCTTAGCCTTGAACAACATGTTAAACGGAGACTTGACGTTTAACAGCGCATCAAACCTTTGACGTTGATTAATGGTTTATCGGCAACATCATTTAAGATTCCGAATTCCAGAAAAAACCTACTTTTGTTGCATAGAATGTGACATAAGGTTTGAAGCTAATCGAAGCCCGGGCACGCAAAACGAAGCAGCTTCCTGGTTAGGAAACGCCTTCGTTTCGTGCATAACATAGGGCAACTAAATGTGCAAGGAACGATCGATCAAGCTTATAAACAGTTAAATTACCCTAATACAAGACTTTGATGATTAAAACGTAACTGGGTTAGGATTTCGAGACGGTTATGCACAATTTTTAAAATCGAGTCTTTTGACACTAAGAACGCGAAAAACGAAGCCCGTTTCGCAAATCGAGAACGCGTACGGGACCCGAAAATGAACCTAAACGCAAAACCAATGATAATCATCATCTTTTAGCGCGTGTTATGAAGCACGAGGTGTCCCACATGGACCCCCTTTTTATATTCATTTTTATTAGTTTTTTTCTATTAGTTCTCATTTTTCCTTCCAAACATACACCATTTCCTCACAAGATCTGCCATAACCATCATCTTCTTCAGCTGATCATCTTCCTAACTTACCAAAATCGAAGGTATATTCGATGTTTCATGAGGTTTTGATCATTAATTCTTGATTAAACGTGATTTATAACCTAAAAACCCTTTTGAATCCATGATTTTTGAAGGTTTAAACAAGTTTATGGGCTAAGTAAGAACACCTTGGGAATTTCCTGGTGTTATATGGCAGCCATGATCACAAATCTTTGGGTTTTGATACCCTAATCAACACCTATTCGACAAAAATCGCATAACTATTCGATTAACCGGAAAACAATGAAACAATGCTTGATTGATCTAAGTTCTAGCATATTTGGATTGTACTTGATGTGTAGGTACTGAATATAGCTCCCACACCCTTCTAGACTCAAGAAAAACCTGCTGAAATGAAACTTGGTCCATGATACTGGATTGAGCTGAAATTTGGTGTGGGGATGTAGGGTATTGTCAGGAAGGTCGACGTAAAATTTTTTGGAATTTTCTACGATTTTTGTTGAACTTTTTATTGTTTTACAGAAAGAAATTCGGAAAAATTATCAAACGAATTCAATAAATCACCAAATTTTACAAAGACACTAAAGGACATATGGGAAATGTTCTGGGAAAATTTGGAGTCCATTGATTGAGGTTTGATTTGGGTTAAAAATCTGCGTTTTTGCATGTTTTCGGTAGCCGGGAACACACCGAACGAAATCAAAAAAATCTCAAAATTTTGTAAGAAGTTTTTAGACATGTAAAGGATGGTCTGGAATTGTTTGGGAATTTTTGGAACAATGGTGATAATTAATATTAATTATTTGATTAAGTATTGTTTTATAAATAATTTATTTAAATAAGGAAAAGGCCAAAATAAATTCCCAAATTATTTTTTCATAATCTACAGATTTTTCTAACTTGTATAAGAATTTTACAAATTTTTATTCAAAGTTATAGATTAAATGGGAATTTAGGGAATTAAAAATGGGTTATTTTAAATCAATTTAGTCAGTTTACCGTATAATGAACCTGCCAGGACCGGGAACTAACCCAACCCGACAAATACTATAATTGGAAAATCGGGAGTATTTCGGGAGATTCCCGGGCAAATGGTGTAGGACCGTTATACGGACGTTCATCACTAATCTGACAAACCTAAGGTAAACGTGCGGAATCCGTTTGCTTAGGCGACATTAGATACACTCATTTGTTTCTATTAATCACCGTTTCATTAATATTCAATGTTATAGATCCTGGAAACACTTTGACAGAGCTTCGCCTCTATCGTGACAAAATCTCTGAAAGTTACAAATGAAACATCAAACTCCTATTTAGACAAACACAAGTTCGCTGGTGGGAGTGCAAGTTCGGCCGAACTTGACTACAACACTACCATCTCAAGCGAACTTGTCCCTAAATATACATAAACTTTGACATTTGGCTCCTAAATACTGACTCGATATTATACGATGACGTAGGCAACAGACATATGCATCAACAGACTCCCCCTTGGATGTTGCCGTAGTCATCATTCTTCAATTAAGTTCCTGAGTGTTTAATGTTCTCTTGATCTTTATATCTTGAATAACTTTAACATCCATGCTCCCCCTTGCTTTGAGCTTTCTGGTATCTTTAATAAACATGTTTATCTAGCTCCCCCTTAAATGATGCTCTGAATCTCTAAGATTTGACGATTAAGAACAATCACACGTATCCACACCCAAACACTTTCTTAACAGTCTCGTTGGTCCGGCTCACATTCAACATTATCAAGTTACCATGGAAGATTTTGAAAGAAAATCTTTTTTTGGATTTTTAATGTTGAATGCTGAAATGTAAACAAACTAAAATGTAATATGTACAGTGTATATTTTTGTGAGAAAACGTGCTAGAGGATCATATCAGTTTTTGAGATATACCACCAGTACCGTTGACCTTTTAATGACTTTAAGTTTAAACTTGTTTACCAAGATTGTCGACATGTTTATCCACCTAAACTTTAACACATTTCTCAATTGTTCCAAGATATGTTAGGGTAAGAATTATGAAACTTGACTTATCTGTGGTTCCCACTTCTTGAATATACTCCCGAATCAAAATTCCCTAGATTTCATCTTACATGTGAATATAGAGTAATTGATATCTGTATCAGGGTAATGCGATGCCTTGAGAGCTCAGGTTAGTAGTACCGTACAGACAAAGAGATGAAGGCTCAACTTTAAGGTGTGTTCCATTTAAGGAATCTTTTCAGCGCTGCAAATGATTAGATCTTTCGATACTTTTCAAGATTACATGCAGTTTAGGGGTTTATCGCAAAAGTATTATAGAAGTTCTAGGCTATTGCTTCCGCAAAATCAGAAAAACTTGTATAATACCCCAGATATCAACTATCTATAAAGACCTCATATCTCAGAATCAGGCAACCTTTCAAATGAAATTTCGGAGTACTAAGTCCATATATCCAAGATATGTTAATCCACAAGTTTAAGCAGTTGTAATATTTAGTTTATATCCCTGAAAAAATTTACTAAACGTGTAAAGTCTATCGACACATCCACATTAAGACTTGTTTATAACTTTTTAAACTTCACAAATATTTAGCGTACTGTGATAGTCCACTGATGTACTATCATTTCCTTTTTGCGCACAAGTAATCTCATTTTTCATTTTTCAATGTTTTTTTTTATATTTTAAGATTTTCTATTGTTTGCCTTTTTCAATCATTTTAACTATCTAAAATGATTTCGAAACGATGTTTCTCAATTTTACAAGAATTTTTTACAATTTTTAAAATTTTTTCTCCCCCTAAAATTGAAAACATCTTATTAAAATCGAAAATAAGAATCTCCATTTTAACCATTTAACGACTTTTACGAATGTGAACGCGAGACTACCATTTTGTTTGTGTGGAATATCACTCATGTCTCTTGTCTCTGTGCATGAACAACCACTGCTTCTCAAATGACGTTTGGCTTGAAGCTTGGTTATCTTGCACATTCAAACAAACTTTAATCAGTTTTGAATAGGAACCTAATCCATTCTGGATTTAGGTTTACCAAAATCATTAACATCTGAAGTAAACAAACATTTACACTCTTTTTGATATTCAAACAGTTTGATAGAAACTTTATTTGAAAATTTTACTTTCTTTGATTTTTTAACTGTTTGAATTATCAATTTTTTCTCCATTGCTCTCTTTTGTCGAACTGTGAGTAAAATGATTCATTAGAACTTTTATCTGATTTTCTAGACGTATCCGAGGACAAAATCTTTTCCAAATACTCTCTAACTTTTTTTCTTTTTTTCTCAATTTGTCTTTTTGTCCTTGTGATAACTTGACTTTTTGTTCTTTGGGCTTCTCTACAGTTTTCTCATTTTTCTTCTCTGTTTTCTTCTCCTCGGGTCTTTTCTCCCCCTGAGATTTAACCGATCTTCTTTTCAGATTAGTCAGACAATCCCTGGAAATATGACCTTTGATTTGAAATTTGTAGCATCTTCTCGTATTAGATCTCTTTTCAGGCAGTTAACAGCAATGTGTCCACCAAATCCGCAGTTGTAACACACTCTGTTATCGTACCAATCTCTCCATTCAGACCAAATACTCAAATCAGCACATTGATTTGACATGTAGTAGTCATCTTCCCTGCTTCTTCTATAAAATTGTTTTGACTTGAAGCACTGTGATCCGACCTGCACCACTTATTCTAAATTTTTTGTGAATTTTTAAAATGATGGGATGACCGTACCAATGAGCTTTTATTTTTGTTTTGAAAATTTTTAGAATTTTTGTTTTCATGTTGTTTTTATTCTCCATTCTGCTTAGAAGGTTTTTGTGTTGAGCATTCACCTTTTTCAGCAGATTGTAGAACAGTTTCTTGGAAATTTTCTTTTAGTTTCAAAAATAATTCCTTTTTATCATTTTTATCATTGGTATTATCATCACAATCCTTAATTATGACATCGTCATAATTTGTGACATTGTCACTTATTGGAATTTCCTTTTTGTTCTTATTGAACGGTTTAGGACATATCTGATCTAACATTACAGATGAAGTCACAAAACCTTTCAATTGTTTTTCTAAATCATCAATATTATTTTTTGCAATCTCAACATCTTGTTCAAGTTTTCTAATTTTTTCAAGATGCGAGTTTATTATATTTTGTTTTTCAATAACATTTTTTTCAAAACATATTTATCATTTTCTAAAATTTTTATATTATTTTGAAAGTATTTCACATTTTGTAATTTTCTATTTTCTAAAATTTTTATTTGATTTTCAAAATTCTTTTCATTTTCTATTAACTTTTTATTTTCTAATGACAAATATTCCAAATCTTTCAAAAGTTTGACATTAATAGATTTGAATTTTTAACAATTTAAGCACACAGATTCAGTACACTTTGTGAAAGGTTTTTCGACCTCCATAATTTGTACATTTACCACTTCTTTATCAACAATTTTACCTCTGACTTTACCTTCTTGCTTTTAATCATCTCAGCACGCTCCAGATATTTAGCACGTAGAACATTCCATGGCTTTTGTGCCGTATCACATTCTGGTAGCAGATTCAATATATTTCCTTTCACCGACTGCTGTATAAGATTAATCATTTTCTTTTCAGCAAAATAATCATCTTTTTGTTGGGAAGAATATTTGCACTTCTCCAGAATTTGCTAATTTTCATCTCTAGGAATGACATAACCTGTCTCAATCACGACACAACTACGGAAATGCGTAGCATTGACCCAGCTCTCAAATTTTCCTTTCCAAACATCGTATTCATCTATATTCATCAACATAGGAGGCTTCATGGACTCCATTTCGTTTTCCAAACGAATCTGTCGTTCAAAACAATTGAAAAATGATTAGCAAACAGACAATTTTTAGAAAAATTTGACTTTTTAACCGACAATATCAGCGTATCTGTTTGCTAAAAACGTTTAAAATTTTTCGGAAAACAGTTTTTACCAGATTAGATCTTTAAACTCGTCTCTTCAATACGAATCTAACGATATATAATGTCCGAGACGTTTTTTTTTAGAAACCTTGGACAAGTTCGGTCGAACTTGTCACAGTGGGTGAAACTCAGCTATTTAACAAGTTCGGGTGAACTTATATAAGTTTCAAGAGAAATAAGCAAGTTTGGGCGAAGTTGTATAAATTTCAAGAGCAATAAGCAAGTTCGGGCGAACTTGTAAGAATTTCAAGAGGCTTTACAAGTTCGGGCGAACTTGTAATATTTTTCAACAATATTTAATCAAGTTCGGGCGAACTTGATGAAATATGTTTGAAAAATAAGCAAGTTCGAGCGAACTTACCCAAAATCCTCGAAAATTCAATCAAGTTCGGGCGAACATGATGAAAAATGTGAATTTTTCAGTCAAGTTCGAGCGAACATGAATTATTCGACATGGTTTTTTGCAATTTTTGACATGAATTCGTTTGTTTTAAGCTACGATCTTTTCAAGGGTTTATCTATTATGGATTTTACATATTATATTTGAAATTCAGTCCATTTTGTCCGTGAATTGTCCAAGAAAAGTTAAAAATGAAACAAATGAGTAGAAGATGAGATGATTTCAGTCCAATGTCTTCAAATTAGGCCAATCCTGCTCTGATACCACTTGATCATTCGAGCTTCCATCAAAATGACCTGTAAAACTGTCACA
Organism: Scalesia atractyloides; assembly: GCA_947069175.1. Taxonomy (NCBI): domain Eukaryota; kingdom Viridiplantae; phylum Streptophyta; class Magnoliopsida; order Asterales; family Asteraceae; genus Scalesia; species Scalesia atractyloides. The sequence continues at coordinate 23,461,515 of CAMTDV010000010.1, forward strand.
ATAATTAGAGGATATAATTCCTTGACTCTGCATATGGATATATTCCTCTTCTTCCTGCTGTTGATGCAAGTATTGTTCCAGAATAGCTTGTTCAAAAGCTGCTGATTCTGCTGCTGCCGCTGCTTCAGCTGCCGCCGCTGCTTCCTCTGCTGAATTATCTTCAACTGTCTCCGCCATCAAAGCAACTCCGGTCTTTTTCCAAATGTAAGAGTTCCAATCAAAACCATCATCTTCATTGGAAGCCACCATAGCTTTCTCAGTTGTGCTACTGTCAGGCTTTTTTTGAATTTCAACCTGAGTTTTCTTTGAAAATGGTTTATATTGAAGTGCCCTCTTGTAATATTCATTCCCTCCTCCGAAAGGAATTTGATTTCCGGTTGCCTCGGTGTTCTTACACTCTCTTTTAAAATGTCCCTTCTGTCGGCCTTTAAAGCATGTGACTTTGGATTTGTCTAAACCCAGTTTGTTGCTGGAGTTTCCTATGTCACGACCTGTGAGTGCAACGAACTTTGTCACTCTCCTGATGATCGAAGCTAATGACCATTTTTATGTCCATTAGTTCGAGTTCATCCTCGTCTACCTGGTCATAATCTTCTGCGGTCATCTCGGGATTTCCGATTTACCGGCAACAAAACATTCATAAGACTCTAAGACAGTAGCGAGTAGTGACATATGTTATTTTGCAACTTGTTCTGAAACAACATTGTTCAAATTCACTGCAATATTGCATTTGTAAACATTTGGATCAGAACTTTGATGTTGGTTCTGATTTGCTTGACTTTGAAATGTTGATTTTGAACGAGTGCTCAAGTAAGAACTTTCTGGACTTTGGTCATACTGAGGCTGTGAATGATTCCGATTCTGTGGAGAAGCATTCATGTTTGCACTAAAAGCAGTTCCAATTTTTGGACTCGAAATGTTATCTTGCATTCCGGTTTTGTAGTAAAAACCGATGTCTTGAATAACATTAGCGTTCTTTAACTTCGCTATCTTTAGAAGCTCCATTTCGTGGCCTTCGAGTTTATCGATAAAGGTTGACAACTTGAAGAATTCCCACTTATCACTACTCTTCAGAAGCATCAAATAAGTTGAGCATTCACCCTCTAGTAGTGCGTCAATAAGTTTGTTAATGTATTCTTGTTCCGTCTTCTCAAGACTGTGTCTTCGCATTTGCACTTTGAGATGAAAGAAATGCTCAATCATTTGCTTAATGGTATCATTCTTTCGCATGCTGAAGATATCGAACTCTTTTAGAATAAGAGCTTTCTTGCTTTTTATCATTTCAGCACTGCCTTGGTATTTCTTTTGTAATGACAACCAAAGCTCTCTTGCTGTGGTATACTCTGGTAACAGAATCAGAATATCTTCTTTGACAGACTGTTGGATGAGACTGATCATGTTTTTCTCAGCAATGTATTCGTCCTTCGGTACTGTTGAATAATTGTACTTTTCAAGGACTTGTTGATGCTCGTCTACCAGAACAGTGTAGCCTCTTTCGATTGATACCCAGCCAGCGAAGTGCATGACTTGAACCCAGTAGGTAAATTTCTCTTTCCATGCTTCGTATTCGTCCATGCTCATCAGCTTGGGCGGTTTGACAGTCGTTTCATTTCGTTATCAAGATTGACTTGATTAATCACATTGGCGTTTGACGAACTAGCTCCGGACATATTAGCTCTTAATTGATCTTCCATTGTGAATAACAAAACGTGTACCGTGAAAATTTTCAAAAACTTTGAAAACAATTAGTCCTACTACAAGTTCGGTAGAACTTGTAGCAACTAATGAAGAATTCTTGGATTTTCTAACAAGTTCGGTCGAACTTGTTAGATTTGCTTCGAAAAATATTTTTTATCTTCGGTCGAACTTACACAATCTTTGAACTGTTGGGTTTTGACATGTTTATCAAAGTTATTTTATCCGTATAAAATAAAAACGCAGTGAAATAATTATTTAAAACATGTTACTTACAAGATATAAAACTCATTTTATATGTTAAACCAAAAACCCGGATCCATATATGAACATGCATGCTATCAAAACACAAAATATGGTGTTTAAGAATACTAACTTTCAATGAAAAATAGTTGAAGAAGATGAGTATTCTTGAATGGTAATCTTCAAAACGAAGACCTCAAGCTTGCATACCCCAAGCTTCCAACAAACACCTAGATTATTCTAGGATTTCTACACTTATGAACTCACTTGAAAAACTCTTGGACAACCACACTATGGCCGAAAATTTGAGAGCACAAAATGTGTTCACACTTTGAAAATGTGTATTAAATATATATAAGAGAATTCACCAAATCTTGTGTTGGATTATGTGATTGTTGCATGAAGTTTCATTGGTGGAAAATCCACCTTAGGAAGCCCAAAGTGGACGGCCACAAAGGCCTTTTCCAACCAAGATTTTTCAATTTTATTTTTAAAACAAGTCTTATATTTATTTTATAACCTTTTATAAAATTATAACATCACATGTTATAAGACTTATGCAATATATCACAATTATTTATAATTTTACTTAACCCATTAAATAACAATATAAAATATTCTCTCAAAATAAATTATCCATATAATTTATTAGTTTCTCAAGTGCAATTATTTAGAAAACTAATTTCTAAATATTCTAAGTGTTAATATTTATTTGTTTGATCATATCATAAATAAATATTATAAGTGTTTGTCTAGCTTGTTATTGGGTATGACTCGACTTGGATCATAACGTACTAGCCACATCACTTTAATATGTGTCTTGGGCATACCGATTCCAACAATATCCCACTTGCAGAAGATACATATGAGATTGATGCAACTAGCAAATACCTCCTAAGAACGGTTTACTACCCCTAATACGTATGACGAAGTGCCATTCAATAACATCATCCCCTTCAAGTCCCTCACTTTAACATGATTTAGGTGAAACGATCATTTATCCTTTCGTTACAGATCTCATGTCAAATCCAGAGACATAGTGTGATCATTCTCTGTTGATTTAACTTCAGCATGCCTTAGACATCTTACTCTCAACAAATAAGAGGAATAACGGTCTCTCACAATCACCTTGTACCACACCTGAGCTTAGCCTTATGTACTGCCATATTACTGACAACAAAGAACCAAGTCAAAGTACAATATTTGGTGAATATCAAGACCCAATATGTATCTCAGGTCAGAGGATACAATGATATTCGCCTTTACTCAAATTTACTTATGATCAATCTCAAAGATTCCATGCTGTAACATTTGAGAGCGGGTCAGTCCAATATTTGTATCCGACAAATATCTTTGAACTTTGGCAGCAACACTTTAGTCTATATTCATACCTAATGAATATCCACCAATCCGAGTTCATAATAGTCTTACCGTCATATTTGTTCCCACAAATATGATTGACTACGGACATTTAGAATAATTAACTTATTCATGGATTTAAACATGCTAAAATGGAACATAACTCAAAATGCCATAATCATTAAAATGAGTCAAAATAACAATTGTTCCAATATCCAAATACAAAGTAGATCAATTCCAATCACTAGAACATCGAAGTCCTAAGGCACAAGTATGACCCTCATGCTTTGGTCATTCAAGGAGCTTCGTGAGAGGATCCGCAATATTTTGATCGGTGTGAACTTTGCGAATACATATCTTTCCCTTTTCAACTTCATCCCTTATGTAGTTAAATCTCCGCTCAATGTGCCTAGTCTTTTGATGTGCACGAGGTTCCTTATTGTGCAATTGCACCCTCGTTATCACAAAAGATTTCTAGGGGATCCTGAATGGTAGGGACTACCCCTAGGTCGGTGATGAATTTCTTCAACCATGCAGCTTCTTGTCTGCCAATGAAGCGGCGATGTATTCTGAATCTGTAGTGGACAATGCTACAACATCCTGCTTCGAGCTCTTCCAAGAGACTGCAGCTCCATTCAAAATGAAGACATACCCAGATTGTGATCGAGAACCATCTCGGTCAGTCTGGAAACTCGCATCCGTGTAACCCTTTACAACGAGTTCCTCTTCACCAGATCCATATATTAGAAACATATCCTTAGTCCTTCTAAGGCATTTCAATATGCTTTTAACAGCCATCCAATGACTGTTACCTGGATTTTGTTGGTATCTACTTGTCATGCTTAAGGCACATGACACGTCCGGTCTAGTGCATATCATTGCATACATGATGGATCCTATAGCAGACGCATATGGGACTCCTTTCATTCTCTCTTGCTCATCCTCTGAGCTTGGACATTGAGATGCATTCAATATCGTTTCCTTTTGAATAGGTACCAAACTTTTCTTAGAGTTCTCCATCTTGAACCTTTTCAAGACTTTGTCAATGTATGCACTTTGGTTCTAACCTATCAAGCGCCTTGATCTATCCCTATAGATCTCTATTCCCAAAATATAGGCGGCTTCACCAAGATCCTTAATGGAAAAACAACTTCCAAGCCAGGTTTTAACACCTTCCATGGTTGGAATATCATTTCCAAATAGTAGAATGTCATCGACATACAGTACTAGGAAAGTGATGATGCTCCCACTAGCCTTCTTATACACACAAGCTTCATCGGCGTTCTTAATGAATCCAAAATTCCTAATTTCTTCATCAAAATGATGATTCCAACTTCTAGATGCTTGTTTCAATCCTTATATTGATTTCTTTAACTTGCATACTTTGTTAGAATGTTTTGTATCGACAAAACCATCAGGCTGAACCATGTAGACATCTTCATTAAGATATCCATTGAGGAAAGCCGTTTTGACATCCATTTGCCAAATCTCATAATCGTAATATGCAGATATGGCAAATAATATCCTAATTGACTTTAGCATCGATACGGGCAAGAAGGTCTCATCATAATCAACCCCTTGAGTTTGAGTGAAACCTTTTGCTACAAGTCTCACTTTATAAGTATCCAAGTTACCATGCATATCAGTTTTCTTCTTGAAAACCCACTTACTTCCAACTACATTGGAGTTAAGAGGTGGTACAACCAATTTCCATACTTGGTTGTCATACAAGGATTGCATCTCGACGTTCATTGCTTCAAGCCACTTGTCACAATTGGATTGTGACATTGCATCATGGTATGTGGTTGGTTCATCTGAATCTACCACGTAGCATCCATCCATGAAAAATCCATATCTTTCGGGTGGATGACCAATTCTACCAGATCTGCAAATGTTTTGTGTGTATTGATCAACCACTTGATCCTCTTTAACAACCTCTTGTTGAGTGCTAGTATCAACCAAACGTGTATCGGCTTGTGGTTCTTGATCCTCATCAAGTTCCACTGTTCTACTACTAGTTCCTTCCATATGGAACTTAGCCTCCAAGAACTTACCCTTTCGAGCAACAAATACCTTTTGCTATGTTGGATCGTAAAAATAATATCCTATATCATCTTTAGGATATCCTACAAAGATACACTTAGTGGATCGTACTTCCAATTTGTTGGGGGTGTATTGCTTCACATAAGCTTCACAACCCCGTACCTTTAAATATGATAATGATGGAGCCTTTCCTTGCCATATTTCAAAAGGTGTCTTATCCACTTTCTTGGTTGGGGCCATATTCAGTATACGGGCCACGGAGAGCAAAGCGTAACCCCAAAATGATAGAGGCAATGTGCTTCTAGCCATCATAGAACGAACCATATCCAATAGAGTTCGATTCCTCCTTTCAGACACACCATTATGTTGTGGTGGTCCAGATGGAGTAAGTTGTGAGATAATCCCACAACTCCTAAGATGATCTTGAAAAGCATCACTAAAGTATTCACCTCCTCTATCAGTACGAAGGACTTTGATTGTTTTGTTGAGTTAATTTTCTACTTCACTTTTGAAATCTTTGAACATTTCAAATGCTTCATCTTTGTGTCTTATCAAGCACATAACCATAACGACTATAGTCGTCGGTAAAACTAATGAAGTATCTTTCACCATTCCTAGTCATTGGCTTAAAAGGACCACATACATCCGAATGTATGATACCTAATAAGTCTTTTGCCCTTTCAAAGGTGCCACTGAAGGGTGCCTTAGTCATTTTGCCTTGTAAACAATATTCACACACATCAAATGAATCATCTCCATTTGTTTCCAAAAGACCATTCTTTCGAAGTGTTTGCATGCGATTTTTGTTTATATGTCCAAGGCGATAATGCCAAAGATAGGAATCACTAAAATCTAATTTGAGTTTCTTGGTGGTTGCTTGGTACATTGAACTATCAAATGTATTATCATGAACCAATCATAAATACCATTTGAAGGCATAGCTTTAAGGTAAAACATGTCATTCATCAAAACATAAATGTCGTCGTTTACAAACTTTAAATTAAAACCATATTGTAGCAAGAGGGAAACTGAAACAATGTTCCTAGTCAAACTAGGAGCATACAAAACATTTTTCAAGATGATTTCCAAACCACTTGGAAGTTTCAAAACATAGTCTCCTCGGGCTTCAACTTGAACCTTTGCTCCATTGCCCATGAAGAGACTAATGTCTCCCTTCTTGTAATGTTTATTTCTTTTGAACCCCTGCAACAAATTGCAAATATGAGTTCCAACCCGGTATCGAATACCCATGTGTTTGAAGAAATAACATTAAGGTCATTATGTATCATAAATATTGTACCTGAGGTTTGCCCCGCATCCCTCTTGTTATTCAACTCCTTGAGATAGGTTGGACAATTTCTTTTCCAATGTCCTATCTCTCAACACTCAAAGCATGGGTCAGTCGAAGCAACCTTTTGCTTCTTTTCCTTCGGTTTCGTGGGTTCCGCTTTAACCTTTCCTTTTCCATTCCCTTTGACGTGGCTCTTCTTGTTGCCTCCCTCATTGATGATTAGAACGGGTAAAGCCTTTTTACCCATGCCCGCCTCGGCAGTTTTGAGCACTGCATGAAGCTCACCAATGCTCTTGTCCCATCCGTTCATGTTATAATTCATGACAAAAGTATCAAACTTCTTTGTTAAAGAGTTGAGGATCAAATCCGTAGCCAACTCTTTAGAGACGGGACAATTAGGCCTTTCGAGGCGATCAATGTGGCTTTTCATCTTCAGGACATAAGATGAGACCGATTGGGTTTCCTCCATACGACATGCATGAAGCACTCGAACCTTTTCGAAGCGTTCTACCCTTGCTTGTTGAAGGAACATTTCTTTCAATTGGGTAATCATGTCGTATGCCCCATGATGTTCAAAATCCTTTTGAATCTCGGGAATCATAGTTCCCAACATGAGGCAAGAGGCTTGCATGGAGTCCTCGGTATACTTAATCCAATCGTTATAGGCCTCCTCATCTTCCACGTTAGGTTCATCGGGAATAGGATCGTCCAACACATAAGATATCTTTTCTTGCTTGAGAACGATTCTCAAGTTTCGATACCAACCCATGAAGTTGGTATGGTTGAGACGATCCTTTTCAAGGATGGTTCTTAGTGATAGGTTACGGACGGTTTGGGTAATTGTGTTTGCATTATTAGCGGCCATCTACAAAATTTTAACGAAGTTTAATTTTTTTAGTATTTTTGATATTATTAAATTTTAATTATTAATACCCTTTTGTTTCTCATAGACAATTAATAATTAAAATCTAGAATCCAACGTCACATTTTAATATTGGTTAAGTGACCTTTATCCCATTATTTAACTTAACAAGGTAGTCAACGTTTGACAATTGCAACCATTTGCAATTTCTAGCCATATGGGATCGGTTAAACATCTTAATGTTTAGTTCGCATGTTTAATCCCATCAACACCTTTGTACGCCATGCTTCGGTGACCCTAAGCACATGGTTTCCAAATCAAATCGTCCTACTTACACACACATGTAAGTTTACACATACAAGTGGTTAGGTGACCCTTAACCCACAAATATGTAAGCCTACCTCTAATTCACAAGTTCCTTCAAATGTGGTTAGGTGACCTTTATCCCACAAAGAATTCCCAAGTGATTCGAGTGTTGTATAAAAGGATGGTGTTTGACTTGTTTTATAAAAGGGATTTTATGTTTTCAAAATTCTAGTTTTAGAAAACTTTATGTACCATACATTTGCATGCATTCAAATTCATGGTACCTTAGTGAAAACCAATTTTCAAGGTTCTTTTAATAAAACCCATTTTATTATAAAATCATTAATTTTTAATAAAACCATTTTATTAACCACTTTAATGATTTTTAAAGAACCAATTTTAAGCTTGTTATGGATTATAGGTTGTTAAGCATGCATATCCAAATATCATCTAAACAACCATAAATAAAACAACCATACAAGCATAACAAAAAAAATAGGTGCATAACCATAGCCAACTATTTTTGACAACACTTGTTAGCCGAAACAAGCGTGCCAAAAGGTCCTTCCTAAAGGGTGAATATTGACACAAGAAATGTGTCGTTGAACTCCCACTTGAACCCGCATCCAAATGCTTCAAGTCTTCCTTTTGTGTTGGGGTTTTGACATGTTTACCAAAGTTATTTTATCCATATAAAATAAAAACGCAGCGGAATAATTATTTAAAACATGTTACTTACAAGATATAAACCCGTTTTATAAGTAAAACCAAAAACCCGGATCCATATATGAACATGCATGCTATCAAAACACAAACATAGGGTGTTTAAGAATACTACCTTTCAATGAAAAATAGTTGAAGAAGATGAGTATTCTTGAATGGTAATCTTCAAAACGAATACCTCAAGCTTGCATACCCCAAGCTTCCAACAAACACCTTGATTATTCTAGGATTTCTACACTTATGAACTCACTTGAAAAACTCTTGGACAACCACACTATGGCCGAAAATTTGAGAGCACAAAACGTGTTAACACTTTTGAAAATGTGTATTAAAAATATATAAGAGAATTCACCAAATCTTGTGTTGGATTATGTGATTGTTGCATGAAGTTTCATTGGTGGAAAATCCACCTTGGGAAGCCCAAAGTGGACGGCCACAAAGGCCTTTTCCAACCAAGAGTTTTCAATTTTATTTTTAAAATAAGTCTTACATTTATTTTATAACCTTTTATAAAATTATAACATCACATGTTATAAGACTTATGCAACATATCACAATTATTTATAATGTTACTTAACCCATTAAATAACAATATAAAATATTCTCTCAAAATAAATTATCCATATAATTTATTAGTTTCTCAAGTGCAATTATAGAAAACCAATTTCTAAATATTCTACGTGTTAATATTTATTTGTTTGAGCACATCATAAATAAATACTATAAGTGTTTGTCTAGCTTTATATTGGGTATGACCCGACTTGGATCATAACGTACTAGCACATCAATTTAATATGTGTCTTGGGCATACCGGTTCCAACATGAACAAACAAACAGAACTTCGAGCGAACTTATCAACAGAATTTTGATGAAATGCTAGGTAAGTTCGGGCGAACTTACTTAAAATCTCTTAGATATTACACAAGTTCGGTCGAACTTGATGTAAAATCAGTGAAACTTTAGTAACTTTGAGCGAACTTGACTTAAATTTTCTCAAAAACCACCTTAGTTCGGGCAAACTTACTAAAAAATCACTTGAAAAGTGATGTTTTAGGGCAAGTTCGGCCGAACATGGCCAATAAGTTCGATCCTAAGGGTTTTCAAAAACATGGTTTTTTTTCAAAATTTTGACATGAATTCGGTTGAATTTGGTCTCAAATCTTTCAAGGGTTTATCTTTGTTGTGTTTACATGATATATTCAAAATTCAAAAGATTTTGACCATGAATTCTTCATTTTATGTTCAAAAGTTAAGAAAAAAGAACAATGGAGTAGAAATAGAAGTGTTCTTGTCTTGATACTATCAAATCAGGCTGTTCTAGCTCTGATACCACTTGTAGGACCGATCCTCGATGCTTAGGAACCTAAATTTGATATCTAACGTCCATAATAGCGGAAATATTACGTTGTGTTACCAATAGACAAGAATTAATCAGTTAAACGTCAGTTTTATAGATCAAACGTTCGGGTTACAAACTGACAGAGCTTCACCTCTGAAATGTCAAAGTTACAAATGAGAGATCTAAGCTAGGTATTTATAGACATCTAAATTCGGCCATAGAGGACACAAGTTCGCCCGAACTTGCATAAGCAAGTTCGGCTGAACATGCATACATTACATGCACATGGGCGAACTTGGCTACAACACTTCATAAATACTTCATAACCTAGCCTATTCAGCTCTATACAATACAGACTCGATATAAGACTAAGACATAGACATTATGCACCAACAAATGGGACACTAGGGGTGTGTCCTAAGAAAATTCGGGAAAATTCCCGATGATGAGAATGGAAACTCAATTTTGGGCAACCTAGACTGCCCAAACACTCAAACTCCCTTGATGAAACACTTAATCTCCCTTGATGAAAATGAAAACTCAATTTTGGTAAGCTATACTCCTGCCCGAATCCAAGTTATAACCATTACCAACTTAGATACGGATTCGAGTCCATACTTGCATATGTGTTATTAAAGATGATCCAGTTGCTTGATCACTTGTGTGTTGAGACTACTACGTACATTGTGAGTTTCACTTCCCCACTTTTGAATGGTTTTACTGTTTTCTGGGGACTTGCATGTTAAAAACTGTGTTGAATACACCAATTTGGGAGTGGGTTTTACTCTCCTGCTTGTAAATCGTTTCACTGTTTTCTAGAATGACTTGCATGTTACGAAACTGTGTAACTACACCAACTTGTGAGATGTGAATTAGCTAACACACGAACTACCTCCCCTCTACAAGAAATTAGCAAAAGTCGTGGGCAGTGGATAGTACTATTTGTCTGATAAACCCAGTTGCTCTAGGCAGTGTGTAGGGGACACTGTGTGTCGGTGACTAGGCAACTGCATGCGTCCCGAATTCAATTATGTTGTTAGACATAACTGCAGGGGAACATTGAACTTTATATGACTTAGTGCTGGGATGACGTGCCTGTCTTGACACGGCCTAGTGGGGGAAGTGTCTACGGTGACACGACCCAGTGGGATGATTTGTCTGTCTGACACGGAGTGACTACGACAGGTCAAGGTTTCACTTGTGTCCTCGTGTAATTCCATCTGTGACTATGACTGTGACCAGTGCAATTAAGCGTGTTAATACATATGGTTCCACAATAACTAAACCAGTGGAACTCACGCAACGTTTAGCTGACCCTTTTAAAAACTAACTAGCATTTTAAGTAAAGCGAAGCAAGAGTAAGGAATGTGCGTGTGGATGGCTTGCATAGTAAACTGTAACAGAATAAGAGCTGTAGTAGCTCGTAGTACTGTACCTGAACTGTGGGTTGTAATATCATATTAGTAGTATGTTGTACCGAGGTTCTCTCTGTTTATGATATCATGTTTTTAAACTATGGAGAATTACCATGTGTCTGCCACACCCTGCATTTGTCTTCCGTTGCGGTCGGGGTGTGACATTGTTTGAACAAATTGAACGGTTGAATCTGTTAACGAACATGTAATAATGATAATCGAACCATAAAATTGATTAAATGAGCATGTTTGAGTGTTGTAGAAATTTTGGAGAAGACGACAAGTTCGCCCGAACTTGTTGTTGATGTTTTACATCAACTTCGGGTGAAGTTGTTCTGATCCTGAATAAAACTTGAAAGTATCAACAAGTTTGCCCGAACTTGTTTAATAATCTGCAAAACTTGTTTGAATAACAAGTTCGCCCGAACTTGTGAAAATATATCAAAAAACGCTGTTTGGTGTGCATGTTCGGCCGAAGTTGTTAGAAATTGTTATATTTTGGTATGTTTTAACTTCATGTTCGCCCGAACTTGATGTTAAATTGTTGAAAATTGTAAAATTTGGTGCTAATGTGTTTGTTTTATCTGTCCGCAGAGTATCAAGCTGTCGTTCAACAAGTTTCATAATACTTGTATATCGCTTGACGAGAAGATTTATCCGACGTTGTCTGCTTTTTCTGAGATCTTGAAGTTTTTAGGACGTATTCCGATTACAAAGGCGATCACAGATAAGCATGTTGTGTACAGATCACACATCTATCTATTTTGGAACGCAGCATCATATGATGAAGCGAACAAAGTTATAAAGTCTGCAATGCGTATCGGGAACGAAGACAAAGAATTTTTGGTCACAGAAGCAGATATCCGAAGAGTCTTAGAGTTCAATGGTGATGCAAGTGATCCAATAAGTTTTGAAGAGAGAATGGTTAAGGGTTGTTCTTTCTAGATTGGCTACAATGGTCGCGCGAACGAGCCAACAATGAAGAAAGGCAGTATTCCTTTGCCTTACAAGCTACTAATTCACACCATTATTCACGCTTTCAATCATAGGAAAGCAGGGCTCGATGATATATGTCACACCCTCAATTTCCACTTGTGGAGCGTTACCACGAGGCGTGTGATCAAACCAGAATCTCAGACACTAGCAATATCGAACGACTCTATATGATTTATTTAAACGTTTTCCAAAAACATTTGTTGTAAACATGCATAGTCATTTTCAAAATATCAAGGTTTCAAAGTTTAGCACAAGCATTAAAATAAAGTAACGGGAGCCAACATAAACGCCAAAACCAAAATCCCAAAAATTATTCGTAAATAAAGACTCGACAAAAATGTCTTGATCAAACGCAAGTGAGTGCACCTAGCGCTCTTAGCGTCATGAGAAACATGCAAAGAAACAAGTGTCAACATTAAAGAAGAGTGAGTTCACAAGTTTTTATAAGTTCACAAGTTTGGTTTAAAAGATTGTTTTCCCTGTTATCCCTAACCCGGGATAACGACATAGTTCCATTATTCCTAACCTGGAATAATAATGTTGGTTCGTAAATAAGTTCAGTGTTAACATGTAGGTAGCGAGCCTAAATTTACGTCACGTAAGAGTTCGCGATCGAAGCTAACTGTTGTTGCCAGGTCTATCACTGACCATGGCGAAAGTTAGGCCAAATTAATCACCCGTTGACCATTCCCGGTCGGCTAGCGCGACTAGCTCGGGTGGGGCTTGTCGGGCCCAGTAGTACTACTATAATTTCCCCGCTATCTAACCCAATACTAACGATCCGAGAGTTGGTTGAGGACTTTCGTGATAAAGCTACTTAGTGACCATAACATACATTAACATTAACTTAGTTACCGAATAGTTAACGACGTTAATTTCGCATAACGTAAAAGATTGAGTTGTAGAGCGTATACATGTTTCTCCCCCTGTTGTTCAAAACCGGATAAAATAGGGGCCGTGAACTCACCTTAAATTGCTCGGTTAGAATAACAAAAAAGAAGCAAATGATGGAACCGCTAATCGCGTCCTAACATGTCAACCGATTTCAAAGTTAGTGTGTTAACACACTGGCACAAAACCCTACGCATAACTAACACACAGTGCGGCACACGTAATAACCATTTCGAAACCATAATCATACATGCAAAGTATCACCATACAAAATAACGATCAAACCAACTTGTCATAAACACAGGTTAACTCATACAACACTTAGGTACACACAAATGCAAGTTATCATGTTTCAGCTTGTACGCTCAAAACTGGGTTGTTTTCGTGGATTTTTATAAAACAGTTCCAACGTTCCAAAAATTCCAATTGTTTTACAGGAGATGTCAATTAGACTGTAGAATTTTGTGTAAAATTTTAAAATCCTAAATCTTTACCAATTATTTATAAACAATTATAAACTAGACTTCAGTCAGATTCGTCGCTTTCTGACTGCAGTCCACGAGAAAATTATTTAAAAATCATCGTTCATCCAATTAATGAAATTCCAGTGAGAGTTTTTTGGAAATTCCCGTCTCCAGTTACTGTCCAGATTTCATGACCTACCCCATACATACTATGAGATTCGACTCGATAAACAACCTGCAAATTCTGCATAATTTACGCAGCTTCAGCTGCTGCACTAAATGAAAATTTAAAAATAGCAAACGACCTCAGAAAAATATGAATCTGGCGCCATTTGAAGAGTTTTTAAAAAATACAGGTTTTAGGCTTCAGAAAATCCACTTTTCGATAAATAATGATCAGGATACAGCCAACTGAAGTTGGCTGTAAATGTCAATCAGCTTACTGTTTTCGACTTTATCGCATTAGAACATGTTTAAACGGCCATGACGCTTAGTTGTATTGATTAACAGCAGGTTAACTTGTCAAATATCATCGTATATATCAATATTCATGCAAACCCTAAATATATCATGATCTTTATCAATAAAACGCAGCCTACGATTTTAATATTCAAACATATCATCACAACCGCAAAGATTCGCATATTCATCCGATTAATCATACACCACAACAATTTTTCATAACAATATCATACAAGCACATACTCATGATCAAGATTACACAAAAACCTAGTGTGAATCGCAATACAATTAAACCCTAACGTTGAAACAATGACAATTAGCGAACCGGGACAAGCTTGGAATCGATCCGAGAGGTGTATAACTTGCGTGACCGAGAGAGGGGGGGCTGCCGTCGACTTCACTAGGGTATTAGGGTTTTTTTTTTTTATCACAACATGCATGTATACATAATATAAGAGGGGGGTCGCTATGGGGGGGGGGGTTGGGTTAGTTCCTTGGGCTGCAAGGGTGGGCCGCAAGGAAGTGTGGGTCGCAAGGGGGTGTGGGTGGTGGGTTGGGTTTGCTTGGCCGCGAAGTCGCATGTTTCATCGGCTTGGTTCAGTTCGGCTTATAAATAGAATTTACTAACCGTTCATTATAATCATATAAATAACTACACATAATATGACTCGGCAATTATTCACAAACGTCTAATAACACATAGCACATAATTTAGATACAACCCGTCTAATAACACATAGCACGTAATTCACCCAATAGATTCACAAAGTCATCTTGTTATTGCGAGCGTGTAATTTAATTCTCCGAATTAAATCAACGTAGGATGAATAACATTAAAATAGCGCGTTTAAGATACCTGAAAAGCCGGGATGTCACATTATCCCAACGTTGAAAGAATTTTCGTCCCAAAAATTGAGTAAACGCGGTTTAGAATGCAACGCACAAAGATTCAGTTTGTTAGAATGGTAGAAGTAAATCCCAGGCTGTCATATCATCCCCATGTTGAAAGAATTTCGTCTTGAAATTCAGTTGGCGGTAACGTCAGATTGCTGCTCAGCTTCAAAAAGGTGTGGATATTTGCTTTTCATTTGGTCCTCTCTTTCCCACGTGAACTCCGGTCCACGCTTAGAGTTCCAACAAACCTTGACGATCGGTATCTTGCTGTGCCTTCGAGTCTTAATCTCACGGTCCATGATCTCGATAGGTTGTTCAACAAAATGCAGTTGCTCATCGACTTGAATCTCATCCAATGGAATGACTAGGGTCTCATCTGGTAGACACTTCTTCAGATTGGACACGTGAAAAAATGTTGTAAACTCCACTGAGTTCGGCAAGAAGGTCTAACTGATAAGCTACGTGCCCGATACGCTTCAAAATCACAAATGGGCCTACACACCATGGATTTAGTTTTCCTCGTTTCCCAAAACGAATTACACCCTTCCAGGGTGACCTTTTAGTAGGACGCGGTCACCTACTTGAAATTCGAGCGGTTTGCGTCGTTGATCAGCGTAACTTTTCTGTCGATCTCGTGCCGCTGCCATGCGGTTTCTGATTTGCACAATCTTTTCAGTAGCCTCAAGTATCAACTCAGGGCCTGTGAGTTGACTATCACCAACTTCTGCCCAACAGACCGGTGACTTACATTTGCGACTGTACAATGCTTCAAATGGTGCTACCTGAATACTCGTATGGTAACTTTTGTTATACGAGAATTCCACTAAAGGCAGATGGATTTCCCAACTGTTCCCGAAGTCTACCACGCATGCCTAAGCATGTCCTACAAGGTCTGAATGGTCCTTTCACTTTGACCATCCGCCTGATGGTGATAAGCTGTGCTCATATCTAAGCGTGTACCCAACGCTTTCTGAAGTGACCGCCAAAAGTTGGACGTGAAACGAGCATCTCTGTCTGAAATGATGGATGTTAGCACCCCGTGTCGAGAAACTACTTCCTTAATGTAGATGCGAGTCAACTTATCTATCTTATCTGTTTCTTTGGTCGCTAGGAAGTGTGCAAACTTAGTTAGACGATCCACGATCACCCAGATGGTATCGCAACCACCCGTAGTTCGCGGGAGTTTAGTGATAAAGTCCATCGAGATCTGATCCCATTTCCACGCTGGGATCTCAGGTTGTTGAAGTAGCGTTGATGGCTTCTAGTATTCCACCATGACTTTCGCACAAGTCAAACACTTGCTCACGTAGGTGGCTATATCTGCTTTCATGTTGGGCCACCAGTACGCGGCTTTAAGGTCTTGATACATCTTATCCGAACCAGGATGGACAGAGTATCGGGATTTGTGAGCTTCGTCCATAACTAGCTTCCTGAGGTTTCCGTAGAGAGGTACCCATATATGGTTCATGAAATACCGGGTACCATTGGGTTTCACCTCCCAATCGCGTTCCATCTTTCCCACAGATTCGGCCTTGATGTTCTCTTCCTTAACTGCTTCTAGCTGCGCGTAGCGTATCTGTTCGGGTAACCCAGAATGAATTGTGAACTGCATTGCTCGTACCCGACGAGGTTTCAAGTGCTCCTTCCGACTAAGGGCATCGGCCACCACGTTAGCTTTACCCGGGTGATACCGAATGGCACATTCATAATCGTTCAGGAGTTCGACCCAGCGACGCTGTCGCATGTTCAACTCCTTCTGGTCAAAAATATGCTGGAGGCTCTTGTGATCCGTGTAGATTGTGCACCTTGTTCCATATAGGTAGTGTCTCTAAATCTTTAGCAAACACAACTGCTCCCAATTCCAAGTCATGTGTCATGTAGTTCTTCTCGTGGACCTTCAACTGTCGGGATGCATATGTGATGACCTTATCACGTTGCATGAGCACACATCCTAATCCCTGAATGGAAGCGTCACAATATACCACAAAATCATCCGTCCCCTCTGGCAAGAAAAAATGGGCGCACTGCAAAGCTTCTGCTTCAGTAATTGAAATGCTGCTTCCTGTTTGTCACCCCAAGCATACTTGGTGCCCTTCTGAGTGAGAGTAATCCCTCGATGAAACGTCTGTAGTAAGCAGCCAAACCCAAAAATTGGCGGATCTCTGTCGGTGTCCTGGGTGCTTCCCCGTTCTTGATAGCATCGAT
The DNA here is from genome assembly GCA_947069175.1 of Scalesia atractyloides. Classification (NCBI taxonomy): domain Eukaryota; kingdom Viridiplantae; phylum Streptophyta; class Magnoliopsida; order Asterales; family Asteraceae; genus Scalesia; species Scalesia atractyloides. The sequence goes on from CAMTDV010000010.1 coordinate 23,478,703, forward strand.
CTTGGCGGGATCAACGTGTACACCCTTTTCATTCACGATATGTCCGAGGAACTGAACATCCTGAATCCAGAAATCACACTTCGAAAGCTTGGCATATAGTTTCTCCTGTTGAAGTAGTTCCGGCAACAACCGCAGATGCTCAGCATGATCTTCCTCACCCTTAGAGTAGATGAGTATATCATCATTGAACACGATGACAAACTTGTTGAGATACGACTTACACACACGGTTCATGAGGTCCATGAACACCGCGGGTGCATTGGTGAGACCGAAGGGCATGACCAAGAACTCGTAATGGCCATACCGAGTGCGAAGTGACGTCTTGGAGATATCCTCCTCCCTGACGTGTAGATGGTTATAACCGGACCGTAGATCAATCTTGGAGTAGTAGCTTGACCCCTGAAGCTAGTCGAAAAGATCGTTGATGCGAGGTAACGGGTACCGGTTCTTGACGGTAACCTTATTGAGTTCCCTGTAATCGATGCACATGCGGAAGGTCCCATCCTTCTTCTTGAAAAAAGGACCGGAGCTCCCCATGGCGAAGTACTGGGTCGGATAAATCCTTTTTCCAACAATTCCTGAAGTTGGGTAGACAGCTCTTGCAGCTCTGCTGGAGCTAGGCGGTACGGGGCCTTGGCGATAGGAGTCGCATGGCTCGCCAATTCGATTTCAAACTCTACTTCTCGATGTGGTGCAAGACCGGGTAACTCCTCTGGAAACACATCGCGAAAGTCACGGACGATGGGGATATCTTCAATCCGCTTCTCGTCTTTAGACTGCTCGATGACTAGTGCGAGCAAAGCAAAAGAGTTTTTCTTCCGAAGATACTTCTGAGCTTGCATGTAAGAGATGATGTTCGTGACGACGCCTGTCTTCTCGCCTTGTACCATCAAGACTTCGTCGTTAGAGAGCGGAATACGGATAGGTTTCTCAAAACAGAGAACTTCAGCTCGGACGTTGGATAGCCAGTCCATTCCGGCTACCACATCAAAACTACCCAGAGTAGTTGTCATCAGATCAATGGTAAAGGTGTGACCCGCGAGTTTAAGTTGACAGCCGGTCACTAGATAGGTCACATCTAAAAATTTACCATCGGCTAGTTCTATGACGTAGGGGGTCTCTAGGGGTTTAGGTGTGAGATTTAGGTTCTTTCTAAAATACTCAGATATAAAACTCTTATCCGCACCCGTATCAAAAAGTACAGCAGCAAAATGATCGTTAAGTGGAAACTTACCGGTGACCACATTCGAGTCGTTTCTGGCCTCCCCACGGGCTAGTGTGAATGCACGTCCTGTGACACCATTTCCATTGTTGCCATTGTTGTTATTGTTGTTATTGTTATTCACACCATTGTTGTTGTTGCGAAGTTGTGGGCAGTCTCGCTTGAAATGGGCAGTGCTACTGCACTGATAGCATCCCTAGTTATTCCCCTGCTGCTGACCTAGGTGCTGGTTCTGATTCTGTCGTGACATAATCTCCCCGCGACAATCCTTTGCCGCGTGTCCTGCTTTACCACATTGTTGGCAGCGATTTCTGGCGCAAGGGCCGTGGTGATGGAGGTTACAACGAATACATTGTGGCTTTCGACCCGCATAGCCGCTCGAGTTCTGGGTGTTGTTGGCAGACTGATTGTTGTGACCCTTATTGTTGTTGAAGTTGTTGGACCGCTTCTGGTTTCCTTGTTGTGGCTGGGCTGATGAAGACTGTCGAGCAGGTGAGTCTTCAAATTTCCTTTTGTTATCAGGGACAATTTCAGTTGCACCCCTAGGTGGTAACTTCCTTTGCTCCACCGCCTTATGGGTGAGTTTATGTGCCAGCCTAATCGCTTGATGCTCCGTCGTAGGGTTGCTAGACATTACCATGCCCTGGATCTCAAGGACCAGACCCCCAAAATAAAACTCAAGTCGTTTAACGACGGTGTTAGCCAAATCAGGACAAAGGAACAACAGATCATGATGTCTTGCCGTGTACGCTTCAATTTCTGACCCGACCATCTTATGGTTCCATAACGCTTGTTCCAATTGCTGAACTCTGTCCCGCGGACAGTATTCCTCCTTGATTAGAGCTTTGAATTCGGTCCAGGCCATTGCGTTCGTCGCAGCAAGTCCACGCGTTTGGACTTGTGCGCTCCACCAGGTTAATGCCCCATCTTCCAACGTCGAGGCAGCATACTTGACCTTATTAGCTTCGAGACAATTGCACATTTCGAAAACCGATTCAGACTTTTCGACCCAACGGACCAGTCCTATGGGTCCTTCAACTCCTGTGAACTTGCTCGGTTTCGCATCCAGGAACATCTTGTAGGGGTTAAGACCCCCTCATGAGGATAAAGGATAGGTAGTCAGCGAGAAAGTCTACTAACCAAACTATTAGATTTTCCCATGAAAATTTAATAATGGTTACCTGCTGGTGGGTTAGGAACACCTGCCAGAGCAGCATTCACATGTTGTTGGATTAAAGCGGTCAATTCTTCAGTTGATATGTTAAGATTTCCGCGGCGACCTGATGCCATTTTAGATCTTTGCAAGACAGCACAAACACACACCGGTAAGTATATATCCAATATAGTTATCATATTCCACACTTAAATGATCACAAAATTTATGTTAACTCAACAAATTAAACAATCAAAAGGAACATTCGATTAAATAATTTGTAATGTCTCACAAAATACCAACCAAACATATCGGTTTAATTATAAAATTTCCAAGTTCAAACATAAGTGGAAACAAACAAACTAAAGGAAACAAAACGGAGATTGGCGAGACGAATTAGTCATCTATGTCTCCATCTCCCAAGTCGCTATCACTGCCGTTTTTCTCTTCTGCGTTTTCAGCTTCAATAGCCGGGTCCTGTTCTGGCTCTTCTTCCTCTGGATCCTCCTCTTCGTTCTCTACCGGCGCTGGAGGGGCCGGTGCTGGTGCGGGTACTGGGATACGTGGTGCTTGGTTCTGCTCCAGTTCGTGAATCCTCCAGCTGGACTCAAGAACTCTGTCGTCGAGCCAGTCAGCCCTCAGCTGCTCAGCACGAAGGTCCTTAGCTAAAATACTTCAAACTCTCCTATTCTCATCTTGCTCTTCCTCGAGCTCTTCAGTTTTACCAGTCAGCTGACGTATCAGCCATCCCTGTGCTTCGATAGTATCCTGCATTCTCTCCAGCTTTTCCTGTTGTTTCCTTAATACATCTCTAAGTAGATCGTCCCCCACTCCTGAAGAGTTGACCGGTTTGACCGGTACAGCAGTGGTTGGACGGGAGGACGACTCCCCTCCTAGAGCGAGTCTTTTCCTAGCAGCTGAGAGTGTCTCCACGCCACAAGGGGGTGAGGGTTCGACCATGGGTGCCTTCCCCGGCTCCCTTGATTGTCGAAATCTGTCTTATGATGATGACATAGCCTGCTGGGTTGGTGTAGTTATTACGAGCTGTGTATATCACAATATATATATATCTCGTAGAACAATTGTTGTATAACACATAACAAGATATCACAGTTCGGTGCCAACTAAGTCTAGTGTTGTGTAACAGCTATAGTTTAGGTCTACTTTAAATGCAAACCTGGTTCTCATTAGCTAGAGGCTCTGATACCAATCTGTCGCACCCTCAATTTCCACTTGCGGAGTATTACCGCGAGGCGTGTGATCAAACCAGAATCTCAGACACAAGCAATATCGAACGACTCTATATGATTTATTTAAACGTTTTCCAAAAACATTTGTTGTAAACATGCATAGTCATTTTCAAAAGGTTTCAAAGTTTAGCGGAAGCATTAAAATAAAGTAACGGCGCTAACATAAACGCCAAAACCAAAATCCCAAAAATTATTTGTAAATAAAGGCTCGATAAAAATGTCTTGATCAAATGCAAGTGAGTGCACCTAACGCTCCTAGCGTCCTGAGAAACATACAAAGAAACAAGTGTCAACATTAAAGAAGAGTGAGTTCACAGGTTTTTATAAGTTCACAAGTTCGGTTTAAAAGATTGTTTTCCCCCGTTATCCCTAACCCGGGATAACGACATTGTTCCATTATTCCTAACCTGAAATAATAATGTTGGTTCGTAAATAAGTTCAATGTTAACATGTAGGTAGCGAGCCTAATGTTACGTCACGTAAGAGTTCGCGATCGAAGCCGACTGTTGTTGCCTCTGTGTTGCCAGGTCTATCACTGACCATGGCGAAAGTTAGGCCAAATTAATCACCCGTTGACCATTCCCGGTCGGCTAGCGCGACTAGCTCGGGTGGGGCTTGTCGGGCCCAGTAGTACTACTATAATTTCCCCGCTATCTAACCCAATACTAACGATCCGAGAGTTGGTTGAGGACTTCCGTGATAAAGCTACTTAGTGACCATAACATACATTAACATTAACTTAGTTACCGAATAGTTAACGACGTTAATTTCGCATAACGTAAAAGATTGAGTTGTAGAGCGTATACCTGTTTCTCCCCCTGTTGTTCAAAACCGGATAAAATAGGGGCCGTGAACTCACCTTAAATTGCTCGGTTAGAATAACGCAAAAGAAGCAAATCATGGAACCGCTAATCTCGTCCTAACATGTCAACCGATTTCAAAGTTAGTGTGTTAACACACTGGCACAAAACGCTACGCATGACTAACACACAGTGCGGCACACGTAATAACCAATTCGAAACCATAATCATGCAAAAAGTATCACCATACAAAATAACAATCAAACCAACTTTTCATAAACACAGGTTAACTCATACAACACTTAGGTACACACAAACGCAAGTTATCATGTTTCAGCTTGTACGCTCATAATTGGGCTGTTTTCGAGGATTTTTTTAAAATAGTTCCAACAGTCCAAAATTCTAATTTCTTTTACAGGAAGTGTCAATTAGACTGTAGAATTTTGCGTAAAATTTTCAAATCCTAAATCTTTACCAATTATTTATAAACAATTATATACTAGGCTGCAGTCAGATTCGTGGCTTTCTACTGCAGTCCATGAGAAAAATTATTTAAAAATCATCGTTCATCCAATTAATGAAATTCTAGTGAGAGTTTTTTGGAAATTCCCGTCTCCAGTTACTGTCCAGATTTCGTGACCTAACCCCATACAGACTATGAGATTCGACTCGATAAACAACCTGCAAATTCTGCAGAATTTACGCAGCTTCAGCTGCTGCACTAAATGAAAATTTAAAAATAGCAAATAACCTCAGAAAAATATGAATCTAGCGCCATTTGAAGAGTTTTCAAAAATACACGTTTTAGCCTTCAGAAAATCTACTTTTCGATAAATAATGATCAGGTTACAGTCAACTGAAGTTGGCTGTAAAGGTCAATCAGCTTACTGTTTTCGACTTTATCGCATTAGAACATGTTTAAACGGCCATGACGCTTAGTTGTATTGATTAACAGCAGGTTAACTTGTCAAATATCATCATATATATAAATATTCATGCAAACCCTAAATATATATCATGATCTTTATCGATAAAACGCAGCCTACAATTTTAATATTCAAACACATCATCACAACCGCAAAGATTCGCATATTCATCCGATTAATCATACACCACAACACTTTTTCATAAGAATATCATACAAGCACATACTCATGATCAAGATTAAACAAAAAGCTAGTGTGAATCGCAATACAATTAAACCCTAACCTTGAAACGATGACAATTAGCGAACCGGGACAAGCTTTGAATCGATCCGAGAGGTGTATAACTTGCGCGACCAAGAGAGAGTGGGGGGGGCTGCCGTCGACTTCACTAGGGTATTAGGGTTTTGGTTTTTTATCACAACATGCATGTATACATAATATAAAAGGGGGGTCGTGATGGGGGGGCGGTTTGGGTTAGTTCCTTGGGCCGCAAGGGTGGGCCGCAAGGAAGTGTGGGCCGCAAGGGGGGTGTGGGTGGCGGGTTGGGTTTGCTTGGTCGCGAAGTCGCATGTTTCACAGGCTTGGTACTGTTCGGCTTATAAATAGAACTTACTAACCGTTCATTATAATCTAATAAATAACTACATATAATACGACTCGGAAATTATTCACAAACGTCTAATAACACATAGCACGTAATTTAGATACAACCCGTCTAATAACACATAGCACGTAATTCACCTAATAGATTCACAAAGTCATCGTGTTATTGCGAGCGTGTAATTTAATTCTCCGAATTAAATCAGCGTAGGATGAATAACAATAAAATAGCGTGTTTAAGATACCTGAAAAGCCGGGATGTCACAATATACAAGATTTCATGGCCTGCATGGTTACAGCTTTGATTATGAACAAGAAATACAACTTCTCAAGGGTGATCTTTAATTTCATGACAAAGAACATGGGAAAGGAACGTTTAGTGATGTATCCAAGGTTTTTGCTAATGCTGATCGATGAAAAGTTTCAGAATATTGCAAAAGATCGAAATGACATTCTCTATCTGAGTCACATGGATGAAACAACGCTGAAGAAACTAAAGATATATCAGAAGCAAGACTCTGCTCCTATTCCAAAGCCTATTTTTGGAGCTATTTCTGATGAACACTATGTCACACCTCCTGAGAACAAGTGGAGAAAATAGGGCAGTGGTGATGAAAACGAAGAAGCTACTTTGTTAACGAATTTCAAAGAGAAAAGATGTGACTGGTACATCAAGCGAGTGGTGGTAGTTGAGAAAAAGAAACATAATAGGGCATCCAAAAAGGCTGATACGATGTTGATCGACGAACCTGACGAGAATGTTGAGAATGTTGAAGGCTCTGGCGCTGCGGCTAATGTTGAAAGCCAAGACAAAGACGATGATGTTATCGGCAACCTATGACAAAGATGAAGAATCTTCTGAAGATTCTGCTGATGCTAGATTGAAAGTAGTAGAGAAAGAAAAAGAAGAGGAACGTCTAAAAAAGCTTGGTGAGGATTTATATGAACCAGGTTCTGAAGAAGGTTCAGACGAAGAAAGAACAAAGAAAAAGCCTAAGCGGACAAAATCTAAAGCTGGTGAATCTAAGAAAGCTACGGGTCTCCAGGTACTCGTGGAAGGAAAAAAGCTCCAAGCCGTAGATATCTAAGTCAAAAGCAAAGAAAGGAGTTACACAAGAACCTCCTGTTTCTAGCTTACAAGAAACACCAATCATGGAAGCTGAAGTACCAACAACAACTGTTACACAAGTTCCACCTGCTACTGTCACACAAAGAACCACCATCAGTTACAGTTGAATTTCATGTTCAGAGTACACCTATTTCTACACCAAAGCCTGCAGCAAAGGGTACTCCCCAAAAGTCAAAACAATCAACTCCTCAAAGTGCAAGAGCTAGAGAATTTAAGATGCTTTCGGTGATATTCCAGACAATGTTACACATCCTGTCACTGCCGATGATCTTTCAGGCTGGTTTGAAGACATTCCAATTGATAAGTTAGAGAAAAGACTCAAAGATTTGGAAGATAAAGCCAAACAGAACAAAGTCGATAAAGCAGCTCTTGAAAAGAAATTAAAGTAGAGTGAAGTTGAAAAGGAAATATTGCAAGATAAAGTAAAGTTTCTAGAAGACGATCGAGGTTATATGAAAGCAATGGTCGAAAGCTTGGGTGCTGCGAATGCAAAATTAGAAAAAGATATTGCTGAACTTCGAACAGAGCGAGATATGAATGATAGAAGATTTTCCAGACTTCAGAAAGTTCTAACTAACAGTTTGGGCATTGATTTCAAGGCTGAATATGATCGATTGGATGTTCAAGAGGCGAAAGAAAAAGCTGAGAAACAGTTAGCAGAACAGGGCAAGAGAAAAAGTGTTATCGATGGTGTCCCTATTACTTCAGAGGAGGCAGTGATAGAAAAAGTTGTTGAATTTGAGAAAGCTCCTGAAACAGAGGTTATTACTGAAAGTGTTCGTGAGTAGAATGTTGAATCAATCAAAGCTTCTGAAGCAGAACAAAAAGATAATGACGAAGAAAAAGATAAAGATGAAAACGATGACGACCCTACCGGTGACGATACTAAAGATGATTCAGATCATGATGGTGATGACAATGATGATCAGGGGGTGTTGGTTTGAAAGTTGATTCTGCGAAAGTTCATTCAGATTTGATTTCGAATCCCTAATCAACGATGATGCTAACATGGAGGATGCTCCAAGTAAAGGGGAGTCCACAGAGCAAATAGGGAAAAAGATGTTGGTATTTCTAATGCTGTTGTTGCTATGCATGTTACTGCTATACATGAAAAGCCATTGATGATAGCGCTAGATCCGAATTTAGAGGAAGGGGAGATTGCTCACAGTTACACCAAAGAAGAGTTGGCAAGAATGTTTAAAGTTGACACTGATTCGTTCAATTTTGATTTCGAGGAAGAGTTGGTGAATATCAAGACATTTGAACCAAAAGAGTATGTGTCTAAGCATGTGGCTGAAGCTGATGATTATGTCAGAGTTATATTTGAAGATTCTGATGATGATGAAGCAGAAAAGTATTCTAATCTGAACATTGAAAGGTTTCCAACGATCGAAGAGTTGATGAGCCAAATAGACGTTGATTTGTTGAAACAAAAGATAGATGAAGTTGTGAAGACATGCAAGATTCCGAAACTTTATACTAAAGAGCAAATTGCCTAAAAGATCGTGGTTTAAAAAAATGCCAAAGGAAAGAAAATTCAAAAGACCACTAGCGTTCTTCACGAGAGACAAAGATGTATCACTGGGTAACATTCTAAGCTGGGGATGGATACGAGATCTTGATGTATATGTTATAAAGAGAGAATTCGGGGTTCAGTATTTCCGACATTTGACAGACATTAAGACATTGCCGTTCTTGGACGTTGAAAAGTTGGTTCAAACGAAGAATATCAGTCTGCAAATGAAGTTTAATGAACAAAGGCTCTGGAGGTTGATAAAGTTTGAAGCGTCGAGAGCTTTCGAGTAATGGAAGCCGTTTATTCCTAAACATAGAATAAAGATTAACAAGAAAACGGGTGAAAAAATATTACGCAAGTGATGAAGCGTCCACGAGCAATGAAAGAATATGCCACTTAAGCCCATTGAACATGATTTTCATCCTTACTTTCTGTGGTGGCAAACGGATCCAGAAATATGTGAAGCTGTTATAGTACTACGTGCTAATGATACATGGGATATAACGAAAGAAAAGGATCCAGAACTGATTGAACGTAGAAGGATATGGGGGTTATGGAGAACGATACGTATACTAGACTCGATGTGGCTAGTTAATTGCTCGAAGGAAATGTCAAATGCTTGTTCTTCAACAAGATTTGTTTCGATAAGCATGAAGAAGTACAAGCGAAGCAATACCAACGTGTGATTAAGGTTTGCTATACACATGGTATTAATTCAGGTCACATGTGGGAATCAAGGTGGAGAGAGCTAGATAGAGGAGAGTTCTTGAAGGAAGAAAAGCTTATTGAAAAGATTCACGAAATGGGTAGGGAGGCAAGAATCAGAAGGTTTCAATTCATGAAGTGGGCACCTCCTACTCACCAAACGCCGATTCCTAAGCAAGAGAGACGTCGGAATCCATACAAGAACTTCTTTGGAAGATGTTAGAGATTGAAGATTGATCAAGACACTGCGACAATATCGAAGGGGGAGTGTGTTCATGCATAATGTCTATTGTTGTTGGTGTACATATGTGTATTGCCTACGTCTAGGACGAGTCTGTTGTATAGATAGGGTTTCGCAACGTCAAATGTTTAGATTTGAAAGCTAAGTTTGTGTTTGTAACAAGAATTTTCGCACGAAAATTCTTGTGGATTTTCGCACGAAAATTTCGCACGAAAATACCTTGGTCCTGAGTCTTTAGTTCTTTCATGTCTTGCCTATAAATAGGTGACTAAGGATGTTTGTTGAACATGCTATTTTGTTGATCTGAGGCGAAGCCCTGCTCGAGTCTGTAATCTTTACGAACTTAATCAATACAAGATACAGACGGTTATACAGTAATCATCACACTTGTTCTTTGTTTGTTCAATCAGCTAACAATGAATTCCGCCTCTGTTAGCTAAGCAAATCTGACCGGAAGCTCACAAGTTGGGTCCGATCCTAGCATTCACAAGTGGTATCAGAGCCTTGAGGTCTGATTGTGAAAAAACAACCAAGTTTCTGCGGGATTCAACTTTCAAAGTTTAAGATTCATCAATTGGAAACTCTTCTTCTACTTTTTCTTGGAACTTAATCTACATCTGAAGGATTTCATGGACAATTTGGACTAGGTTATTAGTATAACGTGTTAAAATCAATTTTAAACAAGTTCACTCAAACATATAACCTAAAATTCATCAAAATCATGCTTGAAATTGTAGAAACGTGAAATTGTGAACAAGTGTTCAGAGCAGATAAGAATTTTCGCACGAAACTAAAGATTTCGTACGAAAATCTGAAGGATAAAACATTCAAAAGTTTTGAGTTTCAACTGTTAAAAATTTTGCAAATCAGATTTTCATACGAAAATGATATTTTCGGACGAAATTTCAAAACAATTTTCGTACGAAAATTTTCCAGTCTTGTCCTGTGTTTTAGTCAGTTTTCGGTTAACCAGTTCTAATATGTTTTCTGTCAATAGTATTTTTAAGATGTTAGGTGAGGAAGAATTTCATAACGCGTTTGCCACACAGGCAGTTACAGCTTCCGTCGCAACTCAAAACATGAATCTAGAAAATGAAATGGGAACCACTACAAAGCCTCCAAAACTCATGAACATCAAAGATTACGAGAGTTGGAGTGAGCGATTCAAGAACTGGGTTCAAGCAACAAACTTAAATTGCTGGTTTGCACTCGAGAATAAATACCAAGCGCCTCTTAATGAAATTGGTATTGAGAAAACGTTAGCTCGTCTGACCGAAGAAGAACGAGACAAATGCGTTAATGAAAAGAAGATGATGAATCTCCTCCAGCAAGCCATAAAGGAGGATATCTTTGTTCTCTTACAACATGATGACAATGCTCAGTCGTTGTGGCTGGCTTTACGATTAAGGGCGCAAGGAAGTACTCAGGTCAGAAAAGGAAAGAAAGCATTATTGAACAAAGAATTTTAAGTGTTCAATGTTCTACAGGGCGAAAACATGAAGCCACTCATAGAAAGGTACTGCCACCTGGTAGTACAGTTGAGGCGTATGGGAGTTGACAAACCAATGGAGAGCTAGTCGACAAACTGGCAGATTCTCACCTGAAGGGGAATGGGCAATATATCTAACCATTCTGAAGAATGGGGCTGAGTATGATAGTCTCAGTTTGCCAAAATTTATAGAAATATTGGAAGGGCATGAGCTAGAAATGCAGAAAATGGCAAAAAGCAAGTAATCAAACTCGCAACAGGACGTGAGTCTATACTACAAAGGAAATCCAAAAACTCATGTTCAGAGTCCCAAGATCCAAACAATCTTTAGTGCCAACTCAAATGCTAATCCAACCTCCAACCAATCAGGTGGATTTCAAACGTTTACTTCCTTCAATCCAAACAATCACCAACGAGAACAATCGTCTCAAAGCTCCAATCAACCGTAAAGTAATCAGCAAAATCAATCCAATTCTAACCAGCGAATCTTGCAATGTAACATCACAGTGAACCTCTAGAACGCTCAAGACTTCAATGTGCAAACCGCTAAGCACCACATGGTGCTGCTTGCAGCAGTTCTGGAATCCTATGAAAGTCTAGTAGCTAGAAGACTACAACCAAATTGGTCCGGAAGAGATAGAATTGATCGACATTATGTGGTGCAAGGCATCAGTGGTTCGAAGAGCTCAGCGTTTTATGGAAATTACAGGAAGAGATGATTTGAGAGGCCTTGACGGAAAATTAGGATTTGATAAATCCAAAGTCAAATGCTTCGAATGCAGGGAGAAAGGGCACTTCAAGCATGAATGTCCAAACCGAGATGTAAAGGGCAATCATAATCCGTTCGGGGATGATTATTACAAAAAAGGCAATCTATCATCAACCACAACCAGAGAAGAAAATGGCTCAGATCGAAGACGGAGCTTCAAATTCTAAAGATAAAGCTCTGGTGGTAACACAAGATGATGAAGGGTTCAATTGGAATAACTTCATCTCCAAAAAGGAAAGCCTTGCTCTTGTCGCTGAAATCATAAAAGAGACTGAATCTTCAGAAGAAGTCTCAGAAGAAGAAATGGAAGAAGTTTTGGCAGACTACATCAGAACATCGGCGGATCAAGAGGAATATCTCAGAGTTACTCCTAAACCCTGTTTATTTGACACAATTCTGAAAAACTTTGGAGGTATCTTTGATTCCGGACATACAGAAGAAAGTACTAACGAGACAAAAATAGAATGTGTGGAAGTAATTGATGTGACAAAGTCAGTTACACTGGAAAGCTTAACAGACATTGCCAACAAAGCACTCATGGCCAATACCAAAAAGGTAGTCAGTGTGGAAGAACAGGTAGAAAAGGTTGAAACAGTAATTGAAACAATCAAAGCTCAAACTGTCGAAATGGTCAGTCCATGCTTAAAATATCACAAAGCATGCGAACAATGTGCTGGAAAGAAGAATCTTTTAAAGAACTTAAAACCTACAATGATAAGTTGTCATATGATTACAACACTGTAAAAGAATCATATGATAAACTCAGTAAGACCATTCGACATTATGAAAAAGTTGTCAAAGAAGATTACAAAACACATTCAATGCTCAAAGCAACTGTGACGGACAAACAAATGGCCATTAATCTGCACATTAACACAATTGTTGAGCTAAAAAGTGAGCTGGAGAAAACAAAAATTGAATCTGAAAGGGTTAACAAATTATTGATCAGTTATTCTATCAGCATGTATGTTCTTGACCACATTCTTCTAAAAGCAGAAAATACCAAAGAAGGTAAAAAGAATGATGAACATCTTGGAAAATGTTAAAATCATGGTCCACCCCTTATGTGGAATAGCTATGCTAAGAAACATCCTGACGGGGTGGATAAGGCGCTGAACTTAAACTTACTCACTGAAAGGAGAAACGAGCTGCCTGAAAATCTTGACGTAACGTATTCCAAATCTGAGAAGGACTATGAGTCGAGGTGGTAACCAAAGTAATTTAAAATGTTTTTGAAAATGAGTCTAAGAGCACAATTTATGAAAGTGCTGAGTCTAACAATGAGAAATCAGAGTCAAGTTCACCTTCTGGAACTGAGAAAAGTTTTCATGAAAATTTTATCACAACATCAGACAATAGTTTAAATGATGATCCTAATGTAGTTATCAACAAACTAAAGGACCAGATAAGCTATATGCTGATGAAGAATTCCAAGTCCAGAATGTTAACTTCGACCGTGTCGAAAAATTCTTTAAACTCATTGAAGTTGACACATCTGATCTTGAAAAACAAGTTGATGGTTTCTACTCAAAACCAAAGAAGTCCAACAAAATCATTCATCCAAGAGGAAGAGGTTATCCTGAAAACAAGAGGGATGGATTAGGATTTGAAAAGAAAAGAAATAACAAATCCCGAAAAGCAAATTTTACAAAGAAAGTTGATTTTGTTTTTGGATCCAACATTATTGAAGAAAAGGAAGTCATTAACAAACAAACCAATGATGAGTTTAAGAAAGAAAAGGAACTTCGTGAACAAGCTTTGGAACATACTGTTGGAAACGACAGTAGAAAATGCTACAGATGTAACAAAGTTGGGTATATTGTACGACAATGTTCTCAAATTCGTCCAAAACCTGTTCATGAACAAAAAAGGTTTACAGTAGATGAAAAGAAAAAGGATCCAGAGTTTGTGCCAACGAAGATTTTAAAGAGAAAAGATAATTCCAATTCTAATAAGGAATCAACAACTGAAATCATCTCAAAATATGAAGTTGGTGAAACATCAAAGAAAAATTAAAAGAAACAATCTAATCTTTATATCAAAAAGGCATTTTCAAAAGCACAAACATGGGTAGCCAAAGTAAAAACATCTCATGTAATCCCCAAATCAACCAATGTTCCAGTTAAAATAAAAGTTGCCAATGTTCCAAAAGTCAACATTGTCACCCCACCCAAGACCGATAGGGCTTGAATCTCTCTGTTTAAGTAAAATGTTTTTCACATGTGCAGGGGCTTCCAAGGTTAATCATTTCAAAGTGGATCATGGACAGTGGAGCTTCTAGGCACATGACAGGGATGTTGGCTTTGCTATACAACGTAAAAGCCATTAGGGGAGGATATGTTGGTTTTACCAGAACACAGGGTGGCAGAATCGTGGGAGAAGGAATCCTAACAAACGGAGTGGTATCTTTCGACAAAGTGAACTACATTGCTGAACTTGAGAACAATTTATTGAGCATTTCACAAATCTGTGATAAGAAGTTCACAACTCATTTCAACGACAAAGAGTGTCTTATTCTTAAGCCGGGTTTCATAATTCCTGAGGAGTGGATTCTCATGCGCGCTCCACGAGAAAATGATTTATATGTCCTAGACATGAGCGTCGCATCCACTACTTCAAAGGAAGGACAGTGTTTTGTATCAAAAGCTACTGAAAAAGAATCAATTCTATGGCATAAGAAGATGGGTCACATTCATTTAAGAAAGATGAAATTCTGGTTCACAACAATCTAGTGGAAGGGGTAAATCTAAAAAATTTTCATTTGTCGGATGACTGTATTAGCTGCAAAAAGGGGAAGCAGCATAAGAAGTCGCACCCCAGAAAGCTTCTTAATTCTATTAAGCTTCCACTGGAAAGGCTACACATGGATCTCTTTGGGCCTGTCATTGTGAAAAGTATTACAGGAGATCTATACTGCCTGGTCGTAACCGATGACTTCTCAAGATTCTCATGGGTTTTCTTTCATGAAAGCAAGAATGAAACGTTTGAAAATTTGATAATCTTGTTTTGAAAGATTGAAAATCTTTACCATTTTCCTATCAAGATAATCAGAAGTGACAACGGTACTGAGTTTAAGAACACCAAGATGCTCGAATTCTGCAATGCTAAGGGTATTCATCATGAGTCAGTGCCCCCTATACTCCTCAACAAAATGGAGTAGCTGAACGAAAGAACAGAACGCTTATCGAGACTACACGCACGATGCTTGCCAATTCAAAGTTACCTATTAGCTTTTGGAGCGAAGCTGTTGCATCTGCATGTTACACCCTTAACCGCGTAATGACTGTCAAGAAGCACAAAAAGACATGCTTTGAACTTCTTAACAAGCGAAAACCTAATCTAGAGTTTTTGGAGCCTTTTTGATCACCGTGTATCGTATTGGACCCAGAAGGAAAATTTGGAGCCAGATCTTTGGAAGGATTTTTCGTAGGATATGCAAGTCCGCAAAAGAGAGTCTATCTACCAAGCATGAATCAGGTTATCGTTGCTCAACACGTTGATTGCAAAAGATACACAATGCCTATGCAAAAACCTGGAGATCCTTGGCTGTTCAATTATGAAGGGTTGTGGAATTCGTTTGATCTGCCTGAAGAACCATCCGAGGAAGAACTCATCTTGCTATTTCAATAACATCAGATATATAATCAAGAACAAGTAACAGGGCCGTTGGTAATCTCTCCAACAACAACACCTTCCTTAGAAGCAGGTCCGAGCAACACTCAGCTAGAACCAGCTGTTACACTAGTTCAGAATACAACGAACCATCTTCCTCTCAACCAGAAAAGCAGAACCTGAAGAAGATCCTACCTTTGATGATGGGGGATCCAGTTCTGATGAAGGATCAGAAGAGATTGTATGTTATTTTAACAATCAAGTTGCCGAAACCAGTGTTAGAAATGAGGCTACTTCTTCAGAACAAGTTGCAGATCAGAATATCACAAATTTAGAAAGCTTAGTAAATGTTCCAGGCATAGTAATGCCGAGATCAGTCTCCTACCATCCGACAGCCAACATCATAGGAGAACTGCAAGCTGGCTGAAAACGCAAAATCAGATCAACAAGGATCTAAGTTGCTCCACTACAACATAATTTTCTCATAGTTTTTTGTTTCTCAGGTAGAACCAGGAAACTTCACAGATGCTCTTAAAGATGAAAGTTGGGTGGAAGCATTGCAGGAAGAATTATTGCAATTCCAGAAACTAGGAGTATGGGAACTTCTTGACTTACCACCAAAGCAGAAAAATATAAACACTCGGTGGGTTTACAAATGCAAAAGAGATGATAGAGGAATGGTTTTCCGCAACAAAGCTCGGTTCGTAGTTCAAGGTTTTCGTCAGCAGGAAGGGATAGACTACAACGAGGTTTATGCCCCAGTCGCACGTTTAGAAGGTATCCATATTTTCCTAGCTTTCTTCTCATGGAAAGGTTTTAAAGTGTACCAATTGGATGTGAAGTCTGCTTTCCTGTACGGTAAGATAAAAGAGGAGGTATTTGTCGGCCAACCACCGGGGTTTGTCGATCCAATTCACAAAGATAAGGTCTACTTGCTGAACAAAGCTCTTTACGGTTTATACCAGGCCCCGAGAGCATGGTACGAGACGCTTTCCAAACATCTTCTGGAAAACCGATTCACCAGAGGAACTGTAGACAACACCCTCTTCACCAAGGAAGTAGATGGACATCTGATTATTGTGCAAATCTATGTGGACGATATCATCTTTGGATTGACAAATGAAGAGCTGTGTAAGGACTTTGAGAAAGTATGAAAGAAAAGTTTGAAATGAGTGCTATGGGAGAGATGAAATTCTTCTTGGGGCTTCAGGTTGAACAACTGCCAAACGGTATTTCATTCACCAGACGAACTATGTTCATGACGTGTTGGAGAGATTTGACATGACAAGAACTAAACCCGCATCTACCCCTTTAGCCACGAACCACGACATTTGTCCAGACGAGTATGGAGAGAAAGTCGATGAAACACTATATCACTCCATGATTGGATCCTTGATGTATCTCACAGCTTCAAGACCAGATATCATGTACCCCACATGCCTTTGTGCCAGATATCAGTCAAGCCCGAAGGAATCACATCTGTTGATTGTCAAAAGAATCATACGCTATTTAAAAGGATGCCCAAGCACCGGCTTGTGGTATCCAAACCATGACGATTTCAATCTTGCTAGTTACTTGGACTCTGATTTTGGTTGCTGCAAGCAGAACGCTAAATCTACAACGGCCGGCTGCCAGTTCTTTGGAAACCGTTTGGTAACGTGGCAATGTAAGAAATAGACTGCGGTCGCTCTATCTACTTGTGAAGTTGAATACGTTTCAGCATCGAGTTGTTGTTCCCAAATACTATGGATACAACAGCAGATGAGAGACTTCAGACTGCAATTTCTTGATACACCCATATTCGTAGATAACAAGGCGGCTATTGATATCACAGTCAATCCTTGTCAACACTCACGGACTAAACATATCGAGATTCGATACCACTTTATCCATGACAGTCACGAGAAAAAATGGTACGTATTGAGAAAATCCACATTGATGACCAAAAAGCAGATTTTTACACAAAAGCTTTTGACAGAGCACGATTTTGAAATCTTTCAAACATAAATGGTTTAAAAAATCTTACATCGGGGATATTTATGAGGTTGAATTTGAGGATGACGATGTTGTGATCCTCACTGGTAAGTCAAATGATTTTCTATAAATAGTTTACATGCTTTCTTAAAAACAAAAATCCAAAAATATGTTTTTGATTTTAGGGGGAGAAAAAGTTGTGAAAAGTTCAAAACATTGAAAAATCATGAAAAATACAAAAACATTAAAAAATCATGAAAAATACAAAAACATTAAAAAATTCAAAAAGATTTTTGTGTATAAGGGGAGATGATAGTACATCAGTAGACCATTACAGTACGTTAAAGATATGTATTGTTTAAAAGCGTCTAAATGGGTCTTTCTAAGGATATGTCGGTAGGCTTCGCACGTTCAGTAAACTGCTTTCGGGATATAAATCTAAAAGGATAAACTGGTAAATCTGTGGCATAACATCTCTCGGATATATGGGCTTGGTACACCGAAATTTCGTTTGAGAGAATGCCAGATTCTGAGATACTAGGTCTTTATATTTAGTTGATATCTAGGGTATTATATGGGTTCTACTGATTTTGCATCAAATGCCCTAGAACTCGTATAATACTTTCGCATTATTCAACCCAAAGCTGCATAAAAAATGAAGAAAAATGTCATAAAAAGATACGACATTCTGGAGTACAAAAATTAAAAGATTCCCAAGAGGAACACCACCTAAAGTCGAAGCTTCATCTCTTTCTCTGTACGGAAGTACTAACATGAGCTCTCAAGGTCTCACATTTCACCCCTCTACAGATATCAGTTAGATATATTCACCTATGAAATGAAATCTAGGGAATCTCGATACGGGAGTATATTATAAGGTGGGAAACACAAGATTAGGCCATGTTGCTAAAAATTACCTAACATATCTTGAAGCAGTTGAGAAACGTGTAAAGGTTTACGTGGATCAGTATACCGACAATCTAAAGAAAATCTGTTTAAGAACTTAAAGTTTCATCTAGAGCAACGGTGCTAGTAATGTGTCTCAATAAACTGATATGGTCCTCTAACACAAACTCGCAAAAATATGTCTGTAAATACGTTTGTACATAGCACTTTAAATGTTTCTAGTTTAGGAATATTCCAAAATTCAAAAAGATTTTTTGTTTCTACTTTAGTTTTTTTACTGCCAGTGATGGAAAATAGATCTTCAAAGTCAAAAGACGACAGAATGTTGAGGAAATTCTAAAAGAATTACGGGCTGCGAGCTAATCTGGAAACAAAGTCTGGTGTGAAATGTTAAAAAGTTCATTAATTTGAAACTTAAAATCAAAGGATAAAGTCAGTTTTGGTCAAAGTATGGTCAACCAAGGTCATTGACTTGGACTTGGTAGCCAAAACAATTAAACAAGGTCATTAACTTGGACTTGGTCAACTGTGTGGAAAACTAAAACTGAAAATAAATGAAAAAGTTGGAAATTTGAAAATAATTCAAGGGCTGCAAGAATTTCGCACTAAAATTTGGTAAGTCCTCATAAAGCCAATTTTCGTACGAAAATTTTGAAGGGCTATATATATAAGAGTGGGATATTCATTTCGTACAAAAATCTGAAAAACATTTTGGTGCGGATTCTCTGAGGAGATTTCGTTCTATCCCTCATTATACTCACTTTCTGACTTGTTCGATACATTACGGAGGTTGATTTGCACACCTCTTTTAATGGAAAAGGTATAACACCAAGATCGAACCGTGAACTTGAATGGATTAGACATAAACAGACAAAAAATGTAGTTCTAGGATAAACTAGCCGGTAAAACTTAAAATTGAACTCTCTAATGTTAAAATCAGCTAATTTAACCTAGGTTTACCGTTTCAATTTCATGAAAGTCAAAAAATTACAAGTGTTTTGAGTCGGTCAAAAAATTGTTGAACTGATTGGGGACGAAGCATATTTTCATACGAAAATGTTGGATTTTCGCACGAAAATAAATGTTGCAACATGTTAATATCTGTTTGATATATTTTCGTACGAAAATTCCTTCTGTGGCTTGAGAGAAAAATTTCGCACGAAAATTTGTAAAGAAATTGTGTTTCTGAAAAATTATGTCTAACTTTTTCGTATCTCTCTGTTTCACAGAAAACCGCACATGAGTTCCACCCAATGCACAACTACTGTTGTCTCATTGATAAAGATGTCCCAGAGTTTGCTCCTTTTTTGCAGTATTCGGATTTTCTAGAGAAGTTGCCGATATATTATGTTATCACGCACAAGCATAACATATATGCATCACATGTTGATCGCTTTTGGAGTGCTGCAGAGCTTCAAGATGAGCCAAGGGCTATCAAATCACCTGTCAGGCTCGGGAAAGAGGATGTTGAAGTTTTTATTACAGAAGATCTTATTCGAACGGTTTTACAGCTTAAAGATAAAAGTGGCAACCCTACGGGCTTTATAGAAAAGATGGTAAAGGGATGTTTTAATCGCACGGGGTTTAACGGCTATGTGAACTCTGCTCCTTTCAAGATCAACATGCTAGGTCACTGCGTTACACGGGCTTTAAGTCACAAGAAAGGAGGTTGGGATGATCTAGTAGATTATCACATGTGTATGATCGTAGCATCTATTCTAAACAAGCCTTACAACTTTAGTAAGATGATTTTCGATCAAATGGTGATGAATTTGGGAAATGGTGGATTCTTACAGTATCGAAGATTTATTCAGATGATCCTCCACCACCTACACCCCAATCTCGAGAAGAAGAAAGATGATATACTGGAGTTAGAACATATGTCTCCGTCGGACCTCCACGACATCAGCAATTACCGAAAAGGAGGAAAGGCTCCAGTGTTTAAGCCTATATTTGGTACTTTTGTCAAGACTGATTATGTCGCTCCGTCAGAAGGCAGATGGAGGAATGAAGGTTGTGGCGATGAAAGTGAGGAGTGGAATATGATGGAAGATTTCATTGAGAAGCGTAGCATATGGTATATCAAAGGCGAGGGAGAGAAGGGTCATTATGGTAAAAAGAAAGCTGGTTCTGCTTCCTCTGTTACAAAAAGAAAGAAAGCATCAGAGACTTCCTCCTCAGCTCCCAAGTGCAAAAAGAAACAACCAAGTGTGGGACCAGGTTTGATTGATGAACCTATTACTGAAGAAGTGCGTGTTGAAAAACGGTGCAAACTACAGACACAACACATGTTGAAGAAGCTATAAAACAAACCACTGAAAAATAGAGGAAATGGTTGGTGTTGAGACAGAAGCAGGTGGTGGTGATGATGAAGGGCCATCGTCTAGTACTGATTCTGAAGATAGGAGGGAAGGTGAGTGGAAAGAAAAAGAAAGGAAAGAACAAGAAAGAATAGAAAGAGAGAGAATGTTGGCCGAGGAAAAGAGACGCAAGGCTACAGTAGACGATGACACTACATATGAGCCATCTGAGACCGAAGAAGATATAAGTGTTGTTAAGCCTGCGAAAAAGAAAATTGGAAAAAGAGTTAAACATGCTGCAGCTCGAAAGCCTGAGTCTACTGCTAAGAAACTTATAATCAAGCTAAGAACAAAGACTGCTGAGACTCCAGTTGTTCCATCAGTTGAAACATCCTTTGAACGTCCGCCATCTCCTCCTCCATCTAGTCAGCCACCTCCAACAGTCGAACCACCAAGTGTGAGTGCTCGACATGCATCTTCTCCTCCTCAACACACTGCTACAGAGATTCCTGTTGCATCTCCTCCTCGTCCACCTATTGGCACTCCTCCTGCTGTTTCTCAGGCACAGATAACATCATCGGCTCATCCTACACAACAACATCCTCAAGCAGACACAGCCTTTGATGATTTTTTCTTCGATTATGGTGCTATCCCAGGGGGAGAAAATTTTGCAGCTGAAGATGTATATTATGGGAGACTTGGAGAGTTAGAAACGAAGCTAAAGAATGCTGATGAGAAGATTAAGGTGCTTGAATTAGATAGGGATAACATCAGAGAGATCCTAAGGTTAGTTACTGATGATAACGAAAAATTATTTCAAGCTGCAAAGCAAGTCTCTGTTTATGAAGAAAGGATTAAAGTGCTGGAGAATGAGAGAGAGATTCTCAAGGCAACTCTCAGGAGCTATGAGACAGAAAACCAGAGAATGATAAAGGAAATGGAAGAGTATGAGGCAAAACGAGAATCGAACAACATGCAGTTTGATCTAATGAAGAAAATTCTGGTTCGAACTCTGGGCATATCTCTGACAGATGAGATTGAGAAGATTGAAAGAGAGGAAGCAAGGCAGAAAATTGTGGAAAGGGAACGAGCTTCTAAATCTCTCTCTGATGCTGAAGGCAAAGGAAAGCACAAGATTGATGATATTCCTATTCTCAGCCAACCCGAGCCTGAAACATTGATTTCTTCGGATCATGTGATTGAACAATCTGCGCCGGAAGCTGAATCCATGCTAGTATCTTCTGAGTTAGTCGTCTATGATCCAATTGTTGATATAAGTAAGAGATTTGTGCTTCAGGGGGAATGGATCTTAGAGTCGATGACAAAGGAAAAAAGAGTTAGCACAGAGGAAGTTAAAAAGGGATATCGATGATATGGTAGATGAAACGTTTGACCAGATAGAGAAGGAAGTATTCGAATCTGTATTGAATTTGTTTGATAATGAAAAGATGATCGTTGATGCTTACATGAAGGACTCTATATTTGAACTAATGGATGAACATGTTCAGGGGGAGTCGTCGAAAGATGCTGATGAGACAATGCCAAAGCCTAAAGTCATTTATCTTGAGCACGATGTCGAAGAAGGGTATGTTCATAACTACTCAAAGGCTTATCTTGTAGAAATGTTTGGCTTAAAAGAAGATTCATTTGAGTTCGATTTTGAGCAAGAATTGAAGAACCCTACCTCAGAGCCAAACGATTATGTTTTTGAAGACGTCCCACAAGAAAACGATTATGATCGAGTGATTCTAGAAGATTGGGATTCAGACAAAGAGAATGTTGAAGCAACGTATACAGGTGAAGGAATAGATGTGCTTCCTACCTTTGCTGAAATGACTTCCAAAGTAAACGATGATTTGTTAAAACGCAAAGTGGAAGAGGCTGTAAGAGATGGGACGGCTCCTAAACCACTGACGAAAGAAGAGATCATAGAAATGAAGAAAAAATTGTTCAAGGAGATGCCGCCAAAAAGAAAGTTCCATCATCCATTAGCTTTCTTCACCAGAGATCCTAATGCATCTCTGGGTGACATTATCAGTTGGGGTTGGATTGAGTAACAGGATGTATATGCTTTGAAACGAGAGTTGGGAGTTCAATACTTCAGACGACTGGTGATATAAAGACTCTGCCAGAGTGGGATGTGAAGGAGTTGGTGCAGACCAAGACGTTTAGTATGAAGTTAAGACCGAATGATCAACGTCTATGGAAGTTAATCAAGTTTGAAGCTGCACATGGTTTCAACTACTGGAAACCACACAATCCACGCACCGTCACAAAGATTGTTCGAGTAACTCAAGAAAAGGATGTGACTTTGATTGTCAAACGGCCATGTGTTATGAAGAATATGCCTTTGAAGAAGATGGAACAAGATTTTTACAAAATCTTCAAATGGTGGCACTATGATTCAAGTACTGGGAAGGCTGTTATCTGTGTCGAGCCTGATGAAGGATCGTGCGATATGTCAGAAGATCTATCAGAGCCGTTATTATGCATAAGAGAATTTATGGGTTATGGCGCGCAATCAGAGTTTTGGATCCGATGTGGCTTATCAATTGCTCAGAAAAAGATATTGAACGCTTATTCTTCATCAAGATCAGTTATGAAGAAAAAGATAAAGAGCAGGCCTTGTAGTTCCAGAGGATTGTAAATGTATGTTATGCTAACAATATTAATTCAGGTAAAGACTGGAATACATCCTCGAGAAAGATTGAAGACAACGAAAAGAAAAAGATGGATCAGAATGAAGAAAGAATCGAGGAAAGACGAAAGCTGGCTTGTCGAGAAAGATTCAAGTTTGGGAACACATACAATCGACCTCCTCCTACAGATCAAATTGCCATTGCTTCAGAGGAGCGTCGGAAGCCTCCCAAACACTTTTTCGGATAAATCAAGTCAAATGTGTTTGAAGAAATGTTTTAGAAGATTGTCCAAGACTACGGCAACATCCAAGGGGGAGTCTGTTGGTGCACATATGTCTATTGCCTACGTCTAGGACAAGTCTGTTGTATAGATAGGGTTTCGCAACCTCAAATGTTTAGATTTGAAAGTTAAGTTTGTGTTTGTAACAAGAATTTTCGCACGAGAATTCCGTGCGAAAATCCCTTGGTCCTGAGTCTCTAGTGCTGTCATGTCTTGCCTATAAATAGGTGACTTAGGATGTTTGTTGAACAAGTTGTTTTGTTGATCAGAGGCGAAGCCCTGCTCGAGTCTATAATCTTTACGAAGTTAATCAATACAAGATACAGACGGTTAAACAGTAATCATCATGCTTGTTCTTTTTTGTTCAATCAGCTAACAATGAATTTCGCCTCTGTTAGCTGAGCAAATCTGACCGGAAGCTCACAAGTTGGGTCCGATCCTAGCATTCACAATGGTATAGGTCTTGGATCGAGTCTGTATGTTTAGAGCTTTAATTGTTAGATTTGATGTATTTATGAGTTAACATGCAAGTTCGGCCGAAGTTATAGTTTGCTGATCAAGTTCGGCCGAACTTGATCTAGCCATTACTATCTTCGAGCGAACTTCCATGTCTATATATAGGTGTCACGGTTCATGTCATTGTAAGAACTTTGCGACTTCTACGGTGAAGCTATGTCATTTTGGATTTCAAGTTGTAATACTTTTGGACATCAATAAACTGACAATTAAACAGTAATTCTTGTGTATTTGGTTAACATGTCATATAATTTCCGCTTATATGGACATTAGATACAAATTTAGGTTCCGACCTGATGAGGACGGTCCTAACATAATATAATAAGCACTTATATATAGGAAGTACTAGCTGAGTATCCACCATGCTTTTATCATACTACACACATCTTGTTATTTAAATCAATTACCATAAACCAACCAATGAAATGTCTTGTTTAAAACAATATCATGTATAAACCAATGCCATCTATAAACCAAATGTTTTGATAAACAAATGTCTATGTATAAACCAATGTCTTGTATGGTAAACAAAAGGTCTTCGTTTAAACCATATGAAATAATGTCTTGTATAACCAAAATGTCTTGTATTAAACAATGTTTTTGAATGAACAAAGGTCTTGTATAATCAAAGGTTTTGTTACATAAAATCATTGCTTTTATTGTATAGACATATAAATATGGATTGTTGGCGAATGCATTCATGCCTTGTTGACTGTTGGATAAACCCTTATAAGGACAAAGTTTATCAAATGTTCATCGGATTATGTCATTCCATAAGGTCACTTACAAACAAACCTAGAAAGCGGGAACGAGATTATCAACCCTATGGTACCATTACATACTACAGGTCGGCGTGATCAATGTTAATGAATGTATCATTGTCATATTCAACGTACCAAAATGTCTAGTACAATGTAACATGATGTAAACTGTTTTAAACCATGTGCTGGGTATGCTAAGTCAATATATGAAGCAAAATATCTTTTGAAAACCATATACTAGGAATGCTTGGTCAACATACGATGCAAAATGTCTTGGAAAACCATGTACTAGGTATGCTAAGTCAACATACGAAGCAAAATGTCTTTGAAAACCGTGTATTAGATATGCTAAGTCAACATACGAATCAAAATGTTTTTGAGAACCATATACTAGGTATGCTAAGTCAACATACGAAGCAAAATGTCTTTGAAAACCGTATACTAGGTATGCTAGGTCAACATACGAAGAAAAAAATGTCTTTGAAAACCATGTAATAGGTATGCTAGGTCAAGATATGAAGTAAAAATGTGTTTGAAAACTATGTACTAGGTATGCTATGTAACCCTTGTGCAAATATCCAAACATTCAAAAACTTTTCTGCAGGTCCGTGATCAGGCGGGTCTAGACGGAAGTTAATACATAAACTTATATAAAAGTTTTGGTATAATGTTATTAAGAATGGGGTAGAAGTAGAATGCAGCGGAAGTCTTCATTCATACCGAAAGAGTATACATCTTTATAAGTCCAGCTGCCGGAGTTCCTGGAGAGAATCCGACAGCACCTCCCCGTAGGGATGGAAAAAACTCAAATGATAAATGAACAAACACCACCTATTTATATGGAAACACACAAGTTCGCTTGATATGTGCATATGAGGACAAGTTCGGGCGAACTTGTCTATCATATGACAACTTCTGGCGAACTAGTCTGCCACATGTCAAGTTAGAGCGAACTTGACCTCCACAGGTCAAGTTCGGGTGAACTTGTTCCCTTTTACATTGTAAACTCCGTATTTTGGTTGTGTGTTCGATTCTAACCTATACAATATTCAACACACACTCAATCTAGCCTATTCGACAAGTGACGAACACAAAATGCATCAGCAGATTCCCCCTTGTTCGTTACTGTCAAAGCTTTATCTGGATCTTCAAAACTCAAAGCTGTGTTTGAATATTCTGCAAATTCAATCAAGGTGTCTGGCAATGTCGTCGAAACACGTCAACAGATTCCCTTTAATTGATGATCCGGGTTTGCATTATCAACTTTTCAAAACCGCTGAAAACTCTAGTTCAGATCTTTGGTTGCATGGTTTCGACTCCTCTGAATTACTAGACCGACAAATTTTCTCGAATAACCATCAACTTGAAGCTAATCAATGCAGCAGCTTCTCCCTTTCGATGATAACCGCATCCGAGTTTAGTTTTTGAATAAGTGTTGAGCATCGAGAGTTTATTCCCCACATGCCTACAGTATAAAAAATTCAACCGGCAATTGATAGAAACTTCGAATCACCACATCGGAAACTACAAATCAACTAATACCTCGAAAAACGAATCCGATTTCGTAATCGCAGTTAAGCACCCTCAGAAAGATTTGATTAGCAAATCGGTAATCTACTCAATCAGCAAATCTTCATCGGAAACAGTTAATCTGGTAAAGCATCGAATCTAAGAATCACACGTCCGTAATCAGAATCACATTCTTCTTCTTAAATCACAATGATAGATGTATAGCTATCTTTCGCTGAACCTGGCGCCTTGAAACTACAAAACATCCCTATTTCCGGCTTACCTCAAAATAGTTCATTTGCTTTGCAGAGTTAATGATAAGCAGTCGTGTATGCGCCAGCCCACATCGGAGATCAGGACCTAAATCCTACATCCTTAAGCATCAACCTATATCGTGATCTGAGAAATCTTAAATTCCTGTGATCACAGAATCCCAAATGTATAGCCTCTTTTGCAGCAACTGGTATACACAGCTTTATCCGAAAGATCCGATCCCATAAATCATCTTCTTTAATCATGGTACTGCGTACAACCCGGGGCAACTGAAACTACAGAGCATCCCTATCTCCTGGCGGTTAGTCCAGTCAATAGTTCATGTGCAAAGCAGAGTTAAAGAGGCAGTCGTGTGTGCTTCCAAACCATACGCGCAACTCAGGTGTCAATCCACAACCATGGCCTCAGAATCTGATAAACAACTCCTTCAAGACTCAGTTATGTAACCACCCACTTTCAAAATAGACATCAACTTGAAATACCCAATGAATCTCGATCCTCTGCATTTCCCGGTTAATCTGCAATCGGTAACCACCCGGATACTATTGCAGTAGTCACGAATTTCAAAAATGCTGCAATCTTCAGATATTGAAAATTTTTATTCCCTCTCATTTTTGCAAATTCTGACACACTGAAATTTTCACTAAAATTCCCCCTGAAAATCGGAACTTTCAGTAATCAACAAATGCGGATTTGACATTTAGGCCCATTACTAGTCATGACACCCAAATGATCAACATTTTGCACCGGTATCAATAAATCTCCTGTTATCTTCAAAATTTTGTGACCGTATCACCAAATCTGTACTCTAAAGCTCTAGTCGGTGTCCCCGAACATCCCGGTTCGGTCTTCGAAAAATCGAAAAAATTTCTATCGCCAATTTTTTTCTGGACACTCATCCCATCAATACGATCAACAAATTTTTCCATGTCTTTTTTTTAGGCTCCTTGACAAGTTCGGGTGAACTTGTATGACAAGTACGGGCGAACTTGTATGACAAGTACAGGCGAACTTAGACAGTATGAGACAAGCCCGAAGGCGAACTTAGTCAGTTTGTGACAAGTTCGGGCGAACTTGGTTGGCCACCACCAAGTTCGGGCGAACTTACATGAAAATACACAAGTTCGGGCGAACTTGTGTTTAATTTCAAAGAAAATCAATCAAGTTCGGGCGAACTTGGTCCCCCAAATCAGCCTTTTTTAACATTTTTCGATCCCGAATCCTTATTTCTTCGAATTTCAAGATGAATCCACCATAGATCTGGTCGAAAATCACTTTCTAACAATCCTATCCGTTCAATTTTACTTTTCATCCATGGATTGTATGATTATTTCAAGTTTTACGTCCAAAACCCCTCCTAATATCCATAAATGTCCAAATTCATGAGCGTAGGTGATAAGCGTAGCTCTGATACCAATTGAAGGTCCATGATCAGGCAGTTCTAGACGGAAGTTAATGCATAAACTTATATAACAGTTTTAGTAGAATGTTATTAAGAATGGAGTAGAAGTAGAATGCAGTGGAAGTCTTCATTCATACCGAAAGAGTATACATCTTTATGAGTCCAGCTGCCGGAGTTCCTGGAGAGAATCCGACAGCACCTCCCCGTAGGGATGGCAAAAACTCAAATGACAAATGAACACACACCACCTATTTATAAGGAAACACACAAGTTCGCTTGATATGTGCATATGAGGACATGTTCGGGCGAGCTAGTCTATCATATGACAAATTCGGGCGAACTTGTCTGCCACATGTCAAGTTCGAGCGAATTTGACCTCCACAGTTCAAGTTCGGGCGAACTTGTACCCTTTTACACTGTAAACTCCGTCTTTTGTGTTTGATTCTACCCTATACAATATTCAACACACACTCAATCTAGCCTAGTAGCGTATTCGACAAGTAACGAACACAAAATGCCTCAATGTTTTCTTTTGGAAGTAATTCGTTAACTGTTACTCAAATGTAATCAGTTTAACACGACGTACACTCCTGAACAAGGACATAAGCAAAACATACCTTAAATACCCTTTACATAACCTAGATATGAGTGTTGAGGGTTTAGTATGACAAAAACACGTTTATACAAGTTTAGAGACTATTTCCGACAAACAGCGAAACTCTACCAACTCTCATATTCAAGATACGAACCCCATATACAAATCCAAATAATTTTTTTTCATTCAAAATCTTGTATTTTATTGATGAGAATGCAAGAATGTCAATCGTTACGCAATTTCGATCATTTTCATGTTTGATAAAGCATTTACGTAATTTTGCGAAACACCTAACCGTAAAACCAAACGAACTGACATACACAACATTTCCAGGAAAAATCCAAGTTACATATTCCCTAACACCTTTTTAGAGCCTAAAAATTAGGTTAAAAGGTGTTAAAAGTGACGAAACGCGATTATACAAGTCTAGGGGCCAAATCTGCCATAAAGCAAAACTTGGCCCCCAAGCCAAGCTTACGAATCGTATGACCACACCCCTTACTATCACACCCCGACTCGCAGCGGAAGACAATTGCGGGGTGTGGCAGACACATGGTAGTTCTCATAATTTATAAATGTGATAACATATAAAGAGGGAACATCGGTTACAACATACTTAAGGTATCATATTACAACCGATAAGTTTAAGTGCGTTACTATAAGCCACTAAAGCTTTTATTCTGCTATTGTCCGCTTCTCAAGCCATTCCACACGCACATTCCTTATTCTTGTTTCGCTTTGCCTGAAATGCATGTTAGTATTAAAAAAAGATCAGCTAAACGAGCCGGTGAGTTTCACTGGTTTGGTTGTTTCGTAGCAAAATGTTTTAACAAGTTTAATTGCACTAGTCATACGTCGTAGATTGAATTACACGAGTGTACAAGTGAAACCTTGACTGTTTTAACTATGCCGTGTCACGTTCGACACCTCAGCACGCCCAGGGTCGTGTCACCACAGACACCTCAGCCCGCCGGGCCGTGTCACGCAGACACCCCCAGCCCACCAACTGCGTCACGTGTAGTTCAATGCCCCAGTGTAGTTATGCCTAACAACATAACCAAGTTTAGGACGCGTGCAGTTGCCTGTTTGCCGACACACTGTCCGTTCGTAGCAACTGGGTTTGTTAGACCAATAGTACTATCCACTGCCGACGGCTTACGTTAATCACTTGTACTGGGGATAGTTCGTGCTTTAGGTAATTCACATCATCACAAGTTTGGTGCAATTATCACGGTTTATAACATGTAAATCACCCGAAAAAACAGTAAAACAATTTAAAAGTGGGGGAGTGAAACTCACAGTAAAAGTAGTAGTCCCAAACAAAGAGTGATCAATCAACTCGATGAACTTTAATGATACGCATGCAAGTTGAGACTCAAATCGGCATCTAAGTTGGTAATGGTTATGTCTTGGACCTGGTTATGAGTTTTCACCCTGGATTGAGTCTATAGGACACTGGTATGGTGATGGATGTTAGGGTAGTGTTAGTTTTCAGTTTGGCTTCTGGGCACCGTTTCGCGTGCCAGCCAAAGTAAGTGGTTTGACATGTTCAGATAATGGTACAGGAATTCCATGAGTGTCAACATGTTGTTATTTTAGAAAGATTAACTTTTTATTAAGGGAGTTTAGGTGTTTGGGGAGTCCAGGTTGCCCAAAATTGAGTTTCCATTTTCGCCGTCAAGGGTTCTCCCGAACTGGCATGGACACACCCCTAGTGTCCAAACGACCCTAGAATCTTCCAGATTGCTCCCGGTGTTCCAATTATAATAAAAGTCGGGTTTGGTTAGTTCCCGGTTCTGGCAGGTTCGTTACACGGTAAACTGTCGAATTTAGTTTAAAATAAACTGTTTTAAAATCTGAAAATTCCTATTTAGTCTAATTATTTTGTAAAATTCTGGAAAAGTTTTGTAGAAATCAGTAACAATATGTAGATTTAAGGAAAAATATTTTGGGAATTTATAAAGTTATTTTTATAACTTAAATAATATATTTGTAAAACAGTACTTAACAGAATAATTTATATCGCTTATCATCCAATGTCTAAAAACTCTCAAAATATTCCAGTAAACTCCTTATAGTCTAGGAAATCCCTACAAAATTTGGGATTTTTCCAATTTTCTTTTAGTGCGTTTCCGGCTACCGAAAACTCACAAAAACGTGGATTTTTAATCCAAATTAAAATTCAATCAATGGACTCCCAAACTTCCCAGAACATTCCCTATATGTTCCTTGGTGTTCATGTAAATTTTGGTGATTTATTGACTCTGTTTGATATTTTTCTGGATTTCCTTTGGTAAAAGAGTCAAAAATTCACCAAAAATAATAGAAAATTACAAAATTCTAAACGTTTACATGCACATTCCTGTCAATACCCTACATCACCACACCAAATTTCAGCTCAATCCAAGCATCACGGAGCAAGTTATAGGACAAACAATATGTGCCTACGCTAGTTTAAGGTTCTAGGCATTATACCTAGCACAAGCTTCGATTCCGGGCGTTTCTCTTGAGTCCAGAAGTGTGTGGGTGCTATAATCAGTACCTACACATCAAGTACAATCCAAACATGCTATAATTCATGTTAATCAAGCCTTGTTTTGTGGTTATTCGGTTCATAACTTTGTTATTCGATTTTGGTTGATTTGGGGTCGATTAGGGTATCAAAAACCGAAGTTTTGTGATCTTTGGTACCATATAACATCAGGAATTCCCTGATGTGTTCTTAATTAGTTCATGTTTAAATTATCCAAAATCATGGATTAAAATTAGTTTTCTTAAGCTAGTTCATATTTTCTAAAGAAATCATCATCAAAACCACTTAAAACTTGCAAAATAACTTTGATTTGGCTTGATGGAAGTGATCAGCTGAGTTGTTGATGTTTATGAGCAGGGTTTTGATGAGAATGAAGAAAAAAAATAATAAAAAAACGACATATAAAGGGGGGGTTGCAAGTGGGGTACCCCTACGCCACCCCCCTGCTTTGTCGTGCTTCGAATTTCGAGGTTAAAAGATGATGTTTATCTTTGGTTTTGCATTTAGGTTCGTTTTCGGGTCCCACACGCATCCCCGAGTTGCGAAACGGACTCCTTTTTTCGGGTTTTTAGTGTTAAAAGACTTGGTTTTAAAAACCAGGCATAACCATCTTGAAACCCGAACACAGTTATGTTTAAATCATAATAGGTTCGTATTAGGGTAGTTTAAGTGTTTTTAAGCTTGATTGACTGTTCTTTGAATGTTTGGTTGCCTTGTGTTGTTTTGAAAACGAAGGCGTTTCCCTAACCGGGAAGCTGCCTCATTTTGCGTGCCCGAGCTATGATTTGCTTCAAATCTTATGTCATGGTCTAAGGCACATAACTAAGATGTTTCGTGTACTCGGAATCTTTAAATAGCCCTACCAATGGCCTAACAATCATTGTAATGCGCTGTTAAACGAAAAGCTCCAGTTTAACACGTTGTTACAGGTTGCCACTTAATGGTGTCATGTTTACCTTGACATGCTCTCGGATTCCTCCGAGACATAACAGATATCGTTTAGCATAGCACACAAGTCTTGCATGTGTTTAGGGTTTTCACACAGTTAATGTATTAAGCATGCTTTAGAGTTTAGGACCATTCAAAGTGTACATGGTTTCGTCCTGGGTATCACATTCTCCCCTGGTTAAGAAATTTCGTCCCTGAAATTTACCATGTCTAGCTAGGGGAAAAGGTGAGGGTATTTTCTACGGAATTCATCCTTCCATTCCCATGTGTATTCAGGTTCTTGTTTACAATTCCACCAGGCTTTAACTAGTGAAATTTTGTTGTGCCTTAATTGTTTAACTCTGCCATCAACTATTTCTGTCGGTTCTTCCACAAAGTGGAGTTTATCGTCAACATGTATGTCTTCCAATGGTATCTTGGTGGCTTCGCCCGAAAGGCACTTCTTTAAGTTCAAAATGTGGAAGATATTATGAACGGCACTAAGCTCGATTGGTAGCTTCAACCGATATGCTACGGGACCTACTTTGGCTAGGATCTCGTAGGGCCCGATGTATTGCGGTGCTAACTTTCTAGTCTTTCCAAATCTGATAATGCCTTTCCATAGCGATACCTTTAACAATACTCGTTCACCCACTTCGAACGATAGCGGTTTTCTGCGTACATCAGCCCAGCTCTTCTGCGGATCCTGAGCGGCTTTCAATCGATTCTGAATCTGATGGACCTTATCAGTCGTTTCCTGGACTAACTCGGATCCTGTCAATTGGGTGTCACCCACTTCGGCCCAACAAAGTGGTGATCGGCACTTTCGACCATAAAGCGCCTCGTATGGGGCTGCTTGGATACTACTGTGGTAACTATTGTTATAGGAAAATTATACCAGTGGAAGATGCTTGTCCCAACTTCCTCCGAAGTCCAGGACACAGCCCAAAGCAAGTCCTCTAGCATTTGGATCGTACGTTCCGATTGGTCATCGGTTTGGGGATGGTAAGCAGTACTTAGATCGATCCGTGTCCCCAAAGCGTCTTGTAACTTCTGCCAATATCGCGAAGTGAAGTGGCTGTCTTGGTTTGAAATAATAGCAACCGGGACACCGTGCCTGGCTACTATCTCGTTAGTGTTGATCTTGGCCAATGTTTCGGTCTTATAGGTGGTATGGATCGGAATAAAATGTGCGAATTTGGTCAATCGATCGTTGGATACCCAAATCGCGTCATGACCACGAGGCGTTCTGGGAGATGGGTCACGAAATCTATCGTGATTTGCTCCCATTTCTACTGAGGTATCTCGGGTTGTTGCAACTTTGTAGAGGGTTACTAATACTCTGCCTTGACTCAAGCACAAATCAAGCATTGGCTCACATATTCTGCCACGTCCTTTTTATTCCTGGCCACCAATAAAACTCTTTAAGGTCATGGTACATCTTGTCTGTAACAAGGTGAATTGAATACTTCGATTTATGAGCCTTGTCCATGATCAACTGTCTCAGCTCCGAATTTGAAAGTATCCACACTCGATCCTTAAAATACAATACCTCATCCATTTCTTCACAAAACTTTTCTCATTTCTATGCAACCCTTCGCTGGATAGTTGGTGTTCCTCCAAGGCTTGCATTTGCGCGTTCCGGATTCGCCCTTTAAGGCTCGTTTGCACAATCATTTCAAGTGCTCGCACTCGGAGGGGTTTAATTCGATCCTTCCTACTCAGTGCATCTGCTACCACGTTAGCTTTTCCCGGGTGGTACTTTATTTCACAGTCGTAATCATTTAATAATTCCACCCATCTGCGCTGCCTCATGTTTAGCTCTTTTTGGTCAAAAATATGTTGGAGGCTTTTGTGGTCCGTATATATAGTACACTTGGTACCATATAAATAATGTCTCCATATCCTAGTGCGAATATAACCGTGCCCAATTCCAGATCATGCATTGTGTGATTCTTCTCGTGCACCTTTAGTTGTTTGGAAGCGTATGCAATGAATTTTTTTCATTGCATTAGAACACATCTGAGCCCTTGCCAAGATGCGTCACAATATATGACGAAGTCATCGTTGCCTTTGGGTAACGTCAGAATTGGAGCCTCGCATAACTTTTATTTTAACAGCTGGAATGCTGTTTCCTGATCCTCACCCCATTCATACCTGTCCTTCTGTGTCAAGGCTGTTAGCGATGGGGCAATACTGGAGAAATTTTCGATGAACCAGCGGTAATATCCCGCCAGTCCCAAGAATTGGCTTATCTCTTTCGGAGATTTAGGTACATGCCAATTCTTGATTATTTCTATCTTGCTTGGATCCGCATGAATTCCATATCGATCCACTACATGCGCCAAAAATTGCATGGCTTGCGACCAGAAGTCGCACTTAGACAATTTGGCATACAATTGCTCCTTCCGTAGTATCTCCAATATAGCACGTAAATAATACTCGTGCTCGTCCTTGCGCATGGAGTAAATCAGAATATCGTCGATGAAGACGATGACAAACTTATCGAGGTATGGTTTACACACTCGGTTCATGAGGTCCATGAACACAACAGGGGCGTTGGTTAGTCCGAAGGGCATGACAAGGAACTCATAGTGACCATAACGAGTTCGAAAAGCCGTCTTAGGGATATCGTCCTCTTGGACCTTCACTTGATGGTAACCTGATCGAAGATCTATCTTAGAAATATATCGGGCTCCTTGCAGCTGGTAAAAAAGATCATGTTGATGCATATGTCTGTTGTCTACGTCATCGTATAACGTCGAGTCAGTATTTAGAAGCGAAATG
Organism: Scalesia atractyloides; assembly: GCA_947069175.1. NCBI lineage: Eukaryota > Viridiplantae > Streptophyta > Magnoliopsida > Asterales > Asteraceae > Scalesia > Scalesia atractyloides. Next base: position 23,513,517 of record CAMTDV010000010.1, read on the forward strand.
TCGAAGTTTATTAAAGTTTATAGCCAAGTTCGCTTGAAATTGTGATGTTATAGTCAAGTCCAGCCGAACTTGACTAAGCAAGTTCGCCCGAACTTGCACTCCCCAAGCGAACTTGTGATTCCTATAAATAGGTGTCTTGTTATTTCATTTGTAACAGTCAGAAACTTTGTGCACTTTGAGGCGAAGCTCTGTCAAATTGGAGACTTGATTAATTCTTATTATTTGGTAATTGTGTCATAATATTTCCGCTATTATGGACATTAGATATCAAATCTAGGTTCCTATGCTATCAGGATCGGTCATACAAGTGGTATCAGAGCTAGATTAGCCTGATTTGATTGATATCAAGACAAGAACACTTCTAATTCTACTCCATTCTTCTTATTTTCTTAACTTTAAACAAAAATGAAGAATTTACGGGAAAATTCTGTCCAAATTTGAATATGTCATGTTAAATACATCATAGATAAACCCCTGAGAGTTTGGAGACTAAAATCAAATGAATTGGCGTCAAATTTTTAAAAAAACCATGTTTTCAAAACACACTAAGATAAAACTTGTTAGCCAAGTTCGGCCGAACTTGACTTAGAAACTCACTTTCTGAGTGAATTTCTATCTAGAGTTTTTGATAAGATTTCTGTTAAGTTCGCTCGAACATACATCATTCATTGTTTCTTTATCAAGTTCGCCCGAACTTGATAAAAAAATTAAAGAAAATCATACTGAGTTCGCTCGAACTTGGAAAAAATATTCATTCTCTCAACCACAAGTTTGCTCGAAGATAACTCAAGGAAAAATTTCAAGTCAAGTCATAAGTTCGACCGAACTTGTGATTAAAGGTCTGAAATTCTTCATTCAACTACCAGTTCCACCGAACTTGTAATAAATCTAACAATTTTCAAAGTTTGAACGTGTTTTTAGCGTACGTGTGTCGACATTCACGATGGATGATATTCAGAGAGTGTTTATGTCAGGGGTGGGTACGTCCAATGCTTAAGTGATACAACAAGTCAACCTTGATGTAGGACCGATCATGATAGCATAGGAACCTAGATTTGATATCTAATGTCCATAATAGCGGAAAATTACGATATGATTACCAAACAACAAGAATTAGTCAATTAAACGCCAATTTTATTGATATAACATCAAGTCTCCAATTTGACAGAGCTTCGCCTCAAAGTGCACAAAGTTACAAATGACAAGACACAAGCTAGCTATATAAAGGGTCTCAAGTTCGCTGGTGGAAGAGGTAGTTCGGGCGAACTTGACTATGTCAAGTTCGGCCGAACTTGACTTCACAATTCCTTCACCAGCGAACTTGACCCAAAACAACATAAGTACTTCATTTTTCTAGCCTGTTCATATCTAATATATACAAACTCGATATAAGGCTAAGACATAGACATTCTGCACCAACAAACTCCCCTTGGATATCGTCTTCGTCTTTTATCAGTCTTCAAAACTCTGTCTTCAATAAAGCTTTAACGCGTTCGACCAAAGAAGTTCTTATACGGCTTCTTTCGTCTTTCTTGCTTTGGATCTGGCGTCTTATCAGTAGGGGGCACTTTATTCATAAATTGAAACCTTCTGAGCCTTGCCACCCTACCTTTTTCATGTATTTCCTCGAGACGCTTTTCTTCCTTTTAAGAATTCAACCCATTCTAGTTCTCTCCAGCTTGTTTCCCACATCTTTCTAGAGTTAACTTCTCGAGCATAGCATACGTTAATGACCCTTTGATATTCCATTGCTTGCTCCTTTTCACGTTCTTCAAATACAATCTTACTGTAGAACAAGGATTTGATATCTTCTCTTGAACAATTGACTAGCCACATTGGGTCTAGTATCCTGATTGTTCCCCACAACCCCCTCATACCTTGAAACCCGAGTATCTCAACCCTTTCTTTAGTGATATCCAGATGTTCTTTGAATCGTAATACTATCACTGCTTCACATGTGTTAGGGTCAATCTGCCACCACTTAAACACCGGATAAAATTCTATTCGATAGGCATCAAAGGCATGTTTCTCATTGCTCTCGGTCGTTTCATGATTAACGTTATATCTTTCTCCCCTGTCTTCTTGTTCGTTTTGATGCGACGATCTGGAATGAACGGCTTCCAATACTTAAAACCCTTTGTCGCTTCAAACTTGATCATTTTCCATAATAACTGATCAATGAACTTCATCTGATATGTGACATTTATGGTTTGAACAAGCTCTTCAACATCCCAGTAAGGCAATGTCTTAAGTATGCAAGATATTTGAAGTATTGAACTCCAAATTCACGTTTAATGGCATACACATTCAGCTCTTTAAACCAACCCCCAACTGAGAATATCACCCAACGACACATCTTTATCTCTGGTAAAGAATGCTAGAGGACGTCGAAACTTACGTTCACGCGGCATCTCTTTGAACCAGGATTTCTTAGCTTCAACTATTTCCTCCTTTGTCATCGGTTTCGGAACTTTACCTTCATGAATTGATTCCTCAATCTTATCTTTCAAGATATCTTCATCCAATTGCTTGTACATTTCCTCATAAGTAGGAAAACTATCTGTGTTAGGACCAATGTACTTCGCAGCTTCATCTTTTTCTTCATCCGAAGACCAATCTTCTACTATAAACTTGTTATACTCGTCTGCCTCGAATCTTCGTTGATAGTGATACTCGTTAGGCTCAAACGTATTCACGTTCAGTACTCTGTCCTCAAAATCAAAATCAAGTTTTTCAGCATCAACTTCGATCAATTTAGCCAGATATTCTTTAGTATAGTTGTGCACATACTCGCCTTCCTCTACATTATGTTCAAGCATCAAAATCAAAGGCTTTGTCGGTACTGCAGCAACAGGCTTTGCAAACATATCAACATCTATCATATCTATATCATCAGATGGCCCTGTTTGCCCAAACTCCCCCTGAATTTGATCATTCATTGCATTTGCTTCATCGTTCAGAAGACTTGTGAAATTGAAGCTTTCATTCACTGTCGTATCAACCACCTTTATTCCATTACCACTCGGATCATCATCATTACCTCCATCGTGGTCAGAATAATCTTTCGGATCATCAACTGGTGGTTCATCTTTGCTTCAGCATCATCCTTTTCTTCAGTAACAGATACAAGATCAGAAAGCTTGACAGATTCATTAACCTTAGCAATCTCGGACCCTGAAGCTTTTTTAACATGCTCAATATTTTCATTAACAAGCTTTTCAGCAGCTTCAGAAGATTTAGGTGCATCACCTTCAACACCTATGCCTTTGGCACTAGCTGCAAGCTCTTTCTTTCGCCTCTTGTCTATCAAGACGATCATATTCGGTGATAAATCAATACCAAGTGTATTAGATAACACATTCTGCATCCTTGTAAATCTTCGATCATTTAGGGCTTGTATCATCTTTAAATCAGCAATTTCTGTCTGTAATTATCATTAGCATCTTGTAAACTTTCGATCAATGCCTTGAAGAATTCACGCTCACTTTCCAACACCTTTATCTTATCATCCATCATTTCATTCTCCACTGAGCTTTGATTCACCTTCTTGATTAGCTCGGCTTTCTCTTCTTCATTCTTTTGTACTTTATCTTCCAAGATTTTCACACGCTTTTCCTGAACATCTATATCTGTGTCTGGAAAGAAATCATTCAGATCTTGGATAGACTTCTTTGGAGTAGAACTTTCTAAATGAGAAATCGTTGGAACAACTGGTGATAGAATAACAGGCACTTCAAGTAATCTAGCCTCAGGAGGTTCTTGTGTGACTCCTGGATATTCAGCTTCAAAAGAAATAACAACAGGAGGTTCTTGTGTAACTCATATCTCTTGTGCACCAGAAGGTTCTTGTGTAACTTATGTGCTTTTAGCCTTTCCCATATATCTCCTACTTGCTGGTTTTTGAACTTTCTTTGTATTCTTGCCCTTAGCTTTTGGAGATCCAATAGTCTTTGTCGCTGATAATACTGCAAATTTCACTCGTTTTGCTCTTTTCTTAGGCCTCTCTTCATCAGACTCTTTTTCAAGATTCGGATCAAAATCAACGTCTGTTTCTTTGATCTTCTCGGCTTCCTTTTTTTGCTATGGCTTTCTTTGTTTCCTTCTCGAGAGAATCATCAGAATCATCATCATTCTCGGAAGTAGCAGAAATAACATCGTCTTCCTATGTAGTCTTTTCTGTTTCCTGACTTCAATCACGACCGCTGCACTTGAACCAGCCTCTGTTTGTACATTAACAGGCTCGTCTTCATCTATCAGCATGGTATCAACTTTCTTAGCACCATGCTTCTTTTTCTTTTCAACTTCAGCTTTGATAAACCATTCACTGCGAGCTTTAGGTTTGAAAGTCTTAAACCATTCTTTCTCCGCATTCAGCTCTTTCTCATCACCACTACCTTCATTCCTCCATTTATTTCCTGGCGGCACAACATAATTTTCATTCTTTAATGCCCCAAATATTGGTTTCGCTACAGGTGCTGAATCCTGCTTCTGGAACTTTAACAATTTCTTCACTATAGTTTCATCGAGGTGACTGTAATATAGAATATCATTCGGATCACATGCTATATCTGTAAACTTCTCGTCGATAAGCATCTGCACAAACGTCAGATATAAACACAATCTTGTGTCTTCCATATTCTTCGACATATGAGTTAATACGAGTTTCGATTATTTATACGGCTTCTTCAGAATCAACACTGTTGCCATGTAGGCCATATAATCCTAAACATCATCAAGACCCGCCTTTCTGTGGCTGAAAGTGTGAATGATTGCATGCATGAGGACCTTGTAGGGGTTTGGGACTTCCCATTTCTTCAACGCCGGCTTATTAACACTTCCCTTGTAGCCCATACGATAAAAACAACCTCGTACCATCTTTTCGTCTAAGAAAATAGGATCATCTTTGTCGTCGTTAAACTGTAGGATCCTGCGAATATCATCCTCTGTGACTATGATCTCTTTGATTTCAAGTCCGACTTGTACTAACGACGTAATAGTCTTCTTGTCTACACATAGGCTTGCGTTCATCCAGAAAGGATAAGTATGCAATCTATAAGACACTGTTCGCTCTGTGATAGCTCTGTGAATCGGACAATCCTTCAGAAACTTCAAGATGCTTTCGTATTCCTTTGGCGACAGACATAATGCCTTGTCAAGCGTAATACATATGTTATGGAACTTGGAAAAATCCATCGTGATAACTCGCGCTGGTACTTGAACCTGAAAACCGACGCAAAACACTTAGCACACATTTCGAGGAAAAGTTACAAAAATTTTTTCAACACATTAACATCAAGTTCGAGCGAACATGATGTTGGAATTGCAAACAGATTATTGCAAGTTCGCCCAAACATGCTTATCAAACATGTTCATCAATTCATTCACAAGTTCGGGCGAACTTGTGGTTAACATTTCAAATTTTTTTCTTCCTAAGTTCGAGCGAACTTCTCATAACATTCAAATTTTCAATTTTAGCCTTAAGTTCGGTCGAACTTATGAACCAAAAAAGAATTTCATTCATTTTATGAAGCAAGTTCGGTCGAACTTGATAACAAGTTTGGTCGAACTTGTTATCCCTACGACCAAAAACCTGCAAATCTTCAATAATGACCATTCTAATCAAATCCAACTCGAATCTATGGTCGATTTATGTTGATTAACATGATATTAAGTCCAATTGGTCCATTAGAACCCTAGGTCTATCAGATTTTAACTTTACCGATCTAAATTCTTAACTCAAGTTCAATTCACGGTTCAATGTATGATTATTTACCTCAGCATTACAATAAATGTGCAAATCACTAATGCAATATAAATTTTGGCAGCAATTCGTCGTTAAAATGACAATCTTGAACAATCGCTCTCAAAACACTAAGTTCACTCAGAGTATTATGATTGTCAATAATGAAGTTTGGCCGAACTTGCAAGGTATTCATACCCTAGCAAGTTCGGGCGAACTTGAGAGCCCATTAAGTGAAAGCCTATATCAAGTCCGGCCGAACTTCCACAAACACATCAAAACCAAACAAAATCTGTCGAATTTGTTTCAAATAAAAACTTTAATCAGTTAAGAAAGTTCGGCCGAACTTGCCTAGCCCAATTTTCAAATTTTCAAAATTTTGCAATTTAGTCCCTAAACGTTTCTCATTTTACCAGTTCTGAAAAACCACTCAGTTGACCAAGTCCAAGCTAATGACCTTGGTTAACCGATTTGTCTACCGAGTCCAAGTTAATGACCCCGGTTTGACCCGTTACAAACAAACTGTTGATATTTTCAAAATTAAAGTTTCAAATTAATGAACTTTTCATTGTTTTGGCTTTTCAGATTTTACTGATTACCTCCCACCCCGTTGTCAATAAGATTCCCACAAGTTAGCACCTTACCAGACTTCGAAGACCCGTTCTCCAACATTGGTTTGCTGAAAACAATGTAGAAACAAAATCTTTTCGTATTTTTGTAAGTTTATGCTAAAACACACTGAAAATCTTTTTGGTTTTAATCTGTAAAGCAGATAAACTACGTACAGGACAATGTAAACTATGTACAAACATATTTACCGACTTATTTTTGTGAATTCATGTCTAAGGATCATATCAGTTGATTGAGACATATCACCAGTGCCGTTGACCTTTAGATGACTTTAAGTTTTAAACTCGTTTACCTAGATTGTCGATATGTTTGTCCATTTAAACTTCACCACGTTTCTCAACTGTTCCAAGATATGTTTAGGTATGATTTATGAAACTTGACTTATCTATGGTTCCCACTTCTTGAATATACTCACGTATCAAGATTCCATGGATTTCATCTTACAGGTGAGTATAGCGTAACTGAGATCTGTATCTGGGTTAGTGCGAGGCCTTGAGAGCTCAGGTTAATACCACTGTATCTACAAAGAGATGAAGGCTCGACTTTAGGTGTGTTCATTTAAGAAATCTCTTTATCACTGCAAATTATTAGATCTTTCGATGCTTTTCAAGATTGCATGCAGTTTAGGGGTTTATAGCTAAAGTATTATAGAAGTCCTAGGCTATTGCTTCCGCAAAATCAGAAAAACATTTATAATACCCCAAATATCAACGATCTATAAAGACCTTGTATCTCAGAATCAGACAATCTCTCAAACGAAATTTCGGAGTACTAAGTTCATATATCCAAGATTTGTTAATCCACAAGATTAAACAGTTGTAAAATTTAGTTTATATTACGAAAACAATTTACTAAACATGTTAAGTCTATCGACACATCCAGAGTAAGACTTGTTTATCACTTTTAAACTTTACATTTCTTTAGCATACTGTGATAGTCAGTACTATCATTTCCTTTTTGTGACATCGAATTCTTTTAGTCTTTTTCAATGTTTTTGTATTTTCCCAAATATTTCTCCCCCTAAAATCAAGAACATATTTTTGGATTTTAGTTTTTAGGAAATACTAATCTAAAAGATATATATACAAACCAATGCGGATCACGTGAACTTGTCGTTCGATCCGTATTCAACCTCAACTTCCGCACCTGTAAGCAAATTTTTAATACCGTTAAGCCTCATGAGATATTTAAATCTTGTTAAAGGAAATGCTTTGGTATAAAAATCAGCCTTTTGTTCGTCGGTGTGGATTTTTTCTATTCGCACCAATTTCTTTTCGTAACAGTCACAAATGAAATGGTAACGAATTTCAATATGTTTAGTACGTGAGTGATGAACTGGATTTTTGGTTATATTGATAGCTGCTTTGTTATCTACGAATAAAGGCGTATCAAGAAACTGCAGACCATAATCCCTCATCTGTTGTTGAATCCAGAGGATTTGAGAACAACAGCTGGAAGCAGAAATGTATTCTGCCTTACAGGTATGCACTGCCATGTTACCAAACGTGTTCCAAAGAACTGGCATCCTGCCGTTGTATATTTTGAGTTCAGCTTGTACACTCTGAAGTCTGAGTCAGCGTATCCTATTATATCAAAATTTTCGTTCTTTGGATACCACAAGCCGGTGCTTAGACATCCCTTCAAGTAACGAAAGATTCCCTTTACTATCTGCATGTGTGACATTCGAGGACTAGACTGATATCTCGCACATAGGCCAGTAGGATACATGATGTCTGGGCGAGATGCCGTCAGATACATCAGAGATCCTATCATCGATCGATAGAGTGTGTCATCAACTTTGGTTCCCTTCTCGTCAATGCAAATCCCATGATTTAGTACCAGCGGAGTGGAATGCGGCTTCGAGCTATCCATTTCAAACTTCTTGAGAATGTCGTGAACATACTTTGTCTGATGAATGAATATCCCGTCTGGTAACTGATCCACCTGTAAATTGACGAAGAATTTCATTTCACCCATGGAAGACATCTCGAATTTCTTTTTCATGATCTCTTCGAACTCTTTACAAAGACTATCATCCGTTGAACCGAAGATGATATCATCCACATAGATTTATACAATGATTAGATGAGATCGGACTTCTCTGGTAAACAATGTACTATCCACTGTGCCTCTTGTAAAGCCGTTTCCAATGAGATTGCGATAACGTCTCGTACCAAGCTATCGGGGCTTGGTGTAATCCGTATAAGGCTTTGTCCAGGAGATAAGCTTTGTTCTTGTTCAGCGGATCGACGAACCCTGGTGGTTGGCCGACATACACTTGTTCACGAAGATTACCGTAGAGAAATGCAGATTTTTACATCCAACTGGTACACCTTAAACTCTTTCCAAGTTGTGAATGCAAGGAAAATGTGGATTGACTCTAATCGTGCAACCGGTGCATATACTTCTGTGTAATCAATATCCTCTTGCTGGTGGAAACCTTTGACAACCAACCGAGCTTCGTTTCTGACTATTACACCCCGATCGTCTCTTTTGCACTTGAAGACCCACTTTGTATCTTAGCTTTCTGCTTCGGTGGTAAGTCTACAAGCCTCCAAACACCTAATTTCTCGAACTGTAACAGTTCCTCTTGCATTGCTATCACCCAGTTCTCGTCACCCAGAGCTTCATTAACAGTTTTTGGCTCTATTTGAGAAATGAAGCATGAGTAGTAGCAGTAGTCTTGAGTTGGAGTAACTCGGGTGTAGAAACAACTAAGTGCTTTATTGATTTGGCTTCGTGTATGCACACCAATTTGTAATTCACCTATGATATTTGTTGAAGGATGGTAAGAATATGATTGTGGCATTTCTTCACTAGGAACATCAACTCAGCTTTGTTGAATTGAGACATTCAGATCACCATTCAATTCAATATTAGGAGCACTTGATGAAGCTTCATTCTGATTTCGCGGACTAACAGATTGATTCAACATGTTAGACATTTGCTCAACTTCTTCATCCGATGAAGTTTCACCATCAGCATCAGATGTTGGCGCTTCATCTGAGTCAGATTCTAATTCTGAGGCATACTTGGCATTGTTGTTGCATTTCCAGGTTCATTAGAAGCATTCATTGGAGTTGTAGCAGGTGTTGTAACTGTTTCAGAAACATTTTCGATCGGAACACCATTACTACTCGGACCTGCTTCAGAAGATGAATTATCCAACGTGGGTTGATTAACCACAATTGGTCTGATGATTTGTTCTTGATTCGCCGACAGTTGAAGATAGTATAACGCTGCAATTTCTTCTTCAGACGGTTCTTCCGGCAAGTTGAATGACTTCCAAAGATCTTGGTAGTTGAACAACCATGCCTCGCCTCTTCTTTCAATAGGATCCGTATAGGTAAAGCAATCTTCAATTAATTTTCTCAATGAGGGAACATATACACGTCTTAGCGGACTCGCATACCCGACAAAGAAACCTTCAAGAGATTTGGCTCCGAATTTACCATCTTGATCGATTACAGTACATGGCGCACCAAATGGCTCTAAGAATTTCAATTTTGGCTTCCGTCGGTTGATCAATTCAAAACATGTCTTCTTCGTTGGTTTGACAGTTAGAACTCTGTTTAGTGTTTAGCAAGCTGCAACAACCGCTTCACTCGAGAAGCTTATAGGAAGTTTAGAATCCACCAACATGGTTCTTGCCGTTTCAATCAAGGTTCTATTCTTCCTCTAAGCTACGCCGTTTTGTTGCGGAGTGTAGGGTGCACTGAATTCGTGCAGAATCCCTTTTGCGTTGCAAAATTATCTCATTTTATTATTCTTGAATTTTGTGCCATTGTCACTGCGAATGCGTCGTACAGGCAGATGATAAAGGTTCTCTAGCTTCTTGAAAAGAATCACCAAGTTTTTGAACGTTTCATCTTTTGATTCTTGGAAGAACACCCACGAATATCTGGAATAGCCATCTGTGACCACAAAGCAGTATAAGTCTCCTGAAACACTTCGAACATTTACAGGACCAAATAAATCCATGTGGAGTCGTTCAAGCGGCAACTTGATTGACTTCAGAATTTTCTTCGGATGTGATTTCTTGATCTACTTTCCCTTTTTACATTTTAAGCAATGGTCCGTCATGTGAAAGCTTCTCAAGTTCACACCTTCTACCAGATCATTATGAACCAAGAAATTCATTTTTCGCAAATGAATATGCCCCATTTTATTATGCCAAAGAATAGAATCTTTCTCAGTAGCCTTCGTCACAAAACATTGCACTGATTTTGATGAAGTGGTAGCGATGCCCATATCCAAGACATATAAATCATTTTCTCACGGGCTCGCATCAGAATCCACTCATCAGGTATTTTAAACCCGGCTTCAGAATAATACATTCTTTGTCATTGAAATGTACCGTGAACTATTTGTCACAAATCTGCGATATGCTCAGAAGATTATTCTCCAGTTCTGCAATATATTTGACACGATCGAATGAAACAACGCCATTGGAAAGCTTTCCTTCGGCGACTATCCTTCCACCCTGATTACCAGCAAATCCAACATATCCGCCATTGATAGCTTTTATGTCGAACAACAAAGCTTTCATTCCCGTCATATGCCTGGATGCTCCACTATCCAGAATCCACTTTGAAAGAACGGATCTCTGGAGCCCCTGCACATGTTAAAATCTAATTAAAGAGCGCGACCCAAGCCTTTTTAGTGTTGGGTTTCGGATTGAAAGCTTGATAATCATCTTCATAATCTCCATCTAATCCTCCACTGTCATTTACATTTTCAAAATTTACTTTCTTTTTACCTTTTGAATTGTTACCACTTGTAATTTTGAAAGTTTCGGATTCGATCTCAGATTTTGATTATTTCATGTTATCAGTCTTTACAGGCTCAGACTTGATAACCTCAGATGTTGATGACCTTTTCTTAGCAATCCATGCTTGTGATTTAATGTTTGCCTTTTAGATCTAATACCATGATTCGTTTGCTTTGGAAGTTTCACCTTTTTCGAAAGTTGAGTTTTCAAATTTCTTTTCCATTTTAGGTTTAACTTCAGGTTTTGATTCATTTCGTTTCAAAATATTTACAGGTTTTACAAACTGTGGTTGTTTTGGTTTTACAACATATGAACTTTCTTTTCTTTGAAGATAGGCTGGCTTTTCTTTCGGACATTTGCGTGCAATATGACCAACTTCATTGCACTTGAAGCAAGTCCGATTATCGTGTGAGTGTCCACTAGTGGATTTTCACCACTTGTGGCTTTCGCCTTATCTCGAAGTTCTTTATGTTTCTTAAATTCATCGTTTGATTGTTTTCCGATCAAGCTCTCCTCTTGAACCGTGTTCGTCCCATAAACGAATTTCATGTTTTTATCTTTGTATTTGTGAAATGGTGACGTTTTCTTTTAAGGTTCATCATATTCCTCTAATCCCAACCAAATCAGATTCCTCTAATCCCAACCCAGCTCTCCGGTTTTCCGGATGATCACCACTATTTCTTCGGTAGTTATTGTAATTTCTTTTGGGTTTAGAATAGAATTTCCATTCATTATTCTCCATGTCATCTGATGTAACTTCAACCAGTTTGAACAATTTATCCAATTGATCTTTTTTGACATCCCAAATCGAAAAACACTCATCAAAGTATAATCTATCAGATTCCTTATCCTTGTACATGCCATCGTAAAGATCATCACATAGATCATCTTCCGATGATGTATCGTCATCTTCGGATTTTGTGTCAGAACTGTTCAAACTCGAGGTGGCGCTCTCTAAGCTGCCATAATCAGAATTATTCAGAACATTTTCTACCACGTTTTTAACTATCTCATTATCATCATCTGATTTAGTATAGATTACATCAATGTTCTCTGGCAACTCATTTTTCTTTTCAGATAACAATTCAATGTTTAGTGCCGTATCCATCCCATCAACAGTTTTGTGACAATACTTCTCACATAGGGGTGGAGGAACATTGTTGTATTCTTTACCATTTTTCTTTTTAGACCGATTAACATTTTCTTCCGACAAAATCATAGGAAGAATATGATCGATGACATAAGCGTTAGTTTTGTAACTTCTTAAAAGTTGTTGAACACGTTATGTTTCAATTTTCATGTCCTGGAGTTGTTGTTTGGTTTCAGCAATAGTGTTTATGTAAGTATTTATTGGTTTTTGTTTATCCATTACTGTACCTTTCAACATCCTTACAGTATCATGTTGTTCAATATTATTTCTATCGAGCCTGCCATAATCATCTTTCATTTTGTCATACCCCTCCTTCATTGTACGATAATCATATTTGAAATGTTCATTATGTACATTGAGTTCAGTGATGATTTGTGATTTTCTGGCACATTTAACACATGGTTCGGTACATTTTGCGCATGGTTTTACAACCTCCACAACTTGCACTTTGACAACTTCCTTTACCTCTGGACCTACCTTGGTTAGATTCGCCATCGTAGCTTTATTGGCGATGTCCGTGAGGTTTTCAGCATTTACTTCTTGAACAACATTAGTGGTAACTTCTTCATTCTATTTCTCCTCGATCACTTGCTCTTGATAACTTCCATCAAAGTTACCTGCAAAACTTGAAGTTGGATTAGGCGTTAAAATACCCTGTGTCTTCATGTGAAGATACAACTCCTCTTCTTCCTGTTGTTGCAGATACTGTTCCAGTAGAGCATTTTCCATTGCTGCTGCTTCTTCGGCAGAAGTATCTTCGACGATTTCAGCCATCAATGCAACTCCCGTCTTCTTTCCAATGTAAGAATTCCAATCGAAACCATCATCTTCATTTGATGCAACCACTGCTTCCTCAGTGTTGCTGCTGTTCGGTTTCTCTTGAATTTCTGTCTGAGTCTTCTTTGGAAATGGCTTGTACTAAAGTGATTTCTTGTAATATTGGTTGCCACCTCTAAATGGACTCTGATTGCCAGTTGCTTCAGGGTTTTTGCATTTTCTTTTGAAATGCCCCTTCTATCGGCATCTGAAGTAAGTGACCTTCATTTTGTCGAATCCTAGTTTGTTGCTTGAATTTCCGATATCTCGGCCTGTGAGCGCAACGAACTTTGTGACCCTTCGAATGATAGAAGCTAAACACCACTTTATATCCATTAGTTCAACTTCTTCGTCCACCTGATCATAGTCTTTGGCGGTCATTTCGGGATTTCGAATTTTCCCTGCTACCAGACTTTCATACGATTCTAGAACTGTGGCGAGGAGTGACATGTGTTGTTTTGCAACTTGCTCAGAATCAACATTCTTTAAATTGACAGCAATTTACACTTGTACACATTTGCATCAGAATTCGTTTGTGGATTCTAATTTGCTTGACTCTGATATGACGAATTTGAACTTGTGCTTGAAAACGAAGAACTCCGTGGAGTTTGATCATATTGAGGATATTATTGAATTTGACTTTGCGGCGAAGAGTTCATATTTGCACTGAATGCTGTTTGTATCTTTGGACTTGATATGTTGTCTTGCATTCCGTTCTTGTAATACAGACCAACATCTTGAAAAGTGTTTGCATTCTTCGACTTTTCAATCTTTAGAAGTTCCATCTCATGACTTTCGAGTTTGTCGATGAATGTAGACAGCTTGAAGAATTCCCAATTCGGGCTTTCTTTCAAGACCATGAGGTAAGTAGTCCACTCTCCGTCAGGTAATGCATCAGCAAGCTTATCAATGTACTCTGGTTCTGTCTTCTCTAGACCGTGTCTCCTCATTTGGACTTTCAGATGACAAAAACGCTCAATCATCTGTTTCATTGTCTCGCCCTTCAACATGGTAAAAATATCGAATTCCTTCAAGATAAGAGCTTGTTTACTCTTGATCATCTCTGCGCTTCCTTGGTATTTCATCCTCAATAGCTACCCAGCTTTGGAAATGCATGGCTTGAACCCAATAACTGAACTTCTCCTTCCATCCTTCTTACTCGTCCATACTCATTAACTTTGGAGGTTTGACGGACGTGCCCATTTCATTGTCAAGGTTGACTTGTTGTATCACATTGGCATTGGATGTACCCACTCCTGACATAAACGCCCTTTTAATTTCATCCATCGCAAATATCGACACACGTACACTGAAAACACGTTCAAACTTTGAAAATGATTAGAATAACTACAAGTTCGGTCGAACTTGTAGTGAGATAATGAAGAATTTTCAGTTTATACACATGTTCGGTCGAACTTATGTGTATTTTTGATTGATTTGCCTGAGACAACCTCGGTCGAACTTAGACTTGAGTTTTATAAGAAAAGTTTGCAAGTTCGGTCGAACTTGATATAAAAATCAATGAAATTGCTCAAGTTCGAGCGAACTTGAGGAAAATTAAACAAAATTTTACAAGTTCGGTCGGACTTCTCACAAACTCCTTCAAAACCTCTCAAGTTTGAGCAAACTTGATAGAAAAACACTCAAAAAGTGTGTTTCTAAGGCAAGTTCGGCCGAACTTAGGTTACAAGTTCGATAAAAATGAGTTTGGAAAACATGGTTTTTGCAACAATTTGACACCAATTCGTTTGATTGTAGTCTCTAAACTCTCAGGGGTTTAGCTATTATATATTTAACATGTCATATTCAAAACTGGACAGAATTTGCCTGTAAATTCTTCATTTTTGTGTAAAAGTTATGAAAATAAGAAGAATGGAGTAGAATTAGAAGTGTTCTTGTCTTGATATCAATCAAATCAAGCTATTCTAGCTCTGATACCACTTGTAGGACCGATCCTGATAGCATAGGAACCTAGATTTGATATCTAATGTCCATAATAGCGGAAATATTAGGACATGATTACCAAGCAACAAGAATTAGTCAGTTAAACCTCAATTTTATTGATATAACATCAAGTTTCCAATTTGACAGAGCTTCACCTCAAAGTGCACATAGTTACAAATGACAAGACACAAGCTAGCTATATATAGGGTCTCAAGTTCGCTGGTGGAAGAGGTAGTTCAGACGAACTTGACTATGTCAACTTTGGCCGAACTTGACTTCACAATTCCTTCACAAGCGAACTTGACCTAAAACAACATAAATACTTCATTTTTCTAGCCTGTTCACATCTAATCTATACACAGACTCGATATAAGATTAAGATATAGACATTATGCACCAACACTTGACAACGAAATGGGCACGTCCGTCAGACCTCCGAAGTTAATGAGTATGGACGAGTACGAATGATGGAATGAGAAGTTCAGTTATTGGGTTCAAGCTATGCGTTTCCAAAGCTGGGTGGCTATTGAGTGAGGTTATATTGTTCCGTTAGACGAAAATCAGCAAGTTCTGGAGAAGTACAAGTACTCCACAATACAAAAGGATGAGTACATTGCTGAGAAAAAGATGACCAGTCTCATTATACAATCTGTTAAAGACGATATTTTTGTCTTATTGCCCGAATACACGACTGCGAGAGAGTTATGGTTGTCACTGCAAAAGAAATACCAAGGAAGCGCAGAGATGATCAAGAGTAAAAAGAAGCTCTTATCTTGAGTAATTCGATATCTTCACCATATTGAAGGGCGAGACAACGAAACAAATGATTGAGTGTTTTTGTCATCTGAAAGTCCAAATGAGACGACACGGTTCTGAGAAGACAAAAACAGAGTACATCGATAAGCTTGCAGATGCGTTACCTGACGGAGAATGGACTACCTACCTCATGGTATTGAAACAAAGTCACAACTGGGAATTCTTTAAGCTTGCTACATTCATCGACAAACTCGAAGGTCATGAGATGGAACTTCTAAAGATCGCAAAGTCGAAGAATGCTAACATTGTTCAAGATGTTTGTCTATATTTCAAGAACGGAGTGCGAATATGAACTCTTCGCCACAGAATCAGAATCAATCATATCCACAATATGATCAAAGTCCATAGAGTTCTTCGTTTTCAAGCACTAGTTCAAATTCTTCATATCAGAGTCAAGCAAATCTGACTCAACAAACAAATTCTGATCGGAATGTATACAAGTGTAACATTACTGTCAATTAAACAATGTTGTTTCTGAGCAAGTTGCAAAACAACACATGGCACTTCTCACCACAGTTCTAGAATCGTATGAAATTGGCAATCCTGAAATGACCGCCGAAGACTACGATCACGTGGACAAAGAAGAGCTTGAACTGATGGACATTAAGTGGTCATTAGCTTCTATCATTCGAAGGGTCACAAACTTTGTTGCACTCACAGGGAGAGATATCGGAAACTCAAGCAACAAGCTATGGTTCGACAAATCAAAGGTCACTTGTTTCAGATGCCGACAGAAAGGGCATTTCAAGAGAGAATGCAAAAATCCTGAAGCAACGGGCAATCAGAGTCCATTTGGAGGTGGCAACGAATACTTCAAGAAGTCACTTTAGTATAAACCATTTCCGAAAAAGACTCAAGTAGAGATTGAAGAGAAATCATCCGACAATACCGATGAGGCAATGGTTGCTACCAACGAAGACGATGGTTTCGATTGGAATTCTTACATTGGAAAGAAGACAGGAGTTGCATTGAAAGCTGAAATTGTTGAAGTTACTTCTGCCGAAAACGCAGCAGCAAAGGAGAATCCTCTACTGGAACAGTATCTGCAACAACAGGAAGAACAAGAGATGTATCTTCACATGAAGACATAGGGTATTTTAACGCGTAATTCAACTTCTAGTTTTGCAGGTAACTTTTAATGGAAGTTCTAAAGAGAAAGTGGTCGAGGAAAAGTTGAATGATGAAGAAATCATTGATGTTACTCAAGAAGTGAATGCTGAAAACCTCAAGGACATTGCTAATAAAGCTATGATGGCAAATCTTAGCAAGGTAGGTCAAGAGGTAAAGGAAGTTGTCAAAGTGCAAGTTGTGGAGGTTGTAAAACCTTACACAAAATGCACTGAGCCGTGTGCTAAATGTGCCGAAAAATCATAAATCATCGCTGAACTCAATGTCCATAATGAACATTTCAAATTCAATTATCGTACAATGAAGGAAGCGTATGAAAAAATGAAAGATGATTATGGCAGGCTCGATAGAAATAATATTGAACAACATGATACTGTAAGGATGTTGAAAGGTACAGTATTGTATAAACAAAAAGCAATTAATATCCACACTAACACCATTGCTGAAACTAAACAACAACTCCAGGACATGAAAATTGAAACAGAACGTGTTCAACAGCTTTTAAGAAGTTACACAACTAATGCTTATGTCATCGACCATATTCTTCCTACAATTTCCTCAGAAGAAAATGATAAGAAATCTAAAAACAGAAATGGTAAAGAATACAGCAATGTTCCTCCACCCCTATTCGAGAAATACTGTCGTAAAACTGTTGAGGGGATGGATAAGGCACTCAACATTGAGTTGTTATCTGAAAAGAAAAATGAGTTGCCATAGAATATTGATGTAGTCTATACTAAATCAGATGATGACAATAATGCGGTGGTTAAAAATGTGGTTGAAAATGTTCAGAATGATTATGATGATGGTAGCTTTGAGAGCGCCACCTCGAGTTTGAACAATTCTGACACAAATTCCGAAGATGACGATACATCATCGGAAGATGATCTATGTGATGATCCTAACGTTGTCATGTACAAGGTTAAGGAATCTGATAGATTATACTTTGATGACAGTTTTCCGATTCAGAATGTTAAAGTAGATCAATTAGATAAATTGTTCAAACTGGTTGAAGTCACATCAGATGACCTGGAGAAGAATAAAAAGAAATTATACTCTAAACCCAAAAGAAATTACAATAACTACCGGAGAGCTGGGTTGGGATTAGAGGAATCTGATGAAGCTAAAACGAAAACGTCACCATTTCATGAGTATAAAGATAAAAACATGAAATTTGTTTATGGGACGAACACGGTTCAAGAGGAGAGTTTGATCGGAAAACAATCAAACGATAAATTTAAGAAATAGAAAGAACTTAGAAATAAGACAAAAGCCACAAGTGGTGTAAAATCCACTAGTGGACATCCACATGATGTCCGCACTTGCTTCAAGTGCAATGAAGTTGGTTATATTGCACGCAAGTGTCCGAAAGCAAAGCCAGCCTATCTTCAAAGAAAAGAAAGTTCATATGTTGTAAATCCAAAGCAGCCAGAGTTTGTAAAACGTGTAACGATTTTGAAAAGAAAGGAATCAAAACCTGAAGATAAACCTAAAACCAAAATGAGATTTGAAAACTCAACTTTCAAAAAAGGTGAAACTTCCAGGGCAAACGAATAACGGTTTTACATCAAAACGGCAAACATAAAATCACAAGCCTAGATTGCTAAGAAAGAGTCAACAACATCTGAGGTTATCAAGTGTGAGCTTGTTAAGACTGATAACAAGAAAGAATCAAAATCTGAGACAAAATCCGAAACTGTCAAAATTACAAGTGGTAACAATTCAAAAGGTTAAAAGAAAGTTAATTTTGGAAATGTAACCGACAGTGGAGGTTCAGATGAAGATTATGAAGATGATTACCAAGCTTTCTATCTAAAAACCAAGACCAAAAAGGCTTGGGTCGCGCTCTTTAACTAGATTTTAACATGTGCAGGGGCTCTAGAGATCCGTTCTCTCAAAGTGGATTCTGGATAGTGGAGCATCCAGGCATATGACAGGAATGAAAGCTCTTCTGTTCAACATAAAAGCTATCAACGGCGGATATGTTGGATTTGCTGGTAATCAGGGTGGAAGGATCGTCGCTGAAGGAAAACTTTATAATGGCGTTGTTTCATTTGATCGTGTGAATTATATTGCAGAGCTGGAGAATAATCTTCTCAGCATATCGCAGATTTGCGACAAACAGTTCACGGTGCATTTTAACGACAAAGAATGTATTGTTCTGAAGTCGGGTTTCAAAATTCCTGATGAGTGGATTCTGATGCGAGCTCCGCGTGAGAATGATTTATATGTCTTAGATATGGGCGTCGCTACCACATCATCGAAATCAGCGCAATGTTTTGTAACAAAGGCTACTTAGAAAGATTCTATTCGTTGGCATCGTAAAATGGGGCACATTCATGTACGAAAAAATGGATTTCTTGGTTCATAATGATCTGGTTGAAGGTGTGAACTTACAAAGCTTCCATATGACTGACCATTGCTTAGAATGTAAAAAGGGGAAGCAGATCAAAAAGTCACATCCGAAGAAAATTCTGAACTCAATCAAGTTGCCGCTCGAACGTCTCCACATGGATTTATTTGGTCCTGTATACGTTCGAAGTATTTCAGTAGACTTATACTGCTTGGTGGTCACAGATGACTATTCTAGATATTCGTGGGTATTCTTCCAAGAGTCAAAATATGAAACGTTCAAAAATTCGGTGATCCTTTCCAAGAAACTCGAGAATCTTTATCATCTGCAAGTCAGGCGCATTCGCAGTGACAACGGCACAGAGTTCAAAAATAATAAGATGAGAGAATTTTGCAATGCAAAAGGGATTCTACACGAATTCAATGCACCGTATACTCCGCAACAAAATGGTGTAGCTGAGAGGATGAACAGAACATTGATCGAAACAGCAAGAACTATGCTTGCAGACTCAAAACTTCTTGTCAGTTTCTAGAGTGAAGCGGTTGCAGCGGCTTGTTACACACTAAACAGGGTCTTAACTGTCAAACCAACAAAGAAGACATGTTTTGAAATGATCAACTGACGGAAACCAAATTTGAAGTTTCTATAGCCATTTGGAGCGCCATGTACTGTAATCGATCAAGATGGTAAATTCGGAGCAAAATTGCTTGAAGGTTTCTTTGTCGGATATGCGAGTCTGCTAACACGTGTATATGTTCCCTCGTTGAGAAAAGTAATTGAAGCACAACATGTGGATTGCTTTAACTATACGGATCCTATTCAAAGAAGAGGCGACGCATGGTTGTTCAACTACCAAGATCTTTGGAAGTCATTCGACTTGCCGGAAGAAGCGTCTGAAGAAGAAATTGCAGCGTTATATTATCTTCAACAGTCGGCAAATCAAGAACAAATCATTAGACCAATTGTGGTTAGTCACCCACGTTGGATACTTCATCTTCCGAAGCAGGTCCGAGTAATAGTGGTGTTCAAGTTGAAAATGTTTCTGAAGTAGTAGTAACACCTGCTACAACTCCATCAAATGATTCTTCTGAACCAGAAAATACAACAACAGGGCCAAGTATGCCTCAGAATCAGAATTCTGACTTAGATGAAGCGCCAATATTTGATGCTTCTGGTGAATCCTCATCGGATGAAGAAGTTGAGCAGATATCTAACATGTTGAATCAATCTGCTAGCCCGAGCAATCAAAACAAAGCTTCATCTAGTGCTCTTAATGTTGAAATGAACGGTGATCTGAATGTTTCAAATCAGCAAAGCTCAGTTGATGTTCCTAGTGAAGAAATGCCTGATCATATTCATACCATCCTTCAACAAATATCATTGGTGAATTACAAACTGGTGTGCGTACACGAAGTCAAATCAATAAAGCACTTAGTTGTTTCTGCACCCGAGTTGCTCCAACTCAAGACTACTACTACTATTCATGTTTTCAAATAGAGCCAAAAACTGTAAATGAAGCTCTGGGTGACGAGAACTGGGTGATAGCAATGCAAGAGGAACTGTTACAGTTTGAGAAATTAGGTGTTTGAATGCTTGTAGACTTACCACCAAAGTAGAAAGCTATTGATACAAAGTGGGTCTTCAAGTGCAAAAGGGACGATCGGGGTGTAATCGTCAGAAACAAAGCTCGGTTGGTTGTCAAAGGTTTCCACCAGCAAGAGGGTATTGATTACACTGAAGTATATGCACCGGTTGCACGACTAGAGTCAATCCGCATTTTCCTCGCATTCGCATCTAGGAAAGGATTTAAGGTGTACCAGTTGGATGTAAAATCTGCATTTCTCTATGGTAAACTTCGTGAACAAGTATATGTTAGCCAACCACCGGGGTTCATCGATCCGCTGAAAAAGAACAAATCTTATCTTCTAGACAAAGCCTATACGGATTACACCAAGCCCCGAGAGCTTGGTACGAGACGTTATTGCAACATCTCATTGGAAACGGTTTTACAAGAGGCACAGTGGACAGTACATTGTTTACCAGAGAAGTCGGATCTCATCTAATCATCGTACAAATCTATGTGGATGATATCATTTTCGGTTCTACGGATGATAGTCTTTGCAAAGAGTTCGAAAAGATCATGAAGAAGAAATTCGATATGTCCTCCATGGGTGAAATGAAATTTTTTCTCGGATTACTGGTCAATCAGTTACCAAATGGCGTATTCATTCATCAGACAAAGTATGTTCACGACATTCTTAAGAACTTGAATTGGATAGCTCGAAGCCGTTTTCGACTCCGCTGGCACTGAATCATGGGATTTACATTGACGAGACGGGAACCAAAGTTGATGACACATTCTATCGAACGATGATAGGAACTCTGATGTATCGGACGGCATCTCGCCGAGACATCATGTATCCTACCTGCTTATGTGCGAGATATCAGTCTAGTCCTCGAGTGTCACACATGCAGATAGTCAAGCGAATCTTCCGTTACTTGAAGGGATGTCCGAGCACTGGCTTGTGGTATCCAAAGAATGACAATTTTGATCTAACGGGATACGCTGACTTAGATTTCAGAGTGGACAAGCTGAACTCGAAATCTACAACGGCAGGATGCCAGTTCTTCGGAACATGTTTGGTAATGTGGCGGTGCAAGAAACAGCCCACGTTCTCTCTCTCTACATGTGAGGCAGAATACATTTCTGCTTCCTGCTGTTGTTCTCAAATCCTCTGGATTCAACAACAGATGAGGGATTATGGTCTGTAGTTTCTTGATACGCTTTTATTCGTAGATAACAAGGCAGCTATCGATATAACCCAAAATCCGGTTCATCAGTCACGTACTAAACATATTGAAAGTCGTTATCACTTCATTCGTGATTGCTACGAAAAGAAGTTGGTGCAAATAGAAAAAATCCACACCGATGAACAAAAGGCTGATTTTTATACCAAAGCATTTCCTTTAACAAGATTTAAATATCTAATGAGGCTTAATGGTATTAAAAATTTGCTTCCAGGTGCGGAAGCTGAGGTTGAATACGGATCGGATGACGAGTTCACGTGATCCACATTGGTTTGTTATATATTTCTAGATTGGTATTTCTTAAAAATCTGATATCCAAAAACATGTTTTTGATTTTAGGGGGAGAAATATTTTGGAAAATACAAAAACATATGAAAAATATCAAAAATGTACAAAAACATTGAAAAAGACAAAAAGAAAGAAGTCTTACTGTGGATGTGTCGATAGGCTGAACACATTCAGTAAATTGTTTCCGGGATATAAACTAAATGTTACAACTGCTTAATCTTGTGGATTGACACATCTTGGATGTATGGACTTAGTACTCCGAAATTTCGGTTGAGAGATTGACTGATTCTGAGATACGAGGTCTTTATAGATAGTTGATATTTGGGGTATTATACAAGTTCTTCTGATTTTGCGGAAGCAATAGCCTAGAACTTCTATAATACTTTCGCTATATAACGCTAAATTGCATGCATTCTTGAAAAGTATCAAAAGATCTAATCATGTGCAGTGCAAAAAAGATTCCTTAAATGGAACACACCTAAAGTCGAGCCTTCATCTCTTTGACGATACGATGGTATTAACCTAAGCTCTCAAGGTCTCGCACAACCAAGATACAGATATCAATTACGCTATACTCACCTGTAAGATGAAATCTAGGGAATCTTGATACGGGAGTATATTCAAGAGGTGGGAACCATGTTTAAGTCATGTTTCTTAATTCTTCATAACGTATCTTGGAACAATTGAGAAATATGTTGAAGTTTAAGAGGACAAACATATCGGCAATCTAGGTAAATTTGTTTAAAACTTAGTGTCAAGAAAAGGTCAATGATACTTATGATTTGTCTTAAAAAAACTGATATGATCCTTTAATACAAACTCAACAAAAATATGTTTGTAAATATGTTTGTACATACTTAGAGCTTGATATTCATTACATAAAAATAAAAAGATTATATTATCTTTTAGTTTCAACCACTGATGATGAAAGGCTGATTTTCAAAGTCTAAGAGTTGCTGAACAAAATCTAGAATTTTTTTTTTATCTGAAAAGTTTAAAAGTTCATTCATTTGAAACTTACATTTGAATAAATGCGTCAGTTTAGTATCAAAATGTTCAATCAAGATCATTAAGTTGAACTTGATACATGAATCAAATATTCAAGGTCATTAATTTGGAGTTGATTAACTGAGAGGGTTTAAAACTGATAAGAAGATTAAAATTTGATGTGTTTGTGTTTAGAAATTTCAAAGATTGAATCTGACATGTTTATTTGAATGTTAGAGGAACTTTGAAATAGGAAATTGATTTTAAGGGGGAGCTGGATAAAACATGTTGATTGAAGATACCAGAAAGCTCAAAGCAAGGGGGAGCATGGTGATTAAAGTTTTATCAAGACAAGCTCGAGAAGAAAAGGGAAAAGGATTGTAGATGCTACGAAGATCAAGGAAGTTAAATTTATTCAAGAAATAAAGATCAAGAAAACATTAAAGACTCAGGAACTTGATTGAAGAATAATGACTACGGCAACATCCAAGGGGGAGTCAGTTGATGCCTATGTCTGTTGCCTACGTCATCGTATAACGTCGAGTCAGTATTTAGAAGCGAAATGTCGAAGTTTATTAAAGTTTATAGCCAAGCTCGCTTGAGATTGTGATGTTATAGTCAAGTTCGGTCGAACTTGACTAAGCAAGTTCGCCCGAACTTGCACTCCCCAAGCGAACTTGTGATTCCTATAAATAGGTGTCTTGTCATTTCATTTGTAACAGTCGTAAACTTTGTGCACTTTGAGGCGAAGCTCTGTCAAATTGGAGACTTGATGTTATATCAATTAAATTGACGTTTAACTAATTGATTCTTGTTATTTGGTAATCGTGTCGCAATATTTCCGTTATTATGGACATTAGATATCAAATCTAGGTTCCTATGCTATCAGGATCGGTCCTACAGATCATTGATCAGCGGAAGAGGGTATCGGTTCTTGATAGTGACCTTGTTTAATTTTCTGTAGTCGATGCACATTCAGAAGCTGCCATCCTTTTTCTTTACAAACAAAACTGGGGTTCCCCATGGGGAATAACTAGGACGGATAAAACTAGGATTAAGTAACTCCTGCAGTTGCGTCGATAGTTCTTGCATCTCGGATGGTGCAAGACGGTATGGGGCCTTGGCAATGGGTGATGTTCCCGGTATAGTGTCGATCCGAAACTTGATTTTCTGATTAGGCGGCAATCCGGGCAATTCCTCCAGGAACACGTCTGGGTATTCGCACACTATCGGGATGTCTTCAATGTGTTTTTTGGCTGGTTCATCTGACGTGACGCTAGCTAAAAACACATCACATCCTTGTCGTATATACTTCAACGCCTTGAGGTGGGTATGAGGTTCAGCATGGTACCTAACTTCTCTCCTTGTACCATGATCACATTGTCCGGGGCAAAGGAATCTTTACAATCTTATGTTCACACAACACTTCAGCGCGATGGTTGGACAACCAGTCCATTCCTATAACGATGTCAAAACTGCCCAGTTCTACGGGTAAAAGGTCAATAGAAAATTGGTAATCGTTAAGGGTTATTGGGCAGTTACAAATGAGTTGGTGACTGGCGATTGATTTCCTATTGGCAAGTTCGACGGAATACGGTTGTTTTAAGTCAATAGCGGGCATATTCAATAAAGCCAAAAATGAAGTAGAAACATAACTTCTATCGGCCCCTGTATCAAATAATACTGAAGCAAATTGATCAGAAATGAGGAACGTACCTGTGACCACATTTGGATCCTTGCGTGCGTCACAAGATCCCATGATAAAGGCACTACCTCGGGAAGCATTTGAAGTATATGCTTGGCCCTGTATATTCCTTCCTGCTACCTGTTGAACGAACTTCGGAGAATTTCTCTCGAAATGCTCCGTGCTGCCACATCCAAAGCATGTACGGGGGTAAGTAACCTGTGGTGTTGGTTGTTGTGGTCGCTGCTGTCGAGGTTGAGGCCTAGGGGGTTGGAAACGGGTTGGTTTGGGGTTGGGTTCCATGAACACCATATAGTTTTGGGCATCATGCCCACTTCTATTACACCTAGAGTATATCACTGCTCGGCATGCACCATATTGGTGGAGAGTGCACCTGTTGTACTTTGGGGCTTTTCCTTTGTAGCTACCAGAGTTACCAGTTGGGGTAGTCATGGCGTAACTCTAACTGGATGCCTTCCCCCTCTTCATTGTTGTTGCCCCTGCTTGAATACTTTCCGGCGCTCCTCGCTTATTACCGGACTGCTCTCCAGGCATCGTCAAAATCCTACGCCTAACCATAATGTACGTAACCATAACTGACCTGGCTACCACTCCATGCATAGGCAGGTGTTCCACCGAGTTGATTATACTTCTCACTTCTGGGGCCAGTCCCCAGATATATCTTTTGATCCGCTTATGTTCCGGGCGGACCATGTCTGGCAGTATGCATGCCAGTTCATTAAAACAAGTAGTGTAACCTGTGTGATCGGCACCTTGCATCTGCAGGTTCCAGAACTGATGTTCAAGCTTCTGAATCTCGTTGGCCGGGCAGAACTTTTCCATCATTAGGGCCTTAAGATCGTCCCACGTCATAGTATTAATCGCGGCCTGCCCGCGAGTTTGAACAATGGTGTTCCACCAGTTTAAAGCGTCGTCGGTTAAGGTAGAAGTAACCGCACAGTCACCAAGACAATTACTTATGTTGATTACCGATTCCGACTTCTCGATCCATTTCACAAACCCATTCGGTCCTTCAATCCCGCTAAATTCCATTGGTCTACACTCCATGAAGTGCTTATACGTGCAGACCGGTCTAACATTGTTTTGATTATCGTTTGGACCTACTGGCCCTGGTTGCGGGTTCGATTGTGGGTTAGCATTACTACCGTCGCGAACCTGCGCCACGATTGTGGGGATAACTGCCTAAAGTTGTTGCGCTATCATTTGCGCAATTTCTACTTCCGTCATTTGTGGTGCGAGTTTAGGGGCCATAATTTCATAGCACACATGAACCCACAACACATATATCCAAAATCATCATCATATATATCATAATATATGTTATCATACAACTATCAAAATGTGCACATAGACTTAACCCATAAGGGCCAGTGCTTAAATGTGCTATCAAAACTGGTCACCGAATGACGTACATACACGATACAATGGAAGTACGAACTATGAAAACAAAGAAACACTATGACTACATCACCACCTCGACATGGACATAACCCAGTGCTTGGTAGGATGTGCAAAAGATATAGCATGTCTATCTAAACTGCAAATAAACCATACTACTAACGCCATAACCAACATGCGAAACCCACAAAACCTGCCACCAGACCTACGATTGCATTGATGCATCCATACAGCATCACCCAAACACGGTCCTGGTCGTGATGAACATAACCCATACCCTGCTGTAATGCAATAATCGCCTGCTGTAAGACGATCAGATAATATCCCATTGACCTCCTATGCTGCTCATCCTCGTCGTGCGCCATCCATAACGCTGCGATCTGCTCGAACAAGAAGCCTATCAGACTGCTCTCAGTGAGAGGAGCAGGTGCCTCTTGATAGTAGCAGGTGGCTCTCTGAACGGGCGAGAAGTGCCACCTCGCTCGTAGGTGTGAAAAGGAGAAAGGTCCTCCCTAGGGTGTGTGAAAAGATGTGCAGGTGCGGCTATCATCCGACGGGCCATCTGTCGGAGGCTAATAACAGGTACCCCAAAAGAACTAGGTAAAGATGGTGAGTAAGTGTTCGGGGTAGAAGGAGTATAAGGCTCAAGGGGAGTCTCTGGTGTAGGTAAACGAGGTGCTACCGGCTCCCACTCCCAATCCACCGTAGCAGGAGTAGGGCTCCGGGGGATAAGTCCTACCTGAACCACTACATTTGGGGTACGACTACGCTCCGATGAGCTAGTAGGGTGGTGTGATGGAGAATGATAGGCGCTCCGATGAGCCTGGTACGGGGTCTAGGGGGTAACTACCACAACAATACCCGGACTGATCCGGCTCCTCAGGATATGTCTCGGTACGAGAGGCAGTCTGATGACTCGAATGACGCGACATGGTACATGCCAAGAAAGAAAACATACAACACTGATTCTACTAACCAACATAACCAAAAATCAACATTCCAGAGATATACACATAAGCACGTATTGCACAAAATTTTGATTTTATGATTTAAAAATTATACATGGTTGGTGATGTTATTAGACGCATCCCCTTCCTATATCAATGAGGTTCCCAGAACTCCCAAGTATGAGCAGATAAATTATTGTGTTCCGGACCACAATAATTTATTTGCCCCACAAGGCCATCCTGGTAATAGCCACACTACTCAGTCTCTAGAGGTGCTCAGTGTGGGAAACTAAACTTGGGATTATAGTCTAGGTTCTTTAGGGATACCTAATTCGCTATAACCGATGGCTCTGATACAATCTTCTGTCACACCCGACTCGCAGCGGAAGACGATTGTAGGGTGCGGCAGACACATGGTAGTTCCTCATAATTTAAAAATGTGATAACATATAAACAGGGAACTTCGGTTACAACATACTTAAAGTATCATATTACAACCCATAAGTTTAAGTGCGGAACTATAAGCCACTAAAGCTTTTATTCTGCTATTGTCCGCTACTCAATCCATTCCACATGCACATTCCTTATTCCTGTTCCGCTTTGCCTGAAATGTATGTTAGTTTTAAAAAGGGTCAGCTAAACGAGCCGGTGATTTTCACTTGTTTGGTTGTTTCGTATCAAAATGTTTTAACAAGTTTAATTGCACTAGTCATGGGTCGTAGATGGAATTTCACAAGTGTACAAGTGAAACATTGACTGTTTTAACTATGCAGTGTCACATTCGACATCTCAGCACGCCTAGGGTCGTGTCACCACTACCACCTCAGCCTGCCGGGCCGTGTCACGCAGACACCCCCAGCCCACCAACTGTGTCAAGTGCATTTCAATACCCCAGTGTAGTTATGCCTAACAACATAATCAAGTTTAGGACGCGTGCAGTTGCCGGTTTGCCGACACACAGTCCGGTTATAGCAATTGGGTTTGTCATACCAATAGTAGTATCCACTGCCCATGGCTTACGTTAATCATTTATAGTGGGGACAGTTCTTGTGTTTCGTAATTCACATCATCACAAGTTTGGTGTAATTATCACCGTTTATAAAATGCAAATCACCCCAGAAAACAGTAAAACAATTTAAAAGTGGGGGAGTGAAACTCATAGTGAAAGTTGTAGTCCCAAACAAAGAGTGATAATCAACTGGATCAACTTTAATGATACACATGCAAATAGGGACTCAAATCAGTATCTTTATTGGTAATGGTTACAACTTGGACCTGGTTATGAGTTTTCACCCTGGATTGAGTCTATAGGACATTGGTATGGTGATGGATGTTAGGGTAGTATTAGTTTTCAGTTTGGCTTCTGGGCACCGTTTCGCGTGCCAGCCAAAGTTAGTGGTTTGACATATTCGGATAATGCTACGTGAATTCCATTAGTGTCAACATGTTATTATTTCAGAAAGATTAACTTTTTATTAAGGAAGTTTGGGTGTTTGGGGAGTCCAGGTTGCCCAAAATTGAGTTTCCATTTTCGCCGTAGGGGGTTCTCCCGAACTGGCATTGGACACACCCCTATTGTCCAAACGACCGTTGAATCTCCCGAAATGCTCCCGTTGTTTCAATTATAGTAAATGTCGAGTTCGGTAAGTTCCGGTTTCCGCAGTTTCATTACACGGTAAACTGCCGAATTTAGTTTAAAATAAACTGTTTTAAAAGCTGAAAAATCATAGTTGGTCTAAGTAATTTATAAAATTGTGGAAACTTTTGTAGAAATCAGTAACAATATATAGATTTAAGGAAAAATATTTTGGGAATTTACAAAGTTCTTTTTATAACTTAAATAATTTATTTGTTAAAACAATATTTAACCGAATAATTTACATCGCTTATCATCCGATGTCGAAAAATTCTTAAAATATTCCAGTAAAAACCTTATATGTCCAGGAACTCCCTGCAAAAATTTGGGATTTTTCCGATTTGGTTTTAGTGCGTTTCCGGCTACCGAAAACTCTCAAAAACGCGGATTTTTAACCAAAATCAAAATTCAATCATTGGACGTCCAAACTTCCCAAAAGATTCCCATATGTTCCTTGGTGTTCATGTAAATCTTGGTGATTTATTAACCTTGTTTGATATATTTTCTGGATTTCCTTTGGTAAAACAGTCAAAAATTCACCAAAAATCATAGAAAATTCCAAAAATTCTAAACTTTTACGTAGACATTGATGTCAATACCCTACATTACCACCCCAAATTTCAGCTCCATACAAGAATCACGAACCAAGTTATAGGTAAAACAATATTCTGCCTATGCTAGTTTAAGGTTTCGGCGTTATACCTAGCGCAAGCTTCGATTCCGGGCGTTTCTCTTGAGTCCATAAGTGTGTGGGTGCTATAATCAGTACCTACACATCGAGTACAATCCAATCATACCATAGTTCATGTCAATCAAGCCTTGTTTCACGGTTTTTTGGTTCATAACTTTGTTATTCGATTTTGGTCGATTAGGGTATCAAAAAACAAAATTTTGTGATCTTTGCTACCATATGACATCATGGAATGTGTTCTTAATTAGCCAAGAATCATGTTTAAATCATCCAAAATCATGGGTTAAAACTAGTTTTCTTAAGCTAGTTCATGTTTTCTCAAGAAATCATCATCAAAACCACTTAAAACTTGCAAAATACCTTTGATTTGGCTTGATGGAAGTGATGATCAACTGAGTTCTTGATGTTTATGAGCAGGGTTTTCATGAAGATGAAGAAAAAAATTAAAAAATAAGAAATATAAAGGGGGGTCGCAAGTGGGGTACCCCCACCCCACCCCTTGCTTTGAATTTCGAGGTTAGATGATGTTTATCTCCGGTTTTGCATTTTAGGTTCGTTTTCGGGTCCCACATGCGTCCCTGATTTGCGAAACGGACTCCTTTTTTCGTGTTTTTAGTGTTAAAAGACTCGGTTTTAAAAACCAGGCATAACCGTCTCGAAACCCAAACACAGTTATGTTTTAATCATATCGTATTAGGGTAGTTTAAGTGTTTTTAAGCTTGATTGACCATTCCTGCATGTTTGGTTGCCTTGTGTTATTTTCATAACGAAGGCGTTTCCCTAACCGGGAAGCTGCCACATTTTGCGTGCTCGAGCTCTGATTTGCTTCAAATCTTATGTCATGGTCTAAGGAACATAACTAAGATGTTTCATGAACTCAGAATCTTTAAATAGCCCTACCAATGTCCTAAAAATCATTGTCAAATGTTTAATGCGCTATTAAACGGAAAGCTCCCGCTTAACACGTTGTTACAGGCTAAGGACACCAACCTCACACCGTTGACCCTTAATGGTGTCATGTTAACCATGACGTGCTCTTGGATTCCTCTGCACACAAGTCATGCATGTGTTAAGGGTTTTCACACAATTAATGTATTAAGCGTGCTTTAAAGTTTACGACCATTCAAAGTGTACCTGGTTACGTCCTGGGTATCACACATACGGTCCGTAAGGGGTGCCCAGCAGTAGGTTTTTGGCAGCCTATTGTTTCTTTTTCTCGAAGCCCAAGAACTCAAGATTTCCTTGTTTTTACCTACACTTGACGTGTTTCAAAGCCACCTTATGATCCTTCCACCTCATGGGACACTTGTAATGATCCCATGAACTCTCAAACACTATAAATAGCAATCACCATCATCCATTTTCATTTGCTCATTCATCTTTTCTTTCTCCCACTCTATAGGAGCTTGCTCCTAGCTTTTGGAGGCCTCCTATCTGAGTTCTTGTAGGGTTCCCAACATAAGCAAGTACTCTTCTTTATGTTAGTTGTATGATGAGTTGATCTTTATGTACTTAAAAATGATCAGAACACCCTTTTTACGTATAAATTAGTTTTAAGCATATGTAACCAAAGTTTTGTTGGGATTGAACCCATTCAAAAGGAACAGATGATATAAAAGCCAAAATCACATCACATATTTGATCCTGTAACAGAAGTTACAACCTCTGTTCAAGAACCACTAGTTGGATTAAGCTCTACCTTCTATCATCTGCTCGACTAAACGACAAAACATCAAAGGTTTGTTGTAGAATATCAGTGGATATCCATCAGAGTTTAGTTTTATTATTTCTTTATTCAGTGTAACAATGCCTATGCACTATCAAAGTTTAGGTCATCAGTGTTTGGAGTTAGTTAAATTTGTTATCTATCACTATCAACCCTAACGTCATCAAAGATGCTCAGAGGTTAGAAGTGTTAGTATAAATAGGTGATCACTTTGTACTGTTTCATTCATCTATTAGAAAGATCATTCACCAATCATCTTCTTTGTATTTCTGTACTATCAAACATGCTATAAAAGGCTAAGGGGGAGTTTGTGATTCACATGCATAAACTACAAAGTTTAGAAACCATGATGATGACAACAATCTTCAATTGATTGTAGTACAAAGTTTTCTATTTCCGCTTAAATTCACTCTGTTTTATCTTCTTCCATTTACCATTTTAAATAACATTTACAATCAATTCAAACTCAGATCCTAACAATTGGTATCAGAGCTTGGTCAATCAAAATTTGATTTAACTATCAATTTGATTTGAAAGAGCAGCTTTCCCTGCTATTTCGTGTGATAGTTTTCTTTGGAAGAAAGAGTTTTATTACTTTTAAAGTTTTTAAAACAATAATCTGTTTAAAACCATTCAGAAATGTCTCAAAACACACCGGATTCCAACGTTGGATATATGTTTAAACCCCCGATGCTGAAAAGAAATGAATATTTCATATGGCAGTGTCGATAGGTCACATTTCAGCTCACCAAAACACCGGTTGCAGGCGATCCGTTGTATTTAGACCACATTGGTTCCAAGTATAGAGGATCCCAATATTCAAGTGCCAAAAAATCCTGAAAATACTCCGAGCAGAACTGATAAGGCATTTCTGCCTTACCCAACGAGATCTATGTTGGACTGCTCCACTGTAATAGTGCAAAGGAATTGTGGGATGCTCTAAAAGAAAATTTCGATGGAACTGAGGAAGTGATTGAAAACAATAGAGAAGTTCTGAATCAACACTATGAAACCTTTGTCACGTCAAAGGAGAGTCTCTAACCCAACAGTTTGAACATTTTAGCTGTCTCATAAGTGAACTCAAGCTGGAGAACGTTGAATTGCCTAATTTGAGTGTCAATAGTCGTTTCCTTAGATCGTTACCAGAGAAGTGGGAGACTGTAGCTTACGTTACATGAACATTTGTTGGTTTTGAAGAAATGACACTCACACAACTTCATGGTCGACTCATCACTTATAAGAGATAGTTGAACCGCAACTCTTTTTGGCCAAGAAGAGGGATCTGGCAGTTAAAAGGATCAGGGTTATGATCATTTTATTGATATAACTTCTGGAGGAAACTTTAACTCTGATTCTTACTCACCCAACTATGCATTTTCTGCAAGTGGGGAAAGCCAAACCTCTGACAACCTCTCTTTTGAGTTAAACGATCTTCAATACTTTGAACAAACTGATTTTGGAAGAGATGGAAATTTTGCATCAACTTGCTCTATTAATTGTTAAAGCTAGTAAATTTTACAATAGAATAGGTAGAAAATTACTAGGGTTGCATTGGGGGTTGAAGGTTGGGCTAGATAAATCTAAAATCAAGTGTTATAAGTGCAATGAGTTAGGACATTTTGCTAGAGATTGTAGATCTGAAACTTGAGGACCTATTATAACACATCATGGCCCTAGACCTCAACACACACAAAGCACTGCTCAGTATTCCCAATATACCCCTGCTCATCAAGTGGAAAACACTGCTCATTATGCACACCCTGCTACCACTATCCCAGTGCATTATGTTCAGACCACTATTCCACAAATTCAATATGTTCAAGCACCACCACCTCAAGTGCATGTGCAACAAGCACCTCATGTCACTCAAACTAATCAAACCACTGCTCCGGCAGAGGTTAACCAGCAAAGCTTTTTCACTCAAGGCTTTGTTGACTGGAGTAGTTTGCTTGAGGAATTAGCTGATGAAAAATTTGCTCTTATGGCGAAAAATGACTTAGAAAATAATTTTTTGCATAATGGCATTAGAGACAATTGTTGAAGGAGATGAGTCTGTGGAAAAAGTGTAATTATCTAGTGGATACCAAGGTGTGTGAAGATGATTGTGCTTAGGCCCTTATGGTTGCTTCTAAGGTATCTGTGACATTTGTGGTGATCTGATCGTGTATCAATTCCGGACGAATTATCAATCAATAAATTTTTTGTGTTCTATTTTCGAGATTTGTATTTTTATCATGACAATTGCACGTATTCGATTCTTGCACGATTCCGAACTCTTAAACGACTTCTGGAAGTGAAATCGCAAACTATTACGCAAACGTAATCAGTTTAACCCGATCTACACTACGGAACACCGATATAAGCTAAACATACCCTAAATACCCTTTACATAACTTAGAAATAAGTTATGAAGGCTTCAGTATGGCAAAAACATGCTTATTCAACTTTAGGGGCTATTTTGTAAATTATGCGAAACTATGCCGATTCGTGTATATAGTTTTCCGGAACATGTACGCACATCCAAAAATTTTTGGAATCATTAAAATATAGCATTTTAATGATTGGAATGCAAAAATATCATTCGTTACGCGTTTACGGTCATTTGCGCGTTCGTTATAATTTTCATCGTAATTAACCGAAAACCGCAACCGTACGACCAAACGAACCAACATCCAAAAAGTTTCCGAGCATTTTTCAAGTTCCCTAAGCTTTACCTTCCTTATAACGCTTAAAAATGGGGTTAACGAGTGTTAAAAGTGCCAAAACGCGTCGAAAAACAAGTTTCAGGCTGCAGGGTCTTGTTCTGCAAATTCTGAAACTTAGGAATCCCAGGCGCCACGCGAGAGACCCCCCAAGATCTCCCGTGATGCGCAGGTGATGCCCGTTGGTAGCAGCTACCTGGCAGCTTCTTGTTCATTTGACTTGACACCTATAAATCGTTTTTGCCACACTTCTCCTGGTTGTAACACCTCACTAAACACTTGTAATGATCCTACAACATCTCCTAACACTTGGCATGATCCTGAAGTTCTCCAACAACTATAAATACCCTTGATCTTCAAACAAATTCCTTGCTCATTTCCATCTTTCTTCTCTCTAAACTCTAAGTGGAGTTGCTACCTTATTTGGAGGCCTCCCATCTGAGTTTTTCTAAGTAATCTTGGCTTCCTTGAGTGCAAGTAATGCTCTAACCAAGCCTTGTTCATTCTTTTAGCTTATTATGAGCTAAAAATCAAATAGTTTGACTTACTGTTTGACTTTCAGCTTTGACCATTAATTGGTCAAAGCAAAGTCCAATTGGACTTTGCAACGTGATCGTAATCACGATGGTTATGATCCTTAGCGATCATGCCTACTGATTACCACATTTCCTAGTCGAAGTGACGAGTCAAAGTTTCGGTCAATAATGCGCAATGCGCATTATACGACGGAACTATTTTCGGGTATCAAAACCCTTTGTTTTGATATCAATCAGTTTTATAAACCTTGTTAGATATGTTTAACTCGTCACTTTTAGTTTAGTGCTTATTTAGTGTCGTAAGTCGAGCGGTCTTGACCACCGCTTTGACTTTCGAATCCGACCCGTTTGGTCGATCTTAGGATCCGACCAAACCCATATATGTGACCATAGTTGTATAGGGAATAACCCCCTGAGGTTATACCTTATGGTCACGTCGTTTTGTTAGTGTTATGTTAAGTCGTCTATTATGCCCTATAAATGACCAAAATGCCCATTTTGGCATAAATTGATTTTAAGCCTATGTAACCAATATTTTGACATACAATCTGATGTTTCAACATTATTAAAAATGTTTTGGCATATTAGACTTATCAGAACACATATCTAACCATCCAAACACATTTTTACATAAATGATCCGTTAAAGTAGCATAAAACTACCTTAACGAGTCATAACGGGTCAAAAGCACTTAGGAATCTTTCCAAATCAGAATTTTAACTTTGTTAAACCATTTAATATGAGTTCCAACACTCATTTGGTTTACAAGACCTCATTCTATTCGATCCGCCGATTAAAGTCCCGACACTTACATAGTTATCCAATTTTAGGACACGTTTGATTTCTCGGACTTTTGAGCTCGTTTGATCTTTTATTCAAGGTTACTTTGCAATCCCAAGTGAGTACATAGCTCCCCTCTTTTATGATTTTCAAATATTTTGTGGTGATTCATATGTGCTAAATTTTTTTCAAGTTTTCAAATTACAAATGCTATGGTTTATATAAACACGACGATTTCAATAATGTGAACGAACTTGTTGGTGCGTTATATACATGACACGAATGACATTCATTAGCTTTGGCCAAGCCGACCAGTAGTAAGTTATGGTACCATAGGACTGACAATCCCATTACCAAGTTTCCCGGTGTTTGTGGGGAAGTTTGGGGAACGACCGAAACTTTTTACTTTAAGAAACCCTTTGGTGGTTTTTATTGCAATTTAAAGATACCCTTTGGTGGGATAGACGAGTCAACACAGGTTTGAATGTATTCACCAAAATGACCAAAAGTTTTCACAATTAAAACACGGACGATGAACAATTGGTTTATGACACGAACAATAGATGATTGGTTTATGACACGGATAATGAACGATTGGTTTATGGTAAGTGATTTAAATAACGAAACGTGTGTAATGTGATAAAAGCATGGTGGATACGCCACTGGTACTTCCTATATATAAGTGCCTTTATCATATTACATTCGTGCCGTTATTTGCATCACTTGGAACAAAGGTTTTCAAACAATGACACGCAACAATTTTCAATTAAAGATATTAACCATACAAAGTTT
This sequence comes from Scalesia atractyloides, assembly GCA_947069175.1. NCBI lineage: Eukaryota > Viridiplantae > Streptophyta > Magnoliopsida > Asterales > Asteraceae > Scalesia > Scalesia atractyloides. The sequence continues at coordinate 23,549,861 of CAMTDV010000010.1, forward strand.
CTTCAAGGAGATTTACTACTCGAATTTACAAAACAAATGTTTTGGTCAAAATTCATGGCACCAAGTCTTTTATAAACTATAACTAACTTGTTTTAGTTGGTTAGTTATCATTGCAATACCAAATACTTTTGATAACAAGGTTTTTAAATTAACGACTCTAGTAGTCTGACGAGGTATTGCAATACATATTCAAAGCCATGAATTTGACACACTCACAAAACCTATGTACTCGCCGGCATATTTTTGCCGACTCGTTTTCACATATGTTTCAGGAAACCAAGTTTGATGTTGATGCATGCTCACGTAGGATTGGACGCGGACTAAGTGCCTTAAAATATGAAAGATAATAGTTTAGTTAGTTTATTTTAACTTCAAGACAATGTAACTATGTAATTTCAGTATCCAATAAAACATAACTTTAATTACCATGTGCTGTTGTAACAATCTGTTAACGTGACTCCCGACGTTTCCGCCGTGGTTTGTTGTTTTTACTCGGTCGGGGTGTTACAAATTGGTATCAGACTGGTTATAGGGAATTAGGTTATTAGTAATGCTTTGACCTAGACTATAACCTTCCTAGGACACTAACGCGAGTTTACTTGGGTTTAGATTCTTAATACACCACCATCACCTATCCTTAGTTGATTACCAAAAACAAGACAAAATTGAAGGCATAAAGTCAAAAATGAATCATCGGTCTCTTTTATCTTTCAAGGTTTTCAAATTTCTTCAAAGTTTGGGTTTTATTAATGTGAACACATGCAATCTGGAACTCTTGGGGTGAGTGTCCACTTATAGGCTAAAGCATGTCTTCGTGATACATTTTAAAGACCCATTTACTTAGATTAGTCACCGTGTGTCGTTTGTTTGTTTTGAGAAACGAACGAATGACAACCATCCTTATTTCACCGATATTTTCAACACCTCTCTTAATTTATATCAATCTCACGTATCTTCCTCCATGTTTTCTTTTAGAATGCCTCTTAGACGTGACACAACTCAAAATGCCGAAATGGCAGCTATTATCGCTTAGCAAATTGCTGTTGTACTCCCGAATCCTATGACCCAACTCAATCAAGCGAACAACAATAACAATAACAATGCACAAGTTCCGTGCAACTATAAACAATTTTGTTCGGCTAAACCACTCTCATTTTCTGGGTCTGAGGGAGCTACTGGGATTTTGCAATGGTTTGAGAGCCTTGAAAGTACTTTTTGTCATGTGCAATGCCCAAACGAGTGAAAAGTTGAGTTTGCGTTGAGTGTATTAAAAAAGAGAGCTCTACTTGGTGGAATGGTATTATGTGAGACAGAGGTGCTAATGTAGCCTTAGCATAAACTTGGGAAGAGCTTAGGGCTCTAATGATGAAGGAATTCTGTCCTCATCATGAGCAGAGGGCGCTTGAAAACAAATTCCATGACCTCAAACAGGATAGTGGTGAGCATCGTGCTTATACTGACCGGTACGAGGAGTTGAGTTTACTCTGTCCTTCAGTGGTGACGCCTTTGGATAAGGCAATCGAGAAGTATATCGATGGTTTGCCTGATCCTGTTCAGGACATTGTTACCGGAAGTAACCCAACCACTGTCCGACAGGCCATTCACCTAGCTGCGACTTTGACCGAGTCTCAGGTCAAAAAGGGTAACCTTCATCGAAAGGCCATAAGAAATCATCCACCAAAACCACTCAAGAAAATCAAAAGGGAAACAAAGTTGAGCCTTCCAAACGTTCAAAGAAGCGTAAGGCTTCTCAGAACTTTGTTGTTACTACACAACCCGCTCCAGCCGCTCAACCCAATCAAGCTCCCCAAAACCAACCAGCTCAACCTCTTACGAGGAAGCCATATGCTGGTATTGCACCGTCATGCGATCGGTGCAATGGTCACCACCAAGTTCACCAACCATGTCATCAATGTATTACTTGTGGAAGATTTGGGCACTTGGCCAAAGTTTGTCGATCTGTTCCAAACCAAGCTACTCAGAATCTTGTCCAACCCAAGCAAATCCCGTTCGACCTCACTTTCCACCTGGGTCATGTTTTAATTGTGGCAAGATGGGCCATTACAAGAACAACTGCCCAGTGTTAGCCAATGCCAATCAAGATCGTGGACGAGCATTCAACATTAACGCCAACGAGGCCCGTGCTGATAACGAATTCGTTAACGGTACGTTCCTTGTCAACAATCATCCTGCTTCTATTCTTTTCGATTCGGGTGCTGATAGGAGTTTCATATCCTTAGCCTTTGAACCATTACTTTCAATGCCAACAACTAAACTAGGAAAGCCCTTGGCTGTCAAGATAGCTAGTGGCGAACCTCTTAAACTTGATTCTGTCATTCGTGATTGCCAATTGAAACTCGATAACCACCATTTTCCCATTGACCTCATGCCAATGCAACTTGAGAGTTTCGACATCATCATAGGAATGGATTGGTTAACCAAGCAACATACCAAAGTTATTTGTTTTGACAAGATAGTTCGAATACCTTTTCCTCTGGTGAAGTCTTAGAAGTTCGGGGAGAGAAACCCGCTAGTAATCTTAAACTCATGACCTGTAACCAAGCACAAAAATACCTTTGAAAGAACTATGTTGCCTTCCTGGCACATATCGTAGAGGAGAAAGGCAAAGGCAAAACTATTCAGGATATCCCTGTTGTTCGAGATTATCTAGAGGTGTTTCCTGAGGAACTACCTGGTTTACCTCCTGTACGACAAGTTGAGTTCAGCATTGACCTAGTACATGGTGCCAACCCTGTTGCTAAATCTCCTTACTGTCTTGCACCTTCTGAGATGCAAGAGTTATCAAAACAACTTCAAGAGCTATCTGATAAAGGATTCATTCATCCGACCTACTCACCTTGGGGCGCTCCTGTCCTATTTGTAAAGAAGGACAGATCTTTCTGTATGTGTATCGATTATCGTGAGTTTAACTCACGATAAAAAATCGATATCCCCTACCTTGCATTGATGATCTTTTTGATCAGCTACAAGGGGCTAGTTACTTTTCAAAGATTGATCTGCGTTCTGGGTATCATCAACTTCGTGCTCGAAGAAGATATTCCCAAGACTGCCTTTCGCCCTCAATATGGTCATTACAAGTTTACTGTCATGCCTTTCGGTTTGACAAATGCTCCAGCTATTTTAATGGACTTGATGAATCGGGTATGTAAACCTTATTTGGACAAGTTCATCATTGTTTTCATCGACGACATTCTTATTTATTCCAAGTCTCGAGCCAAACATGAACAACACCTATGGAACTACTAAAGAAAGAACAACTTTACGCCAAATTCTCCAAGTGCGAGTTTTGGCTAAAAGAATTTAATTCTTGGGACACATAGTCAACGAGCAAGGTATACATGTGGATCCTTCCAAAATCGCTACAATTAAGGATTGGAACACACCCACTACTCCCACAGAAGTTCGCTCTTTTCTTTGTCTTGCCGGATATTATCGTCGATTCATTGTGAACTTCTCAAAAATCGCAGTTCCACTCACCACTTTGACTCAAAAGAATAAGCCTTTTCAGTGGGGACCCAATCAAGAGGAAGCTTTCCAAACTCTGAAACAAAAGCTCTGTGATGCTGCTATTCTATCTTTACCCAATGGCAACAAGGATTTCATTGTCTATTGTGACGCATCGAACCTAGGCCTTGGTTGTGTTCTTATGCAACGAGATAGAGTCATAGCCTATGCGTCAAGACAATTGAAAGTCCACGAGAAGAACTACACGACTCATGACCTTGAGTTAGGTGCTGTAGGTTTTGCCCTCAAACTTTGGAGACACTACCTTTATGGTACAAAGTGTGTAGTTTTTACCGACCACAAAAGTCTCCAGCACATTTTCAATCAGAAAGAACTAAACATGAGACAAGGACTCTAGGTTGAACTTTTAAACGACTACGATTGCGATATTCGCTACATCCGGGTAAGGCGAATGTTGTGGCTGATGCTCTTAGTCGTAAGGAACGTGTCAAGCTGCATTATGTTCAAACTCAATCTGATATCCAGACACGTATTTTCCAAGCTCAATGTACTTGTGTTACACAAGGTATGATGGGTAGTGAATTACCGCATCAACTTGAGCTTCATCTCGAAATGAAAGACAATGAATTACTCTATTATTTAAACCGTTTGTGGGTTCCAAGTCAAGACAACCTCCGCACCCTATTGATGGATGAAGCTCATAGGTCTCGTTATTCAATCCATCCTGGTGCAGACAAAATGTACAAGGATCTTCGTACCTAGTATTAGTGGCCAGGTATGAAGAAAGACATTGCCTTGTATGTATCAAAATGCCTAACTTGTCTTAAAGTCAAGGCTTAACATAAACGCCCATCTTGTTTGCTCGAACAACCAGAAATTCCGGTATGGAAGTGGGAGAACATTGCGATGGATCTCATCGCAAAACTACCGCGCACATCTAGAGGTCATGATGCCATTTGGGTAGTCATTGATCGTCTAACAAAGTCAGCACACTTTTTGGCGATTCGTGAGGAATACTCTACTGAAAAACTCGCAAAAATATATGTCGATGAGATTGTATCTCATCATGGTGTTCCTTTGGACATCATATCTGACAGAGATGCTCGGTTCTCATCTCATTTTTGGAAGAGCATGCAATCTGCTATGGGAACCTAACTCAATTTGAGCACTGCTTATCATCCTCAAACGGATGGACAAACCGAGAGAACTATTCAAACATTGAAGGATATGCTTAGAGCATTTGTGATCGACTTTGGTGGTAGTTGGGATTCGTATCTACTGTTGATCGAATTCTCCTACAACAACAGTTATCACGCCAGCATCAACATGGCACCATTCGAAGCTTTATACGGTCGAAAATGTCGTTCACCTGTCTGTTGGAATGAAGTTAGAGAGTCTCAGTTTACTGGACCAGAACTTATTCATGACACAACACACAAAGTCAAGAAAATACGCGATAACCTTTTGACAGCTAGAAGCCGTCAAAAGCGTTACGCGGACAAACGACACAAGCCCTTGGAATTCCATGTTGGTGATCACATCCTACTCAAGGTATCCCCTTGGAAAGGAGTGGTCAGATTTGGAAAGAAAGGAAAACTTGCACCACGATAAGTTGGACCATTCAAGATCGTTGAAAGATTCGGAATGGTGGCCTACCGACTTGAGCTACCTCCTAAACTTGGAACATTCACCCGACATTCCACGTGTCCAATCTAAAGAAGTGTTTAGCTGACACAAATCTTCACGTCCCTCTCGACGAAATTCACGTTGATGACACTATGCACTTTGTCGAGAAACCTGTGGAGATTTTAGACCGTGAAGTCAAGAAACTCAAGCGAAGACGAATTCCGATAGTCAAAGTTCGCTGGGAATCCAAACGAGGCCCAGAATTTACTTGGGAACCAGAGGATCAAATGAAAGAAAAATACCCACATCTGTTTTTACAAGTTTCCTCGAATTAAATTTCGGGACGAAATTTCCTAAAGTAGGGGAGACTGTGAAATTTGTGTTGATCCGATCATGTATCAATTCCGGACGAATTATCAATCAATGAAAGTTTTGTGTTTTATTTTCGCGATTTGTATTTTTATCATGACAATTGCACGTATTCGATTCTGGCACGATTCCGAACTCTTAAACGACTTCTGGAAGTGAAATCGCAAACTATTACGCAAACGTAATCAGTTTAACGCGACGTACACTCCAGAACACCTACATAAGCTAGACATACCCTAAATACCCTTTACATAACTTAGAAATAAGTTTTGAAGGCTTCGGTATGGCAAAAACATACTTATTCAACTTTAGGGGCTATTTTGCAAATTATGTGAAACTATGCTGATTCGCGTGTATAGTTATCCTGAACATGTACGCACATCCAAAAATTTTTGTAATCATTAAAATATAGCATTTTAATGATTGGAATGCAAAAATATCAATCGTTACGCGTTTACGGTCAATTGCGCATTCGTTACGATTTGTGTCGTAATTAACCGAAAACCGCAACCGTACGACCAAACGAACCAACATCCGAAAATTTTCCGAGCATTTTTTAAGTTCCCTATGCTTTATCTTCCTTATAAAGCTTAAAAATAGGGTTAACGAGTGTTAAAAATGCCAAAACGCGTCGAAAAACAAGTTTTAGGCTGCAGGGGCCAGTTCTACCAATTATGAAACTTAGGAATCACAGGCGCCACGCGAGAGACCCCCGAAGATCTCCCGCGATGCGCGGGAGATGTCCAATGGCAGCAGCTACCTGGCAGCTTCTTGTTCATTTGACTTGACACCTATAACTCATTTTAACCACACTTCTCCTGGTTGTAACACCTCACTAAACACTTGTAATGATCCTACAACATCTCCTAACACTTAGCATGATCCTAAAGCCCTCCAACAACTATAAATACCCTTGATCTTCAAACAAATTCCTTGCTCATTTCCATCTTTCTTCTCTCTAAACTCTAAGTGGAGTTGCTACCTTATTAGGAGCATCTGAGTTTTTCTAAGTAATCTTGGCTTCTTTGAGTGCAAGTAAGTGCTTTAACCAAGCCTTGTTCATTCTTTTAGCTTATTATGAGCTAAAAGTCAAACAGTTTGACTTACTGTTTGACTTTCAACTTTGACCATTAATTGGTCAAAGCAAAGTCCAATTGGACTTTGCAACGTGATCGTAATCACGATGGTTATGATCCTTAGCGATCATGCCTACTGATTACCACATTTCCTAGTCGAAGTGACGAGTCAAAGTTTCGGTCAATAATGCGCAAATGCGCATTATACGACAGAACTATTTTCGGGTATCAAAACCCTTTGTTTTGATATCAAATCAGTTTTATAAACCTTGTTAGAGATGTTTAACATGTTTAACTCGTCACTTTTAGTTTAGTGCTTATTTAGGGTCGTAAGTCGAGCGGTCTTGACCACCGCTCTGACTTTCGAATCCGTCCCGTTTGGTCGATCTTAGGATCCGACCAAACACATATATGTGACCATAGTTGTATAGGGAATAACCCCCTGATGTTATACCTTACGGTCACGTCGTTTGGTTAGTGTTATGTTAAGTGGTCTATTATGCCCTATAAATGACAAAAATGCCCATTTTGCGCATAAATCGATTTTAAGCCCATGTAACCAATGTTTTGACATATAATCTGATGTTACAACATTAACAAAATATTTTGGCATATTAGACTTATTAGAACACATATCTAACCATCCGAACACGTTTTTACGTAAATGATCCGTTAAAGTAGCATAAAACTACCTTAACGAGTCACAACGGGTCAAAAGCACTTAGGAATCTTTCCAAATCAGAATGTTAACTTTGTTAAACCATTTCATATGAGTTCCAACACTCATTCGGTTTACAAGACCCCATTCTATTCGATCTGCCGATTAAAGTCCCGACATTTACATAGTTATCAAATTTTAGGACACGTTTGATTTGTCGGACTTTTGAGCTATCTTTTATTCAAGGTTACTTTGCAATCCCAAGTGAGTACATAGCTCCCCTCTTTTATGATTTTCAAATATTTTTGGGTGATTCATATGTGCTAAATTATTTTTAAGTTTTCAACTTACAAATGCTATGGTTTATATAAACACGCCAATTTCAATAATGTGAACGAACTTGTTAGTGCGTTATATACATGACATGAATGACATTCATTATCTTTGGCCAAGCAGACCAGTAGTAAGTTATGGTACCATAGGACTGACAATCCCGTTACCAAGTTTCCCGGTGTTTGTGGGGAACTTTGGGGAACGACCGAAACTGTTTACTTTAACAAACCTTGTGGTGGTTTGTTATTGCAATTTAAAGATACCCTTTGGTGGTATAGACGAGTCAACACAGGTTTGAATGTATTCACCAAAATGACCAAAAGTATTCACAATTAAAACAAGGACGATTTGTTTACACCAACGATGAACAATTGGTTTATGACACGAACAATGGATGATTGGTTTATGACACGGACAATGAACGATTGGTTTATGGTAAGTGATTTAGATAACGAAACGTGTGTAATGTGATAAAAACATGGTAGATACGCCACTGGTACTTCCTATATATAGGTGCCTTTATCATATTACATTCGTGCCATTATTTGCATCACTTGGAACAAAGGTTTTCAAACAATGAAATGCAACAATTTTCAATTAAAGATATAAACCATACAATGTTTCTTCAAAGTGATTTACTACTCGAATTTACAAAACAAATGTTTTGGTCAAGATTCATGGCTACAATTCTTGTATAAACTATAACTAACTTATTTTAGTTGGTTAGTTATCATTGCAATAACAAATACTTTTGATAACAAGGTTTTTAAATTAACGACTCTAGTAGTCTGACAAGGTATTGAAATACATATTCAAAGCCATGAATTTGACACACTCACAAAACCTATGTACTTGCCGGCATATTTTTGCTGACTGGTTTTCACATATGTTTCAGGAAACCAAGTTTGATATCGATGCATGCTCACGTAGGATTGGACACGGACTTAGTGCCTTAAAATATGAAAGACAATAGTTTAATTAGTTTATTTTAAACTTCAAGACAATGTAACTATGTAATTTCAATATCCAATAAAACATAACTTTAATTACCATGTGTTGTTATAACAATCTGTTAACGTAACTCCCCGACGTTTCCGCCGTGGTTTGTTGTTTTGACGCGGTCGGGATGTTACAGTATCACCCCAGATCCTCAAAGATCTATGTTCTGAAAAATGCATCATAGATTCTACAAACATAAAAAGGGTAAATGAAAACCTTAGAAAAAAATTTTTGAAGATGAACTAAATTTTGAAAAACTCACAAAACAGTTGAAAACAAAGTTGGTTAACAAAGATTCTGACATCAGTAGCCTAAAGCATGAGGCAAGCATAACCAAAGACCAACTCCAAACTATGGTAGATAAATACCAAGTTTGCAAAAAAGGAGTTAGAATCTACCCAAATCACTTGTGAAAAATGGGTAGAGTCTTGCAAAGGTTATCAAATCATGTTGGAAAATCAGATCAAGAGCAACATAAAATTTTGCATTGGTTTTAACAAAAATGATCAAGTTTCTGAAAATGTTGTTAAAATTGATTCGGAGTTGGTTGAAGTTGTCCCCAAAAACTTGGCTGGTGATGAAATAAAAGTCACAGATAAAAATGGAAACAAAATCATTTTGGAAAAAATGAGGGATCCTCAACTTTTCAAGAGGTTGAAAAATATCAGTTTAAACCCACATGGTCAGATGAGTGTGACATTTTAGAAAATTTCAAGCCAATGGAGTTCTCAACCATTGAAGGTGTTAAGGCACCAAAAGCAAGGATAATCTCTATTAAGGATCTTCCAGCAAATGTTACAATGTCTGCTCAAAAGAAGTCTGAAAAAGGGAAGAAGAAAGAAAAGTTCAAAAACTTGTTTTGTAACTTTCGTGAGAAAAGAAATCATGTCACTGAAAACTATTTTCTGTTAAAAGCTTATGACATAAACAAAACTTATGTGATCCCAAATTCTTCAAAATGCATCATTTGTGGAAAACAAATCACATGACTCATGAGTGTGTTTATCTTCCAACCTATGACAAAAAGGTAAAAGAGATCAAAAGAAAAGCTCTTGAGAGTCAAAGTTCAAGCTCTGCTAAAAATAAATCTAAGCATGTCTTTGAGCCTGTTGCAACATCTGTTACAAAAGCACTGATCAAAACCATTTTTCCCATAGAGGTACAAGTGATAGATGCACCACCTGCAAACAAGTATCCAAGAGGATATGGCCAACCTATTTATCAAAAGGTTCCTTTTAGTTATGAGGGTTACAAAAGCTCTCAAATCCAAAAGTCAATAGGCATCCTCATGGCTGCCAACATCTGATAGGAAATGGTTCACAACAGTGGTTACAAAGACCAATTCAAACCACTGACCATTCTCTTGAATTTGAGATTGGACAATCTGTTACCCCATCCAAAGTTGTTTTTGTAACACCCTAAATCGCATAATACAACACACGTGGCGGAAACACTTGGGGAGTCACGTTACAAATTGTTTTACAACACATGGTACTTAAAGTTTGTTTATTGGATTATCGAATTATATTGTCTTGGAATAATGGATATAAAATACAATGAAAATGTCTTTCAAGTTTTAATGTCACTAAAGCCCGAGTCCATCCTATGTGTAGCATGCGGTGATAATCATCACAAAAGTAAACCTGAAATATATGTGAAAATAGGTACGTCAGCATAAAAATGCCTGTAAGTAACATAGGTTTTGTAATGATGTTTCATGGCTTTGAATGTTTTAAAGAAAGTTTAACTAATTCAAAAATAGCCATGAATCGTTATAGAAGTTTTTCTTTTATGTAATCATATGAAAAATCAAATGATTTAAAAGAAATAATGTAAGGGTAACTTAATAACGAAATATGTTATGTCTTGTATAAAAATGGCATCTCTTGTCTTAGTTCAAAGTGATTTAGATAACGCTACGTTCTGTAATATAATAAAAGCACTTATATATAGGAAGTACCAGGGGCGTATCCACCATGCTTTCTTCATATTACACATGCCTCGTTATCTAAAACACTTACCATAAACCAATCGTCCAATTGTCCGTGTTATAAACCAATCGTCCTTGTTATAAACCAATCGTCCTTGTATAAAACAATGTCTTTGAATAAACAAAGGTTTTGTTTAAATCCAAAAGTTATGTCTTTTAAACCATTCCTTTTATTGTAAAACATATATTAGGATTGTTGGCGAATATATTCAAGCCTTGTCGACTATCGAATAAACCCTTATAAAAACAAAGGTCTATTAATGTTCATCGGATTCTGTCATTCCCCAATGGATACTTTCAAACGACTAGAAAGCGGGAATGGGGTGTCAAACCTATGGTACCAATGTTAATGAATGTATCATTGTATATTCAACGAACCAATATGTCTTAAACAATGTAAGAATGTTATGAAAATGTTTATAAACCATGTACTTGGCATACTAAGTCAATATACCGAGCAAAATGTCTTGAAATTGTGTACTAGGTATGCTAAGTCAATATACGAAGTAAAATGTCTTTGAAATTATGTGTAGGTATACTAAGTCAATATACCATGTAAAATGTATTTGAAATCGTATGCTAGTTAGCTAAGTCAACATACAAAGTAAAATGCAATTGAAATCATGTACTATATGTACTTTGTAATCAAAGCATATGTAATGTCATGAAATCGCGAAAATAGTCATAAGCACACATGTATCACCCCAAAACATTTGAAAATGTAAAGAGGGGACTATGTACTTGTCACAACCCGACTCACAGTGGAAGACAATTGCATGGTGCGGCAGACACATGGTAATTCCCGTTAATTTAAAAACATGATATCGCATAAAAAAGGGAACCTCGGTTACAACATACTAATAGTATCATATTACACACCACAGTTCAAGTACGGTACTACGAGCTACTATAGCTCTTATTCTGCTACAGTTTACTACCCAAGCCATCCGCACGCACATTCCTTACTCTTGCTTCGCTTTACCTGAAATGCATGTTAGTTTTGAAAAGGGTCAGCTAAACGTTGCCTGAGATCCACTGGTTTAGTTATTGTGGAACCATATGTATTAACACGTTTAATTGCACTGGTCACAGTCATAGTTATAGATGGAATTACACGAAGACACAAGTGAAACCTTGACCTGTCATAGTCACTCCGTGTTAGACAGACACGTCATCGCACCGGGTCGTGTCACCGCAGAAACTTCCCCACTGGGCCGTGTCAAGACAGGCACGTCATCCCAGCACTAAGTCATATAAAGTTCAATGTTCCCTGCAGTTATGTCTAACAACATAACTGAATTCAGGACGCGTGTAGTTGCCTAGTCACCGACACACAATGTCACCTAGACACTGCCTGGAGCAATTGGGTTTGTCATACTAATAATACTATCCACTGCCCACGGCTTACGCTAATCACTTGTAGAGGGGAGGTAGTTCGTGTGTTAGATAATTCACATCTCATAAGTTGGTGCAACTACTCAGTTTCGTAACATGCAAGTCATTCCTGAAAACACTAACACAGTTGAAAGTGGTGGAGTGGAACTCACTCCCAACTTGGTATAATCAACAATGTTTGTAACATGCAAGTCCCAAAGAAAACAGTAAAACAATTCAAAAGCGAGGAAGTGAAACTCACAGTGTACGTAGTAGTATCAACACACAAGTGATCAAGCGACTGGATCAGCTTTAATAACACATATGCAAGTATGGACTCGAATCAGTATCTAAGTTTGTAATTGTTATAACTTGGATTCTGTCAGGAGTTTTCACTCCAGATTGAGTCTATAGGCCACTGGTATGGTGATGGAGGTCAGGGTAGTAATAGTTTTCAATTTGGCTTCCGGGCACCGTTTCGCGTGCCATCCAAAGTCAGTAGTTTAACGTGTTCGGATAATGGTACGGGAATTCCAATAGTGCCAACACGTTGTTATTTATGAATGATTAACTTTTCATCAAGGGAGTTTGAGTGTTTGGGGAGTCTAGGTTTCCCAAAATTGAGTTTCTATATTCACCGTCGGGAATTTTCCCAAATTGTCTTAGGACACACCCTAGTGTCCAATTTTCCCGGGAATCTCCCAGAATACTCCCGATGTTCCAATTATAGTATTTGTCGGGTTGGGTCTGTTCTCAGTTCTGGCAGGTTTGTTATACAGTAAACTGCCGAAATTGATTTAAAATAACACATTTTTAATTCCCTAAATACCCATTTTATCTATAATTTTGAATAAAAACCTTTAAATTTTTATACAAGTTAGTAAAAATCTGTAGATTATGGAAAAAAATAATTAAGGTATTTATTTTGGCTTTTCCTTATTCAAATAAATTATTTATAAAACAATATTTAATCAAATAATTAATATTAATTATCACTAGTGGTCTAAAAATTCCCAAAATATTCCAACATCCTTTACATGTCCAGGAACTTCTCAAAAAAATTTTAGATTTTTCCGATTTCGTTTCCGTGTGTTCCCGGCTACCGAAAACTCGCAAAACGCATTTTAAACCAAATCAAACATCAACCAATGGACTCCGAATTTTCTGTAAAATTTGCTGATTTATTGAATTCGTTTGATAATTTTTCCAAAATTCTTTCGGTAAAACTGTCAAAAATTCACCAAACATCGTAGAAAATTCCAAAAATTCTAAAATTTTTTGTGGACCTTCCTGACAATACCCTACATCACGAAACCAAATTTTAGCTCAATCCCCGTATCAGGGACCAAGTTATAGTCAAAACAATAATCTGCTTACTCTAGATTCGGTTTTCGGGTGATATACCTAGCGCAAGCTTCGTTTCCGCAGGTTTTTCTTGAGTCCAGAAGGGTGTAGGAGCTATATTCAGTACCTACACATCAAGTATAATCCAAATATGCTAGAACTTAGATCAATCAAGCCTTATTTTATTGTTTTTCGGTTAATCGAATAGTTATGCGATTTTTGTCGAATAGGTGTTGATTAGGGTATCAAACCTAAAGGTGATCATGGCTGCCACAAAACACCAGCTAATTCCCAAGTGTTCTTACTCAGCTCATAAACTTGTTTAAACCTTCCAAAATCATTGATTAAAAAGGGTTTTTTTCGGTTATAAATCGCGTTTAATCAAGAATTAATGATCAAAACCTTATGAAACATCGAATATACGTTCGATTTTGGTAAGTTAGGAAGATGATCAGCTGAAGATGATGATGGTTATGGCAGATCTTGTGAGGAAATGGTGTATTTTTGGAACGAAAAATGAGAATTAAAAGAAAACAAATAATAAAAATGAATATAAAAAAGGGGGTCCATGTGGGACACCTCGTGCTTCGTAACACGCGCTAAAGATGATGTTTATCTTTGGTTCTGCGTTTAGGTTGGTTTTCGGGTCCCGTACGCGTTTTCGCGTTTTTAGTGTCAAAAGACCCGGTTTTAAAATCGTGCATACCCGTCTAGAAATCCGAACCCAGTTAAGTTTTAATCATAAAGGTCTCGTATTAGGGTAGCTTAAGTGTTTTTAAGCTTGATCGGTCGTTCCTTATGTTATGCCTGAAACGAAGGCGTTTCCCTAACCGGGAAGCTGCTTCGTTTTGCGTGCCAGGGCTTCGATTAGCTTCAAACCTTATGTCATAGTCTATGGCGCAAAACTAAGTTGTTTCTTGAACTTGGAATCTTAAATGATGCTACCGATAACCTAATAATCAACGTCAAAGGTTTGATGCACTGTTAAACGTCAAGTCTTTGTTTAACACGTTGTTAAAGGCTAAGGACGCTAACCTCGCATCGTTGGTCCTTAATAGTGTCATGTTAACCATGACGTGCTCTCGGATTCCTCCGAGACATAACAACGATTGTTCAGTATAGCACACAAGTCATGTAAGTTTACAACTTTTACGCGCAATTATTGTTTTAATCCTGCTTTAAGTTTAGGACCAATTAAGGTGTACCTGGTTTCGTCATGGGTATCATAGTACTCACCTGGTATTGCAAAGTAACTTAGATCAAATGATATATCAAAGCTTCAAAGGATCGAAGATTTAAGTGTGTCCTAAAATCGGATAACTATGTAAATATCGGGACTTTAATCTGCGGATCGGATTGAATGAGGTCTTGTAAACCAAATGAGTGTTGGAACTCATATGAAATGGTTTAACAAAGTCTGCATTCTGATTTGAAATGAAATCTAAGTGCTTTTGACCCGTTATGACTCGTTAAGGTAGTTTATGCAACCTTAACGGATCATTTCCGTAAATACATGTTCGGATGGTTAGATATGTGTTATGATGAGTATTTTAAGCCAAAATAAGTTTAATATAGTTGCAACATCAGTTTATATACAAAAATATTGGTTACATATGCTTAAAGTTTATTTATGCGCAAAAATGGTATTTTGGTCATTTATAAAGGCATAACTAGCGACTTAACATAATACTAACCAAACGACGTGACCATAAGGTATCACCTCGGAGGGTTATTCCCTATACAACTATGGCCACAATTATGTGTTTGGTCGGATCCTAAGATCGACCAAATGGGTCGGATACGAAAGTCAAAGCGGTGGTCAAGACTGCTCGACTTACGACCCTAAATAAGCACTAAACTAAAAGTGACGAGTTAGACATGTCTAAACATGTCTAACTAAGTTATAAAAATGTTTTGGTATCAAAACTTAGTGTCTTTATACCCGAAAAGAGTTCGGTCGTAAAATGCACCTAATGCGCATTTTGACCGAAACTTTGACTCGTCACTTCGACTAGTAAACGGGGTAATCAGTAGGTATGATCGCTAAGGATCATAACCATCGTGATTACGATCACGTTGCAAAGTCCAATTGGACTTTGCTTTGACCAATTCGTGGTCAGAACTAAAAGTCAAACAGAAAGTCAAACTGTTTGAGTTTTAGCTCAAAATAGCTAAAAGAAATGAACAAGACTAGGAGAGAGCACTTACTTGTGTTGAAGAACACTTGAAGAGCTCAAGGATGAAGAATGCTCAGATGGGAGGCCTCCACAAAGGTGGTGGCACTCCAACTTAGAGCAATGAGAGAAATAAAAGAATCGAGTAAGGGAAAATGAAGAACTTGGTTGCTTTTTATAGTAATCTTGAAGCCATAGGATCAATATACATGTCCCTTGAGGTGTCATGATCATAGGAGGGTCCTAACACATGTCCAAAGCAGGAACAATGCTAGAAAATTCGAAGGTGTCCAAGGGAATGAACATGTAGGAACGTCCACGATTAGCACGGGAACCTAAATTTGTTATCTATTGTTTGATTAGGCGGAAACTAATGACAAGTTAACCAAATAATACGAAATACTCGTTTAAATGTTGTTTTCATTGATCTAAAGTTCAATACACTCGAGATCCGGATCTGACAGAGCTTCGCTGTCTCTATGCCAAAAAATATCCACCTTATAAATGAAATCACAAGGCATCTATTTATAGATGCACAAGTCCGCTGGGGAGAGTACATAAGTTCGCCCGAACTTGACCTTGTCAAGTTCGGCCGAACTTGACTTCTCAAGTTCCATCACAAGCGAACTTGGCTCTAAACCCTATTAAATACGCCTCGTTTCACCTATACTATACAGACTCGATACAAGAGTATTATACAAACGTTATGCACCAATAGACTCCCTCTTGGATATCTACTTTGTCTTGTTCGGTCTTCATAAACTCTCATTTATCCCAGACTCGTTCACGTGTAATGACGAAGGCAACATACATATGCACCAACAGACTCCCCCTTGGATGTTGCTGCAATCATCTTCTTTCATAAACATCTTTGACAATAATCATCCTTGTCAGTCTTCAAGTGTCATAGTCTTCTTTGAATGCTTTGTAATCATCAGACTTCAACTAAGTTCCTGAGTCTTTACTTTTTTCCTTGAATAAGCATTAAACTTTTATGATCTTCAAATGTTCTCTTTTCTTCAATTTAACTTGATAAAACTTTAATCTCCAAGCTCCCCCTTGCTGTGAGTTGTGCTCCCACTAGCTTTAAGCTTTATCTTCAAACACATTTCATCCTGCTCCCCCTAAAACTTTACTTCCTATTTCAAAGTACTTGGGAATTCAAATAAACATTTCAGATTCTAACTTTGAAATTTTGTACCACATGTATTACATACCACCTGTACAAAACTTGTACTTCAAATTTTAATCTTCATTTTTTAGTTATTTCAGGTTCAAATTAATGAACTTTGTAACATTTTATGTTTAAAACCTTCAACTTTCACACATTTTTGTCATTTGATTTATGAAAATCCACTTAGTTGATCAAGTCCAAGTTAATGACCTTGATTAACTAAATATGTCAACCAAGTCCAAGTTAATGACCTTGGCTAAATCCGTTGTGAACAGCTGGTATTATCTTTATTTTTTAAAGATTCAAATTAATGAACTTTTTCTTACCAGACTTCGATGATCCGTTCTCCAACATTGGCTTGTTGAAAATCTTTTTGGATTTTAAAAAATTTATGCTAAAACACACTAAAAATCTTTTTGATTTTAATCTTCAAAACAAGTAAAGAAAGTAAACTGTATACAAACATATTTACAGACATCTTTTGGTGAATTCGTGTCTAAGGATCATATCAGTTGTTTAAGACATATCACCAGTACCGTTGACCTTTTTGAGACTTTAAGTTTTAAACTCGTTTACCAAGATTGTCGATATGTTTGTCCTCTTAAACTTCATCACAATTCTCAATTGTTCCAAGATATGTTAGGTAAGAATTATGAAAACTTAACTTAACTATGTTTCCCACTTCTTGAATATACTCCCGAATCCAGATTCCCTAGATTTCATCTTACAGGTGAGTATAGCGTAATTAATATCTGTATTTGGGTTATACGAGGCCTTGAGAGCTCAGGTTCGTACTACCGTACCGACAAAGAGATGAAGGCTCGGCTTTAAGGTGTGTACCACTTAAGGAATCTTTTCAGCATTGCAAATGATTAGATCTTTCGATTCTTTTCAAATTTTGCATGCTATTTGGGTTGTTTTTTTTTAACAAAAAGCATTATAGAAGTTCTAGGCTATTGCTTCCGCAAAATCAGAAGAACTTGTATAATACCCTAGATATCAATCATCTATAAAGACCTCGTATCACAGAATCAAATAACCCTTCAATCGAAATTCCCGAGTACAAAGTCCATATATCCAAGATGTGTTAATCCACAAGATTTAGTAGTTGTAAATTTAGTTTATATCCTGGAAACAATCTACTGAACGTGTAAAGCCTATCGACACATCCACAGTAAAACTTGCTTATCACTTTTAAACTTTATATTTCTTTAGCATACTGTGATAGTCCACTGATGTACTATCATTTCCTTTTGGACAACAAAATTCTTTTGTCTTTTTCAATGTCTTTGTACTTTTTGAATTTTTTCAATATTTTTGAATTTTCAACTTTTTCATATGTTTTTTATTTTTCAACAAAAACATATTTTTGAATTTTAGATTTTTCAACAAATTCTATTTGAAAAATATAACCAACCAATGTGGATCCTGTGACCTCATCGTCCGATCCTTTTTCTCAATCCTGTATCTGCAATTGTTTAACAAACAATCATTAAACTCATTTACCACTTGTAAAAGCAGTTTGAACTAGTAAGAACTTTGAAATCAGTTTTTCTGTTCAACGGAGTGGATTTTCATAATTTTGACTTTTCAAAATTTTTCCTTTTAACAACTCCCCCTCAAAATGACAAAGATTTGACATTTCTAGATAAGTTAAATATTATGAAGCTCCTCAATCCCGAATCATCTTTGATAAGCTGGATCTTGGAACTCCTGGACATGAAAGAATTTAGTTAAAAAGTTTAAACCAAGCCTTCTTGGTCTTGGGTTTTAGATATAACTCCTCATACACCTCTTCATAATCACTATCGTATGCTCTTTGATAAGCATATTCAACATCACAAACTTCAAACTCACAATCAACTTTACCTTTATCTTTCTTGATTGATTTGACATTTTCGATTTTATCACAAACAACCTTCACTTTTTCAGGTGATTTCTTTTTAGCAATCCAAGCTTGAGAATTAACTCTAGCATTCTTGATATAAAACCTAGAATTATTGTTTGACTTTGAAGTCTCACCCTTTTGAAAAATTGAATTTTCAAATTTTGATTCACTTTTAGGTTTTATTTCAAGATTGGATCTAACATTTCGTTTCATTTCTTTTAAGTCAGCATTTCTTTTTAAAATTCTGATTTGACCATTATTAGATTGCTTTTGTTTTACCTCTCTTGAAAATTCTTTTCTTCGGGATTCACAGGCTTAGGCTTCGGACGCTTGTGAGCAATTTGACCAACTTCATTGCATTTAAAGCAAGTACGAGTATCATGAACATTTCCACTAGTGGGTTTTACTCCACTTGTGGACTTGGTCTTAGCCTTGTCCCGAAGTTCTTTTTTTTTCTTAAATTCATCATTCGATTTCTTACCGATCAAGCTTTCTTCTCGAACCGTGCTCATTCGGTACACAAACTTTATGTTCTTACCTTTGTATTCCTGGAACGTTGACTTCTGATTCTTCTTCGATTGATCTTCAGCTTCTTTCAAACCTAAACCTGTTTTCCTGTTCTCAGGAAAATCACCACCATTTCTACGGTAATTGTTAAAATTCTGTTTCGGTTTAGAATAAAACTTCTTTTCATTTTTCTCGAGATCATCTGATGAAACTTCCACAAGTTTAAACAGTTTATCGATTTAATCTTCTTTCACATTCTGAATCGGAAAGCTATCATTGAAATATAATCTATCAGATTTCTTAACCTTGTACATGACAACGTTAGGATAATCACTTAGATTATTTTCTGACGATGTATCGTCACTTTCGGATTGTGAATCAGAACTATTTGAACTCGAGTTGGCACTATTAAAGTTGCCGTTACCAGGATCATTTCCCAAAACATTCTTTACCACATCGTTTACCACCGATTCATTGTCATCGTTTGATTTCGTAAAATCTACGTCAATGTTCTCAGGCAATTTAACTTTCTTTCTGAAAGAAGTAAATGATTAAATGCCTTTTCAATATCATCATCTTTCTTGCAGCAGTAACTTGCAAGAAATGGTGGATGAACATTTCCGTAAACTTTACGCTTTGAGTTATCAACATTATCCTCCTACTTGATCGTAGGAAGAATGTGATCAATGACATATGCGTTTGTGGTGTAACTTTTTAGTAATTGTCTGACTCTTTCTGTTTCAATTTTCATTTCGTGAAACTTACGCTTTGTCGCAGCAATTGTATTAATGTAATTGCCTTTTGTTTCTCAATAACTGTGGCATTTAACATGGTGATTTAGCGTTGAGTTCACTGTTAGCTCTTCAACATGTTTATATTTGCCTGATATTTTGTCATAAGCTTCTTTTATGGTTCTATAATCATAAGGAAAGTTTTCGTTATGTTCAGTCAATTCTCTTATGACTTTGACTTTATCCAGACAGGGTTCACAAGGACTTGCGCACCTTGTGCAAGGTTTTCAACCTCCACAACTTTTACAATTTCCTTATTAGACATGCTTACCTCGGCTTTTACCTTTTCGGCTTCTGCTCTCAACTCTTCTTGCTTTTGTGTCTCAAAGTAAGTTATTCCTTCTTCTTCTGTTTGTTGTATGTATCTTTCCAGAATTGCATTCTCCCGGACAGCTTCTTCCTCAGCTCTCTGCATTAATGCTTCTTGAATAGCATTCTCGATAGCAGCATCCACAAATGATGTCTCAGATTCATTCACAACTTCTACCATCATAGCAACACCAGTCTTCTTCCGATGTATTTATTCCAAACGAAACCATCATCTTCATGATTAGCAACAAGAGCTTGTTCGGCTTTCTTTGCAGGTTTATCTTCAACTTCAACTTGTGTTCTATTCGGATATGATTTGAATTGCAGCGCTTTCTTATAATATTCGTTACATGTACCAAAAGGATTTTGGTTTCCACTAGCTTCTTGGTTATGGCATTCATGTTTGAAGTGCCCTTTTTGTCGACATCTGAAACAAGTAACTTTCGTTTTGTTGAAACCAAGTTTATTGTTTGAATTACCAATATCCCTTCCAATGAGTGCTAAAAACTTGAAACTCTCCAGATAATCGATGCTAAGGACCATTTGATGTCCATCAGTTCCAACTCTTCCTCATCTACCTGATCGTAATCCTCAGCTGTCATTTCAGGATTTCCGATCTTTCCAGCAACAAGACTTTCATATGATTCCAGAACTGTAGCAAGAAGTGCTATTTGCTGTTTCACAACTTTTTTAGGAAACACATTCTTTAAATCAACTGCTATGTTGCATTGGAAAGCATTTGAATTAGAAGTGGATTGGCTTGTCTGATTAGATTGACTTTGAGAGGACAAATTTGAACCAACATAAGAATAACCAGTGTTTGGAGAATACTGATTTTGTGACGACTGATCAGATGTATTCATGTCTGCACTAAATGCCGTTTGGATTTTTGTACTTTGAATTGGAGTATCTGGGACACCACATTTGTAATAAACTCCGACATCCTGAACAACATTAGTGTTTTTGGATTTTGCAATCTTCATCAATTCCATTTCATGACCTTCAAGTTTATCAATGAAAGATGAGAACTTAAAATGTCTCCAAGATGGACTATTCTTTAAAATCATGAGATACGTTGTCCATTCTCCTTCTGGAAGTGCATCGGCCAGCTTCTCAATTTGCTCTTCGTTAGTTCTCTTGATATCATGTCTTCGCATCTGGACCATGCGGTGACATTATCTATCAATCATTTGCTTCATTGTCTCTCCTTTGATCATTGTGAAGATCTCGAATTGTTTATCTATCAAAGTCTTTTTGCTTTTGATCATTTCATCACTTCCTTAGAATTTTTCGAAAAGAGAATTCCATAATTCTTGAGAAGTATCATATTCTGGTAATAATATCAAGATATCTTCTTTGACAGATTGTTGTTTCAAGCTGATCATCTTCTTTTCAGCAACATATTTTTCTTTGTCAACCGCTGAAAACTTGTTCAGTGGAAGATCTTGATCACGTTCGTCTTTGGGCCATGTATAACCATCTTCAATTGCAACCTAGCTGTTGAATTGATTCGCTTGAATCCAATTAACAAACTTTTCCGTTCATCCCTCGAACTCGTCCATACTCATCAACTTTGGCGGTTTCTGAGTAGTACCCATTTCATTATCGAGGTTCATCTAGTTAACCGCCTTTGAATTTGACGTTGAGGCTTGAGCTACTCCAGCTGTAAACGCGTTATGGAAATCTTCCATTTTGAAAATCTGAGAATACGATAAAAAACACTTGACAATTGATTAGCAACAAGCAAGTTCAGTCGAACTTGTGTCAAAACAGATTTTGAAATCAAGTTTCAACAAGTTCGGTCGAACTTTGATAACAATTTTCAGTATCTTATCACTTATACTCAAGTTCGGTCGAACTTGGTATTTCTTTTGAGAACAATCACACTTTGAGCGGACTTTTGTACGATTTCAGGACAAACACTTAAGTTCGGTCGAACTTAGGTAATATTTCAATGAGTTCGTCAAGTTCGGGTGAACTTGTGAATAAAATTCAATGAGATTCGATCAAGTTCGGTCGAACTTAACCAAAACTATTGAAATATCCTTCAAGTTCGAGCGAACTTCTTACAAAAATCTTGAAAAACCTATCAAGTTCGGTCGAACTTGATGAAAATCAGTGAGATTTTTATCAAGTTCGGTCGAGCTTGATGTTAAGTTCGGCCATGAGTTGTACAAAAACATAGTTTTTGCAACTTTTTGATGTCAAAACGTTTGAATTTCATGTCCAAACTCTCAGGGGTTTTTCTATGATGTATTTAACATGTCATATTCAAAATTGAACAGAATTTGTCTGTGAATTCTTCATTTTAGTTCAAAAGTTAAGAAAAATAGAAGATAAAATAGGGAGATTCTTGTATTGATTTCAACAAATTCAGGTATCCAGGCTCTGATACCACTTTTAGGAATGTCCATGATTAGTACGGGAACCTAAATTTGTTATCTATTGTTCGAATAGGCGGAAACTAATGACAAGTTAACCAAATAACAATAACTACTCGTTTAAATATTTTTTTCTTTGATCTAAAGTTCAATACATTGGAGATTCGGATCTGACAGAGCTTCGCCGTCTCTGTGCCAAAAAATCTCCACCATACAAATGATATCACAAGGCATCTATTTATAGATGCACAAGTCCGCTGGTGAGAGTACATAAGTTCGCCCGAACTTGACTTATCAAGTTCTTTCACAAGCAAATTTGGTTCTAAACGCTATTAAATACGCCTCATTTCACCTATACTATACATAATCGATACAAGGCTATTATACAAACGTTATGCACCAATAGACTCCCTCTTGGATATCTACTTTGTCTTGTTCGGTCTTCAGAAACTCTGGTTTATCCCAGACTCGTTCTCGTGTAATGACGAAGGCAACAGATATATGCACCAATAGAACAAGAGGCTACCTACAAAACAACAGATCTGGGGGTCTCATGCTGACCGTATCTACTTTCGGATGCGGTCTGTATGGCCTCTAGCTGAAAGCAAGTTTGCGAAATTGGTAGAACAGGCCCCTGAACTGGTTTTGTCGGGTTTTGGCACTTCTAACACCCGTTAACCACATTTTTTAGCTCTATAAGGATGTTAAAGCATAGGGAACTTGAAATAAGTCAAAAAATGTCCCCGTTTTCGGTTCGTTCAATTGTACGATTATGCGTTTCGCTTAATTACGACGAACACTTTATTTAACGCGTAAATGACCGTAATTGCGTAACGAATGATATTTTTGAATTCCAATCATTAAAATACAAGATCCTAATGATTACAAAAATTTTTAAATGTGCGTACGTGTTTTTGCAAAATATCCCCTGAAGTTGCATAAGCTTGTTTTTGTTATACAGGACCCTTGAAAACTTATTTCTAAGTTATGTAAAGGATATTTAGGGTATGTTTAGCTTATGTACTTGGTCCAGAGTGTACATCGCGTTAAACTTATTACGTTTGCATAACAGTTTGCAATTTCACTTCCTGAAATCGTTTGAAGGATCGAGATTAAACAAGGGTTGAAAACGTGAAGTGTCACAGTCTCCCCTCCTTCAGGAAATTTCGTCCTGAAATTTATACGTAGGAGTCTGTTTGCATAAAGCTGGAGTGCATTCCTGGGAGACTGTTTTCATGAGTTTGTGTCAAACATTTGTCTTGTATGGAATCTAGGGTTTTTATCTAATTGCGTAGAATAAACCATCATCGATTTCCATGTAAAGTATAACTTTATACTTTTCCCTAGTAGATACTTCCTCAAATAATGTAAGAAGTGAAAGTGGATCGTTATATGTATGGCGCTCATTCCCTAATGGATACTTCCTCAATTTATGCTGGAAGTGGGAATGAGGGATTGATTTGTGGTAAAACCATATAAATCAATAACACTATGAATATCTTTTAAGAATCTGACTATTGAGATAGAAGATTTTATAAGAATTTAGCTTGTGTTTCATTACTTCGTGGATGTTTCTTCAGAAGTGGAAAATGAATGGATAATTCATTTTCCTCAGCGGGTACTTCTACAGAAGTGGTGAAGTTCTGTTGTACGGATCGTTCGGGCACTAATCTGGCAAACCTAAGGTAAACGTGCGGAATCCGTTTGCTTAAGCGACATTGGATACACTCATTTGTTTCTATTTAATCACCCTTTAATTAATATTCAATGTTACAGATCCTGGAAACACTTGGACAGAGCTTCGCCTCTGTCGTGACAAAATCTCTGAATGTTACAAATGAAACATCAAAGCTCCTATTTATACTAACACAAGTTCGCTGGAGGGAGTGCAAGTTCGGGCGAACTTGCATAGTCAAGTTCGGCCGAACTTGACTATAAAAATACCTATTCAAGCGAACTTGATCCAAAATATACATAAACTTCGACATTTCGCTCCTAAATACTGACTCGATATTATAAGATGACGTAGGCAACAGACATATGCATCAACAGACTACCCCTTGGATATTGCCGTAGTCATCATTCTTCAATTAAGTTCCTGTCTTTAATGTTCTCTTGATCTTTATATCTTGAATAACTTTAACATCCATGCTCCCCTTGCTTTGAGCTTTATGGTATCTTTAATCAACGTGTTTATCTAGCTCCCCCTCAAATAATGCTCCGAATCTCTAAGATTCGACGATTAAGAACAATCACCCGTATCCACACACAAACAATTTCTTAACAGTCTCGTTGGTCCGACTCACATTCAACATTATTAGATTTCCATGGAAGATATCAGAAAAATCTTTTTGGATTTTTAATATTGAATGCAGAAATGTAATATTTTATAGTTTATATTTTTGTGAGAAAACGTGCTAGAGGATCATATCAGTTTTTGAGACATATCACTAGTACCATTGACCTTTTAATGACTTTTAAGCTTCAAACTTGTTTACCTAGATTGTCGATATGTTTGTCCACTTAAACTTCATCACATTTCTAAACTGTTTCAAGATATGTTAAGGTAAGATTTATGAAACTTGACTTATCTGCGGTTCCCACTTCTTGAATATACTACCGTATCAAGATTCCCTAGATTTCATCTTACAGGTGAATATAGCGTAATTGATATCTGTATCTGGGTAATGCGAGACCTTGAGAGCTCAGGTTAGTACTACCGTACAGACAAAGTGATGAAGGCTCGTCTTTAAGGTGTGTTCCACTTAAGGAATCTTTTCATCGCTGCAAATGATTAGATCATTCGATTCTTTTCAATATTGCATGAAGTTTAAAGTTTTTAGCGAAAGTATTATAGAAGTTCTAGGCTATTGCTTCCGCAAAATCAGAATAACTTGTATAATAGCCCAGATATCAACTATCTATAAAGACCTCGTATCTCAGAATCAGGCAATCTCTCAAACGAAAATTAGGAGTACTAAGTCCATATATCCAAGATGTGTTAATCCAAAAGATTAAGCAGTTGTAAAATTTAGTTTATATCTCGAAAACAGTTTACTGAACGTGTAAAGCCTATCGACACATCCACAGTAAGACTTGTTTATCACTTTTAAACTTTACAAATCCTTAGCGTACACTGATAGTCCACTGATGTACTATCATTTCCTCTTTTCGCACAAGAAATCTCATTTTTTTTCATTTTTCAATGTTTTTGATATTTTGAGATTTTCTATTGTTTTTGGATTTTTGAAAATTTTTATCTATCTAAAATGATTTCGAAATGATGTTTTTCAATTTTTTTACACTTTTAAAATTTTCTCCCCCAAAAATTGGAAACATCTTATCGAAATCGAAAATAAAAATCCTCCATTTTAACCATTTAACGACTTTTTATGAATGTGAACACGAGACTACCATTTTGTTTGTGTGGAATATCAGTCCTGTCTCTTGTCTCTATGTATGAACAACCACTGCTTCTAAAATGACGATTGGGTTGATGCTTGGTTAACTTTCACATTCAAACTTTAAACCGTTTTGAATTGGAACCCAATCCATTTTGGACTTAGGTTTACCAAATTCATTAACATATAAAGTAAACAAATATTCACACTCTTTTTATATCAAACAGTTTGATAAGAACTTTATTTGAAAATTTTACTTTCTTTGATTTTTAACTGTTTGAATTATCAAATTTTTCTCCACTGCTCTCTCTTTTGTCCTCAGATTTGTATCTGATGAATTCGTTTTACTTGACTGTGAGTAAAATGATTCATTAGAACTTTTATCTGATTTTTTAGACGTATCCGAGGACAAAATCTATTCCAAATACTCTCTAACTTTTTTCCTCTTTTTTCTCAATCTGTCTTTTTGTCCTTATGATAACTTGACTTTTTGTTCTTTGGACTTCTCTACAGTTTTCTCATTTTTCTTCTCCTCTGGTCTTTTCTCCCTTGAGATTTAACCGATCTTCCTTTCACATTAGTCGGACAATCTCTGGAAATATGACCTTTGATTTGACATTTATAGCATCTTCTCGTATCAAATCTTTTTTTCAGGCAGTTAACAGCAATGTGTCCACCAAATCCACAATTTTAACACACTCTGTTATCGTACCGATCTCTCCATTCAGACCAAACACCCAAATCAGCACATTTATTTGACATGTAGTAGTCATCTTTCCTGCTTCTTCTGTAAAATTGATTTGACTTTGAAGCACTGTGGTCTGACGTACATCACTTATTCTCAAATTTTTGTGGGTTTTTATAATGACTGGATGACCGTACCGATGAGCTTTTATTTTGGTTTTGAAAATTTATAGAATTTTGTTTTTGATGTTGTTTTTGTTCACCATTCTGCTTACAAGGTTTTTGTGTTGAACATTCACCTTTTTCGGCAGATTGTAGAAAAGTTTCTTGAAATTTTTCTTTTATTTTCAAAAATATTTCCTTATTATCATTTTCATCGTTAGTATTATCATCACAATCCTCAATTATGACATCGTCATAATTTGTGACATTGTCACTTATTGGAATTTTCTTTTTATTATCATTTATATGTTTTGGACATATATGATCTAACTTTAATGAGGAGGTCACAAAACCTTTCAATAATTTTGCTGAATTAGCAGCTTTATTTTTAAAGTCTCAACTTCTTTTTCAAGTTGAGCAATTTTCTCAATATGAGAATTTATTATTTTTTTATTTTCTATATTTAATTTTTCAAAAACAATTTTTTTCATTTTTAAACATCTTTATTTCATTTTGAAAATCTACTAACATTTGTAATTTTTCAATTTTCTAAAATTTTTATTTTGTTTCAAAATTCTTTTCATCTTCTTTTAACGTTTTATTTTCTAATGTCAAACTCTTCAAATCATTCAAGAGTTTGGCAATATCTGCCAGATAATCATTTACATTATAGACCGGGTAGACTGGTTTAGAACTTGAAGATGCATTTGTAAATATACTTGAAAGTTGATCTTCACAGTTCTTAACCACTACATTCTTTTCTCTCTTCACCTGATATTTATTTTTCAGAGATATCCAGAGTTCTTTTGCAGTCTTGTACTCAGGCAGTTAGTATCAAGATATGTTCGTTAACAGATTATTGAATCAGATTAATCATTCTCTTATCAGTAAAATACGCCTTTTTCTATTGCGCAGAATACTTGCACTTCTATACAATATTCTGATTCTCATCTCTTGGAACCACATATCCTGTTTCGATTGCCACCAAACTGCTAAAATGCGTAGCTTGGACCCAGCTCTCAAATTTTCCTTTCCAAACTTCATACCCGTCTATACTCATCAACTTTGGCGGCATCCCGGACCCCATTTCTTTTCCACATTTATCTGTCGTTCAAAAACCTTGAAAAATGATTAGCTAACAGACAATTTTAATAAAATTTGACTTTTTAACCCACAATATCAACGTATCGGTTTGCTAAAAACGTTTAAAATTTTTGGAGAACTTTTTTTACCAGATTAGAGCTTTAAACTCGTCTCGTCAATACGAATCCAACGATATATAATGTCTGAGATGTTTTTTTTAGTCTCTTAGACAAGTTCGGTTGAACTTGTCACAGCGTGTGAAACTCAGCTATTTAACAAGTTCAGGCGAACTTGTAAGAATTTCAAAAGGCTTTACAAGTTCGGGCGAACTTGTAATATTTTTCAACAATATTTAATCAAGTTCGGGCGAACTTGATGAAACTTGTTTGAAAAATTAGCAAGTTCGAGCGAACTTAGCCAAAAATCTTGAAAAATCAATCAAGTTCGGGCGAACTTCATAAGAAAATGTGAATTTTTCAGTCAAGTTCGAGCGAACTTGATGTCCACTTCGAGCGAACATGTGTTTTCAAACATGTTTTTTCAATTTTTCGGGATGAATTCGTTTGTTGTAAGCTCTGATCTTTTCAATGGTTTTACAATTATAGATTTTACGTATTATACTTGAAAATCAGTCCATTTTGTCCGTGAATTGTCCAAGAAAAGTTAAAAATAGAAGAAATGATTAGAAGATGAGATGTTCTATGTCCAATGTCTTCAAATTAAGCCAATCCTGCTCTGATACCAATTGAAGATCCGTTGTACGGATCGTTCAGGCACTAATCTGAAAAACCTAAGGTAAACGTGCAGAATCCGTTTGCTTAGGCGACATTGGATACACTCATTTATTTCTATTTAATCATCGTTTCATTAATATTCAACGTTACAGATCCTGGAAACACATGGACAGAGCTTCGCCTCTGTTGTGACAAAATCTCTGAATGCTACAAATGAAACATCAAAGCTCCTATTTATACTAACACAAGTTCGCTGGACGGAGTGCAAGTTCGGGCGAACTTGCTTAGTCAAGTTCGGCCGAACTTGACTACAAAACTACCTTTTCAAGCGAACTTGATCCTAAATATACATAAAATTCGACATTTCGCTCCTAAATACTGAAATACCATAAATTTTGAATAGTTATTAGAGCTTCTAATTAAGTCGATTAAAATAATCTTCTGATTCAATCAGTATTATCTCGTTCAAGCATCAACAAGTGGAAATGAAGGATTTATGAATAGATTATTCATTTCCCAGTGGATATTCTTCAGAAGCGAAAATGAATGGATAATTCATTTTCCAGCGGATACTTCGTCAGAAGCGGAAATGAAGGATTATGAATAGATTATTCATTTCCCAGTGGATACTTCTTTATAAGCTAAAATGAATGGATAATTCATTTCCAGTGGATACTTCGTTAGAAGCGGAAATGAAGGATTATGAATAGATTATTTATTTCCCACTGTATTCTTCTTAGAAGCGCAAATGAATGGATAATTCATTTTCAAGTAGATACTTCGTTAGAATCGGAAATGAAGGATTATGAATAGATTATGTTTGTACAGAATGTCTATGTCTTAGTCTTATATCGAGTCTGTATAGATTAGATTTGAATAGGCTAGCAAAATCAAGTATTTATGTAGTTGTTAGTCAAGTTCGCTGGTAAGGTGTATGTAATGTCATTCGGCCGAACTTGACTAGGTCAAGTTCGCCTGAACTTAGTCTATCACCAGCGAACTTGAACTCCTATAAATAGCTAGGTTGATTCTCTCATTTGTAACTTTTGTGCTCTGTGTAGCGAAGCTATGTCAAGCTTGATTCTCTCATTTGTAACTTTTGTGCTCTGTGTAGCGAAGCTCTGTCAAACTGGAGACTCGAAGTTTATAAATAAAATTGACGTTTAATTGAGTAATTCTTGTTATTTGGTAATCATGTCATATTGTTTCCGCCATTATGGACATTAGATATCAAATCTAGTTTCCTATGCTATCAGGATCGGTCCTACACGTGGTATCAGAGCTAGAATAGCCTGATTTGATTGATATCAAGACAAGAAAAACTCTAATTCTACTCCATTCTTCTTATTTTCTTAACTTTTACACTAAAAATGAAGAATTTACAGGCAAATTCTGTCCAAATTTGAATGTGTCATGCTAAATACATCATAGATAAACCCCTGAGAGTTTGGAGATTAAAATCAAACGAATTGATACCAAATTGTTGAAAAAATCGTGTTTTCAAAAGTCTCCTTGATCGAACTTATGAGCCAACTTCGCTCGAACTTGACTTAGAAACTCACTTTTTGAGTGTTTTTCTATCAAGTTCGCTCGAACTTGAGGGTTTTTGAGAAAATTCTTGTTAAGTCCGATCGAACTTGTGACATTTTCTTTGATTTTTCTTCAAGTTCGCTCGAACTTAAGCAATCTCACTGAAATTCATTTCAAGTTCGCCCGAACATGCAAGTTTCTTCTAAAATCAAGTGTAAGTTCGCTCGAATTTATCTCAGGATCATTTTTTCAAATCAAGTAACACAAGTTTGACCGAACTTGTGTAAAAACTGAAATTTTTCATTCATCCACTGCAAGTTCGACCGAACTTGTAGTAGTTCTGATATTTTTCAAAGTTTGAACGTGTTTTCATCGTACGTGTGTCAATATTCTCAATGGATGATCTTCAGAGAGCATTTATGTCAGGAGTGGGTACATCCAATGCCAATGTGATACATCAAGTTAACCTAGACAACGAGATGGGCACGTCTATTAAACCTCCGATGTTAATGAGTATGGTCGAATATGAGGGATGGAAGTAGAAGTTCAGTTATTGGGTTCAGGCCATGCATTTCCAAAGCTGGGTGGCTATTGAGAGAGGATATGTCGTTCTGTTAGATGAAAATCAGCAAGTTCTGGAGAAGTAAAAGTATTCCTCGCTACAGAAGGAAGAATATATCGATGAAAAGAAAATGATAAGCCTCATTCAACAGTCAGTTAAAGAGGATATTCTGATCTTGTTGCCCGAATACACGACTGCGAGAGAACTCTTGTTATCACTGCAAAAGAAATACCAAGGAAGCGCAGAGATGATCAAGAGTAAAAAAGCTCTTACCATGAAGGAATTCGATATTTTTACCATGTTGAAGGGTGAGACAATGAAACAGATGATCTAACGTTTTTTCATCTGAATGTTCAAATAAGGAGACACGGTCTTGAGAAGACAAAACCGAAGTATATTGACAAGCTTGTAGATGCGTTACCTGACGGAGAGTGGACTACTTATCTCATGGTATTGAAAGAAAGTCAAAACTGGGAATTCTTTAAGCTGGCTACATTCATCGACAAACATGAAGGTCATGAGATGGAACTTCTTAAGATCGCAAAGTCGAAGAATGCTAACATTGTTCAAGATGTTGGTCTATACTACAAGAATGAAATTCAAGACAACATTTCACACCCAAAGATTCAAACAGCATTCAGTGTGAATATGAATTCTTCAAATCATTCGCCACAGAATCAAAATCAATCATGTCCACAATATTATCAAAGTCCACAGAGTTCTTCATTTTCAAGTACGAGTTCAAATTCTACATATCAGAGTCAAGCAAATCAGAATAACCAAACGAATTCTGATCCAAATATATACAAGTGTAACATTGCTGTCAATTTAAACAATGTTGTTTCTGAGCAAGTTGCTAAGCAACACATGACGCTTATCGCTACAGTTCTAGAATCGTATGAAAGTCTGGTGGCCGGGAAGATTGGCAATCCGGAAATGACCGCGGAAGACTACGATCAGGTGGACGAAGAAGAACTTATATTAAATGGTCGTTAGCTTCTATCATTCGAAGGGTGACAAAGTTTATTGCACTCACAGACCGAGATATCGGAAATTCAAGGAACAAATTGGGGTTCAACAAAATGAAGGTCACTTGTTTCAAATGCCGACAGAAAGGACATTTCAAGAGAGAATGCAAAAATCCTGAAGCAACAGGCAATCAGAGTCCATTTAGAGGTGGAAATGAATACTACAAGAAGTTGCTACAGTGTAAGCCATTTTCGAAGAAGACTCAAGTTGATATTCAAGAAAAACCATCCAATAATACCGAGAAGGCGATGGTTGCTACCAATAAAGATGATGGTTTTGATTGGAATTCTTATATTGGTAAGAAGACAGGAGCTGCATTGATGGTTGAAATTGTTGAAGATACATTTGATGGAAGTTCTCAGGGGCAAGTGGTTAAGGAGAAATCGATTGATGAAAAATTTATTGATGTAGCTCAAGAAATGAGTGCTGAAAATCTCACGGGCATTGCCAATAAAGCTATGATGGCAAATCTTACCAAGGTAGGTCCGGAGGTAAAGGTAAATAAAAAAGAAGTTGTCAAAGTGCAAGTTATGGAGCTTGAAAAACCTTGCACAAAATGCACCGAGCCATGTGCAAAATGCGCGAAAAATTACAAATCATCGCTGAACTCAATGTGCATAATGAACATTTTAGATACGACTATCGCACAATGAAGGAAGCGTATGACAAAACGAAAGATGATTATGGCAGGCTCGACAGAAACAATATCGAACAACACGACACTGTGAGGATGTTAAAAGGGACAGTAATGGACAAACAAAAAGCACTTAATATTTACATTAACACCATTGCTGAAACCAAACAACAACTCTAGCACATGAAAATTGAAACAGAATGTGTTCAACAACTTTTAAGAAGTCATACAACTAACGCTTATGTCATCGATCATATTCTTCCCACGATTTCGTCGGAAGGAAATGATAAAAAGTCTAAAAAGAAAAATGGTAAAGAATGCAACAATGTTCCACCACCCCTATGCGACAAATATTGATGCAAAATTGTTGATGGGATGGATAAGGCACTCAACATTGAGTTATTATCTGAAAAGAAGAATGAGTTGCCGGAGAACATTTATGTAATCTATACTACATTAGATGATGACAATAATGTTGTGGCTAAAAATGTGGTTGAAAAGGTTTTGAATGATTCCGATGATGGCAGCTTTGAGAGCGCCACCTCGAGTTCGAACAGTTCTGACACAAAATCCGAAGATGACGATACATCATCGGAAGATGGTCTATGTGATGATCCTAACTTTGTCATGTACAAGGTTAAGGAATCTGATAGACTATACTTTGATTATAGTTTCCGATTCGGAATGTCAAAGAAGATTAACTAGATAAACTGTTCAAACTGGTTGAAGTTACATCAGAAGATCTGGAGAAGAATGAAAAGAAATTCTATTCTAAACCTAAAAGAAACAACTACCGAAGGAATGGTGGTGATTTTCCAGAGTACAGGAGTGCTGGGTTGGGTTTAGATGATGAAAATGAACCGGTAAAGAAAATGTCACCATATCGAGAATACAAGATAAAAACATGACTTTAATTTATGGGACGAGCACGGTTCAAGAGGAAAGTTTGATTGGAAGACAATCAAATGATGAGTTTAAGAAAGCAAAAGAACTTCGTGATAAGGCCAAAGCCACAAGTGGTGTAAAATCCACTAGTGGACATTCACATGATGATCAGAATTGCTTCAAGTGCAATGAAGTTGGTCATATTACACGCAAGTGTCCGAAATCAAAGCCGGCTTATCTTCAAAGAAAAGAAAGTTCAGATGTTGTGAAACCAAAGCAACCAGAGTTTGTAAAACCTGTAACGATTTTGAAAAGAAATGAATCAAAACCTGAAGTTAAACCTAAAACTGAAAAAAGAAATTTGAAAACTCAACTTTCGAAAAAGGTGAAACTTCCACGGCAAACGAAACAAAGTTTTACATCAAAAAGGCAAACATAAAATCACACGCCTGAATTGCTAAGAAAAAGTCACAACATCCGAGGTTATTAAGTCTGAGCTTGTTAAGACTGATAACAAGAAAGAATCAAAATGTGAGACCAAAAGCGAAACTGTCAAATATACAATTGGTAACAACTCATCAAAAGGAATAAAGAAAGTGAATTTTGAAAATGTAAATGACAATGGAGGCTCAGATGGAGATTATGAAGATGATTACCAAGCTTTTTATCCCAAAACCGAGACCAATAAGGCGTGGGTCGCCCTTTTTAACTAAGTTTAACATGTGCAGGGGCTCCAGAGATCCGTTCTTTCAAAGTGGATTCTGGATAGTGGAGCATCCAGGCATATGACGGGAATGAAAGCTCTTTTGTTCGACAGAAAAGCTATCAACAGCGCATATGTTGGATTTGCTGGTAATCAGGGTGGAAGGATCGTCGCCGAAGGAAAACTTTCCAATGGCGTAGTTTCATTTGATCGTGTGAATCATATTGCAGAACTGGAGAACAATCTTCTGAAACTCTCGCAAATTTGTGATAAGCTGTTCAGGGTGCATTTCAATGACAAAGAGTGTATTATTCTAAAGCCAGGTTTTAAGATTCTAGATGATTGGACCTTGATGCACGCCCCTCGCGAGAAAGATTTATATGTTTAGACATGGGCATCGCTACCACATCATCGGAATCAACTCAATGTGTTGTGACAAAGGCTATGGAGAAAGAATCTATTCTTTGGCATCAAAAAATGGGGCATATTCATTTGGAAAAAAATGAATTTCTTGGTTCTAATGATCTGGTAGAAGATGTGAATTTAAGAAGCTTCCACATGACAGACCATTGTTTAGAATGTAAAAAGGGGAAGCAGATCAAAAAGTCACATCCGAAGAAAATTCTGAACTCAATCAAGTTGCCGCTTGAATGTCTCCACATGGATTTATTTGGTCCTATGAACGTGCGAAGTATTTCAGGAGATTTATACTGCTTGGTCATCACAGATGATTGTTCTCAATATTCGTAGGTATTCTTTCAAAAATCAAAGGATGGAACGTTCGACAATTTGGTGATTCTGTTCAAGAAGCTCGAAATTCTTTATCATCTGCCTGTCAGACGCATTCGCAGTGACAATGGCACAGAGTTTAACAAGAACAAGATGAGAGAATTTTGCAACACTAAAGGGATTTTGCACGAATTCAGTGCACCATATACTCCACAACAAAATGGGGTAGCTGAGAGGAAGAACAGAACGTTGATTAAAACGGCAAGAACTATGCTTGCAGACTCGAAACTTCCTGTTAGCTTTTGGAATAAGGTAGTTGCAGCGGCTTGCTACACACTAAACAGGGTCTTAACTGTTAAACCGACTAAAAAGACATGTTTGAAATGATCAACTGAAGGAAACCGAATTTAAAATTTTTAGAGCCATTTGGTGCACCATGTACTGTAATTGATCAAGATGGTAAATTTGGGGCTAAATCGCTTGAAGATTTCTTTGTCGGATATGTGAGTCCGCTAAGACGAGTCTATGTTCCCTCGTTGAGAAAAGTAATTGAAGCGCAAAACATTGATTGCTTTAACTATACGGATCCTATTCAAAGAAGAGGTGACGCGTGGTTGTTCAACTACCAAGATCTGTGGAAGTCATTCGATTTGCCTGAAGAACCGTCTGACGAAGAACTTGCAACGCTTCATTATCTTCAGCAGTCGGCAAACCAAGAGCAGATCATTAGACCAATTGTGGTTAATCAACCCACGTTGGATACTTCGTCTTCCGGAGCAGGTCCGAGTAATAGCGGTGTTCGAGTTGAAAACGTTTCGGAAGCAGAAGTAACACCTGCTATAACTCCATCGAATGAGTCTTCTGAACTAGAAAATTAAACAACAGTGCCAAGTATGCCTTAGAATCAGAATTCTGACTCTGATGAAGCGCCGACATTTGATGCTGATGGTGAATCCTCATCGGATGAAGAAGTTGAACAGATATCCACGATGTTGAATAAATCTGCTAGCCCGAGCAATCAGAACGAAGCTTCATCTAGTGCTCCTAGTGTTGAATTGAACGTTGATCTTGTAACATTTGTCAAAAAACGGGTTTTCCAAACCCGCTTAGTTTGTAATCGAATATCAAGTTATAAATTTTTCGTTGCGTATTTATGTTTATTTTAATCTTAA
This sequence comes from Scalesia atractyloides, assembly GCA_947069175.1. Classification (NCBI taxonomy): domain Eukaryota; kingdom Viridiplantae; phylum Streptophyta; class Magnoliopsida; order Asterales; family Asteraceae; genus Scalesia; species Scalesia atractyloides. The sequence continues at coordinate 23,585,648 of CAMTDV010000010.1, forward strand.
ACGATGCATAATTAATAAACAAATTAGAATGTAAAAATTATAATTGATAAAAAGTGAAAATAAAATAAATAAAAAAGAAAACAGGCTGCCGGGATTCGAACCCGGGTCAGCCGGGTGAGCCTAGCAACTTAACTCGCGCACATATAACCACTCCGCCACTTGATGTTTTTGTGAGTTCTAGGAACAATTAAAACATATGTACAACCGTGAATCAACCTGTTGCGCCAAACTAAAACCGATATCGGCTTCCAACCGTCCAAGACGTTTGAGTGCTCGCGGATTCTTGATCATAACCGATAAACCGACATTTTAAATCAATTCAGTCGTTAATCAACTTGAATTCATGTGATGTTCGGTTTTTATAACCGAAAACATTCACTTCTTGCATTACTTCAACAAAATCCTCATCTCGCGACTCAATTACATTCCCAGAACTTCTAATTTCACGTTTACTCTATTTTCTGGTCGTCGGAATTACTTTTTGAACTCGCCAGACTTTCGCCGGAAAACCGTGTCTTTCATCAAAATGGTAAAATACCTCAACTCTTCTGTTTCAATCCATTGTTCGAACATTACTAACATCAATCCATCACCCAGAATCAATCCCAGACGACGTTGCCGGATATTCTGTACTCGCCGGAAAATCGCTGGAATTTCCGAAATCACGCTGTTAATCGGTAAGATCATCTAAACCTCCTGTTAATCATTGATTAGTAACTCAATTTCATATCTAATCAATCAAAACTGTTAATTGGTCCGCTCAGACGAAGTTCATAAAAACAGAGCCGACGACATTGCCGGAGTTCTGTGAAAAGTCGTCATTCCGGTATGTTCATTCCCAAAACCTTTTCCTATCCGTTACATTTTAATCATTCATACGCCTGTTAATCGAATGAAGCAAGTTCAGTTGATTAATCGTTGTCTGTGTTCGTGAGCGAAGAAGACGAAGTCGATTATGATTATAAGATTAATTAAAATTGGATTATATCTCCACAAGTTGCTGAATATTGCTAACTTCAATCATTCACCCAGAATCAATCCAGACGACGTTGCCGAATATTTCGCTTTCACCGCAAAACTTCTGGAATTTCCAGAATCACGTTGTGAATCGGTATAGTCACCTAAACCTTCTGTTAATCATTGTTTAGTAACTCAATTCCACAAGTTTTTCTTGACGATATTTCAGGACTTCCTCCCGTGAGAGAAGTCGAATTCCGCATTGATCTTATACCTGGAGCTACACCAGTTGCAAAATCTCCTTATTGGTTAGCCCCTCCGAAATGCAAGAGCTAGCCAGTCAATTGCAAGAGTTGACTGACAAAGGATTCATACGTCCTAGCTCCTCGCCTTGGGGTGCACCTGTCCTTTTTGTGAAGAAGAAAGATGGAACGTTTCGCATGTGCATCAACTACAGAGAACTCAACAAGTTAACGGTCAAGAACCGCTACCCATTACCTCGCATTGATGATCTTCTTGACTAACTTCAAGGCGCCAGCTGTTTTTCAAAAATCGACCATCGTTCTGGTTATCATCAACTCAGAGTACATGAAGAAGACGTCCCAAAGACCGCCTTCCGAACTCGTTATGGTCATTATGAATTCATGGTCATGCCATTTGGTCTAACCAACGCTCTAGCTGTCTTCATGGATCTAATGAACAAAGTCTGCAAACCCTATCTCGATCGCTTTATTATAGTCTTCATCGACGACATTCTCATTTACTCAAAGTCTAAGTCTGATCATGAACGACACCTTCGACTCATCCTTACACTCTTAGTGAATGAAAAGCTCTACGCCAAATTCTCCAAATGCGAATTCTGGTTAAAAGAGGTACAATACCTTGGACATGGCGTCAATGACAAGGGAATACATGTCGACCCCTCAAAGATCAAAGCAGTACAAGAATGGCAAGCGCCACGTACACCTACCGAAGTAAGATCATTTCTTGGTTTGGCTAGTTATTATCGCCGTTTCATTTCAAATTTCTCTCATATTGCTGTACCACTCACGGCTTTAACTCATAAAGGAAAACCCTTCATATGGGGACCCAAACAAGAAGAAGCCTTCCAAACCCTTAAACAAAAACTCTGTGATGCACCTATTCTCACTCTTCCTTAAGGTTGTGATGACTTCGTGGTTTATTGCGATACGTCAGGGCAAGGACTAGGTTGTGTTCTAATGCAAAGAGGAAAGGTGATAGCTTATGCTTCTAGACAACTCAAAACTCATGAGAAGAACTACACCACCCACGACCTAGAACTTGGAGCCGTTGTATTCGCTCTTAAGATATGGAGACATTATCTCTACGGTACTAAGTGTGAAATATACACTGACCATAAGAGCCTCCAACATATCTTCAACTAAAAGGAGTTAAACATGAGGCAACGGAGATGGGTTGAAATTCTTAATGACTACGACTGTGAAATTCGGTATCATCTTGGCAAGGCAAATGTGGTGGCCGATGCACTCAGTCGAAAGGGTTATGCGAACTCCATTCGTCTTCTATGTTCGCAAATCATAACCGACATCAAATATCAAATTCGAGAAGCCCAACATGTTTCAGTAACGGAAGACGACGTACGAAAGGAGCTATCCTGTGGAGCTGAACTTAAAATTGAAACTAAATCCGACGGTATTCTGTACTATCTAGATCACATATGGATTACTGACCACAACAACCTTCGTGAATTCCTTATGAATGAGGCACACAAAACACGATACTCTATACACCCAGGAGCCGACAAGATGTATCAAGACATTCGATACACCTACTGGTGGCCTGGAATGAAAAAGGATATTGCTGTTTTTGTTTCCAAGTGCCTTACATGTTCCAAGGTAAAAGCTGAACACCAAAGACCCTCAGGACTTCTGGTCCAACCTGAAATACCTGTATGGAAGTGGGAAAACATAACCATGGACTTCATTACCGGGTTACCTCGCACTTCTGGTGGGTATGACACTATATGGGTAATCATTGATCGTCTTACAAAATCAGCTCACTTCATTCCGATCCGCGAAGATTTCAAGAACGAGAAGTTAGCTCGTATCTACATCAGCGAAATCGTAAGCCGTCACGGTGTACCATTAAGCATTATTTCAGATCGTGATGGTCGTTTCACTTCACGAACATGGCAAGCCGTACAAGCTGCTTTGGGTACACGATTAGACCTCAGTACCGCTTATCATCCTCAAACTGATGGACAATCTGAACGCACCATTCAAACTCTTGAAGATATGCTTCGAGCATGTGTCATAGACTTCAAGGGAAATTGGGACGCTCATCTACCATTAGTTGAATTTTCGTACAACAACAGCTAGCATTCAAGTATCGGCATGGCACCTTTCGAAGCTTTATATGGTCGTAAGTGCCGATCTCCAGTATGTTGGCACGAAATTGGGGAAGCTCAAATCACCGGTCCAGAATTGATTCAAGAAACCACAAACATGATCCATAAAATTCGAAACAATCTTCTAGCGGCTCTAAGTCGTCAAAAGAGTTATGCAGATAAGTCGAATTTTAATTAATCTTATAATCATAATCGACTTCGTCTTCTTCGCTCACGAACACAGACAATGATTAATCAACTGAACTTGCTTAATTCTATTAACAGGCGTATGAATGATTAAAATGTAATGGATAGGAAAAGGTTTTGGGAATGAACATACCGGAATGACGACTTTTCACAGAACTCCGGCAATGTCGTCGGCTCTGTTTTTATGAACTTCGTCTGAGCGGACCAATTAACAGTTTTGATTCGTGTGACAGATCTGAATATCTCGAATCAGCAAACCTCAGTTGATATTCCTAGCGAAGAAATGCCACGATCATATTCTTACCATCCTTCAACGAATATCATTGGTGAATTACAAACTGGCGTGCGTACACGAAGTTAAATTAACAAAGCACTAAGTTGTTTCTACACCCGAGTTGCTCCTACTCAAGACTACTGCTACTACTCATGTTTCATTTCTCAAATTGAGCAAAAAACTGTAAATGAAGCTCTGGGTGACGAGAACTGGGTGATAGCTATGCAAGAGGAACTGTTACAGTTCGAGAAATTTTGGTGTTGGGAAGCTTGTATACTTACAACCGAAGCAGAAATCTATAGATACGAAGTGGGTCTTCAAGTGTAAAAGGGATGATCAGCGGTAATTGTCAGAAACAAAGCTTGGTTGGTTGTCAAAGGTTTCCACCAGCAAGAGGATATTGACTACACAAAAGTATACGCACCGGTTGCACGATTAGAGTCAATCTACATTTTCCTTGCATTCGCAGCTTGGAAAGGTTTTAAGGTGTACCAGTTGGATGTAAAATCTGCATTTCTCTATGGTAAGTTTCGCGAACAAGTGTACGTCGGCCAACCACCGGGTTTCGTCGATCCACTGAACAAGAACAAAGCTTATCTCCTAGACAAAGCCTTATACGGATTACACCAAGCCCCGAGAGCTTGGTACGAGAGGTTATCGCAACATCTCGTTGGAAACGGTTTTAATAGAGGCACAATGGATAGTACATTGTTTACCAGAGAAGTCGGAAATCATCTAATAATCGTATAAATCTATGTGGATGATATCATCTTTGGTTCAACGGATGATAGTCTTTGCAACGAGTTCGAAACGATTATGAAGAAAAAATTCGAGATGTCCTCTATGGGTGAAATGAAATTCTTTCTCGGATTACAGGTGGATCTGTTACTAGACGGCATATTCATTCATCAAACAAAGTATGTTCATGATATTCTCAAGAAGTTTGAAATGGATAGCTCGAAGCCGCTTTCGACTCTGCTGGCACTAAACCATGGGATTTGCATTGACGAAACTTGAACCAAAGTGGATGATACGCTCTATCGATCGATGACAGGATCTCTCATGTCTAACGGCATCTCGCCCAGATATCATGTATCCTACCTGCCTTTGCGCGAGATATCAGTCTAGTCCTTGAGTGTCACATATGCAGATAGTCAAAAGAATATTCTGTTATCTGAAGGGATGTCCAAGCACCGGCTTGTGGTATCCAAAGAACGACAATTTTGATCTAACGGGATACGCTGACTTAGACTTCGGAGTAGACAAGATGAACTCTAAATCTACAATGGCTGGTTGCCAGTTCTCCGGAACTCGTTTGGTAACGTGACAATGCAAGAAACAAACCACGGTCTCTCTGTCAACTTGTTAAGCGGAATACATTTCTGCTTCCAGCTGTTGTTCTCAAATCCTTTGGATTCAACAACAGATGAGGGACTTTGGCTTGCAATTTCTTGATACGCCTTTATACGTAGATAACAAGGCAGCCATTGTTAAACCAAAGCAACCAGTGTTTGCAAAACCTTTAAAGATTTTGAAACGAAATGAACAAAACTAGAAGTTCAACCAAAGTCTGAAAAGACTTTTGAAAATTCCATTTTCGAAAAAGGTGACACTTCTAGGTTTAATAAAAACAAGTTTTACATCAAAAAAGCTAATATCAAATCTCAAACCTGGATTGCCAAGAAAAGGTCAACAACATCTGGTGTTGTTAAGTTTGAGCTAGTAAAGACTGACAAAAGAAAATATCAAAGTCTAAAATCACTAAGTCTGAGCAGGTAAAGACTAGTGAGAATGTGAAAGAAAAACACAGAAATCAAGATCGATAATGTCAAATCTGTAAAAGATAAGAAAAACGTGAAATTTTCAAACATTCACATTGTTGAAACAGATGATGAATTTGATTTTGATGGCGTTAATGAGTTTGAATATGCTTTTGATGATGGTTATCTAGTAAAACCCAAGACCAATAAGGCTTGGGTAGAGCTTTTCACCTTATTTCTAAATTTTGCAGGGGCTCCAAAGATTCGTACTTTCAAAGTGGATTTTGGATAGTGGAGCATCCAGGCATACGACGGGAATGAAGGCTTTGTATTTGACATTAAAGCTATCAATGGTGGATATGTTGGATTTGCAGGAAATCAAGGTGGAAGGATAGTCGCCGAGGGAAAACTCTCCAATGGCATAGTTTCATTTGATCACGTGAACTATATTGTAGAGCTGGAGAACAATCTTTTGAGTATCTCGCAGATTTGTGACAAGAAATTTACAGTCCATTTCAATGATAAAGAGTGTATTATCTTGAAGCCGGATTCAAAATACCAGATGAGTGGATTCTGATGCGAGCACCGCGAGAGAATGATTTACATGTTCTTGATATGGGTGTCGCTACCACTTCATCACAATCAGCACAATGTTTTGTATCAAAGGCTACTGAAAAAGATTATATTCTTTGGCATCGTAAGATGGGGCATATTCATTTGCGAGAAATGAATTTCTTGGTTCATAATGATCTTGTAGAAGGCGTAAATCTTCAAAGTTTTCAGATGTCTGATCATTGCTTGGAATGCAAGAAGGGAAAGCAGATCAAGAAATCGCATCCGAAGAAAATTTAAACTCAATCAAGTTGCCATTAGAACGTCTCCACATGGACTTATTTGGTCCTGTAAATGTTCGAAGCATCTCAGGAGACTTATATTGCTTGGTCGTGACACATGACTATTCGAGATATTCGTGGGTATTCTTTCAAGAATCAAAAGACGAAACGTTTGAGAACTTGGTTATTCTATTCAAGAAACTCGAGAACATTTATCATCTGCCGGTTCGACGCATTAGAAGTGACAACGGCACAGAGTTTAAGAATAATAAAATGAAGGAATTCTGCAACGCAAAAGGGATTCTGCACGAGTTTAGTGCTCCCTATACTCCACAGCAAAACAGAGTTGCTGAACGGAAGAACCGAACGTTGATTGAAACTGCAAGAACTTTGCTTGCAGATTCTAAACTTCCTATCAGCTTCTGGAGTGAAGCGGTTGCTGCGGCTTGCTACATGCTAAACAGGGTTCTCACTGTCAAACCAACAAAGAAAACATGTTTGAGATGATAAACCGACGGAAGCCAAATTTGAAGTTCTTAGAACCAGTCGGTGCTCCATGTACCGTAATAGACCAAGATGGCAAATTTGGAGCTATATCTCTCGATGGTTTCTTTGCCGGATATGCCAGTCCGTTGTGAAGAGTATATGTTCCTTCATTGCGAAAGGTTATTGAAGCACAACATGTGGATTGTTTCAATTACATGGATCCTATTCAAAGGAAAGGTGACGCGTGGCTGTTTAACTATCAAGACCTTTGGAAGTCATTTGACTTGCCCAAAGCGTTATACTATCTTCACCAGTCAGCGAATCAAGAGCAAATTGTTCGACCAATTGTGGTTAATCAACCCACGTTGGATCCATCTTCTTCTGGTGCATGTTCAAACAATAGTGGTGTTCTGGCTGAAAATGTTTCTGAAACATTATCAACACCTGCTAATCTTCCAACAAATGCCTCTACTGAACCAGTGAATACAACAATGTAGCCTAGTATGCCTCAGAATCAAGATTCTGATTCAGATGAAGCGCCAACATTTTATGATGATGGGGAATCATCTTCTTTAGATGAAGAAGTGGAGCAGATAATAAGTCTTCTTAATCAATCTGTAGTCCCAAACAACAGAAATGAAGCTTCATTAAGCTCTCCAAACATTGAATTCGTTGTTGATCTCAACATCATGAATCAGCAAAACTCAGTAGATGTTCCAAGTGAAGAATTACCGCGATCATATTCCTATCATCCGTCAACAAATATTATCGGAGAACTTCAAACTGGTGTTAGAACTAGAGGGCAAATTAATAAAGCACTCAGTTGTTTCTACACACGCGTTGCTACAACCCAGAACTATTGTATCTATTCATGTTTCATCTCTCTGATTGAGCCTAAGACAGTTAATGAAGCTTTAGCAGATGAAAACTGGGTACAAGCAATTCAAGATGAATTATTGCAGTTTGAGAAGTTAGGTGTGTGGAAGCTTGAAGACCTACATGAAAATCAGAAAGTGATTGATACAAAATGGGTCTTTAAGTGTAAACGTGATGATGGAGGGATTATTGTTCGTAACAAAGCTAGGTTTGCTGTCAAGTGATTTCACCAGCAGGAAGGGATAGACTACACGGAAGTCTATGCACTAGTGGCTCGATTGGAATCTATTCGAATTTTTCTAGCTTTTGCATCATGGAAAGGATTTAAGGTCTATCAATTGGATGTCAAATCGGCTTTTCTGTATGGCAAATTATGCGAGAAAGTGTACGTTGGACAACCACCGGGGTTTGTCGATCCACTTAACAAGAAGAAAGCGTACATACTGGATAAAGCTCTTTATGGTCTACACCAAGCCCCAAGAGCTTGGTACGAGACGTTATTGCAACATCTCGTCGGAAACGGCTTTATCAGAGGAACTGTGGATAGTACTCTTTTCACCAGAGAAGTTGATGATCATCTGATTATAGTTCAAATCTACGTTGATGACATCATCTTTGGATCAACAAACGATAGTCTTTGGAAAGAGTTTGAGGGAATCATGAAAAAGAAATTCGAAATGTCCTCGATGGGCGAAATGAAGTTCTTTCTTCGTTTGCAAGTAGATCAGCTTCCGGATGGTATTTTCATTCACTAGACTAAGTATGTTCACGACATCTTGAAGAAGTTTGGAATGGAAAGCTTGAAGCCTATATCTACGTCTCTTGCTCTAAATCATGGCATTTGTGTTAACGAGACTGGAGCTAAAGTTGACGAGACGTTATACAGATCGATCATTGGATCACTGATGTATCTGACGGCATCGCGCCAAGATATTATGTATCCAACCAGCGTATGCGCCAGATATCAGTCAAGCCCGAGGATCTTACACATGTAGATCGTGAAGCGTATCTTTAGATATCTGAAAGGATGCCCAAGCACCGACTTGTGTTACCCGAAGAACGACAATTTTGATCTCACAGGCTATGCTGATTCCGATTTTGGTGTAGATAAGTTGAACTCAAAATCAACTACAGCGGGATGCCAGTTCTTCGGAATAAGAATGGTAACCTGGCAGTGTAAGAAACAGACTACGGTCGCTCTCTCTACCTGTGAAGCTGAGTATATCTCGGCCTCCAGCTGTTGTTCACAGATTCTATGGATTCAACAATAGATGAGAGACTATGGTTTGCAATTTCTAGACACTTCATTGTATGTTTATATCAAGGCAGCCATCGATATTACTAAAAATCCAGTTCATCACTCACACACAAAACACACTGAAATTCGTTATCGTTTCATTCGTGATTGACACGAAAAGAAATTGGTACGAATAGAAAAAATCCACACCGACGAACAAAAGGCCGATTTTTATACCAAACCATTTTCTTGTGACGGTTTAAATACTTGATGAGAATTAACGGTATGAAAAATTTGCTGACTGGTGCGGACGCTGAGGTTGAATATGGATCGGATGACGAGTTCGCGTGATTCACATTGATTTGTAAATATCTTTCTATTTTAGAGTTTTATTAAAAACTAAAATACAAAAAGATGTTTTTGATTTTAGGGGGAGAAATGTTACAGAAAATACAAAAACATTCGAAAATTTAAAATCCAAAAACATATAAAAAATTCAAAAATATACAAAAACATTGAAAAAGACAAAAAGAATTCAGTGTCATAAAAGGAAATGATAGTACATCAGTGGACTATCACAGGATGCTAAAGAAATGTAAAGTTTAAAAGTGATAAACGATTCTTACTGTGGATGTGTCGATAGGCTTAACACATTCACTAAACTGTTTTCGAGATATAAACTAAATTTTACAACTGCTTAATCTTGTGGATTAACACATCTTGGATACATAGACTTAGTACTCTAATATTTCGTTTGAAAGATTGCCTGATTCTGAGATACGAGGTCTTTATAGATAGTTGATATCTGGGGTATTATACAAGTTCTTCTGATTTTGCGGAAGCAATGGCCTAGAACTTCTATAATATTTTCGTAATAAACCCCCAAATTGCATGCAATATTGAAATGTATCAAAGATGTAATCATATGCAATGCTGAAAAGATTCCTTAAGTGGAACACACCTTAAAGTCGAACCTTCATCTCTTTGTCTGTACGGTAGTACTAACCTGAGCTCTCAAGGTCTCGCACAACCCAGATACAGATTTCAGTTATGGTATATTCACCTGTAAGATGAAATCTAGGAATCTGGATACGGGAGTATATTCAAGAAGTGGGAGCCACAAATAAGTCAAGTTTCATAAGTTCTACCTTAACATATCTTGAAACAGTTGAGAAATGTGGTAAAGCTTAAGTAGACAAACATATCGACAATCTAGGTAAACGAGTTTAAAACTTAAAGTCATTTAAAGGTCAACGGTACTGGTGATATGTCTCATTTAACTGATATGATCTTTAGACACGAATTCACAAAAATATGTCTGTAAATATGTTCGTACATAGTTTACATTGCTTATTTCATTGTATTTCAGCTTTACAGATTAAAAAAAAATATTTCCGGAGTGTTTTAGCATAAACTTACAAAAAATACAAAAAGATTTTATTTCTCATTGTTTTAAGCAACCAATGTTGGAGAACGGATCTTCCAAGTCTGGTAAGGTGCTAGAACTGGTGGGAATCTCTTTGACAATGGGCTGGGAGCTAATCTTTTAATTTGAAAAGAAAATATGATGAAAAGTTCATTAATTTGAAACATTGATTTTGAAAATATCAACAGTTTGTTCGTAATAGGTAAAACCGGGGTCATTAACTTGGACTCGGCAGACAAATCGGTTAACCAAGGTCAATAACTTGGACTTGGTCAACTGAGTGGATTTTGATAACTTGTAAAAAGTTGGAAAGTTCAGGGTTAAAAATGAAAAAGTTGAAAAAGTTTGAATTTGTGGTTTGGCAAGTTCGGCTAAACTTGCTAAACAATTCAAGTTTAACAATCAGCAAGTTCGACCGAACTTGCAAATGGCTGGTTGTTGTTTTTAAAAGATAATTTCGCTTGAACTTACTCTGGGCCTTCATGATAGGCTTAAGCAAGTTCGCCCGAACATGACATGGTATAAATACCATTCAAGTTCGGCCGAACTCATTTATCTGTTTCTAGAACCTTTGAGCGAACTTGAGCTTTTAGAGAACCTAAGTGAAATTGGCATTTGTATACCGTTATACTGTCCAAATCAAGATTGTTTTTGGTGATTTGCACACCAATCACAATGGTAGAGGTATAAAATTGTGTATTGACCGTAAACAAACTAAACAGATCTGAAATCGTTAAAATCTGATGGTTAAAGATGTTATTGGACAAAATTGAACATAGATCTTTGATCTATACTTAAAATCGACCGTGAAATTGATTTTGATTGAACTGAAATGCACTTTTGCATGTTTGAAGAAGTTGGGTCTTTTGGAGAAGACGACAAGTTGGCCGAACTTGTTGTCAAGTTTGACCGTACTTGTTTAAAAGATGATTACAAAATCCAAAAGCAATTTTCGACCGAACTTGAGTATAAAGGTCTGAATGATTGATTAATACAAGTTCGCCCGAACTTGCATTAATGTCTTGTGAATAAAACTGATAAAAATGCATCTTCGACCGAACTTGTTGATAAGAAAATTTGGATTGTTTTAAGTATAAGTTCGCCCGAACTATATATAGAACATGTAATTGATGCAAGTTCGGGCGAACTTAGTTAAAGCAAAGTGTTATAACAGATATATCAAGTTCGCCCGAAGTTGATATAAATGTTAGAAAATTTTGTAAAATTTTTCTCGAAAAGCTTGCTAATTGATTTGCGTCATTTTTCAGGCACAGGTTCCAGCGCGTATTATCTCAGTTGAGTTTTCCAAAACTCACAATACATGCATCATGCTTGATAAGACGATTTGTCCATCACTGAAAGAATAAGATAGTATTTTGAAGTTTCTCAAAGATTGTCACATTCGTCGTGCAATTACTGAGCGCACGTATCATATCGTTCTCATATTGTTCATTTCTAGATGAACGCAAGTCTGAGCGCTGACGAGAAGACAATTTCTTCTACAGTACAAGTTGGTGATGAGCTAAAGCCGATCACAGTAACCGAAGGTGATATCCGAAGGATTTTGGAATTCAAATTACATCTCAAATGTTCAAGTCAAAATCATACAATACAAGGAAAGGAAAAATTAACTAAAGCAATCCAAATCTAAACTGGTTTATTCTTCTAGGCCGCCCTATATGTTTCTTGCTTCCACTTGATCACCTGTATCATGTATAAAAAAGGGAAATTTTGGGTCAACAAAAGTTGGCGAGTGAACATCCGATTCGTTTAGACGAAAAGATGGTTCACGGATGCTTTTTCCGCATGGGCTACAAAGGAAGCGTAAGCAAACCGACGCTGAAGAAAGGGGAAGTGCCTAACCCCTACAAGCTTCTGATTCATGCGTTGATTCATACATTTAGCCATCGCAAAGCCGGTTTGGATGATGTACATGATTATTTGGCTAGCATAGCAACGGCGCTTATTCTGAAGAAGCCGTTCAATGTTTTGAAGTTAGTGTTTACTCACATGTCGAAGAACATGGAGGATTCAAGATTGTGTCTTTATCCAAGGTTCATTCAGATGTTGATTTACGAGAAGTATGCTAACATTGCTCGAGATCCGAATGACGTTCTCTATCTAGTTGATCTCGACGAGACTACAGTGAAGAAGCTTATTAAGTTCCATAAGCAAGCTTCAGCTCCTATTGCCAAGCCAGTATTCAAAGCGATTAAAGACCCGGATTATGTATCGCCAGACAACAAATGGAGAAAAGATGGTAGCGACGATGAGAATGAGCTTAAAGCTGAACGAGAATGGTTTAAGGAATTCAAACCGAAGGCAAGGAGCGAATGGTTTTTTTAAGGCTGAAGCTGATAAGTAAAAAAATAAACGTGGTGCAAAGAAAGTTGAAATTTTCTTGTTGATGAGGAGGAACCTGAAAATGTTGAAGCAGTTGCTGGATCGAGTGCTGCAGTAGTTATTGAGAGTCAAGAAATGGTGAAAACGACTCAAGAAGATGTGATTTCTACTACTTCCGAAAATGAAGAATCTGATAAAGAGCCTGAAAAGACAGAGGCTGAAATTAGAGCAGAAAAAGAAAGGAAATTGGATGTAGATTTTGATCCAAATGCTGAAAAAGAATCTGACCAAGAGGGACTAAAGAAAAAGTCAAAGCGTAAAAAGTCTCCAGCAATTGAGATATCAAAGAAGACTACACGGTCACCTCATACTAAAGGGAAATGAAAAGCTAAGAAAGCTCAGAAAGCGGTGAGCAAGAGATATAACAGCAAGGTGAAAAGCACAGAAGCCACACAAGAACCTTCTGGTGCTCAGGAGAAAGGATCCACACAAGAACCTCCTACACAAGAACCTCCTGTTATTGTTCATGATGAAGCTAAAAGGCCAGGAGTTACACAAGAACCTCCTATGTCTGAATTTGTTGAAGTTCCGATCGCTGAATCGCCTAGTGCTCCAAAGACTTCTGCTCTTGAAAGTTCTACACCGAAGAAATCAACACTGAAATCTGCAATACCAAAAGATTCAACCCCAAAAACACCAAGGGGAAGTATGTTTGGTGATATGCCACACGATCCAATCAGTCTTGAAGAATTGGATGAACTTTTCCCAGAGACGATGCTAAAATGTTAGAAAACGTGTGAAAGCATTGGAAGATAAAGTTGCACAGATTGAGTTAGAAAAGGCTAAGCTTGTAAAGACGGTGAATCAAAGCGAAGTCGAAAAAGAAATACTTGACGATAAGTGAAGGTGCTTGAGAATGAACGTGAATATTTCAAAGCATTGATAGAAAGTCTGTAGGACGCAAATGAAAAACTACAGACAGAGATTGCAGAGTTAAAGAAAATTCAAGCTTTGAACGATCGAAGATTCATAAGATTACAGAAGGTGTTATCTAACAATTTGAATATTGATTTTATCGCTGAATACGATCGTCTGGATCGTCAAGAAGCCAAGGAACGTGCTGAGAGAGAATTGACTGAAAGTGGTAAAGGAAAGCAGGTTGAGGGTGAAGCCCCTAAATCTACAGCTGAGAAATCTTCTGATATTCCTGATAAACCAATTAAAGATAGTTCAAAAGCTTCTGAGTCTGATATCCAAATGGTTGACGAATCTGTCAAGCCTTCCGATCCTATCATTGTTACTGAAGAAAAAGACAATGAAGAAGCCGAAAAGTAAGATAAGAATGAAGATGAAGAGGAAGAAGGTTATGAGGATTGGAACGTTGGGGATGATGATGATGATTTTGATCAAGGAGATGATGATTTTGATCAGGGTGGTACAAGTCTAAAGATAAATGAAGCTAAAGTATCTGATGAGTTTGATTTTTTTGATCTGATGAACGATGAATCGAATAAGATGGAAGATAAAAGCCAGGGGGAGTAAGGGCAAAAAGGGCCTTCAGATGATATTGATTTGTTAGATTTTGATCGTTTTGTGAAGCCTGTGACTGCAGTACCTACGAAGCCTTTAATACTGATGTTGGAACATAATGTAGAAGAAGGTGAGTTTGTACATAACTACACAAAAGAAGATCTGGCGAAACTAGTTGAAACTGAAGCTGAGAATTAGAGTTTGATTTTGAAGAGGTTATGAATGTCAACGCTTTTGAACATAAAGAGTATCAGTACGAAAGAAGGTTTGAAGCAGATGAGTATAATCGTGTGATAGTTGAAGATTGGTCTCAGATGATGAATTAGAACAGAAAGCTAAGTATGTTGGTCAGGATTCAGAAAGTTTTCCTACATTTGAAGAGTTGTATCAACAGCTGAATGAGGATATGTTGAAAGATAGAATTGCTGAAGAGCTATGTGAAGGAAAGATTCCTAAACCAATGACCAAAGAAGAGATAGCTAAAGCGAAAAAGTCCTGGTTCAAGGAGATGCCACGTGAACGTAAGTTTCGACGTCCACTAGCATTCTTCACCAGAGATAAAGATGTTTCTTTGGGAGATATACTGAGTTGGGGTTGGTTTAAAAAGCTCAACGTATATGCAATCAAAAGAGAGTTTGGAGTGCAATACTTCAAATATCTTGCCGATTTAAAGACATTGCCGTATTGGGATATGGAAGAGGTAGTGCAAACAGTGAATGTTACTTATCAAATGAAAACAATTGATCAGTTGTTCTTGAAGATGATTACGAAGCTGTAAAAGGTTAGAATCACTGGAAGCCGTTTATTCCGAGACGTAGAATAAAGATTAACAAAGTTACAGGGGAAAAGGACAAAACGTTGATTATGAAGCGTCCTAGAGCCATGAGGAATATGCCACTTATGCCGATCGAACAGAACTTCTATCCTTTATTCAAGTGGTGGCAGATTGATCCAGCTACTTGTGAGGCAGTGATTGTGTTAAAGTTTGAAGATCATCTGGATATTTCTAAGGAACGAGTTGAAGTAATGGGTCATCAGGGTATGAGAGCTTTGTTGAGGACGATAAGGATTCTAGATCCTATGTGGTTGGTTAACTGTTCGAGAGAAGATATAAAATGCCTTTTCTACAGCAAGATTTTTTTTAAGAAAGAGAAAAGGTACAAGCGATGCAGTATAAGAAAGTTGTTAACATTTGCTATGCACGTGATGTAAATTCTGGTAAAATGTGGCAAACGAAGTGGAGAGATCTGGAGAGAGTTGAATTTCTTAAAGAAGAAACCAGAAGTGAGGCGATCAAAGAAAGAATGAAAAAAGCGGTAAGGCAAAGTTCGCTAAGAATGGCTAACTTTAAAAGACCACCGTGAACTGATCAGACGCCGGATCCGAAACAAGAACGACGAAAGAAGTCGTACAAGAACTTCTTGGGTCTGGTACGTTAATGTATATATGAAGACAGAGTTTTGAAGACTGATAAAAGACGAAGACGATATCCAAGGGGGAGTCTGTTGGTGCATAATGTCTATGTCTTAGTCTATTATCGAGTCTGTATTCTATAGAGCTGAATAGGCTAGGTTATGAAGTATTTATGAAGTGTCTTAGCCCATGTGTTAACTTGTCCAAGCATGTTCGGCTGAACTTGCATAGGCAAGTTCAGGCGAACTTGCACCTCCATGGCCGAACTTGTTGAACTATAAATACCTAGCTTGAGTGTCTCATTTTTAACTTTGGCAACTTTGGCAGTGTAGAGGCGAAGCTCTGTCAGTCTGTATCCAGAATGTTTGATCTATAAAACTGACATTTAACTGACTAATTCTTGTCTATGGGTAACACGACGTAATATTTCCGCTATTTTGGACGTTAGATATCAAATTTAGGTTCCTAAGCATCAAGGGTCAGTCCTACAAGAGAAGATAGTGAAGCAGAATGAAGTTGGAAAGGAGATTATGACTAACAAGGTGAAATTTCCTGAAGGCGACAGAGGATACTTGAAAGCGTTAGTTGAAAGTCTGCAGTAAGCGAATGAAAGATTGATCAAAGAGATTGCAGAGCTTCAGTCTGAAAGGGAAATGAATAATAGACGTTTCAACAGACTGCAAAAGGTTCTGATAAAAAGTTTGGGAATTGATTTTGCCATAGAGTATGAACGCTTAGATGTTCAAGAAGCAAAAGAGAGTTGAGAAAAAGCTAGCTGAACAGGGCAAGGGAAAGCACGTGATCGAAAGTATGCCAGAGATCACTGAACCTGTAAAAGACATAGAGTCTGCTAAAGCTTCTGAGTCCAAGATTTCTAAGGTTGACGAATCTGTGAAGCCTTCTGATACTGTGAAAGTTACTGAAGAAAAGGACGATGATGAAGCTGAAGATGAGGAAAAAGATGATGAACCACCAACGGATGATCCAAAAGATGATTCCGACCATGATGGAGGAAATGATGATGATCCAAGTGGTACAGGGATAAAGGTGGTTGATGCAACATTACATGAAAGATTTGATTTCACTAATCTACTAAACGATGAGGTGAATGTTATGGATGATCAGAACCAGGGGGAGTCAGGGCAAACAGGGCCAACTGATGAAGTTGATATGTCTAATGCTATTACTTCTGCATAGCCTGTTGCTGCAGTTCCGATAAAATCTCTGGTACTTATGCTTGAACACAACGTCGAAGTGGGAGACTATTCAAAAGAAGATCTAGCAAAGTTGATCGACGTTGATGCAAAATCACTTGATTTTGATTTCGAAGAGGAGGTACTTAATGTGAATACGTTTGAGCTAACGAGTATCACTATCAACGTAGATATGAGGCAGATGAGTACAATAAAGTTATAGTGGAAGATTGGTCTTCTGATGAAGAGAAAGACGAAGCTAAAGAGTACATTGGTCCTAATACAGATAGTTTTCCAACTTTTGAGGAGATGTACAAACAGCTGAATGAGGATATGCTAAAAGAAAGATAGAGGAATCAATACGTGATGGAAAAGTTCCTAAGCTTATGACAAAGGAGGAGATCGCACAAGCAAAAAAGTCCTGGTTTAAAGAGATGCCACGTGAAAGAAAGTTTTGACGTCCTCTAGCATTCTTTACCGGAGACAAAGATGTGTCGTTAGGAGATATTCTAAGCTGGGGGTGGTTTAAAGAGCTGAACGTGTACGCCTTCAAACGAGAATTTGGAGTTCAATATTTCAAATATCTGGCAGATTTCAAGACACTTCCTTACTGGGATGTTGAGGAGCTTGTTCCAAAAAGGAATGTCACGTATCATAGGAAGTTCATTTATCAATTACTATGGAAATTGATCAAATTTGAGGCTACAAAGGGTTTTAGATATTGGAAGCCTTTCATCCCGAAGCATCGTATCAAAACAAACAAGAAGACTGGGGAGGAAAATATCACCTTGATCATGAAACGCCCTAGAGCGATGATGAACATGCCTTTGATGCCGATCGAATAGAACTTTTATCCATTGTTTAAGTGGTAGCAGATTGATCCAACTACATGTGAAGCAGGGATCGTATTACGATTTGAAGATCATCTGGATATAACGAAGGAAAGGGTTGAAATGTTTGGGGTTGAAGGTCTGAGAGGGCTTTGGAGAACTATAAGGATACTAGACCCGATGTGGCTAGTAAATTGATCGAAGGAAGACATCAAGTGTTTGTTCTACAGTAAGATTGTTTTTGAAGAACGTGAAAAAGAACAAGCCATGCAATATCAGAGGGTCGTAAATGACTGCTATGCACGTGAAGTTAACTCTTGTAGGATGTGGGAATCAAGCTGGAGGGAACTTGAACGAGTAGAGTTTTTGAAAGAAGAAAAGCGTATCGAAGAGATTAATGAAAGAGGTAGGGCGGCAAGGCTCAGTAGGTACCAATTTATGACTAAAGTGCCACCTACTAATCAGACGCCAGATCCAAAGCTAGAAAGACGAAAGAAGTCGTACAAAAACTTCTTTGGTCGTTAACTTTAAAGTTTTATTGAAGACAGAGTGTTGGAGACTAATAAAAGACGAAGACGATATCCAAGGGGGAGTCTGTTGGTACAAAATGTCTATGTCTTAGTCTTACATCGAATCTGTATAGACTAGATGTGAATAGGCTAGAAAAATCAAGTATTTATGTAGTTGTTAGTCAAGTTCGCTGGTAAGGTGTATGTAATGTCAAGTTCGGCCGAAATTGACTAGGTCAAGTTTGTCCGAACTTAATCTATCACCAGCGAACTTGAACTCCTATAAATAGCTAGCTTGATTCTCTCATTTGTAACCTTTGTGCTCTGTGAGTGAAGCTCTGTCAAACTGGAGACTTGAAGTTTATCATTGACGTTTAATTGAGTAATTCTTGTTATCTGGTAATCATGTCATATTGTTTCCGCCATAATGGACATTAGATATCAAATCTAGGTTCCTGTGCTATCAGGATCGGTCCCACAAATTATTCATTTCCTAGTAGATACTTCTTTAGAAGCGAAATGAATGGATAATTCATTTTCTAGCGGATACTTCATTAGAAGCTGAAATGAGGGATTATGAATAAATTATTTATTTCCCAGTGGATATTTCTTTAGAAGGGAAAATGAATGGATAATTCATTTTCCCGTGGATACTGCGTTAGAAGCCGAAATGAAGGATTATGAATAGATAATTCATTTCCCAGTGGAATTCATTTTCCAGTTGATACTTCGTTAGAAGCGGAAATGAAGGATTATGAATAGATTATTCATTTCCTAGTGGATACTTCTTTAGAAGCGAAAATGAATGGATAATTCATTTTCCAGTGGATACTTCGTTAGAAGCGGAAAGGAAGGATTATGAATAAATTATTCATTTCCTAATGGATACTTCTTTAGAAGCGAAAATTAATTCATTTTCCAGTGGATACGTTGTTAGAAGTGAAAATGAAGGATTATGAATAGGTTATTCATTTCCCTGTAGATACTTCTTTAGAAGCGAAAATGAATGGATAATTCATTTTCTAGTGGATGCTTCGTTAGAAGCAGAAATGAATATAGATAGCTTTGGTTTCTCGTTTAAAATAACATATATTGATTGAGGATAACATAAAATCCTCTAGTGATTTGGATAACGCTATGACAGGTAATACAATAAGAACACTTATATATAGGAAGTACCAGCAGCGTATCCACCATGTTCTTATTATATTACATTCGACTTGTTATCTAATCACTCAAGATTTTATGTCATTACACTCAATAGTACTTGCTATGGTTTCTATGCATCACATTTCATAATTATGTGTGCACCCATAATTACTTAACTCGTTGCATAGTCCGCATAGCTTATCTTGCCAAGTGGTGGATTATGGACATGGTCAAAGAAGGATGCTTTGTTTCAACAATTGGAATAGCGTGTGCGTCTCACCTGTTATTCAATAAAGAATGTGCGTTCACAATCAAGACGAATTACGAGAGTACTTCAATTTCGTAAAGAATGAGAACTTTGTAATTTGTAATTTGTAATTTGCAAATGAAATATCATTACATAATATCTGAAAAAGTGTTCATGAGTTTCGGAAAACAAGAGAAGTAGACATGTAAACTCCTAGTTGTTTATAATTGCATTTTTGTTGGCACGAGGCTTGTTAACTCTAGGTTAAAAGCACGTCCCTGAGCAGGGTTGTTAACAATTTGGTTTTGTGGAGTAACAATGCGACAGGTGTTAGCCGTACGTCCAAAACACCCAAAATTTAAGCATTTTCGATAATGAACATTGGCATGATGGTTGCACCGAGGTGTGGTTCCATTGTATGTTTTCCTAGCAAGGGGCTGTGCTATTTGATTGGGAGGGGCTTGATTGAGTTGAGTAACCACAGCGAAATTTTGTGAAGCTTTACGCTTCCTCGATTTCTTGGAAGGTTCAGCTTTGATTTCTTCGGGTTTCTCTTGTATCTTCTCATCAGATGGTTCCTTATCACCTTTGCGGAAAAGTTTACCTTTTTTATTTGAGACTCAGTCAAGGTAGTAGAGAGTTTGATAACATGTCGAACGGTGGTAGGGTTGCTACAAGTAACAATGTCCTGAACATGGTCAGACAGGCCATCAATGTACTTTTCAAGAAACTTAGCACCTCATATCGGTCAGTGTAGGGACGATGTTCTCCACTATCCTGTTTAAGATCATGGAACTCATTCTCAAGTGCCTTTTGTGTTGGGGTTTTCACATGTTTGTCAAAGTCATTTTATCCGTATAAAATGAAAAAACGCAGTGGAATAATTATTTAAAACATGTTACTTACAAGATATAAAACCCATTTTATATGTAAAACCAAAAACCGGATCCATATATGAACATGCATGCTATCAAAACACAACCATAGGGTGTTTTAAGAAACGACCTTTCAAGGAGCTAGGAGATGGAAGAAAATGATGATTCTTAAATGACAATCTTCAAAATGAAGACCTCAAGCTTGTATACCCCAAGCCTCCAACAAACACCTTATGTTGCAAGGATTTACACTTCTATGAACTCACTTGAAACACCCTCTTGATTCACCACCTTGGCTGAATTTTTTTAGAAAACAAAAAGGAGTTCTTGCACTTTTATTCTTATGTGTGTGTAAGAGTGTGTGAGAGATATGAATCAAATCTCCACATATCTTCCAAGATCTAATGTTGGATTGTGTGAGATTTGTAATAAAGTTGTATGTATTTTAAGTGGTGGAAACCACCTTGGGAAGACAACTAGGGGCCGGCCTAGGGCCTTATTTTCAGCCATGAAAATTTTTCTCCTTCAAATTTTGAGTCTTGTTTTATTTTATAACTTTTTATAAAATTAACATCATATGTTTACAAGACTTTATGCAACATATCACAACCTTTTATAATGTCATTTAACCCATTAAATAAAAAATAAAATATTCTCTCAAAATAAATTATCCATATAAATTATTTGTTTCTCAAGTGCAAATATTTAGAAAACAAATTTCTAAATCTTTTAAGTGTTAATATTTATTTGTTTGATCATATCATAAATAAATATTATAGGTGTTTGTCTAGCTTGTTATTGGGTATGACCCGACTTGGATCATAACGTACTAGCCACATCAATTTAATATGTATCCTGGGCATACCGATTCCAACAATCTCCCACTTGCACAAGATACATAGAAGATTGATGCAAGTTGCAAATACCGGCTAACAACGGTTTACTACCCCTAATATATATGAAGAAGTGCCATTTAACAATATCATCGCCTTCAAGTCCCTTACTTGAACGTGATTTAGGTGAATCAATCATTTTATCCTTTTGTTACAGATTTCATGTCAAATCCAGAGACATAGAGTGATCATTCTCTGTTGATTTAACTTTAGCGGACCTTAGACATCTTACTCTCAACGAATAAGAGGAACAAATCCCATCTTTACTACATACGTCTCTCACAATCACCTTGTACCATACCTGAGCTTAGCCTTATGTACGGCAATATTTCAGAACAACGAAGAACTAAGTCAAAGTATAATATTTGGTGAATATCAAGACCCAATATGTATCTCAGATCAGCGGATACTATGATATTCGCCTTTACTCAAAATTACTTATAATCAATCACAAAGATTCCATGTAGTAATATTTGAGAGCGGGCCAGTCCAATATTTGCTTCCCACAAATATCTATGAACTTTGGCAGCAACACTTTGCTCTATATTCATACCTAATGAATATCCACCAATCCAAGTTCATAATAGTCTTACCTTCATATTTGTTCCCACAAATATGATCGACTATGGACATTTAGAATAATTAACTTATTCATGGATTTAAACATTCTAAAATGGAACATAACTCAAAATGCCATAATCATTAATAATGAGTCAAATTAACAATCGTTCCGATATCCAAATAGATAGATCAAATCCAATCACTAGAATTTCGAAGTCCTAAGGCACAAGTATGATTCTCAGGTTTTTGCCTTTCAAGGAGCTTCGTGAGTGGATCCGCAATAGTTTTATCGCTGTGAACTTTGCAAATACATATCTTTCCCTTTTCAACTTCACCCCTTATGTAGTTTAATATCCGCTCAATGTGCCTAGTCTTTTGATGTGCACGAGGTTCCTTGATTTGAGCAATCACACCCTCGTTATCACAAAAGATTTATAGGGGATCCTGAATGGTAGGGACTACCCCTAGGTCGGTAATGAGTTTCTTCAACCATGCAGCTTCTTGTGCTGCCAATGAAGCGGTGATGTATTCTGATTCTGTAGTGGATAATGCTACAACATCTTGCTTGAGCTCTTCCAAGAGACTGCTACTCCATTCAAAATGAAGACATACCCAGATTGTGATCGAGAACCATCTCGATCAGTTTGGAAACTCGCATCCGTGTAACCCTTTCCAATGAGTTCCTCTTCACTAGATCCATATATTAGTAACATATCCTTATTCCTTCTAAGATATTTCAATATGCTTTTAACATCCATCCAATGATTGTTACCTGGATTTTGCTGGTATCTACTCGTCATGCTTAAAGCTCATGACACGTCTGGTCTAGTGATTATCATTGCATACATGATGGATCCTATAGCAGATGCATATGGGACTCCTTTCATCCTTTCTTGCTCATCCTTTGAGCTTGGACATTGAGACACATTCAATATTGTCCCCTTTTGAATAGGTACCAAACCTTTCTTAGAGTTTTCCATCTTGAACTTTTTCAAGACTTTATCAATGTATGCACTTTTGTTTAAACCTATCAAGCTCCTTGATCTATCCCTATAGATCTTTATTCCCAAAATATATAGGCAGCTTCTCCAAGATCTTTAATGGAAAAAACAACTACCATGCCAGGTTTTTACACCATCCATGGTTGGAATATACTTTCCAAATAGAAGAATGTCATCGACACATAGTACTAGGAAAGTAATGATGCTCCCACTGGCTTTGTTATACACACAAGCTTCATCGGCGATCTTTATGAATCCAAAATTCCTAATTTCTTCATCAAAACGGTGATTCCAACTTCTAGATGCTTGTTTCAATCCATAGATTGATTTCTTTAACTTGCATACTTTGTTGATGTTTTGGATCGACAAAACCTTCAAGCTGAACCATATAAACATATTCATCAAGATATCCGTTGAGGAAAGTCGTTTTGACATCCATTTGACAAATCTCATAATCATAATATGCAACTATGGCAAATAATATCCTAATTTACTTTAGCATCACGACGTGCGAGAAGGTCTCATCATAATCAACCCCTTAAGTTTGAGTGAAACCTTTTGCTACAACTCTCGATTTATAAGCATCCAAGTTACCATGCATATCGGTTTTCTTCTTGAAAACCCACTTACTTCCAACTAATATGGACTTAAGAGGTGGCACAATCAATTCCCATACTTGGTTGTCATACATGGATTGCATCTCTACGTTCATGGCTTCAAGCCACTTGTCACAATCGGGTTGTGACATTGCATCATGGTATGTGGTTGGTTCATCAGAATCTACCACATAGCATCCATTCATGAAAAATCCATATCTTTCAGGTGGATTACTAATTCTACCAGATCTGCGAACATTTTGTGTGTATTGATCAATCACTTGATCACTTTCAACACCATCTTGTTGAGTGCTAGTATCAACCAAATGTGTATCGGCTTGTGGTTCTTGATCCACCTCAAGTTCCACTGTTCTACTACTAGTTCCTTCCATAAGGAACTCAGCTTCCAAGAACTTACCCTTTCGAGCAACAAATACCTTTTGCTCGGTTGGATCGTAGAAGTAATATCCTATATCATCTTTAGGATATCCTACAAAGATACACTTAGTGGATCGGAATTCCAATTTATTTTAGGTGTATTGTTTCACATAAGCTTCACAACCCCATACCTTCAAATATGATAATGATGGAGCCCTTCAATGCAATATTTAAAAAGGTGTCTTATCCACTTTCTTGGGATATTTAGTATACGAGTCGTGGAAAGCAAAGCGTAACCCCAAAATGATAAAGGTAATGTGCTTCTAGCCATCATAGATCGAACCATATCCAATAGAGTTCGATTCCTCCTATCAGACACACCATTATGTTGTGGTGTTCCAGGTGTAGTAAGTTGTGAGATGATCCCCAACTCCTAAGATGATCTTGAAAAGCATCACTAAGGTATTCACCTCCTCTATCAGAACGAAGAAATATGATTGTCCTGGTGAGTTGATTTTCTACTTAATTTTGGAAGATTTTGAACGTTTCAAAAACTTCATCTTTGTATCTTAGTAAATACACATAACCATAATGACTACAGACGTCGGTAAAAGTAATGAAGTATCTTTCACCATTCCTAGTCATTGGCTTAAAAGGACCACATACATCCAGATCTATGATACCTAATAAGTCTTTTGCCCCTTCAAATGTGCCACTGAAAGGTGCCTTAGTCATTTTTCCTTTTAAACAAGATTCACATACATCAAATGAATCATCTTCATTTGTTTCTAAAAGACCATTCTTTTGAAGTGTTTGCATGCGATTTTTGTTTATATGTCCAAGGCAACAATGCCATAGATAGGAATCACTCAAATCCCTTTTGAGTTTCTTGGTGGTTACTTGGTACATTGAGCTATCATATGATGTGTCATTTTGAACTAATTCATAAATACCATTTAAAGGCATAGCTTTAAAGTAGAACACATCATGCATAGAAACATAAATGTCATGGTTAACAAATTCGAAATTAAAACCACATTATCTCAAAAGGGAAACTGAAATAATGTTCCTAGTCAAACTAGGAGCATACAAAACATTTTTTTAAAATCACTTCCAAACTACTTGGAAGCTTCAACACAGTCTCCTTGGGCTTCGACTTTAACTTTTGCTCTGTTGCCCATGAAGAGACTAGCGTTTCCCTTCTTATAATGCTTATTTCTTTTGAACCCCTGCAACAAATTGCAAATATGAGTTCCACATCCGGTATCCAATACCCATGTGTTAGAAGATATAACATTAAGCTCAACATGTATCATGAAGATTGTACCTGAGGTTCCCTCTTGTTTTTCAACTCTCTGAGATAGGTTAGACAATTTCTTTTCCAATGTCCTATCTCTCCACATTCAAAGCATGGGTCATTCGAGGTAACCTTTGCCTTCTTTTCTTTTGGTTTTGGCGGTTCCGCTTTAGCCTTTCTTTTTCCCTTCCTTTTAAAGTGTCCCTTTCCTTTGGCAACATTTGCTTTGGAGTCGGGATGATGCCCTTTCTTGTTGGCACCCTCATTGATCATTAGAACGGGTAAAGCCTTTTTATCCATGCCCGCCTCGGCAGTTTTGAGCATTGCATGAAGTTCACCAATGCTCTTGTCCCATCCGTTCATGTTATAGTTCTTAACAAAAGTCTCAAACTTCTTTTTTGAAGAGTTGAGGATCAAATCCGTAGCCTACTCTTTAGAGACGGGACAATTGAGCCTTTCGAGGCGATCAATGTGGCTTTTCATCTTAAGGACATAAGATGAGACCGATTGGGTTTCCTCCTTTCGACATGCATGAAGCGCCCGAACCGTTTCGAAGCGTTCTACCCTTGCTTGTTGTAGGAACATTTCCTTCAATTGGATAATCATGTCGTATGCCCCATGATGTTCAAAATCCTTTTGAATTTTGGGAATCATAGTTCCCAACATGAGGCAACAGGCTTGCATAGAGTCCTCGGTATACTTAACCCAATCGTTATAGGCTTCTGCATCTCCCACGTTAGGTTCATCAGGAATAGGATCGTCCAACACATAAGATATCTTTTCTTGCTTGAGAACGATTCTCAAGTTTCGATACCAATCCATGAAGTTGTTATGGTTGAGACGATCCTTTTCAAGGTTGTTTATAGTGATAGGTTACAGACGGTTTGGGTAATTGTGTTTGCATTGTTAGCGGCCATCTACAAAATTTTAACATGCTTCAATTTTAGTTTCGATATTATTAAATTTTAATCATTAATACCTTTTTATATCTCATAGACAATTAATAATTAAAATCTAGAATCCAACGTTACATTTAAATATTGGTTAGGTGACCTTTATCCCATTATTTAAATTAACAAGGTAGTCAACGTTTGACGATTGCAACCCTTTGCAACTTCTAGTTGTATGGGATCAGTTAAACATCTTTATGTTTGGTTAGCATGTTTAATCCTATCAACACCTTTGTACGCCATGCTTCGGTGACCCTAATCACATGCTTTCCAGATCAAGTCTTCCAACTTACACACACATGTGAGTTTACACATACAAGTGGTTAGGTGACCTTTATCCCACAAATATGGTAAGCCCACCTCCAACACACAAGTTCCTTCAAATGTGGTTAGGTGACCTTTATCCCACAAAGAATTCTCAAGTGATTCGAGTGTTGTATAAAAGGATGGTGTTTGACTTGTTTTATAAAAGGGATTTTAAGTTTTCAAAATTCTAGTTTTAGAGAACTTTATGCACCATACATGTGAATGCTAGGATCGGACCCAACTAGTGAGCTTCCGGTCAGACTTGCTCAGCTAAAAGAGGCGGAATTCATTGTTAGCTGATTGAACAAACAAAGAACAAGCTTTGATTACTGTTTAACCGTCTGTTATATTGATTAATGTTGAAACGATTACAGACTCGAGCAGGGCTTCGCCATGATCACAAAAAACAGCATGCTGGATAAACATCCTAAGTCACCTATTTATAGGCAAGACTTGACAGCACCTAGGGACTTAGGACAAGGAGAATTTCGCACGAAATTTTCGTACGAAAATTCCTCTGAATTTTCATGCAAAAATTCTCCTAATACAATAAAACTTTCAAAACTAAATATTTGACGCTACGAAACCCTATCTGTATAATAGACTCATCCTAGACGTAGGCAATAGACATATGTGCACCAACAGACTCCCCCTTGGATGTTGTCGCAGTCTTGGACAGTCTTCAAAACTTTTCTTCAAAAATCTTTAAACATATTTGACTTGAATCATCCGAAAAATCTCTTGCGTGGCCTTCGACGCTCCTCTGAAGCAATAGGAGTTTGATCTGTAGGAGGAGGTCAGTTGTACGTGTTCCCGAACTTGAATCTTTCACGGGTGGCCAGCTTTCGTCGAGCTTCGATTCTTTCTTCATTTTGATCTTTCTTATTCTTTTCCTTATCTTCAAGCTTTCTCCATGAAGTGCTCCATTCTTTCCCTGAATTAATGTTGTTAGCATAACAAACATTCACAATCTTTTGGAACTGCATGGCCTGCTCCTTGTCTGTTTCTTCATAACTGATCTTGATGAAGAATAAGCGTTCAATATCTTTCTCTGAGTAGTTGACCAGCCACATAGGATCTAACACTCCGATTGGACGCCATAGCCCATAAATTCTCTTGTCTATGATCACGGTTTCAGACAAATCTTCAGACATATCCCATGATCCTTCATCAGGCTCAACATATTCCATTTTCTTCAAGGGCATATTCTTCATAACGCGCGGTCTCTTGACAATCAAAGTCACATCTTTCTCTTGAGTTACTGGATTAATCTTTGTGACGGTTCGCGGCTTGTGTGGCTTCCATAAGTTGAATACATGTTATGCTTCAAACTGGATTAACTTCCAAAGATGTTGATCATTAGGTCGTAGCTTCATACTAAACGTCTTGGTTTGAACCAACTCTTTCACATCCCATTCTGGTAGGGTCTTTACATCACCCAATCGTTTGAAGTATGGAACTCCATACTCTCGTTTCAACGCATACACATCTAGTTCCTCGATCCAACCCCAACTAATAATGTCACCTAGAGATGCATCAGTATATCTGGTGAAGAAGGCCAATGGACGACGAAACTTTCTTTCTGGAGGCATCTACTTGAACCATTTTTTTTCATTTCTATGATCTCTTTCTTTGTTGGTGGATTATGAGTCGTTCCCTCATTCACTGCCTCTTGTACCTTTTGTTTTAAGAATTCATCGTTGATCTCAGCAGTAATTTCATCAAGAGTAGGAAACACATCTGTTCCCTCACCCGTATACCTTGCTCTTCATTATCATCTGAATCCCAATCTTCGATGATAACGATGTCATAATCATTTGCTTGTGGGATGTCTTCAAACACATAGTCATTAGGTTCTGAGCTCGTGTTCTTTAGTTCCTCTTCAAAGTCGAATGAATCTTCTTGTAATCCAAATAATTCTGTAGGATCAGCCTTGGAGTAGTTATGAACATACTCTCCTTCTTCGACATCGTGCTCGAGATATATGAGTTTAGGCTTTGGCACTGTCTCTTCAACCGACGACTCCCCATGAACCTGTTCATCGGTTAGTTCAAAAATTGAGTCGTTCATGTAAGCATCAACAGACAAATTTTCATTATCAAATAAACTTGCTACATATTCGAATCCTTCCTTCTCTAACTCATCAAACGTCCTGTCTACCAAATCATCAATCACTTTCTTTAGTTCGCTCGCAGCGATTGCCTTCTCTTTCGTCATTGATTCTAGGATCCCTTCTCCTTGAAGTACAAAGTTCTTGCTAATATCACTAGCAGAATCATAGACGACTATCTCAGATGATACTGGCACGGATTCAGCTCCTGGCGCTGACTGTTCGATCAAAGGAGCCGATACGGTAGCAGCTTCATGCACGGGCATATCATTAACCTTTTCTTTACCTCGACCTTTAGCATCAGATAGAGCTTCGAAGCCCGTTCCCTTTCAACAACCTTCTGTCGTGCCTCCTCTCTCTCAATCATCACAATGTCATCAGCTAGAGAGATACCAAAAGTTTGAACCAAAATCTTCTTCATAAGCTCAACCTGCCTGTTGTTCGACTCTCTCTCAGCTTCGTATTCTTGCATCTTCTTGATAATTCTCTGATTCTCAGTATCATAACTACTCAGAGTTGCCTTTAGAATCTCCCTCTCATTTTCCAGAACCTTGATCCTCTCTTCGTAAGCAACAACTTTCTGTGAAGCCTGATAGTATCTTTCACTATCATCAGTAACCAACCTCAAGATCTCCCTTATACTATCTCTATCCGACTCAAGGATCTTAATCTTTTCATCAGCAGTCTTCAACTTTTCTTCCAACTCATTGAGGCTTCCAACATAAACGTCATCAATTGTGAGATTCTCTCCCCCTGGAATAGCACTATACTCAAAGAAATAGTCATCGAAGGCGGTGTCTGGTGGAGGAGGAATAAGATGAGCTGACGATGATGCATTCGCTTAAGACACAGTGGGAGGGGTGCCAATGGGCTGTGTGGAGGAGAAGAAATAGGAACCTAAGTAGAAATGTTTTGTAGAAGAGAAGAACTAACTAGGGGATCAATAACCGGTGGAGGAGATGGAACACGAGTCTCTGTGGTACATTGCTGAGGAATAGGAGATACAGGACGCTCAGATGAAGTTTCAACCATTGGAGCAACTGGAGTTTCAATAGGCTTTGACTTTAGCTTGATCCGAGGCTTTCCAGCAGTAGTCTCAGGCTTTCTTGCTACCGTATGCTTGACTCTTTTACCTACTTTCTTCCTTGCAGGCTTGACAACAAATATCTCTTCTTCGCCTTCAGAAGGCTTATATGTAGTATCGTCATCACTTGTAGCCTTACGCTTCTTATCGTCTACCAACTTTCTTTCTCTTTCTCTCTTCTCTTGCTCTTTTCTCTCTTTCTCTTTCTTCTATCCTTCTCTTCTATCCTCTGATCAGTACTCGATGATGGCCCTTCATCATCACCACCGCCTGCTTCGGTTTCAACACCGACCATTCTTCCGATATCAGCAGTGGCTTCTTCCAAAGTTTCTTCAGCATGAACTACTTCTATTGGTTGCACAGTGTCTTCAACATTCACCTGCTTGACATCCGGTTCATTGATCAACCCTATACTGACACTTGCTTGTTTCCTTTGATGCTTGGGTGTAGAAGTGGAAGTTTCAGACGCTTGCTTTCTTTTAGTTGCAGACGAAGTAGAACCTGCTTTCTTTCTCCCATAGTGACCTTTCTCACCTTCGCCCTTTACATACCAAATACTTCGCTTTTCCACAAAATCTTCCAACTTTTCTATTTCATCAGCTTCATCACCACTGCCCTCATTCCTCCATTTTCCATCTGGCGGGGCAACATAATCAGCTTTTTCAAACGTTCCGAAGACAGGCTTAAATGATGGAGCCTTTCCTCCCTTTCGATAGTTGCTAATGTTGTGGAGATCAGATGATGCCATGTGCTCTAACTTCAAAATGTCATCCTTCTTTTTCTTGAGATTTGGATGTAAATGGTCAAGAATCATTTGAACAAATCGAGGGTACTGCAAGAATCGACCCTTACCCATATTCAACACTATCTGATCAAATATCAACTTACTGAAGTTGTAAGGCTTGTTCAAAATCACGGCAATCATCATACACATGTGATAATCAACCAAATCATCCTATCCACCCTTTCTGTGGCTTAGTGCTCGAGTGATGCAGTGGTCTAGAAATTTTTATGGCAATCCTAACTGATTGATCTTGAACGACGCAGAGTTCACGTAACTGTTGTAGCCCATTCTGTAAAAACAGCCCTTGACAAACTTTTCTGTAAACCCTGTCGGAAAATCTATTTCATCCCTAAAATGAAGTACAGTGCGTATAAGATCTTCAGTGACAGTGATTTCCACATCTTTATCTCCTATCTTTACTTCTGACATAATAGCCCTAGAAATGGCTTTTAACTCTGCTGCGGCCCGAAAACGATCAAAATGTGAAGCATAAACAAGGTGATGGTGTGTAAGAGCATAATAAACTGGCAGCCTCTCCAGAAAGTCTATATACTGTGAGAACGGAGCAAACTCTGGCACATCCTTATCGATTAAGCAGCAGGAGTTGTGAAGTGGATGAAATTCATACACGGTTTTCTGTGAAACAAAGAGATGTGAAAAAGTTAGAAAAATTTTCATAAACACAGATTTTTCTAAATTTCCGTACGAAATTTATAATATACAACTTTCTTCAATTTTTGTGCGAAAATAACAAGATAAAACACGACACTTTCCTTTTATGAATTTTCGTGCGAAAATCTTCATCTTCCCCAACTGTTAACATTTTTCAAACCGACCTAAAAAACTTGCAATTTTTTACTTTTTAAAGAAACTGAAACGGTAAACCTTAGTTAAACATGCCGATTTTAACATTGGAGGGTTCAATTTTAGATTTTACCGGCTAGTTTATCCTAGATCTACGTTTTAGTCCGTTTAAGGTCCGAAATAGTCCAAAATCACGGTTCAAACTCGGTGAAAACCTTAACATTATAAGAGGTATGCAAATCAACCTCCCTAATGAATCAGATACGTGGAAAAGTGAGTGTATCAAGAGATAAACCACAACAGCCTTCAGAGAATGACTGTGCTCTTATGGAACATTGATGTGTGTGAAGATGAGTGTGACTGTGCTCTTATGGCTGCTACAAAGGTATCACCTCAGATCCTTAAAGATCTATGTTCTGACAAATGCATCATTGCTTTTTCAAACATCAAAAAGGTGAATGAAAACCTGAGAAACAAAATTTTAGAAGATGAACTTAATTTTGAAAAACTGATTAAAGAGTTAAAATCAAAGTTAAGTGAAAAAGATTCTGAAATGACTAGCCTAAGACATGAATCAAGCATAACCAAGGACCAACTCCAAACTATGGTAGAAAATTACCAAGTTTGTAAAAAGGAGTTAGAGGAAACCAAAATCACTTGTGAAAAATGAGTTGAGTCCTTCAAAGGTTATGAAATTATGCTTGATGCTCAGATCAAGAGCAACATCAAGTTTGGTGTAGGTTTTAGAGCCTATGACCAAAATGTGAAAAATGTTGCTGAAATTGATTCTGAGTTGGTTGAAGTTGTCCCTACAAATTTGGCTGGTGAAGAGATTAAAATCACAGATAAAGCTGGAAACAAAATTGTTTTGGAAAAACAAGAGGTTTCAACAAAAGATAGAGAAATTGAAAAATATCAGTTTAAACCAACCTGATTAGATAAATGTGATATCTTAGAGAACTTTAAGCCAATGGACTTCACAACCACTGATTGTATTAAAGCCCCAAAAGCACTGGTGATCCCTATCAAAGATGTGCCAGCAGAGGTTACAACCACTGCTGAGAAAAAGTCTGATAGGAAAAGAAGAGTAAAGATTAAAAACTTGTTTTGTGAATTTTGTGAAAAAAGAAATCATGTGGCTGCGGATTGTTTTCTTTTAAAAGCCTATAACATTAACAAAACTTGTGTTATCAAAAACTCTTCAAAATGCACCATCTGTAGCAAAACAAATCACTCAACTCAACAGTGTGCCTATCTCAAAATCTATGAACAAAAGGTAAAAGAGATCAAGGCAAAAGCACTTGAAAGAGAAAGTTCAAGTTCTGTTGGAAATAAATCCAAGCAGAGTTTTGAACCAATTGAAACATCTGTTACAAAAGCCTAACCAAAACCTCTTTTCAAAGAGAGGTGTAAGTGATAGATGCCACACCTTCAAACTCATTTCCATGAGGGTATGGCCAACCTACTTATAAAAAGGTTCCTCATGCTTATGAATGCTACAAAAATCCTTCAAAGCATAGAGTAAACAAGAACCCTTATGAATACAATCATCTGATAGGTAATGGTCAAGAGCAGATGTTACAAGAAAATTTCAAAACCACTGACCATTGTCCTAGACTTGAGGCTGGACCATCTGTGACCCCATCCAAAACCATTTTGGCTTTGGAGACCAATCTTAACTGATCTATTTACATGATGTGCAGGGACCCTCTACTTGCCTTGATAGCTTATGGTATGTAGATAGTGGAGGTTCCAGGCACATGACAGGATGTAGAGCCCTTCTCAAGGATTTCATGGCTCATGGGGGGGATGATATATCTTTTGGTAATAACTCAAAGGGAAAGGTCTTAGGGTCTGGGTCGGTTCTGGCTGGTAAACTCAAGATTGAAAATGTGAATTTGATTGACAATCTGAAATTTAACTTGCTGAGTGTCTAACAAATGAGTGACAGAGGATATGGATCCTTCTTCACTAAGAAACTTGTCAAATTGTGGGACCAAAGGTTGTCAAAAAGATTGATCAAATCATTGCTGAGAGCAAAGCACAACTCACTACACACAGAAGTGTGAATGTGTATGTGGTAGATATGTTAAAAGATAATCCTATGTCTGGAACATGCCTATTCTCAGTTGCTTCTAGCAAAGAGACTGAGTTATGGCATAGAAGACTTGGACACACAAATCTTAAAACTATCACCACACTCTCAAAACAAAGTCTTGTAAGAGGCTTGCCTCACAAGCAATTTTCCTGTGATGAACATTGTGTTTCCTGTTTAAAAGGAAAACAACATAAAAGTTCTTTCAAATCAATTGAAGAGTAAAAAACAAGCCAGTGTTTACAACTGTTGCACATGGACTTGTTTGGCCCAGTGCAAATCATGAGCTTAAAACACAAAAGGTATTGCCTACTGATAGTTAATGATTTCTCTAGGTTTACATGGACCTTCTTTCTTCATTCTAAGGATGAAACTGCAAGCATTTTGTAAAACTTTGACAAACAAGTAGAAAAGCAATTTGATCTTCCAGTAAAAATATTTAGAAGTGACAATGGAACAGTGTTTAAAAATAGGGAGTTGGATGCTTTTTGCGAGTCAAAAGGAATTGTTAGACAATATAGCATTCCAAGAACTCCAGAACAAAATGGGGTGGTTGAAAAGAAAAACAGAACCTTAATTGAACCAGCAAGAACTATGCTAGCAGATTCTGGTTTACCCCTGTCCTTTTGGGCAGAGCCTATAAACATTGCTTGCTATGTTCAAAACAGAGTTTTGATTAAACCCAGGCATCAAAAGACTGCCTATGAGATTTTGTATAAAATCAAACCTCTGATTCCATATTTTAAAATTTTTGGTTGTCCATGTTTCATTTTTAACTTAAAAGATTCTATATCTAACTTCGCAGCCAAAATAGATTGTGGGTATTTTCTGGGATACTCAACCACTGCCAAAGCCTACAGAGTTTTTAACTCTAGGACAAAGTGTGTTGAAGAAACTTTGAATGTGAAGTTCAATGAACTATCATCACTGAAAATCCCAGCAAATCCTACAGAGCTTTTTGATTTAGATAAATTCACATTTGCTGATGTTTCTATCAAGCTAGACAATGCAGGTACACCACAATCATCTGAAGAAGATCAAGATCAAGGATATGACTGTGTGCTTCCACAAACAAAAGTCTATTCTTCAAACAGAGGATCAAGTGCTACAAGCTCTTGTGTAAACTCTGCCACTTCTGGGTCAACAGTGGTTGATCCTCAAACCTCTGCCAGCTCACAAAATCGACATCTGTTGATAAAAGTCCTACATCTAGGCACCACAATAATCAGAATGTTACCTCTATACCCCCAATACCACCACCACCATTCTCATCAGTGGCTGATACTTCAATTTCACCAACAGAGGTTAGCTCAGATGATACACATTTGCAGCCATCACCTCAAAATGCTATTGTTCCATACCAAGGTGATTTGATTTATCTCAAAAGCCATCCAGCTGATCAAGTTATTGGCAACATCAAATCTGGGGTGCTCACACGAAGCCAATCCCAAAATATTTGTCTTTTTGCTGGTTTTCTATCACTCATACAGCCAGTCAAGTACCAAGAGGCACAGAAAGACAACAGCTGGGTAGAGGCCATGCAAGAA
The DNA here is from genome assembly GCA_947069175.1 of Scalesia atractyloides. Lineage (NCBI taxonomy): Eukaryota > Viridiplantae > Streptophyta > Magnoliopsida > Asterales > Asteraceae > Scalesia > Scalesia atractyloides. The sequence continues at coordinate 23,620,567 of CAMTDV010000010.1, forward strand.
GAACTCCTTCAGTTCAAAAGACAATAAGTTTGGGAGCTTGTGCACCTGCCAAAAGATGTAAGTCCAATTGGTACAAAGTGGGTCTTCAAGAATAAAACTGATGAAAGGGGTATTGTTGTCAAAAACAAAGCAAGTCTCGTGGTTCAAGGCTACAGGCAGGAAGAAGGTATAGACTATGATGAGACTTTTGCTCCTATAGCAAGGTTGGAAGCTATTCTCCTGTTCTTAGCTTTTGCTGCTAACCACAACATAAAGGTGTTTCAAATGGATATAAAGAGTGCATTTTTGTATGGAAAAATCAAAGAAGAGGTGTATGTTTGTCAACCTCCAGGTTTTGAATATGCATTCCATCCCGATCATGTCTACAAGCTCAACAAAGCATTGTATGGCTTGAAACAAGCACCAATAGCCTGGTATGAAACTCTATCCACTTTTCTCTTATCAATAGGGTTTACTAGAGGCAAAATAGATAAAACCCTATTTTTAAAATGGAAAGGAAAAGATTTGATGCTTGTCTAAATTTATGTGGATGACATCATTTTTGGATCCACAAGCACTTCTATATGTGAAGAGTTTCGAAAACTCATGGCATCAGAGTTTGAGATGAGTGCAATGGGTGAGCTATAATGTTTTCTTGGTCTTCAAGTTAAACAATTGCGCAATGGTACATTTATCCATCAAAACAAGTGTTGGTGCATAATGTCTATGTCTTAGTCTTATATCGAGTCTGTATTGCATAGAGCTTAATAGGCTAGGTTATGAATCATTTATGAAGTATTATAGCCAAGTTCGCTCATGTGATAACATGTCAAGGCATGTTCGGCCGAACTTGCATAGGCAAGTTCGGGCGAACTTGCACCCTCCATGGCCGAACTTGTTATCTTATAAATACATAGCTTGTGTGTCTCATTTGTAACTTTGGCATTGCAGAGGCGAAGCTCTGTCAGTCTGTAATCTGAACGTTTAATCAATGAAACTGACGATTAACTGATGAATTCTTGTCTATTGGTAACACGACGTAATACTTCCGCTATTATGGACGTCAGATATCAAATTTAGGTTCCTAAGCATCGAGGATCGGTCCTACAAGTGGTATCAGAGCTAGAACAGCCTGATTTGATAGTATCAAGACAAGGACTCTTCTATTTCTACCCCATTCTTCTTTTTCTTTAACTTTTGATCATAAAATGAAGAATTCACAGTCAAAATCTTTTGAATTTTGAATATATCATGTAAAATACCACAAAGATAAACCCTTGAAAGATTGGAGACCGAATTCAACCGAATTCATGTCGAAATTGAAAAAATCATGTTTTTGAAAACTTTCTAGAACGAACTTGTTGGCCATGTTTGGCCGAAGTTGCACTAAAACATCACTTTTCAAGTGATTTTTTAGTAAGTTCGCCCGTACTTAGGTGATTTTTGAGGAAGTTTTAGTCAAGTTCGCTCGAAGATACTGAATTTTCTTTAATTTTACATCAAGTTCGACCGAACTTGTGTAAAATCCAGAAGATTTTAAATAGGTTCGCCCAAACTTGCTTGTATTTTATCAAAGTTTTTTTGAACAAGTTCGCTCGAAGATCTGTTTTATTGGGGTTATAAGTTCGACCGAAGATAAACGAAATTTTTCAAAGTAAACCTAACAAGTTCGACCGAACTTGTTAGAAAATTCAAGAATTCTTCATTTGTCACTACAAGTTCGACCGAACTTGTAGTAGAACTAATTGTTTTCAAAGTTTTTGAAAGTTTTTCAGCGTATGTGTTTCGTGATTCACAATGGAAGATGAACTAAGAGCTTATATGTCTGGAGCTAGTTCGTCAAATGCCAATGTGATTAATCAAGTCAATCTTGATAATGAAATGGGAACGACCGTCAAACCGCCCAAACTGATGAGCATGGACGAATACGAAGCATGGAAAGAGAATTTTACCTACTGGGTTCAAGCCATGCACTTTGTTGGTTGGGTGTCATGAAAGAGGCTATACTATTCCGGTAGATTAGCATCAACAAGTTCTTGAGAAGTACAACTACTCGACAGCTCAGAGAGATGAATACATTGCAGAGAAAAAGATGATAAGTCTCATCCAACAGTCTGTCAAAGAAGATACTCTGATCTTGCTACCAGAGTATACTACAGCAGGAGAGCTTTGGTTGTCGTTACAGAAGAAATACCATGGAAGTGCTGAAATGATCAAAAGCAAGAAGGCTCTCATTCTGAAAGAGTTCAATATCTTCAGCATGTTAAAGAATAAGACCATTAAGCAAATGATTGAGCGTTTCTGTCACCTCAAAGTGCAAATGCGAAGACATGGCCTTGATAAGACGGAACAAGAATACATCGACAAACTTGCTGACGCATTACCAGAGGGAGAATGTACTACGTATTTGATGGTTCTGAAGAATAGTGATAAGTGGGATCTCTTCAAGTTGTCAACGTTTATCGATAAACTCGAAGGCCACGAAATGGAGGTTCTGAAGATAGCGATGTCAAAGAACGCTAATGTAGTTCAAGACATTGGTTTGTACTACAAAACCAGAATGCAAGATAACATTTCGAGTCCAAAAATTAGAACTGCTTTTAGTGCAAACATGAATGCTTCTCCATAGAATCAAAATCATTCACAACCTCAGTATGACCAAAGTCCACAAAATTCTTACTTGAGCACTGGTTCAAATTCAATATTCCAAATTCAAGCAAATCAGAACCAACAGCAAAGTTCCAATCCAAATGTTTACAAGTGCAACATCACAGTGAATTTGAACAATGTTGTTTCAGAAGAAGTTGCAAAACAACATATGTCACTACTCGCTGCTGTCTTAGAATCTTATGAATGTCTTGTTGCTGGTAAGATCGGAAATCCCGAAATGACCGCAGAAGATTATGAACAGGTTGACGAGGAAGAACTCGAACTAATGGACATCAAATGGTCCTTAGCTTCAATCATCAGGAGAGTGACAAAGTTTGTTGCACTCACAGGCCGTGACATAGGAAACTCAAGCAACAAATTGGGTTTTGACAAATCCAAAGTCACGTGTTTTAGATGTCGACAGAAGGGACATTTTAAAAGAGAGTGTAAGAACACTGAGGCAACCGGAAATCAAAGTCCTTTCGGAGGAGGTAATGAATATTACAAGAAGGCACTTCAATATAAACCTTTCCTGAAGAAAACTCAGATTGAGATCCAAGAAAAGCCAAACAGTAGTACCACAGAGAAAGCCATGGTTGCATCTACAGAAGATGACGGTTTTGACTGGAATTCTTATATTGGGAAAAGACCGGAGTTGCTTTTATGGCAGAGATATTTGAAGATAATTCTGCAGAGGAAGCAGCGGCAGCAGCAGAAGCAGCAGCTTTCGAACAAGCTATTCTCGAACAATATTTGCATCAATAACAGGAAGAAGAGGAATATATTCATATGCAGAGACAAGGAATGTTATCCTCTAATTCTTGTGACAGTTTTGCAGGTCACTTTGATGGAAGCATGAAAGAACAAGTGGTTGAGGAGAAAAAGATTGAAGAAGTGAGTGTTGATATCACTCAAGAAATGAAAGTCTAAGACCTCAAGGACCCGACATATAAAGCTTTAATGGCAAATCTAACCAAGGTAGGTCCAGAGGTAAAGGTTATCGAGAAAGAAGTTGTTAAAGTACAAGTTATAGAGGTTGAGAAACCTTGTACAAATGTACTAAACCTTGTGTCGAATGTGCCGAAAATCAAAGATCATCACTGAAAACAATGTGCATAATGATTTGTTAAAATAAGATTATCGCACAATGAAAGAAGCGTATGACAAAATGAAAAATGATTATGGCAGACTCGACAGAAATAACACCGAACAACATGACAATATAAGAATGTTGAGTGGTACAGTAACGGATAAACAAAGAGCAGTTAACATTTATATCAACACCATTGCTGAAATCAAACAACAACTTCAAGATATGACAATTGAAACTGAAAGAGTTCGACAATTGTTAAGAAGTTATACCACTAACACGTATGTTATCGATCACATTCTTCCAACAATTTCATCGGAAGAAAAACCCAAAAAGAAAGCGGGCAAAGAATATAGCAATGTTCCTCCTCCCCTTTGCGAGAAATACTGTGTTAAATCTTCAGAAGGGATGGACAAGGCACTCAATGTTGCGTTACTTTCTGAAAAGAAAAACGAGTTGCCAGAGAACATTGATAAAGTCTATGCTAAATTTGATGATGATAACAACGCTGGTTAACAAAGTTGTTGAAAATGTTTTAAGTGATTCTGATGATGGCAGCTTCAAAAGCGCCAACTCGAGTTCAAAGAATTCTGATACACAATCTGAAAATGACGATAAGTCGTCAGAAGATGGTCTAAGTGACGATCCTAATATTGTAATGTACAAAATAAAGGATTCGGATAGACTATACTTTGATGATAGCTTCCTGATTCAGAATGTGAAAGAAGAATTGCCTGATCAATTCTTTACACTCGTGGAAGTCACATCAGAGGAATTGGTAATCAATGAACGAAAATTCTATTCCAAACCTAAAAGTAATAATTACCGAAGAAACGATGGTGATCATCCAGAAAACCCGAGAGCAGGGTTGGATTTAGAAGAAGAACTGATGAATCTGTAAAGAAACCGTCAACATTTCATGAATATAAAAACAAAACATGAAGTTTGTATATGGGATGAATACAGTTCATGGGGAGAATTTGATTGGTAAGCAATCAAATGATGAGTTCAAGAAGGAGAAAGAACTTCGAGATAAAGCCAAGGTTACAAGTGGTGCCAAAACCTCTAGTAGGGTAAAACCATCGGTTATCGGACATGTTTCAAGTGCAATGAAATTGGTCATACGGCACAACTTTGTCGAAATGAAAACCGGCTTATCCTCGAAGAAGAGATTCTAATGTTGTTAAACCAAAGTAACCAGTGTTTGTAAAACCTGTAATGATTTTGAAACGAAATGAATCAAAACCAGAAGTTAAACCAAAGTCTGAAAAGATTTTTGAAAATTCCACTTTCGAAAAAGGTGAAACTTCTCGGTCTAATGAAAACAAATTTTACATCAAAAAGGCTAATATCAAATCTCAAACCTGGATTGCCAAGAAAAGGTCAACAACATCTGGTGTTGTTAAGTCTGAGCCAATAAAGACTGACAACACAAAAGAACCGAAGTCTGAAATCACTAAGTCTGAGCAGGTGAAGACTAGTGAGAATGTGAAAGAAACTAAAACAGAAATTAAGAAAGATAATGTCAAATCTGTAAAAGATAAGAAAAAAGTGAAATTTTCAAACATTAACATTGTTGAAACAGATGATGAATTTGATTTTGGTGATGTTGATGAGTTTGAATATGCTTTTGATGATGGTTATCCAGTAAAACCCAAGACCAAGAAGGCTTGGGTAGAGCTTTTCACCTAATTACTGAATTTTGAAGGGGCTCCAAAGATCCGTACTTTCAAAGTGGATTTTGGATAGTGGAGCGTCCAGGCATATGATGGGAATGAAGGCATTGCTATTCGACATTAAAGCTATCAATGGTGGATATGTTGGATTTGCAGGAACTCAAGGTGGAAGGATAGTCGCCGAGGGAAAACTCTCTAATGGCGTAGTTTCATTTGATCGCGTGAACTATATTGCCGAACTTGAGAACAATCTTCTGAGTATATCGCAGATTTGTGACAAGAAATTTACAGTTCATTTCAATGACAAAGAGTGTATTATCTTGAAGCCGGGATTCAAAATTCCAGATGAGTGGATTCTGATGCGAGCACCGAGAGAGAATGATTTATATGTTCTTGATATGGGTGTTGCTACCACGTCATCTCAATCAGCACAATGTTTTGTATCAAAGGCTACTGAAAAAGATTCTATTCTTTGGCATCGAAAGATGGGGCATATTCATTTGCGAAAAATTAATTTCTTGGTTCATAATGATCTTGTAGAAGGCGTAAATCTTCAAAGTTTTCAGATGTCTGATCATTGCTTGGAATGCAAGAAGGGAAAGCAGATCAAGAAATCACATCCGAAGAAAATTTTAAACTCAATCAAGTTGCCATTAGAACGTCTACACATGGATTTACCTGGTCCTGTAAATGTTCGAACCATATCAGGAGACTTATATTGCTTGGTCGTGACAGATGACTATTCGAGATATTCGTGGGTATTCTTTCAAGAATCAAAATACGAAACATTCGAGAACTTGGTTATTCTATTCAAGAAACTCGAGAACATTTATCATCTGCCGGTCAGATGCATTAGAAGTGACAACGGCACAAAGTTTAAGAATAACAAAATGAAGGAATTCTGCAACGCAAAAGGGATTCTGCACGAGTTTAGTGCTCCCTATATCCCACAGCAAAATGGAGTTGCTGAACAGAAGAATCAAACTTTGATTGAAACTGCGAGAACCATGCTTGTAGATTCTAAACTTCCAATCAGCTTCTGGAGTGAAGCAGTTACTGTGGCTTGCTACACGCTAAACAGGGTTCTCACTGTCAAACCAACAAAGAAAACATGTTTTGAGATGATAAACCGACGGAAGCCAAATTTGAAGTTCTTAGAACCAGTGGGTGCTCCTTCTACCGTAATAGAACAAGATGGCAAATTTGGAGCTAAATCTCTCGAAGGTTTCTTTTTCGAATATGCCAGTCCGTTGAGAAGAGTAAATGTTCCTTCATTGCAAAAAGTTATTGAAGCACAGCACGTGGATTGTTTCAATTACACGGATCCTATTCAAAGGAAAGGTGACGCGTGGCTGTTTAACTATCAAGACCTATGGAAGTCATTTGACTTGCCCAAAGAACCAACTGACGAAGAAGTTGCAGCGTTATATTATCTTCACCAGTCAGCGAATCAAGAGCAAATTATTTGACCAATTGTGGTTAATCAATCCACGTTGGATCCATCATCTTCTAGCGCAAGTTCAAACAATAGTGGTGTTCCGGCTGAAAATGTTTCTGAAACATTATCAACACCTACTAATCTTCCAATGCCTTTACTGAACCAATGAATACAAAAACGGAGCCCCGTATACCTCAGAGTCAAGATTCTGATTCAGATGAAGCACCAACATTTGATGCTGATGGGGAATCATCTTCTTTAGATGAAGAAGTGGAGCAGATAACAAGTCTTCTTAATTAATCTGCAGTCCCAAACACTAGAAATGAAGCTTCATCAAGCTCTCCAAACATTGAATTGGTTGTTGATCTCAACATCACGCATCAGCAAAACTTAGTAGATGTTCCAAGTGAAGAATTGTCGCGCTCATATTCCTATCATCCGTCAACAAATATTATCGGAGAACTTCAAACTGGGGTTAGAACTCGAGGGCAAATTAATAAAGCACTCAGTGGTTTCTACATACGTGTTGCTACAACCCAGACTTATTGTTTCCATTCATGTTTCATCTCTCAGATTGAGCCGAAGACAGTTAATGAAGCTTTAGCAGATGAAAACTGGGTACAAGCAATGCAAGAAGAATTATTGCAGTTTGAGAAGTTAGGTGTGTGGAAACTTGAAGACCTACCAGAAAATCAGAAAGCAATTGATATAAAATGGGTCTTTAATTGTAAACGGGATGATAGAGGAGTTATTGTTCGTAACAAAGCTAGGCTTGTTGTCAAGGGATTTCACCAGCAGGAAGGGATAGACTACACTGAAGTCTATGCACCATTAGCTCAATTGGAATCTATTCGAATATTTCTAGCTTTCGCATCATGGAAAGGATTTAAGGTATATCAATTGGATGTCAAATCAACTTTTCTGTATGGCAAATTACGTGAGAAGGTGTACGTTGGACAACCACCGGGGTTTGTTGATCCACTTAAAAAGAAGAAAGCGTACCTACTGGATAAAGCACTCTACGGACTACACCAAGCCCCGAGTGCTTGGTACGAGACGTTATCACAACATCTCGTCAGAAATGGCTTTATCAGGGATAGTACTCTTTTCACCAGAGAAGTTGATGGCTATCTGGTTATAGTTCAAATCTACGTTGACGACATTATCTTTGGATCTACAAATGATAGTCTCTTCAAAGAGTTTGAGGGAATCATGAAAAAGAAATTCGAAATGTCCTCGATGGGCGAAATGAAGTTCTTTCTTGATTTGCAAGTAGATCAGCTTCCGGATGGTATTTTGATTCACCAGACTAAGTATGTTCACGACATCTTGAAGAAGTTTGGAATGGAAAGCTTGAAGACTCTATCTATGACTCTTGCTCTCAATCATGGCATTTGCGTTGACGAGACTAGAGCCAAAGTTGACAAGATGTTATACAGATCCATGATTGGATCGTTGATGTATCTGACGGCATCGCGCCCAGATATTATGTATCCAACCTGCCTATGCGCCAGATATCCGTCAAGCCCGAGTATCTTACACATGCAGATCGTGAAACGTATCTTCAGATATCTGAAAAGATGCCCAAGCACCGGCTGTGGTACCCGAAGAACGACAATTTCGACCTCACAGGCTATGCTGATTCTGATTTTGGTGTACATAAGTTGAATTCTAAATCAACTATAGGGGGATGCCAGTTCTTCGGAACAAGAATGGTAACCTGGCAGTGTAAGAAACAGACTACGGTCGCTCTCTCTACCTTTGAAGCTGAGTATATCTCGGCCTCCAGCTGTTGTTCACAGATTCTGGGGATTCAACAACAGATGAGAGACTATGGTGTGCAATTTATAGACACTCCACTGTATGTTGATAACAAGGCAGCCATCGATATAACTAAAAATCTGGTTCATCACTCACGCATAAAACACATTGAAATTCGTTATCATTTCATTCGTGATTGCAATGAAAAGAAATTGGTACGAATAGAAAAAATCCACACCGAATAACAAAAAGCTGATTTTTGTACCAAACCATTTTCATTATCACGGTTTAAATACTTGTTGAGAATTAACGGTATGAAAAATTTGCTGATAGGTGCGGACGCTGAGGTTGAATACGGATCGGATGACGCGTTCGCATGATCCACATTGGTTTGTAAATACTTTTCTAGTTTAGAACTTTTTAAAAAAAAACGAAAATCCAAAAAGATGTTTTTGATTTTAAGGGGAGAAATGTTAGAGAAAATACAAAAACATTCGAAAAATTTTAAAATCCAAAAACATATAAAAATTCAAAATCTTCGAAAACATTGAAAAAGACAAAAAGAATTCAGTGTCATAAAAGGAAATGATAGTACATCAGTGGACTATCACAATATGCTAAAGAAATGTAAAGTTTTAAAAAGTAATAAACGAGTCTTACTGCAGATGTGTCGATAGGCTTAACACGTTTAGTAAATTGTTTTCGAGAATAAACTAAATTTTACAACTGCTTAATCTTGTGGATTAACACATCTTGGATATATTGACTTAGTACTACAAAATTTCGTCTGAAAGATTGCCTGATTCTGAGATATAGGTCTTTATAGATAGTTGATATCTGGGGTATTATACAAGCTCTTCTGATTTTGCGGAAGCAATGGCCTAGAAATTCTATAATACTTTAGCTTTAAACCCCAAAATAGCATGAAATATTGAAAAGTATCAAAAGATATAATCATATGCAATGCTGAAAAGATTCCTTAAGTGGAACACACCTTAAAGACGAGCCTTCATCTCTTTGTCTGTACGGTAGTACTAACCTGAGCTCTCAAGGTTTCGTTCAACCCATATACATATATCAATTACGCTATATTCACTTATAAGATGAAATCTAGGGAATCTGGATACGGGTGTATATTCAAGAAGTGGGAACGACAGATAAGTCAAGTTTCATGAATTCTATCTTCACATATCTTGAAACAGTTGAGAAATGTGGTAAAGCTTAAGTGGACAAACATATCGACAATCTAGGTAAACGAGTTTAAAACTTAAAGTCATTTAAAGGTCAACGGTACTGGTGATTGTGTCAATCAACTGATATGATCCTTAGACCCGAATTCACAAAAATATGTCTGTACATAGTTTACATTGTTTATTTCATTGCATTTCAGCTTTACAGATTAAAATCAAAAAGATTTTTGGTGTGTTTTAGCATAAACTTACAAAAATACAAAAAGATTTTATTTCTACATTATTTTCAGCAAACCAATGTTGGAAAACGGATCTTCGAAGTTTGGTAAGATGCTAGAACTGGTGTGAATCTCTTTGACAATGGGCTGGGAGCTAATCTGTTAATCTAAAAAGATTAAATGATAAAAAGTTCATTAATTGAAACTTTGATTTTGAAAATATCAACAGTTTGTTCGTAACGGGTCAAACCGGGGTCATTAACTTGGACTCGGCAGATAAATCTGTTAACCAAGGTCATTAGCTTGGACTTGGTCAACTGAGTGAATTTTCATAACTGGTAAAAAGTTGGAAAGTTCAGGGTTAAAAATAAAAATTTGAAAAAAGTTAAAATTTTGAGGTTTGGCAAGTTCCTCCGAACTTGCTAAACAATTCAATTTTAACAAACAGCAAGCTCGACCGAACTTGCAGATGATTGTTTGTTTTTACAATAAGTTAGCTCGAACTTCTCTGGGCCTCATGTTGGGCTTAACAAGTTCGCCTGAACTTGACATGGTATAAATACCATTCAAGTTTGGCCGAACTCATTTACTTGATATCAGAATTGTTTTGAGCGAACTTGAACTTTTTGAGAAAATTTGTGAGAAATTGGCACTTTTGAGCCATTATACTGTCCGATTGAAGTTAGTTTTTGGTGATTAGCTCACCAATTACTATGGCAGAGGTACTTAATTAAGAATAAATCATGTTTGAACTGATAAAGAAAAAAACCAACTCTAAAAACTTAAAATTTGATAGTTTTAGGTGTTATTGGACAAAATTGAACATAGATCTTTGATTTATACTTAAAATCAACCGTGAAATTGTTTTTAATTGAACCGAAATGCACATTTGCATGTTTGAATTTGGTTGAAGAAGACGACAAGTTCGGCCGAACTTGTTGACAAGTTCGACCGGACTTGTCTAAAACACAACTAAATGAACCAGAAACATATTCGACAGAACTTGATTGTTGAAATGTTTTTGATCCAATCATGTTCGATCGAACTTATGTTAACCAACAGTGATTTGTTTGTATTGTAAGTTCGCCCGAACTTGTTCTTTAATAAAAACATGTGTCTCATACATGTTCGGCCGAACTTAAGAAAATTTGATTAATAAAACTGTAAGTTCGCCCGAACTTGCATTAGGAAAAAATTGACCATGTGTGTTACATGTTCGGGCGAACTTGTTAAAACCAGTGTGTTTAACACTAATCAAGTTTGCCCGAACTTGATTAAAGTGTTAGAAAAATTATTGTGATTTTTCCTCGAAAAACGTGCTAATTGTTTTATGTTGTTTTTCATGCACAGGTTCCTGCGTGTGTTATCTCAGTTGAGTTTTCCAAAACTCACAATACATGCATCACGCTTGACAAGTCTATTTGTCCGTCGCTGAAAGAATATGACAGCATTTTGAAGTTTCTCGAAGACAGTCAGATTCGCTGTGCAATTACTTAGCGCATCGTTTCTTATCGATCTCATATTGTTCACTTCAGGATGAACGCGAGTCTAAACCCTGACGAGAACACGATCTCTTCTACAGTACATGTTGGTGATGAGATAAAGCCAATCACAGTTATTGAAGGCGACATTTGAAGGATTTTGGAGCTTAAAGATAAAGAAGATGATCCAATTCATCTAGACGAGAAAATGGTTCACGGATGCTTTTTCCGCATGGGCTACAAAGGAAGCGTAAACAAGCCAACACTGAAGAAAGGGGAAGTGCCTAACCCCTATAAGCTTCTGATTCATGCGTTGATTCATACTTTTAGCCATCGCAAAGCCGGTTTGGATGATGTTCATGATTATTTGGCTAGCATGGCAACGGCGCTTATTCTGAAGAATTCGTTCAACGTTTCGAAGTTAGTGTTTACTCATATGTCAAAGAATATGGAGGATTCGAATTTTGCCTTTATCCAAGATTTATTCAGTTGTTGATTGGTGAGTAGTATCCCAACATAGCTCGGGATCCAAATGACGTTCTTTATTTAGTTCATCTCGACGAAACTACAGTGAAGAAGCTTATCAAGTTCCAAAAACATGCTTCAGCTCCTATTGCCAAACCAGTATTCGCAGCGATTAAAAATACTGATTATGTCTCATCACCTGGAAACAAATGGAGAAAGGATGGTAGTTATGACTAACAAGAGCTTAAAGCCGAGCAGGAGTGGTTTAAAGAATTCAAACCGAAGGCAAGGAGTGAATGGTTTTGGAAAGCTGAAGCTGATAAACCAAAGAAAAAACGAGCGTCAAAAAAAGTTGAAACATTGCTTGTTGATGAGGAGGAGACTGAGAATGTTGAGGCAGTGGCTGGATCGAGCGCTGCAGTCGTTAATGAAAGTCAAGAAATGGTGAAAACGACTCAAGAAGAAGTAATTTCTGCTACATCCGAAAATGTAGAATCTGATAAAGAGCCTGAAAAGACAGAGGCTGAAATAAGAGCAGAAAAAGAAAGGAGACTTGATGCAGATTTTGATCCGAGTGCAGAAATAGAATCTGATGAGGAGAGGCCTAAGAAAAAGGCAAAGCGTACAAAATCCCCTGCTATCGAAATATCAAAGAAAACTACAGGGTCACCGCATACTAAAGGGAAACGAAAGGCTAAGAAAACTCAGAATGCGGTGAGCAAAAGATACAAGAGCAAAGTGCAAAGCACAGAAGCCACACAAGAACCTTCTGGTGCTCAGGAGAAAGGAGCAACACAAGAGCCTCCTCCACAAGAATCTCCTGTTATCATTCATGCTGAAGCAGAAAGGCAAGGAGTTACACAAGAACCTCCTGTGTCTGAATTTGTTGAAGTTCCGATTGCTGAATCGCTGAGTGTCAAAAGACTTCTATTCCTAAAAGCTCTACGCCGAAGAAGTCTACACCGAAAGCTGCAACACCAAAAGACTCAACACCAAAGACACCAAGGGGTAGTATGTTTGGTGACATGCCACACGGTCCAATCAGTCTTAAAGATTTGGATGAATTTTTCCCAGAGACGAATGTTGAAATGATAGAAAAACGTGTGAAGGTTTTGGAAGATAAAGTTGCGCAGATTGAGTTAGAAAAGGCTGAGCTCGTAAAGAAGGTGAATAAAAGCGAAGTCGAAAAAGAAATTCTTGATGATAAAGTGAAGGTGCTCGAGAATGAACGAGAATATTACAAGGCATTGATAGAAAGTCTGCAGGACGCCAATGAAAAATTACAAACAGAGATTGCAGAATTGAAGAAAATTCAAGCTCTGAATGATCGAAGATTCATCAGATTACAAAAAGTGTTATCCAATAATCTGAATATTGATTTTATCGCCAAATACGATCGTCTGGATCGTCAAGAAGCCAAGGAACATGCTGAAAGAGAATTGGCTGAGGGTGGTAAAGGGAAGCAGGTAGAGGGAGAAGCCCCTAAATCTACTACAAAGAAATCTTCTGATGTCCCCGAGAAGTCTACTGAAGATGTTTCAAAAGCTTCTGAGTCTGATATACAAAAGGTTGACGAATCTGTCAAGCCTTCTGATCCTATCATTGTTACTGAAGAAAAAGACAATGAAGTAGCCGAGAAAGAGGATAAGAATGACAAAGAGGAAGAAGGATATTAAGATTGGAATGTTGGGGATGACGATGATGATTTTGATCAAGGAGATGATGATTTTTATCAGGGTGGTACAGGCTTAAAGATCAATGAAGCTAAAGATTCAGATGAATTTGATTTTTCTGATCTGATGGACGATGAATCTAACCGAATTGAAGATAAAAGCCAGGAGGAGTCAGGGCAAAAGGGGCCTTCAGATGATATTGATATGTTAGATGTTGATCGTTTTGTGAAGCCTATGACTACAGTACCTATGAAACCTTTGATATTGATGTTGGAACATAATGTTGAAGAAGGTGAGTTTGTACATAACTATACGAAAGAAGGTCTGGCAAAACTAGTTGAAACTGAAGCTGAGAACTTGGAGTTTGATTTTGAAGAGGTTATGAATGTTAACACATTTGAACCTAAAGAGTATCAGTATGAAAGAAGGTTTGAGGCCGATGAGTATAATCGTGTGATTGTTGAAGACTGGTCCTCAGATGATGAAATAGAACAGAAAGCTAAATATGTTGGTCAGGATTCAGAAAACTTTCCAACATTCGAAGAAATGTATAAACAGCTGAATGAGGATATGTTGAAAGATAGAATTGCTGAAGAGCTACGTGAAGGAAAAATTCCTATGCCAATGACCAAAGAAGAGATAGCTGAAGCGAGAAAGACCTGGTTCAAGGAGATGCCTCGTGAATGTAAGTTTCAACGTCCACTAGCATTCTTCACCAGAGATAAAAATGTTTCTTTGGGAGATATATTGAGTTGGGGATGGTTTAAGGAGCTCAACGTATATGCAATCAAAAGAGAGTTTGGAGTGCAGTACTTCAAATATCTTGCTGTTTTAAAGACTTTGTCGTATTGGGATATGGAAGAGCTAGTGCAAACAGTGAACGTTACTTATCAGATGAAGATAGTTGATCAATTGTTACGGAAATGATAAAGTACGAAGCTGAAAAAGGTTGGAATCACTAGAAGTCATTTATTCCGAGACGAAGAATAAAGATTAACAAGGTTACAAGAGAAAAGGACACAACGTTAATCATGAAACGTCCTAGAGCTATGAGGAATATGCCACTTATGCCGATCGAACAGAACTTTTATCCTTTATTCAAGTGGTGGCAGATTGATCCAGCTACTTGTGAAGCAATAATCGTATTAAAGTTTGAAGATCACTTAGATATTGCTAAGGAACGAGTTGAAGTTATGGGTTATCAAGGTATGAGAGGATTGTGGAGGACGATAAGGATTCTAGATCCTATGTGGTTGGTAAACTACTCAAGAGAAGATATAAAATGCCTTTTCTACAACAAGATTGTTTTTGAAGAAAGGGAAAAGGTACAAGCGATGCAGTATCAGAAATTTGTTAACGTTTGCTATGCACGTAATCTAAATTCAGGGAAGATGTGGCAAACAAAGTGGAGGGATCTGGAGAGAGTTGAATTTCTAAAGGAATAAACCAGAAGTGAGGCGATTAAAGAAAAGATGGAAAAGTGGTAAGGCAAAGTTCGCTCAAAATGGCTATCTTTAAAAGACCACCGCCAACTGATCAAACGCCGGATCCATAACAAGAGAGAGGAAAGAAGCCGTACAAGAACTTCTTTGGTCGGGTACGTTAATGTATATATGAAGACAGAGTTTTGAAGACTGATAAAAGACGAAGACATATCCAATGGGGAGTCTGTTGGTGCATAATGTCTATGTCTTAGTCTTATATCAGGTCTGTATTGTATAGAGCTGAATAGGCTAGCTTATGAAGTATTATAGCCAAGTTCGCTCATGTGAAAACATGTCAAGGCATTTTCGGCCGAACTTGCATAGGCAAGTTCGGGCGAACTTGCACCCTACATGGCCGAACTTGTTGTCTTATAAATACCTAGCTTGTGTGTCTCATTTGTAACTTTTGCATTGTAGAGGCGAAGCTCTATCAGTCTGCAATCTGAAAGTTTAATCAATGAAACTAACGACTAACTGACTAATTCTTGTCTATTGGTAACACGACGTAATATTTCCGCTATTATGGACGTTAGATATAAAATTTAGGTTCCTAAGCATCGAGGATCGGTCCTATTACAAGTTTGATATGGATGATTGTAAACCATGTAGCACACCAATGGCAACCTCCAAGCTAGTCACCATTGATGGTTAATATGACCTTGTTGATCAAACTCCTTATAGAAGCATGATTGGGTCTTTATTGTACCTAAGGCCAGACATCATGTTTGCAACATGTGTTTGTGCTAGATAACATACATTACCTAGAAAGTCTGACCTTATTGCTGTAAAAAGGATATTCAGATACATAAAAGGTGCTCCCACACTTGGTATTTGGTATCCAGCTAATGGGATATTGAGCTTTCAGGTTTTTCAGATGGTGAATTTGCTGGGTGTAAAACTACAAGGAAGTTCACATCAGGAGGATGTCAATTCCTAGGTGATTGTCTAGTGTCTTGGCAAAGCAAAAACCAGGTTGCAGTTTCAACATCCACTGCTGAGGCAGAGTATATTGCTGCTGCTAGCTGCACAGCTCGGCTCTTGTGGCTTCAAAACCAGTTGTTGGATTTTGGTATCATTGCACTAAAGACTCCACTCAAATTGGACAGTCAAGCTGCTGAAAACATCATCAAAATTCCAGTTTCTCTTTAAACTACAAAGCACATTGACATCAGACATCACTTTGTGAGAGATTGCTATGAAAAAGGTTTGATTTCTTTGCGTCATGTCCATACTTCAGATCAATGGGTAGATGTTTTAATCAAGGCATTGGATACATCTACCTTTGAAAAATTGATCTCAAGGCATAGTATGCTAAACATGGATTAAAAACAAGTTTTCTTGTAAATCCATGTGTACTGTTGGTGCATATGTCTATTGCCTTCGTTATCACACGAGAACGAGTCTTGAATAAACGAGAGTTTCTGAAGACCGAACAAGACAAAGTAGATATCCAAGAGGGAGTCTATTGATGCATAATGTCTATAGAATAGTCTTGTATCGAGTCTATATAGAATAGGTGAAACGAGGAGTATTTATATGAGATTTAGGCCAAGTTCGCTGGTCATGGTGTGTAGGAAGTCAAGTTCGGCCGAACTTGATTAGGCCAAGTTCGCCGGAACATCTTTTCCCACCAGCGAACTTGTGCAACTATAAATAGGTGCCTTGGTGATTTCATTTGTAACTTCAGAGATTTTGGCACAGAGACGGCAAAGCTCTGTCGGATCCGGTTCTCGAATGTATTGAACTTTAGATCAATGAAAACAACCTTTAGATGAGTAATTCTTGTTATTTGCTTAACTTGTCATTAGTTTCCGCCTAATCGGACAATAGATAACAAATTTAGGTTCCCGAGCTGTTCGTGGACGTTCCTACAAGTGGTATTACAGCCTGGATACCTAAATTTGCTGGAATCAAGACAAGAATCTCTCTATTTCATCTCCATTCTATCATTTTTCTTAACATTTTCACATATTTGATGATTTCATGGTCAAAAATGGGTGATTTTTTAATATGACATGTAAAACACACTAACAACGAACCCTTGAGAGTTTGGTCATCAAATTCAATCATTTTGATATCAAAAAGTTCAAAAAACCATGTTTGTCAGAACCAATTCCATCGAACTTGAGACCAAGTTCGACCGAACATGACTAAAATTCATTGAATTTTACTCAAGTTCGCCCGAACATGTTACTTTTTCAAGGATTAAACTCCAAGTTCGACCGAACTTCCTTAAAATTTGCTGAAATATTGCATAAGTTCGACCGAACTTAGTTGAAACATTGAAACTGAGTCTTAAGTTCGACCGAACTTGTTGTTTTGTATCTTTAAACATCAAGTCCGTTCGAAGTGATAAAATTTTCAAAATTTTTCTTCAAGTTCGACCAAACTTGGAGTGTTTGTACAAAATCAGAAAAATTATACCAAAGTTCGACCGAACTTGTTGAAGGTGAAATCAAAATTTTGAGTTTCACACAAGTTCGACCGAACTTGCTTGATACTAATCAATTTCCAAGTTGTTTTTGATCATATTCTTAGATAATCCATCAGATTGTCAAAATGGAAGATTTCCACAACGTATTCGTTTCACAAGTAGCTTCATCATCAAACGCTAATACTCTTGCGGCGAACCATATATCGACAATGAAATGGGTACTACTCAGAAACCGCCGAAGCTAATGAGTATAGATGAGTTTGAAGGATGGAAGGAAAAGTTTGTGAATTGGATACAAGCAAATCAATTTGACAGCTGGGTTGCAATTGAAGATGGTTACAAATGGCCAAAGAATGAACGTGATCAAGATCTTCCGTTGAACAAGTTCTCACCAACCGACAAAGCAAATTATGTCATAGAGAAGAAAATGATTAGCTTGATTCAACAATCAATAATGAAAGATATTTTGATATTGTTGCCAGAGTTTACCACTTCACAAGAATTATGGCAATCTCTTTGTGACAAATTCAAAGGTAGTGATGAAAAGATCAAGAGTAAGAAGGCGTTGATAAAGAAAGAGTTTGAGATCTTTACAATGATAAAAGGAGAGACGATGAAACAAATGATCGATAGATATTGTCACCTCATGGTCCAAATGCGAAGACATGATATTAAACGATCAAATGAAGAGCAGATTGAGAAACTGGCTGATGCACTTCCAGAAGGAGAATGGACAACATATATGACGATTCTGAAGAATAGCCCATCTTGGAGACACTTCAAATTGCCATCTTTCATTGACAAGTTAGAAGGTCATGAAATGGAGTTGATGAAAATTGCTAAATCAAAGAATGCAAATGTTGTTCAAGATGTAGGTGTCTATTACAAAAGAGGTATTTAAGATACTCTGATTCAAAGTCCGAAAATTCAAACGGCCTTTAGTGCAAATGCAAACTCTTCTCCGAGTCAAAGTTCTCCTTACGCTGGTTATCCAAGTTCTAGTTCAAGCCCTTATTTCAAAGTCAGACAAGCCAAGCTGGTTCTGACTCGAATATTTTCCAGTGCAACATTGCGGTAGATTTGAAAAACATATTTCCTGAAAAAGTGGCGAAACAACACATCGAACTTCTTGCTACTGTTCTTGAATCTCATGAAGGACTTGTTGCTGGAAAGATCGGTAATCCGGAAATGACTGCCAAGGATTACGATCAAGTGGATGAAGAAGAGTTAGAACTCATGGATATCAAGTGGAGTCTTGCGTTTATCATTCGATGAGTTACAAAATTCATGGCGCTTACTGGGAGGGATATTGGTAATTCAAGCAAGAAGCTTGGATTTTATAAAACAAAAGTCACATGCTTCAGGTGTCGACAAAAGGGACACTTCAAACGCGAATGTAGCAATCAAGAAGCAAGTGGAAGCCAAAATCCTTTTGGTAGCAGCAATGATTACTACAAGAGAGCTCTTCAATACAAACCATTTCCAAAGAAGACACAAGTTCATATTGAAGAAAAATCTTCAAAGAAAATTGAACAAGCTCTTGTTGCTAATCAAGAAGAAGATGGATTTGACTGGAACAGATACATTGGCAAGAAAACTGGAGTTGCTATGATGGCTGTTCTGGAAAATGCAACTGAGGATGAGGAGATTAAAAATCTCGAAAAGCAGAAAAACAGAGGAAGCTGAGAAGGTAAAAGCAGAGGTAAATGTGTCATTCAAGGAAGTTGTGGAGGTTGAAAAACCTTACACAAAGTGCGCAAGTCCTTGTGAACCATGCCTTGATAAGGTCAAAGTCATAAGAGAATTAACTGAACATAATGAAACTTTTCGTTATGATTACAGAAACATGAAAGAATCTTATAACAAGATACAAGGCAAATATAAAAATGTCAAAAATCTAATCTTGAACTTGGTGCTAATGAAAAAATGTTAAAAGCCACAGTACTTGATAAGCAAAAGGCAATTAACATATACATTAGCACAATTGCTGAAACAAAAGGAGAGCTTCATGCTATGAAAATTGAAACTGAACGGGTAAGCCAATTGCTAAAATCTTATACCACTAATGCTTATGTCATTGATCACATTTTACATACGATTAAGTCGGAGGAAAATGGTGAAAAATCAAAATATAAAGTGTACGGAAATGTTCCTCCACCACTTCTTGAAAATTACTGATGCAAGAAAGATGATGAAGTTGAAAAGGCATTTAACATTCTTCTTTTTCAGAAATGAGAGATGAATTTCCTAAGAACATTGACGTGGACTTTACAAAATCAAACGATGACATTAAAGCGGTTGTAAATAATGTGGTGAAAAATGTTTTAGAAAATGATTCTGATGAAAGTTCAAACAGTTGTTGTTCACAGTCCGAAAGTGACGATACATCTTCAGAAAGTGATCTATGTGATGATCCTAATGTTGTATTATACAAGATTAAGGAATCTGATTGATTGTACTTTGAAGAAAGTTTTCCGATTCGGAATGTAAAAGAAGATCAAATTGATAAACTGTTTAAACAAGTGGAAGTATCATCAGATGATCTTGAAAAGAATGAGAAAAGGTTTTACTCTAAACCCAAACGGAATTTTAACAATTACCATAGAAATGGTGGTGATTTTACAGAGAACAGGAGAGCTGGACTAGGTTTAGAAGCTGAAGAAGAACCGATGAAGAACTCAAAGTCGACGTTCCAAGCAAACAAAGGTAAAAACATTAACTTTGTGTATGGAAGGAATACGGTTCAAGAAGAAAGCATGATCGGTAAGCAATCAAATGATGAATTCAAGAAAGAAAAAGAACTTCGGGACAAGGCTAAGACCAAGTCCACAAGTGGATTATAATCCACTAGTGTAAATGTTCCCTATAACCGGACTTGCTTTAAATGCAATACTGTTTGTCATATTGCTCGCAAGTGTCTAAGTCTAAAGCATGTGTTTCCTCAAAGAAAAACCGAATCAAAAGATGAAAAGCAAAAGTAACCAGAGATTGTTAACCAAAAAAATGAATCTATTCTGAAATAAATCACAAAAATGAATCAAAGTTTGATAATTCAGTTTTTGAAAAAGGAGAAACTTGAAAGTCAAACAAAAACGATGATTCACGGTTTTATGTCAAGAAAGCAAGATACATGTCACAAATCTTGGGTTGCGAAAAAGAAGTCTCCTGAGAAAGGAAAGTATGTTGCTGATAAAACTGAAAATGTAAAATCAACTGAATTAGTAATCAAACAGACAAAGAAAGAAAAATTCAAAACGTTTTCAGAATCGACATCAGACGATATGTTTGATGATGATTTTTAATATGATGATGACTTTGAAAGTGTTTATGATGCTTATCATGTCAAACCTAAAACAAAAAGGTTTGAGTTTTATTTTTCAAATAGTTGTTTCATGTGTTGGAGTTCCAAGATCTACTTGATCAAAAGTTGATTCTGGATTGTGGAGCTCCTTATCAGTTTAACTTATCCAGAAATGTCATATCTTTGTCATTTTGAGGGGAGTAGTTAAGAAGAAAAGTTTTTGAAATTACAAGTGGTTGTTAAAAGGAAAAATTTTGAAAAGTCAAAATTATGAAAATCCACACCGTTGAACATAAAAACTGATTTCAAAGTTCTTACAAGTTCAAACTGCTTTACAAGTGGTAAATGAGTCGAATGATTGTTTGTTAAACAATTGCAGATACATGATTGAGAAAAAGAATCGGACGATGAGGTCACGGGATCCACAATGGTTTATTATATTTTTAGAACAATTTCTTTAAATCTAAAATCCAAAAATATGTTTTTGATTTTAGGGGGAGTAAGAAAATATTAAAAATTGTTGAAAAATAAAAACATATGAAAATGTTGAAAATTCAAAAACATTGAAAAATTTAAAAAGTTTAAAAACATGAAAAAGACAAAAGAATTTGTTGTCAAAAAGGAAATGATAGTACATCAGTGGACTATCACAGTATTCTAAAGATTTGTAAAATTTAAAAGTGATAAGCAAGTCTTACTGTGGATGTGTCGATAGACTTTACAGGTTCAGTAGATTGTTTCTGGGATATAAACTAAATTTTACAACTGATTAATCTTGTGGATTAACACGTCTTTGATATATGGACTTAGTACTCCGAAATTTTGATTGAAGGGTTGTCTGATTATGAGATACGAGGTCTTTATAGATAGTTGATATCTGGGGTATTATACTAGTTCTTCTGATTTTGCAGAAGCAATAGTCTAGAACTTCTATAATGCTTTTGCTAAATACCCAAATAGCATGCAAACTTGAAAAAATCGAAAGATCTAATCATTTGCAATGCTGAAAAGATTCTTTAAGTGGAACACTCCATAAAGACGAGCCTTCATCTCTTTGACTGTACGGTAGTACTAACCTGAGCTCTCAAGATCTCGCACAACCCAAATATAGATTTCAATTACGCTATACTCACTTGTAAGATGAAATCTAGGGAATTTGGATTTGGGAGTATATTCAAGAGGTGGGAACCATAGTTAAGTCAACTTTCATAATTCTTACTTTAACATATCTTGGAACAATTGAGAAATGTGATGAAGTTTTAGAGGACAAACATTTCGACAATCTAGGTAAACGAGTTTAAAACTTATAAGTCATCAGAAGGTCAACGGTACTGGTGATATGTCTCAAAAAAACTGATATGATCCTTAGAAGCAAATTCACAAAAATATGTCTGTAAATATGTTTGTACATAGTTTACGTTACTTGTTAAACGTTCTTTAAATACTTTACTTACTTTTTAAAATCCGAAAAGATTTTCAACGAGCCAATGTTGGTGAGCGGATCATCAAAGTCTGGTAAGAAAATGTTCATTAATTTGAAACTTTAAAATTGACAAAAACATCAGTTGTTCACAACGGGTTTCACCAAGGTCATTAACTTGGACTTGGTAAACAAAATTAGTTAATCAAGGTCATTAACTTGGACTTGATCAACTAAGTGGATTTTATTTCAATAATTGAAAGTTGAAAGTATTAAACGTAAAATGTTTCAAGGTCATTAATTTGAACTTGAAATAACTGAAAAATGAGGATTAAAATTTGATGTACCAGTTGTGTACAGGTGGTATGTAATATATGTGGAACAAAATTTCAAAGTTGGAATCTGAAATGTTTATTTGAATTCCCAAGTACTTTGAAACATGAAGTTAAGTTTTAGGGGGAGCAGGATGAAACGTGATTGAAGATAAAGCTCAAAGCTAGGGGGAGCACAGCTCACGGCTAGGGGGAGCTTGGAGATTAAAGTTTTATCAAGTTAAATTGAAGAAAAGAGAGAATTTTGAAGATCATAAAATTTTAATGCTTATCAAGGATAAAGATAAAGACTCAGGAACTTATTTGAATTCTGATGATTACAAGGCGTTCAAAGAAGACTATGACACTTGAAGACTGACGAGGATGATTATTGTCAAAGATGTCTATGAAAGTAGATGACTACGGCAACATCCAAGAGGGAGTCTGTTGGTGCATATGTCTGTTGTCTTCGTCATTACACAAGAACAAGTATGGAATAAACGAGAGTTTCTGAAGACCGAACAAGACAAAGTAGAAATCCAAGAGGGAGTCTATTGGTGCATAATGTCTATAGAATAGTCTTGTATTGAGTCTGTATAGAATAGGTGAAACGAGAAGTATTTATGTGAGATTTAGGCCAAGTTCGTTGGTCATAGTGTGTAGGAAGTCAAATTCGGCCGAACTTGACTAGGTCAAGTTCGCCCGAACATCTTCTCCCACCAGCGAACTTGTGCAACTATAAAAAGGTGCCTTGGTGATTTCATTTGTAACTTCGGAGATTTTGGCACAGAGACGGCGAAGCTTTGTCGGATCTGGTTCTCGAATGTATTGAACTTTAGATCAATGAAAACAACCTTTAAATGAGTAATTCTTGTAATTTGATTAACTTGTCATTAGTTTCCGCCTAATCGCACAATACATAACAAATTTAGGTTCCCAAGCTGTTTGTGGACGTTCCTATATGTACATAGCATCAAAATGCTTTCAGAAATTCACAAATTCCTTAAAAATAGATTAAAATTGAAATTTTTCCATAAATCTTTAAAAGTCTGATCACAACATTTGTTTGCTCAAAACCTCTGATAGGCTTTAAAATCTTATCCACTGATACAGTGTATCCTCTGAGTTCTATTTTTCACCTCTTCAAACCACTACTATCCTCTGATAGTGTTAACAAAATCAGTATTGTCCAAACCACTGTCCTAAAACAGTGTTTTGCCACATTAACAGTTACTTTCTCATTAGAGGTTACACGTGGCCAGATGTTAGCCATCCGATCTTGCAACAGATGCCATGTCATGTTCACTTTTTCAAAACCCTTATAAAACCCATGTTTTATCTCACAAGTGGTTACCCTAAACTGTGTCGATTTCAAAATCTCAAAACAGTTTTTCTCTCAAACACCATGGCTCCAAAATCAAAATATTCAAAATCCAAAGCTAAATCGCAAGAAGAACCTCCACCTTTCACTGTCATAATCAAAACCCCACACAACTACACTGCCATATTTGAAGAAAACGACGCAAATACTCGCTATCATCCAATGCTTTGAATTTTGCAAAAGTCTAAATTCTTGCACATGTTAACCGTCAAAGCCCCCATTTACATTGATGCTCTTCGTGATTTCTGGAAAAATGCAAAGGTTCACTCATCTGCTGATGGTGTTCCTTATACAATAATTCCTAGAGTAGGGGAGTGTTGATGCAAATTAGCCCCCAGTCGATCTCTCAAGTTTTCAAGTTAAATGACATACAACACCTTGTGTCATTTCCAATTAATGAGATCCAAGCAGAGTTTCTGGAAAGAGGTTATATCGGCCAAATGAAAGGTATGACCATTTTTAAACCTAACTTTCCTGCTGAGAAGAGATTTTTCTTTCACACCATTCTTACTTATCTATCAGCAAAATCCACTGCTTTCAATGAAATCCCATTGAACATGCAATATCTGGGGTATGCAATTTTACCTGACACCGATTTGAACTACTTCCAGATACTGTTCAATGATCTTGTAAATAATTTTAAAAATATTGAAAAAAGAAAAGCTTTTTTGATGCATCCACGTTTCTTGAGTGTTTACTTACAGGATCAAATTAAAGGTCCAACAAGTAAAATTGGCGTTGTGGTTAATCCAGGCAGTCTTAATCATCAAGCCTTCACCAGAATAACAAACAAAGATAAAGTTGAGAAAACACATGTAGAGGCGGATGAACAAGTTTTTCAGAACAAAATGTTCAATCTCAATCTCTTGCTACTGAGTCCACTGCTCTTGGTATTCAGGGCAACACAACCGCTGCCCTGAAACCCACACCAAAAATTTCCAAAAATAAAACCAAAACAATCTCGAAAAAGCCCACCAAACCCAAAAAGGGTCCTCTGGAAGATGAGATCCCAGAGGTTAATCCTGTGACAACACCAAAGTCACAAACCACTGCTGCTACTTCTTCACAGCATATGGTTCAAAGATCTCTCACTGACTTTGAACTCCTCCTTCTTCCTCACAAAAGGAAAAGGTTGTAGACACAGGGACACCACTTTATGAAGCTCTAGATCCACTTGGGTCTATCTTCCACAACCCCTCTCCCAGGGCAATGTTGTTTTCTACTCAACCACCTTCACCGATACCTTCATTTCCACCCACAATTGTACCATTGCTGAATGCAATTGAATTAGTTCAGACACAAACCAACACTTCTCAACAACCTATTACTTAGAATATACTTCATCCAATGGCTGGGTCTGATTCTTTATTAATTGCTAGCCCATCAGCAAATGAAGAGGCTACATCCCTTGGGTTACATGTAACCCTTGGTGATATTTCAACACAAGCAGCCACTACAATTCCTGAACTCCCTAGTTCTCAGTTGGACAGTGGTTTCATTAAGAAGACTTGGTTGAAGGCAACCACTGCTAAGGTAACAACTGTTACCTCTATTGTGGGAAGTCCCCAGTACCAAGACAAATGGGCATCAATGTTTGAAGCTGGACCTAAAACCACTGCTCATGATAACATAGATATAACTACCACCACTGGTAGGAGTTTAGATGATCCTATTAAATTAGGTGATGATCTAAAATACCAGGATTTGATGGAGAGAGTCACCAGAATAGAAAACTCTGTTGGTGAAATCAAAGATTTACTAAAGCAGATGATAGCTACAAAAAGTCAACCCTCTGTTCTATCCACTGCTAATCTCAAAGAAGCTCTTAACCCTCTGCTTCAACATCAACAACATTATTGGGATTTCATCATGTGAATAATGTTCGAAACATGTTTAAATCAAGGTATCAAGACACTGCAGCAGACATTAAAGCCATCAAAGCACATCTACTCACAACCACTGGCCATGCACCTCCAACGGTTATATTTGTTACAACAAATGAAGCCAAAAAGGGGGAGAAACCTTTGGGTCCAAAGAAGTTAACAATAGATGATGATAAGGCCAGACCAACAGTAAATATCCCAAGGCCTGATGGTTCAAAGCAGATTGATTTGACTAAAGAACTAGTGTCCAAGGCAAGGGCTAGTCACAAGAAGAATGTGATTGAGGAGAGCAGAGTGTTGGTTGAGAAAAAGATTGATCAGCAAAAAGAAAAAGGAGAGGTTGGTACTTCATCGAAAAGAGCTCCTGCTAGAAAAGCCAGGCAACCAACATCCACACCTCCTAAAACCAAGCCTGAAACCAATCCAACCATGAAAACCTATGCCTCTCAAAAACCTATCACATCTTCAAAACCACAACCCACATCCACACAAGCAAATGTTACAGCAACTGTTGTGTCGACATCTGTTGATACAATAGAGGTTGCAACAGATGCATCTCTATCCACTGCCATAATCACATTTCCTGCATCAACTCAACCATTATCTACACCACCAAAAATCCCCCAACCACCATCACCCACCTTAAGGTTTAAAAGGAGAAAAATCACAAAAGTGATAAATGATGATGAGATCTCTGCACCTCTTCTACTATCATCAACACCAATGATCCCCACATCAGAGCTTACAACTTCTTCAACTCTTAAAGTCATTCCTGCAGCAAAGGTGTACCCTCTTGATTTACCAGCAGTCAGGGAAGAGATTCTAAGTTTCTATTCAGAGGAGGACCCTGACAAAAGAACAATTCTATCCCTTGATGGCTATCGAAGACCAACAAATGTTGATGCTTATCTAGAATTGAAAAAGAAGCAAGTAGAGGATATTGGCAAAAGAGAATCAGCTGGTAAAAATGATAGAGAAATACAGATTATCATGTCCTTTCAACTGAGTAAGGTCATCATTCTGCAAAATTTTGTCAAGGATCTAAGCAACCAGTTGTCAGTAACGAAAGATAAGTTGTTCAAGAGTGAACTCATTAAGTATATCATGGAAAAGAAGATGAATAAGGCAACAAGGCCTCAGTTCAGGGATTGGAGCATAGATGAGTTGAGAGAAGAAATCAATAGAATGCAAGAAATGTTGAAAGACCCTCTCAAAAAGCCAACTCCTCCCAATTGGGATTTATACAAGAAAGATATCTCTGAAAATATCTTGAAGTTGAAGAGAATGAAGCAACAACTGATCCAAAATCATTATGGTTCCAAAAACAAAGTGATGAGATGGGGTGAGGTGAGGGTAATAGACACCTACAAAAGTTTGGAAGAGAGAAGGAAAAAGGATCAATCCATGCCTCCCAAGCCTGATTACTCAAAAGAAGATGCTATCCACAGAGCTCAACTCTCAAAAAGGTCCAGCTCAACATCTGCCCATTCCACGCTTGCCCTGCAACACAGGAAAAAGCAAGGGGAGATGAATGAAAAGACTGACAAAGAGTTTGAGGATACATTTAACAAAGAAGGGATTCAGAATATGATTAGTTATCACACAGATGATACAAGTGCCAACTGGCTAAAGACTTATCAATGTTAGCTCATTCACAAACATCAGTAATAAAAGCTCCTTCAAGAAAACCATCAGACCCAAAAATTCTAAAATGGAAGGTCGATAAAGACACCCATGAATTGACATTTCTCAAGTCTGATGGTGCAGCAACTAAAATATCCATGGAAGATGCTTATGAGCTTACAGTAGAAGACTTCCAAGAACTACTATGTTTAGAGCTGGTGAAGGATGCTGATGACATGGAATCTCTTAACTTTGAACATCAATTGAAAGGTCAAATAAGAGAATTCCTTCTGAGGAATAAAAACCAAGAATAAAGTGTTTCTGGCATCATCTGTTCCAGGGGGAGATTGTTGGGATTGAACCCTATAAAAGGAACAGATGATATAAAGCCAAATAACACCATCCGAGCTTTGGTTCAACTATCAGAGCTTACATCCTCTGATGTACTTACACTGCTTTCCATAAAGACTGCTCATCCTATCATCTACCTTCACAAAGCTTCAAGGTGTACCAGAGTTAACAAGGACAGAGGATAGGAATCAGAGTTTAGTCATTAGCTTAGTTAATCAATGTAACAGTGCCATGCACTGATAGTTAGTATAAGAAGTGTTTAGAGTTAGTTACATATTGTTTCTTGTCACTACCAACCCTGAGGTCATCAAAGATGCTCAGAGGTTAGATAGTTAGTATAAATAGGCAACTCTTGTAACCTTTAAACTCGTCTCTTAAAAGATCAACTTTTTGCATATCATATTCTCTGCATTTTCTCATTACCAAACTGTAATTACAAAGCCTGAGGGGGAGTTTATGAATCACATGCAAGTTAATTAACTTGAAAGCATGATGATGATGAAAACAAACGTCCATTACTTGTATTAAAGTTTTCCATCTTATTCCGCTGCAAATCTCTTTTAATTCAATCATTTTCCATTTTTGATACAAAAACTACAAGTAATTCAAACTCAGATCCTAACACACCCCAATCGCGTAATACAACAAGACGCGGCGGAAATATTAGGGAGTCACGTTACAATTTGCTCAGCCACAACTGGAACTAAATTGTTTCATTATTATTACATTGTTTTACACTTCAAAGAAAACAACAAATTGTCTTTCGTTTTAAGAAGACTAAAGCCCAGATGCATTCCTATGTGTAACATGCTTGAGTAATCATCAACCTGAAACATATGTGAAAAGAGACGTCAACAAACAATGTTGGCAAGCACGTTTTGATGGCCAAATAAATGGCAAAAAGTTTGATATTGCAACACTTTGACAACCACGAGAGTTGCTAATTGTAAATCGACTCATTGAAGCCAAAGAATGGCAAAAAGGGTTAGCGTCGCAAAACATTAACTTGATCATTAAACTTGTGACAAAAATTTTTTGTATATGGCATCATGATCATTATTAAGTAATTTTCATGCCTTTGAAAATTGTACTTTGTTCTTTGTAAACATATTGAAATCGTCCATAACTTGTGTGAGTATTATTGGAAATCAATCAATGATTTATAATAATACTAAATATCCTTCTAAGAATATATCATACAAAATATGAATGAATTCTTCAAGGATTTGGATGTCGAACTTTTGAACCAATTGCACACAAAATCCTAAAGTAACTCGAATAACGCTACAAGAGTAATGCAATAAGAACACTTATATATAGGAAGTACCAGCGGCGTATCCACCATGTTCTTATGGAATTACACTTGTTTTGTTATCCTAATAACAACTAACCACATAAACATATAATCGTCAAATTGTCACTTGTCTCGTCAAATACGCATTAAAGTACACATAATCCAATCAAGGATTACCAATTAGTACTTTAAACATTCCACTAATATCTAACTATAAAGATGTGTAGATGTAATGGGAATTAAGTCTTGTCAACTTGTCTTGTTAAATACGCATTAAAGTACACAGAATCCAATCAAGGACTACCAATAAGTACTTTAAACATTCCACAAATATCTAACTATAACGATAGGTAGATGTAATGGGAATTGACTCTTGTCACATTGTCATGACAACTTGTCTTCTCAAATGCGCATTAAAGTACACAGAATCCAATCAAGTACTACCAATTAGTACTTTAAACATTCCACAAATATCTAACTATAAAGATAGGTAGATGTAATAGGAATTAAGTCTTGTCGCATTGTCTTGTCAACTTGTAGCACAAAATCATAATCCTAATGGTGATTCGGATAAGGCTACGAAGGGTAATACAATAAGCATACTTATATATAGGAAGTACCAGCAGCGTATCCACCATGTTCTTATTGTATTACTCTAGTTCTGTTATCTAAATCACCAAAAACTCTACACATAAACCATAACCATCGTTCCTCGTAATGTACTTCTTAGAAAACTCACTAGAGAAGGGAAGATTTAAGAGTGTACTTCAAACATCCTTTGAGAATCTAACTATGAAGATCGAATAGATCCCACAAGGTTATAGGACCTGAAAGACCTCTTTAACAGTTGTGTCACCGATTGTCGTGTTGCATAATAGGAACTAATACATAAAAGCACATAGTAACACATACATGCCATACATTTGAGAAAATCGGTTACACATATGAATCACCCCAAAAACATTTGGAAAACGTAAAAGAGGGGGAGCAATGTACTCGCCTGGGATTGCATATGGATCTTGTTCAAATGGTATAACAAAGCTCAAAGGATGAAGAGTTCAAGTGTTGAAGTGGTTCCTAGTATAACGGATAACTACATGTTAGTGTGTCGAAACTTGAAGACGAGAGATCAGATAGAATGAGGTATATAAACTAAACAAGAGTTGGATCTTGTATAAAATGGTTCATAATACCCACATTCTGAATTGAAAGCATTTCAAAATTTTTTGACTTGATACGGCTCGCTAAAGTGGTTTACGCCACTTTAACGGGTCATAAACGTAACTATGGGTTCAGATGGTTAAATATGTCCTATGACAAGTCTAATATGCCAAATTAGTTTATATAAGTTGTATAACCAGTTTAGATGTCAAAACAATGACCTTATATGTTTAAAACTAATTTATGTGCAAAAAGAGCATTTTCGGCATTTTAAAGAATACATAGTCGACATGTCATTTGACTGACCAACAGTATGACCATAGGGTATAACCTTAGAGGGTTATTCCTTATAATATTATGGTAAAAATAATGGTCTTGGTCGGATCCTAAAGTTGACCAAACGGGTCAGATTTGAAAGTCAAAGCGGTTGGTCAAATCCGCTAGACTTACTACTCTAAGCAAGCACCAAAACAAAAGTGACGAGTTAGACATGTTTTGACATGTCTAAATAGTTTATAAAATTGTTTTGGCACCAAAACAAACTGTTTTGATACCCGGAAATGGTTCCGTGTCAAATTGCGCAAAAATTGCATTATTGACCAAAACTTTGACTTGTCAAAATGACTAGAAAAGATAGAAATCAGTAGGTATGATCATTAGGGATTATGATCAACATGATTATGACCATATTAGCAAGTTCAATTGGATTTTATGTTGATAAATTCATGATCAATTCTGGAAGTCAAATAAAAGGCAAACTTTTGAGTCTTAACCCAAATAAACTAAGAATATTGAATCAAAACATGAATGAATTACTTACAAATACAAAGGATTAATGAAGAACCACAGAAAAAGCTCCAAGATGGTTGCAAATTTGGATTGAATCAGATTTGAGGTATTTGAGTGTTTGCAAAAGTTCATAATTATGAAATGAGCTTGGTATTTATAGATTTCTTGATGTAACAAGATCAAGACACATGTCCATGACTCATCCCTGAAGTTGGATTAGTGTCTAATACTTGTCAAATGCATAGAATTGGGTGGTAACTTCGATTGATGAGTCAAAATTGAAGTTAACCAGCTGCTGCCACCTTTCTGGTGAGGTAGGGGTCCCATACGGACCATATGGACTTTGGGAAATTTTGTCCCGAATTTTTATTCGAAGGAGACCGTAGAGTGTGTGTTTGAAACAATTGAAGGATAACAAGGCTCGAGATTCCAAAGATGCAAAGTATTATTTGGTGTTGGGAATGTTTGGGCGATCCAAAACGTAAACAAGGATATTCAAAGCATCTTAAGGTATTCAACCTTTAGAATTTCTGAATCTTTAAAATGTCATCGAGTGTGTAAAAATGGCATTATGTTATACTAAGTCTTTAGTGTAAATCCTAGCAACAAAGGGGTGTATATTCAAGCCTAGCCATACGTACATGGTTTCTAACGTCCCACGAGGTACATCCCATGTACCATGAGCATCCCATGCATAGGAGACGGGTCCACATACCTATGACATCAAGAGCTTCACCTTTAACACCATAATATACTCCCGGTCGGCTCGAATAGAGTTAATGAATGTACTCGTCAATCGTTCATTGCATTCAATAACCAAATAACACATAATCATATAATGGTCCAAGATAACATAAAATCCTCAAGCGATCCTGGTAACGTTCCGAAGAATAACACAATAAGAACACTTATATATATGAAGTACCATCGGTGTATCCACCGTGGTCTTATTGTGTCATACCCTTCCCATTACCTAATCACTCTAAATTTTATGCCACCATCTTAACAAAGCTTACTAGGATTCTCATGTGTCGATTCTCGTAACTAAGTGTGCACCCATAATTACGTGTTTCGTCACATGGTCCACATAGCTCCTCTTGTTAAGTAAGGGAAACAAATAATAAGGTCGAAACAATAACTAATCGAATAATCATCGTCATAACACAACATTGAAATCAAAACATACACCGTCGCAACACAATAGCTATTGAATTAGGGCATGTTTCATACTAGTAATGACAACACTACTTATTTTGCATACAACAAATTTAGTAGCTAGCGTTTCATTCTAGTACAAATATTAATACATGGTTCACACTACCCATACCGGTAGTATGCATCATATATTAAGCATGAATTGTCATAAACAATGTAAGTAAGTGGTAAAATGTCTTGAAATCATGTGCTAGGTATGCTAAGTCAACATACTAAGCAATAGTGTATTCATAATCTTGTACTATACATAATAGTTTAACAAACCATGTATGTAAACGACATGAAAAACAAAAGGAGTAGTAATAGGCACAAAGTATTTGTAGTGATTGTCTTGAAAAATTTGTATGAATGCACTAATGCGCAATCATATTATACTAAACTTGCGAATTTAGTTCCTATTAATAAAGAACATAATACTCGAAGTTTGGTATATAGTTGTAGATTACACACAATGTAATCACACTGGAATTTGTAACTGAAATATGAATAACAAGATTGAAGAAAAACTTCTTGAAAATTTATACTGTCATTACAATTAAAGTTGAAATATGAACATTGTTCTTAGATAATAAACAGGAATGTAAAAAGCTCAGATGATC
The DNA here is from genome assembly GCA_947069175.1 of Scalesia atractyloides. Classification (NCBI taxonomy): domain Eukaryota; kingdom Viridiplantae; phylum Streptophyta; class Magnoliopsida; order Asterales; family Asteraceae; genus Scalesia; species Scalesia atractyloides. The sequence continues at coordinate 23,653,433 of CAMTDV010000010.1, forward strand.
ATAAGTGCTTGATCATGAGCTTGTACGTCGTTGTCATTGTATACTCGTCCATTTGCGTTAACAAGCTTAGGGCAGTTTCGCTTGAAATGATTCAATTCACCACAATTGAAACATGCTCCAGCTGGATAACGAGGTCGTGTTTGAGTAGGGGTTGTTTGGTTTTGGATGCGACGGGTCGTAGCTAGATGTCCAAAAAGACCATAGATTGTACACTGGCAGCATGGAGAATTTGATGGGTGGTGATAGTTGCAATGATTGTACCGAGGATGTATCCCATGACAACTTCCCCTGACGGGTACTAAGTTGAGTGGGATTGGTGCAGCAATCGTAAAATTCTTTGAAGTTTTATGCTTAGTAGAATTTCTGGAAGGTTCACCCTTTGTTTCTTGTGTAGTTTGTTTCTTGTCTCCTTTTCGAAATAGTTTCCCTTTTCTAACTTGGGAGTTAGTTAAGGTAGCGGCCAATTCTTTAGCCTCTCTAAGCATTGCCGGTTTGTTGCTAGTGACAATATCTTGAATCGGATCAGGTAGGCCATCAATGTATTTCTCAATGGCTCGATCCAATGGTGTGACCATAGTGGGGCGAAATAGGCTTAACTGTTCTAACGGGTCAGTGTAGGCATGGTTCTCCCCACTATCTTGTTTAAGGTAATAAAATTCGTTTTTGAGTGCCCTTATTTCGCTTCGTGGACTGAATTCTTTCAACATAAGATTCCTGAATTCTTCCCACGTTTGTGCCATAGCTACTTCTGCACCTCTATTTCTCATGACCCCGTTCCACCAAGTGAGTGCTCTCTTTTGGAAAACACTAGAGGCAAACTCTACCTTACGCTCGCTAGAACACTGAAGATGGCGGAACGTGCTTTCTATACTCTCAAACCATTGTAGGAGCCTAGTTGCTCCTTCAGACCCATTAAACTTTAGTGGTTCAGCCGAGTTGAATTGTTTGTAGTTACATGGCGTAGGAACATTGTTGTTGTTGTTGTTGTTATTGTTGCAGTTTTGATTAATCTGGGTCACAATGCCTGGGAGTACAACAACTTGATGCTGAGCGATAAACGCTGCCATTTCAGTGTTCCAAGTGGCGTCACAGTGAGGAGGCATCTTGAAGAAGTAGTTATAATGAAAACAAAATAAGTTAGATTCGTAGACTTGTTATAAGTTAAAAACATCATAGTGAAATAGGAAACCTTATCTTGGTATTGGTTCAAAAATTGTGTTCTTGTAGTTAAGAAAAATAGTGTTGTGGATTTTGTTTCGAAACTTGTTTGAAAATGAACTTTTGTTATATTTTTGGATGAGAAAATACAAACCAAGTTAATGGTTTATGTTGAAAATTCTTTACATTTTACAATTAATTTTTTTTAGATAGAAATATTTTTAATCGAATTTTTAAAATAAAGAAACTTCGCGTATAAAATTTGAAAATCATCCAAATGAATAATTTTGAAAATTTGAAAGACATAAGTAGTATTAGAAAATGAAGTAGGATTGTAAAGTGTCGTGAGATAAAAATGAAATTTGTTCCAACTGCATTGAATATAGTTGTAACATATTGCCAAAAGCAACATGTCGGAATAGTGTCACCAAGGTAGTAGTGTTTAGGAATTCGTTCGACTGATCAAGGTAGATGAGTTTTCATAATGTTTTCGAGAAGCCATGCTTTAGCCTATAAGTGAACACTCACCCTAAGAGTTCCCATGTAAGAGTGACTGGTCTGATAATGCGGATTTGTATGAACACTCTAGCCTTAGACAGAAAAATCGGGGTACAGGCATTCACCCTTCCAAAGTGCATGAGTTCACATTATTAAATCCCAAGATTCCGATAAAAAATGTTTGAAAGTAAAACATTTTGAGAAATCTTTTTGATAAGTTGTTTAAGATAAATAAGTCGAAAAACATTCTAACGAAACTTTTTGAGAAAGTATTTCGAGAAACCTTTTGATAAAATATTTGAGATGAATATGTCGAGAAATATTTTGGCGAAAAAGTTTGTGAAAATAATCGAGAAACATTCGAATGAAAGTATTTTGAAAGAAAAACTTTTGAGAAATTCCTTAAGGCATAAAGCCTAATGGATTTAGGATAAACCATCTAAGGATAGATGATTTGTGAATCATAGAGTAGTTGGGGCACGGGTAAGGATGAGGATTAGGATAGAAATCCTAAGTCTACTAATGTTCGGGTCCCTAGAAGGGTTATAGACTAGGTAAAAGGCATTCTAATAACCTAATTCCCTATAACCAGTGCTCTGATACCAATTCTATAGCACCCCAATCGTGTAATACAACAAGACACGACGGAAATATCAGGGAGTCACGCTACAATTTGCTCAGCCACAACTGGAACTAAATTGTTTCATTATTATTACATTGTTTTACACTACAAAGAATACAACAAATTGTCTTTTGTTTTAAGAAGACTAAAGCCCGGATGCATTCCTATGTGTAGCATGCTTGAGTAATCATCAACCTGAAACATATGTGAAAAGAGACGTCAACAAACAATGTTGGCGAGCACATAGTTTTGTTGGCCAAATAAATGGCAAAAAGTTCGATATTGCAACACTTTGACAACCACGAGAGTTGCTAATTCTAAATCAACTCATTGAAGCCAAAGAATGGCAAAATGGGTTAGCATTGCAATACATTAACTTGATCATTAAACTTATGACAAAAGATTTTTGTATGTAGCATCATGATCATTACTAAGTAATTTTCACGCCTTTGAAAATTGTACTTTGTTCTTTGAAAACATATTGAAATTGTCCATAACTTGTATTATTGGAAATCAATCAATGATTTATAATAATACTAAATATCCTTCTAAGAATCTATCATACAAAATATTAATGAATTCTTCAAGGATTTGGATGTCGAACTTTTGAATCAATTGCACACAAAATCCTAAGGTAACTCGAATAACGCTACAAGAGTAACGCAATGAGAACACTTATATATAGGAAGTACCAGCGGCGTATCCACGTGTTCTTATGGAATTACACTTGTTTTGTTATCCTTATCACAACTAACCAAATAAACATATAATCGTCAAATTGTCACTTGTCTCGTCAAATATGCATTAAAGTACTCATAATCCAATCAAGGACTATGAATTAGTACTTTAAACATTCCAAAAATATCTAACTATAAAGATATGTAGATGTAATGGGAATTAAGTCTTGTCACATTGTCTTGTCAACTATTCTTGTCAAATACGCATTAAAGTATACAGAATCCAATCAAGGACTACCAATTTGTACTTTAAACATTCCATAAATATCTAACTATAAAGATAGGTAGATGTAATGGGAATTGAGTCTTGTCACATTGTCTTGTCAAATGCGCTTTAAAGTACACAGAATCCAATCAAGGACTACCAATTAGTACTTTAAACATTCCACAAATATCTAACTATAAAGATAGGTAGATGTAATAGGAATTAAGTCTTGTCACACTGTCTTGTCAACTTGTATCACAAAATCATAAGCCTAATGGTGATTCGGATAAGGCTACGAAGGGTAATACAATAAGCACACTTCTATATAGGAAGTATCAGCGGCGTATCCACCATGTTCTTATTGTATTACTCTAGTTTCTTTATCTAAATCACCAAAAATTCTACACATAAACCATAACCATCGTTCCACGTAAAGTACTTCTTAGAAATCTCACTATAGAGAAAGGAAGATTTAAGAGTGTACTTCAAACATCCTTTGAGAATCTAACTATGAAGATAGAATAGATCCCAAAAGGTTATAGGCCCTGAAAGATCTCTTTAATAGTCGTGTCACCAATTGTCGTGTTGCATAATCGGAATTAATACATAAAAGCACTTAGTAAACACACACGTGCCATACATTTGAGAAAATCGGTTACACATATGAATCACCCCAAAAACATTTGGAAAACGTAAAAGAGGGGGAGCAATGTACTCGCCTGGGATTGCGTATAGATCTTGTTCAAATGGTATAACAAAGCTCAAAGGATCAAGAGTTCAAGTGTTGAAGTGGTTCCTAGTTTATCGGATAACTACATGTTAGTGTGTCGAAACTTGAAGAGGATAAATCGGATAGAATGAGGTATATAAACCAAACAAGAGTTGGATCTTTTATATTATGGTTCATAATACCTAACATTCTGAATTGGAAGCATTTCAAAAAGTTTTGACTTGATACGACTCGCTAAATATGTCCTATGGGTTCGGATGGTTAAATATGTCCTATGACAAGTCTAATATGCCAAAATTAGTTTATATAAGTTGTTTAACCAGTTTAGATGTCAAAAAAATGTTCTTATATGTTTAAAACTAATTTATGTGCAAAAAGGGCATTTTCGGCATTTTAAAGAATACATACTCGACTTATCATTTGACTAACCAAACGGTATGACCATAGGGTATAACCTTAGAGGGTTATTCCTTATAATATTATGGTCATAATAATGGTCTTGGTCGGATCCTAAAGTTGACCAAATGGGTCAGATTTGAAAGTCAAAGCGGTGGTCAAAACCGCTAGGCTTACGACTCTAAGCAAGCACTAAAACAAAAGTGACGAGTTAGACATGTTTTGACATGTCTAAATAAGTTTATAAAAGAGTTTTGGCACCAAAACAAACTGTTTTAATACTTGGAAATGGTTCCGTTGCAAATTGCGCAAAAATTGCATTATTGACCAAAACTTTGACTTGTCAAAATGACTACAAAAGATAGAAATCAGTAGGTATGATCATTAGGGATTATAATCAACCTGATTATTACCATATTAGCAAGTTCAATTGGATTTTATGTTGATCAATTCTGGAAGTCAAATAAATGTCAAGCTTTCGAGTCTTAGCCCAAATAAACTAAGACTCTTGAATCAAAACATGAATGAATTACTTACAAACACAAAGGATTGATGAAGAACCACAGAGAAAGCTCCAAGATGGTTGCAAATTTGGATTGAATCAGATTTGAGGTATTTGAGTGTTTGCAAAGGCTCATAATTATGAAATGAGCTTGGTATTTATAGATTTCTTGATGTAACAAGATCAAGACACATGTCCATGACTCATCCCTGAAGTTGGATTAGTGTCTAATACTTGTCAAATGTAGAGAATTGGGTGGCAAGTTCGATTGATGAGTTAAAATTGAAGTTAACAAGCTGCTACCACCTTTCTGGTGTGCTGGGGGTCCCTTCCAGACCGTATGGCTTTGGTCTTACGGTCCGTAAGACCCCTATCTGGCAAAAACTTTTGAAAATTGACAGAACAGGCCCTTGAGGACGTTTCGTCGCGTTTTGGCAGTTCCATCACCTGTTAACCTGATTTTTAAGCTTCACAAGGGCGTTAAAGTATAGGGAACTTGAAATGTGTCCAAAAATGTTCCAGAGGTCAGTTCGATTGGTCGTACGGTCGCGGTTTTCAGTTAATTACGACGAAAATCATAACGAACGCGTGTGTGACCGTAAATGCGTAACGAATGATATTTTTGCATACCAATCACTAAAATATAATATTTTAATGATTACAAAAATTTTTGAATGTCCGTACATATTCCGGATAGTGAAATACGCGAAAAGGCATAGTTTCGCAGAATTTGCAAAATAGCCCCTAAAGTTACAAAAGTGTGTTTTTGCCATACCGAAGCCCTCAAAACTTATTTCTAAGTTATGTAAAGGATATCTGGGGTATGTTTAGCTTATGTCCTCGTCCTGGTGTGTACGTTACGTTAAACGGGTTACGTTTAAGCATTGGCTATCAGAATGCCTTCGAAGAACAAGTTTTTGAAAGTCCAAAATTTTGCACAATTGTCACACGAAAATGTAGCTTATGAGATTTGGCCAAATTTTCGTGCGAAAATTTTTGGCCCCTTCGAAAATTTTCTCAACTTTTCAACTTTTTCGTTTGTTTTCAGTTTTAATTATCCACACAGTTGTCCAAGTCCAAGTTAATGACCTTGTTTAACCGTTTTGGTTACCAAGTCAAAGTTAATGACTTTGGTTGACCACCTTTTGACCAAAACTGACATTGTTCTTAGATTTTAAGTTTCAAATTAATGAACTTTTCAACGTTTCAAACCAGTCTTAGTTTCCAGATTAGCTCCCAGTCCGTATTTCAAACGATTTTCCTCTGCATTCTGTCGCTTTTGACTTTGAAGATCTGTTTTCCATCACTGGCAGTCAGAAAATAATGTAGAAACAGAAAATGTTTTTGAATTTTTGAACACTTCTAAACCAGAAACTTTTAAGGCAATAGATACAAACATATTTACACACATATTTTTGCGAGTTTGTGTTAGAGGATCATATCAGTTAATTGAGACACATTACTAGTACCGTTGCTCTATATGAAACTTTATGTTCTTAAACAAATTTTCTTTAGATTGTCGGTATACTGATCCACTTAAACCTCTACATATTTCTTACCTGCTTCAAGATACGTTAGGTAAATTTTTAGCAACATGGCATAATCCATGTTTCCCACCTCATAATATACTCCCGCATCGAGATTCCCTAGATTTCATCTCATATGTGAATATATCTAACTGATATCTTTATAGGGGTGAATTGCGAGACCTTGAGAGCTCAGGTTAGTACTTCCATTCAGAGAAAGAAATGAAGGCTCGACTTTAGGTGGTGTTCCTCTTGGGAATCTTTTCATTTTTTGTACTATAGCATGTCGTATCTTTTTATGACATTTTTCTTCACTTTTTATGCAGCTTTGGGGTGAATAATGCGAAAGTAGTAAACAAGTTCTAGGCCATTGTTGACGCAAAATCAGAAGAACTCATATAATACCCCATATATCAACTAAATATAAAGACCTAGTATCTCAGAATCTGGCATTCTCTTAAATGAAATTTTGGGGTACCAAGCCCATATATCCGAGAGATGTTAAGCCACAGATTTACCAGTTCATCTCTTTAGGTTTATATCCTGAAAGAAGTTTATTGAACGTGCGAAGCCTACCGACATATCCTTAGAAAGACATGTTTAGACGCTTTTAAACAATATATTTCTTTAGCGTACTGTAATTGTCTACTGATGTACTATTATCTCCTCTTATACACAAAACTCTTTTTTGGATTTTTGTTTTTAAGAAAGCATGTAAACTATTTACAGACAAATATTTGACTTACCAGTGAGGATCACGTCCCAACATCGTCATCCTTAAATTCAACCTCATAAATATCCCCTGATGACAGATTCTTTAAACCGTTTAATTTTGAAAGATTTCGAAATCTTGCTCTATCAAAAGCTTTGGTATAAAAATCTGCTTTTTGGTCATCAGTGTGGATTTTCTCGTTTCGCACCAACTTTTTCTCGTGACAATCGCGGATAAAGTGGTATCGAATCTCGATATGTTTAGTGCAAGAGTGTTAACAAGGATTGACCGTGATATCAATAGCTGCCTTGTTATCTACGAATATGGGCGTATCAAGAAATTGCAGACGGTAGTCTCTCATCTGTTGTTGTATCCACAGTATCTGGGAACAACAACTGGATGCTGATACATATTCAGCTTCGCAAGTAGAGAGAGCGACCGCGGTCTGTTCTTGCATTGCCACTTTACCAAACGTGTTCCGAAGAACTGGCATCCTGCCGTTGTAGACTTGGTGTTCTGCTTGCAGCAACCAAAATCAGAGTCAGAGTAACACGCAAGGTTGAAATCGTCGTGACGTGGATACCACAAGCCGGTTCTTGGGCATCCTTTCAAGTAGCACATGATCCTTTTGACGATCAACAGATGTGATTCCTTCGGGCTTGACTGATATCTGGCGCAAAGGCACGTTGGATACATGATATCCGGTCTTCAAGCTGTGAGATACATCAAGGACCCGACCATGGAGCGATATAATGTTTCATCAACTTTTTCTCCATAGTCTTCTGGACAAATGTCATGGTTTGTGGCTAACGGGGTTGATGCAGGTTTAGTTCCTGTCTTGTCAAATTTCTCCAACACGTCATGAACATACCTCGTCTGGTGAATGAAAATACCCTCTGGCAGTTGTTCAACCTGAAGCCCCAAAAAGAATTTCATCTCTCCAATAGCGCTCATTTCGAATTTTCCTTCATGACTTTCTCGAAGTCTTTACACAGCTGTTCATTTGTCGATCCGAAGATGATATCATCCACGTATATTTGCACGATAATCAGATGTCCATCTACTTCCTTGGTAAAGAGAGTGTTGTCTATTGTTCCTCTGGTGAATCGGTTAGCCAGAAAGTGCTTGGAAAGCGTCTAATACCAGGCTCTCGAGGCCTGGTGCAAACCATAAAGAGCTTTGTTCAGCAAGTAGACCTTGTCTTTTGTGAATCGGATCGACAAACCCCAATGGTTGGCCAACATAAACTTCCTCTTTTATCTTAATATACAGGAAAGCAGACTTCACATCTAATTGGTACACTTTGAAACATTTCCATGAGGCGAAAGCCAAGAAAATGCGGATAGCTTCTAGATGTGCGACTGGGGCGTAGACCTCGTTGTAGTCTATCCCTTCTTGCTGAAGAAAACCTTGAACTACGAGCCGAGCTTTGTTTCGAACAACCAATCCTCTATCATCTCGTGTGCACTTGTAGACCCACCGTGTGCTTATCTTTTTCTGCTTTGGTGGTTGATCAACAAATTCCCAAACTCCCAATTTCTGGAATTGCAACAATTCTTCCTGCATTGCTTCCACCCAACTGTCATCTTTGCGAGCATCTCTAATGTTTGCTGGTTCGACCTGAGAAACAAAACTACTATGATAAAATTTATTTTGGAATAAAAGCAACTTAGATCCTTATTGATCTGATTTCGCGTTTTCACACACAGCTTGCAGTTCTCCAATGATGTTATCTGTCGGATGGTAGGAGACTGATCTCGGTATCACTTCGTCTGTAACATTTACTGAGCTTTCTAAATTTGTAATATTCTGATCAGCAACATGTTCTGAAGAAGTTGCCTCATTTCTTGACTGGTTTCAGCAGCTTGATTGTTGAGATAACTTATAATTTCTTCTGATCCTTCATCAGAACTGGAATCCCCATTACCAAAAGTCGGATCTTATTGTTAGTGCATATGTCTGTCGCCTACGTCATTATATATCGAGTCTGTGTGATTAGAGCTTAATCTGTTAGAAACGAGGCGTATTTAAGTGAAATATAGGCCAAGTTCGCTGGTAATGGTGTGTGTGAAGTCAAGTTCGGCCGAACTTGAGTAGGTCAAGTTCGCCCGAACTTAGCCTCTCACCAGCGAACTTGAGTTAGTATAAATAGGTGCCTTGGTGATTTCATTTGTAATTTCGGAGATTTTGGCACAGAGACGGCGAGGCTCTGTCCAAGTGTTTTCAGGATCTGTAACTTCTACACATTAATGAAACAGTGATTAAACATTAAAGAACTTGTATCCAATGTCGCCTATGCAAAAGGATTCCGCACGTTTACCTTAGGTTTGCCAAATTAGGACCAGAAAGATCCGTATAACGGACCCTCAATTGGTATCAGAGTAGGATTGGCCTAATTAGAAGACATTAGACATAGAACATCTGTGACAACCCGTGACTTTGACGTAAAACCGCCATTGTTTCACTTCTATAAATAAAGTCCTACGCTTTTACTATTTGACGAATTAAATACATTTTATCCGTATCATGTTGAACCGACTCGAACCATTTGAACCAAAGCACTTGTCTCGTGTGTTCATCCAACCCACTCGCGTAACTCGAAACTTATGAGTACCGAACCATAACTTGCTTATTATACCTTATATTAGTTGATGTTAATTGTTATTAGTTTATGTTGATTAATAATAATAATAATAATATCAAAAGAGCATGCTCTGAAACTCCAACAAATTCCTAACAGCTGTACGTATGCATGGATCTCTTGAGTGATTAAATGTTTTTTTTTTTAAATTAATTGTATAATATCATTATAGTCAACAATCGTTGCCACCTTTTCTCATTCTTTTAGTTGATGTGCACCCCAAGTCGGCCCAATATCCTCATTATTTGTTTTATCAGCTCAATTCCATTGCCATTTTATTTGTCTGTGGCCCACTAGGGCTAACCCAACCCTTGCAAATTATAATACGTATGTATGTATGTGCTGTTATAACAGTTCAACAAAAAAAAAAACCGTAACACCCTACTCTCCCTTCCTCACGACTTACGGTAGCAAGAAACCCCCACCCGGTCGCAACCCTCTCTCTCGCAACTCACTCACTCCCTCGCTCTAGCTCCCTCTAGCACTCCATCTCAATCGGTTAGTATATTTATTTGCTATTTATGGTATGTTGTTCTTGCACTACTTGGCGACGTTTATATTATGTAATTGATACTTGATGTTATGTGAAGTGCTAGATAATAGAAATCATGGGTTATGATGTTTAGGTCATTTACATGATCGGTTAAGCCGCTAGGGTTTTGTCTACGGGTTAAATCATGTGTTTGTGTTAAATATAAATGTTCAAGCATGAATATAGTACGTTGTCATGGCTGCGTTTTCTGTTATGATAAGGATAATTGTCGTTAAAATGACTACATGTGGTATAGCGTTAGTAGAAACCATAATTGTTGATGTTTATGGTCGAACATGAGTTCGGGTAGATGTTTGTGTTTTATTAGCGGGTTAAATCTCAATGGTTCAGAATAAATAAGGGTTATGCGACTTAATTTAGGGTGGTAATCTGCTGTAAATATAGTATATAGGTAAATGGGTTCTCTAGTTAATTGTTTGCGGGATCGGGTAACGAAAACGGTAGGCTGTTCGACAGTTACAGCCGACTTTAACCGGCTGTAACCAGGTCTTAACATAACGAAATCTAGATTTTTTTTTAGTCTAAAACGTCTTATTTCGAAGTACGATTCAAATGGTGCTGGAATCATGATTTTTTGGAAGTCGTTTACTATTTTAAATAGTTTATTTCGTTTCAGCAACTAAAGCTGTGTTTTTCTGCAGATTTTACGTGCGAAGTTTTGAGTCATAACTTGGTGTATAATCATATTTAGACCATAAAATTTATATTGTAGATAGCCTTAAGTGTTTTTATGAATCTCCAACCGGAATTACGTCAATCGGATAACCGAGAATTTTTAAATGAATTTTTCCGTGAGCAGCAGTCCGAAAGTGACGAATCTGATTGCTGCTTTGTAAAAGATTTTTATAAATTTTTGGTAAAGAGTTAGACTCTAAAATTTTAATACAATGGTCTCTGTTTCGATTGACACGTTCTGTAATTCTTCGGGAGCTATCCGGTGCCCGAACGGTCCCGATTAACCCACCGCAAATTTTCCGAAATTGCACTTAAAAGCTGAATTTTTGTGACAAAATTTATTATGTGATTTGTGACGAAAAGGTAGTCCCTATTTCGAATAGCGACACTTTTCATGCATGTGTGTGTATATATATATTATAATATTTTATGTGCAATATGTTAGATACGTGTAGAACGTATGTATTTGCATCCACACACAATATGTTAGATACGTGTAAAATTGCCGATTAAAAAGTCAAATTTAACTAAAATTGTCTGTTTGCTAACCATTTTTCAAGTGTTTTGAACGACATATTAGTTTGGAAAACAAAAATGGGGTCTGTGAAGCCGCCAAAGTTGATGAGTATGAACGAGTATAAAATTTGGAAAGGAAATTTTGAGAGCTGGGTCCAAGCTATGCATTTTCGTAGTTGGGTCGCGATTGAATAGGTTATGTAGTTCATAGAGATGAGAATAAGAAAATTCTGGAGAAGTTCAAATATTCTACTCAACAGAAAGATAATTATTTTGCTGAAAAAAAATGATTAATCTTATCCAGCAATCGGTTAAGGAAGAAATCCTGATACTTTTACAAGGATACAAGACTGCGAAAGAATTATGGACATCTCTGAAGAATAAGTTTCAAGAGAGTGTAGTGGTTAAGAAATGTGAAGCTCTAGTGTCAAGTATATCCACAAATAAGTCTTCAAGTCCTAAACCATTCTGCTCGGTCAATGATGTAGACAAATATCAGGCAGATAATGCCAAACTCTTGAATGAGATTGAGAGTTTGACATTAAAAAATAAAAAATTAAAAGAAAATGAAAAGAATTTGAAAACAAAATAAAAATTTTAGAAAATAAAAAATTACAAATGGTAGTAGATTTTCAAAATGAAATAAAAATGTTTAAAAATGATAAAATTGTTTTTGAAAAATTAAATATAGAAAATCAAATAGTAATAAATTCTCAAATTGAGAAAATAGCTCAACTTGAAAAAGAAGTTGAGACTGTTATAAATAAAGCTGCTAAATCAGCAAAATTATTGAAAGGATTTGTGACTTCCTCATTAAAGTTAGAACATATATGTCCAAAATCGATTAATGATAATAAAAAGAAAATCCCAATAAGTGACAAGATTACAAATTATGACGATGTCATAATTGAAGATCGTGAGGGTAATACCGATGATGAAAGAGCTAAAACTGATAAACATGAAATTTTTTTAAAACTAAAAGAAAAATTTCAAGAAACTGTTCTACAATCTACTGAAAAAGGTTTTAAAATTTTTCAAAAGAAAAATAAAAGCTCATCAGTACGATCATTCAATCATTATAGAAACTCACAAAAATTTGTAAATAAGTGGTGTTGGTCGGACCACAGTGCTTCAACGTCAAATCAAAGGAACAGGAGAAGCAGGAAAGATGGCTACCACACATCAAATCAATGTTATGATTTGAGTGTATGGTTTGCTAAAAAAGATTAGTATGAGAACCGGATGTGTCATAAATATGGAGTAAATGGACACATTGCTAGAAAATGTTTTCAAATTAATCCTAAACCTGCTCATATTGATAACAAAGATTCTGGAGTATCAACTCAGGTTTTGAAACAATGTACAGAAACTATAAAAAAGGTGAAATCAGTTATAAAGAACAAAAACAAAGTTTTAAATTTTTTCAAAAGAAAAATAAAAGCTCATCAGTACGATCATTCAATCATTATAGAAACTCAAAAAAATTTGTAAATAAGTGGTGCAGGTCGGACCATAGTGCTTCAACGTCAAATCAAAGGAACATGAGAAGAAGGAAAGGTGGCTACCTCACATCAAATCAATGTTATGATTTGAGTGTATGGTTTGCTAAAAAGGATCAGTATGAGAACAGGAAGTGTCATAAATATGGAGTAACTGGAGACATTGCTAGAAAATGTTTTCAAATTAATCCTAAACATGCTCATATTGATAACAAAGATTCTGGAGTATCAACTCAGGTTTTGTAACAATGTACCGAAACTGTAAACAAGGTGAAATGAGTTATTACTAAGTTTTTAAATTTTGAAACTGGTGAATCGTCGAATAGTAATGAACAAAAAGTTTCTACATTGTATTTCAAGAAATCTTTAATAAAAATCAAACATGGTTGGTAAAAGAAAAAGTAGTTACACAATCAGTGAAAATCGAAAGTTTAGAGGACTTTTCGAAATTTGAGAAAGTTCAAAATAAACCTGATTGTGAAACGAAAGTCAAAATTAAGGTTGAAGATGTTGATGCATATGTCTGTTGCCTACGTCATCGTATAATATCGAGTCTGTATTTAGAAGCGAAATGTCGAAGTTTATGTTTGTAAAGGGTCGAGTTCGCTTGGAATGATGTGTGGATAGTCAAGTTCGGCCGAACTTGACTAAGCAAGTTTGCTCGAACTTGCATCTCCACCAGTGAACTTGTTCTCCTATAAATAGGAGTCTTGACATTTCATTTGTAACTTCAGATACTTTGTCACCACAGAGGCAAAGCTCTGTCCAAGTGTTTCCAGGATCTGTAACGTTGAATATTAATGAAACGGTGTTTAAAAAGAAACAAATGAGTGTATCCAATATCGCCTAAGCCCAGGGATTCCGCACGTTTACCTTAGGTTTGTCAGATTAGTGCCAGAAAGATCCGTACAATAGACCAACAAGTGGTATCAGAGCAGGATTCGCCTAATTTGAAGACACTAGACATAGAACATATCACCTTCTACTCATTTCGTCTATTTTTAACTTTTCTTGGACAATTCACGGGACAAAATGGAATGATTTTCAAGTACAGTACGTAAAATCCATAATAGATAAACTCTTGAAAAGATCAGAGCTTAAAACAAACGAATTCATGCCGAAAAATTGAAAAAACCATGTTTGAAAAACACATGTTCGCTCGAACTTGATTGAAAAATTCACATTTTTCATCAAGTTCGCCCGAATTGATTGATTTTTCAAGATTTTTGGGTAAGTTCGCTTGAACTTGCTAGTTTTTCAAACAAATTTCATCGAGTTCTCCCGAACTTGATTAAATATTGTTGAAAAATATTACAAATTCGCCCGAACTTGTAAAGCCTTTTGAAATTCTTAGAAGTTCGCCCGACCTTGCATATTTCTCTTGAAATTAATACAAGTTCCCCCGAACTTGCTTATTTCTCTTGAAACTTATACAAGTTCGCCCGAACTTGCTTATTTCTCTTGAAACTTATACAAGTTCGCCCGAACTTGTTCAATAGTTGAGTTTCACACGCTGTGACAAGTTCGACCGAACTTGTCTAAGAAACTAAAAAAAAAGATAGATTCGTATTCGACCGAACTTGTCTAAGGCATGAAAATCCCGTAAAACGTCTCGGACATTATATATCGTTAGATTCGTATTGACGAGACGAGTTTAAAGCTCTAATCTGGTAAAAAGAGTTTTCCGAAAAATTTTAACCGTTTTTAGCAAACCGATACGTTGATATTGTCGGTTAAAAAGTCAAATTTTATTAAAATTGTCTGTTTGCTAATCATTTTTCAAGTGTTTTGAACGACAGATAAATTTGGAAAACGAAATGGGGTCCGAGAATCCGCCAAAGTTGATGAGTATGGACGAGTATGAAGTTTGGAAAGGAAAATTTGAGAGCTGGGTCCAAGCTACACATTTTAGTAATTATGTGGCGATCGAAACAGGATATGTAGTTCCAAGAGATGAGAATCAGGATATTCTTGAGACGTGCAAGTATTCTACGCAACAGAAAGAGGCGTATTTTGCTGATAAGAAAATGATTAATCTGATTCAACAATCTGTTAACGAACATATCTTGATACTACTACCTGAGTACAAGACTGCAAAAGAACTCTGGATATCTCTGAAAAATAAATATCAGGTGAAGAGAAAAGAGAATGTAGTGGTTAGGAACTGTGAAGCTCAACTTTCAAGTACATTTACAAATGGATCTTCAAGTTCTAAAACAGTCTGCCCGGTCTATAATGTAGACAATTATCTGGCAAATAATGCCAAACTCTTGATGATTTGAAGAGTTTGACATTAGAAAATAAAACGTTAAAAGAAAATGAAAAGAATTTTTAAAACAAAATAAAAATTTTAGAAAACGAAAAATTATAAATGTTAGTAGATTTTCAAAATGAAATAAAGATGTTTAAAAATGAAAAAAATGTTTTTGAAAAATTAAATATAAAAAATCAAAAAGCAATAAACTCTCATATTGAGAAAATAGCTCAACTTGAAAAAGAAGTTGAGACTGTTAAAAATAAAGCTGTTAATTCAGAAAAATTATTGAAAGGTTTTGTGACTTCCTCATTAAAGTTAGATCAAATATGTCCAAAACCGATCAATAATAACAAAAAGGAAATTCCAATAAGTGACAATTTCACAAATTATGACGATGTTATAATTGAGGATTGTGATGATAATACCGATGATGAAAATGATAAAAATGATAAAAAGGAAATAATTTTGAAACTAAAAGAAAAATTTCAAGAAACTGTACTACAATTAGCTGAAAAAGGTGAATGCTCAACGCAAAAACCTTCTAAGCAGAATGGAGAACAAAAACAACATGAAAAACAAAATTTTCTATATTTTCAAAACAAAATTTTGAGAATAAGTGGTGCAGGTCGGACCACAGTGCTTCAAAGTAAATCAATTTTACAGAAGAAGCAGGAAAGATGACTACTACATGTCAAATCAATGTGCTGATTTGAGTGTATGGTCTGAATGGAGAGATTGGTACGATAACAGAGTGTGTTACAACTGTGGATTTGGTGGACACATTGCTGTTAACGCCTGAAAAAGAGATTTGATACGAGAAGATGCTATAAATGTCAAATCAATGGTCATATTTCCAAGGATTGTCTGACTTATCTGAAAAGAAGATCGGTTAAATCTCAGGGGGGCGAAAAGATCAGAGGAGAAGAAAACAGAGAAAAAAAATGAGAAAATTGTAGAAAAGCCCAAAGGACAAAAAGTTAAGTTATCACAATGGCAAAAAGACAGACTGAGAAAAAGAGGAAAAAAAGTTAGTGAGTATTTGGAAAAGATTTTGTCCTCGGATACGTCTATAAAATCAGAAAAAAGTTCTAATGAATCATTTTACTCACAGTCAAGTAAAACGAATTCATCAGATACAAATCTAAAGACAAAAGAGAGAGCAGTGGAGAAAAAATTGATAATTCAAACAGTTAAAAAATCAAAGAAAGTAAAATTTTCAAATAAAGTTTCTATCACACTGTTTGAATATCAAAAAGAGTGTGAATGTTTGTTTACTTTAGATGTTAATGATTTTGGTAAACCTAAATTCAGAATGGATTGGGTTCCAATTCAAAACTGATTAAAGTTTGTTTGAATGTGCAGGATAACCAAGCTTCAAGCAAAAGGTCATTTCAGAAGCAGTGGTTGTTCATACAGAGAGACAAGAGTGATATTCCACACAAACAAAATAGTAGTCTCGCGTTCACATTCGTAAAAAGTCATTAAATGGTTAAAATGAAAGATTCATATTTTCGATTTAATATGATGTTTTCAATTTCATGGGGAGAAAAAATTTTAAAAATTGTAAAAAATTCTTGAAAAATTGAAAAATATCGTTTCAAAATCATTTTAGATAGATAAAAATAAAATGATTGAAAAAGCCTAAGACAATAGAAAGTCCTAAAATATCGAAAACATTGAAAAATGAAAAATGAGATTAATTGTGCGAATAAAAGAAATGATAGTACATCAGTGCACTATCACGGTATGCTAAAGAAATGTAAAGTTTAAAAGTAATAAACGAGTCTTACTGTGGATGTGTTGATAGGCTTAACACGTTCAATAAACTGTTTTCGAGATGTAAACTATATTTTTCAACTGCTTAATCTTGTGGATTAACACATCTTGGATATAGGACTTAGTACTCCGAAATTTCGTTTGAGAGATTGCCTGATTCTGAGATATGAGGTCTTTATAGATAGTTGATATCTGGGGTATTATAAAAGTTCTTCTGATTTTGCGGAAGCAATAGCCTAGAACTTCTATAATACTTTTGCAATAAACCCCTAAACTGCATGCAACCTTGAAAAGTATCGAAAGATCTAATCATTTGCAGTGCTGAAAAGATTTCTTAAATGGAACACACCTTAAAGTCGAGCCTTCATCTCTTTATCTGTACGGTAGTACTAACCTGAGCTCTCAAGGTCTCGCACAACCCAGATACAAATATCATTTACGCTATATTCACTTGTAAGATGAAATCTAGGGAATCTTGATACGGGAGTATATTCAAGAAGTGGGAACCGCAGTTAAGTCAAGTTTCATAATTCTAACTAACATATCTTGGAACAAATGAGAAATGTGTTAAAGTTTAGGTGGACAAACATATCGACAATCTAGGTAAACAAGTTTAAAACTTAAAGTCATTAAAAGGTCAACGGTATATGTCTCAAAAACTGATATGATCCTCTAGCACGTTTTCTCACAAAAATACAAACTATAAATATTACATTTTAGTATGTTTACATTTCTGCATTCAATATTAAAAATCCAAAAAGATTTTTTTTCTCATATCTTCCATGGAAACCTAATAATGTTGAATGTGAGCCGGACCAACGAGATTGTTAAGAAACTGTTTGTATGTGGATACGTGTGATTGTTCTTAATCGTCAAATCTTAGAGATTCAGAGCATCATTTGAGGGGGAGCTAGATAAACATGTTGATTGAAAATAACAAAAAGCTTAAAGTAAGGGGGAGCATGGATGTTAAAGTTATTCAAGATATAAAGATCAAGAGAACATTAAAGATTCAGGAACTTAATTGAAGAATGATAACTACGGCAACATCCAAGGGGGAGTCTGTTGATGCATATATCTGTTGCCTACGTCATCGTATAATATCAAGTCTGTATTTAGAAGCGAAATGTCGAAGTTTATGTTTGTAAAGGGTCAAGTTCACTTGGACTGATGTGTGGATAGTCAAGTTCGGCCGAACATGACTAAGCAAGTTCGCTCGAACTTGCATCTCCACCAGCGAACTTGTTTTCCTATAAATAGGGGTCTTGACATTTCATTTGTAACTTCAGAGATTTTGTCACGATAGAGGCGAAGCTCTGTCCAAGTGTTTCCAGGATTTGTAACGTTGAATATTAATGAAACGGTGTTCAAATAGAAACAAATGAGTGTATCCATGTCGCCTAAGCAAACGGATTCCGCACGTTTACCTTAGTTTGTCAGATTAGTGCCAGAAAGATCCGTACAATGGACCTACAGAAGAAATAACGCCTAAGGCTAAAAAGGCTTGGGTGTCACTATTCAACAAATTGTTTGAATTTTTGTTCAGTTATGAGATGAAAGCAAAATTACTGAGAATGGAGTTCCGTGGCACACAATGAAGACGGGCCGGGTTATCAAGTTTTATATAAAGGCCTTATTACATTTCAAATAACATTTACTTTAAAATTTTGAAATTTTTTGGAGAAAATTTTTTGAAAACATGTTTTAACGTTTACTTGAAAATTTTACAAATTTTTGAAGAAAATTTGAAAAGTTTCACAGAACCCTCACTGTTTAATAGACAAAACCCAGGAGTATAAATTGTAATAAACACAAAGGTGTCAAGGTTTTTGTCATCATAAGGGGGAGAGGACTTAAAAGGAAATTTGTGAAGTAGTAATGGATGCAGAATTGATGTGATTCTCATCGGTTGGCCAATGTTTTTTATAAATAAAAAAAATTCAAGAATATGTTTTTGAATTTTACGGGGAGAAAAAAATTTCAGAAAATCCAAAACATATTAAATACAAAAAGTACAAAAACATTGAAAAAGACAAAAAGAGTTTTGTGGATAAAAAGGAAATGATAGTAAATCAGTAGACTATCACAGTATGCTAAAGAATTGTACAGTTTAAAAAGTGATAAACAAGTCTTACTAAGGATGTGTCGATAGGCTTTACACGTTCAGTAAATTGTTTCTGAGATATAAACTAAATTTTACAACTACATAATCTTGTGAATTAACATCTCTCGGATATATGGACTTAGTACTCCGAAATTTCGTTTGAGAGATTGCCAGATTATGAGATACGAGGTCTTTATAGATGGTCGATATCTGGGGTATTATACAAGTTCTTCTAATTTTGCATAAGCAACGGCCTAGAACTTCTATAATGCTTTTGCAAAAATCCTCTAAAACTGCATTCAATTGAAAATATCGAATGATACTACAATTGAAGTACAAAAAGATTCCATTTTGGAACACTACATTATTAGTCGAGCCTTCATGTCTTTGTCGATACAGTGGTATTAACCTGAGCTCTCAAGGCTTCGCATAACCCAGATACAGATATCAATTACGCTATCTATATTCACCTGTAAGATGAAATATAGGGAATCTTGATACGGGAGTATATTCTGAGTTGGGAACCATAGTTAAGTCAAGTTTCTTAAATCTATCTAACATATCTTGGAACAATTGAGAATGTGTTGAAGTTTAAATGGACAATTATATCAACAATGTAGGTAAATTTTTTTAAAACTTAATGTCATGAAGAGGTCAACGGTACTAGTGATATGTCTCAAAAACTGATATGATCCTTTACCACAAAGTCAACAAAAATATGGTTGTAAATATGTTTGTAAATTCTTATTGTTTGAGATTCATTTTATCAAAACAAAAAGATTATATTATCTTTTAGTTTCGACCACTGATGATGAAAAGCTGATTTTCAAAGTCTAGAGTTGCTAAACAAAATTTAAAAACCTTTTGAAAATTGATCTGAAAAGTTTAAAAGTTCATTAAGTTGAAACTTACATTTGAATAAATGTGTCAGTTTTGTGTCAAAACGTTTGATCAAGATCATTAAGTTGAACTTGATATAAATCAGTTATTCAAGGTCATTAATTTGGACTTGAATAACTGAGAGGGTTTAAAAACTGATAGAAGATTAAAATATTGAAATGTTGATGGTTAGAAATTTCGAAGTTTGAATCTGAAATGTTTATTTGAATGTTTGAGGAATTTTGAAACAGGAAGTAGATGTTAAGGGGGAGCTAGATAAAACTCGTTGATTGAAGATACTAGAAACCTCAAAGCAAGGGGAAGCATGGTGATTAAAATTTTATCAAGACAAGCTCAAGAGACCAGAGAAAAATTGAAGATGAAAGATGTTAAAATTATTCAAGACTAAAGATCAAGAGAATGATAATGACTCAGGAGCTATTCGAAGACAAATGTCTACGAGAGAAAATGACTACGATAACATCCAAGGGGGAGTCTATTAGTGCATATGTCTGTTGCCTACATCATTATATATCGAGTCTGAGTGATTAGAGGTTAATCTGTTAGAAACGAGGCATATTTAAGTGAAATATAGGCCAAGTTCGCTGGTAATGGTGTCTGTGAAGTCAAGTTAGCCTGAACTTAGTCTCTCACCAGCGAACTTGAGTTAGTATAAATAGGTTTCTTGGTGATTTCATTTGTAACTTCAGAGATTTTGGCACAGAGACAGCAAAGCTCTGTCCAAGTGTTTCCAGGATCTGTAACGTCTACACATTAATGAAACAGTGATTAAACATTAAAAAACTTGTATCTAATGTCTCCTATGCAAACGGATTCCGCATGTTTAGTTAGGTTTGCCAAATTAGGACCAGAAAGATCCGTAAACGGACCCTCACTTGTTCAGGTTCTGCATCTGCTGGCTGAGGGGAAGATGGTTCTGTAATATCTTGTACCGGTGGAACAACTGGTTCTGACTGAGTATTGCTCGGACCTGCTTCTGAGGAAGGTGTTGCTGTTGGAGAGATTAATAATGGTCCTGTTACTTGCTCTTGATTAGATATCTGATGTTGTTGAAATAGCAAGATTAGTTCTTCCTTAGATGGTTCTTCTGGCAGATCAAACGAATTCCACAACCCATCGTAATTGAACAGCCACGTATCTCCAGGTTTTTGCATGGGTGTTGTATATCTCTGGCAATCAACGTGTTGAGCAAGAATAATATGATTCATGCTTGGAAGATAGACTCTCTTTTGTGGAGTTGCATATCCTACGAAAAATCCTTCCAAAGATCTGGCTCCAAAATTTCTTTCCGGGTCCAAAACTGTACACGGTGATCCAAACGGTTCCAAAAACTCTAGATTAGGTTTTCCCTGGTTAAGAAGTTCAAAGCATGTCTTTTTGTGCTTTTTGACCATCATTACGCGGTTGAGCGTGTAACATGCAGAGGCAACAGCTTCGCTCCAAAAACTGATAGGCAACTTAGAATCGGCAATCATTGTTCATGCAGTCTCAATGAGCGTTCTGTTCTTTTGTTTAGCTACTCCATTTTGTTTAGGACTATAGGGGGCACTGAACTCATGATGAATACCCTTAGCGTTGAAGAATTCGAGCATCTTGTTGTTCTTAAACTCAGTACCATTGTCACTTCTGATTCTCTTAAAAGGCAAATGATAAAGGTTTTCAAGCTTTCTAAACAAGATCATCAAATTTTCAAACATTTCATTCTTGCTTTCTTGAACGTAAACCGATGAGAATCTTGAGAAGTCATCGGTTACGACCAGGCAGTATAGATCTCCTGTAATACTTTTCACATTGACAGGTCCAAAGAGTCCATGTGTAGCCTTTATAGAGGAAGCTTGATGGAGTTGAGAAGCTTTCTCAGGTGTGACCTATTGTGCTACTTCCCCTTCTTGCAACTGATACAGTCTTCTGACAAATGAAAATTTTGGAGATTCACCCTTTCTACTAGATTGTTATGCACCAGAAAGTTCATCTTCCTTAGATGTATGTGACCCATCTTCCTATGCCATAGTATTGATTCCTTCTCAGTAGCCTTTGATACAAAACACTATCCTTCTTTTGAAGTAGTGGATGCGACGCTCATGTCTAAGACATATAGATCATTATCTCGCAGAGCTCGCATGAGGTTCCACTCCTCAGGAATAAAGAAACCAGGTTTGAGAATAAGACATTCTTTGTCAGTGAAGTGAGTTGTGAACTTCTTGTCACAAATCTGCGAAATGCTCAAAAGATTGATCTCAAGCTTAGCGATGTAGTTCACTTTGTCGAAAGACACGACTCCATTTGTCAAAATTCCTTCTCCCACGATCCTACCGCCCTGTGTTCCAGCAAACCCAACATATCCTCCCCTGATGGCTTTAACATTGTACAACAAAGCCAACATCCCTGTCATGTGCCTAGAAGCTCCACTGTCCATGATCCACTTTGAAATGATTGACCTTGGAAGCCCCTGCAGACATGAAAAGCATATTACTTAAACAGAGAGACCCAAGCCCTTTCGGTCTTGGGTGGGATGACAATGTCGACTTTTGGAATTTTGGCAACTTCGTCATCTTTCTTAACCGCAACCCAATGTCCAGTCTTGAATTCAGTCTTATCTTTTGATTTGACTGGAACATTGGTTGATTTTGGAGTTACAGGAGATGTTTTTGTTTTGGCTACCCAGGTTTGTGCCTTTGAAAATGTCCTTTTGATATAATGACTAGATTCTTTTCGTTCATTTTTCTTTGAAGTTACTCCAACTTCAAATTTTGAGATGATTTCAGTTGTTGGTTCACATTAGAACTGGATTCTTCTTTCCTTTTTAGAATCTCTGTTGGCACAAACTCTGGACCCTTTTTCTTTTCATCAACTGTGAACTTTCTTTGTTCATGAACAGGTTTTGGACGATTTTTAGAACATTGTCTTGCAATATGCCCAACTTTGTTACATTTGTAACAAGTTCTATTGTCGTTTCCGACTGTGTGTTCCAAACTCTGTTCACGAAGCTCTTTTTCTTTCTTAAACTCTTCATTGGTTTGTTTGTTAATGACTTCTTTTTCGTTAACAGTATTTGTTCCAAAAACAAACTCAACTTTCTTTATGAAATATGGTTTTCGTGATTTGTTGTTTCGTTTCTTTTCAAACCCTAACCCATCCCTCTTGTTTTCAGGATAACCTCTTCCTCTGGGATGAATGTTTTTGTGAGTTTTCTTTGGTTTTGAGTAAAAACCAACACATTCTTCTCAAGTTCAGATGTTTCAACTTCAATGAGTTTAAAGAATATATCGACATAGCCAAAGTTAACATTCTGTACTGGAAATTCTTCATCAGTGTATAGTTTATCTGATCCTTTCAGTAGATAACTACATTAGGATCATCACTTAAACCATTATCTGATGTTGTGATAAAATTTTCTTGAAAACTTTTCTCACTTCCAGAATGTGAACTTGACTCTGATTTCTCATTGTTTGACTCAGCACTTTCATAAACTGTGCTGTCAGACTCATTTTCAAACACTTTGGTTACCACCTCGGATTCACATTCCTTTTCTGTTTTGGAATATGTTACGTCAAGATTTTCAGGCAGCTTGTTATTCTTTTCTGTGAGAAGATTTAAATTCACCGCCTTATCCACTCCGTCAGGATGTTTCTTAGCATAGCTATTCCACATAGAAGGTGGAACATGATCGTAAAATTTTCCAAGACTTTTCTCACTTTTCTTACCATCTTTGTTGCTTTCTGGTTTTGGCAGAATGTGATCAAGGACATAATACTGGTAGAGTAACTGATTAATAATTTGTTAACCCTTTCTGTTTAATTTTTTGTTTTCTCCAGCTCACTTTTCAGCTCAGCAATTGTTTTAATATGAAGATTAATGGCCATTTTTTTTGTCCATCACAGTCGCTTTGAGCATTGAAAGTGTTTTGTCATCTTATTTGACAGTTTTTTCATACTGTAGAATGGTCGTGCTGAGCTTATCATATGATTCTTTTACGGTGTTGTAATCATATGATAGCTTATAATTGTATGTTTTAAGTACTTTAAAAGCTTTCTCTTTCTCAAAACAATGCTCACATACTTCTGCAAATTTTAAGCATGGGCTGACCAATTATACAGTTTCTTTTAGCTATTTCAACCTTTTCTACCTATGTTTCTACACTGACTACCTCGTTTGTATTGGCCATGAGTGCTTTGTTGGCAATATCGGTTAAGCTCTTCAGTGTTACAGGTATAGTTACGTAGATCACTTCCACACATTCTGACATTGTCTCCTTAGGACTCTCCTCTTTGTTATTAGAATCAAAGCTACCTGCAAAAGTTTTAAGAATTGTGTCAAATAAACAGGGTTTAGGAGTAGCTCTGATACATTCTTCTTCTTCCGATGAGGATCTGAAGTAGTCTGCCAGAACCTCTTCCATTTCATCTTCTGTCACTTCTTTAGAAGATTCTGGTTCTTCTATGATTTCAGCGACAAGAGCAAGACTTTCCTTTTTGGAAATGAAATTGTTCCAATTGAACCCATCATCCTCCTGTGTGACAACAAGAGCTTTATCTTTTGACTTTGATGGTCCATCCTAGATCTTCACCATTCGTTTCTCTGGCTGTAGACGATGCTAAATCGCCTTTTTGTAATAATCATCTCCAAATGGATTATGATTGCCCTTTACTTCTCGGTTTAGACATTCACGTTTGAAGTGCCCTTTTTCTCTGCATTTGAAGCAAGTGACTTTGGTTTTATCAAATCCTAATTTTCCGTCAAGGCCTCTCAAATTATCTCTTCCTGTAATTTCCATGAACCGCAGTGCTCTTCGAACCACTGATGCCATGCACCACATAATGTCAATCAATTCAATTTCTTCCAGATCTATTTGGTCGTAATCTTCTTTGGTCATTTCCGGATTTCCAATTCTTCCTGCTACAAGACTTTCATAGGATTCCAGAACTGCTGCTAATAGCACCATGTGTTGCTAAGCTGTCTGCTCATTAAAGTCTTGAGCGTTCTGGAGATTTACGGCGATGTTACATTGCAAGATTCTCTGGTTAGAATTGGGTTGATTTTGTTGATTGCTTTGTGCTTGATTTTAGCTTTGAGACGATTGTTGTCCTTGGTGATTTTTTGGATTGAAGGAAGCAAACGTTTGGAAGCCATTGGATTGGTTGGAGGCTGGACTAGCATTTGAGTTAGCACAAAAGGCTGTTTGGATCTTGGGACTCTGAACAGGAGTGTTTGGGTTTCCTTTGTAGTATAGACTGACGTCCTGTTGCGAGTTTGATTTCTTGCCTTTTGCCATTTTCTGCATCTCTAGCTTGTGCCCTTCCAACTTTTCTATGAATCTCGGCAAACTGAGACTGTCATACTCAGCTCCATTCTTCAGGATTGTTAGATATGTTGCCCAATCTCCTTCAGGCAAAGAATCTGCCAATTTGTCGACTAGTTCTTCATTCGTCTTGACAATTCCCATGTGCTTCATTTGTACTATTGGTGCATAATGTCTATGTCTTAGTCTTATACCGAGTCTGTATTGTATAGAGCTGAATAGGCTAGGTATAGCAAGTATTTATAAAGTGTCTTAGCCAAGTTCGCCCAAAGTTTACATGTCTAGGCATGTTCGGCCGAACTTGCTTAGGCATGTTCGGCCGAACTTGCTTAGGCAAGTTCGGGCGAACTTGCACCTACTTGGGCCGAACTTGTAATCCTATAAATACCTAGCTTTAGTGTCTCATTTGTAACTTTGGCATTAAAGAGGCGAAGCTCTGTCAGTCTGTATCCAGAACGTTTGATCAATAAAATTGACTTTTAACTGATTAATTCTTGTCTATTGGTGACCAACGTAATATTTCAGCTATTATGGACGTTAGATATCAAATTTAGGTTCTTAAGCATCGAGGATCGGTCCTACAAGTGGTACTAGAGCTAGAACAGCCTGATTTGATAGTATCAAGGCAAGAACTCTTCTATTTCTACTCCATTCTTCTTTTTTCTTAACTTTTGATCACAAAATGAAGAATTCACGGTCAAAATCTTTTGAATTTTGAATATATCGTGTAAAATACAACAAAGATAAACCCTTGAAAGATTGGAGACTAAATTCAACCGAATTCATGTCGAAATTTTGAAAAAACCATGTTTTTGAAAAACCTCAGGAACGAACTTATTGGCCATGTTCGGCCAAACTTGCCCTAAAACATCACTTTTCAAGTGATTTTTAGTAAGTTCGCCCGAACTTAGGTGGTTTTTGAAGAAATTTAAGTCAAGTTCGCTCGAAGTTACTAAAATTTCACTGATTTTACCTCAAGTTCGACCGAACTTGTGTAATATCTAAGAGATTTTAAGTAAGTTCGCTGGAAATTACCTAGCATTTCATCAAAATTCTGTTGACAAGTTCGCTCGAAGTTCTGTGTGTTTTCTCAACGATTGTGTAAGTTCGACCGAAGTTACACAATATATTTTTCAAAGCAATTCTAACAAGTTCGACCGAACTTGTTAGAAAATCTAAGAATTCTTCATTAATTGCTACAAGTTCGACCGAACTTGTAGTAGGACTAATCATATTCAAAGTTTTTGAAAGTTTTTTAGCGTACACGTTTCGTGATTCACAATGGAAGATCAATTAAGAGCTTATATGTCCGGAGCTAGTTCGTCAAATGCCAATGTGATTAATCAAGTCAATCTTGATAACAAAATTGGAACGACCGTCAAACCACCAAAGCTAATGAGCATGGACGAATACGAAGCATGGAAAGAGAAATTTACCTACTGGGTTCAAGCCATACACTTTGCTGGCTGGGTATCAATTGAAAGAGGCTATACTGTTCCGGTAGATGAACATCAAAAAGTTCTTGAGAAGTACAACTACTCGACAGTACAGAGAGACGAATACATTGTAGAGAAAAAGATGATCAGGCTCATCCAACAGTCTGTCAAAGAAGATATTTTGATTCTGTTACCAGAGTATACTACTGCAAGAGAGCTTTGGTTGTCGTTGCAGAAGAAATACCAAGGTAGTGCTGAAATGATCAAAAGCAAGAATGCTCTCATTCTGAAAGAGTTCGATATCTTTAGCATGACAAAGAATGAGACGATTAAGCAAATGATTAAACGTTTTTGTCATCTCAAAGTGCAAATGCGAAGACATGGTCTTGAGAAGACGGAACAAGAATACATTGACAAACTTGCTAACGCACTACCAGAGGGTGAATGGTCAACTTATTTGATGGTTCTGAAGAATAGTGATAAGTAGGAATTCTTCACGTTGACAACCTTTATCGATAAACTCGAAGGCCACAAATGGAGCTTCTGAAGATAGCGAAGTCAAAGAACGCTAATGTTGTTCAAGACATCGGTTTGTACTACAAAACCAGAATGCAAGATAACATTTCGAGTCCAAAAATTGGAACTGCTTTTAGTGCAAACATGAATGCTTCTCCACACAATCAGAACCATTCACAGCCTCAGTATGACCAAAGTCCACAAAGTTCTTACTCGAGAAGTTGTTCAAATTCAACATTTCAAAGTCAAGCAAATCAGAATCAACAGCAAAGTTTTGATCTGAATGTTTATAAATGCAACAACGTAGTGAATTTGAACAATGTTGTTTCAGAATAAGTTGCAAAACAACATATGTCACTTCTTGCTATCGTCTTAGAGTCTTATGAATGTCTTGTTGCCGGGAAAATCAGAAATCCCGAGATAACCGCAGAAGATTATGATCAGGTAGACGAGGAAGAACTCGAACTAATAGACATCAAATGGTCCTTAGCTTCGATCATCAGGAAAGTGACAAAGTTCGTTGCACTCACAGGCCGTGACATAGGAAACTCCAGCAACAAATTGGGTTTTGACAAATCCAAAGTCACATGCTTTAAATGCCGACAGAAGGGACATTTTAAAAGAGAGTGTAAGAACATCGAGACAACCGGAAATCAAAGTCCTTTCGGAGGAGGGAATGAATATTACGAGAAGGCACTTCAATATAAATCGTTCCCGAAGAAAACTCAAAATGAGATCCAATAAAAGCCAAATAGTAGTACCACGGAGAAAGCTATGATTGCATCCACAGAAGATGACGGTTTTGATTGGAACTCTTACATTGGGAAAAAGACCGGAGTTGCTTTGATGGCAGAGATAGTTGAAGATAATTCGGCAGCTGAAGCAGCGGCAGCAGCATCTTTCAAACAAGCTATTCTTGAACAATACTTGCATCAACAGCAGGAAGAAGAGGAATATATCCATATGCAGAGACAAGGAATTTTATCCTCTATATCCTGTGACAGTTTTGCAGGTCATTTTGATGGAAGCGTGAAAGAACAAGTGGTTGAGGAAAAGAAGATTGATGAAGTGATCATTGATGTCCCTCAAGAAATGAAAGTCGAAGACCTCAAGGACATGGCAGATAAAGCTTTAATGGCGAATCTAACCAAGGTAGGTCCAGAGGTAAAGGTGGTCGAGAAAGAAGTTGTCAAAGTACATTTTGTTGAGGTCGAGAAACCTTGTACAAAATGTACTAAACCTTGTGTCAAATGTGCCGAAAAATCAAAGATCATCGCTAAAAACAATGTGCATAACGATTTGTTAAAATATGATTATCGCACAATGAAAGAAGCGTATGACAAAATGAAAAATGATTATGGTAGACTCGACAGAAATAACATCCAACAACATGATAATATAAGAATGTTGAGTGGGACAGTAATGGATAAACAAAGAGCAATTAACACTTATACCAACACCATTGCTGAAATCAAACAACAACTCCAAGACATGACAATCAAAACTAAAAGAGTTCGACAATTGTTAAGAAGTTATACCACCAACGCGTAAGTTATCGATCACATTCTTTCGACAATCCCAACGGAAGAAAAAACCTAAAAAGAAAACGGGCAAAGACTATAGCAATGTTCCTCCACCTCTTTGCAAGAAATAATGTGTTAAATCTGCAGATGGGATGGACCAGGCACTCAATGTTGAATTACTTTCTGAAAAGAAAAACGAGTTGCCAGAGAACATTGTTATTGTCTATGCTAAATCTGATGATGATAACAACGCTGTGGTTAACAAAGTGGTTGAAAATGTTTTAAGTGATTCTAATGACGGCAGCCTCAAAAGCGCCAACTCGAGTTCAAAGAATTCCGATTCACAATCTAAAAATGACGATAAGTGTCACACCCTCAATTTCCACTTGCGGAGTATTACCGCGAGGTGTGTGATCAAACCAGGATCTCAGACACTAGCAATATCGAACGACTCTATATGACTTATTTAAACGTTTTCCAAAAACATTTGTTGTAAACATGCATAGTCATTTTCAAAATATCAAGGTTTCAAAGTTTAGCGAAAGCATTAAAATAAATTAACGGGTGCCAACATAAACGCCAAAACCAAAATCCCAAAAATTGTTCG
This sequence comes from Scalesia atractyloides, assembly GCA_947069175.1. Lineage (NCBI taxonomy): Eukaryota > Viridiplantae > Streptophyta > Magnoliopsida > Asterales > Asteraceae > Scalesia > Scalesia atractyloides. The sequence continues at coordinate 23,682,821 of CAMTDV010000010.1, forward strand.
TAAATAAAGACTCGATAAAAATGTCTTGATCAAATGCAAGTGAGTGCACCTAGCGCTCCTAGCGTCCTGCGAAACATGCAAAGAAACAAGTGTCAACATTAAAGAAGATTGAGTTCACAGGTTTTTATAAGTTCACAAGTTCGGTTTAAAAGATTGTTTTCCCCCGTTATCCCTAACCCGGGACAATGACCCAGTTCCATTATTCCTAACCTGGAATAATAATGTTGGTTTGTAAATAAGTTCAATATTAACATGTAGGTAGCGAGCCTAAAGTTACGTCACGTAAGAGTTCGCGATCGAAGCTGGCTGTTGTTGCCTCTGCGTTGCCAGGTCTATCACTGACCATGGCGAAAGTTAGGCCAAATTAATCACCCGTTGACCATTCCCAGTCGGCTAGCGCGACTAGCTCGGGTGGGGCTTGTCGGGCCCAGTAGTACTACTATAATTTCCCGGCTATCTAATCCAATACTAACGATCCGAGAGTTGGTTGAGGACTTCCGTGATAAAGCTACTTAGTGACCACAACATACATTAACATTAACTTAGTTACCGAACAGTTAACGGTGTCAATTTTGCATAACGTAAAAAGATTGAGTTGTAGAGCGTATACATGTTTCTCCCCTGTTGTTCAAAACCGGATAAAATAGGGGCCATGAACTCACCTTAAATTGCTCGGTTAGAATAACGCAAAAGAAGCAAATGATGGAACCGCTAATCGCGTCCTAACATGTCAACACATTCAAAGTTAGTGTGTGAACACACTGACACAAAACCCTACGCATAATTAACACACAGTACGGCACACGTAATAACCAATTTGAAACAATAATCATGCATGCAAAGTGTCACCATACAAAATAATGATCAAACCAACTTGTCATAAACACATGATAACTCATACAACACTTAGATACACACAAACGCAAGTTATCATGTTTCAGCTTGTACACTCATAACTGGGCTGTTTTCGAGAATTTTTATAAAATAGTTCCAACGTTCCAAAAATTCCAATTATTTTTCAGGTGGTGTAAATTAGACTGTAGAATTTTGTGTGAAATTTTCAAATCCTAAATCTTTATCAATTATTTATAAACATTTATATACTAGGCTGCAGTCAGATTCGTCGCTTTCTGACTGCAGTCCACGAGAAAAATCATTTAAGAATCATCGTTCATCTGATTAACAAAATTCCAGTGGGAGATTTTTGGAAATTCCCATCTCCAGTTACTGTCCAAATTTCGTGACCTAACCCCATACAGACTATGAGATCCGACTCGATAAACAACCTGCAAATTCTGCAGAATTTACGCAGCTTTAGCTGCTGTACTAAATGACCATTTAAAAATAGCACGACCTCAGAAAAATATGAATCCGGCGCCATTTGAAGCGCTTTTCAAAAATACATAGCTTAGGCTTCAGAAAATCCACTTTTCAATAAATAATGATCAGGTTACAGCCAACTGTAGTTGGCTGTAAATGTCAATCAGCTTACTGTTTTCGACTTTATCGCATTAGAACATGTGTAAACGGCCATGACGCTTAGTTGTATTGATTAACTGCTGGTTAACTTGTCAAATATCATCTAATATATCAATATCCATGCAAACCCTAAATATATATCATGATCTTTATCGATAAAACGCAGCCTACGATTTTAATATTCAAACATATCATCACAACCGCAAAGATTCGCATATTGATCCGAACAAATCATACACCACAATGCTTTTTCATAATAATATCATACAAGCACATAATCATGATCAAGATTACACAAAACCTAGTGTGAATCACAATACAATTAAACCCTAACCTTGAAACGATGATAATTAGCGAACCGGGACAAGCTTTGAATCGATCCGATGGATGTAAAGTTTGCGCGACCGAGAGAGGGGGGGCTACCATCCACTTCACTAGAGTGTTAGGGTTTTTTTTAAGGTTTCCCTCAACATGCATGTGTACGTAATTAAAAGGGGGGGTCCCATAAGGGGGCGGTTTGGGTTAGTTCCTTGGGCCTCAAGGAGTGTGGGCCGCAAGAGGGTGTGGGTGGCGGGTTGGGTTTGCTTGGTCGCGAAGTCGAAACGTTTCACTGGCTTGGTTCAATTCGGCTTATAAATATAATTTAATAAAATATTATTCGCGACACGGAGTTTGTAAAATATTAAATCACGTATTTGGAGTTGGACGCAATTGTTTCAGAAACGTCTAATAACACATAGCACGTAATTCAGATACAACCCGTTAGAATTTCCAAACATTGTGTATTCCCTAAGTACTAGAGTTAGCGTAGTTATTGCGAGCGTAATTTAATTCTCCAAATTAAATCAGCGTAGGAACGAATAACAATAAAGTAGCGCGTTTAAGATACCTGGAAAGCCGGGATGTCACAATAAGTCGTCAGAAGATGGTCTAAGTGACGATCCTAATATTGTAATGTACAAAATTAAGGATTCGGATAGACTATACTTTGATGATAGCTTCCCGATTCAGAATATGAAGGAAGAATTGCTTGATAAATTCTTTAAACTCGTGGAAGTCACATCAGAGGAATTGGTAATCAATGAACGAAAATTCTATTCCAAACCTAAAAGAAACAATTACCAAAGAAACGATGGTGATCATCCGGAAAACCGGAGAGCGGGGTTGGGTTTAGAAGATGAAAATGATGAATCTGTAAAGAAACCGTCACCATTTCATGAATATTAAAACAAAAACATGAAGTTTGTATATGGGACGAGTACAGTTCATGAAGAGAATTTGATTGGTAAACAGTCAAATGATGAGTTCAAGAAGGAGAAAGAAATTCGAGATAAAGCCAAGGTTACAAGTGGTGTTAAAACTTCAAGTAGGGTAAAACCACCTGGGACATCCACTTGATAATCGGACATATTTCAAGTGCAATGAAACTTGTCATATGGCACGACAATGTCCGAAATAAAAACCGGCTTATCTTCAAAGAAAAGAAGATTCAAATGTTGTTAAACCAAAGCAACCAGTGTTTGTAAAACCTGTAAATTTTTTGAAGCAAAGTGAATCAAAACCAGAAGTTAAACCAAAGTCTGAAAAGACTTTTGAAAATTCCAATTTTGGAAAAGGTAAAACTTCTAGGTCTAATGAAAACAAGTTTTACATAAAAAATGCAAATATCAAATCTAAAACCTGGATTGCCAAGAAAAGGTCAACAACATCTAGTGTTGTTAAGTCTGAGCTAGTAAAGACTGACAACATAAAAGAATCAAAGTCTGAGCAGGTGAAGACTAGTGAGAATGTGAAAGAAATTAAAAACAAAAACCAAGATCGATAATGTCAAATCTGTAAAAAATAAGAAAAAAGTGAAATTTTCAAACATCAACATTGTTGAAACAGATGATGAATTTGATTTTGATGACGTTGATGAGTTTGAATATGCTTTTGATGATGGTTATCCAGTAAAACCCAAGACCAAGAAGGCTTGGGTAGAGCTTTTCACCTAATTTCTGAATTTTGCAGGGGCTCCAAAGATCTGTTCTTTCAAAGTGGATTTTGGATAGTGGAGCGTCCAGGCATATGACGGGAATGAAAACGTTGCTATTCGACATTAAAGCTATCAATGGTGGATATGCTGGATTTGTAGGAAATCAAGGCGGAAGGATAGTCACCGAGGGAAAACTCTCAAATGGCGTAGTTTCATTTGATCGCGTGAACTATATTGCAGAACTTGAGAACAATCTTCTGAGTATATCCCAGATTTGTGACAAGAAATTTACAGTTCATTTCAATGACAAAGAGTGTATTATCTTGAAGCTGAGATTCAAAATACCAGATGAGTGGATTCTGATGTGAGCACCACGAGAGAATGATTTATATGTCCTTGATATGGGTGTCGCTACCACATCACAATCAGCACAATGTTTTGTATCAAAGGCTACTGAAAAAGATTCTATTCTTTGGCATCATAAGATGGGGCATATTCATTTGCGAAAATGAATTTCCTGGTTCATAATGATCTTGTAGAAGGCATAAATCTTCGATGTTTTCAAATGTCTGATCATTGCTTGGAATGCAAGAAGGGAAAGCAGATCAAGAAATTGCATCCGAAGAAAATTCTAAACTCAATCAAGTTGCCATTAGAACATCTCCACATGGACTTATTTGGTCCTGTAAATGTTCGAAGCATCTCTGGAGACTTATATTGCTTGGTCGTGACAGATGACTATTTGAGATATTCGTGGGTATTCTTTCAAGAATCAAAAGACAAAACGTTTGAGAACTTGGTTATTCTATTCAAGAAACTCGAGAACATTTATCATCTGCCAGTCAGAGGCATTAGAAGTGACAACGACACAGAGTTTAAGAATAACAAAATGAAGGAATTCTGCAATGCAAAAGGGATTATGCACGAGTTTAGTGCTCCCTATACTCCACAGCAAAACGGAGTAGCTAAACGGAAAAACAGAACTTTGATTGAAACTGCGAGAACCATGCTTGCAGATTCTAAACTTCCTATCAATTCTCACTGTCAAACCAACAAAGAAAACATGTTTTGAGATGATAAACCAACGGAAGCCAAATTTGAAGTTCTTAGAACCATTCGGTGCTCCATGTACCGTAATAGACCAAGATGGCAAATTTGAAGCTAAATCTCTCGAAGGTTTCTTTGTCGGATATGCGAGTCCGTTGAGAAGAGTATATGTTCCTTCATTGCAAAAGGTTATTGAAGCACAGCACGTGGATTGTTTCAATTACACGGATCCTATTCAAAGGAAAGGTGACGCGTGGCTGTTTAACTATCAAGACCTTTGGAAGTCATTTGACTTGCCCAAAGAATCAACTGACGAAGAAGTTGTAGCGTTATATTATCTTCACCAGTCAGCGAATCAAGAACAAATTGTTCGACCAATTATGGTTAATCAACCCACATTGGATCCATCTTCTTCTAGCGCAAGTTCAAACATTAGTGGTGTTCCGGTTGAAAATATTTCTGAAACATTATCAACACCTACTAATCTTCCAACGAATGCCTCTACTGAACCAATGAATACAACAACGGAGCTCAGTATGCCCTAGAATCAAGAGTCTGATTGAGATGAAGCACCAACATTTGATGCTGATGGGGAATCATCTTCTTCAGATGAAGAAGTGGAGCAGATAACAAGTCTTCTTAATCAATCTGCAGTCCCGAACAACAGAAATGAAGCTTCATCAAGCTCTCCAAACATTGTATTGGTTGTTGATCTCAATATCACGAATCAGCAAAACTCAGTAGATGTTCCAAGTGAAGAATTGTCGCGATAATATTCCTATCATCCGTCAACAAATATTATCGGAGAACATCAAACTGGTGTTAGAACTCGAGGGCAAATTAATAAAGCACTAAGTTGTTTCTACACACGCGTTGCTACAACCCAGAACTATTGCTTCTATTCATGTTTCATCTCTCAGATTGAGCCTAAGACAGTTAATGAAGATTTAGCAGATGAAAACTGGGTACAAGCAATGCAAGATGAATTATTGCAGTTTGAGAAGTTGGGTGTGTGGAAGCTTGAAGACTTACCAGAAAATCATAAAGCAATTAATACAAAATGGGTCTTTAAGTGTAAACGTGATGATTGAGGAGTTATTGTTCATAACAAAGCTAGGCTTGTTGTCAAGGGATTTCACCAGCAGGAAGGGATAGACTACACGGAAGTCTATGCACCAGTAGCTCGATTGGAATCTATTCGAATTTTTCTAGCTTTCGGATCATGGAAAGGATTTAAGGTCTATCAATTGGATGTCAAATCAGCTTTTCTGTACGACAAATTACGCGAGAAGGTGTACGTTGGACAACCACCAGGGTTTGTCGATCCACTTAACAAGAAGAAAGCGTACCTATTGGATAAAGCTCTTTATGGTCTACACCAAGTCCCGAGAGCTTGGTACGAGACGTTATCACAACATCTCGTTGGAAACGGCTTTATCAGAGGAACTGTGGATTGTACTCTTTTCACCAGAGAAGTTGATGGTCATCTAATTATAGTCTAAATCTACATTGACAACATCATCTTTGGATCTACAAATGATAGTCTCTACAAAGGGTTTGAGGGAACCATGAAAAAGAAATTCGAAATGTCCTCGATGGGCGAAATGAAGTTCTTTCTTGGTTTGCAAGTACATCTAGAAGAAGTTTGGAATGGAAAGCTTGAAGCCTCTATCTACGCCTCTTGCTCTAAATCACGGCATTTGTGTTGACGAGACTGGATCCAAAGTTGATGAGACGTTATACAGATCGATTATTGGATCACTGATGTATCTGACGGCATCGCGCCCATATATTATGTGTCCAACATGCCTATGCGCCAGATATCAGTCAAGCCCGAGGATTTTACACATGCAGATCGTGAAGCGTATCTTCAGATATCTGAAAGGATGCCCAAGCACCGGCTTGTGGTACCCAAAGAACGACAATTTCGACCTCACAAGCTATGCTGTATAGATAAGTTGAACTCAAAATCCACTACAACAGGATGCCAGTTCTTCGGAACAAGAATGTTAACCTGGCAGTGTAAGAAACAGACTACGGTCGCTCTCTCTACCTGTGAAGCTGAGTATATCTCGGCCTCCAGCTATTGTTCACAGATTCTGTGGATTCAACAGCAGATGAGAGACTTTGGTCTGCAATTTCTAGACACTCCGCTGTATGTTGATAACAAGGCAGCCATCAATATAACTAAAAATCCGGTTCATCACTCACGCACAAAACACATTGAAATTCGTTATCATTTCATTCGTGATTACTACGAAAAAAATTGGTACGAATAGAAAAATCCACACAAACGAACAAAAGGCTGATTTTTATACCAAACCATTTTCTTTATCACGGTTTAAATACTTGCTGAGAATTAACGGTATGAAAAGTTTGCTTATAGGTGCGGATGCTGAGGTTGAATACGGATAGGACGACAAGTTCGCGTGATCCACATTGGTTTGTAAATATCTTTCTAGTGTAGAATTTTATTAAAAAAACTAAAATCCAAAAAGAGGTTTTTGATTTTAGTGGGAGAAATGTTAGAGAAAATACAAAAACATTTGAAAATTTTTAAAATCCAAAAACATATAAAAATTTAAAATGTACAAAAACATTGAGAAAGACAAAAATAATTCAGTGACATAAAAGGAAATAATAGTACATCAGTGGACTATCACAGTATGCTAAAGAAATGTAAAGTTTAAAAGTGATAAACGAGTCTTACTGTAGATGTGTCAATAGGCTTAACACGTTCAGTAAACTGTTTTCGAGATATAAACTAAATGTTACAACTGCTTAATCTTGTGGATTAACACATCTTGGATATATGGACTTAGCACTCTGAAATTTCGTTTGAAAGATTGCCTGATTCTGAGATACGAGGTCTTTATAGATAGTTGATAACTGGGGTATTATACAAGTTCTTCTGATTTTGCGGAAGCAATGGCCTAGAACTTCTATAATACTTTCGCTTTAAGCCCCAAATTGCATACAATATTGAAAAGTATCGAAAGATATAATCATATGCAATGCTGAAAAGATTCCTTTAGTGGAACACACCTTAAAGACGAGCCTTCATCTCTCTGTATGTACGGTAGTACTAACCTGAGCTCTCAAGGTCTTACACAACCCAGATACAGATATCAATTATTAACCTGTAAGATGAAATTTAGGGAATCTGGATACAAGAGTATATTCAAGAAGTGGTAACCACAAATAAGTCAAGTTTCATGAATCATACCTTAACATATCTTGAAACTATTGAGAAATGTGGTAAAGCTTAAGTGGACAAACATATCGACAATCTAGGTAAACGAGTTTAAAACTTAAAGTCTATTAAAGGTCAACGGTACTGGTGATATGTCTTAATCAACTGATATGATCCTTAGACACGAATTCACAAAAATATGTCTCTAAATATGTTTGTACATAGTTTACATTACTTATTTCATTATATTTCAGTTTTTCAGATTAAAATCAAAAATATTTTCGGAGTGTTTTAGCAAAAACTTACAAAAATATAAAAATACTTTATTTCTACATTGTTTTCAGCAAACCAATGTTGGAGAACGGATCTTCGAAGTCTGGTAAGATGCTAGAACTGGTGGGAATCTCTTTGACAAACGGGCTGGGAGCTAATCTGTTAAAATCTGAAAAGTCAAAACGATAAAAATTTCATTCATTTGAAACTTTGATTTTGAAAATATCAACAATTTGTTCATAACGGGTCAAACCGGGGTCATTAACTTGGACTCGGCAGACAAATCGGTTAACCAAGGTCATTGACTTGGACTTGGTCAACTGAGTGGATTTTCATAACTGGTAAAAAGTTGGAAAGTTCAAGGTAAAAAATGAAAAAATTGAAAAATTTGAAAAAATTTGAAATTTTGAGGTTTGGCAAGTTCGGCCAAACTTGCTAAACAACTCAATGTTTAACAATCAGCAAGTTCGACCGAACTTGATGTTGGCTGTGTTTATGTTTAATTAATAAGTTCGCTCGAACTTTTATGGGCTTAGTAATGGGCTTTGCAAGTTCGCCCGAACTTACCTAGGTAAAAATACCTAAGTAAGTTTGGCCGAACTCACTTATGCACAAACCGATACTTTGAGCGAACTTGAGCTTAGAAAGCATTTAGAGTGAAATTGGCATTTGTATACCGTTACGCTGTCCAAATAGAGATTGTTTTTAGTGATTTGCACACCAATCACAATGGAAGAGGTATAGAATTGAGATCAATCCATGATTGAACCGTTAACAAACAAAACCGGATCTAAAACTTAAAAACTGATAGATTTAGGTGTTGTTGGACAAAAGTGAACATAATTCTTAATACACACATAAAATTGACCGGGTAACTTGTTTTGATTGGTTTGAAATGGCTGTTTAAATGTTTGAACATGTTTGGTCTTTTGAAGAAGGCGACAAGTTCAGCCGAACTTGTTGTCAAGTTCGACCGGACTTGTCCAAAACATGATTACAAAATCCAGAAGCAATCTTCGACCGAACTTGATTATAACAGTCTGAATGATGATTAACACATCGCCGAACTTGCATTAATATCTTGTGAATAAAACGATTAACATGCCTCGACCGAACTTATTGTTAAGAAAATTTTGATTGGTTTAAGTGTAAGTTCGCCCGAACTTATATATAGAACATGTAATTGATGCATGTTCGGGCGAACTTAGTTAAAGCAAATTGTTATAACAGATATATCAAGTTCGCCCGAACTTGATATAAGTGTTAGAAATTTTGGTATTTTTTTCTCGAAAAGCGTGCTAATTGTTTTACATCATTTTTCAGGCACATATTCCAGCACGTGTTATCTCTGTTGAGTTCTCCAAAACTCACAATACGTGCATCACGCTTGACAAGTCTATTTGTCCAACGTTGAAAGAATATGATAGTATCTTGAAGTTTCTCAAAGATAGTCAAATTCGTCGTGCAATTACTGAGCCCGTATCATATCGTTCTCGTATTGTTCATTTCTGGATGAACGCAAGCCTGAGCGCTAACGAGAAGACAATCTCTTCTACAGTACAAGTTGGTGATGAGCTAAAGCCAATCACAGTAACCGAAGGTGATATCCAAAGGATTTTGGAGCTCAAAGACAAAGAAGACGATCTGATTCGTTTAGATGAAAAGATGGTTCGCGGATGCTTTTTCCGTATGGGTTACAAAGGAAGTGTAAATAAGCCGACGCTAAAGAAAGGGGAGGTGCCAAACCCCTACAAGCTTCTGATTCATGCATTGATTCATACATTTAGCCATCGCAAAGCTGGTTTGGATAACGTACATGATTATTTGGCTAGCATGGAAACGACGCTTATTCTGAAGAAGCCGTTCAATGTTTCGAAGTTGGTTTTTACTCACATGTCAAAGAACATGGAGGATTCGAGGTTGTGCTTATATCCGAGGTTTATTCAGATGTTGATTGACGAGAAGTATGCCAATGTTGCTCGAGATCCGAATGACGTGCTTTATCTAGTTCATATCGATGAAACTACTGTGAAAAAGTTTATCAAGTTCCAGAAACAAGCTTCAGCTCCTATTGCCAAGCCATGATTCGGGGCAATTAAAGACTCGGATTATGTATCACCGCCTGATAACAAGTGGAGAAAAGATGGTAGCGACGATGAAAAAGAACTTAAAGCCGAGCAGGAGTGGTTTAAAGAATTTAAACCAAAGGAAAGGAGTGAATGGTTTTTGAAGGCTGAAGCTGATAAGCCGAAAAAGAAACATGGTGCAAAGAAAGTTGAAACTTTGCTTGTTGATGAGGAGGAAACTGAAAATGTTGAAGCAGTTGCTGGATCTAGCGCTGCAGTAGTTATTGAGAGTCAAGAAACAGTGAAAACGACTCAAGAAGATGTGATTTCTGCTACTTTCGAAAATGAAGAATCTGATAAAGAGCCTGAAAAGACAGAAGCAGAGATTAGAGCAGAAAAAGAAAGGAAATTGGATGCAGATTTTGATCCAAATGCTGAAACAGAATCTAATGAGGAGAGACCAAAGAAAAAGTCAAAGCATACAAAGTCTCCAGCAATTGAGATATCAAAGGGTCACCTCATACTAAAGGGAAACAAAAAGCTAAGAAAGCTCTGAAAGCTGTGAGCAAGAGATACAAGAGTAAGGTGCAAAGCACAGAAGTTACACAAGAACCTTCTGGTGCTCAAGAAAAAGGAGCCACACAAGAACCTCCTCCACAAGAACCTCCTGTTATTGTTCATGTTGAAGCTGAAAGGCCAGGAGTTACACAAGAACCTCCTGTGTCTGAATTTGTTGAAGTTGTGATCGCTGAATCGCCTAGTGCTCTAAAGACTTCTGTTCCTGAATGTTCTAAGTTGAAGAAGTCAACACCGAAAACTGCAATACCAAAAGATTCAACACCAAAGACATCAAGGGGAAGTATGTTTGGTGATATGCCACACGGTCCAATCAGTCTTGAAGACTTGGATGAATTTTTCCCAGAGACTAATGCTGAAATGTTAGAAAAACGTGTGAAGGTATTGGAAGATAAAGTTGCACAGATTGAGATAGAAAAGGCTGAGCTTGTAAAGAAGGTGAATCAAAGCGAAGTCGAAAAAGAAATTCTTGATGATAAAGTGAAGGTGCTTGAGAATGAAAGAGAACACTTCAAGGCATTGATAGAAAGTCTGCAGGACGCCAATGAAAAATAACAGACAGAGATTGCAGAATTAAAGAAAATTCAAGCTTTGAACGATCGAAAATTCATCAGATTACAGAAGGTGTTATCTAACAATCTGAACATTGATTTCATCGCAGAATACGATCGTCTGGATCGTCAAGAAGCCAAGGAATGTGCTGAGAAAGATTTGGCTGAGAGTGGTAAAGGAAAGCAGGTTGAAGGTGAAGCCCCTAAATCTACTGCTAAGAAATCTTCTGATGTTCCTAAGAAGATAACTGAAGATGTGTCAAAAGCTTCTGAGTCTGATATCCAAAAGGTTGACGAATATGTCAAGCCTTCCAATCCTATCATTGTTACTGAAGAAAAAGACAATGATGAAGCTGAGAAAGATAAGAATGAAGATGAAGAGGAAGAAGGATATGAGGATTGGAATGTTGGGGATGATGATGATGATTTTGATCAAGGTGGTGATGATTTTGATCAGGGAGGTGCAGGTTTAAAGATCAATGAAGCTAAAGTATCTGATGAATTTGATTTTTCTGATCTCATGAACGATGAATCGAATAAGATGGAAGATAAAAGCCAGGGGGAGTCAGGGCAAAAAGGGCCTTCAGATAATGTTGATTTGTTAGATGTTGATCGTTTTGCGAAGCCTGTGACTGCAGTACCTACGAAGCCTTTGATTCTAATGTTGGAACACAATGTTGAAGAAGGTGAGTTTGTACATAATTACTCAAAAGAAGATCTGGCGAAACTAGTTGAAGTTGAAGATGAGAATTTAGAGTTTGATTTTGAAGAAGTTATGAATATTAACATATTTGAACCTAAAGAGTATCAGTACGACTGAAGGTTTGAAGCAGATGAGTATAATCGTGTGATAGTTGAAGATTGGTCCTCAGATGATGAATCAGAGCAGAAAGCTAAGTATGTCGGTCAGGATTTAGAAAGTTTTCCTACATTTGAAGAGATGTATAAACAACACAATGAAGATACGTTGAAAGATAAGATTACTGAAGAGCGACAAGAATGAAAAATTCCTAAGCCAATGACTAAAGAAGAGATAGCTGAAGTGAAAAAGTCCTAGTTCAAGGAGATGCCTCGTGAACGTAAGTTTCAACGTCCACTAGCATTCTTCAGCAGAGATACATATGTTTCTTTGGGGGATATACTGAGTTGGGGTTGGTTTAAAGAGCTCCACGTATATGCAATCAAAAGAGAATTTGGAGTGCAATACTTCAAATATCTTGTTGATTTAAAGACATTGCCGTATTGGGATATGGAAGAGCTGGTACAAACAGTGAATGTTACTTTTCATATGAAGACAGTTGATCAGTTGTTGTGGAAGATGATTAAGTACGGAGCTGATAAAGGTTGGAATCACTGGAAGCCGTTTATTCAGAGACGAAGAGTTAAGATCAAAAAGGTTACAGGGGAAAGGACATAACGTTAATTATAAAACATCCTTGAGTCATGAGGAATATGCCGCTTATGCCGATCGAACAGAACTTCTATCCTTTATTCAAGTAGTGGCAGATTGATCCAGCTACTTGTGAAATAGTGATTGTGTTAAAGTTTGAAGATCATCTGGATATTGCAAAAGAACGTGTTGAAGTGATGGGTTATCAGGGTATGAGAGGTTTGTGGAGGACGATAAGGATTCTAGATCCTATGTGGTTGGTTAACTGCTCGAGAGATGATATAAAATGCCTTTTCTATAGCAAGAATGTTTTTGAAGAAAGAGAAAAGGTACAGGCGATGCAGTATCAGAAAGTTGTTAACGTTTGCTATGCACGCGAAGTAAATTCTTGTAAAATGTGGCAAACGAAGTGGAGGGATCTGGAGAGAGTTGAATTTCTTAAAGAAGAAACTAGAAGTGAGGCAATCAAAGAATGAATGGAAAAAGCGGTAAGGCAAAGTTTGCTAAGAATGGCTAATTTTAAAAGACCACCGTCAACTGATCAGACGCCGGATCCGAAACAAGAGAGACGAAAGAAGCCGTACAAGAACTTCTTTGGTCGGGTACGTTAATGTTTATATGAACACGGAGTTTTGAATACTGATAAAAGACGAAGACGATATCCAAGGGGGAGTCTGCTGGTGCATAATGTCTATGTCTTACTCTTATATCGAGTCTGTATTGTATAGAGCTGAATAGGCTAGGTATAGCAAGTATTTATAAAGTGTCTTAGCCAAGTTCGCCCAAAGTTTACATGTCTAGGCATGTTCGGCCAAACTTGCATAGGAAAGTTCGGGCGAACTAGCACCTACTTGGGCCGAACTTGTAATCCTATAAATACCTAGCTTGAGTGCCTCATTTGTAACTTTGGCATTATGGAGGCGAAGCTCTGTCAGTCTCTATCTAGAATGTTTGATCAATAAAACTGACGTTTAACATATTATTTCTTGTCTATTGGTAACACAATGCAATATTTCCGCTATTATGGATGTTAGATATCAAATTTAGGTTCCTAAGCATCGAGGATCGGTCCTACATGTACTACCAGGTGGTAATACCTTTCTATGAGTTGCTTCATGTTTTCACCCGAAAAATGTTGAACACTTCGAATTCATTGTTTAGCAGCGCCTTCTTACCCTTTCTAACATTAGTACTCCCTTGTGCCCTTAATCGTGAGGCGACCAACAATGAATGAGCGTCATCATCGTGTTGTAGGAGAACTAAGATTTCTTCTTTTATGGCCTGCTGAAGGAGATTCATCATCTTCTTCTAAATGATGTATTTTTCTCGTTCGTCATCGGATAGACGAGCCACTGTTTTCTCAATGCCGAGTTCATTAAGTGGTGATTGATATTTGTTCTCGAGCGCAAACCATACTACCAAATTGGTTGCTTGAACCCAGTTCTTGAAACGTTCACTCCAACTCTCATAGTCTTCGATGTTCATGAGCTTTGGAGGCTTCGTAGTGGTTCCCATTTCATTTTCTTGATTCATGTTCTGAGCTGCTACGGAAGCTGTAACTGCTTGTGTGGCAAACGCATTATGAAATTCCTCTTCACCTCACATCTTAACAAAAACTTATAACCGAAAACAGATTAAAATTGGTTAACTTGAAATTGACTGAAAATTTGAAAGAAATGAGAATTTTTCGTACGAAAATATGCTCAAGATTTTCGTGCGAAAAAATTGAAGTTTTCGTACGAAATTTCAATTTCGTGCGGAAATTTTGTATTATGCTAATTCAAACTTTTCAGAGGTTATCTCCTGATTTTCGTACGAAACCTAGTATTTCGTGCGAAAATACTTGTCTTCTTCGAGCACTTGTTCACAATTTCACGTTTTTGGCAATTTGAAGAATGATTTTGATGGATTTTAGGTTCGTTTGTATCAGTAACCTGTTTAGAATTGATTTTAACACGTTATACTAATAATCTAGTCCAAATTGTCCATGAAATCCTTCAGATCTAGAATAAGTTCCAAGAAAGAGTAGAAGAAGAGTTTCCAATGGATGAATCTTGAACTTTGAAGGTTGAATCCAGCTGAAACTTGGTTGTTTGTTCACAAATCAGACCTTAAGGCTCTGATACCACTTGTGAATGCTAGGATCGGACCTAACTAGTGAGCTTCTGGTCAGATTTGCTCAGCTAACAGATGCGGAATTCATTGTTAGCTAATTGAACAAACAAAGAACAAGCGATGATTACTGTTTAACCGTCTGTTATATTGATTAACGTTGAAATGATTACAGACTCGAGCATGGCTTCGCCACTGATCACCAAAAACAGCATGCTGGATAAACATCCTAAGTCACCTATTTATAGGCGAGACTTGACAGCACCTAGGGACTTAGGACAAGGAGAATTTCGCACGAAATTTTCGTACGAAAATTCCTCTGAATTTTCATGCGAAAATTCTCCTAATACAATAAAACTTTTAAAACTAAATATTTGACGCTACGAAACCCTATCAGTTCAATAGACTCGTCCTAGACGTAGGCAATAGACATATGTGCACCAACAATACGTTTGCATGCATTCAAATTCATGGTACTTTAGTGAAAACCAATTTTCATGGTTCTTTTAATAAACCTATTTTATCATAAAATCATTAACCTTTAATAAAACCTTTTATTAACCACTTTAATGATTTTTAAAGAACCAATTTTAAGCTTGTTATGGATTATTAGTTGTTAAGCAAGAATATCCAAATATCATCCAAACAACTATAAATAAATAACCATACAAGCACAACACACATATCAGTAGGTGCATAAACATAGCCAACTATTTTAACAACACTTGTTAGCCGAACAAGTGTGCCAAAAGGTCCTTCCTAAGGGGTGAATATTGACACAAGAAATGTGTCGTTGAACTCCCACTTGAACCCGCATCCAAATGCTTCAAGTCTTCTTTTTGTGTTGTGATTTCTCCACTTTCTTTGGGCTTCTAAATGAACTTTAAATTCAGCTCCAAATTCCTTTGGGCTTCAAAATGTGTTTTGATTATTGGGCTAAAATCCCGTTAAGAACTATGAGATTCTTTAGGCCCAAAATTGGTTAAAACCAAAACGTATTTTTGTGTGCATCTTCTTTTACAATAAAGTATCATAATACATTATTTTCTAGTAAAATAAAATGTATCTAATCTATTTATTTACATACCAAATGAAAATAAATAAATAACATAACTCCAAAGGGAAGAACAAAGATAATTAATTATTACAACCCAATGAAATAATTAAAAATAAATCACAAACACAATCATGCAACATATTCAAACACAAGGTCATGGCTAGGTTATGAACACCAATATATACATCCACATATATATATTATTCAAGAGCAAAATGGTTCCCTTTTACAACTCATATTTTCGGCCCCAAAGAAAACCGAAAAAGTCGGTTTTTTTGTCCAATCAAACAAATCATCTAAATGATATAATTTTTCAATACCTTTATGCATGTTAGGAAAATTATCTTGAAAAAACAAAAGGTGAAACTTGGCTACAATTTTCGGCCATAGGGTTTCTCCAAACCCAAAACCCGAAATTTTTAAATCCTATGAAGCATGAACTCATATAACCTGGCTCTGATACCACTATTGGGGTTTTCACATGTTTGTCAAAGTCATTTTATCCATATAAAATGAAAAATGCAGCGGAATAATTATTTAAAAGATGTCACTTATAAGATATAAAACCCATTTTTTATATAAAACCAAAAACCAGATTCATATATGAACATGCATGCTATCAAAACACAACCATAGGGTGTTTTATGAAACGACCTTTCAAGGAGCCAGGAGATGGAAGAAGATGTTGATTCTTGAATGACAATCTTCAAAATGAAGACCTCAAGCTTGTGTACCCCAAGCCTCCAACAAACACCTTATGTTACTAGGATTTACACTTGTATGAACTCACTTGAAACACCCTCTTTATAATTGCATTGTTGTTGGAACGAGGCTCGTTAACTCCAGGGTTAAAAGCACGTCCTTGAGCAGGGTTGTTAATAATTTGGTTTTGTGCAGTAGCAATGCGACAAGTGTTAGTCGTATGTCCAAAATGCCCACAATTTAAGCGTTTCGGACAATGAACATTGGCATGATGTTGGAGGATACATTGGTTGCACTGAGGTGCGGTTCCATTGTATGGTATCCTAGCAAGGGACTGTGCTATTTGATTGGGAGGTGCTTGATTGGGTTGGGTAATCACAACGAAATTTTGTGAAGCCTTACGCTTCTTCAATTTCTTGGAATGTTCATGTGAATGCTTAAGATCGGACCCAACTTGTGAGCTTCCGGTCAGACTTGCTCAGCTAACAGAGGCAGAATTCATTGTTAGTTGTGTCACACCCCGACCCGCAGCGGAAATGGTGATCGGGGCATGATTGGGTTTTCATCAAAGCTCATGACATTTACTAAAGAAGAACATTACAATAAACATACAAGTGCAACACGTTCAAATACATATTTCATGACTTCATTATTTTTCTTCTAAGGCAATTTCCTATGTGTTCCTTGCTTCAACCTGTCCACTTGTATCATGTGTAAAAATAGGGTTTTGGGTCAACAAAAAGTTGGCGAGTGAATCTTATTTAAACATTTGAAAGGATTAGTTATGTTGGTTATTTGGATAAAATTGTGCATAGCAAAATATGAGTAAACGTAAATGTAAATTAAATCACAAAACACATAATATCAAATAATGCACACGCATACACCAAATGATGAACAATGAGATCAAGGCTCAATCAAACGGAGCCGATCGAATGAGGCACCTATTGCTCAACTCGTCTCCCACGAGGAACTGATGGGCCTAATGAATGATTTGCACACAACTTGACAAAAATATAAACACACATCACAAACAACAACATAATCACATAATCTCAATTAATGCACAAGCACACACCAAATGATGAACAATGAGGCACCTGATGTTCAACCCGTCTCCAACAAGGAACTGATGGGCCTAATGAATGATTTGCACGCAACTTGACAAAATGTAAACACGCATCACAACAAACAATATTTACATCTCGAGTTTAGATCGTATAATGGTAATAGCACGAGTTTAAATAAATGGAATAATTAAAGCGACACATGATACACCCCAAAACATGAATAAAAAGGGGAATTTGTAAGGATTCACTCACAGTGGGTGCGTTTCTTTGATGACGTTGGATGCGCACGAATTTTAGGATTTGATCGACGAGGAAAAACTAACCTAAAATAATAACGAAATGGTTCGGTAAATAAGTGGATTTTATTTGAGATTAATACTTTTAATTCATAATCCTAATAGGATTTTTAGATTTATTTTTGTGAGTTTAAGGACATTTTCTAACTTAAAAAATATTATTTTTAAGTATTTTTAAATAATTTTCTGATTAAATAAATAAAAAATAAATAAATAAATGTTGACTTTTTGACTCTGTTGACTGTTGACCATTGACCGTTGACCGGTCGGACTGTTTTAATTATATGTGCTGAGTGAGGTTCGAACTTGCGACCTCTCGTACACGTGCACGCAGCTCTACCAACTGAGCTACGTGTCTAACCCGAAATATTTCTGATTTTAATTATATTTGTATACATATTAGTTTTAAACTTATTTGGTTTTATTTAAAAATGGTTTTAAATGGCCGAATCGACTTCAGTGACCCGTAGTCGAACTCGAGACGTTCGGTTCGAGTACGCATAGCCCAACTAGTGGGCTGTGTGCTTAACCTGTTTAATTACTGAATTATATTATATTTATATACATGTTGAAAGGTGATCTGAATAGTTTTAAAAAGGATTGGTTTTATTTCTGAAATTCGGTAACGTGTGCGATTCGAACCCGGGACGTGTGCATTGTTTGTGCACACAGTCCACCGCTGGACTGTGTGTCTAACCCGGTTAAGTATTCAGTTTTAATTAAACTTATACACATGTTCGACTTCGTCTTCTTCGTTTACAAAGACACAGAACGAAGATGCCCGACTGTTCTTGTTTAAATCGGTCATCGAACATACAATTGATTGGAATGAAATGGATAAAGAGGGTTACGGAGTAAAATGTACCGAACAGAATATTTTTCTCAGATTTCAGGCAAGGGTCGTCGGCTCTGATTTGTGACTTCCGTCTGAGTGAATCAATTAACAGTTATGATCAATGAGTTGGGCAATTAAGTTACTAAGCAAGGGATATCAGGGGTTTTAGATGATTGTACCGATTCACAGCGAGACTTCGGAATTTTCAGTGACTTTCCGGCGAGTGCAGGAATTCCCGGTAACGTTGTCTGAGACGGATTCTGGTTGAACGATTTATGTTAATACTTGTCTAATAATGGATTGTAAACAAAAGAGTCGAGAAATTTACCGATTTGGTGTAAGTCTCGGTTTTCCAGTGAAAGTCCGGCGAATGCAGAATATCTCCGGCGAGTGCTAAAGCTTCGAGAGATTGGGCGATTTTGAGCGAAAAGGTTACCAGAGGTTTGGGTGGGTATTTATAGGGAAGAAACAAAATGTATTGAGTCCGAATTTGGTCTTGATTCGTGGTCAAAGTTTCTCCGACGGTTACGACCGCAATTGAATGTTAGACGTCGGTTATAACCGATGTCGAAGTTGGTTATAACGTTTTAGTCAAAAGGAAAATGGCTAAACTCGCGGATTGCCGGATTTTTCGGTGATTGCAAGTTCTGCCGCGCTGATGTCCGGTTTTGAATTTGAGTTTTAATTTAAGTATTATTTGTTTCAGTAATTTCACAAAGGAGTCATGTGGCGGAGCGGTGTGTTGAGTGTTTGTGCTTATGGGCGACCCGGGTTCGAAACCCGGCAGCCTCATTTTATTTTTTATTCACTTATTTTTATCATTTATTAATTATAGTTTTTAAATTCTAAATTGTTTATTAATTATGTATTGTTTAAAATTAGTTTGAGCAATAAATATGCAACGAAAATTTTTAACTGGATATTCGATTAAAAAACGAAGCGGGTTTTGGAAACCCGTTTTTCGACGGATGTTACAGTATCCCCTATTTTTAGAAATTTCGTCCCGAAATTTAAGTAGTAATGGTATATTTGACTTGTAGGGAGAATGTTTTAATTTTGATGATTACATAATTAGAAGAGGGTGAGAGTTTAAATCTTATTTGAGGCGGTAACGTTCCTAGTAAGGGTTGAATACCCTGCTACAGGAATCGCTTTTTGATGCCTAAAGTATAAGAATGCGGAACATGGATAAACTGAGTTGATTGACTAGGCATGATTTTATGCATAAGAGTTTTGAGGGAATTGATACGTTTGAAATGATAAGGTATGTATCATAAAACAGAAACTTCAACCATGACGATATTTAAACCTACACGTAACTTCTCATAACCTCCTGGTAATGCTTTTGATCCTTTGCCAAGAATACTTATATATAGGAAGTACCAGCGGCGTATCCACCATATTCTTGTCAAATTTTCATTGGCTTTATCAGTAAATTATGATCAGTCCTATGTGACTCTAAAACATAAACAAACACAACAACCAAAGCTTGAGTCTCAATTCTGAAAGGATACATGACTGAATGATGACAGTACCTCTCTCATTTGTTATGACGAAGGGGTTAGTCTATGTAAAAGTGAGACACAACCCAACTTCTTTAAATGATTAGATTGAGATACGTCGAGATGTATGATGATATGAATGTTAAATCAACGAGATTAAAACAAAACAGTAATACATAAATTCCCAATTTACAACTGGGATACGGAAAAATTGAGATAACATAAAGAAAACATTAAAACTAGACGATTGGAGTTTAGTCTTGATTCTTAGTGAGGAAAACTAGTTGGGTGATTCGTTTGGGCCGTTATTATCTTCAACAGGATTGGCGTTGATGTTGTAAGCTCTTCCTCTTGCTGGTGGTGGAGCCGGGTTTGCTTGATTTGCTTGGTTAACTGGGTTTGCTTGAGCCTGGGCGTTTATGATGTTAACCAATCGAGGGCACGTGTTTCTAAAGTGGGTAGGATCGCCACTATTAAAACAAGCTCGAACATATGGAAACATGGGGTATTGGGGTTGTTGATATGTTTGGATCATGTTTTGAGTAGGGGGTGAAGCTTGGTTTTGAGGGACACGACAAGTTTTGCTCCAATGACCATAACGTCCACAATTTTCACACAGTCGACAAGGTACGGTAGATGGATGGTGATAAAAACAGGTGTTGCATTGAGGGTGAGGTCCAATGTAGGGTTTCTTATTTGGGTAAATAGAGTTGGGTGCTACTTGAGTGATTGGGATAGCTTGGAGGGGTACAGCTTGTGAAACTGGTTGATTGCCTTGGGTGATAGCGAAATTTTGTCCATCTCGTTTTCTCTTAAGAGTGGTTTGAGGAGGGGATTTGGTCTGGGTTGGGTTGGAGGTTTCGGTTGATGCTTTATCCTTCTTCTTCTCCTCCGTGAAGTCTTTATTTCGTATGCGGTTTTCGGTGAGGTCTGTAGCTAACTCCACTGCTGCTTCCAAAGTTGCAGGTGTGGTACTTATTACAGGGTCTTGAATTTTTGAAGGAAGACCTCGAATGTAGTGCTCGATCAAACGGTAGAGGGGAGTGAACAAGTTGGGGACCATTTGATTTAACTCAAGGAATCTCTTGTTGTATGTGGTGTGGTCGCCCTCTTTTTGTTTCAAAGAATAGAACTCATCTTCCAATTTCTTAATTTCGCTTCTTGGACAGAACCGTTTTGTCATGATTTCCTTCAATTCTTCCCAAGCCAAAGTCATATCATCTTCAGCACCTCGCTTGGCCTTCTCTGTATTCCACCATGTAAGTGCTACTCCGAACAAACGACCGGTAGCATATCGCACCTTGCGATCATCGGGGCAGTCGCAATTGAGAAAAGTGTTTTCCATCTCCTCGAACCAATGGAGGAAAGCGGTGACACCTTCAGTACCTTCGTATTTTGGAGGATCGCAGGATTTGAAATGCTTGAAGGTGATTTTATTGGCTTTTGGGGGAGGATTGACAATGTTTTGATCTTCTTGGTGGATTGGGTTGACGGGATTAGCGGTAAGGGCCTTTTGTACTTGAATTACGATATTGGGTATTATGGCAGCCATGCGCTCGCGGGTTTTTCCTGATCTCATTTTTCTACGGGAGAGGCTAGAAGACATCTACAAGAAATACGTGTCAAGAGTATGAGTTTGACGTTTTAGGGTCATGTGTCGTATTTAGGAATGAACATTCATAAAATAAATGAAGAATAATAAATTTACTACATCCATAGGATGTCTTGGGCTTTGCTCGTAATTGGGCCTTGCATGCCGCCATACTTCACCTTCGTAATCATGTGGGACCCCATGATTACCGGGTCTTTCATATGGTTCGCATGTGTTAGCCTGGTAACGTACACTAAAACCCGGAGAAAATCAAGAAATATGTATGTAACGTATGAAATTCGGAGTGCATCCAGGTGTGGACACGGTGTCACCTCAAAGTGGGGTTAGTCCGAACGACGTTTGGTGTGGCATGCTTTGGTCTAATAGGTCCTTCGTACTCTCATCGTTAGTCCCCAGGTAGGCAAACTGGTCCGTTATATTGGATTTATACGAATGCCAACCTAGACAGGACGTTCCGACTACCGGTACTTGTACCATTACAGTTACTACATGCCCGTCGTAGAACTCACTTTGATGAGATTGAAAAACAAAAAATGCGACAAAATCTTAATTAAAGGAATATGAGGATAATTTGAATATGTGAACATTGAAATAAGCGTGATGAATGTATATGTAAGCTTGTTATGTTTGACAATAAGTATAACTCATTAACTATCACACAAAATGATAGTGAAAGTGTTTGCATGCATTTGTGTGTGTAATAAATACGAAACAAATAAACATCATGAGTTTGCATGTAACCACATAAACAATTGAAATCTAATCAACTGTAGTATAGGCTCTAAGGGTCTAATAACCTATCCTATATCCCTATAGTCAAAAGCTCTGATACCAATCTGTCACACCCCGACCCGCAGCGGAAATGGTGATCGGGGCATGATTGGGTTTTCATCAAAGCTCATGACATTTACTATAAAGTTTCATATTTATTATTTCTTTATAAAGAAGAACATTACAATAAACATACAAGTACAACACGTTCAAATACATATTTCATGACTTCATTATTTTTCTTCTAAGGCAATTTCCTATGTGTTCCTTGCTTCAACCTGTCCACTTGTATCATGTGTAAAATAGGGTTTTGGGTCAACAAAAAGTTGGCGAGTGAATCTTATTTAAACATTTGAAAGGATTAGTTATGTTGGTTATTTGGATAAAATTGTGCATAACCAAATATGAGTAAACGTAAATGTAAATTAAATCACAAAACACATAATATCAAATAATGCACACGCACACACCAAATGATGAACAATGAGATCAAGGCTCAATCAAACGGAGCCGATCGAATTAGGCACCTAATGCTCAACTCGTCTCCCACGAGGAACTGATGGGCCTAATGAATAATTTGCACACAACTTGACAAAAATATAAACACACATCACAAACAACAACATAATCACATAATCTCAATTAATTCACAAGCACACACCAAATGATGAACAATGAGGCACCTGATGCTCAACCCATCTCCGACGAGGAACTGATGGGCCTAATGAATGATTTGCAAGCAACTTGACAAAATGTAAACACGCATCACAACAAACAATATTTACATCTCGAGTTTAGATCATATAATGGTAATAGCACGAGTTTAAATAAATGGAATAATTAAAGCGACACATGATATACCCCAAAACATGAATAAAAATGGGAATTTGTAAGGATTCACTCACAGTGGGTGCGTTTCTTTGATGACGTTGGATGCGCCCGAATTTTAGGATTTGATCGACGAGGAAAAACTAACCTAAAATAATAACGAAATGGTTCGGTATAAGTGGATTTTATTTGAGATTAATACTTTTAATTCATAATCTTAATAGGATTTTTAGATTTATTTTTGTGTAGTTTAAGAACATTTTCTAAATTTAAAAATATTATTTTTAAGTATTTTTAAATAATTTTCTGATTAAATAAATAAAAAATAAATAAAAAAAATGTTGACTTTTTGACTCTGTTGACTGTTGACCATTGACCGTTGACCAGTCGGACTATTTTAATTATATGTGCTGAGTGAGGTTCGAACTCGCGACCTCTCGTACACGTGCACGCTGCTTTACCAACTGAGCTACGTGTCGAACCCGAAATATTTCTGATTTTAATTATATTTATATACTTATTAGTTTTAAACTTATTTGGTTTTATTTAAAAATGGTTTTAAATGGCCGAATCGACTTCAGTGACCCGGAGTCGAACTCGAGACGTTCGGTTCGAGTACGCACAGCCCAACCAGTGAGGCTGTGTGCTTAACCTGTTTAATTACTGAATTATATTATATTTATATACATGTTGAAAGGTGATCTGAATAGTTTTAAAAAGGATTAGTTTTATTTCTGAAATTCCGTAACGTGTGCGATTTGAACCTGGGACGTGTGCATTGTTTGTGCACACAGTCCACCGCTGGACTGTGTGTCTAACCCGGTTAAGTATTCAGTTTTAATTAAACTTATACACATGTTCGACTTCGTCTTCTTCGTTTACAAAGACACGGAACAAAGATGCCCGACTGTTCTTGTTTAAATCGGTCATCGAACATACAATTGATTGGAATGAAATGGATAAAGAGGTTTACGGAGTAAAATGTACCGAACAAAATATTTTTCTCAGATTTCCGGCAAGGGTCGTCGGCTCTGATTTGTGACTTCCGTCTGAGTGAATCAATTAACAGTTTTGATCAATGAGTTGGGCAATTAAGTTACTAAGCAAGGGATATCAGGGGTTTTAGATGATTGTACCGATTCACAGCGAGACTTCGGAATTTTCAGTGACTTTCCGGCGAGTGCAGGAATTCCCGGTAACGTTGTCTGAGACGGATTCTGGTTGAACAATTTATGTTAATACTTGTCTAATAATGGATTGTAAACAAAAGAGTCGAGAAATTTACCGATTTGGTGTAAGTCTCGGTTTTCCGGTGAAAGTCCGGCGAATGTAGAATATCTCCGGCGAGTGCTAAAGCTTCGAGAGATTGTGCGATTTTGAGCGAAAAGGTTACCAGAGGTTAGGGTGGGTATTTATAGGGAAGAAACATAATGTATTGAGTCCGAATTTGGTCTTGATTCGTGGTCAAAGTTTCTCCGGCGGTTACGACCGCAATTGAATGTTAGACGTCGGTTATAACCGATGTCGAAGTCGGTTATAACGTTTTAGTCAAAAGGAAAATGGCTAAACTCGCGGATTGCCGGATTTTCTGGTGATTGCGAGTTCTGCCGCGCTGAGGTCCGGTTTTGAATTTGAGTTTTAATTTAAGTATTATTTGTTTCAGTAATTTCACAAAGGAGTCATGTGGCGGAGCGGTGTGTTGAGTGTTTGTGCTTATGGGCGACCCAGGTTCGAAACCCGGCAGCCTCATTTTATTTTTTATTCACTTATTTTTATCATTTATTAATTATAGTTTTTAAATTCTAAAATGTTTATTAATTATGTATTGTTTAAAATTAGTTTGAGCAATAAATATGCAACGAAAATTTTTAACTGGATATTCGATTAAAAAACGAAGCGGGTTTTGGAAACCGGTTTTTCGACGGATGTTACAAGTTGATTGAACAAACAAAGAACAAGCGATGATTACTGTTTGACCGTCTGTTTTATTGATTAACGTTGAAACGATTACAGACTCGAGCAGGGCTTCGCCACTAATCACTAAAAACAGCATGTCAAACACACATCCTAAGTCACCTATTTATAGGCACGACTTGACAACAACTGGAGACTAGGATAAGGAAATTTCGCACTAATTTTCGTACGAAAATTCCTATGAATTTTTGTGCGATAACAAAACAAAACACTCAAAACTTAACATATGACGCTGCGAAACCCTATCTATACAATAGACTCGTCCTAGACGTAGGCAATAGACATATGTGCACCAACAGACTCCCCCTTGGATGTTGCCGCAGTCTTGGACAGTCTTCAAAACTTTTCTTCAAAAATCTGTAAATATATTTGACTTGAATCATCTGAAAAATTGCTTGCGTGGCCTTCGACGCTCCTCTGAAGCAATGGGAGTTTGATCTGTGGTAGGAGGTAGAGTGTACGTATTCCCAAACTTGAATCTTTCAAGCTTTCTTCATTTTGATCATTCTTTTTCTGCTCTTTATCTTCAAGCTTTCTCCATGAGGTGTTCCATTCTTTACCTGAATTAATGTTGTTAGCATAACAGACATTCACAATCTTCTGGAACTGCATGGCCTTCTATTTGTCTTTTTCTTCATAACTGATCTTGATGAAGAATAAGCGTTCGATACCCTTTTCTGAGTAGTTGACCAGCCACATCGGATCCAACACTTTGATTGCACGCCACAACCCATAAATTCTCTTGTGCATAATCAAGGTTTCAAACAAATCTTCAGACATATCCCATGATCCTTCATCAGGCTCAACACAAATAACAGCCTCTCCAGTAATCGAATCATAGTGCCACCATTTGAAGATTTTGTAAAAATCTTGTTCCATTTTCTTCAAGGGCATATTCTTCATAACTCGTGGCCTCTTGACAATCAAAGTCACATCTTTCTCTTTAGTTACTGGATCGATCTTTGTCACAGTTCATGGCTTGTGTGGCTTCCATAAGTTGAATCCATGTTCTGCTTCAAACTTGATTAACTTCCAAAGACGTTGATCATTCGGTCGTAGCTTCATACTAAACGTCTTGGTCTGTACCAACTCTGTCACATCCCATTCTGGCAAGGTCTTTATATCACCCAGTCGTTTGAAGTATTGAACTCCAAACCCACGTTATAACGCATACACATCTAGTCCTCGATCCATCCCCAACTAATAATGTCACCCAGAGATCCATCAGGGTCTCTAGTGAAGAAAGCTAATGGACGGCGAAACTTTCTTTCAGGCGGCATCTCCCTGAACCATTTCTTCTTCATCTCTATGATTTCTTCTTTAGTCGGTGGTTTAGGAGCCGTTCCATCTTTTACTTCTTCTACTACTCTTTGCTTTAGCATATCATCGTTGATCTCAGCAGTCATTTCATCAAGGGTAGGAAACACATATGTTCCTCACCCGTATCCTTGCCACTTCATTATCATCTGAATCCCAATCTTCAATGATGACTCTGTCATAATCGTTTGCTTGCGGGATGTCTTCAAATACATAACCATTCGGCTCTGAGCTTGTGTTCTTTAATTCCTCTTCAAAATCAAACTAAAATGAATCTTCTTGTAAGCCAAATAATTCTGCAAGATCAGCCTTGGAGTACTTATGAACATACTCCCCTCCTTCAACATCGTGCTCAAGATAAATTACTTTTGGCTTTGGCACTATCTTCTCAACTTCAATCGACGACCCCCCCTGAACCTGTTCATCGGTTAGTTCAAAAATAGAGTCGTTCATGTAAGTATCAACAGACATATTTTCATTAACAAATAAATTTGCTACATATTCGAATCCTTCCTTCTCTAAATCATCATACGTTCCGTCTACCATTTCGTCAATCTCTTTCTTTAACTTCCTCTGAGCGATTGCCTTCTCTTTCGTCATCGATTCTAGGATCCCTTCCCATTGAAGCACAAAGTTCTTGCTAACATCAATAGCTGGATCATAGACAACTATCTCCGAAGATACTGGCACGGATTCAGCTTCCGGTGCAGATTGTACAATCAAGGGATCCGATGAAGAAGCATCTTCATGTACAAGCTTGCTGGAGACAGGAATATCATAAACCTTTCCTTTCCTCGTCCTTTGGCATCAGATAGAGCTTTAGAAGCTCGTTCCCTCTCTTCAACCGTCTGTCTTGCCTCTTCTCTCTCGATTTTCTCTATCTCGTCTGTCAATGAAATACCTAGAGTACGAACCAGAATTTTCTTCATAAGCTCAACCTGTCTGTTGTTCGACTCTCTCTCAGCCTTGTATTCTTCCATCTTCTTGATAACCCTTTGATTCTCAGTCTGATAACTGCTCAGAGTTGCCTTTAGGATCTCCCTCTCATTCTCCAGTACCTTGATCCTCTCCTCATAAGCAGTAACCTTTTGTGAGGCTTGAAAGTATCTTTCGCTATCATTAGTAACTAGCCTCAGAATCTCCCTGATACTATCTCTGTCTGACTCAAGAATCTTTATCTTCTCATTGGCATTCCTTAACCTCGTTTCTAACTCTCCTAGTCTCCCAACGTATACATCTTCAGCTGTGAGAGGTTCTCCCCCTGGGATAGCACCATAATCGAAAAAGAAATCATCAAAGGTTATGTCTGGTGGAGGAGGAATAGGATGAGCTAACGATATTGCTTGCGCTTGAGACACAGTGGGAGGGGTGCCAATAGGCTGTCGTGGAGGCGAAACAATTAGAGGATTAACAACTGGAGGAGGATATAGAATATGAGCCTCTATAGATGTGTGCTGAGGAGGTGGAGATACATGATGAGCAGAAACACTTGGTGTTTCAGTAACAGGAGGATCAACTTTTTGAAGTGGTTGAGACGCTGGAGGAGGAGATAGAGGATGTTCATAAGTTGTTTCAGTCATCGGAGCAGCTGGAGTCTCAGTAGGCTTTGTCTTTAGTTTGATCCTCAGTTTCTTTGCAGTAGACTCTGGTTTTCGAGCAGCAGCACGCTTTTCTCTTTTACCAGCTTTCTTCTTTGCGGGTTTGACAACCGAGATATCCTCTTCAGCCTCAGATGGCTCATAAGTTGTATCGTTATCCCCTGTAGCCTTACGCTTCTTATCCTCAGCCAACTTTCTCTCTCTTTCTCTTTTTTTTTCTCTTTCGTCTCTCCTTCTCTCCTATCCTCTGAATCGGTACTTGATGATGGCCCTTCCTCATCACCACCACCTGCCTCGGTTTCAACACCGACCATTTTCTCTATATCAGCAGTGGCTTCTTCCAAAGTCTCTTCAACATAAATTGGTTCTGTCGTTTGTACTGTTTCTTCAACATTCACTTGCTCAACATCCAGTTCATCAATCAAACCTGTACTAACACTAGCTTGGTTTCAAATGCTTTCTTTCTCTTTGTAGCAGAAGAAGTAGATCCTGCTTTCTTTCTACTGTATGACCCTTCTCACCTTCACCTTTCACATACCAAATACTTCGTTTCTCTATGAAATCCTCCATCATATCTGCTTCATCAGTTTCATCACCACTGCCCTCATTCCTCCATTTGCCATTCGGCGGGGTAAAATAATATGCCTTCACAAATGTTCCGAAGATAGGCTTGAATGCTAGAGCCTTTCCCCCTTTATGGTAGTTACTGATGTTGTGGAAGCCAGACGCAGACGTATGCTCTAACTTCAAAGTATAATCCTTCTTTTTCTCCAGATTGGGTGTAAATGGTCGAGGATCATTTGAACAAAATGAGGATACTGGAAGAATCGACCCTTACCAAATTCATCACCATCTGATCAAATATCATCTTACTGAAGTTGTAAGGCTTGTTCAAAATCACAGCTACCATCATACACATGTGATAATCCACCAAATCATCCCATCCTCCTTTCCTGTGGCTTAATGAGCGAGTGATGCAGTGAGCAAGAAATCTATAAGGCAGACCCAACTTGTTAATCTTGAACGGAGCGGAGTTCACATAACCATTGTAGCCCATTCGGTAGAAGCAGCCTTTGACGAACTTTTCAGTAAAACTTGTAGGATAATCACTTTCATCTCTCAGATGTAATACTGTTTGGATCAGATCCTCTTTGATCGTAATTTCCACATCATTTTCTCCAATCTTAACTACTGATGCAATAGCCCTAGAATCAGCTTTCAACTCTGCTGCAGCCCAAAAACGATCGACGTGTGAAGCATAAACGTCATGATGATGTGTAATGGCATAATAAACCGGCAGCCTTTCCAGAAAGTCTATATACTGCAAGAACGGAGAAAACTCTGGCACTTCTTTGTCGACGAAGCAGCAGGAGTTGTGCACTGGTTGAAACTCATACATAGTTTTCTGTGAAACAGAGAGATGTGAAAAAAATTAAAAAAATTTTAAAAACACAAATTCCTCTAACTTTTCGTACGAAAATTTATACTTTATGACTTTCTTCAATTTTTGTGCGAAAATAATAAACCAAAACACAATACTTTCTTTTATGAATTTTGGTGCAAAATTCTAGATTTTCGTACGAAAATCCGTCTTCTCCACAATTAACAACTTTTTCAATCCGACTCAAAACGCTTGCATTTTTTTACTTTTTCACAAAATTGAAACGGTAAACCTTAGTTAAACTTGCCGATTTTAACATTTGAGAGATCATTTTAAGTTTTACCGGCTAGTTTATCCTTGATCTACGTTTTAGTCCGTTTAAGGTCCGAAATAGTTCAAATTCACAGTTTAAACTTGGTGAGTACCTTAGCCATTATAAGAGGTGTGCAAATCAACCTCCCTAATGTGTCAAATATGTCGAAAAGTGAGTGTATAAAGAGATAGAGCACAAAAGTGTTCAGAGAATCCGCACCAAATACCTTAACAGTTTTCATACGAAATGATTCATTCAAGGACTTACATATAGCCCTAGTATTTTGGTGCGAAAATTGGTTGGGTGTTGTCCTTCCAAATTTTCGTGCGAAAATTGTTGATATTTTGAAGTGTTCTCAACTTTTCAACCTTTCCGTTTGTTTTCAGTTTTAATTATCCACACAGTTGTCGAAGTCCAAGTTAATGACCTTGTTTAACTGTTTTGGTTACCATGTCCAAGTTAATGACCTTGGTTGACCACGTTTTGACCAAAACTGACATTATTCTTTGATTTTAAGTTTCAAATTAATGAATTTTTCAACGTTTTAAACCAGACTTTGTTTCCAGATTAGCTCCTAGCCCGTAATTCAAATGATTTTCCACTGCACTCTGTCGCTTTTGACTTTGAATATCTGTTTTCCATCACCGGCAGTCAAAAATTAAAGGAGAAACAGAAAATCCTTTTGAATTTTTGAAAACTTCTAAAGTAGAAACACTGTTTAAGCAACATGAACAAACATATTTACAGACATATTTTTGCGAGTTTGTGTTAGAGGATCATATCAGTTTATTGAGACACATTACTAGTACCGTTGCTCTATATGAAACTTTAAGTTCTTAAACAAATTTTCTTTAGATTGTCGGTATACTGATCCACTTAAACCTCTACATATTTCTTAACTGCTTCACGATACGTTAGGTAAATTTTTAGCAACATGGCCTAATCTGTGTTACCCACCTCAGAATATACTCACGCATCGAGATTCCCTATATTTCATCTCACAGGTGAATATATCTTACTGATATCTGCATAGGGGTGAATTGTGAGACCTTGAGAGCTCAGGTTAGTACTTCCGTACAGAGAAATAGATGAAGGCTCGACTTTGGTGGTGTGCCTCTTGGGAATCTTTTCATTTTTGTACTACAGAATGTCGTATCTTTTTATGACATTTTTCTTCATTTTTTTATGCAGCTTTGGGGCGAATAATGTGAAAGTATTATACAAGTTCTAGGCCATTGCTGATGCAAAATCAGAAGAACTCATATAATATCCCAGATATCAACTAATATAAAGACCTAGTATCTCAGAAACTGGCATTCTCTCAAACAAAATTTCGGGGTACCAAGCCCATATATTCGGGAGATGTTAAGCCACAAATTTACCAGTTATCTTTTAGGTTTATATCCTGAAAGCAGTTTACTGAACGTGCGAAGCCTACTGACATATCCTTAGAAAGACCTGTTTTAGACGCTTTTAAACAATACATTTCATTAGCGTACTGTAATGGTCTACTGATGTACTATCTATCATTTCCTCTTATACACAAAAGTCTTTTTGTAATTTTTAATGTTTTTGTATTTTTCATGATTTTTCAATGTTTTTTTATTTTTCATGATTTTTCAATGTTTTGTACTTTTCACAACTTTTTTTCCCCCTAAAATCAAAAACATATTTTTGGATTTTTGTTTTTTAAGATGGCATGTAAACTATTTAAAGAAAGACATTTGACTTACCAGTGAGGATTACGTCCCAACATCGTCATCCTCAAACTCAACCTCATAAATATCCCTTGATGTCAGATTCTTTAAACCATTTAATTTGAAAGGTGTCGAAGTCTTGCTCTATCAAAAGCTTTGGTGTAAAAATCTGCTTTTTGGTCATCAGTGTGGATTTTCTCAATTCGTACCATTTTTTTCTCGTGACTGTCACGGATAAAGTGGTATCGAATCTCGATATGTTTAGTGCGTGAATGTTGACAAGGATTGATCGTGATATCAATAGCCGTCTTGTTATCTACGAATATGGGCGTATCAAGAAATTTCAGACCGTAGTCTCTCGTCTGTTGTTATATCCACAGTATCTGGGAACAACAATTGGATGCTGAAACGTATTCAGCTTCGCATGTAGATAGAGTGACCACGGTCTATTCCTTGCATTGCCACATTACCAAATGTGTTCCGAAGAACTGGCAGCCAACCATTGTAGATTTGGCATCCGAATAACCCGTAAGATTGAAATCATCGTGACGTGGATACCATAAGCCGGTGCTAGGGCATCCTCTTAAGTAGCGCATGATTCTTTTGACGATCAATAGCTGTGATTCCTTCGGGCTTGACTGATATCTGGCACAAAGGCATGTGGGGTACATGATATCCAGTCGTGATGCTGTAAGTTACATCAAGGATCTGATCATGGAGCGATATAATGTTTCATCAACTTTTTCTCCATAGTCGTCTAGATAAATGCCATGATTTGTGGATAAAGGGGTAGATGCGGGTTTAGTTCCCGTCATGTCAAATTTCTCCAACACGCCATGAACATACTTCGTCTGGTGAATGAAAATTAAGGTCTGGAAGTTGTTCAACCTGAAGCCCCAAAAAGAATTTCATCTCTCCCATAGCGCTCATTTCGAATTTTTCTTTCATGACTCTCTCAAAGTCCTTAAAAGCTGTTCATTTGTCGATCCAAAGATGATATCATCCACATAGATTTGCACAATAATCAGATGTCCATCTACTTCCTTGGTAAAGAGGGTGCTATCTACTGTTCCTCTGGTGAATTGGTTAGCCAGAAGGTGCTTGGAAAGCGTCTCATACCAGGATCTCAGGGCCTCGTGTAAACCGTAAAGAGCTTTGTTCAGCAAGTAGACCTTGTCGTTGTGAATCAGCTCGACAAACCCCGGTGGTTGGCCTACATAAACCTCCTCTTTTACCTTACCGTACTGGAAAGCAGACTTCACATCCAATTGGTACACTTTGAAACCTTTCCATGAGGCGAATGCCAGGAAAATGCGGATAGCTTCTAGACGTGCGACTAGGTCGTAGATGTCGTTTTAGTCTATCTCTTCTTGCTGACAAAAACCTTGAACTATGAGTCGAGCTTTGTTTCGAACGACCACTCCTCTATCATCTATTTTGCACTTGTAAACCCACCGTGTGCTTATCTTTTTCTGCTTTGGTGGTTGGCCAACAAGTTCCAAGACTCCCAATTTCTGGAATTGCAATAATTCTTCCTACATTGCTTCCACCCAACTGTCATCTTTAAGAGCATCTCTGATGTTTCCTGGTTCGACCTGAGAAATAAAACCACTACGAGAAAATTTATTTTTGAGTGGAGAAGCTTTGGAATAAAAGCAACTTAGATCCTTACTGATCTGATTTCATGTTTTCATGCCAGCTTGCAGTTCTCCAAAGATGTTATCTGCTGGATGGTAGGAGACTGTTCTTGGCATCACTTCGCTTGGAACATCTACTGAGGTATCCAGATTAGTGATATTTTGATCAGCAACTTGTTCTGAAGACGTGGCCTCATTTCTCGCACTGGTTTCGACAGCTTGATTGTTAAGATAACTTGTAATATCTTCTGATCCGTCATCGGAACTGGAATCCCTATTATCAAAAGTAGGATCTCTTTCAGGTTCTGCATCTGCTGGCTGAGAAGATGGTCCTGTAGTATTCTGAACTGGTGGAACAACTGGTTCTGACTGAGTGTTGCTTGGACCTGCTTCTAAGGAAGGTGTTGTTGTTGGAGAGATTACCAACGGACCTGTTACTTGCTCTTGATTCGATATCTAATGTTGTTGAAATAGCAGATAAGTTCTTCCTCAGATGGTTCTTTAGGCAGATCAAATGATTTCTATAACCCGTCGTAATTGAACAGCCACGGATCTCCAGGTTTTTACATAGGCGTTGTGTATCTCTTGCAATCAACGTGTTGGGCAACAATAACCTGATTCATGCTTGGAAGATAGTCTCTCTTTTGCAAACTTGCATATCCTACGAAAAATCCTTCCAAAGTTCTGGCTCCAAATTTTCTTTCCGGGTCCAATACAGTACACGGTGATCCAAAAGGTTCCAAAAAACTCAAGATTAGGTGTTTGCTGGTTAAGAAGTTCAAAGCATGTATTTTTGTGCTTCTTGACAGTCACTACGCGGTTAAGGGTGTAACATGCAGATGCAACAGCTTCGCTCCAAAAAACTAATAGGCAACTTTGAATCAGCAAGCGTTGTGCGTGTAGGCTCAATAAGCGTTCTGTTCTTTCATTCAGCTACTCCATTTTGTTGAGGAGTATAGGGGGCACTGAACTCATGATGAATACCCTTAGCATTGCAGAATTCGAGCATCTTGTTGTTCTTAAACTCAGTACCGTTGTCACTTCTGATTCTCTTGATTGGCAAATGGTAGAGATT
The DNA here is from genome assembly GCA_947069175.1 of Scalesia atractyloides. Taxonomy (NCBI): domain Eukaryota; kingdom Viridiplantae; phylum Streptophyta; class Magnoliopsida; order Asterales; family Asteraceae; genus Scalesia; species Scalesia atractyloides. Next base: position 23,717,148 of record CAMTDV010000010.1, read on the forward strand.
TTCAATCTTTCGAAACAAGATCATCAGATTGTCAAACGTTTCATTCTTGCTTTCTTGAAAGAAAACCCATGAGAATCTTGAGAAGTCATCGATTACGACCACACAGTATAGATCTCCTGTAATACTTTTAACATTGACAGGCCCAAAGAGATCCATGTGTAGCCTTTCTAGTGGAAGCTTGATGGAGTTGAGAAGCTTTCTTGGGTGTGATTTCTTGCTGGTTCCCCTTTTTGCAGCTGATACAGTCATCTGATAAATGAATATTTTTGAGATTCACCCCTTCCACTAGATTGTTGTGCACTAAAAAATTCATCTTTCTTAGGTGTTTGTGACCCATCTTCCTATGCCTTAGGATTGATTTCTTTTCAGTGGCCTTTGATACAAAACACTGACCTTCCTTTGAAGTAGTGGATGCGACGCTCATGTCTAAGACATATTAATCATTTTCTCGTGGAGCGCACATTAGGATCCACTCCTTAGGAACTATGAAACAAGGTTTGGTAAGACATTCTTTGTCGTTGAAATGAGTTGTTAACTTCTTGTCACAGATCGGTGAAATGCTCAAAAGATTGTTCTCAAACTCAGTGATGTAGTTCACTTTGTCGAAAGATACGACTCCATTTGTCAAAATTCCTTCTCCCACGATCCTGCCGCCCTGTGTTCCGGCAAACCCAACATATCCTCCCCTGATGGCTTTTACATTGTACCACAAAGCCAACATCCATGTCATGTGTCTAGAAGCTCCACTGTCCATAATCCACTTTGAAATGATTGACCTTGGAAGCCCCTGCACACATGAAAAGCATATTACTTAAACACAAAGACCCAAGCCCTTTCGGTCTTGGGTGGGATGACAATGTTGAAGGTCCGTGATCAGGCGGCTCTAGACTAAAGTTAGTGCATAAGCGTATATAACGGTTTCGGTATAATTTTATTAAGAATGGAGTAGAAACAGAATGCAGCGGAAGTCTTCATTCATAACGAAAGGGTTTACATCTTCAAAGTCAAGCTGCTGGAGTTCCTGGAGAGAATCCGGCAGCACCTCCCCGGAGGGATGCCAAAAACTTTTAAATGACAAAATGAACAACTGTTGGTGCATATGTCTGTTGCCTTCGTCATTACACGAGAACACGTCTAGAATAAATGAGAGTTTCTGAAGACCAAACAAGACAAAGTAGATATCCAAGAGGGAGTCTATTGGTGCATAATGTATATAGAATAGTCTTGTATCGAGTCTGTATAGTATAGGTGAAGCGAGGTGTATTTAAGAGTGTTAGATAGCAAGTTCGCTCATGAACGTCCTTAGTTCCTTCATCGGTACTAACGACTGCTAATCTAGCTAAGTGTTCCTTAACCGGAGATTAGGACTCTAACCCTTAAGCATCAATCTGTATCATGATCTGATAATTGGGAACTTCCTATGATCACAAAATCTCAATGAATCTCAATTCTATGCATTTCCCGAAAATCTGTAATCGGTAACCACCCGGATACTGTTGAAGTAGTCACAAATTTCAAAAATGCCGGAGTCTTCAAATATTGAAAATGTTTTATTCCCCCTCATTTTTTCAAATTTTGACCATACTGAAATTTTCACTGAAATTCCCCCTGAAATCCGGAACTTTCAGTTTTAACATATGCAGATTTAACATTTAGGCCCATTACTAGTCACGACACCCAAAAGATCAACATTATGCATCTGTATCCATGACTCTCCCGTTATCTTCAAAAATTTGTGACCTAATCACCAAATCTGTACTCTGAAGCTCTAGACGGTGTCCCCGAACATCCTGGTTCGGTCTTCGAAAACCCGAAAAACTTTCTATCTCCAATTTTTTTCTGGACACTCATCTCGTCAGTACGATCAACAAAATTTTTATTCCCCCTCATTTTTTTAGGCATTGGACCAAGTTTGGGCGAACTTGGTTTCCCATTACCAAGTTCGGACGAACTTGGTCTCCCAACTCACAAGTTCGGGCGAACTTGAGTTAAGTTGGGGCGAACTTGATCAAGTTCAGGCGAACTTGATCAAGTTCGGGGGAACTTGATCAAAAATGATACAAGTTCGGTCAAACTTGACCAATATAAGTAAAGTTCGGGTGAACTTGATCCCCCAAATCAGCCCATTGTTCAAATTTTTCGATCCAGAATCTTATTTCTTTGAATTTCTAGATGAATCCACCATAGATCTGGTCAAAAATGGTTTTCTAACAATCCTATCCGTTTAATTTTACTTTTCATCCGTGGATTGTATGGTTATGTGATGATTTACGTCTAAAACCCCTCCTAATGTCCATAAATGTCCAAATTCATGAGCGTAGGTGATAACCATAGCTCTGATACCAATTGAAGGTCCATGATCAGGCGGTTCTAGATGGAAGTTAGTGTATAAACGTATATAGCAGTTTCGGTAGAATGTTATTAAGAATGGAGTAGAATCAGAATGAACGAAAGTCTTCATTCATACCGAAAGAGTTTACATCTTCAAAGTCAAGCCGCCGGAGTTCCTGGAGAGAATCTGGCAGCACCTCTCCAGAGGGATGCCAAGCTTTTAAATGACAAAAAGAACAACACACCTATATATACAGGACAAGTTCGCTGGAGTGAAGATGAGTTCGGGCGAACTTGCATATGTAAGTTCAGCCGAACTTGACATCAACAAGGCATGTTCGAGCGAACTTGACCTCCACAGGTCAAGTTCAGGCGAACTTGTTCCCTTTTACACTGAAAACTCCGTATTTTGGCCGTGCGTTCGATTATAACCTATATAATATTCAACACATGCTCAATCTAGCCTATTGGACAAGTGACGAACACAATAGTGCATCAACAAATGTCGACTTTTGGAACTTTGGCAACTTTGTCATCTTTCTTTACCTCAACCCATTGTCCAGTCTTGAATTCAGTCTTTTCTTTTGATTTGACTCGAACATTTGTTGATTTTAGGGTTACAGGAGAAGTTTTTGCTTTGGCTACCCAGGTTTGTGCCTTTGAAAATGCCTTTTTAATATAAAGATTAGATTCCTTTCGTTCATTTTTCTTTGAGGTTTCTCCAACTTCAAACTTTGAAATGATCTCAGTTGGTGGTTCCTTAATAGAATTGACATTATCATTTCTCTTTAAATTTTTTGTGGGCACAAACTCTAGACCCTTTTTCTTCTCATCTACTGTAAACCTCTTTTGTTCATGAACAGGTTTTGGACGATTTTGAGAACAAAGTCATGCAATATGCCCAACCTTGTTGCATCTGTAGCACGTTCTACTGTCGTTTCCAACAGTATGTTCCAAGGCCTGTTCACGAAGCTCTTTTTCTTTCTTAAATTCTTCGTTGGTTTGTTTGTTAATGATTTCTTTTTCTTCAACAGTGTTGGTTCAAAAAACAAACTCAACTATCTATGTAAAATTTGCCTTTCGGGTTTTGTTATTTCTTTTCTTTTCAAACCCTAACCCATCCCTTTTGTTTTCAGGATAACCTCTTCCTCTGGGATGAATGTTTTTATGATGTTTCTTTGGTTTTGAGTAGAAACCAGCAACATTCTTCTCAAGTTCAGATGTTTCAACTTCAATGAATTTAAAGAATTTATCGACACGGTAGAAGTTAACATTCTGGATTGGGAATTCTTCATCAGTATATAGTTTATATGATCCTTTCAGTTTGTAGATAACTACATTAGGATCATCAATTTAATTATTTTCTGATGTTGTGATAAAATTTTCATGAAAACTTTTCTTACTTCCAGAAGGTGAACTTGACTCTGATTTCTCATTGTTTGACTCTGCACTTTTGTAAATTGTGCTATCATACTCATTTTCAAAAACGTTTTCAAACACTTTGTTGACCACCTCGGATTCACACTCTTTTTCTGTTTTGGAATATGTTACGTCAAGATTTTCAGGCAGCTTGTTACTCTCTTCAGTGAAAAGATTCAAATTCAGCGCCTTATCTACTCCGTCAAGATGTTTCTTAGCATAGCTATTCCACATAGGAGGTTGAACATGATCGTAACATTTTCCAAGACCCTTATCATTTTTCTTACCATTTTTGATGCTTTCTGGTTTTGGCAGAATGTGATCAAGGACATACATGCTGGTAGAGTAACTGATTAACAATTTGTTAACCCTTTCGGTTACAATTTTAGTTTTCTCCAGCTCACTTTTCAGCTCAGCAGTTGTGTTAATATGAAGATTAATGGCCATTTGTTTGTCCATCACAGTTGCTTTTAGCATTGAAAGTGTTTTGTCATCTTCTTTGACAGTTTTCTCATACTGTCAAATGGTCCTGCTGAGCTTATCATATGATTCTTTTACGGTGTTGTAATCGTAGATAGCTTATCATTGTATGTTTTAAGTTCCTTAAAAGCTTTCTCTTTCTCAGCACATTGCTCACATGCTTCTGCACATTTTAAGCATGGGCTGACCAATTCAACAATTTGAGCTTTGATTGTATCTTTAGTTGTTTCAACCTTTTCTACCTGTTTTTCCACACTTACTACCTCGTTCGTATTGGCCATGAGCGCTTTGTTGGCAATATTGGTTAAGCTCTCCAATGTTACAGGCTTGGTTGCATCAATCATCTCCACACACTCAGACTTTGTTTCTTGAGGATTTTCCTCTTTGTGATTAGAATCGAAGCTACCTGCAAAAGTTTTAAGAATTGTGTCAAAAACAAACAGGGTTTAGGGGTACCTCTAATACATTCTTCTTCTTCCACTGAGTATCTGAAGTAGTCTGCCAGAACCTCTTCCATTTCTTCTTCTGTAACTTCTTCAGATGATTCTGGTTCTTCTATGATTTCAGCAATAAGAGCAAGACTTTCCTTTTTGGAAATGAAGTTGTTCCAGTTGAACCCTTCATCTTCCTGTGTGACAACCAGAGCTTTGTCTTTTTAGTTTGAAGGTCCATCCGCGATCTGCACCATTCGTTTCTCAGGCTGTGGACGATGATAAATCGCCTTTTTTGTAATAATCATCTCGGAACGGATTATGATTGCCTTTTACTTCTCGGTTTAGACAATCACGCTTGAAGTACCCTTTCTCCCTGCATTTGAAGCAAGTGACTTTGGATTTATCGAATCCTAATTTTCCGTCAAGGCCTCTCAAATCATCTATTCCTGTTATTTCCTTGAACCGCTGTGCTCTTCGAACCACTAATGCCATGCACCACATAATGTCAATCAATTCCATTTCTTCCGGATCGATTTGATAGTAATCGTCTTTGGTCATTTCCGGATTTCCGATTCTTCCAGCTAAAAGGCTTTCATAGGATTCCAGAACTGCTGCAAGTAGTACCATGTGTCGCTTAGCTGTCTGCTCATTAAAGTCTTGAGCGTTCTGGAGATTCACTGCGATGTTACATTGCAGGATTCTCTGGTTAAAATTGGATCGATTTTGCAGATTGCTTTGCGGTTGGTTGGAGCTCTGAGACGATTGTTGTGCTTGGTGATTGTTTGGATAGAAGGAAGCAAACGTTTGGAATCCACTGGACTAGCATTTCAGTTTCCTTGGGACTTGGGACTCTGAACAGGAGTGTTTGGGTTTCCTTTGTAGCATAAACTTACGTCCTGTTGTGAGTTTGATTTCTTGCCTTTTGCCATTTTTTGCATTTCTAGTTCGTGCCCTTCCAATTTTTCTATGAATCTTGGCAAACTGAGACTGTCATACTCAACTCCATTCTTTAGAATGGTTAGATATGTTGCCCGATCTCCTTCAGGCAAAGAATCTGCCAGTTTGTCTACTAGCTCTTCATTTGTTTTTACAATTCCCATGCGCTTCATCTGTACTACCAGGTGGCAATACCTTTCTATGAGTTGCTTCATGTTCTCACCAGGAAGAATATTGAACACTTCAAATTCTTTGTTCAGCAGCGCTTTCTTACCTTTTCTGACATTAGTACTCCCTTGTGCCCTTAATCGTAAGGCGAGCCACAATGAATGAGTGTCGTCATCGTGTTGTAGGAGAACTAAGATCTCTTCTTTTATGGCCTGCTGAAGGAGATTCATCATCTTCTTTTCAATGATGTATTTTTCCCGTTCGTCGTCAGATAGACGAGCCACTGTTTTCTCAATGCCAAGTTCATTAGGTGGTGGTTGATACTTGTTCTCGAGTGCAAACCAAACTACCAAATTTGTTGCTTGAACCCAGTTCTTGAATCGTTCACTCCAACTCTCATAGTCTTTGATGTTCATGAGCTTTGGAGGCTTGGTAGTGGTTCCCATTTCATTTTCTAGATTCATGTTCTGAGCTGCTACAGAAGCTGTAACTGCTTGTTTGGCAAACGCGTTATGAAATTCCTCTTCACCTGACATCTTGACAAAAACTTATAACAGAAAACAATTTAAAACTGGTGAACTTGAAATTGACTGAAAATTAGACAAGAACTGAGAATTTTCGTACGAAAAGTATCTTGAAATCTGGTTCGAAAATTTTCAATTTTCGTACGAAAATTTATATTTCGTGCGAAAATTGTGTTTGTAGCTAATTCACACTTTTCGGAGGTTAAGTTTCTGATTTTCGTACGAAACTAGTATTTCGTGCAAAAATACTTGTCTTCTTCGAGCACTTGTTCACAATTTCACGTTTTTTGGCAATTTCAAGCATGATTTTTATGGATTTTAGGTTCGTATGTTTCAGTGAACTGTTTAGAATTGATTTTAGTACGTTATACTAATAACTTAGTCCAAATTGTCCATGAAATCCTTCAGATCTATATTAAGTTCCAAGAAAGAGTAGAAGAAGAGTTTCCAATGGATGAATCTTGAACTTTGAAGGTTGAATCCAGCTGAAACTTGTTTGTTTGTTCACAAATCAGACCTTAAGGCTCTGATACCACTTGTGAATGCTTAGGATCGGACCCAACTTGTGAGCTTCTGATCAGACTTGCTCAGCTAACAGAGGCGGAATTCATTGTTAGCTGATTGAACAAACAAAGAACAAGCAATGATTACTGTTTAACCGTCTGTTATATTGATTAACGTTGAAACAATTACAGATTCGAGCAGGGCTTCGCCACTGATCACCAAAAACAGCATGTCAAACACACATCCTAAGTCACCTATTTATAGGCAAGAGTTGACAACAACTAGGAGACTAGGATAAGGAAATTTCGCATGAAATTTTCGTACAAAAATTCCTATGAATTTTCGTGCGAAAATTCTACTAACAAAACAAAACTTTCAAAACATAACATATGACACTGCAAAACCCTATCTGTAAAATAGACTCGTCCTAGACATAGGCAATAGACATATACGCACCAACAGCTCAGCTTTGATTTCTTTGGGTTTCTCTTGTATAGTCTCATCAGATGGTTCCTTATCACCTTTGAGGAAATGTTTACCCTTTTTGATTTGAGACTCAGTCAGGGTAGCAGAGAGTTCGATAGACTGTCGAACGGTGGTAGGGTTGCTACAAGTAACAATGTCCTGAACAGGATTAGACAGGACATCAATGTATTTTTCAACAAACTTAGCTCCTCATATCGGTCCGTGTAGGCACGATGTTCTCCACTATCCTGTTTAAGATCATGGAACTCATTCTCAAGTGCCCTTTGTGTTGGGGTTTTCACATGTTTGTCAAAGTCATTTTCTCCATATAAAATGAAAAACGCAGCGGAATAATTATTTAAACCATGTTACTTACAAGATATAAAACCCATTTTATATGTAAAACCAAAAATTGGATCCATATATGAACATGCATGCTATCAAAACACAACCATATGGTGTTTTAAGAAACGACCTTTCAAGGAGCTAGGAGATGGAAGAAGATGATGATTCTTGAATGATGATATTCAAAATGAAGACCTCAAGCTTGTATACCCCAAGCCTCCAACAACACCCCTTATGTTGCTAGGATTTACACTTGTATGAACTCACTTGAAACACCCTCTTGATTCACCACCTTGGCCGAAATTTTTAAAGAGAAAAAAGGAGTTCTTGCACTTTTATTCTTATGTGTGTGTAAGAGTGTGTGAGAGATATGAATCAAATCTCCATATATCTTCCAAGATCTAATGTTGGATTGTGTGAGATTTGTAATAAAGTTGCATGTATTTTAAGTGGTGGAAACCACCTTGGGAAGACCACTAGAGGCTGGCCTAGTGTAACGCCTCGCGTTTTCCATACTTTCTATTTATAGAAAGCTCGTGTTATAATTCTATTTTGGAAACTATTGTATTCGTATTCTTCATTTCGTTGTAATCGTTGTAATCGAGACTTGAATCAAAATGGAAATATACTTTTTTGCTATGAAGAGGATATTCAGATACATAAAAGGTGCTCCCACACTTGGTATCTGGTATCCTGCTAATAGAAAGGATATTCAGACAATGATTTTGCGGGTTATCAAACAACAAGGAAGTCTACATCAGGAGGAGTTCAATTCCTAGGTGATTGCCTAGTGTCATGGCAAAGCAAAAAGCAAGTTGCAGTTTCCACATACACTGCTGAAGCAGAATACATTGCTGTTGAAGTTGTATTGCTCAACTCTTGTGGCTTCAGAACCAACTGCTGGACTTTGGTGTAACTGCTTTAAAGACTCCTCTCAAGATAGACGGTCAAGCAGCTGAAAACATCATTAAAAATATTGTTTCTCACTCCACAACAAAGCATATTGACATGAGACATCATTTTGTCCATACTACAGATCAACTAGCAGATGTTCTAACCAAAGCATTAGATACATCAACCTTTGAAAGTCTGATCTCTAGGATTGGAATGGTAAACATGGATTGAAAGCAAATTTTATTAATCATGCGTAAATAACAATAAAATGTTTTTAGAAAATAAAAACTCCATCCTTAAAAATAGTTTAAAATTGAAGTTTTCAATAAGTCTCAAAAGTCTGTTCTATCCACTGTTCTCTCAAAACACAAATAGGCTTGAAAATCTATCCACTGGAAAAAGTGTATTCTCTGCTTGGTCAAACCACTGTGTTGACCTTTTCCACTGATAAGCTATCCACTAATAGTGTAAAATCAAAACACTACTTCCCATCCACTGTTGACACACAACAGTGTTTATCATAACACTTATCGTCCATTCACTATCAGAGGATACACGTGGACAGATGATAGCCGTCAGATCTTTGCCACGTCGTCATCACTTTTCACTTTATAGAACCCTGTTTTATCTCAATCAGAGGTTTCTTATTTTACTCTGCCGTATCAAATTCAAATTCTAAAAACGGTTTTCTCTCAAATCTTCATCTTCATCACAACTGTTCTTCGTCTTCATTGATCATGTCGACTCTTATCTTTAAAACCCCACATAATTACACTGCAATTCTTGAAAAAACCAACTCAAATGAGCAATATCATTCTATGATCAAAGCTTTAAAAGAGTCAAAATACATAGAACTTCTGGAAATAATTGCTCCTATCTACCGACATTCATTGCAAGAGTTCTGGGCGATTGCCAAAGTTCATTACACAAAGAAAGTGGCGTATGGCATTGTTACCACGGTGGGAAAAACACTCCTTGAAGTAACCCGTGCTTCTATTTCAAGGGTTTTTGGTTTAAATGACCTAGATCATGCTACTTCCTTTCCAATCCCTGAATTACACGGCGAGTTTACTTAAAGAGGGTATGAAGGTCAGCTTGCAGGTAAGACTATCTATAAACCTAAATTTCCTGTTGAAATTAAGTTTTTGTTTCACACATTGTTGACGTGTTTGTCTGCCAAGTCAACTGCTTTTAATGAGATACCTTTGAACATGCAGTACATGGGATATGCCATTTTAACAAAATTTGATTTTAATTTTTCCCAAGTATTGTTCAATGACTTGGTGAAAAACATTTACAACATCAAAAAGGGTCGCTCACCTTTTCTTACCGAGATTTTTAAGTGTTTATCTTCAGAAGAAGATCGATGATGGTGTTAAACAAGGTACTGTGACACCACATGGCAGCCTAACTCATGAAACTTTTACTCGCATCACCAATCAATCAAAATCTTCAAAAACACAAGTAGAGGGGGAAGAGAAAATTTTAGAACCAACATCACAAGCTCAACCCACTGCTGCTGAGCCCACTGCTCCTGGTGATTAAAGCACTACAACCAGTGCTTTGAAACCCACACCAGGAATTTCCAAAAAGAAACCAAAGAAAATATCCAAAAAACCCACCAAACCAAGAACCAAAAAAGGTCCTCTAGAAGATGAGATCCCAGAGGTTAACCCTATGACAACACAAACGTCACAAGAAAACAATGCTGCTACTTCCTCATAGCAGACCAAACTCCTCTTGATTCCTCCTAAAAGGTACAAGTTGTAAGCATAGTGACACCACTTTATGAAGCTCTAGATCCACTTGGCTCTATCTTCCGCAGCCCATCTCCCAGAGCAATGTCTCTTTCTACACCACAACCCTTACCAACAAATCTTCCACATACTATCATACCTCTATTGAATGCAATAGACATGGATCAGACACAAATCAGTTCTTCTCAACAACCTATCACTGAGAATATACATCAACAAGTGACTGAGTCTGATTCCTCTATCTTTGCTAACCCATCAACAGTTGAGGAGGCTACATCCCTTGGGTTACAAGTAAAACTTAGTGATAATTCAGGTAGAGCAATTACTACAATTGTTGAACTACCTAGTTCTAAAGACAAAGGTAACCTCTGTTCTAGTGGGAAGTCCCTAGTACCAAGACAAAGGGGCATCTGTGAATAAAGCAAGTTTTGCAACCTCTACTCATGATACCACAGATAAAAGTACCACAAGTGGTAGGGGTTTAGATGATCCTATTAGGTTAAGTGATGGGCTAAAATACAAGGATTTGAAGAAAAGGGTTACTAAAATTGAAAGCTCTACGGATGAAATCAAAGAAATGATGAAGCAAATGTTTGCACACTCCAAAAGTCAATCCTCTGTTTTACCCACTATTGAGCTCTGGCAACTTATGTATCCCTTGCTTCAACAACAAAGACAAAATGTTGATATCTAACATGAACAATACATGCAACATTTCAGGAATTTAGTTGATACACGATACAATGACACCCTTGCAGATATAAAGGCCATCAAAACTCATTTACTCCTAACCACTGGCACTTCTCCTCCCACTGTGATTCTGGTTAACACAAATAATGTAAAAAAGGGGGAGAATACAAGAGAGGTGTTAAATCTCAAAACAGATCCATCTTCAAAACCAGCAGTGGATATCCCAAGACGAGATGGAACCAAGAAAGTTGATGAGACTCAAAACATCTTGGCTAGGGAAAAGGAGATAAACAAGCAAAGGGTAAGAGATGAGAGTAGAGTTTTGGTTGAACAAAAGATTGCTTAACAAAAGGAAAAGGAAGAGATAGGTACTTCTCAAAAGAAGAGAGCTGCTAGAAAAGCAAGACAACCATCATCCCCAACTTCCAAAACCATTGTTGTCACTCCAACCTCAACCTCAACCTCAACCTCTGCTCCCACAAAATCTCAACCATCATCTGCAACTACAACCATCACTACCACAACCACAACAGATGTTATAACTCCTGTTGTGTCAACAACAGTTGATGCAGTAGTGGTTTCAACTGATATTAACTTATCCACTGCCATGTTCACATTTCCTACCACTGCTTGCCCAATATCTACTCCCACCAGAATTCCTAGTCAACCACCATTACCCATACTCAGATTCAAAGGAGAAAAAGCACAAAGGTTATAAATGAAGAAGAGATCATTCCTTCACAACTTCCATTGTCTTCACAACCTCTGACCTCAACAAAAGACATTCTTCAAGTTAAGTTTCAGCAGTATCTCAAACCACTGATCAACCACTAGCACTAATTCCTCTCACTTCCAAGTTCCCTCTTGATTTTCCTGTAGTTAGAGAAGAGATCAAATCCTTTTACTCTGAAGAGGATCCTGAAAAGAGAAAATTTCCATCTCTAGAAGGATATCCTATGCCTATGAACATTGATGAATACCTGCAAATAAAGGTTGTACAAGCAAAGGATATAATAAAAACGGATACACAAGGGAAGAATGATAGGGAAGTACAAAATTACATGCAGTACCAGCTAAGCAAAGTCAGAAGATTAGAAGTTTTCTCAAAAGACTTGTGCAAGAAGCTGTCAGAAAGAGAGGATGAAGGTTTAAAGAAAGACTATATTGAGCATATCATGGAAAACAAACAACACAAAGCTACTAGAGCACAATTTAAAGACTGGACTATGAGTGAGATTAAAGAAGAAGTTGAAAGAATGCAAAAAATATTGAAAGATCATCTTAAAAAGCCCACTCCTCCAGATTGGAATAAATATAAGAAGAATGTGCCTGACAGAGCTTTGAAACTTAGAAGAATGAAGGAAGAATTGATAGCTGCTAACTATGGCACCAAAAATTAAATCACTAGATGGGCAGAGGTTAAAGTGATAGATACCTACAAAAGGTTGGAAGAAAGAAGGAAGAAAGATCCATCAATGCCAAGGAAGCCTGATTACTCATCAAAGGTTTTGGTTCAACAAGCTCAACCTTCTCAAAAATCTATTTCAACATCTGCTCCTCCACACTTGCCTTGAATCAAAGAAAAAGTCAAAAGAGATGTCAGAAGAAGATATGAAGAGGTATGAACATGACTTCATCCAGCAAAGCACCATAAACATTGTTCAATTTCACACTGATGAATCAAGTGACAAGATGAGAGAAGCTCTATCCAAGATAGCTCATCAAATCTTACCACCTTCCTCAACAATAAAAGCCATCCTAGAAAACCATCTGATCCAAAAATTCTAAAATGGAAAGTTGATAAAAACTCCCATGACTTGACTCTGCTCAAATCAAATGGTGACGCTACCAAGATTAGAATGGACGATGCATATGAGCTTAATGCAGAAGACCTCCAAGATCTGATGAATCTGGAGCTCGAATAGGATGAAGATGATGTTGAGTTTCTTAACTTTGAACTACAATTCAAAGGGCAAACAAAAGAACTCATGTTGAGAAATAAAGATAAAAATAAATGTGTTTTGGCATCATCTGTTCCAGGGGGAGATTGTTGGGATTGAACCCATTCAAAAGGAACAGATAATATAAAAGCCAAAATCACATCACATATTTGATCCTGTTAACAGAGGTTACCACCTCTGTTCAAGAACCACTGTTTGGCTTAAGCTCTGACTTCTATCATCTGCTGGACTAAACCACAAAAGATCAAAGGTCCATGGTAGACTATCAGTGGATATCCAGCAGAGTTTAGTTTTAATATTTCTGTATTCTATGTAAAAGTGCTTAAGCACTATCAGAGTTTAGGTCATCAGTGTTTAGAGTTAGTTTATTTTGTTATATGTCAATATCAACCCTGACGTCATCAAAGATGCTCAGAGGTTAGAAGTTTAGTATAAATAGGTGATCACATTGTACTGTTTCATTCATCTATTAAAAAGATAATTCACCAATCATCTTCTTTGTATTTCTGTACTATCAAACTTACTATAAAAGGTTGAGGGGGAGTTTGTGATTCCCATGCATAAACTACAAAGTTTAGAAAGCATGATGATGAGAACAATCTTCCATTGATTGTAAAACAAAATTTTCTATTTCCGCTGCAATTCACTCTGTTTTATCTTCTTCCATTTACCATTTTATAAAACATTAACAATCAATTCAAAATCAGATCCTAACAAGTTTTGACATCTGAACTGAAGTTATAACATAATCAAACTTGTTTTGGCATATAAGACTCATCATATGACATATTTGACCATCCGATCATATAATTATGCTTATAACCCACTAAAGTAGCATAAACTACTTTAACGAGTCATAACGGGTCAAAAGCACTTAGGATCCTTTCCAAATCAAAATGCTAACTTATTAAACCATGTCATACGAGTCCCAACACTCATTTGGTTTGTATGACTTCATCCTATCCGATCTCCCGTTTCAAATTTCGATACACTAACATGTAGTTACCCGATACACTAGGAACCACTTCCACACTTGAACTCTTGATCCTTTGAGCCTTGTCTAATCATTTGAATAAGACCTATACACAATCCCAAGTGAGTACATAGTTCCCCTATTTTACGTTTTTCAAATGTTTTGCGGTGATTCATATGTGTAATAAGTTTTTCTCAATGTATGGCATATATGTGTTTACTAAGTGCATTTTTGTATTATTCCTATTATGTAAAAACACGACGATTGAGAACACGAACCAAATCCTTGTAGCATCTATTTATCTTCATTGTTATATTTTTGTAGGATATTTGAAGTACTGTCTTAAATCTTTCTATTTTAATAGTGAGATTTCTAAGAAGTGCTTTACACCCGATGGTTTTTCTTTATCTGTAGAGATTGTTGCTGATTTAGATAATGAAACTAAAGTAATACAATAAGAACATGGCGGATACGCCGCTGGTACTTCCTATATATAAGTGTGCTTATTGTATTCCACTTATGGCCTTATCCAAATCACCATTAAGATTTAGGACTTTGTGATTCAACGATTTAATATGACCAAACCAAATCCTTATAGCGTCTATCTATCTTCATAGTTAGATTCTTGTGGGATGTTTAAAGTGCTAAATTGAAGTCCCTGATTGGATTCTTTGTGTACTTTAATGCGTATGTTTTGATTCAATGAGACCAAACAAATCCTTATACCATATATCTATCTTCATAGTTAGATTCTTGTGGGATGTTTAAAGTGCTAAATTGAAGTCCTTGATTGGAATCTTTGTTTACTTTAATGCGTATGTTATGATTCTCTATGACCAAACCGGATCCTTATGGTATCTATTTATCTATCTATCTATCTATCTATCTATCTTCATAGAGTAGATTCTTGTGGGATGTTTAACGTGCTAAATTGAAGTCCTTGATTGGATTCTTTGTGTACTTTAATGCGTATGTTATGATTCACCATGACCAAACCGGATCCGTATGGTATCTATCTATTTATCTATCTTCATAGAGTAGATCTTTGTGGGATGTTTAAAGTGCTAAATTGAAGTCCTTGATTGGATTCCTTCTGTACTTTAATGCGTGTGTACAAGTTGATGACCAAGTTGATGATTATATGTTTATGTGATAAGTAGTGATTTGGATAACGAAACAAGTGTAATACCATACGAACATGGTGGATACGTCAGTGGTACTTCCTATATATAAGTGTTCTTATTGTATTACCCTTGTAGCATTTCCAAATCACTTTAGGATTTTTGTGTTTGGTTGATTCAAATGTTCCTAATCCAAATCCTTGTAGAAACTTCCATTATTTCATATGTTATATTCTCAGAAGGATATCCAACGTATTATTATAAATCATTGCTTTTATTTCTAATAGTACTCACACGAATTTATGACCGATTTCAATGTAGTAACAAAGACCAAGTACAATTTTCAATGGCATAAAAATTACCTAGTAATAATCATACTGCCACATGCAAAACTCTTTTGTCACAAGTTTCACAATCAAGATAATGAATTGCAGTGCTAAACTATTTTGCCATTCCTTGGCTTCAAAAAGTCCATTTTCAGTTGACAACTCTAGTAGTTGTCAAAGTATTGCAATACCAAACCTTTTGCCACTAATATGGCTAACAAAACCTATGTATCGACTGATATTCTTTAAATTACACATACTTTAATCCCCCATTTTGCGCCCATTTTACGCGTTTTTGGCCATAAATTCATGGATTAGATACTTAATTAAGTATGTTTTTTATTACAGGCCTTAAACAGTGTGCCAGACAAGAAGATGCAGAAAACGAGGATTTTTCGGGCGATTCGGCAAAGATACAAGCTTTCTGTGGAGTTACAGATAGTACCCGGCCGTGCGGATGGATGGTACGGCCGTGCCAATCCAATCCATGAGCCTCACACTGCCAGTGTGACCCATGGTACAAGCGGTTTGTCAGACATGCACAGCTGTGCCAACATCAGCACGACCGTGCGGATAGGTAATTCTCGTGTGCACTGCTAGTGCGGATGGTGGTTCCAGCCATTTCTTGATCACGCATGACTGTGCCAATCAACCAGCCGTCACCAGATCTGAATACGTCACTTGATCTACCAAATAGTGCACGGCCGTGCACTTTATCAGCACGGTCGTGAGAAACTCAAAAAGTTATAAAAACACAGAGAACACATTCTGATCGGTATTCTAGATTTTTGGGAGCTCTTGTGGCGATTTCTGGGCTTCGGTAACAACTAGTTTTGCTCTGAATCAAGCCTCCTTTGTGCTAAGAAGCTCCGCTACCATCCGGATCATCAATCTTGAGCTTGTTTATGGTTTGATTCTTGGATCTTTCCATGTTTTTGTTATGATTCAAGCATTAGATTGTTGTTTATGTAATATTGTAGCCTAATGGCAAAAATATTATCAATTCCTTGCTTGTTAAACAACCATTAGATGTTAATCATGTTTGTAATGACACTTAACAACTTTCTATGTTAATCCTTGATGATTAGTTTGCAACCTTGTTTATTGATGTTGTGTTCTTGATTATAGTTAATTATCTTGGATGATTAGTATGTGGTTAGTTAGGAATTTGAAAGAAGAAGCTTAATTAATCATATATTAGTAGACTTTTAGCTTGATTAAAATGTTTACACCATGAAACTAAAAATGAGTATTGGTTTAATAAGGGGTAATTAAGATTAATCATGAATGCTTTCCCTCACGGAAGGACCTTAGCAGGTTAGATGGTGTTGTTAAGGATTCTTAACATAACTTATAACTTTGTTAGTAATTTAGGCAAAAATTGCTTTCTTAGTGGATTTATGTTCAAGATTTGTAAAATGAACTTTGTTGTGATTTAATCTAGGTTATGCATGTCTCGGTGGCTACATTGTGTTTATCGGTGTAGCTTTCCTTGATTAAGTGAGGTTAGAAAACTCTTAACGGATCTAAGTTACTTTTAAGGGATTTTCATAGACTTTCATCAATAGGACGTTAAAGAACAATTTTAGGTGTTAAAGTGCGTTTATCATGTTAAATTTCCAAAGAGTTGTCATGTTAGGATTCCCGAAAGGATACTAATTGTCTTTAAAAATGGAAAATTGACCAAGTGACTGAGTGGCATATCCGACTTAATTAGCATATTCCGATTGTTCATAAAGTAAGACTATATTTATATTTTTCATATTTGGAGTCTATTATCTGTTTAAAAAGAAAAAGAAACAAAAGATTGAGTTTTAGTCATTTTCTAGTTTAAACAACTTATAACTTATCTTTTCTACCGTAGAATAATGACAAAGGGTTAGTATTATTGCCTCCGCCCGCATCCTTGGATCGATACTTGGTTCTTACCGATACTTTACTTCATATATGACGGGGTACACTTGCCCTTTTGTGTGTGTTTTAATGTTGAAGTATAAATCATTTTTATAAATTTAAAACCAAATCATGTGTAATATTCATTGTAATAATATGTATATACACGCACAGATCAAGTTTTTGGCGCCGTTGCCGGGGATGTGACGAGTTTTAGGAACAACCCGAGTCGATATTTTACCGGTGTACATGCTTGTAATTATTTGTTAATATTTCTATTTCATTATTTATTTATTCATTTATTAATATTTTTATGACTTTTATTCGTTTTTATGATTGTTCAAACATTTGTTAAATTTTTATTCCATTTATTTTTTCGAATTCAAACTAATTATTCATTTATTTATTAAATTTTCGAAGCCCAAAAAACACATTTTGTTATTACCGGTTCACGTATTTTTATTAGTTTCGATTTTTATTAAATTTTGGCCTACCTCTGATTTAAAAAAAATATTCCTTAAAAACAGAAAAAATCGTTTTATTACAGCAGCAAAAAAGAAGACAGAATCATAATAATACAATATTTATGTATGTCTATTTTTTGTTTCGCAGGTTGATGTCCTCAACCCTCGTACCCCGTGTTGTTGAACTGTCTGAAGAACTCGAGCGTGATCTAAGGAGGCGACTTCGGGAGAGATCTCGTGTAGTTGCGCAGCAGTTAGAAGCAGCAAGGGATGAGCTGGTGTTATCTTCTGAGACCGAGAGCTCAGAAGACGAGGGAGGCACAACCATGGCGGACGACGACCGACCATTAAACGAGTCGAACCAACCCGGAGGAGGTGGTTTAGAGTCGAGCATCGCCCGGCCGACGATAGTAGCACCTAATTTTGAAATAGAATCTAGTATCATAAATATGGTGCAAAATTCGGTGCAGTTTGATGGACGAGAGTATGAGGATCCCGGTAAAAACATTGCTGCATTTCTGGAGGTGTGCTCTACTTTCAAGATACGAGATGTTTCAGATGACGTGATTTGGTTGCGACTTTTTCCGTTGAATTATCGGAATACAATGTCTGGAAATAACGGAAATGAAATACAATCATCTTGTCTGTCAAATTTTATCATTAAGGCCCGAGTCCATCCTAGGTGTAGCATGCGGCGACAAACATCACATAGATAAACCTGAAGCATATGTGAAAATAGGTACGTCAGTATAAAAATGCCTATGAGTAACATAGGTTTTGTGTGTCTCAAATTCATGGCATTGTATTTATATTGCAAAACCTCGTCCAACTTCAAGAGTCGACGAGTATAAACCTAGAAAACAAAAGTGTTCAATTTTGCAATATATATAATTAACTTAACAAGTTGATATAATTGAAAGAAAACCTTGTAACCATGAATCTTGACCGAAAACTTTTCTATTGTAAAACCGAGTAATAAGTCGATTTAAAAGAAATCATTTGTATGGTTTATATCTTTAAATGAAAATCCTTGTGTGTCATTGTCCAAAACTATTTGTCCTTGTCATAAACCTTTGTCCGTGTCATAAACCAATCGTCCGTGTCATCAGTTAATCGTCCGTGTTTTATTTGTGAAAACTTTTGGTCGTTCTTTAATGAACACATGCAAGCCTGTGTTGACTATATCCTAAGGGTATCTTTAAGAGACCCTTAAAGATCTCTTTAACAAGGCTAACAAATCAACAAATGAATTGTTAATCATAAACAGTTTCTGTTGCTTCCCAAACTACCCACCAAATTCCAGTGAATAGCCTAGTAACGGGATTGTTAGTCCTTTCACACCATAACTTACTACTGGTCGGCTTCGGCCAGTGTTAATGAACGTCATTCGTGTCATGGATAATGCACCAACAAGTTCATTCACATTATTGAAATCGTATTGTTTATATAAACCATCGAGTTTGTCATTCAAACATGAAAACAATCTGGCACATATGAATCACCCCAAAATATTTAGAAAATGTAAAATAGGGGAGCTATGTACTCTCTTGGGATTGCAATTGAGCCTTGTATGAATGTGTGAACAAATCCAAAATATCAAGGAATCAAGTGTGTCCTAACGAGTCGGATAACATGTAAATAAATCAAGACATAAAATGGGAGAATCAGATAGAATGAGGTTTTGTAAACCAAATGAGTGTTGGAACTCATATGAAATTGTTTAACAAACTCAACATTCTGATTTGGAATGAATCCTAAGTGCTTTTGACCGGTTATAACTCGTTAAGGTAGTTTACGCTACTTTAACGGGTCATTTTCGTAATTATATGTTCGGATGGTTAGATATGTCCTATGATAAGTCTTATGTGCCAAAACATGTTTAATAATGTTGTAACATCAATTTATATGTTAAAACATTGGTTACATAGGCTTAAAATTGATTTATACGCAAAAAGGGCGTTTTGGTCATTATTAAAGGCATAATAATCGACTTATCATAATAACTAACCAAACGACGTGACCATAAGGTATAACCTCAGTAGGGTATTCCCTATAAAATTATGGTCACAAATATGTGTTTGGTCGGATCCTAAGATCGACCATACTGGTTGGATTCGAAAGTTAAAGCGATGGTCAATACCGCTCGACTTACGACCCAAATAAAGCACTAAACTAGAAGTGACGAGTTACACATGTCAAAACATGTCTAACTAATTTTATAAAACTGATTTGGTTTCAAAACTTGGTGTTTTGATACCCGATAATAGTACGGTCGTAAAATGCACATAATGAACATTTTGACCGAAACTTTGACCCGTCCCTTCGACAAGTAAACGTGGTAATCAATATGTATAATCGCAAGGGATTATAACCATCGTAATTAAAATCACGTTGCAAAGTTCAATTGAACTTTGACTTGACCAAATATGGTCAGAACAGAAAGTCAATTGTTTGACTTTTTGCTCAAAATAACTAAAAGAAATGAAAGAGGCTAAGGAAGAACACTTACTTGTGTCCTAGGAAGCCAAGAATGCTCAGTAGGAGGCCTCCAAAGGGAAGCAAACTCCAATTTAAAGTAGATGGGAGAAGAAGAAGGAAATCAGCAAGTTGGAATGAATGAATTCATGGCTATTTATAGTGTTTAAAGGTTCACAAGATCATCACAAGTGTCCAATGAGGTGTAATGATCTTGGGACGGTGTTAACACTTGTCAAATGCAGGTTAGAAGGTGACAATTTCGTGAACTTGGGCTCCAAGGCTTCTCACAAGAAGCTTCCAAGTTGCTGCACATTTTCTTTTGTCTGGCACCTGGATACGGACCTCGTCCATATATGGATTCGGTCCGCATCCACCTTCTAGGGGCAGAAGTTTGAAAAATGCAGAAATGGTCCCTAAACGTGTTTTGTCTCGTTTTGGGACTTCTAACACCCGTTAACCTCATTTTTAAGCTCCATGAGGAAGTTAAAGCATATGTAACTTGAATTATGCTAAAAAATATCATGGATGTTGGTTCGTTCGGTTGTACGGTTGAGTTTTTCGCTTAATTACGATGCACGCTTTTATGAACGCGAAAATGACCGAAATTTTTTAACGATTGATATTTTTGCATTCTTATCAATAAAATACAAGATTTTATTGACTGCAAAAATTTTTGGATGTCTAAACATGGTTCATATTAGAAATACGAGGATGGGCATAGTTTCACAGTTTGGCGGAAATAGTACCTGAGCTTGAACAAGTATGTTTTTGCCATACCGAACCCTTCAAAACTTATTTCCCTGTTATGTAAAGAGTATTTAGGGTATGTTTAGCTTATTTCATTGTTCCTGAGAGTATGTCATGTTAAACTGATTACATTTACGTAACAGTTTATGTATAACTTCAAGAAAGCTTCGAGGAGTCGAAATTGTACATGGACCTAAATGTCGGAATATCACATGTAATTATACAATTTCTAGGAATTAAATGCAAGATTTCATTGGATTCGATATCATTCGGAATTGTATGATGGTTGTAAAGGCACAAATGTCACACATTAGAACTTGGGACGAGATGGCGGAGTTATTCATGAAAAAGTACTTCTCGCCAGAAAAGACGACGAAGCTGAGGAAACAGATCATGACATTTTGCCAAGATGACGGGGAGTCCTTACACGCAGCCTGGGAGTGATTCAGAGACTTGTTACTTGATGTTCCGCACCACGGGTTCGCCAAGAGGAAGTTAGTTTAGACATTCTACTAGGGGCTCAACTACGACACGCAGGAGCGCTTAGATATGTATGCAGAAGGCGATCTAGGGACGACGACGCCTACTGAAGCTTACGCGATTATAGAGAAAGTTTCGCTGAAGTGAGTTCGCGTCATGGTGGAGAGAGCAATCGGACATCATCATCATCTTGCCCAGGAGTCCACGCTATTGATGAGTACACAACAATTTCTGCACAGATCGCGGCGTTGGCATCATAATCCCATACAGTAGCACAGACTAGTTCGGGATATGATCAGTGATGAGTATCACACGAGTAAGGTGCGTGTGATCAGGGACTTATGTTTGCGAGCCAGGAGGAGGTAGATTTTGTTAGCAACCAAGCGAGGCCACAAAATACCTTACAGCAACACGTATAATCCGGCATGAAGAAATCACCCTAACTTTGGGTGGAGAGCTAATACGGGTAACCAAAACCTGCTCGGATTCACTCAGCGAGCTCCAGCACCACCGTAGGCTCAAGGCCAGTCATTCCAACAATACAATCAATCCTACCAGCCTCGACCTTATTCATACCAAAATCAGGGCGCCGGGAGTAGTTCTCAGCAACAAGGCCCTTTGGATAATTACAAGCTGGAGGAGATGATGGCCCAACTTCTGAGTAGCTCTACTAGTGCGAATCAGTTGGCTGAGAAATGTTACCTGAAGAATGAAGAACATTTCTTAGCTCACGAGGGAGAGATGTGGAGCCAGAAGACCTTAATTCAGAACATCGAGAATCAAGTAGGGCAGTTGGCCAAGATGATGTCTGAGAGACCCCCGGGTGGTCTCCCAGGAAATACCGAGCCGAATCCAAGAGGGCAAGTAAATGCCGTGATGACGAGGAGTGGTAACACCACGGGACCCGACACATCGGATTCACCACCGATCACTGAGGCGGTCTAGACCGATGCTTCGGATGAGGTGCACGCTAGGCGAGGCCCAACAAATACAACATAGCTCTAGAATCTAGTCAAAGATTATACTCCTCTAGTTCCATACCCAGGCAGGCTAAAGAAGCAGAAAAATGAGGAACAATATGGTAAGTTTCTGAGTTGTTTAAACAGTTACACATAAACATACCATTTTTTGAAGCATTAGCCCAAATTCCTAAGTACGTGAAGTTCTTGAAGGACATCCTCTCAAATAAACAGAAACTTGAGGATATGTCCTGTGTTGTGATGAAGAGAGTTGCTCAGCTATCCTTCAGAACAGTCTGCCTACAAAGATGGGAGATCCAGGCAGCTTTACATTGCCTTGTCTTATTGGCAGCATGTCTGTCAGTCACGCGTTAGCTGATTTGGGAGCGAGCATTATCCTTGTGCCTTATAAGGTTTTTGCCTAATTGGATCTAGGTGAGCCTTCACCTACGAGGATGAGCAGAAGACTTGCTGATCGTTCCATCAAGTATCCACGAGGGTTTGTTGAAAATATGCTTGTTAAGATTGACAAGTTTGTGTTTCCCGTGGATTTTGTTATCATGGATATGGATGAGCATTCTAGGGTACCTTTGATACTCGGACGTCCGTTCTTGAATACTGCCTGGACGATTGTAGAGGTAGCTGCGGGGCAAATTACAGTAGACTTGCTATCAAGCGGTTAATGTAACACCCACAGAATCAAGATGATGCGCTCTATTATGGTGACATTTTCGACACTTATGTGAGAACCCATTTCCAGGGCACAATTGAGGAGATCGATTCGGACACACCTTTATTGTGTCGGGACCTAGATGGCATTACACATGAGGGCCACCATTTCGAGCAGCCAGTCTATCAAATTGGTGATGATGGTTCCCAAAGTCTTGATCGATTTACAGAGATCGATCGTGAGGTTGAACAGAAGTCAAACCTGTCAGTTGAAGATCCGCCGTTCTAGAGCTTAAGGAGCTTCCACCGCATCTCGAGTATGCGTTTTTTTAGATGAGGAGCATCATCTGCCTGTTATCATATCATCATCTTTGTGAGATGAGGAAAAGAGGAAACTTCTTAGTGTTTTACGACTTCATAAGAAAGCCATGGCGTGGATGATAATGGACATCTGAGGAATCAATCCTTCCTTCTGCACTCATAAAACTCTCATGGGGGACCATTACAAGCCGTGTGCGTAGCCACAGAGATGATTAAACCCAAACATGCAAGAAGTTGTTAAAAAGGAGGTGATAAAGTTGTTAGATACAGGCTTGATTTATCCTATCTTCGACTCAGTTTGGGTTAGTCCCGTAAAGGTAGTGCCCAAAAAGGGTGGCATGAGGGTGGTTACAAATGATAGGAATGAGCTTATTCCGACCCAGACAGTCACGGGATGGCGAGTTTGCATCGACTATCACAAACTCAGCGAAGCCACCCGCAAGGACCACTTCCCGCTTCCATTCATCTATCAGATGTTGGAACGTCTGTCGGGGAAGTCTTATTACTGCTTTCTAGATGGGTTCTCTGGATACTTTCAGATTCCTATTGCTCTTCGGGATCAGGAGAAGACTACTTTCACATGCCCCTTTGGCACATTCGCCTACCGTTGTATGCCTTCTGGGTTGTGTAATGCACCGGCTACCTTCCATCGCCGCATGGTAGCAATTTTGTTGGTGCATAATGTCTATGTCTTAGTCTTATATCGAGTCTGTATAGTATAGAGCTGGATAGGCTAGGTGTATGAAGTATTTATGTAGTGTTGTAACAAGTTCGCCCATAAACTTCATGTATAGCCAAGTTCGGCGAAACTTGCTAAGGCAAGTTCGGGCGAACTTGCATGTCTATAAATACCTAGCTAGCCTCTCTCATTTATAACTTTGGCATTTTGGAGGCGAAGCTCTGTCAGTTTGTACGACGTTTGATCAATAAAACTGATGATTAACTGATTAATTCTTGTCTATTAGTAAATACGATGTAATATTTCCGCTATTTTGGATGTTAGATGTTAAATTTAGGTTCCTTAGCATCGAGGATCGGTCCTACAAGTGGTATCAGAGCTAGAACAGCCTGATTTGATAGTATCAAGACAAGAACACTTCTATTTCATCTCCATTCTTCTATTTTTTGTAACTTTTTCATCAAAAATGAAGAATTCACGGTCAAAATCTTTTCAATTTTGTATATATCGTGTAAAATACAACAAAGATAAACCCTTGAAAGATTGGAGACCAAATTCAACCGATTTGATGTCAAAATTTTGAAAAAACCATGTTTTCCAAAACTTGTCCATTGAAATTGTTTAACCAAGTTCGACCGAACTTGTGCTAAAAATCACTTTTCAAGTGAGTTTTTGCCATGTTTGCCCGAACTTGAGTTGTTTTTGAGGAAAATTTTGTCAAGTCCGCTCGAAGTTAACCAATTTTCATTGATTTTATATCAAGTTCGACCCAACTTGATTAATAGCAAGGAAATTCAAGTTAAGTTAGCTAGAACTTACTAGATCATAATCAAATCTTATATAGCAAGTTCGACCGAAGTTCAAGGAAGATTTTTCAAAACAAAAAATCACAAGTTCGACCGAACTTGTGATTAATAATCATAATTCTTCATTTGCAACTACAAGTACGACCGAACTCGTAGTAGACCTAATTGTTTTCAAAGTTTTTGAGTATTTTCAGCGTACACGTCTCGTTATTCACAATGGATGATATTCAAATAGCTTTTATGTCTGGAGCTAGTTCGTCAAATGCTAACGTGATCTATCAAGTCAATCTTGATAACGAAATGGGCACGACTGTGAAACCGCCCAAGCTAATGAGCATGAACGAGTATGAAGCATGGAAGGAGAAGTTTACATATTGGGTTGAAGACATGCACTTCGCAGGCTGGGTGTCGATAGAAAGAGGTTACACTGTTCTGGTGGATAACATCAGCAAGTTCTTGAAAAGTACAACTACATGAATGTACAGAAAGACGAATACATTGCTCAGAAAAAGATGATCAATCTTATCCAACAATCCGTCGAAGAAGATATTCTCGTTTTGCTACCGAAATACACAACTGCAAGAGATCTCTGGCTCTCACCTCAAAAGAAGTATCAAGGAGGCGCGGAGATGATAAAGGGCAAGAAAGCACTCATTATGAAAGAGTTCGATATCTTTAACATGCTGAAGGGTGAAACCATGAAGCAGATGATTGAACGCTTTTGTCATCTTAAAGTCCAAATGCGAAGACACGGTCTCGAGAAGACGGAACAAGAGTACATCGACAAGCTTGCAGATGCTCTACCAGATGGAGAGTGGACTACTTATCTAATGGTTCCGAAGGAAAGCGATAAATGGGAATTCTTCAAGCTGTCAACATTTATCGATAAACTTGAAGGCCATGAAATGGAACTCTTGAAGATTGCAAAGTCAAAGAACGCTAATGTTGTTCAAGACGTTGGGTTGTACTACAAGAGTGGAATGCAAGATAACATTTCAAGTCCAAAGATTCAGACAGCATCCAATGCGAGTTTAAGTTCTTCGAACAATTCGCAGCGGAATCATAATCAGTCAAATCCTCAATATGATCAAAGTCCGCAGTCTTCATTCTCAAGTACTGGTTCAAAGTCATCTTATCAAAGTAAAGCAAATCAGAATCAACAACAAATTCCGATTTGAATGTATACAAGTGCAACATCATAGTGAATTCGAACAATGTTGTTTCGGAACAAGTCGCTAAACAACATATGTTGCTTCTTGCCACTTTTCTGGAGTCATACGAAAGTCTTGTAGCCGGTAAAATTGGAAATCCCGAAATGATGGTAGAAGATTATGACCAAGTGGATGAAGAAGAACTCTAGTTGATGGATATCAAGTGGTTTTTAGCATCTATCATTCGAAGGGTCACAAAGTTTGTTGCTCTCACTGGCTGAGATATCGAAAACTCAAGCAACAAACTGGGTTTTGACAAGACAAAAGTAACATGCTTCAGATGTCGCCAAAAGGGACATTTCAAGAGAGAGTGCAAAAATCCTGAAGCAACGGGAAATCAAAGTCCATTCGGAGGAGGCAACAAGTATTATAAGAAGTCATTTCAGTACAAGCCTTTCCCGAAGAAGACTCAGGTTGAAATTCAAGAGAAACCAAATAGCAGTAACACTGAAAAAGCTATGGTTGCATCAAACGAAGATGACGGTTTCGACTGGAATTCCTACATCGGTAAGAAGACCGGAGTTGCATTAATGGCTGAAATTGTTGAAGGTACTTCTGCAGAAGAAGCAGCGGCTTTGGAGAATATTCTGCTGGAACAATATCTGCAACAACAACGTGAAGAAGAGGAGTATATCCACATGCAGAAGCAGGGAATTTTATCTCCTAATTCTTGTGAAAATTTTGCAGGTCATTTTGATGGAAGTTCTCAGGAACAAGTTCCCGAGAAGAAATCAACTGATGAAGTAATCATTGTTGTTACTCAAAAAGTGAATGCCGAAAACCTCAAGAACATTGCCGACAAAGCATTGATGGCAAATCTAACCAAGGTAGGTCTAGAAGTAAATGAAGTTGTCAAAGTACAAGTTGTTGAGGTTGATAAACCTTGTACAAAATGTACCGAACCATGTTCTGAGTGTGCCAAAAAATCAAAGATCATCGCTGAAAACAATGTGCATAATGAACTTTTGAAATACGATTATCGCACCATGAAGGAAGCGTATGATAAAATGAAAAATGATTATGGAAGTCTTGATCGAAATAACATCGAACAACATGATACAATAAGGATGTTAAAAGGAACAGTAATGGATAAGCAAGAAGCGATTAATATCTATATTAACACCATTGCTGAAACTAAGCAACAACTCCAGGACATGACAATTGAAACATAGCGTGTTCAACAACTTTTGAGAAGTTACACCTATAACGTATATGTCATTGATCACATCCTTCCGACAATTACATCGAAAGAGAAACCTAAAAAGAAAATTGGTAAAGAATACATTAATGTTCCTCCACCCCTATGCGAGAAGTATTGTCGCAAATCCGCTGATGGGATGGATAAGGCACTTAATATTGAGTTGTTATCTGAAAAGAAAATAGACTTGCCAGAGAACATTGATGTAATCTATACTAAACTAGATGTTGACAATGCTGTGGTAAAAAAGGTTGCTGAAAATGTTTTGAACGATTCTGATGAAGGCAGCTTTAAAAGCGCCAACTCGAGCTCAAAGAATTCTGATTCACAGTCCGAAGATGACGATATATCATCGGAGAATGATCTATGTGATGATCCTAATGTTGTCTTATACAAGATTAAAGAATTTGATAGATTATACTTTGATGACAGTTTTCCGATTCAGAACGTGAAGGAAGAATTGTTAGATAAATTCTTTAATTTCGTGGAAGTCACATCAGATGATCTGGAGATCAATGAAAAGAAATTCTATTCCAAAGAAAACATCACCATTTCATGAATACAAAAATAAAAACATGAATTTTGTATATGGGACGAACACGGTTCATGAGTAAAGTTTGATTGGAAAAAATCAAACGATGAGTTCAAGAAATAGAAAGAACTTCGAGATAAAGCCAAAATTGCAAGTGGTGCGAAAACAAATGGTGTAAAACCCACAAAAGGAAATCCACATGATTCTCGAACTTGTTTCAAGTGCAACGAAATTGGTCATGTTGCACGTTACTGTCCGAAATCAAAGCCGGCTTATCTTCGAAGGAAAGAAAGTTCAAATGTTGTGAAACCGAAGCAACCAGTGTTTGTAAAACCTATAAAATTTTTAAAATAAATGAATCAAAATCTGAAGTCAAACCTAAGTTTGAAAATTCAATTTTTGAAAAAGATGAAACTTCAAAGGCTAATGAAAACAATTTTTACATCAAGAAGGCTAACATAAAATCTCAAGCCTGAATTGCAAAGAAACGGTCAACAACATCTGAGATCACTAAGTCTGAGCTTGTTAAGACTAGTGATAGCATGAGAGAATGAAAATCTGAAATCATATTTGAAACCACATCTGAAAATGTCAAAATTACAAGTGGTAACAATTCAAAAGATAAAAAGAGAGTAAAGTTTCAAACATAAACATCATAGAAAATCCGATGATGAATATGAATTTGATTATGCAGATGAGTGTGGATTCGATTATGCTGATGAGTGTGAGTTTGATTTTGATGATGGTTATCCAATTCAACCCAAGACCAAAAAGGCTTGGGTCTCGCTTTTTAAATAGATTGCTGAAATGTGCAGGGGCTCCAGAGATCCGTACTTTCTAAGTGGATTTTGGATAGTGGAGCGTCCAGACATATGACGGGAATGAAAGCGTTGCTATTCGACATAAAAGCTATCAATGGTGGATATGTTGGATTTGCGGGTAACCAGTGTGGAAGGATAGTCGCCGAGGGAAAACTCTCCAATGGCGTCGTTTCATTCGATCGCGTGAATTATATTGCAGAGTTGGAAAATACTCTTTTGAGCATATTGCAGATTTGTGACAAGAAGTTCACGGTGCATTTCAACGACAAAGAGTGTATTATCTTGAAGCCGAGATTCAAAATGCCAGATGAGTGGATTCTGATGCGAGCACCATGTGAGAATGATTTATATGTTCTTGATATGGGCGTCGCTACCACTTCATCAAAATCGGCGCAATGTTTTGTGACAAAGGTTACTGAAAAGGATTCTATTCTTTGGCATCGTAAGATGGGGCATATTCATTTGCGAAAAATGAATTACTTTGTTCATAATGATCTTGTGACGGTGTAAATCTTCGGAGCTTTCATATGTCTGATCACTGCTTAGAATGTAAAAAGGGAAAGCAGATCAAGAAATCTCATCCGAAGAAAATTCTAAACTCAATCAAGTTTCCTCGTGTATTCTTTAAGGATTTAAAAGACAAAACGTTCGAGAACTTGGTTATTCTATTCAAGAAACTAGAGAACCTTTATCATCTGCCGGTCAGACGCATTAGAAGTGACAACGGCACATATTTTAAGAATAACAAAATGAAGGAATTCTGCAACGCAAAAGGGATTCTGCACGAGTTTAGTGCTCCCTATACTCCACAGCAAAATGGAGTAGCTGAACGAAAAAATAGAACTTTGATTGAAACTGCGAGAACCATGCTTGGGAGTGAAGCTGTGCGGCTTGCTACACGCTAAACAGAGTTCTCACTGTCAAACCAACAAAGAAAACATGTTTCGAGATGATAAACCGATGGAAGCCAAATATGAAATTCTTAGAACCATTTGGTGCACCATGCACTATAATTGATCAAGATGGCAAATTCGGAGTTAAATCTCTTGAGGGTTTCTTTGTCGGATATGCGAGTCCGTTAAGAAGAGTATATGTTCCTTCGTTGAGAAAGGTTATTGAAGCACAACACGTGGACTGTTTCAACTATACGGATCCTATCCAAAGGAGAGGTGATGCGTGGCTGTTTAACTATCAAGATCTTTGGAAGTCATCTGACTTGCCGGAAGAACCGTCTGACGAAGAAGTTGTAGCGTTATACTATCTTCACCAGTTAGCGAATCAATTACAAATCATTAGACCAATTGTGGTTAATCAACCCACGTTGGATTCTTCATCTTCCGGAGCAGGTCCAAGCAATAGCAGTAGTGTTCAAGTTTAAAATACTTCTGAAATAGAAGTAACACCTGTTACACCTCACTGAATGCTTCTAATGAACCAAAAAACACAACAGTGCCCAGTACACCTCAGAATCAGAATTCTAATTCAGATGAAGCACCAACATTTGATGCTGATGATGAAACTTCATCGGATGAATAAGTTGAGTAGATTTCTAACATGTTGAATCAATCTGCTAGTCCGAGAAATCAGAACGAAGCTTCAACAAGTACTCTTAATGTTGATATGAACAGTGATCTGATTGTTTCAAATCAGCAAAGCTCAGTTGATGTTCCAATAGAAGAAATGCCGCGATCATATTCATATCATCCTTCAACAAATATTATAGGAGAACTACAAACTGGTGTGCATACACGACACCAAATCAACAAAGCACTTAGTTGTTTCTACACCCGAGTTGCACCAACTCAGAATTACTACTACTACTCATGTTTCATTTCTCAAATAGAGCCAAAGACAATTAATGAGGCTCTAGTACACGAGAATTGGGTAATAGCAATGTAAGAGGAAGTTTTACAGTTCGAGAAGTTGGGTGTTTGGAAGCTTGTAGACTTGCCACCGAAGCAGAAAGCTATTGATACAAAGTAGGTCTTCAAGTGTAAAAGAGACGACCGGGGTGTTATAGTAAGAAACAAAGCTTGGCTGGTTGTCAAGGGATTCCACCAGCAGGAAGGTATAGATTATACGAAGGTATACGCACCAGATGCGAGATTAGAATCTATCAGCATTTTCCAAGCGTTCGCAGATTGGAGAGGATTTAAGGTGTACCAGTTTGATGTAAAATCTACATTTCTCTATGGTAAACTTCATGAACAAGTGTACATCGGCCAACCACCAGGGTTCGTCGATACACTGAACAAGAATAAAGCATATTTCCTGGACAAAGCCTTGTACGGTTTACACCAAGCCCCGAGTGCTTGGTACGATACATTATCGCAACATCTCGTAGGAAATGGTTTTACACGAGGCACAATGGATAGCACTTTGTTTACCCGAGAAGTTGGGTCGCATATGACAATAGTACAAATCTATGTGGACGACATCATTTTCGGTTCTACGGATGACAGTCTGTGCAAAGAGTTTGAAAAAATCATGAAGAAGAAATTTGAAATGTCCTCGATGGGCGAAATGATGTTCTTCTTAGGTCTTTAAGTGGATCAGTTTCCAGACGGGATATTCATTCATCAGACTAAGTATGTTCACGACATCTCAAAAAGTTTGAAATGGATTATTTGAAGCCGCTTTCGACGCCGCTGGCACTGAATCATGGGATTGCGTAGACGAGACGGGAAAGAAAGTTGATGAAACACTGTATAAATCGATGATAGGTTCATTGATGTATCTAACTGCATTGCGCCTAGACATCATATACCCTACATGCTTATGTGAGAGATATCAGTCAAGTCCTCGAATGTCACACTTGCAGATAGTCAAGCGAATCTTCCGTTACTTGAAAGGTTGCTAAGCACCGGCCTGTGGTACCCCAAGAATGACAATTTTGATCTCACTGGATACGCTGACTCGGACTTCGGAGTAGACAAACTGAACTCGAAATTACAACTGCGGGATGCCAGTTCTTTGGCACGCGTTTGGTAACGTGGCAGTGTAAGAAACAGACCACGGTCTCTCTCTCAACCTGTGAAGCGGAATACATTTCTGCTTCCAGTTGTTGCTCTCAAATCCTCTGGATTCAGCAACAGATGAGGGATTATGGTCTGCATTTTCTTGACACGCCTTTATTTGTAGATAACAAAGCAACCATCGATATAACTAAAAATCTGGTTCATCACACACGTACAAACAAATTGAAATTCGATACCATTTAATTCATGACTGTTACGAAAAGAAATTGGTTTGAATAGAAAAAATCCACACCGACGAACAAAGGGCTGATTTTTATACCAAAGCATTTCCATTAACAAGATTTAAATATCTAATATGGCTTAACGGTATTAAAAATTTGCGTACATGTGCGAAAGCTAATGTTGAATACGGATCAGATGACAAATTCACGTAATCCGCATTGGTTTGTATGGTTTTTAAATATCTTTGTACTTTAGTATTTATTAAAAAATCTAAAATCCAAAAAATATGTTTTTGATTTTAGGGGGTGAAATATTTGGGAAAATACCAAAATATATGAAAATTTTAAAAAATGTACAAAAACATTGAAAAAGACAAAAATAATTCGGTGTCACAAAAAGGAAATGATAGTACATCAGTGGACTATCACAGTATGCTAAAGAAATGGAAAGTCTAAAAGTAATAAACGAGTCTTACTATGGATGTGTCGATAGGCTTAACACGTTCAGTAAACTGTTTTCGAGATATAAACTAAATTTAGAACTGCTTATTCTTGTTGATTAACACATCTTGGATATATGGACTTAGTACTCTGAAATTTCGTTTGAGAGATTGCCTGATTCTGAGATACGTGGTCTTTATAGATAGTTGATATCTGGGGTATTATACAAGTTCTTCTGATTTTGCAGATGCAATGGCCTAGAACTTCTATAATACTTTCGCCAAAAATCCCCAAACTGCATGCAATATTGAAAAGAATCGAAAGATCTAATCATTTGCAGTGCTAAAAAGATTCCTTAAGTGGAACACACCTTAAAGACGAGCCTTCATCTCTTTGTCTGTACGGTAGTACTAACCTGAGCTCTCAAGGTCTCGCATTACCCTGATACAAATATATATTATGCTACATTCACCTGTAAGATGAAATCTAGGGAATCTTGATACGGTAGTATATTCAAGAAGTGGGAACCATAGATAAGTCAAGTTTCATAATTCATAACTTAAACATATCTTGAAACAGTTGAGAAATGTGGTAAAGTTTAAGTGACAAACATATCGACAATCTAGGTAAATTAGTTTAAAGCTTAAAGTCACCTAAAGGTCAACGGTACTGGTGATATGTCTCAATTAACTGATATGATCCTTTAGACACGAATTCACAAAAATATGTCTGTAAATACGTTTGTACATAGTTTACATTCTTCTGAACATAGTTTATCAGCTACAGATTAAAACCAAAAAGATTTTCAGTATGTTTTAGCATAAACTTACAAAAACCAATGTTGGAGAACGGGTCTTCGAAGTCTGGTAAGATGCTACAACTGGTGGGAATCTCTTTGACAACGGGCTGGGAGCTAATCTGTTAAATCTAAAAAGCCAAAATGATAAAAAGTTCATCAATTAGAAACTTTGATTTTGAAAATATCAAAAGCTTGTTGGAGAACGGGTCAAAACGAGGTCATTAACTTGTACTCGGCAGACAAATCAGTTAACCAAGGTCATTAACATGGACTTGGTCAACTGAGTGGATTTTCATAACTGGTAAAAAGTTGGAATGTTCAGGGGTTAAAATGGAATTTTGAAAAAGTTTGAATTTAGGGTTTGGCAAGTTCGGTCGAACTTGCTAAACAAAATCAAGTTTAACAAAACAGCAAGTTCGACCGAACTTGCTAGCTGATGGCTGAGTTTGTTTTAAACATCAAGTTCGCCCGGACTTCTAATTGGCTTGATTGTTTGGGCTTTGCATGTTCGCCCGAACTTGCAAGGATATAAATACCAGCAAGTTTGGCCAAACTCATTACTTGCACCCAAACACACTGAGCGAACTTGAGAGAGCTTTTAAGCGAAGTTGTGAAATTGTCATTTTTGGTCGTTACTCTGCCCAAATTAAGTTTGTTCTTGGTGATTTGCACACCAAAAACAATGTTTGAGGTGTGTATTTGAAACTTGAACCATAAATCAGACTGAATCGAACATGTTGAATCTGAAAATTTAAAATCAGATAGATTTAGGGGTTTAATGTCCAAATCAAACTTGAAAACATAATTAACACTTAAAACCGACCATGAAAATGTCTTGAATTTGATTAAAAAGGTGTTTGACATGTTGAATAGGTATTGGTATTGAAGATGATGACAAGTTTGGCCGGACTTGTTAATAAAATCTGAATAAAGAGAAATAAGGCATGTTCGACCGAACTTCCAAAATGATATTGATAATTCTAATTGAAGTTCGCCCGAGCATGTGAAAAAGAAATTTGAATATTGTTTATAGTATAAGTTCGCCCGAACTTATACTTGTATAAGGAACATGTTGTTAAGGCATGTTCGGGCGAACTTGAACAAAACATAATGTTTAACACATATCAAGTTTGCCCGAACTTGATAAAAGTTTTGCGTTGTTTTTCAGGCTCATGTTCCAGCGCGTGTAATCTCTATTGAGTTTTCTAAGACTAACAACATGTGTATTACGCTCGACAAGACGATCTGTCCATCTTTAAAGGAATATGACAGTATTTTAAAGTTTTTGGAGGAAAGCCCTATTCACAGAGCTATCACGGAACGCACAGTGTTATACAGATCTCATACTTTCCATTTCTAGACGAATGCTAGTCTTAGTGATGATCAGAAAACGATTAATTCATCAGTACAAGTTGGAAACGAGGTTAAGAAGATTTCTGTAACTGAAGATGATATTCGACGGATTCGGCAATTCAACGACATCGAAGATGATCCAATATTCCTCGACGAGAAAATGGTTAGTGGTTGTTTCTTTCGTATGGGCTATAAGGGAAGCGTGAACACGCCGACGTTAAAGAAAGGGGAAGTGCCAAATCCTTACAAACTCCTTATGCACGCTATTATTCACACATTTAGTCATCGCAAGTCGGGAATAGACGACGTGCAAGACTATTTGGCATGGATGGCAACGACATTAATTTTGAAGAAGCCGCTCAACTTTTCAAAGCTTGTATTTACGCACATGTCAAAGAATATGGAGGATTCGAGGTTATGTTTATATCCAAGATTTGTGCAGATGTTGATTGATGAGAAGTTCAAGAATATAGCACGAGATCCTAATGATGTGCTTTATCTAGTTCATCTTGATAAGACAACAGTGAAAAAGCTAATCAAGTTTCAGAAGCAAGAATCAGCTCCTATTGCTAAACCAGTTTTCAGAGCAATTAAGGATTCAAACTACATTGCGCCGCCTGAAAATAAATGGAGAAAAGACGGAAGTGATGATGAGAAAGAGCTTAATGCTGAAAAGGAATGGTTTAAAGACTTCAAGCTGAAGCTAGAAGTGAATGGTTCTTAAAGGCAGAAGTTGATAAGCCTAAGAAGAAACGAGCTGCAAGGAAAATTGAAACTATGCTCGTTGACGAAGATGAACCTGAGAATGTTCAAGGCGAAGCAGGTTCTAGTCCAGCTGTAGTTGTTGAAAGTCAAGAGACTGAGAAAGTAACACAAGATGATGTTATATCTGATACTTCTTAACACGATGATGAATCTGACAAAGAACCTATGAAAGAACCTAAAAAGACAGCAAAAGAAAAAGAAATGGATGCTGATTTCGATCAAAATCAAGAAAAAGAGTCAGATGAGGAAAGACCAAAGAAGAAAGCAAAACGTGTAAAGTCTGCAACTATTTCTTTGACAAAGACTACAGGGTCTCCTCACACAAATGGCAAGAGGAAATCAAAGAAAGCTCAAAAAGCACTCAGCAAAAGATACAAAGGACCGTTGAGAAGCGCAAAAGTTACACAAGAACCTTCTAGCGCACAGGAGCAAGGAGTTACACAAGAACCTCCTACACAATAACCTCCTGTTGCTGATACAAGTGAAGCTGAACGTCCAGGAGTCACATAAGAACCTCCTGTGATTGTTTCATCCGAAGCTGAAAGGCCAGGAGCTACACAAAAACCTCGTGTGTCTGGTTTTGTGGAAGTACCTGTTATTCCATCACCAGTTGCTCCAACGACTTCAAATTTAGAAATTTCTACTCCAAGGAAGTCAACACCAAAGGCTGCTACTCCAAAGTCAACACCAAAATCTTCAGGGCCTAATATATTTGGTGATATGCATAGTGATCCGATTAGCCTGCATGATCTAAATGATTTCTTTCTAGAGACGAATGTTGAACTTCTGGAAAAGCGTGTGAAGGTATTAGGAGACAAAGTGGCACAAAATGAAGTTGAAAAAGCAGAGCTTATTTAAAAGATGAATCAAAGCAATGTTGAGAAAGAAATGCTAGATGATAAAGTGAAAGTGTTCGAGAATGAGCGAGAATACTTTAAAGCGTTGATAGAGAGTTTGCAAGATGCTAACGAAAATTGCAAACAGAGATTGCAGATCTAAAGTCAATCCAAGCACTAAATGATAGAAGATCACCTAGTTGCAGAAGGTTTTATCTAACTCTGGGGATTGATTTCATCAAAGAATATGGTCGTCTTGATCAACAAGAAGCCAAAGAAAGGTCTGAGAAAGAACTAGCAGTGAGTGGTAAAGGAAAGACTATTGAGGGTGAAGCTCCTATTTCTTCTGAAGCGGCTGAGAAATCTGTTGAAGATTTTTCTAAAACTTCTGAGCCCGATATTGCAAAGGTTGACGAATCTGTCAAGCCTTTTAATCCTATAGTTTCTTCTGAAAAGGATGATGAAGAAGCTGAAAAGGAGGATAAAGATGAAGAAGAAAAAGATGATTTGGAATATGAGGATTGGAATGTAGTTGACGACAATGATGATGATGACGATCAGTGTGGTGTTGGTATTAGAATCACGGAAGCCAAAATCTCAAGTGAATTTGATTTCTCTTCACTTATGGATGACGAATCAAACAGAATGGATGATAAAAGTGAGGGGGAGTCAGGGCAGAAAGGGCAAACTGATGATATTGATTTGTTGAATGTTAGATTTGCTAAGCCAGTTGCTGCTATACCCATGAAGCCTTTATTGTTAATGCTTGAACATAACGTGGAGGAAGGTGAGTTTATACACAATTATACAAAGGAAGATCTTGCAAAGTTAGTTGAAGTTGATGCTGCAGATCTAGAGTTTGATTTCGAAGAAGATGTGTTGAAAGTTAACACTTTCGAGCCGAATGATTATCAGTATGTTAGAAGATTTGAGGCTGACGAGTATAATAGAGTGATTGTGGAAGATTGGTCTTCTGATGATGAAACAGACAAAGGTGTGACGTACATCGGTCTTAATTCTGAAAGTTTTCCTACTTTCGAGGAGATGTACAAGCAGCTAGATGAAGACATGCTGAAAGAAAAGATTGAAGAATCTATGCATGAAGGAAACGTACCAAAGCCAATGACTAAAGAAGAAATTGCTCAAGCGAAGAAGTCCTGGTTTAAAGAGATGCCTCGTGACGTAAGTTTCGACGTCCTCTAGCATTCTTTACCAGAGATAAAGACGTTTCATTGGGAGATATCTTGGGTTGGGGTTGGTTTAAAGAACTGAACGTTTATGCAATCAAGAGGGAATTTGGAGTGAAATACCTCAAATACCTTGCTGATTTCACGACATTACCGTATTCGGATGTTGAAGAACTAGTGCAGACTATGAATGTTACATACCACTGAAAGTGATTGATCAGTTGATGTGGAAATTTATCAAGTTTGAATCGGTGAAAGGATTCAGATATTGGAAGCCATTCATTCCTGGTCGCAGAATCAAGACAAACAAAAAGACGGGAGAGAAAGACATTACTTTGATAATGAAGCGACCAAGGGAAGTGAGAAACATGCCGCTGATGCCGATTGAACAAGACTTCTATCCATTGTTCAAGTGGTGGCAGATAGATCCATCGACTTGTGAAGTAGTTATTGTTTTAAAGTTTGAAGAACACTTGGATATTTCAAAGGAAAGAGTTGAAATATTGGGATATCAGGGTATGAGGGGGTTATGGAGAACAATTAGGATTCTTGATCCTATATGGTTGGTTAACTGCTCCAGAGAAGACATTAAAACCTTGTTCTACAATAAGATTGTTTTTGAAGAACGTGAAAAGGTACAAGCGATACAGTTTCAGAAAGTTGTTAATGTTTGTTATGCACACGAAGTTAATTCAGCAAAGATGTGCAAAACAAAGTGGGGAGATCTAGAAAGAGTAGAGTTTCTGAAAGAGGAAAAGCATCTTGAAGCAATTCATGAAAGAACTAGGAAGGCAAGTGCTAAGAGATTTCAGCATTGGAACAAAGTGCCTCTTACAGACCAGATGCCGGATACTAAGCAAGAACGACGAAAGAAGCCGTACAAGAACTTCTTTGGTCGTATGCGTTAACGTTTATATGAAGACAGAGTTTTGGAGACTGATACAAGACGAAGACTATATCCAAGAGGGAGTCTGTTGGTGTATAATGTCTATGTCTTAGTCTTATATCGAGTATGTATAGTATAGAGCTGGATAGGCTAGGTGTATGGAGTATTTATGTAGTGTTGTAACAAGTTCGCCCATAAACTTCACGTATAGTCAAGTTCGCCCGAACTTGCTAAGTCTCCCAAGGGAGAACTTGCATGTCTATAAATACCTAGCTAGCCTATATCATTTGTAACTTTGGCATTTTGGAGGCGAAGCTCTGTCAGTTATACTCTTGACGGTTGATCAATAAAACTGATGAATAACTTATTAATTCTTGTCTATTGGTAAACACGACGTAATATTTCCGCTATTATGGACGTTAGATATCAAATTTAGGTTCCTTAGCATCGAGGATCGGTCCTATAAATTTTTCATGATATGATCGAGGATTTCATGGAGTGTTTAGTGTTGACTTTTCAGTTTTCAGGGATTCTTTCGATCATTGCTTGGAAAATTTGAAGAATATGTTGAAGAGGTGTGAAGAAACAAATCTTGTGTTGAATAGTGAAAAATGCCACTTTATGGTGAGAGAGGGCATAGTTCTTCGACACAAGATATCATAGGTAGGCATGGAAGTTGATCCAGCGAAAGTTGATATCATTTCTCGACTTCCACCTCCCACCTCTGTTAGAGCAATACGGAGTTTCCTTGGTCATGCGGGATTCTACATGCGATTCATCAAAGACTTCTCAAAAATCGCCAGACCCATAACCTTTTTGTTTGAGAAGGATGCTCTGTTTATCTTTAGTGAGAATGCTTGAACGCCTTTGACCTTCTTAAGTGAAAGCTTGTAGAGGCCTCTATTTTAGTCGCACCATACTGGACCTTGACGTTTGAGATTATGTGCGACGCGAGTGATTATGTGATAGGCCGTGTTAGGACAGTAGAAGGACAAGCACTTCCATCCGATCTACACGCCAGCAAGACTCTACATGATGCGTAGGAAAACTACACTACTACGGAGAAAGAGCTTTTGGCGGTGGTTTTTGTCTTTGACAAGTTTAGATCGTACTTGGTGCTGTCGAAGACGTTTGTGTACACTGATCACGCGGCTATCTGATACCTGTTTAGCAAGAAAGACGCTAAATCGCGTCTCATCAGGTGGATTTGGTTGCTACAGGAGTTCGACATCGAGAATCAGGACAAGAAGGGTTCGTTGAATGTTGGTGCCGATCATCTTTCTAGGTTAGAGCATGGAGATACAGAGGACGCGCGTTGGGAGCCTATAAATGAAAATTTCCCGCACGAGTCCCTCATGAGTATGGAAGTGAGTGATGAGTCGCCTTGGTTTGCTGATTTTGCGAACTACCTTGCGTGTGGGATCCTTGTTAAAGGATTAACACATCAGCAAAAGAGGAAGTTCTTCGCGGACCTTAAGTATTACATTTGGGATGACCCGTTCTTGTTTAGAGTTGGTGCGGATCAGGTGATTCGTAGATGTGTGTCTGGAGAGGAGGTTGTTGATATTTTGCAGCAATGTCACGAGGGGCCCACAGGAGGTCATCATGGAGCCAACTACACCGCCAAGAAGGTGTTAGATTCTGGTTTTTATTGGCCCACCATTTTTCGTGATGCGCAGAATTGGGTGAGAGCGTGCGATGCTTGCCAGAGGGCGACGAATATATCCGCACGAGATGAGATTCCTAATAATTTGATTCAGGTTTGTGAAGCGATGAATATATCCGCATGAGAAGAAGCTTAGTTAATCATGTATTAGTAGACTTTTAGCTTGATTAAAATGTTTTCACCATGAAACTAGAAATGGGTATTGGTTTAATAAGGGGAAATTAAGATTCATCAAGAATGCTTTCCCTCACGGAAGGACCTTAGCGGGTTAGATGGTGTTGTTACAGATTCTTAAAATAAGTTATAACTTTGTTAGTAATTTAGGCCAAAATTGCTTTCTTAGTCGATTTATGTTCAAGATTTGTAAAATGAACTCGGTTGTGATTTAATCTAGGTTATGCTTGTCTCGGTGGCTACATTATGTTTATTGGTGTAGCTTTCCTTGATTAAGTGAGGTTAGAAAACTCTTAACGGATAACTTACTTATCATTTTTAAGGGATTTTCATAGACATTTATCAAAAGGGCGTTAAAGAACAATTTTAGGTGGTTAAAGTGTGTTTATCGTTTTAACTTTCCGAAGAGTTGTCATTTTAGGATTCCCGAAAGGGATACTAATTGCCTTTAAAAATGGAAAATTGACCAACTGACTTAGTGGGATATCCGACTTAATCAACATATTCCGGTTGTTCATAAAGCAAGGCTATATTTATATTTTTCATAGTTGCAGTCTATTGTGTTTCAAAAAGAAAAAGAAACAAAAAGATTATGTTTGTCATTTTCTAGTATAAACAACTCATCACTTATCTTTTCTACCCGGTAGAATAATGACAAAGGATTAATATTATCGTCTCCACCCGCATCTTTGGATCGATACTTGGTTCTTACCGATACTTTACTACATATATAACGGGGTACACTTGTCCTTTTGTGTGCATTTTAATATTGAAGTATAAAACATTTTTATAAGTTTAAAACCGAATGGTGTGTAAGATTCCTTGTAAATATGTATATACATGCACACGTCATTCACCAGCATTATTTGTTGATGACTTTTTCAAATATGTTTCAGGTTACTGATTATTCAAGCATGCTACGCATAGGATCGCATTCGGGCCTTAGACTTCTTTAATCAAAAGACACTTTCATGTATTCTTTCTATTGTAAAACAATGTTAACAATAATGAAACAATTTAGTACCAGTTGTTGCGAGCAATTTGTAACGTGACTCCCCGATATTTCCGCCGCATGTTGTTGTATTACGCGATTGAGGTGTTACAGATTGGTATCAGAGCACTGGTTATAGGGAATTAGGTTTTTAGAATGCCTTTAACCTAGTTTATAACCTTCCTAGGGACCCAAACATGAGTAGAGTTAGGATCTCTATCCTCATCCCTATTCTTGCCACAACTACTCTATGAATTACAAATCATCTAACCTTAGATGATTCATCTTAAATCCTTAGGCTTTATGCCTTAAGGTATTCCTCAAAATGTTTTTCTAAAGCATATTCATCGAAATCTTGGGTTTTATTAATGTGACCACATGCAATCTAGAAGAGTGAATGTCTGTACCCCGAATTTTCTTTCTAAGGCTAGAGTGTTCGTACAAATCCACTTAATCAGACCAGTCACTCTTATCTAGGAACTCTGGGGGTGAGTGTTCACTTGTAGGCTAAAGCATGTCTTCTCGAATCATTATGAAAACCCATCTACCTTTATTAGTCGAACAAGTTCTAAACACTACAACATTTATGACCCTACTCCATCATATTACCTTCGGTAATATGTTTTTATTCAAAACACTCGAAACAAATTTCATTTCATCTCACAACACTTTGCAATCCTATTTTATTTTCAAATACTATCTTTTTTTTCATAATTACAAAATCGTTATCATTTGGATGAGAATTTTTAAAATTTTACCATATACATAATTTCTTTAAGTTAAAAATTTAATTAAAAATATATTTTATCTTAAAAGTAAATTTTTAGAAGGTAAGTGATTTATAAAAGAAACCATTAACTTGGTTTGTATTTTCTCATCCAAAAATATTACAAAAGTTTTTCAAACATTTCTTATTTCCAAACAATACTTACAACACTATTTTTCCTAAATACAAGAACAAGATTTTCGAACAAATACCAAGTTAAGAATTTTCAATTCACTACGATATTTCATTTATATGACTTTCTGTGGATCTCACTTGTTTATTTTCCAACTATTTCTTTAAAAGATGCCTCCTCGTCATGACGTCACTCAGGACATAGAAAAGGCGGCAATGTTTGCTCATCATATAGTTGTTGTACTCCTAAACCTTGTAACCCAACTTAATCAAATCTACAACAATAACAGCAACAAAAACAACAACAATGCTCTCACGCCCTGCAACTACAAACAATTCAACTCGGCTAAACCACTCAAGTTTAATGGGTCTGAAGGAGCAACTGAGCTCTTACAATGGTTTGAGAGTATATAAAGCACATTCCGCCATGTTCATTGTCCTAGTGAGCGCAAGGTAGAGTTTGCCTCGAGTGTTTTCTTAAAGAGAGCACTCACTTGGTGGAATGAAGTCATGAGAGATAGAGGTGCGGAAATAGTGATGGCACAAACGTGGGAAGAATTAAAAAATCTTATGAAGAAAGAATTCTGTCCTGGCAACCC
The DNA here is from genome assembly GCA_947069175.1 of Scalesia atractyloides. Taxonomy (NCBI): domain Eukaryota; kingdom Viridiplantae; phylum Streptophyta; class Magnoliopsida; order Asterales; family Asteraceae; genus Scalesia; species Scalesia atractyloides. Next base: position 23,759,528 of record CAMTDV010000010.1, read on the forward strand.
CAGGCTCTTCGCTCCCCTCGAGTTGGTAGGGTATTCACTGCCAGGCAGCGGGCAGCGTTGCCGGGTCGCTAGCTTGGGAAGTGAGATCACTTCCACAGTTAGGGGTACCGTGCATCTACCCCTTTATTTAAGAATTCTGTCAACGAAACGAAATGAGGCCACTCGAAACCGAATTTTATTACGTCAAACAAAATAGTGGTGAAAACCGTGCTTACACAGACCGGTTTGAAGAGTTGAGCCTACTCTGCCCTACTATGATCACACCTTCGGATTGGGCCTTTGAGAAATATATTGATGGCCTACCTAATCCATTCCAAGATATTGTCACTGGTAGCAAACCAGCAACAATTAGAGAGGCTATCGAACTAACCACTACCCTAACCAACTCCCAAGTTTGAAAAGGGCAACTTTTTCGAAAGGGAGATAAGAAACAAACCACTGAAACTATAGAAAATCGAAATTATGAACCCTCCAAAAATTCTAAGCGTAAAGCTTCAAAGAATTATACGATTGCTACACTAATCCCTCTTAACTCAGTACCCGTTAGGGGGGTTTTATCATGGGAAACAACCTCTGTGCAATCATTGCAACTATCATTACCAAGCTAATTCTCCATGTTGCCAGTGTACAATTTGTGGTCGTCTAGGTCATCTAGCTATGACTTGTCGCATCCAAAACCAAACTGCCCCTACTCAAACTCGCCCTCGCTACCCAGCTGGAGCATGTTTCAATTGTGGTGATTTAAATCATTTCAAGCGAAACTACCTAAGGCTTGCTAATGCTAATGGACGAATGTTCAATGTCAATGAGGCTCAACCTGATGATCAAGCACTTATGATCATTTGAACCTTTACATTTCCTGTTTATCATCCAAATACTATGAACATATTTCAACTATATTTGTAATGACAATATAAATTTCAAGAAGTTTTCTTCATTCTTGTTATTCGTATTCCATTTACAAATTCCAATGTGATTGCACAATGTGTAATATACAACTACATACCGACTTCGAAGATTCTGTTCTTACTATTAAGAACTAAATCTCTTAGTTTAGCATATTGGGGTCGCACGCTAGTGCGTCCACACATCCTCTACCATACACTTTCTACAAATAGTATGAGTTTGTTTCTATCCAAAACACATATGAGAATCCATGCCCAATATATGATGCACACTATCAATTTCATTAGTGTGAAACATATATTATCATCTGTACTAGTGTGGAATAGATGCTACTAACTTTGCTGAATGCAAAACAAGTAGTGCTATCATTGCTGGTGTGAGACATGTTTTGATTCAATAGATGTTGTGTTATTTGATTTAGATGTTACTTCGACCTTATTAATTGTTTCCCCCACATAACAAGATGAGCTATGTGGACCATGCAACGAAACGAATAATTATGGGTGCAACATAATTATGAGGTTCGATGTATGGAAATCATAGTAAGCCTTGCTAAGTATGGCGGCATGAAATCTGGAGTGATTAGATAACGGGATGGGTATGACGCAATAAGAACATGGTGGATACGCCGCTGGTACTTCCTATATATAAGTGTTCTTATTATGTTATTTATCAAAACGTTACTCGGATTACTTGAAGATTTTATGTTATCTTGGACCTCTATGTGATTATGTGATTCTTTTTTATATGTTTTATTGAATGCACTGTCCAAACCGAGTACATTCATTAACTCTAATAGAGCCGACCGAGAGTATATTATGGTGTTAAAGGTGACGATCTTGATGCCATATGTGACTCTGTGTTTTCCGTTGTATTTTATCCGACAATGTTATATTTAATGAAATTTTGTGTTACATTTATGAGTTTTGTATATTTACTTATGAAAATTGTGTATTTTAATCCTTGTACAAATCCGATCTTTTAAACATTTTTTGGAAGTGAAATCGCAAATCGTTACGCAAATGTAATCAGTTAAACGCAACATATAGTCCGGAATGGTGATATAAGCTAAACATACCCTAAATATCCTTTACATAACTTAGAAATATGTCTTGAAGGGTTTGGTATGTCAAACACAAGCTTATTCGATCACAAGGACTACTTTACGTCAAACTACGAAAGTCTGTCGATTCTCGCAGCAAAGCACACTCCGGAACAAGTTCACAACCTTAACATACCTTAAAATAACATTTACATAACTTAGAATTAAGTTTCAAAGGCTTCGGTATGGCAAAAACACACTTTTGCAACTTTAGGGGTATTTTGCAAATTCTGCGAAACTATGCCTTTTTGCGAATATCGATATCCGGAACATGTATGCACATCCAAAAAATTTTGTAAACATTAAAATCTTGTATTTTAATGATTGGAATGCAAAAATATCTTTCGTTACGCATTTACGGTCATGCACGCGTTCGTTATGATTTTTGTCGTAATTAACAGAAAACCGCAACCGTACAACCAAACGAACCGACCTCTAGAACATTTTTTTCACACATATCAGGTTTCCTATGTATTTCTTCCTTATGAAGTTTCAAAATCAGGTTAACGGGTGTTAAAAGTGCCAAAACGCGTCAAAAACAAGTTCAGGGGCCATTTCTGCCATTTTTGAAATTTCAGCCCCTGCAAGGGCCTTACGGACCGTAAGGCAAAACCCCATTCGTTCCGTAAGGGGTGCCCAGCACATCAAAAATGTGGCAACGGCTGGTTATTCACTTGTTGACTCACCAACAAACTTGCCACCCTTCTACCTGTTTCTAACAAGTGTATTGACACTAATCCAACTTGGTGATGATTCATGGACACTTGTTAAGCTCTTACTTCAAATTTACTATAAATAGCAAGGGATTTCACCATTTAAACCTTTCAACCTCCCATCTAGCTCACATCTGCCACAAATCCAAATTTGCAACCATCTTTGGAGCTTCCTCTATGATTCTTTGGCAATCCTTGGTGTTTGTAAGTCTCTCATTCAAGTTTAGTTCAATTCTTGTAGCATATTTGAGCTAAAAATAAAACAGTTTGACTTTCAGTTTTTATCATGAATTGATCAAAACAAAATCCAATTGATCTTGTTAATATGATCATAATCATGTTGGTCATAATCCCTAATGATCATACCCACTGATTTCAATCTTTTCTAGTCATTTTGACAAGTCAAAGTTTCGGTAAAAAATGCAATTTTTGTGCAATTTCCAATGGAACCATTTCCAAGTATGAAAACAGTTAGTTTTGGTGCCAAAACTATTTTAGAAACCTATTTAGACTTGTCAAAACATGTCTAATTCGTCAATTTTTTTTAGTGCTTGTTTAGAGTCATAAGTCTAGCGGTTTTGACTATCGCTTTGACTTTCGAATCTGACCCGTTGGTTGATCTTGGACCCAACCAAATACATTTTTATGACCATAATTATAAAAGGGCTAACCCTCTGAGGTTATAACTTATGGTCAGGTCATTTGGTCAGTGTTATGATAATTATTTGATATAATCTTCAATAATGACCAAAATGCCCTTTTCTACAAGTAAATAAACTAAAATCAAACGTAACATAAATTTTGACATATATATTTTGATTAAATAACATTTTTATACATGTTTTGGTAATTTAGACTTATCATAACACAAATCTAACCATCCGACTACATTGATACGCAAATGACGCATTAAATTAGCTTAAACTACCTCAACAAGTCATAACGTGTCAAAAGTATTTAGGAAAGTCTTAAACTCCTAATGCTAACTTTGTTAAACCATTTCAATTGAGTTCCAACACTCATTTGGTTTACCAGACCTCATCCTATCCAATCTTCCGATTTTTGTCCCGATATTTATATAGTTATCCAGGACACGCTTGATTTCACGGACTCTTGATCTTGGTTTATCTTCTCTAACAAGGATACTTTTGCAACCACAAGTGAGTACATAGTTCCCTCTTTTACGTTTTTCAATGTTTTGGGGTAAAATATATTGTGTGTAGGAACGTCCACGATTAGCACGGGAACCTAAATTTGTTATCTATTGTCCGATTAGGCGGAAACTAATGACAAGTTAACCAAATAAGAAGAATTACTCGTTTAGTTGTTGTTTTCATTGATATGAAGTTCAATGCATTCGAGATCCGGATCCGACAGAGCTTCGCCGTCTCTGTGCCAAAATATCTCCACCACTTTCAAATGAAATCCCAAGGCACCTATTTATAGGTTATCAAGTTTGCTAGAAAGGGAGAATAAGAGGTAAGTTCGCCCGAACTTGACATAGTCAAGTTCGCCCGAACTTGGCTTCTCACAAACAAACATGGGCGAACTTGACCGTAGACTATCTTAAATACGCCTCATTTCTAACAGAATAAGCCCTATTAACTCAGACTCGATACATAATGACGTTGGCAACAGACATATGCACCAACAGACTCCCCCTTGGATGTTGCCACAGTCATTGACTATTAAAAACTTCTGAGTCTTCTGATCTTTAGTTCTTGTATAAAACTTTAACGTCTTGATTTTTATATCTTCTCCCTCTTTCTTAAGCTTTGTCTTGATAAAACTTTTAATCAACATGCTCCCCTTAGCTTCCTTTGCTTTGGTTTTTAGACTTCAAACTCCCCCTAGCTTTGAGCTTTCAAATATCTTTGGAAAGTGTTTTATCCAGCTCCCCCTCAAACTTTACTACCTGTCTAAAACTTTCTGACATTCAAATAAACATTTCAGATTCACTGTTTTGAAATTTTGTACCATCAACATTTCAAACTTTAATCTTCACTTCAATCTTTTTAGAGACATTAATTGTTTCAAGTTCAACTTAATGATCTTGAATACATTTTATGTTTAAAACCTTCAACTTTCACATTTTTATCATTTGTTTTGTAAAAATCCACTTAGTTGATCAAGTCCAAGTTAATGACCTTGATTAACCTAATATATCAACCTAGTCCAAATTAATGACCTCAGTTTGAAAAATCGTTGTGAACAATCTGATTATAAAGTTTCAAATTAATGAACTTTTAAACATTTATAATATTTTCTTACCAGACTTCAAAGATCCGTTCTTCAACATTGGCTCGTTGAAACTAATGTAGAAATGAAATCTTTTTGTATTTTAGAAAAATTTATACTAAAACACACTGAAAATCTTTTTGATTTTTATCTTGAAAAGCAAGTAAAGTATTTACAGAACTTTTAACAAGTAAAGTAAACTATGTACAAACATATTTACAAACATATTTTTGTGAATTCGTGTCTAAGGATCATATCAGTTTTTTTGAGACATATCACAAGTACCGTTGACCTTTTTGATGAAATTAAGTTTTAAACTCGTTTACCTAGATTGTCGATATGTTTGTCCACTTAAACTTCAACACATTTCTCAATTGTTCCAAGATATGTTAAGATATGATTTATGAAACTTGACTTAACTGTGTTTCCCACTTCTTGAATATACTCCCGAATCCAGATTCCCTAGATTTCATCTTACAGGTGAATATAGCGTAATTGACATCTCTATTTGGGTTATGCGTGGCCTTGAGAGCTCAGGTTAGTACTACCGTATAGACAAAGAGATGAAGGCTCGTCTTTAAGGTGTGTTCCACTTAAGGAATCTTTAAAGCATTGCAAATGATTAGATCTTTCGATACTTTTCAATATTGCATGCAGTTTAGGGGTTTATAGCAAAAGCATTATAGAAGTTCTAGGCTATTGCTTCTGCAAAATCAGAAGAACTTGTATAATACCCCAGATATCAACTATCTATAAAGAACTCGTATCTCAGAATCAGGCAACCCTTCAATCGAAATTTCGGAGTACTAAGCCATATATCCAAGATGTGTTAAACCAAAAGTTTAAGCAGTTGCTAAATTTAGTTTATATCTCGAAAACGATCTACTGAACGTGTTAAGCCTATCGACACATCCACAGTAAGACTCGTTTATCACTTTTAAAATTTACAATTTTTTAGCCTACTGTGATAGTCCACTGATGTACTATCATTTCCTTTTTGACAACCAAATTCTTTTTGTCTTTTTCAATGTTTTTGTACATTTTGAATTTTTAATGTTTTTGAATTTTCAACTTTTTCATATGTTTTTTATTTTTCTAAAAATTTTCAAATTTTCTTACTCCCCCTAAAATCAAACACATATTTTTGGATTTTAGATTTAAAGAAATTCTTCTAAAAATGTAACAAACCAATGAGGATCCCGAGAACTCGTCGTCTGATCCTTTTATAACTTCTGCATCATCACCTGACAATAGAACAAATCATTAAACTTTGTTAACCTCAACTTGTAGAAACTACTTGTAGGAAATCAATTTTAAGTGATTTTTCAATATAACAATCAGTGTTGTGTTTAATGGTGTGGATTTTTAAATTTTTAAAACATTCTTTTCCACTTTTCTTTTTCAACCACTTTCTAATTTCAAAAACCATCAAAGATTATGACTTTCTAGATAAGTTAAGTATTATGAAGCTTCCTCAATCCTGGATCAACTTTGATAATCTGGATCTTGGAACTCCTGCACATGGAAGGATTTAGTTAAAAAGTTCAACCCAAGCCTTCTTGGTCTTGGGTTTTGGATATAACTCCTCATACACTTGTTCGTAATCACTTTCGTATGCTCTTTGATAAGCATATTTAACATCACAACCTTCAAACTCACAATCAACTTTACTTTTATTTTTCTTGATTGATTTGACATTTTCGGTTTTATCACAAACAACCTTCACTTTTTCAGGTGATTTCTTTTTAGCAATCCAAGCTTGAGAATTAACTCTAGCTTTCTTGATATAAACCCTAGAATCATTGCTTGACTTTGAAGTCTGACCTTTGTGAAAAACTGAATTTTCAAATTTTGATTCATTTTTAGGTTTTATTCAAAATTGGATTCAACATTTCGTTTCATTTCTTTGATGTCAACTTTTCTTTTTACAATCCTGATTTGATCATTTTCAGATTGCTTTTGTTTTACCTCTCTTGAAACTTCTTTTCTTCGGGGATAAACAAGCTTAGACTTCAGACACTTGCGAGCAATGTGACCAACTTCATTGCATTTGAAGCAAGTCCGAGTTGCATGAATCTATCCACTAGTGGGTTTATCTCCACTTGCAGACTTAGCCTTGTCCCGAAGTACCTTTTCTATCTTGAAATCATCGTTTAACTTCTTACCTATCAAGCTTTCCTCTTGAACCGTGCTCGTTCCGTACACAAACTTTATGTTCTTACCTTTGTATTCCTGGAACTTTGACTTCTGATTCTTCTTTGGTTCATCTTCAGCTTCTTCCTAATCTAAACCTGCTCTCCTGTTCTGAGGAAAATCACCACCGTTTCTACGGTAATTGTTAAATTCCGTTTCGGTTTAGAATAAAACTTCTTTTCATTTTTCTCGAGATCATCTGATGAAACTTCCACAAGTTTAAACAGTTTATCAATTTGATCTTCTTTCATATTCTGAATCGGAGAGCTATCATTGAAATACAATCTATCCGATTCCTTAACCTTGTACATGACAACGTTAGGATCATCACTTAGATCATTTTCTGATGATGTATCGTCACTTTTGGATGGTGAATCAGAACTATTTGAACTCGAGTTGGCGCTTTTAAAGCTGCCATTATTAGAATCATTTCCCAAACATTCTTTACCACATCTTTTACCACCGATAGATTGTCATGGTTTGATTTCGTAAAATCTACGTCAATGTTCTCAGGCAATTTAACTTTCTTTTCTGAAAGAAGTAAAAGATTAAATGCCTTTTCAATATCATCATCTTTCTTACAACAGTAACTTGCAAAAAATGGTGGAGGAACATTTCCGTAAACTTTACGCTTTGAGTTATCAACATTATCCTCCGACTTGATGGTAGGAAGAATGTGATAAATGACATATGCGTTTGTGGTGTAACTTTTTAGTAATTGTCTTACTCTTTCTGTTTCAATTTTCAATTCGTGAAACTCACGCTTTGTCTCAACAATTGTATTAATGTACATGTTAATTGCCTTTTGTTTTTCAATAACTGTGGCATTTAACATGGTGACAATAGCGTTGAGTTCACTGTTAGCTCTTTCAACATGTTTATCTTTGCCTGATATTTTGTCATAAGCTTCTTTTATGGTTCTGTAATCATAACGAAAGTTTTCATTATGTTCAGTTAATTCTCTTATGACTTTGACTTTATCCAGACAGGGTTCACAAGGACTTGCGCACTTTGTGCAAGGTTTTTCAACCTTTACAACTTTCACAACTTCCTTTTCAGACCTGCTTACCTCTGCTTTTACCTTTTCGGCTTATGCTTTCAACTCTTCTTGTTTTTGCATCTCAAGATAAGCTATTCCTTCTTCCTCTGTTTGTTGTATGTATCTTTCCAGAACTGCATCCTCTAGGACAGCTTCTTCCTCAGCTCTCTACATTAATGCTTCTGGAATAGCATTTTCAATAGTAGCTTCCACAAATGATGTCTCAGATTCATTCACAACCTCTGCCATCATAGAAACACCAGTCTTCTTTCCGATGTATTTATTCCAATCGAAACCATTGTCTTCATGATTGGCAACAAGAGCTTGTTCGGCTTTCTTTGCATGTTTATCTTCAACTTCAACTTGTGTTCTATTTGGATATGATTTGTATTGCAACGCTTTCTTGTTATATTCGTTACTGGTTCCAAAAGGGTTTTGGTTTCCACTAGCTTCTTGGTTATGGCATTCACGTTTGAAGTGCCTTTTTTTGTCGACATCTGAAACAAGTAACTTTCGTTTTGTCGAAACCAAGTTTATTGTTTGAATTACCAATATCCCTTCCAGTGAGTGCTACAAATTTTGAAACTCTCCGGATAATTGATGCTAAGGACCATTTGATGTCCATCAGTTCCAACTCTTCCTCATCTACATGATCGTAATCCTCAGCTGTCATTTCAGGATTTCCGATCTTTCCAGCAACAAGACTTTCGTACGATTCCAGAACTGTAGCAAGAAGTGCTATGTGCTGTTTTGCAACTTTTTCAGGAAACACATTCTTTAAATCAATTGCTATGTTGCATTGGAAAACATTTGAATTAGAAGTGGATTGGCTTGTCTGATTAGATTGACTTTGAGAAGAAGAATTTGAACCAACATATGAATAACCAGTGTTTGGAGAATACTCATTTTGTGACGACTGATATGATGTATTCATGTTTGCACTAAATGTGGTTTGGGCTTTGAATCGGAGTATCTGGAACACCACCTTTGTAATAAATTTTGCAATCTTCATCAATTCCAATTCATGACCTTCAAATTTGTCAATGAAAGATGACAACTTAAAATGCCTCCAAGATTGACTATTTTTTAAAATCATCGGATACGTTGTGCATTCTCCATCTGGAAGTGCATCGGCGAGCTTCTAAGTCTGCTCTTCGTTAGTTCTCTTGATATCATGTCTTCGCATTTGGACCATGAGGTGACAACATCTATCAATCATTTGCTTCATTGTCTCTCCTTTGATCATCGTGAAGATCTCAAATTCTTTCTTTATCAAAGCCTTTTTGCTTTTGATCATTTCATCACTTCCTTTGATTTTTTCGCAAAGAGAATTCCATAATTGTTGAGAAGTATCATATTCTGGTAATAATATCAAGTTATCTTCTTTGACAGATTGTTGTATCAAGCTGATCATTTTCTTTTCAGCAACATATTTTTCTTTGTCAATCGCTGAAAACTTGTTCAGTGGAAGATTTTGATCACGTTCATCTTTGGGCCATGTATATCCATCTTCAATCGCAACACAACTGTTGAGTTGATTCGCTTGAATCCAATTAACAAACTTTTCTTTCCATCCCTCGAAATCATCCATACTCATCAACTTTGGTGGTATCTGAGTAGTTCCCATTTCATTATCGAGGTTCATCTGATTAACCGCAATTGAATTTGACGTCGAGGCTTGAGCTACTCCAACTGCAAACGCGGTATGGAAATCTTCCATTTTGAAAATCTGAGAATATGATCAAAAACACTTGACAATTGATTAGCAACAATCAAGTTCGGTCGAACTTATGTCAAAACGGATTTTGAATCAAGTTTCAACAAGTTCGGTCGAACATAGATAACAATTTTCAGAATTTTATCACTTATACTCAAGTTCGGTCGAACTTGGTATTTCTTTTGAGAACAATCACACTTTGAGCGGACTTGTGTAAGATTTCAAGACAAACACTTAAGTTCGGTCGAACTTAGGTAATATTTCAATGAGTTCGTCAAGTTCGGGCAAACTTAACCAAAACTATTGAAATATCCTTCAAGTTTGAGCGAACTTCTCACAAAAATCTTGAAAAACCTATCAAGTTCGGTCGAACTTGATGAAAATCAATGAGATTTTAATCAAGTTCGGTCGAACTTGATGTTAAGTTCGGCCATAACTTGTTCCAAAAACATGGATTTTGCAACTTTTTGATGTCAAAACGTTTGAATTTGATGTCCAAACTCTCAGGGGTTTGTTATTAGTGTGTTTTACATGACATATTCAAAATTGAACAGAATTTGTCCGTGAATTCTTCATTTTTGTTCAAAAGTTAAGAAAAGTAGAAGAATGGAGATGAAATAGAGAGATTCTTGTCTTGATTTCAACAAATTCAGGTATCCAGCCTCTGATACCACTTGTAGGACTGATCCTCGATGCTAAGGAACCTAAATTTGATATCTAACGTCCATAATAGCGGAAATATTACGTCGTGTTTACCAATAGACAAGAATTACTCGTTTAATTGTTGCTTTCATTGATCTGAAGTTCAATACATTCGAGATCCGGATCCGATAGAGCTTCGCCGTCTCTGTGCCAAAATATCTCCACCACTTTCAAATGAAATCCCAAGGCACCTATTTATAGGTTATCAAGTTAGCTGGAACGGGATAATAAGAAGTAAGTTCGCCAGAACTTGACATAGTCAAGTTCGCCCGAAATTGGCTTCTCACAAACAAACATGGGCGAACTTGACCCCAGGCTATTTTAAATACGCCCCGTTTCTAACAGATTAAGCCCTATGAACTCAGACTCGATACATAATGACGTAGGCAACAGACATATGCACCAACATTGTGCCTATAACTACTTTCGTGATTTCATGACATTATACTTGCTTGATTACATATATAGTACATGATTTTCATTGCATTTTGCTTCATATGTTGACCTAGCATATTTAGCACATTGGTTTTCAAAGACATGTTTGCTATGTATGTTGACCGAGCATACTAGTACATTGTTTTCAAAACATTTACAAGACATTTTCAAGACATGGTTATTGACATTTTGGTGCGTTGAACTCGACAATGATACATTCATTAACATTGATCACGCCGACCGGTAGTATGTAATGGTACCATAGGATTGACAATCCCGTTTCCACTTCCTAGGTATGTTTAGAAGCTACCGAAGGAATGACAGAATCCGATGAACATTGATAAACCCGTGACCGGATAGGGGTTTATCCGACAGTCAACAAGGCTTGAATGTGTTCGCCAACAATCCACAATATATGTTTTAACAATAAAGGCAATGGTTTATAAAACATGACATTGGTTTACTCGACATTGGTTTACATGACATTGTTACTCGACATTTGTTTACATGACACTTTTTTACTCGATATTGGTTTACTCGACATTGGTTTATATGACATTTGTGCACTCGGCATTGGTTTACATGACATTGGTTGCTTGACATTGATTTACATGACATTGGTTTACTCGGCATTGGTTTATATTACTTTCGGTTAAACAAGACTTTTGATGATTAGTTTATGGTAAATGACTTAAATAGTGTGACGTGTGTAATATGATTAAAGCATGGTGGTTACGCCCATGGTATTTCCTATATATAAGTTCTTTTATTATCTTACATATTGTGGCGTTATCTAAATCATTTTAAACAAAATACAAGACATGACATATTTTATACAAAACATGACATTTTTATACGAGACAAAACTTACCTTTCGTTATCTATTTAACCATGCATTACTTCTTTTATATCATATTGATTTTCATATGGTTTTTATAAAAGAAACTTTTTATGGTTCATGGCGACTTTTGTAATACTTTAAACTTTTCTTACATAATCAAAGCTATGAAACATCAACACAAAATCCTATGTACTCGCCGGTATTTCTTTGCTGACTTTATTTTCACATATGTTTCAGGGGCGAATGTTTGAGGTTGATCGTTCTACACATAGGGCAAACTTTGGGCCTTAGCGAGAATAAAAGCAAGAAGAACAGTGTAACTTATGTTGTATTTTCCGTTTTATCTAAGACATGTATACAATTATAATAAATAAAACTTAACATTATGTGCCATGGTTATTGAAACAATAGTTCTGTTACGACACTCCCCGACGTTTCCGCCACGGTTTGTTGTTTTACGCGGTCGGGTGTGACAGAAAGACTGGTATCAGAGCCGATGGTTATAGGGAATTAGGTTATTAGTAATGCTTTGACCTAGACTATAACCTTCCTAGGACCCAAATGCGTGTTTTCTTGCGCTTAGAATTAAAACTCGATACAATCACTTATCCTTAGGTGATTACCAAAACTTAAACACTATTTTCAAAACGATTTTGAAATCAATCATCTATCCTTAGATGATTTGTTTTTGGCTTAATGCCTTCTATGTTTTCAATATCTCGTTAAAGTTTGGGTCTTATTAATGTGAAAGAGGCACGGGCAGATAACGAGGTAGTGAACGGTACCGCTTCTATACTATTTGATTCGGGTGCTGATAGAAGTTTTGTATCATTAATATTTGAGCCTTTACTTGCGAACCCATGAACCAAACTAGGAAAGCCCGTGACATAGCAGTGGTGAACCTCTTATACTCGATTATGTGATTCCTGGTTGTCTATTGGACCTTAATAACCATCTTTTTCCTATTTAACCTCACACCTATGCAACTTGGGAGCTTTGACATTATAGTGGGAATGGATTGGTTAACCAAACATCATGCCGAGGTGGTTTGTTTAGATAAGACTGTTCGTGTACCTCTTCCATCTGGTGAAATTCTGGAAATTCATGGAGAAAAATCTGTTAGTAACTTTAAACTTATGACATGTACCCAAGCTCAGAAATACATGCGAAAGAATTATGTGGCTTTCTTGGCAAGGCAAGGGCAAAACTATTCAAGATATCCCCGTGGTTCAGGGTTATCTAGAGGTGTTTCCTGAGGAGCTACTTGTTTACCTCCTGCCTTTTGTATAGACCTTGTACCTGGTGCCAACCCAATAGCCAAATCCCCCTACCGTCTTGCACCTTCTGAGATGCAAGAATTATCGAAACAGCTTTAGGAACTCTCAGACAAAGGATTCATTCGTCCGAGCTTTTCACCTTGGGATGCTCCTGTTCTATCCGTGAAAAAGAAGGACGGATCTTTCCGCATGTGTATCGATTACCGTGAGCTTAATAAACTTACGATCAAGAATCGGTGTCCCCTACCTCGTGTTGATGACCTTTTTGAACAACTTCAGGGTGCAACTTGTTTTTCGAAGATTTATCTACGTTCTGGGTATCATCAGCTTCGTGTACTCGAGGAAGATATTCCCAAGACAGCTTTCCGTACTCGATATGGTCATTATGAGTTCTCTGTTATGCCTTTCGGTTTAACGAATGCTCCTGCAATCTTCATGGACTTGATGAATAGGGTCTGTAAGCCTTATTTAGACAAGTTCATCATTGTTTTTATTGATGACATCTTGATTTATTCCAAGACACGAGCCGATCATGAACAACCTCTTCATCTAACAATGGAACTCCTAAAGAAGGAGCAACTTTACGCCAAATTCTCCAAGTGTGAATTTTGGCTTAAGGAGGTTCAGTTTTTGTGTCACATTGTCAACGAACAAGGTATACATGTAGATCCCGCCAAGATCAGTGCAATCAGGGATTGGAGTACACCTAAAACCCCTACCAAAGTTCATTCATTTTTGGCTCTTACGGGTTATTATCGTCGCTTCATTGCAAACTTCTCCAAGATTGCGGTTCCTCTCACTACTCTAACTCAAAAGAATAAACCTTTTGAGTGGGGACCCAAACAAGAAGAAGCTTTACAGACTTTAATGCAGAAGCATTGTGATGCTCATATTTTATCTTTACCCGAGGGTAACGACAACTTCGTTGTATATTGTGATGCATCTAACTTAGGCCTCGGTTGTGTCCTTACGCAAAGAGGCAAAGTTATAACTTATGCATCTAGACAACTGAAAGTTCACGAAAAGAAGTACACCACTCATGATCTTGAGTTGCGTGCTGTTGTTTTCGCCCTCAAAATTTGGAGACATTATCTTTATGGTACAAAATGTGTGGTTTTCACAGACCACAAAAGTCTTCAACACATCTTCAATAAGAAAGAACTAAACATGAGGCAACGACAATGGGTTGAACTTCTGAACGACTACGACTGTGAAATTCGCTACCATCCTGGAAAAGCGAATGTCGTAGCCAATGCACTAAGTCGTAAAGAACGTCTCAACCTGCATTGTGTACAGGTTCGATCTGATATCCAGACATGTATTCTTGAGGCTCAACGCACTTGCGTTGAGCAAGAAAAACTAGGTGATGAATTGCCACATCATCTCGAGCATCAGCTGGAAACAAAAGACAAAGGGTTATCTTATTATCTTAACCGTTTGTGGGTTCCAAGTCTAGGCAATCTCTGCACATCGATAATGGATGAAGCTCACAAGTCTCGTTATTCAATTCATCCAGGTGCAGACAAAATGTACAAGGATCTTCGTACCAAGTATTGGTGGCCGGGTATGAAGAAAGACATAGCTTTGTACGTTTCTAAATGCCTTACTTGTCTCAAAGTTAAGGAAGAACATCAGTGTCCTTCTGGTTTGCTTGAACAACCAGAGATTCCGGTTTGGAAATGGGAAAACATTTCTATGGATCTCTACCAAACTGTCGTTCACTACTAGAGGTCACGATGACATTTGGGTAGTCATTGATCTTCGAACAAAGTCAGCACAATTTATAGCCATTCGTGAGGACTTCTCTGCTGACAAACTTTCTAAAATCTATGTGGATGAAATAGTATCTTGTCATGGTGTCCCTTCGGATATTATATCTGATCGTGATGCTCGATTCACATCTCATATTTTGAGAACCATGTAGTCTGCCATGGATCTAGGCTTAACTTGAGCACTGCTTATCATCCTCAAACGGATGGACAATCTGAAAGAACGATCCAAACATTGGATGATATGCTTAGAGTGTGTGTGATTGACTTTGGTGGTAGTTGGGATTCGCATCTACGATTGATCGAATTCTCCTACAACAACAATTATTACACCAACATTAACATGGCACCTTTTGAAGCTCTTTATGGTCGAAAATGTCGTTTACATGTCTGTTGGAATGAGATTGGTGAATCTCAATTCACTGGACCTGAACTTATTCAAGACACAACAAACAAAGTCAAGATAATTCGCGAAAACCTTCTGACAACTAGAACCCGTCAAAAGAGTTACGCGGATAAAGGACGCAGGCCCTTGGAATTCCAAGTCAGTGATCACGTACTCCTTTAGGTATCACCTTGGAAAGGCGTGATTAGATTCGGGAAGAAAGGAAAACTTGCGCCACGATACGTTGGACCGTTTAAGATCGTCGAGAGAATCAGAAAAGTTGCCTACAAACTTGAGCTACCTCCTGAGCTTGGAAATGTTCATCCAACTTTCCATGTGTCCAATTTAAAGAAGTGTTTGGCTGATGAAAACCTCCACATCCCTCTTGATGAAATTGGTGTTGATAACACAATGCATTTTGTAAAGAAACTAGTGGAAATATTGGATCGTGAAGTAAAAAAGCTAAAGCGCAGACGTATACGATTGTTAAAGTTCACTGGGAATCCAAACGTGGCCCAAAGTTTACTTGGCAATGAGAGGATCAAATGAACGCGAAATATCCATATCTTTTCCCACCAGTTTCCTCAAGTTAAAATTTCGGGACGAAATTTCCTGAAGTAGGGGAGACTGTGACATCTGTGTTTTCTGATCCTTGTATTTTATCCGATAATATTATATTTAATGAAATTTTGTTTTAAATTTATGAGTTTTGTATATTTACTTATGACAGTTGTGTATTATAATCCTTGTACAAATCTGATCTTTTAAACATTTTCGAGAAGTGAAATCGCAAACCGTTACACAAACGTATCAGTTAAATGCAACATATAGTCCAGAATGGTGACATAAGCTAAACATATCGTAAATATCCTTTACATAACTTAAAAATAAGTCTTGAAGGGTTTGGTATGTCAAAAACAAGCTTATTCGATCACAGGGACTATTTACATTAAACTACGAAAGTCTGCCGATTCTCGTAGCAACGCACAATCCGGAACAAGTTCACAAGCTTAACATACCTTAAAATAACCTTTACATAACTTAGAATTAAGTTTTGAAGGCTTCGGTATGCCAAAAACACACTTTTGCAACTTCAGGGGCTATTTTGCAAATTTTGCAAAACTATGCCTTTTTGCGAATATTGCTATCCGAAACATGTACACACATCCAAAAATTTTTGTAAACCTTAAAATCTTGTATTTTAATGATTGGAATGAAAAAATATCGTTCGTTACGCATTTACAGTCATGCTCGCGTTCGTTATGATATTCGTGGTAATTAACCGAAAACCGCAACTGTACGACCAAACGAACCGACCTCTGGAACATTTTTTGACACATTTCAAGTTTCCTATGTTATTTCTTCCTTATGAAGTTTGAAAATCAGGTTAACAGGTGTTAAAAATGCCAAAACACGTCAAAAACAAGTTCATGGGCCATTTCTGCCATTTTTGAAACTTCAGCCCCTGCAAGAGCCGTAAGGACCGTAAGGCAAAACTCCATACGGTCCGTAAGGGGTGCCTAGCACATCAGAAATGTGGCAGCAGTTGGTTATTTCACTTGTTGACTCACCAAACGAACTTGCCACCCTTCTATATGCTTCTAACAAGTGTATTGACACTAAGCCAACTTGGTGATGATTCATGGACACTTGTTAAGTTCTTATGACTTCAAATTTACTATAAATAGAAAGGGGATTTCACCATTGAAACCTTTCAACCTCCCATCTAGCTCACATCTGCCACAAATCCGAATTTGCAACCATCTTTGGAGCATCCTCTGTGATTCTTTAGAAATCCTTGGTGTTTGTAAGTCTCTCATTCAAGTTTTGTTCAATTCTTGTAGCATATTTGAGCTAAAAATCAAACAGTATGACTTTTTTTTGACTTTCAGTTTTGATCATGAATTGATCAAAACAAAATCCAATTGATCTTGTTATTATGATCATAATCATGTTGGTCATAATCCCTAATGATCATACCTACTGATTTCAATCTTTTCTAAGTCAAAGTGTCGGTCAAAAATGTGATTTTTTCGCAATTTGCAACAGAACCATTTCTGGGTATCAAAACAGTTTGTTTTGGTGCCAAAGCACTTTTATAAACCTATTTAGACATGTCAAAACATGTCTAATTCGTCACTTTTGTTCTAGTGCTTGTTTAGAGTCATAAGTCTAGTGTTTTTGACCACCGCTTGGACTTTCGAATCTGACCCGTTTGGTTGATCCTTGGACCCAACCAAATACATTTTCATGACCAAAATTATAAAAGGGAATAACCCTCTGGGGTTATACCTTATGGTCATGTCATTTGGTTAGTGTTATGATAATTATTTGATATAATCTTCAATAATGACCAAAATGCCCTTTTCTACAAGTAAATCAACTAAAATCAAATGTAACATAAAATTTGACATATATTTTGATTAAATAACATTTTAAACATGTTTTGGTAATTTAGACTTATCATAACACAAATCTAACCATCCGACTACATTGTTACGCAAATGATGCATTAAAGTAACTTAAACTACCTTAACAAGTCATAACGGGTCAAAAGTACATAGGAAACTTTTCAACTCGGAATGTTAACTTTGTTAAACCATTTCAATTGATTTCGAATACTCATTTGGTTTACAAGACCTCATTCTATCCGATCTTCCGATTTTTGTCCCGATATTTATATAGTTATCCATTTATAGGACACGCTTGATTTCACGGATTCTTGATATTGGTTTATCTTCTTTAACAAGGATACTTTTGCAACCACAAGTGAGTACATAGTCCCCTCTTTTACATTTTTTAATTTTTTGGGGTGAAACATATTGTGCCTATAACTACTTTCGTGATTTGATGACATTATACATGCTTGATTGCATAGTATATATAGTACATGATTTTCATTGCATTTTGCTTCATATGTTGACCTAGCATATTTAGCACATTGGTTTTCAAAGACATTTTTGCTATGTATGTTGACCGAGTATACTAGTACAAGGTTTTCAAAACATTTACAAGACATTTTCAAGACATGGTTATTGACATTTTGGTGCATTGAACTCGACAATGATACATTTATTAACATTGATCACGCCGACCGGTAGTATGTAATGGTAGCATAGGATTGACAATCCCGTTCCCACTTCCTAGGTATGTTTGTAAGCGACCGTAGGGAATGACAGAATCCGATGAACATTGACAAACCCTTGACTGAATACGGGTTTATCCGACAGTCACCAAGGCTTGAATGTGTTCCCCAACAATCAATAATATATGTTTTAACAATAAAGGCAATGGTTTATAAAACATGACATTGGTTTACTCGACATTGGTTTACATGACATTGTTTACTAGACATTGGCTTACATGACACTTGTTTACTCGATATTGGTTTACTCGACATTGGTTTACATGACATTTGTGCACTCGACATTGGTTTACATGACATTAGTTACGTGACATTGATTTACATAACATTGGTTTACTCGGCATTGGTTTATATTACTTTGGGTTAAACAAGACTTTTGATGATTGGTTTACGGTAAATGACTTAAATAGCGTGACGTGTGTAATATGATAAAAGCATGTGGATATGCCGATGGTACTTCCTATATATAAGTGCTTTTGTTATCTTACATATTTTGGCGTTATCTAAATCATTATAAACAAAATACAAGACATGACATATTTTATACAAAACATGTCATTTTTATACGAGACAAAACTTAAGTTTGGTTATATATTTAACCATGCATTATTTCTTTTATATCATATTGATTTTCATATGGTTTTTATAAAAGAAACATTTTATGGTTCATGGAGACATTGTACTACTTTAAACTTTTCTTACAATAATCAAAGCCATGAAACATCAACACAAAATCCTATGTACTCGCCGGCATATCTTTGCTGACTTTATTTTCACATATGTTTCAGGGGCGAATTTTGAGGTTGATCGTGCTACACAGAGGGCAAACTTTGGGCCTTAGTGACAATAAACGCAAGAAGAACAGTTCAACTTATGTTGTATTTTCCGTTTTATCTAAGACATGTATACAATTATAATAAATAAAACTTAACTTTATGTGCCATGGTTATTGAAACAATAGTTATGTTACGACACTCCCGGACGTTTCCGCCGCGGTTTGTTGTTTTACGCGGTCGAGGTGTGACAGAAATATTGGTATCAGAGCCAATGGTTATAGGGAATTAGGTTGTTAGTAATGCTTTGATCTTGACTATAACTCTTAGGGTGAGTGTCCACTTATAGGCTAAAGCATGTCTTCGCGATACATTATAAAGACCCATTTACTTTGATTAGTCACCGTGTGTCATTTGTTGTTTTGAGTAAACAAACGAATGACCACAATTTTCCCATTGACCTCACACCAATGCAACTTGGGAGTTTCGACATCATCATAGGAATGGATTGGTTAACCAAGCATCATGCCGAAGTTATTTGTTTTGACAAGATAGTTCGAATGCCTCTTCCCTCTGGTGAAGTCTTAGAAGTTCGTGGAGAGAAACCTGCTAGTAATCTTAAACTCATGACCTGTAAGCAAGCCCAAAAATACCTACGAAAGAACTATGTTGCCTTCCTGGCACATATCGTAGAGGAGAAAGGCAAAAGCAAAACCATTCAGGATATCCCCGTTGTTCGAGATTATCCTTAGGTCTTTCCTGAAGAATTACCTGGTTTACCTTTTGTATGTCAAGTCGAGTTCCGCATTGATCTAGTACCTGGTGCCAATCCAATTGCTAAATCTCCTTATCGTCTTGCACCGTTTGAAATGCAATAGTTATTGAAACAGCTTCAAGAGCTATCTGATAAAGGATTCATTCGTCCGAGCTGTTCACCTTGGGGCGCTCCAGTCCTATTTTTGAAAAAGAAGGACGAATCTTTCCGTATGTGTATCGATTATCGTGAGCTCAACAAACTCACGATCAAAAATCAATATCCCCTACCTCGAATTGATGATCTCTTTAATCAGCTACAAGGTGCTAGTTACTTTTCAAAGATTGATCTGCGTTCTGGGTATCATCAACTTCGTGTGCTCGAAGAAGATATTCCCAAGACTGATTTTCGCACTCAATATGGTCATTATGAGTTTACTGTCATGCCTTTCGGTTTGACAAATGCTCCAGCTGTTTTCATGGACTTGATGAATCAGGTTTGTAAAACTTATTTGGACAAGTTCATCATTGTATTCATTGACGACATTCTTATTTATTCTAAATCTTGAGCCGAACACGAACAACACCTTCGATTGACTATGGAACTACTAAAGAAAGAACAACCTTATGCAGAATTCTCCAAGTGCGAGTTTTGGCTAAAAGAAGTTCATTTCTTGGGACACATAGTCAACGAGCAAGGTATACATGTGGATCCTTCCAAAAGCACTGCGATTAAGGATTGGAACACACCCACTACTCCCACAGAAGTTCACTCTTATCTTGGTTTTGCTAGATATTACCATCGATTCATTGCGAACTTCTCGAAGATCGTGGTTCCCCTCACCGCTTTGACTCAAAAGAATAAGCCTTTTGAGTGGGGACCCAAACAAGAGGAAGCTTTCAAAACTCTGAAACAAAAGCTCTATGATGCTCCAATTCTATCTTTACCCGATGGCAACAAGGATTTCGTTGTCTATTGTGACGCATCGAATCTAGGCCTTGGCTGTGTTCTCATGCAACGAGATAAAGTCATAGCCTATGCATCAAGACAACTGAAAGTCCACGAGAAGAACTACACGACCCATGATCTTGAATTAGGTGCTGTAGTTTTTGCTCTCAAGATTTGGAGACACTACCTTTATGGTACGAAATGCGTGGTTTTTACCGACCACAAAAGTCTCCAACATATATTCAATCAAAAGGAACTGAACATGAGACAACGATGCTCGGTCGAACTTTTAAACGACTATGATTGCGAGATTCGATACCATCCTGGTAAGGCGAATGTCGTGGGTGATGCGCTTAGTCCTAAGGAACGTGTCAAACTTCATTGTGTTCGAATTCAATCCGATATTCAGACACGTATCCCACAAGCACAACGTACATGTGTGAACCAAAGCTTGTTGAAAAATGAGCTACCTCAAAATCTCGAACACCAACTCGAAACAAAAGAGAATGGCTTACTCTTTTATTTAAACCGTTTGTGGATTCCAAATCAAGACAATCTCCGTACCCTATTGATGGACAAAGCTCATAAGTCTCGTTATTCAATCCATCCTGGTTCAGACAAAATGTACAAGGATCTTCGTACCCAGTATTGGTGGCCGGGTATGAAGAATGACATTGCCTTTTATGTATCAAAATGCCTAACATGTCTTAAATCAAGGCTGAACACCAACGCCCATCTGGATTGCTCGAACAACCAGAATTCTAGTATGGAAGTGGGAGAAAATTGTGATGGATCTGATCACAAAACTACCGCGCACATCTAGAGGTCATGATGCTATTTGGGTAGTCATCGCTCGCCTAACAAAGTCAGCACACTTTTTGGCAATTCGTGAGGCTTACTCAGCTGACAAACTCGCCAAAATCTATGTCGATGAGATTGTATCTCATCATGGTGTTCCTTTGGACATCATATCTGACAGAGATGCTCGGTGCTCATCTCACTTTTGGAAGACCATGCAATCTGCTATGGGAACCAAACTAAATCTGAGCACCGCTTATCATCCTCAAACGGATGGATAAACGTAGAGAACAATTCAAACATTGGAGGATATGCTTAGAGCGTGTGTGATCGACTTTGGTGGAAGTTTGGATTCACATCTATCGTTGATCGAATTCTCCTACAATAATAGTTATCACGCCAGCATCAACATGGCGCCTTTCGAAGGTTTATAGGGTCGAAAATGTCATTCACCTGTCTGTTGGAATTAAGTTGGAGAGTCTCAGTTTACTGGACCCGAACATATTCATGACACAACAGACAAAGTCAAGAAAATACGCAATAACCTTCTGCCAGCTAGAAGCCGTCAAAAGAGTTATGCGGACAAATGACGTAAGCCCTTGGAATTCCAAGTTAGTGATCACGTCCTACTCATGGTATCCCCTTGGAAAGGAGTGGTCAGATTTGGAAAGAAAGGTAAACTTGCACCTTGATACGTTGGACCATTCAAGATCGTTGAAAGAATCGGAAAGGTGGCCTACCGACTTGAGCTACCTCCTAAACTTGGGAACGTTAACCCAATATTCCACGTGTCCAATCTAAAGAAGTTTTTAGCCAATACAAATCTTCACATTCCCCTCGACGAAATTCACGTAAATGATACTATGCACTTTGTCGAGAAACCCGTGGAGATTTTGGACCGTGAAGTCAAGAAACTCAAACGAAGACGAATTCCGATAGTCAAAGTTCATTGGGAATCCAAA
Organism: Scalesia atractyloides; assembly: GCA_947069175.1. Classification (NCBI taxonomy): domain Eukaryota; kingdom Viridiplantae; phylum Streptophyta; class Magnoliopsida; order Asterales; family Asteraceae; genus Scalesia; species Scalesia atractyloides. Next base: position 23,782,225 of record CAMTDV010000010.1, read on the forward strand.
CGTGGCCCAGAATTTACTTAGGAACGAGAGGATCAAATGAAAGCGAAATACGCACATCTGTTTCCACAAGTTTCCACTAATTAAATTTCCGGACGAAATTTCCTAAAGTAGGGGAGACTGTGATATTTGTGGCGATCCGATCGTATAACGATTCTGAACAAAATATCAGTCAATGAAATTTTTGTGTTTTATTTACGAGATTTTTATTTTTCTCATGACAATTGCACGTAATCGATTCTTGCACGATTCCGAACTCTTAAACGACTTCTGGAAGTGAACTATTACGCAAACGTAATCAGTTTAACGCGATGTACACTCCTGAACATCGACATAAGCTAAACATTCCCTAAATACCCTTTACATAACATAGAAATAAGTGTTGAGGGCTTCGGTATGACAAAAACATGCTAATGTAAGCTAAGGGGCTATTTTGCAAATTCTTCAAAACTATGCCGATTCGCGTATATTGTTATCCGGAACATGTACGCACATCTAAAAATTTGTGTAATCATTAAAATCTAGTATTTTAACGATTGGAATGCGGAAATATCATTCGTTACGCGTTTACGGTCATTTACGCGTTCGTTACGATTTCATTCGTAATTAACCGAAAACCGCAACCGTACAACCAAACAAACAGATATCCGTGACATTTATGGGCTTATTCCAATTTCCCTAAGCTTTATCATCCTTGTAGAGCTTAAAAATGAGTTTAATGGGTGTTAAACGCGTCAAAAACACTTCAAAAATGCTGCAGGGACCATTTATGCCATTTTTGAAACTTTGCTGATTTTGAGCTCCCCCACATGGCACGAGGGACACCTATGCACCTGTCACGTGGTGCGGGGGACACTAGTTTTCAGCAATTACTTGGCAGCTTCTTGTTCATTTGACTTGATACCTATAACTCGTTTTTACCACACTTCTCATGGTTGTAATACCTCACTAAACACTTGTAATGATCCTACAACATCTCCTAACACTTGGAATGATCTTGTGGCTTCAAGAAATCTATAAGTACCCCCATTCTTGTAACCAATTTCCTTGCTCATTCACTCTTTCTTTCTCTCTTGCTCTACTTGGAGGCTACCACATAGTTGGAGGCTTCCTTACTGAGCATTCTTATTCTTGGGGCTCTTTAAGTGTTCTCAAATACAAGTAAGTGCCTCTCCTAGCCTTGTTCCATTTCTTTTAGCTTTTTAAGCTAAAAGTCGAACAATTTGACTTTCTGTTTGACTTTCAGCTTTGACCATTAATTGGTCAAAGCAAAGTCCAATTGGACTTTACAACGTGATTGTAATCATGATGGTTATGATCCTTAGCGATCGTGCCTACTGATTACCACGTTTACTAGTCGAAGTGACGAGTCAAAGTTTCGGTCAATAATGCGCAAATGCGCATTATACGACAGAACTATTTTCGGGTATCAAAACCCTTTGTTTTAATTCCAAATCAGTTTTATAAACCTTGTTAGACATGTTTAACATGTTTAACTAGTCACTTTTAGTTTAGTGCATATTTAGGGTCGTAAGTCGAGCGGTCTTGACCATCGCTTTGACTTTTGAATCCGACCCGTTTGGTCGATCTTAGGATCCGACCAAATACATATATGAGACCATAGTTGTATAGGGAATAAACCCCTGAGGTTATACCATATGGTCACGTCGTTTGGATAGTGTTATGTTAAGTCGTCTATTATGCCCTATAAATGACCAAAATGCCCTTTTTGCGCATAAATCAATCTTAGGCATATGTGACCAACGTTTTGACATATAAACTGATGTTGCAACGATAATAAACTTATTTGGGCATATTAGACTTATCATAACACACATCTAACCATCCGAACACATTTTTACGTAAATGATCCGTTAAAGTAGCGTAAACTACCTTAATGAGTCATAACGGGTCAAAAGCACTTCGGAATCTTTTCAAATCAGAATGTAGACTTTGTTAAACCATTTCATATGAGTCCTAACACTCATTTGGTTTACAAGGCCTCATTCTATCCGATCCGCCGATTAAAGTCCCGATATTTACATAGTTATCCGGTTTTAGGACACGTTTGAATTCTCGGACTTTTGAGCTTGTTTGATCTTTTATTCAAAGTTATTTTGCAACCTCAAGTGAGTACATAGACCCCTCTTTTTAGATGTTTTGCGGTGACTATGTGAGTACATAGCTCCCCTCTTTTATGTTTTTTTTCAAATATTTTTAGGTTATTCATATGTGCTAAATTGTTTTCAAGTTTTCAAATTACAAAAGCTATGGTTTATATAAACACGACGATTTCAATAATGTGAACGAACTTGTTGGTGCGTTATACACATGACACGAATAACATTCATTAGCTTTGGCCAAGCCGACCAGTAGTAAGTTATGGTACCATAGGACTGACACTCCCGTTACCTGGTTCCCAGTGTTTGTGGGGAAGTTTGGGAACGACCGAAACTGTTTACTTTAACAAACCCTTTGGTGGTTTGTTATTGCAATTTAAAGATGCCCTTTGGTGGTATAGACGAGTCAACACACATTTGAATGTATTCACCAAAAGGACCAAAAGTTTTCACAATTAAAACAAGGACAATTTGTTTACACGGACGATGAACAATTGGTTTATGACACGAACAATGGACGAATGGTTTATGACATATATTGTGACATCTAAGCCTTTTCAAGAATCAAACAATACAGAACAATTCTTACTCTAATGAAATCTTGTGTTTCATTCCTGAGAATTGTGTAATTACATGTGACATTTATACATTTTAGTCCATGTACAATTTCAACTCCTCTAGGATTTTCTGGAGGTTATACATAAGCTATTACGCAAAACGAAACCAATTTAATACAACGTATGTTCCAGAATATTTACCTAAGCTAAACATACCTTAAATAACCTTTGCATAAATTAGAAATAAGTTTTGAAGGGTTTGGTATGTCAAAAAGAAGTTTATTAGATCACATGGACTATTTACGACAAACTACGATAGTCTGCCGATTCTCGCAGTGACGTACGATCCGGAACAAGGTCACAAACTTAACACATCATAAATACCCTTTACATAGCTTAGAAATAAGTTTGGAGGGCTTCGGTATGGCAAAAACACACTTTTGTAACTTCAGGGGCTATTTTGCAAATTCTACGAAACTATGCCTTTTTGCATATAACACCATTCGGAACATGTGCGGACATCCAAAAATTTTTTTAATCATTAAAATATGGTATTTTAGTGATTGGAATGCAAAAATATCATTCGTTATGTGTGTATGGTCATTTGCGCGTTTGTTACGCTTTTCGTCGTAATTAACCGAAAACCGCAACCGTACGACCAAATGAACCAACCTCTGGAACATTTTTGGACATATTTCAAGTTCCCTATACTTTAACATTCTTATGGAACTTAAGTATTGGGTTAACAGGTGTTAGAAATGCCAAAACACGTCGAAAACACGTGAAGGGACCTGTTCTGCCATTTTTTAAACTTTGGAACAGAGTATGGGGGCTAGGTGTAGCGCATAGCTCCAAGGGGTTACCCATCGCGTAGCGCAATGCCCTTTTTTTCACAGAAACATTATCTGGCAGTTTCCCAGCTCATTCCCTTGCCACCAATACGCAAATTATGACACCTATCTTGCATTTTGCCACACTTAACATACATCTAAGACCTCAATAACACTTGTTGTCATCCTAGAGCATTGGCCTAACACTTGTCATGATTTGGTGGACTTTAGATCATTAAAAATACCAATGATCATGTGAATTTTCAACTCTTTAACCACCTTCTTGCTTCAACCTGCCACAAATATGAATTTTCACTCATTGTGGAACTTCCTCTGGTGTCTTTGATCTTTTACCTTGTGTTTGTAAGTGATCCTTAATGCCATGTTCAATTTCTATAGCTTAATTTGACTAAAAATCAAATAGTTTGACTTTTAGTTTTGATCATGAATTGATCAAGTTATGGCTCAATTGAATCTTGCAAAATGATGATAATCAAGGTGGTTATGATCCCTAAAAATCATGCCTACTGATTATCACCATTTCTAGTCATTTTGGCAAGTCAAAGTTTCGGTCAAAATGTGATTTTTTGCGCATTTTGCAACGGATCTATTTCCAGGAGTCAAAACAGTTTGTTTTGATGCCAAAACTCTTTTATAAACTTATTTAGACATGTGAAACATGTCTAAATCGTCACTCTTATTTTAGTGGTTGTTTAGAGTCGAAAGTTGAACGGTATGACCACCGCTTTGACTTTCTAATCTGACCCGTTTGGTTGATCTTTGGATCTGATCAAATATAAATTTGTGACCATAAATATAAAGAGAATAACCCTCTGAGGTTATACCTTATGGTCATGTTGTTTGGTAGTGTTATGATAACTAGTTGTTATAATCCTCAATAATGACCAAAATGCCCTTTTCGCGAATAAATCAACTTTGAGCTTATGTAATATAACACCCAGATCGCGTAAAACAACAACACGCAGCGGAAATATCAAGGAGTCACGTTACAAATTGCTCAGCCACAACTGATACTAATTTTTTTCACTATTATTACCATCGTTTTACAATACAAGGAAAACATGAAGTTGTCTTTTGATTAAAGAAGTCTAAAGTCCGGATGCATTCCTATGTGCAACAAACTTGAATAATCAAAACCTGAAACATATGTGAAAACGAGACATCAACAAACAATGTTGGCAAGGACATAGTTTTGTTAGCCAGATTAATGGCAAAAAGTTTAGTGTTGCAATACTTCGACAACTACAAGAGTCGTCTATTGAAAATGGACTCTTTAAAGCCAAAGAATGGAAAAAGATTTAGTATTGCAATACATTAACTTGATTATGAAACTCGTGACAAAAAGTTTTGTATATGGCAACATGATTTATACTAAGTAATTTTCTATGTCTTTGAAAATTGTACTTTTTTCATTGTAATCTCCTTGAATTTGGTCATAAAACTTGTGAGTGTGTTATTAGAAATCCAATCAAGGATTCATAACAATAATATTGAAAACTTGTCATAACTTGCGTGAGTATTATTAGAAATCAAATCAATGATTTAAATTAATACTTTGGTTATCCTTCTAAGAATCTAACATATAAAAATATGGAAGAGTTCTACAAGGATTTGAATATTGTACTTTGAATCAATCAGCACAAAATCCTAATGTGATTTGGATAACGCTACAAGAGTAATACAATAAGAACACTTATATATAGGATGTACCAGCGGCGTATCCACCATGTTCATATAGTATTACACTCGTTTCGTTATCTATATCACAACTAATCACAATAACCACATAATCATCGTCTTGGTCACATTTCTTGTCATATACGTATTAAAGTACACAGAATCCATTAAAGTACTACCAATTAGTACTTTAAACATCCATGGGTGTCTAACTATAAAGATAGATAGATGCGTTAGGGATATAGTTTAGTCACTTATCTTGTCAAATACGCATTAAAGTACACAGAATCCATTAAAGGACTACCAATCAGTACTTTAAACATCCCATGGGTATCTACCTGTAAATATAGATAGATGCGTTAGGGATATAGTTTAGTCACTTGTCTTGTCACATTGTCTTGTCAAATACGTATTAAAGTACACAGAATCCATTAAAGGAGTACCAGTCAGTACTTTAAACATCCCATGGGTATCTAACTATAAAGATAGATAGATGCGTTAGGGATATAGTTTAGTCACTTGTCTTGTCACATTGTCTTGTCAAATACGCATTAAAGTACACAGAATCCATTAAAGGACTACCAATAAGTACTTTAAACATCCCATGGGTATCTAACTATAAAGACAGATAGATGCATTAAGGATATAGTTTAGTCACTTGTCTTGTCTCATTGTCTCGTCAAATACGCATTAAAGGACTACCAATCAGTACTTTAAACATCCTACAAGAATCTAGCTATGAAGATAGATAGATGTTTTAAGGATTTGGTAGCATATCTATATATGCTTTGGTTCAGTATATCAGGTTATACTTTGGTTTAGTATATCAGGCTATACTTTGGTTTAACATATCAAACTATGCTTTGGTTTAGTCATATTGAATCATAAAGTCCTAAATCCTAATGGTGAGTCGGATAACGCTACGAAGGGTAATACAATAAGCACAGTTATATATAGGAAGTACCAGCGGCGTATCCATCATGTTTTTATTGTATTACTCTAGTTTCGCTATCTAATTCACCAACAATCTCTACACCTAATCAATAACCATCGTTATCGGCATGTAAAGCACTTCTTAGAAATCTTACTATAAAGATAGAAGATTTAAGACTGTACTTCTAGTATCCTACTAGGATCAATCTATAAAGAAAGAAAGATACTACAAGGATTTGTTTCGTGTCCCCAATTGTCATGTCTTGCATAAAAGGAATATTGCACAAAAATGCTCTTAGTAAACATATAATTGCCATACATTGTGTAAAATTGATTACACATATGAATCACCCCAAAACATTTGGAAAACGTAAAAGAAGGGGAGCAATGTACTCGCCTGGGATTGCGTATAGATCTTTGTTCAAATGATATAACAAAGCGCAAAGGATCAATAGATCAAGTTTAGAAGTGGTTCCTAGTGTATTGATAACTACATGTTAGTGTGTCGAACTTGAAAACGAGAGATTGGATAGAATGAGGTATATAAACCAAACAAGAGTTGGATCTTGTATATTATGGTTTATAATATCAAACATTTTGAATTGGAAACATTTCAAAGAGTTTTGACTCGCTACGGCTTGCTAAAGTGGTTTACGCCACTTTAACGGGTCATAAACGTAACTATGGGTTCGGGTGGTTAAATATGTCCTATGACAAGTCTAATATGCCAAAATTAGTTTATATAAGTTGATTTAGATGTGAAAACAATGCTCTTATATGTTCAAAACTAATTTAAGTGCAAAAAGGGTATTTTCGGCATTATAAGTAATACATATTCGACTTGTCATTTAACTAACCAAACGGTATGACCTTAAGGTATAACCTCAGAGGGTTATTCCCTATAATACTATGGTCTTAATAATGAGCTTGGTCAGATCCTGAAGGTGATCAAACGGGTCGGATTCGAAAGTCAAAGCGGTAGTCAAGACCGCTCGACTTACGACCCTAAATGAGTACTAAACTAAAAGTGACGAGCTAGACATGTTAAACATGTCTAACTAAGTTTACAAAACTGATTTGGTATCAAGACAAAGGGTTTTGATACCCGAAAATAGTTCCGTCGTATAATGCTCATTTGCGCATTATTGACCGAAACTTTGACTCGTCACTTCGACGACTAAACGTGGTAATCAGTAGGCACGATCGATATGGATCATAACCATCGTGATTACGATCACGTTGCAAAGTCCAATTGGACTTTGAGTTGACCAATTAATGGTCAAAACCAAAAGTCAAACAGTAAGTCAAACTGTTTGACTTTTAGCTTGTAATAAGCTAAAAGAATGAACAAGGCTTAGTTAGAGCACCTACTTGCACTCAAGGAAGCCAAGATTACTAGAAAAACTCAGATGGGAGGCCTCCTAATAAGGTAGCAACTCCACTTAGAGTTTAGAGAGAAGAAAGATGGAAATGAGCAAGGAATTTGGTTGAAGATCAAGGGTATTTATAGTTATTGGAGAGCTTTAAGATCATGCCAAGTTTTTGGACATGTTTTTGGATGTTTCCAAGTGATTAGTGAGGTGTCAAGACCAGAGAAAGTGTGGCAAAAACGAGTTATAGGTGTCAATTCAGATGAACAAGAAGCTGCCAGGTAGCTGCTGTCACTGGGCATCCCCCGTGTGTCGCGGGAGATCTTGGGGGGTCTCTCGCGTGGCGCCTGGGATTCCTAAGTTTCAGAATTGGCAGAACAGGTCCCTACAGCCTAAAACTTGTTTCTCGACGAGTTTTGGCACTTTTAACACCCATTAACCCCATTTTTAAGCTTTATAAGGAAGATAAAGCATAGAGAACTTGAAATATGTCTAAATATATTTCAGGTGTCGGTTCATTTGGTCGTACGGTTGAGGTTTTCGGTTAATTACGACAAAAGTCGTAACGGACGCGCAAATGACCGTAAATGCGTGACGAACGATATTTTTGCATTCTAATCATTAAAATAAAAGATTTTAGTGATTACAAAAATTTTTGGATGTCCGTCCATGTTCCGGAGAGCGAAATACGAAAATTGGCATAGTTTCGCAGAATTTGCAAAATAGCCCCTGAAGTTGCATAAAGGTGTTTTTGTCATTCCTAAGCCCTCAGAACTTATATCTAAATTATGTAACAGTGTATTTAGGGTATCTGTAACTTATGTCCTGGTTCTAGAGTGTGCGCCGCTACGAGAATCGGCAGACTTTCATAGTTTGTTATAAATAGTCCATGTGATCGAATAGGCTTGTTTTTGACATACCAAACCTTTCAAAACTTATTTCTAAGTTATATAAAGGATATTTAGGGTATGTTTAGCTCGTGTCCTTGTCCCGATGTGTACTTTTCATTAAATGAGTTATGTTTAAGTATCGGTTTATCGAAATGCCTTCAAAGAAAAAGCTTTTGAAAGCTCGAAATTTTGCACAAGGGTTACCTGTAACATAAAATTTGAGATGTATTCTGATAAAATAACATTATCAACAATGTTTAAGCATTAAAGACTTATCATAACACATATCTAACCATCCAAATGCGTAGTTACGCAAATGACGCGTTAAAGTGGCTTAAACTACCTTTACGAGTCAAAAGAACCTAAAAATCTTTCCAACTCAGAATGATAACTTATTAAACCACATCATACGAGTCCCAATAATCATTTGGTTTATATGGTGTCATTCTATCAAAATCCACCATTTTTAAGTTCTGATATTTACTTGTCATCCGATTCATTAGGACACACACTTGATTCCTTGATCTTCGGACGTTGATCATACACTTGTAAAAGACTTATTCGCAAATCCTAGGCGAGTACATCGCTCCCCTTTTTTATGTTTACAAATGTTTTGGGGTGATTCATTTGTGCTAATTGTTTTCAAGTTTTCAAAGTAGAAATACTATGGTTTATATAACAATATGGTTTCAATAATGCGATACAACTTGTTGGTGCGTTATCCAAGATACGAATGACATTCATTAACATTTTTATGCCGCCCAGTAGAAAGTTATGGTACCATAGGATTGACAATCCCGTAACTAGGCTATACACTGGATTTGGTGGGTATTGTTGTGAACGACAAAAACTGTTTATGACTAACAAATCATTCGTTGATTTGCTAGTCTTATTAAAGAGATATTTTAGGATCTATTTAAGATACCCTTAGGGCATAGTCGAGTCAAAAATGGTTTGCATGTATTTATTAAAGAACGACCAAAAGTTTTCACAATTATAACAAGGAACGATTGGTTTATAACAAGGAATGATGAACGATGAACAATGAACGATGAACGATGAACAATTGGTTTACAACAAGGAACGATGAACAATTTGTTTATAACAAATGGTTTATTACGAGGAACGATGAACAACGAACAAATGTTTTTAAACAATGTCACATAACGATTTTCGATTAATGATATAAACCATATGAGGTTTCTTACAAGATGATTTAACATTCGAGTTTACAAAACAAATGATTTTAGTTAAGATTCATGGCTACAAGATTTTGTTTTACTTATATCAACTTGTAAAGTTGATAAATTATATTGCAATATCAAACACTTTATGATTTCAAGATTTACACGCGTCAACTCTCGAAGTTGGACGAGGTATTGCAATATAGATATTAAGTCATGAATTTGACATTTCACGAAAACTATGTATTCGCTGACATTTTTATGCTGACCTCGTTTTCACATATGTTTCAGGATTAGTTACATGACGATTGTTGCTGCACACTTCACATAGGAACGAACGCGAACCTTAGTGCCTTAGAACAAGAATGGCAATTAAAATGTTTGTTTAGTTTGTTGTAATTCCGAAGATAATGTAACTAGTAATTATTCAAGAATCATAACTTTAATTACCATGTGTTGATGAAACAATCTGTTAATGTGACTCCCCAAGTGATTCTGCCGCGTGTTGCTTTACGCGATTTGGGGTGTTACAGGTTGGTATCAGAGCACTGGTTATAGGGGATTAGGTTATTCGTAATGCTTTAACCTAGAGTATAACCTTCCTAGGACCCTAACGCAAGTTTACTTGTGTTTAGATTCTTAAAACATTACCATCACCTATCCTTAGGTGATTACAAAAAACAAAGCATAACACATCTTTTAAAAGTCAAAATTTTTCCTAAACTTCACAAGAAATCATATATCCTTAGATGATTTATTTTTGGGCTTTGTGCCTTCAAAGTTTTCAAAATCTCGTCAAAGTTTGGGTTTTATTAATGTGAACACGTGCAGTCTGGAAGGGTGGGTGCCTGTACCCCGAGTTTTCTGTCTAAGGCTAGAGTGTTCGTACAAATCCACTTAATCGGACCAGTCACTCTTACCTGGGAACTCTTGGGGTGAGTGTCCACTTATAGGCTAAAGCATGTCTTCACGATACATTATAAAGACCCATTTACTTTGATTAGTCACTGTGTCATTTGTTTGTTTTTAGTACTAAACAATTGATCACAATCCTTATGCTTCACCGATATTTCTTTTAACAATTCATTTTGGCTATCCAATATCGATCTCATTCGGCTTCACTCATATTTTCTTTTTCCTCTTCTAGAATGCCTTCTCATCACAATGACACTCAAAAGTCTGAACTGGCTAATACCATCACCCAGCAGATAGGCACAATACTCAGTGGAACTCTTGAGTTAGCTGTAGCCTTATCCAGTTTTTGTGACAAGACTTCTCATAAGGAACCAACAAAGACGAAAGCCAAGCCTTCAAAGAAATCAAGGAAATGTAAAGCTTCAAAAAATCGTGTACAGTGATTGCTCCAATTCCGCTTAACCAAGTGGGACCTAGCCAGGTGGCCCCGCCACCAGCTCATAAGCCATATAGAGGAAAAGCGCCTCTGTGCAATCAGTGTAACCTTCATCACTATGCCAGTGTTCACTGTCGAAAACGTTTTAACTGTGGACAAATTGGTCATACAGCCAAGGTCTATCGTTTGGCTACCCCACCAAACCAAGCAATGGCAGTTCGTACTTAACTTATCGCAACTCCTCATGCAATACTGGGTTGTCCTAACTACCCACATGGAATCTGCTTCAATGGTGGTTATCCTAATCATTTCAACTAATCGGGCTGGCAAATGACGACTCAACGTATGGACACAAGATCTACATTTGCAATGTTAAGGCTTGTGCTGATGTCTACATAAACACTTAAACTTCTATGTTTGCTATTTATTTCCCAAGAACCTTGAAAGCACTTTGATTGTCTATAAATAAATTTGGTTGTTTCCATGTTATTAACAAATGCGATTATATATGTGTGTTCCTCCCCTACAATACCAATACCAATAACATGGTTCCTTGCGAATCAAACAACTCCTGTAGTTTCTTTCATTTTGCGATCGCCCGCGATCTATACAAAAATCCTAAGTACTCGTTTCTTTTAAGAAACAATGTACAAGGTACAAGTTACAACTCTTAACAAATACTCAAAGTATCACTTTAAATCCTTGATAGGATACCTAAGAATACTTCCATGAGTCCTTAAATGGTCTTATGCAATATGTTTATGAGCATTTCAATGTTCTCTCATTTTCATTATACCATACATAATGATTTCAAAGATATCTTACAGGGTTTCAAAAGACATTTCACATGGTTTTCAAATATTTTAACATAGCATATTCACCAAATATACATAGTGCATGATTTTTCATATATTTTTAAAACATTTTAATCTGGTATATTTACCTAATATAGCTAGTGCATAATTTAAAAAACATTATATGCATGATTTCCAAAATCATTGAACATATTTTCAAAGACTCCATGCATGATTTTCAACGACATTTTGCTCCGTATATTGACAAAACATACTTAGTGTGTTTCAAAACATTTTCAGGTACAAATCCTTATAAGATCTTTCTATCCTTATAGTTAGATTCTTCTGGATGTTTAAAGTGCAAATCGAAGTCCTTAATTGGATATTTGTGTACTTTAATGCAAGACAATGTGACAAGACGATGTGACTAAACCAAATCCTTACAAAATCTTTCTATCTTCATAGTTAGATTCTTGCGGATGCTTGAAGTACTAAACGAACTCCTTGATTGGGTTCCTAGTGTACTTTAACTACTTATGTACCAATTGATGACAAGTTAATAACAAATTGATGACCAAATTGACAATTATGTGATTATGTGTTTATGTGTTAAGTTGATTCAAATGTTCGTTATCCAAATCCTTGTAGAATCTTCCATGTCTTCATATGATAGATTCTTAGAAGGATATCCGAAAGTACTATCTTAAATCCTTGAATGGGTTATTCTATGCAAATAGTTAAGCCCATGGATTCCAAAGTACTATTCCTAATTCGATTCATAGTTAAAGAGACCTTTCAAGGTCTAGTTAAAGAAACCTTTCAGGGTTTAGTTAAAGAGTCCTTTCAGGGTCTAGTTAAAGAGATCATTCGTTGATCTAATTAAAGAAACCTTTCAGGGTTTAGTTAAAGAGGCCTTTCAGGGTCTAGTTAAAGAGATCATTCGTTGATCTAGTTAAAGAAACCTTTCAGGGTTTAGTTAAAGAGGCCTTTCAAGGTCTAGTTAAAGAGATCATTCGTTGATCTAGTTAAAGAAACCTTTCAGGGTTTAGTTAAAGAGGCCTTTCAGGGTCTAGTTAAAAAGTTCATTTGTTGATCTAGTTAAATAGGTCTTTCAGGGCCTAGTTAAAGAAGTCTTTCAGGGCTTAGTTAAAGAAGTCTTTTAGGGCTTAGTTAAAGTGATCTTTTAGGGCCTAGTTAAAGAAGTCTTTCAGGGCTTAGTTAAAGAGGTCTTTCAGGGCCTAGTTAAAGAGATTGCTCATCAATCTAGTTAAAGAGATCATGTGTTGATCTAGTTAAAGAGATTGTTCGTCAATATACTTGAAGAGACTCTTTGGTGGTCTACATAAAGGGATCATATGTTGATCTAATTTAAGAGATCCTGATAAGGTCTAGACAAGTTATTCCATGTTTACTCATATGATTTTTCCCCTACACATCACAAAATAAACTATGCGGACTATGCAACGAATTGAGTAATTATGGATGCATACATAATTATAAAATCCCTTGCATAGAAAACCATAGCAAGTTTTGTCATGTGTGAGAACCAATAGTAATAACAATTACGAAACGAGAACAATGTAATAAGGGCATGGTGGACACGCCGCTGGTACTTCCTATATATAAGTGTTCCTTATTACATTGCAAGTGTGGCGTTATTTAAGTTACTAGAAGTTCTGGACCTTGACCAATGTTGTTCTATCATACACTCTCTGACTCTAATTTCGAGCACACACAAGTTTCCTATACTAGTCTTCATGGGAAACCCTTATAAACAATCTTGTTCATTATTCGAAATCTGACTCTTCTTCTTCAAGGTCACGCTCTTTTAATGGTGTGCTGCGACAAAAAGATACCACTATGACATTTACAAGAATCTTTTCTGAGGCTTAGTACAATCAAAGGTGTCACGCACCTACCTATTGGAATGAGGTTAAGATTTTCGAATCTCAACATCACCATGGACAACAAACGAGTACAATAAACAAAGTTCGCTGGAGTCCAAATGTTTTCTAGAGATTTTTCTTCGGAAACGAAGGATCACTTGATGGCGATACCCTCTATTGTGTTTTTACAAGTTTCCTCTAAATTTAAATTTTGGGACGAAATTTCCTAAAGTAGGGGAGACTATGACATCTGAGCCTTTTCAAGCATCAAACAATACCAAAGAATTCCGAATCTAATGAAATCTTATGTTTCGTTCCTGAGAATTGTGTAATTACATGTGACATTTATACATTTTAGTCCATGTACAATTTCAACTCCTCTAGGCTTTTCTTGAGGTTATACATAAGCTATTACGCAAAACGAAACCAATTTAATATGACGTATGTTTCGGAATAGTTACGTAAGCTAAACATACCTTAAATAACATTTGCATAACTTAGAAATAAGTTTTGAAAGGTTTGGTATGTCAAAAACAAGTTTATTCGATCACTGGGACTATTTACGACAAACTGTGAAAGTCTGCCGATTCTCGCAGCGACGTACGCTCCGGAACAAGGTCACAAACTTAACATACCCTAAATACCCTTTGCATAGCTTAGAAATAAGTTTTGAGGGCTTCGGTATGGCAAAAGCAAACTTTTGTAACTTCAAGGGCTATTTTACAAATTCTGCGAAACTATGCCTTTTTGCGTATAACACCATCCGGAACATGTACGGACATCCAAAAATTTTTGTAATCATTAAAATATGGTATTTTAGTGATTGGAATGCAAAAATATCATTCGTTACGTGTGTATGGTCATTTGCGCGTTTGTTACGCTTTTCGTCGTAATTAACCAAAAACCGCAACCGTACGACCAAATGAACGGACCTCTGGAACATTTTTGGACATATTATAAGTTCCCTATCCCTTAGTGTCCTTATGGAAATTAAATATTGGGTTAACGGGTGTTAGAAATGCCAAAACACGTCGAAAACACGTGCATGGACCTGTTCTACCATTTTTGAAACTTCGGAACTGAGTATGGGGGCTAGGCGTAGCGCATAGCTCCAGGGGGTTACCCGTCGCGTAGCGCGACACCCCTGTTTTCACAAAAACATTAGTTGGCAGCTTCCTAGCTCATTCCCTTGCTACCAATACGTAACTTATGACACCTATCTTGCATTTTGCCACACTTAACCTGCATCTAACACCTCAATAACACTTGTTATCATCCTAGAACATTGGCTTAACACTTGTCATGATTTGGTGGACTTTGGATCATTATAAATACCAATGATCATATGAATTTTGAACTCTTTAACTAACTTTTTGCTTTCACCTGCCACAAATCCGATTTTTCACTCATTGTGGAGCATACTCTGGTGTCTTTGATCTTTTCCCTTGTGTTTGTATGTGATCCTTCTTGCCATGTTCAATTTCTATAGCTTAATTTGACTAAAAATCAAACAGTTTGACTTCTGTTTGACTTTTAGTTTTAATCATTAATTGATCAAGTTATGGCTCAATTGAATCTTGCAAAATGATGATAATCAAGGTGGTTATGATCCCCAAAAATTATGCCTACTGATTATTACCATTTCCAGTCATTTTGGCAAGTCAAAGTTTCGGTCAAATGCGATTTTTGCGCATATTTGCAACGGATCTAATTCCAAGAGTCAAAATAGTTTGTTTTGATGCCAAAACTCTTTTATAAACTTATTTAGACATGTCAAAACATGTCTAAATCGTCACTCTTATTTTAGTGCTTGTTTAGAGTCGAAAGTTGAACGGTTTGACCACCGCTTTGACTTTCTAATCTAACCCGTTTGGTTGATCTTTGGATCCGACCAAATATAAATTTATGACCATAAATATAAAGAAAATAACCCTCTAGGGTTATACCTTATGGTCATGTTGTTTGGATAGTGTTATGATAACTAGTTGTTATAATCATCAATAATGACCAAAATGCCCTTTTCGCAAATAAATCAACTTTGAGCTTATGTAACATAAAATTTGAGATGTATTCTGATCAAATAGCATTTTTAAACATGTTAAAGCATTAAAGACTTATCATAACACATATCTAACCATCCGAATGAGTAGTTACGCAAATGACACGTTAAAGTGGCTTAAACTACCTTAACGGGTCATAACAGGTCAAAAGCACATAAAAATCTTTCCAACTCAGAATGATAACTTATTAAACCATGTCATACGAGTCCCAATACTCATTTGGTTTATAAGGTGCAATTCTATCCAAATCCTCCGTTTTCAAGTTCCGATATTTACTTGTTATCCCATTCATTAGGAGACACACTTGTTTCCTTGATCTTCGGACGTTGATCATACACTTGTACAAGACGTATTCGCAAATCCCAGGCGAGTACATCGCTCCCCTCTTTTATGTTTACAAATGTTTTGGGGTGATTCATATGTGCTAATTGATTCCAAGTTTTCAAAGTACAAATACTATGGTTTATATAACAATATGGTTTCAATAATGCGATACAACTTGTTGGTGCGTTATCCAAGATACGAATGACATTCATTAACATTTTTATGCCGCCCAGTAGTAAGTTATGGTACCATAGGATTTACAATCCCGTTACTAGGCTATTCACTGGATTTTGTGGGTAGTTTGGTGAACGACAGAAACTGTTTATGACTAACAAATCATTCGTTGATTTGCTAGTCTTATTAAGGAGATCTTTTAGGATCTATTTAAGATACCCTTGGGGTATATTCGAGTCAACAAAGGTTTGAATGTATTCATTAAAGAACGACCAAAAGTTTTCAAAATTATAACAAGGAACGATGAACGATGATCAATGATCAATGAACGATGAACGATGAACAATTGGTTTACAACAAGGAATGATGAACAATTTGTTTATAACAAATGGTTTATTACAAGGAACGATGAACGACGAACAAATGTTTTCAAACAATGTCACACAACGATTTTCGATTAAAGATATAAACTATACGAGGTTTCTTACAAGATGATTTACCACTCGAATTTTAGTTAAGATTCATGGCTACAAGATTTTGTTTTACTTATATCAACTTGTAAAGTTGATATATTATATTGCAATATCAAACACTTTATGATTTCAAGATTTACACTCGTTGACTCTCGAAGTTGGACGAGGTATTGCAATATAGATATTAAATCATGAATTTGACATTTCACGAAAACTATGTATTCGCCGGCATTTTTATGCTGACCTCGTTTTCACATATGTTTCAGGATTAGTTACATGACGATTGTTGCTGCATACATCACGTAGGAACAGACGCGGACCCTAGTGCCTTAAAACAAGAATGGCAATTAAAATGTTTGTTTAGTTTGTTGTAATTCCGAAGATAATGTGACTCATAATCATTCAAGAATCATAACTTTAATTACCATGTGTTGATGAAACAATCTGTTAACGTGACTCCCTAAGTGATTCCGCCGTGTGTTGCTTTCGCGATTTGGGGTGTTACACATACAATGGACGATTGGTTTAAGGTAAGTGATTTTGATAACGGTACGTGTGTAATATGGTAAAAGCATGGTGGATACGCCGCTGGTACTTCCTATATATATGTGCTTTTATCGTATTACGTTCGTAGCGTTATTTGCATCACTTGGAACAAAGGTTTTAAAACAATGACACACATCGATTTTCAATTAAAGATATAAAACATACAAAGTTTCTTCAAGACGATTTACTACTCGAATTTTATAAAACAAATGTTTTAGTCAAGATTCATGGCTACATGTCTTTTATAAACTATAACTAACTCATTTTAGTTGGTTTGTTATCATTGCAATACCAAATACCTTTTTGATAACACGGTTTTCAAATAACGACTCTAGTAGTCTGACGAGGTATTGCAATTACATATTCAAGGCCATGAATTTGACACACTCACAAACCTATGTACTTGCTGGCATTTTTTTGCTGACTCGTTTTCACATATGTTTCAGGGAACAATGCTTGATGTTGATGCATGCTCACTTAGGATCGGACGCGGACTTAGTGCCTTAAAATATGAAAGACAATAGTGTATTTAGTTTGTTTTATTTTCCAAGACAATGTAACTATGAATTTTCAATATTCAATAAAACATAACTTTAATTACCACGTGTTGTTGAAACAATCTGTTAACGTGACTCCCCGACGTTTCCGCCGCGGTTTGTCGTTTTTACGCGGTCGGGGTGTTACATGTAGGGAATGACAGAATCCTATGAACATTGATAAACCCTTGACCGGATAGGGGTTTATCCGGCAGTCAACAAGGCTTGAATGTGTTCGCCAACAATCCATAATATATGTTTTAACAATAAAGGCAATGGTTTATAAAACATGACATTGGTTTACACAACATTTGTTTACATGACATTGTTTACTCGACATTGGTTTACATGACACTTGTTTCCTCGATATTGGTTTACATGACATTTGTGCACTCGGCATTGGTTTAAATAACATTGGTTACTTGACATTGATTTACATGACATTGGTTTACTCGGCATTGGTTTATATTACCTTGGGTTAAACAAGACTTTTGATGATTGGTTTATGGTAAATGACTTAAATAGCGTGACGTGTGCAATATGATAAAAGAATGGTGGATACGCCGATGGTACTTCCTATATATAAGTGTTTTTATTATCTTACATATTGTGGCGTTATCTAAATCATTTTAAACAAAATAAAAGACATGACATATTTTATACAAAACATGATATTTTTATACGAGACAAAACTTACTTTTGGTTATCTATTTAAGCATGCATTATTTCTTTTATATCACATTGATTTTCATATGGTTTTTATAAAAGAAACTTTTTATGGTTCATGGCGACTTCTTTACTACTTTAAAATTTTCTTACAATAATCAAAGCCATGAAACATCAACATAAAATCCTATGTACTCGATGACATTTCTTTGGCGACTTTATTTTCACATATGTTTCAAGGGCGAATGTTTGAGGTTGATCGTGCTACACATAGGGCAGACTTTGGGCCTTAGTGACAATAAAAGCAAAAAAGAATAGTTTAACTTATGTTGTATCTTCAGTTTTATCTAAGACATGTATAAAATTATAATAAATAAAACTTAACTTTATGTGCCATGGTTATTGAAACAATAGTTCTGTTACGACACTCCCCAACGTTTCCGCCGCGGTTTGTTGTTTTACGCGGTCGGGGTGTGACACCATAGATGCTCATGGTACATGGGATGTACCTCATGGGACATTAGAAACCGTGTACGTATGGCCAGGCTTGAATGTACACCCCTTTGTTTGCTTAGGATTTACACTAAGAGCTTCGTATAACATAGTGTTACAAAAAACAATTTTTATACACCCTATGACACTTTTTAGATTCATAAGTTCTAAAGGATTGAATACCTTGAGATACTTTGAATATCCCTATTCACACTTTAAATCCCCAAAATTCTCAACACCAAATGATGCTTCGCATCTTTGGATTCCAAAGCGTTGTATATCTTTCAATCAATCCAAACATACTCTATGGTCTCCTATGAATGAATTTCGGGATGAAATTCCGTAACGTAGGGGAGATTGTAACCCTTGTGCAAAAATCCGAACTTTCAAAAACTTTTCTTTTGGAAGTAATTCGTTAATTGTTACTTAAAGGAATCAGTTTAACTTGACGTACACTCCGGAACAAGTACATAAGCTACACATACCCTAAACTGTAACTCCCTAAATCGCGTAAAACAACACGCGGTGGAAACACTTGGGGAGTCACGTTACAAATTGTTACATAACACATGGTATTTGAAATTATGTTTTATTGAATATTAACACGATTACATTGTCCTCAGAACTTAAAATAAACAAAACAAGTATATTATTTGTCTTTCTTGTTTTAAGGCACTAAAGTCCGCGTCCGTCCTAGGTGAAGTATGAAGCAACAATCGTCATGTAACAAATCCTGGAACATATGTGAAAACATAGTCAGCATAAAATGCAAGCGAGAACATAGGTTTTATGTGTGTTAAATTCATGGCATTAGAACTATATTGCAATACCTCGTCCAACTTCGAGAGTCGATGAGTATAAATCTTGAAATCAAAAGTGTTTGATATTGCAATATAATATATCAACTTTACAAGCTAATATAAGTAAATCAAAACCATGTAGCCATGAATCTTGACAGAAAACATTTGTTTCGTAAATTTGAGTTGTAGATCATCTTGTAAGTAAACTATGTATGGTTTATAACTTTAAATAAATATTGTTGTGTAACCTTGTTCAAAACTAACCATTAGACCATTGTTCGTGTTAAAAACAAATTATTCATTGTCCTTGTCATAAACCATTGTTCATTATACTTGTCATAAACCATTGTCCATTGCCCTTGTTTCTAATTGTGAAAACTTTTGGTCGTTCTTTAATAGATCCTTAAAGATCTCTTTAAGAAGAACAACAAATCAAGGAATGATTTGTTAATCATAAACAGTTTCTCTCGTTCCCCAACTACCCACCAAATCCAGTGAATAGCCTATTAACGGGATTTTCAATCCTATGGTACCATAACTTACTGCTGGGCGGCATAACAATGTTAATGAATGTCATTCGTATCATGGATAACGCACCAACAAGTTGTATCACATTATTGAAACCATATTGTTATATAAACCATAGTATTTGAACATTGAAAACAACTTAGCACATATGAATCACCCCAAAACATTTGCAAAACATAAAAGAGGGGAGCAATGTACTCGCGTGGGATTTGCGGAAGAGCCTTGTGTGAATGTGTGAACAAAGCCCCAAGATCAAGGAATGAAGTGTGTGCTAATGGTCGGATAACATGTAAATGTTGTGACTTTAATCAGCGGATTGGATAGAATGAGGTCTTGTCAACCAAATGAGTGTTGGAACTCATATGAAATGGTTTAACAAAGTCAACATTTTTATTTGGAAAGGTTCCTAAGTGCTTTTAACCTGTTATGTCTCATTAAGGTAGTTTAAGCCACTTTAACGTGCCATTTGTGTAAATACGTGTTCGGATGGTTAGATATGTGTCATGATAAGTGTAAATTGCTGAAACATGCTTAATAATGTTACTACGTCAGATTACATGTCAAAATTTATGTTACATATGCTTATAGTTGATTTATTCGCAAAAAGGGTGTTTTGGTCATATTTAAAGAACATACCAACGACTTTTCAATACACTAACCAAACAAAGTGACCATAAGGTATAACCTCAGAGGGTTATTCCCTATACAACTATGGTCACAAATATGTATTTGGTCGGATCCTAAGATCGACCAAACGGGTCGGGTTTGAAAGTCAAAGCGGTGGTCAAAACCGCTCGACTTACGACCCTAACTAAGCACTAAACTGAAAGTGACGAGTTAGACATGTCAACCTAAGTTATAAAAATGTTTTGGTATCAAAACAAAGTGTTTTGATACCCGAAAATAGTTCCGTCATATATAGCGCAGTTTACGCATTATTGACCAAAACTTTGACTCGTCACTACAACTAGCAAACGTGGTAATCAGTAGGCATGATCATTATGGATCATAACCAACGTGATTACGATCACGTTGCAAAGTCCAATTAGACTTTGTCTTGACCAATTAATGGTCAAAGATGAAAGTCAAACACTGTTTGACTTTTAGCTTGAAATAACTAAAATAAATAAAACAAGACAAGGATGGAGCACTTACTTGTGTTGAAGAACACTCAAGAGCTCCAAGAAGACAAAAAAACTCAGGTAGGAGGCCTCCAACAAGGTGGTAGCCTCCACTTAGAGTGTTTGAGATAAGAAGAGATGAATGAGCAAGTGAAAATGGCAAAATCACTTGCTATTTAAAGTAATTTGAAGGTCTTAGGATCATTACACATGTCCCATGTGTTGGCATGATCTCATGGATTGCAGGTGAAATGGTGGCAAAATTGATTTGCTTGGTGTCCAAGGAGTATACAAGGAGTTGCCACCTGGTTGTAACAACTCTGATGATCTAGGGACCCCTTATGGACCATATGGGGTTAGGCCTTACGGTCCGTAAGGCCCTTGCAGGGGCTGAACTTTCAAATTTGGAAGAAATGGCCCTGAACATGTTTTTGACGCGTTTTGGCACTTTAAACACCCGTTAACCCCATTTTCAAGCTTTATAAGGACAATAAAACAAAGGGAACTTGAAATGTGCTCAAAAATCTTCCGGGTGCGGTTCGTTTGGTCGTACGGTTGCGGTTTTCGGTTAATTACGATGAGAATCATAACGAACATGTGCATGACCGTGAATGCGTACATGTCCCGGAGAAAGAAATGCGCGTAACGGCATAGTTTCGCAGAATTTGCAAAATAGCCCCTGAAGTTGCATAAGCATGTTTTTGCCATACCGAAGCCCTCGAAACTTATTTCTAAGCTATGTTAAGGGTATCTAGGGTATGTTAAGCTTATGACCTTGTTCTGGAGTGTGAATTGCTACGAGAATTAGACTTTCGTAGTTTGTCATAAATAGTCCCTATGATCGATTAAGCTTGTTTTTGACATACCAAACCCTTCAAAACTTATTTCTAAGTTATGTAAAGGTATGTTTAGCTTATGTCACTATTCCGAAAAATACGTTGCGTTAATCGGATTACGTTTGCGTACAGTTTACGTATATCTTCCAGAAAAAGCTTTGAAGTGTCGAAATTGTACATGAACTTAAATGTGTGGATGTCACATGTAATTATACAACTATGGGAATGAAATGCAAGATTTCATTGGATTCAAAATTGTTTGGTATTGATTGATGCTTGAAAAGGCACAAATCTCACAGTCTCCCCTACTTTAGGAAATATCATCCCGAAATTTAAATTTAGAGGAAACTTGTGAAAACATATGTAAGTGTATCACTTTCAAACAATCCTTCATTCCCTGAGTAAAACTCTAGGCCACGTTTGGATTCCCAGCGAACCTTGTTAATTGTACTCGTCTATTGTCTATAGGAATGAGTTCAGATTCAAAATTCTAAACTTCATTCCAATAGGTAGGTGAATGACAACTTTGATTTTACCGAGGCTCAGAAGAGAGCCATGGGTAAATGTCAAAGTGACATTCTTATAGTAATAGAACTTGAAGAGGGAGTGGACTTTGGGGTTTCGAACAACGTATGGAAGAATGTTTCCTATGAAGACTATTATAGGAAACTTGTGTGTGCTCGAAGTTGGAGTTGGAGAATGAAAGATTAAAACAACTTTGGTCAAGGTCCAGAGTATCTAGTAACTTAAATAACGCCACGCTTGCAATGTAATAAGGAACACTTATATATAGGAAGTACCAACGGCGTATCCACCATGCCCTTATTATATTGTTCCCGTTTCGTTATTCTTATCACTATGGTTCTTACACATGATAAAACTTGCAAGAGTTTATTATCTAAGGGATTTTATAAATTATGTATGCATCCATAATTACTCAACTCGTTGCATAGTCTGTATAGTTCATTTTGTGATGTGTAGGGGAGATCAAACGAGTAAACATGCGATGACTTGTCTACACCACAAAAGGGTCTCTTTAATTAGATCAACAAATGAGCTCTTTAAATAGACCACCAAAGAGTCTCTTTAACTAGATCATCACATGATCTCTTTAGCTAGATCGGCGAACAATCTCTTTAACTAGACCCTGATAGGCCTCTTTAACTAGACCCTGAAAGGCCTCTTTAACTAGACCCTGAAACCTCTTTAACTAGACCCTGAAAGGCCTCTTTAACTAAACCTTGAAAGGTTTCTTTAACTAGGTAGTACTTTGAAATCCAAGGGTCTAACTATTTGCATAGAAAAGCCCATCAAGGATTTAAAATAGTACTTTGGATATCCTTCTAAGAATTTAACACATTAGAATATGGAATATTCTACAAGGATTTGGATAGTGAGCATTTGAATTGACTTGAACACCAAAGATCCTATAGTGATTCGGATAATGCTACAAGGGTAATACAATAAGAACACTTATATATAGGAAGTACCATCCGCGTATCCACCATGTTCTTTTGGTATTACGCTCGTTTCGTTATCTAAATCACTACTAATCACATAAACCCATAATCATCGACCTGGTCATCAATTTGTACATACGCATTAAAGTACACAAGGAATCCAATCCAAGACTTCAACCTAGTACTTTAAACATCCACAAGAATCTAATTATGAAGATAGGAAGATCTTATAAGGATCTTTGAGATTTGAGTAGCGAACATGTTTCGAAAACCACACACTAGATATGTTAGGTCAACATACGAAGCAAAGTGTCTTTGAAAACCGTGTACTTGGTATGCTCAGTCAACATACATGTCTTTGAAAATCGTGTATTATGTAAATATGAAATGTTGAAATGTTTTAAATCATGTAAAATTGTCTTTGAAAGTTTTTGAAAATGTGTATTTTGAAATCATGCACTTTGTATATTAAGTAAATATGCTATGCTAAAATATTTTTAGAATCTTATGAAATGTCTCTGAAATCATGAAATTTTGAAATTTGGTATAATGTTTTTGAATCGTGTACTATGTAAAGTGTCATGAAAAACCAGAGAGTTGTGATATGCATATAGGCATAATGCATAAGTCTAGTTAAGGAGTCATGGAAGTACCCTTAGGTATCCAAACAAGGATTTAATGTGGTACTTTGAGCATCTGTTTAAAGGTTATAACTTGTACCTTGTACTTCGTTTCTTTGAAGAACCGTGTACGTAGGATTTTCCTAGAAATCACAAGCGATCTCAAAGATAAGAGAAATCCCGAGAATAGTTTGATTTTGCAAGGAACAACGTCCTTGGTATTGTAAGGGTGTAACACAGATATATGTAATCACAATTTTAAATAAAATGGAAACAACTATTTATTTATAGACAATCAAAGTGTTTTTGAAGTTCTTGGTAAAAAAAGAGAAACAGGTAAAAACTTAATTGTTCATAGTTGCATTGTTGTTGGCTCCAGTCTCATTAATATATGTGAAATGCTCATCCATGTGCAGGATTTGCATTAACAATTCTCGAGCAGTTGTTCCTAAAATGACCCATCTCGCCACAGTTGTAGCAGGAACCTGGTGGAATGTTAGCTCGAGCTGATCGACAGACGTTTGCTAAATGACCAAGTCACCCACACGAAGTGCATTGACGACATTGTAGGTGAGCCTGATGATGAGCATTGCACCTGTTGCATATAGGTGTTGTACCAGAATAAGGTTTCCTCGTAAGGGGTTGTGCTGGTTGATTGGGGGCAGCTTGATTGTTCTATGCAACTACGGCAAAGTTCTGTGAAGCTTTATGCTTCTTTGACTTCTTGGGGGTTTCAGTTTTAGTGTCCTTGTCAGATGGTTTCTTGTCACCTTTGCGGAAAAGTTTACCATTCTTTATTTGAGATTCAGTCAGGGTAGCAAATAGTTTGATAGCCTGTCGAACGGTGGTATGGTTCTACCAATAACAATATCCTGAACAGGGTCAGGCAGGCCATCAATGTACTTTTCGATTGCCTTGTCCAAAGGCGTAACCATGGTAGGACACAACAAACTTAGTTCCTCATATCGATCAGTGTAGGCGTGATGTTCCCCACTATCTTGTTTCAGATCGTGGAATTCATTCTCTAGTGCCCTTTGCTCATGACGTGGGCAAAACTCTTTCATCATAAGGGCTCTAAGCTCCTCCCATGTCCATTCCACCATGTGAGTGCCCTCTCTTTGAAAACACTCGTAACAAACTCTACTTTTCGCTCATTCGAACACTGAACATGGCAGAAAGTGTTTTCGATACTCTCAAACCATTGTAGGAGCCACGTAGCTCCCTCAGACCCAAGGAAGTTGAGTGGTTTGGCGGAGTTGAATTGTTTGAAGTTGCACGGAATAGGTGTTGTGTTGTTATTGTTATTGTAGGCCTGATTAAGTTGAGTCACAAGGTTTGGGAGCACAGCAGCCATCTGCTGAGCAATTAGAGCTGCCATTTCGGCGTTTTGAGTAGTTTGCACGAGGAGGCATTCTAGGAAAGAGAGAGGAAAATATGAGTGAAGCCGAATGAGATCGACATTGGATAGCCAAAATGAATTGTTAAAAGAAATATCAGCGAAGCATAAGGATCGTGATCAATTGTTTAGTACCAAGAACAAACAAATGACACAGTGACTAATCAAAGTAAATGGGTCTTTATAATGTATCGCGAGGACATGCTTTAG
Source organism: Scalesia atractyloides (assembly GCA_947069175.1). NCBI lineage: Eukaryota > Viridiplantae > Streptophyta > Magnoliopsida > Asterales > Asteraceae > Scalesia > Scalesia atractyloides. The sequence goes on from CAMTDV010000010.1 coordinate 23,808,077, forward strand.
CCTATAAGTAGACACTCACCCCAAGAGTTCCCATGTAAGAGTGACGGGTCCGATTAAGTGGATTTGTACGAACACTCTAGCCTTAGACAGAAAACTCGGGGTACATGCACCCACCCTTCCAGATTGCATGTGTTCACATTATTAAAGCCCAAACTTTGACAAGAGTTTGAAAATTTTGAAAGAAATAAGCCCAAGAACAAACTATCTAAGGATAGATGATTTCTTGTGAAGTTTTAGAAAAATTTTGACTTTCAAAAGATGTGATATGCTTTGTTTTTCGTAATTACCTAAGGATAGGTGATGGTAATGTTTTAAGAAACTATACATAAGTAAACATGTGTTGGGGTCCTAGGAAGGTTATAGACTAGGTCAAAGCATTACTAATAACCTAATTCCCTATAACCAATGCTCTAATCGTTAACACCCCAAATCACGTAAAACAACACACGGCGGAAACACTTGGGGAGTCACGTTACAAATTGTTACATAACACATGGTATTTGAAATTATGTTTTATTGAATATTAACACGATTACATTGTCCTCGGAATTTAAAATAAACAAAACAAGTATATTATTTGTCTTTCTTGTTTTAAGGCACTAAAGTCCGCGTCCGTCGTAGGTGAAGTATGAAGCAACAATCGTCATGTAACAAATCCTGAAACATATGTGAAAACATAGTCAGCATAAAAATGCCGGCAAGAACGTAGGTTTTCTGTGTGTCAAATTCATGGCTTTAGAACTATATTGCAATACCTCGTCCAACTTCGAGAGTCGACGAGTATAAATCTTGAAATCAAAAGTGTTTGATATTGCAATATAATATATCAACTTTACAAGCTAATATAAGTAAATCAAAACCATGTAGCCATGAATCTTGACTGAAAACATTTGTTTCGTAAATTTGAGTTATAGATCATCTTGTAAGTAAACTATGTATGGCTTATATCTTTAAATAAAAATTGTTGTGTAACCTTGTTCAAAAATAACCATTCGACCATTGTTCGTGTTATAAACCAATTGTTCATTGTCCTTGTCATAAACCATTGTTCATTGTACTTGTCATAAACCATTATCCATTGTCCTTGTTTCTAATTGTGAAAACTTTTGGTCATTCTTTAATGAATACATTCAAGCCTTTGTTGACTCGACTATACCCCAAGGGTATCTTTAATAGATCCTAAAAGATCTCTTTAACAAGACTAACAAATCAACGAATGATTTGTTAATCATAAACAGTTTCTGTCGTTTCTCAAACTACCCACCAAATATAGTGAATAGCCTAGAAACGGGATTGTCAATCCTATGGTACCATAAGTTACTAATGGGCGGCATAACAATGTTAATGAATGTCATTCTTATCATGGATAACACACCAACAAGTTCTATCACATTATTGTAACAATATTGTTATATAAACCATAGTATTTGAACATTGAAAACAACTTAGCACATAAGAATCAACTCAAAACATTTGCAAAACATAAAAAAGGGGAGCAATGTACTCACCTGAGATTTGCGGAGGAGCCTTGTGTGAATGTGTGAATAAAGCCCAAAGATCAAGGAATCAAGTGTGTCCTAATGAGTCGGATAACATGTAAGCGTCGTGACTTTAATCGGCGGATTGGATAGAATGAGGTCTTGTCAACCAACTAACTGTTGGAACTCATACGAAATAGTTTAACAAAGTCTACATTCTGATTTGGAAAGGTTCCTAAGTGCTTTTGACCCGTTATGACCCGTTAAGGTAGTTTAAGCCACTTTAACGTGCCATTTGCGTAAATACGTGTTCGGATGGTTAGATATGTGTTATGATAAGTGTAAATTTCCGAAACATGCTTAATAATGTTACTACATCAGATTACCTATCAAAATTTATGTTACATATGCTTAAAGTTGATTTATTCGCAAAAAGGGCATTTTGGTCATATTTAAAGAACATACCAACGACTTATCAAACCGGGTAATCAGTAGGCATGATCACTACGGATCATAACCATCATGATTACGATCACGTTGCAAAGTCCAATTGGACTTTGTCTTGACCAATTAATGGTTAAAGCTGAAATTCAAACACCGTTTGACTTTCAGCTTGAAATAACTAATATAAAGAAAACAAGACAAGGATGGAGCACTTACTTGTGTTGAAGAACACTCAAGAGCTCCAAGAGGACCAGAAAACTCAGATAAGAGGCCTACAACAAGGTGGTAGCCTCCACTTAGAGTGTTTGAGATAAGAAGAGATGAATGAGCAAGTGAAAATGACAAAATCACTTGCTATTTATAGTAATTTGAAGGCCCTAGGATCATTACACATGTCCCATGTGTTGGCATGATCTCATGGAGGTCCTAACAAGTGTCAATTGCAGGTGGAATGGTGGCAAAATTGATTTGCTTGGTGTCCAAGGAGTAAACAAGAAGCTGCCCCCTGGTTGTAACAACTCTGATGAGCTGGGGACCCCTAACGAGCATATGGGGTTAGGCCTTACGGTCCGTAAGGCCCTTGCAGGGGCTGAACTTTCAAACTTGGTAGAAATAGACCATGAACTTGTTTTTGACACGTTTTGGCACTTTTAACACCCGTTAGCCCCATTTTCAAGCATTATAAGGACATTTGTTCGGGAGTGTCGGTTCGTTTGGTCGTACGATTGCGGTTTTCGGTTAATTACGACGAGAATCGTAATGAACGCATGCATGACCGTAAATGGTAACGAAAGGTATTTTTGCATTCCAATCATTAAAATACAAGATTTTAATGGTTAAAAAATTTTTGGATGTGCGTACATGTCCCGGATTAAGAAATACGCGTAACAGTATAGTTTCGCGGAATTTGCAAAATAGCCACTGAAGTTGCATAAGCATGTTTTTGCCATACCGAAGCCCTCGAAACTTATTTCTAAGCTATGTTAAGGGTATTTATGGTACGTTAAGCTTATGACCTTGTTCCGGAGTGTGCATTGCTACAAGAATCTGCAGACTTACGTAGTTTGTCATAAATAGTCCCTGTGATCGATTAAGCTTGTTTTTGACATACCAAACCCTTCGAAACTTATTTCTAAGTTATGTAAAGGATATTCAAGGTATGTTTAGCTTATGTTACTATTCCGGAATATACGTTGCGTTAAACTGATTATGTTTGCATAACAGTTTACGTATATCTTCCTGAAAAAGCAAGAATGTCAATCGTTATACATTTTTGATCATAAACTGTTATGCAAACATAATGTCACATACAAGTTCATGTACAATTCTCGTATTCAATATATGAACCCCATATACAAATCCAAATATTTTTGTTCATTCAAAATCTTGTATTTTATTGATGAGAATGCAAGAATGTCAATCGTTATACATTTTTGATCATTTTCGTATTCGATAAAGCATTTTACGTAATTTTACAAAACGTGTAACCGTAAAACCGAACGAACTTACATCCACAACATTTCCAGGAAAATTCCACGTAACATATGCCCTAACACCTTTTTAGAGCCTAAAAATTAGGTTAAAAGGGGGTAAAAGTGACGAAACGCGATTATACAAGTCCAGGGGCCAAATCTACCATAAAGCAAAACTCAGCCCCCAAGACAAGCTTACGGACCATATGACCACACCCCTTACGGTTCGTAAGGGATGCCTAGTTGTAGGTTTTTGCCAGCCTGTTGTTTCCTTTGCTTGGAGTCTAAGAACTCGAAATTTCCTTGTTTTACCTACACTTGACATGTGTTAAAGCCACCTTATGATCCTTCCACCTCATGGGACACTTGTAATAATCCCATGAACTCTCAAACATTATAAATAGCAATCACCATCAACCATTTTCATTTGCACATTCTTCTTTTCTTTCTCCCACTCTATTGGAGCTTGCTTCCACTTTTGGAGGCCTCCTATATAAGTTCTTATTGTGTTCCCAATGCAAGTAAGTACTCTTCCTTAGTCTATTTGTTTATTTTAGCTTGTTATGAGCTGAAAGTCAAACAATTTGACTTTCTGTTTGACTACCGGTTCTGACCATATTTGTTCAAGTCAAAGTCCAATTGAACTTTGCAACGTGATCGTAATCATGAAGGTTATAATCCCTTGCGATTGCAACTTCGGATTACCACGTTTACTAGTCGAAGTGACGAGTCAAAGTTTTGGTCAATGATGTGCATAATGTGCATTTTACGATGAAACTATTTTCGGGAATCAAAACTCCAAGTTTTGATACCAAATCAGTTTTATAATTTAACTCGTCACTTCAAGTTTAGTGCTTTATTAGGGACGTAAGTCGAGCGGTCTTGACCACCGCTTTGATTTTCGAATCCGGCCCGTTTGGTCAATCTTAGGAGACGACCAAGCACATTATTGTGACCATAGTTGTATAGGGAATAACCCTCTGAGGTTATACCTTATGGTCATAGGTTTGGTTAGTTGTAAGTTGAGTTGATCTTTATGTACTTAAAAATGATGAAGACACCCTTTTTACGCGTAATTAGTTTTAAGCATATGTAACTAAAGTTTTGACATCTAAACTGAAGTTATAATATAATCAAACTTTTTTGTCATATAAGACTCATCATATGACATATTTGACCATCCAATCATATAATAACGCTTATAACCCGTGAAAATAGCACAAACTACTTTAACGAGTCAAAACGGGTCAAAAGCACTTATGTCACACCCCAACCAATGGCGGAAACACCAAGGCGGGACGAAATAGATTGCTCATTGCTCATAAATACTAATTGGCGACAATATTTAAATAAATCCCATATTTCATTCATAACAACATTGTCATACATTACAAGGAATTTCAAATACAACAATAACAAGGGTAAAATTTGATACAACATTTTATAAACCTAACGTCTACATGTGTATCTAAGCATCATCACTACTCCAATTTCATGACAAAATCTTCATCAACCTGTAACATGTTAAAAATACGAGTTCAATGCAAAGGCAAAGGCGAGTACACAAGTTTGGTGATACATAGCATAAGTAAAAAAGTATAACTCGAATCCACATGGTAATTGTAAGCAAAGTTCATACTAATCATGCAATACTAGATCAAACCCCGAGTTTCCACAAAAGTTTTAACGAGATCGAGCTTCCCTTGCCACTAAAGCGACAAGACTAAAATGAGAACGAATATCTTAGCATAACCCCGACGAGCGGCGTGCCACTCCAATAGCGCTATATATGGTAAGTTGGGCTAGCTAAGTTAATGATCAAGCACGTATAACAATCACGTATCTAGGCATAACAAGTATTCATTTATAAAGATTGAGCATGTAAAAGCAGGAGTTTATGGTACGTGTATTTTGATAAGTAAACATGTTACAACCCAAAAGTGATTAAAATGGTAAATGGGTCAAGTGTACTCTCGGTTTTGCTAAGTGTTCCACTTAAGGAATTCCCGGGAGCTTGGTTGTGATGTTTAGAGTTTGGCACATTGTCTTTCTACAAGAAGAACATAGGTATTAGTTAGGAGTGTAACGGTAGATTCGGAATATTCGAGCGAGACTACGGAAATAAAAATTAAAGCATTATGTATGAAAATATTCACTAATACACAGCACTTGTTCTTGACACTATGATAACCCAAAAAGGGGTTGATATGGTTTCATAGGTTTGAGGCCTATTAGCACCGTGACAAGGAACTACGTACTTTAGTGATACACTTAATAACTCGATAGATGATTACTTAGCCATTATCAAGGTTTCAGTTTTTAGGATTATATCATAGTCCATAATATATACATAGTCATATAAGATCAAGTAGGAGGTGGGAGGATGAACCATCCACTTTGGTACCTCTTAAGTATTCACGTAAGTCAAGCAGGGAGGTAGGATGATGAATATCCATTTAACCTCTTTATATGATTCACCACTACACAAGTTGTCATAGACAACAAGGAGGGTCATGAATGAGAACAATACAAGAACGAAAAATGACAAGAATTGTAAGTATGTCACCATGATACCAAGTAGCCAAGTCAATACAACCCGTAGAGCACACACGGACACATGTCAACGGCTTGGCGGGGTTGTGACACTTTAGAACTAGTAAACTACTTGAGATAATGATGAAAATCATCAAGTGATGTGTGGTCTCAAAGTTTAGGATTGCCCACGCTAACAAAGGTGAACACACATGAACAAGTTATGAACTTGCACCACTTGTGAGCTAGAAGCTCTTCGAAAACAAAATTATTGTGAGGATAAATCCTCTTGTTTGAATGTCTCAACCTTGTTTTAAAGCCTAACCAACCACAAGAAGTGTTGTAACATTCAGACATAGGTTTCAGATGAGTTAGACTTAAGTTTGATGAACATAAACAAGATTTGAAAGAGTTTGAAAACAAACAGAAAATTTTGGGACACTTTAGGGGCATTTCTAGGTCCTTTATTTTCCATGGAGAACCCTTGGATTCAACCCTAAAGATTATCCAAGTAATATGAAAGAAGAATTAAGTAAAAAGACCAAGATTTGAGCAAGTTATGCTCACTTTCGTAAAGGTGGTACAATCTGCCTGATAATTCTGATTAGGAGTGTTCTTGAGATGATTTAAGAGGGATTTTGATGAGATTAGAAGGTTGTGAAAGTGGAAAATGGCTTGGAAATGAAGTGGTATTTATAGAGGAAGATTTGTGTTAGTTATAAGGTGTTTAAGAAGGGTTAAAAGGTGATTGGGTGGTGTTTATATGTGTGGATCCGTGCATAATTCGCGAGCCAAAACTATTATGCCCGCCCAGAGGTGCTTACGGACCGTAAGGACCTTAGCCGGGTTAAAGTTTGGTTTTTTGTTATTTTGCCACATGTGACGGGTTTTAATGATGTTCTAAGGCATTTTATGGTACGGATATGCATTGGATGATCGAGATCGACTATTCACATTGGGTATAAAGTATATATGATGTATGAATGTCACGTATTATCAAATATGTCACGTATTCGATATGTGTATCATGTATAAGTATTGTATGAATAAGTATAACAAGTATAGGGATAAAATGTATATTTCCATTATGATTCAAGTCTCGATTACAACGTTGACAAAGAAATGAAGATTACGAATACAGTGACTTCCGAAAATAGAATTTCAACACGAGCTAGCTATAAATAGAAAGTAAGGAAAACGCGAGGCGTTACAGTCTCCCCTCCTTTAGGAAATTTTGTCCCGAAATTTAGGACGATGCAACGAAGAGGTGCGGATACTTAGTCTTCATATCACTCTTGAGTTCCCAAGTAAACTCGGCGCCACGATTCCCTTCCCTACGAACTTTTACGATAGGGATCTGACTGCTCCGTAGCTACTTGACTCCTCTGTCCATGATTTCGACCGGTTTTTCCACAAAATGCAATGTCTCATTGATTTGAAGATCTTAGAGCGGAACTTGAAGTCCTTCTTCGGCTAGACATTTCTTGAGATTTTAAACATTAAACACAGGATGAACATTGTTGAGCGTTTGAGGTAGGTCCAGTCGATATGCTACCTTGCCAATCCATTCCAAGATCTTGAAGGGACCTACGTAGCAAGGACCGAGTTTGCCTTTCTTACCATAACGGACAACACCTTTCCAAGGTGACACCTTAGAAGTACATGATCACCTACGTTAAATTCCAAAGGCTTGCGTCTTTTGTCAACGTAGCTCTTTTGTCGACTTCGTGCTTTGAGGAGATTATCACATATTTGCAAAATCTTATCCGTTGTCTCTTATATTAATTCGGTGGTGATCTGCATATCTCCAATCTCGTGCCAACAAATAGGCGAACGACACTTACGACCATACAATGCTTCAAATGGAGCCATTTGAATACTAGCGTGATAACTATTGTTGTACGATAATTCAACCAAGGGTAAGTGCGAATCCCAATTGCCGCCAAAATTGATTACGCATGACCGAAGCATATCCTCTAAGGTTTGGAGAGTACGCTCGGTTTGACCATCAGACTGAGGACGAAAACGGTGCTAAGATTAAGCTGAGTGCCAAGGGCAGATTGAAAAGTTTGCAAAGGCGAGAGGTGAAACGAGCATCGCGATCAGAAATGATATCAAGAGGAGTACCATGACAACTAATGATTTCATCCGTGTAGATACGAGCCAATTTCTCGACCTTGTAATCTTCACGAATGGCAACAAGTGTGCGGATTTGGTCAATCGGTCAATGATGACCCAAATGCTGTCATGACCAGACGAAGTACGTGTAACGCCTCGCGTTTTCCTTACTTTTTATTTATATCATGCTCGTGTTGTAATTCCATTTTCGGAAAACATTGTATTTGTAATCTTCATTTCGTTGAAGATGTTGTAATCGAGACTTGAATCATAATGGAAATATACAATTTTGCCCTATACTTGTTATGAATACTCATACACTCATATTGTTGGTGCAGAATGTCTATGTCATAGTCATATATCGAGTCTGTATAGATTAGATGTGAACAGGCTAGCGAAACGAAGTATTTATAGTGTTAGAGGTCAAGTTCGCTTGAGAATGTTATGTGAAGTTAAGTTCGTCCGAACTTGACTATGTTAAGTTCGGGCGAACTTCTATCCCCACCAGCGAACTTGTGACCTTATAAATAGCTAGCTTGTGATTGTCATTTGTAACTTTGCGCACTTTGAGGCGGAGCTCTGTCAATTTGGAAAGTTGATGTTATACCAATAAAATTGATGTTTAGTTGACTAATTCTTGTTATTTGGTAACCGTATCGTAATATTTCCGCTATTATGGACATTAGAGATCATATCTAGGTTCCTATGCATTCAGGATCGGTCCTGCAAGTGGTATCAGAGCTAGAATAGCCTGATTTGATTAATATCAAGACAAGAACACTTCTAATTCTTCCCATTCTTCTTATTTTCTTAACTTTTACACTAAAATGAAGAATTCACGGGCAAATTCTGTCCAGTTTTGAATATGACATGTTAAATACATTATAGATACACCCCTGAGAGTTTGGGGACTAAAATCAAACGAATTCGTGTCAAATTGTTGCAAAAACCATGTTTTCCAAACTCATGATGATCGAACATGTTAGCCAAGTTCGACCGAACTTTACTTAAAAAGTCAATTTTTGATTGAGTTTTTATCAAGTTCGCTCGAACTTGAGGGATTTTGAGAGAAATTTGGGTGAAGTTCGACCGAACTTGTTATATATTTCTTGTTTTTTCTTAAAGTTTTACCGAACTTGAGAAAATTCATTGAAATCCTATAGTAAGTTCGCCCGAACTTGCAAGTTCTACTTGGAATCATTTGCAAGTTCGCTCGAGGTTGTCTCAGGGATATTTTTCAAATCAAAATCACTAATTTCGACCGAACTTAGGTGTAAAAATCTAAAATTCTTCATTCAACTACAAGTTCGACCGAACTTGTAGTAAATCTAACAGTTTTCAAAGTTTTAACATCCAATGCAAATGTGATTAAGCAAGTCAATTTAGACAACGAGATGGGCACGTCCATTAAACCGCCAAAATTAATGAGCATTGACGAATACGAAGGATGGAAGGAGAAGTTCAGCTACTGGGTTCAGGCCATGCATTTCCAAAGCTAGGTAGATATCGAAAGAGGTTATACTGTTCCGTTTGACGAAAATCAGCAAGTTCTGGAATAGTACAAGTATACCACTATACGGAAAGATGAGTACATTGTTGAGAAAAAGATGATAAGCCTCATTCAACAATATGTTAAAGAGGATATTCTGGTCTTGTTGCCCGAATACACGACTGTGAGAGAACTCTGGCTATCACTGCAAAAGAAATACCAAGGAAGCGCAGAGATGATCAAGAGTAAGAAAGCTCTCATTATGAAGGAATTCGACATTTTTAACATGTTGAACGGCGAGACAATGAAACAGATTATTGAACGTTTCTGTCATCTGAAAGTTCAAATGCGAAGACACGGTCTCGAGAAGACAGAACCTGAGTACATCGATAAGCTTGCAGATGCGTTACCTGACGGAGAGTGGACTACTTACCTTATGGTTCTGAAAGAAAGTCTAAATTGGAAATTCTTTAAGCTATCTACATTCATCGACAAACTCGAAGGTCATGAGATGGAACATCTAAAGATCTCGAAGTCAAAGAATGCTAACATTGTTCAAGATGTTGCTCTGTATTACAAGAACGGAATGCAAGACAACATATCAAGCCCAAAGATTCAGACAGCATTCAGTGCAAACACGAATTCTTCTCCACAGAATCAAAACCAATCATATTCACAATATGATCAAATTTCACAGAGCTCTTCGTTTTCAAGTGCAAGTTCAAATTCATCATATCAGAGTTAAGCAAATCAGAATCAACAAACAAATTCTGATCCAAATGTGTACAAGTGTAACAATGCTGTTAATTTAAACAATGTTGTTTCTGAGCAAGTTGCAAAACAACACATGTCACTTCTTGCCACTGTTCTAGAATCGTATGGAAGTCTTGTGGCTGGAAAAATTGGCAATCCCGAAATGACCGCCGAAGACTACGATCAGGTGGACGAAGAAGAACTTGAACTAATGGATATAACGTGGTGTTTAGCTTCTATCATTCGTAGGGTCACAAAGTTTGTTGCTCTCATAGGTCGAGATATTGGAAATTCAAGCAATAAGCTAGGGTTTGACAAAACAAAGGTCACCTGTTTCAGATGCCGACAGAAGGGGCATTTCAAGAGAGAATGCAAAAATCCTGAAGCAACGGGCAATCAGAGTCCATTTGGAGGTGGCAACGAATATTACAAGAAATCACTTCAGTACAAGCCATTACCAAAGAAGACTCAGATAGAAATTCAAGAGAAACCGAACAACAGCAACACTGAGAAGGCAATGGTTGCATCAAATGAAGATGATGGTTTCGATTGGAATTCTTACACTGGAAAGAAGACAGGAGTTAAATTGATGGCTGAGATCGTTGAAGATACTTCTGCCGAAGAAGCAGCAGCGATAGAAAATGCTCTACTGGAACGATATCTGCAACAACAGGAAGAAGAAGAGATGTATCTTCACATGAAGACACAAGGTATTTTAACGCCTAATTCAACTTCTAGTTTTGCAGGAAACTTTGATGGAAGTTCTCAGGACAAGTGATCGAGGAGAAAACGAATGAAGAAGTTATCAGTAATGTTGTTCAAGAAGTAAATGCTGAAAACCTCACGGACATTGAAAATAAAGCTATGATGGCGAATCTAACCAAGGTAGGTCCACAGGTAAAGGAAGTTGTCAAAGTGCAAGTTGGGGAGGTTGTAAAAACTTGCACAAAATGTACCGAGCCATGTGCTAAAGGTGCCGGAAAATCATAACTCGTCGCTGAACTCAATGTATGTAGGTCCGTTGTACGGATCGTTCGGGCACTAATCTAACAAACCTAAGGTAAACATACGGAATCCGTTTGCTTAGGCGACATTGGATACACTCATTTGATTCTATTTAATCACCGTTTCATTAATATTCTACGTTACAGATCCTGTAAACACTTGGACAAAGCTTCGCCTCTGTCGTGACAAAATCTCTTAATGTTACAAATGAAATCACAAGCTAGCTATATATACTAGTACAAGTTTGCTAGACATCTTGCACGTTCGGGCGAACTTGACTACGTAAACACACCATGAGCAAACTTGTCCTAAAAACCTATAATTACTCCATTTTGCTAGCCTATTCTATACAGACTCGATACAAGACTAAGACATAGACATACTGTACTAACAGACTCCCCCTTGGATATAGTCTCTGTCTTGATCAGTCTTCCAAATCATTTATCGTTAGCTTATGATGACGTAGGCAACAAGCATATGCATCAACAGACTCCCCCTTGGATGTTGCCGTAGTCATCATTCGTCAATTAAGTTTCTGAGTCTTTAATGTTCTCCTGATCTTTATATCTTGAATAACTTTAACATCCATGTTCCCCCTTGCTTTGAGCTTTCTGTTATCTTCATTCATCATGAGTATCTAGCTCCCCGTTAAATGATGCTCCGAATCTCTAAGATTTGACGATTAAGAACAATCACGCGTATCCACACACAAACAGTTTCTTAACAGTCTCGTTGGTTCGACTCACATTCAACATTAATAGGTTTCCATGGAAGATTGAGAAAAAAAATCTTTTTGGATTTTTAATATTGAATGCAGAAATGTAAACATACTAAAATGTAATATTTACAGTTTGTATTTTTGTGAGAAAACGTGCTAGAGGATCATATCAGTTTTTGAGACATATCACTAGTACCATTGACCTTTTAATGACTTTAGCCTTTAAACTTGTTTACCTAGATTGTCGATATATTTGTCCACTTAAACTTCATCACATTTCTCAATTTTTCAAGATATGTTAGGTATGAATTATAGAACTTGACTTAACTATGGTTCCCACCTCTTGAATATACTCCCGTATCAAGATTCCCTAGATTTCATCTTACAGGTGAATATAGCATACTTGATAACTGTATTTGGGTTAATGCGAAGCCTTGAGAGCTCAGGTTAGTACTACCGTACAGACAAAGAGATGAAGGCTCGACTTTATGGTGTGTTCCTATCAAGGAATCTTTTCAGCACTGCAAATGATTAGATCTTTCGATACTTTTCAAGATTGCATGCAGCTTAAGATATATTGCGAAAGTATTATAGAAGTTCTAGGCTATTGCTTCCACAAAATCAGAAGAACTTGTATAATACCCCAGATATCAACTATCTATAAAGACCTCGTATCTCAGAATCAGGCAATCTCTCAAACGAAATTTCGGAGTACTAAGTCCATATATCCAAGATGTGTTAATCCAAAAGATTAAGCAGTTGTAAAATTTAGTTTATATCTCGAAACAGTTTACTGAACGTGTAAAGCCTATCGACACATCCACAGTAAGACTTGTTTATCACTTTCAAACTTTACAAATCCTTAGCGTACACTGATTATCCACTGATGTACTATCATTTCCTCTTTTCGCACAAGAAATCTCATTTTTTCATTTTTCAATGTTTTTGATATTTTGAGATTTTCTGTTGTTTTTGGATTTTTGAAAATTTTTATCTATCTGAAATGATTTTGAAATGATGATTTTCAATTGTACAGGAATTTTTTGACAATTTAAAAATTCCCCCCCCTAAAATTGAAAACATCTTATCGAAATCGAAAATAAAAATCTTCCATTTTAACCATTTAACGACATTTTACGAATGTGAACACGAGACTACCATTTTGTTTGTGTGGAATATCACTCCTGTCTCTTGTCTCTATGTATGAACAACCACTGCTTCTGAAATGACGATTGGCTTGAAGCTTGGTTATCCTGAACATTCAAACAAACTTTAATCAATTTTGAATTGGAACTCAATCCATTCTAGACTTAGGTTTACAAATTCATTAACATATGAAGTAAAAAAATACTCACACTCTTTTTGATATTCAAACAGTTTGATAGAAACTTTATTTGAAACTTTTACTTTCTTTGAATTTTTTAACTGTTTGAATTATCAAATATTTCTCCACTTCTCTCTCTTTTGTCCTCAGATTCGTATCTGATGAATTCGTTTTACTTGACTGTGAGTAAAATGATTCATTAGAACTTTTATCTGATTTTTTAGACGTATCCGATGACAAAAATTTTTCCAAATACTCTCTAACTTTTTTTCTCTTTTTTCTTAATCTGTCTTTTTTGCCCTTGTGATAACTTGACTTTTTGTTCTTTGGGCTTCTCTACAGTTTTCTAATTTTTTTCTCTGTTTCTTCTCCTCTGGTCTTTTCTCCCCTGAGATTTAACCGATCTTCTTTTCAGATTAGTCGGACAATCCCTGGAAATATGACCTTTGATTTGACGTTTATAGCATCTTCTCGTATCAAATCTCTTTTTCAGGCAGTTAACAGCAATGTGTCCACCAAATCCACAGTTCTAACATACTCTGTTATCGTACCAATCTATCCATTCAGACCAAACACCCAAATAAGCACATTGATTTGACATGTAGTAGTCATCTTTCCTGCTTCTTCGGTAAAATTGATTTGACTTTGAAGCACTGTGGTCCGACCTGCACCGTTTATTCTAAAATTTTGTGAGTTTTTATAATGATTGGATGACCGTACTGATGAGTTTTTATTTTTGTTTTGAAAATTTTTGGAATTTTGTTTTTATGTTGTTTTTGTTCTCCATTCTGCTTAGAAGGTTTTTGCGATGAGCATTCACCTTTTTCAACAGAGTGTAGAACAGTTTCTTGAAAATTTTATTTTAGTTTCAAAAATATTTCTTTTTTTATCACTTTTATCATTTTCATCATCGATATTATCATCACAATCCCCAATTATGACATCGTCATAATTTATCTGTCGTTCAAATCACTTGAAAAATGATTAGCAAACAGACAATTTTAGTTAAATTTGACTTTTTAATCGGCAATTTTAACGTATCGGTTTACTAAAAACGTTTTAAATTTTTTTCGGAAAACTGTTTTTACCAGATTAGAGATTTAAACTCGTCTCGTCAATACGAATCTAACGATATATAATGTCCGAGACGTTTTTCTAGAAACCTTGGACAAGTTCGGTCGAACTTGTCACAATGCGTCAAACTCAGCTATTTAACAAGTTCGGGCGAACTTGTATCACTAAGAATACAAGTTCGAGCGAACTTGTCAGAAAATCCAAAGGAATCAGCAACTTCGGCCTAACTTGGAGGGGATTTCAATCAAATTTTGATCAAGTTCGGGTGAACTTGATTAAATTTGATAAAAATCAGGTAAGTTCGAGCGAACTTGGGTAAATTCCTTGAAAAATCAATCAAGTTCGGGCGAACTTGATGAAAAATGTGAATTTTTCAGTCAAATTCGAGTGAACATGATGTTAAGTTCGAGCGAACTTGAGTTATTCGACATGGTTTTTTCCAATTGTTGACATGAATTCGTTTGTTTTAAGCTCTGATCTTTTCAAGGGTTTATCTATTATGGATTTTACGTATTATACTTGAAAATCAGTACATTTTGTCTGTGAATTGTCCAAGAAAAGTTAAAAATAGAAGAAATGAGTAGAAGATGAGATGTTCTATGTCCAATATCTTCAAATTAGGCCAATCCTACTATGATACCACTTGTAGGTCCGTTGTACGGATCGTTGGGCACTAATCTGAGAAACCTAAGGTAAACGTGCGGAATCCGTTTGCTTAGGCGACATTTGATACACTCATTTGTTTCAATTTAATCATCGTTTCATTAATATTCAACGTTACAGATCCTGGAAACACTTGGACAGAGCCTCGCCTTTGTCGTGACAAAATCTCTGAATGTTACAAAGGAAATCACAAGCTAGCTATATATGCTAGTACAAGTTCGCTGGACAGCTTGCAAGTTCGGGCGAACTTGACTACATAAACACACCATGAGCAAACTTGTCCTAAAAACCTATAAATACTCCATTTTGCTAGCCTATTCTATACAGACTTGATACAAGACTAAGACATAGACATATTGTACTAACAATGTACATAATGAACATTTCAAATACGGTTATCGTACAATGAAGGAAGAGTATGATAAAATGAAAGATGATTATGGCAGGCTCGATAGAAAAAATATTAAACAACGTGATACTATAAGGATGTTAAAAGGTATAGTAATGGATAAACAAAAAGCAATAAACATCTATATTAACACCATTGCTGAAACCAAACAACAACGCCAGGACATGAATATTGAAACAGAACGTGTTCAACAACTTTTAGGAAGTTACACAACTAATGCGTATGTCATTGATCATATTCTTCCTACGATCTCGTCAGAAGAAAATGTTAATAGGTCTAAAAAAATCAGTAAAGAATACAGCAATGTTCCTCCATCCCTATGCGAGAAGTACTGTTGCAAAACAGTTTGGGATGAATAAGGCAATCAACATTGAGTTGTTATCTGAAAAGAAAAATGAGTTGCCGGAGAACATTGATGTAGTCTATACTAAATCAGATGATGACAATGCGGTGGTAAAAAATGTGGTTGAAAATGTTCTGAATGATTATGATGATGGCAGCTTTGAGAGCGCCACCTCGAGTTTGAACAGTTCTGACACAAATTCTAAAGATGACCATACATCATCGGAAGATGATCTATGTGATGACCCTAACATTGTAATGTACAAGGTTAAGGAATCTGATAGATTATACTTTGATGACAGTTTTCCAATTCGGAATGTCAAAGAAGATCAATTGGATAAACTGTTCAAGCTAGTTGAAGTTACATCAGATGACCTGGAGAAGAATGAAAAGAAATTCTATTCAAAACCTAAAAGAAATTATAACAACTACCGAAAGAATGGTGGTGATCATCTGGAAAACCGGAAAGTAGGGTTGGGTTTAGAGGAATCTGATGAACCTAAAAAGAAAACGTCACCATTTCATGAGTACAAAGATAAAAACATGAAATTTGTTTATGGGACGAACACGGTTCATGTGGAAAGTCTGATTGGGAAATAATCAAACGATGAGTTTAAGAAACAAAAAGAACTTCGAGATTAGACGAAAGCCACAAGTGGTGTAAAATCCACTTGTGGAAACTCACATGATAATCGGATGCTTCAAGTGCAATGATGTTGGTCATATTGCACGTAAGTGTCCGAAAGCAAAGCCGGCTTATCTTCGAAGAAAAGAAAGTTCAGATGTTGTGAAACCAAAGCAACCAGAGTTTGTAAAACCTATGAAAATTTTGAAAAGAAATGAATAAAAACCTGAAGTTAAACCTAAAACTGAAAAGAAATTTGAAAACTCAACTTTCAAAATAGGTGAAACTTCTAGGACAAACGAATCACGGTTTTACATAAAGAAGGCTAATATAAAATCTCAAGCCTGGATTCCTAAGAAGAAATCAACAACATCCGAGGTTATTAAGTGTGAGTCTGTAAAGACTGATAACATGAAAGGATTGAAATCTGAGACCAAATCCGAAACTGTCAAAATTACAAGTGGTAATAATTCAAAGGTAAAAAGAAAGTAAATTTTAAATATGTAAACGAAAGTGGAGGCTCAGATAGAGATTATGAAGATGATTACTAAGCTTTCTATCCAAAACCAAGACCAAAAAGGCTTGGGTAGCGCTCTTTAACTAGATTTTAACATGTGCAGGGGCTCTAGAGATCCATTCTTTCAAAGTGAATTATGGATAGTGGAGCATCCAAGCATAAGACGGGAATGAAAGCACTGTTGTTCGACATAAAAGCAATCAATGGCGGATATGTTGGATTTGCTGGTAATCAGGGTGGAAGGATAGTCGCCGAAGGAAAACTTTCCAATGGTGTTGTTTCATTCGATCGTGTGAACTACATTGCAGAACTAGAGAATAATCTTCTGAGCATATCGCAGATTTGTGATAAACAGTTCACGGTGCATTTCAATGACAAAGAATGTATTATTCTGAAGCCTTGTTTCAAAATACCTGATTAGTGGATTCTGACGCGAGCCCCGCGCGAGAATGATTTATATGTCTTAGATATGGGCATCGCTACCACTTCATCGAAATCAGCGCAATGTTTTGTGACGAAGGCTACTGAGAAAGATTCTATTCTTTGGCATCGTAAGATGGGGCATATTCATTTGTGAAAAATGAATTTCTTGGTTCATAGTGATCTGCTAGAAGGTGTGAACTTACGGAGCTTCCATATGACCGATCACTGTCTAGAGTGCAAAAAGGGAAAGCAAATCAAAAAGTCACATCCAAAGAAAATTCTGAACTAAATCAAGTTGCCGCTTGAACGTCTCCACATGGATTTATTTGGTCCTGTCAACGTTCGAAGTATTTCATGAGACTTAAACTGCTTGGTCTTAACAGATGACTATTCGCGTTATTCATGGGTTTTCTTCCAAGAATCAAAAGATGAAACATTCGAAAACTTGATAATTCTTTTCAAGAAGCTAGAGAATCTTTATCATCTACCTGTACGACGCATTCGTAGTGACAATGGCACAGAGTTCAAGAATAATAAGATGACAGAATTTTGCAATGCTAAAGGGATCCTAACGAGTTTAGTGCACCCTATACTCCACAACAAAACAGTGTCGCTGAAAGGAAGAACAGAACATTAATCGAAACTACGAGAACCATGCTTGCATACTCAAAGCTTCCAGTCAACTTCTGGAGTGAAGCGGTTGCTGCGGCTTGCTACATACTAAACAGAGTTCTTACTGTTAAACCAACGAAGAAGACATGTTTTGAGATGAACAACCGACGGAAACCGAATTTGAAATTCTTAGAGCCATTTTGGTGCGCCATGTACTATAATCGATCAAGATGGTAAATTTGGGGCTAAATCTGTTGAAGGTTTCTTTGTCTGATATGCGAGTCCGCTAAGACGTGTATATATTCCCTCGTTGAGAAAGGTAATTGAAGCATAGCATGTGGATTGCTTTAACTATACATATCATATTCAAAGAAGAGGTGACGCATGGTTGTTCAACTACCAAGATCTTTGGAAGTCGTTTGACTTGCCGGAAGAACCGTCTGAAGAAGAAATTACAGCGTTATACTATCTTCAACAGTTGGCAAATCAAGAACAAATCATTAGACCAATTGTGGTTAATCAACCCACGTTGGATACTTCATCTTCCGAAGCAGGTCCGAGTAATAGCGGTGTTCAAGTTGAAAACGTTTCTCAAATAGAAGTAACACCTGCTACAACTCCATTGAATGATTTTTCTGAACCAGGAAATGCAACATCAGTGCCAAACATGCCTCAGAATCATAATTCTGACTTAGATGAAGCACCGACATTTGATGTTGATAATGAATCTTCATCAGATAAAGAAATTGAGCAGATATCCAACATGTTGAATCAATCTGCTAACTAAAGAAATCAGAACAAAGCTTCATCAAGTGCTCCTAGTGTTGAAGTGAACGTTGTTCTGAATGTCTCAAATCAGCAAAGCTCAGTTGATGTTTATATTGAAGAAATGGCACGATCATATTCTTACCATCCTTCAACGAATATCATTGGTGAATTACAAACTAGTGTGCGTACACGAAGCCAAATCAATAAAGCACTATGTTGTTTCTACACCCGAGTTGCTCCAACTCAAGACTGCTGCTACTATTCATGTTTCATCTCACAAATAGAGCCAAAAACTATTAATGAAGCTCTGGGTGATAGCAATGGAAGAGAACTCTTACAGTTCGAGAAATTGGGTGTTTGGAGGCTTGTAGACTGTAGGAACGTCCATGATTAGCATGGGAACCTAAATTTGTTATCTATTGTCCGATTAGGCGGAAACTAGTGACAATTTAACTAAATAACAAGAATTACTCGTTTAAAGTTGTTTTCATTGATCTAAAGTTCAATACATTCGAGATCCGGATCCGACAGAGCTTCGCCTCTGATTTGCTAAAGTTACAAATAAATTAGGCAAGCTAGGTATTTATAGTAGTTCAAGTCCGCTGGAAGGAGTATAAGTTCGCCCGAACTTGCCTTAGCAAGTTTGGCCTAACTTGTCTACACAGACAACTTATGGCGAACTTGACTACCATTTACATAAATACTCCATACAACTAGCCTATTGAGCTCTATTCTATACAGACTCGATACAAGACTAATATACAAACGTTATGCACCAATATACTCCCTCTTGGATATCTACTTTGTCTTGTTCGGTCTTCAGAAACTCTCGATTTTTCCAAACTCGTTCTCGTGTAATGACGAAGGCAACAAACATATGCACCAACATACTCCCCCTTGGATGTTGCCGCAGTCATCTATGTTAATAGACATCCTTGAAAATAATCATCCTCGTCGATCTTCAAGTGTCATATTCTTCTTTGAACGCCTTGTAATCATCATACTTCAAATAAGTTCATGAGTCTTTATCTTTATCCTTGAATAAGCATTAAACTTTATGATCTTCAAACTTTCTATTTTCTTCAATTTCAAAGTACTTGGGAATTCAAATAAACATTTCACATTCTAACTTTTAAATTTTGTACCACATGTATTATATATGTAACATCCGTAAAAAAACCGGGTTATCCAAACCCGCTTCGTTTATTAAACACAATATTCAGTTATAAAATTCGTTGCGTATATATTGTTTATTTTAATTTTAAACGATACATAATTAATAAACATTTTAGAACTTAAAATCTACAATTGAAAATTTGTAATAAATAATGAATAAAAAATATAAGGAGACGCCGGGTTTCGAACCAGGGTCACCCGCCTCCATCACACACACATAAACCGTTCGGCTGCCAAGCCTCATTCGGTTTATTTTAGATCCATTCATATATGTATACGCATTTCAATTAAGGGAGGTCTCAAAAAGAAAGCCGCCCAAAGATTCAGCAGCTACGATTTCAAAAGAAAAGGAGAACGCGCATACAATTATCAGTTACCGAATCATGTTTTAATTCAATTTCAGTTATCCATTATACCCTGAATCAAAGGAAATCAATATTTTGAAACCGAAAACATTAAAAAAAATGAATGGAACCGAAAACATTAAAAAAATGAATGAAACCGAAAACATTAAAAGATGAAACCGATTACAAATCATTCGATCTGTAAATACTGAAACATCTCGAGCTTTCTGTTCAAACACTCTGCTGCCGGAATTGCTTGGTAGTCACCAGAAAAGATCACCGGAAAAACCAAAATCGTGGTGGATCACATCACCTATAAATACAGGGCTAAACTCCTCAATCCAACCTGTTAAATCTCTCAAACTCTCTCTTAAACTCTCACTAAAACATTCTGAAGCAGTCGCCGCAAGTCGACGGAATTTATCTGTGTTCGCCGAAATTCTCAGATACTTTCCGAAAAACCGAAGAATCTATCCCACTGTGCCTTACCTTATAAATAAGACATCTAGAGCTCGGACAGAAGTCACCCACACTCACCTCAAATTTCCTGTAAATCCTCTGTCGCAAGTTACACGTCGCCGGAATAATCTGCTATCGTTGGAATCTCGCCGGAGAAACAGGGAATCCCTGTTCGGTATATCTTTCACCTAATCCCTTTCATTTTTATTAATCTCATGTGTAGTTATTTAAAATTTAATAAAGGAATTGATTAATGAATCGAAACAGTCGGGTTGAGTGTTCTGGGTTGTTTTATCGAAGAAGATGAAGTTTAGGTTGTGTATATATTTAATATAAATCGGGTTATATCTTGGGTTAGACACACAGTCCAGCGGTGGACTATGTGCATTTCATACTATCGATACCGAGTTCGAATTGTGCGCTTAACCGGGTCCTGTGATAAATCTCAATTTTTTTGAAAAGCCCCAGAACACCTTCCAGTTAGTATTTAAGTTTAATAAAAACCAGTATTCTAACCAGGTTAGACACACAGTCCAGCGGTGGTCTGTGTGCAACGTTAAACAACAGGTCCCGGGTTCGAGTCCTGTATTGTGCACCGGTTCGACTAGTTTAAAAACCTTTTTAATTAAATAAAATTCTGAATAATCTAAGTAGTATATATAAATATAATTAAAAACAGAAATATTTCGGGTTAGACACGTAGCTCAGTTGGTAGAGCTGCGTGCACGTATACAGGAGGTCACGAGTTCGAACCTCACTCAGCGCAAACAAACACAAAGTCCGAACCGGTCAAACAGTCAAAGTCAACGGTCAACATTTTTTTATATATTTATTTAATCAGAAAATTATTTAAAAATACTTATAATATTTTTAAAGTTAGAAAATGTCCTTAAACTCACAAAAATAAATCTAGAAATCCTATTATGGTTATGAATTAAAATTTATTAATCT
Source organism: Scalesia atractyloides (assembly GCA_947069175.1). NCBI lineage: Eukaryota > Viridiplantae > Streptophyta > Magnoliopsida > Asterales > Asteraceae > Scalesia > Scalesia atractyloides. Next base: position 23,829,773 of record CAMTDV010000010.1, read on the forward strand.
CAAATAAAATCCATTTATTTACCGAACCATTATGTTATTATTTAGGTTAATTTCTGTCGTGGTTAAATTCAAATTCGTGCGCATTCATCATCAATCCAAGAAACGCAACCACCGTGAGTGAATCTCTACCAATTCCCCATTTTAATAACATTTTGGGGTGTATCATGTGTCGCTTATTATTTATTACATTTAAACACTTGTGCATCCATCATATTCATGATCAAATGTGTATCCAATATGTATCAATTGTTTGTGTGGTTAATGTTTAGCTTAAATTTATCATTTTCAGTACATACATCATCATAGGCTCGTCTGTTCCCCATTACCTATGAGCGGAACGTGGCGTTGCCAACATATGATCGGCTCCGTTTGATTGAGCCTTGATCACACATACATCATCATAGGCCGTCCGTTCCCCATTACCTATGAGCGGAACGTGACATTGCCAACATATACATTATCATTCATGTTATATACTCATGCAAGGTGGTTTGTTATTGTTTGTTTGATTATATACGTTTGCTCACATATGATTGTTGCACAATTTTTCCATATTAAATACAATAAGAAATCAATATCAAATGTTTTCAACAAGGTTCACTCGCCAACTTTTGTTGACCCAAAAACCATTTTTACACATGATACAGGTGAATAGGATGAAGCAAGGAACACATAGGAAATTGCCTTAGAAGAAAAATAATGAAGACTAGAAAGATGTATAGAACATGTTGTACTTGTATGATTTGATTGTATGATCTTCTTTAAAATTGTAATAATAAATATGAAACATCATAATAAATGTCATGAGCTTTGATGAAAACCCTATCATGCCCCGATCACCTTTTTCCGCTACGGGTTGTGGTGTGACAATATACCACCTGTACACTATCTGTATTTCAAATTTTAATCTTCAATTTTCAGTTATTTAAAGTTCAAATTAATGATCTTGAAATATTTAACATTCAAAAACTTTTAACTTTCACATTTTTATCATTTGATTAGAGAAAATCCACTTAGTTGATCAAGTCCAAGTTAATGACCTTGATTAACTAATTTTGTTCACCAAGTCCAACTTATTGACCTTGGCTAATCATGTTGTGAACAACTGATATTATCTTCAATTCTAAAGATTCAAATTAATGAACTTTTTCTTACCAGACTTCAAATATCCATTCTCCAACATGGGCTCGTTGAAATTTTTTTTGGATTTTAAAAGTTTATGCTAAAACACCACTTAAAATCTTTTTTATTTTAATCTTCAAAGTAAGAAAGAAAGTAAACTATGTACAAACAAATTTACATACATTTTTTTGTGCATTTGCGTCTAAGGATCATATCAGTTTGTTTGAGACATATCACCAGTACCGTTGACTTTTTAAGACTTTAAGTTCTAAACTTGTTTACATAGATTGTCGATATATTTGCCCTCTTAAACTTCAACATGTTTCTCAATTGTTCCAAGATATGTTAAGATAAGAATTATCAAACTTGACTTAACTATGGTTCTCACCTCTTGAATATACTACCAAATCCAGATTCGCTAGATTTCATTTTACAGGTGAGTATAGCCTAATTGATATATGTATTTGGGTTGTGCGAGGCGTGAGAGCTCAGGTTAGTACTACTGTACAGTCAAAGAGATGAAGGCTCGTCTTTCAGGTGTGTTCCACTTAAGGAATCTTTTCAGCAATGCAAATGATTAGATCTTTCGATTTTTTTTCAAGTTTGCAAGCTATTTTGGGTTTTTTAGCAAAAGCATTATAGAAGTTCTAGGCTATTGCTCCCGCAAAATCAGAAGAACTTATATAATACCCCAGATATCAATCATCTATAAAGACCTCATATCTCAGAATCAGGCAACCCTTCAAACGAAATTTAGGAGTACTAAGTCCATATATCTAAGATGTGTTAATCCACAAGATTAAGCAGTTGTAAAATTTAGTTTATATCCCGGAAACAATCTATTGAACGTGTAAAGCCTATCAACACATCCACAGTAAGACTTGTTTATCACTTTTTAAACATTACAATTCTTTAGCATATTATGATTGTCCACTGATGTACTATCATTTCCTTTTTTACAACAAATTCTTTTTGTCTTTTTCAATGTTTTTGTACTTTTTGAATTTTTTCAATGTTATTGACATTTCAACTTTTCATATGTTTTTGATTTTTCAACAATTTTTAAAATTTTCTTACTCCCCCTAAAATCAAAAACATATTTTTAGTTTTTATATTTTAACAAATTCTATTCTAAGAAATGTAACAAACCAATGTGGATCCCGTGACCTCGTCGTCCGATCTTTTTTTCCAAATCTTGTATCTGCAACTGTTTAACAAACAATCATTAAACTTATTTACTAGTTATAAAAGCAGTTTGAACATATAAGAACTTTGAAATCAATTTTTCTGTTCAACGGTGTGGATTTTCATAATTTTGACTTTTCAAAATTTTTCCTTTTAAACAACCACTTGTAATTTCAAAAACTTTTCTTCTTAACTACTCCCCCTCAAAATGACAAAGATATGACATTTCTGGATAAGTTAAACTGGTATGGAGCTCCGCAATTCAGAATCAACTTTTGATCAAGTAGATATTGGAACTCCTGCACATGAAAGAATTTAGTTAAAAAGTTCAACCCAAGCCTTCTTGGTCTTGGGTTTTGGATATAACTCCTCATACACATCTTCATAATCACTTTTGTATGCTCTTTGATAAGCATATTCAACATCACAAATTTCAAACTCACAATCAACTTTACTTTTATCTTTCTTGATTGATTTGACATGTTCGGTTTTATCACAAACAACCTTCACTTTTTGAGGTGATTTCTTTTTAGCAATCCCAGCTAGAGAATTAACTCTAGATTTCTTGATATAAAACCTAGAATCATTGTTTGACTTTGAAGTCTCACCTTTTTGAAAAACTGAATTTTCAAATTTTGAATCATTTTTTGGTTTTATTTCAAGATTTTTCGTTTCATTTCTTTGATGTCAATGTTTCTTTTTACAATCCTGATTTGATCATTTTCTGATTGCTTTTGTTTTACCTCTCTTGAGATTTCTTTTCTTCGGGGATACACAGGTTTAGACTTCGAACACTTGCGAGCAATGTGACCAACTTCATTGCATTTAAAGCAAGTCCGAGTATCATGAACATTTCCACCAGTGGGTTTTACTCCACTTGTGAACTTGGTCTTAGCCTTGTCCTGAAATTCCTTTTCTTTCTTGAATTCATCATTTGATTTCTTACCTATCAAGCTTTCCTCCTGAACCGTGCTCGTTCTGTACACAAACTTTATGTTCTTACCTTTGTATTCCGGAACGTTGACTTCTGATTCTTCTTTGGTTCATCTTCAGCTTTTTCCAAACCTAAACCTGCTCTCCTATTCTCAGGAAAATCACAACTGTTTCTACGGTAATTGTTAAAATTCTGTTTTAGTTTAGAATAAAACTTTTTTTCATTTTTCTCGAGATCATCTGATGAAACTTCCACAAGTTTAAATAGTTTATCAATTTGATCTTTTTTAACATTCTGAATCGGAACGCTATCATTGAAATATAATATATCAGATTCCTTAACCTTGTACATGACAACATTAGGATCATCACTTAGATCATTTTCTGATGATGTATCGTCATTTTCAGATTGTTAATGAGAACTGTTTGAACTCGAGTTGGCACTTTTAAAGCTGTCGTTATCAGAATCATTTCCCAAAACATTCTTTACCACATCTTTTACCACCGATTCATTGTCATCGTTTGATTTCGTAAAATCTACGTCAATGTTCTCAGGCAATTTAACTTTCCTTTCTGAAAGAATTAAAAGATTAAATGCCTTTTCAATATCATCATCTTTCTTGTAGCAGTAACTTGAAAGAAATGGTGGAGGAACATTTCTGTAAACTTTACGCTTTGAGTTATCAACATTATCCTCCGACTTGATCGTAGGAAGAATGTGATCAATGACATATGCGTTTGTGGTGTAACTTTTTAATAATTTTCAGACTCTTTATGTTTCAATTTTCATTTCGTGAAACTCACACTTTGTCTCAGCAATTGTATTAATATACACGCTAATTGCCTTTTGTTTTTCAATAACTATAGCATTTAACATTGTGACATTAGCGTTGAGTTCACTGTTAGCTCTTTCAACATGTTTATATTTTCCTGATATTTTGTCATAAGCTTCTTTTATGGTTCTGTAATCATAACGAAAGTTTTCGTTATGTTTAGTCAATTCTCTTATGACTTTGACTTTATCCAGACATGGTTCACAAGGATTTGCGCACTTTGTGCAAGGTTTTTCAACCTCCACAACTTTCACAATTTCCTTTTCAGACATGCTTACCTTAGCTTTTACCTTTTCGGCTTCTGCTTTCAATTCTTCTTGCTTTTGCGTCTCAAGGTAAGCCATTCCTTCTTCCTCTGTTTGTTGCATGTGTCTTTCCAGAACTGCATTTTCTAGGACAGCTTCTTTCTTAGCTCTCTGCATTAATGCTTCTTGAATAGCATTCTCGATAGCAGCATCCACAAATGATGTCTCAGATTCATTCACAACTTCTGCCATCTAGCAACACCAGTCTTCTTTCTGATGTATTTGTTCCAATCGAAACCATCGTCTTCATGATTGGCAACAAGAGCTTGTTAGGCTGTCTTTGTAGATTTATCTTCAACTTCAACTTGTGTTCTATTCGGATATGATTTGTATTGCAGGGCTTTCTTGTAATATTCGTTACTAGTTCCAAAAGGGTTTTGGTTTCCACTAGCTTCTTGGTTTTGGCATTCACGTTTGAAGTGCCCTTTTTGTGGACATCTGAAACAAGTAACTTTTGTTTTGTCGAAACCCAGTTTATTGCTTGAGTTATCAATATCCCTTCTAGTGAGTTCTACAAACTTTGAAACTCTCCGGATAATCGATGCTAAGGACCATTTGATGTCCACCAGTTCCAACTCTTCCTCATCTACCAGATCGTAATCCTTAGCTGTCATTTCAGGATTTCTGACCTTTCCAGCAACAAGACTTTCATATGATTCCATAACTGTAGCAAGAAGTGCTATGTGCTGTTTTGCAACTTTTTCAGGAAAAAAACATTCTTTAAATCAACTGCTATGTTGCATTGGAAAATATTTGCATTAGAAGTGGATTGGCTTGTCTGATGAGATTGACTTTGAGAAGAAGAACTTGAACCAACATATGAATAACCAGTGTTTGGAGAATACTGATTTTTTGACGACGGATCTGATGTATTCATGTTTGCATTAAATGCCGTTTGGATTTTTTGACTTTGAATTGGAGTATCTAGAACACCACCTTTGTAATAAACTCCAACATCCTGAACAACATTAGTGTTTTTGGATTTTGCAATCTTCATCAATTCCATTTCATGACCTTCAAGTTTGTCAATGAAAGATGACAACTTAAAATGTCTCCAAGATGGACTATTCTTTAGAATCATCAGATACGTTGTCCATTCTCCTTCTGGAAGTGTATCGGCCAGCTTCTCAATCTGCTCTTCGTTAGTTCTCTTGATATCATGTCTTCGCATTTGGACCATAAGATGACAATATCTATCAATCATTTGCTTCATTGTCTCTCCTTTGATCATCATGAAGATCTCAAACTCTTTCTTAAGCAGGGCCTTTTTGCTCTTTATCATTTCATCACTTCCTTTGAATTTTTCGCAAAGAGAATTCCATAATTCTTGAGAAGTATCATATTCTGGTAACAATATCAAGATATCTTCTTTGAGAGATTGTTGTATCAAGCTGATCATCTTCTTTTTAGCAACATACATCTCTTTGTCAATCACTACAAACTTTTTTAGTGGAAGATCTTGATCACGTTCATCTTTCGGCCATGTATACCCATCTTCAATCGCAACCCAGCTATTAAATTGATTCACTTGAATCCAATTAACAAACTTTTCTTTCCATCCCTCGAACTCGTCCATACTCATCAACTTTAGTGGTTTCTGAGTAGTTCCCATTTCATTATCGAGGTTCATCTGATTAACCGCAATTGAATTTGACGTTGAGGCTTGAGCTACTCCAGCTGCAAACACGTTACGGAAATCTTCGATTTTGAAAATCGGGACTCGTACGCTGAAAACACGTTAAAACATTGAATAATATAAGAACTAACTACAAGTTCGGTCGAACTTGTAGTTGAAAGATGAAAATCTTTAGTTTATTCCAAGTTCGGTCGAACTTGAATAAAGGATTTCAAAAAATTTTTATTTCAAGCGAACTTGTGAAAATTAATGAGAAACAAAGATGTTCGGTCGAACTTAAGCTTGACTTTTTAAGAGAAACACTAAGTTCGGGCGAACTTTGCTTGGATGTCTATGAAAAACTTCAAGTTCAGGCGAACTTAAGTGAATTTTCAACAGAATTATATCAAGTTCGGTCGAACTTGATAGAAATTCAAGAAAAATACAATAATTTCGAGCGGAGTTAGCTTAAAATCACTGAAATCCCTATCAAGTTCGGTCGAACTTGATAAAAATCAAAGATTTTTAATCAAGTTCGGGTGAACTTGAGGTTAAGTTCGGCCAACATGATTTTGAAAACATGGTTTTTGCAACTTTTTGATGTAAAATCTTGTGAATTTGATGTCCAGACTCTCAGTGGTTTACCACAAATGTATTTAACATGACATATTCAAAATTGGACAAAATTTGACCGTGAATTCTTTGTGTTTAATCAAAAGTTAAGAAAAATAGAAGAATGGAGATGAAATAAAGAGATTCTTGTCTTGATTTCAACAAATTCAGGTATCCAGGCTCTGATACCACTTGTAGGAACGTCCACGATTAGCACGGGAACCTAAATTTGTTATCTATTGTCCGATTAGGCGGAAACTAATGACAAGTTAACCAAATAACAAGAATTCCTCATTTAAAGGTTGTTTTCATTGATCTAAAGTTCAATACATTCGAGATCCGGATCCGACAGAGCTTCGCCTCTGATTTGCCAAAGTTACAAATGAATTCGACAAGGTAGGTATTTATAGTAGTACAAGTCCGTTGGAAGAGAGTATAAGTTCGCCCGAACTTGTCTACACAGACAACTTATGGGCGAACTTGACTACCATTTACATAAATACTCCATACCACTAGCCTATTCAGCTCTATTCTATACAGACTCGATACAAGACTAATATACAAACGTTATGCACCAATAGACTCCCTCTTGGATATCTACTTTGTCTTTTCGGTCTTCAGAAACTCTCGTTTATTCCAGACTCGTTCTCGTATGACGAAGGCAACAGACATATGCACCAACATAGACTTACCACCGAAGTAGAAATCTATAGATACAAAGTGGGTCTTCAAGTGTAAAAGAGATGAACGGGGAGCAATAGTCAGAAACAAAGCTCGGTTGGTTGTCAAAGGTTTCCACCAGCAAGAGGGTATTGATTATACATAATTATATGCACCGGTTGCACGATTAGAGTCTATCTGCATATTCCTTGCATTCGCAGCTTGGAAAGGATTCAAGGTGTACCAGTTGGATGTAAAATCTGCATTTCTCTATGGTAAACTTCGTGAACAAGTGTACGTCGGCCAACCACCAGGGTTCGTCAATCCGCTGAACAAGAACAAAGCTTATCTCCTAGAAAAAAGCCTTATATGGATTAGACCAAGCCCGAGAGCTTGGTACGAGACGTTATCGCAACATCTCGTTGGAAACGACTTTACAAGAGCCACAATGGATAGTACTTTGTTTACCAGAGAAGTCGGATCTCATCTAATCATTGTACAAATCCATGTGGATGCTATCATCTTCGGTTCTACGGATGATAGTCTTTGCAAACAGTTTGAAAAGATCATGAAGAAGAAATTCGAAACGTCCTCAATGGGTGAAATGAAATTCTTCCTCGGATTACAGGTCGATCAGGTACCAGATGGCATATTCATTCATTAGACAAAGTATGTTCATGACATTCTCAAGAAGTTTGAAATGGATAGCTCGAAGCCGCTTTCTACTCCGCTGGCACTGGATCATGGAATTTGCATTGACGAGGCGGGAACCAAAGTTGATGACACACTCTATCGATTGATGATAGGATCTCTGATGATCTAACGATATCTCGCCCAGACATTATGTATCCTACCTGCTTATGTGTGACATATCAGTCTAGTCCTCGAGTGTCACACATGCAGATAGTCAAGTGAATCTTTCGTTACTTAAAGGGGTGTCCAAGCACCGGCTTGTGGTATCCAAAGAATGGCAATTTTGATCTATCAGGATACGCTGACTCAGACTTTGGAGTGGACAAGCTAAACTGGAAATCTACAATGGCATGATGCCAGTTCTTTGGAACACGTTTGGTAACGTGGCAGTGCAAGACACAGACCACGGTCTCTCACTCTACCTATGAGGCAAAATATATTTCTACTTCCAACTGTTGTTCTCAAATCCTCTGGATTCAACAACAGATGAGGGATTATGGTCTGCAGTTTCTTGATACGCCTTTGTTCGTAGATAACAAAGCAGCCATCGATATAACAAAAAATCCGATTTATCACTCACGTACTAAACATATTGAAATTCGTTACCATTTCATTCGTGACTGTTACTAAAAGAAATTGGTGCGAATAGAAAAACTCCAAACCGACAAACAAAAGGCTGATTTTTATACCAAAGCATTTCCTTTAACAAGATTTAAATATCTAATGAGGCTTAACGGTATTAAAAATTTGCTTACAGGTGCGGATGCTGAGGTTGATACGGATCGGACGACGAGTTCACGTAATCCGCATTGGTTTGTTATTTATCTTTCTAGATTAGTATTTCTTAAGAATCTAAAATCCAAAAAATATGTTTTTTATTTTAGGGGGAGAAATATTTGGGAAAATACAAAAACATATGAAAAATTTCAAAAATGTACAAAAACATATGAAAAATTTTTAAAAAAATGTACAAAAACATTGAAAAAAGACAAAAAGAATTCCGTGTCTCAAAAAGGAAATGATAGTACATCAGTGGACTATCACAGTATGCTAAAGAAATGTAAAGTTTAAAAGTGATAAACAAGTCTTACTATGGATGTGTCGATAGACTTAACACGTTCAGTAAGTTGTTTCTGAGATATAAACTAAATTTTACAACTGCTTAATCTTGTGGATTGACACATCTTGGATATATAGACTTAGTAATCTGAAATTTTGTTTGAGAGATTGCCTGATTCTGAGATACGAGGTCTTTATAGATAGTTGATATCTGGGGTATTATACAAGTTCTTCTGATTTTGCGGAAGCAATAGCCTAGAACTTCTATAATACTTTCGCTATAAACCCCTAAACTGCAAGCAAACTTGAAAAGTATCGAAAGATCTAATCATTTGTAGTGCTAAAAAGATTCCTTAAATGGAACACACCATAAAGTCGAGCCTTCATCTCTTTATCTGTACGGTAGTACTAACCTGAGCTCTCAAGGTCTCGCATTAACCCAGATACAAATATCAATTATGCTATATTCATCTGTAAGATGAAATCTAGGGAATCTTAATACGAGAGTATATTCAAGAAGTGGGAACCGCAGATAAGTCAAGTTTCATAAATCATACCTTAACACATCTTGGAACATTTGGGAAACGTGGTAAAGTTTAAGTGGACAAACATATCGACAATCTAGGTAAACGAGTTTAAAACTTAAAGTCAACTAAAGGTCAACGGTACTACTGGTGATATGTCTCAATCAACTGATATGATCCTTAGACACAAATTCAAAAAAAGTTGTCTGTAATTATGCTTGTACATAGTTTACATTGTTCTGTACATAGTTTATCTGCTTTACATATTAAAACCAAAAAGATTTTCAGTGTGTTTTAGCATAAACTTACAAAAATACAAAAATATTTTGTTTCTACATTGTTTTCAGCAAACTAATGTTGGAAAACGGGTCTTCTAAGTCTGGTAAGGTGCTAAATTGGTGGGAATCTCATTGACAATGGGCTGGGAGCTAATCTGTCAAATCTGAAAAGCCAAAACGATGAAAAGTTCATTAAATTGAAACTTTAATATTTTGAAAATATCAACAGTTTGTTCGTAACGGGACAAACCGGGGTCATTAACTTGGACTCGGCAGACAAATCGGTTAACCAAGGTCATTAGCTTGGACTTGGTCAACTGAGTGGATTTTCAGAACTGGTAAAAAGTGAAAAGTTTAGGGACTTAATTGCAAAAACTTGAAAATTTGAAATGCTTTTTAGGCAAGTTCGGCCGAACTTGCTAAAGTTCAAATGTTTTCTATTTGAAGCAAGTTCGACTGAACTTGTTTTGGGTTTGTTTGAAAAAAAAGCAAGTTCGCCCGGACTTAAGATGGGCTTCATATCTGGGGGTGCAAGTTCACCCGAACTTGGTAGGGTGTATATGCCTTGCAAGTTCGGCCGAACTTCATTATTCACAATCAAACTCTCTGAGCGAACTTACTATATGTGTGCGATTTCAAGATTGTCAATTTAGGGACGAATTGCTGCCAAAATTTGTATTGTTTTAAGTGATTCACACACTTATTGCAATGGCTGAGGTATAGATTCAAGGTTTGAACCATTAATTGAACAAGAATGCTTAACTCAGATCTAAAATTGATATGATAGATCTGAGGAATGTTGGGAGAAATTGAACATAAAATCATGCTAATCAACATAAATCGACCGTGAAATTGTTCGTAATTTGATCAGATTGTCATTGTGACTTTGTGGTGATCTGATCGTGTATCAATTCCGGATTTATTATCAATCAAGGAAATTTTTGTGTTTTATTTATGATATTTGTATTTTTATCATGACAATTATTCCGAACTCTTAAACGACTTCTAGAAGAGAGATCGCAAACTATTACGCAAACGTAATCAGTTTAACGCGACGTACACTCCGGAACATCGACATAAGCTAAACATACCCTAAATACCCTTTACATAACTTAGAAATAAGTTTTCAGGGCTTCGGTATGGCAAAAACACGCTTATGCAAGCTCAGGGGCTATTTTGCAAATTCTGCGAAACTATGCCGATTCGCGTATATAGTTATCCGGAACATGTACGCACATACATAAATTTTTTTAATCATTAAAATATAGCATTTTAATGATTGGAATGCAAAAATATCATTCGTTACGCGTTTACGGTCATTTGCGCGTTCGTTACGATTTTCGTCGTAATTAACCGAAAACCGCAACCGTACGACCAAACGAACCGACATCTGAAAAGTTTCCGAGCATTTTTCAAGTCCCTATGCTTTATCTTCCTTGTAAAGCTTAAAAATAGGGTTAACGGGTGTTAAAAGTGCCAAAACACATCGAAAAACAAGTTTTAGGTTGCAGGGACGTGTTCTGCCAATTCTGAAACTTAGGAATCCCAGGCGCTACGCGAACCCCCCAAGATCTCCCACAACGCACGGGGGATGCCCAGTTACAGTAGAAAAATGGCAGATGGCTGTTTTACAGCTTTGAACATGTGGTCTTGACACGTCTTTGAACATGTGGAATGATCCTAGAATGGTCCTTGACACTTGTGATCATCAAATCCATCCTCCACAACTATAAATAGGCCCTTGATCTCACATTTTAACATGCTCATTCCTTCCCTTTCTCTCTATAACTCTAAGAGGAGAACTCCCACTTTGTTGGAGGTCTCCCAACTGAGTTTTTCTAAGTAATCTTGGCTTCCTTGAGTGCAAGTAAGTGCTCTAACCAAGCCTTGTTCATTCTTTTAGCTTATTATGAGCTAAAAGTCAAACAGTTGGACTTACTGTTTGACTTTCAGCTTTGACCATTAATTGGTCAAAGCAAAGTCCAATTGGACTTTGCAATGAGATCGTAATAACGATGGTTATGATCCTTAGCGATCATGCCTACTGATTACCACGTTTCCTAGTCGAAGTGACGAGTCAAAGTTTCGGTCAATAATGCGCAAATGCGCATTATACGACGGAACTATTTTCGGGAATCAAAACCCTTTGTTTTGATATCAAATAAGTTTTATAAACCTTGTTAGACACGTTTAACATGTTTAACTCGTCACTTTTAGTTTAGTGCTTAATTAGGGTCGTAAGTCGAGCGGTCTTGACCACCGCTTTGACTTTCGAATCCGACCCGTTTGGTCGATCTTAGGATCCGACCAAACACATATATGTGACCATAGTTGTATAGGGAATAACCCCGGAGGTTATACCTTATGGTCACATCGTTTGGTTAGTGTTATGTTAAGTCGTCTATTATGCCCTATAAATGACCAAAATGCCTTTTTTGTGCATAAATCAACTTTAAGCATATGTGACCAATGTTTTGACAAAGAAACTGATGTTGCAACTATAGTAAACTTATTTTGGCATATTAGACCTATCATAACATATCTAACCAACCGAACATGTTTTGACGTAAATGATCCGTTAAAGTAGCGTAAACTACCATAACGAGTCATAACGGGTCAAAAGCACTTAGGAATCTTTTCAAATCAGAATGTAGACTTTGTTAAACCATTTCATATGTGTCCCAACACTCATTTCGTTTACAAGGCCTCATTCTATCAGATCCGCCGATTAATGTCCCGACATTTACATAGTTATCCAATTTTGGGACACGTTTGATTTCCCGGACTTTTGAGCTTGTTTGATCTTTTATTCAAGGTTACTTTGCAATCCCATGTGAGATATAGCTCCCCTCTTTTATGTTTTCAATATTTTGGGGTGATTCATATGTGCTAAATTGTTTTCAAGTTTTCAAATTACAAATGCTATGGTTTATATAAACACGACGATTTCAATAATGTGAACGAACTTGTTGGTGCGTTATATACATGACACGAATGACATTCATTAGCTTTGGCCAAGCCGACAAGAAGTAAGTTATGGTACCATAGGACTGACATTCCCGTTACCAACTTTCCCGGTGTTTGTGGGGAAGTTTGGGGAATGACTGAAACTGTTTACTTGAACAAACCCTTTGGTGGTTTTTTATTGCAATTTAAAGATACCCTTTGGTGGTATAGACGAGTCAACACAGGTTTGAATGTATTCACCAAAACGACCAAAAGTTTTCACAATTAAAACAAGGACGATGAACAATTGGTTTATGACACGAACAATGGACGACTGGTTTATGGTAAGTGATTTAAATAACGGTACGCATGTAATGTGATAAAAGCATGGTGGATACGCCGCTGGTACTTCCTATATATAAATGCTTTTATCGTATTACATTCATGAGGTTATTTGCATCACTTGGAACAAAGATTTTCAAATAATGTCACGCAACGATTTTTTGTTAAAGATATAAACCATACAAAGTTTCTTCAAGACGATTACTACTCGAATTTTCAAAACAAATGGTTTGTTCAAGATTCATGGCTACAAGTGTTTTATAAACTATAACTAACTTGTTTTAGTTTGTTAGTTATCATTGCAATACCAAATACCTTTTGATAACACGGTTTTCAACTAACGACTCTAGTAGTCTGACAAGGTATTGCAAATACATATTCAAGGCCATGAATTTGACACACTCACAAAACCTCTGTGCTGACTCGTTTTCACATATGTTTCAGAAATCAAGTTTGATGTCGATGCATGCTGACGTAGGATCGAACACGGACTTAGTACCTTAAATATGAAAGACAATAGTTTATTTAGTTTGTTTTAAATTCCAAGACAATGTAACTATGTAATTTCAATATTCAATAAAACGAAAATTCAAATACCATGTGTTGTTGTAACAATCTGTTAACGTGACTACCCAATGTTTCCGCTGCGGTTTGTTGTTTTTACGCGATTGGGGTGTTACAGATTGGTATCGGAGCACTGGTTATAGGGAATTAGGTTATTAGTAATGCTTTGACCAAGACTATAACCTTCCTAGGACCCTAACGTGAGTTTACTTACGTTTAGATTCTTAATACACCAGCATCACCTATCCTTAAGTGATTACCAAAAACAAGACATAATTGAAGGCATAAAGTAAAAAAATGAATCATCGGTCTCTTTTAGCCTTCAAGTTTTTCAAATCTCGTCAAAGTTTTGGTTTTATTAAGGTGAACACATGCAATCTAGAAGGGTGGTTGCCTGTACCCCGAGTTTGCTGTCCAAGGTTAGAGTGTTCGTACAAATCCACTTAATCGGACCAGTCACTCTTACCTCGGAACTCTTGGGGTGAGTGTCCACTTATAGGCTAAAGCATGTCTTCATGATACATTATAAAGACCCATTTACTTTGATTAGTCACCGTGTGTCGTTTGTTTGTTTTGAGAAACGAACGAATGACCACCATCCTTATTTCGTCGATATTTTCAACACCTCTCTTGATTTATATCAATCTCACACATCTTCCTCCATGTTTTCTTTTAGAATGCCTCCTAGACGTGACTCAACTCAAAATGCCGAAATGGCAGCTATTATCGCTCAGCAAATTGCTGCTGTACTCCCAAATCTTGTGACCCAACTCAATCAAGCGAACAACAATAACAATAACAATGCACAAGTTCCGTGCAACTATAAACAATTTTGTTCGGCTAAAGCACTCTCCTTTTCTGGGTCTGCGGGAGCTACTGGGATTTTGCCATGGTTTGAGAGCCTTAAAAGTACTTTTCGTCATGTGCAATGCCCAAACGAGCGAAAAGTTGAGTTTGCATCGAGCGTATTTAAAAAGAGAGCTCTTACATGGTGGAATGGTATTATGAGAGACAGAGGTGCTAATGTAGCCTTAGCACAAACTTGGGAAGAGCTTAGGGCTCTAATGATGAAGGAATTCGGTCCTCGTCATGAGCAGAGGGCGCTTGAAAACGAATTTCATGATCTCAAACAGGATACTGGTGAGCATCGTGCTTATACTGACCGGTACGAGGAGTTAAGTTTACTCTGTCCTTCAATGGTGACGCCTTTGGATAAGGCAATCGAGAAGTATATCGATGATTTGCCTGATCCTGTTCAGGACATTGTTACCGGAAGTAACCCAACCACTGTCCGAAAGGCCATTGAGCTAGCTGCGACTTTGACCGAGTCTCAGGTTAAAAAGGGTAACCTTCATCGCAAAGGCGATAGGAAATCATCCACCAAAACCACTCAAGAGAATCAAAAGGAAAACAAAGTTGAGCCTTCCAAACGTTCAAAGAAGCATAAGGCTTCTCAGAACTTTGTTGTTACTACACAACCCGCTCCAGCCGCTCAACCCAATCAAGCTCCCCAAAACCAACCAGCTCAACCTCCTGTGAGGAAGCCATATGCTGGTACTGCACCGTTGTGTAATTGGTGCAACGGTCACCACCAAGTTCATCGACCGTGTCGTCAATGTACTACTTGTGGAAGATTTGGTCACTTGGCCAACGTTTGTCGATCTGTTCCAAACAAAGTTGCACGAATCTTGTCCAACCCCAAGCAAATCCCGTTCGACCTCACTTTCCACCTGGGTCATGTTTTAACTGTGGCGAGATGGGCCATTACAAGAACAATTGGCCGAAATTAGCCAATGTCAACCAAGCTCGTGGACGAGCATTCAACATTAACGCTAACGAGGCTCGTGCTGATAACAAAGTCGTTAACTGTACGTTCCTTGTCAACAATCATCCTGCTTCTGTTCTTTTCGATTCGGGTGCCGATAGGAGTTTCATGTCCTTAGCCTTTGAACCATTACTTTCAATGCCAAGAACTAAACTAGGAAAGCTCTTGATTGTCGAGAAAGCTAGTGGCAAACCTCTTAAACTAGATTCTATCATTCGTGATTGCCAATTGAACCTCAATAACCACCTTTTCTCCATTAACCTCACACCAATGCAACTCGGGAGTTTCGACATCATCATAGGGATGGATTGGTTAACCAAGCAACATGCAGAAGTTATTTGTTTTGACAAGATAGTTCGAATACCTCTTCTCTCTAGTGAAGTCTTAGAAGTTCGTGGAGAGAAACCCGCTAGTAATCTTAAACTCATGACCTGTAACCAAGCCCAAAAATACCTACGAAAGAACTATGTTGCGTTCCTGGCACATATCATACAGGAGAAAGGAAAAGGCAAAACTATTCAGGATATCCCCGTTGTTCGAGATTATCCTGCGGTGTTTCCTGAGGAATTACCCGGTTTACCTCCTGTACGTCAAGTTGAGTTCCGCATTGATCTAGTACCTGGTGCTAACCCAATTGCTAAATCTCCATACCGTCTTGCACCGTCTGAGATGCAAGTGTTATCAAAACAACTTCAAGAGCTATCTGATAAAGGATTCATTCGTCTGAGCTATTCACCCTAGGGGGCTCCTGTCCTATTTGTGAAAAAGAAGGATGGATCTTTCAATCTGTGTATCGATTATCGTGAGCTCAACAAACTCACAATCAAAAATCAATATCCCGTACCTCGCATTGATGATCTCTTTGATCAGCTATAAGGTGCTAGTTACTTTTCAAAGATTGATCTGCGTTCTGGGTATTATCAACTTCGTGTGCTCGAAGAAGATATTCCCAAGACTGCTTTTCGCACTCGATATGATCATTATGAGTTTACTGTCATGCCTTTCGGTTTGACAAATGCTCCAGCTGTTTTCATGGACTTGATAAATCGGGTTTGTAAAACTTATTTGGACAAGTTCATCATTGTTTTCATCGACGACATTCTTATTTATTCCAAGTCTCGAGCTGAACATGAACAACAACTTCGATTTACTATGGAACTACTAAAGAAAGAACAACTTTATGCCAAATTCTCCAAGTGTGAATTTTGGCTAAAAGAAGTTCAATTCTTGGGACACATAGTTAACGAGCAAGGTATACATGTGGATCCTTCCAAAATCACTGCGATTAAGGATTGGAACACACACACTACTCCCTCATAAGTTCGCTCATTTCATGGTCTTGCTGGATATTACAGTCCATACATCGCGAACTTCTCAAAAATAGCAGTTCCCCTCACCGCTTTGACTCAAAAGAATAAGCCTTTTGAGTGGGGACCCAATCAAGAGGAAGCTTTCCAAACTCTGAAACAAAAGCTCTGTGATGCTCCTATTCTATCTTTACCCAATGGCAACGAGGATTTCATTGCTATTGTGATGCATCGAACCTAGGCCTTGGTTGTGTTCTTATGCAACAAGATAAAGTCATACCCTATTCGTCAAGAAAATTAAAAGTCCACGAGAAGAACTACACGACTCATGATCTTGAGTTAGGTGCTGTAGTTTTTGCCTCAAAATTTGGAGACACAACCTTTATGGTATGAAATGCGTGGTTTTTACCGACCACAAAAGTCCCCAACATGTATTCAATCAAAAGGAGCTGGACATGAGACAACGACGCCGGGTCGAACTTTTAAACGACTACGACTGTGAAATTCGCTACCATCCTGGTAAGGCGAATGTTGTGGCCGATGCGCTCAGTCGTAAGGAACGTGTCAAGCTTCATTGTGTTTGAATTCAATCAAATTTCCAGACATGTATTTTCCAAGCTCAACGTACTTGTGTTACACAAGGTATGATGAGTAGTGAATTATCGCATCAACTCTAACTTGAAAAGGAAGACAATGGATTACTCTATTATTTGAATCGTCTTTGTGTTCCAAGTCAAGATGATCTCCGCACTTATTGATGGACGAAGCTCATAAGTCTCGTTATTCGATCCATCCTAGTGCAGACAAAATCTACAAGGATCTTCGTACCCAGTATTGGTGGCCGGGTATGAAGAAAGACATTGCCTTGTATGTATCAAAATGCCTAACTTGTCCTAAAGTCAAGGCTGAACATCAACGCCCATCTGGTTTGCTCGAACAACCAGAAATTCTTGTATGGAAGTGGGAGAACATTGCAATGGATCTCATCACAAAACTACCGCGCACATCTAGAGGTCATGATGCCATTTAGGTAATAATTGATCATCTAACAAAGTCAGCACACTTTTTGGCAATTCGTGAGGATTACTCTACTGACAAACTCGCCAAAATCTATGTCGATGAGATTGTGTCTCGTCATGGTGTTCCTTTGGACATCATATCTGACAGAGATGCTCGGTTCTCATCTAACTTTTGGAAAACCATGCAAGCTGCTATGAGAACCAAACTAAATCTGAGCACTGCTTATCATCCTCAATCGGATGGTCAAACCGAAAGAACAATTCAAACATTGGAGGATATGCTTAGAGCGTGTGTTATCGACTTTGGTGGTAGTTGGGATTCGCATCTACCATTGATCGAATTCTCCTACAACAATAGTTCTCACGCTAGCATCAACATGGCGCCTTTCGAAGCTTTATACGGTCGAAAATGTCGTTCACCTGTCTGTTGGAATGAAGTTGGAGAGTCTTAGTTTACTGGACCAGAACTTATTCATGACATAACAAACAAAGTCAAGAAAATACGCGATAACCTTCTGGCAGCTAGAAGCCGTCAAAAGTGTTACGCGGACAAACGACGCAAGCCCTTGGAATTCCAAGTTGGTGATCACGTACTACTCAAGGTATCCCCTTGGAAAGGAGTGGTCAGATTTGGAAAGAAAGGAAAACTTGCACAACGATACGTTGGACCATTCAAGATCGTTGAAAGGGTCAGAAAGGTTGTCTACCGACTTGAGCTACCTCCTAAACTTGGAAACGTTCACCCAACATTCCACGTGTCCAATATAAAGAAGTGTTTAGCCGACACAAATCTTCACGTCCCTCCCGACGAAATTCACGTTGATGACACTATGCACTTTGTCGAGAAACCTGTGGAGATTTTGGACCGTGAAGTCAAGAAACACAAGCGAAGACGAATTCCGATAGTCAAAGTTCGTTGGGAATCCAAATGTGGCCTAGAATTTAGTTGGGAATGAGAGGATCAAATGAAAGTGAAATACCCACATCTGTTTTCACAAGTTTCCTCGAATTAAATTTCCGGATGAAATTTCCTAAAGTAGGGGAGACTGTGACATTTGTGGTGATCCGATCGTGTAAATTCCGGACGAATCATCAATCAATGAAATTTTTGTGTTTTCTTTATGAGATTTGTATTTTTATCATGACAATTGCACGTATTCGATTCTTGCACGATTCCGAACTCTTAAACGACATCTAGAAGTGAAATCGCAAACTATTACGCAAACGTAATCAGTTTAACGTGATGTACACTCCGGAACATCGACATAAGCTAAACATACCCTAAATACCCTTTACATAATTTAGAAATAAGTTTTGAGGGTTTCGGTATGCCAACACGCTTATGCAAGCTCAGGGGCTATTTTGCAAATTCTGCGAAACTATGCCGATTCGCGTATATAGTTATCCGGAACATGTACGCACATCCATAAATTTTTTTAATCATTAAAATATAGCATTTTAATGATTGGAATGTAAAAATATCATTCGTTATGCGTTTACGGTCATATGCGCGTTCGTTACGATTTTCGTCGTAATTAACCGAAAACCGCAACCGTACGACCAAACGAACCGACATCCGAAAGTTTCCAAGCATTTTCAAGTTCCCTATGCTTTATCTTCCTTGTAAAGCTTAAAAATAGGGTTAACGGGCGTTAAAAGTGCCAAAACGCGTCGAAAAAAACAAGTTTTAGGCTGCAGGGGGTTGTTCTGCCAATTCTGAAACTTAGGAATCCCAGGCGCCACGCGAGAGACCCTCCAAGATCTCCTGCAACACACGGGGGATACCCAGTTACAGCAGAAAATTGAAAGACAGTTGTTTTACAGCTTTGAAACCCAAGATTCGTGATCTCCAAGTTCTAGCCTGGTCTTGACACATCTTTGAACATGTGGAATGATCCTAGAATGGTCCTTGACACTTGTGATCATCAAATCCATCCTCCACAACTATAAATAGGCCCTTGATCTCACATTTTAACTTGCTCATTCCTTCCCTTTCTCTCTATAACTCAAAGAGGAGAACTCTCACTTTGTTGGAGGTCTCCCAACTGAGTTTTTCTAAGTAAACTTGGCTTCCTTGAGTGCAAGTAAGTGCTCTAACCAAACCTTGTTCATTCTTTTAGCTTATTATGAGCTAAAAGTCAAACAGTTTGACTTACTGTTTGACATTTAGCTTTGACCATTAATTGGTCAAAGCAAAGTCCAATTGGACTTTGCAACGTGATCGTAATCACGATAGTTATGATCCTTAGCGATCATGCCTACTGATTACCACGTTTCCTAGTCGAAGTGACGAGTCAAAGTTTCGGTCAATAATGTGCAAATGCGCATTATATGACAGAACTATTTTCGGGTATCAAAACCCCTTGTTTTGATATCAAATAACTTTTATAAACCTTGTTAGACAAGTTTAACATGAGTAACTCGTCACTTTTAGTTTAGTGCTTATTTAGGGTCGTAAGTCGAGCGGTCTTGACCACCGCTTTGACTTTCGAAGCCAACCCGTTTGGTCGATCTTAGGATCCGACCAAACACATATATGTGACCATAGTTGTATAGGGAATAACCCCCTGAGGTTATACCTTATGGTCACGTTGCTTGGTTAATGTTATGTTAAGTAGTCTATTATGCCCTATAAATGACCAAAATGCCCTTTTTGCGTATAAATCAACTTTAAGCATATGTGACCAATGTTTTGACATACAAACTGATGTTGCAACTATAATAAAATTATTTTGGCATATTAGACCTATCATAACACATATCTTACCATCCGAACACGTTTTTACGTAAATGATCTGTTAAAGTAGCGTCAACTACCTTAACGAGTCATAACGGGTCAAAAGCACTTAGGAATCTTTTCAAATTAGAATGTAGACTTTGTTAAACCATTTCCTATGTGTCCCAACACTCATTTGGTTCACAAGGCCTCATTCTATCCGATCCGCCGATTAATGTCCCGACATTTACATAGTTATCCAATTTTAGGATACGTTTGATTTCTCGGACTTTTGAGCTTGTTTGATCTTTTATTCAAGGTTACTTTGCAATCCCAAGTGAGTACATAGCTCCCCTCTTTTATGTTTCAATATTTTGGGGCTATTCATATGTGCTAAATTGTTTTCAAGTTTTCAAATTACAAATGCTATGGTTTATATAAACACGACGATTTCAATAATGTGAACAAACTTGTTGGTGCGTTATATACATGATATCTGTGATATCCCGGGTTTTTCGGATAACTTAAACGTAATACTTGTCAAACTAATTACGTGCTATGTGAACGAACGTATACGAATTAAATAAATACGTGATGTGTGTTGTGTGATCGTTTTAGTAATTGAATAATTACAGTAGATATGTACACGAACTGAACCGAATCACGACACGAACCAACTTTGATTCATTGGAACTCTAGGAATTTATCAAGTTAGGACTCAAACATGTCTTGGCCGCGAGATCAAAACCTAAAACTAATTCGGCCAAGATCAAACCCAAACCCGTAGCAAACCTAAAACTATTCGGCCGATCAAACCCAAACCAAACCACTCTAATCCTTGGCCGCGATATCAAGCCCAAGACCGCAAATATACTTTGTTCAAAACCAAACCAAAACAGCCCAAACATGTTTCGGCCATAAGATCAAACCAAACCAAGTTCTTGGCCGCGAGATCAAGCCCAAACCCAAACCGAACCAACCCAAGATCCTCGGCCACAATGCTTATCCAAACCGTAACCCTTATCATCTTTTGCGCATATATACATACAAACTCTCAATGCATGTTTCATTCTAAAACACAAACCCTAAGAAGAAAACTGCCGTCGGCAGCCTCTTTCTCCTTCTAACCGATCGAGATCAGCTCCTTTGTTCACCTTTTCAATCGCAAACAAACAGCCCTACACTCCCTGTTGATCACAAGCAGCCCTTCTTCCAGTTCTTGTCAGTTCGGTCGTGATCTTGTTGGAACAGCCGGGTCGTTCTTGTCCACATCTCGGCTTGTTGGTCTAGTTATTCAAGGTTAGGATCATATTTGATTACGAGATCATGTTCGGATATATATATATATGCTTGAATGATTAATTGATTAGTTGTTTCGGGTCTTATATGTTGAATAAAAATCGGCTGAATTGATTGTTGTTTATATGTATGATTGTTGTCGGAATTCATAGCTTGCGACTGTGTGTTGTTTGTAAAAACTAGAAGTAAGAACTAGGGTTTGCATGGATAAGTTATTAGTAGTGATCTATGATTAAAAATCGGTTCTTGCTCGCTTAGGTTGATCAATAGGAACGATTTATGCATGTTGTAGTAATAGTATGCTGAAAACAGTTGCTGAGTAATAGTTACAGCCGACTTCATCTGGCTGTAACTCGGTCGTTAGTTGTCGAAAAACGGATTTTCTGATGTCTAGAACGTAGATATTTGAATAAGGAATCTAATAGCGCTGGATTCATAATTTTCTGAAGTCGTCTGATATTTTTAAAGGGCCAAATAAGTTCAGTAACTAAAACTGTGAAAATCCTGAAATTTTGTTAGTTGTTTATCGAGTTGGATCTTAAAATCAGTAGGGAGTTGAGTCACGATTTTTGTACAGCAACTAGGCATGGAAATTTCCGGGCAACTCCAACTGGAATTTTGTTAATTGGACGATCAGTGATTTTTAAATAAATTCTTCCGTGGACTGCAGTCAGAAAGCGGTAAATCTGACTGCAGCCTAATATATTAATATTTATGGTTAATTGGTAAAGATTTAGGACTTGGAAAATTTATGTAAATTTCTATAGTATAAATTTCACCTACTGTAAAAATATTGGAATTTTTTGAATGCTAGAACTATTTTATAAAAATCCTAGAAAACAGCTAAATTATGAGTGCTAAGCTGAAATTTGAGAACTTGTGATTGTGTGCACCAAATTGTGGCATGAATTGGTTTATGGTTATGATAAGTTGTTTTGATCACAAGGTTCACATGAGAATACTTGCATGCATGTTTGAGTGTTAGATATGTTGATTTTGTGTATCACTTTGTGTGTAAATTACGTGTGGAATTTGTATTGGTGTGTTGACACACTGACTTGGAATTAATTGGTTTGTTAGGACGCAACTAGCGGTCCCATCTCTTATAACATCTTTGCTACACTAACCGAGCAAATAAAGGTGAGTTCACGGCCCCTAACTTTATCCGGTTTTTAAACAACAGGGGGAGAAACATGTATACACTCTCAAACTCAAACTCTTTACGTTATACGAATTTAACGTCACATAACTACTCGGTAACTAAGTTAATGTTAATGTAATGTTATGGTCACTAAGCAGCTTTATCACTTAAGTCCTCGTCAATCTCTCGGATCGTTAGTATTGGGTTTAATAGCGGGGGAGTTATAAGTAGCACTACTGGGCCCGACAAGCCCCATCCGAGCTAGTCGCGCTAGCCGACCGGGTATGGTCAACGGGTGAATAATTCGGCCTAACCTCGCCATGGTCATGTGATAGGCCTGGCAAAACGGAGGCACAACAGTCAGCTTCGATCGCGAACACTTACGAGACATAACTTTAGGCTAGCTACCTATATATATTAACATTGAACTTAATTACGAATCAACTTAAAATTCCGGGTTTGGAATATTGGAAACAACAACTTAATATTCCGGGTTTGGAATATTGGAAACAACAACTTAATATTCCGGGTTTGGAATATTGGAAACACCAACTTAATATTCCGGGTTTGGAATATTGGAAGCAACAACTTATTATTCCGGGTTGGAATAATGTAACCAATTCGTTATCCCGGGTTAGGGATAACGGGAGAAAACAAACTATAACCGAACAAACGAATTTATGAAAACCTGTGAACTCACTCATCTTTAATGTTGACACTTGTTTCTTTACATGTTTCTCAGGACGCTAGGAGCTCTAGGTGCACGCACATGCATTGAACAAGACAGCTTTTATCGAGTCTTATTTATTAATATTGTTTTGGGATTTTTCATTTGTTTTGGCGTTTGTGTTGGCGCCCGCTTCACTACTTATTTATGCTTCCGCTCAAACTTTAAAACTGATGCTTCTGCTAAATATTGGTAACTAATTTAGACAGTATAAAATCTACAACAAATGATTTTGGAAAACGTATTATCAAATCATATAGAATCGTTCGACGTACTAGTGTTTCAGATTCTGGTTTGTTCACACGCCTCGCGGTAAAACTCCGCAAGTGGAAATTGAGGGTGTGACAGATTGGTATCAGAGCCACTAGCTATAGAGAACCAGGTTTGCATTAGAAGTAGACCTAAACTATAGCTGATATCACGACACTAGACGTAGTTTGGCACTGAATTATTATATCTTGTTATGCGATGTACCACTACTATGTTATGTGAAATATGAATGCATAATTGAAGCGAATGCAACTCGTAACTAACTACACAACCTAAAGGCAATGTCATCATCATCCTCATCATCATCCGAAAAACTTACGCAACCAAGGGCGCCAGGAAAGGCACCTGTGGTGGAACCCTTACCATCTTATGGCGTGGAAACGCGCTCAGCTGCGAGGAAAAGGCTCGCTCTGGGGGAGGAGTCGTCGTTACGCCCAACCATTGCTGTACCGGTTGAACTGGTTAATCCTGTAGAAATAGGAATTGACATACTTAGAATCCTGGTACATACACAACAGAAACAGTTAGAAAGAATGCAGGAAACCATCCTAGCACAAGGATGGATGATTCGACACCTTACAGGTAAGACCGACTCGCTCGAGGAAGAGCATCGTACGAGTAAGAAGCTCGTAACACCATAGCCAGAGATCTGCGTGCTGAGCAGATAAGAGCCGACTGGCTTGAGGACAGAGTCCTGGAAAATAGTTGGAACATTCAGGAACTGCAAAATCAAGCACTTGCACCAGCACCGGCCCCTCCAATGCCGGTAGAGGACCCAGAAGAGGATCCAGAGGAGGATCCGGAGAAAGACCCGGCGGTAGAAGCTGGAAACGCCGCAGAGGATGACGGAAACGATAGCAACTTGGGAGATGGAGACGTAGAGGACTAACTCGTCTCGCCAATCCCCGCTTTGTTTTCTTTAGTTTATTTGAAATGGCAACTGGACGTCGCGGAAACCTCAACATGTCAACGAAGAATTGGCCGCAACGATCCAAGAACACGTGAACGCTGCTCTGGCAGGTGTTTAAAACCCACCAGCAGCAGGAGGGGGCTTTAACCCCTACAAGATGTTCCTTGACGCAAAGCCAAGCAAATTCTCGGGGGCGGAAGGACCCATTGGACTGGTCCGCGGGATCGAAAAATCAGAATCCGTTTTTGAAATGTGCAACTGCCTAGAGGCCAACAACGTCAAATACGCAGCCTCAACACTGGAAGATGGGCCACTGACATGGTGGAATGCCCAAGTCCAAACACGTGGACTTATAGCTGCGAATGCAATGGCATGGGCTGAGTTCAAGGCCCTAATTAAAGAGGAGTACTGTCCACGAGACAGAGTGCAACAACTGGAGCAAGCTCTATGGAACCACAAGATGGTGGGATCGGAAATTGAAGCTTACACCGCAAAACACCATGACTTAGTATTTCTGTGTCCCGAATTGGCCAACACGGTGGAGAAAGGACTCGAGTTCTATCTCGGGGGTCTGGTTCCGGAAATTCAGGGTATGGTAATGTCTAGTAACCCTGTAACTGAACATCAAGCAATTCCGATTGGCTCACAAACTCACCGATAAGGCGGTGGAACAGAGGAAACTGCCAGCACGGGGTACAACTGAAGTTGTCCCTGATAATAAAAGAAAGTTTGAAGACTCGTCTGTTCGACAGTCTTCGTCATCCCAGCCACAACAGGGGAACCAGAAACGGTTCAATAATTACAACAGCCACCGGGGTCACCAAAATCAACCCGCCAACAACAGTCAGAACGCAAGCGGCTACGTAGGTCGAAAGCCGCAGTGCAATCGCTGTAATCTTCATCATCACGGCCCTTGTACCGGGAATCGCTGCCAACGATGTGGCAAGGTGGGACATGCGGCAAAGGATTGTCGCGGGGAAATCATGTCCCGACAAAACCAAAATCAACCCCAGGGCCAGCAACAGGGTGTTAACCGGGGATGCTATCAGTGTGGTAGCACTGCCCATTTCAGAAGAGACTGCCCACAGTTGCGTAACAACAACAATAATGGTGGAAACAACCACAACAACAATAATAACAACAACAATGGGAACGGCGGTGCTAAAGGTCGCGCATTTACATTGGGCCGCGGAGAGGCCAGAAACGACACGAACGTAGTCACCGGTAAGTTTCCCCTTAATGAACATTTTGCTTCTGTGCTTTTTGATACGGGTGCGGATAGGAGCCTTATATCTGAGTCTTTTAGGAAGAACCTAAATCTCACGCTTAAACCATTAGAGACCCCTTATGTTATAGAATTAGCCGATGGTAAATCTGTAGATGTGACCCAAATAGTATCCGGCTGACAACTACCCTGGGTAGTTTTGACGTGGTAGTCGGAATGGACTGGCTATCCGACGTCCGGGCTGAAGTCCTCTGCTTCGAAAAATCTATCCGTATTCCACTCTCGAACGACGAAATCCTGACGGTACAAGGCGACAAGGCAAGCGCCGTCACCAACATCATCTCATACATGCAAGCGCAGAAGTATCTTCGGAGAAAGAATTCCTTCGCCTTACTCGCACTAATTACCAAACAGCCTAAGGACGAGAAACGTATAGAAGACATCCCTGTCGTCCGTGATTTTTCCGATGTATTCCCAGAAGAACTACCTGGTCTTCCACCACATCGACAATTGGAGTTTGAAATCGAATTGGCAAGCAATGCAACTCCTATCGCCAAGGCTCCATACCGCCTAGCTCCAGCCGAGCTGCAGGAGCTGTCTACCCAACTTCAGGAACTTTTAGAGAAAGGATTTATCCGACCAAGCGTTTCGCCATGGGGAGCTCCAGTCCTTTTTGTCAAGAAAAAGGACGGGACTTTCCGCATGTGCATCGACTATAGGGAACTCAACAAGGTTACTGTCAAGAACCGATACCCGTTACCTCGCATCGACGATCTATTCGACCAACTTCCAGGGTCAAGTTACTACTCTAAGATTGATTTACGGTCCGGTTACCACCAGCTACGCGTCAGGGAGGAGGATATCGCCAAGACGGCATTTCCCACTCGGTATGGCCATTACGAGTTCTTGGTCATGCCCTTCGGTCTCACCAACGCACCTGCGGTGTTCATGGACCTCATGAACCGCGTGTGTAAACCATACCTCGACAAGTTTGTCATTGTGTTCATCGATGACATACTCATCTACTCCAAAAGTGAAGAAGAGCATGCTGAACATCTACGGTTACTACTAGGATTACTCCAACAGGAAAAGCTATATGCCAAGCTTTCGAAGTGTGATTTCTGGATTCGGGAAGTTCAGTTTCTTGGGCACGTCGTGAATGAAAAGGGTATCCACATAGACCCTGCCAAGATTGAAGCCATCAAAAACTGGGAAGCACCCAAGACACCGACGGAGATCCGCCAATTTTTGGGATTGGCTGGTTACTACAGACGTTTCATCGAGGGATTCTCAAAGATTGCACAACCGCTTACTACCCTCACCCAGAAAGGCATCAAGTATGCTTGGGGTGACAAGCAAGAAGCAGCATTTCAATTGTTGAAACAGAAACTTTGCAGTGCACCCATTCTGTCCTTGCCGGAAGGGACAGACGACCTTGTAGTATATTGTGATGCTTCCATTCAGGGATTGGGATGCGTACTCATGCAACGCGATAAGGTCATCGCGTATGCGTCGCGACAACTGAAGGCTCACGAGAAAAACTATACGACGCATGACCTGGAATTGGGAGCAGTAGTGTTTGCACTTAAGATTTGGAGACACTACCTCTATGGAACAAAGTGCACAATCTTTACTGACCACAAAAGCCTCCAACACATCTTTGATCAGAAGGAGTTGAACATGCGACAGCATCGCTGGGTCGAACTCCTGAACGATTATGAGTGTGCCATTCGGTACCACCCGGGTAAAGCTAACGTGGTAGCTGATGCCCTCAGTAGGATGGAACACTTGAAACCTCGTCGCGTACGAGCACTACAACTCACTATTCATTCGGGGCTACCCGAACAAATACGCGACGCCCAGTTAGAAGCAGTTAAGGAGGAAAACATCAAAGCCGAATCAGTGGGAAAAATGGAACGCGGTTGGGAAGTAAAGCCCAATGGAGCCCGGTATTTCATGAATCGCATATGGGTACCTCTCTACGGGAACCTCAGAGAGCTAGTCATGAATGAAGCTCACAAATCCTGATACTCTGTCCATCCGGGTTCGGATAAGAGGTATTAAGACCTTAAAGCTGCGTATTGGTGGCCAACATGAAGGCCGATATAGCCACCTACGTGAGTAAATGTTTGACTTGTGCAAAAGTCAAGGTGGAGTATCAAAAGCCATCGGGGCTACTCCAACAACCTGAGATCCCAGTGTGGAAATGGGATCAGATCTCGATGGACTTCATCACCAAACTCCCGCGAACCTTGGGTGGTTGCGATACCATCTGGGTGATCGTGGATCGTTTAACTAAGTCTGCACACTTCCTAGCTATTAAAGAAACAGATAAGATGGAGAAGTTGACTCGCATCTACATTAAGGAAGTAGTTTCTCCGCACGGAGTGCCAACGTCCATCATCTCAGACAGAGATGCTCGCTTCACGTCAAACTTCTGGCAGTCACTCCAGAAAGCGTTAGGAACACGTCTGGATATGAG
The DNA here is from genome assembly GCA_947069175.1 of Scalesia atractyloides. Lineage (NCBI taxonomy): Eukaryota > Viridiplantae > Streptophyta > Magnoliopsida > Asterales > Asteraceae > Scalesia > Scalesia atractyloides. The sequence continues at coordinate 23,858,365 of CAMTDV010000010.1, forward strand.
CACAGCTTATCACCCTCAGACTGATGGTCAAAGTGAAAGGACCATACAAACCTTGGAAGACATGCTTAGGGCATGTGTAGTGGACTTCGGAAATAGTTGGGAAATCCACCTGCCTCTAGTAGAATTCTCATATAACAACAGCTATCATACGAGTATTTCGGCAGCACCGTTTGAGGCATTATACGGTCGTAAATGTAGATCACCGGTCTGCTGGGCAGAAGTCGGTGACAGTCAACTCACAGGCCCTGAGTTAATACTTGAAGCTACTGAAAAGATTGTACAAATAAGAAACCGCATGGCGGCGGCTCGAGATCGACAGAAAAGCTACGCTGATCAACGACGCAAACCACTTGAATTTCAAGTAGGCGACCGCGTCCTACTAAAGGTGTCACCCTGGAAGGGTGTAATCCGCTTTGGAAAACGGGGCAAACTTAACCCACGGTACGTAGGCCCGTTTGTAATCTTGAAACGTATCGGACCCGTAGCTTATCAATTAGACCTTCCTGCCGAACTCAGTGGAGTTCACAACGTATTTCACGTGTCGAATCTGAAGAAGTGCCTATCAGATGAAACTCTAGTTATTCCATTGGATGAGATCCAAGTGGATGAACAACTACACTTCGTGGAAAAGCCTATTGAGATCATGGATCGTGAGATCAAGACTCGAAGGCACAGCGAGATTCCAATCGTTAAGGTTCGTTGGGACTCTAAGCGTGGACCGGAGTTCACGTGGGAAAGAGAGGATCAAATGAAAAGAAAATACCCGCACCTCTTCGCAACTGAGCAGCAAACTAACGATACCAGTAACTAAATTTTCGGGACGAAAATTCTTTCAACATGGGGATGATGTGACAACCTGGAAACTTCTCATACTTTCGTGTACTATTGTTGACTAAATTCTGGTGCATGGCACTTGGAAATCTTTGTGTATGACACTTGGGAACTTCTTGTAAATGAACTAACTCTTTGTGCGTGGCACTCTAAACATGTACGCTACATGCTAAACCGGGTTTACTCAATTTTCGGGACGAAAATTCTTTCAACATGGGGATAATGTGATATCCCGGGTTTTTCGGATAACTTAAACGTAATACTTGTCAAACTAATTACGTGCTATGTGAACGAACGTGTACGAATTAAATGAATACGTGATGTGTGTTGTGTGATCGTTTTAGTCATTGAATAATTACAGTAGATATGTACACGAACTGAACCGAATCACGACACGAACCAACGTTGATTCATTGTAACTCTAGGAATTTATCAAGTTAGGACTCAAACATGTCTTGGCCGCGAGATCAAAACCTAAAACTAATTCGGCCAAGATCAAACCCAAACCCGTAGCAAACCTAAAACTATTCGGCCGATCAAACCCAAACCAAACCACTCTAATCCTTGGCCGCGATATCAAGCCCAAGACCGCAAATCTACTTTGTTCAAAACCAAACCAAAACAGCCCAAACATGTTTCGGCCATAAGATCAAACCAAACCAAGTTCTTGGCCGCGAGATCAAGCCCAAACCCAAACCGAACCAACCCAAGATCCTCGGCCACAATGCTTATCCAAACCGTAACCCTTATCATCTTTTGCGCATATATACATACAAACTCTCAATGCATGTTTCATTCTAAAACACAAACCCTAAGAAGAAAACTGCCGTCGGCAGCCTCTTCCTCCTTCTAACCGATCGAGATCAGCTCCTTTGTTCACCTTTTCAATCGCAAACAAATAGCCCTACACTCCCTGTTGATCACAAGCAGCCCTTCTTCCAGTTCTTGTCAGTTCGGTCGTGATCTTGTTGGAACAGCCGGGTCGTTCTTGTCCACATCTCGGCTTGTTGGTCTAGTTATTCAAGGTTAGGATCATATTTGATTACGAGATCATGTTCGGATATAAATATATATGCTTGAATGATTAATTGATTAGTTGTTTCGGGTCTTATATGTTGAATAAAAATCGGCTGAATTGATTGTTGTTTATATGTATGATTGTTGTCGGAATTCATAGCTTGCGACTGTGTGTTGTTTGTAAAAACTAGAAGTAAGAACTAGGGTTTGCATGGATAAGTTATTAGTAGTGATCTATGATTAAAAATCGGTTCTTGCTCGCTTAGGTTGATCAATAGGAACGATTTATGCATGTTGTAGTAATAGTATGCTGAAAACAGTTGCTGAGTAATAGTTACAGCCGACTTCATCTGGCTGTAACTCGGTCGTTAGTTATCGAAAAACGGATTTTCTGATGTCTAGAACGTAGAGATTTGAATAAGAAATCTAATGGCGCTGGATTCATAATTTTCGGAAGTCTTTTGATATTTTTAAAGGGCCAAATAAGTTCAGTAACTAAAACTGTGAAAATCCTGAAATTTTGTTAGTTGTTTATCGAGTTGGATCTTAAAATCAGTAGGGAGTTGAGTCACGATTTTTGTACAGCAACTAGGCATGGAAATTTCTGGGCAAGTCCAACTGGAATTTTGTTAATTGGAAGATCAGTGATTTTTAAATAAATTCTTCCGTGGACTGCAGTCAGAAAGCGGTAAATCTGACTGCAGCCTAGTATATTAATATTTATGGTTAATTGGTAAAGATTTAGGACTTGGAAAATTTATGTAAATTTCTATAGTATAAATGTCACCTACTGTAAAAATATTGGAATTTTTTGAATGCTAGAACTATTTTATAAAAATCCTAGAAAACAGCTGAATTATGAGTGCTAAGCTGAAATTTGAGAACTTGTGATTGTGTGCACCAAATTGTGGCATGAATTGGTTTATGGTTATGATAAGTTGTTTTGATCACTAGGTTCACATGAGAATACTTGCATGCATGTTTGAGTGTTAGATATGTTGATTTTGTGTATCACTTTGTCTGTAAATTACGTGTGGAATTTGTATTGGTGTGTTCACACACTGACTTGGAATTAATTGGTTTGTTAGGACGCAACTAGCGGTCCCATCTCTTATAACATCTTTGCTACACTAACCGAGCAAATAAAGGTGAGTTCACGGCCCCTAACTTTATCCGGTTTTTAAACAACAGGGGAGGAAACATGTATACACTCTCAAACTCAAACTCAAACTCTTTACGTTATACGAATTTAACGTCACATAACTACTCGGTAACTAAGTTAATGTTAATGTAATGTTATGGTCACTAAGCAGCTTTATCACTTAAGTCCTCGTCAATCTCTCGGATCGTTAGTATTGGGTTTAATAGCGGGGGAGTTATAAGTAGTACTACTGGGCCCGACAAGCCCCATCCGAGCTAGTCACGCTAGCCGACCGGGTATGGTCAACGGGTGAATAATTCGGCCTAACCTCGCCATGGTCATGTGATAGGCCTGGCAAAACGGAGGCACAACAGTCAGCTTCGATCGCGAACACTTACGTGACATAACTTTAGGCTAGCTACCTATATATATTAACATTGAACTTAATTACGAATCAACTTAATATTCCGGGTTTGGAATATTGGAAACAACAACTTAATATTCCGGGTTTGGAATATTGGAAACAACAACTTAATATTCCGGGTTTGGAATATTGGAAGCAACAACTTATTATTCCGGGTTGGAATAATGGAACCAATTCGTTATCCCGGGTTAGGGATAACGGGAGAAAACAAACTATAACCAAACAAACGAATTTATGAAAACCTGTGAACTCACTCATCTTTAATGTTGACACTTGTTTCTTTACATGTTTCTCAGGACGCTAGGAGCTCTAGGTGCACCCACATGCATTGAACAAGACATCTTTTATCGAGTCTTATTTATTAATATTGTTTTGGGATTTTTCATTTGTTTTGGCGTTTGTGTTGGCGCCCGCTTCACTACTTATTTATGCTTCCGCTCAAACTTTAAAACTGATGCTTCTGCTAAATATTGGTAACTAATTTAGACAGTATAAAATCTACAACAAATGATTTTGGAAAACGTATTATCAAATCATATAGAGTCGTTCGACGTACTAGTGTTTCAGATTCTGGTTTGTTCACACGCCTCGCGGTAAAACTCCGCAAGTGGAAATTGAGGGTGTGACAATATCAATGACATTCATTAGCTTTGGCCAAGCCGACCAGTAGTAAGTTATGGTACCATAGGACTGACATTTTCGTTACCAAGTTTCCAGGTGTTTGTGGGGAAGTTTGGGTAACGACTGAAACTGTTTAGTTTAACAAACCCTTTGGTCGTTTGTTATTGCAATTTAAAGATACCCTTTGGTTGTATAGATGAGTCAACACAGGTTTGAATGTATTCACTAAAACGACCAAAAGTTTTCACAATTAAAACAAGGACGATTTGTTTACACGGACGATGAACAATTGGTTTATGACACGAACAATGGACGAATGGTTTATGACAAGAACAATGGACGATTGGTTTATGGTAAGTGATTTAAATAACGGTACGCGTGTAATGTGATAAAAGCATGGTGGATACGCCGCTGCTACTTCCTATATATAAATGCTTTTATCGTATTACATTCGTGACGTTATTTACGTCACTTGGAAAAAAGGTTTTCAAATAATGACACCCAACGATTTTCTATTAAAGATATAAACCATACAAAGTTTCTTCAAGACGATTTACTACTCGAATTTTCAAAACAAATGTTTTGGTCAAGATTCATGGCTACAAGTCTTTTATAAACTATAACTAACTTGTTTTAGTTGGTTAGTTATCATTGCAATACCAAATACCTTTTGATAACAGGTTTTCAACTAACGACTCTAGTAGTCTGACAAGGTATTGCAAATACATATTCAAGGCCATGAATTTGACACACTCACAAAACCTATGCACTCCCAGGCATATTTTTGCTGACTCGTTTTCACATATGTTTCAGCAAACCAAGTTTGATGTCGATGCATGCTCACGTAGGATCGAACGCGGACTTAGTGCCTTAAAATATGTAAGACAATAGTTTATCTAGTTCGTTTTAAATTCCAAGCCAATGTAACTATTTAATTTCAATATTCAATAAAACGAAAATTCAAATACCATGTGTTGTAACAATCTGTTACCGTGACTCCCCGAGGTTTCCACCGCGGTTTGTTGTTTTTACGTGGTCGGGGTGTTACAGTCATAGAATGTAAATTGCGGTTTTGTTGAAAAAGATAACAAGTTCGGCCGAACTTGTTATCAAGTTCGACCAAACTGGCTAATGGAAATTGATTAAAATCTGAATAAAATATATGTTCGACCGAACTTGCTTATGAGATGATAATCCAGTTGTTGTTAGTAAGCTCGACGGAACTTAGGTTTTAAGAAGTTAAAATATGTAAGTTCGCCCAAACTTATAGTGGATATATTGAACATGTTGTTATGCATGTTTGGGCGAACTTGAATTCAAACTGTTTGTTATACCAACATCAAGTTCGCCCAAACTTGATGTTAATGTGTTGGGAAATTTTGGTGATTTTTCTCGTAATGCGTGCTAAGTGTTTTGCGTCATTTTTCAGGTACAAGCACCAGCGCGGGTGATCACTATGGATTTTTCTAAATTTCATAATACTTGTATCACGCTCGACAAGGCGTTATGTCCGTCGCTGAAAGAATATGATAGCATTCGGAAGTTTCAAAAAGATTGTCCTATACACAGAGCTATCACAAAGCGTACAGTTTCTTATAGATCACATACGTATCACTTCTGGATGAACGCAAGTCTTAGTGCTGATAAGAAGACCATTATTTCATCTATTCAAGTCGGAAGCAAATTTTAAAGAAATCACAATACTGAAGATGACAATTGCGGGATTCTATAATTAAATGATGACAAAGATGATCCTATTTTTCTCGATGAGAAGATGGTCCGAGGTTGTCTCTATCGGATGGGCTACAAGGGAAGCGTTAACAAGCCGGCATTGAAGAAAGGGGAAGTTCCTAACCCCTAGAAGCTCCTCATTCACGCAATCATTCACACTTTTAGCCACAGAAAGGCGGGCCTTGACGGTGTTCAAGATTATATGGCCTGCATGGCAACGGCGTTGATTCTGAGGAAGCCGTATAACTACTCAAAGCTCGTATTTATGCACATGTCAAAGAATATGGAAGACACGAGACTATGTTTGTATCCGAGGTTCGTGCAGATGCTAATCAACGAGAAATTTACAGACATTGCATGTGATCCAAACGACATCCTATATTTCAATCACCTCAATGAAACCACGGTGAAGAAGTTGTTAAAGTTCCAAAAGCAAGATTTAGCACCGGTATTTGGGGAATAAAAGATGAGAATTTTGTTGCGCCGGCTGATAACAAGTGGAGGAACGATGGTAGTGGAGACGAGAAAGAGTTGAATGCTGAGAAAGAATGGTTCAAGACGTTTAAACCTAAAGCTCGCAGTGAATGGTTTGTTAAAGCTGAAGTCGAAAAGAAAAGAAGCGTGCGACAAAGAAAGCTGACACAATGTTGATTGATGAAGATGAACCAGAAAATTTGAAACTAAGGCTGGTTCTAGTGCAGTACTGAAAGCCAAGAGGATGAAAAGCTGACTCAGGAAGACGGTGTTATTTCTGCTACTTCCGAGAATGACGATGATTCTGATGATTCTCTTGAAAAAACAACAAAGAAGTCGATAGCAGAGACTGAAGCTGAAAAGATCAAAGAAACAGATGTTGAAAAATAGTCTGACGAGGTGAGACCCAAGAAAAGAGCTAAGCGTGTAAAGTCTGCAGTGGTTTCAACAACAAAGACTACAGGGTCTCCAACGGCAAAGGGCAAGAACACAAAAAAAGCCCAGAAACCAGCTAGTCGTCGATACAAGGGAAGACCAAAGAGCACAAAAGCAACACAAGAACCTTCTGGTGCACAGGAGAGAGGAGTTACACAAGAACCTCCTACACAAGAACCTCCTATTGTTATTACATCTGAAGCTGAACGTCCAGGAGTTACACAAGAACATCCTATTATCATTTCATCTGAAGCTGAAAGGCCAGGAGCAACACAAGAACCTCCTGAGTATGGTTTACTGGAAGTTCCAATGATACAATCTCCAGATCCTAAAGTTGTTCATCCTGAGAGCTCAACACCAAAGGCTGATTGTCCGAAATCAACACCAAAAACTACTCCACGATCGAAACTTATTGGTGATATGCCGAATAAACCAATTAGTCTTCAAGATTTGAGTGATCTCTTCCCAGACACTAATGTAGATCTTCTTGAAAAGCGTGTAAAGATTTTAGAAGAGAAAGTTGCAAAGAATGAAGAAAAAGCTGAGTTAATCAAGAGAATGAATCAAAGCACAGTAGAGAAAGAAATGATTGATGATAAGATTAAAGTGTTAGAAAGTGACCGTGAATTCTTCAAGGCTTTGATTGAGAGTTCACAAGATGCAAATGAAAAGCTGCAAACAGAGATTGTTGAGTTAAAGACGATTCATGCCCTAAACGATCAAAGATTTACAAGGATGTAGAAAGTATTATCTAATACTCTGGGTATTGATTTCATTGCTAAATATGATCGTTTGGATAGGCAAGAGGCGAAAGAAAGAGCTGAGAAAGAACTTGTAGCTAGTGGCAAAGGCATAGGTGTTGAAGGTGAAGCACCTAAATCTTCTGAAGTTGCTGATAAGCTTATTGATGAGTCTACAAAAGCTTATGAGTCTGAGATTGCTAAGGTTGATGAATCTGTCAAGCCTTCTGATCCTATATCTGCTACTGAAGAAAAGGACGATGATGAAGCAGAAGATGAAGATAATGATGATGAACCACCGAAAGATTATTCAAAAGATGATTCTGACAATGATGGAGGTAATGATGATGATCCCAGTGGTACAGGGATTAAAGTGGTGGATGCGTTAGTGAACGAAAGCTTCGATTTCACTAGTCTTCTTAATAATGAGGAAAATGCTATGAATGATCAGATTGAGGGGGAGTCAGGGCAAACAGGGCCATCTGATGATATAGATATGACTAATGTTGATAGGTCTGCAAAGCTTGTTGATGCCGTTCCAACAAGGCCTCTGATACATATGCTTGAACACAATGTCGAAGAGGGCGAGTACGTGCACAACTACACTAAGGAAGATCTGACTGAATTGATTGAAGTTGATGCAGAAACACTTAATTTTGATTTTTAAGAGCAAGTGATGAACGTAAATACTTTTGAGCCAAACGAGTAACTATCAACTTAGATTTGAAGCTGATGAGTATAACAAGGTGATAGTGGAAGATTGGTCTTCTGATGATGAGAAGGATGAAGCTGCGAAGTACATTGGTCCTAATACTGATAGTTTTCCTACTTTCGAGGAAATGTACAAGCAATTACATGAAGATATGTTGAAAGAGAAAATCGAAGAATCAATACGTGAAGGGAAAGTTCTGAAACCGATGACAAAGGAGGAAATATCTCAAGCTAAAAAATCCTGGTTTAAAGAGATGCCGCGTGAACGTAAGTTTCGACGTCCTCTAGCATACTTTACCAGAGATAAAGATGTGTCGTTGGGGGATTTCATAAGTTGGGGGTGGTTTAAGGAGTTGAATGTTTATGCAATCAAAAGGGAATTTGGGGTGCAATACTTCAAATATATGGCTGATTTCAAGACTCTACCATACTAGGATGTGGAAGAGCTTGTTTAAACCATAAATGTCACATATCAGATGAAGTTCATTGATTAGTTATTATGGAAGATGATCAAGTTTGAAGCAACAAAGGGATTTAGATATTGGAAGCCGTTCATTCCAGGTCGTCGCATCAAAACAAATAAAAAGACAGGGGAGAAAGATATAACGGTGTTCATGAAACGACCGAGAGCAATGAGAAACATGACGTTGATGCCTATCGAACAAAATTTTTATCCGGTATTTAAGTGGTGGCAGATTGATCCTAACACATGTGAAGCAGTGATAGTATTACGTTTTGAAGAACATCAAGATATCACTAAAGAAAGGGTTGAGATATTGGGGTTTCAAGGTATGAGAGGTTTGTGGAGAACAATCAGGATTCTAGATCCTATGTGGTTGGTCGATTGCTCAAGAGAAGATATCAAATGCTTATTCTACAGTAAGATTGTATTAGAAGAACGTGAACAGGAGCAAGCAATGCAATATCAGAGGGTTGTTAACGTATGGTATGCTCGTGAAGTTAAATCAGGAAAGATGTGGGAAACGAGCTGGAGGGATCTTGAACATGTTGAATTCTTAAAGGAAGAAAAGCGTCTCGAAGAGATACACGAGAAAGGTAGGGCGGCAAGGCTCAGAAGGTTTCAGTTTATGAATAAAGTGGCTCCTACTTATCAGACACAAGATCAAAAGCGAGAACGACGAAAGAAGCCATCCAAGAATTTCTTCGGTCTACGTTAAAGTTTTATTTGAAGACAGTGTTTTGAAGACTGATAAAAGACAAAGACGATATCCAAGGGGGAGTCTGTTGGTGCAGAATGTCTATGTCTTAGTCTTATATCGAGTCTGTATAGATTAGATGTGAATAGGCTAGCGAAATGAAGTATTTATAGTGTTAGAGGCCAAGTTCACTTGAGAATGTTGTGTGAAGTCAAGTTCGGGCGGACTTCTATCCCCACCAGCGAACTTGTGACCTTATAAATATCTAGCTTCTGATTGTCATTGTAACTTTGCGCACTTTGAGGCAGAGCTCTGTCAATTTGGAGACTTGACGTTATATCAATAAAATTGACGTTTAATTGACCAATTTTTGTTATTCGGCAATCGTTTCGTAATATTTACGCTATTATGGACATTAGAGATCAAATCTAGGTTCCTATGCATTCAGGATCGGTCCTACACATATACATATTGATCATACTCGGAAACGTAACATACTTGCACATACGTGACATTTATACTTGATACATACACTATACTCGGTGTTTATACTCGATCTTGGACATTTTATTCATACATATACATTGTGACCCAATAATTATGCTTATAATAACTTAATGTGTCATAAAGTACCTTAAAAATACATTTAAACCCGTAACATTCGAACAAAACAACAAAATGTAAAAACTTGTCCCAGACCCGGTCCGTAAGGCATGCTGGGCGGGACAACAGGTTTCAAACCCGCGGCATATGCACGAATCCACACACTTTGAGCTCAACCAATGGCCTCTTAACCCCATTTAACACCCCCAAACCACCTACTAACCTCTCCTCTATATAAACCAAGTTCATCCACACCTAAAACACTTTCCAATCTTCATCTAATCACTCTCAAGCACTCCAAAATTGTTCCAAATTAGTTGCAACATCAGATTTTTGGGCATATTGCACCACCTTCACAAAAGTGAGCATAACTTGCTCAAAACTTGGTCTTTTTACTTGATTCTTCTTCCATATTAATTGGATAATCATTAGGGTTTAATCCAAGGGTTCTCCATGGAGAATCCAGACCTGGAAATGCCCCTAAATTGTCCAAAAACTTTCTGTTTTTTTCAAACTCTTTCAAACTTTGTTTATGTTCATCAAACTTGAGTCAAACTCATCTCAAACCTATGTCCGAATGCTTACAACACTTCTTGTGGTTGGTTAGGCTAAAAAACAAGGTTGAACCATTCAAACAAGAGGTTTAAACCTCATGATAATTATGTTTTCATAGAGCTTTAAGCTCACAAGTGATGCAAGTTCATAACTTGTTCTTGTGTGTCCACCAAGATTAGCTTTGGCAATCCTAAACATTGAGACCACACATCACTTGATGATTTTCATCAACATCTCAAGTAGTTTGCTAGTCCTAAAGTGTCCGAACTTAGCAACCCGTTGACATGTGTCCTCGTGTGCTCTCCGGGTTGTATTCACTTGGCTACATGGTATTGTGATAACATACTTTCAATTATTGTCATTTGATTCTTGTATTATTCTCATTCATGACCCTCCTTGTTGTCTATGACAACTTGTATAGTGAATATTTTCATACATAATACTTTAAATTCTTATTTCCGCAATCTCGCTTGAATAATTCAAATCTTTCGTTATACTCATAACTAATACCTATGTTCTTCTTTGTAGAAGGACAATGTGTTGTGGTGCATAATGTCTATGTCTTAGTGTTGAATAGGCTTGTGATACGAAGTATTTATATGTGTTGGAGTCAAGTTCGCTCATGGTGAACATGTAAAGTCAAGTTCGCACGAACTTCACTACCCACCAGCGGACTTGCAACTCTATAAATAGCTAGTATGTTGCTCTCATTTGCAACTTTGGCATTTCTGAGACGAAGTTTGGAGACTCGACGTTATATAAATAAAATTGACGATTAATTGACTAATTCTTGTTATTTGGTAAACTTGTCATAATATTTCCGCTATTATGGACAATAGAGATCAAATCTAGGTTCCTATACATTTAGGATCGGTCCTACAAGTGGTATCAGAGCTAGAATAGCCTGATTTGATTGATATCAAGACAAGAACACTTCGAATTCTACGCCATTCTCTATTTTTCTTAAGTTTTACACAAAAATGAAGAATCCACAGTCAAATTATGTCCAATTTTGAATATGACATGTTAAATACATCATAGATAAACCCCTGAGAGTTTGGAGATTAAAATCAAACGAATTGGTGTCAAAATATTGCAAAAAACCATGTTTTCCAAACTCATCATCATCGAACTTGTAGCCAAGTTCAACCGAACTTGAGCTAAAAATTAACTTTTAGAGTGCATTTTTAGCAAGTTCGCTCGAACTTAAGGTGTTTGTGAAAGAAATTTGCTAAGTTCACTCGAACTTACTAAAAATTCTTTGATATTTTGTCAAGTTCGATAGAACTTGATAAAATTCAAGAATAATCTAGCTAAGTTTGCCCGTACTTGTGAAAAGCTTACTTGCAAGTTCGCTCAAAGTTCAAACTCAGGAATTTTTATAAACAAATTACAAGTTTGAACGAACTTGTGATAAAATCTGAATTCTTCATTCAAGCTACAAGTTCGACCGAACTTGTAGTAAATCTAACATTTTCAAAAGTTTTAACATGTTTTCAGCGTACGTGTCTCGTTATTTGTGATGGATGATACTCACAGAGCGTTTATGTCTGGAGTGGGTACATCCAATGCCAACGTGATCCAACAAGTAAATCCTAACAACGAGATGGGCACGACCGTTTAACCGCCGAAGTTAATGAGCATGGACGAGTATGAAGGATGGAAGGAGAAGTTTACCTATTGGGTTCAAGCCATGCATTTCCAAGGTTGGGTATCGATTGAGAGAGGTTATCCTGTTCCGTTGGATGAACATCAGCAAGTTCTTTAAAACTACAAATACTCAACAACACAGAAAGATGAATACATTGCTGAGAAAAAGATTATAAGCCTCATTCAACAATCTGTTAAAGAGGATATTCTGGTCTTCTTACCGGAATACACGACTGCGAGAGATCTCCGCCTATCACTGCAAAAATACCAAGGAAGCGCAGAGATGATCAAGAGTAAGAAAGCTTTCATCATGAAAGAGTTCGATATCTTTAATACGTTGAAGGGTAAGAAAATGAAACAAATGATTGAGTGTTTTTGTCATCTGAAAGTCCAAATGGGAAGACACGGTCTCGAGAACACAGAACCAGAGTACATCGATAAGCTTGCAGATGCGTTACCTGACGGAGAGTGGACTACTTACCTGATGGTTCTAAAAGAAAGTCCGAATTGGGAATTCCTTAAGTTGTCTACATTCATCGACAAACTCGAAGGTCATGAGATGGAACTTCTAAAGATCTCAAAGTCGAAGAATGCTAACATTGTTCAAGATGTTGGTCTGTATACAAGAATAGAATGCAAGACAACATTTCAAGCCCAAAAATTCAGACAACATTTAGTGCGAACATGAAATCTTCTCCATAGAATCAGAACCAATCATATCCATAATATGATCAAAGTCCACAGAGCTCTTCGTTCTCAAGCATTGGTTCAAATTCATATTTTCAGAGTCAAGCTAATCGAATCAACAAACGAATTCTGATCCAAATGTGTACAAGTGTAACATTGCTTTTTATCCAAACAATGTTGTTTCTGAGCAAGTTGCAAAACAACACATGTCACTTCTCGCCACTGTTCTAGAATCGTACGAAAGTCTTGTCGCCGGAAAGATCGGCAATCCCGAAATGATCGCCGAAGACTTCAATCAGGTGGACGAAGAAGAGCTTGAGCTCATGGATAGTGGTCACTAGTTTCTATCATTCGAAGAGTTACAAAGTTTGTTGCGCTCACTGGCCGAGAAATCGGAAATTCAAGCAACAAACTAGGTTTCGACAAATCGAAGGTCACTTGTTTCAGATGCCGACATAAAGGGCATTTCAAGAGAGAATGCAAAAATCCTGAAGCCACGGGTAATCAAATTCCATTTGGAGGAGGCAACGAATATTACAAGAAATCACTTCAGTACAAGCCTTTCGCAAAGAAGACACAAGTTGAAATACAAGAGAAACCAAACAGTAACACTACTGAAAAGGCCATGGTGGCTTCGAACGAGGATGATGGCTTCGATTGGAATTCTTAAATCGGTAAGAAGACCGGAGTTGCATTGATGGCTGAGGTTGTTGAAGATACATCTGCCTAAGAAGCAGCAGCTCTAGAGAATATTTTATTGGAACAATATCCGAAACAACAGGAGGAAGAGGAGTATCTTCACATGCAGAATCAAGGCATTTTATCTCCTAACTCTTGTTATGGTTTTGCAGGTCACTTTGAGGGAAGTTCTCAGGAGCAAGTTGCCGAGGAGAAATTGATTAATAAAGAAATTACTGATGTTGATCAATAAGTGACTGCTGAAAACCTTAAGGACTTTCTCGATAATGCTATGATTGCGAATTTAACCAAGGTAGGTCCAGAGGTAAAGGAAGTTGTCAAAGTGCAATTTGTGTTGGGTGTAAAACCTTGCACAAAATGTAACGAGCCATGTGCTGAATGCGCCGAAAAATCACAAATCATCGCTGAACTCAATGTACATAACGAACATTTCAAAACGATTATCGTACAATGAAGGAAGCGTATGATAAAATGAAAGATGATTATGGCAGGCTCGATATAAATAATATTGAACAACATGATACTATAAGAATGTTGAAAGGTACAATAATGTATAAACAAAAAGCAATAAACATCTTTATTAACACCATTGCTGAGACCAAACAACAACTCCAGGACATGAAAATTGAAACAGAACGTGGTAAACAACTTTTAAGAAGTTACTTAACTAACGCATATGTCATTGATCACATTCTTCCGACAATTCCGTTAGAAGAAAAACCTAAAAAGAAAATTGGTAAAGAATACAGCAATGTTCCTCCACCCCTATGCGAGAAATACTGTCGCAAAACTGTTGACGGGATGGATAAGGCACTCAACATTGAATTGTTGTCCGCAAAGAAAAATGAGTTGCTAGAGAACATTGATGTAGTCTATACTAAATCTGATGATGACAATGTGGTAGTGAAAAAGGTGGTTGAAATGTTCTAAACGATTCTGATGATGGCAGTTTCAAAAGTGCCGACTCGAGTTCAAAGAATTCTTATTCACAATCCGAAGATGACGATAAATCATCGGATGACGATCTAAGTGATGATCCTAACGTTGTCATGTACAATGTTGAGGATTCTGATAGATTGTACTTCGACGATAGTTTTTCGATTCAGAACGTGAAGGAAGATCAGTTGGATAAATTCTTTAAATTGTGGAAGTTACATCAGATGATCTGGAGATTAATGAAAGGAAGTTCTATTCAAAACCTCAAAGAAACAACTACTGGAGAAATGGTGGTGATCATCTGGAAACTGGAGAGCTGGGTTGGTGTAGGACCGATCCTTGATGCTTAGGAACCTAAATTTGATATCTAACGTCCATAATAGCGGAAATATTATGTCGTGTTTACCAATAGACATGAATTAATCAGTTAAACGTCAGTTTTATAGATCAAACGTTCTTGTTACAAACTGAAAGAGCTTCGCCTCTGAAATGCCAAAGTTACAAATGAGAATCTAGAGCTAGGTATTTATAGGCTCACAAGTTCGGCCCTTGGAACACAAGTTCGCCCGAACTTGCCTATGCAAGTTCGGCCGAACATACTTATACATGCACATTATGGGCGAACTTGGCTACAACATACATAAATACTTCGTATACCTAGCCTATTCAGCTCTATACAATACAGACTCGATATAAGACTAAGACATACACATTATGCACCAACAGACTCCCCCTTGGATATAGTCTTCGTCTTGTATCAGTCTTCAAAACTTTGTCTTCATATAAAAGTTAATGCACACGACCTAAGAAGTTCTTGTACGACTTCCTTCATCGTTCTTGTTTTGGATCCGGCGTCGGATCAGTTGGCGGTGGTCTTTTAATGTTAACCATTCTTAGCGAACTTTGCCTTACCGCTTTTTCCATTCTTTCTTTGATCTCCTCATTTCTGGTTTCTTCTTTTAGAAACTCAACTCTCTCCAGATCCCTCCACTTCGTCTGCCACATCTTTCCAGAATTTACTTCACGTGCATAGCAAACGTTAACAACTTTCTGATACTGCATCGCCTGTACCTTTTCTCTTCCTTCAAAAACAATCTTTCTGTAGAAAAGGCATTTTATATCTTCTCTTGAGCAGTTAACGAACCACATAGGATCTAGAATCCTTATCGTCCTCCACTAACCTCTCATACCCTGATGACCCATCACTTCAACTCGTTCTTTAGCAATATCCAGATGATCTTCAAATTTTAACACAACCACTGCTTCACAAGTAGCTGGATCTATCTGCCACCACTTGAATAAAGGATAAAAGTTCTATTCGATCGACATAAGTAACATATTCCTCATGGCTCTAGGACGTTTCATTGATCTTAACTCTTCGTCTTGGAATAAACGGCTTCCAGTGATTTCAACCTTTAACAGCTTCGTACTTAATCATCTTCCATAACAACTGATCAATTGTCTTCATATGATAAGTAACACTCACTGTTTGTACTAACTCTTCCATATCCCAATATGGCAATGTCTTGAAATCAGCAAGATATTTGAAGTATTGCACTTCAAATTCCCTTTTGATTGCATATAAGTTGAGCTCTTTAAACCATCCCCAACTCAGTATATCTCCCAAAGAAACATCTTTATTTCTGGTGAAGAATGCTAGTGGACGTCGAAATTTACATTCACGTGGCATCTCCTGGAACCAGGACTTTTTTGCTTCAGCTATCTCTTCTTTGGTCATCAGTTTAGGAATCTTTCCTTCTCGTAACGCTTCAACAATCTTATTTTTCAACATATCTTCATTAAGTTGTTTGTACATCTCTTCAAATGTAGGAAAACTTTCTGAATTTTCACAAACATACTTAGCTTTCTGATCTGATTCATCATCTGATGACCAATCTTCAACTATCACTCGGTTGTACTCATCAGCTTCAAACCTTATCTCATACTGATACTGTTTCGGTTCAAATGTGTTAACATTCATAATTTCCTCAAAATCAAACTCTAAGTTCTCAGCTTCAACTTAAACTAGTTTCCCCAGATCCTCTTTTGAGTAATTATGTACAAACTCACCTTCTTCCTCATTATATTCCAACATTAGTATCAAAGACTTCGTGGGTACTGCAGACACAGGCTTTGCAGAATGATCAATATCTAACAAATCAATATCTTCATTAGTTGGCCCTTTCTGCCCTGACTCCCGTGGCTTTTATCTTCCATCCTATTCGAATCATCATTTATAAGATCAGAAAAATAAACTCTTCAGATACTTTGGCTTTATTGATCTTTAAACCTGTACCTCCCTGATCAAAATCATCACCACCTTGATCAAAATCATCGTCATCATCTTCAACATTCCAATCCTTGTAACCTTCTTCCTCTTCATCTTCATTCTTATCTTTTTTAGCTTCTTCATTGTCTTTTTCTTTAGAAACAATAACAGGATCAGAAGACTTGAGAGATTCGTCAACCTTATGGATATCAGACTCAAAAGCTTTTGAAATATCTTCAATTGGTTTCTCAGGGACATCAGAAGATTTCTCAGCAGAAGATTTAGGGGCTTCACCCTAAATCTGCTTTCATTTACCACTTTTAGCTAACTCTTTCACAGCATGTTCTTTGGCTTCTTGACGATCTAGACGATCGTATTCTGCGATGAAATCAATATTCAAATTGTTTGCTAACACTTTCTTCAATCTGTTGAATCTTCGATCGTTCAATGCTTGAATTTTCTTTAGTTCTGCAATCCCTGTCTGTAGTGTTTCATTGGCGTCCTGCAGACTTTCTATCAACACCTTGAAATATTAATGTTCATTCTCCAGCACCTTTATTTTATCATCAAGCAGTTCCTTTTCAACCTCTCCTTGATTCACTTTCTTAACAAGCTTAGCCTTTTCAACCTCATTCTGTGCGACTTTCTCTTTCAATACATTCACACGTTTTTCTAGCATCTCAGCATTAGTTTCTGGGAAAAACTCATCCAAGTCTTCGAGACGGATTGGACTGTGTGGCATATCACCAAACATATTTCCCCTTGGTGTTGAATCTTTAGGTTTTGTAGTTTTTGGTGTTGACTTCTTTGGCGTAGAACTTTCAGGAACGGAAGTCTTTGGATCAATAGGAGATTCAGCAATAGGAACTTCAACAAATCCAGACACAGGAGGTTCTTGTGTAACTCCTGGCCTTTCAGCTTCAGCATGAACAATAACAGGAGGTTCTTGTGTGGCTCCTTTCTCCTGAGCACCAGAAGGTTCTTGTGTGCTTCTGTGCCTTTCACCTTACTTTTTTATCTCTTGCTCATAGCTTTCTGAGCTTTCTTGGCTTTTCTTTTCCTTTTGGTATGAGGTGACCCTTTAGTCTTCTAAGAAATTTCGATTGCTAGAGACTTTGTACGTTTAGACTTTTTCTTCCGTCTCTGCTCGTAAGATTCCTTTTCAGTATTAGGATTAAAATCCGCCTCCAATTTTCTTTCTTTTTCTGCTCTAATCTCTGCCTCAGTCTTTTCTGGCTCTTTGGCACGAACTTCTTCATCAGATTCTTCATTCTCAGAAGTAGCAGAAATCACATCATATTGAGTCGTTTTCACATTTTCTTGACTCTCAATAACCACTGCAGCGCTTAATCCAGCAACTACTTCAACATTTTTAGGTTCATCCTCATCGACAAGCATAGTTTCAACTTTCTTTGCACCACATTTCTTTTTAGGCTTATCAGCTTCTGCCTTAAGAACCATTCTCTCCTTGCCTTTGGTTTGAATTCTTTAAACCACTCCTTCTCAGCTTTAAGTTTTTCTCGTCGTCGTTACCATCTTTTCTCCATTTGTTTGACGACGAAATATAGTTAGAATCTTTAATGGCTCCGAATACCGGCTTGGCAACAGGAGTTGAAGCTTGTTTCTGGAACTTGATAAGCTTCTTCACTGTAGTTTCATCAAGATGAACTAGATAAAGCAAATCATTTAGATCTCATGCAATGTTAGGATATTTCTTGTCAATTAACATCTGTATAAACCTCGGATAAAGACACAATCTTGAATCTTCCATGTTCTTCGACATGTGAGTGAATACTATCTTCGAAACATTGAACGGCTTTTTCAGAATAAGCGCCGTTGTCATGCTAGCCAAATAATGTTGCACATTCATCTAACTCGGCTTTACGATGGCCGAATGTGTGAATTAGAGCATGCATCAGAAGCTTATAGGGGTTTGGCACTT
The DNA here is from genome assembly GCA_947069175.1 of Scalesia atractyloides. Classification (NCBI taxonomy): domain Eukaryota; kingdom Viridiplantae; phylum Streptophyta; class Magnoliopsida; order Asterales; family Asteraceae; genus Scalesia; species Scalesia atractyloides. Next base: position 23,876,988 of record CAMTDV010000010.1, read on the forward strand.
CCCTATTCTTCAGTTTCGGTTTGTTTACACTTCCTTTGTAGCCCATGCGAAAGAAACAGCGACGGACCATCTTTTCGTCTGGATGAATCGGATCATCTTCTTTATCGTTGAAATGCAAAATTCTTCGAATATCATCTTCAGTCACACTGATCGGCTTAACTTCATTGCCCAGTTGCATTGTAGAAATAATCGTCTTCTCATCAGCGCTTAAACTTGCATTCATCCAGAAATGAACAACATGTGATCGATAGGACACTGTGCGCTCTGTAATTGCTCGGCGAATATGACTATCTTCCAGAAATTTCAAAATACTATCATATTCTTTCAGCGATGGACAAATAGACTTGTCAAGCGTAATACATGTATTGTGAGTTTTGGAAAACTCTACTGAGATAACAAGTGCTGGAATCTGTGTCTGAAAAATGACGCAAAACAATTAGCACGCTTTTCGAGAAAAAACTTCAGAAAAATTTCTAACATTTATATCAAGTTCTGTCGAACTTGATTTGAGTGTAATAACATTCTGTTTATACTAAGTTCGCCCGAACATGTCTAAAACACATGTTCAATATATAAGTTCGAGCAAACTTATACACAAAAAAACAAATCAGATTTTCAAGACCAAGTTCGATCGAAGATCCATATTGATCAGTTTTATTCATAAGTCTTTAAAGCAAGTTAGGTCGAACTTGACAACAAGTTCGGCCGAACTTGTCATCTTCCTCTAAAGTTCTAATCTTGTTCAAACAATCAAATGGCTGATTCACTTCAATCAAAACATGTTATATGGTCAATTTTTTATGTAGATTAAGGATATGTATTCAATTTTGATTAACATCACCTAAATCTTATCAAATTTTAATTTTGAGATCTGTTTGGATTGTTTAAGGGATGATACAATTTAATCACAAATCTATACCTCTGCCATTGTGATTGGTGTGCAAATCACCAAAAACAATCTAGATTTGGACAGCGTAACGGTATAAAAATGCCAATTTCACTCTAGTTCTCTCTAAACTCAAGTTCGCTCGATAGTGTTTAGATATCAGATAAATGAAACTCGTCGTCCGATCTGTATTCAACCTCAGCATCCGCACCTGTCAGCAAATTCTTCATACCGTTAATTCTCAGCAAGTATTTAAACCGTGACAAAGAAAATGGTTTGGTATAAAAATCATCCTTTTGTTCGTCGGTGTGGATTTTTTCAATTCGCACCAATTTCTTTTCGTAGCAATCACGAATGAAATGATAACGAATTTCAATGTGTTTTGTGCGTAAGTGATGCACCGGATTTTTAGTTATATCGATGGCTGCCTTGTTATCAACATACAACGGAGCGTCTAGAAATTGCAGACCATAGTCTGTCATCTGCTGTTGTATCCATAGAATCTGTGAACAACAGCTGGAGGCCGAGATATACTCAGCTTCACAAGTAGAGAGAGTGACCGTAGTCTGTTTCTTACACTGCCAGGTTACCATTTTTGTTCCGAAGAACTGGCATCCCGATGTAGTTGATTTTCACTTCAACTTATCTACACCAAAATCGGAATCAGCATAGCCTGTGAGATCAAAATTGTCGTTCTTCGGATACCACAAGCCGGTGCTTGGGCATCCTTTCAGATATCTGAAGATACGTTTCAGGATCTGCATGTGTAAGATCGTCGGGCTTTACTGATATCTGACGCATAGGCAAGTTGGATACATAATATCTGGGCGCGGTGCCGTCAGATACATCAGCGATCCAATCATCGTCTATATAACATCTCGTCAACTTTTGATCCAGTCTCGTCAACACAAATGCCGTGATTTAGAGCAAGAGGCGTAGATAGAGGCTTCAAGCTTTCCATTCCAAAATTCTTCAAGATGTCGTGAACATACTTAGTCTGATGAATGAAAATACCATCCAGAAGCTTATCTACTTGCAAACCAAGAAAGAACTTCATTTCGCCAATCGAGGACATTTTGAATTTCTTTTTCATGATTCCCTCAAACTCCTTGCAGAGACTATCGTTTGTAGATCCAAAGATGATGTGGTCAACGTAGATTTGAACAATAATCAGATGTCCATCAACTTCTTTTGTGAATAGAGTACTATCCACAGTTCCTCTGATAAAGCTGTTTCCGACGAGATGTTGCGATAATGTCTCGTACCAAGCTATCGGGGCTTGATGTAGTCCATAAAGAGCTTTATCTAGTAGGTACGCTTTCTTCTTGTTAAGTGGATCGACAAACCCTGGTGGTTGTCCAACGTACACCTTCTCGCGTAATTTGCCATACAAAAAAGCCGATTTGACATCCAATTGATAGACCTTAAATCCTTTCCATGATGCAAAAGCTAGAAAAATTCGTATAGATTCCAATTGAGCTACTGGTGCATAGACTTACGTGTAGGCTATCCCTTCCTGCTGGTGAAATCCCTTGACAACAACCCTAGCTTTGTTATGAACAATAACTCCTCTATCATCACGTTTACACTTAAAAACCCATTTTTATCAATTGCTTTCTGAATTTCTGGTAGGTCTTCAAGCTTCCAAACACCCAACTTCTCAAACTGTAATAATTCTTCTTGCATTGCTTGTACCCAGTTTTCATCGGCTAAAGCTTCATTAACTGTCTTAGGCTAAATCTGAGAGATGAAACATGAATAGAAACAATGGTTCTGGGTTGTAGCAACGCGTGTGTAGAAACAACTGAGTGCTTTATTAATTTGCCCTCGAGTTCTAACACTAGTTTGAAGTTCTCCGATAATATTTGTTGACGGATGATAGGAATATGATCGCGGTAATTCTTCACTTGGAACATCTACTGAGTTTTGCTGATTCGTGATGTTGAGATCAACAACCAATTCAATGTTTGGAGAGCTTGATGAAGCTTCATTTCTGTTGTTCGGAACTGCAGATTGATTAAGAAGACTTGTTATCTGCTCCACTTCTTCATCTGAAGAAGATTCCCCATCAGCATCAAATGTTGGTGCTTCATCTGAATCAGAATTTTGATTCTAAGGCATACTGGGCTCCGTGGTTGTATTCACTGGTTCAGTAGAGGCATTCGTTGGAGGAGTAGTAAGTGTTGATAATGTTTCAGACACATTTTCAGCTGGAACACCACTATTGCTTGAAGTTGCTCCCGAAGAAGATGGATCCAACGTGGGTTAATTAACCACAATTGGTCGAACAATTTGTTCTTGATTCACTGACTGGTGAAGGTAATATAACGCTACAACTTCTTCGTCAGTTGGTTCTTTGGGCAAGTCAAATGACTTCCAAAGGTCTTGATAGTTAAACAGCCACGTGTCACCTTTCCTTTTAATAGTATCCGTGTAGTTGAAACAATCCACGTGTTGTGCTTCAATAACCTTTCTCAATGAAGGAACATATACTCTTCTCAACGGACTCGCATATCTGACAAAGAAACCTTCAAGAGATTTATCTCCGAATTTGCCATCTTGGTCTATTACGGTACATGGCGCACCGAATGGTTCTAAGAACTTCAAATTTGGCTTTCGTCGGTTTATCATCTCAAAACATGTTTTCTTTGTTGGTTTGACATTGAGAACCCTGTTTAGCGTGTAGCAAGCCGCAGCAACCGCTTCACTCCAGAAGCTGATAGGAAGTTTAGAATCTGCAAGCATGGTTCTCGCAGTTTCAATCAAAGTTCTGTTTTTCCGTTCAGCTACTCCGTTTTGCTGTGGAGTATAGGGAGCACTAGACTCGTGCAAAATCCCTTTTGCATTGTAGAATTCCATCATTTTCTTATTCTTAAACTCTGTGCCGTTGTCGCTTCTAATGCGTCTGACCGGTAGATGATAAATGTTATCGAGTTTCTTGAATAGAGTAACCAATTTCTCGAATGTTTCGTCTTTTGGTTCTTGAAAGAATACCCACGAATATCTCGAATAGTCATCTTTCACGACCAAGCAATATAAGTCTCCTGAGATGCTTCGAACGTTTACAGGACCAAATAAGTCCATGTGGAGACGTTCTAATGGCAACTTGATTGAGTTTAGAATTTTTTCGGATGAGATTTCTTGATCTGCTTTCCCTTCTTGCATTCCAAGCAATGATCAGACATCTGAAAACTTCAAAGATTTAAGCCTTCTACAAGATCATTATGAACCAAGAAATTCATTTTTCGCAAATGAATATGCCCCATCTTACGATGCCAAAGAATAGAATCTATTTCAGTAGCCTTTGACAAAACATTGTGCTGATGATGATGAAATGGTAGCGACACCCATATCAAGAACATATAAATCATTCTCTCGAGGTGCTTGCCTCAGAATCCACTCATCTGGTATTTTGAATCCCGGCTTCAAGATAATACACTCTTTGTCGTTGAAATGAACTGTGAATTTCTTGTCACAAATCTACGATATACTCAGAAGATTGTTCTCAAGTTCTGCAATATAGTTCACGCGTTCAAATGAAACTACGCCATTGGAGAGTTTTCCCTCGGCGACTATCCTTCCACCTTGATTCCTTGCAAATCCAACATATCGACCATTGATAACTTTAATGTCAAATAGCAATGCCTTCATTCCAGTCATATGCCTGGATGCTCCCCTATCCAAAATCCACTTTGAAATTACGGATCTCTGGAGTCCCTGCAAAATTCAGAATTTAGGTGAAAAGCTCTACCCAAGCCTTCTTGGTCTTGGGTTTTACTGGATAACCATCATTAAAATCATATTCACATTCATCAGCATAATCGAATTCTGAATTTCCTATAATGTTTATATTTAAAAAATTTACCGACTTTTTATCTTTTGAATTGTTTCCTCTTGAATTTTTAACAGTTTCAGATGTGGTTTCAATTATGATTTCAGATTTTGATTCTTTCTTGCTATCACTAGTCTTAACAGGCTCAGACTTTGTGATTTCAGGTTTAGATTTTTTTCGTGTTATCAGTCTTTACCAGCTCAGACTTAATAACACCAGATGTTGTTGACCTTTTCTTGGTAATCAATGCTTGAGATTTGATATTAGCCTTCTTGATATAAAATTTGTTTTCGTTTGCCCTAGAAGTTTCTCCTATTTCAAAAGTAGAATTTCCAAATTTCTTTTCTATTTTAGGTTTAACTTCTGGCAAAGATTCATTTCTTTTCAAAATCTTGATTGGTTTTTCAAACACTGGATACCTTGGTTTTACAACATTTGATTCTCTTCTTCGAGGATAAGCCGATTTTGATTTCAGACATTGTCGTGCAATATGACCCATTTCATTGCACTTGAAACATGTCCGATTATCAAGTGGATGGTTTTTTCCCACTTGATGTTTTGGCACCACTTGTAACCTTGGCTTTATCTCGAATTTCTTCTCCTTCTTAAACTCATCATTTGATTGCTTACCAATCAAACTCTCTTCATGAACCGTGTTTGTCCCATATACAAAATTCGTGTTTTTGTTTTTATACTCATGAAATGGTCACGGTTTCTTTACAGATTCATCTAATTCTTCTAGACCCAACCATGCTCTCCGGTTTTCTGGATAATCACCACCATTCCTTCGGGTTGTTTCTTTTAGGTTTGGAATAGAATTTTCGTTTGTTAATTTCCAATTCCTCTGATGTGACTTCCACGAGTTTAAAGAATTTGTCAAGCAATTCTTCCTTCACATTCTGAATTGGGAAGCTATCATCAAAGTATAGTCTATCCGAATCCTTAATTTTGTACATTACAATATTAGGATCGTCACTTAGACCATCCTCTGACAAGTTATCGTCATTTTCAAATCGTGAGTCGGAATTCTTAGAACTCGCATTGGCGCTTTTGAAGCTGCCGTCATCAGAATCACTTAAAAGATTTTCAACCACTTTGTTAACCACAGCATTGTTATCATCATCAGATTTAGCATAGATTATATCAATATTCTCTGGCAACTCATCTTTTGTCTCAGAAAGTAACTCAACATTGAGTGCCTTATCCATCCCGTCTGCGGTTTGCGACAGTACTTCTCGCAAAGGGGTGGAGGAACATTGCTATATTCTTTGCCAGTTTTCTTTTTAGGTTTTTCTTCCGATGAGATTGTCAGAAGAATGTGATCAATAACATATGCATTTGTGGTATAACTTCTCAACAACTGTTGAACTATTTTTTTATTGTCATGTCTTGAAGTTTTTGTTTGGTTTCAGCAATGGTGTTTTTATAAATGTTAATTGCCCTTTGTTTATCCATTACTGTTCCACTCAACATCCTTATATTATCATGTTGTTCAATGTTATTTCTGTCGAGTCTGCCATAATCATTTTTATTTTGTCATACGCTTGTTTCATTGTCCGATAGTCATATTTCAACAATTCATTATGCACATTGTTTTCAGCGATGATCTTTGATTTTTCGGCACATACGACACAAGGTTCAGTACATTTTGTACAAGGTTTCTCAACCTCAACAACTTGTACTTTGGCAACTTCTTTCTCGACAATTTTTACCTCTGGACCTACCTTGGTTAGATTCACCATTAAAGCTTTATCTGCCATGTCCTTGAGGTCTTCGACTTTCACTTCTTGAATGACATCAATAATCTCAATCTTTTTCTTCTCAACCACTTGTTCTTTCGAGCTTCCATCAAAATGACCTGCAAAACTGTCACAAGAATTAGATGATAAAATTCCTTGTTTCTACATATGGATATATTCCTCTTCTTCCTGCTGTTGATGCATGTATTGTTCCAGAATAGCTTGTTCGAGAGCTGCTACTGCAGCTGCTTCAGCTGCTACCGTGTTTCCTCTGTAGAATTATCTCCAACTATCTCTGCCATCAAAGCAACTCCGGTCTTTTTCCCAATGTAAGAGTTCCAATCAAAACCATCATCTTCACTGGATGCCACCATAGCTTTCTCAGTGGTGCTATTGTCAGATGTTTCTTGGATTTCAATCCGAGTTTTCTTCAGATATGGTTTATATTGAAGTGCCTTTTTGTAATATTCATTTCCTCCTCCGAAAGGACTTTGATTTCCGGTTGCTTCGGTGTTCTTACACTCTCTTTTAAAACGTCCCTTTTGACGACATCTAAAGCACGTGACTTTGGTTTTATCAAAACCCAATTTGTTGCTGGAATTTCCTATGTCACGGCCTATGAGTGCAACAAACTTTTTAACTCTCCTGATGATCGAAGCTAAGGACCACTTGATGTCCATTAATTCGAGTTCTTCCTCGTCTACCTGGTCATAATCTTCTACGGTCATCTCAGGGTTTCCGATCTTACTGGTAACAAGACATTCATAAGATTCTAAAACAATAGCGAGTAGCGACATATGTTGTTTTGCAACTTGTTCTGAAACAACATTGTTAAAATTCACTGCGATGTTCCATTTATATACATTTGGATCAGAACTTTGTTGTTGATTCTGATTCGCCTGGCTTTGATACGTTGAATTTGAACGAGTGCTTGACTAAGAACTTTGAGGACTCTGATCATACTAAGGCTGTGATTGATTCTGATTTTGTGGAGAAGCATTCACGTTTGCACTAAAAGCCGGCTTTGTAATACAGACCGACGTCTTGAACAACATTAGCTTTTTTCGACTTTGCCATCTTCAGAAGTTCCATTTCGTGGCCTTTGAGTTTATCGATAAAGGTTGATAACTTGAAGAATTCCCACTTATCACTATTTTTTAGAACCATCAAATAAGTTAACCATTCACCCTCTGGTAGTGCATCAGCAAGTTTGTCGATGTATTCTTGTTCCGTCTTCTCAAGACCGTGTCTTCGCATTTGCACTTTGAGATGACAGAAACGCTCAATCATTTGCTTAATGGTCTCATTCTTTTGCATGCTGAAGATATCGAACTCTTTCAGAATGAGAGCTTTCTTGCTTTTTATCATTTCAGCACAGCCTTGGTGTTTCTTCTGTAACGACAACCAAAGCTCTCTTGCTGTAGTATACTCTTGTAACAGAATCAGAATATCTTCTTTGACTTACTGTTGAATGAGACTGATCATCTTTTTCTCGGCGATATATACATCTTTCTGAGCTGTCGAGTAGTTGTACTTCTCAAGAACTTGATGTTGCTGGTCTACCGGAACAGTGTAGCCTCTTTCGATTGATACCCAGCAAGCGAAGTGCATCGCTTGAACCCAGTAGGTAAATTTCTCTTTCCATGCTTTGCATTCGTCCATGCTCATCAGCTTGGCCGGTTTGACGGTCGTTCCAATTTCCTTATCAAGATTGACTTGATTAATCACGTTGGCGTTTTACGAACTAGCTCCGGACATATAAGCTCTTAATTGATCTTCCATTGTGAATCACCAAATGTGTACGCTGAAAAACTTTCAAAAACTTTGAAAATTATTAGTCCTACTACAAGTTAGATCTACTTTGAAAATTTTCTTTTCAAGCGAACTTATGACAAAATTCAATCACAAAACTTTGAGTGAACTTGTTAAAAGATTTTGATGAATCACAAGTATGTTCGGGCGAACTTACTTAAGAATTTCCTAGATTTTACTCAAGTTCGGTCGAACTTGGTGTAAAATAAATGAAAAATTTGTATGTTCGAGCGAACTTATCTAGAATTCCTTCAAAAATACCCAAGTTCGGGCGAAGTTGCTTATAAACAACTTGAAAAGTGATATTTTATGCTAAGTTCGGCCGAACATATGTAACAAGTTCGATTTTAAAGGTTTTCAAAAACATGGTTTTTTCAAAATTTTGACATGAATTCGGTTGAATTTGGTCTCCAATCTTTCAAGGGTTTATCTTTGTGGTGTTTTACATGATATATTCAAAATTCAAAAGATTTTGACCACGAATTCTTCATTTTATGTTCAAAAGTTAAGAAAAAAGAAGAATCGAGTTGAAATAGAAGTGTTCTTGTCTTGATAATATCATATCGGGCTGTTCTAGCTCTGATACCACTTGTAGGACCGATCCTCGATGCTTAGGAACTTAAATTTGATATCTAACGTCCATAATAGCGTAAATATAATGTCGTGTTTACTAATAGACAAGAATTAATCAGTTAAATGTCAGTTTTATGGATCAAATGTTCTGGTTACAAACTGACAGAGCTTCGCCTCGGAAATGCCAAAGTTACAAATGAGAATCTAGAGCTAGTATTTATAGGCTCACAAATTCAGCCATAGGAACACAAGTTCGCCCGAACTTGCCGTTCGGCCGAGCATGCTTATACATGCACATTATGGGCGAACTTGGCTACAACATACATAAATACTTCGTATACCTAGCCTATTCAGCTCTATACAATACAGACTCGATATATGACTAAGACATAGACATTATGCACCAACAGTTGGGATTAGAGGAATCTGATGAACCAAAAAAGAAAAAGTCACCATTTCATGAGTATAAAGATAAAAACATGAAATTTGTTTATGGGACGAACACGGTTCATGAGGAGAGTTTGATTGGAAAGTAATCAAACGATGAGTTTAAGAAACAGAAAGAACTTCGAGATAAGGCGAAAGCCACTAGTGGTCATTCACATGACAATCGGACTTGCTTCAAGTGCAACGAAGTTGGTTATATTGCACGTAAGTGTCCAAAATATAAACCAACCTATCTTTAAAGAAAAGAAAGTTCAGATATTGTGAAACCAAAGCAACCAGAGTTTGTAAAACCTGTAACGATTTTGAAAAGAAATGAATCAAAACCTGAAGGTAAACCTAAATCTGAAAAGAAGTTTGCAAATACAACTTTCAAAAAAGGTGAAACTTCTAAGGAAAAAGAAAACAAGTTTTACATCAAAAAGGCTAACATAAAATCTCAAGCCTGGATTGCTAAGAAGAAGTCAACAACATTCGAGGTTATTAAGTCTGAGCATGTAAATACTAATAACATGAAAGAATAAAAATCTGAAATCCAGTCTGTAAGTATCAAAATTACAAGTGGTAACCATTTGAAAGATAAAAAAGCTTGGGTCGCGCTGTTTAACTAATTGTTGAAACGTGCAGGGGCTCCAGAGATCCGTACATTCCAAGTGGATTCTGGATAGTGGAGCGTCTAGACATATGACATGCATGAAAGCCCTCTTGTTCGACATAAAAGCTATCAACGGTGGATATGTTTGATTTGCTGTAAACCAAGGTGGAAGGATTGTCGCCGAGGGAAAGCTCTCAAACGGAGTAGTTTCATTTGATCAAGTGAACTACATTGCGGAGCTTGAAAACAACCTTCTGAGTATTTCAAGCCAAAAGCTTAAAGTGATTGGTTCCTAAAGGCTGAAGTTGATAAGCCTAAAAAGAAGCGAGCCGCAAAGAAAGTTCAGACGATGTTAATAGATGAAGACGAACCAGAGAATGTACAAACTGAAGCTGGTTCTAGCGTAGCATTTGTTGAAAGTCAAGAAGTAGAAAAAGCTACTCAGGAAGACGATGTTATTTTTGCTACGTCTAAAAACGATGATGATTCTAATGATTCTCTCGAAAGAGTCACAAAGAAAACAATAGCAGAGACTGAGGCAGAAAAAGTCAAAGAGACTGATGCTGATTTCGATCCGAATCTAGAAAAAGCGTCTGACGAGGAGAGACCCAAGAAAAGAACAAAGTGAGTAAAGTCTGCTACGGTGTCAGCAACAAAGACTACAGGGTCTCCTCAGACAAAAGGCAGGAAGAAAACAAAGAAAGCTCAGAAACCTGCTAGTCGTCGTTATAAGGGAAAGCCGAAAAGCGCAGAAGTTACACAAGAACCTTATGGCGCACAGGAGAAACGAGTAACACAAGAACCTCTTGTTGTGATTCCATCTGAAGCTGAACATCCAAGAGTTACACAAGAACCTCCTGTGATTATTCCATCTGAAGCTGAAAATCCAAGAGTTACACAAGAACCTCCTGTGATTATTCCATCTGAGACAGAACGTCCAGGAGCTACATAAGAACCTCCTGAGACTGAATTACTTGAAGTGCCTATTATTTCATCTCCGGTTACTCCAACGACTTTTCATTTTTAAAGTTCTACACCAAAGGCTGCTACTCCAAAGTCAACACCAAAGACCCCAGGACCTAATCTGTTTGGTGATATGCAGAATGAGCCTATTAGTCTTCAAGATCTGAATGATTTCTTGCCAGATACGAATGTTGATCTTCTTGAAAAGCGTGTGAAGGTTTTCGAAGAAAAAGTTCAACAGAATGAAGCTGAGAAAGCAGAACTGATAAAGAAAGTGAATCAAAGCTCAGTATAGAAACCAATGTTAGATGACAAGGTTAAAGTGTTGGAAAATGAAGGAGAATACTTCAAAGCCCTAATTGAAAGTTTGCAAGATGCCAACGAAAAGCTGCAAACAGAGATTGCTGATCTGAAAGCAATTCAAGCCCTTAATGATCGAAGGTTTATCAGGATGCAGAAAGTATTTTCTAATGCTCTGAATATTGATTTCATTGCTGAGTATGATCGTTTAGACAGGCAAGAAGCTAAAGAAAGATCTGAGAAAGAGCTAGCAGAAAGTGGTAAAGGCAAAGGGGTTGAAGGTGAAAACCCTAGATCATCTGAAGATGCAGAAAAGCATGTTGATGAATCTGAAAAAGCTTCTGAGTCTGATATTGCTAAGGTTGACGAATCTGTCAAGCCTTCTGATCCAGTAACTGTTTCTGAAGAAAAGGACGATGAAGAAGCAGAAGATGAGGATACAGATGATGACAATAAGAAAGATGATTCTGATTATGAGGATTGGAATATGCTGACGATGATGATGATCAGGGAGGAGTTGGTATGAAAATCAGTGAAGCAAAATTCTCTAATGAATTTGATTTTTCTTCTTTAATGGATGATGAATCAAATAAGATGGATGTCAGATTGAGGGGGAGTCAGGGCAAAAAGGGTTGTTGATGCACTATTGTGTTCGTCACTTGTCGAATAGGCTAGATTGAGTGTGTGTTGAATATTGTATAGGTAGAATCGAACACATGACCGAAATACGGAGATTTCAGTGTAAAAGGGAACAAGTTCGCCCGAACTTAACCTGTATCGGTCAAGTTCGCCCGAACTTGATGTGAATTTTGTCAAGTTCGCCCGAACTTGACTATAGCAGGCCAAGTTCGCTTGAGATTGTTATGCAATGTTAAGTTCGGCCGAACTTGCTTAGGCAAGTTCGCCCAAACACACCTCCACTCCAGCGAACTTGTCTCCCTATATATAGGTGTGTTGTTCATTTGTCATTTAAGTTTTTGGCATCCCTACGGGGAGGTTCTGCCGGATTCTCTCTAGGAACTCCGGCAGCTGGACTTTGAAGATGTATACTCCTTCAGTATGAATGAAGACTTCCGCTGCATTCGGTTTCTAATCCTTTCTGTAATAACATTCTACCGAATTGGTTTACGTTTATCCATAACTTCCATCTAGAACCGCCTGATCTCGGACCTTCAATTGGTATCAGAGCTACGGTTATCACCTACGCTCATGAAGTTGGACATTTATGGAGATTAGGAGGGGTTTTAGACGTAAATCATGAAATAAACCTACAATCCACGGAAAAAATCCAAAATTGAATGGATAGGATTGTTAGAAAACCAATTTCGACCTGATCTATGGTGAAATCATCTCGAAATTCGAAGAAATAAGGATTTTGGATCAAAAAATATGAAAAATGGCTGATTTGGGAGACCAAGTTCGCCCGAACTTGACCTGTCGATGTCAAGTTTGCCCGAACTTAACATGGTTTTTCAAGACTTTTCATCAAGTTCGCCCGAACTTGACAAGGATTTTCAAGATTTTTCTTCAAGTGCGCCCGAACTTGACTGATTTTCATTGAAATTAAGCATAAGCTTGCCCGAACTTGTCTATTTCATGCAAGTTCGCCCGAACTTGGATGTGGCCAACCAAGTTCGCCTGAACTTCTCTCAAACCGACTATGTTCGACCGAACTTGTCACATAGTGACCAAGTTCGCCCGAACTTGTCAAGGAGCCTAAAAAATAATAATAATAATTTGGTGATAGAAATTTTTTTTAGAAATTTTAATGTCGATACTGACTATTCGGGGACACCGTCGGAGGCCTTAGAGAGAGGCTGAGATGATGAGGTTAGAGATGGTTGAAGATGAGAGGTAGTCGTTGATACCAAAGCAATTTGGTGATCATTAGGGTTGAAGACTACCGATGGGCCTTAAAGTAAATTCCACATTTGTTAAAAACTGAAAGTTCCGGATTTCAGGGGGAATTTCAGTGAAAATTTTCATTATGGTCAAAATTTGCAAAAATGGGGGGGAATAAAAATTTTCAATATTTGAAGATTCCAGCATTTTTGAAATTTGTGACTACTGCAACAGTATCCGGGTGGTTACCGATTGCAGATTATCGGGAAATTAGAGGATTGAGATTCATTGGGTATTTCAATTGATGTCTATTTTGAAACTGGGTGGTTACACAACTGAGTCTTGGAGGAGTTGTTTATCAGATTCTGAGGTCATGGTTGTGGATTGACACCTGAGTCGCGCGTATGGTTTGGAAGCACACACGACTGCCTATCTTTAACTCTGCTTTGCACATGAACTATTGACTGGACTAACCGCCAGGAGATAGGGATGCTCTATAGTTTCAGTTGCCCAGGGTTGTACGCGGTACCATGATTAAAGAAGATGATTTATGGGATAGGATCTTAAAGACAAAGTTGTGTATATCAGTTGCTGACAAAAGAGGTTATACATTTGGGATTCCGTGATCACAGGAAGTTCAGATTATTCAGATAATGATTCAGATTGATGCTTAAGGGTTAGAGTCCTGATCTCCGTTGAAGGAACAGTTAGCTGGATTTGCAGTCGTTAATACCAGTGAGGACCTAAGGACGTTAAAAACATTCGGTGATGATCTTAGGAATTAATGACTAGCTCCGAAGACGGATGTTTTCAAAATTACCAAGGAAATCTGATGATAACCTTTGGTGGCCATTATTTTTAATCTTCAAGCAGATGAATCATTCTTCTCTTTGGATTAACCGCTGTTGGATGATGATGTTTGGTGATTAAGTGGCGCTGGTCTACCGGGGATAGCTATATATCTAACATTATGACTGAAGAAGAAGAATGTTATTTTGATCGTGGACGTATGTGTCTCAGATTCGATGCATTACCAGATTATCTGTTTCTGATGAAGATTTTTTGATTGAGCAGATTAGCGATTTGCTAATCAAATCATTCTGAAGGGTGCTTAACTGCGATTACGGAAATTGGGATTTCGGATTTTCGAGGGTATTCGTTGATTTGAAGTTTTCCGATGCGGTGATTCAAAGTTTCTATCAATTGCCGGTTGAGTTTTTGATACTTTAGAAGTGTGCGGAATAAAGTCTCGATGCTCAACGCTTATTCAAAAACTAAACTCAGATGTGGTTATCGTCGAAATGGAGAAGCTGTTGCATTGATTAGCTTTGAGTTGATGGTTATTCGAGAAAATTTGTCAGTCAAGTAAATCAGAGGAGTGGGAAACCACGCAACCAAAGATCTGAACTGGAGATTTCAGAGGTATTGAAAGTTGTTAATGCAAACCAGGATCATCAATTAAGGGGGAATCTGTTGACGCGTCTCGACGACATCAGCAAACACCATGATTGAAGTTGCAGAGAATATTCAAACACGGCTCAAAGTTTTGAAGTTCAAGATCAAGCTTCGACAGTAATGAACAAGGGGGAATCTGTTGAGGCACTATTGTGTTCGTCACTTGTCGAATAGGCTAGATTGAGTATGTGTTGAATATTGTATAGGTTAGAATCGAACACACGACCAAATTCGGAGATTTAATTGTAAATGGGAACAAGTTCGCCCGAACTTGACCTGTATTGGTCAACTTCGCCCGAACTTGGTGTGCATTTAGTCAAGTTCGCCCGAACTTGACTATAGCAGGAAAAGTTCGCTTGAGATTGTTATGCAATGTCAAGTTCGGCCGAACTTGCTTAGGTAAGTTCGCCCGAACATACCTCCACTCCAGCGAACTTGTCTCCCTATATATAAGTGTGTTGTTCATTTGTCATTTATGTTTTTGGCATCCCTACGGGGAGGTGCTGCTGGATTCTCTCCAGGAACTCCGGCAGCTAGACTTATAAAGATGTGTACTCTTTCGGTACGAATGAAGACTTCCGCTGCAGTCTACTTCTACTCATTTCTGTAATAACATTCTACCGAATCGGTTTACGTTTATCCACTAACTTCTGTCTATAACCGCCTGATCACGGACCTTCAAGGGCCAACTGATGATGTTGATATGATTGATGTTGATAAGTTTGCAAAACCTTTTGCTGAAGTACCAACAAAGCCTTTCATACTCATGCTGGAACATAATGTAGAGGAAGGCGAGTACGTGCACAACTATACAAAGGAAGATTTGGCTAAGTTGATCGAAGTTGATGCTGAAACTCTAGACTTTGATTTTGAGGAACAAGTGATGAATGTAAACACGTTTGAGCCGAATGATTATCAGTATATAAGAAGGTTTGAAGAAGATGAGTATAACAGAGTAATAGTGGAAGATTGGTCTTCAGATGATGAAACAAATCAAACTGCGAAGTACGACGATCCTAATACTTATAGTTTTCCTACTTTTGAGGAGATGTACAAGCAACTTGACGAAGACATGTTGAAAGAAAAGATTGAAGAATCTATTAGAGAAGGCAAAGTTCCAAAGCAAATGACGAAGGAGGAAATAGCAATAGCTAAGAAGTCCTGGTTCAAAGAGTTGTCGCACGAACGTAAGTTTCAACGACCTCTACCATTCTCTACCAGAGACAAAGACATGTCATTGGGAGATATTCTCAGTTGGGGTTGGTTTAAAGAACTGAATGCGTATGCAATCAAAAGGGAATTTGGACTGCAATACTTCAAATATCTGGCTGATTTCAAGACTCTATCATACAGGGATGTTGAGGAACTGGTTCAGACTGTGAAATGTTACTTATCATATGAAGTATATTGATCAGTTACTTTTGAAGATGATCAAGTTCGAAGCGACAAAGGGATTCAGATATTGGAAGCCATTTATTCCAGGTCATCGAATCAAAACGAATAAGAAGACAGGGGAAAAGGATATAACGTTGATCATGTAAAAACCAAGAGCGATGAGAAACATGCCATTGATGCCTATTGAACAAAACTTCTATCCAGTGTTCAAGTGGTGGCAGATAGATCCAACCACATGTGAAGCTGTTATTGTGTTATGATTTGAAGAACAGTTGGATATCACGAAGGAAACGGTTGAGATATTGGGATTTTACGGTATGAGAGGGTTATGGAGAAGGATCAGGATTCTAGATTCAATGTGGCTTGTCAACTGATCAAGAGAAGATATGAAATATTTGTTCTACAACAAGATAGTATTCGAGGAACGTGAAAAAGAACAGGCTATGAAGTATCAAAGAGTTGTGAACGTTTGCTATGCACGTGAAGTGAATTCAAGGAAGATGTGGCAGACAAGCTGGAGGGAACTAGAACGGGTTGAATTTCTGAAAGAAGAAAAGCGTCTAAAAGCGATACATGAGAAAGGTAGGGCGGCAAGGCTTAGAAGGTTTCAGCACATGAACAAAGTGCCTCCTACAGATCTGACGCCGGATCCAAAGCAAGAACGACGAAAGAAGCCTTACAAGAACTTCTTCGGTCGTGTTCGTTAAAGTTTATATGAAGACATAGTTTCTGAAGACTGATATAAGACGAAGACGATATCCAAAGGGAAGTCTGTTGGTGCATAATGTCTATGTCGTAGTGATAGTCTTATATCGAGTCTGTATAGATTAGAGTTGAATAGGCTTGTGATACGAAGTATTTATGTGTATTGGAGTCAAGTTCGCTCATGGTGAACATGGAAAGTCAAGTTCGGCCGAACTTGACATTGTCAAGTTCGCCCGAACATCACTACCCACCAGCAGAATTGCAACTCTATAAATAGCTAGCATGTTGCTCTCATTTGTAACTTTGGCATTTCTGAGGCGAAGCTCTGTCAATTTGGAGACTCGATGTTATATCAATAAAATTGAGGACTAATTGACCAATTCTTGTTATTTGGTAAACTTGTCATAATATTTCTGTTATTATGGACAATAGAGATAAAATCTAGGTTCCTATGCATTAAAGATCGGTCCTACAAGGTGCCATACTCTAAACAACACAACAAAGCTCCCGGGATTACATAAGTGGAATACTTAGAAAAACCGTGAGTACACTCGACCCATTTACCGTTTTAACCACTTTTGGGTTGTAACATGTTTACCTATCAAAATACACATATCACAAACTCATGCTTTACATGCTCAATCCTTATACATGAATACTTGTTATGCCTAGATACAAGCTTGATTATGCATGCTTGATCATTAGCTTAGCTAGCCCAACTTATCATATATAGCGCTATAGAAGTAGCACGCCGCCCGTCGGCGTTATGTTAAGATACTCATTCTCCTTTTAGTCTTGTCGCTTTTGTGGCAAGGGAAGCTTGATCTCGTTAAAACTGTTGTGGAAACTCGGGGTTTGATCTACTATTGCATGATTAGTATGAACTTTGCTTACAATTACCATGTGGATTCGAGTTACATTTTTATACTTATGCTATGTATCACCAAACTTGTGTACTTGCATTTGCTTTTGCATTGAACTCGTATTTTTAACATGTTACAGGTTGATGAAGATTTTGCCACGAATAGTGATGATGCTCTAGATATACATTTAGGCGTTAGGCTAAAATGTTGTATTACTTTGTTGTTATGCTTATGTTGTACTCGTCTTAAATTTCTAAATTGTTGTAATTGACTTAATAATGTAATTTGACAATGTTATCGTTGAATGAATGAAATATGGGTTTTGTTTTAATATTGTCGCTAATAGCATTATGAAGTCTCTTGCAATCTCGTTTACGTCTCACTCTGATGTTTCCGCCATCGGTTGGGGTGTGACAGATTGGTATCAGAGCCATAACTATAGGGAATTAGGTAGAATCTCCATGTTCGACCTAGTCTGTAGTTTAAGTGTCCCGTTTTGACCATTCTAATATCATGCTTAAAACTTTATTCTTTGTCATTTCTTTTTCCTTATCTTTTGGTCTTAAAATTTACATAATGTCTTTCCTAGGACATTTACATAATACACTTGAAGACTCGAAGACACTCATGATGCAAACGACGCGATTTGCACCAAGATAGGTCCGATGACTTACATTTTTTGGTGAAATCCCTTGTTCCGCGTATTCGATTTTTCACGAAGTTATACCATCAAGTTAGGAGTGATATCCACATCTTGATGGAAACTTCCATTTCATGCTCTAGTGGATCTTACAAACGAGTCGGAATATGCTCCTTGTTTAGTAAGAAACAACCACACTTAGCATACGAAATCGTCAAGTTAGGGGTGAAACCCGCACGTTGTCGATTAAGTCCCATTTCTTGATTTTCGCTCTCGCCAAAGTTTCGATTTTCTAATCGATTAGAGACGTGTAGTAACTGGAAGGGTAAAATACTGTTAGTCGCTTCTCGATGACAGTATTTTATCTATATGCCAAAGCACGTTTCTCTAATTAGAAAGGATCTTCGATTCACTTTGGAATTGTCGATGTTTCTCTACCCGAAACAATCTCATGTTTTATTGAGCCAATCTTTTATGTTGTCTCAACTTTTATGTGATTTTATACTTGTTACCTTATTTATTTCGAACCGTTACACAAATCGCACGTTTATCGCAATCAAAAACAGTATTAATTCTCTTGAACACACCAAATTTATACTCCTTATTCGCATTTATACGTGATTATCCATGTTGTACTTGATACTTTCATGCAAACTTTGTGAACCATGCTTGATGAACCCATATAATCTTATGTGAACCATGCTTGAACCCTATACATCCTTATTCATGCACAACTTGTTTTTCCCATATTATGATCAAGTCTCATCCCTTTTTCTATATTTCACCTCTAAATGAATTCTCCTAACGCATCTAAGAAATCCAAGAAATCCAAGAGGTCCAACAAGGGTTCCAACAACAACATCAACAATGAAGACTCCATCTCCAAGAAAGAACTCATCGGTCTAGTCGCCAATTAAATGGCCCGAGTCATACCCGATATCGTTAGCCAGCTTCAAACCATCAACACTGAAACACCCAAATCCTCTGCCGATTCGAAAACCGACAACCCCAAACTTCCTTCCAATTCAAGCATTTCATGGCTTGTAAACCGGTAGAATTCACTGGCATGGACGGTGTCACCGCCATGATCAATTGGTTTGACGCGATGTAGCTTACTTTCCTTCAGGACGGGTGCCCTGATGACCTCCGAACCCTCAACGCTACCGTGGTCTTTCGCCAGAGAGCCCTCAAGTGGTGGACTCCAGAACGCAAGAAGCGTCCCAAAAAACCAGCCCACGCCCTCACTTCGGAAGAGCTCAAGCAGCTCATGAGAGATCAGTTTTGCCCTCCCAACGAGACCCAGAAGTTCGAAATTCTGGAACCTCAACCAGCAGGGGAGCAATGCTGAGGGACTGATCGTTCACTTCAAACAATTGAGTTTTGTCCATCCTGGATAGGTGGATACGGTTCCCAAGGCGATAGCCAAGCTTATTCGTTCGCTTTTTCCTGTGATCATGAATCACGTAGCCGCTGCAAACCCTAGAACCCTCGAAGAAGCCTTTAGCATAACAATCCAGCTTTACCACAACTTCATCCTTCAGGGGCCTACGACAAGGTTCCTATGAAGCATGCGCACCAAGCCACCGCCAATACCCCCACCACTACCGAATCGCCTCCCCTCAAACCAAGAAGAACAACCTCAAGAACAAAAAGCGGGTGGCTTCAGTTCAAAAAAATGCGGTTGTCACTCCGCCTGCCCTACACCTCTAAATGCCATCTCCTCCACCCAAAACAACGATCCACCAAAACAAAGCTACACCAGCTCTTGGCCTAGGTGTGATCGTTGCACCTACCACCATCTCCCTTCCACCCCGTGTCGTAAATGCGCTAACTATAACAGGACGGGGCATCTTTCTAGCCAATGTCGCCAACCCCAAAGCAACCAAGCAATTGTCTCGAACCCTAACCCAACCCAAACTCAACCTCAACGTCAAAATGCTCTTGTGCGAGCATGTTACAAATGTGGCGATGTCAATCATCTCGCAAATGTCTGTCCTCTTCTCAACCAGCAGCATCAGCATCAGCAGTAGCAGTAGCCTGAGCCTGCTAAAGGACAAGCTTTCATGCTTACCTCCACTCAAGCCCAAAGCTCTAACAATGTGATTACTGGTACGTTCCTTGTGAACCATATTTATGCTACATGTCTATTTGATACTGGCGCCGATAGGAGTTTTGTGTCGCTAGAATTTGAAACCTTGCTTAAGTGCGAACCATCTAAAATGCCTAATCCTTTCGCTGTCGAAGTCGCTAATGGTAAAACCATCTCCGTTGATTCCATCCTCTCTGGTTGCTCTTTGATTCTTAACGATAATTTTCTCCATTGACCTCATTCCCATGCAAATGGGTAGTTTCAACATCATAGTTGGTATGGATTGGCTTATGCGAGTTCGTGCCGAAGTTGTTTGTTCTGAAAATTTTATTCGCCTCCCTCTTCCTCAAGGTGATTCTCTACACGTCTATGGTGAGAAACCTTCTAAAGGTCTCAAGCTTATGTCGTGCGTCAAAGCAAACAAGTACTTGCGCAAGGAGTACTTTGCCTTTCTCGCCCATGTTGTGGAAAAGAAAGACAAAGGTCCTAGCATAAGTAATGTTCCTGTCGTTTGTGAGTTTCCTTCTGTTTTTCCTGAGGATCTTCCTGGTCCTCCACCTCCTCGAGCTGTCGATTTTCGTATTGATCTTATCCCTGGCGCAACTTCTGTTGCGAAAGCTCCCTATCGTTTAGCACCCGCGGAGATGAAAGAGCTATCAAGCCAACTTCAAGAGCTTCCTGATAAAGGCTTTATACGCCCTAGTACTTCCCCATGGGGCGCTCCCGTGTTGTTCATCAAGAAGAAAGATGGGTCTTTTCAGATGTGCATTGACTGTCGTGAACTCAATAAGTTTACAGTCAAGAACCAATACCCACTTCCTCGTATTGATGATCTCTTCGATCAATTGCAAGGCACGAGGTTCTTTTCGAAGATTGATCTTCGTTCTGGCTCTCATCAACTTCGGGTTTTCCGAGGAAGACGTACCCAAAACCGCCTTTCACACACGTTATGGACACTATGAGTTCGTGGTCATGCCTTTTGATTTAACCAACGCACCTACAGTGTTTATGGATCTCATGAACCGCGTATGTATGCCTTTTCTCAACCATTTCGTCATTGTATTCATCGACGATATTGTAATCTACTCCAAGAAGAAAGAAGAACATGGACGACATTTGCGCCTCATTCTTCAGCTTTTGCAAACCGATCGTCTTTATGCCAAATTCTCCAAGTGTGAATTTTGGCTAAAAGAGGTTCAATTCAAAAGTCACACCGTCAAAGAACTCGGTATTCATGTTGACCCTGCAAAGATAGAAGCTGTGAAGAATTGGATTGCACCTAAGTCGCCCTCTGAAATTTTTCCGTTCCTTGGCCTAGCTGGGTATTATCGTCGTTTCATCTCGAACTTCTCTAAAATTGTTGTTCCTTTGACTTCGTTGACTCAAAGAGATAAACCTTTTGTTTGGGGTCCCGAACAAGAGAAATCTTTCAAAACGCTCAAGGACATGCTTTGTAATGCTCCTATCCTTACTCTCCCTGATGGGAATGATGATTTCATCGTGTACTGCGATGCCTCTAACAAGGGTCTTGGTTGCGTACTCATGCTACGAGACAAAGTGATCGCCTACGCGTCGAGACAACTCAAAATACATGAGAAAAACTATACTACTCATGACCTTGAACTTGGTGCATTTGTTTTTGCATTAAAGATTTGGAGACACTACCTTTTATGGTACAAAGTGTACGATCTTCATAGACCATAAGAGCCTCCAACATATCTTTTATCAAAAGGAACCTAACATGCGTCAACGACGTTGGGTACAATTGTTAAACGACTACGACTGCGATATTCGCTATCACCCTGGCAAAGCGAATGTCGTGGCCGATGCACTTAGTCATAAAACTCATGTTAAGAGTGCTCGTTGCGACTAGATCGTGGGAAAACTCAACGAGTTGATTCGACAAGCACAATTTACCATCATTAACGAGGGTAAGCTCGATAGCGAATTAAATTATGGAGTCGAAAATACGCTCGAAGCTAAACCTCATGGTATTCTTTACTACCATAGTCGTATTTGGATTCCGGATCGTCTCAATCTTCGAACAACTTTGATGAATGAAGCCCACAAATCCCGATACCCCGTTCATCCTGGAGCTGAAAGATGTACCACGATTTGCGTGCATCCTATTGGTGGCATGGAATGAAACGTGATATCGCCCTTTATGTGTCCAAATGCCTTACGTGTTCCAAAGTCAAGGCAGAACATCAACGTCCCTCTGGTTTGCTCGAACAACCAGAAATTCCTGTCTGGAAATGGGAGATCATAGCCATGGATTTCATCACGAAATTGCCTCGTATTTCGTCTAGTCATGACAGCATTTGGGTTATCATTGACCGATTGACCAAATCCGCGCACTTCCTCGCCATCGTGAAGATTACAAAGTCGAGAAATTGGCTCGTATCTACACGGATGAAATCATTAGTCGCCATGGTACTCTTCTTGATATTATCTCTGATCGCGATGCTCGTTTCACCTCTCGCCTTTGGCAAACTTTTCAATCCGCCCTTGGCACTCAGCTTAATCTTAGCACCGCTTTTCATCCTCAGTCTGATGATCAAACCGAGCGTACTATCCAAACCTTGGAGGATATGCTTCGGTCATGCGTAATCGATTTTGGCTGTAATTGATATTCGTGCTTACCCTTGGTTGAATTCTCGTACAACAATAGTTATCACGCTAGTGTTCAAATGGCTCCATTTGAAGAATTGTATGGTCCCAAGTGTCGTTGGCCTATTTGTTGGCACGATATTGGAGACGCACAAATCATCGGTCCCGAGCTAATACAAGAGACCACGGACAAGATCTTACAAATACATGATAATCTCCTCAAAGCACGAAGCGGACAAAAGAGCTACGCTGACAAAAGATGCAAGCCCTTAGAATTTAATATAAGTGACCATGTACTTCTTAAGGTATCCCCATGGAAAGGAGTTGTTCGTTTTGGTAAGAAAGGCAAACTCGCTCCTCGCTACGTGGGTCCTTTCAAAATTTTGGAAAGGATTGGCAAGGTAGCATATCGACGGGACCTACCTCAAACGCTCAACAATGTCCATCTTTTGTTTCATGTTTCAAATCTCAAGAAATGTCTAGCCGAAGAAGGACTTCAAATTCCGCTCAAAGATCTTCAAATCAAGGAGACATTGCATTTTGTGGAAAAACCGGTCGAAATCATGGACCGAGGAGTCAAGCAGCTAAGGCGCAGTCGGATCCCTATCGTCAAGGTTTGATGGGAAGGGAAATGTGGTGCCAACTTTACTTGGGAACTCGAAAGTGATATGAAGACTAAGTACTCGCATCTCTTCATTGCATCTTCCTAAATTTCGGGACGAATTTCCTAAAGGAAAGGAGACTGTAATGCCTCGCGTTTTTCATACTTTCTATTTATAGCATACTCGTGTTTAATTCCATTTTCGGAAAGCATTGTATTCGTAATCTTCATTTCATTGTAAACGTTGTAATCGAGACTCGAATCATAATGGAAATATACAATTTTGCCATATACTTGTTATGCATACTCGTACACTCATATACATATTGATCATACTCGGAAACCTAACATACATGCAGATACGTGACATTTATACTTGATACATACATTATACTCGCTATTTATACTCGACCTCAGACATTTTATTCATACATATACATTGTGACCCAATAATTATGCTTATAATAACTTAATGTGTCATAAAATACCTTAGAAATACATTTAAACCCGTAACATTAGAACAAAACAACAAAATGTAAAAACTTGTCCCGGACCCGGTCCGTAAGGCATGTTGGGCGGGACAGCAGGTTTCAAACCCGCGGCATATGCATGAATCCACACACTTTGAGCTCACCCAATGGCCTCTGAACCCCATTTAACACCCCCAAACCACCTCATAACCTCTCCTCTATATAAACCAAGTTCCTCCACACCTAAAACACTTTCCAATCTTCATCTAATCACTCTCAAGCACTCCAAAATTGTTCCAAATTAGTTGCAACATCAGATTTTCAAGCAGATTGCACCACCTTCACAAAAGTGAGCATAACTTGCTCAAAACTTGGTCTTTTTACTTGATTCTTCTTCCATATATACTTGGATAATCATTAGGGTTGAATCCAAGGGTTCTCCATGGAGAATCCAGACCTGGAAATGCCCCTAAATTGTCCTAAAACTTTCAGTTTGTTTTCAAACTCTTTCATACTTTGTTTATGTTCATCAAACTTGAGTCAAACTCATCTCAAACCTATGTTCGAATGCTTACAACACTTCTTGTGGTTGGTTAGGCTTAAAAACAAGTTTGAGACATTCAAACAAGAGGTTTAAACCTCACAATAATTCTGTTTTCATAGAGCTTTAAGCTCACAAGTGATGCAAGTTCATAACTTGTTCTTGTGTGTCCACCAAGGTTAGCTTTGGCTATCTTAAACATTGAGATCACGCATCACTTGATGATTTTCATCAACATCTCAAGTAGTTTCCTAGTCCTAAAGTGTCACAACCCCGCCAAGCCGTTGACATGTGTCTTCGTGTGCTCTCTGGGTTGTATTCACTTGTCTACTTGGTATTGTGATGACATACTTTCAATTCTTGTCATTTCATTCTTGTATTGTTCTCATTCATGACCCTCCTTGTTGTCTATGACAACTTGTGTAGTGGTGAATCATATAATGGGGTTAAATGGATGTTCATCATCCTACCTCCATGCTTGACTTACTTGAATACTTAGAGGTACCAAAGTGGATGGTTCATCCTCCCACCTCCTACATGATCTTACTACTATATATATATTATGGACTATAATATAACTCTAAAACCAAAACCTTTTAATGACTAAATAATCACCTATCAAGTTATTAAGTTTATCACTAAAGTACGTAGTTCCTTGTCATGATTCTAATAGGTCTCGAACCTATGAAACTATATGAACCCTTTTACGGGTTATCATAGTGTCAAGAAGAAGTGCCATGTCTTAGTAAATATTTTCATACATAATACTTTAAATTTTTATTTCCGCAATCTTGCTCGAATAATCCAAATCTTCCTTTACACTCATAACTAATACCTAAGTTCTTCTTCTAGAAGGACAAGGTGCCATACTCTAAACAACACAACAAAACTCCCGGGATTACTTAAGTGGAACACTTAGTAAAACCGTGAGTACATCGACCCATTTATTGTTTTAACCACTTTTAGGTTTTAACATGTTTACCTATCAAAATACACATATCACAAACTCATGCTTTTACATGCTCAATCCTTATACTGTTAGAATCGGTATGCCCAAGACACATATTAAATTGATGTGGGTAGTATGTTATGATCCAAGTCGGGTCATACCCAATAACAAGCTAGACAAACACTTGTAATATTTACTTATGATATGATCAAACAAATAAATATTAACACTTCGAATATTTAGAAATTGGTTTTCTAAATAATTGCACTTGAGAAACTAATAAATTATATGGATAATTTATTTTAAGAGTATATTTTATTTTGTTATTTAATGGGTTAAATAACATTATAAAAGGCTATGAGATATTGCATAAAGTATTGTAAACAAATGATGTTAATTTTATAAAAGTTATAAAATAATACAAGACATAATTTAAAAGAAAATATCTTTGAAATCTTATAAAATCTCACTAAATCCAAGAAAAGATCTTACAAGAGATATATGGATATCTTGGAAGATGTTGTGAGATCTTTACAAATCTCACAATATCCAAGAAAAGATCTTACAAAAGATATATGGATATCTTGGAAGATTTGGTGAGATCTTTACAAATCTCAAAAAATCCAAAAAAGATCTTACAAGAGATATATGGATATCTTGGAAGATTTGGTGAGATCTTTACAAATCTCAAAAAATCCCAAAAAGATCTTACAAGAGATATATGGATATCTTGGAAGATTTGGTGAGATCTTTACAAATCTCACAATATCCCAAAAAGATCTTACAAGAGATATATGGATATCTTGAAAGATTTTGTGAGATCTTTACAAATCTCACAATATCCAAGAAAGATCTTGCAAGAGATTATATATAATGGATTTGATTCATTATTCAAGTAGTTGTAATTCTTACACACACATTAAGATTTCAAGTGCAAGAACACTCTCAAATTCTCTCTAGAATCTCCCACTTGCACAAGATACATAGAAGATTGATGCAAGTAGTAAATACCGCCTAACAACGGTTTACTACCCCTAATACATATGACGAAGTGCCGTTCAATAACATCATCCCCTTCAAGTCCCTTACTTGAACATGATTTAGGTGAATCTATCATTTATCCTTTTGTTAAAGATGTCATGTCAAATCCAGAGACATAGAGTGATCATTCTCTGTTGACTTAACTTTAGCAGGCCTTAGACATCTTACACTCAATGAATAAGAGGAACAAATCCCATCTTGACTACTCTCACAATCACCTTTGTACCACACCTGAGCTTAGCCTTATGTACTGCCATGTTTCAGAATAGCGAAGAACTAAGTCAAAGTGTAATATTTGGTGAATATCAAGACCCATTATGTATCTCAGGTCAGAGGATACTATGATATTCGCCTTTACTCAAATTACTTATGATCAATCACAAAGATTCCATGTAGTAATATTTGAGAGCGGGTCAGTCCAATGTTTGTATCCCACAAATATCTATGAACTTTGGCAGCAACACTTTTCTCTATATTCATACCCAATGAATATCCACCAATCCGAGTTCATAATAGTCTTACCTTCATATTTGTTCTGTAGGAGCGATCCTCGATGCTTAGGAACCTAAATTTGATATCTAACGTCCATAATAGCGGAAATATTACGTCGTGTTTACCAATAGACAAGATTTAATCAGTTAATCGTCAGTTTTATAGATCAAACGTTCTGGTTACAAACTGACAGAGCTTCACCTCTGAAATGCCAAAGTTACAAATGAGAGATCTAAGCGAGGTATTTATAGCCACACAAGTTCGGCCTAGGTGATACAAGTTCGCCTGAACTTGCATAAGCAAGTTCGGCCGAACATGCTTACATTTGTTACCATGGGCGAACTTGGCTAAGGTTAAACATAAATACTTCAAAACATAGCCTATTCAGATCTATACAATACAGACTCGATATAAGACTAAGACATAAACATTATGCACCAACAGACTCCCCCTTGGGTATCGTCTTCGTCTTGTATAAGTCTTCAAAAACTCTGTCTTCATAAAAACGTTAACGTACACGACTGAAGAAGTTCTTGAACGGCTTCCTTTGTCGTTCTTGCTTTGGATCAGGTGTTTGATCAGTTGGCAGTGGTCTTTTAAAGTTAGCCATTCTTAGTGAACTTTGCCTTACCGCTTTTTCCATTCTTTATTTAATCGCCTCATTTCTGGTTTCTTCTTTTAGAAACTCAACTCTCTCCAGATCCCTCCACTTCGTTTGCCACATTCTTCCAGAATTTACTTCATGTGCATAACAAACGTTCACAACCTTTTGAAACTGTATAGCTTGTACCTTTTCACGTTCTTCAAAAAAAATCTTGTTGTAGAACAAGGTTTTGATATCTTCTCTTGAGCAGTTCACAAGCCACACAGGATCTAGAATCCTTATAGTCCTCCATAAACCTCTCATTCCCTGATAACCCATCACTTCAACACGTTCCTTAGTAATATCCAGGTGATCTTCAATTTTAACACAATCACCGCTTGGCAAGTAGCTGGATCTATCTGCCACCACTTGAATAAAGGATAGAAGTTCTGTTTGATCGTGGCATATTCCGCATGGCTCTAGGACGTTTCATAATTAACGTTATGTCCTTTTCCCTTGTAACCTTATTGATCTTAACCCTTCGTCCTAGAATAAACGGCTTCCATTAATTCCAACCTTTAATCGCTTCATACTTAATAATTTTCCATAATAACTGATCAATCGGCTTCATATAATATGTAACATTCACCGTCTGTACCAACTCTTCAACATCCCAATACGGTAATGTCTTGAAATTAGCAAGATATTTGAAGTATTGCACTCCAAACTCCCTCTTGATTGCATATACGTTAATCTCTTTAAACCAACCCCAGCTCAAAATATCTACCAAAGAAACATCTTTGTCTTTGGTAAAGAATGCAAGAGGACGTCGAAACTTGCGTTCGCGTGGCATTTCTTTAAACCAAGACTTTCTCGCTTGAGCTATCTCTTCTTTGGTCATGGGCTTAGGTACTTTACCCTCTCGAACTGATTCAGCAATCCTATCTTTCAACATATCTTCATAAAGCTATTTGTACATCTCTTCAAAAGTAGGAAAACTATCTGAATTAGAATCGACATACTTTGCTTTCTGATCTGATTTGTCATCTGAAGACCAATCTTCCACAATTACTCGATTGTATTCATCAGCTTCGAATCGTCTTTGATATTGATAATCATTTGGCTCGAAAGGATTTACAGTCATCACATCCTCCTCAAAATCAAACTCTAACGATTCAGCTTCAACTTCGATCAATCTAGCTAAATCCTCCTTCGTGTAGTTATGTACATATTCACTTTCCTCCACGTTGTGCTCTAACATTAACATTAAAGGCTTCGCAGGAATAGCAGCAACTGGCTTTGCAAAACGATCAACATTTGCAAAATCTATATCATCATCAGTTGGCCCTTTCTACCCTGACTCCCCCTGACTTTTATCTTCCATTCTATTCGATTCATCGTCCATTAGGGCAGTAAAATCAAAATCATCAGAGATTTTGGCTTCAGAAACTCTAATACCATCATTACCCTGATCATCGTCATCATCATCGTCACCAACATTCCAATCCTCTATCCCCTCTTTTACCACTTTCAACTAATTCTTTCTCAGCACGCTCTTTTGCTTCCTGACGATCTAGACGATCGTATTCAGCAATGAAATCAATGTTCAGATTGTTTTCTAACACTTTTTGCAATCTGTTGAATCTTCTATCGTTCAGTGCTTGAATTGTTTTTAGCTCTGCAATCTCTGTCTGCAATTTCTCATTAGCATCCTGCAGACTTTTTATCAACGCCTTGAAGTACTCTCGCTCATTTTCCATCACCTTTACTTTATCATCAAGCAACTCTTTTCGACCTCGCTTTGATTCACCTTCTTAACAAGCTCAGCCTTTTCAACCTCATTCTGTGCAACTTTCTCTTCTAGCGCCTTCACGCGCTTCTCAAGAAGTTCAACATTTATTTCTAGGAAGAAATCGTTTAGATCCTGCAAGCTTATAGGATCATTTTGCATATCACCAAACACATTAGGCCCTCCTAGAGTCTTCGGTGTTGACTTTGGTGTTGCAGATTTTGGTGTTGACTTCTTTGGCGTTGAACTTTCAGGAACAGAAGTCGTTGGAGCAATAGGAGATTCAGCAATAGGAACTTCAACAAAGCCAGACACAGGAGGTTCTTGTGTAACTCCTGGCCTTTCAGTTTCAGCATGAACAATAACAGGAGGTTCTTGTGGAGGAGGTTCTTGTGTGACTCCTTTCTCCTGAGCACCAGAAGGTTCTTGTGGGGCTTCTGTGCTTTTCAACTTGCTTTTGTACCTCTTGCTCACAACTTTCTGAGCTTTCTTCACTTTTCTTTTACCCTTCGTCTGAGGAGACCCGGTAGTTTAGTTGAAGATACACTAGCAGACTTAGAGTGTTTAACTTTTTTCTTTGGTCTCTCTTCATTCGATTCTTTTCATGACTCGGATCGAAATCACCATCCGTTTCTTTTTCTTTTTCTTTCTCTGCTCTAATCTTAGCCTCAGTCTTTTTTGGCTCTTTAGCAGGAATTTCTTTATCAGAATCATCTTCATTTTTAGAAGTAGCAGATATAACATCATCTTGAGTCATTTTCTAGTTTCTTGACTCTCAATAACAACTGTAGCGCTCGATCCAGCAACTGCTTCAACGTTTGCACGTTCTTCTTCGTCAACTAGCATCGTTTCTACTTTCTTAGCAGCTCGCTTCTTTTTCGACTTATCAGCTTCAGCCTTCAAATACTATTCACTCCTTGCCTTAGGTTTGAATTCTTTGAACCATTCTCGTTCAGCATTAAGTTCTTTCACGTCGTCGCTACCATCTTTTATCCACTTGTTATCTGGCGGTGATATATAATTCGAATCTTTAATGGCTCCAAATACCGGCTTGGCAACAGGAGCTGAAACTTGTTTCTGGAACTTGATAAGCTTTTTCACAGTAGTTTCATCAAGATGAACTAAATACAACACATCATTTGGATCTCGTGCAATGTTGGCATACTTCTCGTCGATCAACATTTGTACAAACCTCGGATATAAGCACAATCTAGAATCCTCCATGTTTTTCGACATATGTGTAAAGACAAGCTTTGAGAAGTTAAACAGCTTCTTCAGAATCAATGCCGTTGCCATGCAAGCTAAGTAATGATGAACATCATCTAATCCGGCCTTGCGATGGCTGAATGTATGAATAATGGCGTGTATTAGAAGCTTGTAGGGGTTAGGCACCTCCCTTTCTTCAACGTAGGTTTGTTTACACTTCCCTTGTATCCCTACGAAAGAAACAACCACGGACCATCTTTTCGTCTAGATGAATCGGATCATCTTTGTTGTCATTGAAATGCAAAATCCTTTGAATATCATCTTCAGTTACTGTTATCGGCTTGAGCTTATTTCTAACTTGCATTGTTGAAGAAATCGTCTTTTCATCAGCGCTAAGGCTCGCATTCAACCAAAAATGAACTATATGTGAACGATACGACACTGTAGGCTCTGTTATGGCTCTACGTATAGGGCTTTCTTCTAGAAACTTCAATGTACAATCATACTCCTTCAGTGACGGACAAATCGTTTTGCTGAGCGTGATACACGTGTTGTGAGTTTTGGAGAACTCAACAGAGATTACACGCATTGGTACCTGTGCCTGAAAAATGACGAAAAACAATTAGCACTCTTTTCGAAAAAAATTCACAAAATTTTCTAACATTATATCAAGTTTGGGCGAACTTGATATATATGTTATAACAATCTGCTTTAACTAAGTTCGCCCAAACATGTCTAAAACACATGTTCATCATATAAGTTCGGGTGAACTTATACACACAACAACAAATCAGACTTTCAAACCTAAGTTCGGTCGAAGATGCTAGATCTCTCAATTTTTAAAGACATTAGATGCAAGTTCGTTCGAACTTGACAACAAGTTCGACCGAACTTGTCGACTTCTCCAAACTTACAAATCTTTTCAAACATGGAAATGACCATTTATGTTCAATAAAAAATGTTTATACGGTCGATTTTAAGTGTAGGTTAAGGATATATGTTCAATTTTATACAATAATACCTATAACTATCCGATTTTAAAGTTTTCAGATCTATTTCATTCTTTTAAGGTCAATACACAGTTTAAAAACAAATTAATCACCTCAGCCATTGTAGATGGTGTGTAAATCACCAAAAACAACTAAATTTAAGCAGCTTAACGGTATGAAAATGTCAATTTCGCTCGATCGCTCAAGGTTCAAGTTCGCTCAAGTGTTTGTGTGTGTGCTGCTAAGTGAGTTCAGTCGAACTTGAATAATATTTATACCATGTCAAGTTCGAGCGAACTTGCTAAGCCCAACATAAGGACCCACTTAAGTCCGGGAGAACTTAACTCTAATACAACACAACCATACTTTTTAGCAAGTTCGGTCGAACTTGCTTAGATGTTAAACTTAAAACAGTTTAGCAAGTTCGGCCGAACTTGCCAAACCATAAATTTCAAAATTTTCAATTTTTAATTTTAACCCTGAACTTTCCAACTTTTTACCAGTTATGAAAATCCACTCAGTTGACCAAGTCCAAGCTAATGACCTTGGTTAACCGATTTGTCTGCCGATTCCAAGTTAATGGCCCCGGTTTGACCCGTTACGAACAAACTGTTGATATTTTCAAAAACAAAGTTTCAAATTAATGAACTTTTTATCGTTTTGACTTTTTCAGATTTAACAGATTAGCTCCCATCCTGTTGTCAAAGAGATTCCCACCAGTTCTAGCATCTTACCAGACTTTGAAGATCCGTTCTCCAACATTGGTTTGCTGAAAACAATGTAGAAATAAAATCTTTTTGTATTTTTGTAAGTTTATGCTAAAACACACCAAAAATCTTTTTGATTTTAATCTGTAAAGCTGAAATACAATGTAATAAGCAATGTAAACTATGTACAAACATATTTAGAGACATATTTTTGTGAATTCGTGTCTAAGGATCATATCAGTTGATTGAGACATATCACCAGTACCGTTGACCTTTAGCAGACATTAAGTTTTAAACTCGTTTACCTAGATTGTCGATATGTTTGTCCACTTAAGCTTTACCACATTTTTCAACTGTTTCAAGATATGTTAAGGTAGAATTCATGAAACTTGACTTATCTGTAGTTCCCACTTCTTGAATATACTCCCGTATTCAGATTCCCTAGATTTCATCTTACAGGTAATATAGCATAATTGATATCTGTATCTGGGTTAATGCGAGACCTTGAGAGCTCAGGTTAGTACTACCGTACAGATAAAGAGATGAAGGCTCGACTTTATGGTGTGTTCCATTTAAGGAATCTTTTTAGCACTACAAATGATTAGATCTTTCGATACTTTTCAACATTGCATGCAGTTTGGAGGTTTATAGCGAAAGTATTATAGAAGTTCTAGGCCATTGCTTCCGCAAAATCAGAAGAACTGGTATAATACCCCAGATATCAACTATCTATAAAGACCTCGTATCTCAGAATCAGGCAATCTTTCAAACGAAATTTCGGAGTACTAAGTCCATATATCCAAGATGTGTTAATCCACAAGATTAAGCAGTTGTAAAATTTAATTATCTCGAAAACAATTTACTTAACATGTTAAGCCTATCGACACATCCACAGTAAGACTCGTTTTCACTTTTAAAACTTTACATTTCTTTAGCATACTATGATAGTCCACTGATGTACTATCATTTCCTTTTAAGACATTGAACTTTTTTTTGTCTTTTTCAATGTTTTTGTACATTTTGAATTTTTCATATGTTTTTGGATTTTAAAGTTTTTCGAACGTTTTTGTATTTTCTCTAACATTTCTCCCCCTAAAATCAAAAACATCTTTTTTGTATTTTAGTTTTTAACAAAATTCTAACGTAGAAAGATATTTACAAACCAATGTGGATCACGCAAACTCGTCGCCCGATCCGTATTCAACCTCAGCGTCCGCACCTGTCACCAAATTTTTCATACCGTTAATTCTCAGCAAGTATTTAAACAGTGACAAAGAAAATGGTTTGGTATAAAAATCAGCCTTTTGTTCGTCGGTGTGAATTTTTTCTATTCGCACCAATTTCTTTTCGTAGCAATCACGAATGAAATGATAACGAATTTCAATGTGTTTTGTCCGTGAGTGATGAATCGGATTTTTAGTTATATCTATGGCTTCCTTGTTATCAACATACAGCGGAGTGTCTAGAAATTGCAGACGATAGTCTCTCATCTGCTGTTGAATCCAGAGAATCTGTGAATAACAGCTGGAGGCCGAGATATACTCTGCTTCACAGGTAGAGAGAACGACAGTAGTATGTTTCTTACACTGCCAGGTTACCATTCTTGTTCCGAAGAACTGGCATACCGCTGTAGTTGATTTTGAGTTGAACTTATCTACACAAAAATCAGAATCAGCATAGCCTGTGAGGTCGAAATTGTCGTTCTTCGGGTACCACAAGCCGGTGCTTGGGCATCCTTTCAGGTATCTAAAGATTCGCTTCACAATCTGCATGTGTAAGATCCTCGGGCTTGACTGATATCTGGCGCATAGGCAGGTTGGATACATAATATCTGGGCGCGATGCCGTCAGATACATCAGCGATCCAATCATCGATCTGTATAACGTCTCGTCAACTTTGGGTCCAATCTCGTCAATACAAATGCCGTGATTTAGAGCAAGAGGCGTTGATAAAGGCTTCAAGCTTTCCATTCCAAACTTCTTCAAGATGTCATGAACATACCTAGTCTGATAAATGAAAATACCCTCCGGAAGCTGATCTACTTGCAAACCAAGAAAGAACTTCATTTCGCCCATCAAGGACATTTCGAATTTGTTTTTCATGATTCCCTCAAACTCCTTGCAGAGACTATCGTTTGTAGATCCAAAGATGATGTCGTTAACGTAGATTTGAACTATAATCAGATGGCCATCAACTTCTCTAGTGAAAAGAGTACCATCCACAGTTCCTCTGATAAAGCCGTTTCCGACGAGATGTTGCGGTAACATCTCGTACCAAGCTCTCGGGGCTTGGTGTAGTCCATAAAGAGCTTTATCCAATAGGTACGCTTTCTTCTTGTTGAGTGGATCGACAAACCCCGGTGGTTGTCCAACATATACCTTCTCGCATAATTTGCCGTACAGAAAAGCCGATTTGACATCCAATTGATAGACCTTAAAACCTTTCCATGATGTGAAAGCTAGAAAAATTCGAATAGATTCCAAGCGAGCTACTGGTGCATAGACTTCCGTGTAGTCTATCCCTTCCTGCTGGTGAAATCCCTTGACAACAAGCCTAGCTTTGTTACAAACAATAACCCCTCTATCATCACGTTTAAACTTAAAGACCCATTTTGTATCAATTGCTTTCTGATTTTCTGGTAGGTCTTCAAGCTTCCACACACCCAACTTCTCAAACTGCAATAATTCTTCTTGCATTGCTTGTACCTAATTTTTCATCGGCTAAAGCTTCATTAACTGTCTTTGGCTCAATCTGAGAAATGAAATATGAATAGGAGCAATAGTTCTGGGTTGTTGCAACGCGTGTGTAGAAACAACTGAGTGCTTTATTAATTTTCCCTCGAGTTCTAACGCCAGTTTGAAGTTCTCCGATAATATTTGTTGACGGATGATAGGAATATGATCGCAAAAATTCTTCACTTGGAACATCTACTGAGTTTTGCTGATTCGTGATGTTGAGATCAACGACCAATTCAACGTTTGGGGAGCTTGATGAAGCTTCATTTCTGTTGTTCGGGACTGCAGATTGATTAAGAAGACTATCAGCTCCACTTCTCCACCTGAAGAAGATGATTCCCCATCAGCATCAAATGTTGGTGCTTCATCTGAGTCAGAATTTTGGTTCTAAGGCATACTGGGCTCTGTTGTTGTATTCACTGGTTTAGTAGAGGCTTTTGTTAGTGGAGTAGCAGGTGTTGTTATTGTTTCAGAAACATTTTCAGCTGGAACACGACTATTGCTTGAACTAATGCCAGAAGAAGATGGATCCAACGTGGGTTGATTAACCACATTTGGTCGAACAATTTGTTCTTGATTCGCTGACTGGTGAAGGTAGTATAACGCTGCAACTTTTTTTGGAATATAGTTTCGTCTTCACTTTTGGAATAGATGAGTTTTTCTCCTGTTGAAGTAATCCTAGCAGTAATCGTAGATGTTCAGCATGTTCTTCTTCACCTTTGGAATAGATGAGTATGTCATCGATGAACACAATGACAAACTTGTCGAGGTATGGTTTACACACACGGTTCATGAGGTCCATGAACACTGCAGGTGCGTTGGTGAGGCCGAAGGGCATGACCAAGAACTCATAATGGCCATACCTAGTACGAAATGCCGTTTTGGCGATATCTTCCTCCCTGACGCGTAGCTGGTGGTAACCGGACCGTAGGTCAATCTTGGAGTAGTAGCTTGACCCTTGAAGTTGGTCGAAAAGATCGTCGATGCGAGGTAACGGGTATCGGTTCTTGACAGTAACGTTGTTGAGTTCCCTGTAGTCGATGCACATGCGGAAGGTCCCGTCCTTCTTTTTGACAAACAGGACTGGAGCTCCCCATGGCGAAGCGCTTGGTCAGATAAATCCCTTTTCTAACAGCTCCTGAAGTTGGGTAGACAGCTCCTGCAGCTCGGCTGGAGCTAGGCGGTATGGAGCCTTGGCGATAGGAGTTGCATGGTTCGCCAATTCGATTTCAAACTCCAATTGTCGATGGGGTGGAAGACCAGGTAATTCCTCTGGGAATACATCGGAAATATCACGGACGACAGGGATGTCTTCTATACGTTTCTCGTCCTTAGGCTGTTTGGTAATCAGTGCGAGTAAAGCGAAGGAGTTCTTCCTCCGAAGATACTTCTGCGCTTGCATTTCGTCGTTAGAGAGCGGAATACGGATAGATTTTTCGAAGCAGAGGACTTCAGCCCGGACGTCGGATAGCCAGTCCATTCCGACTACCACGTCAAAACTACCCAGGGTAGTTGTCATCAGATCAATGGTAAAAGTGTGATCCGCGAGTTTGAGTTGACAGCCGGATACTATATGGGTCACGTCTACAGATTTACCATCGGCTTTAATTCTATGATATAAGGGGTCTCTAATGGTTTAGGCGTGAGATTTTGGTTCCTCCTAAAAGACTTAGATATAAAGCTCCTATCCGCACCCGTATCAAAAAGCACAGTAGCAAAATGTTCATTAAGGGGAAACTTACCGGTGACCACGTTCGAGTCGTTTCTGGCCTCTCCGCGGCCCAATGTAAATGCGCGACCTTTGGCACCTCCTGTGCCACCATTTCCATTATTGTTGTTGTTATTATTGTTGTTGTGGTTCTTGTGGTTGTGGTTGTTCCCACCATTGTTGTTGTTGTTACGCAGCTGTGGGCAGTCTCTTTTGAGATGGGCAGTGCTACCACACTGATAGCATCCCCGGTTAACACCCTGTTGTGGGCCTTGGGGTTGATTTTGGTTCTGTCGGGACATGATTTCCCCACGACAATCCTTTGCCGCATGTCCCATCTTGCCACATCGTTGGCAGCGATTTCCGGCACAAGGGCCGTTATGGTGAAGATTACAGCGGTTGCACTGCGGCTTTCGACCTGCATAGCCGCTTGCGTTCTGGTTGTTGTTGTTGTTGTTGATGTTGGCGGGCTGATTTTGGTGACCCCGGTGGCTGTTGTAATGATTGAACCGTTTCTGGTTCCCCTGTTGCGGCTGGGATGACGAAGACTGTCGAGCAGACGAGTCTTCAAACTTTCTTTTGTTATCAGGGGCAACTTCAGTTGTACCCCGTGTTGGCAACTTCTTTTGCTCCACCGCCTTATCGGTGAGTTTGTGCGCCAATCGGATTGCTTGATGCTCAGTTACAGGGTTACTAGCCA
Source organism: Scalesia atractyloides (assembly GCA_947069175.1). Classification (NCBI taxonomy): domain Eukaryota; kingdom Viridiplantae; phylum Streptophyta; class Magnoliopsida; order Asterales; family Asteraceae; genus Scalesia; species Scalesia atractyloides. The sequence goes on from CAMTDV010000010.1 coordinate 23,914,242, forward strand.
TTACCATACCCTGAATCTCCGGGACCAGACCCCCAAGATAGAACTCGAGTCTTTTCTCCACAGTGTTGGCCAAATCGGGACATAGAAATACCAAGTCATGATGTTTTGCTGTGTATGCCTCTATTTCAGATCCCACCATCTTGTGGTTCCATAAAGTTTGTTCCAACTGTTGCACTCTGTCTCGCGGACAGTACTCTTCTTTGATTAAGGCCTTAAACTCGGCCCAGGCCATAGCATTTGCAGCAATAAGTCCACGCGTTTGGACTTGTGCATTCCACCAAGTTAGTGCCCCATCTTCCAGTGTTGAGGCTGCGTACTTGACCTTGTTGGCCTCTAGACAGTTGCACATTTCAAATACTGATTCAGATTTTTCGATCCAGCGGACCAGTCCAATGGGTCCTTCTGCCCCCGAGTATTTGCTTGGTTTCGCGTCGAGGAACATCTTGTAGGGGTTAAAACCCCCTCCTGCTGACAGAGAACAGGTAGTCAGCGAGGAATTCTACTAGCCCAACTATTAGATTTTCACACGAAAATTTAATAATGGTTACCTGCCGGTTGGTTCTGAACACCCGCTAAAGCTGCGTTCACGTGCTCTTGAATCATGGCAGCTAGTTCTTCGGGCGTCAAGTTAAGGTTTCCATGTCGTCCAGTTGCCATTTAGATCTTCGAAACACAACACAAACACACCCCGATAAGTCTATATATCCAATATAGTTATCCTACTTCGTACTTTAATAATTAGCAAGTTATGTCAACTCAATATATTAAATAGTCAAAAGAAATACTTGATTAAATGAAATTTCAACGTCTTACAAAGTGCCAACCAAACATATGAATTCACTATAAAGTCTCAAGTTTAAACACAAGTGGGAAAATAAATAGACTGGAGGAAAGTAGATAAAATAAGCGAGACGTGTCAGTCGTCTACATCTCCATCCCCCAAATCAGTGTCATTGCCGTCATCCTGCGCGGCATTTCCAGCTTCTACAGCTGGGTCCTCCTCCGGATCCTCCTCTGGATCCTCCTCCGGATCCTCTTCTGGATCCTCTTCAGGGTCCTCCTATGGATCCTCTTCCGGATCCTCCTCTACCGGCACTGGAGGGGCCGGTGCTGGTGCAGGTGCTTGATTTTGCTGCAGCTCCTGAATGTTCCAACTATTTTCCAGGACTATGTCCTCGAGCCAGTCGGCTCTTATCTGCTCGGCACGCAGATCTCTGGCTGAGAGAGTCGGTTTTACCTGTCAGTTGTCGGATCATCCATCCTTGTGCTAGGATGGTTTCCTGCATTCTTTCTAACTGTTCTTGTTGTTTCTGTATCATGATTCTAAGTAGGTCAATTCCTACTTCTACAAAGTTAACCTGTTCAACCGGCACAGCGATGGTTGGGCGTGATGACTCCTCCTCCCCCAGAGCGAGCCTTTTCCTCGCAGCTGAGCGCGTTTCCACGCCATAAGATGGTAAGGGTTCCACCATAGGTGCCTTTCCTGGCGCTCTTGGTGGCGTAAGTTTGTCGGATGATGATGACGATGATGATGATGACATTACCTGTTAGGTCGTGTAGTTAGTTACGAGTTGTTTTCATTTCTTATTATGAAGTCATAATCTACATAATACAGTTGTGGTACATTGCATAACAAGATATAACAGTTCGGTGCCAAACTACGTCTAGTGTCGTGTATTCAGCTATAGTTTAGGTCTACTTTAAATGCAAACCTGGTTCTCTATAGAACCTGGCTCTGATACCAATCTGTCACACCCTCAATTTCCACTTGCGGAGTTTTACCGCGAAGCGTGTGAACAAACCAGAATCTGAAACACTAGTACGTCGAACGACTCTATATGATTTGATAATACGTTTTCTAAAAATCATTTGATTAACCAATCATCATAGATTTTAGATTGTCTTAGTTAGTTACCAAAGTTTAGCGGAAGCATTCGTTTTTATGGTTGAGCGGAAGCATAAAATAAGTAATGAAACGGGCGCCAACATAAATGCCAAAACAAATGAAAAACCCAAAACAATGTTTGTAAATGAGACTCGATAAAAGATGTCTTGTTCAATGCATGAGAGTGCACCTAGAGCTCCTAGCGTCCTCAGAAACATGTAAAGAAACAAGTGTCAACATTAAAGATGAGTGAGTTCACAGGTTTTCATAAATTCGTTTGTTCGGTTATGAGTTTGTTTCCCCCGTTATCCCTAACCCGGGATAACGATTTAGTCCATTATTCCCAACCCGGAATAATACCGATAGTTCCATTATTCCTTAACCGGAATAATAATGATGTTGGTTCCATTATTCCAAACCCGGAATAATAAAGTTGTTGTTTCCATTATCCCCAACACGGGATAATATAGTTGTTTCGTAATTAAGTTCAATGTTAACATATATAGGTAGCTAGCCTAAAGTTATGTCACGTAAGAGTTCGCGATCGAAGCTCACTGTTGTGCCTCCGTGTTGCCAGGCCTATCACTGACCATGGCGAAGTTAGGCCAAATTATTCACCCGTTGACCATACCCGGTCGGCTAGCGCGACTAGCTCGGACGGGGCTTGTCGGGCCCAGTAGTACTACTTATAATTCCCCCGCTATTAAAACCCAATACTAACGATCCGAGAGATTGACGAGGACTTAAGTGATATAGCTGCTTAGTGACCATAACATTACATTAACATCAACTTAGTTACCGAATAGTTATGTGACGTTAATTTCGTATAACGTAAAGAGATTGAGTTTGAAGAGTGTATACATGTTTCTCCCCCTGTTGTTTAAAAACCGGATAAAGTTAGGGGCCGTGAACTCACCTTTAGTTGCTCGGTTAGTGTAGCAAATAAGTTGTAAGGGATGGGACCGCTAATTGCGTCCTAACAAATCAATTGATTTCAAGTCAGTGTGTGAAAACACCAATACAAATTCTACACTTAATTTACGCACAAAGTGATACACACAAACAACATACCTAACACTCAAACATGCATGCAAGTATCCTCATGTGATCATAGTAATCAAAACAATTTATCATGAACATAATCCAATCCATGCAACACTTTAGTGCACACAATCACAAGTTATCAAATTTCAGCTTAATACTCATAATTCAGCTGTTTTCTAGGATTTTTATAAAATAGTTCCAACGTTCCAAAAATTCCAATTATTTTACAGCAGGTGACATTCATACTGTAGAAATTTATATAAATTTTCCAAGTCCTAAATCTTTACCAATTAACCATAAATATTAATATACTAGGCTGCAGTCAGATTCGTCGCTTTCTGACTGCAGTCCACGGAAGAATTTATTTAAAAATCACTGATCGTCCAATTAACAAAATTCGAGTTGGAGTTGCCTGGAAATTTCCATATCTAGTTGCTGTACAAAATTCATGACTTGACTCCCTACTGATTATAAAATCCAACTCGATAAACAACTAACAAAATTTCAGGATTTTCACAGCTTTAGTTACTGAACTTATTTGGCCACTTAAAAATATCAAACGACTTCAGAAAAATATGAATCCAGCGCCATTAGGTTCGTTATTCAAATCTCTATGTTCTAGACATCAGAAAATCCGTTTTTCGACAACTAATGACCGAGTTACAGCCAGATGAAATCGGCTGTAACTATTACTCAGCAACCTGTTTCAGCATATTGTTACCATAAATTCGCATAAACCGTTCATATCATTAACCTAGGCGATCAAGAACCGGTTACCTAATCATAGATCAATACCAATATCACATCCATGCAAACCCTAATCCATACCTCTAGTTTTTATAAACAAAACATACTAGCAAACTTATAAGTTCCGAAAACAATCATACATGTAAATAATGATCAATCAGCCGATTACATTCAAACACATATAATCCGAAAACAAACCAATCACTTCATTCAAGCGCATATATCCGAACATGATCTTGTAATCAAAAGATAAACCCTAACCTTTAATGACTAGGTAAATAATCTGAGGCTTGGACAAGAATGGTTTCGGCTGTTCAAGCAAGATCACGACCGAATGAGATGAAGAATCTGCTGTCGCGACCGGGAGATGATGTAGGCTATTTGTGATCGATGAAGTGAACAAGTGGGCTGATCTCGCGACCGAATGGAGGTGAACAAGGCTGATCACGATCGATATGATGAAGGAAGAAGCTGCCGACGGCTGTTTTGCTATTAGGGTTTTGTGTTTGTGAAAGATGCATACATGGTTAGTATATATAGGCGCAAGATGAAGGGTTACGGTTTGGGGTTTGATCTTGCGGCCGAAGGTTGGGTTTAAGGTTTGGGTTGCACACAATGGGTTTGGGGTTTGGGTTGCACACGGCCGAGAATGGTTTGGGTTCTAAACTTGGTCCCCAAATCTTGGTTAACTCCTAGAGTCACAAGAAATCAAAGTTGGTTCGTGTCGCGGTTCGGTACGGTTTGTGTACATATTTACCATAATTATTTTATAACTAAAACAATCACATAATCGCACATCACGTATTCACTAACTCGTACACGTTTAATACGTAGCATACAATTTATTCGACAAGTATTGCGTTTAAGTTATCCGAAAAACCGGGATGTCACACATATACTCTTCTCAATGGACTCGCATATCCGACAAAGAAACCTTCAAGAGATTTAGCTCCGAATTTGCCATCTTGGTCTATTACGGTGCATGGTTCTAAGAACTTCAAATTTGGCTTCCGTCGGTTTATCATCTCAAAACATGTTTTCTTTGTTGGTTTGACAGTGAGAACCCTGTTTAGCGTGTAGCAAGCCGCAGCAACCGCTTCACTCCAGAAGCTGATAGGAAGTTTAGAATCTGCAAGCATGGTTCTCGCAGTTTCAATCAAAGTTCTGTTTTTCGTTCAGCTACTCCGTTTGCTGTGGAGTACAGGGAGCATTAAACTCGTGTAGGATCCCTTTTGCGTTGCAGAATTCATTCATTTTGTTATTCTTAAACTCTGTGCCGTTGTCACTTCTAATGCGTCTGACCGGCAGATGATAAAGGTTCGAGTTTCTTGAATAAAATAACCAAGTTCTCAAACGTTTCGTCTTTTGATTCTTGGAAGAAAACCCACGAATATCTTGAATAGTCATCTGTCACGACCAAGCAATATAAGTCTCCTGAGATGCTTCGAACATTTACAGGACCAAATAAGTCCATGTGGAGACGTTCTAATGGCAACTTGATTGAGTTTAGAATTTTCTTTGGATGAGATTTCTTGATCTGCATTCCCTTTTTGCATTCCAAGCAATGATCAGAAATATGAAAACTTCAAAGATTTACGCCTTCTACAAAATCATTATGAACCAAGAAATTCATTTTTCACAAATGAATATGCCCCATCTTACTATGCCAAAGAATAAAATCTTTTTCAGTAGCCTTTGACACAAAACATTGTGCTAATTTTGATGAAGTAATAGCGACACCCATATCAAGAACATATAAATCATTCTCTCGAGGTGCTTGCATCAGAATCCACTCATCTGGTATTTTGAATCCCGACTTCAAGATAATACACTCTTTGTCGTTGAAATGGACTGTGAATTTCTTGTCACGAATCTGCGATATACTAAGAAGATTGTTCTCAAGTTCTACAATATAGTTCACGCGATCAAATGAAACTATGCCATTGGAGAGGTTTCCCTCGGCTACTATCCTTCCACCTTGATTTCCTGCAAATACAACATATCCACCATTGATTGCTTTAATGTCGAATAGCAACGCCTTCATTCCCGTCATATGCCTGGACATTCCACTATCCAAAATCCACATAGAAAGTACGGATCTCTGGAGTCCCTGCATATTTTAACAATCTATTTAAAAAGTGAGACCCAAGCCTTTTTGGTCTTGGGTTGAATTGGATAACCATCATCAAAATCAAATTCACATTCATCAGCATAATCGAATCCACGCTTATCTACAGAATAAACTTCCCATTCTTCATCTGAATTTTCTATGATGTATGTTTGAAAACTTTACCGTCTTTTTATCTTTTGAATTGTTACAACTTGTATTTTTGACAGTTTCAGATGTGGTTTCAATTATGATTTCAGATTTTGATTATTTCTTGCTATCACTAGTCTTAACAGGATCAGACTTAGTGATTTCAGGTTTAGATTCTTGTGTGTTATCAGTCTTTACCAGCTCAGACTTAATAACACCAGATGTTGTTGACCTTTTCTTGGTAATCCAGGCTTGAGATTTGATATTAGCCTTCTTGATATCAAATTTGTTTTCGTTTTCCCTAGAAGTTTCTCCTTTTTTGAAAGTAGAATTCTCAAACCTCTTTTCTATTTTAGTTTTGACTTCTGGAAAACCCATTTCTTTTCAAAATCTTGATTGGTTTTTCAAACTCTGGATACCTTGATTTTACAACATTTGATTCTCTTCTTCAAGGATAAGCCGGTTTTGATTTCAGACATTGTCGTGCAATATGACCCATTTCATTGCCCTTGAAACATGCCCGATTATCAAGTGGATGTCCTTTAGTGGGTGGTTTTACCCCACTTGATGTTTTGGCACCACTTGTAACCTTGGCTTTATCTCGAATTTCTTTCTCCTTTTAAACTCATCATTTGATTGTTTACCAATCAAACTCTCTTTGTGAACCGTGTTTGTCCCATATACAAAATTCATGTTTGTGTTTTTATATTCATGAAATGGTGATACTTTCTTTACTGGTTCATCTGATCCTTCTAGACCCAACCCTGCTCTCCGGTTTTCCGGATGATCACCACCATTCCTTCGGTAGTTTTTCTTTTAGGTTTGGAATTGAATTTTCGTTCGTTAATTTCCAATTCCTCTGATGTGACTTCCACGAGTTTAAAGAATTTATCAAGCAACTCTTCCTTCACATTCTGAATCGGGAAGCTATCATCAAAGTATAGTCTATCTGAATCCTTATTTGTACATTACAACATTAGGATCGCCACTTAGACCATCCTCTGACGACTAATCGTCATTTTCAGACTGTGAATCGGAATTCTTTGAACTCGAGTCGGCGCTTTTGAAGCTGTCGTCATCAGAATCCCCTAGAACATTTTCAACCATTTGTTAACCACAACATTGTTATCATCATCAGATTTAGCATAGATTATATCAATATTCTCTGGCAACACATCTTTTTTCTCAGAAAGTAACTCAACGTTGAGTGTCTTATCCATCCCGTCTGCGGTTTTGCGACAGTACTTCTCACAAAGGGGTGGGGGAACATTGCTATATTCTTTGCCAATTTTCTTTTTAGGTTTTTCTTCTGTTGAGATTGTCGGAAGAATATGATCAATAACATACGCATTTGTGGTATAACTTCTTAACAACTGTTGGACTCTTTCAGTTTCGATTGTCATGTCTTGAAGTTGTTGTTTGGTTTCAGCAATGGTGTTAATATAGGTGTTAATTGCCCTTTGTTTATCCATTACTGTTCCACTCAACATCCTTATATTATCATGTTGTTCGATGTTATTTCTGTCGAGTCTGCCATAATCATTTTTCATTTTGTCATATGCTTCTTTCATTGTGCGATAATCGTATTTCAGCAATTCGTTATGCACATTGTTTTCAGTGATGATTTTTTTATTTTTCGGCACATTCGACACAAGGTTTAGGACATTTTGTACAAGGTTTCTCAACCTCAACAACTTGTACGTTGATAACTTCTTTCTCGACAATTTTTACCTCTGGACCTACCTTGGGTAGAGTCACCATTAAAGCTTTATCTGCCATGTCCTTGAGGTTTTCGACTTCCACTTCTTGAGTTACATCAATGATCACTTCATCAATCTTTTTCTCCTCAACCACTTGTTCTTTCGAGCTACCATCAAAATGACCTGCAAAATGCTCACAAGAATTAGAGGATAAAATTCCTTGTCTCTGCATATGGATATATTCCTCTTCTTCCTGTTGTTGATGCTAGTATTGTTCCAGAAGAGCTTGTTCGGTAGCTCCTTCTTCTGCTGCTACTACTTCAGCTGCTTCCACTAATTCCTCTGCAGAATTATCTTAACTATCTCCGCCATCAAAGCAACTCCAGTCTTTTTCCCAATGTAAGATTACCAATCAAAACCATCATCTTCACTGGATGCCACCATAGCATTCTCAGTGGTGCTATTGTCAGGTTTTTCTTGGATTTCAACCTGAGTTTTCTTCGGAAATGGTTTATATTGAAGTGCCCTTTTGAAATATTCATTTCCTCCTCCGAAAGGACTTTGATTTCTGGTTTCTTCGGTGTTCTTACACTCTCTTTTAAAATGCCCCTTTTGACGGCATCTAAAGCACGTGACTTTGGTTTTGTCAAAAGCAAATTTGTTGCTGTAATTTCCTATGTCACGGCCTGTGAGTGCAACGAACTTTGTTAGTCTCCTGATGATCGAAGCTAAGGACCATTTAATGTCCATTAGTTCGAGTTCTTCCTCGTCTACCTGGTCATAATCTTTTGCGGTCATCTCGGGGTTTCCGATCTTACCGGCAACAAGACATTCATAAGATTCTAATACGGTAGCGAGTAGTGACATATGTTGTTTTGCAACTTGTTCTGAAAAACATTGTTCAAATTCACTGTGATGTTGCATTTATATAAATTTGGATCAGAACTTTGTTGTTGATTCTGATTCGCTTGGCTTTGATAAGTTGAATTTGAAGCAGTGCTTGAGTAAGAACTTTGAGGATTCTGGTCATACTGAGGCTGTGATTGATTCTGATTATGTGGAGAAGCATTCATTTTTGCACTAAAAGCCTTCTGAATTTTAGGACTCGAAATACTATCTAGCATTCCGGCTTTGTAATACAGACCGACGTCTTAAACAACATTAGCGTTTTTTGACTTCGCCATCTTCAGAATTTCCATTTCATGGCCTTCGAGTTTATTGATAAACGTCGACAACTTGAAAAATTCCCACTTATCACTGATCTTCAGAACCATCAAATACGTAGTCCATTCACCCTCTGGTAGTGCGTCAGCAAGTTTATCGATGTATTCTTGTTCTGTCTTTTCGAGACCGTGTCTTCGCATTTGCACTTTAAGATGACAGAAACGCTCGATCATTTGCTTTATGGTCTCATTCTTTAGCATAGTGAGGATATCGAACTCTTTCAGGATAAGTGCCTTTTTGCTTTTGATCATTTCGGCGCTGCCTAGATACTTATTATGTAATGACAACCAAAGATCTCTTGCAGTAGTATACTCTGGTAGTAGCTACATCAGGATATCTTCTTTGACAGACTGTTGGATGAGACTGATCATCTTTTTCTCGGAAATATATTCTTCTTTCTGAACCGTCGAGTAGTTGTACTTTTCAAGAACTCATTGATGTTCATCTACCGGAACAGTGTAGCCTCTTTCAATTGACACCCAGCCAACAAAGTGCGTGGCTTGAACCCAGTATGTAAACTTCTCTTTCCATGCTTCATACTCGTCCATGCTCATCAGCTTGGGCGCTTTGACAGTCGTTCCCATTTCATTATCAAGATTGACTTGATTGATAACATTGGCATTTGACGAACTAGCTCCGGACATAAAAGCTCTTAGTTGATCCTTCATTGTGAATAACGAAACGTGTACTCTGAAAATTTTCAAAACTTTGAAAACAATTAGTCCTACTACAAGTTCGGTTGAACTTGTAGTATCAAATGAAGAATTTTCAGATTTTCTAACAAGTTCGGTCGAACTTGTTATATTTTTTTTTGAAAATTTTGATTAAAAAACACAGATCTTCGAGCGAACTTGTAATAAGAATTTGATAAAACTCTAGTAAGTTTGGGCGAACTTACTTAAACTTTTCTTGATTAACACAAGTTCGGTCGAACTTAGTGTAAAATCAATGAAAAAGTAGTAACTTCGAGTGAACTTAGTCTAGATTCCTTCAAAAATACCTCAAGTTCGGGCGAACTTGCTAAAAAATCACTTGAAAAGTGATGTTATAGGGCAAGTTCGGCCGAACATAACCAACAAGTTCGATCATGGGGGTTTTCAAAAATATGGTTTTTTCAAAATTTCGACATGAATTAGGTTGCATTTGGTCTCCAATCTTTCAAGGGATTATCTTTGTTGTATTTTACATGATATATTCAAAATTCAAAAGATTTTGACCGTGAATACTTCATTTTATGTTCAAAAGTTAAGAAAAAGAGAAGAATGGAGTAGAAATAGAAATGTTCTTGTCTTGATACTATCAAATCAGGCTGTTCTAGCGCTGATCTTGTAGGACCGATCCTCGATGCTTAGGAACCTAAATTTGATATCTAAGGTCCATAACAGCGGAAATACTACGTCGTGTTTACCAATAGACAAGATCTAATCAGTTAATCGTTAGTTTTATAGATCAAACGTTCTGGTTACAAACTGACAGAGCTTCACCTCTGAAATGCCAAAGTTACAAATGAGAGATCTAAGCTAGGTATTTATAGCCACACAAGTTCGGCCTAGGTGATACAAGTTCGCCCGAACATGCATAAGCAAGTTCGGCCGAACATGCTTACATGTGTTACCATGGGCGAACTTGGCTAAGCTTAAACTAAATACTTCAAAACCTAGCCTATTCAGCTGTATACAATACAGACTCGATATAAGACTAAGATATAATTAACTTATTCATGGATTTAAACATGCTAAAATGGAACATAACTCAAAATGCCATAATCATTAAATGAGTCATAATAACAATTGTTCTGATATCCAAATACTAAATAGATTAAATCCAATCAGTAGAATATCGAAGTCCTAAGACACAAGTATGACACTCATGATTTGGCCGTTCAAGGAGCTTCGTGAGTGGATCCGCAATGTTTTGATCGGTGTGAACTTTGCGAATACATATCTTTCCCTTTTCAATTTCATCCCTTATGTAGTTGAATCTCCGCTCAATGTGCCTAGTCTTTTGATGTGCACGAGGTTCCTTGATTTGAGCAATCGCACCCTCGTTATCACAAAAGATCTCTAGGGGATCCTGAATGGTAGGGACTACCCCTAGGTCGGCAATGAATTTCTTTAACCATGCAGCTTCTTGTGCTGCCAATGAAGCGGCTATGTATTCTGATTCTGTAGTGGACAATGCTACAACATCCTGCTTCGAGCTCTTCCAAGAGACTGCAGCTCTATTCAAAATGAAGACATACCCAGATTGTGATCGAGAATCATCTCGATCAGTTTGGATACTCGCATCCGTGTAACCCTTTACAACGAGTTCCTCTTCACCAGATCCATATATTAGAAACATATCCTTAGTCCTTCTAATGTATTTCAATATGCTTTTAACAGCCATCCAATGACTGTTACCTGGATTTTGCTGGTATCTACTTGTCATGCTTAAAGCGCATGACACGTTCAGTCTGGTGCATATCATTTCATACATGATGGATCCTATAGCAGATGCATATGGGATTCCTTTCATTCTTTCTTGCTCATCCTTTGAGCTTGGACATTGAGACACATTCAATATTGTCCCCTTTTGAATAGGTACCAAACCTTTCTTAGAGTTTTCCATCTTGAACCTTTTCAAGACTTTGTCAATGTATGCATTTTGGTTCAAACCTATCAAGCGCCTTGATCTGTCCCTACAGACAATTATTCCTAAAATATAGGCGACTTCACCAAGATCCTTAATGGAAAAACAACTTCTAAGCCAGGTTTTTACACCTTCCATGGTTGGAATATCATTTCCAAATAGTAGAATGTCATCAACATACAGTACTAGGAAAGTGATGATGCTCCCACTAGCCTTCTTATACACACAAGCTTCATCGGCGTTCTTAATGAATCCAAAATTCCTAGTTTCTTCATCAAAACGGTGATTCCAACTTCTAGATGCTTGTTTCAATCCGTAGATTGATCTCTTTAACTTGCATACTTTGCTAGGATGTTTTGGATCTACAAAACCTTCAGGCTGAACCATATAGACATCTTCATCAAGATATCCATTAAGGAAATCGGTTTTGACATCCATTTGCCAAATCACATAGTCATAATATGCAGCTATGGCAAATAACATCCTAATTGACTTTAGGATCGTGATGGGAGAGAAGGTTTCATCATAATCAACCCCTTGAGTTTGAGTGAAACCTTTTGTTACAAGTCTCGCTTTATAAGTATCCAAGTTACCATGATATCGGTTTTCTTCTTGAAAACCCACTTACTTCCAACTACTTTCGAGTTATGAGGTGGTACAACCAATTTGTTTGGAGTGTATTGCTTCACAACCCCATACCTTCAAATCTGATAATGATGGATCCCTTCCATGCCATATTTCAAAAGGTGTCTTATCCACTTTCTTGGTTGGGGCTATACTGAGTATACGAGCCGCGGAGAACAAAGCATAACCCCAAAATGATAGAGGTAATGTGCTTCTAGCCATCATAGATCGAACCATATCCAATAGAGTTCGATTCCTCCTTTCAGACACACCATTAGGTTGTGGTGTTCCAGGTGGAGTAAGTTGTGAGATGATCCCACAACTCCTAAGATGATCTTGAAAAGCATCACTAAGGTATCACCTCCTCTATCGGTTCGAAGGACTCTGATTGTTTTCTTGAGTTGATTTTCTATTTCACTTTTGAAATCTTTGAACATTTCAAACGCTTCATCTTTGTGTCTTATTAAGTACACATAACCATAACAACTATAGTCGTCGGTAAAAGTAATGAAGTATCTTTCACAATTCCTAGACATTGGCTTAAAAGGACCACATACATCCGAATGTATGATAGCGAATAAGTCTTTTGCCCTTTCAAAGGTGCCATTGAAGGGTGCCTTAGTCATTTTGCCTTGTAAACAAGATTCACATACATCAAATGAATCATCTTCATTTGTTTCTAAAAGACCATTCTTTTGATGTGTCTGCATGCGATTTTTGTTTATATGTCCAATGAGACAATGCCAAAGATAGGAATCACTCAAATCCATTTTGAGTTTCTTGGTGGTTGCTTGGTACATTGAGCTATCATATGATGTGTCATCATGAACTAATTCGTAAATACCATTTAAAGGCATAGCTTTAAAGTAAAACACGTCATGCATTTGAAACATAAATGTCATGGTTAACAAATTCAAAAGTAAAACCACATTGTGTTAAAAGGGAAACTGAAATAATGTTCCTAGTCAAACTAGGAGCATACAAAACATTTTTTAAAATCACTTCCAAACCACTTGGAAGCTTCAACACATAGTCTCCTTGGGCTTCGACTTCAACTTTTGCTTCGTTGCCCATGAAGAGACTAGTGTCTCCCTTTTTATAATGTTTATTTCTTTTGAACCCCTGCAACAAATTGCAAATATGAGTTCCACATCCGGTATCCAATACCCATGTGTTTGAAGAAATAACATTAAGATAAATATGTATCATAAAGATTGTACTTGAGGTTTGCCCCGCATCCCTCTTGGTTTTCAACTCCTTAAGATAGGTTGGAAAATTTTGATTCCAATGTCCTACATCTCAACACTCAAAGCATGGGTCAGTCAAAACAACCTTTTGCTTCTTTTTCTTTGGTTTCGTGGGTTCTGCTTTAACCTTTCTTTTTCCCTTCCCTTTGACGTGGCCCTTTTTTTGGCAAAACTTGCCTTGGAGTCAGGGTGGGGCCTCTTCTTGTTGCCTCCCTCATTGATCATTAGAACGGGTAAAGCCTTTTTACCCATGCCCGCTTTGGCTGTTTTGAGCATTGCATGAAGCTCACCGATGCTCTTGTCCCATCTCTTCATGTTATAGTTCATAACGAAAGTCTCAAACTTCTTTGTTAAAGAGTTGAGGATCAAATCCATAGCCAACTCTTTAGAGATGGGACAATTGAGACTTTCGAGGCGATCAATGATCTTAAGGACATAAGATGAGACCGATTGAGTTTCCTCCATTTGACATGCATGAAGCGCCGGAACCGTTTTGAAGCGTTCTACCCTAGCTTGTTGAAGGAACATTTCCTTCAAGTGGGTAATCATGTCGTATGCCCTGTGATGTTCAAAATCCTTTTGAATTTCGGGAATCATAGTTCCAAACATGAGGCAAGAGGCTTGCATAGAATCCTCGGTACTTAACCCAATCGTTATAGGCTTCCACATTTTCCACGTTAGGTTCATTGGGAATGGGATCGTCCAACACATAGGATATCTTTTCTTGCTTGAGAACGATTCTCAAGTTTCGATACCAATCCAAGAAGTTGTTATGGTTGAGATGATCCTTTTCAACGATGGTTCTTAGTGATAGGTTACGGACGGTTTGGGTGATTGTTTTTGCATTGTTAGCGGCCATCTACAAAATTTAAACAAAGTTCGATTTTAGTATTTTTGATATTATTAAATTTTTAATCATTAATACCCTTTTATTTCTCATAGACAATTAATAATTAAAATCTAGAATCCAACGTTACATTTAAATATTGGTTAGGTGACCTTTATCCCATTATTTAAATTAGCAAGGTAGTCAATGTTTGACAATTGCAACCCTTTGAAATTTCTAGCTATATGGGATCAGTTAAACATCTTTATGTTTAGTTGGCATGTTTAATCCCATCAACACCTTTGTATGCCATGCTTCGGTGACCCTAAGCACATGGTTTCCAAATCAAGTTGTCCTACTTATACACACATGTAAGTTTACCCATACAAGTGGTTAGGTGACCTTTATCCCACAAATATGGTAAGCCTACCTCAAACACACAAGTTTCCTCAAATGTGGTTAGGTGACCTGTTTGTGCACTTTGTGTTCGTCACTTGTCGAATAGGCAAGATAGAGCGTGTGTTGAGTATTGTAGGTGGTGTGTGTTCATTTGTCATTTAAGTTTTTGGCATCCCTATGGGGAGGTGCTGTCGGATTCTCTCCACGAACTCCGACAGCTGGACTTTGAAGATGTATACTCTTTCTGTAATAACATTCTACCGAATCGGTTTACGTTTATCCACTAACTTCCGTTTAGAACCGCCTGATCACGGACCTTCAATTGCTCTGATACCACTTGTAGGTCCATTGTACGGATCTTTCTGGTCCTAATCTGATAAACCTAAGGTAAATGTGTGGAATCCGTTTGCATAGGCGACATTGGATACACTCATCATTTTCTATTTAATCATTGTTTCATTAATATTCAACGTTACAGATTCTGGAAACACTTGGACAGAGCTTCGCCTCTGTCGTGACAAAATCTTTGAATGTTACAAATGAAATCACAAGCTAGCTATATATACTAGTACAAGTTCATTGGACATCTTGCAAGTTTGGGCGAACTTGAGTTAGTCAAGTTCGGCCGAACTTTACTACATAAACACACCATGAGCGAACTTGTCCTAAAAACCTATAAATACTCCATTTTGCTAGCCAATTCTATATAGAATCAAAAAAAGACTAAGACATAGACATATTGTACTAACAGACTCCCCCTTCGATATAGTCTTTGTCTTGATCAGTCTTCCAAATCATTTATCGTTAGCTTATGATGACGTAGGCAACAGACATATGCATCAACAAACCCCTACAAGATGTTCTTGGATGCGAAACCGAGCAAGTTCACTGGAGCTGAAGGACCCATAGGACTGGTCCATTGGGTTGAAAAGTCCGAATCGGTTTTCGCAATGTGAAACTGCCTCGATGCTAATAAGGTCAAGTATGCTACCTCCACGTTGGAAGATGGAGCATTAACATGGTGGAACACACAAGTCCAAATGTGTGGGCTTGTTGCGGCGATCGCAATGACGTGGACCGTGTTCAAAGCACTAATTAAGGAGGAAAATGTCCACGGGATAGAGTTCAGCAATTGGAACAAGCGTTGTGGAACCATAAGATTGTCGGGTCAGAAATTGAAGCATACACGGCAAGACATCATGATCTGGTGTTCCTTTGTCCCGATTTGGCTAACACCGTCACTAAACGACTCGAGTTTTATCTTGGGGGTCTGGTCCCTGAGATCCAGGGCATGGTAATGTCTAGCAACCCTACAACGGAGCAACAAGCAGTTAGGCTGGCACATAAGCTTACCGATAAGGCGGTAGAGTAAGGGAAGTTGCCGGCTAGGGGCGCTACTGAAACTGTCTCTGACAACAAACAAAAATTTGAAGACTCATCTGCTTGACAGTCTTCATCAAACCAGCCACAACAAGGAAACCAGAAGCGGTGCAACAACTTCAGGAACAACCGGGGTCACAACAATCAGTCTGCCAACAACACCCAGAACTCGAGCGGCTATGCGGGTCGGAAGCCGCAATGCAATCGCTGTAATCTCCATCACCACGGCCCTTGTGCCGGAACTCGCTACCAACAATGTGACAAAATGGGACACGCGGCAAAGGATTGTCGTGGGGAGATTATGTCACGACAGAATCAGAACCAGCACCAGGGTCAGCAGCAGCAGGGTAATAACCGGGGATGTCACTAGTGCGGTAGCACTACCCATTTCAAGCGGGACTGCCCGCAACTTCGCAACAACAATAACAATAGTGGGAATAATAACAACGGCAACAACAACAACAACAACAGCAACAATGGTAATGGTGGCACAGGAGGTGCCAAAGGACGTGCATTCACGCTTGGTCGTGGGGAGGCCATAAATGACTCGAATGTGGTCACCGGTAAGTTTCCACTTAACGATCATTTTGCTACTGTACTTTTTGATACGGGTGCGGATAGGAGTTTTGTATCTGAGTCGTTTAGGAAGAACCTAAATCTCACACCTAAGCCCTTAGAGACCCCTTACGCCATAGAACTAGCCGATGGTAACTTTGTAGATGTGACTCATCTAGTAACCGACTGTTAACTCAAACTCGCGGGTCACACCTTTATCATTGATCTGATGACAACTACTCTGGGTAGTATTGACGTGGTGGTCGGAATGGACTGGATGTCCGATGTCCGAGCAGAAGTTCTCTGTCACGAGAAAGCTATCCGTATCCCACTCTCTAACGATGAATTCTTGATGGTCCAAGGCGAGAAGACAGGCGTCGTCACGAACATCATCTCCTACATGCTAGCTCAGAAGTATCTTCAGAAGAAGAACTCTTTTGCCTTGCTCGCACTGGTCACCGAGTAGCCTAAGGACGAGAAGCGGGTTGAAGATATCCCCATCGTCTGTGATTTTCCAGACGTGTTTCAAGGGAGCTACCTGGTCTTCCCCCACATCGACTCTCTAGAGTTTGAAATCAAATTGGCGAACCATGCGACTCCCATCGCCAAGGCTCCGTATCGCTTAGCTCAAGCAGAGCTGCAAGAACTGTCTACCGAACTTCAGGAATTGTTGGATTAGGGATTTATCCGACCCAGTACTTCGCCATGGGGAGCTCTAGTCCTTTTTGTCAAGAAGAAGGACGGGACCTTCCGCATGTGCATCTACTACAGGGAGCTCATTAAGGTTACCGTCAAGAACCGGTACCCCTTACATCGCATCGACGATCTTTTCAACCAGCTTCAAGGGTCAAGCTACTACTCCAAGATCGATCTACAGTTCAGTTATCACCAGCTACGCGTCAGGGAGGAGGATATCTCCAAGACTGTGTTTCGCACTCGGTATGGCCATTACGAGTTCTTGGTCATGCCCTTCGGTGTCACCAATGCACACGCAGTGTTCATGGACCTCAGGAACCGCGATTGTAAGCCTTATCTCGACAAGTTTGTCATCGTCTTCATTGATGATATACTCATCTACTGTAAGAGCGAGTAAGAGCATGCTGAACATCTATGGTTATTGCTGGAACTAGTTCAACAGGAGAAACTATATGCCATGTTTTCGAAGTGTGATTTCTGGATTCGGGAAGTTCCGTTCCTTGGACATATAGTGAATGAAAAGGGTATACACGTTGATCCAGCTAAGGTCGACGCTATCAAGAACTGGGAAGCACCCAGGACACCGACAGAGATCCGCCAATTCTTGGGTCTGGCGGGTTACTACAGACGTTTCATCGAGGGATTTTCCAAGACCGCACAACCGCTTACCACTCTCACTCAGAAGGGCACCAAGTATGATTGGGGTGACAAACAGGAAGCAGCGTTTCAATTATTGAAGCAGAAGCTTTGTAGTGAGCCCATTTTTTCCTTGCCAGAAGGGACATATGATTTTGTGGTATACTGTGACGCTTCCATTCAGGGATTGGGATATGTGCTCATGCAACATGATAAGGTCATCGCGTATGCATCCCGACTGTTGAAGGTCCACGAGAAGAACTACACGACACATGACATGGAACTAGGAGCAGTTGTGTTTGCACTTAAGATATGGAGACACAACCTATATGGAACCAAGTGCACAATATACACAGATCACAAGAGCCTCAAGCACATTTTTGATCAAAAGGAGTTGAACATGCGATAGCGTCACTGGGTCGAGCTCTTGAACAATGATGAATGTGCCATTCAGTATCACCCGGGTAAAGCTAACGTCGTAGCTGATGCCCTCCGTCGGAAGGAGCACTTGAAACCTCGTCGGGTACGAGCACTACAGTTCACTATTCATTCTGGTTTACCCGAAAAGATTCGCGACGCGCAGCTAGAAGCAGTTAAGGAAGAGAACATCAAGGCCGAATCTGTGGGAAAGATGGAACGCGATTGGGAAGTGAAACCCAATGGTACCCAGTACTTCATGAACCGTATATGGGTACCTCTCTACGGAAACCTCAGAGAGCTAGTTATGAACGAAGCTCACAAATCGCGGTACTCTGTCCATCCTGGGACAAGATGTATCAAGACCTTAAAACCGCGTATTGGTGGCCCAACATGAAAGCGGATATCGCCACCTACGTGAGCAAGTGTTTGACTTGTGCGAAAGTCAAGGTGGAGTACCAGAAGCCATCAGGGCTACTTCAACAACCTGAGATGCCAGTGTGGAAATGGGATCAGATCGCGATGGACTTCATCACTAAACTCCCATGAACTCCTGGCGGTTACGATACCATCTGGGTGATCGTGGATCGTCTGACTAAGTCTGCACACTTTCGAGTGATCAAAGAAACAGATAAATTGGAGAAGTTGACTCGAATCTCCATTAAAGAAGTAGTATCTCGGCACGGAGTACCAACGTCCATCATTTCAGACAGGGATTCTCGTTTCACGTCCAACTTTTGGCAGTCACTTCAGAAAGCGTTGGGTACACGCTTGGATATGAGCACAGCTTACCACCCTCAGACGGATGGTCATAGTGAAAGGACCATTCAGACCTTGGAGGACATGCTTAGGGCATGAGTGGTAGACTTCGAGAACAGTTGGGAAAACCATCTGCCTTTAGTGGAATTCTCGTATAACAATAGTTATCATACGAGTATTCATGCAGCATCGTTTGAAGCATTGTACGGGCGCAAATGCAGGTTACCAGTCTGTTTGGTAGAAGTCGGTGACAGTCAACTCACAGGCCTTGAGTTGATACTCGAGGCTACTGAAAAGATTGTGCAGATCAGAAACCGAATGGCAGCAGCACGGGATCGACAGAAAAGTTACGCTGATCAACGACGCAAACCGCTCGAATTTCAAGTAGGTAACCGAGTCCTACTGAAAGTGTCACCCTAGAAGGGTGCAACTCGTTTTGTAAAACGAGGTAAACTAAATCCACGGTATGTAGGCCCATTTGTGATTTCGAAGTGTATCGGGCCCGTAGCTTACCAGTTAGACCTTCCTACTGAACTCAGTGGAGTTCACAACGTTTTTCACGTGTCCAATCTGAAGAAGTGTCTATCAGATGAAACCCTGGTCATTCCATTGGATGAGATCCAAGTGGATGAACAACTGCATTTTGTGGAACAGCCTATCAAGATCATGGACCGTGAGGTCAAGACTCGTATACACACAAAGATACCGAACGTCAAGGTTTGTTGGAACTCTAAGCATGGACCGAAGTTCACATGGAAAAGAGAGTACCAAAAGAAAAGCAAATATCCACACCTTTTCGCAGCTGAGCAGCAATCTGAGATTACCACCAACTAAATTTCGGGACGAAATTCTCTCAACATGGGGATGATGTGACAGCGTGGGATTTTCTTGTACCATTCTAACAAACTGAACTTTCGGGCGTTGCATTCTTAACCGCGTTTACTCAATTTTCGGGACGAAAATTTTTTCAACATGGGGATAATGTGACATCCCAGTTTTTCAGGTATTTGAAACGCGCTACTTTATCGTCATTTGTTTCTACGCTAATTTAATTCGGAGAACTAATTACGCGCGCTATAATTACGCTAACTTTAGTATTTCGGGAATACATGATGTTTGGGAATTTTAACGGGTCGTATCTGAATTACGTGCTACGTGTTATTAGACGTTTGTGAATTTATTGCGTCACTCTCCAATTACGTGATTTAATATTTTATAAAAACTTGGTGTCGCGAATAATTGTCGAGGCGATATAGGTGTAGTTATTTAACGAGTTATAATTATCGGTAGTAAATTTAATTGTAAAGCCAAACCGAACCGAGCCTGTGAAACATTTCGACTTTGTGACCAAGCAAGCCCAACCCGCCAGCCATACCCCTTGTGGACAAAACCCAACCTGCCACCCACACCCCCTTGCGGCCCAAGTTGAACCAACCCCCCCCTGGCCCCTTATGTATACGTATGTATGCATGAAGATTGGAGAGCATTCACAAACCCTAAAAACCCCCTTGGAGAACTCGACGGCAGCAGTAGCCCCCCCCCCCCTTCGGTTCGCGCAAACAGCCCCCCACACCCCTCGGATCGATTTCAAGCTTGTCCCGGTTCGCTAGTTGTCATCGTTTCAAGGTTAGGGTTTAATTGTGTTATGATTCATGTTATGATTTTGTGTAGTCAATCGTGACCGTTTGTTTTATGATGTTGTTATGAAAAAGTGTTGTTGTGTATGATTAGTTCGGATGAATATGCGAACCTTAGTGTTTGTGATGATATGTTTGACTATTAAAATCGTGGGCTGCATTTTCTCTACATAGATCATGATATATGTTTAGGGTTTTGATATTATGAATATGGATGCATGATAATTGATGAATAATCTGCTGCAAATCGTTATCATAAGCCGTGGTGATCATTAGGATGGTTTCGGGCGGAGTTTTAGGGTAAAACAGTAAGCTGATGCGCGAAGACAGCCAACTTCAGTTGGCTGTAAATAAACCATTATAAATCGAAAAATTGATTTTCTGCAATCTAAAACATACGCTTCTAATGGCACTGGAATCACATTTTTCTGAAGTCGTTTACTATTTTAAATTAATGATTTCGTGCAGCAACTGAAGCTGCGTTTTTTTTGCAGAATTTACGTGTTGTTTGCGGGGTCATATCTCGTAGCACGCGTAGGGTTAGGTCACGAAATTTATACAGTAGATACTCCTAGGTGTTCAAAGATATTTTCAACTGGAATTTCGTCAATCGGACAAACGAGTATTTTTAAATGATTTTTCCCGTGGACTGCAGTCAGAAAGTGACGAATTTGACTGCAGCCTAGTAAATAATTTTTTATAAATAATTGGTAACGTATAAGGTCTTGAAAATTTTACAGTCTAATTGACACCTTCTGTAAAAAAAATTGGAATTTTTGGAACGTGGAAAGTATTTTATAAAAATTCCCGAAAACAGCCCAGTTCTGAATGTACAAGCTGAAACATGATAACTTACATTTATGTGTAGCTAAGTGTTGTATGTGCTATCCTGTGTTTGTGACAAGTTATTGGTTGCTATTTCGTATAGCGACACTTTGCATGCATGATTATGGTTCTGAACTTGTCTTTACGTGTTTCATACTGTGTGCTAGTTACGCGTAGGGTTTTGTGTCAGTGTGCGTTCACACACTAACTTTGAACCGGTTGACATGTTTGGACGTGATTAGCGGTTCCATCCTTTACTTCTTTTGCACTTATCTAACCGAGCAACTTAAGGTGAGTTCACGGCCCCTATTTTATCCGGTTTTGAAAAACAAGGGGAGAAACATGTATACGCTCTACAACACTATTTTTACGTTATGTGAAATTAACGTCCTTAACTATTCGGTTACTAAGTTAATGTTAATGTATGTTATGGTCACTAAGTAGCTTTTATCACAGAAGTCCTCAACCAACTCTCGGATCGTTAGTATTGGGTTAGATAGCGGGGAAATTATAGTAGTACTATTGGGCCCGACAAGCCCCACCCGAGCTAGTCGTGCTAGCCGACCGGGAATGGTCAACGGTGATCAATTTGGCATAACGTTCGCCATGGTCAGTGATAGACCTGGCAACACAGAGGCAACAACAGTCAGCTTCGATTGTTGATGCATATGTCTGTTGTCTACGTCATCGTATAATATCGAGTCAGTATTTAGGAGCGAAATGTCGAAGTTTATGTATATTTAGGGACAAGTTCGCCCGAACTTGCACTCCCACCAGCGAACTTGTGTTAGTTTAAATAGGAGCTTTGATGTTTCATCTGTAACTTTAGAGATTTTGTCACGACAGAGGCGAAGCTCTGTCAAAGTGTTTCCATGATCTGTAACGTTGAATATTAATGAAACGGTGATTAAATAGAAACAAATGAGTGTATCCAATGTCGCCTAAACAAACGGATTCCGCACGTTTACCTTAGGTTTGTCACAAATGAGTGGTATCAGAGCAGGATTGGCCTAATTTGAAGACATTGGACATAGAACATCTCATCTTCTACTCATTTCTTCTATTTTTAACTTTTCTTTGACAATTCATGGACAAAATGGACTGATTTTCAAGTATAATACGTAAAATCCATAATAGATAAACCCTTGAAAAGATTAGAGCTTAAAACAAACTTATTCATGTCAAAAATTGCAAAAAACGATGTCGAATAACTCATGTTCGCTCGAACTTAACATCAAGTTCGCTCGAACTTGACTGAAAAATTCACATTTTTCATCAAGTTCGCCCGAACATGATTGATTTTACAAGAATTTTAGCCAAGTTCGCTCGAACTTGCCTGATTTTATCATATTTAATCAAGTTCGCCCGAACATGATAAAAAATTGATTGAAATTCTCTCCAAGTTCGCCCGAACTTGCTAATTTCTTTGGATTTTCTTACAAGTTCGCTCGAATTGTATTCTGAGTGATACAAGTTCGCCCGAACTTGTTAAATAGCTCAGTTTCACACACTGTGACAAGTTTGACCGAACTTGTCCAAGGTTTCTAAAAATAAAACTAAAAATTAGATTCGTATTGATGAGACGAGTTTAAAGCTATAATCTGGTAAAAAAAGTTTTCCGAAAAATTTAAACGTTTTTAGCAAACCGATACGTTGATATTGTCGGTTAAAAAGTCATTTTTTTATAAAAATTGTCTCTTTGCTAATCATTTTTCATGTGTTTTGAACGACAGATTAGTTTGGAAAACGAAATGGAGTCCATGAAGCCTCCTATGTTGATGAATATAGATGAATATGATGTTTGGAAAGGAAAATTTGAGAGCTGGGTCAAAGCTACGCATTTCCGTAGTTGGTCTTGATTGAGACAGGTTATGTCATTCCTAGAGATGAAAATCAGTAAATTCTGGAGAAGTGCAAATATTCTACTCAACAAAAAGATGATTATTTTGCTAAAAGAAATGATTAATCTAATACAGCAGTCGGTGAAAGAAAATATCTTGAATCTGCTACCAGAATGTGATACGTCACAAAAGCTATGGAATGCTCTACGTGCTAAATATCTGGAGCATGCTGAGATGATTAAAAGCAAGGAGGTAAAGGTTGTTGATAAAGAAGTGGTAAAGGTGCAAATTGTGGAGGTCAAAAAACCTTGCACAAAGTGTACTGAATCTATGTGCTTAAATTGTCAAAAATCCAAATCTATTAATGTCAATTTTTTTAAGATTTGGAATGTTTGTCATTAGAAAATAAAAAGTTAAAAGAAAATGAAAAGAATTTTGAAAATCAAATAAAAATTTTAGAAAATGATAAAATTGTTTTTGAAAAATTAAATATAGAAAATCAAAAAGCAATAAATTCTCATATTGAGAAAATTGCTCAACTTGAAAAGGAAGTTGAGATTGTTAAAAATAAAGCTGTTAATTCAGAAAAATTATTGAAAGGTTTTGTGACCTCCTCATTAAAGTTAGATCATATATGTCTAAAACCGATCAATGATAATAAAAAAGAAATTCCAATAAGTGATAATACACAAATTATGACGATGTCATAATTGAAGATTGTGATGATGATACCGATGATGAAAGAGCTAAAAATGATAAACATGAAATATTTTTAAAACTAAAAGAGAAATTTCAAGATACTGTTCTACAATCTTCTGAGAAAGGTGAATGCTCAATGCAAAAACCTTCTAAGCAGAATGAAGAACGAAAACAAAAAGAAAAACAAAATTTTAAGAATTCTGAAAATTTTCAAAAGAAAAATAAAAGCTCATCAGTACGATCATCCAATCATTATCAAAACTCACAAATATTTGAGAATAAGTGGTGCAGGTCGGATCGTAGTGCTTCAAAGTCAAGTCAATTTTTTAGAAGAAGCAGGAAAGATGACTACTACATGTCAAATCAATGTGCTGATTTGGGTGTTTTGGTCTGAATAGAGATATTGGTACGATAACAGAGTGTGTTAAAACTGTGGATTTGGTGGACACATTGCTGTTAACTTCCTAAAAAGAGATTTGATACGAGAAGATGCTATAAATGTCAAATCAAAGGTCATATTTCCAGTGATTATCTGACTAATCTGAAAAGAAGATCGGTTAAATCTCAGGGGGAGAAAAGACTAGAGGAGAAGAAAACAGTGAAGAAAAATGAGAAAACTGGAGAGAAGCCCAAAGAACAAAAAGTCAAGTTATCACAAGGGTAAAAAGACAGATTGAGAAAAAAGAGGAAAAAAATTAGAGAGTATTTGGAGAACTTTTTGTCCTCGGATACGTCTAAAAAATCAGATAAAAGTTCTAATGAATCATTTTACTCAGAGTCAAGTAAAACGAATTCATCAGATACAAATTTGAGGATAAAAGAGAGAGCAGTGGAGAAAAATTTTATAATTCAAATAGTTAAAAAATCAAAGAAAGTAAAATTTTCAAATAAAGTTTCTATCAAGCTGTTTTAATATCAAAAAGAGTATGAATATTTGTTTACTTCAGATGTTAATGATTTTGGTAAACCTAAATCCAGAATGGATTGGGTTCCTATTCAAAACTCATTGAAGTTTGTTGAATGTGCAGTATAACCAAACTTCAAGCCAAACGTCATTTGAGAAGCAGTGGTTGTTCATGCAGAGAGACAAGAGTGATATTCCACACAAACAAAATGGTAGTCTCGCGTTCACGTTCGTAAAAAAGTGGTTAAATGGTTAAAATGGAAGATTCTTATTTTCGATTTTAATAAGATGTTTTCAATTTTAGGGGAGCAAAAAAATATTAAAAATTGTAAAAAATTCATGTAAAATTTAAAAACATCATTTCAAAATCATTTTAGATAGATAAAATGATTGAAAAAGCCAAAACAATAGAAAATCTTAAAATATAAAAAACATTGAAAAATAAAAAATGAGATTACTTGTGCACAAAAAGGAAATGATAGTACATCAGTGGACTATCACAGTACACTTAATATTTGTAAAGTTTAAAAAGTTATAAACAAGTCTTACTGTGGATGTGTCGATAGGCTTTACACATTTAGTAAATTGTTTCAGGGATTATAAACTAAATTTTACAACTGCTTAAACTTGTCGATTAACATATCTTGGATATATGGACTTAGTACTCTGAAATTTCGTTTGAAAGATTGCCTGATTCTAAGATACGAGGTCTTTATAGATAGTTGATTTCTGGGGTATTATACAAGTTCTTCTGATTTTGCGGAAGCAATAGCCTAGAACTCCTATAATACTTTTGCAATAAACCCCTAAACTACATGCAATCTTGAAAAGTATCGAAAGATCTAATCATTTGCAGTGCTGAAAAGATTCCTTAAATGGAACACACCTTAAAGTTGAGCCTTCATCTCTTTGTTTGTACGGTAGTACTAACCTGAGCTCTCAAGGCATCGCATTACCCTGATACAGATATCAATTACGCTATATTCACCTGTAAGATGAAATCTAGGGAATTTTGATATGGGAGTATATTCAAGAAGTGGGAACCACAGATAAGTCAAGTTTCATAATTCTTACCCTAACATATCTTGGAACAATTGAAAAATGCGTTAAAGTTTAGGTGGATAAACATATCGACAATCTAGGTAAACAAGTTTAAAACTTAAAGTCTTTAAAAGGTTAACGGTACTGGTGGTATGTCTCAAAAACTGATATGATCCTCTAGCACGTTTTCTCACAAAAATATAAACTGTAAATATTACATTTTAGTTTGTTTACATTTCTGCATTCAATATTAAAAATCCAAAAAGATTTTCTTTCAAAATCTTCCATGATAACCTAATAATGTTGAATGTGAGCCGGACCAACGAGACTTTTAAGAAACTGTTTGTGTGTGGATACGTGTGATTGTTCTTAATCGTCAAATCTTAGAGATTCAGAGCATCATTTGAGGGGGAGCTAGATAGACACGTTGATTAAAGATACCAGAAAGCTCTAAGCAAGGGGGAGCATGGATATTAAAGTTATTCAAGATATATAGATCAAGAGAACATTAAAGACTCAGGAACTTAATTGAAGAATGATGACTACGGCAACATCCAAGGGGGAGTCTGTTGATGCATATGTCTGTCGCCTACGTCATCGTATAATATCGAGTCAGTATTTAGGAGCCAAATGTCAAAGTTTATGTATATTTAGGGATAAGTTCGCTTGAAATGGTAGTGTTGCAGTCAAGTTCGGCCAAACTTGACTAAGCAAGTTCGCACGAACTTGCACTCCCACCAGCGAACTTGTGTTAGTATAAATAGGTTGATGTTTCATCTGTAACTTCTGAGATTTTGTCACGACAGAGGCGAAGCTCTATCAAAGTGTTTCCAGGATCTGTAACGTTGAATATTAATGAAACGGTGATTAAATAGAAACAAATGAGTGTATCCAATTTCGCCTAAACAAACGGATTCCGCACGTTTACCTTAGGTTTGTCAGATTAGTGCCCGAACGATCCGTATAACGGACCTACATCGATCGCGAACTCTTATGTGGCATAACTCTAGGCTCGCTACCTGCATGTTAACATTGAACTTAATTACTAAACAACATTATTATTACGGGTTAGGGATAATGGAACAATGTCGTTATCCTGGGTTAGGGATAATGGAACTATGTCGTTATCCCGAGTTAGGGATAACGGGGGAAAACAACTCTTAAACGGAACTTATGAACTTATAAAACTTGTGAACTCATTCTTCTTTAATGTTGACACTTATTTCTTTGTATGTTTCTCAGGACGCTAGGAGCGCTAGGTGCACTCACTTTGCATTTGAACAAGACATTTTTATCGAGTGTTTAAGAACATTTACTTTTGGATTTTCTCCTGGTTTTGGCGTTTATGTTGGCGCCCGTTACTTCACATTAATGCTTCCGCTAAACTTTGATACTTTGAAAATGACTATGCTTGTTTACAATAACTGTTTTTGAAAAACGTTTAAATAAATCATATAGAGTCGTTCGACATTGCTAGTGTCTGAGATTCTGGTTTGTTCACACGCCTCCGCTAAAACTCCGCAAGTGAAAATCTGAGGGTGTGACACACATTCCATGTGTCAAACTTCAAGAAGAGTCCAACACAAGAAACGGTTATCATCCCTGTTGATGAGATTCACATTGACGACAAACTCCACTTCACTGAAGAACCTGTTGAGGTTACGGACTGGAAGGTCCGTAAAACAAGGATAAGTCGTATCAAATTAGTAAAAGTCTATTGGAACTCTCGGCACGGATCCGAGTATACTTAGGAACGTGAAGATCAAATCAAAGCTAAATACCATCACCTGTTTGAGAAGACTCCTGCAACGGATGACTCAGCTTGAATTTTCAGACAAAATTCCGTTTGACGGGGGAGTATGTGACAACCGGCACTTACGGATAGTTTCCGAACAATTAAAACAATCTTTTATATTATATTATGTGTTTTGAACTCCCAAACTGCAGGAATGCATGACATACATTTAGAGAACTCACAGAATACATTTTTTTATGATGCATATTATTCGTTTAATTGGTCGCAACTCGAAACAGTTTAAGTGGCACACCGAGGCAACTAGTGCACTTACCGATTAGATTAGCCGTGTCAGCATGGTTCTGGTACTCAGCTAAACTACAGACTTAGGGTCCAGATTGAGTCCAACACTAATATTATGTTAAATCCCAAGTGGGAAAACAAGGATATGCACTAGCATCTTCCGGATAACACTTAGCTCTAAAAATGCCCGATTTGGACCAAAAATAACAATTTGTCCGCAAAAATTCAGCACCGGTAAGTTATACTAGATCAATAAAAAAATGATGTTAGACATAATAAACAACTTAAAAGTATCGGCAGTAGCTCTAAGTCATAAGGACACATCATGCTATGCAATTTATATAAGTTGGTCATATAATAATTCGGCTATCAAACTAGCACCAATCAAGTATTCGAACCATAACTATACATAATATACAAACTAAGTAACACTATTTTGACCTTATAAAGCTAGTGTAGACCATTATACATGCTATCACATCTAATACACATCATAAATATCTTATATGACACTTACACAAAATAAATTAGTACTTAATTAATTTAACACAAAATTAAAAAAAAAAACAAATACTCCATTTAGTCATGGCCGTTCCCAAGGGGACCCACCATTTCACCATGTTGACTTATGTTTGAAAATACTCAAAGATGCTTTATTATTGTCCATGGGATTAGTAATTGGAAAAATTGGATTATAAGTGTCCTAACGGCCATAAACCTTATCCACCACACTCAAAATTTTCACCACTCTAAACACACAAACACCCTCCCAACCCTTTGTGTATTCGGACAACAAGCTTCCCAAGCCATCTTCATTTTCAAGCTCCCATAATTTATTCTATAATACACAAGATGATCTCTATGGAAGATTGAAGGGTTGACAAGTGAAGGAAGTTTATTACCCACCACCATTTGCTTTTATCCAAGACTTAAAGCTCCATCTTTCATATTTTCTTATGCTCATCTTGTGTTTCTTCCCTAGCCACTAGTGCTAGTAGTAAGTCCCTGACACCTTGTTAAGCTTTTTCTTTCATGTTGTTATTAAAACTACAAGACCATCATCTTGAAGCTCATCATAAAATACTTGGTAAACATCAAATAACACTAAAATGTAACTTGTTTACTTGGTTGTTTAAGTTGTTTATGTGCTAGATCTAGTAAGATGGTTGTTATGGACCTAGTGATCTTGTTAACATTAAGTTAAAAATATAGTTCTAACATAAAAATGTTAGATCTAGCAAGATCCACCAACTTAATGTTATGAACTTGAAAGTGGTATAAAAATATTTTTAGAAGATGTAACAAGTGAGTATATGAAAAGATCTTGCTAGTAAATTTTACTCTTTAAAAAGTTTGTTTACAAAGTTAACATAAACTTATTAAAAAGAGTGTTAAACATGAAGAAAGTTATGGTTTTAAAGGATCATGTATTTTACAAGTTCATACCTACTTGTTGGAAATTTTACTAAAGGTCTTGTAAAATTGTTTGATCATTTGTTGAGTTTTGAACATAAAAACACATGTTTTTAAACATGGAAAAAGTCCTTGTTACAAAGGAACCTATGGCGAATTTTTTATAAAATTTAAACATTTAGAAAAATATATTTTTAACAAGATTCTTACAAGTAAACTTGTTTAAAAATAATAAATATAAAAATTCCTACAACTTTTGTATAAAAATACCAGCAAAGAAGGTATGAGTTTTCTTAAATAAAAATGAATATAAATATATATTTTAGGAAAATATATATTAGTGGTCATATGAACTTTGTGCAATGTGTATACTATTTGTATTAGTTATATTTAAATTAGGAACCTGAAATAATGAATGCAAATAATACAATAAAAATCACAAACAAAGAAATACAAGAATCATAAATATATATATATATATATATATATATATATATATATATATATATATATATATATTACTTGAACACAATTCGGACATTTGGACTTAACGGACAAACTATATATATATTCTGGATTAAAAATATAATATATCGAAGCTTGTTAAAATTATATTTTCAAAACCGAACAAGTGACAAACATATATTTTCACAAAAAGTATCATATTTTCTCCGCCACAAAAATATATTATTTTAGAAGTATGTACAAAAATATATTTCATAAGCGTCATGAAAATATATTATTTTCGAAGGATATAAAAATATATATTTCATAAATAACACAAAATATTTTATTTTGGTGGAAAGATAAAGATACATAATTTCTAGAAATTAATCTTAAAAATAAGTTATTTTTGAGATATACGAAATGCATGCATTACAAAGCTTTGGATATACTTATGTAAATTCAATAAACATATCTTAAAATACATGTTTTAAGAATACAATATTTTGGATAATAAATACAAGTATTATAAATAAATACGAGATTACGAAATTAAATACACAAATACTCGAAATAGAAGTATGCTTATACTTGGGAATACGTACATGCATAATACTCAATAAATAATGCACTTGGACATATATATCATAAGCAAGCACATGGAAATATTATATATCAAGACGAGTTAAAAAATATTATTTTTAACAACCCATCGTAACTAAAATGATATATAAAACGTTGGATGAAAATAATATAAGTTAAAATATAATATTTTAACTAGTACATCGAACTTGGATTATATATATACTTATGAGAAAATTATATATGGACATACACCTAAACGATGAACATAAATCGCGACTAAACAAATAAATGTATTTTGAATATATGAAACATATCCGATGACGGTATCATCGAGGCAAACGGGTGGAACCCGACTACAAAAGGGCACGGCCCTACACATGTCACGGACACGTACAGTTCACTCGTGCGAGGCACGGAGACAAAAGGGCTAGGCCCGTACATATGATACACGTGATACAAGAATATATATTTGGCGAATACATAAAGACATCATACATAAAAAATGCAACTCAAAGAAGCCACAATTCCGAACAAGTCTTAATAAATAATTAAGACTAAAAGTCATTACAAAGACCATAGTGTCTAACGGGACCTAGCACGTTCGTTGGTTTCAACACGAACCAAAGGAACCGATCTTGAGTATGCACACTTACGGAACGCAAAACAGTGAGTTCATGTCCCCCTTTTTATCTTAAACGTTTTTACAGCTTTACAACTATCGGGGGAAATACATGTACAATGGTATGATAAGCTAGGGAATGAAACAACTTAGATCATGTGCAAATACGGTCGAACTTAAGCACCATTAATCTTGTTTAAGACCACGGTACAAAAGTTAGATCTAGCGGGTGTTGGCGAGCCCCACTCTTGGTCATGGACCCACACAGAAGAGTGCATTTGTTGTCCCAGTCGAGGTTTATTTGACGAAATATCGTCTAGGGTTGGATGCTTCATATGTCGTCACACATATTAATGTCCTTGCAAAACATTAATGATCAACGATTTCATTGACGCTTTACATACCAAGTTTTTGATACAATTTACAATGTACATTTTATGGAACTATCGCATGAAACTAAAACACATGAACTCGTCAACTTTTGTTGATGTCTTCAACTTAAC
Source organism: Scalesia atractyloides (assembly GCA_947069175.1). Classification (NCBI taxonomy): domain Eukaryota; kingdom Viridiplantae; phylum Streptophyta; class Magnoliopsida; order Asterales; family Asteraceae; genus Scalesia; species Scalesia atractyloides. Next base: position 23,945,818 of record CAMTDV010000010.1, read on the forward strand.
ATGTATTTCAGGGAATTAGTGGACCGTGCGGGATTCAAATTCAAGAACGCAAGTACCAAGACTCCATGCCATATTTTGGAGGGTTTTCCCGATATATGCCGCCTCCTTGCGTTGATATAGGGGTCAAAGCCTCATATTTTAAAACTTGCATTTTGGTTGTAAAACAATTGACAACTTATTTCACAACTTATGGTTTGTAAACAATGTATTTAACTTATGTGGTCTTTTGTAACGATTATGGAATGGAATTTAGAGTTTGTTTTCATTTATATAGTTTGTTCACTTATATTGTATGCAATGAGAATCGGTCAAATCACACCATGCGCTTCCGCTTATGAGCGGGTGTGACACCAACAATCATCATGTTGCATAATTGGAAATATCACACAAAAAGCACTTAGTAAACACACATATGCCATACATTTGAGAAAAATCGGTTACACATATGAATCACTCCAAAACATTTAGAAAACGTAAAAGAAGGGGAGCAATGTACTCGCCTGGGATTTCGTATAGATCTTATACAAATGATATAACAAAGCTCAAAGGATCAAGAGTTCAAGTGTTGAAGTGGTTCTTAGTGTATCAGATAATTATATGTTAGTGTCGAAACTTAAAAACGAGAAAATCGGATAGAATGACGTATATAAACAAAACAAGAGTTGGATCTTGTATAATATGGTTCATATTACCTAACACTCTGAATTGGAAACATTTCAAAAAGTTTTGACATGATACGGCTCGCTAAAGTGGTTTACGCCACTTTCGGATGGTTAAATATGTATTATGACAAGTCTAATATGTCAAAATTAGTTTATTTAAGTTGTATAATCAGTTTACTTGTCAAAATAACAATCTTATATGTTTTTAACTAATTTAGGTGCAAAAAGGGCATTTTCGGCATTTTAAAGAATACGTAGTCGACTTGTCATTTGACTAACCAAACGGTATGACCATAAGGTATAACCTCAGAGGGTTATTCCCTATTATACTATGGTCATAATAATGGGCTTGGTCGGATCATAAGGTTGACCAAACGGGTCAGATTCAAAAGTCAAAGCAGTGGTCAAGACCGCTCGACTTACGACCCTAAACTAGCGCTAAACAAAAAGTGAAGAGTTGGACATGTTAAACTTGTCTAACTAAGTTTATAAATCTGAATTGTTATCAAAACAAAGTGTTTTAATACCCGAAAATAGTTCCGTCGTATAATGCACATTTATCGCATTATTGACTAAAACTTTGACTTGTCACAATGACTAGATAACGTGGTAATCAGTAGGCATGATCACTAAGGACCATAACCATCATGATCACAATCACGTTGCAAAGTTCAATTGAACTTTGTATTAATCAATTTGGCTAGAACTGAAAGTTAAACACAAAGTCAAACTGTTTGATTTGTAGCCCAATTCAACTAAGAGAATTGGACAAAACATGAATGAAAGCACTTACAAACACTAATGATAGCCAAGGAATCACAGAGAAAGATCACCAACAGGTTGCAAATTCAGATTGCATGGAAGAATGGATTGATCAAAAGTTCAAATGATTAAACTCATTGCTATTTATACGTGAAATGAAGCTACATGATCAAGACAAGTGTCCATGAATCATCACTAAACTTGATTAGTGTCCTAACACATGTTAGAAGTAGGGAAAAGGGTGGCAAGTTCGTTTGGTGAGTCAACAAGAGAATTAATCAGCTATTGCGACATTTCTGGTGAGCTGGGCATCTCTTACGGACCGTATGGGGTTTTGCCTTACGGTCCGTAAGGCCTTTGCAGGGGCTGAAGTTTCAAAAGTTGGCAGAAACGGCCCCTGAAGTTGTTTTGATGCATTTTGGCACTTTTAACACACCATAACCCCATTTTTAAGCTCTATAAAGACGTTAAAGAATAGGGAACTTGAAATGTGTCAAAAATGTTCCAGAGGTTGGTTCGTTTGGTGTTACGGTTGCGGTTTTCGGTTAATTACGACGAAAAGCGTAACGAACGCGCAAATGACCGTAAATGCGTAACGAATGGCATTTTTGCTTTAAAATCATTAAAATACAATATTTTAATGATCAAAAAAATTTTTGGGTGTCCGTACATGTTCTGGATAGCAAAAAACGTGAAAAGGCATAGTTTCACAAAGTTTGCAAAATAGCCCCTGAAGTTACAAAAGTGTGTTTTTTGCCATACCGAACGCTTCAAAACTTATTTCTAAGTTGTGTAAAGGTTATTTAAGGTATGTTTAGCTTGTATTATTGTTCCGGAGTTTACGATGCGTTTAACTTGTTTCGTTTGCGTATCGGTTTACGATTTAACTTCTAGAAGAGACTTAAGGGTTTGAAATCGAACAAAGACTGAGTATGTGAAATCGTTTTTGAATATAAACTCGTTTTGAATTTGAAAGATGATTAAAATGTCTTAGATGTCACAGTCTCCTCTACTTTAGGAAATTTTGTCTCGAAATTTATTCGAAGGAGACCGGAGAGTGTGTTTGAAACAATAGAATGATAACAAGGCTCGAGACTCCAAAGATGCGGAGCATCATTTGGTGTTGGGAATGTTTGGGGGATCCGAAGCGTATTCGTATATATTCCAAATATCTGAAGGTATTCAAAACCTTTAGAACTTTTGAATCTTTAAAGCGTCATCGAGTGTATAAAAATGGCATTATGTTATACTAAGTCTTTAGCGTAAATCCTAGCAACAAAGGGGTGTACATTCAAGCCTGGCCATACGTACATGGTTTCTAACGTCCCACGAGGTACATCCCATGTACCATGAGCATTTCAAGCATAGGGGATGGGTTAACATACCTATGGCAACAAGATCGTCACCTTTAACACCATAATATACTTTTGGTCGGCTGAAAAGAGTTAATGAATGTACTCGTCAATCGTCCTTGTATCCAATAACCAAATAACAAATAGCCACAAACTCCTAAAGTGACTCGAATAACGCTACAAGGGGAATGCAATAAAAACACTTATATATAGGAAGTACTAGCGGCGTATCCACCATGTTCTTATGGAATTACACTTGTTTCGTTATCCTAATCACAACTAACTACATAAACATATAATCATCAACTTGTCACATTTTCTCGTCAAATACGTATTAGTACACAGAATCCAATAAGGACTACCAATTAGTACTTTAAACATTCCACAAATATCTAACTATAAAGATAGGTAGAAAGAAATAGGAATTAAGTCTTGTTACATTGTCTTGTCAAATTGTCTCGTCAAATACGTATTAAAGTACACATAATCCAGTAAAGGACTACCAACTAGTACTTTAAACATTCCACATATAACTAACTATAAAGATAGGTAGATGAATAGGAATTAAGTCTTGTCACATTGTCTTGTCAAATTGTCTCGTCAATTACGTATTAAAGTTGTAAAGGACTACCAATTAGTACTTTAAACATTCCACAAATATCTAACTATAAAGATAGTTAGATGTAATGGGAATTAAGTCTTGTCACATTGTATAAAAAAATCATAATCCTAATGGTGATTCGGATAAGGCTATGAAGGGTAATACAATAAGCACACTTATATATAGGAAGTACCAGCGGCGTATCCACCATGTTCTTATAGTATACTCTAGTTTCGTTATCTAAATCACCAAAAAATATACACATAAACCATAACCATCGTTCCTCGTAAAGTACTTCTTAGAAATCTCACTATAAAGATAGGAAGATTTAAGAGTGTACTTCAAACATCCTTTGAGAATCTAACTATGAAGATAGAAAGATCTTACAAGGATATTGGCCCTAAAAGACCTCTTTAACTAGGCCCTGAAGGACCTCTTTAACTATCGTGCCAACAATCATCGTGTTGCATAATTGGAAACATCACACAAAAAGCACTGAGTAAACACATACATGCCATACATTTGAGAAAATCGGTTACACATATGAATCACCCCAAAACATTTAGAAAACATAAAAGAAGGGGATCAATGCACTCGCCTGGGATTGCGTATAGATCTTATTCAAATGAAATAACAAAGTTCAAAGGATCAAGAGTTCAAGTGTTGAAGTGGTTCCTAGTGTATCGGATAATTACATGTTATTGTCGAAACTTAAACGTGAAAATCGGATAGAATTGTAACACCCCAAATCGCGTAAAGCAACAGGCGGCGGAAACACTTGGGAGTCACGTTAGATATTGTTTCGCAACACATGGTTTTAAAGTTTGTTTTATTGATTTATCAAATTTACAATTGTCTTGGAATAACGGAAATAAAATACAATCAAATTGTCTTCTACATTTTAGTGTCACTAAGGCACGCGTCAATCCTATGTGTAATAAGCGGCGACAATCATCGTATATGTAAACCTGAAACATATGTGAAAATGGGTACATCAGCATAAAAATGCCTGTGAATAACATAGGTTTTGTGAATTAGATTCATGGCTTTGAATGTTTTAAGAAAAAATCATACGTTTTTAGAAATAGCCATGAATCCTTACAAAATGTTTAGTATCTAAATACTTTGCTTTTTTGATAAAAAAGTGTTTGTAATATATGTACAAGATATACTTTTGGTTTTGACATAACAATTTAAGTAGTATATCAAAATGTATACTTTTTTTTAAAAGATTGGGTCGTATATCAACCTATACTTTAGTAAATAGTAAGAAAATCGGTAGTATATCAAAATATACTTTTGTTTAAGAACAAGAGATTCGGTAGTATATCAAACTATACTTTGGTAAATAATATCACATTGATAGCATATCAAACTATGCTTTGGAAGTATATCGTAACATACTTAATTGTGATTTAGTAGTATACCAGAATATACTTTGGTTTTGGAAATCAATAAAAGATAAGTTTTTATGGCTTAATTAGAAAACCATTGTAAAACATACATTGTGGTCGTTTGGCAATACATTCAAACCTGAGTATATCAAACTATACTTTGGTGACTATAGATTTACCACGAAGGAAAAATCTATTTGGTTTAAACTTGGTTTCTGACATTCCAGAACCCAGGGAATGGCGTGTCAAGTCCTATAGCGCTATATTGTACTACCAATCGGCTTGATAATTCTTAGTGAATGTATAAAAGAAATACGAACCAACAATAGTCTCACAAACTTTGAAAATCGTTATTCAAGTCATAGGTAACAGTTTCGATTCGTTAAAGGATAAGTATTATGTATATGAGATAGTATGGCTTTGAAATCGTGAAAATAGTGAATAGGCACATATGGATCACCCCAAAATATTTGAAAACGTAAAAGAGGGGAACTATGAACTCACCTAGGTTGCAAAATATCCATGAATCAAAGATTAAACAAGCTCAAAAGTCCAAGAAGTCAAACGTGTCCCAGAATCGGATAACTATGTAAATATCGGGACATTAATCGGTGGATTGGATAGAATGTGGTCTTGTAATCCAAATTAGTGTCGGTACTCATATGAAATGGTTTAACAAAGTCTACATTCTGATTTGAAAAGATTCCTCAGTGCTCTTTACCCGTTAGACTCGTTAAGGTAGTTTACGCTACTTTAACGTTTCATTTGCGTAAATACTTGTTCGGATGGTTAGATATGTGTTGTGATAAGTCTAATATGCCAAAACATGTTTGATTAAGTTGTAACATCAGTTTATATGTCAAAACATTGGTCACATATGCTTAAACTTGATTTAAGCGCAAAATGGGCATTTTGGTCATTTATAAAGGCATAACTAGCAACTTAACGAAACACTAACCAAACGACGCGACCTTAAGGTATAACCTCAGAGGGTTATTCCCTATACAACTGTGGTCACTATGTGAGTTTGGTCGGATCCTAAGATCAACCAAACGGGTCGGATTCGATAGTCAAAGCGGTGGTCAAGACCGCTCGACTTACGACCCTAAACAAGCACTAAACTAATAGTGACGAGTTAGACATGTTAAACATGTCTAACAAGGTTTATAAAACTGCTTTGATATCAAAACAAAGTGTTTCGATACACGAAAATAGTTCCGTCGTATAATGCGCACTTTACGCATCATTGACCGAAACTTTGACTCGTCACTACAACTAGTAACGTGGTAAATCAGTTGGTATGATCGCTATGGATCCTAACCATCGTGATTACGATCACGTTGCAAAGTCCAATTGGACTTTGACTTGACCAATTAATGGTCAAAACTGAAAATCAAACACAAAGTCAAACTGTTTGACTTTAAGATTAAACAAGCTAAAAGAAATGGAACAAGACTAGGAGAGGGCACTTACTTGTGTTGGAAAACACTTGAAGGGCCCCAAGAATAAGAATGCTCAGTTAGGAAGCCTCCAACTAAGTGGTAGCCTCCAAGTAGAGCAAGACAGAAAGAAAGAGTGAATGAGCAACGAAATTGGTTGCAACAATGGGGGTATTTATAGATTTCTTGAAGCCACAAGATCATTCCAAGTGTTAGGAGATGTTGTAGGATCATTACAAGTGTTTAGTGAAGTGTTACAACCAGGAGAAGTGTGGCAAAAACGAGTTATAAGTGTCAAGTCAAATGAACAAGAAGCTGCCAGGTTTCTGCTGAAAACTGACATCCCCCGCGCGTTGCGGGAGATCTGGGTGACTCTCTCGCGTGGCGCCTAGGATTCCAAAGTTTCAGAATTGGCAGAACAGGTCCCTGCAGCACGTTTAAGGTGTTTTTGACGCGTTTGACCCCCGTTAACCCAAACTTTAGGCTTTTCAAGGATGTTAAAGCATAGGGAACTTGAAATATACTTGGAAATGTCACGGGTGTCGGCTCGATTGGTCGTACGGTTGCGGTTTTCGGTTAATTACGACGAAAATCTAATGAATGCGTAAATGACCGTAAACGCATAACGAATGATATTTTTGCATTCCAATCATTAAATTCTATATTTTAATGATTAGAAAAATTTTGGGATTTGCGTACATGTTCCGGATAACGATATACGCTAATCGGCATAGTTTCGCAGATTTTGCAAAATAGCCCTTGAGCTTGCATATGTGTGTTTTTGCCATACCGAAGCCCTCAAAACTTATTTCTAAGTTATGTAAAGGGTATTTAGGTTATGTTTAGCTTATGTCATTGTTCTGGACTGTACGCCAGGTTAAACTGATTACGTTTGCATAATAGTTTACGTATAATTTCCAAAAAAACGCTTTGAGGTGTCGAAATTGTACATGAACTTACTTGTGTTAATGCAAGATGTAATTATACAATTTCCGAGAATGAAATGCAAGATTTCATTGGATTAAAAATCGTTCGGAGTTGTATGATTGTTGTAAAGGCACAGATATTACAGTCTTCCCTACTTTAGGAAATTTCGTCACGAAATTCAAATTAGAGGAAACTCGTGAAAACAGTTGTGAGGGTATCACTTTCAAATGATCCTTCATTCCCGGAGTAAAATTCTAGGCACGTTTGGATACTCAGTGAATTTTGTTTATTGGACTCTTCTATTGTTCGTAGGAATGAGTTCAGATTCGAAACTCTAAACTTCAGTCCTATAAGAGGGTGTATGACACCTTTGATTGTACCGAGCCTCCGAAGGGGCTATGTAAATGTCAAAGTGACATTCTTGTTTGTAGAAGAACTAAAAAGAGCGTGATCTTGAGTCGGATTTCCGCAAAATGAAAGGGAGAACGTTTATAGAGGTTTCCCATGAAGACTAGTATAGGAAACTTGTGTGTGCTCGAAATTGGAGTTGGAGAGTGAAAGATTAAAACAACATTGGTCAAGGTCCAGAACTTTTAGTAACTTAAATAACGCCACGCTTGCAATGTAATAAGGAACATTTATATATAGGAACTACCAGCGACGTATCCACCATGACCTTATTACATTGTTCCCGTTTCGTTATTTTTATTAATATAGGTTCTTACACATGACAAAACTTGTTATCTTTTCTATGCACTAAATTATGTATGCGTCCATAATTACGTAATTCCTTGCATAGTCCGCACTGTTCATTTTGTGATGTGTAGGGGAAAAATCAAACAAATAAACATGTAATGACTTGTCTAGATCTCAAAAGGGTCTCTTTAACTAGATCAATGAATAATCTCTTTAAATAGACCACCAAAGAGTCTCTTTAACTAGGTCATCACATGATCTCGTTAATTAGAAAATAGTACTTTCGAATCCAAGGGTCTAACTATTTGCAAAGAAAAGCCCTTAAGGATTTATGATAATACCTTGGATATCCTTCTTAGAATCTAGCATATGAACATATGGAAGATTCTATAAGGATTTGGAAAATGAACATTTTGAATCACAAAATCATCATCTTGTGCATACTTAAACAAAGAATCCAATCAAGGACTTCGATTTTCAGTTTAACATACACAAGGATCTATCGATGAATATAGGAATATCCTATAAGGATTTAGGATTTGTGTAGCGAAATTGTTTTGAAAACCATGTACTAGATGTACTACGAAATCAAAGTATATATAATGTCATGAAAATACAAAACTAGTCATAGGCACAATGACATATTGCATAAGACCAATTAAGGACTTATGAAATGTACCCTTAGATATCCAAGCAAGGATTTAAAGTGGTACTTTGAGCATTTGTTAAGAGTTATGATTTGTACTTTGTACTTTGTTTCTTATAAGAAACGAGTACATAGGATTTTTGTGGAGATCGCGAGTGATCCCAAAATAGTAGAAACTACGAGAGTAGTTTGATTTACAAGGAACCATATCCTTGGTGTCGGTGTTGTAGGGGTATGTCACACATACACGTAATCATACTGGTTTTGTAAATAAAATTGAAATAACAATATTATTTATAAACCAACCTAAATGTTTCAAGATTTTTGGATATCACAAAGTGAAAATGTAAGAGTTTAAATGTTCACAGCTGCATCATCATTAGTACGAGTCTTGTTAGCATTTATGTTCAATGCTCATCCACGGGGTGGATTTGCATTAACAAGCTTCGGGCAATTGTTTCGATAGTGAGTAAGATCACCACAGTTGTAGCACGATCCAGGTGGATATGGTGCTTGAGCAACAGCAGGGTTTGCATTTGCTTGATTTTGGGTGTTGGTAGCAAGACGACATGCATTGACCAGATGTCCCAATCGTCCACAGTGGGTACATTTAAGACATGGTGTTTGATTTAAATGATGACGATTGCATTTGTTGCACAAAGGTGCACTACTGGCATATGCTTTCCTAGCACGAGGTTGTGCTGGTTGGGTTGGAGCAACTTGATCGTTCTGAGAAACTATAGCGAAGTTTGTGAAGCCTTACGCTTCTTTGACTTCTTAGAGGATTCAGTCTGGTTTTCCTTTGGTTTTTCTTGGGTAGAATTGTCCGATGGTTTCTTATTGCTTTTGCAGAAAGTTTACTTTTCTTGACTTGAGATTCAGTTGGGGTAGCGGATAGTTCAATGGCATGTCTAACTGTAGCGGGGTTGCTACGAGTGACTATGTCCTAAATTGGGTCAGGGAGGCCATCAATGTACTTTTCAATTGCCTTATCCAAAGGCATAACCATGGTAGGACATAACAGACTTAGTTCCTCATAACGATCAGTGTAGGCTCGATGTACACAACTATCTTACTTAAGATCGTGGAACTCATTCTCAAGTGCCCTTTGCTCGTGACATGGGCAGAACTCTTTCATCATAAGAGCTCGAAGTTCTTCCCATGTCTGACCTAGTGCTACATCAACACCTCTATGCCTCATGATCCCGTTCCACCACGTAAGTGCTCTCTTTTGAAAAACACTTGAAGCAAACTCTACTTTTCGTTCGTTCAGACACTGAACATGGCGGAAAGTGCTTTCGATACTCTCAACCATTGTAGGAGCCCAGTAGCTCCCTCGGAGCGAGTAAGGTTGAGTGGTTTGGCCGAGTTGAATTGTTTAAAGTTTCACGGAGTAGGTGCATTGTTGTTGTTATTGTTTTGATAAGCTTGATTGAGTTGGGTCACAAGGTTTGGGAGTACAGCAGACATTTGCTGAGCGATTAAAGTTGCCATTTCGGAGTCTTGAGTAGCGTTTCGACGAGGAGGCATTCTAAAGAGAAAGGGAATCATGAGATAAATCGAGTGAGATTGATATTGGATAGTCAAAATGAATTTAAAAATATCGACGAAGTATAAGGATTGTGATCATTTGTTCCTTACTTAAAACAAACAAACGACACAATGACAAATCAAAGTTAATGGGACTTTATAATGTATCACGAAGACATGCTTTAGCCTATAATGAATACTCACCCCAAGAGTCCCCAGGTAAGAGTGACTGGTCCAATAATGCGGATTTGTACAAACACTCTAACCTTAGACAGAAAACTCAAGGTACAAGCATCCACCCTTCCGGATTGCATGTGTTCCATTATTAAATCCCAAACTTTGACGATATTTTGAAAATTTTGAAGGCTTAAAGCATAAAAACAAATCATCTAAGGATAGATGATTTCTTGTGAAGTTTTGGAAATTTTTGACTTTCAAAAGATGTATTTTGCTTTGTTTTTGGTAATCACCTAAGGATAGGTGATGGTAGTGTATTAAGAATCTAAACGCAAGTAAACTCGCGTTGGGGTCCTAGGAAGGTTATAGACTAGGTCAAAGCATTACTAATAACCTAATTCCCTATAACTAGTGCTCTGATACCAATCTGTAACACCCCAAATCGCGTAACGCAACACGCGGCAGAAACACTTGGGGAGTCACGTTACAAATTGTTTCGCAACACATGGTTTTAAAGTTTTGTTTTATTGATTTATCAAATTTACAATTTTCTTGGAATAACGGAAATAAAATACAATCAAATTGTCTTCTAAATTTTAGTGTCACTAAGGCACACGTTGATCCTATGTGTAGTAAGCGGCGACAATCATCATATATGTAAAACTGATACTTATGTGAAAATAGGTACGTCAGCATAAAAATGCATGTGAGTAACATAGGTTTTGTTAATTAGATTCATGGCTTTGAATGTTTTAAGAAAAGAACATACATTTTTAGAAATAGCCATGAATCCTTACAAAAATTGTGGTATATAAATACTTTGCTTTTGTGATAAAAAGTGTTTGTAATATATGTACAAGATATACTTTTGGTTTTGAATTAACAATTTAAGTAGTATATCAAAATGTATCCTTTTTTTTAAAAGATTGGGTCGTATATCAACCTATACTTTAGTAAATAGTAAGAAAATCAGTAGTATATCAAAATATACTTTTGTTTAAGAACAAGAGATTCGGTAGTATATCAAACTATACTTTGGTAAATAATAAGAAAATCAGTAGTATATCAAAATATACTTTTGTCTAAGAACAAGAGATTCGGTAGTATATCAAACTATACTTTGGTAAATAATATCACGTTGATAGCATATCAAACTATGCTTTGGAAGTATATTGAAACATACTTAATTGTGATTTGGTAGTATATTAGAATATACTTTGGTTTAGGAAATCAATAAAAGATAAGTTTTTATGGCTTAATTAGAAAACCATTGTAAAACATACATTGTGGTCGTTTGGCAATACATTTAAACCTGACTATATCAAACTATACTTTGGTGACTATAGATTTACCACGAAGGCAAAATCTATTTGGTTTAAACTTGGTTTCTAACATTCCCTAACCCCGGGAATGGGGTGTCAAGTCCTATAGCGCTATATCGTACTACCAATCGGCTTGATCATTGTTAATGAATGTATAAAAGAAATACGAACCAACAATAGTCTCACAAACTTTGAAAATCGTTGTTCAAGTCATATGTAACAGTTTCGATTCATTAAAGGATAAGTATTATGTATATGAGATAGTAAGGCTTTGAAATCCTGAAAATAGTGAATAGGCACATATGGATCACCCCAAAACATTTGAAAACGTAAAAGAGGGAAACTATGTACTCACCTGGAGTTGTAAAATATCCGTGAATCAAAGATTAAACAAGCTCAAATGTCCGAGAAGTCAAACGTGTCCTAGAATCGGATAACTATGTAAATATCGGGACATTAATCGGTGGACCAGATAGAATGAGGTCTTGTAAACAAAATGAGTGTTGGTACTCATATGAAATGGTTTAACAAAGTCTACATTCTGATTTGAAAAGATTCCTAAGTGCTTTTGACCCGTTATGACTCGTTAAGGTGGTTTACGCTTCTTTAACGTTTCATTTGCGTAAATACATGTTCGGATGGTTAGATATGTGTTGTGATAAGTCTAATATGCCAAAACATGTTTGATTAAGTTGTAACATCTGTTTATATGTCAAAACATTGGTCACATATGCTTAAAGTTGATTTATGCGCAAAAAGGGCATTTTGGTCATTTATAAAGGCATAACTAGCGACTTAAAGAAACACTGACCAAACGACGCGACCATAAGGGTTATTCCCTATAAAACTATGGTCACTAATGTGAGTTTCGTCGGATCCTAATATCGACCAAACGGGTCGGATTCGAAAGTCAAAGCGGTGGTCAAGACCGCTCGACTTACGACCCTAAACAAGCACTAAACTAATAGTGACGAGTTAGACATGTTAAACATGTCTAACAAGGTTTATAAAACTACTTTGATATCAAAACAAAGTGTTTTGATACATGAAAATAGTTCTGTCATATAATGCGCACTTTACGCATCATTAACCGAAACTTGGACTCGCCACTACAACTAGTAACGTGGTAAATCAGTTGGTATGATCGCTATGGATCATAACCATCGTGATTACGATCACGTTGCAAAGTCCAATTGGACTTTGACTTGACCAATTAATGGTCAAAACCGAAAATCAAACACAAAGTCAAACTGTTTGACTTTTAGATTAAACAAGCTAAAAGAAATGGAACAAGACTAGGAGAGGGCACTTACTTGTGTTGGAAAACACTTGAAGGGCCCCAAGAATAAGAATGCTCAGTTAGGAAGCCTCCAACTAAGTGGTAGCCTCCAAGTAGAGCAAGACAGAAAGAAAGAGTGAATGAGCAACGAAATTGGTTGCAACAATGGGGGTATTTATAGATTTCTTGAAGCCACAAGATCATTCCAAGTGTTAGGAGATGTTGTAGGATCATTACAAGTGTTTAGTGAAGTGTTGCAACCAGGAGAAGTGTGGCAAAAACGAGTTATAAGTGTCAAGTCAAATAAACAAGAAGCTGCAAGGTTTCTACTGAAAACTGGCATCCCCCGTGCATTGCGGGAGATCTGGGTTACTCTCTCGCGTGGCGCCTGGGATTCCAAAGTTTCAGAATTGGCAGAACAGGTCCCTGTAGCACGTTTAAGGTATTTTTGACGCGTTTGACCCCCGTTAACCAAAAATTTAGGCTTTACAAGGATGTTAAAGCATAGGGAACTTGAAATATGCTCGGAAATGTCACGGGTGTCGGCTCGATTTGTCGTACGGTTGCGGTTTTCGGTTAATTACGACGAAAATCGTAACGAACGCGCAAATGACCGTAAACGCGTAACGAATGATATTTTTGCATTCCAATCATTAAAATACTATATTTTAATGATTAGGGAAAATTTTTGGATGTGCGTACATGTTCCGGATAACAATATATGCGAATCGGCATAGTTTCGCAGATTTTGCAAAATAGCCCCTAAGCTTGCATAAGTGTGTTTTTGCCATACCGAAGCCTCAAAACTTATTTCTAAGTTATATAAAGGGTATTTAGGTTATGTTTAGCTTATTTCATTGTTCCGGAGTGTACGCCGCGTTAAACTGGATACGTTTGCCTTATAGTTTACGTATAATTTCCAGAAAAAGCTTTGAGGTGTCGAAATTGTATATGAACTTACATGTGTGAATGCCAGATGTAATTATACAATTTCCAAGAATGAAATGCAAGATTTCCTTGGGTTCGAAATCATTCAGAGTTGTATGATGGTTGTAATGGTACAGGTGTTACAGTCTCCCCTACTTTATGAAATTTCATCTCGAAATTCAAATTAGAGGAAACTCGTGAAAACAGATGTGAGGGTATCACTTTCAAATGATCCTTCGTTCTCGGAGTAAAATTCTAGGCACGTGTGGATCCTCAGTGAATTTTGTTTATTGGACTCTTCTATTGTTCGTAGGAATGAGTTCAGATTCGAAACTCTAAACTTCAGTCCTATAAGAGGGTGTATGACACCTTTGATTGTACCGAGCCTCCGAAGGGGCTATGTAAATGTCAAAGTGACATTCTTGTTTGTAGAAGAACTAAAAAGAGCGTGATCTTGAGTCGTATTTCCGCAAAATGAAAGGGAGAACGTTTATAGAGGTTTCTCATGAAGACTAGTATAGGAAACTTGTGTGTGCTCGAAATTGGAGTTGGAGAGTGAAAGATTAAAACAACATTGGTCAAGGTCCAGAACTTTTAGTAACTTAAATAACGCCACGCTTGCAATGTAATAAGGAACATTTATATATAGGAAGTACCAGCGGCGTATCCACCAATGACCTTATTACATTGTTCCTGTTTCGTTATTCTTATTACTATAGGTTCTTACACATGACAAAACTTGTTATGTTTTCTATGCACTAAATTATGTATGCATCCATAATTGCATAATTCCTTGTATAGTCTACACTGTTCATTTTGTGATGTGTAGGGGAAAATCAAACAAATAAACATGTAATGACTTGTCTAGATCTCAAAAGGGTCTCTTTAACTAGATCAACGAATAATCTCTTTAAATAGACCACCAAAGAGTCCCTTTAACTGGGTCATCACATGATCTCTTTAACTAGAAAATAGTACTTTGGAATCCAAGGGTTTAACTATTTGCAAAGAAAAGCCCTTAAGGATTTATGATCATAACTTGGATATCCTTCTAAGAATCTAGCATACGAACATATGGAAGATTCAATAAGGATTTGGAAAATGAACATTTTGAATCACAAAATCATCAACTTGTGCATACGTATTAAAAGTAGACAAAGAATCCAATCAAGGACTTCGATTTTCAGTTTAACATCCACAAGGATCTATCGATGAATATAGGAAGATCCTATAAGGATTTAGGATTTGTGTAGCGAAATTGTTTTGAAACCATGTACTAGCTGTACTACAAAATCAAAGTATATGTAATGTCATGAAAATACGAAAGTAGTCATAGGCACAACGACATATTGCATAACACCAATTAAGGACTTATGAAATGTACCCTTAGGTATCCAAGCAAGGATTTAAAGTGGTACTTCGAGCATTTGTTAAGAGTTATGATTTGTACCTTGTACTTTGTTTCTTATAAGAAATGAGTACATAAGATTTTTGTGGAGATCGCGAGTGATCCCAAAATAGAAGAAACTACGAGAGTAGTTTGATTTACAAGGAACCATATCCTTGGTGTCGGTGTTGTAGAGGTATGTCACACATACACGTAATCATAATGGTTTTGTAAATAAAATTGAAATAACAATATTATTTATAAACCAACCGAAATGTTTCAAGATTTTTGGATATCACAAAGTGAAAATGTAAGAGTTTAAATGTTCACAGCTGCATCATCATTAGTACGAGTCTTGTTAGCATTTATGTTCAATGCTCATCCATGGGGTGGATTTACATTAACAAGCTTCGGGCAATTGTTTTGATAGTGAGTAAGATCATCACTGTTGTAGCACGATCCAGGTGGATATGGTGCTTGAGCAACAGCATGGTTTGTATTTGCTTGATTTTGGGTGTTGGTAGCAAGACGACATGCATTGACCAGATGTCCCAATCATCCACAGTGGGTACATTTAAGACCTGGTGTTTGGTTTAAATGATGACGATTGCATTTGTTGCACAAAGGTGCAGTACCGGATATGCTTTCCTAGCACGAGGTTGTGCTGGTTGGGTTGGAGCAACTTGATCGTTCAGAGCAACTATAGCGAAGTTTTGTGAAGCCTTAGCCTTCTTTGACTTCTTAGAGGATTCAGTCTGGTTTTCCTTTGGTTTTTCTTAGGTAGAATTGTCCAATGGTTTCTTATCGCTTTTGCGGAAAAGTTTACCCTTCTTGACTTGAGATTCAGTCAGGGTAGCAGATAGTTCAATGCCTGTCTAACTGTAGCTGGATTGCTACCAGTGACTATGTCCTGAATTGGGCAGGGAGTCCGTCAATGTACTTTTCAATTGCCTTATCCAAAGGCGTAACCATGGTAGGACATAACAGACTTAGTTCCTCATAACGATCAGTGTAGGCTCGATGGTCACCACTATCTTACTTAAGATCGTGGAACTCATTCTAAAGTGCCCTTTGCTCGTGACATGGGCAGAACTCTTTCATCATAAGAGCTCGAAGTTCTTCCCATGTCTGAGCTAGTGCTACATCAGCACCTATATCCCTCATGATCCCGTTCCACCATGTAAGTGCTCTCTTTTGAAAAACACTTGAAGCAAACTCTAATTTTCGTTCGTTCAGACACTGAACATGGTGGAAAGTGCTTTCGATACTCTCAAACCATTGTAGGAGCCTATTAGCTCCCTCAGACCCAGTAAAGTTGAGTGGTTTGGCTGAGTTGAATTGCTTAAAGTTGCACGGAGTAGGTGCATTGTTGTTGTTATTGTTTTGATAAGCTTGATTGAGTTGGGTGACAAGGTTTGGGAGTACAGCAGCCATTTGCTGAGCGATTAAAGTTGCCATTTTGGAGTCTTTAGTAGCGTTGCGACGAGGAGGCATTCTAAAAGAGAAAGGGAATCATGAGAGAAATCGAGTGAGATTGATATTGGATAGTCAAAATGAATTTAAAAATATCGACGAAGTATAAGGATTGTGATCATTTGTTCGTTACTTAAAACAAACAAACGACACAGTGACAAATCAAAGTTAATGGGTCTTTATAATGTATCACGAAGACATGCTTTAGCCTATAAGTGAATACTCACCCCAAGAGTCCCCAGGTAAGAGTGAGTGGTCCAATAATGCGGATTTGTACGAACACTCTAACCTTATACAGAAAACTCAAGGTACAGGCATCCACCCTTCCGGATTGCATGTGTTCACATTATTAAAGCCCAAACTTTGATGATATTTTGAAATTTTGAAGGCTTAAAGCATAAAAACAAATCATCTAAGGATAGATGATTTCTTGTGAAGTTTTGGAAAATTTTGACTTTCAAAAGATGTATTATGCTTTGTTTTTTGTAATCTCCTAAGGATAGGTGATGGTAGTGTATTAAGAATCTAAATGCAAGTAAACTCGTGTTGGAGTCCTAGGATGGTTATAGACTAGGTCAAAGCATTACTAATAACCTAATTCCCTATAACCACTGCTCTGATACCAATCTGTAACACCCCAAATCGTGTAAAGCAACACGCGGCGGAAACACTTGGGGAGTCACGTTACAAATTGTTTCGCATCACATGGTTTTAAAGTTTTGTATTATTGATTTATCAAATTTACAATTGTCTTAGAATAACGGAAATAAAATACAAACAAATTGTCTTCTAAATTTTAGGGTCACTAAGGCACGCGTCGATCCTATGTGTAGTAAGCAGCGACAATCATCATATATGTAAACCTGAAACATATGTGAAAATAGGTACGTCAACATAAAAATGCTTGTGAGTAACATAGGTTTTGTGAATTAGATTCATGGCTTTGAATATTTTAAGAAAAGAACATACATTTTTAGGAATAGCCATGAATCCTTACAAGATATACTTTTGGTTTAGAAATAACAATTTAAGTAGTATATCAAAATGTTTACTTTTGTTTTAAAAGATTGGGTCGTATATCAACCTATACTTTAGTAAATAGTAAGAAAATCAGTAGTATATCAAAATATACTTTTGTTTAAGAATAAGAGATTCGGTAGTATATCAAACTATACTTTGGTAAATAATAAGAAAATCGGTAGTATATCAAAATATACTTTTGTCTAAGTACAAGAGATTCGGTAGTATATCAAACTATACTTTGGTAAATAATATCACATTGATAGCATATAAAACTATGCTTTGGAAGTATATCGAAACTACCAAATTGTGATTTGGTAGTATATCAGAATATACTTTGGTTTAGGAAATCAATAAAAGATAAATTTTTATGGCTTAATTAGAAAACCATTGTAAAACATACATTGTGGTCGGTTGCAATACATTCAAACCTGAGTATAACAAACTATACTTTAGTGACTATATATTTACCACGACGGCAAAATCTATTTGGTTTAAACTTGGTTACTGACATTCCCTAACCCAGGGAATGGGGTGTCAAGTCCTATAGCACTCTATTGTACTACCAATCGGCTTGATCATTGTTAATGAATGTCTAAAAGAAATACGAACCAACAATAGTCTCACAAACTTTGAAAATCATTATTCAAGTAATAGGTAACAGTTTCGATTCGTTAAAAGATAAGTATTATGTATATGAGATAGTAAGGCTTTGAAATCCTGAAAATAGTGAATAGGCACATATGGATCACCCCAAAACATTTGAAAACGTAAAAGAGGGGAAGTTTGTACTCACCTGGGGTTGTACGAGAATCGGATAACTATGTAAATATCGGGACATTAATCAGCGGATCGGATAGAATGAGGTCTTGTAAACCAAATGAGTGTTGGTACTCATATGAAATGGTTTAACAAAGTCTACATTCTGATTTGAAAAGATTCCTAAGTGCTTTTGACCCGTTATGACTCGTTAAGGTAGTTTACGCTAATTTAACATTTTTGCGTAAATACTTGTTCGGATGGTTAGATATGTGTTGTGATAGGTCTAATATGCCAAAACATGTTTGATTAAGTTGTAATTTCGGTTTATATGTCAAAACATTGGTCACATATGCTTAAAGTTGATTTATGCACAAAAAGGGCATTTTGGTCATTTATAAAGGCATAACTAGCGACTTAACGAAACAATAACAAAACGACGCGACCATAAGGTATAACCTCAGAGGGTTATTCCCTATACAACTATGGTCACTAATATGAGTTTGGTCGGATCCTAAGATCGACCAAACGGGTCAGATTCAAAAGTCAAAGCGGTGGTCAAGACCGCTCCACTTACGACCCTAAACAAGCACTAAACTAAAAGTGACGAGTTAGATATGTTAAACATGTCTAACAAGGTTTATAAAACTGATTTCGTATCAAAACAAAGTGTTTTGATACCCAAAAATAGTTCCGTCGTATAATGTGCACTTTACGTATCATTGACCGAAACTTTGACTTGTCACTACAACTAGTAACGTGGTAAATCAGTTGGTATGATCGCTATGGAGCATAACCATCGTGATTACGATCACATTGTAAAGTCCAATCGGACTTTGACTTGACCAATTAATGGTCAAAACTGAAAGTCAAACACAAAGTCAAACTGTTTGACTTTTAGCTTAAACAAGCTAAAAGAAGTGGAACAAGACTAGGAGAGGGCACTTACTTGTGTTGGAAAACAGTTGAAGGGCCCCAAGAATAACAATGTTCAGTTAGGAAGCCTCCAACTAAGTGGTAGCTCCAAATAGAGCAAAAGAGAAAGAAAGAGTGAGTAAGCAAGGAAATTGGTTGCAACAATGGGGGTATTTATAGATTTCTTGAAGCCACAAGATAATTCCAAGTGTTAGGAGATGTTGTAGGATCATTACAAGTGTTTAGTGAGCTGTTGCAACCAGGAGAAGTGTGGTAAAAACGAGTTATAGGTGTTAAATCAAATGAACAAGAAGCTGCCAGGTTTCTGCTGAAAATTGGCAACCCCCGCGCTTCGCGGGAGATCTGGGTGACTCTCACACGTGGCGCATGGGATTCCAAAGTTTCAGAATTGGTAGAACAGGTCCCTGCAGCACGTTTAAGGTGTTTTTGACGCGTTTGACCCCCGTTAACCCAAAATTTAGGCTTTACCAGGATGTTAAAGCATAGAGAACTTGAAATATGCTCGGAAATGTCGCGGATGTCGACTCGATTGGTCGTACGGTTGTGGTTTTCAATTAATTACGACGAAAATCGTAACGAACGCGCAAATGACCGTAAACGTGTAACGAATAATATTTTTGCATTCCAATAATTAAAATACTATATTTTAATTGATTAGAAAAACTTTTGGATGTGCGTACATGTTCCAAAAAACGATATACGCGAATCGGCATAGTTTCGTAGATTTTGCAAAATAGCCCCTGAGATTGCATAAGTGTGTTTTTGCCATACCGAAGCCCTCAAAACTTATTTCTAAGTTATGTAAAGGGTGTTTAGGTTATGTTTAGCTTATGTCATTGTTCCGGAGTGTACGTCGCGTTAAACTGATTACGTTTGCGTAATAGTTTATGTATAATTTCCAGAAAAAGCTTTGAGGTGTCAAAATTGTGCATGAACTTACATGTGTGAATGTCAGATGTAACTATACAATTTCCGAGAATGAAAAGCAAGATTGCATTGGATTCGAAATCGTTCGGAGTTGTATGATGGTTGTAAAGGCACAGATGTTACAAGAATGAGGTATATAAACCAAACAAGAGTTGGATCTTGTATAATATGGCTCATATTACCTAACATTTTTATTGGAAGCATTTCAAAAAGTTTTGACATGATATGGCTCGCTAAAGTGGTTTATGCCACTTTAATGGGTCATAATCGTAATTATGGGTTCAGATGGTTAAATATGTCTTATGATAAGTCTAATTTGTCAAAATTAGTTTATTTAAGTTGTATAATCAGTTTAGATGTCAAAATAACATTCTTATATGTTTAAAACTAATTTATGTGCAAAAAGAACATTTTCGGCATTTTAAAGAATACATAGTTGAGTTATAATTTGACTAACCAAACGGTATGACCATAAGGTATAACCTTAGAGGGTTATTCCCTATAATACTCTGGTCATAATAATAGACTTGGTTGGATCCTAAGGTTGACCAAACGGGTCAAATTCGAAAGTCAAAGAAGTGGTCAAGAGCGCTCGACTTACGACCCTAAACTAGCGCTAAAAAAGTGACAAGTTGGACATGTTAAACATGTCTAACTAAGTTTATAAAACTGATTTGGTATCAAAACAAAGTGTTTTGATACCCGAAAATTGTCCCGTCCTATAATGCGCGTTTATCGCATTATTGACCGAAACTTTGACTCGTCACAATGACTAGATAACGTGGTAATCAGTAGGCATGATCACTAAGGACCATAACCATCATGATCACAATCACGTTGCAAAGTTCAATTGAACTTTGTATTGATCAATTTGGCCAGAAATGAAAGTCAAACACAAAATGAAAGCACTTACAAACACTAAGGATAGCGAAGGAATCACAGAGAAAGATCACCAACAGGTTGCAACTTCAGATTGCAAGGAAGAATGGATTAATCAAAAGTTCAATGGTTAAACGCATTACTGTTTATACTTGAATTGAAGCTATATGATCAAGACAAGTGTCTATGAATCATCACTGAACTTGATTGGTGTCCTAACACATGTTAGAAGCAGGGAGAAGGGTGGCAAGTTCGTTTGTGAGTCAACAAGAGAATTAATCAGCTGCTGAAAAATTTCTGGTCAACTGGGCAATTTTACGGACCATATGGGGTTTTGCTTTACGGTCTATTAGGCCCTTGCAGGGGCTGAAGTTTCAAAAGTTGGTAGAAATGGCCCCTGAACTTATTTTTGACGCATTTTGGCACTTTTAACATCCGTTAACCCCTTTTTAAGCTCTATAAAGACGTTAAAGCATAGGGATCTTGAAATGTGTCCAAAAATGTTCGATAGGTTTGTTCGTTTGGTCTTACAGTTGTGGTTTTCGGTTAATTACGACGAAAAGCGTAACGAACGCGCAAATGACCGTAAATGCGTAACGAATGGCATTTTTGCTTTCAAATCATTAAAATACAATATTTTAATGATCACAAAAAATTTTGGGTGTCTGTAAATGTTCCGGATAGCGAAAAACGCGAAAACGCATAGTTTCGCCAAGTTTGCAAAATAGCCCCTAAAGTTACAAAAGTGTGTTTTTGCC
The DNA here is from genome assembly GCA_947069175.1 of Scalesia atractyloides. NCBI lineage: Eukaryota > Viridiplantae > Streptophyta > Magnoliopsida > Asterales > Asteraceae > Scalesia > Scalesia atractyloides. The sequence goes on from CAMTDV010000010.1 coordinate 23,967,671, forward strand.
ATACCAAACCCTTCAAAACTTATTTCTAAGTTCCGTAAAGGTTATTTAAGGTATGTTTAGCTTGTCATGTTGTTCCGAAGCGTACGTCGCGTTTAACTGCTTTCGTTTGCGTATCGGTTTAACGGTTTCACTTCTAGAAGAGACTTAAGGGTTTGAAATCGAACAAGGACTATATATGTGAAATCGTTTTTTAATATAAACTCGTTTTGAATTTGTAAAATGATTAAAATGTCTCCGATGTCACATGTTTGGCCATGAAATTAAGACTCGATTAAATTTTAGAATTTTCTTAACTTTTGGTGATTTTTGGTGAATATTTAACTGTTTTAAAGAAATAAATTCGGATAAAATACTAAACAAGCTCAATAATCACCAAAATTACCGGGATGTTGACTTTAATATGGGAAACATTCTGGAAAAGTTTGCGAATCATTGACTGGATTTTATTTGGGTTTAAAAAATCGCGTTGTCGCGAAGTGTCGATTGCCGGAAACGGGGTGTAACGAATTCAGAAAAATCTCATTTTTTTGCAGGAAGTTCCTGAAGATATTGGGACACTTTTGTCAATTTTTTGAGAATTTTGGAATGCTGGATCATTTTGGGCACAAATTGTTCGGTTAAAATACAGTTTTTCACGAATTTACAAAAATTAATAAATTGATTTTATGAATTCTAAATGTATTTTTCTAGAAACTTATATATTTTATCCAATTTATATAAAAAATTTCAGAACTTAATAAAATATATACAATAAGTAATGATTTTAAGATCTAAAAATCTTATTATTTTATAGAAAACCGATAACTGTAAATGTATAACGAACCTGCCGGAACCGCAAATTGACCAATGAATGAAATGGAAAAAGTGGAACACCAGAGTCATTCTAGATTGTTCTGAGGCAAAATGGGTACTTGGGTACATTACACGTCAGTTCAGAAGATTTCCCGACGGCGAAAACGTAAAACTTAAATTTGGGCAACCTAGGATCCCCAAACAAATGAACTCCCTTAATATAAAGTTAATCATTTCTACTGGACAACTCATTAGTACATTCCATATGATCATACTACTTTCCGGACATATAAAACAAACGACTTTGATCTGCACGCAAAACGGTGCTCAGAAGCCAAACTGAGATCTGACACTAAGATAATACCCACAACTCTACTGTTATGCTATAGGTCGAGTCTCAGATGATTATCCTCATCTGAGCTGTCACACCCTAATAAATCGATTACATCAGAGCCGGGGGTGATCGACTGGTATCTTCATTGCACATCGGAAGTATAAAATGCATGAACGCCCGCTAAGTACTCCAATCCCCATAGGTTCTCCTATTCTAACAGTGCCATAGTTAGAAAATCTAACCTGACAAAGAAATATGCAAAAAATCAACATAAAGTTGGAGAGTTCATAGTTTTTTTGTTTTGTATCAAATGAATCTTAAAACATTTGAAAATCTTGCATTCGAAAAATGGTTTGTGAGATCATAGTATCCCAAAACGTTTGAAATGTCATATCTGTATATCGGTATTGAACTGTTTTCTGTTATGATTGTAAACCGATGCATGTAACTATCGTGTTCGTAAACCGGTAGTAAAATGTTTTTTGTCGTATCCGAAAACCGGAATTGAAAATTTTCTTATTGTAGTTGTAAACTGATATTGAAATCATAGTATGTAGGATGCCTACGGAATCTAAGGATCAATCAGTGTGTAGCTAACAAGTTTATCAAAGCCATTTTATCCATATAAAATGAAAGACGCAGCGGAATAATTATTTAAAACATGTTACTTTTAAGATATAAAACCTAATTTATGTATAAAACCAAAACCCGGATCCATATATGAATATGCATGCTATAAAAACACAACCATAGGGTGTTATAAAAATACTACCTTCCAAGTGGCAAGAGACATGAAGAAGATGATGTTCTTGAATGGAAATCTTCAAAGGAGAAGACCTCAAGCTTGTATACCCCAAGCTTCCAACAAAACACTTTATGATTGCTAGGATTTTCACTTATGAACACCTCTTGATCAACCAACCTTTGGTCGAAAATTCTAGAGATAATTTTAATGTTCTTGCACTTGATTTTTGGTGTGTGTAAGAATGAATGTTTTTAATTCTTCACCAAATCATCTATATATAATCTCTTGTAAGATCCTTTCTTGGATTATGTGAGATTTGTAAAGATCTCACCAAATTATCCAAGATATCCATACATCTTACATAATCTAATCTTGGGTTGCGTGAGATCTTGTAAGATTTGCAAGATATTGAATGAAAATTAAAATTGTTTTGTTTTAAATTATGTCTTGTATTATTTTATAACTTTTATAAAATTAACATCATATGTTTACAAGACTTTATGCAATATCTCATAAACTTTTATAATGTTATTTAACCCATTAAATTACAAAATAAAATATACCCTCAAAATAAATTATCCATATAATTTATTAGTTTCTTAAGTGCCATTATTTAGAAAACCAATTTCTAAATATTCTAAGTGTTAATATTTATTTTTTTGAGCATATCATAAATAAATATTATAAGTGTTTGTCTAGCTTGTTATTGGGTATGACCCGACTTGGATCATAACGTACTAGCCACATCAATTTAATATGTGTCTTGGGCATACCGATTCCAACAATCCCCACTTGCACAAGATACATAGAAGATTGACGCAAGTAGTAAATACCGCCTAACAACGGTTTACTACCCCTAATACGTATGACGAAGTGCCATTCAATAATATCATCCCCTTCAAGTCCTTACTTGAACATGATTTAGGTGAATCAATCATTTATCCTTTCGTTACAGGTTTCATGTCAAATCCAGAGACATAGAGTGATCATTCTCTATTGATTTAACTTTAGTAGGTCTTAGACATCTTACCCTCAACGAATAAGAGGAACAAATCCCATCTTAACTACATACGTCTCACACAATCACCTTGTACTACACCTGAGCTTAGCCTTATGTACTAAGTCAAATTACTTATGATATTCGCCTTTACTCAAAATTACTTATGATCAATCACAAAGATTCCATGTAACAATATTTGAGAGCGAGTCCGTCCAATATTTGTATCCCACAAATATCTATGAACTTTGGCAGCAACACTTTGCTCTATATTCGTACCTAATGAATATCCACCAACCGAGTTCATAATAGTCTTACCTTCATATCTGTTCCCACAAATATGATCGACTACGGACATTTAGAATAATTAACTTATTCATGGATTTAAACATGTTAAAATGGAACATAACTCAAAATGCCATAATCATTAAATGAGTCATGATAACAACTAATCCGATATCTAAATACTAAATAGATTAAATCCAATCACTAGAATATCGAATTCCTAAGGCACAAGTATGACCCTCATGCTTTGGCCGTACAAGGAGCTTCGTGAGAGGATCCGCAATGTTTTGATCGGTGTGAACTTTGCGAATACATATCTTTCCCTTTTCAACTTCATCCCTTATGTAGTTGAATCTCCGCTCAATGTGCCTAGTCTTTTGATGTGAAGAAGTTCCTTAATTTGTGCAATCGCACCCTCATTATCACAAAATATCTCTAGGGGATCCTGAATGGTAGGGACTACCCCTAGGTCGATGATGAATTTCTTCAACCATGCATCTTCTTGCGCTGCCAATGAAGCGACTATGTATTCTGATTCTATAGTGGACAATGCTACACATCCTACTTCGAGCTCTTCCAAGAGACTGCAGCTCCATTCCAAATGAAGACATACCCAGATTGTGATTGAGAACCATCTAGGTCAGTTTGGAAACTCACATCCGTGTAACCCTTTACAAAGAGTTCCTCTTCACTAGATCCATATATTAGAAACATATCCTTAGCCATCCAATGACTGTTTCCTGGATTTTGCTGGTATCTACTTGTCATGCTTAAGGCACATGACACGTCCGGTCTAGTGCATATCATTGCATACATGATGGATCCTATAGCAGACGCATATGGGACTCCTTTCATTCTTTCTTGCTCATCCATTAAGCTTGGACATTGAGACGCATTCAATATCGTTCCCTTTTGAATAGCTACCAGACCTTTCTTAGAGTTCTCCATCTTGAACCTTTTCAAGACTTTGTCAATGTATGCACTTTGGTTCAAACCTATCAAGCGCCTTGATCTATCCCTATAGATCTTTATTCCCAAAATATAGGCGGCTTCACCAAGATCCTTAATGGAAAAACAACTTCCAAGCCAGGTTTTAACACCTTCCATGGTTGGAATATCTAGTAGAATGTCATCGACATACAGTACTAGGAAAGTGATGAAGCTCCCACTAGCCTTCTTATATACACAAGCTTCATCGGTGTTATTCTTGATGAATCCAAAATTCAAAATTTCATCAAAACGATGATTCCAACTTCTAGATGCTTGTTTCAATCCATATATTGATTTCTTTAACTTGCATACTTTATTAGGATGCTTTGGATCGACAAAACCTTCAGGCTGAATCATATAGACATCTTCATTAAGATATCCATTGAGGAAAGCCGTTTTGACATCCATTTGCCAAATCTCATAATCCAATATGCAGCTATGGCAAATAATATCCTAATTGACTTTAGCATCTCCACGGGCGAGAAGGTCTCATCATAATCAACCCCTTGAGTTTGAGTGAAACATTTTGCTACAAGTCTCGCTTTATAAGTATCCAAGTTACTTCCAACTACTTTGTAGTTAATAGGTGGCACAACCAATTCCCATACTTGGTTGTCATAAATGGATTGCATCTCTACGTTCATGGCTTCAAGCCACTTGTCACAATCGGATTGTGACATTGCATCATGGTATGTGGTTGGTTCATCCGAATCTACCATGTAGCATCCATCCATGAAAAATCCATATCTTTCGGGTGGATGACTAATTCTACCAGATCTGCGAAAGTTTTGTGTGTATTGATCAACCACTTGATCCTCTTCAACAACCTCTTGTTGAGTGCTAGTATCCACCAAACGTGTATCGGCTTGTGGTTCTTGATCCTCATCAAGTTCCACTATTCTACTACTAGTTCCTTCCATAAGGAACTTAGCTTCCAAGAACTTACCCTGTCGAGCAACAAATACCTTTTGCTCTGTTGGATCGTAAAAGTAATATCCTATATCATCTTTCGGATACCCTACAAAGATACACTTAGTGGATCATACTTCTAATTTGTTTGGGGTGTTTTGCTTCACATAAGCTTCACAACCCCATACCTTCAAATATGATAATGATGGAGCCTTTCCATGCCATATTTCAAAAGGTGTCTCATCCACTTTCTTGGTTGGGGCCATATTCAATATACGGGCCGCGGAGAGCAGAGCATAACCCCAAAATGATAAATGTAATGTGCTTCTAGCCTTCATAGACCGAACTATATCCAATAGAGTTTGATTCCTCCTTTCAGACACACCATTATGTTGTGGTGTTCTAGGTGGAGTAAGTTGTGAGATGATCCCACAACTCCTAAGATGATCTTGAAAAGTACCACTAAGGTATTCACCTCCTCTGTCGGTGGGAAGGATTTTGATTGTTTTCTTGAGTTGATTTTCTACTTCACTTTTGAAGTCTTTGAACATTTCAAATGCTTCATCCTTGTGTCTTAGTAAATACACATAACCATAACGACTACAGTCGTCGGTAAAAGTAATGAAGTATCTTTCACCATTCCTAGTCATTGGCTTAAAAGGACCACAAACATCCGAATGTATGATACCTAATAAGTCCTTTGCCCTTTCAAAGGTGCCACTAAAGGGTGCCTTAGTCATTTTGCCTTGCAAAAAAGATTCACATACATTAAATGAATAATCTTCATTTGTTTCCAAAAGACCGTTCTTTCGAATTGTCTACATGTGAATTTTATTTATATGTCCAAGGCGACAATGCCAAAGATAGGAATCACTAAAATCCATTTTGAGTTTCTTGGTGGTTACATGGAACATTTAGCTATCATATGATGTGTCATCATGAACTAATTCATAAATACCATTTAAAGGCATATCTTTAAAGTAAAACACATCATGCATTGAAACATAAATGTCATGGTTAACAAATTCAAAATTAAAACCACATTGTCTCAAAAGGGAAACTGAAATAATGTTAGTCAAACTAGGAGCATACAAAACATTTTTCAAATCACTTCCAAACCACTTGGAAGCTTCAACACATAGTCTCCTTGGGCTTCGACTTCAACTTTTGCTCTGTTGCCCATGAACAGACTAGCGTCTCCCTTTTAATATTGTTTATTTCCTCTGAACCCCTGCAACAAATTGCAAATATGAGTTTCACATCCGGTATCTAGTACCCATGTGTTAGAAGAAATAACATTAAGCTCAACATGTATCATGAAGATTGTACCTGAGGTCTGCCCTGCATCCCTCTTGTTTTTCAACTCCTTGAGATAGGTTGGACAGTTCCTTTTCCAATGTCCTATCCCTCCACACTCAAAACATGGGTCGTTAGTAGCAACCTTTTGCTTCTTTTCCTTCGGTTTCGTGGGTTCCGTTTTAACCTTTCCTTTCCCTTTCCCTTTGATGTGGCCCTTGCTTTTGGCAAAACTTGTCTTGGAGTCGGGGTGGGGCCTCTTGTTGCCTCCCTCATTGATCGTTAGAATGGGTAAAGCCTTTTTACCCATGCCTGCCTCAGCAGTTTTGAGCATTGCATGAAGTTCACCAATGCTCTTGTCCAATCCGTTCATGTTATAGTTCATAACAAAAGACTCTTCAGAGACTGGACAATTGAGCCTTTGAAGGCTATCAATGTGGCTTTTCATCTTAAGGACAAGATGAGACCGACTGGGTTTCCTCCATTCGACATGCGTGAAGCGCCCAAACCGTTTCGAAATGTTCTACCCTAGCTTGTTGAAGGAACATTTCCTTCAATTGGGTAATCATGTCGTATGCCCCATGATGTTCAAAATCCTTTTGAATATTGGGAATCATAGTTCCCAACGTGAGGCAAGAGGCTTCCATGGAGTCCTCGGTATACTTAACCCAATCGTTATAGGCTTCCACATTTTAACGTCAGGTTCATCGGGAATAGGATCGTCCAACACATAGGATCTCTCTTGCTTGAGAATGATTCTCAAGTTTCGATACCAATCCATGAAGTTGTTATGCTTGAGATGATCCTTTTCAAGAATTGTTCTTATGATAGGTTACAGACGGTTTGGGCAATTGTGTTTGCATTGTTAGCGGCCATCTACAAAATTTTAATAAACTTCAATTTTAGTATTTTTGAAATTATTAAATTTCAATCATTAATACCCTTTTATGTCTCATAGACAATTGATAATTAAAATCTAAAATCTAACGTTACATTTAAATATTGGTTAGGTGACCTTTATCCAATTATTTAAATTAACAAGGTAGTCAACATTTGACGATTGCAACCCTTTACAATTTCTAGCCATATGGGATCGGTTAAACATCTTTATGTTTAGTTGGCATGTTTACTCCCATCAACACCTTTGTATGCCATGCTTCAGTGACCCTAATCACATGGTTTTCAAATCAAGTCGTCCTACTTACACACACATGTAAGTTTACACATAAACAAGTGGTTAGGTGACCTTTATCCCACAAATATGGTAAGCCTACCTAAAACACACAACTTCATTCAAATATGGTTAGGTAACCTTTATCCCACAAAGAATTCCCAAGTGATTCGAGTGTTGTGTAAAAGGATGGTGTTTGACTTGTTTTATAAAAAGGATTTAAGTTTTCAAAAAATTCTAGTTTTAGAAAACTTTATGTACCATACATTTGCATGCATTCAAATTCATGGTACCTTAGTGAAAACTAACTTTCAAGGTTCTTTTAATAAAACCCATTTTATTATAAAATCATTAACCTTTAATAAAACCTTTTATTAACCACTTTAATGATTTTTAAAGAACCAATTTTAAGATTGTTGTTGTTTATTAGTTTCTCAAGCATCCATATCCATATATCATCCAAACAACATAATAAAATAACTATACAAGCATAACACACAAAACAATAGGTGTATAACTATAGCCAACTATTTTTGGCAACACTTGTTAGCCGAAACAAGTGTGCCAAAAGGTCCTTCCTAAAGGGTGAATATTGACAAAAGAAGTGTGTCGTTGAACTCCCACTTGAATCCGCATCCAAATGCTTCAAGTCTTCCTTTTGTGTTGTGATTTCTTCACTTTCTTTGGGCTTCCAAATGATCATTAAATTCAGCTCCAAACTCCTTTGGGCTTCAAAAATGTGTTTTGATTATTGGGCTAAAATCCCGTTAAGAACTACGAAGTCCTTTAGGCCCAAAATTGGCCAAAACCAAAAACACATTTGTGTGCATTTTCTTTTACAATAAAGTATCCTAATACAATTTTCTAGTAAAAGAAATGCAACTAATCTATTTACTTACATACCGAATGAAAATAAATAAATTACATATTTTTCAAATGGAAGAACAAAGACATTAATTATTACAACCCTTTGAAATAATTAAGTATAATTCACAAACACAATCATTCAACATATTCAAACACAAGGTCATGGCTAGGTTATGAAAACCAAAATATACATCCACATATGTATATTATTCAAGAGCAAAAATGGTTCCCTTTTATAACCCATATTTTCGGCCAAAAATGAAAAACCGAAAAGTGTGAGTTTTTGTCCAAACAAACAAATCATCCATATGATATAATTTTTGAAGATTCCTTATGCATGTAAAAAATAATCTTGAAAAACAAAGGGAAAACCATGTTAAAAATTTTGGCCATAGGGTTTCTCCAAACCCAAACTCCGAATTTTTTAAATCCTTTGAAGCATGCATTCATATAAGTGGCTGTGATACCACTGTGGGTGTTTTAACATGTTTATCAAAGCCATTTTATCCATATAAAATGAAAGACGCAGCGGAATGATTATTTAAAACATGTTACTTCTATGATACAAAACCCATTTTATGTGTAAAACCAAAACCGGGATACATATATGAATATGCATGCTATCAAAAACACAACCATAGGGTGTTATAAGAATACTACCTTCCAATAGCAAGAGATATGAAGAAGATGATGTTGTTGAATGGAAATCTTCAAAGGAGAAAACCTCAAGCTTGTATACCCCAAGCTTCCAACAAAACACTTTATGATTGCTAAGATTTTCACTTATGAACACCTCTTGATAAACCAACCTTTGGTCGAAAATTCTAGAGATAATTTTAGTGTTCTTGCACTTGATTTTTGCAGTGTGTAAGAATAAATGTTTTTAATTCTTCACCAAATCAGCTATATATATATCTTACATAATCTAATCTTGGATTGTTGAGATCTTGTAAGATTTGCAAGATATTGCATGAAAATTCAAATTGTTTTCTTTTAAATTATCTTCTATTATTTTATAACCTTTATAAAATTAACATCATATATTTACATGACTTTATGCAATATCTCATAACCTTTTATAATGTTATTTAACCCATTAAACAACAAAATAAAATATACTATCAAAATAAATTATCCATATAATTTATTAGTTTCTCAAGTGCAATTATTTAGAAACCAATTTCTAAATATCCTAAGTGTTAATATTTATTTGTTTGATCATATCATAAATAAATATTATAAGTGTTTTTTCTAGCTTGTTATTAGGTATGACCCGACTTGGATCATAACATACTAGCCACATCAATTTAATAATGTGTCTTGGGCATACCAATTCCAACAATAAAACATGTCCAAAATAAATATACATACATATTTATTCTACAAATACTTGGTGTAGACGTTTGAAATAAATTTAAGTAATTATATTTATTTTATATGCTTTTTGAATTCCCGAAACCTTTGAAATATAAAATCCAAATTTCCGACTTTTAAAATAAATATAAACCATTATATTTATTTTATAAGATAATCCGACGTTTGAAATAAGTATTCGGATTTTCAATGTTGGAAATAAATATAAAATAATATATTCATTTTATATAGTTTTCGAGTTCCAAACCTTGGAAATAAATATAAAGAATTATATTTATTTTATAAAAATTTTCGAGTTTTGTTAACTTGTAAACCATATATTTCGAAACGTTATAGAGTCGTTTTTGGTAATTTATATTGTGTCGCCAAAAATAAATATAAGTTTATATTTATTTTATAAAAGTACTTGAACCTCGCTAGGCATCATTTATAAAATATAAAAATTTTCACATTACGGATTTTACGAAAAACATGCAGAGTTTCCACTGTTTTTAGGATAACTCGACAATGTGTCTATATATTTTTCAAAACGCATCAATTCAATGACATCATCATATTTCATAATTCTGTTGTAACTTTAAAACGTCGAATATTTGTCGCGCTCAAGTCTAATACTTTATATACATTGTATATATTATTTGATGGTGTGTCAGCATGGTTTTTAATTATTATTCACAAGTTATATACTTATGGAATGCACAAGTCCACAAAATTTAATAGTTTTACTCGTTTGATGATTTTCGTTTTCATTGGTCAGGTCGTTTAGAGCTCGATTCCGCATTAAGACGAAAGGCTAAATAATCTAATAAAACTTACATTAATATTATTTTACCACGATCCGCGTTGACCGGGTTTGACCCGAACTTGAATCGTGACCAAATCTGCCCCGAAACCGAAGGAACCGCATTGAAACGAAACCCAAACCGAGTCGGAGTTGACCATGTTGACCGAAATGAGACGTGAACATCAAAACTGCTGAACGGAACTTGAACCTGCTGAACCGAAGAATCCTAACCTCACTACCACCATTGTCGTGGTGTCTCCGACAGCCACCGCTACCGTCATCGTCTTTTTTCGACGGCTGGAGTTTTTCTCCACCATCATAATCCACCTCCACTATTACCGTCAACCGTCACTCGATCCCTAAAGGCCAAAATAAAACAGTAATGTAATAGATCTGGTCAAAGCATGAGATTTAGGCCAACTGCCACTTACCGAAGTCGCGTGTCTTCTGCCGTTGTCTACAACTCGCCGAAAAAACGACACACCACCGTCGCCGGAAAATAAAAGCTCACAAGAACTTGCAAAAGGGCTCTTCATAACCTGATCTGGGCAAGTAAAAATCTCGAAAAGAGGTTGCCGGAATTCTGACCGGAGTTTCACCGGAGTCGTGTTTGGGCTCGAACAGCTCTGAATCTCAAGAAACGGACATTACCATCTCGAAGAGGATGTTCAGTTTAGTGGGGGAGGGTATTTTTGGTCGGAAAAACCTCGTCAGAGATAACCGCCGCCGCCACGACGCTGCCGTCATCATCACCGCTGGACAACCGTTGACGGGGTGGTCGGCCATCGTACTCTTCGCCGGACTCTGGTGACCGGTTATATATAGAGAGAAAGTGAGAGGAAGAGTGAGGGATAGAGAGAGTGTGTGGAGTGTGTGACATGGTGTTTGTGTGTGTAGTTTTCTATATATAGCTAGGGTTTAGCTGGGTTGGGCCCAAGGCCCAAAAGCCCGTTTCAAGTGTTTTAATCGGCCCGATCGCATTTCTGGAGTCTGTTTTCACATCCGAACATCGTATCATGTCGTAATTTTATATATTAGGATAGAAAATAGGCAAAATTGTGTCGGAAGTTGACATTTGATGCGTTTGTTCGTCGGTTGCGTTAAAATTGGGAAATTTGCTTCGGTGGTCGTTTCCAATCCGTTTTTTGATCTGATTTTGACTGAGAATACTAAAATTTAATTACGACGCTAAGTATATCTTAATATCTCAGTTTTGAAGGTGATTCACGTGTCTGACGCTTCTGTTTCGCTGTCCGTACGTTCCTGCATCGCGTTTTTCGCTCATGTTTGCATTTTGTGGTGTTCAAAAGCACCATAAATTCGTAAAACCAAGATAATATGTATAAATTGTACGTATAATGTAATATTTGTCGGCGCTATCAGTATTTTGTCCGGTTTCAATTCGTTACCGCTAATCGTTCAGCACCCTTCCCGCGAATCAACGTTCGTGCACTGTAAGGCCAGATAGACGTTCCTAGGCACTCCAATAGGCCTAATTAAGTTAATTAACGTCTAATTATGCTACGTATTATTATCTTAATGTTCGTTATTCATGTAATTATAAACCAAAAATTACCGGTTGTCACATGAGCCCACTGTTAAAGAAATGTGTTCCTCAAAATTTAGAGTATGTTATCTCCTTTGAGTTTTGTCATGCATAGGTAGGTATGAATAATACCAAGGTAAAGGACTATGAAAATGAATCAAGACTTGTGCGAATTATATGAATACAATGACTTACTCCAACAATAAGAACCCAATAATTCAACTGAATTTGTTTTCTGAATTGATGCCAAGTGAACCAGATGTTATGATACAGCCACCAATGTGACTAAGTCTACAAGGGTTCAACCAAGGAAGAATTCAACAAATAGATGTCCAATTGAACGTTCACAACCTGCAAATGAATTCTAGAAATAATAGAAATTTCTACCAACGGAAACTGACGTTGGTCGTTAAATATGTGAAAATTAGAATCAACAAGCTCTTAGAAATATGAAAATGATATGTCAACTATCGAACCATTAAATGAAGTAAAATATGTGTGTTGACATTATTGAATTGCAAAGATACATCGAAATACAACCGATCCTTGTGTATCATTGTCTTAATATATGGTTGCATTAAGACTATTTAAATGATTAGTCAAACGAAAAGTATACATAGTTTTGCATTAAATGAGTGATCATGATTGGCCTAAGCTACAAGTTTATACCGACGTCAGTAGGTATTGTAGTGATCGAAATAATTCAATAATAGCGGTGACCGAACAAGTTCACCGTGTTTGCAATAAGATTGAAGGTTCAATGAAGTAAATTCAAAAATTTATTCCAAATGAATTTCATTGAAATTTTGGTCGATGACAAAAATAAGAATGTCATCGAATTTACAAGTCTCGTTGAAAGGACCGTTAGAGGTACACCGAAATAGGCCATGAATTTGTGTACCGTTTTCTTAATACACGATTGTATTAAGAATGTTTCAAGATAATGAACCAACAAAGTGGATTTAATAATGAATAAATAAACAAGTAATTAAATCTGTACGTGAAGTGTGTAAACGAAATCAGCGCAAGCTTCACTTTAGTGAAAACGCCATCACAAGGTGCCGCAACAACAAACGATTTAGTAGAGTTAAGATCAAATAAGTCTACTATGGTTCGAAATAAATGAAATGCTAGTTGATATTGCTTTGGATATGATGGCCCCAATCCATCATATGGAATTATTGAATTGAATATGTATTGTAAGCAAGTTTAGCCAACTAAAATTGATTTAGGTATCAACCAACAATGATATATGTATTACCAAGGAGATTTCGACACGGCCACACGAAAACCATGTATGTAACTTGTCAAGAAAGGTACTTAAAAGGATCTCGTTGACTCGATATCAATGAGTCAACCTTGCAAAAATGCAGGTCATCAAGATTACGATGCAACAATTGTGTATAGTGATAGCAATAATTGAAATATTGATTGAAAAACCCTTCGATGTGGACTTCTTGATGGTTTCCACAAATTAAGCTAACCACATGCGTAACAAACAATGCATGCGTAACGTATGAATTGGTCAAGAAACTATAAATGAGGTGTTGACTAATCATGAAATGAATTCTCGCAATACGATAAACATTAGGGGAGTAGAGGTGCAAGAATCTACTCACTATATGCAAAAGTCGGAATATTCGACAAAAGGAATTTAAGATTTTACCTGGAATTTCTTGCGATGACCTGGTATATTTTGCGACATTACCACGAAATGTCAATCTTGGCGTAATCGCCATTTAGGAAGTAGGGAGATGTGAGGACTTGTAGTTTCTGTTGCGATGCCAATAATCGTGATTTCCATTAGTTTGTGAAGTCCTCGTTTGGACGTACCTTTGCGTGTTTCACACCGCTTGCAGGGCTATGTGACAATAGCTACATTCTGGCCGACAATCATTCTGCTGACGGGATTTGTATTGCTCCTGAAATCATTCATTCATGTTTTCCCAAAGGTCTTGCCTCGAATTTCGTACGTTTTGTATTTCTACATCCGCAATGCAAATGCTAAGTTTCATGTATTCATGCACATCGGCATTTTGTTTTTCATAGGTTACCTGCTCAGGTGAGTAAAAGAGCATGGATGATATAGATAAGTCGTTAGCCCGAGTTAATAGTTGCAGCTCCTACGAAATGACCTTTAATGGATTTTTGACATAAATTAACCAAAGGTCTTAATTGTATGTTCCCAAAAGTCTCAATTTTTGCTTAACGTATGTAATCATTTCATGTAACGTGTAATAAACACAACACTAATGTATGTTTAGAAATCTATATGTTGACTCATTGTGTCGTCCACGGTTAGAACCCAAGTATGTATTCTAGGAGTTCTGTATGTGTTCAAGTCTTAATAAGCAAAGTCCCAAAAGGAAAGTGAGGTTAAAGCCTAGGTATCTCTGCAGAAACCTAATTCGCTAAAACCTATAGCTCGAATACCAATCTGTCACACCCCGATAAATCGATTACATCAGAGCCGGGCGTGATCGACTGGTATCTTCATTGCACAACGGAAGTATAAAATGCTAAGAATTCTAGAAAATGAACGCCTGTTAAGTACTCGAATCCCCATGGGTTCTCCTATTTCAATTGTGCCATAGTTTGAAAATGTAACCTGAGAAAGGAACATGCGAAAAATCAACATAAATTTGGCGAGTTCATAGTTTCTTTGTTTTGTATCAAATGAATCTTAAAACATTTGAAAATCATGCATTTGAAAACCGGTTTTTGAGATCATAGTATCCCAAAACGTTTGAAATTTCATATCCATATATCGGTATAGAATTGTTTCCTGTTATGTTTGTAAACCGATGCATGTTACTGTTGTGTTCGTAAATCGGTAATAAAATGTTTTTTGTCCTATCCGTAAGACCAGAATTGAATTGTTTTCTTATTGTAGTTGTAAACATGTATTGAAATCATAGTATGTAGGATGCTTATGGAATCTAAGGATCAATAAGTGTGTAGCTAATACACTGAACTATGTGGCATAAGTAAATAACCAAACCGAGACAACTCTGACATCATAAGGAAGACAAAAGCACTCCTAAAGGGTTAACAAGCCAGGAGTGGAGCGCGCCTCAAACTCGATAGATCTATACCTTTTGCACCTTGGTCACTAAGTGATTATTGGTTACTCTTGTCATCATCCTACTTACGCACAATGATCTATTATCGTCTAATCCCATAGCTACATACCAGTTTATATGTTTTCGATGTGTATGAACGAGCCTCGCCTTTCATATGTCCTCGTGCCTTGCACACGTGTCATTGGGCCTAGCCGATGTCATTCGTGTTATTGGGCCTACACCATGTCATTCGTGTTATTGGGCCTAGCCCATGTCATAAAACTCATGCATGTTTTTGAAAATGCATATGTTCTTGTAAAAACTGACATGTTTGGCATAAACTTTTCTTAAACAATTTGTGTTATCTAGAGTATGTTTGTAATATGGTTTATGATTTTCATTCATTGAAATATTGTACGCTTTCGCAAAATTTGCACGCCTTTCCATCCCCAAAAATATTTATAAAATGTAGAAACGGTAAAAAGTGGGGGTTTTGAACTCACCTTGATATCCTTGTGCAAAGCTAGCTTAATGTGATTCCGTAATGTCATTCCAAGAACGTGAACTTGCTAGCGTGCAACTATAGCATTCCTAATCAAGGAATAATTTATAAGCGTCAAATTAAACATAGCTAAACTACACGTCCGAGCTCTACCGAATCGTTAACCGTACGATTCTATGAAAGTGTCATCGTCTTGATTTGAAATAACCAATCTATGGTTATTTGATCCCATTTATAATCGGGATAAACACTAAGTCTCGGACATGACTTAGTTTCCGAATGGTTTACGGTATATATATTTATATATTTAAATATAAATATACTTACGTAGTCGTGTTTGTTGTCGCGAATAGAAATACGTAAATGGATAAATGTACGTCTCATCACAGCTTTCATGAGATGATAGTATATATATACTTATTATCAAACTAACTCAGTTAGTGTGGTGTTATGATCGTGAAGTATGTATCGCGTTCGGTTAGACGTTCGAGATAAAAAAATAAACATTATATTTATTTTATAAAGGTATTCCAAGTTATTCGAATTGTCGGTGTTTTGAAATAAATATATTATACTTATTTGATACAATTTTTTGAGTTTTGTTAACTAGTAACTCGTGTTGGTCGGAGTGTAATAATCCTGTTTTATAAGTTATAAAACGTCACCAAAATAAATATACATACATATTTATTTTTTACAAATACTTGGTGTAGACGTTTGAAATAAATATAAGTAATTATATTTATTTTATATGCTTTTTAAATTCCCGAAACATTTGAAATATAAAATCCGAATATCCGACGTATGAAATAAATATAAACCAGTATATTTCTTTTATAAGATAATCCAACATTTGAAATAAGTATTCGGATTTTCGATGATTGAAATAAATATAAAACAATATATTCCTTTTTTATGGTTTTCGAGTTCCAAACGTTGGAAATAAATATAAAGAATTATATTTATTTTATAAAAAGGTTTTGAGTTTCGTTAACTTGTAAACCGTATATTTCGAAACGTTATAGACTCGTTTTTGGTAATTTATATTGTGTCACCAAAATAAATATACGTTTATATTTATTTTTATTAAAGTATTTGAACCTCGCTAGGTATTGTTTTTATAATATAAAAATTTTCGCATAAGGGATTTTTACGAAAAAAGGGTAGAGTTTCCTCTGTTTGTTTTTAGGATAACCCGACAACTCAATGTGTCGATATATTTTCAAAACGCATCAATTGAATGACATCAACATATTTCATAATTCTATTGTAACTTTAAAATTTTGAAAATCTGTCGCGCTCAAGTCTACTACTTTATATATATTGAATATATTATTTGACGGTGTGCCGGCATGGTTTTTAATTATTATTATTCACAAGTTATATACTTACGGAATGCGCAAGTCCACGAAATTTAATAGATTACTCGTTTAATATTTTTGTTTTCATTGGTCAGGTCGGTTTAGAGCTCGAATCCGCATTAAGACGAAAGGTTCATTAATCTAATAAATTGAGGTCAATATTATTTTACCACGATTCACGTTGACCGCGTTTGACCAGAACTTAAACGGTGACCAAATCTGCCCCGAAACCGAGGGAACCGCGTTGAACCGAAACACGAACCAAGCCGGAGTTGAACATGTTGACCGAAGCGAGACCCGAACATCGAAACTGCTAAACCGGGACTTGAACATGCCGAACCAAGGAATCCTAACCTCACTACTACCACTGCTGTGGTATCTCCAGCAGCCACCGCTGCCGTCATCGTCTTTTTCTGACTGCCGGAGTTTTTCTCCGCTGTCATAACCCACCACCACTGTCATTGATCCCCTAAAGGCCAAAACTGAAATAGATCTGGCCAAAGCATGAGATTCAGGCCACGTGCCACCTGTCGAAGTTGTATGTCTGCTGCCATTCTCTACCACTCGCTGGAAAAACGACACACCACCATCGTCAGAAAATAAAAGTTCACAAAAACTTGCAGAAGGGCTATTCATAACCCGATCTGGGCATGCATGAAGTAAAAATCTGGAAAAGAAGTTGCCGGAATTCTGACCAGAGTTTCACCGGAGTCGCGTTTGGGCTCGAACAGCTCCGAATCGCAAGAAACGGACATCACCATGACGTAGAGGATGTTCAATTTAGTGGGGGAGGGTATTTTTGGCCATAAAAACCTCGCCGGAGATAACCGCCACCGCCGCCGCCGCTATCATCATCACCGCCGGACCATCGTTGACGAGGTGGCTGGCCAATGTGCTCTCGCCGGAGTTCCGCCGGGATCATTGCCGGACCTTGGTGACCGGTTATTTAGAGAGAGAAAGTGAGAGGAAGAGTGAGGTTAGTTTTCTATATATAGCTAGGCTTTAGGTAGGTTGGGCCCAAGGCCCATAAGCCCGTTTCAAGTGTTTTAAGCAGCCTGATCGCATTTCTGGACTCCGTTTTCACACCTGAACATCGCATCATTTCGTATTTGTTATATTAGGATCTAA
The DNA here is from genome assembly GCA_947069175.1 of Scalesia atractyloides. Taxonomy (NCBI): domain Eukaryota; kingdom Viridiplantae; phylum Streptophyta; class Magnoliopsida; order Asterales; family Asteraceae; genus Scalesia; species Scalesia atractyloides. Next base: position 23,985,814 of record CAMTDV010000010.1, read on the forward strand.
AATATGCAAAATGGTGTCGGAAGTAGACGTTTGACGCGTTTTTTCGTCGATTGCGTTAAAATCGTGAAATTTGCTTCGGAGGTCGTTTCGAATCCGTTTTTCGATCTGATTTTGACTGCGAATACTAAAATTCAATTACAAAGCTATGTATATCTTAATATCTAGTTTTGAAGGTGATTCACGCGTCCGACGCTTCCGTTTCGCTGTCAGTACGTTCCTATAGTTGCGTTTTTCGCTCATGTTTGCGTTTTGTGGTGTTCGAAAGCACCATAAATTCGTAAAACCAAGTTCATATGTATAAATTGTACGTATAATGTAATATTTGTCGGCATTGTCAGTATTTTGTCCGGTGTCAGTTCATTACCACTTATCGTTCAATAGTCTTCCCGCAAATCAACATTTGTGCACTGCAAGGCCGGATTAACGTTCCTGGGCACTCCAATAGGCCTAATTAAGGTAATTAACGTGTAATTATGCTACGCATTATTGTCTTAATGTTCGTTATTCACGTAATTGTAAACTAGAAATTAACAGTTGTCAAATGAGCCCTAATTATGGCAATTACCGAATTGAAAACTGTATTCGGTAATTAACCAAATACAAACTGATATCAGAACCGAAGGGATAGAGCAATGATACTTGCCCATCCTGTGATAGTCGTGCTATATACTGAGTGAATTTCACTACCCCCCCCCCCCTTTAAACTGTTTTACTATTTTACTTGGGGTGAAATGCATGTTACATACATACATACTTGCACGTACATACATGTTATGATGTGAATTATCTGAGCTATACTAACACACGAAAAGTCCCCACAAACATGAGTGATCAACTAGATGCCGGTAGATGTGTGAATAGTACTATGGTCTGAAAACCCTAATTGAACTGGCACGAAGGCGTTGGGTTCTACTACAATTGTACATGTCTATGCGATTTTATGAACACGCTATCTGGTGTTAGACATAGCTACTTAGGGTGGTAAACTGCGGATGTGTCGGTTGTGGGACACGACACTTGAGAACAGTCAAGGTTTCACTTGTGGGCTTAGTATAAATTCATGTCAAACATGCATAATCAATCCGTTCAAACTATACTATGAAACAAACTGAAACAGTGAAATTCACCAACTATTTGTAGTTGACCGTGCAAACTTAACATGCTTTTCAGGTAAAACTAAAGAAGAATAAAGTGAAGTGCGTATGGATTTCAAGTTTTGTTGATCGGAATTTATTGTACATATAAGCATGCTTAGCAAAGACAAACAGATTTTGGGACACTAGTGCCTATACATTAAAACTTAGTGTGTATTCAAATGTTGTAACCGATGCTTGTGTTGTGTAATACAGTATATATTTAAATAACGTGTTTGTCACACCCTCAGATTTCCACTTGCGAAGTTTTACTTCAACGCGTGTGAACAAACAAGAATCTCAGACACTAGCAATGTCGAACGACTCTATGATTTATTTGAACGTTTTCTAAAAACAGTTATTGTAAAAAAGCATAGTCATTTTCAAAGTATCAAAGTTTAGCGGGAGTATTAATGTAAAGTAACGGGCACCAACATAAACGCCAAAACTAAAAGAAAATCCAAAGGTAAATGTTCGTAAAGACTCGATAAAAATGTCTTGTTCAAATGCAAAGTGAGTGCACATAGCGCTCCTAGCGTCCTGAGAAACATGCAAAGAAACAAGTGTCAACATTAAAGAAGAGTGAATTCACAAGTTTTATAAGTTCATAAGTTCCGTTTAAAAGTTGGTTTCCCCCGCTATCCCTAACCAAGGATAACAACATAGTTCCATTATTCCTAACCCGGAATAATAATGTTGTTTAGTAATTAAGTTCAATGTTAACATGCAGATAGCGAGCCTAAAGTTATGTAAATAAGAGTTCGCGATCGAAGCTTACTGTTGTTGCCTCTGTGTTGCCAGGTCTATTACTGACCATGGTGAAAGTTGGGCCAAATTGATCACCCATTGACCATTCCCGGTCGGCTAGCACGACTAGCTCGGGTGGGGCTTGTCAGGCCCAGTAGTACTACTATAATTTCCCCGCTATCTAACCCAATACTAACGATCCGAGAGTTGGTTGAGGACTTCCGTGATAAAAGCTACTTAGTGACCATAACATACATTAACATTAACTTAGTTACCGAATAGTTAACGACGGTAATTTCACATAACGTAAAAATAGTGTTGTAGAGCGTATACATGTTTCTCCCCCTGTTGTTCATAACCGGATAAAATAGGGGCCGTGAACTCACCTTAAGTTGCTCAGTTAGATAAGTGCAAAAGAAGTAAATGATGGAACCGCTAATCACGTCCTAACATGTCAACCGGTTCAAAGTTAGTGTGTGAACGCACACTGACACAAAACCCTACGTGTAACTAGCACACAGTACAAAACACGTAATGACAAGTTCAAATCCATAATCATGCATGCAAAATGTAGCTATACGAAATAGTGACCAACAACTTGTCACAAACACCGGATAGCACATACAACACTTAGATACGCATAAATGTAAGCTATCATGTTTCAGCTTGTACATTCAGAACTCGGCTGTTTTCGGGAATTTTTATAAAATAGTTCCCAAGTTCAAAAAATTCATATTTTCTTTTAGAAGGTGTCAATTATACTTTAAATTTTTGTGTAAAATTTTCAAGTCCTAATTTCTTACCCATTATTTATAAGAATTTATTTACTAGGCTGCAGTCAAATTCGTCACTTTCTGACTTCAGTCCACGGGAAAAATCTTTTAAAAATACTCGATTGTCCGATTGACAAAATTCCAGTGGGAGATTTCTTTGAACACCTAGGAGTATCTGCTATATAAATTTCGTGACTTAACCCTTTCGGTTTACAAGTTATAATAGAAAACATTACATCAATTTTTTGCAGAAAAAACGCTGCACGAAATCATTAATTTAAACAGTAAACGACTTCAGAAAAATGTGATTCCAGTGCCATTAGAAGCGTTTTTCGAAAACGTATGTTTTAGACTTCTGAAAATAAGTTTTTTGATTATTAACGGTTCGTTTATAGCCAACTAAAGTTGGCTGTTTTCGCGCATCAGCTTACTGTTTTACCCTTAAACTCCACCTGAAACCATCCGAATGATCACCATGATCCATAATAATGATTTGCAGCAGGTTATACTTTAGTTTTCATGCATCTATATTCAAAAGTTCAAAACCCTAGACATACATCATAGTTTTTATAAAGAAAAACGCAGCCTATGTTTCTTACACGCAAACACATCATCATGACGCAACAATTCGCATACTCATCCGAACCAATCATACACAACAGCACTTTTTCATAACAATATCATACAACACATGATCATGATCGAGGCTACACAAAATCATAACGTGAATCATAACACAATTAAACCCTAACCTTGAAACGATGACAACTAGCGAACCGGGACAAGCTTGAAATCGATCTGAGGGGTGTGGGGGCTGTTTGCGCGATCGAGATGGGGGGAGGACTGCTTACGTCGAGTTCACCAAGGGGGGATAGGGTTTTAGGGTTTGCCACTTTTTTTGAATACCCCATGCATACATACATATACGTACATAAGGGACCGGGGGGGGGTTGGGCTATTCCTTGGGCCACAAGGAGTTTGGGCCGCAAGGGGTGTGGGTGGCGGGTTGGTTTTACTTGGTCACGAAGTCGAAATGTTTCACCAGCTCGGTTTGGTTCGGCTTTACAATTAAAGTTTACTAATTGATAATTATAATTCGTTAAATAACTACACGACACCAATTTTTTTTAAAATATTAAATCAGTAATTGGAGTGTGACGCAATAAATTCACAAACGTCTAATAGCATGTAATTCAGATATGACCCGTTAAAATTCCCAAACATCGTGTATTCCTGAAATACTAAACTTATTGTCATTATAGCGTGCACGTAGTTAATTCTCTGAATTAAATTACCGTAGAAACAAATGACGATAAAGTAGCGCGTTTAAAATACCTGAAAAATCGGGATGTCACAGTGTTCGTACCATGTATCTGTTGCTCCTCGCGTGTGCTTCCGCTGCGAGTCGGGGTGTGACAGTAAGCCACATTATAGAGTTTTGCTTGAGGACAAACAAAGATTCAAGTGTGGGGGTATTTGATGTGCGCAAAATGCAACATATAAATTACATCAAATAAGGCATAAAATCAACCCTTTTTCTGTACTAATGTTGGAAAAAGCATACTTCTTTCTTTACTTATAGGATCAAATGAGCTTAAATGAATAAAAGGAACAAATTTACAGTAGAAACCAACACAAATACGAAAAAGAAGGATTTACACGACCTGCCAAACCCCGATCCACATCCAAAAAACCAAAAATAACGAAGACAGAAGCTTAGGCACGGGGTCATGCCCCCAGGCATAGGGCCGTGCCCAGTCAAGATTCTCTGCAGAAAAAGACAATAGCAGAGGGCAAACCAACACGGGGCCATGCCAACCCAACATGGGTCGTGGTCGACACTAAGATTCGCAGAATCTGCAATACTCCAGCAAGTACACTGACCATGGGGTCGTGCTATGACACCACGGGCCATGTTTGTATAAGACCTGACATCTGCAGTTAATGAAGGGAGAGAAAAAGATGACCACGGGGCCGTGCCAGGTGGGCACGAGACCATGTCTGCCCTCTGTTTCCAGCTATAAATAGAGGTGCTTGGTTCAAGAGAAAGGCATCCCTTGACAAACCACTTCTCTCACACGTGTCATCTGTCCACCACCTCTACAACACCAACACCCACCACCATCATCCATATTTCATCTTTTAGAGTGTATAGTAGTCTCGGGATCCAAGATCGATTGTATGGGTTCTTGTCAAAAAAGGCCATGCTTAGCTAATTTATCACATTACTTGATGAAGACAAATCTTATATGTATTAATTTTGATTTCTAATCTTTGGCAACTTTTTAATTGGGTATGTATTAATGGTTTTAATAACTAGCTTTTTATATTCAAAGTGAACTTTAGTTAAACATTTTTTCACGTTTTGTTGATTCACTCATTCGTGTCTTGACGGTCTATATAAAGCACGTTAACTGCCTGTAAGGGGTTAGAAGGGTGTTTCGGTACATTTCTTGTCTCATTCTGTGTATAGATCCTGCGTGGACTTGGTTCAAGCTTATTAGGACTTCCCTTGTGGCAGATAGCATCAAATCGAGGGAAGTAGAACAACTTGAACCCCTTATAAATAAACTACTATTAAAAATTTATGCGACCTTGCGGGACTGTATCCCTGCTTACTAAGACCAATATGGTCGAGGGTAACATCGCCTTCACAAGAGGGGCCTACCACCTTTTGCATTATTACCTTATTTAATTATCTTTCAATATTCCGACCTTGCGGGATTGTATCCTTGCTGACTCAGACCAATATAGTCGAGGGTAACGTCGCCTTCACAAGAGGGGCCTACCACTATAACTAAGATAATCTCTTAAAAATCCGAAAGTGTAGAAATCATCAAAGGATACATGAAAGAGGAGTTGGAACCAAGTGATTCCTTCTTGTCTATTTGTTTCTCTTTTAATTTACGTTTTTATTTCTATTTTTATCTTTCAAAACTTTTATCAAAATTTTGTTAGAGTAGATGTTGACGATAATCCAAAATTAAAAGCTCTTGAGTCCTTGGACTACCTCGGTATCTTATCATCACTATACTACGTCTACGATGGGTGCACTTGCCGAAACATGTGAAGAGTGATACTATCGTATCGTGTTTTATAAATTAAAGCTTGATCCACGAGTAAAAAGTGCTTAAAATATAACACAAATTATAACCACGCTCAACCACGTCAGCCGTTCGGTTTCTCCTCCTCATCAAACTGTTGTTCCGCTTAGACATGCGGACAACACATGCAAGAGGTACTACGCATTTTAGTTGTGGTTATTTACGATATCTTTGTTTCGGAAATGTATGACCAACGCAATCTTGAGGTTTCCATGACCGATTGCATCCTTAATTCTTAGGCGCATGGTAGATTATATTTATATTAGTCTAGATTCCTTGATATTATGCATAAAAAAACAACATGGTGCCGAAAAGAAAATCTACGCCCAAAAGGGGTCAGTTAACCAGTGTCTTACTAATTAAGCCAAACTAGGGTTCTTATAGGACAACGTGAGGTTGCAGAAATCGCACGATATATGAATAACTGAGTCAACACTAGTAACAGTACATGTGGTACCGATAGTTCAAGTGGTTCAAATCCTGATGGATCGAGAACGAGTGGCAATGCCACACCTGAAGACGCAATCACAGAAGGTTATAATTCTAAGGCTATCTCGGACTGTAAGCCGCGATACCTCGCTGGTACGAGAGGTGAGGTAGGTTTTGTCCGCTTAATAGAAAAGATGGAGTCGGTTAGCCACACCAGTAAATGTACTCTTGAATAAACGGTTGCATATGCAAAGTATCTTCTGCTGAATGAATCATTAACTTGATGGAACCTCCAAGTACAAACTTTAGGGAGCAATACAACGAACAGGTTGTCGTGGGAAGAGCTCATGGATCTTATGTTAAAAGAATATTGCTCGCTCAATGAAATTCAAAGGTTGGAAACAGAATTCTGGAACTTGACCATGATTGAAACTGATGTTGTTGGTTACACTCAACGCTTCCACGATCTCTCAAGGGTTGTGCTATACTTGGTAACACCCGATTTCAAATGCATTGAGCGTAACCATGAGCGAGATCCATAAAGAATGCAGTAGAAGATCTTTCATTTTGTCCCATCTTAGATTAGTCATGTCTAGTTTAGACACACACACGCCACCAACTATTTTTTGTATCACATGGCCTACCGCGCGAACACATAATTTAAAAAAGAATAGTTCAATCTAGCAACCGTGCAGAAAGGAATGGAAGTTGAACAAGCATACATGTAAGAAGACGGGATCGCCAAACACAACAATAGACTTACCACAATTTCTGCAACCTTAACCACACTATCAATGTGTATGATAAAATTATTTCTAAGCTCAGTACTCAGGCATATACTTTACTGTACAACAAGTTAGGCTGAATAAGAAACTATTGCAGCCCGTTATGCTCCTCAATTGTTTGGCATATGAAATTTCCTCCCATTTTAAACACTTTCTTTTACAGTCTAGTGTATTTTATAGTTGTTAACATGAAAATCGAACAATGATGATCGGGAGGGGACAACAAACAACAATGTTGGGTAATATTCAAACCTCCAACTCCATTTTTTGGAATTAAGCGGGGGAGGCGTATGGTTATAGAAGTCTTCGGGTTCCAAAGAGACCACTTGTCATTGCGTGGATGGTTGGAAAGAATCACCTAGCCATGGAAACACCCCCGGATACGCCTCCAAAGAAACAAAGGAATTCGGCACTTGTGCTGAGACGGTGGGTCACGCGTGGTATAGATATACGGTCTATGTTGTCGTCTTCGAGGTTTTGATCATGATTAACCAACCAAGGATGGTTAGCAGATAGGGTGGGTAATTAATCACATATAGAAGTACAAGCAGGCTTCTACTACATCTGGGATATTCATAACCTGCGTTGGTGTGTTTGGATAGTCGCTGTTGAGCTGGCGTGATATATGTATATGGATTGTTTTATAATGACTAAACCTTAATCCTCCTTTATAAATAGGGGCCTTCATACACTCATAAGCACTTTCCAAACACTCTAAACACTTCCAAAGCATCAAATCATCTCAATACTTCAAAGTTCTTGGCATATTGCACTTGTGTTCAAAACAGTGAGTTTGAAGACCTTTCTTCTATTTTTCTTATGTTTTTCTCATCCAATCCACTTAGATAACCTCTAGGAATGTGTCCACGAAATTACCATGGTAAACTAAGAGGGAACATCACCATATTTGAGGTCTAAAGTGGGATATATTTTTTGTTTTTAACAACTTTCAAAACAATGTCCATACTTACTCGTTTCTTAGATTTCTATGCACCAAACCAAGATGCCAACAATATTAGTGCATGTTGGTGCATAATGTCTATGTCTTAGTCTTATATCGAGTCTGTATAGTATAGAGCTGAATAGGCTAGCTGAAAAGTGTATTTATGTTTGTTAGAGACAAGTTCGCTCATATTGTGTCAAGTAAAGGCAAGTTCGGCATTATAAATAGCTAGCTTGCCTCATTCATTTGCAACTTTGGCATTTTGGAGGCGAAGCTCTGTCAGTTTGTACTCTCGACGTTTAATCATTGAAACTGATGATTAACTGATTAATTCTTGTCTATTGGTAAACACGACGTAATATTTCCGCTATTACGGACATTAGATATCAAATTTAGGTTCCTTAGCATTGAGGATCGGACCTACAACAGAGCAGGATTGGCCTAATTTGAAGACATTAGACATAGAACATCTCATCTTCTACTCATTTCTTCTATTTTTAACTTTTCTTGGACAATTCACGGACAAAATGAAATGATTTTCAAGTATAATACGTAAAATCCATAATAGATAAACCCTTGAAAAGATCAGAGCTTAAAACAAACGAATTCATGCTGAAAAATTGAAAAAACCATGTTTGAAAACACACGTTCGCTCGAACTTGACATCAAGTTCGCTCGAACTTGACTGAAAAATTCACATTTTTTATCAAGTTCGCCCGAACTTGATTGATTTTTCAAGATTTTTGGGTAAGTTCGCTCGGACTTGCTTATTTTTCAAACAAATTTCATCAAGTTCGCCCGAACTTGATTAAATATTGTTGAAAATATTACAAGTTCGCCCGAACTTGTAAAGCCTTTTGAAATTCTTACAAGTTCGCTAGAACTTGCATATTTCTCTTGAAATTAATACAAGTTCGCCCGAACTTGCTTATTTCTCTTGAAACTTATACAAGTTCGCCCGAACTTGTTAAATAGCTGAGTTTCACACGCTGTGACAAGTTCGACCAAACTTGTCTCGGACATTATATATCGTTAGATTCTTATTGACGAGACGAGTTTAAAGCTCTAATCTGGTAAAAAAAGTTTTCTGAAAATTTTAAACCTTTTTTAGCAAACCGATATATTGATATTGTCGGTTAAAAAGTCAAATTTTATTAAAATTGTCTGTTTGCTAATTATTTTTCAAGTGTCTTGAACGACAGATAAATTTGGAAAACAAAATGGGGTCCGAGAAGCCGCCAAAGTTGATGAGTATGGACGAGCATGAAGTTTGGAAAGGAAAATTTGAGAGCTGGGTCCAAGCTACGCATTTTAGCAGTTTGGTGGCGATCGAAACAGGATATGTAGTTCCAATAGATGAGAATCAGAATATTCTAGAGAAGTGCAAGTATTCCACGCAACAGAAAGAGGCGTATTTTGCTAATAAGAAAATGATTAATCTGATTCAACAATCTATTAACGAACATATCTTGATACTACTACCTGAGTACAAGACTGCAAAAGATCTCTGGGTATCTCTGAAAAATAAATATCAGGTGAAGAGAGAAGAGGATATAGTGGTTAAGAACTGTGAAGCTCAACTTCCAAGTACATTTACAAATGGATCTTCAAGTTCTAAACCAGTCTGCCCTGTCTATAATGTAGACAATTATCTGGCAGATAATGCAAAACTCTTGAATGATTTGAAGAGTTTGACAGTAGAAAATAAAACGTTAAAAGAAAATAAAAGAATTTTGAAAACAAAATAAAAATTTTTAGAAAATGAAAAATTACAAATGTTAGTAGATTTTCAAAATGAAATAAAGATGTTTAAAAATGAAAAAAATGTTTTTGAAAAATTAAATATAGAAAATCAAATAGCAATAAATTCTCATATTAAGAAAACAGCTCAACTTGAAAAAGAAGTTGAGACTGTTAAAAGTAAAGCTGTTAATTCAGAAAAATTATTGAAAGGTTTCGTGACCTCCTCATTAAAGTTAGATCATATATGTCCAAAACCGATCAATAATAATAAAAAGGAAATTCCAATAAGTGACAATGTCACAGTTTATGACGATTTCATAATTGAGGATTGTGATGATAATTTCGATGATGAAAATGATAAAAATGAAATATTTTTGAAGCCAAAAGAAAATTTTCAAGAAACCGTTTTACAATCTGCTGAAAAAGGTGAATGCCCAACGCAAAAACCTTCTAAGCATAATGGAGAACAAAAACAACAAGAAAAACAAAATTCTATAAATTTTCAAAACAAAAATAAAAGCTCATCGGTACGGTCATCCAATCATTATAAAAACTCATAAAAATTTGAGAATAAGTGGTGCAGGTCGGACCACAGTGCTTCAAAGTCAAATCAATTTTACAGAAGAAGAAGGAAAGATGACTACTACATGTCAAATCAATGTGCTGATTTGGGTGTTTGGTCTGAATGGAGAGATTGATAAGATAATAGAGTGTGTTACAACTGTGGATTTGGTGGACACATTGCTGTTAACTGCCTGAAAAAGAGATTTGATACGAGAAGATGCCATAGATGTCAAATCAAAGGTCATATTTCCATGGATTGTCTGACTAACCTGAAAAGAAGATCGGTTAAATCTCAGGAGGAGAAAAAACCAGAGGAGAAGAAAAAGGAGAAAATTGTAGAAAAGCCCAAAGGACAAAAATTCAAGTTATCACAAGAGCAAAAAGACAGATTGAGAAAAAAGAGGAAAAAAGTTAGAGAGTATTTGGAAAAGATTTTGTCCTCGGATACGTCTAAAAATCAGATAAAAGTTCTGATGAATCATTTTACTCACAGTCAAGTAAAACGAATTCATCAGATACAAATTTGAAGTCAAAAGAGAGAGCAGTGGAGAAAAATTTTATAATTCAAACAGTTAAAAAATCAAAGAAATAAAATTTTCAAATAAAATTTCTATCAAACTGTTTGAATATGAAAAGAGTGTGAATGTTAGTTTACTTCAGATGTTAATGATTTTGATAAACCTAAATCCAGAATGGATTGGGTTCAAATTCAAAACTGATTAAAGTTTGTTTGAATGTGCAGGATAACCAAGCTTCAAGCCAAAGGTCATTTCAGAAGCAGTGGTTGTTCATACAGAGAGACAAGAGACATGAATGATATTCCACACAAACAAAATGGTAGTCTCACGTTCACATTCGTAAAAAGTCATTAAATGGTTAAAATGGAAGATTCTTATTTTCAATTTTAATAAGATGTTTTTAATTTTAGGGGGAGAAAAATATTTTAAAAATTGTAAAAAAAAAAATTCTTGTAAAAATGAAAAACATCGTTTTAAAATGTTTCCAAAAACAATAGAAAATCTTAATAATGTCAAAAACATTGAAAAATGAAAAATGAGATTACTTGTGCGCAAAAAGGAAATGATAGTACATCAGTGGACTATCACAGTACGCTAAATATTTGTAAAGTTTAAAAAGTTATAAACAAGTCTTACTGTGGATGTGTCGATAGGCTTTATACGTTCAGTAAATTGTTTTAGAGATATAAACTAAATTTTATAACTGCTTAAATTTGTGGATTAACACATCTTGGATATATGGACTTAGTACTCAAAAATTTCGTTTGAGAGATTGCCTGATTCTAAGATACGAGGTCTTTATAGATAGTTGATATCTGGGGTATTATACAAGTTCTTCTGACTTTGCGGAAGCAATAGCCTAGAACTTCTATAATACTTTATGCTAAAAACGTCAAACTGCATATAAACTTGAAAAGTATCGAAAGATCTAATCAATTGCAGTGATTAAAAGATTCCTTAATTGGAACACACCTTAAAGAGGAGCCTTCATCTCTTTGTATGTACGGTAGTACTAACTTGAGCTCTCAAGGTCTCGCACAACCCAGATACAGATCAATTACGCTATATTCACCTGGAAGATGAAATCTAGGGAATCTTGATACAGGAGTATATTCAAGAAGTGGGAACCGCAGTTAAGTCAAGTTTCATAATTCTAACTAACACATCTTGGAACAATTGAGAAATGTGTTAAAGTTTAGGTGGACAAACATATCGACAATCTAGGTAAACAAGTTTAAAACTTAAAGTCATTAAAAGGTCAACGGTACTGGTGATATGTCTCAAAAACTGATATGATCCTCTAGCACCTTTTCTCAATAAAATATAAACTGTAAATATTATATTTTAGTATGTTTACATTTTTGCATTCAATATTAAAAATCCAAAAAGATTTTCTCTCATATCTTCCATGGAAACCTAATAATGTTGAATGTGAGCCGGATCAACGAGACTGTTAAGAAACTGTTTGTATGTGGATACGTGGGATTGTTCTTAATCGTTAAATTTTAGAGATTCGAAGCATAATTTGAGGGGAGCTAGATAAACACGTTGATTAAAGATACCAGAAAGCTCAAAGCAAGGGGGAACATGGATGTTAAAGTTATTCAAGATATAAAGATCAAGAGAACATTAAAGATTCAGGAACTTAATTGAAGAATGATGACTACGACAACATTCAAGGGGGAGTCTGTTGATGCATATGTCTGTTGCCTACGTCATCGTATAATATCAAGTTTGTATTTAGGAGCGAAATGACGAAGTTTATGTATGTTAAAGATCAAGTTCGCTTGAAATTGTAAGGTTGAAGTCAAGTTCGGCCGAACTTGACTAAGCAAGTTCGCCCGAACTTGCACTCCTACCAGCGAACTTGTGATTCCTATAAATAGGTGTCTTGTTATTTCATTTGTAACATTCAGAGATTTTGTCACGACAGAGGCGAAGCTCTGTCCAAGTGTTTCAAGGATCTGTAACGTTGAATATTAATGAAACGGTGATTAAATAGAAACAAATGAGTGTATCCAATGTCGTCTAAGCAAACGGATTCCGCACATTTACCTTAGGTTTGTCAGATTACTGCCAGAAAGATCCGTAAAACGGACCTACAGTGCATATTATGCGTGTCTGCTTAAACACCCCGACCGTGTTAAAAACAACAAGACGCGGCGGAAATATCGGGGAGTCACGTTATAAATTGCTCACAACTACTGGTACTAAATTGTTTCATTATTCTAAACATTGTTCTACAATACGAATAATACATGAGGTTGTCTTTTGATTTAAAAGAAGTCTAAAGCCCGGTAGCATGCTTGAATAATCGAAACCTGAAACATATGTAAAAAAGAGATATCAACAAACACTGTTGGCACATAGTTTTGTTAGCCAAGTTAATGGCAAAAAGATTAGTGTTGCAATACTTCGACAACTACAAGAGTCATCTATTTAAAATGGACTCTTTAAAGCCAAGGAATGGCAAAAAGATTTAGAATTGCAATACATTAACTTGATTATGAAGCCTGTGACAAAATAGTTTTGTATATGGCAACATGATTAATACTAAGTAATTTTATGCCATTGGTAATTGTACTTTGTTCATTGTAATCGCCTTGAATTCTATGTTATTAGAAATCCAATCAAGGATTAATAACAACAATATTGAAAATTTGTCATAACTTAAGTGAGTATTATTAGAAAACAAATCAATGATTTAAAATAATATTATGATTATCCTTCTAAGAATCAAACATATAAAAATATGAAAGAGTTCTATAAGGATATGGATATTGTACTTTGAAATAATCGAACACAAAATCCTAATGTGATTCAGATAACGCTACAAGAGTAATACAATAAGAACACTTATATATAGGAAGTACCAGCGGCGTATCCACCATGTTCTTATGGTATTACACTCGTTTCGTTATATAAATCACAACTAATCACAAAGATATAATCATCAACTTGGTCACATTGTCTTGTCACATACGCATTAAAGTACACAAAGAATCCAAATAATGGACTACCATTTAGTACTTTAAACATCCCTCAAGAATCAATCTATGAAGATAGACAGATGCTAATAGGATTTGGTTTAGTCACTTGTCTTGTCACCTTGTCTTGTCATATATGCATTAAAGTACAAAAAGAATCCACTCAAGGACTACCATTTAGTACTTTAAACATCCTGCAAGAACCTAATTATAAAGATAGATAGATACTTTATGGATTTAGTTTAGTCACTTGTCTTGTCACCTTGTCTTGTCATATACGCATTAAAGTACACAAAGAATCTAATCAAGGACTACCATTTAGTACTTTAAACATCCTGCAAGAATCTAACTATAAAGATAGATAGATAATATACGGATTTAGTTTAGTCATTTATCTTGTCTCATTGTATCACAAAATCCTAAATTCTAATGGTGATTTGGATAAGGCTACGAAGGGTAATACAATAAGCACACTTATATCTAAGAAGTACCAGTGGCGTATCCACCATGTCCTTATTATATTACTCTAGTTTTGTTATCTAAATCACCAATAATCTCTACACATAAACAATAACCACCGTCATCGGCGTGTAAAGAACTTCTTAGAAATCTTACTATGATGATAGAAGATTTAAGACTGTACTTCAAGTATCCTACAAGAATCTAACTATAAAGATAGAAAGATCCTACAAGGATTTGGTTCATGTCCCAATTTGCCGTGTTTTGCATAATCAGAATAATACACAAAAAGTACCGAGTAAACAACACATGTCATACATTTGAGAAAATTCGGTTACACATATGAATCACCCCAAAACATTTGAAAAAAGGTAAAAGAGGGGAGCTATGTACTCACATGGGATTGCTTATAGGTCTTGTACAAATGATATAACAAGACTCAATGGATCAAGAGTTCAAAAGTGGAAATGGTTCCTAGCGTATCGGATACTATGTGTTAGTATCGAAACATGAAAGCAAGAGATCGGATAGAATGAAGTCTTATAAACCAAACGAGTGTTGAAACTCATGTGATATGGTTTATTAGACTTAACATTCTGATTTGGAATGAATCCTAAGTGCTTTTGACCCGTTATAACCGGTTAAGGTAGTTTCCGCTACTTTAACATGTCATTTGCTTAAAAACGCGTTCACATGGTCAAACTAGTCCTATGATAAGTCTTATATGCCAAAATAAGTTTAATAAAGTTGCAACATCAGTATATAAGTCAAAAAGTTGGTTACATATGCGCAAAAAGGGCATTTTGGTCTTTCATAAAGGCATGATAGACGACTTAACATAACACTATCCAAACGACATGACTATAAGGTATAACCTTAGAGGGTTATTCCCTATATAACTATGGTCACTAATATGTGTTTGGTCGGATCCTAAGATCGACCAAACGGGTCGGATCCGAAAGTCAAAGCGGTGATCAAGACCGCTTGACTTACGACCCTAAACAAGCACTAAACTAAAAGTGACGAGTTAGACATGTTAGCATGTCTAACTAAGTTTATAAAACTGATTTGGTATTAAAACAAAGTGTTTCGATACCCGAAAATAGTTCCCTCGTATAATGCACACTTTGCGCATTATTGACCGAAACTTAGACTCGTCACTACAACTATTAACGCGGTAATCAGTAGGCATGATCGCTATGGATCATAACCATCGTGATTACGATCGCGTTGCAAAGTTTAATTGAACTTTGACTTGACCAAAAATGCTCAGAATCGAAAGTCAAACAGAAAGTCAAACTGTTTGACTTTAAGCTCAAAAAGCTAAAAGAAATGAACAAGACTAGAAGAAGGCACTTACTTGTGTTGTAGCACCCTCAAGAGCTCAGGTAGGAGGCCGCCAAAGGGAAGCAAACTCCACTTAGAGCAGATTTAGAGAAAGGAAAGAATTGAGCAAGTTGTGATGAAGAATGAGGAGGCTATTTATACTTGAAACAAGATCATAAGATCATACCAAGTGAGAGGGGTTGTTTCTAGGAATTAAAGAAGTGTCTAGTGAGGTATCGCAACCACGAGAACTGTGGCATAAATGAATGCTAGGTGTGCAAGGCTTTAAACAAGGGGCTGCCACCTTTTTGCTGATCAAGGGACCTCTTACGAACCGTAAGAGCTTTGCCTTATGGTCCGTAAGGCCTTGGTCTGGGGCAAATTTTTGAAAATTGGTAGAAATGTCCCATGGACTTGTTTTGTCGTGTTTCGTCATCTCTAATACGCGTCATCCCTATTTCTAAGCTCCATAAGGACGAATAAGCATAGGGAAAATGAAATATGTCCAAAAATGTTTCGTATGTCGGTTCGTTTGTTTGTACGGCTGCGTTTTTCAGTTAATCACGACGAACGGTTTAATTAACGCGTAAACGACCGTTATTGCATAACGAATAACATTTTTGCATTCCAAATCATTAAAATGCAAGATTTTAATGATGGAAAAAATATTTGGATGTACATACGTGTTCCGTATTAAGAAATACGTGAATCAGCGTACTTTCACAGATTTTCCAAAATAATCCCTGGAGTAACAATAGAGTGTTTTTGTCATACCGAAACCCTCAAAACTTATTTATAAGTTATGTAAAGGGTATTTAGGGTATGTGTAGCTTATGTCATCATACCGATGCGTATGTTTTACGTTAAACGGTTTGCGTTTAAAAATTGGTTATCGGAATATCTTCAAAAAAAAAGTTTTTGAAAGCCCGAAATTTTTGGCACAAGGGCTACAGTCTCCCCTACTTAAGGAAATTTTGTCCTGAAATTTATTCGAAGGAGACCCTAGAGTGTGTTTGGAATAATGGAAAGATAACAAAGCTCAAGATTTCAAAGATGTGGAGCATCATTTGGTGTTGGGAATGTCTGGGGGATTCAAAGCGTAAACAAAGATATTCAAAGTATTTTCAAGGTACACAAACCTTTAGAAATTTTGAATCTATAAAGCATCGTCGATGTATAAAAATTGTTTTGTATGGCACTATGTTATACTTAGGCACTTAGTGCAATCCATAGCAAACAAAGGGGTGTACATTCAAGCCTAGCCATACGTACACAGTTTCTAACATCCCACGAGGTACATCCCATGTACCATGAGCATCTCATGCATAGGAGACGTGTCAACATACCTATGGCATCAAGGTCGTCACCTTTAACACCATAATATACTCCTGGTCGACTCGAATAGAGTTAATGAATGTACTTGCCTCATCCATTGCATTCAATAAACAGATAACAAATAATCACATAATCACATAATGGTCCAAGATGACAAAAAACTTTCAAGTGACCCTAGTAACATTCCAAAGAATAACACAATAAGAACATTTATATATAGGAAGTACCAGCGGCGTATCCACCGTGGTGTTATTGCGTCATACCCTTCCCGTTACCTAATCACTCTAGATTTTATGCCACCATCTTAACAAGGCTTACTATGATTCTCATGTGTCGCTCCACGTAATTAAGTGTGCACCCATAATTACGCGTTTCGTCCTATGGTCCAAATAGCTCCTCCTGTTAAGTAAAGGGAAACAGATAATAAGGTCGAAGTAACATCTAAAATAAAATAAGCATCGTCATAACACAACATATATTGAATCAACGGTGTTTCATACTAGAAATGATAACACTACTTGTTTTGCATCCAACAAAATCCATAGCATGTATTTTATTCTAGTACAAATATTAATATATGCTTCACACTAGTCATACAAATAGCATGCATCATATACTAAGTATGGATTGTCACAAACAATGTAAGTATTTCGTGAAAAATGTTTTGAAATCATGTGCTAGATATGCTAAGTCAACATACCAAGCAATAGTGCAGTTGTAATCATGTACTATACATAATAGATTAACAAACCATGTATGTAAATGTCATGAAAACAAAAGAAGTAGCAATAGGCACATAGTATTTGTAGTGTTTGTTTTGCAGTGATTGTATGAATGCACTAGTGTGCAAATCATAATATGATATTCTTGCGGGATTTAGTTTCTAACAATAAAGAACAGAATCCTCGAAGTTGGTATGTAGTTGTAAATTACACACAGTGTAATCACATTGGAATTTGTAACTGAAATACGAATAACAAGAATGAAGAGAAACTTCTTGAAAATTTATATTCTCATTACAAACATAGTTGAAATATGTACATTGTCTTTGGAAAATAAAACAGGAATGTAAAGGCTCAAATGATCATAAGTGCTTGATCATCAGTTTGAGCTTCATTGATATTGTATACTCGTCCATTTCTGTTAGCAAGCTTAGGGCAGTTTCGCTTGAAATGATTTAAATAACCACAATTGAAACACGCTCCAGCTGGATAACAAGGTCGTGTTTGAGTAGGGGCTGTTTGCTTTTGGAGACGACAGGTCGCAGCTAGATGTCCATGAAAACCATAAATTGTACATTGGCGGCATGGAGAATTTGTTGGGTGGAGATAGTTGCAACGATTGCACCGAGGATCTTTCCTACGATAAGACCCCCTAACGGGTACTGAGTTAAGTGGGATTGGTGTAGCGATCATATAATTCTTTGAAGTCTTACGCTTCTTAGAATTTTTGGAAGGTTCACCCTTTGTTTCATTTAGTTTTTCTTGTGTAGTTTCAACAGTTCGTTTCTTGTCTCCTTTTCGAAAAAGTTTCCCTTTTTCTAACCTGGGAGTCGGTTAGGGTAGCGGCTAATTCCTTAGCCTCCCTAAGTGTTGTAGGTTTCTTGCCAGTGACAATATCTTGGATCGGATCAGGTAGGCCATCAATGTATTTCTCAATAGCCCGATCTGAAGGTGTGACCATAGTGGGGTAGAGTAGGCTTAACAGTTCAAATCAGTCAGTGTAGGCACGGTTTTCCCACTATCTTGTTTGAGGTAATAAAATTCAGTTTCGAGTGCCCTTATTTTGCTTCGTGGGCATAATTCTTTCATCATAAGATTCCTGAATTCTTCCCACGTTTGTGCCATAGCTACTTCTGCACCTCTGTTTCTCATGACTTCTATCCACCAAGTGAGTGCTTTCTTTTGGAAAACACTCGAGGTAAACCCTACCTTGCGCTCACTTGGACACTGAACATGACGGAATGTGCTTTCTATGCTCTAAAACCATTGTAGGAGCCCAGTTGCTCCTTCAGACCCATTAAACTTTAGTGGTTTAGCTGAGTTGAATTGTTTGTAGTTACATGGCGTGGAAACATTGCTGTTGTTGTTATTGTTATTGTAGTAGATTTGGATTGAGTTGGGCCACAAGGTTTGGGAGTACAACAGCTATCTGCTGAGCTATCATTGCCGCCATTTCAGCGTTCCTCGTGACGTCACGATGAGGAGGCATCTCGAAGAAGTAGCTACAATGAAAACAAATAAGTGAGATTTCATAGAATTGTTATAAATGAAGGTCCGTGATCAGGCGGTTCTAGATGAAAGTTAGTGGATAAACGTAAACCGATTCTGTAGAATGTTATTACAGAAAGGAGTAGAAACACAATGCAGCGAAAGTCTTCATTCATTCATACCGAAAGAGTATACATCTTTATACGTCCAGCTGCCGGAGTTCCTAGAGTAAATCCGGCAGCACCTCCCTGTAGGGATGCCAAAAACTTAAATGACAAATGAACAACACACCTATATATAGGGAGACAAGTTCGCTGGAGTGAAGATGACTTTGGGCGAACTTGCATATGCAAGTTCGGCCGAACTTGACATCAACATGTCAAGTTCGAGCGAACTTGACCTCCACAGGTCAAGTTCGGGCGAACATGACCTCCACAGGTCAAGTTTGGGCGAACTTGTTTCCTTTTACACTATACACTCTGTATTTTGGTCGTATGTTCGATTCTAACCTATACAATATTCAAAACACACTCAATCTAGCCTATTCGACAAGTGACGACACAAAGCGCACCATTAGTTTCCCCCTTATTCGTTACTGTCGAATCTTGGTCTTCAAACGTGAGCCGTGTTTGAATATTCTTCAACTTCAATCAAGGTATCTGCCGATGTCGTTGAAACGCATCAACAAATTCCCCTTACTTGATGATTCTGGTTTCCATTAACAACATCTAATTCCCCCTGAAATCTCCAGTTCAGATATTTATTGCACAGTTTCCAACCTCCTCTGATTTGCTTGATCGACAGATTATCTTGAATAGACACCAATTTGAAGCTCATCAATGCAGCTTCTCCATTTCAACTTTAACCACATCCACGTTCAGTTTAGCGCATATCTCCTATGCTCGATCTTCCGATCTTCAAGACTCAACCGACAATTGATAGAAACTTCGAATTACCACTCGTAAACTTCAAATCAATGTTTACCCGTAAAAATATAAAATCCCGATTTCCGTAATCACTCCAAATCAGCAAATCGGTAATCTTTTTCAATCAGCAAATCTTCATCGGAACCAAATCATCTGGTAACACTTCGAATCTGAGAATCACTCGTCCATGATCAAATCACATTCTTCCTCTTCAGTCATAATGCTAGATATATAGCTATCTCCGGTAGACCAGAGCCACTTAATCACCAAACATCATCATCCAATGGCGGTTAGTCCGAAGAAAAGAATGATTCATCTGCTTGAAGACTAAAAATAATGGCCACCAAAGGCTATCACCAGTTAGCGTATCTGGGATAACTTCAGATCTCCTTGGTAATTTTGAAACCATCCGTATTTGGAGCTAGTCATTAATCCTAAGATCATCACTGAACGTTTTGAATATCCTCAGTTCCTTCATCGGTACTAACGACTGCTAATCCAACTAACTATTCCTTAACCGGAGATCAGGACTCTAACCCTTAAGCATCAATCTGCATCATGATCTGATAAATCGGAATTTCCTATGTTCACAAAATCTCAATGAATCTCAATTCTATGCACTTCCCGAAAATTTGTCAATCGGTAACCACGCGGATACTGTTGCAGTAGTCACAATTTTCAAAAATGTCCGGAATCCTCAAATATTGAAAATTTTTTATTCCCCCTCATTTTTGCAAATTTTGACCATATTGAAACTTTCACTGAAATTCCCCCTCAAATCCGGAATTTTCAGTTTTCATCAAATGCGGAATTTAACTTTAGGCCCATCGATAGTCTTCAACTTTAATGATCACCAAATTGCTTTGGTATTAATGACTACCTTCTCATCTTCAACCATCTCTAACCTCAATATCTCAGCCTCTCTCTAAGGCCTCCGACGGTGTCCCTGAATAGTGAGTATCGGATGTTAAAATTTCGAAAAAATTTATATCACCAACTTTTTTCTGGACACCTGTCTCATCAAACCGATCAATAAATTTTTTTTAGGCATCCTGACAAGTTCGGCCGAACTTGTGAACTTGGTCACTATGTGACAAGTTCGGTCGAACTTAGTCGGGTTGAGACAAGTTCGGGCAAACTTGGTTGGCCACATCCAAGTTCGGGCGAACTTGCATGAAATAGACAAGTTCGGGCGAACTTATGCTTAATTTCAATGAAAATCAGTCAAGTTCGGGCGAACGTGATGAAAAATCATGAATATCCTTGTCAAGTTCGGGCGAACTTATGAAAAGTCTTGAAAAACCATGTTAACTTCGGGCGAACTTGACCTCGACAGGTCAAGTTCGGGCGAAATTGGTCTCCCAAATCAGCCATTTTTCACATTTTTTGATCCAAAATCCTTATTTCTTTGAATTTCGAGATGATTTCACCATAGATCTTGTCGAAATTGGTTTTCTAACAATCCTATCCGTTCAATTTTTGATTTTGTCTGTGGATTGTATGTTTATTTCATGATTTACGTCCAAAACCCCTCCTAATGTCCATAAATGTCCAAATTCATGAGCGTAGGTGATAACCGTAGCTCTCATACTAATTGAAGGTCCGTGATCAGTGTTCTAGACGGAAGTTAGTGGATAAACATAAACCAATTCGGTAGAATGTTATTACAGAAAGGAGTCGGAAGTCTTCATTCATTCATACCGAAAGAGTATACATCTTTATAAGTCCAGCAGCCGGAGTTCCTGGAGAGAATCCGGCAGCACCTCCCCGTAGGGATGCCAAAAACTTAAATGACAAATGAACAACACACCTATATATAGGGAGACAAGTTCGCTGGAGTGGACTACTTACCTGATGGTTGCAGATGCCTTACCTGACGGAGAGTGGACTACTTACCTGATGGTTCTGAAAACTTTGGCTTTTGATACCCTAACCGAACAAAAAAGATTAACAAAGTTGCTAACCAAAAAACTGTGAAACGAGGCTTGATTAATATGGGTTATGGCATGTTTGGATTGTGCTTGATGTGTAGGTACTAAGTGTAGCACCCACGCACTTTTGAACTTGAGAAAAGCGCACAGGAACGGAGCTTGCGCAAGGTATAACCCCCGAAACCTTCGACTAGCATAGGCATAATATTGTTTGGACTATAACTTGGTCCGTGATGCTTGGATTGAGCTAAGAATTGGTGTGGTGGATGTAGGGTATTGACAGAAATGTCCACCTAAAAATCGGTGTGGTGACTGTTTTACCAAAATAAATTCGTGAAAAATAACTAACAGTGTCGATAAATCACTAAAATTTACATGAATACTAAGGAACATATACGGAATGTTCTGGGAAGTTTGTAAGTCCATTGGTTGAATGTTGTTTCAGATTAAAAATTCGTGTTTTTGTGAGTTTTCGATATCGGGAAACACACCGAAACAAAATCAAAAAATCCCAAATTTCTACAGGGAGTTCCTGGACATATAAGGGGCTTTCTAGAATATTTTGGTAATTTTTAGACATCGAATGATAAGCAATGTAAATTATTCGGTTAAATACTATTTTACAAATGATTTATTTGAAGAGTTAAAATGGCTAAATAAATTCCTGAATTATTTTTCTCATAATCTATATATTTTTACTGAATTGTAGAAAAATTTCCAGATTTTTTTCAGACTTATGTTTTAAAGGGGAATTACGGTGTTAAAAACGCTTTATTTTAAACTAGTTTCGGCATTACCGTGTAACGAACCTGCCGGAACCGGGAACTGACCGAGCCCAAACGGTTACTATAGTTGGAACACAGGGTCGTTTGGAAACTAGGGGTGTGTCCCATGCCAGTTCGGGAGAATCCCCGACAGCGAAAACGGAAACTCAATTTTGGGTAACCTAGACTCCCCGAACACTCAAACTCCCTGAATGAAAAGTTAATCCTTCTTAAATGACAGCATGTGGATACTATTGGTATTCCTATACCATTACCTTAACATGTTAAACAACTAACTTTGGCTGGCACGCGAACCGGTGCCTAGAAGCCAAACTAAAAACTGATACTACCTTGGCATCCATCACCATACCAATATCCTATAGGTTCAATCTGGGGTGGAAACTCATAACCAAGTCCAATTTATAACCATTACTAACTTAGATGCAGATTTAAGTCCTTACTTGCATGTGTGCTATTAAAGCTGATCCAGTTGCATAATCACTATTTGATTGAGATTACGACCCTCGCTGTGAGTTTCACTTCCCCACTTTTATATTCTTTTATTGTTTACTGGGGTGAATTGCATGTTATAAACAATGTTAATTGTACCAACTTGTTATGATGAGAATTATCTAACACATGAACTATTCACAATACAAGTGATTAACGTAAGTCGTGGGAAGTGGATAGTATTATTGGTTTGACAAACCTAGTTGCCGCCAGACCGGTGTGCTGGCATCCAGGCAACTGCACGCGTCCTAAACTATGTTATGTGGTTAGGCATAACTACCCCCGGGTCGTTGGGCTGCACGTGACACAGTATGTGGGCTGAGGTGTCGGGGGTGACACGGCCCGGAGTACTGAGGTGTTGAACGTGACACGGCATGGTTATTGTGGTCAAGGTTTCACTTATGAACTCGTGTAACTCCATCTGTGATCTGGAATAGATGCAATTAAACTTGTTAACGCATTTTGTTATGAAATAACCAAACCAGTGGAACTCACTAGCTCGGTTAGCTGACCATTTCATTAAAATTAACATGCATTTCAGGTAAAACTAAGTAGGAATGAGCAATGTTCGTATGGAAGGTTTTGAGTAGGCGGACAGTAGCAAAATAAAGGCGGTAGTGGCTTGTAGTACCGCACTTAAACTAATGGGTTGTAATATGATAGTTTATGTATGTGTAACCGATGCCCTCTTTATATGAATCACATTTTAAATTATGAGGAAATACCATGTGTCTGCCGCACCCCGCAATTGTCTTCCGCTGTGAGTCGGGGTGTGACAGTATTAGTGTACAACACACTTGAGTACTTCTTTACTTAGTGATTAAACTTCATAACTTTTTATCAACAGAAGAATGTGTGTAAACATAATCATAGTTTGTCACATTTCTAGCTTGTCCATAAACTTTAGTTTTGCTGGGGTCAAACCCTTAATATACTGGAGATAAAGCCATAATTTGTACGCTACAGGCGGTAGTGTATTGTTGATGCACTCTTTGTCTACCACTGTTCGAATAGGCTAGATAGAGCGTGTGTTGAATATTGTATAGGTTAGAAATGAACTCACGACCAATGTACAAACTAAAATGGTGAATATGGATTAATTCATACGATTTACCACTTCATACAAAGTGACCAATTCGTACGAAGTGGCAAGCCAAGTTCGTACGAATTAAAATGCTCTAGTTCGTAAGGATTATCTAGCATGTCTATATATAGGTGGTCTATGTTCATTTGTGATTTAGTTTTTTGCGCTCCCAGACGGGGAGGTGCTGCCGGATTCTCTCTAGGAACTCCGGCAGTTGGACAAGATGTATACTCTTTTGGTATGAATGAATATCATATAACTTCTGCTGCAATCTGCTTCTACTCCTTTCTTAATAACATTCTACCAAAATTGACACGTTACGCACTAACTTCCGTCTAGAATTGCCTGATCACGGACCTTCATGTATAAACTCCAACACTTAGAAAGGTGAAAACCTTTAAACCTTAGAGAGTATGAAAATACCCTTTCGTGAGAGAGGGTGATCAATCCTCATATACCGTAAGGATCCAGGATATTGCCAATAATAACGAAATGTCAGCCATTGTTACATGAACTGGTCCCGCCATCTTGAACTATACCGGGAAAACTTGCGCTCCAAGCGGGGTGTTTAAACCCAATTCGGAAGAAAGGTGAATACCTTTAAACCATTGAAGGGATCTGAACGCCTTAAACGTGAGAGAGGGGGCCAATCCTCTAATCTTTCATCTTATCTTGAGCAATTATCATGCAGTGTCATCTTGAAGAGTATTCCTACAAAACATCTTCAAACCAAGGTGGGTGTTAACTTGGCTAACACCCCTCTGATGCTTAAGTCAGTATGAGTTTTTGAAATAAGTAATATATATCAAACATATTTAAATAAGATAGATGTCATACCATCATGAGTTAGAATTCAAATTCTAAACTCACTTGTAATAGGTCTTAAGGTGTATGGCTTTCCAGGATCTTGGTATCATATCTGCCTCCATGGTGTTGAGCCGGTATGCTCCCTTTCCTGACTCTGACTCAATTTCGTATGGTCCTTCCCATTTCAGGGCTAACTTCCATCACTAGGATTGGTTGTATTCTGAAACGCTTTTCTCAATACCCAATCTCCGACCTAAACCTTCTTGTTCGTAATTTTTTATTGTATGACTTGGCTATCCTTTGCTGGCATGCTGCCATCCTTAGCTTCGTTGCATCCCTTGTTTCATCAACAGTGTCCAACACTTGGCATAAGACTTCTGGATTAGCTTCATGATCCCGTAGACTTGATCTAGCTATTGGTATCACCATTTCTGTTGGAATCACTGCTTCTACTCCAAATACTAATGAAAACGAGGTTTACCCAGTAGCATTCATCACAGTTGTTCTATCTTCCCATAGGAAAAATGATAGTTCCTCTGCCCACTTTCCTTTTTTGGCACCTAATCTCTTCTTTAGATTATTGACAATTATCTGTTTGAAGATTCAGCTTGTCCATTAGCTTGAGGATGCACCGGTGTTGATGTAATCATTTTGATCCTCCAACTTTTACAAAAAAAATGTAGTTCTTTTGCTGGTGAATGGGAGCCATTGTCGCAGATTATCTCGGCCGGTATCTCGAACCTAGTCAGGATATTCCTTTTGATGAAAAACACCACTTCTTAATCCCTAACTTGGACAAGTGCTTCCGCTTCAACCCACATGGAGAAATAATCCATCATTGCTAGCATGAAAACCTTTCCTCCAGGAGCCTTTGGGAGTTTTCCTACTATATCCATCCCCCATTTCATAAATGGCCAAGGAGATATGATTGGATATAACGGTTCTGCAGGTTGATGCAGTATATTGCTATGTCTCTGACATGCATCACACATCTAGGCATACTCCATAGCATCCTTTCTCATGGTTGGCAAGTAATATCCTGTCCTCAGTACCTTTGAAAACAAATCTCTGCCCCCAGTATGGTTTCCACAATCTCCTTTATGTATATCCTGAAGCACCTCGTTAGTTTCGGGATCTTCCAAGCATCTTAGGTATGGACCTGCAAGAGATTTCCTGTACAAGAGATTATCTATTATTGTTAAGCGAGATACCTTCATTCTAAAAGCCCTAGGATTTTCGTCCTTCGGGATATTTCCTTTTTGTAGATACTTTATGATTGGAGCTATACAGGATTCAGGATCCTTCTCAGGATATTCATCACCAGGATCCTGGATACTTGCTACTTCTTTATCCTGGGATTTGGGATGTTCCATCGCAGGATACATGTAGGACCGGATCCTCAATGCATAGGAACTAGATCTGATCTCTATTGTCCATATAGCGGACATATTATGACAAGTTTACCAAATAACAAGAATTAGTCAATTAATCTTCAATTTTATTTATACAACCTCAAGTCTCCAAATTGACATAGCTTCGCCTCAGAAATGCCAAAGTTACAAATGAGTGAGGCATGCTAGCTATTTATAGAAGTGGAAGTTCGCTGGTGGATAGATAAGTTCGGGCGAACTTGACTATGTCAAGTTCGGCCAAACTTGACTTTACATGGTCACCATGAGTGAACTTGACCTCTAGTAACATAAATACTTCGTTTTGCTAGCCTATTCAACTCTAATCTATACAGACTCGATATAAGACTAAGACATAGACATTCTGCAACAATAGACTCCCCTTTGGATATCGTCTTCGTCTTGTATCAGTCTTCAAAAACTCTGTCTTCATATAAACTTTAACGAACACGACCAAAGAAGTTCTTGAATGGCTTCTTTCGTCATTCTTGCCTTGGATCCGGCGTCTGATCTGTAGGAGGCACTTTCATGTACATAAACCTTCTAAGCCTTGTCACCCAACCTTTCTCATATATTTCCTCTAGATGCTTTTCTTCTTTCAGAAATTCAACCCGTTTTAATTCCCTCCAGCTTGTCTGCCACATCTTCCCTGAATTCACTTCACGTGCATAGCAAACATTCACAACTCTTTGATACTGCATAGCCTGTTCTTTTTCACGTTCTTTAAGCACTATCTTGTTGTAGAACAAGCATTTGATATCTTCTCTTGAACAGTTGACAAGCCACATTGGATCTAGAATCCTGATCGTTCTCCATAATCCTCTCATACCCTGAAACCCCAATATCTCAACCCTTTCCTTCGTGATATCCAAATGTTCTTCAAATCGTAACACAATAACAGCTTCACATGTGGTTGGATCTATCTACCACCACTTGAACACTGGATAGAAGTTTTGTTCAATAGGCATTAGTGGCATGTTTCTCATCGCTCTTGGTCTTTTCATGATCAACGTTCTATCCTTTTCCCCTGTCTTCTTATTCGTTTTGATTCGGCGACCTGGAATAAATGGCTTCCAATATCCGAATCCATTTGTCGCATCAAACTTGATCATTTTCCACAATAACCGATCAATATACTTCATATGATAAGTAACATTCACAGTCTGAACCAGTTCCTCAACATCCCAGTATGGTAGAGTCTTGAAATCAGCCAGATATTTGAAGTATTGCACTCCAAATTCCCTTTTGATTGCATACACATTCAGCTCTTTAAACCAACCCCAACTGAGAATATCTCCCAACGACACTTTGTCTCTGGTAAAGAATGCTAGAGGACGTTGAAACTTACGTTCGTGCGACATCTCTTTGAACCAGGACTTCTTAGCTTTTGCTATTTCCTCCTTCGTCATTGGCTTTGGAACTTTGCCTTCTCTAATAGATTCTTCAATCTTTTCTTTCAACATGTCTTCGCCAAGTTGTTTGTACATCTCCTCAAAAGTAGGAAAACTATCAGCGTTAGGACCGACGTACTTCGCAATGTGATCTTTTTCATCATCCAAAGACCAATCTTCCACTATCACTCTGTTATACTCATCTGCGTCAAACATTCGTATATACTTATAATCATTCGGCTCAAACGTGTTAACATTCATCACTTGTTCTTCAAAATCAAAATCTAGAGTTTCAGCATCAACTTCGATCAACTTAGCCAAATATTCCTTTGTATACTTGTGAACGTACTCGCCTTCCTCTACATTGTGTTCTAGCATGAGTATGAAAGGCTTTGTAGGCACTACAGCAACAGGTTTTGCAAACATATCAACATCATCAATTGGCCCTTTATGCCCTGACTCCCCCTCAATCTGATCATCTATCTTGTTTGATTCATCATCCATCAAGGAAGAAAAATCAAATTCATCAGAGAATTTTGCTTCACTGATTTTCATACCAACTCCTCCCTGATCATCATCATCGTAATCAGCGTTATTCCAATCTTCATAATCAGAATCATCTTTCTTATCGTCATCATCTTTATCCTTATCTTCTGCTTCTTCATCATCCTTTTCTTCAGAAGCAATTACTGGATCATAAGGCTTGACAAATTCGTCAACCTTAGCAATATCAGACTCAGAAGCTTTTTCAACATCATCAACAGACTTTTCTGCAGCTTCAGAAGATTCAGGTGCTTCGCCTTCAATACCTTTGCCTTTACCACTCGCTGCGAGTTCTTTCTCTGCTCTCTCTTTAGCTTCTTGTCTACTAGACAATCATACTCAGCAACGAAATCAGTACTCAAAGCATTAGATAATACTTTCTGCATCCTCGTAAACCTTTGATCATTAAGGGCTTGAATTGCTTTCAGATCAGCAATCTCTGTTTGCAGCTTTTCGTTGGCATCTTGCAAACTTTCAAGTAGTGCTTTGAAGAATTCTCTATCATTTTCCAACACTTTGACCTTGTCATCTAACATTTCTTTCTCTATAGAGCTTTGGTTCACTTTCTTTATCAGTTCTGCTTTCTCAGCTTCATTCTGTTGAACTTTTTCTTCTAAAACCTTCATGCGCTTTTCAAGAAGATAAACATTCGTCTCTGGAAAGAAATCATTCAGATCTTGAAGACTAATAGGCTCGTTCTGCATATCACCAAACAGATTAGGTCCTAGAGTCTTCGGTGTTGACTTTGGAGTAGCAGCCTTTGGTGTAGACTTCTTTGGAGTAGAACTTTCAAGATGAGAAGTCGTTGGAGCAACCGGAGATTGAATAACAGGAACTTCAAGTAACCTAGTCTCAGGAGGTTCTTGTGTAACTCTTGGACGTTCAGCTTCAGAAGAAATAATAACAGGAGGTTCTTGTGTGACTCCTTTCTCCTGTGCGCCAAAAGGTTCTTGTGTTACTTCTGCCTTTTTTCAACTTTCCAACATATCTTCTACTTGGTGGCTTTTTGGTTTTCTTTGTCTTTTTACCCTTGCTGATGGAGACCCTATAGTCTTCTTTGAAATTTCAATTGTAGAAGACTTTGTTCTTTTTGCTTTTTTCTTGGGTCTTTCTTTGTCAGAATCTTTTTCAAGATTTGGATCAAAATCAGCATCCATTTCTTTTTCCTTTTCAGCTACTATTTCTGTTGTGACTTTACAGGTTCTTTCTCTGGTGCTTCATCAGACGCTTCATCATTCTCAGAGGTCGCAGAGATAACATCGTGTTCCTGAGTCGTTTTAACTGTTTCCTGACTCTCAATCACAACTGCTACGCTAGAACGAGCTCCAGTTTGAACATTTTCAGGTTCGTCTTCATCAACAAGCATTGTTTCAACTTTCTTTGCTGCTCGTTTCTTTTTAGGCTTATCGACTTCAGCTTTAAGGAACCAATCACTTCGAGCTTTAGGCTTGAAAGCCTTAAACCATTCTTTTTCTGCATTTAACTCCTTCTCGTCACCGCTTCTATCTTTCCTCCATTTGTTGTCAGCCGGCGCAATATAATTTTCATCTTTAATTGCCCCAACAACTGGTTTTGCCACCGGTGCTGAATCTTGCTTTTGGAATTTGATCAACTTCTTTACCGTTGTATCATGAAGGTGACTAAGATATAAGATATCATTTGGATCACGTGCAATGTTAGAAAACTTTTCATTGATTAGCATCTGCACGAATCTTGGATATAAGCATAATCTTAAATCATCCATATTCTTCGTCATATGTGTAAATACAAGCTTTGAATAGTTGAACGGCTTCTTCAGAATTAACATCGTTGCCATGCAGGCCATGTAATCTTGAACATCGTCAAGGCCCGCTTTTTGTTGACTGAAAGTATGTATAATCGCATGCATCAGGAGCTTGTAGGGGTTAGGCACTTCCCCTCTCTTCAGAGTTGGCTTATTAACGCTCCCCTTGTAGCCCATCCTTTAAAAACAACCTCTCACCATCTTTTCGTCAAGAAATATATGATCGTCTTTGTCATCATTAAACTGCAAGATCCTTCGTATATTGTCTTCAGTAACAGTGATTTCCTTTACTTCATTCCTGACTTGAACTGATGATATAATGGCCTTCTTATCTTCGCTGAGACTCGCGTTCATCCAAAAATGATACGTGTGCGAACGATAAGATACAGTGCGCTCCGTGATAGCTCGATGAATAGGGCAATCTTTTAAAAACTTCAATATGCTCTCGTACTCCTTCAGCGACAGACATATTGTCTTGTCGAGCGTGATACAAGTATTATGGAATTTAGAAAAGTCCATAGAAATCACTCGAGCTGTTGCTTGAACCTGAAAAACGACGCAAAACAATTAGCACATATTACGAGAAAAATCATCAAAAAAATTTCAACATTACATCAAGTTCGGGCGAACTTGATATATGTAAAACAATCTGATTTTAGTCAAGTTCGCCCGAACATGTGTAGCAACATGTTCATCATCCATACATAAGTTCGGCCGAACTTATACATATTACAACATTCTGAAAGCCTAAGTTCGGTCGAACTTATAATCTAAAAAATTTCAGATTTAACACAGAAGTTCGGTCGAACTTAAGTTGATCAAATTTTATTCATGGTTGAGTTAGCAAGTCCGGTCGAACTTGATAACAAGTTTGGCCGAACTTCTTATCTTCTCCAACAAAAACTTGCTTAAATCATTACCAGCCATTTTAATCAAATCCAGGTGACATTTACGGTCGATTTATGTTGGTTATTATGATTTTAAATTCAATTTGTCCAACAAACCCTAAGATCTATCTATTTTATCATTTTAGATCCGATTTAACCGAATTTATCCACTTAACAGTTCAAATAAACAATTACACACCTCTTCCATTGCAATAAGTGTGTAAATCACTTAAAGCAACTCAAATTTTGGCAGAGTACCGGCGTAATTTTGTCAATTTCACACAAATTGTTCAAATTAAAGTTCGCTCAGAGAGTTGAAGATTGCATATAATGAGTTCGACCGAACTTGCAAGGTATTTATACCTTGGCAAGTTCGGGCGAACTTGATGAGCCCAAGTTAAACAGCCCAACATAAGTCCGGGCGAGCTTACATTATAACAACCAGCCATCATTTACAAGTTCGGTCGAACTTGCTATAAACAGAAAACCTTGAACTTTAAGCAAGTTCGCCGAACTTGCATAAATCTCATTTTCAAATTTTCAAGTTTTTCAATTTAGACTCTGAACTTTCCATTTTTTACCAATTATGAAAATCCACTCAGTTGACCAAGTCCAAGCTAATGACCTTGGTTAACCGATTTGTCTGCCGAGTCTAAGTTAATGACCCCGGTTTGACCCATTACGAACAAACTGTTGATATTTTCAAAATCAAAGTTTCAAATTAATGAACTTTTTATCTTTTTTACTTTTCAGATTTTACAGATTGGCTCCCAGCCCATTGTCAATAAGATTCCCACAAGTTTAGCATCTTACCAGACTTCGAAGATCCGTTCTCCAACATTGGTTTGCTGAAAACAATGTAGAAACAAAATCTTTTTGTATTTTTGTACGTTTATGCTAAAACACACTGAAAATCTTTTTGGTTTTAATCTGTAAAGCTGATAAACTATGTACAGAACAATGTAAACTATGTACAAACATAGTTACAGACATATTTTTGTGAATTCATGTCTAAGGATCATATCAGTTAATTGAGACATATCACCAGTACCGTTGACCTTTTAGATGACTTTAAGTTTTAAATTCGTTTACCTAGATTGTCGATATGTTTGTCCACTTAACCTTTACCACGTTTCTCAACTGTTCCAAGATATGTTAAGGTATGATTTATGAAACTTGACTTATCTGTGGTTCCCACTTCTTTAATATACTCCCGCATCAAGATTCCCTAGGTTTCATCTTACAGGTGAATATAGCGTAATTGATAGTTGTATATGGGATAATGCGAGACATTGAGAGCTCAGGTTAGTACTACCGTATAGACAAAGATATGAAGGCTCGACTTTAAGGTGTGTTCCACTTAAGGAATCTTTTTAGCACTGCAATTGATTAGATCTTTCGATTCTTTTCAAGTTTGCATGCAGTTTTAGGGGTTTAATGCGAAAGTATTATAAAAGTCCTAGGCTATTGCTTTCCTAAAATCAGAAGAACTTGTATAATACCCCAGATATCAACTATCTATAAAGACCTCGAATCTCAGAATCAGGCAATCTCTCAAACAAAATTTCGGAGTACTAAGTCGATATATCCAAGATGTCTTAATCCACAAGATTAAGCAGCTGTAAAATTTAGTTTATATCTCGTAAACAATTTACTGAACGTGTTAAGCCTATCGACACATCCACAGTAAGACTTGTTTATCACTTTTAAAACTTTACATTTCTTTAGCATACTGTGATAGTCCACTGACGTACTATCATTTCCTTTTTGTAACACTGAATTCTTTTTGTCTTTTTCAATGTTTTTGTACATTTTTCATTTTTATATGTTTTTGAATTTTAAAATTTTCAAATGTTTTTGTATTTTCTCTAACATTTTTCCCCCTAAAATCAAAAACATATTTTTGTATTTTAGTTTTTAATAAAATTCTAAACTAGAAAGATATAAACAAACCAATGTGGATCACGCGAACTCGTCGTCCGATCCGTATTCAACCTCAGCGTCCGCACCTGTCAGCAAATTTTTCATACCATTAATTCTCAACAAGTATTTAAACCGTGTTAAAGAAAATGGTTTGGTATAAAAATCAGCATTTTGTTCGTCGGTGTGGATTTTTTCTATTCGCACCAATTTATTTTCGTAACAGTCACGAATGAAATGGTAACGAATTTCACTGTGTTTAGTGCGTGAGTGATGAACAGGATTTTTGGTTATATCAATGGCTGCCTTATTATCAACATACAGCGGAATGTCGAGAAATTGCAGACCATAGTCTCTCATCTGCTGTTGTATCCACAGAATCTGTGAACAACAGCTGGAGGCCGAGATATACTCAGCTTCACAGGTAGAGAGAGCGACCGTAGTCTGTTTCTTACACTGCCCGGTTACCATTCTTGTTCCAAAGAACTGGCATCCTGCTGTAGTCGATTTTGAATTCAACTTATCTACAGCTGTTGGTGCAGAATGTCTATGTCTTAGTCTTATATCGAGTATGTATTATAGAGCTGGATATGTTAGGTTAAGAAGTATTTATGAAAAGTTGTAGCCAAGTTCGCTCATAAGTTGACATGGTTAAGCATGTTCGGCCGAACTTGCATAGACAAGTTCAGGCGAACTTACACATATGGAGCGAACTTGTAATCCTATAAATACCTAGCTTGTGTGTCTCATTTGTAACTTTGGCATTGTAGAGGCGAAGCTCTGTCAGTCTGTAATCTGAACGTTTAATCAATGAAACTGACGATTAACTGATTAATTCTTGTCTATTGGTAAGACGACGTAATATATCCGCTATTATGGACGTTAGATATCAAATTTAGGTTCGTAAGCATCAAGGATCGGTCCTATAAGTGGTATCAGAGCTAGAACAGCCTGATTTGATAGTATCAAGACAAGAACACTTCTATTTCTACTCCATTCTTCATTTTTTTTTAACTTTTGACCACAAAATGAAGAATTCATGGTCAAAACTTTTTGAATTTTGAATATATCATGTAAAATACAACAAAGATAAACCCTTGAAAGATTGGAGACCAAATTCAACCAATTCATGTCGAAATTTTGAAAAACCATGTTTTTGAAAAGTTTCTGGAATGAACTTATTGGCCATGTTTGGCCGAACTTGCACTAAAATATCACTTTTCAAGTGATTTTTTAGTAAGTTCGCCCAAACTTAGGTGATTTTTGAGGAAATTTGAGTCAAGTTAGACCTTAAATACTAAATTTTCATTAATTTTACATTAAATTCGACCGAACTTGTGTAAAATCAAGAAGATTTTAAGTAAGTTCGCCCGAACTTTCTTGTATTTCATCAAATTTCTTTTGAACAAGTTCGCTCGAAGATCTGTTTAATTGGGTTATAAGTTCGACCGAAGATAATTGAAATTTTTCCAAAGTAAATCTAACAAGTTCGACCGAACTTGTTAGAAAATTCAAGAATTCTTCATTTGTCATTACAAGTTCGACTGAACTTGCAGTAGGACTAACTGTTTTCAAAGTTTTTGAAAAATTTTCAGCGTATACGTTTCGTGATTCACAATGGAAGATCAACAAAGAGCTTATATGTCCGGAGCTAGTTCGTCAAATGCCAATTTGATTAATCAAGTCAATCTTGATAACGAAATGGGAACGGCCATCAAACCGCCCAAGCTGATGAGCATGGACGAATACGAAGTATGGGAAGAGAAATTTACCTACTGGGTTCAAGCCATGCACTTTGCTGGCTGGGTGTCAATTGAAAGAGGCTATACTATTCCGGTAGATGAGCATCAACAAGTTCTTGAGAAGTACAACTACTCGACAGCTCAGAGAGACGAATACATTGCTGAGAAAAAGATGATCAGTCTCATCCAACAGTCAGTCAAAGAAGATATTTTGATCTTGCTACCAGAGTATACTACAACAAGAGAGCTTTGGTTGTCATTACAGAAGAAATACGAAGGCAGTGCCGAAATGATCAAAAGCAAGAAGGCTCTCATTTTGAATGAATTTGATATTTTCAGCATGCTAAAGAATGAGATCATTAAACAAATGATTAAGCCTTTCTGTCACCTCAAAGTGCAAATGCGAAGACACGGTCTTGAGAAGATAGAACAAGAATACATTGACAAACTTGCTGACGCACTACCAGAGGGTGAATGGACTACGTATTTGATGGTTCTGAAGAATAGTGATAAGTGGGATTTCTTCAAGTTGTCAACATTTATCGATAAACTCGAAGGCCATGAAATGGAGCTTCTGAAGATAGCAAGGTCAAAGAACGCTAATGTAGTTCAAGACATTGGTTTGTTCTACAAAACCGGAATGCAAGATAACATTTCGAGTCCAAAAACTTGAACTGCTTTTAGTGCAAACATGAATGCTTCTCCACAGAACCAGAATCATTCACAGCCTCAGTAGGACCAAAGTCCACAAAATTCTTACTCGAGCACTTGTTCAAACTCAACATTCCAAAGTCAAACAAATCAGAACAAACAACAAAGTTCTTATACGAATGTTTACAAGTGCAACATTGCAGTGAACTTGAACAATGTTGTTTCAGAAGAAGTTGCAAAACAACATATGTCACTACTCGCTACCGTCTTAGAATCTTATGAATGTCTTGTTGCCGGTAGATCAGAAACCCCAAGATGACTGCAGAAGATTATGACCAGGTAGACGAGGAAGAGCTCGAACTAATGGACATCAAACGGTCCTTAGCATCGATTATCAGGAGAGTGACAAAGTTCGTTGCACTCATGGGCCATGACATAGGAAACTCCAGCAACAAATTGGTTTTGACAAATCCAAAGTCACGTGTTTTAGATGTCGACAGAAGGGACATTTTAAAAGAGAGTGTGAGAACACCGAGGCAACAGGAAATCAAAGTCCTTTCGGAGGAGGGAATGATTATTACAAGAAGGCGCTTCAATATAAACCTTTCCCGAAGAAAACTCAGATTGAGATCCAAGAAAAGCCAAACAGTAGTACCACGAAGAAAGCCATGGTTGCATCGACAGAAGATGACGGTTTTGACTAGAATTCTTATATTGGGAAAAAGACCGGATTTGCTTTTCATGGAGAGATAGGCGAAGATAATTCTGTAGAGGAGGCAGCGGCAGCAGTTGAAGCAGCGGCAGTAGCAGAAGCAGCAGGTCTCGAACAAGCTATTCTGGAACAATACTTGCATCAACAGCAGGAAGAAGAGGAATATATCCATATGCAGAGACAAGGAATTTTATCCTCTAATTCTTGTGACAGTTTTGCAGGTCACTTAGATAGAAGCACGAAAGAACAAGTGGTTGAGAAGAAAAAGATTGATGAAGTGATTGTTGATATCACTCAAGAAATGAAAGTTGAAGACCTCAAGGACATGGCAGACAAAGTTTTAATGTCAAATCTAACAAAGGTAGGTCCAGAGGTAAAGATTGTCGAGAAAGAAGTTGTTAAAGTACAAGTTGTAGAGGTTGAGAAAACTTGTACAAAATGTACTAAACCTTGTCTCGAATGTGTCGAAAAATCAAAGATCATCACTAAAAACAATGTGCATAATGATATGCTAAAATATGATTATCGCACAATGAAAGAAGCGTATGACAAAACGAAAAATGATTATGGCAGACTCGACATAAATAACACCGAACAACATGATAATATAGGAATGTTGAGTGGTACAATAATGGATAAACAAAGAGTAATTAACATTTATATCAACGCCATTGCTGAAATCAAACAACAACTTCAAGATATGACGATTGAAACTGAAAGAGTTCGACAATTGTTAAGAAGTTATACCACTAACGCGTATGTTATCGATCACATTCTTCCAACAATCTCATCGGAAGAAAAACCTAAAAAGAAAAAGTGCAAAGAATATAGCAATGTTCTCCACCCCTTTGCGAGAAATACTGTGTTAAAACTGCAGACGGGATGAACAAGGCACTCAATGTTGAATTACTTTCTGAAAAGAAAAACGAGTTGCTAGAGAACATTGATATAGTCTATGCTAAATCTGATGATGATAACAACGCTGTGGTTAACAAAGTTGTTAAAAATGATTTAAGTGATTCTGATGATGGCAACTTCAAAAGCGCCAACTCGAGTTAAAAGAATTCTGATTCACAATCTGAAAATGACGATAAGTCGTCAGAAGATGGTCTAAGTGACGATCCTAATGTTTTAATGTACAAAATTAAGGATTCTGATAGACTATACTTTGATGATAGCTTCCCGATTCAGAATGTGAAAGAAGAATTGCTTGATAAATTCTTTAAACTCGTGGAAGTCACATCAGAGGAATTGGTAATCAATGAACGAAAATTCTATTTCAAACCTAAAAGAAATAAATACCGAAGAAACGGTGGTGATCATCTGGAAAACCGGAGAGCAGGGTTGCGTTTAGAAGAAGAAACTGATGAATCTGTAAAGAAACCGTCACCATTTCATGAATATAAAAACAAAAACATGAAGTTTGTATATGGGATGAATACAGTTCATGAGGAGAATTTGATTGGTAAGCAATCAAATGATGAGTTCAAAAAGGAGAAAGAACTTCGAGATAAAGCCAAGGTTAAAAGTGGTGCCAAAACTTAGAAGTGTTAAACCACAAATTAAAGGACATCCACTTGATAATTGGACATGTTTCAAGTGCAATGAAATTGGTCAGGTGGCACGACATTGTCCGAAATCAAAATCAGCTTATCATCAAAGAAAAGATTCTAATGTTATGAAACCAAAGCAACCAGTGTTTGTAAAACCTGTAAAGATTTTGAAACGAAGTGAATCAAAACCAGAAGTTAAACCAAAGTCTTAAAAGATATTTGAGAATTCCATTTTCGAAAAAGGTGAAACTTTTAGGTATAATGAAAACAAGTTTTACATCAAAAAGGCTAATATCAAATCTCAAACTTGGATTGCCAAGAAAAGGTCAACAACATCTGGTGTTGTTAAATCTGAGCTAGTAAAGACTGACAACACAAAAGAATCAAAGACTCAAATCACTAAGTCTGAGCAGGTAAAGACTAGTGAGAATGTGAAAGAAATTAAAATAAAAATTAAAAATGATAATGTCAAATCTGTAAAAGATAAGAAAAAAGTGAAATTTTCAAACATTAACATTGTTGAAACAGATGATGAATTTGATTTTGATGAGTTTGAATATGCTTTTGTTGATGGTTATCCTGTAAAACCCAAGACCAAGAAGGCTTGGGTAGAGTTTTTTCACCAAATTTTTGAATTTTACAGGGGCTCCAAAGATCCGTACTTTCAAAGTGGATTTTAGATAGTGGAACGTCCAGGCACATGACGGGAATGAAGGCATTGCTATTCGACATTAAAGCTATCAATGGCGGATATGTTGGATTTTTAGGAAATCAAGGTGGAAGGATAATCGCCGTGGGAAAACTCTCCAATGGCGTAGTTTCATTTGATCGCGTGAACTATATTGCAGAGCTTGAGAACAATCTTCTGAGTATATCGCAGATTTGTGACAAGAAATTCATAGTCCATTTCAATGATATGGAGTGTATTATCTTGAAGCTGGGATTCAAAATTCAAGATGAGTGGATTCTGATGCGAGCACCACGAGAGAATGATTTATATGTTCTTGATATGGGTATTGCTACCACTTCATCACAATCAGCACAATGTTTTGTATCAAAGGCTACTGAAAAAGATTCTATTCTTTGGCATCGAAAGATGGGGCATATTCATTTGCGAAAAATGAATTTCTTAGTTCATAATGATCTTGTAGAAGGCGTAAATCTTTGAAGTTTTCAGATGTCTAATCATTACTTGGAATGCAAGAAGGGAAAGCAGATCAAGAAATCACATCCGAAGAAAATTCTAAACTCAATCAAGTTGCCTTTAGAACGTCTACACATGGATTTATTTGGTCCTGTAAATGTTCGAAGCATTTAAGGAGACTTATATTGCTTAGTCGTAACAGATGACTATTCGAGATATTCGTGGGTATTCTTTGAACAATCAAAAGACAAAAGGTTGAGAACTTGGTTATTCTATTCAAGAAACTCGAGAACATTTATCATCTGCCGGTCAGATGCATTAGAAGTGACAACGGCACAAAGTTTAAGAATAACAAAATGAAGGAATTCTGCAATGCAAAAGGGATTTTGCAAGAGTTTAGTGCTCCCTATACTCCACAGCAAAACGGAGTTGCTGAACAAAAGAATCGAACTTTAATTGAAACTGCGAGAACCATGCTTGCAGATTCTAAACTTCCAATCAGTTTCTGGAGTGAAGCAGTTGCTGCAGCTTGCTACACGCTAAACAGGGTTCTCACTGTCAAACCAACAAAGAAAACATGTTTTGAGATGATAAACCGACAGAAGCCAAATTTTAAGTTCTTATAACCATTCGGTGCTCCATGTACCATAATAAAACAAGATGGCAAATTCGGAGCTAACTCACTCGAAGGTTTCTTTGTCGGATATGCTAGTCCGTTGAGAAGAGTATATGTTCCTTCATTACGAAAGGTTATTGAAGCACAGCACGTGGATTGTTTCAATTACACGAATTCTATTCAAAGGAAAGGTGATGCGTGGCTGTTTAACTATCAAGACCTATGGAAGTCATTTGACTTGCCCAAAGAACCAACTGACGAAGAAGTTTCAGCGTTATATTATCTTCACTAGTCAGCGAATCAAGAGCAAATTGTTTGACCAATTGTGGTTAATCAACCCACATTAGATCCATCTTGTTCTGGCGCAAGTTCAAACAATAGTGGTGTTTCGGCTGAAAATGTTTCTGAAACATTATCTTCACCCACTACTCTTCCAACGAATGCCTCTACTGAACCAATGAATACAACAACGAAGCCCAGTATGCCTCAGAATCAAGATTTGATTCAGATGAAGCACCAACATTTGATGCTAATGGGGAATCATCTTCTTCAGATGAAGAAGTGGAGCAGATAACAAGTCCTCTTAATCAATCTGCACTCCCGAACAACAGAAATGGAGCTTCATCAACCTCTTCAAACATTGAATTGGTTGTTGATCTCAACATCACTAATCAGCAAAACTCAGTAGATGTTCCAGTGAAGAATTACCACGATCATATTCCTATCAACCGTCAACAAATATTATCGGAGAACTTCAAACTGGTGTTAGAACTCGAGGACAAATTAATAAAGCACTTAGTGGTTTCTATACATGTGTTGCTACAACCCAGAACTATTGTTTCCATTCATGTTTCATCTCTAAGATTGAGCCTAAGACAGTTAATGAAGCTTTAGCAGATGAAAACTGGGTACAAGCAATGCAAGAAGAATTATTGCAGTTTGAGAAATTGGGTGTGTGGAAGCTTGAAGACCTACCAGAAAATCAGAAAGCAATTGGTACAAAATGGGTCTTTAAGTGTAAACATGATGATAGAGGAGTTATTGTTCGTAACAAAGCTAGGCTTGTTGTTAAGGGATTTCACCAGCAGGAAGGTATAGACTACACAGAAGTCTATGCACCAGTAGCTCGATTGGAATCTATTCGAATATTTCTAGCTTTCGCATCATGGAAAGGATTTAAGATCTATCAATTGGATGTCAAATCAGCTTTTCTGTATGGCAAATTACGCGAGAAGGTGTACGTTGGACAACCACCGGGGTTTGTCGATCCACTTAACAAGAAGAAAGCATACCTACAGGATAAAGCACTTTATGGTCTACACCAAGCCCGAGAGCTTGGTACGAGACGTTATCACAACATCTTGTCGGAAACGGCTTTATTAGAGGAACTGTGGATAGTACTCTTTTCACCAGAGAAGTTGATGACCATCTGATTATAGTTCAAATCTACGTTGACGACATCATCTTTGGATCTACAAATGATAGTCTCTGCAAAGAGTTTGAGGGAATCATGAAAAAGAAATTCGAAATGTCCTCGATGGGTGAAATGAAGTTCTTTCTTGGTTTGCAAGTATATCAGCTTCCGGATGGTATTTTCATTCATCAGACTAAGTATGTTCACGACATCTGGAAGAAGTTTGGAAAGGAAAGCTTGAAGCCTCTATCTACGCCTCTTGCTCTCAACCACGGCATTTGCGTTGACGAGACTGGAGCCAAAGTTGACGAGACATTATACAGATCGATGATTGGATCACTGATGTATCCGACGGCATCGCCCCCAGATATTATGTATCCAACCTGGCTATGTGCCAGATATCAGTCAAGCCCGAGGATTCTACACTGCAGATCTGAAAGGATGCCCAAGCACCGGCTTGTGGTACCCAAAGAACAACAATTTCGACCTCACAGGCTATGCTGATTCTGATTTTGGTGTAGATAAGTTGACCTCTAAATCAACTACAGTGGGATGCCAGTTCTTCGGAACAAGAATGGTAACCTGGCAGTGTAAGAAGCAGACTATGGTCGCTCTCTCTACCTGTGAAGCTGAGTATATCTCGGCCTCCAGTTGTTGTTCACAGATACTGTGGATTCAACAACAGATTCTGCAATTTCTAGACACCCCTTGTATGTTGATAACAAGACAGCCATCGATATAACTAAAAATCCAATTCATCACTCACGCACAAAACACATTGAAATTCGTTATCATTTCATTCGTGATTGCTATGAAAATAAATTGCTACGAATAGAAAAAATCAACACCGACGAACAAAAGGCTGATTTTTATACCAAACCATTTTCATTTTCACGGTTTAAATACTTGTTGAGAATTAACGGTATGAAAAATTTGCTGACAGGTGCGGACGCTGAGGTTGAATACGGATCGGACGATGAGTTCGCGTGATCCACATTGGTTTATAAATACTTTTCTAGCTTAGAATTTTATTAAAAACCAAAATCCAAAAAGATGTTTTTGATTTTAGGGGGAGAAATGTTAGAGAAAATACAAAAACATTTGAAAAATTTTAAAATCCAAAAACATATAAAAACTCAAAATGTTCAAAAACATTGAAAAAGATAAAAAGAATTCCGTGTCATAAAAGGAAATGATAGTACATCAGTGGACTATCACAGTATGCTAAAGAAATGTAAAGTTTTAAAAAGTAATAAATGAGTCTTACTGTGGATGTGTCGATAGACTTAACACGTTCAGTAAACTGTTTTCGAGATATAAACTAAATTTTACAACTGCTTAATCTTGTGGATTAACACACCTTGGATATATGGACTTACTACTCCGAAATTTCATTTGAAAGATTGCCTGATTCTGAGATACGAGGTCTTTATAGATAGTTGATATTTGGGGCATTATACAAGTTCTTCTGATTTTGCGGAAGCAATGGCCTAGAACTTCTATAATATTTTCGATTTAAACCCCCTAATTGCATGCAATATTGAAAAGTATCGAAAGATATAATCATATGCAATGCTGAAAAGATTCCTCAAGTGGAACATACCTTGAAGACGAGCCTTCATCTCTTTATTGTATGGTAGTACTAACCTGAGCTCTCAAGGTCTCGCACAACCCAGATACAGATATAAATTATGCTATATTCACCTATAAGATGAAATCTAGGGAATCTCGATACGAGAGTATATTCAAGAAGTGGGAACTATAGATAAGTCAAGTTTCAT
Organism: Scalesia atractyloides; assembly: GCA_947069175.1. Taxonomy (NCBI): domain Eukaryota; kingdom Viridiplantae; phylum Streptophyta; class Magnoliopsida; order Asterales; family Asteraceae; genus Scalesia; species Scalesia atractyloides. The sequence continues at coordinate 24,028,438 of CAMTDV010000010.1, forward strand.
GAATTATATCTTAACATATCTTGAAACATTTGAGAAATGTGGTAAAGTTTAAGTGGACAAACATATCGACAATCTAGGTAAACAAGTTTAAAACATAAAGTCATATAAAGGTCAACGGTACTGGTGATATGTCTCAATCAATTGATATGATCCTTAGACACGAATTCACAAAAATATGTCTGTAAATATGTTTGTATATAGTTTACATTACTTATTTCATTATATTTCAGCTTTTCAGATTAAAAAAAATTCAAAAAGATTTTATTTCTTTCAGCAAACCAATGTTGGAGAACAGATCTTTGAAGTCTAGTAAGATGCTAGAACTGGTGGGAATCTCTTGGACAATCGGCTGGGAGCTAATCTGTTAAAATCTGAAAAGTTAAAACGATGAAAAGTTCATTAATTTGAAACTTTGATTTTGAAAATATCAACAGTTTGTCCGTAACGGGTTAAACCGGGGTCATTAACTTGGACTCGGCAGACAAATCAGTTAACCAAGGTCATTAGCTTGGACTTGGTCAACTGAGTGGATTTTCATAACATGTAAAAAGTTGGAAAGTTCAGGGTTAAAAAGGGAAAATTTGAAAAAGTTTGAAATTTTTGAGGTTTGGCAAGTTCGGCCGAACTTGCTAAACAATTCGAGCTTAAAAATCAGCAAGTTCGACCGAACTTGCAGATGGCTGAGTGTTAGTTTTACGTTAAGTTCGCCCGAACTTCTCTGGGCCTAAGGATGGGCTTAACAAGTTCGCCCGAACTTGACATGGTATGGATACCATTCAAGTTCGGCCGAACTAATTCACTTGATATCAGAACTTTTTGAGCGAACTTGAGTGTTTTGAGAGAATTTGTGTGAAATTGTCATTTTTAAGCCGTTATACTGTCAATTTGAAGATAGTTTTTGGTGATTAGCACTCCAACTACTATGGCAGAGGTAATTAATTGATAATAAACCATGTTTGAACTGTTAACAAACAAAACCAAATCTAAAAACTTAAAATCTGAATGTTTTAGGTGTTATTGAACAAAATTGAACATAGATCTTTGATCTACACTTAAAATCGACCGTGAAATCGTTTTTGATTGAATTGAATATCATGTTTGCATGCCTAAACTTGTTTGGTCTGAACGAAGTAGACGACAAGTTCGGCCAAACTTGTTGTCAAGTTCGACCGGACTTGTCTAAAACACACTTGAATAAATCAGGAACATGTTCGACCGAACTTGATTGTTGAAATATTTTTGATCATACATGTTCAACCAAACTTATGTTAACAAAATGATTTGTTTGTATTTTAAGTTCGACCGAACTTGTTCTTTAACATGAAACATGTGTCTCATACATGTTCGGCCGAACTTAGAAAAAAATTGATTAATAAAACGTGTAAGTTCGCCCGAACTTGCATTAAGAAAATTGAACATGTATGTTACATGTTCGGGCGAACTTGTTAAAAACAGTGTGTTTAACACTAATCAAGTTCGCCCGAACTTGATTAAAGTGTTCGAAATTTTTTTGTAATTTTTCCTCGAAAAGCGTGCTAATTGTTTTATGTCATTTTTCATACACAGATTCCAGCGCGTGTCATCTCAGTTGAGTTTTCTAAAACTCACAACACATGTATCACACTTGACAAGTCTATTTGTCCGTCGCTGAAGGAATATGACAGCATTTTGAAGTTTCTTGAAGATAGTCATATTCGCCGAGCTATTACTGAGCGCACTGTTTCTTATCGATCTCATGTTATTCACTTCTGGATGAACGCGAATCTAAGCGCTGATGAGAAGACAATCTCTTCTATAGTACAGGTTGGTGATGAAATAAAGCCGATTACAGTTACTGAAGGCGATATTTGAAGAATTTTAGTGCTTAAAGATAAAGAAGATGATCCGATTCATCTAGATGAGAAGATGGTTCGCGGATGTTTCTTCCACATGGGATATAACGGGAGTGTGAATAAACAAACATTGAAGAAAGGGGAAGTGCCAAACCCCTATAAACTTTTGATGCATGCTCTAATTCACACGTTCAGCCATCGCAAAGCCGTTTAATGTTTCTAAGATGGTATTCGTGTAAAGAATATGGATGATTCAAGACTGTGTTTATATCCAAGATTTATTCAGAAGTGGGCGATGAGAAGTATCCCAACATTGCTCGAGATCCTAGTGATGTTCTTTATTTGGTTCATCTCGATGAAACCACAGTGAAGAAGCTTATTAAGTTTCAGAAACAAGCTTCAGCTCCTATCGCCAAACCTGTATTCGGAGCAATTAAAGATTCAGATTATGTATCGCCACCTGGTAACAAATGGAGAAAAGAAGGTAGCGACGATGAGAATGAGCTAAAAGCTGAACGAGAATGGTTTAAAGAGTTTAAACCAAAGGCAAGAAGTGAATGGTTTTTGAAAGATGGAGCTGATAAATCAAAGAAGAAGCGAGGTCAAAGAAAGTTGAGACTTTGCTTGTTGATGAGGAGGAGACTGAGAATGTTGAGGCAGTGGCTGGATCTAGCGCTGCAGCCATTAATGAGAGTCAAGAAACAATGAAGTCGACTCAAGAAGAAGTAATTTCTGCTACTTCTGAAAATGAAGAATCTGATAAAGAGCCTGAAAAGACAGAGGCTGAAATAATAGCAGAAAAAGCGCTCTCATTCCTGTCATATGTCTGGAAGCTCCACTATCCAGAATCCACTTGGAAAGTACGGATCTCTGGAGCCCTTACACATTTCATCAATTAGTTAAACAGCGCGACCCAAGCCTTCTTGGTCTTGGTTGAATTGGATAACCATCGTCGTAATCAAATTCACACTCATCAGCATAATCAAATTCATATTCATCATCTGGATTTTCTACGATGTTTATGTTTGAAAACTTCACTTTCTTTTTATCTTTCAAATTGTTACCACTTGTAATTTTGACAGTTTCAGACTTGATTTCAGATTTTGATTCTTTCGTGTTATTAGTCTTTACAGGCTCAGACTTAATAACCTCGGATGTTGTTGGCCTTTTCTTAGAAACCCAGGCTTGTGATTTGATGTTAGCCTTTTTGATGTAAAACTTTGTTTCGTTTGCTTTTGAAGATTCACCTTTTTTGAAAGTTGAATTTGTAAATTTCTTTTCAGATTTAGGTTTATCTTCAGGTTTTGATTCATTTCTTTTCAAAATCGTGACTAGTTTTATAAACTCTGGTTGCTTAGGTTTCACAACATCTGAACTTTCTTTCCTTCGAAGATAGGCCGGTTTTGATTTCGGACACTTGCGTGCGTTGCACTTATAGCAAGTCCGATTATCATGTGTATGACCACTAGTGGATTTTACACCACTTGCGGCTTCCGCCTTATCTCGAAGTTCTTTCTATTTCTTAAACTCATCATTTGATTGTTTCCCGATCAAACTTTCCTCATGAATCCTATTCATCCCATAAAAAATTCCATGTTTTTATCTTTGTACTCATGAAATAGTGACGTTTTCTTTTTAGGTTCATCAGATTCCTCTAAATCCAACCCAGCTCTCCGGTTTTCCGGATAATCACCACCATTTCTCTGGTAGTTATTTCTTTTAGGTTTGGAATAGAACTTCCTTTCATTGATCTCCAGATCATCTGATGTAACTTCCACAAGTTTAAAGAATTTATCCAACTGATCTTCCTTCACGTTCCGAATCGGAAAACTATCATCGAAGTACAATCTATCAGAATCCTTAACTTTGTACATGACAACGTTAGGATCATCACTTAGACCGTCATCCGATGATTTATCGTCATCTTCGGATTGTGAATCAGAATTCTTTGAACTCGAGTCGGCGTTTAGAACATTTTCAACCACCTTTTTCACTACCACATTGTCATCATCAGATTTAGTATAGACTACATCAATGTTCTCCGGCAACTCATTTTTCTTTTTGGACAACAACTCAATGTTGAGTGCCTTATCCATCCCATCAATAATTTTGCGACAATATTTCTCGCATAGGGGTGGAAGAGCATTGCTGTATTCTTTACCATTTTTCTTTTTAGACCTATTAACATTTTCTTCCGATGAAATAGTGGGAAGTATGTGATCAATGACATACGCGTTAGTTGTGTAACTTCTTAAAAGTTGTTGAACATGTTATGTTTCAATTTTCATGTCCTGGAATTGTTATTTGGTCTCAGCAATGGTGTTGATATAAATGTTTATTGCCTTTGTTTATCCATTACTGTACCTTTCAACATCCTTATGGTATCATGTTGTTCAATATTATTTCTATCGAGCCTGCCATAATCATCTTTCATTTTGTCATACGCTTCCTTCGTTGTACGATAATCATATTTGAAATGTTCATTATGTACATTGAGTTCAGCGATGATCTGATATTTTTTGGCACATTCAGCACATGGCTCGGTACATTTTGTGCAAGGTTTTACAACCTCCACAATTTGCACTTTGATAACTTCCTTTACCCTTGGACCTACCTTTGTTAAATTTGCCATCATAGCTTTATCAGCAAAGTCCTTAAGGTTTTCAGCAGTCACTTCTTGAACAACATCAATAATTTCTTCATTCATTTTCTCCTCGATCACTTGCTCTTGAGAACATCCATCAAAGTGACCTGCAAAATTATCACATGAGTTAGGAGATAATATACCTTGGTTCTTCATGTGAAGATACTCCTCTTCCTCTTGCTATTGCAGATATTGTTCCAATAAAATATTCTCTAGAGCTGCCGTTTCTTCGACCGATGTATCTTCAACAATCTCAGCCATCAATGCAACTACGGTTTTCTTACTGATATAAGAATTTCAATCAAAGCCATCATCCTCGTTCGAAGCAACCATTGCCTTTTCAGTAGTGTTACTGTTTGGTTTCTCTTGGATTTAAACTTGTGTCTTCTTTGGGAAAGGCTTGTACTAAAGTGATTTCTTGTAATATTTGTTGCCTCCTCCAAATGGACTTTGCCCGTGGCTTCAGTATTTCTCTCTTGAAATGCCCTTTCTGTCGGTATCTGAAACAAGTGACCTTCGATTTGTTGAAACCTAGCTTGTTGCTTGAATTTCCGATATCTCGGCCAGTGAGCGCAACAAACTTTGTAACCCTTCGAATGATAGAAGCTAGTGACCACTTGATATCCATCAGCTCAAGCTCTTCGTCATCCACCTGATCGTAGTCGTCGGCGGTCATTTCGTGATTGTCGATCTTTCCAGCTACAAGACATTCGTACGATTCTCGAACAGTGGCGAGAAGTGACATGTGCTGTTTTGCAACTTGCTCAGAAACAACATTGTTTAGATTGACAGCAATGTTACACTTGTACACATTTGGATCAGAATTCGTTTGTTGATACTGATTTGCTTGATTCTAATAAGATGTATTTGAACCAGTGCTTGATAACGAAGAGCTTTGTGGACTTTGATCATATTGTGGATATGATTGGTTCTCATTATATGGAGAAGAATTCATGTTTGCACTGAATGTTTTCTGAATTTTTGGGCTTGAAATGTTGTCTTGCATTCCATTCTTGTAATATAGACCAACATCTTGAACAATGTTAGCATTCTTTGAATTTGCGAACTTTAGAAGTTCCATCTCATGACCTTCGAGTTTGTCAATGAATGTTGATAGCTTAAAGAATTCCCAATTTGAACTTTCTTTTAGAACCATCAGGTAAGTAGTCCACTCTCCGTCAGGTAAGGCATCTGCAAGCTTATCGATGTACTCTTGTGCTTTCTTCTCGAGACCGGGTGTTTTCTCATTTGGACTTTTAGATGACAGAAACGCTCAATCATCTGTTTCATTGTCTCACCTTTCAACATGTTAAAGATATCGAACTCCTTCATGATGAGAGCTTTATTACTCTTGATCATCTCTGCGCTTCCTTGGTATTTCTTTTGCAGTGATAGCCAGAGATCTCTCGCAGTCGTATATTCTGGTAACAAGACCAGAATATCCTCTTTAACAGATTGTTGAATGAGGCTTATCATCTTTTTTCTAAGCAATGTACTCATCTTTCTGTATTGTGGTATACTTGTATTTCTCCAGAACTTGCTGATTTTCGTCAAACGGAACAATATATCCTGTTTCAATCGACACCTAGCCTTGGAAATGCATCGCTTGAACCCAATAGGTAAATTTCTCCTTCCATCCTTCATACTCGTCCATGCTCATTAACTTTGGCGGTTCAATGGACGTGCCCATCTCGTTATCTAGATTGACTTGCCGTATAACATTGGCATTAGATGTACCCACTCCGGTCATAAATGCTCTCTGAGTATTATCCATCACGAATAACGAGGCACGTATGCTGAAAACACGTTAAAACTTTTGAAAAAGTTAGATTTACTACAATTTCGGTCGAACTTGTAGCTTGAATGAAGAATTCTCAGATTTTATCACAAGTTCGGTCGAACTTGTGACTTTTTATATGAAAATTTCCCTGAGCAACCTCGGTCGAACTTGTGCTTGAGTTTTATAAGAAAGATATGCAAGTACGGGCAAACTTGGCTAAAGTTTTCTTGAATTTTATCAAGATCGGTCGAACTTGACCAAATATCAGTGAAATTTTAGTAAGTTCGAGCGAAATTAACAAAAATTCTTTCAAAAACACCTCAAGTTCGAGCGAACTTGGTAAAAACTCACTGAAAAAGTGACCTTTTGGCTCAAGTTCGGCCGAACTTAGCTAAGAAGTTCGATGGAAGTGTGTTTGAAGAAACATGGTTTTTGCACAAATTTGACACCAGTTCGTTTGATTTTATTGTCCAAACTCCCAGAGGTATTTCTATGATGTATTTAATATGTATATTCAAAATTGGACAAAATTCGACTGTGAATTCTTCGTTTTTTTGTGTAAAATTTAAGAAAAATAGAAGAATGGAGTAGAATTAGAAGTGTTCTTTTCTTGATATCAATCAAATCAGGCTATTCTAGCTCTGATACCACTTGTAGGACCGATCCTCAATGCATAGGAACTAGATTTGATCTCTATTGTCCATAATAGCGGAAAATTATAACAAGTTTAACAAATAACAAGAATTAGTCAATTAATCATCAATTTTATTGATATAACATCGAGTCTCCAACTTGACATAGCTTCGCCTTAGAAATACCAAAGTTACAAATGAGTGAGGCATGCTAGCTATTTATACAAGTGGAAGTTCGCTGGTGGATAGATAAGTTCGGGCGAACTTGACTATGTAAAGTTCGGCCAAACTTGACTTTACATGGTCACCATGAGCGAACTTGACCTCTAGTAACATAAATACTTCGTTTCGCTAGCCTATTCAACTCTAATCTATACAGACTGGATATAAGACTAAGACGTAGACATTCTGTACCAACAATACAAGATATGTAGTATTGGTATCTTGGTTCCTGGCGGTATCCTGACAGTAGATCCTAAATTTACTATAGCGTCTGCTTCAGCATTCTCTTCCCTTGGTACGTGTTCAAGTGTAAATACATCGAAATATCATGCTAATTTTTTTAACAATTTCAAGATATTCAGCCAACTTTTCACCTTTTACTGTATAAGAGCCTTTGAAATGGTTAGTAATTAACAGGGAATCAACATGTACTTGTAAACATTTAATATTCATACTTCTAGCTAGTTCTAATCCTACTATTAAAGCTTCATACTCGGCTTCATTATTCATAGCAGGAATTCACATCTAATAGCCTGGGGTAATATGTCTCCCTGTGGCGATTTTAGTAGAATTCCTAATCCTACACCTCTTACATTGGATGCACCATCAGTATATAATATCCAAGTGTCTGAGCTTTCTCCTAGTTGTTGGACTTTTAGGTCAGCTTCCTCTTGAATGTCGCTACTAAAACCATCCACAATGTTTGCTAAGACCTGGGACTTTACAGCATTTCTAGGTTCATATACAAAATCATAAGCACTCAGCATGACAGACCACTTAGCAATCCTACCATACATTTCGGGTTTCCTAAGCACATTTTTAACAGGATAATTAGTTTTAACATGTATCCTATATGTTTCAAAGTAATGTCTAAGCTTGGCTAAGGCCATAACTAAAGCTAGTATTAACTTTTCTAGATGAGAATATCTAGTTTCTCCATCTAATAAACTTTTACTAACATAATAAACAAGATATTGCTGACCTTCGTGTTCATTTACCAAGACAGCACTTACTGCATTCCCTAATACTACAAGATATACGGATAGAGGTTCACCATCTTTAGGTTTCATTAGTAGAGGTGCACTTGAAAGATGTTGCTTCAATTCTTATAGAGCGGCTTCATGTCTTTCTTCCCATTCGAATTTTTTTGTTCTTTTCAGTATATCATAAAATTCTTTACACTTTTATGAGGATCTTAATATGAATCTGTTCAACGCTACTACCCTTCCAGTTAACCTCTGAACATCCTTCATATTAGATGGTGATTTGATATCCAGGATAGCCCTAATCTGCTCTAGACTTGCTTCTATCCCTCTCTTGGTTACCATATATCCCAATAATTTTCCTGCCCCCATTCCAAAATGGCACTTGGCAGGATTTAGCTTCATATTATACTGGTCCAGGATATTGAAGGCACATTCTACATCCTGGAGGTGATTCTCCGCTTTCTTGGAATTCACCACCATATCATCGATATATACTTCCCTGGTGTTCCCCAGCTTATCCTTGAACATCATGTTGACCAGCCTCTGATATGTTGCACCTGCATTTTTTAAAGCAAAAGGCATAGCACTATAACAATATATACCTGTTGGTGTTATGAATGTTGTATCCTCCTGGTCGGATGGTTCCATTTGGATTTGGTGAAATCCTGAGGATGCATCCATGAAAGTTAGCATTTCATGTCTAGCAATTGCATCCACCATGGAATCTATGAGGTAGTGGAAATGGATCCTTCAGACAAGCTTTGTTAAGATCTTTGTAGTTAACACAGACTCTCCACTTTCCATTCTTCTTCTGGACCACCACTACGTTTGCCAGCCACTTAGGGAATTTAACTTCCCTAATCATTTTGGACTTCAATAATCTTTCTACCTCCTCTTGTATGATAGCATTCCTTTCCGGAGCAAACTTCCTTCTTTTTTGTTGAACAGGCCTGAAAGACTTATCAATTCCAAGTTTATGAATTATGATATCTTTCGATATACCTGTCATATCCTCGTGATTCCATGCAAACATGGCCATCCTGCATTTCAGAAAGTTAGTGACTTGTTTCTCAATATCCTGAGGGATATTGGTTCCTATAAGCCCTGAGGTATCCAGATTATTTTCATTGAGGATATGTTTTTTGACGTCCTAGTCTGATGCCTCCATGATATCCTGTGCTTGTATCCTTAATTGCTATCCTGCCCGGGATTTCGTTGAGGCTTTCATTAAGAGGAGTAGCATTCCTTCGCCTCCTGCCGATCACTTTCAACTTTGACTACTCCCCATGGAGTAGGGACCTTGACACATTGATGATAGGTAGAAGGTTACGGATTTCATGTCATGAATCCATGGCCTTCCTAATATAATGTTATAGCAGGACAACGAATCCGTGACATAAAACCGTTGCATTGAGTTTACTCCCTCAACATATACAGGCAGCTTTATCTCTCTGGTGGTATTCTTCGCTTCACCACTAAATCCTACGAGCATCGTTGACTTTGAGGTAATTTCGGCTTCTGGGCTATTCATCATTTTTAAGGTTTCTAATTGAATGATGTTGACCGAACTACCATTGTCTACCAATATCCTACACACAAAATGGTTAGCAATATACAAGTAATTACCAGACCATCATGGTGAGGATCTTGGATGTTATCCTGATCGTCATTGTCAAATGTTATCAATTTATCATTTATAAGCGTCGTCATCCTTGTTGGTTTGTCTCCTCTTTCCGCCTTGGCTTCCTTAGCGTGCCTTTTAGCTGCAGAATAAGAAGTTCCACATATATCAGACCCTCCAGATATAAAATTTATTATCTTGGCATCTGGTGGCGGGGATGTTGCTCTTTCAGGATCCTTGTCAGTATCCTGACCCTTATTCTTCCTTTTTCCCAAGAAGTTCCTTCAAGTAACCTTTGCTTAGCAAATAACTTATCTCTTTCCCTCAAGGGTATACAGTCTTCTTTCATGTATCCAAAGTCTTCATGGAAGGCACATCATTTGGACTTATCCTTCAAGTGAACCTTTTATTGATTCTTTCTTGGCCATCTTGCCTTGTCTCCTAAACCCTGCATGGCATACATTAGTTCAGGAATGTTAACAGAAAAACAATATTATGATAATTCAGGATATTCTTCTCCATCTTCATCCTCAATAGCATTCACTCTTTTCTTGTCATTTTTAGCATACGACTTGGAGCGGTATGCTGTATACGAGGATTCTGATTTCCTGTTTGTTGATTCATATGTTGAGGATGCATTCATCCTCTCTTGCATTTTCTTGTCATCCTCAAGCCTTATGTATCTTAAGGCCCTATCCCGAGTTTCGTCTAAGTTCCTACAAAGATTCATTACAAGATCCTGATCGAATTGGGAATCCTTCTGTAATCCCATCTTGAATGCTTGTACTACCGTAGCAACATCAAGATTCGGGATATCCAGCGATTCCCTGCTTAATTTCTTAACAAAATCCCTTAGGGATTCTTGTGGTCCCTGTGTTATCCTGTAAAGGTCACTTGTTAGTTTCTCAAAGCTCCTGGCACAAGAAAATTGACTGTTAAATAAGTTAACTAAGTGGGCAAAATAAGTAATAGAATAAGGTGGGACATTTAGAAGCCATTTCAAGGCTGATCCTGATAAAGTGGAACCGAAGCCTTTGCATAGGCATGCTTCTTTGAGATCCACCGGGATAGGATTTATTTCCATCCTTTCCTTGTATTGGGCAACATGCTCCTCAGGATCCGTCGTCCCATCATATAGCTTCATGTTGGGAGTTTGGAATCTCTTCGGAATTTCTGCATCACAAATGTGGCGAGCAAAGTGGGATATGTTGTAACTATCCTGGGATACTTCTGGTATAGGCGACACTACCCCAGTCATACTTGATATCATATCCTTCAATTTCTGGAGTTCTCTGGACAACGCCAATGTTGCACTTGTATCCTGCGAAAGTTCAAAGTTGTTAGTAGTAGGCATATTAGTGTTAATGGACAAGTTACTGGCTTGGCGATTTTTGCCATATCCTGGAGCATATCCTGGATCCCTCACAGTCGATATCCTGGCCGATGAGGGGACTTTTGGGATATTGCTTCGGGAGTGACGCGGTATGACGTTGCCCTGAATATCCTAAGTATACACTACTGAACTAAAGTTCAACATCCTAGGTTGCAAAGGGGTGACAGTATCCTCAGCAGGTCTCTAGGAGTTGGACTTCAAGAGTTGTATCTCCCTCATCATGAGCTGGTTAATTTCCTGTTGTTTCTTCATTTGATCCTGTATATTACAAAACAAAGACAAAATTTCATCATTAAAGGCCATAATGGAGGTTCTCCCCGAAGCAGAGGATCTGTAAACATTCTGAACAACATGGGTGTCTCGAGATGTTTGGCTATCACTTCTTCTTTGAACCGGTGGAGGTGGAAGAGCCAATGAACCAGTTGTAGCAGAGGTTGATGTAGGCATCGATGAAGAGCTCAAACCTGACTGAGAAGCCATTAGAAACAATCTTGCAAAGAGATTAGAGAATAAAGAACTGATTAGTGTTTTCAACAAAGTTTTGAGTAAAAATAGCACAACTTGCCCCACGGTGGGTGCCAAATTGTTTTGGTCAAAAATTACCGAAGCAATTAAGTGATCAAATTTAGTATGTGAGGTAGCGTGCTATTGTAGTTTACAAAGAAGTGTTTGTTTGGTTGATTATGAAAACAGATTCAGGATATAGTTTTAGGATAATGCACTATATCAAAATGACAGATAAAAGCAATAAATGTAAATGTTGACACGGGATATACGAGGAAAGCCCTTGATCAATCTAGATCGTGTTAGTACAGTATGTCTATGTCTTAGTGTTGTATCGAGTCTGTTTAGGTTGGACTAGATTATGCTAGAAACGAGAAGTATTTATGTAAATAGCTAACAAGTTCGCCCGGAATATGTAATGTGAACAAGTTCGGCCAAACTTGTTCAACAAGTTCACCCGAACTTGTACTTCCCCAAGAGAACTTGTGAGTCTTTAAATAGGTGCCTCTAGGATTTCATTTGTAACTTTGGCAAACTTGAGGCGAAGATCTATTGGATCCGGAACTTGAATGTAATTGACTTTAAGATCAATAAACAGACCATTTAACGAGTAATTCTTGTATATGTGATTAACATGTCATTTAGTTTCCGCCTAATTGGACATTAGAAACCATTTTAGGTTCCTGTGCTATCAAGGAGCGATATAACAAGTGGTATCAGAGCCATGGATACCTGATTGGGTAAAATCACCACAAGAGGGAATCTTGATGCGGGAGTATATTCTGAGATGGGAACCATAGTTAATCAAGTTTCATAAAGCTAATTAACATATCTTGGAACAATTGAGAAATGTTTCGAAGTTTAAGAGGACAAATATATCGACAATCTCGGTAAATTTGTTTAAAAATTTAAAGTCTCAAAAAGTCGATGGTACTAGTGATATGTCTCAAAAACTGATATGATCCTTTAACACAAACTCAACAAATTCGGTTTTGATTTTCATATCTTGAAGCTCATGTTTAATTTCAACAATGGTATTTATGTAGATAGTAATGGCTTTTTGTTTTTCCATTACCATTGCTTTTAACATTCTCACTGTGTCATGTCGTTCAATGTTGTTTTTATCAAGCCTGATGTAATCGTCTTTCATTTTATCATAAGCTTCCTTCATTGTGCGATAATCATATTTAAAATTGTTGTTATGCACATTGAGTTCACTTATGATTTGAGACTTTTCAGCGCATTGCACACAAGGCTCAGCACACTTCGTGCGAGGTTTTTCAACCTCAACGATTTGCACTTTTACAACTTCTTTTTCAACAACTTCTACCTCTGGACCTACCTTTGTCAAATTAGCCATCATCGCTTTGTTGGCGATTTCCATAAGGTTCTCCTCATTCATCTCTTTAGTCACATTAATGACTTCTTCAACTTCTGGTTTTGTTTCTTCAACAACATGCTTAGAAGATGCTTCTTCACCAAAACAACCTGTAAAACTAGAAATCATGTTAGGAGAAAGAACACTCTGCATTCTCGTATAATGATAGATCTCCTCTTCTTCTGCTTGTTGCAAGTATTCTTCTAGAATTGCGTTCTCCATAGCTGCATCTTCAGCAGATGTATCTTCCATGATTTCGGCCATTAGAGCAACCCCAGTCTTCTTGGCAATATATGAGTCTCAATCAAATCCACCATCTTCATTGTAGCTTTTTTTGTATTGTTGGATGGTTTATCTTGAACTTCAATTTGAGTCTTCTTCGGAAATGGCTTATATTGCAAAGCCTTCTTTTAATAATCAGAAAAATATCTTTTTCATGAAAAACAATGAACCTACGGATAAAATCTGCTAAATTTTGAATATGTCATGTAAAATCCACTAAAGATAAACCCTTGAAAGTTTCAAGACCTAATTCAAACAATTTGATGTCCAAAAGTTGAAAAATCATGTTTTGCAAACTCATTTTGGATGAACTTGATATCAAGTTCGCTCAAACTTGACTGAAAAATTCACAATTCTCATCAAGTCTGTCCGAACTTGATTGATTTTTCACTGATTTCAATCAAGTCCGCTCGAAGTTGCTAAGTTTTTCTTCAAAGTTAATCAAGTTCGCCCAAACTTGATCAAAGTTTGCTAAAAACTACTTACAAGTCCGCCCGAACTTGTTAAGTCTCTTGAAATTTATACAAGTCCACTCGAACTTCTTCAGGGAGAAAATTTTTTAAATTTCAACACAAGTTCGCCCGAACTTGTTTGAAACAAAATCTGATTTTAACTACTGCCCAAGTTCACCCGAACTTGTTAGTACACTAATCAATTTTTCAAGTTTGTGAACGTGTTTTCAGCGATACTCCTTTGTTTTCCGCGATGGAAGATATCCACAATGCGTATATGATAGTTGGGGCTTCAACATCGAATGCCAACATGGTGAATCAAGTTAATATTGATAACGAGATGGGTACGTCAGTGAAGCCACCGAAACATATGTGCATTGATGAATACGACGGGTGGAAGGAAAAGTTTACAAACTGGGTTCAGGCTAATTCTTTCACATCTGGGTTGCTGTTGAAACTAGGTATACATGGCCAAGAGATGAACATAATGTTATCGAAATGAGCAAGTTTTCTACTTCACAGAAGAATGCGTACATTGCTGAAAATAAAATGATCAGTCTGATTCAGCAGTCCGTGAAGAAAGATATCTTGGTGCTATTGCCAGAATACAAAACTGCATAAGAGTTATGGAAGTCTCTAAAGACCAAATATCAGGGCAGTGCAGAGATGATGTCACACCCCAACTTGCAGCGGAAGAAAAAAAATATGGATGCAACAGACACCTCTGGTACAAGCACATTGTTTATAAAGACACTACATTTTATTACTTACAAAACATTGATTACATACTACATGTATGTTACAACTGCGTGTTCCCATGAACCACATAAGTCTTCTAAGCCAATGCGTCTATATCAGGGTTCGCCTACAAACATGTCTTCAACAACATACACGGATCACACCAGTCTCAAGTTACCTGAAATGCATGTTAGTTTTAAAAAGGGTGAGCAAAACGCTGCGTGAGTTTCACTAGTTTAATTGTTGTGTAACAACATGGATTCACAAGTTTAATTGCACTGGTCATAATCACAATGACGGTCACAATCATAGTCGCAGATGGAATTACACGAGTACACATGTAAAACCTTGACCTGTCATAGTCACTTCGTGTCAGACAGACACATCATCGCACCGGGTCGTGTCAAGATAGGCACGTCATCCCGGCAACTGAGTCATGTAAAGTTCAATGTTCCCCTGCAGTTATGCCTAACAACATAACTGAATTCAGGACGCGTTTAGTTGCTAGTCACCGACACACAGCGTCACCTAGACACTGCCTGGAGCAACTGGGTTTGTCAGACCAATAGGACTATCCACTGCCCACGGCATACGCTAATCACTTGTAGAGGGGAGGTAGTTCGTGTGTTAGATAATTCAAACCGTCACAAGTTTGTGCAATTAACACAGTTTCGTAACATGCAAGTCATTACAGAAAACAGTGAAACAGTTTAAAAGTGGGAGAGTAAAACTCACTCCCAAATTGGTGTATTCAACACAGTTTTTAACATGCAAGTCCCCAGAAAATAGTAAAATAGTTTAAAAGTGGGGAAGTGAAACTCACAGTGCAAATAGTGGTCTCAACACAAGAGTGATCAAGCAGCTGGATCAACTTTAATAACACACATGCAAGCATGGACTCAAATCAGTATCTAAGTTGGTAATGGTTATAAATTGGATCTGGTCAGGAGTTTTTACTCTGGATTGAGTCTATCGGACACTGGTATGGTGATGGACGTCAGGGTAGTATTAGTTTTCAGTTTGGCTTCCGGGCACCGTTTCGCGTGCCAGCCAAAGTCAGTAGTTTAACGTGTTTGGATAATTGTACAGGAATACCAATAGTGCCAACACGTGGTTAGTTAAGAATAATTAACTTTCCATCAACGGAGTTTGAGTGTTTGGGGAGTCTAGGTTGCCAAATTTAAGTTTCCATTTTCACCGTCGGGAATCCTCCCGAACTGTCTTAGGACACACACAACTTGCCCGGGAATCTCCCGGAATACTCACAGTGTTCCAATTATAGCATTTGTTGGGTTGGCACAGTTCCCAGTTCCGGCAGGTTCGTTATACGGTAAACCGCCAAAATTGATTTAAATTACTCATTTTTAATTCCATAAATTCCCATTTAATCTATAATTTGAATAAATATCTGTAAATTTTTATATAACTCAGTAAAAATCTTTAGACTATGGCAAAAATTTCTAGGAATTTATTTTGTCATTTTACTTATTTAAATAAATTATTTATAAAACAATATTTAATCAAATAATTAGTCTTAACTAGCATCAGCGATTCAAAAATTCCAAAAAAATCAGAACACCCTTTACGTATCCAGGAACTCCTCACAAAATTTTGTGATTTTTCCGATTTCGTTTCGGTGCGTTCCCGGCTACCGAAAACTCGCAAAAAGCACGGATTTTTAACCCAAATCAAAACTCAACCAATGGACTCTGAATTTTCCCAGAACATTGCCCATTTGTTCCTTAGTGTCTCTGTAAAATTTGGTGATTTATTGAATTCGTTTGTTAATTTTTCCGAAATTCTTTCAGAAAAACAGTTAAAAATTCACCAAAACTCGTAGAAATTCAAATATTTCTAAAATTTTCCGTGGACCGTCTTGACAATACCCTACATCACCACACCAAATTTTGGCTCAATCCAAGTATCCCAGACCAAGTTATAGCTAAAACAAGATTCTGCCTATGCTAGTTTCGGTTTTCGGATGATATACCTAACGAAAGCTTTGATTCCAAGCACTTCTTGTGAGTCCAGAAGTGGGTTGGTGCTATATTCAGTACCTACACATCAAGTACAACCCAAATATGCTAGAACATAGATCAATCATCGAATAGTTAAGCGATTTTCTCGAATAAGTGTTGATTAGGGTATCAAACCCCAAAGATTTGTGACCGTGGCTGCCATATAACACCAGGGGAATACCAAGGTGTTCTTATTCAGCCCCTAGACATGGTTATACCTTCAAAAATCTTGTATTAAAATGAGTTTTTTCGGCTAGAAATCGCGTTTAATCAAGAAAACATGATTAAAATCATAAGACCCAAGGTTTATACCTTTAATTTAGAGTTGTTTATGAGAAAAATCAGCTGAACCTTCTTGGGTTTTTGGCAGATTTTTGAGAGAGAAGTGTGTTTTTCTTGAATTTAAATGAAAATAAAATGAAAAATAAAAAATAAAATATATATATGGGGGGGGGGGGCGGTTTGGGTGTGGGTCATAAGGGGACACCTCATGCTTCAATACACGTGTTAAAAGATGATGTTTATCTTCCGTTTGCGTTAGGTTCGTTTTCGGGTCCCAGACGCATTCTCTATTTGCGGACGGGCTCCGTTTTTTCGCTTTTTTACTGTCAAAAGACTCGGTTTTAAATATTGGGCATACCCGTCTCGTATGACTTTCGTTTAAGTGTTTTTAAGCTTGATCGATCATTCCTTGCAATTTGGTTGCCTTATGTTATGCCCGAACGAAGGCATTTCCCCAACCGGGAGCTGCTTCGTTTTGCGTGCCCGGGCTTCGATTATTTTCGAACCTTATGTCACAGTCTATGGCACAAAACTAAGTTGCTTCCTGAACATGGAATCTTAAATGTTGCTACCGATAACATAATAATCAACATCAAAGGTTTAATGCGCTGTTAAACGCCAAGTCTCCGTTTAACATGTTGTTCAAGGCTAAGGACACCAACCTCGCATCGTTGGTCCTTAATAGTGTCATGTTAACCCTGACGTGCTCTCGGATTTCTCCGAGATATAATAACAATTGCTCAGTATAGCGCACAAGTCATACAAGGTTGCAAAGTTTACGCGCAATTATTGTTTTAATCATGCTTAACGTTTAGGACCAATTAAGGTGTACCTGTTCCGTCATGGGTATCACACATAATCATAACAATATCATGATACACATATCCCGTCCGGTTACCACAGACTTGTACCAATCAAAGTTTACCGGGATTTTTCACAAAAATTGGGCATAGCCGTCTCGTATGACTTTCGTTTAAGTGTTTTTAAGCTTGATCGATCATTCCTTGCACATTTGGTTGCCTTATGTTATGCTCGAACAAAGGCATTTCCCCAACTGGGAGCTGCTTCGTTTTGCGTGCCCGGGCTTCGATTATTTTCGAACCTTATGTCACAGTCTATGGCACAAAACTTAGTTGCTTCCTGAACTCGGAATCTTAAATGTTGCTACCGATAACATAATAATCAACATCAAAGGTTTAATGCGCTGTTAAACGCCAAGTCTCCGTTTAACACGTTGTTCAAGGCTAAGGACACCAACCTCGCATCGTTGGTCCTTAATAATGTCATATTAACCCTGACGTGCTCTCGGATTTCTCTGAGATATAATAACAATTGCTCAGTATAGCGCACAAGTCATACAAGGTTGCAAAGTTTACGCGCAATTATTGTTTTAATCATGCTTAACGTTTAGGACCAATTAAGGTGTACCTGTTCCATCATGGGTATCACACATAATCATAACAATATCATGATACACATATCCCGTCCGGTTACCACGGACTTGTACCAATCAAAGTTTATCGGGATTTTTCACAGTTGTCACAGTCTCCCCCTGTTAAAAGAATTTTGTCCTTGAAATTTCATTTAGTAATTCGTTAGAAAGCTTAGTCTTTACAGTTGAGTCAGTCATTCGACAGACCAGTATGCTTTGGCTTTTCTTTTAGTATTATCATCATACAAGGATGATAATTATGCTACATAGTAGCTTTGTAATTTATCCATCCACAATTCCTACGTATTGCTAGGGTAATGTTTGTCATTACTTTCAATTTGAAAGTAAAAGTGTTGTTGGATTCACAGTAGAATATGAGTCTCGTATTCAACTTATAGCTGACTGCAATTATTATGTTTTCTTCGCATTCATTATCTTCACCATTCATACACCATAGTTTCAATTACGATTTCATTTAATAGTTATTGAACACCCCCTATGAAGGAGGAGTATGGGTACTCTCCCAGGGTTCGTTACTAACACCGCAATGGTGAGCACCATGCTCCGCATGTTTGTATAAAGAGAACGAATTTGCTTTCACCGAGTTGTGAGTGACTATCTTCCCTTGTTGTGTGTGGTTATCGTTGGTTACTACAAACCGACCACGAGAATCCCTACTCTATGGTAGAGAATAAGAAAGAAAAAGGCTTTTGAAAGCCTAAGGTTGCGATAAGGCGAACATGAACACGAGTACCAACGAATCTGCACACTTGCATCAATGGTGGCCCGAGCAACTCACCAGTAGTTGGATTACGTCGTAAAGATATAAAATTTCTACAATAATAATTCTAGTTTATGTTAACTTTCGGGAACTTGGCTCCAACTATGGTACAACTAGTTATATATTTTCCAGAAGGAAATAACTTAGTAACTTCGATAACATCGATGTGATTCTCCAGGAGATAATCGTATACAGTTTTCCATATACTGGGAATGGTGGAGTGTGTACCCCATGCGGCTTTAATTCTAGTAGAACCATCTCTAGAATGCTACTATATCACGTGGAAATATTTAAGGCGTGATGAGTGTCTAATGGTCACAAGCATCACCATGATGCTCCTTCACGTGGGACCAGATTTAATCGTAGACGTACATGTAATTTTGTAAAAGATGACTATGTAACGAGTCATCGCATCAAGATTCCCTATCAACGGAGTACCTCCCGCAGGATTGGAACATAGCCACGCTTGACTAACGTTTCATAATGATAATGTTAATGGAAACAACGGGAAGTAATCATTTCTCATTCTAGTGAACCTTTGTGAACCAGTCGATATTTAGTATGATAAAATGTGGCATCCCTTAAGTTTCCAATGTTTAAACTTTATAGCTAATGTTAATGAAATAAATGTTTTTGTTTAATGGGGTACCAATTGTGTACTTTTTATCCTTATCTGGGTGAGGGGCATAGTTCACAAGATGGTTTATCACCACTTGCCGGTCTCGGTTTCGTGTTTTTTTTCGATTCAAATTCGGACATGGTAAGATCTGAACTGTATATGAGTATAAAAAGATATAATGCCTTACCATCTTGGCACCTCCGCCATTCGAATCACCGGTTAAACGTAAGGGTTTCGTCGACTTCGTTCATGCCAAACCATCTTGGTTTAGATTGAGAAATTTGTGTGGTTTTATGAAGCCATGGGCTAAAGCCCGAATCCATAGTCACCCTAGTCCGGTAGGGACAATTGACCACTGAATCTGATTTCACCTGTTAATCTCATATTTGTAATAATGTAAACAAGAAATGAAGACCCGGCCCCCGAGTTGGTCGAGACAAGGCTTGTTGAGTTTCTTGACCCCTTGGTCGTAGGATTAGTCAGTTCTGTTTCCCAATAGGGCACGGAAGGAACACGTGATGCTGAGAAATGTAATAACATTGATCCACAATCGCTCGGAAACCTCTTGAAATAACAAAGGTAACTTTACGAAAGACTGAATGAAAGTCATAATCAATCGAGGTAAGTCTAGCACTCTGACGGCTAGGGTACGAATAGAAGTCATGAACGCCATTTCGCAGCCAGTCGGCAAATCCACCCAAGCACTGATTTACACTTTGGTCGTTGGATTTGACTTAGTATCACACATCAAGGTATTACAATTCGTATCGTATGTGAAGTAACTCTCCCCAAGTTTGAGGAAAATTAGTTGCTGCATCGAAGTCTTATTCTTATTTTAAGTATATAATACGTGCTTATCAAAGGAATTCCCTCTTTGGATGGACATGATATCCAAGGGATGTATTCGGAAGATTCACTAGTGCCTTCATCTGGAATGATCAGGACTACTAGATTTCTGGTTTAGCTTCCCCCATGTGGTCAGTAGGAATGTGGAATGGACTGTAATACCAGTTTTCTGCCTATCCCGAAGGCATATGTAGTAACGTATTATTCAACAATCCCAATTCATGTATCAAATTATGCCCAAACATTCACACACTATCACCTTGGTACAGGTATGTATCATTCCACATATTTAGGGTGTTTATTACCGTGACTCTTCCAACACTGCCCCATATGAGCAAGTCTGTTATTACGTTCCGGACCATAATAATCCACTTGCCCCACAAGGCCATCCTGGTACTTCCAAATAGGATACTTTACAGTGTTCACTAAGCATTTTTTGTTGAGGTTAATTTTTCCAATGATGTCCACTAAAGTCTGAGCCTATAGTTATAGTCTAGGTTTCCATAAAGGCACCTAATTCTCTATAACCAATGGCTCTGATACCATCTTCTGTCACACCCCAACTTGCAGCAGAAGAAAAAAATACGGGATGCAACAGACACCTCTGGTACAAGCACAATGTTTATAAAGACACTAGATTTTATTACTTACAAAACGTTGATTAAATACTACATGTATGTTACATCTGCGTGTTCCCATGAACCACATAAGTCTTCTAAGCCACATGCGTCTATATCAGGGTTCGCCTACAAACATGTTTTGAACAACATACACGGATCACACCAGTCTCAAGTTACCTGAAATGCATGTTAGTTTTAAAAATGGTCAGCTAACCGCTGCTTGAGTTTCACTGGTTTAATTGTTGTGTAACAACATGGATTCACAAGTTTAATTGCACTGGTCACAATCACAATGACGTTCACAGTCATAGTCGTGATGGAATTACACGAGTACACAAGTGAAACCTTGACTCATAGTCACTCCATGTCAGACAGACACATCATCGCACCGGGTCGTGTCACCGCAGACTGTTGATGCATATGTCTGTTGCCTACGTCATCGTATAATATCGAGTCTGTATTTAGGAGTGAAATGTCAAAGTTTATGTATATTTAGGGACAAGTTCGCTTGAAATGGTAGTGTTGTAGTCAAGTTCGGCCGAACATGATTAAGCAAGTTCGCCCGAACTTGCACTCCCACCAGCGAACTTGTGTTAGTATAAATACGAGCTTTGATGTTTCATTTGTAACTTCAGAGATTTTGTGACAACAGAGGCGAAGCTCTGTCAAAGTGTTTCCATGATCTGTAACGTTGAATATTAACGAAACGGTGATTAAATAAAAACAAATGAGTGTATCCAATGTCGCCTAAGCAAACAGATTCCACACGTTTACCTTAGGTTAGCCATATTAATGCCCAAAAGATCCGTATATCGGTCCTACAAGTGGTATCAGAGCAGGATTGGCCTAATTTGAAGATATTGGACTGAAATCATCTCATCTTCTACTCATTTCTTTCATTTTTAACTTTTCATGGACGATTCACGGATAAAATGGACTGATTTTCAAGTATAATACGTAAAATCCATAATAGATAAACCCTTGAAATGATCAGAGCTTAAATAAACGAATTCATGCCGAAAATTGAAAAAACCATGTCATGTTCACTCGAACTTAACATCAAGTTCGCTCAAACTTGACTGAAAAATTCACATTTTTCATCAAGTTCGTCCGAACTTGATTTATTTTTCAAGGTTTCGCTCGAACTTGCTTACTATTCAATCAGATTTTATCAAGTTCGCCCGAACTTGATTAAAATTTGTTGAAAATCTATTCAATCAGATTTTATCAAGTTCGCCCGAACTTGATTAAAATTTGCTTGTTTCTCTTCAAGCTTATGCAAGTTCGCCCGAACTTGCTTGTTTCTCTTGAAACTTATACAAGTTCGCCCGAACTTGTTAAGTAGTTGAGTTTCACACGCTGTGGCAAGTTCGACCGAACTTGTCCAAGGTTTCTAAAAAAAGGCATGAAAATCCCGAAAAACGTCTCAGACATTATATATCGTTGGATTCGTATTGACGAGACGAGTTCAAAGCTCTAATCTGGTAAAAAAAGTATTCTGAAAATTTTCAAACGTTTTTAGCAAACCAGTACGTTGATATTGTAAGTTAAAAAGTCAAATTTTCTGTTTGCTAATCATTTTTCAAGTGTTTTGAACGACAGATTAGTTTGGAAAACGAAATGGAGTCCATGAAGCCTCCTATGTTGATGAATAAAGATGAATATGATGTTTGGAAAGGAAAATTTGAGAGCTGGGTCAAAGCTACGCATTTCCATAGTTGGGTCGTGATTGAGACATGTTATGTCATTCCTAGAGATGAAAATCAGCAAATTCTGTAGAAGTGCAAACATTCTACTCAACAAAAAGATGATTATTTTGCTGAAAAGAAAATGATTAATCTGATACAGCAGTCGGTGAAAGAAAATATCTTTAATCTGCTACCAGAATGTGATACGGCACAAAAGCTATGGTATGCTCTACGTGCTAAATATCTGGAGCGTGCTGAGATGATTAAAAGCAAGAAGGTAAAGTCAGAGGTAAAAATTGTTAATAAAGAAGTGGTAAAGGTACAAATTGTGGAGGTCGAAAAACCTTGCACAAAGTGTACTGAATCTGTGTGCATAAATTGTCAAAAATTCAAAGCTATTAATGTCAAACTTTTAAAAGATTTGGAATGTTTGTCATTAGAAAACAAAAAGTTCAAAGAAAATGAAAAGAATTTTGAAAATCAAATAAAAATTTTAGAAAATAAAAAATTACAAAATGTGAAATACTTTCAAAATAATATAAAAATTTTAGAAAATGATACATCTGTTTTGAATAAAAATGTTATTGAAAAAAAATATAATAACTCGCATCTTGAAAAAATTAGAAAAATTGAACAAGATGTTGAGATTGCAAAAAATAAAATTGAGACTTCATCTGTTATGTTAGATCGGATATGTCCTAAACCGTTCAATAAGAATAAAAAGAAAAATCCAATAAGTGACAATGTCACAAATTATGACGATGTCATAATTGATGATTGTGATAATAATACCGATGATGAATATTGATAAAAATAATAAAAAATAAATATTTTGAAACTAAAAGAAAAATTTCAAGAAACTGTTCTACAATCTACTAAAAAAAGTGAATGCTCATCGCAAAAACCTTCTAAGTAGAATGGAGAACAAAAACAATATGAAAAACAAAATTCTAAAAATTTTCAAAACAAAAATAAAAGCTCATCGGTACGGTCATTCAATCATTATAAAAACTCACAAAAATTTGAGAATAAGTGGTGCAGGTCGGACCACAGTGCTTCAAAGTCTAATCAATTTTACAAAAGAAGCAGGAAAGATGACTACTACATGTCAAATCAATGTGCTGATTTGGGTGTTTGGTCTGAATGGAGAGATTGGTACGATAACAGAGTGTGTTAGAACTGTGGATTTGGTGGACACATTGCTGTTAACTGCCTGAAAAAGAGAGTTGATACGAGAAGATGCTATAAATGTCAAATCAAAGGTCATATTTCCAGGGATTGTCCGACTAATCTGAAAAGAAGATCGGTTAAATCTCAGGGGGAGAAAAGACTAGAGGAGAAGAAAACAGAGAAGAAAAATGAGAAAACTGTAGAGAACCCTAAAGAACAAAAAGTCAAGTTATCACTAGGGCAAAAAGACAGATTGAGACAAAAGAGAAAAAGGTTAAAGAGTATTTGGAAAAGATTTTGTCCTCGGATACGTCTAAAAATTCGGATAAAAGTTCTAATGAATCATTTTACTCAAAGTCAAGTAAAACGAATTCATCTGATACAAATCTGAGGACAAAGAGAGAGCACTGGAGAAAAATTCGATAATTCAAACAGTTAAGAAATCAAAGAAAGTAAAATTTTCAGATAAAGTTTCTATCAAACTGTTTGAATATCAAAAAGAGTGTGAATGTTTGTTTACTTCAGATGTTAATGATTTTGGTAAACCTAAATCCAGAATGGATTGGGTTCCTATTCAAAACTAACTGAAGTTTGTTCGAATGTGTAGGATAACCAAGCTTCAAACCAAACGTCATTTGAGAAGCAGTGGTTGTCATGCAGAGAGACAAGAGACAGGAGTGATATTCCACACAAACAAAATAGTAGTCTCACGTTCACATTCGTAAAAAGTCGTTAAATGGTTAAAATGAAAGATTCTTATTTTCGATTTCAATAAAATGTTTTCAATTTTAGGGGGAGAAAAAATTTTAAAAATTGTATAAAATTCTTGTAAAATTGAAAAACATCGTTTCGAAATCATTCTAGATAGATAAAATGATTGAAAAAGCTAAAAACAATAGAAAATCTTAAAATATAAAAAACATTGAAAAATGATAAATGAGATTCCTTGTGCACAAAAATGAAATGATAGTACATCAGTGGACTATCACAGTACGCTAAATATTTGTAAAGTTTAAGAAGTTATAAACAAGTTTTATTGTGGATGTGTCGATAAGCTTTACACGTTTAGTAAATTGTTTCAGGGATATAAACTAAATTTTACAACTGCTTAAACTTGTGGATTAACACATCTTGGATGTATGGACTTAGTACTACGAAATTTAGTTTGAAAGATTGCCTGATTCTGAGATACGAGGTGTTTATAGATAGTTGATATCTGGGGTATTATACAAGTTCTACTGATTTTGCGAAAGCAATAGCCTAGAACTTCTATAATACTTTCGCTATAAACCCCAAACTGCATGCAAAACTTGAAAAGTATCGAAAGATATAATCATTTGCAGTGCTGAAAAGATTCCTTAAATGGAACACACCTTAAAGACGAGCTTTCATCTCTTTGTTTGTACGGTAGTACTAACCTGAGCTCTCAAGGCATCGCATTACCCTGAAACAGATATCAATTATGCTATATTCACATGTAAGATGAAATCTAGGGAATTTTGATACGGGAGTATATTCAAGAAGTGGGTACCACAGATAAGTCAAGTTTCATAATTCTTACCCTAACATATCTTTGAACAATTGAGAAATGTGTTAAAGTTTAGGTGGATAAACATATCGACAATCTAGGTAAACAAGTTTAAAACTTAAAGTCATTAAAAGGTCAATGGTACTGGTGGTATGTCTCAAAAACTGATATGATCCTCTAGCATGTTTTCTCACAAAAATATAAATTGTAAATATTACATTTCTGCATTCAATATTAAAAATCCAAAAAGATTTTCTTTCAAAATCTTCCATGGTAACCTGATAATGTTGAATGTGAGCCGGACCAACGAGATTGTTAAGAAACTGTTTGTGTGTGGATACGTGTGATTGTTCTTAATCGTCAAATCTTATTTCATTGCTTATTTCATTGTATTTCAGCTTTACAGATTAAAATCAAAAAGATTTTTGGTGTGTTTTAGTATAAACTTACAAAAATACAAAAAGATTTTACCTCTACATTGTTTTCAGCAAACCAATGTTGAAGAACGGATCTTTGAAGTCTGGTAAGATGCTAGAACAAGTGGGAATCTCTTTGACAACTGGCTGGGAGCTAATCTGTTAAATCTGAAAAGATAAAACGATGAAAAGTTAATTAATTTGAAACTTTGTTTTTGAAAATATCAATAGTTTGTTTGTAACGGGTCAAATCGGGGTCATTAACTTGGATTCGGCAGACAAATCGGTTAACCAAGGTCATTAGCTTGGACTTGGTCAACTGAGTGGATTTTCATAACTGGTAAAAAGTTGGAAAGGTCAGGGGTTAAAACGAAAAAATTTAAAAAGTTTGAAATTTTGAGGTTTGGCAAGTTCGGTCGAACATGGTAAACAATTCAAGTTTAACAATTAGCAAGTTCGACCGAACTTGCAGATGGATGGTTGTTGTTTTTAAAAGACAAGTTCGCTCGAAGTCATATGGGCCCTCATGTTGGGCTTAACAAGTTCGCCCGAACTTGACATGGTATAAATACCATTCAAGTTCGGTCGAACTCATTTACATGTTATCAGAAAATAGAGCGAACTTAAGAATTGAGAGCATTTGTGTGAAATTGACATTTGTATACCGTTACGATGTCCAAATCAAGATTGTTTTTGGTGACTTGCACACCAATCACAGTGGCAGAGGTATAAATTGAGATTAATCCATGATTGAACCATTAACAAACAAAACCGGATCTAAAATTTAAAAACTGATAGATTTAGGTGTTGTTGGACAAAATGGAACATAAATTCTTAATCTACACATAAAATTGACCGGGTAACTTGTTTTGATTGGTCTGAAATGGCTGTTTAAATGTTTGAACAAGTTAGATTTTTTGGAGAAGACGACAAGTTCGGCCGAACTTGTTGTCAAGTTCGACCGGACTTGTCCAAAACATGATTAAATGATTAAGAAGCATGTTAGACCGAACTTGATTATTGAAGTGTTTTGATCCAATCATGTTCGACGGAACTTATGCTAATGAAAAGTGATTTGTTTAAATCGTAAGTTCGCCCGAACTTGCTCTTTAATGTGGAACATGTGTTTCATACTTGTTCGGCCGAACTTAGATAAAATTGAATGATAAAAAATTGTTGTAAGTTCGCCCGAACCTACATTAATGTTGAACATGTTTGTCACATGTTCGGGCGAACTTGTTAAAATCAAAATGTTTACACTAATCAAGTTCGCCCGAACTTGATTAAAGGTGTTAGAATTTTTTGTGTTATTTTTCTCGAAAAGCGTGCTAATTGTTTTGCGTCGTTTTTCAGGCACAAGTTCCAGTGCGTGTTACTTCTGTTGAGTTTTCTAAAAATCACAATACGTGCATCACGCTTGATAAGACGATCTGTCCGTCGCTAAAAGAATATGATAGTATTTTGAAATTTCTCGAAGATAGTCATATTCGTCGTGCAATTGCTGAGCGCACCGTATCATATCATTCTCATATTGTTAATTTCTGGATGAACGCAAGCCTGAGCGCTGACGAGAAGACAATTCTTCTACGTACAAGTTGGTGATGAGCTAAAGCCGATCATAGTAACAGAAGGTGATATCCGAAGGATTTTGGAGCTTAAAGACAAAGAAGATGATCTGATTCGTTTAGACGAAAAGATGGTTCGCGGATGCTTTTTCCGTATGGGCTATAAAGGAAGCGTAAACAAGCCGATGCTGAAGAAAGGGGAAGTGCCTAACCCCTACATGCTTCTGATTCATGCGTTAATTCATACATTTAGCCATCAGAAAGCTGGTTTGGATGATGTACATGATTATTTGGCTAGCATGGCAACGGCGCTTATTTTGAAAAAGCTGTTCAATGTTTCGAAGTTGGTTTTTATTCACATGTCGAAGAATATGGAGGATTCGAGATTGTGTTTATATCCAAGGTTTATTCAGATGTTAATTGACGTGACGTATGCCAACATTGCTCGAGATCCGAATGACGTTCTTTATCTAGTTCATCTCGACGAGACTACAGGGTCACCTCATACTAAAGGGAAACGAAAAGCTAAGAAAGTTCAGAAAGTTGTGAGCAAGAGATACAATAACAAGGTGAAAAGCACAGAAGCCACACAAGAACCTTCTGGTGCTCAGGAGAAAGGAGCCACACAAGAACCTCCTCCACAAGAACCTCTTGTTATTGTTCATGTTGAAGCTGAAAGGCCAGGAGTTACACAAGAACCTCCTGTGTCTGAATTTGTTGAAGTTCCTATCGATGAATCTTCTAGTGCTCCAAAGACTTCTGTTCCTGAAAGTTCTACACCAAAGAAGTCAACACCGAAAACTGCAACACTGAAAGATTCAACACCAAAGACACCAAGGGGAAGTATATTTGGTGATATGCCACACGGTCCAACTAGTCTCGAAGACTTGGATGAGTTTTTCCCAGAAACTAATACTGAGATGTTAGAAAAACGTGTGAAGGTATTGGAAGAGAAACTTGCACAGATTGAGATAGAAAAGGCTGAGCTTGTAAAGAAGGTGAATTAGAGCGAAGTCGAAAAAGAAATACTTGACGATAAAGTGAAGGTGCTTGAGAATGAACGTGAATATTTCAAAGCGTTGATAGAAAGTCTGCAGGACGCAAATGAAAAACTACAGACATAGATTGCAGAATTAAAGAAAATTCAAGCTTTGAATGATCGAAGATTCATCAGATTATAGAAGGTGTTATCTAACAATCTGAATATCTATTTTATTGCTGAATACGATCGTTTGGATCGTCAAGAAGCCAAGGAACATGCTGAGAAAGAATTGGCCGAGAGTGGTAAAGGAAAGCAGGTTGAGGGTGAAACCCCTAAATCTACTACTGAGAAATCTTCTGATATTCCTGAGAAACCAATTGAAGATAGTTCGAAGGATTCTGAGTCTGATATCCAGAAGGTTGACGAATCTGTCAAGCCTTCTGATCCTATCATTGTTACTGAAGAAAAAGACAATGATGAAGCCGAGAAAGAGGATAAGAATGAAGATGAAGAGGAAGAAGGCTATGAGGATTCGATTGTTGGGGATGATGACGATGATTTTGATCAAGGTGGTGATGATTTTGATCAGGGTAGTACAGGTTTAAAGATCAATGAAGCTAAAGTATCTGATGAGTTTGATTTTTCTGATCTCATGGACGATGAATCGAATTGAATAGAAGATAAAAGCCAGGAGGAGTCAGGGAAGAAAGGCCCGTCAGATGACATTGATTTGTTAGATGTTGATCGATTTGCAAAGCCTGTGACTGCAGTACCTACGAAACCTTTGATACTAATATTGGAACACAATGTTGAAGTAGGTGAGTTTGTACATAATTACTCGAAAGAAGATCTGGCGAAAGTAGTTGAAGTTGAAAACTTAGAGTTTGATTTTGAAAAGGTTATGAATGTTAACACATTTGAACCGAAAGGGTATCAGTACGAAAGAAGGTTTGAAGCTGATGAGTAAAACCGTGTGATAGTTGAAGATTGGTCCTCAGTTGATGAATCAGATCAGAAAGCTAAGTACGTCGTTCAGGATTCAGAAAGTTTTCCTACATTTGAAGAGATGTATAAACCACTTAATGAAGATATGTTTAAAGATAGGATTGCTGAAGAGCTACGAGAAGGAAAGATTCCTAAACCGATGACCAAAGAAGAGATAGCTGAGGCGAAAAAGTCATGGTTCAAGGAGATGTCTCGTGAACGTAAGTTTCGACGTCCACTAGCATTCTTTACCAGAAATAAAGATGTTTCTTTTGGAGATATACTGAGTTGGGGATGGTTTAAAGAGCTCAACGTATATGCAATCAAAAGAGAATTTGGAGTGCAAAACTTCAAATATCTTGCTGATTTAAAGACATTGCCGTATTGGGATATGGAAGAATTGGTACAAACAGTGAATGTTACTTATCATATGAACACAGTTGAGCAGTTGTTGTGGAAGATGATTAAGTACGAAGCTGATAAAGGTTGGAATCCGTTTATGCCGAGACGAAGAATAAAGATTAACAAGGTTACAAGGGAAAAGGATATAACGTTGATTATGAAACGTCCTAGAGCCATGAGGAGTATGCCACTTATGCCGATCGAACATAACTTTTATCCTTTATTCAAGTGGTGGCAGATAGATCCAGCTACTTGTGAAGCAGTGATTATGTTAAAGTCTGAAGATCATCTGGATATTGCTAAAGAACGAGTTGAAGTGATGGGTCATCAGGGTATGAGAGGTTTGTGGAGGACGATAAGGATTCTAGATCCTATGTGGTTGGTTAACTGCTCGAGAGAAGATCTAAAATGCCTTTTCTACAACAAGATTGTTTTTGAAGAAAGAGAAAAGGTACAAGCGATGCACTATCAGAAAGTTGTTAAAGTTTGCTATGCACGCGAAGTAAATTCTGGTAAAATGTGGCAAACGAAGTGGAGGGATCTGGAGATAGTTAAATTTCTTAAAGAAGAAACCAGAAGTGAGGCGATCAAAGAAAGGATGGAAAAAGCGGTAAGGCATACCGGATCCAAAACAAGAGAGACGAAAGAAGCCTTTCAAGAACTTCTTTGGTCGGGTACGTTAATGTTTGTATGAAGACAGAGTTTTGAAGACTGATAAAAGACGAAGACGATATCCAAGGGGGAGTTTGTTGGTGCACAATGTCTATGTCTTAGTCTATTATCGAGTCTGTATTGTATAGAGCTGAATAGGCTAGGTTATGAAGTATTTATGAAGTGTTGTAGCCAAGTTCGCCCATAAACATGTAATGTATGCATGTTCGGCCGAACTTGCTTATGCAAGTTCGGGCGAACTTGTGTCCTCATGGGCCGAACTTGTGATCCTATAAATACCTAGCTTGAGAGTCTCATTTGTTACTTTGGCATTTCAGAGGCGAAGCTCTGTCAGTCTGTAACCAGAATGTTTGATCTATAAAACTAACGTTTAACTGATTAATTCTTGTCTATTGGTAAACACGATGTAATATTTATGCTATTATGGACGTTAGATATCAAATTTAGATTCCTAAGCATCGAGGATCGGTCCTACACAGACACTTCCCACCGGTCCGTGTCAAGACAGGCACGTTATCCCGGCAACTGAGTCATGTAAAGTTCAATGTTCCCCTGCAGTTATGCCTAACAATATAACCGAATTCATGACCCGTGCACTTGCCTAGTCACCGACACACAGTGTCACCTAGACACTTATGACATCCTGGTCTTTCAGGTACTTTAAACGCACAACTTTACCGTCTTTATTCCTACGCTAATTTAATTCGGAGAATTAATTACGCGCACGCAATAACTACGCTAACTTTAGTATTTTAGAAATACACAATGTTTGGAAATTCTAACGAGTTATATCTGAATTACGTGTTATGTGTTATTAGACGCTTGTGGATTATTGTATAACGCTTCGATTTCGCGATTTATTAGTTATAAGCCTTGTGTTATCGAATTATAAAAAAAATATAATAAATAAATAACTAGCCAACCGAACCGAGCCGTGAAACGTGTGAACCTTGTGACCACGCAAGTCCAACCCGCCACCCACACCCCCTTGTGAACCCAAGGCAACCCGCCACCCCTCCTTTGCGGCCCAAGGTCAAGCCCGAACCGCCCCTTGCCCCCTTATGTATGCATACGTATGTATGCATGTTGCATTCTTGAAGTTTTGGAAAAACCCTAGAACCCCCTTCCCTTGGTTAAACTCAACGGCAACAGCCCCATTCTCATCTCTCTCAGTCGCGCAAGGCAGCCCCCCCACCGTCGCTAACTCTTGTCCTCAGTCTCCCTCTCTCTCTCGCTCAGGCTCTATCTCTCTCGTATATTTCTTGAAGGGTTAGTGTTTTTTATTGTCTCGAGTTTAAGTTTTGTTATACGTGGCTGCGTTAGTTTGATATCATGTGGTTGATTGGTAGTTTGGAAATCATGTTGCGATAATGTTTCGACCGTGTAATTATTAGAAGTGTGCATGAATTCTGGCTGCGTTCGTTATGATGTAAGGTTGTTATTCACTTAGGGTTTGCATGAATACTGATATATTAGATGATATCTAATACAATAACCTGCTATAAATCGATACAGCCAGGCGTCATGGTCGTTTAAACATGTTCTAATACAATAAAGTCGAAAACAGAAAGCTGATTGACATTTACAGCCAACTTCGGTTGGCTGTAACCTGATCATTATTTAATGAAAAGCGGATTTTCTAAAGCCTAAAACGTGTATTTTTGAAAAACGCTTCAAATGGCGCCGGATTCTTATTTTTCTGAGGTCGTTTGCTATTTTTAAATGACTATTTAGTGCAGCAGCTAAAGCTGTCTAATTTCGGTAGAATTTGCAGGTTTTTTATTGAGTCATATCTCATAATCTATAAAGAGTTAGGTTACGAAATTTTTGTAGTAGATATTCCTAGATGTTAAAAAAAATCTCCAACTGGAATTTCGTCTGTGGACTACAGTCAGAAAGTGACGAATCTGACTACAGCCTAGTAAATAAATTCTTATAAATAATTGGTAAAGAATTAGGATTTGAAAATTTTGTACAAAAGTCTACAGGCTAATTGACACCTCCTGTAAAACAATTGGAATTTTTAGAACGTGTGAACTATTTTATAAGAATTCTCGAAAACAGCCTAGTTATGAATGTACAAGCTTAAACATGATAACTTGCGTTTGTGGGTGTGTCTAAGTGTTGTATGAGTTATTCTGTGCTTGTGACAAGCTGATTGGTCGTTATTTAGTATGGTGATACTTTGCATGCATGATTATGGTTTCGAACTGGTTATTATGTGTGCCGTACTGTGTGTTAGTTATGCGTAGGGTTTTGTGTCAGTGTGTTCACACACTAACTTTGAATCGGTTGACATGTTAGGACGCGATTAGCGGTTCCATCCTTTACTTCTTTTGCGTTTATCTAACCGAGCAATTTAAGGTGAGTTCACGGCCCCTATTTTATCCGGTTTTGAACAACAGAGGGAGAAACATGTAGACGCTCTACAACTCTAATTTTTTTTACGTTATGCGAATTTTACGTCGTTAACTATTCGGTAACTAAGTTAATGTTAATGTATGTTATGGTCACTAAGTAGCTTTATCACGGAAGTCCTCAACCAACCCTCGGATCGTTAGTATTGGGTTAGATAGCGGGGGAATTATAGTAGTACAACTGGGCCCGACAAGCCCCACCCGAGCTTGTCGTGCTAGCCGACCGGGAATGGTCAACGGGTGATTAATTTGGCCTAACTTTCGCCATGGTCAGTGATAGACCTAGCAACACAGAGGCAACAACAGTCTGCTTCGATCGTGAACTCTTACATGACGTAACTCTAAGCTCGCTACCTGGATGTTAACATTGAACTTATTTACGAAACAACATTATTATTCTAGGTTAGGAATAATGGAACTATGTTGTTATTCCTGGTTAGGGATAAAGGGGGAAACCGATCTTTTAAACCGAACTTGTGAACTTATAAAACCTGTGAACTCAATCTTCTTTAATGTTGACACTAGTTTCTTTGCATGTTTCTCAGGACGCTAGGAGCGCTAGGTGTACCCACTTTGCATTTGATCAAGACATTTTTATGGATTATTAACGATTATTTTTGGGATTTTGGTTTTGGCGTTTATGTTGGCTCCCGTTACTTTACTCTAATGCTTCTGCTAAACTTTGAAACTTTGGAACTTTGAAAATGACTATGCATGTTTACAATAAATGTTTTTGATCATATAGAGTCGTTCGACATTTCTAGTGTCTGAGATTCTGGTTTGATCACACGCCTCGTGGTAATACTCCGCAAGTGGAAATTGAGGGTGTGACAGATTGGTATCAGAGCCACTAGCTATAGACAACCAGGTTTGCATTTAAAGTAGACCTAAACTATAGCTGTTACACGACACTAGACTTAACGGCACCGAACTGTGATATCTTGTTATGCGCTATACTATAATTGTTCTATGTGATATATATTGTGCTATACGCAGCTCGTAACTAACTTCACCAACCCGGCAGGCTATGTCGTCATCATCATCATCCGACAGTTCTCGACGATCAAGGGCGCCGGGGAAGGAACCCATGGTCGAACCCTCACCACCTCGTGGCGTGGAGACACGCTCAGCTGCCAGGAAAAGACTTGCTCTAGGAGGGGAGTCGTCCTCCCGTCCAACCACTGCTGTACCGGTCAAACCGGTCAACACTTTAGGAGTGGGGGATGATCTACTTAGAGCTGTACTAAGGAAACAACAAGAACAACATGAGAGAATGCAAGAGACTATCGAAGCACAGGGATGGCTGATACGTCAGCTGACTGGTAAAACTGAAGAGCAAGATGAGAATAAGAGAGTTTGAAGCATTTTAGCTAAGGACCTTCATGCTGAGAAGATGAGGGCTGATTGGCTCGAAGACTGAGTTCTTGAGTCCAGTTAGAGGATTCACGAACTGGAGCAAAACCAAGCACCATCCCAGTACCCGCACTAGCACCGACCCCTCCAGCGCCGGTGGAAGACGAAGAGGAGGATCAAGAGGAAGACCCGGAGGAGGATCCGGAGGAAGAAGAGCCGGAACAGGACCCGGCTGCTGAAGTTGAAAACCCTGAAAGGAAGACGGCAGTGACAGTGACTTGAGGGATGGAGACATAGATGACTAACCCGTCTCGCCAATCTTCGTTTTGTTTCCATGAGTTTGTTTGTTTCCACTTATGTTTGAACTTGGAAATTTTATAATTAAACTGATATGTTTGGATGGTATTTTGTGAGACATTACAATTTATTTAATCGAATGTTCCTTTTGATTGTTTAATTTGTTGGGTTGACATAAATTGTGTGATCATTGAAGTGTGGAATATGATAACTATATTGGATATATACTTATCAGTATGTGTTTGTGTTGTCTTGCGAAGATCTGAAATGGCAACCGGTCGTCGAGGAAATCTCAACATGTCAGCTGAAGAATTGGCCGCTTTAATCCAACAACACGTGAACGCTGCTCTGGCAGGTGCTCCTAACGTACCAGCAGGTAACCATTATTAAATTTTCATGGGAAAATCTAATAGTTCGTCTAGTAGACTTTCGCGCTGACTACCTATCCTCTATCCTCAGGAGGGGGTCTTAACCCCTACATGATGTTCTTGGATGCGAAACCGAGCAAGTTCACGGGAGCTAAAGGACCCATAGGACTGGTCCGTTGGGTCGAAAAGTCTGAATCGGTTTTTGCAATATGCAACTGCCTCGAAGCTAATAAGGTCAAGTATTTTTAAATGCTAGAGAAGCGCATGAAGGCGTTAGAAGAGAAGGTTGCACAGAATGAGGTTGAAAGGCCGAGCTTGTTAAGAAAGTGAATCAAAGTGAGGTTGAAAAAAAGTTGCTTGACGACAAAGTGAAGGTATTATAGAATGAAAGGGAGTATTTCAAAGCAATAATTGAAAGTTTGTAAGACGCGAATGAGAAATTGCAGACTGAGATTGCAGATCTAAAGACTATCCAAGCATTGAACGATCAAAGATTCAACAGATTGCAGAAAGTGTTAGCAAAGAATCTGAACATTGATTTCATTGCTGAATATGATCGTCTGGATCGTGAGGAAGCAAAAGAGTGTGCTGAGAAAGAGTTAGCTGAAAGTGGTAAAGGAAAGCATGTTGAGGGAGAAGTCCCTAAATCTTCTGAGGTTGAAAGGCCGAGCTTGTTAAGAAAGTGAATCAAAGTGAGGTTGAAAAAAAGTTGCTTGACGACAAAGTGAAGGTATTATAGAATGAAAGGGAGTATTTCAAAGCAATAATTGAAAGTTTGTAAGACGCGAATGAGAAATTGCAGACTGAGATTGCAGATCTAATGACTATCCAAGCATTGAACGATCAAAGATTCAACAGATTGCAGAAAGTGTTAGCAAACAATCTGAACATTGATTTCATTGCTGAATATGATCGTCTGGATCGTGAGGAAGCAAAAGAGTGTGCTGAGAAAGAGTTAGCTGAAAGTGGTAAAGGAAAGCATGTTGAGGGAGAAGTCCCTAAATCTTCTGAGACTGCTGAGAAATCTTCTGATGTTCCAAAGAAACCAATTGAAGATGTTTGCAAAGCTTCTGAGTCTGATATCCAAAAGGTTGACTAATCTGTCAAGCCTTCTGATGCTATCATTGTTTCTGAAGAAAAAGGCAATGAAGAAGCTGAAACAGATAATAAAGAGGATGAAGAGGAAGAAGGTTACGAGAATTGGAATGTTGGTGATGATTACGATGAAGGTGGTGATGATTTTGATCAGGGAGGTACAGGTTTAAAGATAACTGAAGCCAAAGTATCAGATGAGTTTGATTTCTCTGACCTCATGGACAATGAGTCAAACATGATGGAAGATAAAAGCCAGGGGGAGTCAGGGAAGCAGGGCCTTCAGATGATATTGATTTGTTAGACATTGACCGTTCTACGAAGGCTGTGACTGCAGTACCCACGAAGCCTTTGATGCTAATGTTGGAACACAATGTGGAAGAAGGTGAGTTTGTACATAATTACTCAAAAGAAGATTTGGCGAAACTAGTTGAAGCTGAGAACTTAGAGTTTGATTTTGAGGAAGTTATGAATGTTAACACATTTGAACCGAAAGAGTATCAGTATGAGAGAAGGTTTGAAGCTGATGAGTACAATCGAGTGATAGTTGAAGATTGGTCCTCAGATGATGAATCAGATCAGAAAGCTAAATACGTCGGTCAAAATTCAGAAAGTTTTCCTACTTTTGAAGAGATGTACAAACAGCTTAATGAAGATGTGTTGAAAGATAGGATTGCTGAAGCGTTACGAGAAGGAAAGATTCCTAAGCCGATGACCAAAGAAGAGATAGCTGAAGCGAAAAAGTCCTGGTTCAAGGAGATGCCACGTGAACGTAAGTTTTGACATCCACTAGCATTCTTCACCAGAGATAAAAATGTTTCTTTGGGAGATATACTGAGTTGGGGATGGTTTAAAGAGCTAAACGTATATGCAATCAAAAGGGAATTTGGAGTGCAATACTTCAAAAATCTTTTTGATTTCAAGACATTGTCGTACTCGATATGGAAGAGTTAGTACAAACAGTGAATGTTAGTTATCATATGAAGACAATAGATCAGTTGTTGTGGAAGATGATTAAGTATGAAGCTGTTAAAGGTTGGAATCACTGGAAGCCGTTTATTCCAAGACAAAGAGTTAAGATCAATAAGGTTACAGGGGAAAAGGACATAATGTTATTTATGAAACGTCCTAGAGCCATGAGGAATATGCCACTTATGTCGATGGAACAGAACTTTTATCCTTTATTCAAGTGGTGGCAGATAGATCCAGCTACTTGCGAAGCGGTGATTGTGTTAAAATTTGAAGATCATTTGGATATTGCTAAGGAACGAGTTGAAGTGATGGGTCAGCAGGGTATGAGAGCTTTTTAAATGATTTTTAAGGAAAGAGACTGATCGGACAAACGAGTATTTTTAAATAATTTTTCCCGTGGACTGCAGTCAGAAAGTGATGAATCTGACTGCAACCTAGTAAATAAATTCTAATAAATAATTGGTAAGGAATTAGGACTTGAAAATTTTGTACAAAAGTCGACAGGCTAATTGACACCTCCTGCCAAAAAATGGGAATTTTTGGAATTTGGGAACTATTTTATAAGAATTCTCGAAAACAGCCCAGTTATGAATGTACAAGCTTAAACATGATAACTTGCGTTTGTGGGTGCGTCTAAGTGTTGTATGAGTTATTCTGTGCTTGTGACAAGTTGATTGGTCGTTATTTCTTAAGGTGATACTTTGCATGCATGATTATGGTTTCGAACTGGTTATTATGTGTGCCGTACTGTGTGTTAGTTATGCGTAGGGTTTTGTGTCAGTGTGTTCACACACTAACTTTGAATCGGTTGACATGTTAGGACGCGATTAGCGGTTCCATCCTTTACTTCTTTTGCGTTTATCTAACTGAGCAATTTAAGGTGAGTTCACGGCCCCTATTTTATCCGGTTTTGAACAACAGGGGGAGAAACATGTACAACTCTATTTTTTTACGTTATGTGAATTTAACGTCGTTATATTCGGTAACTAAGTTAATGTTAATGTATGTTATGGTCAGTAAGTAGCTTTATCACGGAAGTCCTCAACCAACCCTCGGATCGTTAGTATTGGGTTAGATAGCTGGGGAATTATAGTAGTACTACTGGGCACGACAAGCCCCGCCCAGCTTGTCGTGCTAGCCGACCGGGAATGGTCAACGGGTGATTAATTTGGCCCAACTTTCGCCATGGTCAGTGATAGACCTGGCAACACAGAGGCAACAACAGTCTGCTTCGATCGTGAACTCTTACATGACGTAACTCTAAGCTCGCTACCTGCATGTTAACATTGAACTTATTTACGAAACAACATTATTATTCTAGGTTAGGAATAATGGAACTATGTTGTTATTCCTGGTTAGGGATAAAGGGGGAAATCGATCTTTTAAACCGAACTTGTGAACTTATAAAACCTGTGAACTCACTTTTCTTTAATGTTGACACTTGTTTCTTTGCATGTTTCTCAGAACGCTAGGAGCGCTAGGTGCATCCACTTTGCATTTGGATCAAGACATTTTTATCGAGTCTTTATTAACGATTATTTTTGGGATTTTGGTTTTGGCGTTTATGTTGGCGCCCGTTACTTTACTCTAATGCTTCCACTAAACTTTGAAACTTTGGAACTTTGAAAATGACTATGCATGTTTACAATAAATGTTTTTGGAAAACGTTTAAATAAATCATATAGAGTCGTTCGACATTGCTAGTGTCTGAGATTCTGGTTTGATCACACGCCTCGCGATAATACTCCGCAAGTGGAAATTGAGGGTGTGACAACACTGCCTGGAGCAACTCGGTTTGTCAGACCAATAGTATTATCCCTGCCCATGGCTTACGCTAATCACTTGTAGAGGGGAGGTAGTTCGTGTGTTAGATAATTCACATCATCACAAGTTGGTGCAATTAACACAGTTTTGTAACATGCAAGTCATTACAGAGAACAATGAAACAGTATACAAGTGGGAGAGTAAAACTCACTCATAAATTGGTGTATTCAACACAGTTTTTAACATGCTAGTCCCCAGAAAACAGTAAAATAGTTTAAAAGTGGGGAAGTGAAACTCACAATGCAAATAGTGGTCTCAAGACAAGAGTGATCAAGCAGCCGGATCAACTTTAATAACACACATGCAAGCATGGACTCAAATCAGTATCTAAGTTGGTAATGGTTATAACTTGGATCTGGTCAGGAGTTTTTACTCCGAATTGAGTATATCGGACACTGGTATGGTGATGGACGTCAGGGTAGTATTAGTTTTCAGTTTGGCTTTCGGGCACCGTTTCGCGTGCTAGTCAAAGGCAGTAGTTTAACGTGTTCGGATAGTGGTACAGGAATACCAATAGTTCTAACACGTGGTTATTTAAGAATAATTAAGTTTTCCAACAGGGGAGTTTGAGTGTTTGGGGAGTCTAGGTTGCCCAAATTTAAGTTTCCATTTTCACCGTCGAGAATCCTCCCGAACTGTCTTAGGACACACCCACAGTGCCCAACTTGCCCGGGAATCTCTCGAATTACTCCAGGTGTTCCTATTATAGTATTTTTTGGGTTGGGACAGTTCTCAGTTCTGGCAGGTTCGTTATACGGTAAACCGCCGAAATTGTTTTAAAATAACTCATTTTTAATTCCATAAATTCCCATTAAATCTATAATATGAATAAACATCTGTAAATTTTTATATAACTTAGCAAAAATCTTTAGATTATGGAAAAAATTTCTGGGATTTTATTTTGGCATTTTACTTATTTAAATAAATTATTTATAAAACAATATTTAATCAAATAATTAGTATTAATAAGCATCAGTGGTTCAAAAATTCCAAAAATATCTTGAATACCCTTTACATATCCAGGAACTCCTAAAAAAATTTTCAGATTATTCCGATTTCGTTTCGGTGCGTTCCCGGCTACCGAAAACTCGCTAAAAACAAGGATTTTTAACCCAAACCAAAACTCAACCAATGGACTCCGAATTTTCCCAGAACATTTCCCATATGTTCCTTAGTGTCTCTGTAAAATTTTTTGATTTATTGAATTTGTTTTATAATTTTCCCGAAATTCTTTCTGTAAAACAGTTAAAAATTCACCAAATATCGTAGAAATTCCCAAAATTCTAAAATTTTACGTGGACCATCTTCACAATACCCTACATCACCACACCAAATTTCAGCTCAATCCAAGCATCATGGACCAAGTTATAGTTAAAACAAGATTCTGCCTATGCTAGTTTCGGTTTTCGAATGATATACCTAGCGAAATCTTTGATTCCAAGCACTTCTTGTGAGACCAGAAGTGGGTGGATGCTATATTCAGTACCTACACATCAAGTAAAATCCAAATATGCTTGAACTTAGATCAATCAAGCTTTATTTTATTGTTTTTCGGTTAATCGAATAGTTAAGCGATTTTTGTCGAATAAGTGTTGATTAGGGTATCAAACCCCAAAGATTTGTGACCATGGCTGCCATATAACCCCAGGGGAATACCAAGGTGTTCTTATTCAGCCTCTAAACATGGTTAAACATTCAAAAATCTTGGATTAAAATGAGTTTTTCAGCTAGAAATAGCATTAATCAATAAAACATGATTAAAATCATTAGACCCATGGTTTATACCTTTAATTTGGAGTTGTTTATGAGCAAAATCAGCTGAACCTTCTTGGGTTTTTGGCAGATTTTTGAAAGAGAAGTGTGTTTTTCTTGAATTTAAATGAAAATAAAAAAGAAAATATATATATATGGGGGGCGGCGGTTTGGGTGTGGGTCCCAAGGGGACACCTCATGCTTCGATACACGTGTTAAAAGATAATGTTTATCTTCCGTTTGCGGTTAGGTTGGTTTTCTGATCCCGGACGCGTTCTCGATTTGCGCAACGGGCTCCGTTTTTCGCGTTCTTACTCTCAAAAGACTCGGTTTTAAAAATTGGGCATAGCCGTCTCGAAACCCGAGCATGGTTATGTTTAAATCATAAAAGTCTCCTATGACTTTCGTTTAAGTGTTTTTAAGCTTGATCGATCGTTCTTTGCACATTTAGTTGCCTTATGTTATGCCCGGGACGAAGGCGTTTCCCCAACCGGGAGCTGCTTCATTTTGCGTGCCCGGGCTTTGATTATTTCCAAACATTATGTCACAGTCTATGGCACAATACTAAGTTGTTTCTGGAAATCGGAATCTTAAATGTTGCTACCGATAACCTAATAATCAACATCAAAGGTTTAATGCGCTGTTAAACGTCAAGTATCTGTTTAACACGTCGTTCAAGGCTAAGGACACCAACATCGCATCGTTGGTCCTTAATAGTGTCATGTTAACCCTGACGTGATCCGGATTCCTCCGAGATATAATAATAATTTCTCAGTACAATGCACAAGTCATACAAGGTTGCAAAGTTTATGCGCAATTATTGTTTTAATCATGCTTAACGTTTAGGACCAATTAAGGTGTACATGTTCCGTCATGGATATCACACATAATCATAACAATATCATGTTACACATATCCTGTCCGGTTACCACGGACTTGTACCAATCAAAGTTTACCGGGATTTTCCACAGTTGTCACAGATGGTGAAGAGTAAGAAAGCTCTAATCATGAAAGAATTTGACATCTTCACAATGCTCAAAGGCAAGTCGATGAAACAAATGATAGAACGATTCTGTCATTTGAAGGTGATTATGAGAAAGCATGGTCTTGAAAAGACAGAAGAAGAATACATTGACAAACTGGCTGATGCTTTGCCGGAAGGTGAATGGACAACTTGTCTCATGGTGGTGAAGGAAAGTGTTGGTGTAGAATGTCTATGTCTTAGTCTTATATCGAGTCTGTATTGATTAGAGTTGAATAGGTTAGCGAAACGAAGTATTTATGAGTCTATAGGTAATGTTCGCTTGAGTTGGTTTGTGTATTCAAGTTCGGCCGAACTTGCCTTGGCAAGTTCGCCTGAAAACTTGCCTTGGCAAGTTCACCCAAACTCACATCACTCACCAGCGAACTTAGGACACTACATATAGCTAGCTTGTCATTCTCATTTGTAACTTTGGCATCTTTGAGGCAGAGCTCTGTCAATTTGGTGACTCGACGTTATATCAATAAAATTGACGTTTAATTGAGTAATTCTTGTTATTTGGTAATCGTGTCATAATATTTCCACTATTATAGACATTAGAGATCAAATCTAGGTTCCTATGCATTCAGGATCGATCCTACAAGTGGTATCAGAGCTAGAATAGCCTGATTTGATTGATATCAAGACAAGTACACTTCTAATTCTACTTTATTCTTCTATTTCTTAACTTTTACACAAAAATGAAGAATTCACGGGCAAATTTTGTCCAATTTTGAATATGACATGTTAAATACATCATAGATAAACCCCTGAGAGTTTGGAGACTAAAATCAAACGAATTGGTGTCAAATTATTGCAAAAACCATGTTTTCAAACACATGATCATCACACTTATAAGCCAAGTTTGACCGAACTTGACTTAGAAATTTATTTTTCAAGTGATTTTCTATCAAGTTCGACCGAACTTGAGGATATTTTGAGAGAAATTGAATAAGTTCGCTCGAACTCACTAAAGTTTCTATGATATTTTGTCAAGTCCGCTCGAACTTGATAAAAATATGGAAATTTTACCCTAAGTTCGCCCGAACTTGCAAACTTTTTCTTGAAATCAATTAGCAAGTTCGACCGAAGTTGTCTTAGGATATTTTCAAAACAAAATCATAAGTTCGACCGAACTGGTGATTAAAACTAAAATTCTTCATTTTCAAACTACAAGTTCGACCGAACTTGTAGTAAACCTAACTTTTTCAAAAGTTTGATCGTGTTTTCAGCGTACGTGTCTCGATATTCGTGATGGATGATATTCAAAGTGCGTTTATGTCAGGAGTGGGTACATCCAATGCCAATGTGATACAACAAGTCAACCTCGACAACGAAATGGGCACATCCGTTAAACCGCCAAAGTTAATGAGCATGGACGAGTACGGAGGATGGAAGGAGAAATTTACTTATTGGGTTCAGTCCACGCATTTCCATGGCTGGGTGTCGATTGAGAGAGGTTATACTGTTCCATTAGACGAACATCAGCAAGTGCTGGAGAAATACAAGTACACCACAATACAGAAAGTTGAGTAAATTGCTGGAAAAAAATGATAAGCCTCATTCAACAATCTGTTAAAGAGGACATTCTGGCTTTGTTACCCTAATATACAACTGCGAGAGATCTCTGGCTATCACTACAAAAGAAATACCAAGGAAGCGCAGAATGATCAAGAGTAAGAAAGCTCTCATCATGAAGGAGTTCGATATCTTTAACATGTTGAAGGGAGAGACTATGAAACAGATGATTGAGCGTTTCTATCATCTAAAAGTACATCGATAAGCTTGCAGATGCGTTACCTAACGGAAAGTTGACTACTTATCTGATGGTTCTGAAAGAGAGTTCGAATTGGGAATTCTTTAAGTTGTCTTCATTTATCGACAAACTCGAAGGTCATGAGATGGAACTTGTAATGATTGTGAAATCGAAGAATGCTAACATTGTTCAAGATGTTGGTCTGTATTACAAGAACGGGATACAAGACAGCATTTCAAGCCCAAAGATACAGACAGCATTCAGTGCTAATATGAACTCTTCGCCATAGAATCCGAACCAATCTTATCCACATATGATCAAAGTCCACAGAGCTCTTCGTTCTCAAGCGCTGGTTCAAATTCATCATATCAGAATCAAGCTAATCAGAATCAACAAACAAATTATGATTCAAATGTGTACAAGTGTAACATTGCTGTCAATCTAAACAATGTTGTTTCTGAGCAAGTTGCGAAACAAC
Source organism: Scalesia atractyloides (assembly GCA_947069175.1). NCBI lineage: Eukaryota > Viridiplantae > Streptophyta > Magnoliopsida > Asterales > Asteraceae > Scalesia > Scalesia atractyloides. Next base: position 24,072,237 of record CAMTDV010000010.1, read on the forward strand.
ACAAGTCACTTCTTGCCACTGTTCTAGAATCGTAGGAAAGTCTTGTAGCTGGAAAGATTGGAAATCCTGAAATGACCATCGAAGACTACGATCAGGTGGACGAAGAAGAGCTTGAACTGATGGATATTAAGTGGTAACTAGCTTCTATCATTCAAAGGGTCACAAAGTTTGTTGCGCTCACAGGCCGAGATATCGGAAATTCAAGCAACAAGCTAGGGTTCGACAAATCAAAGGTAACTTGTTTCAGATGCCGACAGAAAGGGCATTTCAAGAGAGAATGCAAAAACCCCGAAGCAACTGGAAATCAGAGTCCATTTGGAGGTGGCAACGAGTACTACAAGAAGTCACTTCCATACAAGCCATTCCCAAAGAAGACTCAGATTGAAATCCAAGAGAAACCGAATAGCAGCAACACTAAGAAAGCTATGGTTGCATCAAACGAAGATGATGGTTTCGACTGGAACTCTTATATCGGTAAGAAGACTGGAGTTGCATTGATGGCTGAGATAGTTGAAGATACTTCTGCCAAAGAAGCAACAACAATTGAGAATGCTTTACTGGAACAGTATTTGCAACAACTGGAAGAAGAGGAGATGTATCTTCACATGAGACACAGGGCATTTTAACTTCTAATTCATCTTCTAGTTTTGTAGGTAACTTTGACGGAAGTTCTCAAAAGCAAGTGATCGAGGAGAAATCAAATGAAGAAGTTATTGATGTTGTTCAAGTAGTGACTACCGAAAACCTCAAGGACATTGCTGATAAAGCTTTAATGGCAAATCTAACCAAGGTAGGTCCAGTGGTAAAGGAAGTTGTCAAAGTACAAGTTGTAGAGGTTGAAAAACCTTGTACAAAATGTACCGAGCCATGTGCTAATAGAAATAATATTGAACAACATGATACTATAAGGATGTTGAAAGGTACAGTAATGGATAAACAAAAAGCAATAAACATTTATATCAACACCATTGCTGAAACCAAACAACAACTCCAGGACATGAAAATTGAAACAGAACGTTTTCAACAACTTTTAAGAAGTTACACAACTAACGCATATGTCATTGATCACATTCTTACCACAATTCCATCGGAAGAAAAATCTAAAAAGAAAATTGGTAAAGAATATAACAATGTTCCTCCTCCCCTATGCGAGAAGTATTGTCGCAAAACTGTTAATAGGATGGATAGGGCACTCAACATTTAGTTGTTATCTGAAAAGAAAAATGAGTTGCCGGAGAACATTGATGTAGTCTTTACTAAATCAGATAATGACAATACGATAGTGAAAAAGGTGGTTGAAAATGTTCTGAATGATTCTGATGATGGCAGCTTCGATAGCATCACCTCGAGTTTGAACTGTTCTGACACAAATTCTGAAGATGACGATACATCATCGGAAGATGATCTATGTGATGACCCTAACGTTGTAATGTACAAGGTTAAGGAATCTGATAGGTTATACTTTGATGACAGTTTTCCGATTCAGAATGTCAAAAAAGATCAATCAGACAAACTGTTCAAACTGGTTGAAGTTACATCAGATGACCTGGAGAAGAACGAAAAGAAATTCTATTAAAAACCCAAAAGAAATTACAATAACTACCGGAGAAATGGTAGTGATCATCCGGAAAACCCGAGAGCTGGGTTGGGATTAGAAGAATCTGATGAACCCATTAAGAAAAAGTCATCATTCTACGAATACAAAGATAAAAACATGAAATTCGTTTATGGGACGAACACGGTTCATGAGGAGAGTTTGATTGGGAAGCAATCAAACGATGAGTTTAAGAAACAAAAAGAACTTCGAGATAAGGCGAAAGCCACAAGTGGTGTAAAATCCACTAGTGGACACTCACATGATAATCAGACTTGATTCAAGTGTAACGAAGTTGGTCATATTGCACGCAAGTGTCCGAAAGCAAAGCCGACCTATCTTCGAAGAAAAGAAAGTTCAGATGTTGTGAAACCAAAGCAAGCAGATTTTGTAAAACCTGTAACGATTTTGAAAAGAAATGAATCAAAACTTGAAGTTAAACCTAAAACTAAAAAGATATTTGAAAACTCAACTTTCGAAATAGGTGAAACTTCTAGGACAAACGAATCATGGTTTTACATCAAGAAGGCTAATATAAAATCTCAAGCCTGGATTGCTAAAAAGAAGTCAACAACATCCGATGTTATTAAGTATGAGCTTGTAAAGACTGATAACACGAAAGAATCAAAATCTGAGACCTGGATTGTCAAAATTACAAGTGGTAACAATTCAAAGGTTTAAAGAAAGTAAATTTTGAAAATGTAAATGACAGTGGAGGATTAGATGAAGATTATGAAGATGATTACCAAGCTTTATATCCAAAACCCAAGACCAAAAAGGCGTGGGTCGCGCTCTTTAACTAGATTTTAACATGTGCAGGGGCTCCAGAGATCCGTTCTTTCAAAGTGGATTTTGGATAGTGGAGCGTCCAGGCATATGATGGGAATGAAAGCGTTGCTGTTCGACATAAAAGCTATCAATGGCGGATATGTTGGATTTCATGGTAATCAGGGTGGAAGGATAGTCGCCGAGGGAAAACTCTCTAATGGCGTTGTTTCATTCAATCGTGTGAACTATATTGCAGAACTGGAGAATAATCCTCTGAGCATATCACAGATTTGTGACAAACAGTTCACAGTGCATTTCAACGACAAAGAATGTATTATTCTGAAGCCTGGTTTCAAAATACATGATGAGTGGATTCTAATGCGAGCCCTTCGCGAGAACGATTTATAAGTCTTAGATATGGGCATCGCTACCACTTCATCGAAATTAGTGCAATGTTTTGTAACGAAGGCTACTGAAAAAGATTCTATTCTTTGGCATCGTAAGATGGGGCATATTCATTTGCGAAAAATGAATTTCTTGGTTCATAATGATCTAGTAGAAGGTGTAAATCTTCAGAGCTTTCATATGTCTGATCACTGCTTGGAATGTAAAAAGGGAAAGCAGATGAAGAAATCACATCTGAAGAAAATTCTGAACTCAATCAAGTTGCCGCTTGAACGTCTCCACATGGATTTATTTGGTCCTGTTAGTGTTCGAAGTATTTCAGGAGACTTACACTGCTTGGTCGTAACATATGACTACTCGTGTTACTCATGGGTTTTCTTTCAAGAATCAAAAGATGAAACATTCGAAAACTTGGTGATTCTTTTCAAGAAGCTAGAAAATGTTTATCATCTTCCTATACGACGAATTCGCAGTGACAATGGCACAAAGTTCAAGAATAATAAGATGAGAGAATTTTACAATGCTAAAGGGATTCTGCACGAATTTAGTGCACCCTATACTCCATAACAAAACGGTGTCGCTGAAAGGAAGAACATAATTTTAATAGAAACTACGAGAACCATGCTTGTAGACTCAAAGCTTCCAGTCAGCTTCTGGAGTGAAATAGTTGCACCGGCTTGCTACACACTAAACAGAGTTCTCAATGTCAAACCAACAAAGAAGACATGTTTTGAGATGATTAACCGACGAAAGCCTAACTTGAAATTCTTAGAGCTATTTGGGGCGCCATGTAATGTAATAGATCAAGATGGTGAATTCAGAGCCAAATCGCTTGAATGTTTCTTTGTCGGGTATGCGAGTCCGCTAAGACGTGTGTATGTTCCCTCATTGAGAAAGGTAATTGAAGCACAACAAGTGGATTGCTTTAACTATACGAATCCTATTCAAAGGAGAGGCGACTCATGGTTGTTCAACTATCAAGATCTATGGAAGTCATTCGACTTGCGGGAAGAACCGTCTGAAGAAGAAATTGCAGCGTTATATTATCTTCAATAGTCGGCGAATCAAGAACAAATCATTAGACAAATTGTCGTTAATCAACCCACGTTGGATACTTCATCTTCCGAAGAAGTTCCGAGTAATAGCGGTGTTCAAGTTGAAAATGTTTCTGAAGTAGAAGTAACACCTGCTACAACTCCAATGAATGCTTCTAATGAACCAGGAAATACAACATCAGAGCCCAACATGTCCCAGAATCATAATGAAGCGCCGACATTTGATGCTAATGATGAATCCTCATAGGATGAAGAAGTTGAGCAGATATCCAACATGTTGAATCAATCTGCTAACTCTAGAAATCAGAACAAAGCTTCATCAAGTGCTACTAAAGTTGAAATGAACAGTGATTTGAATGTCTCGAATCAGCAACGCTCAGTTGATGTTCCTACTTAAGAAATGCCACGATCATATTCTTACCATCCTTCAACGAATATCATTGGTGAATTACAAACTGGTGTGCGTACACGAAGCCAAATTAATAAAGCACTTAGTTGTTTCTACACCCGAGTTGCTCCAACTCAAGACTACTGCTACTATTCATGTTTCATCTCACAAATAGAGACAAAAAAGGTTAATGAAGCTCGGGGAGTCGAGAACTGGGTGATAGCAATACAAGAGGAAATGTTACAGTTCGAGAAGTTGGGTGTTTGGAAGCTTGTAGACTTGCCACCGAAGCAAAAAGCTATTGATAGTAAGTGGGTCTTCAAGTGTAAAAGAGACGACTGGGGTGTAATAGTTAGAAACAAAGCTCGGCTGGTTGTCAAAGGTTTCCACCAGCAATAGGGTATTGATTATACAGAGGTATATGCACCGGTTGCACGATTAGAGTCTATTCGCATTTTCCTTGCGTTCGTAGCTTGGAAAAGATTTAAGGTGTACCAGTTGGATGTAAAATCTACATTTTCTACGGTAAACTTCGTGAACAAGTGTACGTCGGCCAACCACCGGGTTTCGTCGATCCATTGAACAAGAACAAAGCATATCTCCTAGATAAAGCTTTGTACGGACTACATCAAGCCCCGAGAGCTTGGTACGAGACATTATCGCAACATCTCGTTGGAAATGGCTTTACAAGAGGAACAGTGGACAACACTTTGTTTACCAGAGAAGTTGGATCTCATCTAATAATTGTACAAATCTATGTGGATGATATCATCTTTGGTTCTACGAATGACAGTCTTTGCAAAGAGTTCGAAAAGATCATGAAGAAGAAATTCGAGATGTCCTCCATGGGTGAAATGAAATTCTTCCTTGGATTACAGGTCGGTCAGTTATCATACGGCATATTCATTCATCAGATAAAGTATGTTCACGACATTCTCAAAAGTTTGAAATGGATAGATCAAAGCCGCTTTCGACTCTGCTGGCACTGAATCATGGGATTTGCATAGACGAGACGGGAACCAAAGTTGATGACACACCCTATCGATCAATGATAGGATATCTAATGTATTTGACGGCATCTTGCCCAGACATCATGTATCCTACCTGCTTATGTGCGAGATATTTGTCTAGTCCTCGAGTGTCACACATGCAGTTAGTCAAGCGAATCTTCCGTTACTTAAAAGGATGTCCAAGCATGGGCTTGTGGTATCCAAAGAACGACAATTTCGACCTAACGGGATATGCTGACTCAGACTTCGGAGTGGACAAACTGAACTCGAAATCTACAACGGCAGGATGCTAGTTCTTTGGAACACGTTTGGTAACGTGGCAGTGCAAGAAACAGACCACGGTCTCTCTCTCTCTCTACCTGTGAGGCATAATACATTTCTGCTTCCAGCTGTTGTTCTCAAATCCTCTGGATTCAACAACAGATGAGGGATTATGGTCTGCAGTTTCTTGATACGCCTTTATTTGTAGATAACAAAGCAGCCATCGATATAACCAAAAATCCGGTTCATCACTCACGTACTAAACATATTGAAATTCGTTACCATTTCATTCGTGACTGTTACGAAAAGAAATTGTCGCGAATAGAAAAAATCCACACCGACGAACAAAAGGCTGATTTTTATACCAAAGCATTTCCTTTAACAAGATTTAAATATCTAATAAGTCTTAACGGTATTAAAAATTTGCTGACAGGTGCGGAAGCTGAGGTTGAATACGGATCGGACGACGAGTTCACGTAATCCACATTGGTTTGTATATATTCTTTCTAGATTAAGTATTTCTTAAAAAATCTAAAATACAAAAATATGTTTTTGATTTTAGGGGAGAAATATTTTGGAAAATACAAAAACATATGAAAAATTTTAAAAATGTACAAAAACATTGAAAAAGACAAAAAGAATTCGGTGTCACAGAAAAGAAATGATAGTACATCAGTGGACTATCACGGTATGCTAAAGAAATGTAAAGTTTAAAAAGTGATAATCAAGTCTTACTGTGGATGTGTCGATAGGCTTAACACATTCAGTAAACTATTTTCGAGATATAAACTAAATTTTACAACTGCTTAATCTTGCGGAATAACACATCTTGGATATATCGACTAAGTACTCCGAAATTTCGTTTGAGAGATTGCCTGATTCTGAGATACGAAGTCTTTATAGATAGTTGATATCTGGGGTATTATACAAGTTCTTCTAATTTTGCGGAAGCAATAGCCTAGAACTTCTATAATACTTTCTCTATAAACCTTTAAACTGCATGCAATCTTGAAAAGTATCAAAAGATCTAATCATTTGCAGTGCTGAAAAGATTCCTTAAATGGAACACCCCTAAAGTCGAGCCTTCATCTCTTTGTCTGTACGATAGTACTAACCTGAGCTCTCAAGGCCTCGCACTAACCCATATACAGATATCAATTATGCTATATTCACCTGTAAGATTAAATCTAGGGAATCTTGATATGGGAGTATATTCAAGAAGTGGGAACCACAGATAAGTCAAGTTTCATAATCCATACCATAACATATCTTGGAACAGTTGAGAAACGTGGTAAAGTTTAAGTGGACAAACATATCGACAATCTAGGTAAACGAGTTTAAAACTTAAACTCAGTTAAAGGTCAACGGTACTTCTGATATGTCTCAATTAACTGATATGATCCTTAGACACGAATTCACAAAAATATGTCTGTAAATATGTTTGTACATAGTTTACATTGTTCTCTACATAGTTTACCTGCTTTACAGATTAAATTCATAAAGATTTTCAGTGTGTTTTAGCATAAACTTACAAAAATACAAAAAGATTTTGTTTCTACATTGTTTTCAGCAAACCAATGTTGGAGAACGGGTCTTCGAAGTCTGGTAAGGTGCTAAACTGGTGGGAATCTCATTGACAACGTGCTGGGAGCTAATCTGTAAAATCTGAAAAGTCAAAACGATGAAAAGTTCATTTATTTGAAGCTTTGAATTTGAAAATATCAGCAGTTTGTTTGTAACGGGTCAAACCGGGGTCCTTAACTTGGACTCGGCAGACAAATCGGTTAACCAAGGTCATTAACTTGGACTTGGTCAACTGAGTGGATTCTCAGAACTGGTAAAATTTGAAAAGTTCAGGACTTAATTGCAAAAACTTGAAAAATTTGAATAAATAAATAAATAAATAAATTTGGTTTAGGCAAATTCGACCAAACTTGCTAAACTTATTAAAGTTTCACATTGAGACAAGTTCGATCGAACTTGTCTTGATGGCCAGTTAATAATTGTTTGAAAGTCCGCTCGAACTTATATCATTTCTTGGCTTGCAAGTTCGCCCGAACTTGCTACGGTATTTATACCTTGCAAGTTTCGCCGAACTTATTATCTACATACTTTATCCTCTGAGCAAACTTGAGACTTGTGAGTGATTTTGTGAAATTGTCATTTTAGTGCCGTTATACTTCTGAAATTTCGATTGATTGTGGTGATTAGCACACCATTCTCAATGGCTGAGGTATTAATTCGATCATTGAACCGTTAATTGGATCGGATCGTTGAACTTAGAACTGAAAATGTTAAAATCTTATAGATCTAAGATATCTTTGGTTAAATTGGACTTGTAATTGTAATAAACATCACAAATCGACCGTGGATTTTACATCGGATTTGATCAGATGTGTTTCTATGGAAAGTTGTAGTTTTTGGTGAAAGAGATAACAAGTTCGGCTGAACTTGTTATCAAGTTCGACCGAACTTGCTAATAAAACATGGATAACATCTGATAAGGTTACAAGTCAGATTGAACTTAGGGTCAAAATCTAAAAGTTGTGAACACTTAGAGAAGTTCGCCGAACTTATGGTTTGAAATCTGAAAAATGTATTGATTATAAGTTCGCCCGAACTTAGATTTGATTGAACATGTTTTGTATTACATGTTCGGGCGAACTTGACTCAAACAGTATGTTATACACACATCAAGTTCGCCTGAACTTGATGAAAAATGTGTTGAAAATTCTGTAAAAATTTCTCGTATGCGTGTTTTGTGTCGATTTTCAGTTCAAGCACCAGCTCGGGTAATCACGATGGACTTTTCCAACTTCCATAACACTTGTATTACGCTGGATAAGACGTTATGTCCGTCGCTGTAGGAGTAAGAAAGCATGTTGAAGTTTCTAAAGGATCGCCCTATTCATCGAGCTATCACGGAGCGCACAATATCACGCAAGCCTCAGTGCTGACAAAAAGACCATTACATCATCTGTGCAAGTTTGAAACGAAGTCACAGAGGATGATATTCGCAGGATCCTGCAATTCAACGACGACAAAGATGATCCTATTTTCGTTGACAAAAAGATGGTCCGAGGTTGTTTCTATCGCATGGGCTACAAGGGGAGCGTTAATAAGCCAATGTTGAAGAAAGGGGAAGTGCCTAACCCCTATAAGCTCCTCATGCATGTGATTATTCATACGTTTAGCCAAAGAAAGGAGTTAATATTTGAAGCTTCCATATGACGGATCATTGTTTTGAATGCAAGAAAGGGAAGCAGATTAAGAAGTCACATCCTAAGAAGATTCTTAACTCCATAAAGTTGCCGCTTGAATGTATACGTATGGAGCTATCTGGTCCGGTGAACGTCCGTAGTATATCAGGAGATCTGTACTGTTTGGTTGTCACAGATAATTATTCACGATATTCATGGGTTTTCTTTCAAGAGTCTAAACACGAAACGTTCGAAAATCTGGTGATTATCTTCAAGAAACTTGAAAATCTATATCATCTCCCTGTTAGACGGATTCAAAGTGATAATGGCATGGAGTTCAAGAATAACAAGATGAAAGAGTTTTGCAATGCCAAAGGAATTCTGCACGAATTTAGTGCACCGTACATTCCACAACAAAATGGGGTAGCTGAGAGGAAGAACAGAACGTTAATTGAAATAGCAAGAACAATGCTTGCAGATTCCAAACTTCCTGTTAGCTTCTGGAGTGAGGCTGGTGTAGCTGCATGTTACACTTTAAATAGAGTTTTAACAGTCAAACGGACCAAGAAGACTTGCTTCGAAATGATTAACCAAAGGAAACCAAATCTCAAGTATCTAGGATCGTTTGGTGCACCTTGCACAGTGATTGATTCCGATGGAAAATTTGGTGCTAAAACGCTTGAAGGTTTCTTTGTTGGTTATGCTAGTTCGCTTAGGAGAGTTTACATTCCTACTATGAGAAGAGTGGTCGAAGCACAACACGTAGATTGCTTTCGGTACACAACTCCTATTCAGAGGAAAGGCGATGCGTGGTTGTTCAATTACCAAGATTTGTGGAAGTCATTCGACTTTCTAGAAGAACCGTCTGAAGAGGAAATTGCAGCTCTTTATTATGTCTTAGTCTTATATCGAGTCTGTATAGATTAGAGTTGAATAGGCTAGCGAAACGAAGTATTTATGTGTCTATAGGTCAAGTTCGCTTGAGTTGGTTTTTGTATTGTCAAGTTCGGCCAAACTCACATCACTCACCAGTGAACTTAGGACACTATATATAGCTAGCTTGTCATTCTCATATATAATTTTGGCATCTTTGACGCGGAGCTCTGTCAATTTGGAGACTCGACGTTATATCAATAAAATTGACATTTAATTGACTAATTCTTGTTATTTGGTAATCATGTCATAATAGTTCCGCTATTATGGACATTAGAGATCAAATCTAGGTTCCTATGCATTCTGGATCGGTCCTTACAGAAAGTCCAAGCTGGGAATTTTTCAAATTATCTACTTTTATCGATAATTTGGAGGAGTCATGAGATGGAATTGTTGAAAATTGCCAAGTCAAAGAATCCAAACATTGCTCAAGATGTTGGACTGTATTACAAGACTGGAGCTCAAGAGAATATCTCAAGTCCGAAGATCCAAACTGCTTTCAGTGCGAATATGAATTCCTCTAATCATTCGCCACAGAGCCAAACTCAATCATATCCTAACTATGATCAGAGTCCTCAGAATGCATCATATTCGAGCACGAGTTCTAATTCATCGTTTAAAAATCAGACAAATCAGAATAATCAATCGAATTCTGATCCAAATGTGTTTAGATGCAACATTGCAGTCAACCTAAACAATGTCGTTTCTGAACAAGTGGCCAAATAACATATGGCACTACTTGCCACCGTGTTGGAATCTTATGAGAGTCTAGTGGCCGAAAAGATTAGTAATCCAGAAATGACTGCTGAGGATTATGATCAAGTGGATGAGGAAGAGCTTGAGTTGATGGACATCAAATGGTCCTTAGCTTCAATTATACGGAGAGTTACCAAATTTGTTGCTCTAATTGGAAGAGACATCGGAAACTCGAGCAACAAATTGGGATTTGACAAGACGAAAGTTACTTGCTTCATATGTCGACAAAAGGGGCATTTCAAACAAGAATGCAAGAATCCAGAAGCAAGTGGCAACCAAAGTCCTTTCGGAGGTGGCAGTGATTATTACAAGAAGTCATTGCAATATAAGCCATTTCCGAAAAAGACTCAAATCAAAGTTCAAGATAAACCATCCAACAACGCAAAAAAAACTATGGTTGCTTCTAATGAAGATGATGGATTTGATTGGAACTCATATATTGCCAAGAAGACTGGGGTTGCTCTAATGGCCGAACTCATGGAAGATACATCTGCTGAAGATGCAGCTATGGAGAACGCAATGCTAGAAGAATACTTGCAACAAGTAGAAGAAGAGGAGATCTATCATCATACAGAATGCAGAGTGTTCTTTCTCCTAACATGATTTCTAGTTTTACATGTTGTTTTGGTGAAGCAGCATCTTCTATGCATGTTGTTGAAGAAACAAGCCGGAAGTTGAAGAAGTCATCAATGTGACTAAAGGGATGAATAAGGAGAACCTTACGGAAATCGCCAACAAAGCGATGATGGCTAATTTGACAAAGGTAGGTCCAGAGGTAAAAGTCGTTGAAAAAGAAGTTGTAAAAGTGCAAATCGTTGAGGTTGAAAAAACTTGCACGAAGTATGCTGAGCCTTGTGTGCAATGCACTGAAAAGTCTCAAATCATAAGTGAACTCAGTGTGCATAACAATAATTTTAAATATGATTATCGCACAATGAATGAAGCTTATGATAAAATGAAAGACGATTACAACAGGCTTGATAAAAACAACATTGAACAACATGACACAGTGAGAGTGTTAAAAGCAACGGTAATGAAAAAACAAAAAAGCTATTAATATCTACATAAATACCATTGCTGAAATTAAACAAGAGCTTCAAGATATGAAAATCGAAACCGAAAGGGTAAGACATCTTTTGAAAAGCTATACCACGAATGCTTACGTCATTGATCATATTCTTCCAACGATCCCCTCAGAAGAAAATGATCAGAAATCAAAAGGTAAGAAACGTGGGGATTATGGCAATGTTCCACCACCCTTGTGCGAAAAGTATTGTCGCAAGAAAGCTGAGGGGATGGAAAAGGCGCTTAACATTGAACTTTTGACCGAAAAATGAGCTGCCTGAGAACATTGACATAACCTACAGAAAAGATGACAGTGAAGCTGTGGTAAAAAAGTGTTGTTGAAAATGTTTTGAGTGAATCTGATGATGGCAACTTTAAGATCGCCAACTCAAGTGTGAACAATTCTGACTCACAATCTGAAGATGACGATACACCATCGGAAGATAGCCTAAGTGATGATCCTAATGTTGTCATGTACACAGTTAAGAAATCTGATAGACTATATTTCAATGTCAGTTTTCCGATTCAAAATGTGAAAGAAGATCAAATTGATAAATTGTTCAAACTTGTTGAGGTATCATTAGAAGATTTGGAGAAAAATGAGAAGAAGTTTTATTCTAAACTTAAAAGAAATTATAACAACTACTGAAGGAATGGTGGTGATTTTCCAGAACAAAGGAGAGCGGGTTTGGGTTTGGAAGAAGAAGATAAACCGAAAAAGAAACAGTCACCATTTCACGAATATAAAATAAGAACATGGCATTCGTGTATTGGACTAGTACAGTTCAGGAAGAAAATTTGATTGGGAAGCAATCAAATGATGAGTTTAAAAAAGAGAAGGAACTTCGAGATAAGGCTAAATCCGCAAGTGGTGTAAAACCCACTATTGGACAGTCTCATGATAATCGGACTTGGTTCAAATGCAATGAAGTTGGTCACTTTGCACGCAAGTGTCCGAAATCAAAGCTTGTGTATCTTCGAAAAAGACAAATTCAGATGTTGAGAAACTTAAGCAACAAGAGATTGTAAAAACCAATCACAATTCTAAAACGAAACAATGAATCTAAAATTGAAGTTAAGCATAAAACTGAATCAAAGTTTGAAAATTCAACTTTTGAGAAATGTGAAACTTCCAAATCGAACGAAAACAAAGATTCAAGGTTTTACATTAGGAAAGCAAGAGTTAAATCATAATCCTGGGTTGCAAAGAAGAAAACAACAACATCTGAAGTTGCAAAGTCTGGGTAAGTTGAAATCAAAGTCGACAAAGTATCTGAATCTAAGGGTAAAACTGAAACTCACAAAATTTTTCCAAAACTTTCAAAAGATAAGAAGACAATCAAGTTTGAGAACTTTGATGTCGATGAAGTCTTAGATAGTGACTATGAGGATGTTTACGAAGATTATTATCCCAAACCCAAGACCAAAAAGGCTTGGGTTGCACTTTTTCACTAAGTTGTTAACATGTGTAGGGGCTCCAAGGATCCATATTATCGAAATGGATTCTGGATAGCGGAGCGTCGAGGCACATGACCGGGATGAAAGCACGACTCTTTGGTATCAAAGCGATTAACGGAGGATATGTAGGCTTCGCTGGAAATCAAGGAGGTAGGATCGTTGCTGAAGGAAAGCTTTCGGATGGTGTGGTATCTTTTGATCGTGTTAACTATATCGCCGAGCTAGAGAACAATCTTCTCAGTATCTCACATATTTGCGATAAGCAGTTCACAGTTTTTCAATGATAAGGAGTGCATTATTCTTAAGCCGGGCTTCAGGATTCCTGATGAATGGATTCTAATACGCGCTCCACGTGAAAATGATCTTTACGTGCTAGACATGCGTGTTGCTACAACATCGTCAAAGTCGGCTAAATGTTTTGTCACAAAAGCCACAGAGAAGGATTCGATTCTATGGCACAGAAAGATGGGGCGTATACATATGAGGAAAATGAATTTTCTGGTTCACAATGATTTGGTCGAAGGAGTAAATCGTCGAACCTTCCATATGACGGATCATTGTCTTGAATGCAAGAAAGGGAAGCAGATTAAGAAGTCACATCCTAAGAAGATTCTTAACTCCATAAAGTTGCCGCTTGAACGTATACATATGGATCTATTCGGTCCGGTTAACGTCCGTAGTATATCAGGAGAGCTATACTGTTTGGTTGTGACAGATGATTATTCACGATTTTCATGGGTTTTCTTTCAAGAGTCTAAAGACGAAACATTCGAAAATCTGGTGATTCCCTTCAAGAAACTTGAAAATCTATATCATCTCCCTGCTAGACGGATTCGAAGTGATAATGGCACGGAGTTCAAGAACAACAAGATGAAAGAGTTTTGCAACGCCAAAGGAATTCTACACGAATTTAGTGCACCGTACACTCCACAACAAAATGGCGTAGCTGAGAGGAAGAACAGAATGTTAATTGAAACATCAAGAACAATGCTTGCAGATTCCAAACATCCTGTTAGCTTCTAGAGTGAGGTGCTTGCAGCAGCATTTTACATTTTAAACAGAGTTTTAACAGTCAAATCGACAAAGAAGACTTGCTTCGAAATGATTAACCAAAGGAAACCAAATCTCAAGTATCAATCGTTTGGTGCACCTTGCACAGTGAATGATTCCAATGGAAAATTTGGTGCTAAAACGCTTGAAGGTTTCTTTGTTGGTTATGCTAGTTCACTCAGGAGAGTTTATATTCCTACTATGAGAAGAGTAGTCGAAGCACAACACGTAGATTGCTTTCGGTACACAACTCCTATTCAGAGGAAAGGCGATGGTGGTTGTTTAATTACCAAGATTTGTGGAAGTCATTCGACTTGCCAGAAGAACCGTCTGAAGAAGAACTTGCAGCACTTTATTATCTACAACAGTCGGCTAGTCAAGAACAGATTTTAAGGCCAATAGTGGTTAATCAACCTACTGTTGGTTCTACATCGTCTTCTGGGCAGGTCCGAGTAATAGTGGTGTTCCGATTGAACAAGTTTCTAAAGAAGAAGTAACACCTACTACAACTCCAGCAAATATTTCCACTGAACTAGAAAATGCAACTACAGAGCCCATTATTTCTCAGAATCAGAATTCCGACTCTGATGAAGCTCCAACTTTCGATGATGATGGAGAATCTTCCTCTGATGAAGAATCCGAGTAGATATCCAACATGTTAAATCAATCTGCTGGCCCGACTAATCAAAATGAAGCAACATCTAATGCTCCTGAAGATGATTTGATAGTTGATATGAATATTTCAAATTAGAACAATACGGTTGATATTCCTAGTGAGGAGATGCCACGATCTTATTCATATCACCCTTCAACCAACATAATTGGAGAGTTACAGACTGGTGTGAGAACAAGAAGCCAGATCAACAAAGCTTTAAGTTGTTTCTATACTCGAGTGGCTCCAACTCAAGATTATTGCTATTATTCATGTTTCATATCTCAAATCGAGCCGAAGACTGTGAGTGAAGCTTTGGGTGATGAGAACTGGGTAATTCTGATGCAGGAAGAACTGTTACAATTTGAGAAATTGGGAGTCTGGAGACTTGTAGACTTACCAACAATGCAAAAAGCGATAGATACGAAGTGGGTATTCAAGTGCAATAGGGATGATCGAGGTGTGATCGTTAGAAACAAAGCTCGGTTGGTTGTCAAAGGTTTCCACCAGCAAGAAGGAATTGACTATACGGAAGTCTATGCACCTGTTGCACATTTAGATTCAATCCGTATCTTCCTTGCATTTGCTGCTTGGAAAGGTTTTAAGGTGTACTAGTTAGATGTGAAATCCGCAGTTCTTTATGGTAAGCTACGCGAACAAGTGTACATCGGCCAACCATCGGGGTTCGTCGATCCGCTGAACAAGAACAAAGCTTATCTCCTAGACAAAGCTTTATACGGATTACATCAAGCCCCGAGAGCTTGGTACGAGACGTTATCTCAACATCTCGTTAGAAACGGCTTTACAAGAGGCACAGTGGATGGTACATTGTTTACCAAAGAAGTCGTTAGTCATCTAATCATCGTACAAATCTATGTGGATGATATCATCTTCGGTTCAACAGATGATAGTCTTTGCGAAGAATTCGAGAAAATTATGAAGAAGAAGTTCGAAATGTCTTCTATGGGCGAAATGAAATTCTTCCTCGGGTTACAAGTTGATCAGTTACCAGACGGCATATTCATTCATCAAACAAAATATGTTCATGATATTCTGAAGAAGTTTGAAATGGATAGTTCAAAGCCGCTTTCGACTCCTCTGGCACCGAATCGCGGGATTTGCATTGACGAAACAGGAACTAAAGTGGATGATACGCTCTATCGGTCGATGATAGGATCTCTTATGTATCTGACGGCATCTCGCCCATATATCATGTATCCTACCCGTCTTTGCGCAAGATATAAGTCCAATCCCAGAGTATCTCACATGCAGATAGTGAAAAGAACATTCCGTTACCTGAAGGGATGTCCAAGCACCGGCTTGTGGTATCCAAAGAACCATAGCTTAGATCTGACGGGATATGCTGATTCTGACTTTGGGGTGGACAAGCTGAAATCAAAGTCTACGACGGCTGGTTGCCAGTTCTTCGGAACTCGATTAGTAACGTGGCAATGCAAGAAACAAACCACAGTCTCTCTCTCTCTACTTGTGAGGCAGAATACATTTCTGCTTCCAGCAGTTGTTCACAAATCCTATGGATTTAACAATAGATGAGGGACTTTGGATTGCAATTTCTTGATACGCCTTTATATGTAGACAATAAGACAGCAATCGACATAACTAAAAATCCAGAACATCACTCTCGAACTAAACACATAGAAATTCGTTATCACTTCATTCGTGACTGCTACGAAAAGAAGTTGGTGCGAATAGAAAAAATTCACACGATGAACAAAAAGCTGATTTTTATACCAAAAATTGTTGACAGGTGCGGAGGCAGAGGTTGAAAATGGATCGAACGACGAGTTCATGTGATCCACATTGGTTTGTTTATCTTTTAGATTAGTATTTCTTAAAAACTAAAATACAAAAATATGTTTTTGATTTTAGGGGGAGAAAATTATGAGAAAATACAAAAACATATGAAACATAAAAACAACAAAAACATGAAAAAGACAAAAAAATTTTGAGTCACAAAGGAAATGATAGTACATCAGTGGACTATCATAGTACGCTAAAGAACTGTAAAGTTTAAACGTGATAAACAAGTCTTACTGTGGATGTGTCGATAGGCTTTACACGTTCAGTAAATTGTTTCCGGGATATAAACTAAATTTTACAACTACTTAAACTTGTGGATTAACATCTCTCGGATATATGGACTTAGTACTCCGAAATTTCGTTTGAGAGATTGCCTGATTTTGAGATACGAGGTCTTTATAGATGATTGATATCTGGGGTATTATACACGTTCTTCTGATTGTTGAAGCAATAGCCTAGAACTTCTATAATGCTTTTGCTAAAAACCCTAAAACTGCATCCAAACTTGAAAAGAATCGAAAGATCTAATCATTTGCGGTTCTTAAAAGATTCCTTATTTGGAGCACACCTTAAAGTCGAGCCTTCATCTCTTTGTCGATACGGTGGTATTAACCTGAGCTCTCAAGGCTTCGCATTAACCCATATACAAATATCAATTATGCTATACTCACCTGTACGATGAAATCTAGGGAATCTTGATACGGGAGTATATTCTTAGATGGGAACCATAGTTGAGTCAAGTTTCATAATTCTAACTAAGATATGTTGGAACAATTGAGAAATGTGTCGAAGTTTAAGTGGACAAACATATCGACAATCTAGGTAAACGAGTTTAAAACTTACAATCATCAAAAGGTCAATGGTACTGGTGATATGTCTAAATCAACTGATATGATCCTTAGACACGAATTCACAAAAATATGTCTATAAATATGTTTGTACATAGCTTACTTGCTTTACAGATTAAAACCAAAAGATTTTCAGTGTGTTCTAGCATAAACTTTCTAAAAATACAAAAAAGATTTTGTTTCTACATTAGTTTTAACAAGCCAATGTTGGAAAACGGATCTTCGAAGTCTGGTAAGGTGCTAAACTGGTGGAAATCTAATTGACAACGGGCTGGGAGCTAATCTGTGAAATCTGATAAACGAAAACGATTAAAAGTTCATTAATTTGAAACTTTAAAATTGAGAAAATGTAGGACCGATCCTTGATGCTTAGGAACCTAAATTTGATATCTAACGTCCATAATAGTGGAAATATACGTCGTGTTTACCAGTAGACAAGATTTAATCACTTAATCATCAGTTTTATAGATCAAACGTTCTGGTTACAAACTGACAGAGCTTCGCCTCTGAAATGCCAAAGTTACAAATGAAGTAGGCTATCTAGGTATATATAGGCTAACAAGTCCACCCCTAGGGACACAAGTTCGCCCGAACTTGCATATGCAAGTTCGGCCGAACATGCATTTACATGTTACTTATGAGCGAACTTGGCTAAGCTAAACATAAATATTTCATATACCTAGCCTATTCAGCTCTATACAATATAGACTCGATATAAGACTAAGACATAGACATTATGCACCAACAGACTCCCCCTTGGATATCGTCTTCGTCTTTTATCAGTCTTCAAAAACTCTGTCTTCATAATATACTTTAACGCACCCGACCGAAGAAGTTCTTAAACGGCTTCCTTCGTCGTTCTTGCTTTGGATCAGGCGTTTGATCAGTTGGCGTGGTCTTCTAAAGTTAGCCATTCTTAACGAACTTTGCCTTACCGCCTTTTCCATTCTTTTTGTAATCGCCACATTTCTGGTTTCTTCTTTTAGAAACTCTACTCTCTCTAGATCCCTCCACTTCGTCTGCCACATCTTTCCAGAATTGACTTCGCGTGCATAGCAAATGTTAACAACTTTCTGATACTGCATCGCCTGTACCTTTTCACTTTCTTCAAAAACAATCTTGCTGTAGAAAAGGCATTTTATATCTTCTCTCGAGCAGTTAACAAACCACATAGGATCTAGAATCTTTATCGTCCTCCACAAACCTCTCATACCCTGATGACCCATCACTTCAACTCGTTCCTTAGCAATATCCAGATGATCTTCAAATTTTAACACAATCACCGCTTCGCAAGTAGCTGGATCTATCTGCCACCACTTGAATAAAGGATAGAAGTTCTGTTCCATCGACATAAGTGGCATATTCCTCATGGCTCTAGGACGTTTCATAATTAACGTTATGTCCTTTTCCCCTGTAACCTTATTGATCTTAACTCTTTGTCTTGGAATAAACGGCTTCCATTGATTCCAACCTTTAAGAGATTCGTACTTAATCATCTTCCACGACAACTGATCTATTGTCTTCATATGATAAGTAACATTCACTGTTTTACTAACTCTTCCATATCGAGTACGGCAATGTCTTGAAATCAACAAGATATTTGAAGTATTGCACCCCAAATTCCCTTTTGATTGCATATACGTTGAGCTCTTTAAACCATCCCCAACTCAGTATATCTCCCAAAGAAACATTTTTATCTCTGGTGAAGAATGCTAGTGGACGTCAAAACTTACGTTCACGTGGCATCTCCTTGAACCAGGACTTTTTCGCTTCAGCTATCTCTTCTTTGGTCATCGGCTTAGGAATCTTTCCTTCTCGTAACGCTTCAGCAATCCTATCTTTCAACACATCTTCATTAAGCTGTTTGTACATCTCTTCAAAAGTAGGAAAACTTTCTGACTTTGACCGACGTATTTAGCTTTCTGATCTGATTCATCATCTGAGGACCAATCATCAACTATCACTCGATTGTACTCATCAGCTTCAAACCTTCTCTCATACTGATACTCTTTCGGTTCAAATGTGTTAACATTCATAACTTCCTCAAAATCAAACTCTAAGTTCTCAGCTTCAACTTCAACTAGTTTCGCCAAATCTTCTTTTGAGTAATTATGTACAATCTCACCTTCTTCCACATTGTGTTCCAACATTAGCATCAAAGGCTTCGTGGGTACTGCAATCACAGGCTTCGCTGAACGATCAATGTCTAATAAATCAATATCATCTGAAGGCCCTGCTTCCCTGACTCCCTTGGCTTTTATCTTCCATCCTGTTTGACTCCCCCTGGCTTTTATCTTCCATCCGGTCAGAAAAAACAAACTCATCTGATACTTTGGCTTCCGTTATCTTTAAACCTGTACCTCCCTGATCAAAATCATCACCACCTTGATCGTAATCATCGTCATTATCACCAACATTCCAATCCTCGTAACCTTCTTCCTCTTCATCCTCTTTATTATCTTTTTCAGCTTTTTCATTGCCTTTTTCTTCAGAAACAATGATAGGATCAGAAGGCTTGACAGATTCATCAACCTTTTGGATATCAGACTCAGAAGCTTTCGAAACATCTTCAATTGGTTTCTTTGGAACATCAGAAGATTTCTCAGCAGTCTCAGAAGATTTAGGGACTTTTCCCTCAACATGCTTTCCTTTACCACTTTCAGCTAACTCTTTCTCAGCACACTCTTTTGCTTCCTCACGATCCAAACAATCATATTCAGCAATGAAATCAATGTTCAGATTGTTTGCTAACACTTTCTGCAATCTGTTGAATCTTTGATCGTTCAATGCTTGGATAGTCTTTAGATCTGCAATCTCAGTCTGCAATTTCTCATTCGCGTCTTACAAACTTTCAATTATTGCTTTGAAATACTCCCTTTCATTCTATAATACCTTCACTTTGTCGTCAAGCAACTCTTTTTCAACCTCACTTTGATTCACTTTATTAACAAGCTCGGCCTTTCAACCTCATTATGTGCAACCTTCTCTTTTAACGCCTTCACGCGCTTCTCTAGCATCTCAAAATTAGATTCTCGGAAAAATTCATGCAAATCTTCGAGACTGATTAGACCTTGTGGCGTAATTTTCCATACAGAAAAGCCGATTTGACATCCAATTGATAGACCTTAAATCCTTTCCATAATGCGAAAGCTAGAAAGATTCGAATAGATTCCAAGCGAGCTACTGGTGCGTAGACTTCCATGTAGTCTATCCCTTCCTGCTGGTGAAATCCCTTGACAACAAGCCTAGCTTTGTTACGAACAATAACCCCTCTATCATCACGTTTACACTTAAAGACCCATTTTGTATCAATTAGTTTCTAATTTTCTGGTAGGTCTTCAAGCTTCCACACACCCAACTTCTCAAACTGCAATAATTCTTCTTGCATTGCTTGTACCCAGTTGTCATCGGCTAAAGCTTCATTAACTGTCTTTGGCTCAATCTGAGAGATGAAACATGAATAGAAACAATAGTTCTAGGTTGTAGCAACACGTGTGTAGAAACAACTGAGTGCTTTATTAATTTGGCCTCGAGTTCTAACACCAGTTTGAAGTTCTCTGATAATATTTGTTGACGGATAATAGGAATATGATCGCGGCAATTCTTCACTTGGAACATCTACTGAGTTTTGCTGATTCGTGATGTTGAGATCAAAAACCAATTCAACATTTGGAGAACTTGATGAAGCTTCATTTATGTTGTTCGGGACTACAGATTGATTAAGAAGACTTGTTATCTGCTCCACTTCTTCATCTGAAGAAGATGATTTCCCATCAGCATCAAATGTTGGTGCTTCATCTGAGTCAGAATTTTGATTCTGAGGCATACTGGGCGCCGTTGTTGTATTCACTAGTTCAGTAGAGGCATTTGTTGGAGGAGTAGCAGGTGTTGATAATGTTTCAGAAACATTTTCAGCCAGAACACCACTGTTGCTTGAACTTGCGCCAGAAGAAGATGGATCCAACGTGGGTTGATTAACCACAATTGGTCAAACAATTTGCTCTTGATTCGCTGACTGGTGAAGATAATATAACGCTGCAACTTCTTCGTCAGTTGGTTCTTCGGGCAAGTCAAATGACTTCCAAAGGTCTTGATAGTTAAACAGCCACGCGTCACCTTACCTTTGAATAGGATCCGTGTAGTTGAAACAATCCACGTGATGTGCTTCAATAACCTTTCTCAATGAATGAACATATACTCTTCTCAACGGACTCGTATATCCGACAAAGAAACCTTCAAGATATTTAGCTCCGAATTTGCCATCTTGGTCTATTACGGTACATGGTGCACCGAATGGTTCTAAGAACTTCAAATTTGGCTTCCGTCAGTTTATCATCTTAAAACATGTTTTCTTTGTTGGTTTGACAGTGAGAACCCTGTTTAGTGTGTAGCAAGCCGTAGCAACCGCTTGACTCAAAAAGGTGATAGGAAGTTTAGAATCTTCAAGCATGGTTCTCGCAGTTTCAATCAAAGTTTTGTTTTTTCCGTTCAGCTACTCCGTTTTGCTATTGAGTATAGGGAGCACTAAACTCGTGCAGAATCCCTTTTGCGTTGCAGAATTCCTTCATTTTATTATTCTTAAACTCTTTGCCGTTGTCACTTCTAATGCGTCTGACTGGCAGATGATAAATGTTCTCGAGTTTCTTGAATAGAATAACCAAGTTCTCGAACGTTTCGTCTTTTGATTCTTGAAAGAATACCCATGAATATCTCGAATAGTCATCTGTCACGACCAAGCAATATAAGTCTCTTGAGATGCTTCGAACATTTACAGGACCAAATAAGTCCACGTGGAGATGTTCTAATGGTAACTTGATTGAGTTTAGAATTTTCTTTGGATGAGATTTCTTGATCTGCTTTCCCTTCTTGCATTCCAAGCAATGATCAGACATTTGAAAACTTCGAAGATTTACACTTCTACAAGATCATTATGAACCAAGAAATTCATTTTTCGCAAATGAATATGCCCCATCTTACGATGCCAAAGAATAGAATCTTTTTCAGTAGCCTTTGATACAAAACATTGTACTGATTTTGATGAAGTTGTAGCAACACCTATATCAAGAACATATAAATCATTCTCTCGCGGTGCTCGCATCAGAATCCACTCATCTGGTATTTTGAATCCCGGCTTCAAGATAATACACTCTTTTTCGTTGAAATAGACTGTAAATTTCTTGTCACAAATCTGCGATATACTCAGAAGATTGTTCTAAAGTTCTGCAATATAGTTTATGCGATCAAATGAAACTACGCCATTGGAGAGTTTTCCCTCGGCGACTATCCTTCCGCCTTGATTTCCTGCAAATCCAACATATCCACCATTGATAGCTTTAATGTCGAATAAAACGCCTTCATTCCCGTCATATGCCTGGACTCTCAACTATCCAAAATCCACTTTGAAAGTACGGATCTCTGGAGTCCCTGCACATTTTAACAATCTATTTAAAAAGCGAGACCTAAGCCTTTTTGGTCTTGGGTTCAATTGGATAACCATCATCAAAATCAAATTCACATTCATCAGCAAAATCGAATTCTTCATCTAAATTTTCTATGATGTTTATGTTTGACAACTTTCCCGACTTCTTATCTTTTGAATTGTTACCACTTGTATTTTTGACAGTTTCAGATGTGGTTTCAATTATGATTTCAGATTTTGATTCTTTCTTGCTATCACTAGTCTTAACAAGCTCAGACTTAGTGATTTCATGTTTAGATTCTTTCGTGTTATCGGTCTTTACCAGCTCAAACTTAATAACACCAGATGTTGTTGACCTTTTCTTGGTAATCCAGGCTTGAGATTTGATATTAGCCTTCTTGATATAAATTTGTTTTCATTTGCCCTAGAAGTTTCTCCTTTTCCAAGTAGAATTCTCAAACCTCTTTTCTATTTTAGGTTTAACTTCTGGCAAAGATTCATTTCTTTTCAAAACCTTGATTGGTGTTTCAAACACCGAATACCTTGGTTTTACAACATTTGATTCTCTTCTTCGAGGATATGTCGGTTTTGATTTCAGACATTGTCGTGCAATATGACCCATTTCATTGCACTTGAAACATGTCTGATTATCAAGTGGGTGTCCTTTAGTGAGTGGTTTTACCCCACTTGATGTTTTGGCACCACTTGTAACCTTGGCTTTTCTCGAATTTCTTTCTCCTTTTTAAACTCATTATTTGATTGTTTACCAATCAATCTCTCTTCATGAACCGTGTTTGTCCCATATACAAAATTCATGTTTTTGTTTTTATATTCATGAAATGGTGACACTTTCTTTATTGGTTCATCTGATTCTTCTAGACCCAACCCTGCTCTCCGGTTTTCCGGATGATCACCGGTTGTTTCTTTTAGGTTTGGAATAGAATTTTCGTTCGTTAATTTCCAATTCCTCTGATGTGACTTCCACAAGTTTAAAGAATTTATCAAGCAATTCTTCCTTTACATTCTGAATTGGGAAGCTATCATCAAAGTATAGTCTATCCGAATCCTTAATTTTGTACATTACAACATTAGGATCGTCACTTAGACCATTCTCTGACGACTTATCGTCATTTTCAGAATGTGAATTGGAATTTTTTGAACTCGAGTCGGCGCTTTTGAAGCTGACGTCATCAGAATCACTTACAACATTTTCAACCACTTTGTTAACCACAACATTGTTATCATCATCAGATTTAGCATAGATTATATCAATATTCTCTGGCAACTCATCTTTGTTCTCAGAAAGTAACTCAACATTGAGTGCCTTATCCATCCCGTCTGCGGTTTTGCGACAGTACTTCTCGCAAAGAGGTGGAGGAACATTGCTATATTCTTTGCCAGTTATCTTTTTAGGTTTTTCTTCCGTTGAGAATGTCGGAAGAATGTGATCGATAACATATGCATTTGTTGTATAACTTCTCAACAACTGTTGAACTCTTTCAGTTTCGATTGTCATGTCTTGAAGTTGTTGTTTAGTTTCAGCAATGGGGTTAATATAGGTGTTAATTGCTCTTTGTTTATCCATTACGGTTCCACTCAACATCCTTATATTATCATGTTGTTCGGTGTTATTTCTGTCGAGTTTGCCATAATCATTTTTCATTTTATCATACGCTTCTTTTATTGTGCCATAATCGTATTTCAACAATTCGTTATGCACATTGTTTTCAGCGATGATCTTTGATTTTTCGGCACATTCGACACAAGGTTCAATACATTTTGTACAAGGTTTCTCAACCTCAACAACTTGTACTTTGACAAATTCTTTCTCGACAATTTTTACCTCTGGACCTACCTTGGTTAGATTCGCCATTAAAGCTTTATCTACCATGTCCTTGAGGTCTTCGACTTTCACTTCTTTAGTGACATTAATGATCACTTCATGAATCTTTTTCTCCTCAACCACTTGTTCTTTCGAGCTGCCATCAAAATGTCCTGCAAAACTGTCACAAGAATTAGAGGATAAAATTCCTTGTCTCTGCTTATGGATACATTCCTCATCTTCTCATTGTTGATGTAAATATTGTTCCAGAAAAACTTGTTCGATAGCTGCTTCTTCTGCTACTGCCGCTGCTTCCTCTGCAGAATTATCTTCAACTCTCTTCGCCATCAAAGCAACTCCGGTCTTTTTCCCAAAGTAAGAATTCCAATCAAAACCATCATCTTCACTGGATGCCACCATAGCTTTCTCAGTGGTGCTATTGTCAGGTTTTTCTTGAATTTCAACCTGAGTTTTCTTCGGAAATGGTTTATATTGAAGTGTCTTTTTGTAATATTCATTTCCTCCTCCGAAAGGACTTTGATTTCCGGTTGCTTCCGTGTTTTTACACTCAATTTTAAAATGCCCCTTTTGATGGCATCTAAAGCACGTGACTTTGGTTTTGTCAAAACCTAATTTGTTGCTGGAATTCCCTATGTCACGGCCTGTGAGTGCAACGAACTTTGTCACTCTCCTGATGATCGAAGCTAAGGACCATTTGATGTCCATTTAATTCGAGTTCTTCCTCGTCTACATGGTCATAACTTCTACGGTCATTCCGGGGTTTCCGATCTTACCGGCAACAAGACATTCATAAGATTCTAACACGGTAGCGAGTAGTGACATATATTGTTTTGCAACTTGTTCTGAAACAACATTGTTCATATTCACTGTGATATTGCATTATATACATTCTGATCAGAACTTTGTTGTTGATTCTGGTGTACTTGGCTTTGATAAGTTGACTTTGAACCAGTGTTTGAGTAAGAATTTTGAGGACTCTGATCATACTAAGGCTGTGATTGATTCTGATTTTGTGGAGAAGCATTCATGTTTGCAATAAAAATCGTCTGAATTTTAGGACTCGAAAAATTATCAAGCATTCCGGCTTTGTAATACAAACCGACGTCTTGAACAACATTAGCGTTTTTTTACTTCGCCATCTTCAGAAGTTCCATTTCGTGGCTTTCGAGTTTATCGATAAACGTCGACAACTTGAAAAATTCCCACTTATCACCGTTCTTCAGAATCATCAAATATGTAGTCCATTCACCCTTTGGTAGTGCATCAGCAAGTTTGTCTATGTATTCTTGTTCTGTCTTTTCGAGACCGTGTCTTCGCATTTGCACTTTAAGATGACAGAAACGCTCGATCATTTGCTTTATGGTCTCATTCTTTAGCATAGTGAAGATATCGAACTCTTTTAGGATATGTGCCTTTTTGCTTTTGATCATTTCGGCGCTGCCTAGATACTTCTTCTGTAACGACAACCAAAGATCTCTTGCAGTAGTATACTCTGGTAGCAAAATCAGGATATCTTCTTTGACAGACTGTTGGATGAGACTGATCATCTTTTTCTCGGCCATATATTCTTCTTTCTGAACCGTCAAGTATTGTACTTTTCAAGAACTCGTTGATGTTCATCTACCGGAACAGTGTAGCCTCTTTCAATTGACACCCAGCCAGCGAAGTGCATCGCTTGAACCCAGTAAGTAAATTTCTCTTTCCATGCTTCGTACTAGTCCATGCTCATCAGCTTGGGCGGTTTGACAGTCGTTCCCATTTCATTATCAAGATTGACTTGATTTATCACATTGGCATTTGACGAACCAGCTCCGGACATAAAAGCTCTTAGTTGATCCTCCATTGTGAATAACAAAACGTGTACGCTGAAAATTTTCAAAAACTTTGAAAATAATTAGACCTATTACAAGTTCGGTCGAACTTGTAATATCAAATGATGAATGCTCAGCTTTTCTAACAAGTTCGGTCGAACTTGCTAGATTTGTTTTGAAAACTTTGCTTAAAGTTCGGTCGAACTTGAAACACAAATCCAACAGAACTTCGGGCAAACTTATCTTCAAGAATTTGATAAAAATCTATTAAGTTCGGGCGAAGTTACATAAATTTTCTTTGAAATTTACACAAGTTCGGTCGAACTTGATGTAGAATCAATGAAAAATTGTGTAACTTCGAGCGAACTTAGCTGAAATTTCGTCAAAAGCTACTCAAGTTCAGGCGAACTTGCTAAAAATCACTTGAAAAGTGATGTTTTAGTATAAGTTCGGCCAAACATGGTCAACAAGTTCGATCAAGGAGGTTTTCCAAAACAAGGTTTTTTTTCAAAATTTCGACATGAATTCGGTTGAATTTGGTCTCCAATCTTTCAAGGGTTTATCTTTGTTGTATTTTACATGATATATTCAAAATCAAAAGATTTTGACCGTGATTTCTTCATTTTATGTTCAAAAGTTAAGAAAAAGAGAAGAATGGAGTAGAAATAGAAGTGTTCTTGTCTTGATACTATCAAATCAGACTGTCTAGCTCTGATACCACTTGTACGATCGATCCTTGAAGCTTAGGAACCTAAATTTGATATCTAACGTCCATAATAGCGGAAATGTTACGTCGTGTTTACCAAAAGATAAGATTTAATCAGTTAATCGTCAGTTTCATACATCAATATTCTGGTTACAAACTGACAGGGCTTCACCTCTGAAATGCCAAAGTTACAAATGAAGTAGGCTAGCTAGGTATTTATAGGCTAACAAGTTCGCCCCTAGGGACACAAGTTCGCCCGAACTTGCATAAGCAAGTTCGGCCGAACATGCATTTACATGTTACTTATGAGCGAACTTGGCTAAGCTAAACATAAATATTTTGTATACCTAGCCTATTCAGCTCTATACAATATGTCACACCCTCAATTTCCACTTGCGGAGTTTACCGCAAGGCGTGTGAAGAAACCATAATCTGAAACACTAGTACGTCGAACGACTCTATATGATTTGATAATACGTTTTCCAAAAATCATTTGTTTAACCATTCATCGTAGATTTTATATTGTCTTAGTTAGTTACCAATGTTTAGCGGAAGCATTAGTTTTTATGGTTGAGCGGAAGCATAAAATAAGTAGTGAAATGGGCGCCAACACAAACGCCAAAACAAATGAAAAACCCAAAACAATGTTTGTAAATGAGACTCGATAAAAGATGTCTTGATCAATGCATGTGAGTGCACCTAGAGCTCCTAGCGTCCTGAGAAACATGTAAAGAAACAAGTGTCAACATTAAAGATGAGTGAGTTCACAGGTTTTCATAAATTCGTTTGGTCGGTTATGAGTTTGTTTCCCCCGTTATCCCTAACCCGGGATAACGATTTAGTTCCATTATTCCCAACCCGGAATAATACCGATAGTTTCATTATTCCTTAACCGGAATAATAATGATGTTGGTTCCATTATTCCAAACCCGGAATAATAAAGTTGTTGTTTCCATTATCCCCAACCCGGGATAATATAGTTGATTCGTAATTAAGTTCAATGTTAACATATATAGGTAGCTAGCCTAAAGTTATGTCACGTAAGTGTTCGCGATCGAAGCTGACTGTTGTGCCTCCGTGTTGCCAGGCCTATCACTGACCATGGCGAAGTTAGGCCAAATTATTCACCCGTTGACCATACCCGGTCGGCTAGCGCGACTAGCTCGGATGGGGCTTGTCGGGCCCAGTAGTACTACTTATAATTTCCCCGCTATTTAAACCCAATACTAACGATCCGAGAGATTGTCGAGGACTTATGTGATATAGCTGTTTAGTGACCATAACGTTACATTAACATTAACTTAGTTGCCGAATAGTTATGTGACGTTAAATTCGTATAACGTAAAGAGATTGAGTTTGAAGAGTGTATACATGTTTCTCCCCCTGTTGTTTAAAACCGGATAAAATTAGGGGCCGTGAACTCACCTTTAGTTGCTTGGTTAGTGTAGCAAAGAAGTCGTAAAGGATGGAACCGCTAATTGCGTCCTAACAAACCAAATGATTTCAAGTCAGTGTGTGAACACACCAATACAAAATTCTACACATAATTTACGCACAAAGTGATACAAACAATCAAAATTCCTAACACTCAAACATGCATGCAAGTATCCTCATGTGAACATAGTAATCAAAACAATTTATCATGAACATAATCCAATCCATGCAACACTTTGGTGCATACATTCACAAGTTATCAAGTTTCAGCTTACATACTCATAATTCGGCTGTTTTCTAGGATTTTTATAAAATAGTTCCAATGTTCCAAAAATTCCAATTATTTTACAGCAGGTGACAACTATACTTTAGAAATTTATATAAATTTTTCAAGTCCTAATACTTTACCAATTAACCATAAATATTAATATACTAGGCTGCAGTCAGATTCATCACTTTCTGACTGCTGTCCACGGAAGAATTTATTTAAAAATCACCGATCGTCCAATTAACAAAATTCCAGTGGGAGTTGCCCAGAAATTTCCATAGCTAGTTTCTGTACAAATTTCATGATTCGACTCCCTACAGATTATAAAATCCAACTCGATAAACAAATAACAAAATTTCAGGATTTCCACAGTTTTAGTTACTGAACTTAATTGGCCACTTAAAAATATCAAACGACTTCAGAAAAATATGAATCCAGCAACATTAGATTCGTTATTCAAATCTCTACGTTTTAGACTTCAGAAAATCCGTTTTTCGACAAATAATGACCGAGTTACAGCCAGTTGAAGTCGGCTGTAACTATCATTCAGCAACCTGTTTCAGCATTTTAACACAACTAATTCGCAATAGCCGTCGATACAATGAACCTAGGCGATCAAGAACTGATTTTTCCAATCATAGATCAATACATATATCATATCCATGCAAAACCTAATCAATATCTCTAGTTTTTATAAACACAACACAGCCTATGATTCCAGATTTCTAACAAACATCAACTTGCAAACATCATCAATAATTCGGCTAACATAACCTTACATTCAAACATATAATCCGAATATGATCTTGCAAACAATTATAATCCTAACCTTTAATAACGGTGAATAACGAGCCGAGACTTGGATGAGACTGAATCGGATGTTCAAGCTAGATCGCGACCGAGAGGATGAAAGCAAGATGCTGTCGCGACCGAGAGAAAGGAAAAGGAGAAGGCTGTTGCGCGACCGAGAAGGGGTGTAGGAGGCTGCCGTCGGCTTCCTTAGATGCTAGGGTTTTGTGTTTTTGTTTTGTGAAATCAAACTCATGCATGTATGTGTCTATATAGCGTAAAGGGTGAAGGTAAAGGGGAATGGGTTTGTGGTTTGGGTTGCACACGGCCGAGAGTGGTTTGGGTGGGGCGGTTTGGGTTTAAAACTTGATCCCCAAGTTTGGTTAACTCCTTGAGTCGCAAGGAATCAAGGTTGGTTCGTGTCGCGGTTCGGTTCGGTTCGTGTACATATTTATTATATATATATTTCGTAACTAAAACAATTCACGTAATCGAACATCACATATTCACCAACTCACAAACGTTCATACACATAGCACGTAATTAGTTTGACAAGTTCACTAAATTATCGTAACTATTTCGAGCGTGCAAATTCAAGTCTCCGAATTAATAACCGTGAAGTAGTGCGTTTAAGTTATCCGAAAAAACGGGATGTCACATTATCCCCATGTTGAAAGAATTTTCGTCCCGAAAATTGAGTAAACGCGGTTTAGAATGCAGCGTACATGTTTAGAGTGCCACGCACAAAGAGTTAGTTCGTTAACGATGGTACGCGAAGTTACAAGAAGTTCCCAAGTGCCATGCACAAAGATTTAGTTAACAATGGTACTCGAAAGTATGAGAAATTTCCAGGTTGTCACATCATCCCCATGTTGAAAGAATTTTCGTCCCGAAAATTTAGTTACTGGTATCGTTAGTTTGCTGCTCAGTTGCGAAGAGGTGTGGGTATTTGCTTTTCATTTGGTCCTCTCTTTCCCACGTGAACTCCGGTCCACGCTTAGAGTCCCAACGAACCTTAACGATCGGAATCTTGCTATGCCTTCGAGTCTTGATCTCACGATCCATGATCTCGATAGGCTGTTCCACAAAGTGCAGTTGTTCGTCCACTTGAATCTCATCCAATGGTATGACTAGAGTTTCATCTGATAGACACTTCTTCAGATTTGACACGTGAAACACGTTGTGAACTCCACTGAGTTCGGCAGGAAGGTCTAATTGATAAGCTACGGGTCCAATACGTTTCAAGATTACAAACGGACCTATGTACCGTGGGTTTAGTTTGCCCCGTTTTCCAAAACGGATTACACCCTTCCAGGGTGACACCTTTAGTAGGACGCGGTCGCCTACTTGAAATTCGAGCGGTTTGCGTCGTTGATCAGCGTAGCTTTTCTGTCGATCTCGTGCCGCCGCCATGCGGTTTCTGATTTGTACAATCTTTTCAGTGGCCTCAAGTATTAATTCAGGGCCTGTGAGTTGACTGTCACCGACTTCTGCCCAACAGACCGGTGATCTACATTTACGACCGTATAATGCCTCAAACGGTGCTGCCGAGATACTCGTATGATAACTGTTGTTATACGAGAATTCCACTAAAGGCAGGTGGATTTCCCAACTATTTCCAAAGTCTACTACGCATCCCCTAAGCATGTCTTCCAAGGTCTGTATGGTCCTTTCGCTTTGACCATGAGTCTGAGGGTGAAGGCTGTGCTCATATCTAAGCGTGTTCCCAACGCTTTCTGAAGTGACTGCCAAAAGTTGGACGTGAAGCGAGCATCTCTGTCTGAGATGATGGACGTTGGCACTCCGTGCCGAGAAACTACCTCCTTAATGTAGATGCGAGTCAACTTCTCCATCTTATCTGTTTCTTTAATAGCTAGGAAGTGGGCGGACTTAGTTAAACGATCCACAATCACCCAGATGGTATCGCAACCACCCAAAGTTCGCGGGAGTTTAGTGATGAAATCCATCGAGATCTGATCCCATTTCCACACTGGGATCTCAGGTTGTTGGAGTAGCCCCGATGGCTTTTAATACTCTACCTTGACTTTTGCACAAGTCAAACACTTACTCACGTAGGTGGCTATATCGACTTTCATATTGGGCCACCAATACGCAGCTTTAAGGTCTTGATACATCTTATCCGAACCCGGCTCCATTTTTCCTGGCTTCATTGGGTTTTACTTCCCAATCGCGTTCCATTTTTCCCACCGATTCGGCCTTGATGTTTTCTTCCTTAACTGCTTCTA
This sequence comes from Scalesia atractyloides, assembly GCA_947069175.1. NCBI lineage: Eukaryota > Viridiplantae > Streptophyta > Magnoliopsida > Asterales > Asteraceae > Scalesia > Scalesia atractyloides. The sequence goes on from CAMTDV010000010.1 coordinate 24,104,017, forward strand.
ACTGCGCGTCGCGTATCTGTTCGGGTAACCCCGAATGAATGGTGAGCTGTAATGCTCGTACCCGACGAGGTTTCAAGTGTTCCTTCCTACTGAGGGCATCAGCTACCACGTTAGCTTTAACCGGGTGATACCGAATGGCACACTCATAATCGTTCAAGAGTTCGACCCAGCGACGCTGTCGTATGTTCAACTCCTTCTGATCAAAGATGTGTTGGAGGCTCTTGTGGTCTGTAAAGATTGTGCACTTCGTTCCATAGAGGTAGTGTCTCTAAATCTTAAGTGCAAACACTACTGCTCCCAATTCCAGGTGATGCGTCGTGTAGTTTTTCTCGTGAACCTTCAATTGGCGGGACGCATACGTGATGACCTTATCGTGTTGCATGAGTACGCATCCCAACCCCTGAATGGAAGCATCACAATATACTACAAAGTCATCTGTCCCTTCCGGCAAGGACAGAATGGGTGCACTGCAAAGTTTCTGTTTCAGCAATTGAAATGCCGCTTCCTGCTTGTCACCCCAAGCATACTTGATGCCTTTCTGGGTGAGGGTAGTAAGCGGTTGTGCGATCTTTGAAAATCCCTCGATGAAGCGTCTGTAGTAACCAGCCAAACCCAAAAATTGGCGGATCTCTGTCGGTGTCCTGGGTGCTTCCCAGTTTTTTATAGCTTCTATCTTGGCAGGGTCGACATGGATACCCTTTTCATTTACGATATGCCCGAGAAACTGAACTTCCCGAATCCAGAAATCACACTTCGAAAGCTTGGCATATAGTTTCTCCTGTTGAAGTAATCCTAGCAGTAATCGTAGATGTTCAGCATGTTCTTCTTCACCTTTAGAGTAGATGAGTATGTCATCGATGAATACAATGACAAACTTGTCGAGGTATGGTTTACACACACGGTTCATGAGGTCCATGAACACCGCGGGTGCGTTGGTGAGACCGAAGGGCATGACCAAGAACTCATAATGGCCATACCGAGTACGAAATGCCGTCTTAGCGATATCCTCCTCCCTGATACGTAGCTGGTGGTAACCGGACCGTAGATCAATCTTGGAGTAGTAGCTTGACCCTTGCAGTTGGTCGAAGAGATCGTCGATGCGAGGTAACGGGTATCGGTTCTTGACAGTAACCTTGTTGAGTTCCCTGTAGTTGATGCACATGCGGAAGGTCCCGTCCTTCTTCTTGACAAAAAGGACTGGAGCTCCCCATGGCGAAGCGCTTGGTCGGATAAATCCCTTTTCTAACAGCTCTTGCAGCTCGGCTGGAGCTAGGCGGTATGGAGCCTTGGCGATAGGAGTTGCATGGTTCGCCAATTCGATTTCAAACTCCAATTGTCGATGGGGTGGAAGACCAGGTAATTCCTCTGGGAATACATCGGAAAAATCACGGACGACAGGGATGTCTTCTATACGTTTCTCGTCCTTAGGCTGTTCGGTAACCAGTGCGAGTAAAGCGAAGGAGTTCTTTCTCCGAAGATACTTCTGCGCTTGCATGTAAGAGATGATGTTTGTGACGGCGCCTGCCATCTCGCCTTGCACCGTCAAGATTTCATCGTTAGAGAGCGGAATACGGATAGATTTTTCGAAGCAGAGAACTTCAGCTCGGGCGTCGGATAGCCAGTCCATTCCGACTACCACGTCAAAACTACCCAGGGTAGTTGTCATCAGATCAATGGTAAAGGTGTGACCCGCGAGTTTGAGTTGACAGCCAGATACTATATGGGTCACGTCCACAGATTTACCATCGGCTAGTTCTATGATACAAGGGGTCTCTAAGAGTTTAGGCGTGAGATTTAGGTTCTTCCTAAAAGACTCAGATATAAAGCTCCTATCCGCACCCGTATCAAAAAGCACAGTAGCAAAATGTTCATTAAGGGGAAACTTACCGGTGACCACGTTCGAGTCGTTTCTGGCCTCTCCGCGGCCCAGCGTAAATGCGCGACCTTTGGCACCTCCTGTGCCACCATTTCCATTATTGTTGTTGTTATTGTGGTTGTGGTTGTTCCCACCATTGTTGTTGTTGTTACGCAGCTGTGGGCAGTCTCTTTTGAAGTGGGCAGTGCTACCACACTGATAGCATCCCTGGTTAACACCCAGTTGCTAACCCTGGGGTTGATTTTGGTTTTGTCGGGACATGATTTCCCCGTGACAATCCTTTGCCGCATGTCCCACCTTGCCACATCGTTGGCAGCGATTCCCGGCACAAGGGCCGTGATGATGAAGATTACAGCGATTGCACTGCGGCTTTCGGCCTACATAGCCGCTTGCGTTCTGGTTGTTGTTGTTGGCGGGCTGATTTTGGTGACCCCGGTGGCTGTTGTAATTATTAAACCGTTTCTGGTTCCCCTGTTGTGGCTGGGATGACGAAGACTGTCGAACAGACGAGTCTTCAAACTTTCTTTTATTATCAGGGGCAACTTCAGTTGTACCCCGAGCTGGCAACTTCTTTTGTTCCACCGCCTTATCGGTGAGTTTGTGCACCAATCGGATTGCTTGATGTTCAATTGCAGGGTTACTAGCCATTACCATACCCTGAATTTCTGGAACCAGACCCCCAAGGTAAAACTCGAGTCGTTTTTCCACAGTGTTAGCCAGATCGGGACATAAAAATACCAAGTCGTGATGTTTCGCTGTGTATGCTTCGATTTCAGATCCCACCATCTTGTGGTTCCATAAGGCTTGCTCCAACTGTTGCACTCTGTCTCGTGGACAGTACTCCTCTTTGATTAGGGCCTTAAACTCGGCCCAGGCCATTGCATTTGCAGCAATAAGTCCATGCGTTTGGACTTGTGCATTCCACCAAGTTAGTGCCCCATCTTCCAGTGTTGAAGCTGCGTACTTGACCTTGTTGGCCTCTAGACAGTTGCACATTTCAAATACTGATTCAGATTTTTCGATCCAGCGGACCAGTCCTATGGGCCCTTCTGCCCCCGAGAATTTGCTTGGTTTCGCGTCGAGGAACATCTTGTAGGGGTTAAATCCCCCTCCTGCTGACAGAGGACAGGTAGTCAGCGAGGAATTCTACTAGTCCAACTATTAGATTTTCTCCTGAAAATTTAATAATGGTTACCTGCCGGTTGGTTCTGAACACCCGCTAGAGCCGTGTTCACGTGCTCTTGAATCATGGCAGCTAGTTCTTCGGGCGTCAAGTTAAGGTTTCCACGTCGTCCAGTTGCCATTTAGATCTTCGAAAAAAAACAACATAAACACACCCCGATAAGTCTATATATCCAATATAGTTATCCTACTTCGTACTTAAATAATTATCAAGTTATGTCAACTCAAATATATTAAATAGTCAAAAGAAATACTTGATTAAATGAAGTTTCAACATCTTACAAAGTGCCAACCAAACATATGAATTCACTATAAAGTCTCAAGTTTAAACACATGTGGGAAAATAAATAGACTGAAGGAAAGTAAATAAAATAAGCGAGACTTGTCAGTCGTCTACGTCTCCATCCCCAAATCACTATCGTTGCCGTCATCCTGCGCGGCATTCCCGGCTTCTGCCGCTGGGTCCTCCTCCGGATCCTCCTCTGGATCCTCCTCTGGGTCCTCTTCTGGATCCTCTTCCGGATCCTCTTCCGGATCCTCCTCTACTGGCACTGGAGGGGCCGGTGCTGGTGCAGGTGCTTGATTTTGCTCTAGCTCCTGAATTCTCCAACTATTTTCCAGGACTCTGTCTTCGAGCCAGTCGGCTCTTATCTGCTCAGCACGCAGATCTCTGGCTAAGGTGTTACGAGCTATCTTACTCGTATGTTGCTCTTCCTCGAGCGAGTCGGTTTTACCTGTCAGTTGTTGGATCATCCATCCTGTGCTAGGATGGTTTCCTACATTCTTTCTAATTGTTCTTGTTGTTTCTGTATCATGTTTCTAAGTAGGTCATTTCCTACTTCTACAGAGTTAACCGGTTTGACCGGCACAGCGATGATTGGGCGTGATGACGACTCCTCCCCCAGAGCGAGCCTTTTCCTCGCAGCTGAGCGTGTCTCTACACCATAAGATGGTAAGGGTTCCACCATAGGTGCCTTTCCTGGCGCTCTTGGTGGCATAAGCTTGTCGGATGATGATGATGATGATGATGATGACATTGCCTGTTAGGTCGTGTAGTTAGTTCGGTGCCAAACTACGAAGTCATAATCTACATACACAGTTGTAGTACATCACATAATAAGATATAATCAGTTCGGTGCCAAACTACGTCTAGTGTCGTGTAATCAGCTATAGTTTAGGTCTACTTTTAATGCAAACCTGGTTCTCTATAGCTAGTGGCTCTGATACCAATCTGTCACACCCTCAATTTCCACTTGCGGAGTTTTACCGCGAGGCGTGTGAACAAACCAGAATCTGAAACACTAGTACGTCGAACGACTCTATATGATTTGATAATACGTTTTCCAAAAATCATTTGTTTAACCATTCATCGTAGATTTTATATTGTCTTAGTTAGTTACCAATGTTTAGCGGAAGCATTAGTTTTTATGGTTGAGCGGAAGCATAAAATAAGTAGTGAAACGGGCGCCAACCAAACGCCAAAACAAATGAAAAACCCAAAACAATGTTTGTAAATGAGACTCGATAAAAGATGTCTTGATCAATGCATGTGAGTGCACCTAGAGCTCCTAGCGTCCTGAGAAACATGTAAAGAAACAAGTGTCAACATTAAAGATGAGTGAGTTCACAGGTTTTCATAAATTCGTTTGTTCGGTTATGAGTTTGTTTCCCCCGTTATCCCTAACCCGGGATAACGATTTAGTTCCATTATTCCCAACCCGGAATAATACCGATAGTTCCATTATTCCTTAACCGGAATAATAATGATGTTGGTTCCATTATTCCAAACCCGGAATAATAAAGTTGTTGTTTCCATTATCCCCAACCCGGGATAATATAGTTGATTCGTAATTAAGTTCAATGTTAACATATATAGGTAGCTAGCCTAAAGTTATGTCACGTAAGTGTTCGCGATCGAAGCTGACTGTTGTGCCTCCGTGTTGCCAGGCCTATCACTGACCATGGCGAAGTTAGGCCAAATTATTCACCCGTTGACCATACCCAGTCGGCTAGCGCGACTAGCTCGGATGGGGCTTGTCGGGCCCAGTAGTACTACTTATAATTTCCCCGCTATTTAAACCCAATACTAACGATCCGAGAGATTGTCGAGGACTTATGTGATATAGCTGCTTAGTGACCATAACGTTACATTAACATTAACTTAGTTGCCGAATAGTTATGTGATGTTAAATTCGTATAACGTAAAGAGATTGAGTTTGAAGAGTGTATACATGTTTCTCCCCTGTTGTTTAAAACCGGATAAAATTAGCGGCCGTGAACTCACCTTTAGTTGCTCGGTTAGTGTAGCAAAGAAGTCGTAAAGGATGGGACCGCTAATTGGGTCCTAACAAACCAATTGATTTCAAGTCAGTGTGTGAACACACCAATACAAAATTCTGCACATAATTTACGCACAAAGTGATACACACAATCAAAATTCCTAACACTCAAACATGCATGCAAGTATCCTCATGTGAACATAGTAATCAAAACAATTTATCATGAACATAATCCAATCCATGCAACACTTTGGTGCACACATTCACAAGTTATTAAGTTTCAGCTTACATACTCATAATTCGGCTGTTTTCTAGGATTTTTATAAACAGTTCCAACGTTCCAAAAATTCCAATTATTTTACAGCAGGTGACAACTACACTGTAGAAATTTATATAAATTTTTCAAGTCCTAATACTTTACCAATTAACCATAAATATTAATATACTAGGCTGCAGTCAGATTCGTCGCTTTCTGACTGCAGTCCACGGAAGAATTTATTTAAAAATCACCGATCATCCAATTAACAAAATTCCAGTGGGAGTTGCCCGGAAATTTCCATACCTAGTTGCTGTTCAAATTTCATGATTCGACTGCCTACAGATTATAAAATCCAACTCGATAAACAACTAACAAAATTTCAGGATTTCCACAGTTTTAGTTACTGAACTTAATTGGCCACTTAAAAATATCAAACGACTTCAGAAAAATATGAATCCAGCGCCATTAGATTCGTTATTCAAATCTCAACGTTTTAGACTTCAGAAAATCCGTTTTTCGACAACTAATGACCGAGTTACAGCCAGTGGAAGTCGGCTGTAACTATCATTCAGCAACCTGTTTCTGCATTTTAACACAACTAATTCGCAATAACCGTCGATACAATGAACCTAGGCGATCAAGAACTGATTTTTCCAATCATAGATCAATACATATATCATATCCATGCAAACCCTAATCAATATCTCTAGTTTTTATAAACACAACACAGCCTATGATTCCAGATTTCGAACAAACATCAACTTGCAAACATCATCAATAAATCGGCTAACATAACCTTACATTCAAACATATAATCCGAATATGATCTTGCAAACAATTATAATCCTAACCTTTAATAACGGTGAATAACGAGCCGAGACTTGGATGAGACTGAATCGGATGTTAAAGCTAGATCGCGACCGAGAGGATGAAAGCAAGATGCTGTCGCGACCGAGAGAAAGGAAAAGGAGAAGGCTGTTGCGCGACCGAGAAGGGGTGTAGGAGGCTGCCGTCGGCTTCCTTAGATGCTAGGGTTTTGTGTTTTTGTTTTGTGAAATCAAACTCATGCATGTATGTGTCTATATAGCGTAAAGGGGAATGGGTTTGCGGTTTGGGTGAGAGTAGTTTAGGTGGGGCGGTTTGGGTTTAAAACTTGATCCCCAAGTTTGGTTAACTCCTTGAGTCGCAAGGAATCAAGGTTGGTTCGTGTCGCGGTTCGGTTTGGTTCGTGTACATATTTATTATATATATATTTCGTAACTAAAACAAATCACGTAATCGAACATCACATATTCACCAACTCACAAACGTTCATACACATAGTACGTAATTAGTTTGACAAGTTCACTAAATTATCGTAACTATTTCGAGCGTGCAAATTCAAGTCTCCGAATTAATAACCGTGAAGTAGTGCGTTTAAGTTATCCGAAAAACCAGGATGTCACACAATACATACTCGATATAAGACTAAGACATAGATATTATGCACCAACAGAAAAACCAACAGTTTTGTTCATAACGAGTCGAACCGAGGTCATTAACATGGACTTGGTAGACAAATCGGTTAACTAAGGTCATTAACTTGGACTTGGTCAACTGAGTGGATTGTTAAAATTGGTAAAAATTGAAAAGTTCAGGGTTAAAAATGAAAAATCTGAAAAATTGGTTTTGATAAGTTATCAAGTTCGCCTAGACTTGTTTGTGATTAACATAAACAATTGACAAGTTTGCCCGGACTTACTGATCTTTATTGATTGGTGTTGACCAGTTCGCCCGGACTTGTTAACTATATATAAGTCACAAGTTCGCCCGAACTTCATTCATTTGTTCACTGAATCTGTTGAGCGAACTTGAGCGATTTAGAGCGAAATCAAAATTACACACTTTGTGTCGAATTGCTGTCCAATTTTCTTGTGATTAGTGGTGATTTACACACTGCTAATCATGACAGTGGTGAGTGATTTGAATTTGAACCAAACAGGTCGGCTTTAAAAGTCAAAGCGGTGGTCAAGACCGCTAGACTTACAACCCTAATAAAGCACTAAACTTGAAGTAACGATTTAGACATGTCAAAACATGTCTAGCTAAGTTTTTGACATGTCTAACTAAGTTTATAAAACTTATATGGTATCAAAACTTGGTGCTTTGATACTCGAAAATAGTTTCGTCGTAAAATGCACATTCTGTGCATCTTTGACCGAAACTTTGACTTGTTACTTCACCTAGTAAAAGTGGTAATCAGAATCTGCAATCGCAAGGGACTATAACCTTCGTGATTACGATCACGTTGAACTTTGACTTGACCAATTATGCTCAGAAGTGAAAGTAAAACAGAAAGTCAAACTGTTTAGCCTTTAGCTCAAATAGTTAATGAAATGAAAAAGGCTAGGAGTGAGTACTTACTTGTGTTGGGAACACTATAAGAACTCGGAATAGGAGGCCTTCAAAGCTTGAAGCAAGCGGTCACACCCTCAAATTCCACTTGCAGGGTTTTACCGCGAGGCGCGTGACAAACCATGATCCAAGACACTAGTTATATAGAATGACTCTATATGCAAAAATATACGTTTAAACAAATCCAACCATGTAGTTTAATAAATGCGGAAGCATAAGTATGTAAATAAAGTGTGCGCCAAAACAAACGCCCAAACCAAATACTTAAAAGTAAAATGCCACGCGTTTAAAAGAAATAGTTTTTCATGCTCGTGCCGTGCTCCTATGCGGAAATGATACCTTAACAACCTGAGAAAACATGCAAAAGAGAACAAGTGTCAACAATTAATGATGAGTGAGTTCACAGGTTTTAGTTCACAATTTTAATTATAAGTTTTTCCCCACTAGTTCAACCCCGAACCAGTGTCTCATAAGTTTCCCTAATCCAACCCGAATCAGATTAACGTTAAGTAGTTTAGTAGTTCATGTTATATGTTTAGGTAGCTAGCCTAGGTCATGTCAACAAAGCGTTCGATCCGAAGCTGACGTTGCTGCCCTTATTGTGCCAGGTCTATCACCAACCATGGCTAAAAAGTTAGGCAAATTCTACACTCGTGACCATCAACGTTCGGTCTAACTGGCGCGACCAGTTCGAGTGGGGCTTGTCGGGCCCAGTAGTACTACTAAAAACTTCCTCGCTATAATCCAATACTAACGACATCGTAAGTGTTAAGGGGACTAGTATGTGATATATGCTTCCTTGTGACCATAACCGTATAACATAACTCTAAATAAAGATGCGTTACTGTACCGTGATGTATGCCACTCATACACCACTGTAACGTGTATATGTTTTAAGTAGAAGGACGTTACTGTACCGTAATATAATCAACCCATATATCACTGTAACGTGTACATGTTTTCTCCCCCTGTGTTTTGTAAACGTTTAAAGAAATTGGGGCCATGAACTCACCTTAAATTGCTCGGTTAGAATTTTACGAAAATAGAGTCAAAGTGGTTCAATCACGTCCTATTATGATTACCACTTAATTTATTACCGTATTCAAGAAATATACATACATTAATGCAATTAACTTAAGACGTTTCAGGAAATTACGTTGACGATTTATATATAGATAGCATACTACACTTTCAAATAATGTCTAACTTGGTAATAACAGGCTCGTTCATTCTCAGATAGCACATGTAACGCTTAGACATACATAAATGCAAGTTATCATGTTTCAGCCTGTACACTCAAAACGGGGATGTTTTGGGAATTTTTATAAAATAGTTCATATGTTCCAAAAATTACAATAATTTTACAGAAGATGTCGATTACTCTGTAGAATTTAGTGTAAAATTTTCAAGTCTTAAATCATTACCAATTATTTATAAAAAAAATTTTACTTGGCTACAGTCAGATTCGTCGCTTTCTGACTGCAGTCCATGAGAAAAATCATTTAAAAATCATCGTTCATCCGATTAACGAAATTGTAGTGGGAGATTTTCGGAAACTCCGTTCTCCAGTTACTGTAGGAATTTCGTGATCTATGAGCTATGACTCGATAAACAACCTGAAAATTCTGCAGAAATTACGCAGCTTCAGCTGCTGCACTAAATAATCATTTAAAAATAATAAACCACCATAGAAAAATATGAATTCGGCGCCATTTGAAGCGTTGTTCAAAAATACACGTTTTAGGTTTCAGAAATTCCACTTTTCGATAATTAACGATCAGTTTACAGCCAATCGAAGTTGGCTGTAAATGTACATCAGCTTTTTGTTTTCAGTTTTTATCGTACCAAACAAGTTTAAACGATCATGGCGCTTTGTTACATCGATTTTTATCAGGTTATCATGTCCTATATCATCTATTATATCAATATCTACACAAACCCTAAGCAAATAACACCCTAGTATCTTCACAAACACAGCCATCATTCTCATATTCACGCATATCATTCTAATACATGAAGTGAACATTATAACAACAAGATTATCATCAAACATCAAAGAAACGCAGCCATGTATATAAAGATTTGAACACGAAACAACCACTAAAACTAGACTAACCTTGCAAAGATGATTTGTTAAAATAGAGAGGAGTTGCGAGAGAGAAAGAGAGTAGCGAGAGGGAGAGAGATCGCGAGAGGGGGGGGGGGGGGTTGCTCCACTGCCATCGCACACACAAGGCTCTAGGGTTTCTTTTTTTGTGAATGTTTTTCAAAACAAGAGCATGCATACGTACATAAAGGGGGTTTAACAAGGGGTGGGGCGGTTTGGGGTTTACTTGGCCCGCAAGGGCTAAATAAACAGACGGGAAATCGAAAATTTATGCTAAGAACGGCAAAAATACGAAAACATTAAAATAAGACTATACTACCCTAGGCGAGAAACAACGCATCGGCTACAATTTTTATCATCGAGTTGATAGTGTGGACTCTTCTCCCTACACTTAGGACGTGTGTGGGGCGTGGAGTTCGATTAACTCCACCGCCGGATCAACCGGACCGCTAACATAGAGTTTTAATCTATGGCCATTAACTTTGAAAGTTACACCATCTGCATTCTCAATCGCGACCGTTCCATACGGGAACACCTCTTTTACCGTATAAGGGCCCGCCCATCTAGAGTGTAAGTTTGTGGAAATAAACGCAACCTAGAGTTGTAAAGCAAAACAAGGTCTCCCGCTTGGAATTGTTTGTGGTCATTCAAGCGTTTGTTGTGCAACCTCTTGGTCCGTTCTTTTACGACACGGAGGTCTCATAGGCATGATTTCACAACTCCTCAAGCTCATGGATTTGTAAAAATAGGGTTCCACCTCCGCTTTTTAAGTCCAACTTTGCTGTTTTCAGTGCCCACAACGCCTTGTGCTCCAACTTCACTAGTAGATGGTACGCTTTTTTTCTGTAATAAACAGCATTGTTCTGTTATAAAAAACAAAGAAAATACTTCTAAAACTCAGAGGTAGGCCAAAAATTTTAAAAATTGAAAACGAAAAAAAATACTTGAACCGGTTAAGACAAGAGTAGTTTTTCGGTTCCAAAAATTCAAGAAATAAATGAATAATTAGTTCGAATTCGAACAAACAAATAGAATAAAAATCCAATAAATATTTGAACAAGCTAGAAAACGAATAAACCAAATCGACTAAAAATAAAAATATTAACAAGCAATTAAATAAATAAATGGAATAGAAAATATTTACGAGTATTCACAAGTATGTACACCGGTAAAATATTGACTTGGGTCGTTCCTAAAGCTCGCCACATCCCCGGCAACGGCGCCAAAAACTTGACGTGTGCGTGTATATACATATTTTTAAAATGAATTTCACACACGGTTCGGTATTAAATTTATAAAAATGATTTATACTTCAACATTAAAACACACACGAAAAGGGCAAGTGTACCCCGTCATATATGTAGTAAAGTATCGGTAAGAACCAAGTATTGATCCAAGGATGCGGGCGGAGACGATAATATTAAAATTTTGTCATTATTCTACCGGTAGAAAAGATAGGTTGATAAGTTGTTTAAACTAGTAAATGACTAGAACAAAATTATTTTTTTTTCTTTTTGTAAACATAATAGACTCCAAATATGAAAAATATAAATATAGCCTTGCTTTATGAACAACCGGAATATGTTAACTAAGTCGGTTATGCCACTAAGTCACTTGGTCAATTTTCCATTTTTCAAAGACAATTTGTATCCCTTTCGGGAATCCTAACATGACAACTCTTTGAAAAGTTAAAACGATAAACACACTTTAACCACCTAAAATTGTTCTTTAACGCCCTTATTGATAAATGTCTATGAAAATCCCTTAAAATAAGTTAGTCATCCGTTAGGAGTTTTCTAACCTCACTTAACCAAGGAAAGAGACACCGATAAACACAATGCAACCACCAGGACAAGCATAAACTAGATTATATCACAACCAAGTTCATTTTATAAATCTTGAACACAAATCCACCAAGGAAGCAATTTTGGCCTAAATTACTAACGAAGATTACACTTATGTTAAGAATTCATAACAACACCAACTAACCTGTTAAGGTCCTTCCATGAGGGAAAAACACTCTTGATTAATATTAATTACCCCTTGTTAAACCAATACTCATATGTAGTTTCATGGGGTAAAGATCTTAAACTATTTAAAAGTCTACTAATACATGATTAATTAAGCTTCTTCTTTCAAATATCGTAACTAACAACATACTAATCATCCAAGATAATATAATCAAGAATCCAACATCAATAAACAAAGTTGCAAACTAATAATCAATGATTAACATAGAAAGTTGTTAAGTGAAATTACAAACATGATTAACATACTAATGGTTGTTTAATAAGCAAGGAATACATAATGTTTTTGCCCTAAGGCTGCAATAATATATAATACATCAAATCAATGCTTGAAATGTAACCAAAATCATGGAAAGAACAAGGATTCAAACCATAAGCAAGCAAGGATTAGATGGATTGGATGATAAATAGGCTTCTTTGCAACTAGGAGCTTGAATTCGACCCAAACAGGCTGTTTCCTGACCCCAAAATCGCCCAAAAGCTAGTAAAAATATCCAATATTTCGATCAATGAGTTCTGTCTTGTTTCATAGACTTTTTCAATAAGCACGGCCGTGCGGATCTCGCATGGTCGTGCATTATTCCCGCAATCCGCTGACGTCCTCTTATCCAGAACAGTGATTCAAAAATGGCATGGCCGTGCCAAATTTGGCACGGTCGTGCGACTCTGGTCATCAGGTTGCACTACCAGTCGCACTAGCAGTACTCGCGAGGAAATCAGCCTCGCACGGTCGTGCAAGGCAACGCACGGTCGTGCGTCTCCGGCAAAATGGTGGCACTGGTGCTAGTGCAGTCTTCTGATATCGCATCGGTACGACCGTGCTAGACGATGCACGGTCGTGCCAAGTGATCTACAGTCCACAGAATCTTCGTGACTTCGCCGTTACGCCTGAATAATCCAATTTTTCTTCATCTTCTAGTCCTGCACACTGTTTATGACTTTTAAACCAAAACTTACAGGATTAAGTACCAAAACCTCGGTTTTATGGCCAAAAACACGTAAAACGGGGATGAAATGGGGGACTAAAATGTGTATAATTTAACATATATCACATGGCGCCTGAGATGCCAAATGTTTTTTTTCTCTCGACGACGTCTTTGTAAGGTGTTTTTGCGAATTTGTTACAGTAACTTGGATATTGTTCTGAAATGTTGTAAATATCATTTTGTTTGATCGTAAGATTACGCATTTTTTAAATAAAGTAAACAATTTTGTTAATCACGTAAACGATCGAAAGTGTCATTGAAATACTGAAATGTTACCGTCTCCCCTACTTTGGGGAATTTCGTCCCGAAATTGAATCAGATGAGACTTGTGAGAAAAGATGTCGATACTTTACTTTTATTTGATCCTCTCGTTCCCAAGTAAACTCTGGGCCACGTTTGGATTAGCGAACTTTAACAATTGGATTTCGACTTCGCTCGAGTTTCTTGACTTCACGGTCCATAATTTCCACAGGTTTCTCGACAAAATCCGTAGTGTCATCAATACGAATTTCATCAAGAGGGATGTGGAGGTTTTCATTGGCTAAACACTTTTTCAAGTTGGACACGTGTAAGGTTAGATGAATATTTCCAAGTTCCGGAGGTAATTCGAGTTTGTAGGCTACCTTTCTGATCTTTTCAATGATCTTAAAAGGTCTCACATATCGAGGAGCTAGTTTACCTTTCTTTCCAAATCTGACTACTCCCTTCCAAGGGGATACCTTGAGAAGAACATAGTCACCAATTTGGAATTCCAAAGGTTTGCGTCGTTTGTCAGCATAACTCTTTTGACGACTTTTAGCTGTCAAAAGGTTATTGCGAATTTTCATGATTTTGTTTGTTGTTTCTTGAATGAATTCAGGTCCGATGATTTGAGCTTCACCAACTTCATTCCAACAGACAGGTAACAACATTTCCGACCATAAAGAGCCTTGAAAGGATCCATGTTCATGCTGGAATGATAACTATTGTTGTAGTAGAATTCGATCAAAGGCATATGCGAATCCCATATACCACCAAAGTCAATCACACAAGCTCTAAGCATATCCTCAAGTGTTTGGATGGTCCTTTAGGTTTGTCCATCAGTTTGAGGATGATAAGCAATGCTTAGATTTAATTTGGTTCCCATGGCAGATTGCATAGTTTTTCAGAAACGAGATGAGAAACGAGCATCATGATCTGAAATGATGTTCAAAGGAACACCATGACGAGATACAATCTCATTGCTATAGATCTTAGCAAGTTTGTCAGTAGAGAAGTTCTCACGAATTGGCAAAAAGTGTGCTGACTTAGTCAGACGGCAATGACTACCCAAATGGCATTAGGGACTCTAGAAGTGCATGGTAATTTAGTGTTGAGATCCATAGCGATGTTTTTCCACTTCCAAAAACGGAACTGCAGGTTGTTCAAGCAAACTGGAGGGACGTTGATGTTCTGCCTTGACTTTAAGACAAGTAAGGCATTTGGACATGTACAAAGCTATCTCCTTCTTCATACCCGGCCACCAATACTGGGTACGAAGATCCATGTACATTTTGTTTGTACCCAGATGTATAGAGTAACGTGACTTGTGTGCTTCGTCCACCAATAAAGAACGAAGATTATCTTGGTTTGGAATCCAAAAACTATTCAAGAAATAGAGTAACCCATAATCTTTAGAAGTTCCATCATTAGACAGAGGTGATGTTCGTGGTCAGCTCGAGATTTCGAATAAATGAAGATGTCATCGATGAAAATAATGATGAACTTATCTAAGTAAGGTTTACAAACCCTATTTATTAAGTCCATAAAAACGACAAGAGCATTTGTCAACCCAAAAGGCATAACAATGAACTCGTAATGGCCGTATCGTGTTCGAAAAGCAGTTTTGGGAATATCTCCTTCGAATATGTGAAGTTGATGATACCTAGAACGGAGATCGATCTTTGAAAAACAGGTGGCACCCGCTGATCAAAAAGATCATCAATGTGAGGTAAGGGATATCGATTTTTTAATCGTGAGTTTGTTGAGCTCATGATAATAGATACACATGCAAAAGGATCCGTCCTTCTTTTTCATAAAAAGCACAAGAGCGCCCCAAGGTGAAAAACTCGGGCTAATGAAACCTTTGTCTGAAAGCTCTTGGAGTTGTTTTGATAATTCTTGCATTTCAAAAGGTGCAAGAAGGTAAGGGGATTTGGCAATTGGGTTGGCACCAGGTATAAGATCGATGCAAAATTCCACTTGGCGTACCGGGGGTATGCCATGTAGATCTTCAGGAAATACCTCGGGAAAATCCCGAACAATAGGGATGTCTTGAATATTCTTGATTTTGCGTTTCTCCTCTACGATATTTGCCAAAAAGGCTACATACTTTTTTCTTAGGTATTTTTGGGCTTGCGTATATGTCATGAGTTTGAGGTTACAAGAAGGTTTCTCTCCATGAACTTCTAGGACTTCACCAGATGGGAGTGGTACATGAACGATTTTATCAAAACAGATAACTTCTGTATGATGTTTGGTTAACCAATCCATGCCTACTATGACGTCAAAACTCCCAAGTTGCATTGGTGTGAGGTTGATGGGAAAAAGGTGGTCATTGAGGTTTAGTTGACAATTACAATTGACAGATTCGAGTACAAGAGGTTCACCACTCGCTATTTCTACCATTAGAGGTTTTCCTAGCTTAGTTCGGGGCATCGAAAGAAAAGGTTCAAATGCTAAGGACACAAAACTTCTATCAGCACCTAAATCAAAAAGGACAGAATCAGGATGGTTGTTAACAAGGAGCGTACTGTTCACCACTTTGTTGTTAGCATGAGCCTCAGTAGCATATATGTTAAACGCTCATCCACGGGCTGGATTAGCATTAACCAGCTTCGGGCAATTGTTTCTGTAGTGAGTAAGATCACCACAATTATAGCAGGATCCAGGTGGGTAATGTGGGCGGTTAGTCATTGCTTGAGTTTGAATAGGATTTGGAATGGCTTGGTTTAAGGTAGGAGCAGAACGGCAGACGTTGGCCAAATGACCAAACCGTCCACAAAGGGTATAATGGCGGCATGGTAAATGATGTTGGTGGTTACCGTTGCATCAGTTGCACAAGGGTGCAGTACCAACATATTGTTTCTTAGCAGGAGGTTGAGCTGGTTGGTTGGGGGTAACTTGGTTGGTTGGGGTAACAACAACAAAATTCTTTGAAGCCTTACGCTTCCTTGTATTTTTGGAGGGTTCGGTTTTGGTTTCTTTTAGTTTCTCTGGGGTAACCTTAGCAGATTGTTTCTTGTCGCCCTTACGAAAAAGTTTCCCTTTCTTGACTTGAGAATCGGTGAGAGTTGCAGCTAGTTCAATAGCCTCCCTAACGGTGGCTGGCTGGCTACCAGTGACTATGTCTTAAATGGGATCAGGTAAGCCATCAATATATTTCTCAATGGCCCGATCTAAAGGTGTGACCATAGCGGGACATAGCAGACTCAATTCCTCGTAACGGTCGGTATATGCCCGATTCTCGCCACTATCTCGCTTAAGATCGTGGAATTCGTTCTCAAGTGCCCTTATCTCATTTGAACTCTTTCATCATAAGAGCTCTAGGTTCCTCCCAAGTTTGTGACATAGCTACATCCGCACCTCGATCTCTCATAATCCCGTTCCACCATGTGAGTGCTCTCTTTTGGAATACGCTTGAAGCAAACTCTACTTTGCGCACATTGGGACACTGACAATGGCGGAAAGTGCTCTCAATGCTTTCAAAACATTGTAGGAGTCCAGCAGCTCCTTCCGACCCATAGAACTTGGGTGGTTTAGCCGAATTGAATTGTTTGAAATTACACAGTGGGGGTACATTGTTGTTGTTATTGTTATTGTTGGCTTGATTAAGTTGGGTGACAAGATTTGGAAGTATCGTCGCCATATGTTGGGCGATCAGGGCTGCCATTTCGGTGTTTTGGGTAGTGTTGCATTGTGGAGGCATTCTAAAAGAGAAGAAAATGAGTGAGATCAATAAAGGATAGTAAAAAAAGAAACATTAAAATATCGATGAAGCATAAGGAGTGTAATAATTTATTCATTACATCAAACGAATAAATGACACAATGAATAATTAAAGTAAATGGGTTTTATAATGTATAGCGAAGACATGCTTTAGCCTATAAGTGGACACTCAACCCAAGAGTTCCTAGGTAAGAGTAACTAGTCCGATTAAGTGGATTTGTACGAACACTCTAGCCTTAGACAGAAAACTTAGGGTATAGGCATCCACCATTCCAGATTGCACGTGTTCACAATATTAAAAATCCAAACCTTGATGAGATTTTGAAAAACTTTTAAGGCTTAAAAGCCGAAAAACAAATCATCTAAGGATAGATGATGATTTTTGTAAAATTTTGGAAACTTTGACTTTTAAGAATGAATTTGAGATTTTTTTTATTGTTTTGTTATCACCTAAGGACAGGTAATGATATTTGTATTGAAAATCTAGACGCAAGATAACTCGCGTTAGGGTCCTAGGAAGGTTATAGTCTAGGTCAAAAGAGTTACCAATAACCTAATTCCCTATAACCATGGCTCTCATACCAATCTGTAACACACCAACCGCGTATAAAACAACCCGGGGCGGAAATGTTGGGGGTCACGTTACAAATTGTTTCAAACATGGTATTTAAAGTTTTGTTTTATTGAGTTGATAATTGACATTGTCTTAGAGAATTCGAAACAAAATACAACAACTATTTTATTTTTAATCAAGCTAAGGCCAGCGTCCATCCTATGTGTAGCGTACTTGATGATGCATTAGTACCTGATACATATGTGAAAATAAAGTCAACATTGAATGCTAGCGAGTAACATAGGTTTTGTGGTCACGAATCACGACTTTTGAATATTTAAATATTTTAGCAACTTCAATAGTTGGGATATTAATTAAATCTTTGTAGCCATGAATCTTTAACAAAAGGTGTTTCTTTTGTAAAATCGTATGAGAAATCATACGACTTAAAAGATAATGGTGTATGGTTAAAATATCATTGGTGTCTTTGTAATAACCGCATAAATGTCTTGTTTTGTTTATAAAACAATTTGACTGTTTGTATAAAACAAGTATGGTTTGTTGGGTAATACATTCAGGCCTTGTTGACTGTCGGACAAACCTTTATAAATAAGGGTTTGTCAATTGTGTTACGCAGTTTCTGTCATTCCCAGAGGAAACTTCCAAACAGACCTAGGAAGCGGGAATGGGGTTGTCAATCCTATGGTACCATAACATACTACCGGTTGGCGTGATCAAAGTTAATGAATGTATCATTGTCATGTTCAACGCACCAATTTGTTTTGTATAATGTAAGCATTGTGAAAATGTGACATCTGTGTAATTCTATTATGTATCGATTTCCGAACAATTTGATGATTAATGAAACTTTGTGTTGTTAATTTGTGTATTTACTTATGACTTTTGTGCATTTTCAATATTCGTTCGATTTTGACATTTCAAACCTTTTTTGGAAGTGTAATCGCAAAACGAAATCAGATAAATGCAACGTGTAACACCCCAAATCGCATAAGCAACACGCGGCAGAAACACTTGGGGAGTCACGTTACAAATTTGTCTTAACACATGGTATTTAAAGTTATGTTTTATTGAGTTATCGAATTCAATTGTCTTGGAGTATCGGAAAGGAAATACATTCAAGTTTTACAGTAGCTAAGGCCAGAGTCCATCCTATATGTGGCATGTAGCGACAATCATCATGTAAATAAACCTGAAAGATATGTGAAAATAGGTACATCAGCATAAAAATGCATATGAGTAACATAGGTTTCGTGATTTAGATTCATGGCTTTGAATGTTTTAAGAAGAGAACATACGTTTTTAGAAATAGCCATGAATCCTTACAAAAAGTTTGGTATTTAAATACTTTGTTTTTTGATAAAAGTTGTTGTAATATATGTACCAGATATACTTTTGGTTTTGAAATAACAATTTAGGTGGTATATCAAAATGTATACTTTTGTTTTAAAAGATTGGGTAGTATATCAAACTATACTTTAGTAAATTGTAAGAAAATCGATAGTATATCAAAATATACTTTTGTTTAAGAACAAGAGATTTGGTAGTATATCAAACTATACTTTGGTAAATAATTTCACATTGATAGCATATCAAACTATGCTTTGGAAGTATATCGAAATATACTTAATTGTGATTTGGTAGTATATCAAAATATACTTTGGTTTAGGGAATCAATAAAAGATATGTTTTTATGGCTTAATTAGAAAACCTTTGTAAAACATACATTGTGGTCGTTTGACAATACATTCAAACCTGAGTATATCAATCTATACTTTGGTGACTATAGATGTATCACCCAAAATCGCGTAAAACAACATGCAGCGGAAACACTTGGCGAGTCACGTGAACAGATTGTCTCAACAACACTTGGTATTTGAAGTTTCATTTTATTTGAATATTGAACAGAGATTACATTGTCATAATTATCTTAGAAATTTTTATTCAACGAAACAACAAGCATGCATAATTACTATCTTTCTTGTTATTAAGGCACTAGGTCCAAGTCCGATCCTACATGAGCACGCATCGTTCCCTGAAACATATGTGAAAACGAGTTAGTAAAAATATGTCGGCGAGTACCTAGGTTTTGTGAACATGTCAAGTCCATGGCTTTGTATATATTGCAATATAAATAACCTGACTACTAGAGTCGTAAGTGAAACCTTGTTTTGAAAGCATTTGATTAGTTATTCAACTAAAACAAATTGTTAAAATTTATAAAATCTAGTAGCCATGAACCTTGACTCGAAAACATTTATTTTGTAAATCGTTTTGAAATAACTTGTATGGTTTATATATTTAAGCGAAAATCGTTGTATGACATTGTTTGAAATCATTTGTTCGCCGTTCATCGTTTCTCGTAATAAACCATTTGTTCATCGTTCATCGTTCATTGTTCATTGTTCATCGTTCTTTGTTTCTTGTTATAAACCAATCGTTCCTTGTTATAATTGTGAAAACTTTTGTTCGTTCTTTAATGAATACATTCAAACCTTTGTTGACTCGACTATACCCCAAGGGTATCTTAAATAGATCCTAAAAGATCTCTTTAATAAGACTAGCAAATCAACGAATGATTTGTTAGTCATAAACAGTTTATGTCGTTCACCAAACTTCCCACCACATCTAGTGAATAGCCTAGTAATGGGATTGTCAATCCTATGGAACCATAACTTACTACTAGGCAGCATAACAATGTTAATGAATGTCATTCGTATCTTGGATAACGCACCAACAAGTTGTTCACATTATTGAAACCATATTGTTATATAAACCATAGTATTTGAACTTTGAAAACTTGAAAACAATTAGCACATATGAATCACCCCAAAACATTTGTAAACATAAAAGAGGGAGCGATTTACTCGCCTGGGACTTGCGGATAAGCCTTATACGAGTGTATGATCAAAGTCTGAAGATCAAGGAATCAAGTGTGTGTCCTAATGAATCGGATAACAAGTAAATATCAGAACTTGAAAACGGAGGATTTGGATAGAATGGCACCTTATAAACCAAATGAGTATTGGGACTCGTATGACATGGTTTAATAAGTTATCATTCTGAGTTGGAAAGATTTTTATGTGCTTTTGACCCGTTATGACCCGTTAAGGTAGTTTAAGACACTTTAACGCGTCATTTGCGTAACTACGCATTCGGATGGTTAGATATGTGTTATGATAAGTATTTAATGCTTAAACATGTTTGAAAATGTTATTTGATCAGAATACATCTCAAATTTTTTGTTATATAAGCTCAAAGTTGATTTATTCACGAAAAGGACATTTCGGTCATTATTGAGGATTATAACAACTAGTTATCATAACACTATCCAAACAACATGACGATAAGGTATAACCTCAGAGGGTTATTCCCTTTATATTTATGGTCACCAATTTAAATTTGGTCGAATCCAAAGATCAACCAAACGGGTCAGATTAGAAAGTCAAAGCGGTGGTCAAACCGTTCAACTTTAGACTCTAAACAAGCACTAAAATAAGAGTGACGATTTAGACGTGTTTTGACATGTCTAAATAAGTTTATAAAAGAGTTTGGGCATCAAAACAAACTGTTTTGACACCCGGAATTACATCTGTTGCAAAATGCACAAAATCGCATTTCAATCGAAACTTTGTCTCGTCAAAAAGACTAGAAATGGTGATAATCAGTAGGCATGATCAATAGGGATCCTAACCATATTGATTATCATCATATTATAAGGTTCAAATGGATTTTATATTGATCAATTCATGATCAAATCTGGAAGTCAAGCAAAAGTAAAATTTTGTGACTTGTAATCCATTTAAACTACAAAAATTGAACAAGACATGAGTAGAACACTTACAAACACCAAAGAAATGATCAAAGACCAGAGAAATAGCTCCAAGATGGTTGCAAATTCGGATTTGTAGCTGATTAGTGCAAGAAGGTGACTAAAAGCTCCAAAATGATCATGAACATGGTATTTATAATGATCCAAAGGTGTTCAACATCATGCCAAGTGTTATGGCAATGATTTAGGATGTTAACAAGTGTGTGGGAGGTGTTAGCAACAGGTTAAAGGGTGGAATATTCGGCCAGGTGGCAAAATTTGCGAATTGGTGGCAAGGAAATGAGCTGGGAGGCTGCCAGCTACACTTTCTAGAAAAACAGGGGCGTCGCCACGGGCGACGGGTAACCCCTTTGAGCGTCGCGCTACACCTAGCTCCCATGTTCAGTTCTAAAGTTTCAAAATTGGCAAAACAGGTCCCTACACGTGTTTCGTGGCGTTTCGGGCACTTCTAACACTCGTTAACCTCATTTCAAAGCTCCATAAGGACGTTAAAGTATAGGGAACTTGAAATACGTTCAAAAATATTCCATAGGTCGGTTCGTTTGGCCGTACGATCGCGGTTTTCGGTTAATTACGACGAAAATCTTAACGAACGTGTGCGTGACCGTAAATGCGTAACGGACGGATTTTTCGCATTCCAATCACTAACATATAATATATTGATGATTAGAAAAATTTTTGAATGTCCGAACGTGTTTCGGATAGCGATATACGCAAAAAGGCATAGTTTTGCGAAACTTGCAAAATAGCCCTTGAAGTTACAAAAGTGCGATTTTTCCATACCAAAGCCCTCAAAACTTATTTCTAAGTTATGTAAAGGGTATTTAAGGTATGTTAAGATTGTGACCTTGTTCCGGAGCGTACGTCGCTGTGAGAATCGGCAGACTTTCACAGTTTGTCGTAAATAGTCCCTGTGATCGAATAAACTTGCTTTTGATATACCAAACCCTCCAAAACTTATTTCTAAGTTATGAAAAGGTTATTTAAGGTATGTTTAGCTTGTGACATTATTCCAGAACATACATTGCATTAAACTGGTTTCGTTTGCATATCAATTTACGTATAACTTCCATAGAAGCTTTGAGGAGTCGAAATTGTACATGGACTAAAATGCTTGAATGTCACATGTAATTATACAAATTCTCGGGAATAAAACACAAGGTTTCATTAGAGTATATTTGATGCTTGAAAAGGCTCAGATTTCACAGTCTCCCCTACTTTAGGAAATTTCATCCCGAAATTTAAATTTAGAGGAAACTTGTAAAAACACAATGGAGGGTATCGTCATCACGTGGTCCTTTGTTTCCGGAGAAAATCTATGGAAAATGTTTGGACTCCAATGATCTTTGTTTACTATACTCATTTGTTGTCCATGGTGATGAGTTGAGATTCAAAAATCTTTATTCTCATTTCAAATAGGTAGGTGCATGACACCTTTGATTGTACTGAGCCTCAGAAAAGATCCTTGTAAATTTCATAGTGGTATCTTTTGTTGCAGCATACCATAAAATGAGCGTGAACTTGAAAGAAAAGAGTCGGATTTTGAATAATGAACGGAAGATTGTTTATAGAGATTTCCCATGAAGACTAGTATAGAAAACTTGTGTATGCTCGAAATTGGAGTCAAAGAGTGTATGATAGAAGAACATTGGTCAAGTTCCAGAACTTCTAGTAACTTATATAACTCCATGCTTGCAATGTAATAAGGAACACTTATATATAGGAAGTACCAGCGGCGTATCCATCATCCCCTTATTACATTGTTCCCGTTTCGTTATTCTTATTACTATAGGTTCTCACACATGACAAAATTTGCTATGGTTTTCTATGCAAGGGATTTTATAATTATGGATGCATCCATAATTACTCAATTCGTTGCACAGTCCGCATAGTTTATTTTGTGATGTGTGGGGGAAAAATCATATGAGTAAACATGGAATAACTTGTCTAGACCTTATCAGGAGCTCTTAAATTAGATCAGCGCATGATGCCTTTAAGTAGACCACCAAAGAGTCTCTTCAACTGGATTGAGGAACAATCTCTTTTACTAGATCAACACATGATCTCTTTAACTAGATTGACGAGCAATCTCTTTAACTAGGCCCTGAAAGACCTCTTCAACTAAGCACTGAAAGACTTCTTTAACTAGGCCCTAAAAGACCTCTTTAACTAAGCCCTAAAAGACTTCTTGAACTAAGCCCTGAAAGACTTCTTTAACTAGGCCATGAAAGACCTCTTTAACTAAGCCCTGAAAGACTTCTTTCACTAGGCCCTGAAAGACCTCTTTAACTAAGCCCTGAAAGACATCTTTAACTAACCCCTGAAAGACTTCTTTAACTAGGCCCTGAAAGACCTCTTTAACTAAGCCCCGAAAGACTTCTTTAACTAGGCCCTGAAAGACCTCTTTAACTAAGCCCTGAAAGACTTCTTTAACTAGGCCCTGAAAGACCTCTTTAACTAGCTCAACGAATGATCTTTTTAACTAGATCCTGAAAGGCCTCTTTAATTAAACCCTGAAAGGTTTGTTTAACTAGATCAACGAATGATCTCTTTAACTAGACCCTGAAAGGCCTCTTTAACTAAACCCTGAAAGGTTTCTTTAACTAGATCAACGAATGATCTCTTTAACTAGACCCTGAAAGGCCTCTTTAACTAAATCCTGAAAGGTTTCTTTAACTAGATCAACGAATGATCTCTTTAACTAGACCCTGAAAGGCCTCTTTAACTAAACCCTGAAAGGTTTCTTTAACTAGACCCTGAAAGGTCTCTTTAACTATGAATCGAATTAGGAATAGTACTTTGGAATCCAAGGGCTTAACTATTTGCATAGAATAATCCATTCAAGGATTTAAGATAGTACTTTCGGATATCCTTCTAAGAATCTATCATATGAAGATATGAAAGATTCTACAAGGATTTGGATAACTAACATTTGAATCAACTTAACACATAAACACATAATCACGTAATTGTCAATTTGGTCATCAACTTGTTGTTAACTTGTCATCAATTTGTACATAAGTAGTTAAAGTACACTAGGAACCCAATCAAGGAGTTCATTTAGTACTTCAAGCATCCACAAGAATCTCACTATGAAGGTAGAAATATTTTTTAAGGATTTGGTTTAGTCACATCGTCTTGTCACATTGTCTTGCATTGAAGTACACAAAGAATCCAATTAAGGACTTCGATTTGCACTTTAAACATCCAGAAGAACCTAACTATAAGGATAGGAAGATCTTATAAGGATTTGTACGTGAGAATGTTTTGAAACACACTAAGTATGTTTGGTCAATATATGGAGCAAAATGTCGTTTAAAATCATGCATGGAGTCTTTGAAAATATGTTCAATGATTTTGGAAATCATACATATAATGTTTTTGAAATTATGCACTAGCTATATTAGGTAAATATACCATATTAAAATGTTTTGAAAACATATGAAAAATCTGTGATTTAAGACGTATGGTTTTTGAAAATATACATGATATCACGCACTATGTATATTTGGTAAATATGCTAGGTTAGAATATTTGAAAACCATGTGAAATGTCTTTTGAAATCGTGTAAGATATCTTTGAAATCATTATGTATGGTATAATGAAAACGAGAGAACATTGAAATGCTCAAAAACATATTGCATAAGACCATTTAAGGATTCATGGAAGTATCCTTCGGTATCCAATCAAGGATTTAAAGTGATACTTTGAGTATTTGTTAAGAGTTGTCACTTGTACCTTGTACATTGTTTCTTAAAAGAAACGAGTACTTAGGATTTTTTGTAGAGATCGCGGGCGATCGCAAAATGAAAGAAACTACAAGAGTTGTTTGATTCGCAAGGAACCATGTTATTGGTATTGGCGTTATAGGGGAGGAACACACATATATAATCGCATTTGTAAATAATATGGAAACAACCAAATTTATTTATATACAATCAAAGTGCTTTAAAGGTTCTTGGGAAATAAACAGCAAACATAAAAGTTTAATTGTTTATTTAGACATCAGCACAAGCCTTAACATTGCCAGTGTAGATCTTGTATCTGTACGTTGAGTCGTCATTTGCCAGCCCGATTAGTTGAAATGATTAGGATAACCACCATTGAAGCAGAGTCCATGTGGGTAGTTAGGACAACCCAGTATCGCATGAGGAATTGCGATAAGTTGAGTAGGAACTGCCATTGCTTGGTTTGGTGGGGTAGCCAAATGACAGACCTTGGCTGTATGACCAATTTGTCCACAGTGAAATCATTTTCGACAGTGAACACTGGCATAGTGATGAAGGTTACATTGATTGCACAGGGGTGCCTTTCCTTTGTATGGTTTCTTACCAGGTGACAGAGTCACCTGGCTAGGTCCCACTTGGTTAAGCGGAATTGGATTAATCAATGTAGGATTCTTTGAAGCTTTACGCTTCCTTGATTTTTTTGAAGGCTTGGCTTTCGTCCTCTTTGGTGCCTCGTGATTAGTCGCATCAAAATTGGATAAGGCTATGGTTAACTTAACAGCCCCACTGAGTATTGTGCCTATCGGTTGGGCGATGGTGGCAGCCAGTTCAGACTTTTGAGCATCGTTACGACTAGGAGGCATTCTAAAAGAGAAAAGGAAAATATGAGTGAACCCGAATGAGATTGATATTGGATAGCCAAAATTAATTTTTAAAAGAAATATCGGCGAAGCATAAAGATTGTGATCAATTGTTTAGTACTAAGAACAAACAAATGACACAGTGACTAATCAAAGTAAATGGGTCTTTATAATGTATCACGAAGACATGCTTTAGCCTATAAGTGGACACTCAACCCAAGAGTTCCCAGGTAAGAGTGACTGGTCCGATTAAGTGGATTTCTACGAACACTTTAGCCTTAGACAGAAAACTCGGGGTACAGGCACCCACCCTTCCAGATAGCACGTATTCACATTAATAAAAACCAAACTTTGATGAGATTTTGAAAACTTTTAAGGCACAAAGCCCAAAAATAAATCATCTAAGGATAGATGATTTCTTGTGAAGTTTTGAAAATATTTGAACATTCAAAAGATGTGATATGCTTCGTTTTTGGTAATCACCTAAGGATAGGTGATGGTAATGTTTTAAGAATCTAAGCACAAGTAAACTTGCGTTGGGGTCCTAGGAAGGTCATAGTCTAGGTCAAAGCATTACTAATAACCTAATTCCCTATAACCAGTGCTCGGATACCAACCTGTAACACCCCAAATCGCGTAAAACAACATGCGGCGGAAACACTTGGGGAGTCACGTTAACAGATTGTCTCAACAACACATGGTATTTGAACATATATTACATTGTCATAATTGTCTAAGAAATTTTTAAACAACGAAACAACAAGCATGCATAATTACTGTCTTTCTTATTATGAAGGAACTAGGTCCAAGTCCGATCATACATGAGCACGCATCAGTATCATCTAGCATCGTTCCCTGAAACATATGTGAAAATGAGTCAGCAAAAATATGCCGGCGAGTACATAGGTTTTGTGAACATGTCAAGTCCATGGCTTTGTATATATTGCAATATAAATAACCCGACTACTAGAGTCGTAAGTGAAACCTTGTTTTGAAAGCAATTGATTTGTTATTCAACTAAAACAAATTGTTAAAATTTATAAAATCTAGTAGCCATGAACCTTGACTCGAAAACATTTATTTTGGAAATCCAACTTGTAAATCATTTTGAAATAACTTGTATGGTTTATATCTTTAATAAAAAATCATTGTGTGACATTGTTTGAAATCATTTGTTCGTCGTTCATCGTTTCTCGTAATAAACCATTTCTTCATCGTTCATCGTTCATTGTTCATTGTTCATCGTTCTTTGTTTTTTGTTATAAACCAATCGTTCCTTGTTATAATTGTGAAAACTTTTGGTCATTCTTTAATGAATACATTCAAACCTTTGTTGACTCGACTATACCCCAAGGGTATCTTAAATACATCCTAAAAGATCTCTTTAATAAGACTAGCAAATCAACGAATGATTTGTTAGTCATAAACAGTTTCTGTCGTTCACCAAACTACCCACCAAATCCAGTGAATAGCCTAGTAACTGGATTGTCAATCCTATGGTACTATAACTTACTACTAGGCGGCATAACAATGTTAATGAATGTCATTCGTATCTTAGATAACGCACCAACAAGTTGTATCACATTATTGAAACCATATTGTTATATAAACCATAGTATTTGTACTTTGAAAACTTGAAAACAATTAGCACATATGAATCACCCCAAAACATTTGTAAACATAAGAGAGGGGAGGGATGTACTCGCCTGGGACTTGCGGATAAGCCTTGTACGAGTGTATGATCAAAGTCCGAAGATCAAGGAATCAAGTGTGTGTCCTAATGAATCGGATAACAAGTAAATATCGGAACTTGAAAACGGAGGATTTGGATAGAATGGCACCTTATAAACCAAATGAGTGTTGGGACTTGTATGACATGGTTTAGTAAGTTATCATTCTGATTTGGAAAGATTTTTATGTGCTTTTGACCCGTTATGACCCGTTAAGGTAGTTTAAGCCACTTTAACGCGTCATTTGCGTAACTACGCATTCGGATGGTTAGATATGTGTTATGATAAGTCTTTAATGCTTAAACATGTTTGAAAAGTTATTTGATTAGAATATATCTCAAATTTTATGTTACATAAGCTCAAAGTTGATTTATTCACGAAAAGGGCATGTTGGTCATTATTTAGGATTATAACAACTAGTTATCATAACACTATCCAAACAACATGACCATAAGGTATAACCTCAGAGGGTTATTCCCTTTATATTTATGGTCACCAATTTATATTTGGTCGGATCCAAAGATCAACCAAACTGGTCAGATTAGAAAGTCAAAGCGGTGGTCAAACCATTCAACTTTCGACTCTAAACAAGCACTAAAATAAGAGTGACAATTTAGACATGTTTTGACATGTCTAAATAAGTTTATATAAGAGTTTTGGCATCAAAACAAACTGTTTTAACACCCGGAATTAGATCTGTTGCAAAATGCACAAAATCGCATTTCAATCGAAACTTTTTTTGTCAAAAAGACTAGAAATGGTGATAATCAGTAGGTATGATCAATAGGGAACATAACCGTATTGATTATCATCATATTATAAGGTTCAAATGGATTTTATATTGATCAATTCATGATCAAATCTGGAAGTCAAACAAAAGTCAAATTTTGTGACTTTTAATCCACTTAAACTACAAAAATTGAACAAGACATGAGTAGAACACTTACAAACACCAAAAAAATGATCAAAGACCAGAGAAATAGCTCCAAGATGGTTGCAAATTCGGATTTGTAGCTGATTAGTGCAAGAAGGTGACTAAAAGCTCCAAAATGATCATGAACATGGTATTTATAATGATCCAAAGGTGTTCAAGATCATGCCAAGTGTTATGGCAATGATTTTGGATGTTAAAAAGTGTGTCGGAGGTGTTAGAAGCAGGTTAAAGGGTGGAAAATTCAGGCCAGGTGGCAAAATTTGCGAATTGGTGGCAAGGAAATGAGCTGGGAGGCTGCCAACTACACTTTCTAGAAAAACAGGAGTGTCGCCACGCGCGACGGGAAACCCCTTTGAGCGTCGCACTACACCTAGCTCCCAGTTCAGTTTTAAAGTTTCAAAATTGGCAGAACAGGTCCCTGCACGTGTTTCGTCACGTTTCGGGCACTTCTAACACTCGTTAACCTCATTTCAAAGCTCCACAAGGACGTTAAAGTATAGGGAACTTGAAATGCGTTCAAAAATACTCCATAGGTCGGTTCGTTTGGCCATACGATCGCGGTTTTCGATAGCGATATACGCAAAAAGGCATAGTTTCAAGAAATTTGCAAAATAGCCCCTGAAGTTACAAAAGTGTGATTTTGCCATACCGAAGCCCTCAAAACTTTTTCCTAAGTTATGTAAAGGGTATTTAAGGTATGTTAAGATTGTGACCTTGTTCCAGAGCGTACGTCGCTGCGAGAATCAGCAGACTTTCGCAGTTTGTCGTAAATAGTCCCTGTGATCGAATAAACTTGCTTTTGACATACCAAACCCCCCAAAACTTATTTCTGTGTTATGAAAAGGTTATTTAACGTATGTTTAGCTTGTGTCATTATTCCGGAACATACATTGCGTTAAACTGGTTTCGTTTGCGTATCAATTTGTGTATAACTTCCGTAGAAGCTTTGAGGAGTCGAAATTGTACATCGACTAAAATGTATGAATGTCACATGTAATTATACAAATTCTCGGGAATGAAACACAAGGTTTCATTAGAGTTGGAATTGTTCGGTATTGTTTGATACTTGAAAAGGCTCAGATGTCACAATAGATTTACCACAATGGAAAAATCTATTTGGTTTAAACTTGGTATCTAACATTCCATACAACAGGAATGGGGTGTCAAATCCTATTGCACTAATCGTACTACCATTCGGCTTGATCATCGTTAATGAATGTATAAAAGAATACACACCAACAATAGTCTCACAAACTTTGAAAAGCATTATTTAAGCCATAGGTAACAGTTTCAAATCTTTATCGGATATAGTACTATGTTTAAGAAATCATATACCATTGAAAAACGTGAAAATAGTGAATAGGCACATATGAATCACCCCAAAACATTTGAAAAACATAAAATAAGGGACTATGTACTCACTTGGGGTTGCAAAATACCCTTGAACCAAAGATTAAACAAGCTCAAATATCCGAGAAGTCAAACGTGTCCTAGAATCAGATAACTATGTAAATATCGGGACTTTAATCGGCGGATCGAATAGAATGAGGTCTTGGAAACCAAATGAGTGTTGGTAGTCATATGAAATGGTTTAACAAAGTATGCATTCTAATTTGAAAAGGATTTCTAAGTGCTTTTGATCCGTTATAACTCGTTAAGGTAGTTTATGCTACTTTAACGGATCATTTACGTAAATACGTGTTCGGATGGTTAGATATGTGTTATGATAAGTCTAATATGCCAAAATAGGTTTAATATAGTTACAATATCAGTTTATATATCAAAACATTAGTCACATATGCTTAAAGTTGATATATGTGAAAAAATGACGTTTTGGTCATTTGTAAAGGCATAACTAGCGACCTAACGAAACACTAATAAAACGACGTGACCATAAGGTATAACCTCAGAGGGTTATTCCCTATACAACTATGGTCACTAATATGAGTTTGGTCGGTTCCTAAGATCGACCAAACGGGTTGGATTCAAAAGTCAAAGCGGTGGTCAAGACCGCTCGACTTACGACCTTAAACAAGCACTAAACTAAAAGTGACGAGTTAGACATGTCAAAATTGTCTAACTAAGTTTATAAAACTGTTTTGGTATCAAAACAACAGGTTTGATACCCGAAAATAGTTCCGTCGCATAATGCGCATTTTGCGCATTATTGACCGAAACTTTGACTCGTCACTTCGACTAGTAAACGTGGTAATCAGTAGGCATGATCGCTATGGATCATAACCATCATGATTACGATCACGTTCCAAAGTTCAATTTAACTTTGCTTTGACCAATTAATGGTCAAAGCTGAAAGTCAAACACTGTCTGACTTTTAGCTTGAAGAACAAAGTTTCGGTCAATAATGCGCAAAATGCGCATTATACGATGGAACTACTTTCGGGTATCAAAACACTTTGTTTTGATACCAAATCAGTTTTATAAACTAGGTTAGACATCCTTAACATGTCTAACTCGTCACTTTTAGTTTATTGCTTTCTTAGGGTCGTAAGTCGAGCGGTATGTTATACCTTATGATCACGCCGTTTAGTTAGTGTTATGTTAAGTCGCCTAGTATGCCTTTATAAATGACCAAAATGCCCTTTTGCTCATAAATTGATTTTTAGCTTATGTAACCAGTGTTTTGCCATAAACTGATGTTACAACATAATAAACTTTTTTGGCATATAAGAATTATCATAGGGCATATCTAACCATCCGATCACACGTTTAAGCAAATGACCCGTTAAAGTAGCATAAACTACCTTAACAAGCCATTATGGGTCAAAAGCACTTAGGAATCATTCCAAATCAGAATGTTCACTTTGTTAAACCATTTCATATGAGTTCCAATACTCATTTGGTTTACAAGACCTCATTCTATCCTTTCCGCCGATTAATGTCCCGATATTAACATGGTTATCCGATATTAGGACATACGTGATTTCTCGGACTCTTGCGCTTTGGTTTATCTTCTTGAACAAGGACTTTCTTGCAATCCCATGTGAGTACATAGTCGCCTCTTTTACTTTTTCAAATGTTTTGGGGTGAAACATATTGTGCCTATGACTACTTTTGGGTTTTCATGACATTATACATGCTTTGATTATACAGTATATATAGTACATGATTTCCATTGCATTTTGCAACATATGTTGACTTAGCATATGAGCACATTGATTTACATTACATCTTGCTATGTATGTTGACTGAGCATGCTAGCACATTGATTTCATGGACATTTTCTTGCTATATATGTTGACTGAGCTTACTAGTACATGGTTTTCAAAGACATTTCTTGCTATGTATGTTGACTGAGCATACTAGTACATGGTTTTCAAAAACATTTCTTGCTATGTATGTTGACTGAGAATGCTAGCACATTGATTTCAAAGACATTTCTTGCTATGTATGTTGACTGAGCATACTAGTACATGTTTTTAAAAGACATTTTTGCTTACATTGTTCATGACATGTTGGTGCGTTGGAGATTGACTTAATACATTCATTAACATTGATCACGCCGACCGGTAGTATGTAACGGTACCATAGGATTGACAATCCCGTTCCCACTTGCTGGGTTTGTTTGGGAACGACTTTAGGGAATGACAGAATCCGATGAAATGGATAGACTTTTATCTTTATAAGGGTCTATTTGACTGTCAACAAGGCTTGAGTGTGTTTGTTCACAAACTAAATATATGTTTTAGACAATAATAGCATGACTTATAAAACAAAAATGCTTGATTATTCAATGACATTGTTTTGTACAAGACATTTCAACTATACAAGACATTGGTTTACATTTGACATTTTGGTTACACAAGACTTTATTTATACATGACATTTTTTTGATTTAAACAAGACTTTTTGATGGTTGGTTTATAGTAAGTGATTTAAATAACGGGACGGGTGTAATATGATAAAACCATGGTGGATACGCCGCTGGTACTTCCTATATATAAGTGTTTTTATCATATTGCATATCGTGTCGTTATCTAAATCATTTTATACACAGTACAAGACAAGACATTTATCTATGACATGACATTTTTACACGCGACATGACTTATATTTTGGTTAATGATTTAACCATGCTTTATTTCTTTTATATCATTTAATTTATCTTATGATTTCATAAAAGAAAACATTTTGTAAGTATTCATGGCCACTTTTTAACTAAGTATTCCTTTAAACATTCTAGGCCATGAATCTTAAACGCAAAACCTATGTTACTCACAGACATTTTTATACTAACGTACTTTATTTTCACATATGTTTCAGGAGAGAATGTTTAAGGTTGATCATGCGACACTTAGGACAGACTTTGGGCTATAGTGACTGTAAAATCAAGAAGAACAGTTTAACTTTTATGGAATTTTCTGTTTTTAATTCAGCCAATGTAAACAAATTTTATTCAATAAAACTTAACTTACTATGCCATGGTTGTTGAAACAATAATTCTGTTACGACACTCCCCGACCATTCCGTCGCGGTTTGTTAGTTTACGCGGTCGGGGTGTGATAGAAAGATTGGTATCAGAGCCAATGGTTATAGGGTATTAGGTTATTAGTAATGCTTTGACCTAGACTATAACCTTTCTTGGACCTTAACACAAGTTATCTTGTGTTTAGATTTTGAAACAATAACATCACCTATTCTTAAGTGAATACCAAAAAAAAACACAAAATTTAAAACGATTTTGAAATCAATCATGTAATTCTTGGATGATTTGTTTTTGGCTTTATGCCTTTGATGTTTTCAAAATATCGTCAAAGTTTGGGTCTTATTAATGTGAACTGTTGATGCATAATGTCTATGTCTTAGTCTTATATCGAATTTGTATTGTATAGAGTTGAATAGGCTAGGTATACGAAGTATTTATGTTTGTTGTACCCAAGTTCGCTCATAAGCAACATGTTTATGCATGTTCGGCCGAACTTGCTTATGCAAGTTCGGGCGAACTTGTGTTCCCCAGGGGCGAACTTGCATTAGTATAAATACCTAGCTAGCCTACTTCATTTGTAACTTTGGCATTTCAGAGGCGAAGCTCTGTCAGTTTGTAACCAGAACGTTTGATCTACTAAACTGACGTTTAACTGATTAAATCTTGTTTATTGGTAAACACGACGTAATATTTCCGCTATTATGGACGTTAGATATCAAATTTAGGTTCCTAAGCATCGAGGATCGGTCCTAAAAGTGGTATCAGAGATAGAACAGACTGATTTGATAGTATCAAGACAAGAACACTTCTATTTCTACTCCATTCTTCTTTTTCTTAACTTTTGAACATAAAATGAAGAATTCATAGTCAAAATCTTTTGAATTTTGAATATATCATTTATAATACAACAAAGATAAACCCTTGAAAGATTGGAGACCTAATTCAACCGAATTCATGTCGAAATTTTGAAAAACTCATGTTTTTGAAAACCCTAAGGATCGAACTTAATGGCCATGTTCGACCGAACTTATACTAAAACATCACTTTTCAAGTGATTTTTAGCAAGTTCGCCCGCACTTGAGTAGTTTTTGAAGAAATTTTATCTAAGTTCGCTCGAAGTTACACAATTTTTCATTGGTTTTACATCAAGTTCGACCGAACTTGTGTAAATTTCAAAGAAACTTTAAGTAAGTTCGCCCGAACTTACTAGATTTTACATCTACATCAAGTTCGCCTGAAGTTCTGTAGGATTTGTGTCTCAAGTTCGACCGAACTTTAAGCAAAGTTTTCAAAACAAATCTAGCAAGTTCGACCGAACCTGTTAGAAAAGCTGAGAATTCTTCATTTGTTGCTACAAGTTCGACTGAACTTGTAGTAGGACTAATTGTGTTCAAAGTTTTTGAAAAAATTTCAGAGTACACGTTTTGTAATTCACAATGGAGGATCAACTAAGAGCTTTTATGTCCGGAGCTAGTTCGTCAAATGCCAATGTGATCAATCAAGTCAATCTTGATAATGAAATGGGAACGACTGTCAAACCGCCCAAGCTGATGAGCATGGACGAGTACGAAGCATGGAAAGAGAAGTTTACCTATTGGGTTCAAGCCATACCCTTCGCTGGCTGGGTGTCAATTGAAAGAGGCTACACTGTTCCGGTAGATGAACATCAACAAGTCCTTGGAACTATTCGACAGTACAGAGAGACGAATACATTGCTGAGAAAAAGATGATCAGTCTCATTCAACAGTCTGCCAAAGAAGATATCCTGATTTTGCTACCAGAGTATACTATTGCAGGAGATCTTTTGTTGTCATTACAGAAGAAGTATCTAGGCAGCACTGAAATGATCAAAAGCAAGAAGGCACTTATTCTGAAAGAATTCGATATCTTCACTATGCTAAAGAATGAAACCATAAAGCAAATGATCGAGCATTTCTGTCATCTTAAAGTGCAAATGCGAAGACACGGTCTTGAAAAGACAAAACAAGAATACATCGACAAACTTGCTAACGCACTACCAGAGGGTGAATGGACTACGTATTTGATGGTTCTGAAGAATAGTGATAAGTGGGAATTTTTGAAGTTGTCGATGTTTATCGATAAACTTGAAGGCCACGAAATGGAACTTCTGAAGATGGCGAAGTCAAAAAACGCTAATGTTGTTCAAGACGTTGGTCTGTATTACAAAGCCGGAATGCTAGATAGTGTTTCGAGTCCTAAAATTCATATGGCTTTATAGTGCAAACATGAATGCTTCTCCATAAAATCAGAATCAATCACAGCCTCAGTATGATCAGAGTCCTCAAAATTCTTACTCAAGCACTGGTTCAATTTCAACTTATCAAAGCCAAGCGAATCAGAATCAACAACAACGTTCTAATCCGAATGAATATAAATGCAACATCGCAGTGAATTTGAACAATGTTGTTTCAGAACAAGTTGCAAAACAACATATGTCACTACTCGCTACCGTTTTAGAATCTTATGAATGTCTTGTTGCCGGTAAGATCGGAAACCCTAAGATAACCGCAGAAGATTATGACCAGGTAGACGAGGAAGAACTCGAATTAATGGACATCAAATGGTCCTTAGCTTCGATCATCAGGAGAGTGACAAAGTTCGTTGCACTCACAGGCCGTGACATAGGAATTTCCAGCAACAAATTGGGTTTTGACAAAATCAAAGTCACGTGCTTTAGATGTCGTCAAAAGGGGCATTTTAAAAGAGAGTGTAAGAACACGAAGCAACCGGAAATCAAAGTCCTTTCGAAGGAGGAAATGGATATTACAAAAAGGCACTTCAATATAAACCATTTCCAAAGAAAACTCGGGTTGAAATCCAAGAAAAACCTGACAATAGCACCCCTGAGAAATCTATGGTGGCATCTAGTGAAGATGATGGTTTTGATTGGAATTCTTACATTGGGAAAAAGACCGGAGTTGCTTTGATGGCATAGATAGTTGAAGATAATTCTGCAGAGAAACAGCGGTAGCAGCTGAAGTAGCGACAACAGCTGAAGCATCAGCTTTCGAACAAGCTCTTCTGGACAATACTTGCATCAACAACAGGAAGAAGAGGAATATATTCATATGCAGAGACAAGGAATTTTATCATCTAATTCTTGTGATAGTTTTGCAGGTCATTTTGATGGACGCTCGAAAGAACAAGTGGTCGAGGAGAAAAAGATTGATGAAGTGAGTAATAATGTTACTCAAGAAATGAAAGTCGAAGACCTCAAGGACATGGCAGATAAAGCTTTAATGGCGAATCTAACAAAGGTACGTCCAGAGGTAAAAATTGTCGAGAAAGAAGTTGTCAAAGTACAAGTTGTTGAGGTTGAGAAACCTTGTACAAAATGTACTGAAGCTTGTGTCGAATGTGCTGAAAAATCAAAGATCATCGCTGAAAACAATGTGCATAATGAATTGTTGAAATACGATTATCGCACAATGAAAGAAGCGTATGATAAAATGAAAAATGATTATGGCAGACTCGACAGAAATAACATTGAACAACATGATAATATAAGGATGTTGAGTGGAACAGTAATGGATAAACAAAGGGCAATTAACATTTATATTAACACCATTGCTGAAACCAAACAAAAACTTCAAGACGTGACAATCGAAAGTGAAAGAGTTCAACATTTGCTGAGAAGTTATACCACAAATGCATATGTTATTGATCACATTCTTCTGACAATCTCATCGGAAGAAAAACCTAAAAAGAAAACTGGCAAAGAATATAGCAATGTTCCTCCACCCCTTTGCGAGAAGTACTGTCGCAAAACCGCATTGAGTTACTTTCTGAGAAAAAAGATGAGTTGCCAGAGAATATTGATATAATCTATACTAAATCTGATGATGATAACAATGTTGTGGTTAACAAAGTGGTTGAAAATGTTCTAAGTGATTCTAATGACGGCAGCTTCAAAAGCGCTGACTCGAGTTCAAAGAATTCCGATTCACAGTCTGAAAATGACGATAAGTCGTCAGAGGATGGTCTAAGTGACGATCCTAATATTATAATGTACAAAATTAAGGATTCGGATAGGCTATACTTTGATGATAACTTCCAGATTCAGAATGTGAAGGAAGAATTGCTTGATAAATTCTTTAAACTCGTGGAAGTTACATCAGAAGAATTGGAAATTAGCAAACGAAAGTTCTATTCCAAACCTAAAAGAAACAACTACCGAAGGAATGGTGGTGATCATCCGGAAAACATGAGAGCAGGGTTGGGTCTAGAAGAATCAGATGAACTAGTAAAGAAAGTGTCACCATTTCATGAATATAAAAACAAAAACATGAATTTTGTATATGGGACAAACACGGTTCATGAAGAGAGTTTGATTGGTAAACAATCAAATGATGAGTTTAAAAAGGAGAAAGAAATTCGAGATAAAGCCAAGGTTACAAGTGGTGCTAAAACATCAAGTGGGACAAAACCACCCACTAAAGGACATCCACTTGATACTAGGACATGTTTCAAGTGCAAGGAAATGGGTCATATTGCACGACAATGTCTGAAATCAAAACATCCTCGAAGAAGAGAATCAAATGTTGTAAAACCAAGGTATCAAGTGTTTGAAAAACCAATCAAGATTTTTAAAAGAAATGAATCTTTTCTAGAAGATAAACCTAAAATAGAAAAGAAGTTTGAAAATTCTACTTTTGAAAAAGGAGAAACTTCTAAGGCAAACGAAACAAATTTTATATCAAGAAAGCTAATATCAAATCTCAAGCCTGGATTACCAAGAAATGGTCAACAACATCTGGTGTTATTAAGTCTGAGCTGGTAAAGACTGATAACACGAAAGAATCTAAACCTGAAATCACTAAGTCTGAGCCTGTTAAGACTAGTGATAGCAAGAAAGAATAAAAATCTGAAATCATAATTGAAACCACATCTGAAACTGTCAAAAATTCAAGTGGAAACAATTCAAAAGATAAAAAGAAGGTAAAGTTTTCAAACATAAACATCATAGAAAATTCAGATGAAGAATTCGATTATGCTGATGAATTATTGATGGTTATCCAATTCATATAAACATCTCAACCCAAGACCAAAAAGGCTTGGGTCTCGCTTTTTAAATAGTTTGTTAAAATGTGCAGGAACTCCAAAGATCCGTACTTTCAAAGTGGATTTTGGATACTGGAGCGTCCAGGCATATGACGGGAATGAAGGCATTGCTATTCGACACTAAAGCTATTAATGGTGGATATGTTGGATTTGCAGGAAATCAAGGTGGAAGGATAGTCTCCGAGGGAAAACTCTCCAATGGCGTAGTTTCATTTGATCGTGTGAACAATATTGTAGAACTTGAGAACAATCTTCTGAGTATATCACAGATTTGTGACAAGAAATTCACAGTCCATTTGAACGACAAAGAGTGTATTATCTTGAAGTCGGGATTCAAAATACCAGATGAGTGGATTCTGATGCGAGCACCGCGAGAGAATGATTTATATGTTCTTGATATGGGTGTTGCTACCAGTTCATCAAAATCAGCATAATGTTTTGTATCAAAGGCTACTGAGAAAGATTCTATTCTTTGGCATCGTAAGATGGGGCATATTCATTTGCGAAAAATGAATTTCTTGGTACATAATGATCTTGTAGAAGGCGTAAATCTTCGAAGTTTTCAGATGTATGATCATTGCTTGGAATGCAAAAAGGGAAAGCAGATCAAGAAATCTAATTCAAATAAAATTCTAAACTCAATCAAGTTGCCATTAGAACGTCTCCACATGGATTTATTTGGTCCTGTAAATGTTCGAAGCATCTCATAAGACTTATATTGCTTGGTCGTGACAGATGACTATTCGAGATATTCGTGGGTATTCTTTCAAGAATCAAAAGACGAAACGTTCGAGAACTTGGTTATTCTATTCAAGAAACTCGAAAACATTTATCATCTGCCGGTCAAATGCATTAGAAGTGACAATGGAACAGAGTTTAAGAATAACAAAATGAAGGACTTCTGCAACGCAAAAGGGATTCTGCACGAGTTTAGTGCTCCCTATACTACACAGCAAAACGGAGTAGCTGAACGGAAAAACATAACTTTGATTGAAACTGCAAGAACCATGCTTGCAGATTCTAGACTTCATATCAGCTTCTGGAGTGAAGCGGTTGATGCGGCTTGCTACACGCTAAACAGGGTTCTCACTGTCAAACCAACAAAGAAAACATGTTTTGAGATGAGAAACCGACGGAAGCCAAATTTGAAGTTCTTAGAACCATTCGGTGCACCATGTATCGTAATAGACCAAGATGGCAAATTCGGAGCTAAATCTCTTGAAGGTTTCTTTGTCGGATATGCGAGTCCGTTGAGAAGAGTATATGTTCCTTCATTGAGAAAGATTGTTGAAGCACAGCACGTGGATTGTTTCAATTACACGTATCCTATTCAAAGGAAAGGTGACGTGTGGCTGTTTAACTATCAAGACCTTTGGAAGTC
Source organism: Scalesia atractyloides (assembly GCA_947069175.1). Taxonomy (NCBI): domain Eukaryota; kingdom Viridiplantae; phylum Streptophyta; class Magnoliopsida; order Asterales; family Asteraceae; genus Scalesia; species Scalesia atractyloides. The sequence goes on from CAMTDV010000010.1 coordinate 24,143,655, forward strand.
ATTTGACTTGCCTGAAGAACCAACTGACGAAGAAGTTGCAGCATTATATTACCTTCACCAATCAGCGAATCAAGAACAAATTGTTCAACCAATTGTGATTAATCAACCCACGTTGGATCCATCTTCTTCTAGCGTAAGTTCAAGCAATAGTGGTGTTCCGGCTGAAACTGTTTCTGAAACATTATCAACACCTGCTACTCCTCCAACAAATGCCTCTACTTAACCAGTGAATACAACAACGGAGCCCAGTGTGCCTCAGAATCATAATTCTGATTCAGATGAAGCACCAACATTTGATGCTGATGGGGAATCATCTTCTTCAGATGAAGAAGTTGAGCAGATAACCAGTCCTCTTAATCAATCTGCAGTCCCGAACAACAGAAATGAAGCTTAATCCAGCTCTCCAAACATTGAATTTGTTGTTGATCTCAGCATCATGAATCAGCAAAATTCAGTAGATGTTCTAAGTGAAGAATTGCCGCAATCATATTCCTATCATCCGTCAACAAATATTATCGGAGAACTTCAAACTGGTGTTAGAACTCGAGGGAAAATTAATAAAGCACTAAGTTGTTTCTACACACGTGTTGCTACAACCCAGAACTATTGTTTCTATTCATGTTTCATCTCTCAGATGAAGCCAAAGACAGTTAATGAAGCTTTAGCAGATGAAAACTGGGTACAAGCAATGCAAGAAGAATTATTGCAGTTTGAGAAGTTGGGTGTGTGGAAGCTTGAAGACTTACCAGAAAATCAGAAAGCAATTGATACAAAATGGGTCTTTAGTGTAAACGTGATGATAGAGGGTTATTGTTCGTAACAAAGCTAGGCTTGTTGTCAAGGGATTTCACCAGCAGGAAGGGATAGACTACACGGAAGTCTATGCACCAGTAGCTCGATTGGAATCTATTCGAATTTTTCTAGCGTTCGCATCATGGAAAGGATTTAAGGTCTATTAATTGGATGCCAAATCGGCTTTTCAGTATGGCAAATTACGCGAAAAGGTGTAAGTTGGACAACCACCAGGGTTTGTCGATCCATTTAACAAGAAGAACGTACCTACTGGATAAAGCTCTTTATGGATTACACCAAGCCCCGAGAGCTTGGTACGAGACGTTATCGCAACATCTCGTCAGAAACGGCTTTATCAGAGGAACTGTGGATAGTACTCTTTTCACCAGAGAAGTTGATGGCCATCTGATTATAGTTCAAATCTACGTTGACGACATCATCTTTGGATCTACAAACGATAGTCTCTGCAAGGAGTTTGAGGGAATCATGAAAAAGAAATTCGAAATGTCCTCGATGGGCGAAATGAAGTTCTTTCTTGGTTTGCAAGTAGATCAGCTTCCGGATGGTATTTTCATTCATCAGACTAAGTATGTTCACGACATCTTGATAAAGTTTGGAATGGAAAACTTGAAGCCTCTATCTACGCCTCTTGCTCCAAAATCACGGTATTTGTGTTGACGAGACTGGAGCCAAAGTTGACGAGACGTTATACAGATCGACGATTGGATCGCTGATGTATCTGACGACATCGCGCCCAGATATTATGTATCCAACCTGCCTATACGCCAGATATCAGTCAAGCCCGAGGATCTTGCACATGCAGATCGTGAAGCGTATCTTCAGATATCTGAAAGGATGCCCAAGCACTGGCTTGTGGTACCCGAAGAACGACAATTTCGACCTCACAGGCTATACTGATTCCGATTTTGGTGTAGATAAGTTGAACTCAAAATCAACTACAGCGGGATGCCAGTTCTTCGGAACAAGAATGGTAACCTGGCAGTGTAAGAAATAGACTACAGTCGCTCTCTCTACCTGTGAAGCTGAGTATATCTCGGCCTCCAGCTGTTGTTCATAGATTCTGTGGATTCAACAGCAGATGAGAGACTATGGTCTGCAAGTTCTAGACACTCCACTGTATGTTGATAATAAGGCAGCCATCGATATAACTAAAAATCTAGTTCATCACTCACGCACAAAACACATTGAAATCTGTTATCATTTCATTCGTGATTGCTACGAAAAAAATTGGTGCGAATAGAAAAAATCCACATCGACGAACAAAAGGCTGATTTTTATACCAAACCATTTTCTTTGTCACGGTTTAAATACTTGCTGAGAATTAACGGTATGAAAAATTTGCTGACAGGTGCGGACACTGAGGTTGAATACGGATCGGACGACGAGTTCGCGTGATCCACATTGGTTTGTAAATAGTTTTCTACTATAGAATTTTGTTAAAAACTAAAATCCAAAAAGATGTTTTTGATTTTAGGGGGAGAAATGTTAGAGAAAATACAAAAACATTAGAAAATTTTAAAATCCAAAAACATATAAAAATTCAAAATGTACAAAAACATTGAAAAAGACAAAAAGAGTTTAGTGTCATAAAAGGAAATGATAGTACATTAGTGGACTATCACAGTATGCTAAAGAAATGTAAAGTTTTAAAAGTGATAAACGAGTCTTATTGTGGATGTGTCGATAGGATGAACATGTTCAGTAAACTGTTTTCGAGATATAAACTAAATTTTACAACTGCTTAATCTTGTGGATGAACACATCTTGAATATATGGACTTAGTACTCCGAAATTTCGTTTGAAAGATTGCCTGATTCTAAGATACGAGGTCTTTATAGATAGTTAATATCTGGGGTATTATACAAGTTCTTCTGATTTTGCGGAAGCAATGGCCTTGAACTTCTATAATACTTTCGCTATAAACCTCCAAACTGCATGCAATATTGAAAAGAATCGAAAGATCTAATCATTTGCATTACTAAAATATTCCTTAAGTGGAACACACCTTAAAGACAAGCCTTCATCTATTTGTGTGTACGATAGTACTAACCTGAGCTATCAAGGTCTCGCACAACCCAGATACAGATATCAATTACGCTATATTCACCTGTAGGATGAAATCTAGGGAATCTGGATACGGGAGTATATTCAAGAAGTGGGAACCACAAATAAGTCAAGTTTCATGAATTCTACCTTAACATATCTTGAAACAGTTGAAAAATGTGGTAAGCTTATGTGGACAAACATATCGACAATCTAAGTAAACGAGTTTAAAACTTAAAGTCTGCTAAAGGTCAACGGTACTGATGATATGTCTCAATCAATAGATATGATCCTTAAAGACGAATTCACAAAAATATGTCTGTAAATATGGTTGTACACAGTTTCATTGCTTATTACATTGTATTTCAGCTTTACAGATTAAAATCAAAAAGATTTTCAGTGAGTTTTAGCATAAACTTACAAAAATACAAAAAGATTTTATTTCTACATTGTTTTCAGCAAACCAATATTGGAGAATGGATCTTCGAAGTCTGGTAAGGTGCTAGAACTTGTGGGAATCTCTTTGACAACGGGTTGGGAGCTAATCTGTTAAATCTGAAAAGTCAAAACGATGAAAATTTCATTAATGTGAAACTTTGATTTTAAAAATATCAATAGTTTGTTCGTAACAGGTCAAACCTGGGTCATTAACTTGGACTCGGCAAACAAATCGGTTAACCAAGGTCATTAGCTTGGACTTGGTCAACTGAGTGGATTTTCATAACAGATAAAAAGTTGGAAAGTTCAGGTGTTAAAATTGAAAAATTGAAAAAGTTCAAAATTGTGGTTTGGCAAGTTTGGCCGAACTTGCTAAACAAATCAAGTTTAGCAATCAGCAAGTTCGACCGAAGTTGCAGATAAGCTGTGTTGGTTAATTGTTAAGTTCGTCTGAACTTAACTGGACCTTTATAATTGGGCTTAGCAAGTTCGCCCGAACTTGACTTGGTATAAATACCAATCAAGTTCGCCCGAACTCACGTATCCGCAAACGTACTATCTGAGCGAACATGAGATTTGAGAGATTTTGAACGATTTTGGCATTTTCACACTATTACGCTGTCCAAATTGAGTCGGTTTTTGGTGATTAGCGTACCAATTATCATGACTGAGGTGAGAATTGACCATTGGACTGAGTTTGGACCATTAATAAACAAAACTTGATAAAAAAAACTTAAAAATCTGATAGATCTAGGAGGTGTTGGTTAAAATTGAACATAGATCCTTAATCTACACATAAAATCGACCGTATAAACATTTTTGATTGAACGAAATTGGTTATTTGAATGTTTGAACAGATGTGTAAGTTTGGAGAAGACGACAAGTTCGCCCGAACTTGCATTGTTGTCTTGTTAATAATATCTGATTTCAATGACATCTTCGACCGAATTTTTTGTCAAGTTCGACCGGACTTGTCTAAACATATGAATAAATGAAATTTTAATATCTTCGACCGAACTTGTCCAAAAAATGATTAAAGACAAATTCAGATATGTTCGACCGAACTTCATGTATTTGATGATGAATATCATATGGAAGTTCGCCCGAATTTGGATCTTGAAAAACTGTAAATTGTGAAAATAAGTTCGCCCGAACGTATCATTCAAAGTTGAACATGTTTTTAATACATGTTCAGGCGAAGTTAGACGGAATGTTGAACATATATATCAAGTTCGCCCGAACTTGATATAAATGTTAGAAAATTTTTGTGATTTTCTCTCGAAATTCGTGCTAATTGTATTACGTCATTATTCAGGCACAGGTACCAGCGCGTGTAATTTCTGTTGAGTTCTCTAAAACTCACAATACATGCATTACGCTTGACAAGTCTATCTGTCCGTCACTGAAGGAGTATGACAATATATTAAAATTTCTCGAGGAAAGTCATATTCGCCGAGCTATTACAAAACGCACCGTATCTTATCGATCACATATCGTTCACTTCTGGATGAACACAAGCTTAAGCGAGGATGAGAAGACGATCACTTCATCTGTGCAAGTCGGCAGTGAAGTTAAACTGATTACAGTTACCGAAGATGATATTCGACGGATTCTGCAGTTCAAAGATAGTGAAGACGATCCGATTCATTTAGACGAGAAGATGGTTCGTGGGTGTTTCTTCTGCATGGGTTATAGGGGGAGTGTGAATAAACCAACGCTGAAGAAAGGGGAAGTGCTAAATCCCTACAAGCTTCTAATGCATGCTTTAATTCACATATTCAGCCATCGCAAATCCGGTTTAGATGATGTTCAAGACTATTTGACTAGCATGGCAACGAAGCTTATTTTGAAGAAGTCGTTCAATGTTTCTAAGATGGTTTTTACTCACATGTCGATGAACATGGAAGATTCAAGGCTATGCCTATATCCGAGATTTGTTCAGATGTTGATTGACGTGAAGTATCCCAACATTGCACGAGATCCAAATGATGTGCTTTATTTAGTTCATCTTGACGAAACGACTGTGAAGAAGCTTATCAAGTTCCAAAAGAAATCTTCAGCTCCTGTTGTGAAACCAGCGTTTGGAGCTATAAAAGATTCAAATTATGTCTCGCCACCTGATAACAAATGGAGAAAGGATGGTAGTGATAATACGAGAAAGAGTTTAAGCTGATAAAGAATGGATTAAGGAATTCAAACCAAAGGCAAGAAGCGAATGGTTTTTAAAGGCAGAAGCTGAAAAGCCAAAAAAGAAACATGTTGCGAAGAAAGTCGAAACAATGCTTGTCAACGAGGATGAACCTGAAAATGTTGAAGCAGTTGCTTGATCGAGCGCTGCAGTGGTTATTGAGAGTCAAGAAACTGTGAAAACAACTCAAGATGATGTGATTTCTGCTACTTCTGAAAATGAAGAACTGATGAAGAAGTTCCTGCCGAAGAGCCAGAAAAGAGTGACGCAGAGATTAGAGCAGAAAAGGAAAGAAATTGGATGCGGATTTTGATCCTAACACTGAGAAAGAATCTGACGAGGAGAGACCGAAGAAAAAGTCTAAGCTTACAAAGTCTCCAGCAATTGAAATTTCTAAGAAAACTACAGGGTCACCTCATACCAAAGGAAAAAGAAAAGCAACGAAAGCTTAGAAAGCTGTGAGAAACAGGTACAAGAGTAAGGTGAAAAGCACATAAGCCACACAAGAACCTTCTGGTGCTCAGAAGAAAGGAGCCAAACAAGAACCTCCTCCACAAGAATCTCCTGTTATTGTTCATGCTGAAACTGAAAGGCCAGGAGTTACACAAGAAACTCATGTGTCTGGATTTGTTGAAGTTCCTATTGCTAAATCTCCTATTGATCCAAAGACTTCTATTCCTGAAAGTTCTATGCCTAAGAAGTCAACACCGAAAACTGCAACACCGAAAGATTCAACGCCAAAGACACCAACGGGAAATCTGTTTGGTGATATGCCACATGGCCAATCGGTCTCGAAGACTTGGGTGAATTTTTTCCAGAATCTAATGTTGATATGCTAGAGAAACGTGTAAAGGTGTTAGAAGAAAAAGTGGCACAGAATGAAGTCGAGAAAGCTGAGCTTATTCAGAAGATAAATCAAAGTGCTGTTAAGAAAGAAATGTTAGACGACAAAGTGAAGGTGTTAGAAAATGAATGTGAGTATTTCAAAGCACTAATTGAGAGTTTGCAAGACGCAAATGAGAAATTGCAAACTGAAGTAGCTGATCTAAAGACTATTCAAGCATTGAACGATCGAAGATTCAACATATTGCAGAAAGTGTTAGCAAACAATCTGAATATTGATTTCATTGCTGAATACGATCGTCTGGATCGTCAGGAAGCAAAAGAGCGTGCTGAGAAAGAGTTAGCCGAAAGTGGTAAAGGAAAGCAGGTTGAGGGTGAAGCCCCTAAATCTTCTGGTGAGAAATCTTCTGATGCTCCTGAGAAACCAACTGAAGATATTTCGAAAGCTTCTGAGTCTGATATTCAAAAGGTTGACAAATCTGTCAAGCCTTCCGATTCTATCGTCGTTACTAAAGAAAAAGAGGATGGTGAAGCTGAAAAAGAAGATAAGAATGAAGACGAAGAGGAAGAGGAAGAAGGTTATGAGGATTTGAATGTTGGGGATGATGATGATGATTTTGATCAAGGTGGTGATGATTTTGATCAGGGAAGTACAGGTTTAAAGATCAATGAAGCTAAAGTATCTGATGAGTTTGATTTTTCTGATCTTATGAACGATGAGTCGAATAGGATGGAAGATAAAAGCTAGGGGGAGACAGGGCAGAAAGGACCAACTGGTGATGATATTGATTTGTTAGATATTGATCGTTCTGCGAAGCCTGTGACTGTAGTACCCACTAAGCCTTTGACGCTAATGTTGGAACATAATGTGGAAGAAGATGATTTTGTACATAATTACTCAAAAGAAGATCTGGCGAAACTAGTTGAAGTTGAAGCTGAGAACTTAGAGTTTGCTTTTGAGGAAGTTATGAATGTTGACACATTTGAACCGAAAGAGTATCAGTATGAGAGAAGGTTTGAAGCTGATGAGTACAATCAAGTGATAGTTGAAGATTGGTCCTCAGATGATGAATCAGATCAGAAAGCTAAGTATGTTGGTCAAAATTCAGAAAGTTTTCCTACATTCAAAGAGATGTACAAACAACTTAATGAAGATATGTTGAAAGATACTATTTCTGAAGAGTTACGAGAAGGAAAGATTCCAAAACCAATGACGAAAGAAGAGATAGCTGAAGCGAAAAAGTCATGGTTCAGGAGATGCCACGTGAACGTAAATTTCTACGTCCACTAGCATTCTTCACCAGAAATAAAGATGTTTCTTTGGGAGATATACTGAGGTGGGGATGGTTTAAAGAGCTCAACGTATATACTATCAAAAGGGAATTTGGAGTGCAATACTTCAAATATCTTGCTGATTTCAAGACATCGCCGTACTGGGATATGGAAGACTTAGTACAAACTGTGAATGTTACTTATCATATGAAGACATTTGATCAGTTGTTGTGGAAGATGATTAAGTACGAAGCTGTTAAAGGTTGGAATCACTGGAAGCCATTTATTCCAAGACGAAAAGTTAAGATCAATAAGGTTACAGGGGAAAAGGACATAACGTTAATTATGAAACGTCCTAGAGCCATGAGGAATATGCCACTTATGCCGATCGAACAAAACTTTTATCCTTTATTCAAGTGGTGGCAGATAGATCCAGCTACTTGCGAAGCGGTGATTGTGTTTAAATTTTAAGATCATCTGGATATTCCTAAGGAACAAGTTGAAGTGATGGTCATCAGGGTATGAGAGGTTTGTAGAGGACGATAAGGATTCTAGATCCTATGTGGTTGGTTAACTACTCGAGAGAAATATAAAATGCCTTTTCTACAGCAAGATTGTTTTTGAAGAAAGAGAAAAGGTACAGGCGATGCAGTATCAGAAAGTTGTTAATGTTTGCTATGCACGTGAAGTCAATTCTGGAAAGATGTGGCAGACGAAGTGGAAGGATCTAGAGAGAGTGGAGTTTCTAGAAGAAGAAACCAGAAATGAGGCGATTAAAGAAAGAATGGAAAAAGCGGTAAGACAAAGTTCACTAAGAATGGCTAACTTTAAAAGACCACCGCCAACTGATCAAACGCCTAATCCAAAGCAAGAATGATGAAAGAAGCCATTCAAGAACTTCTTCGGTCAGGTGCGTTAACGTTAATGAAGACAGAGTTTTGAAGACTGATAAAAAACGAAGACGATATCTAAGGGGGAGTCTGTTGGTGCATAATGTCTATGTCTTAGTCTTATATCGAGTCTGTATTGTATAGAGCATAATAGGCTAGGTATACGAAGTATTTATGTTTGTTTTAGCCAAGTTCGCTCATAAGCAACATGTTTATGTATGTTCGGCCGAACTTGCTTATGCAAGTTCGGGCCAACTTGTGTTCCCCAAGGGCGAACTTGCATTAGTATAAATACCTAGCTAGCCTACTTCATTTGTAACTTTCGCATTTCAGAGGCGAAGCTCTGTCAGTTTGTAACCAAAATGTTTGATCTATAAAATTGACGTTTAACTGATCAAATCTTGTCTATTGGTAAACACTACGTAATATTTTCGCTATTATGGACGTTAGATATCAAATATAGGTTCCTAAGCATCGAGGATCGGTCCTACATGAACACGTGCAATCTGGAAGGGTGGGTGCCTGTACCCTGAGTTTTCTTTCTAAGGCTAGAGTGTTCGTACAAATCCACTTAATCGGACCAGTTACTCTTACCTGGGAACTCTTGGAGTGAGTGTCCACTTATAGGCTAAAACATGTCTTCGCGATACATTATAAAGACCCATTTACTTTGATTAGTCACTGTGTGTTGTTTGTTGGTTTTGAATAAACAAAAGAATGATCACCATCCTTACATTTGTCGATATTTATTCATCTCATTTTGATTATTCAACATTCATCTCACTCGTTTTCTCTCATGTTTTACTCTCTTATAGAATGCCTCCTCGACGAAACGTAAATACGGAAGCCGACATGGTGGCTCTAATCGATCAGCAGTTTGTTGTTGTGCTTCTAAATCTCGTAACTCAGATAAACCAAGCTAACAATAATAACAATGCACCTGCTGCGTGCAACTTTAAATAGTTTAATTCAGCTAAACCGCTAAAGTTTAGTGGTTCTGAGGGAGCAACTGGGCTCCTACAGTGGTTTGAGAGTCTTGAGAATATTTTCGCCATGTTCAATGTCCAAATGAAGGAAAGTTGAGTTTTCTTCTAGCGTGTTTGAAAAGGGAGCGCTCACGTGGTGGAACGGAGTGATGAGAGATAGGGATGCTGATGTTGCTATGGGTCAAACTTGGGAGGAACTCAGAGCTCTTATGATGAAAGTGTTCTGCCCTCGTCATGAAAAGCGGGCGCTTGAAAATGAGTTCCATGACCTGAAGCAAGAAAGTGGTGAACACCGTGCGTATACTGATAAGTAATAGGAGTTGAGTTTATTGTGTCCTGAGATGGTAACGCCTTGGGATAAGGCGATTGAAAAATACATAGATGGTCTTCCTAACCCCGTTCAGGATATTGTCACTGGTAGCAACCCGACTACTTTTAGACAAGCCATTGAGCTATCTGCAACAATAACTGAATCGCAGATCAAAAAGGGTAAGCTCTACCGTAAAGGTGACAAGAAACCGTCCGACAAGTCTAAGAAGCAAAAGGGTAAGAAAGCTGAAGGGTCAAAGAAGTCGAGGAAACGTAAGGCTTCTAAGAACTTTGTTGTCACTACACAACCCAATCAAGCCGCTCCTAACCAGCCTGCTCAGCCTCCTGCCAAGAAACACTATACCGACACTGCACCTCTGTGTAACAGATGCAACAGTCACCAATCAGCCTCAATTACCGTGTCGTATCTGTACAAATTGTGGACGATCTGGCCATCTGGCCAACACTTTTCGTTGTCCTCCTGCTCAGAATCAAGCTGTATAAAACCCTGCTCAGCAGCCAGCCAATCCTGCATGACCTCATTATCCACCCGGTTCTTGCTACAACTGTGGGGATCTCACCCACTACAGAAAAAATTACCCGAGGTTAGCAAATGCGAACCAGGCTTGTGGACGAGCGTTTAATATCAATGTAAATGAGGCACGAGCAGATAACGAGGTGGTGAACCATACGTTCCTTGTTAACAACCATCCTGCTTCTATACTTTTTGATTCGGGGGCTGATAGAAGTTTTGTATCATTAACATTTGAGCCCTTACTTGCGAAACAAAGAATCAAACTAGGAAAGCCTTTGACAGTAGAAATAGCCAGTGTTGAACCTCTTATACTCGACTCTGTCATTCCTGGTTGTCTATTGAACCTCAATAACCATGTGTTTCCTATTGACCTCACACCTATGCAACTCGGGAGCTTTGACATTATAGTGGGAATGGATTGGTTAACTAAATATCATGCTGAGGTGGTCTGTTTTGATAAGATTATTCGTATACCCCTTTCGTCTGGTGAAATTTTGGAGGTTCGTGGAGAAAACCTGGTTAGTAGCCTAAAACTCATGACTTGTACCCAAGCCCAAAAATACCTACGAAAGAATTACGTAGCTTTCTTGGCATGAATCGTAGAGGAAAGGCAAGGGCAAAACTATTCAGGACATCCCCGTTGTTCGGGGTTATCCTGAGGTATTTCCTAAGGAGCTACTTGGTTTACCCCCAGCACGACAAGTTGAGTTTCGTATAGATCTTGTACCTGGTGCCAACCCTATTGCTAAATCTCCATATCTTCTTGCACCGTCTGAGATGCAAGAATTATCAAAGCATCTTTAGGAACTTTTTGACAAAGGATTTATACGACCGAGCTTTTCACCTTGGGGTGCTCCTGTGTTATTTGTGAAAAAGAAGGATGGATCTTTTCGTATGTGTATCGATTACCGTGAGCTCAACAAACTCACAATCAAGAATCGATATCCCCTACCTCGCACTGATGATCTCTTTGATCAACTACAGGGTGCTACTTGCTTCTCAAAGATTGATCTACGTTCTGGGTATCATCAGCTTCGTGTATTCGAGGAAGATATTCCCAAGACAACTTTTCGTACACGTTACGGTCATTATGAGTTCAAAGTTATGCCTTTTGGTCTGACAAATGCTCCTGCTATTTTCATGGACTTGATGAATAGGGTTTGTAAGCCTTATTTGGACAAGTTCATCATTGTTTTCATTGATGACATTTTGATTTATTCTAAGTCTCGATCCGATCACGAGCAACAACTTCGTTTAACTTTGGAACTCATGAAGAAAGAACAACTATATGCCAAGTTCTCCAAGTGTGAATCTTGGCTAAAGGAAGTTCAATTTTTGGGACATATTGTCAACGAACAAGGTATACACGTAGATCATGCCAAGATCAGTGCAATCATGGATTGGAGTACGCCTACTACTCCTACTGAGGTTCGTTCATTTTTGGGTCTTGCAGGTTATTACCGCCATTTCATTGCTAACTTCTCCAAGATTGCGGTTCCTCTTAATGCTTTAACTCAAAAGAGTAAACGTTTTGAGTGGGGACTTAAACAAGAAGAAGCTTTTCAGACTTTGAAACAGAAACTTTGTAATTCTCCTATTCTATCTCTACCTGAAGGCAATGTTGACTTTGTTGTATATTGTGATGCATCAAACTTAGGCCTTGGCCGTGTTCTCATGCAAAGAGACAAAGGTATAGCCTATGCATCATGACAGTTGAAAGTTCATGAAAAGAACTACACCACTCATGATCTTGAGTTGGGTGTTGTTGGTTTTACTCTCAAAATCTGGAGACATTATCTTTACGGTACAAAATGTGTGGTTTTCACAGACCACAAAAGTCTCCAGCACATTTTCAATCCGAAAGAACTGAACATGAGACAACGACGTTGGGTCGAAATTCGCTACCATCCTGGTAAGGCGAATGTCGTAGCCGATGCTCTTAGTCGTAAAGAACGTGTCAAGCTGTAATGTGGGCAAGTTTGATCTGATATCCAAACACGTATTCTTGAAGCTCCACGTACTTGTGTTGCACAAGACAAAATGGGTATTGAACTACCACATCATTTCGCGCTTCAACTTGAAACAAAAGACAATGGGTTATCTTATTATCTGAACTGTTTGTAGGTTCCAAGTCTAGACAATCTCTGCACCTTGATAATGGATGAAGCTCATAAGTCTCGTTATTCAATTCATCCAGGTGCAGACAAAATGTACAAGGATCTTCGTACCCAGTATTGGTTGCCGGGTATGAAGAAAGACATAGCTTTGTACGTCTCCAAATGCCTTACTTGTCTCAAAGTTAAGGCAGAACATCAATGTCCTTCTGGTTTGCTTGAACAACCAGAGATTCCAGTTTGGAAATGGGAAAACATTGCTATGGATCTCATTACCAAATTGCCGCGCACTTCTAGAGGTCACGATGCCATTTGGGTAGTTGTTGATCGTTTAACAAAGTCAGCAGATTTTATAGCCATTCGTGAGGACTTCTCTGCTGACAAGTTTGCTAAGATCTATATGGATGAAATAGTATCTCGTCATGGTGTCCCTTTGGATATCATATCTGATCGTGATGCTCGATTCACATCTCATTTTTGGAGAACCATGCAGTCTGCCATGGGATCCAAGCTTAACTTGAGCACCGCTTATCATCCTTAAACGGATGGACAGTCTGAAAGGACAATCCAAACATTGGAGGATATGCTTAGAGCCTGTGTGATCGACTTTGGTGGTAGTTGGGATTCGCATCTACCATTGATCGAATTCTCCTACAACAACAGTTATCACTCCAGCATTGACATGGCACCTTTTGAAGCTATTTATGTTCGACAATGTCGTTCACCTGTCTGTTGGAATGAGATCGGTGAATCTCAATTCACTGGACCTGAACTCATTCATGATACAACAGACAAAGTCAAGAAAATTCGCGAAAACCTTTTGACAGCTAGAAGCCGTCAGAAGAGTTACGCAACAAACGACGCAGGCCCTTGGAATTCCAAGTCGGTGATCACGTCCTACTCAAGGTATCCCCTTGGAAAGGAGAAATTAGATTCGGGAAGAAAGGAAAACTTGTGCCATGATATGTTGGACCATTTAAGATCGTTGAGAGAATCGGAAAAGTGGCCTACAAACTTGAGCTACCTCCACAACTTGGTAACGTTCATCCAACTTTCCACGTGTCCAATCTGAAAAAGTGTTTGGCTGATGAAAACCTCCACATCCCTCTTGATGAAATTCGTGTTGATGACACGATGCATTTTGTTGAGAAACCTATGGAAATTATGAACCGTGAAGTCAAGAAGCTCAAACGCATACATATACCAATAGTCAAAGTTCGTTGGGAATCCAAACGTCGCCCAGATTTTACATGGGAACAAGAGGATCAAATGAAGGAGAAGTATCCCCATTTTTCTCACAAGTTTCCTCTAGTTAAATTTCGGGAGGAAATTTCCTAAAGTAGGGGAGACTGTGACATCTGTGTAATTCTATTACATATCGATTTCCGAACGATTTGATGATTAATGAAACTTTGTGTTGTTTACAATTTGTGTATTTACTTTTCAATATTTGTTCGATTTTGACATTTCAAACCTTTTCTGGAAGTGTAATCGCAAAAAGAAATCAGTTAAACGCAACGTATAGTCCAGAATAGTGAGCTAAACATACCCTAAGCATCCTCTACATAACTTAGAAATAAGTATTGAAGGGTTTAGTAGGTCAAAAACAAGCTTATTCGATCACATGGACTATTTACGATAAACTATGAAAATATGTCGATTCTCGTAGCGACGCACACTCCGGAACAAGTTCACAAGCTTAACGTACCTTAAATAACCTTTACATACCTTAGAATTAAGTTTTGAAGGCTTCGGTATGGCAAAAACACGCTTTTGCAACTTCATGGGCTATTTTGCAAATTTTGCAAAACTATGCCGTTTCGCTTATTTCTTAATCCAGAGCACGTACGCACATCCAAAATGTTTTGTAAATTAAAATCTTGTATTCTAATGATTGGAATGCAAAAATATCATTTGTTACGCTTTTACGGTCATACACGCGTTTGTTACGATTTTTGTCGTAATTAACCGAAAACCGCAACCGTACGACCAAACGAACCGACACCCGAAATATTTTTGAGCACATTTCAAGTTCCGTAGGTCATTTCATCCTTATGAAGCTTGAAAATGAGGTTAACGGGTGTTAGAAGTGCCAAAACGCGACGAAACGAGTGTAGGGGGCCTGTTCTGCCAATTTGTGAAACTATCTGCCAGCTAAAGGGCTTACGAACCGTAAGGACCCCCAAGCTCAGCAGAATGGTTAAAACCAGATGGCAGCCTCTTTTTTACTCCTTGGACACCAAGCAAATCAATTTTGCCACCAATTCACATGCATTTGATACTTGTTAAGACTTCCATAAGATCATGCCAACACATGGGACACTTGGAATGATCTTGTTGATCCAAGAACACTATAAATACCCATCAAAGTTCACCTCATTCCTTGCTCAATTCTTTTCTTTCTCTCAAACACTCTAAGTGGAGGCTATCACATTGTTGGGTGCCTCCTACCTGAATTGTTCTTGTCTTCTTGGAGCTCTTCGATGTTCTTCAACACAAGTAAGTGCTCTATCCTTGTCTTGTTTCATTTGTTTAGCTATTTCAAGCTAAAAGTCAAACAGAGTTTGACTTTCAGCTTTGACCATTAATTGGTCAATTCAAAGACCAATTGGACTGTGCAACGTGATCGTAATCACGATGGTATTGATCCATAGCGATCATGCCTACTGATTACCACGTTTTCTAGTTGTAGTGACGAGTCAATGTTTCGATCAATAATGCGCAGAGTACACATTATATGACGAAACTACTTTCGAGTATTAAAACACTTTGTTTTGATACCAAAATTAGTTTTGTAAACTAGGTTAGACATGCTTAACATGTCTAACTTGTCAATTTTTGTTTAGTGCTTGCTTAGGGTCGTAAGTCGAGCGGTCTTAACCACCGCTTTGACTTTCGAATCCGACCCATTTGGTCGATCATAGGATCCGACCAAACTCATATTAGGGACCATAGTTGAATAGGGAATAACCCTCTGAGGTTATACCTTATGATCACGCCGTTTGGTTAGTGTTATGTTAAGTCGCCTATTATGCCTTTATAAATGACCAAAATGCCCTTTTTGCGCATAAATTGATTTTTAGCTTATGTAACCAATGTTTTGCCATATAAACTGATGTTACAATAATATCAAACTTGTTTTGGCATATAAGACTTATCATAGGGGATATCTAACAATCCGATCACGTGTTTACGCAAATGACCCGTTAAAGTAGCATAAACTGCCTTAACAAGCCATTATGGGTCAAAAGCACTTAGGAATCATTCCAAATCAGAATGTTCACTTTGTTAAACGATTCATATGAGTTCCAATACTCATTTGGTTTACAAGACCTCATTCTATCCTATCCGCCGATTAATGTCTCGATATTAACATAGTTATCCGATATTAGGACATACGTGATTTCTCGGACTCTTGAGCTTTGGTTTATCTTCTTGAACAAGGACTTTCTTGCAATCCCAAGTGAGTACATAGTCCCCTCTTTTAGTTTTTCAAATGTTTTGGGGTGAAACATATTGTGCCTATGACTACTTTCGGGTTTTCATTACATTATACATGCTTTGATTATATAGTACATATAGTACATGATTTCCATTGCATTTTGCGGCATATGTTGACTTAGCATATCAGCATATTGATTTACATAACATCTTGCTATGTATGTTGACTAAGCATGCTAGCACATTGATTTCATGGACATTTTCTTGCTATGTATGTTGACTGAGCATACTAGTACATGGTTTTCAAAGACATTTCTAGCTATGTACGTTGATTGAGCATACTAGTACATGGTTTTCAAAGACATTTCTTGCTATGTATGTTGACTGAGCATGCTAGCACATTGATTTCAAAGACATTTCTTGCTATGTATGTTGACTGAGCATACTAGTACATGGTTTTCAAAGACATTTTTGCTTACATTGTTCATGACATGTTGGTGCGTTGGAGATTGACTTAATACATTCATTAACACTGACCACGCCGACCGGTAGTATGTAATGGTACCATAGGATTGACAATTTCGTTCCCACTTCCGGGTTTGTTTGGAAGCGACTTTAGGGAATGACAGAATCCGATGAAATGGATAGACTTTTATCTTTATAAGGGTCTATTTGCCTGTCAACAAGGCTTGAGTGTGTTTGCCAACAAACTAAATATATGTTTTAGACAATAAAAGCATGACTTATAAAGCAAAACGTTTGATTATTCAAAGACATTGTTTTATACAAGACATTGTGACATTTTGGTTACACAAGACTTTATTTATACGTGACATTTGTTTACTTGACATTGGTTTACATGACATACTTGTTACAAGACACTTCTTTGGTTTAAACAACACTTTTTGATGGTTGGTTTATAGTAAGTGATTTAAATTACAGGACGGGTGTAATATGATAAAAGCATGGTGGTTACACCGCTGGTACTTCCTATATATAAGTGTTTTTATCATATTGCATATCGTGTCGTTATGTAAATCATTTCAAACAAAGTACAAGACAAGACATTTTTATCTATGACATGACATTTTTACACATGACATGACTTATATTTTGGTTAATGATTTAACCATGCTTTATTTCTTTTATAGCATTTAATTTATCTTATGATTTCATAAAAGAAAACATTTTGTAAGTATTCATGGCCACTTTTTAACTAAGTATTCCTTTAAACATTCTAGGCCATGAATCTTAAACGCAAAAACTATGTTACTAACAGGCATTTTTATGCTGACGTACTTTATTTTCATTTATGTTTCAGGAGTGAATGCTTAAGGTTGATCATGCGACACTTAGGACAGACTTTGGGCTTTAGTGACTATAAAATCAAGAAGAATAGTTTAACTTTTATTGCATTTTCCGTTTTTAATTCAGACAATGTAAACAAATTTTATTCAATAAAACTTAACTTATTATGCCATGGTTGTTGAAACAATAATTTTGTTAAGACACTCCCTGACGATTCCGCCGTGGTTTGTTGTTTTACTCGGTCAGGGTGTGACAGAAAATGTTTTGAAAATCATATACTAGGCATGCTAGGTCAACATACGAAGCAAAATGTTTTTGAAAACCATATACTATATATGTATAAAGTCTTGAAAACAAGAAAGTAGTGATAGATATATATGAATCACCCTAAAACATTTAAAATCTATAAGAGGGGACTATGTACTCACATGGATTGTGGATGGCCTGTTTAATTGTGTTTAGCATAGCTTAAGTGTTTCAACTGTTTCCTAATAAACATACAATGCATGTGTGTTAGTAAAATAACCCAAGTCACTTTAGCCATACAACACGAGACAGAACCCTAACGAACTTAGTCAGGCAAAGCCTCGATTTGGTGGGTCCTAAATCAATCGGGTAGGGTAACAAATTAGTGATCTAGGGTTAAAATACTTACAATAAGGCATAGTTTAGGAGTTTAGGGGCTTCGAAACTTCAGTCCCACGCCTGCCTTCTTATATTCGATTTTGGCTTCTCCGCGCGTCGCGCCAGGATATGGGGAACCCCTCGCGTGTATAGGTTGGACACTTGTCACAAAACGGGGCCACATTTCCTGGTACTCTCCCGCGCGTCCAGTGATTCTAGCGCATTCTCGACAGCGTCTTTGTAAGGTGTTTATGGGAATTTGTTACAATAACTTGGATATTGATCTGGAAATGTTGTGAATATCATTTTGTTTGATCGTAAGATTACGCATTTTGTAAATAAAGTAAACAATTTTATTAAACACGTAAAATCGAAAGTGTGGTTGAAATATTGAAATGTTCAAAATTTAATTAGAGGAAACTTGGGAGAATAGATGTGAATGATTCGCTTTCAATTGATTCTCTTGTTCCAAAACTTTAGGCTACGTAGGATTTCAAGCGAACTTTTTCAATTGTATTCGTTTGTTGTTTCTAGGAAAGAGTTCAGATCCGCATATTTAAACTTCATTCCAACAGATAGGTGCACGACATTTTTTATTGTTCCGAGTCTCAAGAGAGCCATGTAAATGTCAAAGTGGAATTGTTGTTGTATCAGAACTTGAAGAGGGTGTGAAACTGAAAGGTAGTTGGATTTTCGAATAACGGATGGAAGAACGTTTATAGAGATTTCCCATGAAGACTATTATAGGAAACTGATGTGTGTGTGTTCGAAGTTAGAGTCGGAAAGTGTAAGATTAAAACAACATTGGTCAAGGTCCAGAACTTCTAGTAACTTAAATAATGCCACGCTTGCAATGTAAGAATTGTGACACTTCACGTTTTCAATCGTTGTTCAATCTCGATCTTTGAAACCACTTCTGGAAGAGAAATCGCAAACTGCAACGCAAACTTAATCAGTTTAACGCGACTACACTCCGGAACAATGACATATGCTAAACATACCCTAAATACCCTTTACGTAACTTAGAAATAAGTTTTGAGGGCTCCGGTATGGTAAAAACATGCTTATGCAACTCCAGGGACTATTTTGCAAATTCTGCGAAAGTACGCTAATTCGCGTATGTTTTGGTCAAAAATCACAATAAGGATAATGTAACCAAATCTTATTTTGTGAGTTTGAGTGCTTGAATGATGAACAATTGTGTGAATGGATAAAAAATGTAAACATTGATGAACACAATGATTTGTACAAGGAAAAAGCCCTTGATCAATGTATGATCTCCAGCATATAATACCTTGGGTGATGGAAACTACCAATCACCGAATGTAATATCTGAAAGAGATTACAACTTCGGAAATATTGAGCTTGTTACAACGACTTCTAATGTAGTATTCGAGAGAGAATGTTCGCAGGTGTGTGTATGATCAGAAAGAATTATGCAAGTGTGTTCCTACTCAGCTCAATACCCCTCATATCATAGCTAATAATATCTTTAACTAACTATCCGAAAATCTCTTCATGCATCCACGTTCATCATGAACGGTTATTAGCTTATGCATGTGCTGGAATTAGAAGCATACTCCCCGTGATTCCCGGTTAGAACAAGTCCCTTTGGTAATACACCTGAAAAGAAATCCAAACAATAATGGAAACAATTGTTAGTAAACCAGAATAATATCCTTAGTCTTCCTACACCAGTTCCAGATGATCCTTGGTTCAGAATGAGCTTAGGATAATGATCCATAACTGTTAAAAATTCTATCCCTAATAAATTTCCCCAAATATGACTAGTTGGATATCAATCAGATGAGTCATATTTCATTTATTTCGGACTACCCGTTGCAAGTGGATATAGTCGTTGTGGATCCTGACGTCATTGACAAGATAGCCTGCAACAAACATGATTATATTTAGGTTAGAGATATAGATGATATCCCTTGTTAATATCAAGATCTTTTCTTTATAATCTTGCACCGGATAGCAATCAGGTATTCTTCTTCTCTCCCAACCTTCTTTCTCTGCAATTTTTTCTCTTTTCCTAATGAGCAAGATGGTTACTCGGTCCTCTCCACAAAAGGATCAAGAGCAAAAAACCGCACCCCAGAGTCAAGACCTTCTCAAAAACCCTTCTCAAGAGCTCTATCGCTTTACCGACCCTGAAATTGAGCAAATCCGCCCCTGTTTCCCGGAGGGAACCATCTTCAGGCTATTCGATTCATCGCTGAAAAGTGACTGTGAATCGGAGACCTGGATATGTTTTCCTGCCGCTACGTTCCAAATCGGCTACAACTATCCCTTTCCAGTATTCACCCAAACCTTCTTCAGCCACACTGGAATGTGTTACAACCAGGCGATGCCTATGCTGTGGAGAGTTTTATATACTCTCGAACAAATAATCAGCAAAGAAGGTCTGGTCTTTGGTCTTACCAAGCTTCCTCATCTATACAACCTGGTAACCCATGGATCCCATCGATACCTTTTTAAAGCTAAACCTCAGCATTCCCTTCCACTCCTCAAGATCACTAAGAATGATACTAACTAGAAAAACCAGTTCTTTTTCGTTAAAAGAGATTCCATCCCCAACGGAAAGTATCTTCCCAAAAAGTGGAACTTGAAGGGTAGGATCTATAATTCTTAGTACAGGACTATTGGAAACTCTGTTTTTCTATTCTTTTTTTAGGATAACTGATCCTGTTTCATTTGATCTGTAGTGACTAGCTTTGCTGCCTTGAGAGATTTTCCTACTACCGCTGAGAGAATTGCTATATTCTGGGCCCTAGACACAACAGTCAGAACCTTCCATCCAAAGGTCAAGGATCTAGAAGAGACTAGATCTGCCTCCTACACCATGTCGAATAAGCATGCATGCATATATATATAGATAAGTTTTTGAAATAAATTGACTGATCATGAACACTTACCTGGATTCTGGTATCGCAGGCGCTACAAAATCTTCCTCTAAATCTGCCTCCAAGTTTAGCCTCGGAGAACTTGAGGGAATTATCTCCACATGTTCCTTCAAGAAGGGCCTGGCCACAGGACCAAGCCAACTGGAGAACAAAGGCATGAACCTTCGCGCTAAAGCTGGGTCTAAAAGGAAGAAGCCATCTGAGCCTGCACCTCCAAGCGACGCCCTTCAACTTGAACAAGACATTCATAGTTGCGTCTTCGAGGTAAGGATCACTGATTCTTTGGCTTAGTTTTTTATAGGATAAATGATCCTTATCTTGGCACATTGTCATATAGAGAAGATAAGAAGATACCATTGCTGACCTTCGGGCCTTTTGCACTTCTAAAGACAAGAAGATTGCGCAGCTGGAAAGAGAGATCAATCGCTTGGAGAAACAGGCCATAGTGGATTCGGTCCAGGCGAACAAGTATCGGTTGGAGGCTGCTGATGAGGCCAAAATATCTGCTGTCAAGGCTATCCTGAAGGCCAAGATCCAGATAGCTCAGGAGGCAACAGATCCTTCCTTCGATAAGGCTAGATGGGAGGTAGAGGCTTGGAAGCAGAGGCTGTAGGAGCTAGGCGATGACGAGGAGCCAGAAGGGACATCCATGCTTGAGGCCACTCCAAGTGGTGAGAGGGATCCTAAAGAGACAACAGCTGGTGGCGGTGGTGAAGGTGGCGAAGCTAAGGGTGATGAAGCAGCAAAGGAGTAGGCTGCACCAATAGGCGATGATGGAAATTTCTAGACATGGCCGGAGCCCATTTTTTATGCTTGTGGTTAGGTATTTTCGTTTTGAACAATTTGGTCTATACTGAACAATAGTTTTAGGGTTAAGGATCACTGATCCTTTGAACAATAGAGGGTAGCAAAGGTGGATGGGTCCTTCTGTTTGTGGAGGATGAAGCCTTTGATGCCCCTCATCTATACTTTCCTACACTTTTAAATTCTGCAACGATGACCCGTTATCATGGACACCCTTTGTCAACCCAAATGGACGGGTCGTTTTTTGGTAGAAGTTTGGGTTGACAATTTTGACAACCTTTTAAAAGGGGTTCTTATAAATAAATAAAACTTAAGCTTTTGACTATGTTTGTTGTTGTTCCTTTCTGATTTGAATATCATTATGCTTGTACTTGATAGCAAATTCAGATTTAGTAATTCATAAATTCTTAAAAAGAAAATCAAGTATTTGTCAAAACGAGTTTTATTTAAAAGGTTAAACATTATATGATTAAGGATTATATAGGCTTCCGTCAAAGATTGAGGGTAATATCAAAAACAAAAATAAGGCCGAGTAAAGGGTCATACCAGTGAATCCAAGTTAGGATCCTTTATCCTTAAACTTATGGTTTAAATAATAAGGCATAATAATTATCAGAACTCTAGGATCCAGGATCCTTACTTGTAAATATTTGAAAACCTGTAATAACATGTAACTTGGGACTAAGCCATCATCACTAGAATAAGTCATTAGACAATGGGGACAAGCCCAAATAACTGGGGACAAGCCAAAAAATAAGGATAATACTTGAGCTAACGTGAAGACGTTAGAAACCTTAGGATACTGGTGTACGGCCCACACTGGCGACTAACCAATCGTAAGTGACATGAAAATGCCAAAACCTTAGCTAACATGAAAATATTAGAAACATTAGGAACGGATGTATGGTACGTCTACCATTATACTTAGGATCCTACATATAGCCAACAACAATGAATTTGTTAGCCCCTAAAGCGGGTTCTGGTCCCATTTCTTCGAACATACTTGGATAACATGCGCTACTGGCCGGGTGTTGAAACCTAATTCGTGTGAAAGGTGAAAACCTTTAAACGTAGAAGGTAATGGATACCTTCGATTGGGGACAAGCCCGAGAAACTTTGGATAGGTGGCCAACTTCTTGATCCTTTCCCGAAAATGTAATAAATTCTGCAAAAACTTGAAACTTGATAAAAATGGATGTTAAGAATCTAACATCCTTTTCTCATAATGAATAGTAAATATAATATGAAAGAATTAGTAAAATGTTACCAAAGAAAGGATCATATATCCTTCGAGGATCCTTCAATCTGCACTGAACATTAGAGTGCTTAAGGATCCTTGATACTTACATAAAATACATCTTTGGATGGATAGCATTCCAAGATCTTGGCAGAAGATCACCATCCATAGTTAGTAAACGATATGCCTCCTTTCCAGCTTCAGCCTCAATGAGATAGGTGCCTTCCCACTTTGGTGCCATTTTGTCATCAGCAGGGTTCATAGTGTTCTGGAATGCTTTCCTTAAAACCATGTCACCAACTTGAAATCTTATGACCCTGACATTTTTATTATAAGCACCAGCCATTCTCTATTGATAGCTAGCCAAACTTATTCTTGCCAAAGCTCTAAGCTCTTCCACGGTATCCAAGTCTTGAGTCAGGTTCTCAGCATTTGTTTCAGGATCACAGATGCTTGTTCTGGCTGTAGGGACTACCATCTCTGTAGGGATCACTGCTTCAGATCCAAAGACTAAAGAAAAGGGAGTTTGACCCGTAGCATTCTTAGGAGTTGTTCTATCTGCCCATAAGACATAAGGCAATTACTCAGCCCATTTGCCTTTCTTGGATCCGAGCTTCTTCTTCAAGTTGTTGATGATGATATTATTAGATGATTCAACCTGCCCATTAGCTTGTGGGTGACTGGTGTTGATGTTATCATCTTAATCCCCCAGCTGTCACAAAAGTTAGTAGTACGACTCCTAATAAACTGGGATCCGTTACCACAAACAATTTCGGAAGGAATTCCAAATCTAGTTATAATATTGGATATGACTTCCATTTCTTTGACTTGGGAAAAGGCTTTAGCTTCTATCCATTTGGAGAAGTAGTCTATCATAGCCAACATGAACACTTTTCCTCCTAGTGCCTTGGGGAGCTTGCCTACTATATCCATTCCCCATCTCATGAATGGCCAAGAAGAGGATATAGGATGTAGAGGTTCTGCTGGTTGATGAAGAATATTACTATGCCTCTGACAAGCATCACATTTCCTCGCATATTCCACAACATCCTTCTTCATTGTAGGCCAATAATATCCTGTTCTGAGGTAACTAGAAAATAGTGCTCTGCCCCCAGTGTGATTTCCACAGTCTCCTTCGTGGAAGTCTCTCAAGACTTCTTGGATCTCAGGATCCTCAATGCATCGTAGATAGGGTCCTGCAAGAGATCTCTTATATAGCATGTTATTAATTATATTGAATTGGGATACCTTTATCTTGAAGGCTCTAGGATTTTCCCCAATGGGAACTTCCCCATTTTGAATATAATCCAGGATTTGTTGGGGTTTTGACATGTTTATCAAAGTTATTTTATCCGTATAAAATAAAAATGCATCAGAATAATTATTTAAAACATGTTACTTACAAGATATAAAACCCATTTTATATGTAAAACCAAAAACCCGGATCCATATATGAACATGCATGCTACCAAAACACAAACATAGGGTGTTTAAGAATACTACCTTTCAATGAAAAATAGTTTAATAAGATGAGTATTCTTGAATGGTAATCTTCAAAACGAAGACCTCAAGCTTGCATACCCCAAGCTTCCAACAAACACCTTGATTATGCTAGGATTTCTACACTTCTGAACTCACTTGAAAAACTCTTGGACAACCACACAATGACCAAAAATTTGAGAACACAAAAGGTGTTCACACTTCTGAAAATGTGTATTAAAATATATAAGAGAATTCACCAAATCTTGTGTTGGATTATGTGATTGTTGCATGAAGTTTCATTGGTGGAAAATCCACCTTGGGAAGCCCAAAGTGGACGGCCACAAAGGCCTTTTCCAACCAAGATTTTTCAACTTTATTTTTAAAATAAGTCTTACATTTATTTTATAACCTTTTATAAAATTATAACATCACATGTTATAAGACTATGCAACATATTTTTAAAATAAGTCTTACAATTATTTATAATGTTACTTAACCCATTAAATAACAATATAAATTATTCTCTCAAAATAAATTATCCATATAATTTATTAGTTTCTCAAGTGCAATTATTTAGAAAACCAATTTCTAAATATTCTAAGTGTTAATATTTATTTGTTTGATCATATCATAAATAAATATTATAAGTGTTTGTCTAGCTTGTTATTGGGTATGACCCGACTTGGATCATAACGTACTAGCCACATCAATTTAATATGTGTCTTGGGCGTACCGATTCCAACAATCTCTCACTTGCACAAGATACATATGAGATTGATGCAAGTAGCAAATACCGCCTAACAACGGTTTACTACCCCTAATACGTATGACGAAGTGCCATTCAATAACATCATCCCCTTCAAGTCCCTTACTTGAACATGATTTAGGTGAAACGATCATTTATCCTTTCGTTACAGATATCATGTCAAATCCAGAGACATAGAGTGATCATTCTCTGTTGATTTAAGTTTAGCAGGCCTTAGCCATCTTACTCTCAACAAATAAGAGGAACAAATCCCATCTTGACTACATACGCCTCTCACAATCACCTTGTACCACACCTGAGCTTAGCCTTATGTACTGCCATATTACTGACAGCAAAGAACCAAGTCAAAGTACAATATTTGGTGAATATCAAGACCCAATATGTATCTCAGGTCAGAGGATACAATGATATTCGCCTTTACTCAAATTTACTATGATCAATCTCAAAGATTCCATGCAGTAACATTTGAGAGCGGGTCCGTCCAATATTTGTATCCCACAAATATCTATGAACTTTGGCAGCAACACTTTGCTCTATATTCATACCTAATGAATATCCACCAATCCGAGTTCATAATAGTCTTACCTTCATATTTGTTCCCACAAATATGATCGACTACGGACATTTAGAATAATTAACTTATTCATGGATTTAAACATGCTAAAATGGAACATAACTCAAAATGCCATAATCATTAAAATGAGTCAAAATAACAATTGTTCCAATATCCAAATACAAAGTAGATCAATTCCAATCACTAGAATATCGAAGTCCTAAGGCACAAGTATGACCCTCATACTTTGGTCGTTCAAGGAGCTTCGTGAGTGGATCCGCAATGTTTTGATCGGTATGAACTTTGCGAATACATATCTTTTCCTTTTCAACTTCATCCCTTATGTAGTTAAATCTCCGCTCAATGTGCCTAGTCTTTTGATGTGCACGAGGTTCCTTAATTTGTGCAATTGCACCCTCGTTATCACAAAAGATTTCTAGGGGATCCTAAATGGTAGGGACTACCCCTAGGTCGGTGATGAATTTCTTCAACCATGCAGCTTCTTGTGCTGCCAATGAAGCGGCGATGTATTCTGATTCTTTAGTGGACAATGCTACAACATCCTGCTTCGAGCTCTTCCAAGAGACTGCAGCTCCATTCAAAATGAAGACATATCCAGATTGTGATCGTAATCATCTCGATCAGTTTGGAAACTTGCATCCGTGTAATCCTTTACAACGAGTTCCTCTTCACCAGATCCATATATTAGAAACATATCCTTAGTCCTTCTAAGGTATTTCAATATGCTTTTAACAGCCATACAATGATTGTTACCTGGATTTTGCTGGTATCTACTTGTCATGCTTAAGGCACATGACACGTCCGGTCTAGTGCATATCATTGCATACATGATGGATCCTATAGCAGACGCATATGGGACTCCTTTCATTCTCTCTTGCTCATCCTTTGAGCTTGGACATTGAGATGTATTCAATATCATTCCCTTTTGAATAGGTACCAAACCTTTCTTAGAGTTCTCCATCTTGAACCTTTTGAAGACTTTGTCAATGTATGCACTTTGGTTCAAACCTATCAAGCGCCTTGATCTATCCCTATAGATCTTTATTCCCAAAATATTGGCGGCTTCACCAAGATCCTTAATGGAAAAACAACTTCCAAGCCAGGTTTTAACACCTTCCATGGTTGGAATATCATTTCCAAATTGTAGAATGTCATCGACATACAGTACTAGGAAAGTGATGATGCTCCCACTAGCCTTCTTATACACACAAGCTTCATCGGCGTTCTTGATGAATCCAAAATTCCTAATTTCTTCATCAAAAGGATGATTCCAACTTCTAGATGCTTGTTTCAATCCATATATTGATTTCTTTAACTTGCATACTTTGTTAGGATGTTTTGGATCGACAAAACCTTCAGGCTGAACCATATAGACATCTTCATTAAGATATCCATTGAGGAAAGCCGTTTTGACATCCATTTGCCAAATCTCATAATCGTAATATGCAGCTATGGCAAATAATATCCTAATTGACTTTAGCATCACCACGGGCGAGAAGGTCTCATCATAATCAACCCCTTGAGTTTGAGTGAAACCTTTTGCTACAAGTCTCGCTTTATAAGTATCCAAGTTACCATGTATATCAGTTTTCTTCTTGAAAACCCACTTACTTCCAACTACTTTGGAGTTAAGAGGTGGTACAACCAATTCCCATACTTGGTTGTCATACATGGATTGCATCTCTACGTTCATGGCTTCAAGCCACTTGTCACAATCGGATTGTAACATTGCATCATGGTATGTGGTTGGTTCATCTGAATCTACCACGTAGCATCCATCCATGAAAAATCCATATCTTTCGGGTGGATGACTAATTCTACCAGATCTGTGAACGTTTTGTGTGTATTGATCAACCATTTGATCCTCTTCAACAACCTCTTGTTGAGTGCCAGTATCAACCAAACGTGTATCGGCTTGTGGTTCTTGATCCTCATCAAGTTCCACTGTTCTACTACTAATTCCTTCCATAAGGAACTTAGCCTCCAAGAACTTACCCTTTCGAGCAACAAATACCTTTTCCTCTGTTGGATCGTAAAAGTAATATCCTATATCATCTTTAGGATATCCTACAAAGATACACTTAGTGGATCGTACTTCCAATTTGTTTGGGGTGTATTGCTTCACATAAGCTTCACAACCCCATACCTTCAAATATGATAATGATGGAGCCTTTCCATGCCATATTTCAAAAGGTGTCTTATCCACTTTCTTGGTTGGGACCATATTCAGTATACGGGCCGCGGAGAGCAAAGCGTAACCCAAAAATGATAGAGGCAATGTGCTTCTAGCCATCATAGATCGAACCATATCCAATAGAGTTCGATTCCTCCTTTCAGACATACCATTATGTTGTGGTGTTCTAGATGGAGTAAGTTGTGAGATAATCCCATAACTCCTAAGATGATCTTGAAAAGCATCACTAAGGTATTCACCTCCTCTATCGGTACGAAGGACTTTGATTGTTTTCTTGAGTTGATTTTCTACTTCACTTTTGAAATCTTTGAACATTTCAAATGCTTCATCTTTGTGTCTTATCAAGTACTCATAACCATAACGACTATAGTCGTCGGTAAAACTAATGAAGTATCTTTCACCATTCCTAGTCATTGGCTTAAAAGGACCACATACATCCGAACGTATGATACCTAATAAGTCTTTTGTCCTTTCAAAGGTGCCACTGAAGGGTGCCTTAGACATTTTGCCTTGTAAACAAGATTCACAAACATCAAATGAATCATCTCCATTTGTCTCCAAAAGACCATTCTTTCGAAGTGTTTGCATTCGATTTTTGTTTATATGTCCAAGGCGACAATGCCAAAGATAGGAATCACTCAAATCTAATTTGAGTTTCTTGGTGGTTGCTTGCTACATTGAACTATCAAATGTATTATCATGAACCAATTCATAAATACCATTTGAAGGCATAGCTTTAATGTAAAACATCTCATTCATCAAAACATAAACGTCATCGTTTACAAACTTTAAATTAAAACCATATTGTAGCAAGAGGGAAACTGAAATAATGTTCCTAGTTAAACTAGGAGCATACAAAACATTTTTCAAGAAGAGTTCCAACCACTTGGAAGTTTCAAAACATAGTCTCCTCGGGCTTCAACTTGAACCTTTGCTCCATTGCCCATGAAGAGACTAATGTCTCCCTTCTTGTAATGTTTATTTCTTTTGAACCCCTGCAATAAATTGCAAATATGAGTTCCACACCCGGTATCCAATACCCATGTGTTTGAAGAAATAACATTAAGATCAATATGTATCATAAAGATTGTACCTAAGGTTTGCCCCGCATCCCTCTTGTTTTTCAACTCCTTGAGAAAGGTTGGAAAATTTCTTTTCCAATGTCCTATCTCTCCACACTCAAAGCATGGGTCAGTTGAAGCAACCTTTTGCTTCTTTTCCTTTGGTTTCATGGGTTCCGCTTTAACCTTTCCTTTTCGTTTCCCTTTGACGTGGCCCTTCCTTTTGGCAAAACTTGCCTTGGAGTCGGGGTGCAGCCTCTTCTTGTTGCCTCCCTCATTGATCGTTAGAACGGGTAAAGCCTTTTTACCCAAGCCCGCCTCAGCAGTTTTGAGCATTGCATGAAGTTCACTAATGCTCTTGTCCCATCCGTTCATGTTATAATTCATGACAAAAGTCTCAAACTTCTTTGTTAAAGAGTTGAGGATCAAATCCGTAGCTAACTCTTTTGAGACGGGACAGTTGAGCCTTTGGAGGCGATCAATGTGGCTTTTCATCTTAAGTACATAAGATGAGACCGATCGGGTTTCCTCCATTCGACATGCATGAAGTGCCCGAACCGTTTCGAAGCGTTCTACCCTTTCTTTTTGAAGGAACATTTCCTTCAATTGGGTAATCATGTCGTATGCCCCATGATATTCAAAATCCTTTTGAATCTCGGGAATCATAGTTCCCAACATGAGGCAAGAGGCTTGCATGGAGTCCTCGGTATACTTAACCCAATCGTTATAGGCCTCCTCATCTTCCACGTTAGGTTCACCGGGAATAGGATCGTCCAACACATAAGAACGATTCTCAAGTTTCGATACCAATCCATGAAGTTATTATGGTTGAGACGATCCTTTTCAAGGATGGTTCTTAGTGATAGGTTAAGGACGGTTTGGGTAATTGTGTTTGCATTGTTAGCGGCCATCTACAAAATTTTAACAAAGTTTAATTTTAGTATTTTCGATATTACTAAATTTTTAATTATTAATACCCTTTTGTGTTTCATAGACAATTAATAATTAAAATCTAGAATCCAACATTACATTTAAATATTGGTTAGGTGACCTTTATCCCATTATTTAAATTAACAAGGTAATCAACGTTTGACAATTGCAACCCTTTGCAATTTCTAGCCATATCGGATCGGTTAAACATCTTAATGTTTAGATGGCATGTTTAATCCCATCAACACCTTTGTACGCCATGCTTCGGTGACCCTAATCACATGGTTTCCAAATCAAATCATCCTACTTACACACACACATGTAAGTTTACACATACAAGTGGTTAGGTGACCTTTATCCCACAAATATGGTAAGCCTACCTCAAACACACAAGTTCCTTCAAATGTGGTTAGGTGACCTTTATCCCACAAAGAATTCCCAAGTGATTCGAGTATTGTATAAAAGGATGATGTTTGACTTGTTTTATAAAAGGGATTTAATGTTTTCAAAAATTCTAGTTTTAGAAAATTTTATGTACCATACATTTGAATGCATTCAAATTCATGGTACCTTTGTGAAAACAAATTTTCAAGGTTCTTTTAATAAAACCCATTTTATTATAAAATCATTAATTTTTAATAAAACAATTTTATTAACCACTTTAATGATTTTTAAAAAACCAATTTTAAGCTTGTTATGGATTATAAGTTGTTAAGCATTCATATCCAAATATCATCTAAACAACCATAAATAAATAATCATGCAAGCATAACACACAAAACAATAGGTGCATAACCATAGCTAACTATTTTTGACAACACTTGTTAGCCGAAACAAGTGTGCCAAAAGGTCCTTCCTAAAGGGTGAATATTGACACAAAAAATGTGTCGTCGAACTCCCACTTGAACCCGCATCCAAATGCTTCAAGTCTTCCTTTTGTGTTGTGATTTCTCCACTTTCTTTGGGCTTCCAAATGAACTTTAAATTCAGCTCCAAACTCCTTTGGGCTTCAAAAATGTGTTTTGATTATTGGGCTAAAATCCCGTTAAGAACCATGAGGTTCTTTAGGCCCAAAATTGGCCCTAACCAAAAACGCATTTTGTGTGTGCATCTTCTTTTACAATAAAGTATCCTAATACATTTTTCTAGTAAAAGAAATGCAACTAATCTATTTACTTACATACCAAATAGAAATAAATAAATTACATATTTTCAAATGGAACAACAAAGATAATTAATTATTACAACCCCATAGAAATAATCAAATAAATCACAACACAATCATTCAACATATTTAATCACAATGTCATGGCTAGGTTATGAACACCAAAAATATATATCGACATATATATTTAAATTCAAGAGCAAAAATGGTTTCCCTTTGTAACCCAATTTTCGGCCAAGTTAAAACCGAAAAGATGTGTTTATTTTGTCCAAACAAACATATCATCCATATGACCTAATTTTTCAAGATACCTTTATGCATGTTAGTAAAAGTGTCTTGAAAAACAAGGGAAAACCATGTTTAAAATTTCGGCCAAAGGGTTTCCACAAACCCAAAATCCCGAAATCTTTAAATCCTTTGAAGCATGCATTCATATAAGCGGCTCTGATACCACTGTTGGGGTTTTGACATGTTTATCAAAGTTATTTTATCCATATAAAATAAAACGCAGCGGAATAATTATTTAAAACATGTTACTTACAAGATATAAAACCCATTTTATATGTAAAACCAAAAACCCGGATCCATATATGAACATGCATGCTATCAAAACACAAACATAGGGTGTTTAAGAATACTACCTTTCAATGAAAAATAGTTTAAGAAGATGAGTATTCTTTAAAGGTAATCTTCAAAACAAAGACCTCAAGCTTGCATACCCCAAGTTTCCAACAAACACCTTGATCATGCTAGGATTTCTACACTTATGAACTCACTTGAAAAACTCTTGGACAACCACACTATGGCCGAAAATATGAGAGCACAAAAGGTGTTCGCACTTTTGAAAATGTGTATTAAAAATATATAAGAGAATTCATCAAATCTTGTGTTGGATTATGTGATTGTTGCATGAAGTTTCATTGGTGGAAAATCCACCTTGGGAAGCCCAAAGTGGACGGCCAAAAAGGCCTTTTCCAACCAAGATTTTTTAATTTTATTTTTAAAATAAGGTCTTACATTTATTTTATAACCTTTTATAAAACTATAACATCACATGTTATAAGACTTATGCAACATATCACAATTATTTATAATGTTACTTAACCCATTAAATAACAATATAAAATATTCTCTCAAAATAAATTATCCATATAATTTATTAGTTTCTCAAGTGCAATTATTTAGAAAACCAATTTCTAAATATTCTAAGTGTTAATATTTATTTGTTTCATCATATCATAAATAAATATTATGAGTGTTTGTCTAGCTTGTTATTGGGTATGCCCCGACTTGGATCATAACGTACTAGCCACATCAATTTAATATGTGTCTTGGGCATATCGATTCCAACAGGATTGGAAGGATCCATGATCCTAGAATTGATTGTGCATCATCACTAGGTA
Organism: Scalesia atractyloides; assembly: GCA_947069175.1. Lineage (NCBI taxonomy): Eukaryota > Viridiplantae > Streptophyta > Magnoliopsida > Asterales > Asteraceae > Scalesia > Scalesia atractyloides. Next base: position 24,175,984 of record CAMTDV010000010.1, read on the forward strand.
CAATTACAGCATCTTCCCATATATCCATTGTTTCATTTTCCTCGATTGCAGGAGTCAAAATATGGATGATGGGTATCTTCACATCCTCTGGCATCTTCAGTGAGGATCCTAGATTAGCTAAGGCATCTGCTTCTGCATTTTCTTCCCTGGGTACTTGTGTTAAACTGAAAAAAGCAAAAGAATCTGCCAATTTCTTGACTATCTCCAAATATTTGATTATTTTTCACCTTTAACAGCATAGGAACCATGATAGTGATTAGTAATTAATAATGAATCTACAAATACTCGAAGATACCTAATCCTCATACGTTTAGCTAATTGCAAAACTGCTATCAAGGCCTCATACTCTGCCTCATTATTGGTAGTCTAAAATTCACACGCAATAGATTGGGATATATTATCCCCTTGTGGCAATTTTAGTAGTAAGCCTAGTCCAGTTCCCTTAACATTTGAAACTCCGTCTGTGAGGAGTGTCCAAGGATCATTAGTCTCTTTGAGTTGCACTTCTAACTCAGCTTCCCTTTGTAGATCACTACTGAAATTAGCCACAAAGTCGGCTAAAGCCTGGGACTTGATGGCAGTCCTTGATTCATATTTAATGTCATATGCACTAAGTTTAACTGCCCATTTTGCCAACCTGCCCGACATCTCAGGCTTCCTGAGGACATTCTTAATAGGAAAGTTATTCTTTACGATTATAGTATGAGTTTCAAAATAATGTCTAAGTTTAGTAGAAGCCATGATCAAAGCAAGAATAAGTTTCTCCAAGTGAGAATACCTGGCCTTAGCGTCAAGTAGACTTTTACTTACATAATATATCGGATGTTGTTGGCCTTCATGATCCTTAACTAGGACCGCGCTTACCGCTTTCCCTGAGATAGCTAGGTATAAGGATAATGGTTCTCCACCTTCAGGTTTCATCAAAGCCGGTGCGGAGGATAAGTAATCCTTAAGGGCTTGTAGAGCAGTTTCATGCTTCTCAGTCCATTCAAATTTCTTATTCTTCCTCAGGATATCATAGAAATCCTTGCATCTCTATGAGGATTTTGAAATGAATATGTTCAAGGCGGCAATTCTTCTAGTCAATATTTGCACATCCTTGGCTTTAGTAGGATATTTGATGTTGACTATGGCTTTGATCTGCTCCGGACTTGCTTCGATTCCCCTCTTGGTCACCATATATCCTAAAACTTTTCCGGCTTTAACCCCGAAATGGCACTTGGAAGGGTTCAACTTCATGTTGTATTGGTCAAGGATATTGAATGCTTCCTCGAGATCCTTCAAGTGATCCTCAGCTTTTTTAGACTTGACTACCATATCATCTATGTATACTTCCATTGTGTGTCCAAGTTGTTCCTTGAACATCATATTCACCAGCCTTTGATATGTAGCACGTGCATTTCTTAAACCAAAGGGCAAGGGAATATAACAATATATGCCGGTGGGTGTCATGAATGTTGCGTCCTCTAGATCAGATGGTTCCATCTGAATTTGCTGAAATCCAGATGAAGCATCCATAAAAGTCAGCAACTCATGACCCACCGTAGCATCCACCATCGAGTCAATGTGGGGTAAAGGGGAAGGATCCTTGGGACATGCCTTGTTCAAATCAGTAAGATCGACACATACCCTCCACTTTCCATTTTTCTTTTGAACAACAACCACATTTGCTAGCCACCTTGGATACTTTATTTCTCTAATCATACCTGCCTTCAGTAACTTGTCTACCTCTTCTTGGATGATTGCATTTCTTTTAGGTGTGAATTTTCTCCTCTTTTGTTGAATTGGCCTGAAAGACCTGTCAATACCAAGCTTGTGAGTAATGACATCTTTTGAGATACATGTCATGTCTTCGTGCTTCCAGGCAAAGGTAGATTTTCTTCATTTTAGGAAGCATACTAGATCCTGCTCTATGCTCTCCTGGATCCCGGATCCTACATACACCTTGGATTCTGGATCCTCGGGATCTAATAGTATATCCTTGACGTCTTGTTCTCTTTCCTCCATGACGTCTCTTGGAGGATACTTTAATTGCTATGCTTCCCTGGACATGGAAGCTGGTTTCAAAGAAGAAGTGTAGCAGTTCTTTGCCTCTTGCTTATCATTCTCTATCTTGACTATTCCCCATGGACTTGGGAATTTGACACATTGGTGATATGTCGAGGGGACTGCCTTCATGTAATGTATCCATGGCCTGCCAAGGATAACATTACAACAAGATAAGCAATCTATTATACAAAATTTTTGGACAGAATTCACTCCTTCTATATAAATCGGGAGTTTGATGTCCCCTAATGTATTCTTGATTTCTCCACTGAATCCCATGAGCACCGATGATCTTGGCATGATCTCGGATTCAGGAATGTTCATCTTTTTTAGGACATCCAACTGAATTATGTTCACTGAACTCCCTCCATCAATAAGGATCCTGCGAACAAAGTGGTTAGAAATAAACAAGGTAATAACTTAACCGTCGTGATGAGGATCCTGTATGTCAACACGATCATCCTCGTCAAACACTTTCTCTTGAGTCGGTGTTGAAGATCAAACTGGTCTTTTTCCATTATCCTTCTTCGTTTCCTTAGCATGCCTTTTTGCTACCGAGAACGAGGTTCCACAAATATCGGAGCCTCCGGAGATGAAGTTAATGATTTGAGCATCAGCAGGTGGAGGAGGAGCTTTTTCAGGAATCTTTTCAGAATCCTAGGTCCTTGATCGCTTTCTCTCGAGCAACTCTTTCAAGTACCCTTTGCTGAGAAGATAGCCAATCTCCTTCCTCAATATTATACACTCATCAGTAAGATGACCAAAGTCCTCATGATAAGCACACCATTTGGACTTGTCTTTGTTGGCTGTGGCCTTCTCATTTTTTCGAGGCCACCTAGCTTTATCACCTAGATTGTGCATAGCAAGGATTAGTTCATGGTTATCAACAAAAAAACAATATTCAGATATAGGAGGATAATCCTCATCATCTTCGTCTTGTTCAACTGCATGCACATTGTGGTTATCATTCTTAGAGTATGACTTGGATCGATTATTCCTGAATAATGATCCTTGCTTTTCCTGTTTCGAGGATCCTGGTAGCTGTAACATTTGTCGAAAAACGGGTTTTCCAAACCCGCTTCGTTTATTAATCGAATAATCAGTTTCATATTTGTTGCTCATTTAATGCTTATTTTAATTTTAAACAATACATAACTAATAAACATTTTAGAATACGGAAATTAAAATTGTTAAAAAATAAAATTAAAACAATTAAAAATGAAAAAGGGCTGCCGGGTTTCGAACCCGGGTCAGCCGGAAACTTTAAACACCAAACACATAACCACTCCGCCACTTGATGTCTTTGTGAATTCTAGGAAACAATTAAAACATAACTTCAACTGTGAATCAACCTGTTTGCGCCAAACTGAAACCGATATCGGCTTCCAAACGTCCAGGGACTTTTGAGTGATCGCGGATTCTTGATTATAACCGATAAACCGACATTCTTAATCAATTCAGCCTTAAATGAACTTGAATTCATATGATGTTCGGGTTTAGAAACCGAAATCTTTTACTTTCTGAATTACTCCATCAATAACATCATCTCGCGACTCAATAACGTTCACAGAACCTCTAATTTCACTTTTACTCTAATTTCTGATCGTCGAAATCGCTTTTTGAACTCGCCGGACTTTCTACGGAAAACCGTGTCTTTCATCAAAACGGTAAATTTCTAAATTCTTTCATCTTCTATCTGTTTTTAGACTTTAACTAACTCAAACCCTCCAATCAGAATCGGTCCCAGACGACGTTATCGGATAATCTGCAGTCGCCGGAAAACTTCTGAAAATTCCTAAATCGCGCTGTGAAACGGTATTATCATTTAAACCTTCTGATAACTCTTGTTTAGTCCTTCAATTCCACAATTAGTTAATCAAAAGCTGTTGATTGGTCCGCTCAGACGGAGTTCATAAAAACAGAGCCGACGACTTTGCCGGAGTTCTGAGAAAGATCATCTTCCGGTATGTTCTTTCCCAAAACCTTTCCTATCCGTTACATTTTAATCACTTATATGCCTGTTAATTGAATTGAACAAGTTCAGTAGAAAATCAGTTGTCTGGGTTATTATAACGAAGAAGATGAAGTGAGTCTGTATATAAATTTAATATAAATTGGATTATATCTCGGGTTAGACACACAGTCCAGCGGTGGACTGTGTGCAATTGAAACACAACGATACCGGGTTCGAGTCCGCCCTTATTCCGATTCGTCACAATATTCAGACTTTTTATAAAACCCAAATATGAAAACTTCCAGTTAGTATATAAGAGAAATAAAAACAAGTGTTTTAACCAGGTTAGACACACAGTCCAGTGGTGGACTGTGTGCAACGTTAATCAACAGGTCCCGGGTTCGAGACCTGATACGCACGCCGGTTCGATAGAATTTAAATCCTCTTTAAGAAATGAATTTTGGAATAAATTAAATAGTATATAAATATAATTAAAAACATAAATATTTCGGGTTAGACACGTAGCTCAGTTGGTAGAGCTGCGTGCACGCGTACGGGAGGTCACGAGTTCGAACCTCACTCAGTGCAAACAATATACACGACCGAACCGGTCAACAAGGCAAAGTCAATGATCAACGGTCAAACCCAAAAGTCAACATTTTTTTATATTTTTGTTTATTTATTTAATTTAAAAATCAATTAAAAATACTTAAAAATAATGTTTTTAAAGTTAGAAAATAGCCTTAAACTCACAAAAATATATCTAAAAATCCTATTAAAATTATAAATAAAATCCACTCATTTACCATACCTTTTCGTTATTATTTAGGTTAGTTAATCCTCGTCGATCAACCCTCTAAACTCGTGCGCATTCAACATCTTCAACCGAACGCACCCAATGTGAGTGAATCTCTACAAATTCCCCGTTTTAATCACGTTTTTGGGGTGTATCATGTGTCTTATTATTTATTACATTTAAACAATTGTGCATCCATCATATCCATGATCAAATGTGTATTCAATATGTATCAACTGTTTGTGTGGTTAATGTTTAGATTAAATTTATCATTTTCAATACATACATTATCATAGGCCGCCGCTCCCCATTACCTATGAGCGTTGAGCTGTTCCCCATTACCTATGAGCGTGAACGAGGCGTTACCAACATACGATCGGCTCCGTTTGATTGAGCCTTGATCGCACATACATTTATCATAGGCTGTCCGTTCCCCATTACCTATGAGCGTGAACGTGACGTTGCCAACATATACAGTATCATTCATGTTATATATTCATGCAAGGTGTTTTGTTATTGTATGTTATTGTTTGTTATTGTTATTGTTATTGTATGTTTATTTACGTTTGCTCACATATGATTATTGCACAATTTTCCATAATAAATATAACAAGAAATCAATAATAAATGTTTTCTAACAAGGTTCACTCGCCAACTTATGTTGACCCAAAAAAACCTCCATTTTTACACATGATACAGGTGATCCAGATGCAGCAAGAAACATATAGGATGGCTTAGAAGAATAAACCGGTTTAGACTTTGGATTGTTTAGTTAGTTATTTTTCTTTGTAATTGTATGAACATATTTGGAATATTGAGGATGTAATTTTGAATTTAATAAATATGAAACATATTAGTAAACATCATGAGCTTTGGTGATAACCCAATTATGCCCCGACTCTTATTCCGCTGCGGGTCGGGGTGTGACAGATTGGTATCAGAGCCATGACTATAGGGATATAGGATAGGTTATTAGACCCTTAGAGCCTATACTATAGTTGATTAGAAATTTTTAAATTGTTTGTGTGTTACATGCAAAATTCATGATGTTTATATGCTTTATGTTTAATGTTACATTCAATGTTATGCAAGCATGTTCATAAGTACATATTATTATACAATGCCTATCATGAATCATATTCTCATAACATATCATATCCATGAGAGCACACACCACACAATTTCCATGACTTTTACAACGATTTTTGTATTTTCAAATCACATCAAAGTGAGTTCTCATGACGGGCATGTAGTAACTGGAAGGGTACAAGTACCGGTAGTCGGAACGTCTTGTCTAGGCTTAGCATTCGTATAAATCCAAAATAAAGGACCAGTTTGCCTACCTAGGGACTAACGATGAGAGTATGAAGGACCTATTAGGCCAAAGCACGCTATACCAAACGTCGTGTGAGCTAACCCCACTTTGAGTTGTCATTGTGTCTACACCTGGACACCTTCTGACCATACATCTCGTAAACATATTTCATGGTTTTCATTCGGGTGATGTGAGTGTTAAACCGCCAATACCAATGTGAATCCTACTAAGCCAATAGCCATGGGGGCCCACATGACTATACAGGTGAAGGTATGGGGGGACATTTGAGGCCCAACATGAGCAAACCCAAGACATCCTATGGATGTAGTTGCATTATTGATATTTATGTTATTTTCATTTTCTTTAAGACACATGACACCTAAAAAGACTTCATAAACTCACAATCTTCTTATGTATGTTCCTATAGATGTCGGCTAGACAACAACGAGGGGGTAAAAGATCAGGAAGGTCTCACGAACGCTTGGCCACTCAAATCGCAAAACAAATGGCCGTGGTGCTTCCTGACATTGTGGTTCAAGTCCAACAAGCTCTTGCCGCAAATCCCATCAATCCTCCCCAGCAAGAAGACCAGAACATCGGCAACCCTCCTTCCAAAAAGTGCTCATATAAACATTTCAAGTCTTGCGATCCTCCGAAATTTGAAGGGACCGAAGGTGTCACTGCTCTCCTCCACTGGTTTGAGGAAATGGAAAACACCTTCCTCAACTGCGATTGTCCCGAGGATCGCAAGGTACGTTACGCAACCGGGAGGCTATTTGGGGTAGCTCTTACCTGGTGAAATACTGAAAAGGGTAAGAGAGGAATCGAAGATGCAATGGCCTTAACGTGGGAGGAGTTAAGGGAAATCATGACGAGACGCTTCTGTCCTAGAAGCGAGATCAAAAAGTTAGAGGATGAATTTCATTCGTTGAAGCAAAAGGAGGGAGATCATACTTCCTACAACAAACGGTTTTTAGAGTTGAACCAAATGGTCCCTAACTTGTTCACCCCAGTTTACCGCTTAGTCGAACATTATATTCGAGGCCTTCCCTCGAAAATTCAAGACTCAGTTCTCAGCACTTCGCCTGCAACACTCGAAGCTGCTATGGAACTAGCTACCGAGCTTACTGAGAATCGTATTCGAAACGGCAAATTTAAAGATGAGAAAAAGAAAGCCCCCGTTGAGGGCCAAACTTCAAACCATTCCACCTCCTCCTCAAAGTTTGCTAACAAGAGGAAACGAAACACCAGAAACTTTGCTGTCACACAAACAAATTTCCCTATCCCTGCTGCACCCATCACTCAAGTTGCCCCCTCACCTTCACCATATAAAAGGCCATACTCCGGCCCATACCCAAAATGCAACCGTTGCCAATACCATCACTTTCCTAATCATCCCTGCCAACATTGCACCGGTTGTGGTCGCGCAGGTCACACCATTCAAACCTGTCGCGTACCTCAGCGAACGAACCGCCATCAGCCCTCAACCCAAACCCACCATCAGATAGTGGGTCAAGCCTAACAACCTCTACTACTACCACCTACCCAACATGTAGCCCAATCCTACTACCAACCCAACTATCCCATGGTGCAACCTATGCGGGCTTGTTACAACTGTGGAGACCCGAACCACTTCAGGAACACCTGTCCACGTCTGGTGAATATTATCCATGCCCAAGCTCAAGCTAATCCAGTAAACCAGGCTAATCAAGCTCCTCCACCTGCAAGAGGAAGAGCTTTTAACATCAACGTCAATCAAGCTAGGGCTGACAACAATGTGGTTAACGGTACGTTTCTCATCAATGGTAGTTATGCATCCATGTTATTTGATACTGGCGCTGATAAAAGTTTTGTGTCCTTAGAATTTGAACCCATCCTCAACCAAACTCGTGATAAACTCATGGAATCTATAATGGTAGAAGTTGCTGACGGAAAACCGGTCTCATTAAACTCTATTATACGCAATTGTACTCTCACCCTAAACGATCACGATTTTCCAGTTGACCTCATACCTATGAAGTTGGGAAGTTTCGACATTATAATTGGAATGGACTGGCTCAGCCAACATCATGCTGAAGTTGTATGCCGCGAAAAGTTTATACGCATTCCTCTTACAAACGGTCAGACTCTACGAATCTTTGGAGAAACCCCTTCGAAAGGGCTCAAATTAATGTCCTGTCTTCAAGCCCGAAAATATCTCCGCAAGAATTATGTCGCATTTCTAACTCATGTCGTCAAGAAGGAAACCAAGGAGAAGAAACTTGAAGACATCCCAGTAGTAAAAGATTTTCCGCAAGTTTTTCCTGACGATATTTCAGGACTTCCTCCCGTGAGAGAAGTCGAATTCCGCATTGATCTTATACCTGGAGCTACACCAGTTGCAAAATCTCCTTATAGGTTAGCCCCATCCGAAATGCAAGAGCTAGCCAGTCAATTGCAAGAGCTGACTGACAAAGGATTCATACGTCCTAGCTCATCGCCTTGGGGTGCACCTGTCCTTTTTGTGAAGAAGAAAGATGGAACGTTTCGCATGTGTATCGACTACAGAGAACTCAACAAGTTAACGGTTAAGAACCGCTACCCATTACCTCGCATCGATGATCTTCTTGACCAACTTCAAGGCGCCAGCTGTTTTTCGAAAATCGATCTTCGTTCTGGTTATCATCAACTCAAAGTACATGAAGAAGACGTCCCAAAGACCGCTTTCCGAACTCGTTATGGTCATTATGAATTCATGGTCATGCCATTTGGTCTAACCAACGCTCCAGCTGTCTTCATGGATCTAATGAACATAGTCTGCAAACCCTATCTCGATCGCTTTGTTATAGTCTTCATCGATGACATTCTCATTTACTCAAAGTCTAAGTCTGATCATGAACGACACCTTCGACTCATCCTTACACTCTTAGAGAATGAAAAGCTCTACGCCAAATTCTCCAAATGCGAATTCTGGTTAAAAGAGGTACAATTCCTTGGACATGTCGTCAATGACAAGGGAATACATGTCGACCCCTCAAAGATCAAAGCAGTACAAGAATGGCAAGCGCCACGTACACCAACCGAAGTAAGATCATTCCTTGGTTTGGCTGGTTATTATCGTCGTTTCATTGCAAATTTCTCCCGCATCGCTGTACCACTCACGGCTTTAACTCATAAAGGAAAACCCTTCATATGGGGACCCAAACAAGAAGAATCCTTCCAAACCCTTAAACAAAAACTCTGTGACGCACCTATCCTCACTCTTCCTGAAGGTTGTGATGACTTTGTGGTTTATTGCGACGCGTCAGGGCAAGGACTAGGCTGTGTTCTAATGCAAAGAGGAAAGGTGATAGCTTATGCTTCTAGCAACTCAAAACTCACGAGAAGAACTACACCACCCACGACCTAGAACTTGGAGCCGTTGTGTTCGCTCTTAAGATATGGAGACATTACCTCTACGGTACCAAGTGTGAAATATACCCTGACCACAAGAGCCTCCAACATATCTTTAACCAAAAGGAGTTGAATATGAGGCAACGAAGAAGGGTCGAACTTCTTAATGACTACGACTGTGAAATTCGGTATCATCCTGGCAAGGCAAACGTGGTGGCCGATGCACTCAGACGAAAGGGTTATGCGAACTCCATTCGTCTTCTATGTTCGCAAATCATAATCGACATCAAAGATCAAATTCGAAAAGCCCAACATGTTTCAGTAACGGAAGACGACGTAGGAAAGGAGCTGTCCTGTGGAGCTGAACTTAAAATTGAAACTAAATCCGACGGTATTCTGTACTATCTAGATCGCATATGGATTCCTGACCACAACAACCTTCGTGAATTCCTTATGAATGAGGCACACAAAGCACGATACTCTATACACCCAGGAGCCGACAAGATGTATCAAGACCTTCGATACACCTACTGGTGGCCTGGAATGAAAAAGGATGTTGTTGTTTTTGTTTCCAAGTGCCTTACATGTTCCAAGGTAAAAGCTGAACATCAAAGACCCTCAGGGCTTCTGGTCCAACCTGAAATACCTGTATGGAAGTGGGAAAACATAACCATGGACTTCATTACCGGGTTACCTCGCACTTCTGGTGGGTATGACACTATATGGGTAATCATTGATCGTCTTACAAAATCATCTCACTTCGTTCCGATCCGCGAAGATTTCAAGAACGAGAAGTTAGCTCGTATCTACATCAGCGAAATTGTAAGCCGTCATGGTGTACCGTTAAGCATTATTTCAGATCGTGATGGTCGTTTCACTTCACGAACATGGCAAGCCGTACAAGCCGCTTTGGGTACACGATTAGACCTCAGTACCGCTTATCATCCTCAAACTGATGGACAATCTGAACGCACCATTCAAACTCTTGAAGATATGCTTCGAGCATGTGTCATAGACTTCAAGGGAAATTGGGACGCTCATCTACAATTAGTTGAATTTTCGTACAACAACAACTATCATTCAAGTATCGGCATGGCACCTTTCGAAGCTTTATATGGTCGTAAGTGCCGATCTCCAGTATGTTGGCACGAAATTTGGGAAGCTCAAATCACCGGTCCAGAATTGATTCAAGAAACCACAGACAAGATCCATCAAATTCGAAACAATCTTCTAGCGGCTCAAAGTCGTCAAAAGAGTTATGAAGATAAACGAGGAAAGCCCTTGGAGTTTAACATTGGTGATCATGTACTTTTAAAAGTATCACCGTGGAAGGGAGTAGTTCGTTTTGGCCAGAAGGGCAAGCTAGCACCACGCTACGTAGGACCTTTCAAGATACTCGAAAGAGTAGGACCTGTAGCATACAAGCTTGATCTACCAGAAGAACTCAACAGAATTCACCCCACATTCCACGTATCAAACTTGAAGAAGTGCCTCGCCGATGAAAATCTCCATATTCCCATGGAAGATATTCAGATCGATGAATCTATGCACTTCATTGAAAGACCAGTAGAGATCATGGACTTCGGAGAAAACGTTTAAGACGGAGTCGTATTCCAATTGTTAGGGTATGCTGGGAGTCGAAACGGGGACCTGAGTTTACTTGGGAACGTGAAGACTCAATGCGCGAAAAATACCCGCATCTTTTTCCTGTTACCACTACTACTTAAATTTCGGGATGAAATTTCTAAAAGTAGGGGATACTGTAACATTTGTCGAAAAAACGGGTTTTCCAAACCCGCTTCGTTTATTAATCGAATAATCAGTTTCATATTTTGTTGCTCATTTAATGCTTATTTTAATTTTAAACAATACATAACTAATAAACATTTTAGATTATGGAAACTAAAATTGTTAAAAAATAAAATTAAAACAATTAAAAATGAAAAAGGGCTGCCGGGTTTCGAACCCGGGTCAGCCGGAAACTTTAAACACCAAACACATAACCACTCTGCCACTTGATGTCTTTGTGAATTCTAGGAAACAATTAAAACATAACTTCAACTATGAATCAACATACACCTTGGATTCTGGATCCTCGGGATCTAATAGTATATCCTTGACGTCTTGTTCTCTTTCCTCCATGACGTCTCTTGGAGGATACTTTAATTGCTATGCTTCCCTGGACATGGAAGCTGGTTTCAAAGAAGAAGTGTAGCAGTTCTTTGCCTCTTGCTTATCATTCTCTATCTTGACTATTCCCCATGGACTTGGGAATTTGACACATTGGTGATATGTCGAGGGGACTGCCTTCATGTAATGTATCCATGGCCTGCCAAGGATAACATTACAACAAGATAAGCAATCTATTATACAAAATTTTTGGATAGAATTCACTCCTTCTATATAAATCGGGAGTTTGATGTCCCCTAATGTATTCTTGATTTCTCCACTGAATCCCATGAGCACCGATGATCTTGGCATGATCTCGGATTCAGGAATGTTCATCTTTTTTAGGACATCCAACTGAATTATGTTCACTGAACTCCCTCCATCAATAAGGATCCTGCGAACAAAGTGGTTAGAAATAAACAAGGTAATAACTTAACCGTCGTGATGAGGATCCTGTATGTCAACACGATCATCCTCGTCAAACACTTTCTCTTGAGTCGGTGTTGAAGTTCAAACTGGTCTTTTTCCATTATCCTTCTTCGTTTCCTTAGCATGCCTTTTTGCTACCGAGAACGAGGTTCCACAAATATCGGAGCCTCCGGAGATGAAGTTAATGATTTGAGCATCAGCAGGTGGAGGAGGAGCTTTTTCAGGAATCTTTTCAGAATCCTAGGTCCTTGATCGCTTTCTCTCGAGCAACTCTTTCAAGTACCCTTTGCTGAGAAGATAGCCAATCTCCTTCCTCAATATTATACACTCATCAGTAAGATGACCAAAGTCCTCATGATAAGCACACCATTTGGACTTGTCTTTGTTGGCTGTGGCCTTCTCATTTTTTCGAGGCCACCTAGCTTTATCACCTAGATTGTGCATAGCAAGGATTAGTTCATGGTTATCAACAAAAAAACAATATTCAGATATAGGAGGATAATCCTCATCATCTTCGTCTTGTTCAACTGCATGCACATTGTGGTTATCATTCTTAGAGTATGACTTGGATCGATTATTCCTGAATAATGATCCTTGCTTTTCCTGTTTCGAGGATCCTGGTAGCTGTAACATTTGTCGAAAAACGGGTTTTCCAAACCCGCTTCGTTTATTAATCGAATAATCAGTTTCATATTTGTTGCTCATTTAATGCTTATTTTAATTTTAAACAATACATAACTAATAAACATTTTAGATTACGGAAATTAAAATTGTTAAAAAATAAAATTAAAACAATTAAAAATGAAAAAGGGCTGCCGGGTTTCGAACCCGGGTCAGCCGGAAACTTTAAACACCAAACACATAACCACTCCGCCACTTGATGTCTTTGTGAATTCTAGGAAACAATTAAAACATAACTTCAACTGTGAATCAACCTGTTTGCGCCAAACTGAAACCGATATCGGCTTCCAAACGTCCAGGGACTTTTGAGTGATCGCGGATTCTTGATTATAACCGATAAACCAACATTCTTAATCAATTCAGCCTTAAATGAACTTGAATTCATATGATGTTCGGGTTTAGAAACCGAAATCTTTTACTTTCTGAATTACTCCATCAATAACATCATCTCGCGACTCAATAACGTTCACAGAACCTCTAATTTCACTTTTACTCTAATTTCTGATCGTCGAAATCGCTTTTTGAACTCGCCGGACTTTCTACGGAAAACCGTGTCATTCATCAAAACGGTAAATTTCTAAATTCTTTCATCTTCTATCTGTTGTTAGACTTTAACTAACTCAAACCCTCCAATCAGAATCGGTCCCAGACGACGTTATCGGATAATCTGAAGTCGCCGGAAAACTTCTGAAAATTCCTAAATCGCGCTGTGAAACGGTATTATCATTTAAACCTTCTGATAACTCTTGTTTAGTCCTTCAATTCCACAATTAGTTAATCAAAAACTGTTGATTCGTCCGCTCAGACGAAGTTCATAAAAACAGAGCCGACGACTTCGCCGCAGTTCTGAGAAAGATCATCTTCCGGTATGTTCATTCCCAAAACCTTTCCTATCCGTTACATTTTAATCACTTATATGCCTGTTAATTGAATTGAACAAGTTCAGTCGAAAATCAGTTGTCTGGGTTATTATAACGAAGAAGATGAAGTGAGTCTGTATATAAATTTATATAAATTGGATTATATCTCGGGTTAGACAAACAGTCCAGCGGTGGACTGTGTGCAATTGAAACACAACGATACCGGGTTCGACTCCGCCCTTATTCCGATTCGTCACAATATTCAGACTTTTTATAAAACCCAAATATGAAAACTTCCAGTTAGTATATAAGAGAAATAAAAACAAGTGTTTTAACCAGGTTAGACACACAGTCCAGCGGTGGACTGTGTGCAACGTTAATCAACAGGTCCCAGGTTCGAGACCTGATACGCACGCCGGTTCGATAGAATTTAAATCCTTTTTAAGAAATGAATTTGGAATAAATTAAATAGTAAATAAATATAATTAAAAACAGAAATATTTCGGGTTAGACACGTAGCTCAGTTGGTAGAGCTGCGTGCACGCGTATGGGAGGTCACGAGTTCGAACCTCACTCAGTGCAAATAATATACACGACCGAACCGGTCAACAAGTCAAAGTCAATGGTCAATGGTCAAACCCAAAAAGTCAACATTTTTTTTATATTTTTGTTTATTTATTTAATTTAAAAATCAATTAAAAATAATTAAAAATAATGCTTTTAAAGTTAGAAAATAGCCTTAAACTCACAAAAATATATCTAAAAATCTTATTAAAATTATTAATAAAATCCACTCATTTACCATACCTTTTCGTTATTATTTAGGTTAATTAATCCTCGTCGATCAACCCTCTAAACTCGTGCGCATTCAACATCTTCAACCGAACGCACCCAATGTGAGTGAATCTCTACAAATTCCCCGTTTTAATCACGTTTTTGGGGTGTATCATGTGTCTTATTATTTATTATCCATCATATCCATGATCAAATGTGTATTCAATATGTATCAACTGTTTGTGTGGTTAATGTTTAGATTAAATTTATCATTTTTAGTACATACATTATCATAGGCCGCCGCTCCCCATTACCTATGAGCGTTGAGCTGTTCCCCATTACCTATGAGCGTGAACGAGGCGTTGCCAACATACGATCGGCTCCGTTTGATTGAGCCTTGATCGTACATACATTTATCATAGGCCGTCCGTTCCCCATTACCTATGAGCGTGAACGTGACGTTGCCAACATATACAGTATCATTCATGTTATATATTCATGCAAGGTGTTCTGTTATTGTATGTTATTGCTTGTTATTGTTATTGTTATTGTATGTTTATTTACGTTTGCTCACATATGATTTTTGCACAATTTTCCATAATAAATATAACAATAAATCAATAATAAATGTTTTCTAACAAGGTTCACTCGCCAACTTATGTTGACCCTAAAAAACCTCCATTTTACACATGATATAGGTGATCCAGATGCAGCAAGAAACATATAGGATGGCTTAGAAGAATAAACCGGTTTAGACTTTGGATTGTTTAGTTAGTTATTTTTCTTTGTAATTGTATGAACATGTTTGGAATATTGAGGATGTAATTTTGAATTTAATAAATATGAAACATATTAGTAAACATCATGAGCTTTGGTGATAACCCAATTATGCCCCGACTCTTATTCCGCTGCGGGTCGGGTGTGACAGTAGCCTCTCCTGAATCCTTTTATCATCCTCTAAACGGATGAACCTCAATGCCATGTTCCTCACTTCATCTAGATTCCTACAAGGTTTCATAACAAGGTCATCATAGAATGAGCAATCCTTTAGCAATCCCATTTTAAATGCCTCAACAGCAGTGGCAACATCTAGGCTAGGGATTTCTAAGGATTCTACTAAACTTTTGTGATGTAGTCTCTTAAGGATTCATCACGACCCTGTGTTATCCTATAAAAATCACTACTTAATCGCTCAAAGGTTCTACTACATGAAAATGTTGGGGTTTTTACATGTACATGTTTATCAAAGTCATTTTTAAATCATATAAAATCTATTTATATGTAAAACCAAAACCCGGATCCATATATGAATATGTATGCTATCAAAAACACAACCATAGGATGTTATAAGAATACTACCTTCCAAATAGCAAGAGATATGAAGAAGGTGATGTTCTTGAATGGAAATCTTCAAAGGAGAAGACCTCAAGCTTGTATACCCCATGCCTTCCAACAAACACCTTATGTTGCTAGGAGTTTTTTACTTGTATGAACTCACTTGAACACCCTCTTGATTCACCACCTTGGCCGAAATTTTGAGAGTATTTCTTAGAGTTCTTGCACTTGATTTTTAATGAGAGAAAGATTGTGTGTAAGAAAAATCTTTAATTCTCACCAAATCATCCATATATAATCTCTTGTAAGATCTTTTCTTGGATTATGTGAGATTTGTAAAGATCTCACCAAATCATCTATATAATCTTTGTAAGATCTTATCTTGAATTAGGTGAGATTGTGTGAGATCTTACCAAATCATCCAAGATATCCATATATCTTACATAATCTAATCTTGGATTGTGTGAGATCATTTATCCTTTCGTTACGGATGTCATGTCAAATCCAGAGACATAGAGTGATCATTCTCTAGTGATTTAACTTTAGCAGGCCTTAGACATCTTACTCTCAACGAATAAGAGGAACAAATCCCATCTTGACTACAACGTCTCTCACAATCACCTTGTACCACACCTGAGCTTAGCCTTATGTACCGCCCTGTTTTAGAACAGTGAAGAACTAAGTCAAAGTATAACATTTGGTGAATATCAAGACGCAATATGTATCTCAAGTCATAGGATACTATGATATTCACCTTTACTCAAAAATTACTTATGATCAATCACAAAGATTCCATGTAGTAATATTTGAGAGCGAGTCAGTCCAATATTTGTATCCCACAAATATCTATGAACTTTAGCAGCAACACTATGCTCTATATTCATACCTAATGAATATCCACCAATCCGAGTTCATAATAGTCTTACCTTCAAATTTGTTCCCACAAATATGATCGACTACGGACATTTAGAATAATTAACTTGTTCATGGATTTAAACATGCTAAAATGGAACATAACTCAAAATGCCATAATCATTAAATGAGTCATAATAACAATTGTTCTGATATCCAAATACTAAATAGATCAAATCCAATCACTAGAATATCAAAGTCCTAAGGCACAAGTATGACCCTCATGCTTTGGCCGTTCAAGGAGCTTCGTGAGTGGACCCGCAATGGTTTGATCGGTGTGAACTTTGCAAATACATATCTTTCCCTTTTCAACTTCATCCCTTATGTAGTTGAATCTCCGCTCAATGTGCCTAGTCTTTTGATGTGCACGAGGTTCCTTAATTTGTGCAATCGCACCTTTGTTATCATAAAAGATTTCTAGGGGATCCTGAATGGTAAGTACTACCCCTAGGTCGGTAATGAATTTCTTCAACCATGCAGCTTCTTGCGCTGCCAATAAAGTGGTGATGTATTCTAATTCTGTAGTGGACAATGCTACAACATCCTGCTTTAAGCTCTTCCAAGAGATTGCAGCTCCATTCAAAATGAAGAATACCCAGATTGTGATCGAGAACCATCTCGATCAGTTTGGAAACTCGCGTCCGTGTAACCCTTTACAACGAGTTCCTCTTCACTAGATCCATATATTAGAAACATATCCTTAGTCCTTCTAAGGTATTTCAATATACTTTTAACAGCCATCCAATGACTATTTCCTGGATTTTGCTAGTATCTACTTGTCATGTTTAAGGCACATGACACGTCCGGTCTAGTGCATATCATTGCATACATGATGGATCCTATAACAGACGCATATGGGACTCCTTTCATTCTTTCTTGCTCATCCTTTGAGCTTGGACATTCAGACACATTAAATATTGTTCCCTTTTGAATAGGTACCAAACCATTCTTAGAGTTCTCAATCTTGAACCTTTTCAAGACTTTGCACTTTGGTTCAAACCTATCAAGCGCCATGATCTATCCATGTAGATCTTTATTCTCAAAATATACGCGGCTTCACCAAGATCCTTAATGGAAAAACAACTTCCAAGCCAGGTTTTAACACCTTCCATGGTTGGAATATCATTTCCAAATAGTAGAATGTCATCGACATACAGTACTAGGAAAGTGATGATGCTCCCACCAGCCTTCTTATACACACAAGCTTCATCGACGTTCTTGATGAATCCAAAATTCCTAATTTCTTCATCAAAACGATGATTCCAACTTCTAGATGCTTGTTTCAATCCATATATCGATTTCTTTAACTTGCATACTTTGTTAGGATGTTTTGGATCGAAAAAAACTTCAGGCTGAACCATATAGACATCTTCATTAAGATATCCATTGAGGAAAGCCGTTTTGACATCCATTTGCCAAATCTCATAATCGTAATATGTAGATATGGAAAATAATTTCCTAATTGACTTTAGCATCACCACGTGTGAGAAGGTCTCATCATAATCAACCCCTTGAGTTTGATTGAAACCTTTTGCTACAAGTCTCGCTTTATAAGTATCCAAGTTACCATGCATATCGATTTTCTTCTTGAAAACCCACTTACTTCCAACTACTTTGGAGTTAAGAGGTGGTACAACCAATTCCCATACTTGGTTGTCATACATGGATTGCATCTCTACATTCATCGCTACAAGCCATTTGTCACAATCGGATTGTGACATTGCATCATGGTATGTGGTTGGTTCATCCGAATCTACCACGTAGCATCCATCCATGAAAAATCCATATCTTTCGGGTGGATTACTAGTTCTACCAGATCTGCGAATGTTTTGTGTGTATTGATCAACCACTTGATCCTCTTCAACCAGTATCAGCTTGTGGTTCTTGATCCTCATCAAGTTCCACTGTTCTACTACTAATTCCTTCCATAAGGAACTTAGCCTCCAAGAACTTACCCTTTCGAGCAACAAATACCTTTTCCTCTGTTGGATCGTAAAAGTAATATCCTATATCATCTTTAGGATATCCTACAAAGATACACTTAGTGGATCGTACTTCCAATTTGTTTGGGGTGTATTGCTTCACATAAGCTTCACAACCCCATACCTTCAAATATGATAATGATGGAGCCTTTCCATGCCATATTTCAAAAGGTGTCTTATCCACTTTCTTGGTTGGGGCCATATTCAGTATACGGGCCGCGGAGAGCAGAGCGTAACCCAAAAATGATAGAGGCAATGTGTTCTAGCCATCATAGATCGAACCATATCCAATAGAGTTCGATTACTCCTTTCAGACACACCATTATGTTGTGGTGTTCTAGGTGGATTAAGTTGTGAGATGATCCCACAACTCCTAAGATGATCTTGAAAAGCATCACTAAGGTATTCACTTCCTCTATGGGTGCGAAGGATTTTGATTGTTTTATTGAGTTGATTTTCTACTTCACTTTTAAAGTCTTCGAACATTTCAAATGCTTCATCCATGTGTCTTAGTAAATACACATAACCATAATGACTATAGTCATCGGTAAAAGTAATGAAGTATCTTTCACCATTCCTAGTCATCGGCTTAAAAGGACCACATACATTCGAATGTATGATACCTAATAAGTCCTTTGCCCTTTCAAAGGTGCCACTAAAGGGTGCCTTAGTCATTTTGCCTTATAAACAAGATTCACATACATCAAATGAATCATCTTCATTTGTTTCCAAAAGACCATTCTTTCAAAGTGTTTGCATGCGATTTTATTTTATATGTCCAAGGCGACAATGCCAAAGATAGGAATCACTCAAATCCATTTTGAGTTTCTTGGTGGTTACTTGGTACATTGAACTATCATATGATGTGTCATCATGAACTAATTCATAAATACCATTTAAAGGCATAGCTTTAAAGTAAAACACATCTGCATTGAAACATAAATGTCATGGTTAACAAATTCAAAATTAAAACCACATTGTCTCAAAAGGGAAACTGAAATAATGTTCCTAGTCAAACTAGGAGCATACAAAACATTTTTCAAAATCACTACCAAACCACTTGGAGGCTTCAACACATAGTCTCCTTGGACTTTGACTTCAACTTTTGCTCCGTTGCCCATGAACAGACTAGCGTCTCCCTTTTTATAATGTTTATTTCTTCCGAACCCCTACAACAAATTGCAAATATGAGTTCCACATCCGGTATCTAGTACCCATGTGTTAGAAGAAATAACATTAAGCTCAACATGTATCATGAAGATTGTACCTGAGGTCTGCCCTGCATCCCTCTTGTTTTTAAACTCCTTGAGATAGGTTGGACAATTCCTTTTCCAATGTCCTATATCTCCACACTCAAAGCATGGGTCGTTAGTAGCAACCTTATGCTTATTTTCCTTCGGTTTCATGGGTTCCGCTTTAAACTTTCCATTCCCTTTCCCCTTTGACGTGGCCCTTCGGCCCTTCCTTTTGGCAAAACTTGCCTTGGAGTCGGGGTGGGGCCTCTTCTTGTTGCCTCCCTCATTGATCGTTAGAACAGGTAAAGCCTTTTTACCCATGTCCACCTCCGCAGTTTTGAGCATTGCATGAAGTTCACCAATTCTTTTGTTCCATCCGTTCATGTTATAGTTCATTACAAAAGACTCAAACTTCTTTGTTAAAGAGTTGAGGATCAAATCCGTAGCCAACTCTTTAGAGACGGGACAATTGAGACTTTCGAGGCGATCAATGTGGCTTTTCATCTTGAGGACATAAGATGAGACCGATTGGGTTTCCTCCATTCAACATGCGTGAAGCGCCCGAACCGTTTCAAAGCGTTCTACCGTAGCTTGTTGAAGGAACATTTCTTTCAATTGGGTAATCATGTCGTATGCCCCATGATGTTCAAAATCCTTTTGAATATCGGGAATCATAGTTCCCAACATGAGGCAAGAGGCTTGCATGGAGTCCTCGGTATACTTAACCCAATCGTTATAGGCTTATAGGCTTCCACATTTTCAACGTCGGGTTCATCGGGAATAGGATTGTCCAACACATAGGATATCTTCTCTTGCTTGAGAATGATTCTCAAGTTTCGATACCAATCCATGAAGTTGTTATGGTTGAGACGATCCATTTCAAGAATTGTTCTTAATTATAGGTTACGGACGGTTTGGGTAATTGTGTTTGCATTGTTAGCGGCCATTTACAAAATTTTAACAAAGTTCAATTTTAGTATTTTCGATATTATTGAATTTTAATCGTTAATACCCTTTCATATCTCATAGACAATTAATAATTAAAATCTAGAATCCAACGTTACATTTAAATATTGGTTAGGTGACCTTTATCCCATTATTTAAATTAACAAGGTAGTCAAAGTTTGACAATTGCAACCCTTTGCAATTTCTAGCCATATGAGATCGGTTAAACATCTTTATGTTTAGTTCCCATGTTTAATCCCATCAACACCTTTGTACGCCATGCTTTGGTGACTCTAATCACATGGTTTCCAAATCAAGTCGTCCTACTTACACACACATGTAAGTTTACACATACAAGTGGTTAGGTGACCTTTATCCCACAAATTTGGTAAGCCTACCTCAAACACAGAAGTTCCTTCAAATGTGGCTAGGTGACCTTTATCCCACAAAGAATTCCCAAGTGATTCCAGTGTTGTGTAAAAGGATGGTGTTTGACTTGTTTTATAAAAGGGATCTAAGTTTTCAAAAATTCTAGTTTTAGAAAACATTATGTATCATACATTTGCATGCATTCAAATTCATGGTACCTTAGTGAAAACCAATTTTCAAGGTTCTTTTAATAAAACCCATTTTATTATAAAATCATTAACCTTTAATAAAACCTTTTATTAACCACTTTAATGATTTTTAAAGAACCAATTTTAAGCTTGTTGTTATTTGTTAGTTTGTTAAGTATCTATATCCACATATCATCCGAACAACATAATAAAACAACCATACAAGCATAACACACAAAACAATAGGTGCATAACCATAGCTAACTATTTTTTACAACACTTGTTAGCCGAAACAAGTGTGCCAAAAGGTCCTTCCTAAAGGGTGAATATTGACAAAAGAAATGTGTCGTTGAACTACCACTTGAACCCGCATCCAAATGCTTCAAGTCTTCCTTTTGTGTTGTGATTTCTTCATTTTCTTTGGGCTTCCAAATGATCTTTAAATTCAGCTCCAAACTCCTTTGGGCTTCAAAAATGTGTTTTGATTATTGGGCTAAAATCCCGTTAAGAACTATGAAGTCCTTTAGGCCCAAAATTGGCCAAAACCAAAACGCATTTTCTGTGCATCTTCTTTTACAATTAAAGAATCCTAATACACTTTTCTAGTAAAAGAAATGCAACTAATCTATTTACTTACATACCAAATGAAAATAAATAAATTACATATTTTTCAAATGTAAGAACAAAGACATTAATTATTACAACCCATTGAAATAATTAAATATAATTCACAAACACAATCATTCAACATATTCAAAAACAAGGTCATGGCTAGGTTATGAACACCAAAATATACATCCACATATGTATATTATTCAAGAGCAAAAATGGTTCCCTTTTATAACCCATATTTTCGGCCAAAAATGAAAAACCGAAAAGTGTGAGTTTTTGTCCAAACAAACAAATCATCCATATGATATAAGTTTTTAAGATTCCTTTATGTATGTAAGAAAATAATCGTGAAAAAAAGGGAAAACCATGTTAAAAATTTCGGCCATAGGATATCTCCAAACCCAAAACCTGAAATTTTTAAATCCTTTGAAGCATGCATTCATATAAGCAGCTCTGATACCACTGTTGGGGTTTTAACATGTTTATCAAAGTAATTTTTAAATCATATAAAATGAAAAACGCAGTGGAATATATTTTTTAAAATATGTTACTTACAAGATATAAAACCCATTTTATATGTAAAACCAAAACCCGGATCCATATATGAATATGCATGCTAACAAAAACACAACCATAGGGTGTTATAAGAATACTACCTTCCAAATAGAAAGAGATATGAAGAAGATGATATTCTTGAATGGAAATCTTCAAAGGAGAAGACCTCAAGCTTGTATACCCCAAGCCTTCTAACAAACACCTTATGTTGCTAGGATTTTTTTAATTGTATGAATTCACTTGAACATCCTCTTGATTCACGACCTTGGCCGAAATTTTGAGAGTATTTCTTAGAGTTCTTGCACTTGATTTTTAATGAGAGAAAGAGTGTGTGTAAAAAAAATCTTTAATTCTCACCAAATCATCCATATATATAATCTCTTGTAAGACTTTTCTTGGATTATGTGAGATTTGTAAAGATCTCACCAAATCATCTATATAATTTTTGAAAGATCTTATCTTGGATTATGTGAGATTGTGTGAGATCTTACCAAATCATCCAAGATATCCATATATCTTACATAATCTAATCATGGACTGTGCGAGATTTTGTAGATTTGCAAGATATTGCATGAAAATTCAAATTCTTTAATTTTAAATTATGTCTTGTATTATTTATAACTTTTATAAAATTAACATCATATGTTTACAAGACTTTATGCAATATCTCATAACCTTTTATAATGTTATTTAACCCATTAAATAACAAAATAAAATATTCTCTCAAAATAAATTATCCATATAATTTATTAGTTCCTCAAGTGGAATTATTTAGAAAACCAATTTCTAAATATTCTAAGTGTGAATATTTATTTGTTTGATCATATCATAAATAAATATTATAAGTGTTAGTCTAGCTTGTTATTGGGTATGACCCGACTTGGATCATAACGTACTAGCCACATCAATTTAATATGTGTCATGGGCATACCGATTCCAACAGAAAATTGATTGTTAAACAAATTAACTAGATGAGAAAATGAAGCAATTGAGTAAGGGGGAAGACTTAGCAGCCATTTTAGTGCTGATCCAGTGAGTGTGGATCCGAAGCCCTTTCAAAGACAGGCTTCCTTTAACCTTTCTGGAATGGGTTTGATCTGCATTCTTTCCCGGTATTGTGCTACATGCTTTTCTGGATCAGTTGTGCCATCGTATAGCTTCATGTTGGGGGTTTGCAAGCGTTTTGGTATCTCAGCATTGCAGATAGGAGGTGCAAAATGAGACACCCTGTGGCTTCCATCTAGGATCTCAAGAATGGCTAAACCACCACTGGGACGCTAGATATCATATCCTTAAGCTTTTGGAGCTCCCGTGCCATAGCCTGATTGATACATGTATCCTGCATGGAACCATAGTTAGTACCAAAAGATGTATTGAAATTGTTACCTCCTGACTGGTTTGGGACCGGTATCTCGGAAGTATATCCAAAAGCAGATACTTCAGGTGCAACAGTTGGACCAAATGAGGCAATAGTCTACATAAGAATGAAGTCTCCCGTATGAACTTCAAAGTTCCTGGATGGTTGAACCTGGAACAAGTTGGATCCTTGAACTTGAGATGGGGATCCTTAATGTGGTGCATAAAATCCTCTGGACTGGTACATCTCTTGCGATCCTCCAGGTTCATAGAAGAATCCTTGAGGCTCTGTGATCCCTAGTGACCCTCGTTGAAGGATAGATGATCCTTGAGGCTGGAGGTAGGATCCTTCAGCCTGTGTCATCGCCAGTGATCCTTGCTGGTAACTGGAGGATCCTTGAATTTGAACAGCGGATCCTCTGGAATGTTGGACCGCTGATGCTGGAGAAGTGAAGTCCAATGATCTGGGCATCAGTGGAGAGTGATCCTCCACTGATCTCTTATGCTTCTTGATTTCATCAATCTCCCTGAGGATCCTTTGGTCAGTTTTATCCTGCTGCTCCATGTAGTTCTTCATCTGCAAAATCAAAGTAGAAACATCATTGTTAGTAGTTGTAGACGAAGAAACAGTGGAGGTTTTCAATCCTGTATAAACAGGAGTAGTTTTCTTCTAAGGATTCTCTGCACTCCTCACAGGTGCAGGGGGAAGAGGAGGAAACAATGTACTAGTATGGGCTGAGGTAACTACCGGCATGGCACTTGAAGCTGATTTTCCCTGAGAAGCCATGTAGTCGTTGGAGATGAAAAGAAATGAATGAAATGAATGAGAATTTTAGAATTGAAGCACCGATTACCCGACGGTGGCCGCCAAACTGTTTTGGTCAAAAATCACAATAAGAATAATGTAACCAAATCTGATTTTGTGAGGTTGAGTGCTTGAATGATGAACAATTGTGTGAATGAATAAAAAATGTAAACATTGATGAACACAATGATTTGAGGAAAAAGCCCTTGATCAATGTATGATCTCTTGCATAAAAAACCTCGGGTGATGGAAACTACCGATCACCAAATGTATTATCTGAAAAAGATTACAACATTGGAAATATTGAGCTTGTTACAACGATTGCTACTGTAGTATTCGAGAGAGAATGTTTACGGGTATGTGTGTGATCAGAAAGAATTATGCAAGTGTGTTCCTACTCAGCTCAATACCCCTCATATCATAGCTAAAAATATCTTTAACTAACTATACGAAAATCTCGCCATGCATCCACATTCATCATATACGGTTATTAGCTTATGCATGAGCTGGAATTAGAAGCATATTCCCCAAGATTCCCGATTAGAACAAGTCCCCTTCGTAATACACCTGAAAACAAATCCAAACAATAATGGAAACAATTGTTAGGAAACGAGAATAATACTGAGGATCCGTGATCCTTAGTCTTCCTACACCAGTTCAAGAGGATCCTTGGTTCAGAATTAGCTTAGGATACATGATCCATAATTGTTAAAAATTCTATCCCTAATAGCGTACTTCTTAATACGGAACACGTACATTCTTCCAAAAATTTTCTAATCATTAAAATCTTGTATTTAAATGATTGGAATGCAAAAATACCACTCGTTACGGAATTACGGTCGTTTACGCGTTAATTAAAGTGTTCGTCGTAATTAAGCAAAAAACGCAACCGTACAATCGAACAAACTGACATCCGTGACACTTCCGGGCATATTTCAAGTTCCCTATTCTTTATTATCCTGATAAAGCTTAAAAATCAGGTTAACATGTATTAGAAATGCCAAAACGCGACAAAACGAGTTTAGAGGCCTGTTCTGCCATTTTTCAAACTTCTGCCCCCAGAAGGTGGATACGGACCGCATCCATATTAGTTGAGGTCCGCATCTAGGTTCCAGACAGAAGAAAATGTGCAGCAACTTGGCAGCTTCTTGTACAAAGCCTTGGAGCCCAAGTTCACGAAATTGCCACCTTCTAACCTGCATTTAAGAAGTGTTAACACCCTCCCAATATCATTACACCTCATTGGAGACTTGTGATGATCTTGTGAACCTTTAAACACTATAAATAGCCATGAATTCATTCATTCCAAGTTGCTCATTCCACTCTTCTATTCCCATCTGCTATAAATTGGAGTTTGCTTCCCTTTGGAGGCCTCCTACTGAGCATTCTTGCCATCCTAGAACATAAATAAGTGTTCTTCCTTAGTCTTGTTTATTATTTTAGCTTGTTATGAGCTAAAATCAAACAGTTGACTTTCTGTTTGACTTTCGGTTCTGACCATTTTGGTCAAAGTCCAAGTTCAATTGAACTTTGCAACGTGATCGTCATCATGAGGGTTATCATCTATAGCGATTACACCTACTGATTACCACGTTTACTAGTCGAAGTGACGAGTCAAAGTGTCGGTCAAAATGCGCATTATGTGCATTTTGCGATGAAACTATTTTCAGGTATCAAAACACTAAGTTTTGCTACCAAAGTGTTAGACATGTTTTGACATGTCTAACCCGTCATTTCTAGTTTAGTGTTTATTTAGGGTCGTAAGTCGAGCGGTCTTGACCACCGCTTTGACTTTCGAATCCGACCCGTTTGGTCGATCTTAGGATCCGACCAAACACATAATTGTGGCCATAGTTGTATGGGGAATAACCCTCTGAGGTTATACCTTATGGTCACGTCGTTTGGTTAGTGTTATGTTAAGTCGCTAGTTATGCCGTTATAAATGACCAAAATACCCTTTTTGCGCATAAATCAACTTTAAGCATATGTAACCAACATTTTGGCATATAAACTGATTTTGCAACTATATTAAACTTATTTGGCATAAAAGACTCATCATAAAACATATCTAACCATCCGAACACGTATTTACGTGAATGATCCATTAAAGTAGCATAAACTACCTTAACGAGTCATAACGGGTCAAAAGCACTTAGATTTCATTTCAAATCAGAACGTAGACTTTGTTAAACCATTTTACATGAGTTCCAACACTCATTTGGTTTACAAGATCTCATTCTATCCGATATGGCGATTAAAGTCCCGATATTTACATAGTTATCCAATTTTAGGACACGCTTGAATATTTGATCCTTTGAAGCTTTGATATATCATTTGATCCAAGATTTACTTTGCAATCCCAAGTGAGTACATAGTCCCCTCTTTTACATTTTCAAAAGTTTTGGGGTGATACATATGTGCTTATGACTATTTTCGCGATTTCATGACATTACATATGCTTTGATTACATAGTACATATAGTACGTGATTTCAATTGCATTTTGCTTCGTATGTTAACTTAGCATACCTATCATACGATTTCAAAGACATTTACATGGTATATTGACTTAATAAACCTACACATGGTTTCAAAGACATTTTACTTCGTATGTTGACTTAGCATACCTAGTACACGATTTCAAGACATTTTGCTTGGTATATTGACTTAGTATGCGAAGTACATGGTTTCTAAACATTTTCATAACATGCTAACATTGTTCGAGACATATTGGTGAATTGAATATACAATGATACATTCATTAACATTGATGCCGACCGGTAGTATTTAATGGTACCATAGGTTTGACACCTCATTTTTGTTTTTTAGTCGTTTGAAAGTATCCATTGGGGAATGACAGAATCCGATGAACATTAATAGACCTTTTTTTATCAGGGGTTATTCGATAGTCGACAAGGCTTGAATGTATTCGCCAACAATCCTAATATATGTTCTATAATAAAAGCAATGGTTTATAAGACAACTTTTGGATTTAAACAAACCCTTATTTATTCAAAAACATTGTTTTATACACGAAAAGTTGGTTTACACAAAGGCATTGATTTATACAAATACATTTGGTTGCATAAGACATTCGATTATACATGACATTGTTTTAAACAAGACATTTGTAACAATGACGATTGGTTTATAACAAGGACGATTGGTTTATAACACGTACAATTTGACGACTGTTTTAGAAAACGAGGCAGGCGTAATATGATAAAAGCATGGTGGATACGCCGCTGGTACTTCCTATATATAAGTGATTTTATTATATTACATATTGTAGCGTTATCTAAATCACTTTGAACTAAGACAAGACATGACATTTCTACACAAGACATAACATATTTGGTTATTAAGTTAACCTTACATTATTTCTTTTATATAATTGATTTTCATATGATTACATAAAAGAAATACTTCAGTAACGATTCATGACTATTTTTTAATTAATTAACCTTTTCTTTAAAACATTCAAAGCCATGAAACATTATTACAAAACCTATGTTACTCACATGCATTTTTATGCTGACGTACTTATTTTCACATACGTTTCAGATTTACTTTTGTGATGATTATCGCTACATGCTACACATAGGATGGACTCGGGCTTTAGTAACTTTAAAACTTGAAAGACGTTTTAATTGTATTTCATATTCATTATTCAAAGACAATGTAATCCGATAATGCAATAAAACCAAACTTTAAGTACCATGTGTTGTGAAACAATTTGTAATGTGACTCCCCTAATGTTTCCACCGCGTGTGTTGTATTACGCGATTTGGGGTGTTACAGATTGGTACCAGAGCCATGGTTATAGGGAATTAGGTTATTAGTAATGCTTTGACCTAGTCTATAACCTTCTTAGGACCCTAACGTGAGTTTACTGGCGTTTAGATTCTTAACACAATACCATCACCTATTCTTAGGTGAATACCAAAACAAAAACACAAATTTCAAAATGATTTTGAAAGTCAATCGTCTATTTTTGGATGATTCTCTTTTGACTTAATGCTTTTAAAGTTTTCAAAATTTCGTCAAAGTTTGGGTTTTATTAATGTGAACACGTGCAATCTGGAAGGGTGGGTGCCTAAACCCTGAGTTTTATAGTCTAAGGCTAGAGTGTTCGTACAAATCCGCATTATCGGACCAATCACTCTTGCATGGGAACTCTTGGGGTGAGTGTCCACTTATAGGCTAAATCACGTCTTCACGATACATTATGAAGACCCATTTACTTTGTTTAGTCACGATGTCGTTGTTTGTTTTAAATAACAAACAAATGATCACAATCCTTATACTTTATCAATCTAATTCGCTCTCTCACATATTTCCTCTCTCATTAGAACGCCTCCTCGTTGCAACACTGCTCAAGACGCCGAAATGGCTGCTTTAATTGTGCAACAAACCTTGTGACCCAACTAAATCAAGCTTACAATAACAATAACAACAACAAAGCACTCAAGTTTTCTGGGTCTGAGGGAGCTACTGGGCACCACAATGGTTCGAGAGTATTGAAAGCACTTTCTGTTATGTGCAGTGCCCTAACGAACGCAAGGTAGAGTTTGCTTTGAGTGTTTTTCAAAAGAGAGAACTCACGTGGTGGAACGGAGTGATGAGAGACATGGGTGCTAATGTGGCAATGGCTCAAACGTGGGAAGAGCTTCGAGCTCTCATGATAAAAGAATTCTGCCCACGTCATGTCATGAACAAAGGGCACTTGAGAATGGGTTCCATGATCTCAAACAGGATAGTGGAGAACATTGTGCCTACACTGACCGATATGAGGAGCTAAGTTTGTTGTGTCCTGCGATTGTTACGCCTTTGGACAAGGCAATCGAAAAGTACATAGATGGCCTGCCTGACCCTGTTAAGGACATTGTTACCGGTAGCAACCCTACCACCGTTAGACAGGCTATCGAACTCTCTGCTACCCTGACTGAGTCCCAAATCAAAAAGGGTAAACTTTTCCTATCACACCCCGACACGCAGCGGAAGACAATTGCGGGGTGCGGCAGACACATGGTATTTCCTCATAATTTAAAAATGAGATATCATATAAAGAGGGAACATCGGTTACAACACATATGAACTATCATATTACAAACCATTAGTTCAAGTGCGGTACTACAA
Organism: Scalesia atractyloides; assembly: GCA_947069175.1. Lineage (NCBI taxonomy): Eukaryota > Viridiplantae > Streptophyta > Magnoliopsida > Asterales > Asteraceae > Scalesia > Scalesia atractyloides. Next base: position 24,205,811 of record CAMTDV010000010.1, read on the forward strand.
GCCACTACAACCTTTATTTTGCTATTGTCCGCCTACTCAAGACATCCCATATGAACGTTCCTCATTCCTGTTAATTTTACCTGAAATGCATGTTAATTTTAAAAGAAGGGTCAGCTAACTGAGCCGGTGAGTTCCACTAGTTTGGTTGTTTCATAGAAACAAGCGTTAACAAGTTTAATTGCACGTATTCTAGATCCCAGATGGAATTACACGAGTTCACAAGTGAAACCTTGACCACAATAACTGTGTCGTATGACATTCGACACATCAGCACTCCGGGCTGTGTCACCCCCGACACCTCAGCCTACCAACTGCGTCACGTGCAGCCCAAATGCCCCCGGGGTAGTTATGCCTAACCACATAACATAGTTTAGGACGCGTGCAGTTGCCTGGCTGCCGGTACACCGGTCCGCGCGGCAACTGGCTTTGTCAGGCCAATAGTACTATCCACTGCCCACGGCTTACGTTAATCACTTGCATTGGGGATAGTTCGTGTGTTAGATAATTCACATCATTACAAGTTGGTACAATTAACACAGTTTGTAACATGAAATTCACCCCAGAAAACAGTAAAACAGTTTAAAAGTGGGGGAGTGAAACTCAAAGTGAGGGTCGTAGTCTCAATCAAAGAGTGATTATGTAACTTGATCAGCTTTAATAGTACGCATGCAAGTAGGGACTTAAATCAGCATCTAAGTTGGTAATGGTTATAACTTCGACCTGGTTATGAGTTTTCGCCCCGAATTGAACTTATAGGATACTTGTATGGTGATGGATGCCATGGTAGTATTAGTTTTTAGTTTGGCTTTCGGGCACCAGTCCGCGTGCCTGCCAAAGTCAGTTGTTTGACACGTTTGAATAATGGTACAGGAATACCAATAGTATCAACATGTTATTTAAGAAAGATTAACTTTTCATTAAGGGAGTTTGGGGGTTCGGGGAGTCTAGGTTGCCCAAAATTGAGTTTTTGTTTTCGCCATCGGGGATTTTCCCGAACTGGCATGGGACACACCCCTAGTGTCTAAACGACCACGGGAATCTCCTGGAATATTTATGGTGTTCCAACTATGTCGGGTTCAGTCAGTTCCCGGTTCCGGCAGGTTGGTTACACGGTAAACTGCCGAAACTAGTTTAAAATAAAGCGTTTTTAACTCCGTAATTTCCCCTGTAATACATAAGTTTGATAAAAATCTGGAAATTTTTATAACATTCAGTAAAAATATATAGATTATAAGAAAAATAATTCGGAAATTTATTTAGCCATTTTAACTCCTTAAATAAATCATTTGTAAAACAGTATTTAACCGAATAATTTACATTGCTTATAATCCGATGTCTAAAAATTCCCAAAATATTCCAGAAAGTCCATTATATGTCCAGGAACTCCCTGCAGAAATTTGGGATTTTTCCGATTTCGTTTCGGTGCATTTCCGGCTATCGAAAACACACAAAAATGCGGATTTTTAATCTGAATCAAAATCCAACCAATGGACTCCCAAACTTCCCATAACATTTCCTATATGTTCCTTAGTGTTCATGTCAATTTTGGTGATTTATCGATTCCGTTTGGTGTTTTTCCCAAATTTCTTTAGGTAAAAACAGTCAAAAATTCGCCAAATATCATAGAAAATTCCAAAAATTCTAATGTTTTAGGTGGACATTCCTGTCAGTTCACCACACTAATTTTCAGCTCAATCCATACATCACGGACCAAGTTATAGTCCAAATAATATTCTGCCTATGCTAGTCGAAGGTTTCGAGTGTTATACCTAGCGCAAGCTCCGTTCCTGTGCGTTTCTCTCGAATCCAGAAGTGCATGGGTGCTATATTTAGTACCTACACATCAAGCCCAATCCAAACATGCCATAATCCATGTCAATCGAGCCTCATTTCACTGTTTTTCGGTTAATAACTTTGTTATTCGCTTTTGGTCAATTAGGGGTCGATTAGGGTATCAAAAGCCGAAGTTTTGTGATCTTGGCTACCATATAACATCAGGTAATCCCTGATGTGTTCTTATTCAGCCAAGAACCATGTTTAAACCATCCATTAGCTTGGATTAAAAAGGGTTTTCCTAGTCTAGTTCATGTTTAACCAAGAAATCTTCATCAAAACCTTATAAAACTTGAAAATTACCTTTAATTTGGCTAAACTTAGTTGATGATCAATTGTGTTCTTGATGATTGAGAGCAGATTTTGGTTGCAAGATGAACAAAAAAAGAAAAAATAAATAAAAAGAATATTTATATATAGGGGGGCGGTCGCAAGGTAGGGTGGCCCTACCCACCCCCTGCTTTCTCGTGCTTTGTTTTTCGTGTTATTAAGATGATGTTTATCTTTGTTATTGCGTTTAGGTTCATTTTTGGGTCCCATACGCGTCCCCGATTTGCGAAACAGGCTCCTTTTTTCGCTTTTTTATGTTAAAAGACTCGGTTTTAAAAACCATGCATAACCGTCTTGAAACCCGACCCCGGTTATGGTTTAAATATAATAGCCTCGTATTAGGGTAGTTTAAGCGTTTTTAGGCTTGATTGACCGTTCCTTGCATGTGTGGTTGCCTTTTGTTGTTCTCCAAACGAAGGCGTTTCCCTAACCGGGAAACTGACTCATTTTGCATGCCCGAGCTCCGATTTGCTTCAAATCTTATGTCATGGTCTATGGCACATAACTAAGATGTTCCATGAACTCAGAATCTTAAATAGCCCCACCGTTAGCCTAATAATCATAGTCAAACGTGTAATGCGCTATTAAACGGAAAGCTCCCGTTTAACACGTTTTCAAAGGCTAAGGACACCAACCTCGCACCGTTGGCCCTTATTAGTGTTATGTTAACCATGATGTGCTCTTGGATTCCTCTGAGACATAACAGATATCATTTAACATAGCACATAAATCATACATGTTTTTAGGGTTTTCGCACGATTATTGTTTTAAGCGTACTTAAAGTTTTGGACGGATTAAGGTGTACCTGGTTTCATCCTGGGTATCACATTTCCGCAAAGGCGATAAGAGGCCATCTGATGAGACTATACAAGAAAAACCAAAGGACACTAAAAATGAACCCTCAAAAAAGTCAAAGAAGCGTAAGGCTTCACAAAAAATCGTTGTAGTTACCCAGAATAATCAAGTTGCTCCCAACCAACAAGCACAACCCCCTGCTAGGAAACCATACAATGGAACTGCGCCTCTGTGCAACCAATGTAACCTCCACCATCATGCAAATGTTCATTGTCGAAAATGCTTAAATTGTGGCTGTTTTGGACACACGGCTAACACTTGTCGCATTGCTGCTGCACAAAACCAAATTGTTAACAACCCTGCTCAGGAACGTGCTCTTAATGCTGGAGTTAACGAGCCTCATGCCAACAACGATGCAATCATTAACAATTAAAACTTTACATTTTGATTTCTTTTTTATTAACCAAGACTCGTATACACTTCTTCAGTTATTATGTAGTGAAATTTCAATTATAAACTAATGTGCTTGTATGTGTAATGTGTGGAAATATCAAATTACTAAACTTTCATTCTTTAAGAAATTGAACGACTCTCGTAATGAATCTCATTAAACCTATGAAACTGTTCATCCGTGAAACACGTGAGACGCACGCACTATTCCAATTGTTGAAACAAAGCATTTTCTTTGATCATATCCATAACACACCACTTAGCAAGATAAGTTATGCGGACTATGCAACGAGTTAACTAATTATGGGTGCACACATAATTATGAAATTCGATGCACGGAAACCATATAAGTCCTGTTAAGCGTGATAACGTAAAATCTAGAGTAATTAAATAACGAAACAAGTGTAATACAATAAGACCATGGTGGGTACGCCGTTGGTACTTCCTATATATAAGTGTTCTTATTGTATTACCTGTCGTAGCGATATCTAAATCACTTGAGGATTTTATGGTATCCTCAATCAATATGTATTATTTTAAACGAGAAACCAAAACTATCTATATTCATTTCCGCTTCTAACGAACTTCTGGGAAATGAATAATCTATTCATAATCATTCATTTCCGCTTTTAACAAAGTATCCACTTGAAAATGAATTATCCGTTCAGTTTCGCTTCTAACGAAGTATCCACTGGGAAATAAATAATCTATTCATAATCCTTCATTTTCACTTCTAACGAAGTACCCACTGGAAAATGAATGATCCATTCATTTTCGCATCTAAAGAAGTATCCCTTGGGAAATGAATAATCAACTCATAATCCTTCATTTTCGCTTCTAAGAAGTATCCACTAGAAAATGAATTATCCATTTATCTCCGCTTCTAAAGAAGTATCCACTGGGAAATGAATAATCTATTCATAATCCTTCATTTCCGCTTCTAACGAAGTATCCACTGGAAAATGAATTATCAATTCATTTTCGCTTCTAAAGAAGTATCCACTAGGAAATGAATAATCTATTCATAATCCTTCATTTCCATTTCTTACGAAGTACCCACTGAGAAAATGAATTATCCATTCATTTTCACTTCTGAAGAATCTCCACTGGGAAATGAATAATCTATTCATAAATCCTTCAATTCCGGTTCTAACGAAGTACCCACTGAGAAAACTAATTATCTATTCATTGTCACTTCTGAAGAATATCCATTGAGAAATGAATAATCTATTAATAATCCTTCATTTCGGCTTCTGACGAAGTACCCACTGAGAAAATAAATTATCCATTCATTTTCACTTCTGCAGAATATCCACTAGGAAATGAATAATCTATTCATAAATCATTCATTTCCAGTTCTAACGAAGTACCCAATGAGAAAATGAATTATCCATTCATTTTCACTTCTGAAGAATATCCATTGGGAAATGAATAATCTATTCATAAATCCTTCATTTCTAGTTCTAATGAAGTACCCACTGAGAAATAAATTATCCATTCATTTTCACTTCTGAAGAATATCCATTGGGAAATGAATAACTGTTCATAAATCCTTCATTTCCACTTCTATAGAAGTACCCGCTGAGGAAAAAGAATTATCCATTCATTTTCCACTTCTGAAGAAACATTCACGAAGGAATGAAACACAAGCTAAATTCTTATAGAATCTTCTATCTCAATAGTCGGATTCTTAAAAGATATTGTAGTGTTATTGATTTATATGGTTTTACCATAAATAAATCCCTCATTCCCACTTCCAGCATAAATTGAGGAAGTATCCACTAGGGAATGAGCGCCATACAAATAACTATCCATTCCCACTTCTTGCATTATTTGAGGAAGTATCTACTAGGGGAAAGGACAAAGTTATGCTTTAGATAGGAAATCCATGATGGGTTATTCTATACAATTGGATAAAAACCCTAGATTCCATACAGGACAATTGCTTGATGCAAACTCACGAAAACAGTTTCCTATGAATATTTTCTAGCCTTATGCAAATAGATTCCTACAGATAAATTTTGGGATGAAATTTCCTAAAGGAGAGGAGACTGTGACACTTCACTTTTTCAATCGTTGTTCAATCTCGATATTTCAAACAACTTATAGAAGTGAAATCGCAAACTGCTATGCAAACGTAATCAGTTTAACGCGACGTACACTCCGAAACAATGATATAAGCTAAACATACCCTGAATACCCACATAACTTAGAAATAAGTTTTGAGGGCTTCGGTACGGTAAAAACATGCTTATGCAACTCCAGGGACTATTTCGCAAATTCTATGAAAGTACGCCGATTCACGTATTTCTTAATACGGAACACGTACATTCATCCAAAAACTTTTTTAATTATTAAAATCATGTATTTAAATGATTAGAATGCAAAAATATCATTCGTTACGCAATTACGGTCGTTTACGTGTTAATTAAAGCGTCCGTCGTAATTAAGCGAAAAACGCAACCGTGCAAACGAACGAACCAAAATCTGTGACATTTCCGGGCATATTTCAAGTTCCCTATGCTTTGTTATCCTTATGAAGCTTAAAAATCAGGTTAACGGGTATTAGAAATGCCAAAATGCGACAAAATGCGTTCAGGGGCCCGTTTAGTTATTTCAAGTAAGATCTCATCCTTAGTCTTTTTCATTTCCTTTAGCTATTTCAAGCTAAATGGGCTTTGACCACTAAGTGGTCAAAAAAAATTTCAATTGGACTTTGAAACGTGATCGTAATCATAATGGTTATGATCCTTAGCGATCATGCCTACTGATTTACCATGTTACTAATCAAAGTGACGAGTAAAAGTTTCGGTCAATAATGTGCAGAATGCGCATTATACTATGGAACTTTTTTCGGGTATCAAAACCCTTTGTTTTGATACCAAATCAGTTTTCTAACTTAGTTAAACATGTTTTAACATGTTTAACTCGTCACTTTTAGTTAGTGCTTATTTAGGGTCGTAAGTCGAGCGGTCTTGACCACCGCTTTGACTTTCGAATCCGACCCGTTTGGTCAATCTTAGGATCCGACCAAGCACATATTTTTTACCATAGTTATATAGGGAATAACCCTCTGATGTTATACCTTATGGTCACGTCATTTGGTTAGTGTTATGTTAAGTCGCTAGTTATGCCTTTATAAATGACCAAAATACCCTTTTTGTGCATAAATCAACTTTAAGCATATGTAACCAACATTTTGGCATATAAACTGATGTTGCAACTATATTAAACTTATTTTGGCATAAAATACTCATCATAACACATATCTAACCATCCGAACACGTATTTACGCAAACGATCTGTTAAAGTAGCATAAACTACCTTAACGAGTCATAACGGGTCAAAAACACTTAGGTTTCATTTAAATCAAAATTTAGACTTTGTTAAACCATTTCATATGAGTTCCAACACTCATTTGGTTTACAGGATCTCATTCTATCCGATCCGCCGATTAAAGTCTCGATATTTACATAGTTATCCGATTTTAGGACACGCTTGAATCTTTGATCCTTTGAAGCTATGATATATCATTTGATCCAAGATTTACTTTGCAATCCCAAGTGAGTACATAGTCCCCTCTTTTACATTTTCAAATGTTTTAGGGTGATACATATGTACTTATGACTATTTTCGCGATTTCATGACATTACATATGCTTTATTACATAGTACTTATAGTACTTGATTTCAATTGCATTTTGCTTCGTATGTAAACTTAGCATACCTAGCATACAATTTCAAAGACATTTTACATGGTATACTGACTTAGTATACCTACACATGGTTTCAAAGACATTTTACTTCGCATGTTGACTTAGCATACCTAGGACACGATTTCAAGACATTTTACTTGGTATATTGACTTAGTATGCCAAGTACATGTTTTCTAAACATTTTCATAACATGCTTTGTAACGCCTCGTATCTTCGTATTTCTATTTTAAAAAAATGTTCGTATTCGTATTCTAATTTTAGAAACCTTACATTCGTATTTTAATTTCAATCTCACAATTCGAGGCGTTAATCATAATAAATTCATATTTTATACATATTTTCTTTTATTCACACAACCGATCATTTAAATACGTATTTATACGCCAACCGACACAATTATAAGTATAAATACTTATACGCACATCCTCGATACTTGAATTATACTTTTATACTATTTATATACTCAATTAAATAATATATACTCAAGAAATATCAAGAAATATACCAATCATCTTTCCATCTCATCAATCCTCTTCCACCTTCTTTAACCAATCATATTTCACCCTTTTTTCACCTCCTTTCTCCGCCAATCACCTTCTCAATCCTCTTCCACCTTCTTTAACCAATCATATTTCACCTTTTTCCACCTCCTTTCTCCACCAATCACCTTCTCAATCCTCTTCCACCTTCTTTACCCAATCATATTTCACCATTTTCCACATTCTCTACCTATAAATACCAACCTCATTCTACCATTTTCTTCACACCATTCTTCTCTCCATCTCTCTAATTCTCTCAATCTCTCTAAATCAAGAATTCTAAAAGGACACTAAGTGTTCCATCCATTCTCCTCTCAACTTCTATACTTCTCTCAAATCTTCCAAGCAAGGAAGAGAGCTCTAAGAGTTCTAAAAGAAAACACTAAGCGTTTTAAAAGAAGCTTTGAGGTTCCAACCTCAAAATCTTCACGGAATTACCAATCGGAAAGCATATGCAATATTGTAGGTACACTAGACCCATTTTCATTTTATCACTTTTGGGTGTAACATGTTTACCATATACAAAATCACTAAACTTAAACTTTATGCTTTGATACGTTACTTGTTGCTTATATCTTGGACCATTCTTATGTGATACCATAGTCATTAGCTTATCATAAGCCTTCGTTTGACATGTATAGTGCTATAGGAGTACCGCACCACCCCTCGTGAAATCTAGAGGCCATGTTCAAGTCATAGTTTGCCTTAACAAGGGGTTTGACTAGAAATATCGCATGTCATGTATAATGCTCTCGTATAAACTTAGTATCATGTGGATTCGTTTTAAACCATATTCGTATACGTATGCTTATGCTTAAACTTGTGTACTCGCCTTTGTTTTTGCATTGAACTATATTCTAAAACATTTTACAGGTTTTGAGATGATGATGATGATGCATGGAACATAGTAGGATGCCTAGATACACATTTAAATTTTTTTTTGTTATTGTATTGTAATTCTTGTATTTCAAGTTGTCGTATTTGATTTCAATCTTTGTAATTGACTCTTTAGCAATGAAATAAATCCATTATTAAAATACTTATCGTAAATATTAGTGTTATGATGTCTCAAGCAATCTATTTCGTCTCACTCCGATGTTTCCGTCATCCGTTGGGGTGTGACATGCTTACATCATTCAAGACATATTGGTGCAATGAATATACAATGATACATTCATTAAAATTGATGCTGATCGATAGTATGTAATGGTACCATAGGTTTGACACCCCATTCCCGCTTTCTAGTCGTTTGAAAGTATCCATTGGGGATGACAGAATCCGATGAACATTAATAGACCTTTGTTTTCATAAAGGTTTATTCGATAGTCGACAAGGCTTGAATGTATTCGCCAACAATCCTAATATATGTTTTACAATAAAAGCAATGGTTTATAAGACATAACTTTTGGATTTAAACAAAACCTTGTTTATTCAAAATCATTGTTTTATACAAGACAAGTTGGTTTACACAAAGGCATTGATTTATACAAAGAATTTGGTTACACAAGACATTCAATTATACTTGACATTGTTTTAAACAAGACATTTGTAACAATGACGATGGATTTATAACAAGGACGATTGATTTATAACACGGACAATTTGACGATTGGTTTATGGTAAGTGTTTTAGATAACGAGTCGTGTGTAATATGATAAAAGCATGGTGGATACGCCGCTGGTACTTCCTATATGTAAGTGCTTTTATTATATTACATATTTTAGCTTTATCTAAATCACTTTGAACTAAGACAAGACATGACATTTTTACACAAGACATAACATATTTGGTTATTAAGTTAACCTTACATTATTCTTTTATATCATTGATTTTCATATGATTACATAAAAGAAACACTTCTATAACGATTCATGGCTATTTTTGAACTAGTTAAACTTTTCTTTAAATCATTCAAAGCCATGAAACATCACTACAAAACCTATGTTACTCACAGACAATTTTATGCTGACGAACCTATTTTCACATATGTTTCAGGTTTTCTTTTGTGATGATTGTCACTGCATGCTACACATAGGATGGACTCGGGCTTTAGTGACTTTAAAACTTGAAAGACATTTTAATTGTATTTCATATTCGTTATTCAAAGACAATGTAATCCGATAATTCAATAAAACAAAACTTTAAGTACCATGTGTTGTGAGACAATTTGTAACGTGACTCCCCTAATGTTTCCGCCGCGTGTGTTGTATTACGCGATTTATGGTGTTACAAGAAGGAACACTTATGTATAGGAAGTACCAGCGGCGTATCCACTATGCCCTTATTGCATTGTTCCTGTTTCGTTATTCTTATCACTATAGGTTCTTACATATGAAAAAACTTGCTATGGGTTCTATGCACCGAATTTGATAATTATATATGCATCCATAATTACTCAATTCTTTGCATAGTCCGCATAGTTCATTTTGTGATGTGTGGGGGAAAATCAAACGAATAAACATGTGATGACTTGGCTAAACCACCAAAGGGTCTCTTTAACTAGATCACCAAAGGATCTCTTTAACTAGATCAACGAATGATCTCTTTAACTAGACCACCAAAGGGTCTTTTTAACTAGATCACCAAAGGATCTGTTTAACTATATCAACGAATGACCTCTTTAACTAGACCACCAAAGGGTCTCTTTAACTAGATCACCAAAGGATCTCTTTAACTAGATCAATGAATAATCTCTTTAACTAGAATAGTACTTTGAATCCAAGGGTCTAACTATTTGCATAGAAAAGCCCGTTAAGGATTTAAGATAGTACTTTGGATATCCTTCTAAGAATCTAACACATTAAAATACTGAAGATTCTACAAGGATTTGGATAGTGAACATTTGAATTTACTGAACACAATAATCCTAAAGTGATTCAGTTTGGTCACATTGAATTATAATATACGCATTAAAGCACACAAAGAATCCAATCAAGGACTTCGATTTGCACTTTAAACATTCACAAGAATCTATCTATGAAGATAGGAAGATCCTATAAGGATTTGGGTTTGTGTTTTGTTTACTAAAAATGTCTAGGACAATGTAAGCATGTCGCAAAAATGTTTTGAAAACCATATGCTAGGTATGCTAGGTCAACATACGAAGCAAAATGTCTTTGAAAACCGTGTGCTAGGTATGCTAGGTCAACATATGAAGCAAAATGACTTTGAAAACCATGCATAAGATCTTTGAAAACATGTATAACGTTTTTTCTTTTTGAAATCATGCACTAGGTATATTAGGTAAATATGCCATGTTAAAATGTTTTGAAACCATGTGAAATTTCTTTGAAATCATGTATAAGGTTTTTTGAAATCAGGTATAATGTTTTTGAAATCATGCACTAAGTATATTGTCATGAAAACCAGATAGTAATGATATGCACATAGACATATCGCATAAGACCAATTAAGGACTTATGAAAGTATCATTAGTTATCAATCAAGGATTTAAAGTGGTACTTCGAGTATCCATTAAGAGTTATAACTTGTACCTTATACTTAGTTTCTTAGAGGAAACGAGTACATAGGATTTTTTGTGGAGATCGCGAGCGATCACAAATATGGATGAAACCACGAGAGTAGTTTAATTTGCAAGAAACAATATCCTCGGTGTCAGTATTGTAGCGTTATGCCACATATACAAGTAGTCACATTGGTTTTGAAAATAAAATGGGAACGGCCAGATTTATTTATAGAACAATCAAAGTGTTTTCAAGATTCTTGGAAAATAAACAGAAAACATAAAAGTTTAAGTGTTTATTCAGACATCAGCACAAGCCTTGATATTGCTAGTGTAAATCTTGTGCCCATACATTGAGTCGTCATTTTCCAGCCAGGTCAATTGAAGTGATTAGGATAAGCACAATTGAAGCAGATTCCATGTGGGTAGTTAGGACAAATAGGTATCGCATGCGGGGGTTGCGATAAGTTGAGTAGGATATGCCATAGTTTGGTTTGGCGTAGTGGCTGAACGAGAGACACTAGTTGTATGACCAAAACGTCCACAGTTTGAACATTTTCGGCAATGGACACTGGCATAGTGATGAAAGTTACATTGATTGCACAAAGGCGCTTTTCCTCTGTATGGCTTCTTAGCGGGTCGCGGGGCCACCTAGCTAAGTCCCACTTGGTTAAGTGGAACTGGAGCAATCACTGTACGATTCTGAGAAGCTTTACGCTTCCTTGATTTTTTTTTTGAAGGCTTGGCTTTTTTCTTCTTTGGTGCCTCACGAGTAGTCTCATTCTCAAGATTAGTTATGGCCACGACTAACTCAATGGTTATGTAACACCCCAATCGCGTAATACAATAAGACGCGGCGGAAATATTGGGGAGTCACATTACAAATTGCTCACAACTATTGGTACTAAAGTGTTTCATTGTTGTTAATCATTGTTTTACAAAGCAAAGAATACATGTAATTGTCTATAGTTTAAAGAAGTCTAAAGCCCGGATGCGTTCCTATGTGTAGCATGCTTGAATAATCGAAACCTGAAACATATGTGAAAAAGACATCAACAAAGAATTTTGGCGAGTACATAGGTTTTTGTAGGTCCGTTATACGGATCGTTCAGGCACTAATCTGACAAACCTAAGGTAAACGTGCGGAATCCGTTTGCTTAGGCGACATTGGATACACTCATTTGTTTCTATTTAATAACCGTTTCATTAAGATTCAACGTTACAGATCCTGGAAACACTTTGACAGAGCTTCGCCTCTATCGTGACAAAATCTCTGAAGTTACAAATGAAATGAACAAGCTAGCTATTTATACAAAATCAAGTTCGCAGGAGACGATTGAAGTTCGCCCGAACTTGACATAGTCAAGTACGGCCGAACTTGTCTTAATCTTACAATATGAGCGAACTTGACTAAAAACCTTATAAATACTTCGTTTCGCTAGCCTATTCTATACAGACTCGATACAAGACAAAGACATAGACATACTGTATTAACAGACTCCCCCTTGGATATAGTCTCTGTCTTGATCAGTCTTCCAAATCCTTTATCGTTAGATTGTGATGACGTAGGCAACAGACATATGCATCAACAGACTCCCCCTTGGATATTGCTGTAGTCATCATTCTTCATTAAGTTCCTGAGTCTTTAATATTTCTGATCTTTATATCTTGAATAACTTTAACATCCATGCTCCCCCTTGCTTTGAGCTTTCTGGTATCTTTAATCAATGTGTTTATCTAGCTCCCCCTCAAATGATGCTTCGAATCTCTAAGATTTGATGATTAAGAACAATCACAAGTATCCACACACAAACAATTTCTTAACAGTCTCGTTGGTCCAGCTCACATTTAACATTATTAGGTTATCATGGAAGATTTTGAAAGAAAATCTTTTTGGATTTTTAATATTGAATGCAGAAGGTAAACAAACTAAAATGTAATATTTACAGTTTACATTTTTGTGAGAAAACGTGCTAGAGGATCATATCAGTTTTTGAGACATACCACCAGTACCGTTGACCTTTTAGTGACTTTAAGTTTTAAACTTGTTTTACCTAGATTGTCGATATGTTTGTCCACTTAAACTTTAACACATTTCTCAATTGTTTCAAGATATGTTAAGATATGAATTATGAAACTTGACTTATCTATGGTTCCCACTTCTTGAATATACTCCCGTATCAAGATTCCCTAGATTTCATCTTACAGGTGAATATAGCGTAATTGATATATGTATCTGGGTTAGTGCGAGACCTTGAGAGCTCAGGTTAGTACTACCGTACAAACAAAGAGATGAAGGCTCGACTTTGAGGTGTGTTCCAATTAAGGAATCATTTAAGCACTGCAATTGATTAGATCTTTCGATACTTTTCAAGTTTGCATGCAGTTGGGGTTTTTAGCATAAAGTATTATAGAAGTTCTAGGCTATTGCTTCTGCAAAATCAGAAGAACTTGTATAATACCCCAGATATCAACTATCTATAAAGACCTCGTATCTCAGAATCAGGCAATCTCTCAAACGAAATTTCGGAGTACTAAGTCCATATATCCAAGATGTGTTAATCCACAAGATTAAGCAGTTGTAAAATTTAGTTTATATCCCTAAAACAATTTACTAAACGTGTAAAGCCTATCGACACATCCACAGTAAGACTTGTTTATAACTTTTTAAACTTTACAAATATTAGCGTACTGTGATAGTCCACTGATATACTATCATTTCCTTTTTGCGCACAAGTAATCTCATTTTTCATTTTTCAATGTTTTTTATATTTTAAGATTTTCTATTGTTTTTGACTTTTTCAATCATTTTATCTATCTAAAATGATTTCGAAACGATGTTTTTCAGTTTTACAAGAATTTTTTACCATTTTTAAAATTTTTTCTCCCTCTAAAATTGAAAACATCTTATTAAAATCGAAAATAAGAATCTTCCATTTAACCATTTAACGACTTTTTACGAATGTGAACGCGAGACTACCATTTTATTTGTGTGGAATATCATTCATGTCTCTTGTCTCTCTGCATGAACAACCACTGCTTCTCAAATGACGTTTGGCTTGAAGCTTGGTTATCCTGCACATTCAAACAAACTTCAATTAGTTTTGAATAGGAACCTAATCCATTCTGGATTTAGGTTTACGAAAATCAATAACATCTGAAGTAAACAAACATTCACACTCTTTTTGATATTCAAACAGTTTGATAGAAACTTATTTGAAAATTTTACTTTCTTTGATTTCTTAACTGTTTGAATTATCAAATTTTTCTCCACTGCTCTCTCTTTTGTCCTCAGATTTGTATCTGATGAATACGTTTTATTTGACTGTGAGTAAAATGATTCATTAGAACTTTTATCTGATTTTTTGGACGTATCCGAGGACAAAACCTTTTCCAAATACTCTCTAACTTTTTTCCTTTTTTTCTCAATCTGTCTTTTTGCCCTTGTGATAACTTGACTTTTTGTTCTTTGGGCTTCTCTACAGTTTTCTCATTTTTCTTCTCTGTTTTCTTCTCCTCTGGTCTTTTCTCCCCCTGAGATTTAACCGATCTTCTTTTCAAATTAGTCGGACAATCCTGGAAATACGACCTTTGATTTGACATTTATAGCATCTTCTCGTATCAAATCTCTTTTTCAGGCAGTTAACAGCAATGTGTCCACCAAATCCACAGTTGTAACACACTCTGTTATCGTACCAATCTCTCCATTCAAACCAAACACCCAAATCAGAACATTGATTTGACATGTAGTAGTCATCTTTCCTGCTTCTTCTATAAAATTGATTTGACTTTGAAGCACTGTGATCCAACCTGCACCACTTATTCTCAAATTTTTGTGAGTTTTTATAATGATTGGATGACCATACCGATGAGCTTTTATTTTTGTTTTGAAAATTTTTAGAATTTTGTTTTTCATGTTGTTTTTGTTCTCCATTCTGCTTAGAAAGTTTTTGCGATGAGCATTCACCCTTTTTAGCAGATTGTAGAACAGTTTCTTGAAATTTTTCTTTTAGTTTCAAAAATATTTCATTTTTATCATTTTCATCATCGGTATTATCATCACAATCCTTAATTATGATATCATCATAATTTGTGACATTGTCACTTATTGGAATTTCCTTTTTATTCTTATTGAACGGTTTAGGACATATCTGATCTAACATTACAGATGAAGTCACAAAACCTTTCAATTGTTTTTGTAAATCATCAATTTTATGTTTTTGCAATCTCAAAATCTTGTTCAAGTTTTCTAATTTTTCAATATGCGAGTTTATTATATTTTGTTTTTCAATAACATTTTTATTCAAAACAGATTTATCATTTTCTAAATTTTTTATATTATTTTGAAAGTATTTCATATTTTGTAATTTTTTATTTTCTAAAATTTTTATTTGATTTTCAAAATTCTTTTCATTTTCTTTTAACTTTTTGTTTTCTAATGACAAACATTCCAAATCTTTCAAAAGTTTGACATTAATAGATTTGAATTTTTGACAATTTAAGCACACATATTCAGTACACTTTGTGAAGGGTTTTTCGACCTCCACAATTTGTACCTTTACCACTTCTTTATCAACAATTTTTACCTGTGACTTTACCTTCTTGCTTTTAATCATCTCAGCACGCTTCAGATATTTAGCACGTAGAGCATTCCATAGCTTTTGTGCCGTATCACATTCTGGTAGCAGATTCAAGACATTTCCTTTCACCGACTGTTGTATCAGATTAATCATTTTCTTTTCAGCAAAATAATCATCTTGTTGTTGAGTAGAATATTTGCACTTCTCCAGATTTTGCTGATTTTTATCTCTAGGAATGACATAACCTGTCTCAATCACGACCCAACTACGGAAATGCGTAGCTTTGACCCAGCTCTCAAATTTTCCTTTCCAAACATCATATTCCTCTATATTCATCAACATAGGAGGCTTCATGGACTCCATTTTGTTTTCCAAACTAATCTGTCGTTCAAAACACTTGAAAATGATTAGCAAACAGATAATTTTATAAAAATTTGACTTTTTAACCGACAATATCAACGTATCGGTTTGCTAAAAACATTTAACATTTTTAGGAATTTTTTTTTACTAGATTAGAGCTTTAAACCCGTCTCGTCAATGCGAATTTAACGATATATAATGTCCGAGACGTTTTTGTTAGAAACCTTGAACAAGTTCGGTCGAACTTGTCACAGCGTGTGAAACTCAGCTATTTAACAAGTTCGGGCGAACTTGTATAAGTTTGAAGAGAAACAAGCAAGTTCGGGCGAACTTGTACTAGATTTTTCAACAAATTTTAATCAAGTTCGGGCGAACTTGATAAAATTTGATTGAAAAGTAAGCAAGTTTGAGCGAACTTAACCTAAAACCTTGAAAAATCAATCAAGTTCGGGCGAACTTGATGAAAAATGTGAATTTTTCAGTCAAGTTCGAGCGAAATTGAGGTTAAGTTCGAGCGAAATGTGTTTTAAAACATGCGGCAATTTTTCGGCAGGAATTCGTTTGTTTTAAGCTCTGATCTTTTCAAGGGTTTATCTATTATGGATTTTACGCATTATACTTGAAAATCAGTCCATTTTATCCGTGAATCATCCATGAAAAGTTAAAAATGAAAGAAATGAGTAGAAGATGAGATGATTTCAGTCCAATGTCTTCAAATTAGGCCAATTCTGCTCTGATACCACTTGTAGGTCCGTTATACGGATCATTCGGGCACTAATCTGACAAAACCTAAGGTAAACGTGCGGAATCCGTTTGCTTAGGCGACATTGGATACACTCATTTGTTTCTATTTAATCATCGTTTCATTAATATTCAACGTTACAGATCCTAGAAACAGTTTGACAGAGCTTCGCCTCTGTCGTGACAAAATCTCTGAAGTTACAAATGAAATGAACAGGCTAGCTATTTATACAAAAACAAGTTCGCTGGAGACGATTGAAGTTCGCCCGAACTTGTCTTAATCTTACAATATGAGCGAACTTAACTAAAAACCTGATAAATACTTCGTTTTGCTAGCCTATTCTATACAGAATCGATACAAGACAAAGACATAGACATACTGTACTAACAGTTTTGTTGGCCAAGTTAATGGCAAAAAGTTTAGTGTTGCAATACTTTGACAACTATGAGAGTCGTCTATTGAGAATGGACTCTTTGAAGCAAATGAATGGCGAAAAGGTTTAGTATTGCAACACATTATCTTGATTGTGAAACTTGTGACAAAAAAGTTTTGTATATGGCAACATGATTATTACTAGGTAATTTTTATGCCATTGAAAATTGTACTTTGATCTTTCTAATCACATTGAATTCCGTCATAAAACTTGTGAGTATATTCTTAGAAATCCAATCAAGGATTAATAACAATAATATTGAAATCAGTCATAACTCGTGTGAGTACTATTAGAAATCAAATCAATGATTTATGATAGTACTTTGGATATCCTTCTAAGAATCCAATATATAAAAATATAATAGGATTGTACAAGGATTTAGATATTGAACTTTGAAACAATCCAACACAAAATTCTAAAGTGATTCGGATAAGGTTACAAGGGTAATACAATAAGAACACTTATATATAGGAAGTACCAGCGGCGCATCCACCATGTTCTTATGGTATTACACTCGTTTCGTTATCTAAATCACAACTAATCACAAAAACCACATAATCATCAACTTGGTCCTCAACTTGTACATACGCGTTAAAGTACTCAAAGAATCTAACTATGAAGATAGATATATGCTTTAAGGATTTAGCATAGTCATATCATCTCGTCACAATCGTCTTGTCACATACGCATTAAAGTATACGAATAATCCAATCAAGGACATCAATTTAGTACTTTAAACATCCTACGAGAATCTAACTATAAAGATAGATAGATAGATGCTTTAAGGATTTGGTAGCATATCAAGCTATGCTTTAGTTTAGTATATCAAACTATACTTTTGTTTAGTCACATTGAATCATTAGATTATAAAGTCCTAAATCCTAATGGTGATTAAGAAAAGGCAATGAAGGGTAATACAATAAGCACGCTTATATATAGGAAGTGCCAGTGGCGTATCCACCATGTCCTTATTGTATTACTCTAGTTTCGTTATCTAAATCACCAACAATGTCTACACATAAACAATAACCATCGGCATCGGCGTGTAAGCACTTCTTAGAAATCTCACTTTGAAGATAGAAAGATTTAAGACTGTACTTCAAATATCCTACAAGAATCTGATTATGAATATAGACAGATCCTACAAGAATTTGGTTCGTATTCTCAATCGTCGTGTTTTGCATAATAGGAATAATACACAAAAAGTACTTAGTAAACACATACATGCCATACATTTGAGAAAAATTGGTTACACATATGAATCACCCCAAAACATTTGAAAAGCGTAAAAGAGGGGAGCTATGTACTCACTTGGGATTGCGTATAGGCCTTGTTCAAATCATATAACAAAGCTCAAAGGATCAAGAGTTCAAATGTTGAAGTGGTTCCTAGTGTATCAGATACTATGAGTTAGAGTCGAAACTTGAAAACAAGAGATCGGATATAATGAAGTCTTATAAACCAAACGAGTGTTGGAACTCATATGAAATGGTTTACTAAACTTAACATTCTGATTTGGAATGAAACCTAAGCGCTTTTGACCCATTATGACCCGTTGAGGTAGTTTACGCTACTTTAACGTTTCATTTGAGTAAAAACGCGTTCGAATGGTCAGACTAGTCCTATGATAAGTTTTATATGCCAAAATAAGCTTAATAAAGTTGCAACATTAGTTTATATGTCATAAAGTTGGTTACATATGCTTAAGATTGATTTATACGCAAAAAGGGCATTTTGGTCATTTTTAGGCATATAATAATCGACTTATCATAACACTAATCAAAAAACATGACCATAAGGTATAATTTCTGAGGTTTATTCCCTATATAACTATGCTCACTAAAATATGTGTTTGGTCGGATCCTAAGATCGACCAAACGGGTCGGATTCGAAAGTCAATGCGTTGGTCAAGACCGCTCGACTTACGACCCCAAATAAGCAATAAACTAGAAGTGACAAGTTAGACATGTCAATTAGTGTTTAACTAAGTTATAAAACTGATTTGGTATCAAAACTTAGTGTTTTGATACCCGAAAATAGTTCCATCATAAAATGCACATTATGAGCATTTTTGACCGAAACTTTGACTCGTCACTTCGACTAGTAAATGTGGTAATCAGAAGGTGCAATCGCTAGGGATCATAACCTTCATGATTACGCTCACGTTGCAAAGTTCAACTGAACTTTGAATTGACCAATTTTGGTCATAACCAAAAGTCAAACAAAAAGTCAAATTGTTTGACTTTTGGCTCAAAATAGCCAAATGAAACGAAATAGACTAGGATGAGAACTTACTTGTGTTTTGGAACACTTAAGATCTCAGTAGGAGGTCTCCAAAAGATGGAAACAAGCTCCAAGAAGATAAGAGGAAGAAAAGGAGAAATGAGAAAGTTGTAAGTGAAGAAATTGGTGGCTATTTATGGTAATCAAGAGCTCATAGGATCATCACAAGTGTCCAAGGAGGTGGCATGATCCTAAGGAGGTCTTAACATGTATCAAATGCAGGTTAGAAGCTAGCAAGTTCGAGTTCTTGGGCTCCAATGAATGCAACAAGAAGCTACCAAGTTTCTATCAAAAATTTGTTGTCTGGAACCCTCTTACGGACCGTATGGGTCCCTCCTTACGGTCCGTAAGGGCCTGGTCTGGGGGAAAAGTTTGAAAAATGGCAGAAATGGCCCCTGGACTTGTATCGTCGCGTTTTGTCGTTTCTAACACCCGTCAACCTATTTTTAGGCTCTATAAAGGCGTTAAGGCATATGTAACTTAGAATTTGTCCCAAAACAGTTCGTTCGTTTGTACGGTTACGCGTTTCGATTAAATGCGTAAAACGTTTTAACAAACATGAAAATGATCGAAATTGCGCAACGTTTGATGTTTTTGCAATCTATTCAATAAAATACAAGATTTTATTGATTTCGAGATTTTTGGATGTCTACGCAAAGTCCATATTAGGAATACGAGAATCGGCAGACTTTCACAGTTGTTGCTGTTTAGTCCCTGAACTTGTCTAAATGTGTTTTCGTTATTCCTAAACCCTCAAAACTTATATCTAAGTTATGTAAAGGGTATTTTGGGTATGTATAGCTTATGTCCTCGTCCCAGTGCATATGTTACGTTAAACGAGTTACGTTTAAGTATCGGCTAACAAAATGCCTTCAAAAAAGTTTTTTGAAAGCCCGAAATTTTGCACAGGGGTTACAATCTCCCCTACTTTTGGAAATTTCGTCCCGAAATTTATTCGAAGGAGACCGTAGAGTGTGTTTGGAATAATGAAAGATAACAAAGCTCGAGATCTCAAAGATGCGTAGCATCATTTTGTGTTGGGAATGTTTGGGGGATTCAAAGCGTAAACAAGATATTCAAAGCATCTCAAGGCATTCAAACCTTTAGAACTTTTGAATTTATAAAGCGTCGCTGAGTGTATAAAAATTGTTTTGTATGGCACTATGTTATACTGAAGGCACTTAGTTTAAATCCAAAGCAAACCAAGGGGTGTACATTCAAGCCTAGCCATATGTACACGGTTTCTAAAATCCCACAAGGTACATCCCATGTACCATGAGCATCTCATGCATAGGAGACAGGTCAACATACCTATGGCATCAAGGTCGTCACCTTTAACACCATAATATACTTCCGGTCGGCTCGGATAGAGTTAATGAATGTACTCGTCTCGGTCAGTGCATCCAATGAACAAATAACAGATAATCACGTAATCACATAATGGTCCAAGATAACATAAAACCTTCAAGTGATACAAATAACATTCCGAGGAATAACACAATAAGAACACTTATATATAGGAAGTACCATCGGCGTATCCACCATGTTCTTATTGCGTCATACCCACCCCGTTACTCTATCACTCTAGATTTTATGCCACCATACTTAACAAGGCTTACTATGATTCTCATGCGTCGAACCTCATAATTAAGTGTACATCCATAATTATTTGTTTCGTCGCATGGTCCACATAGCTCATCTTGTTAAGTGAGGGAAAATGAATAATATGGTCGAAGCAACATCTAAATCAAATAGCTTCGTCATAACACAACATCTATTGAATCAGATGTGTTTCATACTAGCAATGATAACACTACTTTTTTTTGCATACAACAAAATTAGTAGCAGGTATTTCATTATAGTACGAATGTTAATATATGTTTCACACTAACCAAACTGGTAGTATGCATCATACACTAAGAATAGATTGTCATAAACAATGTAAGTATGTCATGAAAATATTTTGAAACCATGTGCTTGGTATACTAGGTTAAAATACTAAGCGAAAATGTATTTATAAAACGTGTACTAAGTATACTAGGCCAATATATGAAGCAAAATTGTATTTGTAATCATGTACTATACATATTAGATAAACAATCCAAGTATGTAAAGTCATGAAAACAAAAGTAGTAGTGATAGGCACATAGTAGTTGTAGAGATCGTTTTGGAGGGATTGTATAAACGCACTAGTGTGCAATCATAATACACTAAACTGCAAGATTTAGTTCTTAATAATAAAGAACAGAATCCTCGAAGTTGGTATGCAGTTGTATATTACATAAAGTGTAATCACATTTGAATTTGTAAATTTGAATACAAATAACAAGAATGAAGAAAAACTTCTTGAAATTTATATTGTCATTACAAATATAGTTGAAATATGTTCCTTGTCTTTGGATGGCAAAAAGAAAACGTAATAGTTCAAATGATCATGAGTGCTTGATCATCAGCTTGAACCTCATTCACATTGAACATTCGTCCATTAGCATTAGCAAGCTTAGGGCAGTTTCGTGTGAAATGATTTAAATCACCATAATTGAAGCATGCTCCAGCTGGATAGCGAGGGCATGCTTGAGTAGGGCTGCTTGGTTTTGGATGTGACAGGTCGCAGCTAGATGTCCAAAAAGACCACAGATTGTACACTGGCGGCATGGAGAATTTGCTGGGTGATGATAGTTGCAACGATTTTCCCATGATAAAACCCCTTAAAGGGTACCGAGTTTAGTGGTATTTGGTGCGGAAATTGTAGAATTCCTTGAAGCTTTATGCTTCTTAGAATTCTTGGAAGATTCACCCTTTGTTTCATTTAGTTTCTCTTGTGTAGTTTCAGCAGTTCGTTTCTTGTCTCCTTTACGAAAAAGATTCCCTTTTCTAACTTGGGAGTCGGTTAGGGTAGAGGCTAGTTCGATAGCCTCCCTAACTGTTGCGGGTTTGCTGCCAGTGACAATATCTTGGACTGGATCAGGTAGGAAATCAATGTATTTCTCAATGGCCCGATCCAAGGGTGTGGCCATAGTGGGGCAAAGTAGGCTCAACTCTTCGTACCTATCAGTGTAGGCATGATTTTCACCACTATCTTGTTTGAGGTAATAAAATTCGGTTTTGAGTGCCATCAATTCGCTTCGCGGATAGAATTCTTTCATCATAAGATTCCTGAATTCTTCCCACGTTTGTGCCATAGCTACTTCTGTACCTCTGTCTCTCATGACTCCGTTCCACCAAGTGAGTGCTCTCTTTTGGAAAACACTAGAGGCGAACTCTACTTTGTGCTCACTAGGACACTGAACATGGCGGAATATGCTTTCTATACTCTCAAACCATTGTAGGAGCCCAGTTGCTCCTTCAGACCCATTAAACTTGAGTGGTTTAGCCGAGTTGAATTGTTTGTAATTGTAGGGCGTGATAACATTGTTGTTATTGTTGTAGATTTGATTAACTTGGGTTACAATGTATGGGAGTACAGCAGCTAAATGATAAGTGATCATTGCTGCCATTTCAGTGTTCCAAGTGATGTCACGATGAGGAGGCATCTTGAAGAAGTAGCTGTAGTGAAAAAAAATAAGTGAGATTTCATAGAATTGTTATAAGTTTAAAACACCATAGTGAATTGAAAATCTTAACTCGGCATTCGTTCAAAAATCTTGTTCTTGTGTTAGGAAAAATAGTGTCGTGGATTTTGTTTTGAAATAAGAACAACTTGAAAATAAAATTTTATTATATTTTTGGATGAGAAAATTACAAACCAAGTTAATGGTTTGTGTTGACAATTCCTTACCTTTTAAAAATTAACTTTTAAGATAAAAATATTTTTAATCGAATTTTTAAAATAAAGAAACTTTGTGTATAAAAATTTGAAAATTCTCATCCAAATGAATAAAATTTTGATATTATGAAGGACAAAACATAGTATTTGAAAATAAAATAGGATTACAATGTGTCGTGAGATGAAATGTAATTTGTCTCGAATGTTTTTGAATAAAAACATATTACCAAAGGTAATATGATGGAGTAGTGTCATAAAGGGAAATTTGTTTCGGATGTTTTGAAATAAAAACATATTACCGAAGGTAATATGATGGACTAGTGTTACAAAGGTTGTAGCGTTTAGAAATCGTTCGATTGATCAAAGTAGATGGGTTTTCCTAATGTTTCGAGAAGACATGCTTTAGCCTATAAGTGAATACTCACCCTAAGAGTTCACATGTAAGAGTGACTAGTTCGATAATGCATATTTGTACCAACACTCTAGCCTTAGATAGAAAACTCGGGTACAGGCATTCACCCTTCCAGATTGAATGTGTTCATATTATTAAAACCCAAGATTTCGATGAAAATGTTTGAGAGTAAAACATTTTGAGAAACCTTTAGATAAAATGTTTGAGGTAAACAAGCCAAGGAATATTTTGATGAAAACGTTTGAGAAAACATTTTGAGAAAAATTTTAATGAAAATGTTTTGAGAAAAATTTCAATGAAAATGTTTTGAGAAAAACATTTTGAGGAATACCTTAAGACATAAAGCCTAAAGATTTAAGATAAATCACCTTAAGGTTAGATGATTTGTAAATCATAGAGTAGTTGTGGCACGAGTAAGGATGAGGATGGTGATTAGGATGGAGATCCTAATACTACTCATGTTTGGGTCCTTAGGAAGGTTATAGACTAGGTCAAAGGCATTCCAATAACCTAATTCCCTATAACCAGTGCTGTGATACCAATCTATAACACCCCAATTGCGTAATACAAGAAGACGCGACGGAAATATCGGGGAGTCACGTTAAAAATTGCTCACAACTACTTGTACTAAAGCATTTCATTATTGTTAATTATTTTACAAAGCAAAGAATACATGTAATTGCCCCTTGTTTAAAGAAGTCTAATGTGATATCTGTGGCAATTCTAGCATGTAACAATGTCAAACAAGTTTATCAATGAATTAAATTTTGTGTTTTGTTTATGATTTTTGTTTTACTATTTCAATAATTTCATATATTCAACTTGCACGATTCCGAACTCTTAAACAACTTCTGGAAGTGAAATCGCATACTTTTACGCAAACAAAATTAGTTTAACGCAACGTACACTCCGGAACAATGAGACAATCTTAACATACCTTAAATACCCTTTACATAACTTAGAAATAAGTTTCGAGGGCTTCGGTATGGCAAAATCACACTTTTACAACTTCAGGGGCTATTTTGCAAATTCTGCGAAACTATGCATTTTCGCGTATTTTGCTATCCGGAACATGTACGGACATCCAAAAATTTTTGTAATCATAGAAATAATATATTTTAGTGATTGTTATGCAAAAATATCATTCGTTACGCATTTACGGTCATTTACGCGTTCGTTACGCTTTTCGTTGTAATTAACCGAAAACCACAACCGTGCCACCAAACGAACCGACACCCAAGACATTTTTGAACATTTTTCAAGTTTCCTATACTTATTCAATCTTATAAAGCTTAAAAATGAGGTTAACGGGTGTTAGAAGTGCCAAAAACGCGATAAAACAAGTCTAGGGGTCAAAGCTGTCAAAATTGAAAGTTCTTATTTTTGTGGCTCCTTGCGCCACGCGAAAGGACAACATTGTCCCGTTGCATGGCATGATAGAGTAGGTTTTTCAGCTGAAACATGGCAGCTCCTTATTTCATTGCTTGGACACCTATAACTCGAATTTGCCACCTTTCTTCCTGCTTCTAACATGTGTTAGGACACTAATCAAGTTTAGTAATGATTCATGGACACTTATCTTGATCATATTAACTCAATTCAAGTATAAATACCATGATCTTCTTCATTCTTGAACTTTTGCAACTTTCATTCAAGCTCACATCTGCTACAATCTGAAGTTACAACCACCCTTGGAGTTTTCCTCTGTGATTCCTTGATTATCCTTGGTGTTTGTAAGTATTTCATTCATGCTTTGTTCAATTATATTAGCATATTTGAGCTAAAAATCAAACAGTTTGACTTTCTGTTTGACTTTCAGTTTTGATCATGAATTGATCAAAATAAAATCCAATTGAACTTGTTAATATGATCATAATCATGTTGGTCATATACCTTAATGATCATACCTACTGATTTCCATCTTTTCAAGTCATTCTAACAAGTCAAAGTTTCGGTCAAAAATGTGATTTTTGTGCAATTTGCAACGGAACCATTTCTGGGTATCAAAATAGTTTGTTTTGGTGCCAAAACACTTTTATAAACTTCATTAGACATATCAAAACATGTTTAATTCGTCACTTTTGTTTTAGTGCTTGTTTAGACTCATAAGTCTAGCGGTTTTGACCACCGCTTTGACTTTCGAATCTGACCCGTTTGGTTGATCTTTGGACCCAACCAAATACATATTTATGACCACAATTATTAAGGGAATAACCCTCTGAGGTTATACCTTATGGTCATGTCATTTGGTTAGTGTTATGATAATTAGTTGATATAATCTTCAATAATGACCAAAATGCCCTTTTTACAATAAATCTACTATAAACATATGTGACATATGTTTTGACATATAATCTGATTAAATAACATTATTAAACATGTTTTGGTAATTTAGAATTATCATAACACATATTTAACCATCCGAACACGTAATTACGTAAATGACGCGTTAAAGTGGCTTAAACTATCTTAACGGGTCAAAACGGGTCAAAAGCACCTAAGAATCTTTCCAACTCAGAATGTTAACTTCAGAAACCATGTCATATGAGCTCCAATACTCATTTGGTTTATAAGGTCTCATTCTATCCGTTCTGCCGATTAAACTCCCGATATTTACACAATTATCCGATTTTAGGACACGTTTGATTTCACGACTCTTGATCTTGGTTTATCTTCTTTAACAAGGACTTTATTGCAATCACAAGTGAGTACATAGTTTCCCCTATTTTATGATTTACAAATGTTTTGGGGTGATTCATATGTGCTAAATTGTTTTCAAGCTTTCAAAGTACAAATGTTATGGTTTATATAAACAATACAATTTCAATATTGTGAACGAACTTGTTGGTGCGTTGTATTCATAACAAGAATGACATTCATTAACAATGGCCAAGCCGACCAGTAGTAAGTTACGGCGCCTAGGACTGACAATCCCGTCACCAAAATTCCCAAGGTTTATGGGGAAGTTTGGGAAGCGACTGAAACTGTATTTGTAACAAACCCTTTGGTGGTTTGTTATACGATTAAGGGACCCTTGGGTTGTGACATTTGTGTTGATCCGATCGTGTAACAATTCCGAACGAATTATAAATCAATGAAATTTTTGTGTTCTATTTCCATGATTTGTATTTTTATCATGACAATTGCACGTATTCAATTCTTGCACGATTCCGAACTTTTAAACAACTTCTGAAAGTGAAATCGCAAACTGTTACGCAAACGTAATCAATTTAATGTGACGTACACTCCAAATCAATGAAATTAGCTAAACATACCCTGAATACCCTTTACATAACTTAGAAATTAGTTTTGAGGGCTTCGGTATGGCAAAAACATGCTTATTCAACCTCAAGGGCTATTTTGCAAATTCTGTGAAACTATGACGATTCATGTATATCGTTATCCGAACATATACGGACATCCAAAAAATTTTTTAATCATTAAAATCTAGTATTTTAATGATTGGAATGCAAAAATATCATTCGTTACACGTTTATGGTCATTTGCGCGTTCGTTACGATTTTCGTCGTAATTAATCAAAACTGCAACCGTACGACTGAATGAACCGACACCCGGGAGATTTTTGAACATATTTCAAGTTCCCTATGTTTATTCATCCTTATGGAGCTTAAAAATGGGGTTAACGGGTGTTAAAAGTGCCAAAATGCGATGAAAACAAGTTCAGGGGCCATTTCTGCCAATTTTTGAAACTTCTACCCCTGCAAGGGCCTTACGGACCTTAAGGCAAAACCCCGTATGGTCCGTAAGGGGTCCCCAACTCAAAAGCTTCTTAAAATCAAGCTGGCAGCTTCTTGTTAACTTCCTTGGCCACCAAGTCGCGATCTATGCCACCTTTAACCTGCATTAGACACATGGATCAACACTTGGCATGATTTGGGAGCTCGAAATTAGTATAAATAGGCTTGATCTTCACCATTTCTCTTTGCTCATTCCATTATTCTTCCTCCCATACTCTTGGAGCTTGCTTCCATCCTTTTGGAGGCTTCCTACTGAGTTTTTGAGATCTTGGGTGTTCCTAAACACAAGTAAGATCTCATCCTTAGTCTTTTTCATTTCCTTTAGCTATTTCAAGCTAAATAGGCTTTGACCACTAAGTTGTCAAAAAAAAGTTCAATTGGACTTTGCAACGTGATTGTAATCATGATGGTTATGATCCTTAGCGATCATGTCTACTGATTTACCACGTTACTAGTCAAAGTGACGAGTAAAAGTTTCGGTCAATAATGTGCAGAATGCGCATTACACTATGGAACTATTTTCGGGTATCAAAACCCTTTGTTTTGATACCAAATCAGTTTTCTAACTTAGTTAAACATGTTTTAACATGTTTAACTCGTTACTTTTAGTTAGTGCTTATTTAGGGTCGTAAGTCGAGCGGTCTTGACCACCGCTTTGACTTTCGAATCCGACCCGTTTGGTCAATCTTAGGATCCGACCAAGCACATATTTTTGACCATAGTTATATAGGGAATAACCCTCTGAGGTTATACCTTATGGTCACGTTGTTTGGTTAGTATTATTTAAAGTCGCTAGTTATGCCTTAATAAATGACCAAAACGCCCATTTTGCGCAGAAATCAACTTTATGCATATGTAACATAAATTTTGTTATATAATATGATGTTACAACATTATTAAACATGTTTTGGCATATTAGATTTATCATAACACATATCTAACCATTCGAACACGTTTTTACATAAATGGTCCGTTAAAGTAGCGTAAACTACCATAACGAGTCATAATGGGTTAAAAGCACTTAGGAATCCTTTTTCAAATCAGAATGTAGACTTTGTTCAACTATTTCATATGAGTACCAACACTCATTAGGTTTACAAGACCTCATTCTATCCGATCCGCCGATTAAAGTCCCGATATTTACATAGTTATCCGATTTTAGGACACATTTGATTTCTCGGACATTTGAGCTTGTTTGATCTTTTATTCAAGGTTACTTTGCAACCCCAAGTGAGTACATAGCTCCCCACTTTTATGTTTTCAAATATTTTGGGGTGATTCATATGTGCTAAATTGTTTTCATGTTTTAAATTACAAATGCTATGGTTTATATAAACACGACGATTTCAATAATGTGAACGAACTTGTTGGTACGTTATATGTACGACACGAATGTCATTCATTAGCTTTGGCCAAGCCGACCAGTAGTAAGTTATGGTACCATAGGACTGACAATCCCGTTACCAAGGTTCTCGGTGTTTGTGGGGAAGTTTGGGGAACGACCGAAACTGTTTACTTTAACAAACCCTTTGGTGGTTTGTTATTGCAATTTAAAGATACCCTTTGGTGGTATAGACGAGTCAACACAGGTTTGAATGTATTCACCAAAACGACCAAAAGTTTTCACAATTAAAACAAGGACGATCTGTTTACACGGACGATGAACAATTGGTTTATGACACGAACAATGGACGATTGGTTTATGACACGAACAATGAACGATTGGTTTATAGTAAATGATTTGGATAACGATACGTGTGTAATGAAATAAAAGCATGGTGGATACGCCGCTGGTACTTCGGATATATAAGTGTTTTTATCATATTACATTCGTGGTGTTATTTGCATCACTTGGAACAAAGGTTTTCAGCAATGGCACGCAACGATTTTCAATTAAAGGTATAAACCATACAAAGTTTCTTCAAGACGATTTGCTACTCGAGTTTACAAAACAAATGTTTTGGTCAAGATTCATGGCTTTAAGTCTTTATAAACTATAACTAACTTGTTTTAGTTGGTTAGTATTATTGCAATACCAAATACCTTTTGGTAACACGATTTTCAATTAACGACTCTGGTAGTCTGACGAGGTATTGCAAATACATATTCAAGGCCATCAATTTGATACGCTCACAAAACCTATGTACTCGCCGGCATATTTTTGCTGACTCGTTTTCACATATGTTTCAGGAAACCAAGT
The DNA here is from genome assembly GCA_947069175.1 of Scalesia atractyloides. Classification (NCBI taxonomy): domain Eukaryota; kingdom Viridiplantae; phylum Streptophyta; class Magnoliopsida; order Asterales; family Asteraceae; genus Scalesia; species Scalesia atractyloides. Next base: position 24,235,470 of record CAMTDV010000010.1, read on the forward strand.
TTGATGTCGATGTATACTCACGTAGGATTGGACGCGGACTTAGGGCCTTAAAATATGAAAGACAATAGTTTATTTAGTTTGTTTTAAATCCCAAGACAATGTAATTAAGAAATTTCAATATTCAATAAAACATAACTTTAATTACCATGTGTTGTTGAAAGAATCTGTTAACGTGACTCCCCGACGTTTCCGCCGTGGTTTGTTGTTTTTACGCGGTCGGGGTGTTACAAATTGGTATCAGAGACTGGTTATAGGGAATTAGGTTATTAGTAATGCTTTGACCTAGACTATAACCTTCCTAGGACCCTAACGCGAGTTTACTTGTGTTTAGATTCATAAAATACAATACTATCACCTATCCTTAGGTGATTACCAAAAACAATACAAAAGTCACGAAATCTCTTTCCGGAAACTTTTTGCAAAGAAAAACATATATTCTTAGATGACTCATTTTTGGGCTTTATGCCTTCAAAGTTTTCAAATCTCGTCAAAGTTTGGGTTTTATTAATGTAAACACATGCAATCTGGTAGCGTGGATGCCTGTACCCCGATTTTTCTGTCCGAGGTTAGAGTGTTCGTATAAATCCACTTAATCGGACCAGTCACTCTTACCTGGGAACTCTTAGGGTGAGTGTCCACTGATAGGTTAAAGCATGTCTTCGCGATACATTATAAAGATCCATTTACTTTGATTAGTCACCGTGTGTCGTTTGTTTGTTTCGAGAAACGAACAAATGACCACCATCCTTATTTAGTTGATATTTTCAATACCTCTCTTGATTTTTCTCACATATCTTCCTCCATGTTTTCTTTTAGAATGCCTCCTAGACGTGATACAACTTAAAATGCCGAAATGGCAGCCATTATCACTCAGCAAATAGCTGCAGTACTCCCAAATCTTGTGACCCAACTCAATCAAGCGAACAACAATAACAATAACAATGCACCAACTCCGTTCAACTATAAACAATTTTGTTCAGCTAAACTACTCTCGTTTTCTAGGTCTGAGGGAGCCACTGGGCTTCTGCAATGGTTTGAGAGCCTCGAAAGTACTTTTCGCCATGTGAAATGCCCAAATGAGCGAAACGTTGAGTTTGCGTCGAGCATATTCAAAAAGAGAGCTCTTACATGGTGGAATGGTATTATGAGAGACAGAGGTGCTGTTGTGGCCCTAGCTCAAACTTGGGAGGAGCTTAGAGCTCTAATGATGAAGCATTCTATCCTCGTCATGAGCAGAGGGCACTCGAAAACGAGTTCTATGATCTCAAACAGGATAGTGGTGAGTATCGTGCTAATACTGACCGGTACGAGGAGTTAAGTTTGTTATGTCCGACGATGGTAACGCCTTTGGATAAGGCGATCGAGAAGCATATCGATGGTTTACCTGATCCCATTCAGGACATTGTTACCGGAAGGCCATTGAGCTAGCTGCAACTTTGACCGAGTCTCAAGTCAAAAAGGGTAACCTTCATCGCAAAGGCGATAAGAAATCATCCACCAAAACCACTCAAGAGAAACAAAAGGGAAACAAAGCTGAGCCTTCTAAACGATCGAAGAAGCGTAAGGCTTCTCAGAACTTTACCGTTACTGTACAACCCGCACCAGCCGCTCAACCCAATCAAGCTACTCAAAACCAACCAGCTCAACCTCCCGTGAGGAAGCCATATGCTGGTACTGCACCGTTGTGCAATCGGTGCAACGGTCACCACCAAGTTCACCAACCATGTCGTCAATGTACTACTTCTGGAAGATTTGGTCACTTGGCCAACGTGCGTCGATCTGTTCCAAACCAAGCTGCACAGAACCCTGTCCAACCCTAAGCAAATCCCGTTCGACCTCACTTTCCACCCGAGTCATGTTTTAACTGTGGCGAGATGGGCCATTATAAGAACAATTGCCCAAAATTTGCCAATGCCAATCAAGCTGGTGGACGAGCATTCAACATTAACGCCAACGAGGCCCGTGCTGATAACGAAGTCGTTAACGGTACGTTCCTTGTCAACAATCATCCTGCTTTTGTTCTTTTCGATTCGGGTGCCGATAGGAGTTTTGTGTCCTTAGCCTTTGAACCATTGCTTTCAGTGCAAAGAACTAAACTAGGAAAGCCCTTGACTGTCGAGATAGCTAGTGGTGAACCTCTTAAACTTGATTCTGTCATTCGTGATTGCCAATTGAACCTCAATAACCACCTTTTTGCCATTAACCTCACACCAATGCAACTTGGGAGTTTCGACATCATCATAGGAATGGATTGGTTAACCAAGCATCATGCCGAAGTTATTTGTTTTGACAAGATAGTTCGAATACCTCTTCCCTCTGGTGAAGTCTTAAAAGTTCGTGGAGATAAACCCGCTAGTAATCTTAAACTCATGACCTGTAACCAAGCCCAAAAATACCTACAAAAGAACTATGTTGCCTTCCCGGCACATATCATAGAGGAGAAAGGCAAAAGCAAAACTGTTCAGGATATCCCCATTGTTCGGGATTATCCTGAGGTCTTTCCTGAAGAATTACCTGGTTTACCTCATGTACGTCAAGTCGAGTTCCGCATTGATCTTGTACCTAGTACCAACCCAATTGCTAAGTCTCCATACCGTCTTGCACCATCTGAGATGCAGGAGTTATCGAAACAGCTTCAAGAACTATCTGATAAAGGATTCATTCGTCCGAGCTATTCACCTTGGGGCGCTCCTGTCCTATTTGTAAAAAAGAAGGACGGATCTTTCCATATGTGTATCGATTATCGTGAGCTCAACAAACTCACGATCAAAAATCGATATCCCCTACCCCGCATTGATGATCTCTTTGATCGGCTACAAGGTGCTACTTGCTTTTCAAAGGTTGATCTACGTTCTTGGTAACATCAACTTCGTGTGCTCGAAGAAGATATCCCCAAAACTGCTTTCCGCACTCGATACGATCACTACGAGTTTACTGTCATGCCTTTCGGTTTGACAAATGCTCCAGCTGTTTTCATGGACTTGATGAATCGGGTTTGTAAACCTTATTTGGACAAGTTCATCATTGTTTTCATCGACGACATCCTTATTTATTCCAAGTCTCGAGCCGAACACAAACAACACCTTCGATTAACTATGGAACTACTAAAGAAAGAACAACTTTATGCAAATTCTCCAAGTGCGAGTTTTGGCTAAAAGAAGTTCAATTCTTGGGACACATAGTCAACGAGCAAGGTATACATGTGGATCCTTCCAAAATCACCGCGATTAAGGATTAAAACACACCCACTACTCCCACAGAAGTTCGCTCTTTTCTTGGTCTTGCTGGATACTATAGACAATTTATTGCGAACTTTTAAAAGATCGCGGTTCCCCTCACTACTTTAACTCAAAAGAACAAGTCTTTTGAGTGGGGACCTAATCAAGAAAAAGCTTTTCAATCTCTGAAACAAAAACTCTGTGATGCTCCTATTTTGTCTTTACCCGATGGCAATGATGATTTTGTGGTTTATTGTGACGCGTCGAATTTAGGCCTGGTTGCGTTCTTGTGCAACGCAATAAAGTCATAGCTTACGCGTCGAGACATCTGAAACTCCACGAGAAGAATTATACAACTCATGATCTTGAGTTGGGTGCCGTTGTTTTCACACTCAAGATTGGGAGGCACTATCTTTATGGTATGAAGTGTGTGGTTTTTACTGACCACAAAAGCCTCCAACACATATTCAATCAGAAGGAGTTAAACATGAGACAACGACGTTGGGTCGAACTTTTAAACGATTACGACTGTGAAATTCGCTACCATCCTGGTAAGGAGAATGTTGTGGCTGGTGCACTTAGTCGCAAGGAACGTGTCAAACTTCATTGTGTTCGAGTTCAATCCGATATCCAAACACGTATTCTTGCAGCCCAACACACTTATGTAACCCAAGGTTTGTTGAAAGACGAATTACCTCGTCAACTCGAACTGCAACTCGAAACGAAAGGCGACGGATTATTATACTACATGAACCATTTTTGGGTTCCGAATCAACACAATCTCCATACTCTATTGATGGACGAAACTCATAAGTCTCGTTATTCGATTCATCCTGGCGCTACAAAAATGTACAAGGATCTTCGTACCAAGTATTGGTGGCCGGGTATGAAGAATTATATTGCCTTGTATGTATCAAAATGCCTTACTTGTCTCAAAGTCAAGGCCGAGCATCACATCCGTCTGGCTTATTGGAACAACCAGAAATACCAGTTTAGAAACGGGAGAGCATTGCGATGGATCTCATTACCAAACTACCACGCACATCTAGAGGTCATGATGCAATTTGGGTGATCATTGATCGTCTAACAAAGTCAGCACACTTTATAGCGATTTGTGAAGACTACTCTGCTGACAAGCTCGCCAAAATCTATGTCGATGAGATTGTATCTCGTCATGGTGTTCCTTTGGACATTATATCTGACAGAGATGCCCAGTTCTCATCTCACTTTTGGAAGACTATGCAATCTGCTATGGGAAGCAAACTCAATTTGAGCACTGCTTATCACCCTCAAACGGATGGGCAATCTAAGAGGACGATTCAAACACTGGAGGATATGCTTAGAGCTTGTGTGATCGATTTTTGTGGTCGTTGGGATTCGCATCTATCGTTGATCGAATTCTCTTACAACAATAGTTATCACGCCAGCATCAACATGGCACCTTTCAAAGCTCTATACGGTCGAAAATGTCTTTCACCTGTTTGTTGTAATGAAGTTGGAGAGTCCCAGTTCACTGGACCTGAACTCATCCACGACACAACCGAGAAAGTCAAGAAAATACGCGATAATCTTCTGACAGCTAGAAGCCGTCAAAAGAGTTATGCGGATAAGCGACGCAAGCCCTTGGAATTCCAAGTTGGTGATCACGTCCTGCTCAAGGTATCTCCTTGGAAAGGAGTGGTTAGATTTGGAAAGAATGGAAAACTTGCACCATGATACGTTGGACCGTTCAAGATCGTTGAAAGAATCGGAAAGGTGGCCTACCGACTCGAGCTACCTCCTAAACTCGGGAACGTTCACCCAACATTCCACATCTCCAATCTAAAGAAATGTTTAGCCGACGCGAATCTTCACATCCCACTCGACGAAATTCACGTTGATGATACAATGCACTTTGTCGAGAAACCCATGGAGATTCTAGACCGTGAAGTCAAGAAACTTAAATGAAGATGAATTCTGATAGTCAAAGTTCGTTGGGAATCCAAACGTGGCCTAGAATTTACTTGGGAACAAGAAGATCAGATGAAAGCGAAGTATCCACATTTTTTCTCACGAGTTTCCTCTAATTAAATTTCAGGACGGAATTTCCTAAAGTAGGGGAGACTGTGATATTTGTGGCAATTCTAGCATGTAACAATGTCAAACAAGTTTAACAATGAATTAAATTTTGTGTTTTGTTTATGATTTTTGTATTACTATTTCAATAATTGCACATATTCAATTTGCACGATTCCGAACTCTTAAACAACTTTTGGAAGTGAAATCGCAACCTGTTACGCAAACAAAATTAGTTTAACACAACGTACACTCCAGAAAAATGAGACAATCTTAACATACCTTTAATACCCTTTACATAACTTAGAAATAAGTTTCGAGGGCTTCGGTATGGCAAAATCACACTTTTACAACTTCAGGGGCTATTTTGCAAATTCTGCGAAACTATGCCTTTTCGCGTATTTCGCTATCCGGAACATGTTGGGACATCCAAAAATTTTTGTAATCATTTAAATAATATATTTTAGTGATTGGAATGCAAAAATATCATTCGTTACGCATTTACGCGTTCGTTACGCTTTTCTTCGTATTTAATCAAAACCACAACCGTGTGACCAAACGAACCGACACCTGAGACATTTTTGAACATTTTTCAAGTTTCTTGTACTTATATTATCTTAAAATCTTAAAAATGAGGTTAACGGGTTTTAGAAGTGCCAAAAATGCGACAAAACAAGTCTAGGAGGCATTCTAAAAGAGCGAGAAAAATCATGAGAGAAAACAAGTGAGATGATATTGGATGATCAAGATTGAACGTTAAAATATCGACGAATCATAAGGAATGTGATCATTTATTCATTACCTAAAACAAACAAACGACGCAGTGACTAATCAAAGTAAATGGGTTGTAGGACCGATCCTCGATGCTAAGGAACCTAAATTTGATATCTAACGTCCATAATAGCGGAAATATTACAACGTGTTTACCAATAGACAAGAATTAATCAGTGTAACGTCAATTTTATTGATTAAACATCAAGAGTACAAAATGACAGAGCTTCGCCTCCAAAATGCCAAAGTTACAAATGAGAGAGGCTATCTAGCTATTTATAGATGATCAAGTTCGCCAGAGGATGATGTAAGTTCGCCCGAACTTGCCTTAGCAAGTCGGCCGAACTTGACTTAACATGTCAACTCATGGATGAACTTGTATCAACATTACATAAATACAATGTTTTGCTAGCCTATTCAACTCTATACTATACAGACTCGATATAAGACTACGACATAGACATTATGCACCAACAGACTCCCCCTTGGATATCGTCTTTGTCTTGTATTAGTCTTCAAAAATCTGTCTTCATAATAAACATTAACGCACACGACCGAAGAAGTTCTTGTAAGGCTTCTTTCGTCGTTCTTTTTTAGGATCTGACGTCTGATCTGTAGGCAGCACTTTGTTCATGTACTGAAATCTTCTAATACTTGCCTTTCTAGTTTTCTCATGAATAGTTTCAAGACGCTTCTCCTTTTTAAGAAATTCAACCCTTTCTAGATCCCTCCATATTGTCTGCCACATCTTCCCTGAATTTACTTCTCGTGCATAGCAAACATTCACAACTTTCTGATACTGCATCGCTTGTACCTTCTCTCGTTCTTCAAATACGATCTTGCTGTAGAAAAGGCATTTGATATCTTCTCTCGAGCAGTTCACCAACCACATAGGATCTAGAATCCTGATTGTTCTCCATAACCCCCTATGCCCTATGACCCAAGAATTTCAACTCTTTCCTTCGTAATATCCAAGTGTTCTTCAAACTTTAAAACAATATCTGCTTCACAAGTAGATGGATCTATCTGCCACCACTTGAACAATGGATAGAAGTTTTGCTCAATCTGCATCAACGGCATGTTTCTCATTGCCCTTGGTCGCTTCATTATCAATGTAATGTCTTTCTCCCCTGTTTTCTTGCTAGTCTTGATTCGGCGACCTTGAATGACTGGCTTCTTATAACTAAATCCTTTGACCGCTTCATACTTTATCAACTTCCACAGTAACTGATCAATCACTTTCATTTGATATGTAACATTAACGGTCTGAACCAGCTCTTCCACATCCCAATATGGTAAAGTCTTGAAATCAGCAAGATACCTGAAGTATTGCACTCCAAATTCTCTTTTGATTGCATATACGTTAAGTTCCTTGAACCAACCCCAGCTTAAGATATCCCCCAATGACACATCTTTGTCTCTGTTAAAGAATTCTAGAGGACGTCGAAACTTACGTTCGCACGACATTTCTTTAAACCAAGACGTTTTTGCTTGAGCTATCTCTTCTTTTGTCATCGGCTTTGGTACTTTACCTTCTCTAACTGATTCCTCTAACTTTTCTTTCAACATGTCTTCGTCAAGTTGCTTGTACATCTCCTCAAATGTAGGAAAACTATCAGTATGTAACACTACGTGTTTTGACGTCCTATAATTATCTTATACGTGTCCTGGGAATCCTAAATATGACGTATGTCAAACCAGGAGGGACCTAAAGTCGTTAAATCGCTTATCTTATCCTCAATGTGCCTTGAAATGAAGTTGAGGGGCCATATATGCTTAAATAAAAGTTTTAGAAGGTTCAGGGACTAAATTTGCCAAGTTGTAAACTTGGCTGGCTGACCCAAGACACGGTCGCGGGTCGAGGCCGGCCAGGCCTAAACCCCTCTCGCCCCGCGAGGGGGTGCCAGCGACAGAAAAGTGATTCTGGTTGACAGCTTGCATTTTGGATACTACTCACTCGGGTTTTTGCCACCTTACTCGAATTCTTGCCACCTTTTGACATTCAAGGAACACTTGTAGTCACTTCAAGACCCTCCCTAACACCTGGCTTCTCCCTCTACACTCCTCTAGTGACTTTATATGTTGAGTTTTCTCAAAGTTGCAACCAAGTTCTTCAACCTTGGTGCACAAAATTCATGCTAGAGGAGCTGCTGATCAGTGCTTGGCATTCCAAATCATTCCTAGTACTCACATAGACATAACGTAAGTCTATGATCCCTGCCAAGTTGTTTATTTATAGCTTTTTGCTTCAAACAAAGTTTTGTCGTAAAAACGGCTTGACTTTGTTATAAATCCGTGTACACTCCGTCAATGTGAGTAATGAAAGTTTCTACGTGCTCACAATGACGGAGGTAATAAACCTTTAAGAGGGAATTTTCAGATTTTCACGGATTCATGACCAATTGACTAGTCAACCGAAAAGTCAATAAAAGTCAAACTGAGCAGGTTTTGCAAAATTCATAGCTAAAGATCTGCATGTTATAAAATATGTTTTAAAGCATTAATAACCTTTAAATAAGTATTTGAACATATCTCAACAGGTTCGGTTCGTAAATTTTTGGTCTAGGCTCGGTTCGTAACCGAAAGTCTCAAACAGTTGACTTTCTGTTGACTTTCAGTTCTGACCCGTTTTGAGCCATTCTTGCTACTGAGTTTTGGTCATTTTATGATCATGTCTATGTTTATAATTTTTTCCTAAAGTTTCATGACTCAATTCCTAAGAAATCCGAGTTTTTCATAAGTTCCATTAAAATCTTTAAAACTTTGCAAAAAGGGTCCTTATAAGCAAAAATGAGATTTTTAGCACATATGATTATAAAATTTAATTACTTACTGATATATTATGATAAGTAGGACCATTTGGGATGTTTGTTCAGTTTATGACTTGAGTGCATGCTTAAGAATCGCTAATCGCCGCTAAATGACCAAACTACCCCTTTTTACCGAAAAATAGCTAAAAATCAAACTTTTTATAACCAAAACTATAACCTACTGATGTTATAAGTTATATGAAATATTTTTGGCTATTTAAAACAGGTCCTAACTTCAGTTTATATTAAATATCGATTTAACGGCATTTTAGCGACTTTTACGCCTTTCGGCGCATAAGTATGGTTTAAAACCATAACCATAAGCCGAGACTTGTTACCTACTGATTTATAAAATTATTTTTAATATAACAACAGTAAGTACAAATCCCGAACTCAGAATCCCAAATTCAGCTTCAAAGCTATGTCTGAAATTACTAAAATGCCCTTACGGGACATAGTATGTTTCAAAATCATCAAATACACATATATTTGATATCCTACTATTATAACTTGATAAAATATGTATTTTTACAGAATATTTAAGGTCATAACATCAGATTCACTTTAAACATCTTTTATAAGCCCAAAAATGACCAAAATGCCCTTGTAGGGCATAAATCGGTTTTAAATATAACTCGGGCCTATCCTTGCAAATGTTACTGATTTTATAATATATTTTAAACATATCTCATTATGGAACTTATATACGGCTCTTACGGTTACCCGGTTTCGCTTATACGCATCCAATTAAGCATACGTAGCTAGTTTACGTATTTTAACCAAAACGGGTTTAACTTTGTCCATTCTTCATCAAAATCCAGAATGTTATTGGTCTTCCCATATCATACAAGTCTATGTACTTGTCGGATCCAATTAACATTCTATTCCGGTCACCGCTTAATCTAGCGAATCGTATCGTATCACAGTTTAGCGTGAGACTAACCGGTCCAAGTCTAGGACTTAACTAAGGGCCCGTTAGCATTCTAATATTGGTTATTAATTACCATCACTCTAGACTAAACGCCTCCTGGTAGATTGCTCATGTACTTGCTCTGGAATACGGCTGAATTTGGATTACTTGCGAACTTCAATTCAGGTAAATACCCTTAACTTATTTTCCCTATACGGGCTTGGAATATGCTAGACTACTACCGCTTGGTCGGGTATGGGATAACGTTTTATCCGGTTGTGATAATTAACTAAAATCTTACATAACCCGGTTTTGATCTGTTTTGACTGAAACTAAAGATTGAAGGTGGGCTTGACCGTGTCTGGGATATCCTTGGCTCAATAAATTGGTAGTGGCCACGACAATATAGCATGGTGGGTAGGCATACACTGGGTAATTGCTATCCTACTTTCTGTGTGAAAGTTCAGAGTGCTATGTCAGTCGATGATGTCTCCGTTTCTGTACCGGGCCTCATATGTAAAAGCCAGCATGTAAATCTGTATACAAGGTCATTTGTACTATCCCAATGTGCTATGTGCACCTAAATCCATTTTCAAAAAGGTTTTCAAAATGAGTCGGTTGAGCGTATTTACCAGTGTAAACTGTCGTATTTTAAAAAAGCTTAAGTTACAGGTTGCAAGTACAGAATAGGCCAGGAGCTGCGGGGCGAATAACTAAGGAGTTGCGACCTTAGGGAGTTCCCTGTTTATAGCTTGATTATCATTTTTATGTTTTGCGATCCGCCTGTGGATCCTATTACAAGCCTTGTTTGTGTATATTTGTTTTGAACTTTGAACACTATCGGTTTGTAACAGTTTATTTATTCCAAGACTTCCGCTGTGTTTAACTTGTTTGGTAATGATGATATCAACTGTACGTCACGATACTCCCCACCGGGCTCACCGGTAGACACATGGATGTCGGGGTGTGACAGGTTGGTATCAGAGCCAACGTTTGAGTGAATTAAACACTAGCCTTTTGTGTTTAATCTCAAATGACACAGTAGCATATTCCTTAAACCTTCACAGTCTAGACTTGACATAGGAATGCTCTCATCCCTGTTAAATAAATCTTGCTTTCGATTTTATGTATTTCAGAAACAAGTCGCCAAGAAAAGAAGCTATTGATGAAAATTCTTCTCATCCGAAGCCACATAATGCTACGCTCGTACCCCGGCTAAGTTAAGCATGCGACCAGTTTGGAGGAAGACTTTATATAAACTTATTCTTAAACTCAAACCTATTAAAACCTTAAACTAGACTTCAGAGTCCATAACAGAGGTCCCTGAGTCTCCAACTTCTAAGATAATACCGATGAATACTTATGACCCATATTTGTTACATCTGAGTTCTTGGAATTCCAAACTTTGATTATGCTTACCAAACTCAAATCCGCAATGCATTCTATTTTTAACCCTTGAATCCTTGAATTTTGCTTCTACAACGGATCCTAATTTGGAAAACTTACATTATCCACTAACCTTCAGTGTTAGTACCGTATGCAATTAACCACGAAGAGAAATATCAGGAGTTAAGAAATGGCGTATCAATAGAATTGTTCTATCAATTGTATTTCTTTTTCCTTTGAGTCCCTATGAGGACATGACTCTTCTAATTAACTCTGTGCGGGCATTTAATGAAAATAATTCCTTAATGGACATTTGTTTATTATAGTCGCTACTGTGGACATGCCCCTTTTGTTTAAGTCCCCATGTGGACATTTGTTTATTATAGTTCCCATATGGACATAACTTTCGACTTAAGTCCCTGTGTGGACATTTATTTTCAAAATAGTCCCTTTGTGAATATTTACATTCATTATAGTCCCTCGTGGACATGTTATTTTTTTATAGTCCCTATAAGGACTTATATATTTCCTTTTAGTCCCTGTGTGGACTTGTGATGTTTTTAAGTCCCCGCGTGGACAAGTTAATTATTAAAAGTCCTATTTAAGGCACGATTGTAAATTCCTAATGAATTATGGAAAGATTAGGAGTCATTATCATTATTATATATGTATTCATTATATTCATTGTTTAAGCAAACGTCTCAATTTTGATTCGAAATTTATGATCTGCGAAACATATCCAAAGATCTTCTTAATGGTTTACACCAGCCGAGTGCAATAGGTCACATATATTGGCGAAACGGTAGTTAAGATGGTCTTCTACCCTGATAGTTAAGGTTGAGAAATCCCTTTTGTGGAGTCCCTTCTATCCATAGGCGGTGAACTACGTTCTAAACCTCACTAGTCTGCCCGATCTGGGCTAGTTATTTAAACCATTTTAAGATTGTCCTAAAAGTTAATATGTTTAAGGTATTAACCTCCTGGCAGTGTGACTTGAGGAACCACACGAGCCATCTAGGTAATGGACTATGTCCGAACCTATGTGATCATTGTGATCCAATTAAATAACATCAGTGCAATGATCGTATTATAAACATCCATTAGTGATGTAGTGCTTACGAGCCATGATTTAACATCCATTAGTGGTGTTTCGCCTACAGGCTATATTATCAACAAGACAATGACAGTTGTGACCATTATGGTTCCCTGTCCAAGGTGGTGGGCTATGCTCAAGCCTCATAATCAAAAATCATTATGATCGTAACTACTATCATCAATACGATGATTACTATTTTAACATCCTTGTTGTTACGACAAGGGCAGATGTGACTTTATAATCCACTTTCTAATATTTCTGGACTATGTCTGATCTTTTAAATACCTGTGATGGTCCTTTGAGACCTAGGTTATATATAAATTGCTATTAGACATTCATTTAAAATATCAAAGCCTGGCAGTTGTGACTTCGAGCACACTGATCCAAAAGGCAAGGGATTTATATACCCAACTTAGAGCCAAAATGGTTTGATAATACCATGGCATAGATACAATGAGTCATCAAACGCAAATGACCAACTAATAGAATACAAATTGGTGTTTAGTACCAAGTAGCTACAATGGCAACTTCTGATGGAGCCAACAGCAAGCGTAACGACAATAATGCAAATGCAAATATTGTCATAAGTAAAAATGATCTACAAGCTTTAATTGCCACGGAGGTTAGCAAGGCTATGAATGCCTATACGACAAGGCAACAAGAGTCGGGTACTTATCGCTCCAAACAATTATCGAAACAGTCGTCTGTACCTCGATCGAATCCAAGGGATAGTGAGATACACTCCTCAAATGTGAGGAGTAAGACTGAGAGACAGGAGCATCATGAGAAGATGCGTTCCAATAAGGATGGGTGTTCATACAAGAATTTCGTATCCTGTAAGCCTCGTGACTTCAATGGGGAAGAAGGGGCAGTTGAAGCCCTTAGATGGTTAGACGAAATAGAAACCATAGTCGAATCAGTGGTTGCACTGACAAAGATACTGTGAAATTTGTATCACAATCATTTAAGGGCGATGCCCTAATATGGTGGAAAGCTATGGTACAGTCTGCTGGAAAGGTATATTTGTATAATTTGAGTTGGTCCAAATTTATGGATCTGATTAAAGAAGCATATTGTCCACCTCATGAGTTGGAAAGGATAGAGAAGGATTTCTTATCTCTATCAATGAAGAATTTGGATTGTCAGAAGTATGTGACCTACTACAACTCCTTGTCTAGGTTAGTGTCATGCCTAGTTTCCCCTGAACCAAAACGGATTGCTCGTTTTATTGGTGGCTTAGCGCCTGAAATTAAGGGAAATGTTAGGGCTTCAAGGCGCAACACATATGGGTCTACTTGAGACCTAGCTCTGATTCTCACTCAGGATTTAGTGAGACAAAAATCAGTCAAAGCTGAGACCAATGGGAAAAGAGAAAGGGAGAAGGATAACTCCCAGAAATCTAAGAAAAAGAGAAAGTCTAGATTCAATAAGAACCAGCAAGAGTCGGATGAAAAGCCTACGTGAAAGACCTGCAACAAAAGGAACTGGGGACAGTGTCGAACAGACCAAAAGCCAAAGCAATGTGGTATTTGTAAAAGAACAGGTCATCAGTCCCATGAATATAGGGATATAAAGAATGCAGTCTGCTTCAGCTGTGGCGACAAAGGCCACATAAGTACTAACTGCCCTAAAGCGGCCAAAGACGGTGCAGCTAAGCCTGGAGAGGCTAAGAAAGGAACCGCCTGAATATTTTCTTGACGAATGTAGTAGGCAGTAAATATCAACAAGCTATTAGGTACATTCCTTATCATTAATTAAGTTTATGTTTGCTAAGAGTTATGTTTTGATTCAGGCACTAATAAGTCTTTCATAAACCATAAGTCTAGCAAACTTCTAATATATACATAAGAACATCAGATACTAAGTATAAGGTAGGACCCGATGAAACCATAGAAATCGCTCTTTTTTTATGGATGCTCTAGAATCAGTCATGATCTTCGTTCGGTTGAAGTACGACGAAATTTTATTATCATTATTATTTAAATTATTTTATTTATCTATTAGTCTCTTTGATTTCTATCGACTACGAATGCCAAACTAGTTGATAAAAGCGCCATATGGTAAATGACAATATCTTAGTGTGTCCCATAGATTGCTTTCATGCATGATCAACATGAAGGTTTAATGCATCGAACCACTAGGATCTTCCAACAGTCATATTGTACTAAAAATCAGCAAACGGTATTCAAGGAGATATTCCGTATAAGATGCTTGAGTAGGTGTCTCCACTCAAGGCATCCAAGTATTCGAAGGGCGAATGTGTCATTTTGATGACACAAGCAACGTTAGAAGAATCAAAGGCTGAAGTTTAAATTATATATCTGTTCTGATTATCTTAATATCTTCTCTAAAGAACTACACGATTTACCTTCCAAAAGGCAAGTGGAGTTAAGAATGACATCATACTAAAGGCTAGACCTGTTGCAAAAAGCTCCATATCAATTAACACCGACGGAAAAAGAAAAGAATAAAAGAGCCCCAATTAAATGCAGTTTTGAAGAAAGGCTTGTACAGCTTAGCTCTTCACTTTGGGAGATCATATGTTGTTTGTTAAGAAAGAAGGTTTAATGCGGTTATACTTTGATTGGTTTAAACAAGGCAACGATCAGGAATCGTTAACCTCAGCCCAGGATCGACGATTTGCTTGACCAACTATAAGGGTTAGGTACTTATTTAATATTGATTAAATAGTGGTTAGAATGAACATCTCACCTTAGTTAAGTTCTCCTATATATATTAATTGTTATATAAGTACCAATGCTGCTCCATTGGAAGCCTTGTGTGGGAGAAAATATTAAACGCCCGTATGATAGGCAAAAGTGGGAAGGACCCAACTAACAAGATCTAAGATTGTCTTGGGAACCATGGATAGGATAATACAAATCCGAGATCTATTTCAAAACTGTCAATGAACAGCAGAAGAACTACGCTGACAAGAGTTACAAACGTATAAGTTCCCAATAAGGGACAAAGTCTTATTGTAGGCATCACCCTAGAATGGTGTAGTATGTTTTAGCTAGAAGGGCAAATTAAGCCTTATATATATATATATATGACCATTCGAGATGATTGAATGTGTTGGGACTTTAGCTTATAAGCTAATTTACTTGAGAAGCACAATTGACAATGCATCTCACGAATGCAATTTAAAGGAAAGACTAGCCAATGAGTTGCTAGCAATATCGCATAAAAATGTGCAAATTAAATGAAAGCCTATGGTTTTGTTGGAGAACCGGTAACGATCGAGAAACGACAGGTTAAGATACTTCTAGGAAAGCATGTGCCTATTGTAAAGGCCAAATGGGATGTCCATAAAAATCCCGAGTATACGTAAGGTTAAGTCCACTATGCGACAATAATACTTCTAACCTTTGCATAAAATCTCGAGGTCGAGATTTCTTTTAAGGGGGTGAGGATGTAACACTACATGTTTTTACGTCCTATAATTGTCTTACACGTGTCTCGGGAATCCTAAATATGATGTATGTCAAACCAGGATGGACCTAAAGTCGTTAAATCGCTTATCTTATCCTCAATGTGCCTTGAAATGAAGTTGAGGGGCTATATATGCTTAAATAAAAGTTTTAGGGACTAAATTTGCCAAGTTGTAAACTTGGCTGGCTGACCCAAGACACGGTCGCAGGTTGCGACTAGCCAGGCCTAAACCCCTCGCGCCCCGCGAGGGGGTGCCAGCGACAGAAAAGTGATTCTGGTTGACAACTTGCATTTTGGACATTACTTACTCGTGTTTTGGCCTCCTTACTTGAATTCTTGCCACCTTTTGACATTCAAGGAACACTTGTAATCACTTCAAGACCCTCCCTAACACCTGGCTTCCCTCTACACTCCTTTAGTGACTTTATATGTTGAGTTTTCTCAAAGTTGCAACCAAGTTCTTCAACCTTGGTGCACAAAATTCATGCTAGAGGAGCTGTTGATCAGTGCTTGGCTTTCCAAATCATTCCTAGTACTCACATATACATAATGTAAGTCTATGATCCCTGCCAAGTTGTTTATTTATAGCTTTTTGCTTCAAACCAAGTTTCGTCGTAAAAACGGCTTGAGTTTGTTATAAATCCGTGTACACTCTGTCAATGTGAGTAACGAAAGTTTCTACGTGCTCACAATGATGGAGGTAATAAACCTTTAGGAGGGCATTTTCAGATTTTCACGGATTCATGACCAATTGACAAGTCAACCGAAAAGTCAATAAAAGTCAAACTGAGCAGGTTTTGCAAAATTCATAGCTAACGATTTGGATGTTATAAACTATGTTTTAAAGCATTAGTAACCTTAAAATAAGTATTTGAACATATCTCAACAGGTTCGGTTCGTTAATTTTTGGTCTAGGCTCGGTTCGTAACCGAAAGTCTCAAACAGTTGACTTTCTGTTGACTTTCAGTTCTGACCCGTTTTGAGCCATTCTTGCTACTGCGTTTGGTCATTTTATGATCATGTCTATGTTTCTAATTTTGTCCTAAAGTTTCGTGACTCAATTCCTAAGAAATCCGAGTTTTTCATAAGTTCCATGAAAATCTTTAAAACTTTGCAAAAAGGGTCCTTATAAGCAAAAATGAGTTTTTTAGCACATATGATTATAAAATCTAATTACTTACTGATATGTTATGATAAGTAGGACCATTTGGGATGTTTGTTCAGTTTATGACTTGAATGCGTGCTTAAGGATCGCTAATCGCCGCTAAATGACCAAACTACCCCTTTTTACCGAAAAATAGCTAAAACTCAAACTTTTTATAACCAAAACTTTAACCTACTGATGTTATAAGTTATATGACATATTTTAGGCTATTTAAAACAGGTCCTAACTTCAGTTTATATTAAATATCGACTTAACGGCATTTTAGCGACTTTTACGCCTTTCAGCGCATAAGTATGGTTTAAAACCATAACCATGAGCCGAGACTTGTTACCTACTGATTTATAAACTTATTTTTAATATAACAATAGTAAGTACAAGTCCCGAACTCAGAAACCCAAATTCGGCTTCAAAGCTATGTGTGAAATTACTAAAATGCCCTTACGGGACATAGTATGTTTCAAAATCATCAAATACACATATATTTGATATCCTACTGTTATAACTTGATAAAATATGTATTTTTACAGAATATTTAAGGTCATAACATGGTATTCACTTTAAACATCTTTTATAAGCCCAAAAATGACCAAAATGCCCTTGTAGGGCATAAATCGGTTTTAAATATAACTCGGGCCTATCCTTGCAAATGTTACTGATTTTATAATATATTTTAAACATATCTCATTATGGAACTTATATACGGCTCTTACGGTTACCCGGTTTCGCTTATACGCATCCAATTAAGCATACGTAGCTAGTTTACATATTTTAACCAAAACGGGTTTAACTTTGTCTATTCTTCATAAAAATCCAGAATGTTATTGGTCTTCCCATATCATACAAGTCTATGTACTTGTCGGATCCAATTAACATTTTATTCTTGTCACCGCTTAATCTAGCGAATCGTATCGTATCACAGTTTAGCGTGAGACTAACCGGTCCAAGTCTAGGACTTAACTAAGGGCCCGTTAGCATTCTAATATTGGTTATTAATTACCATCACTCTAGACTAAACGCCTCCGGTAGATTGCTCATGTACTTGCTCTGGAATACGGCTGAATTTGGATTACTTGCGAACTTCAATTCAGGTAAATACCCTTAACTTATTTTCCCTATACGGGCTTGGGATACGCTAGACTAATACCGCTTGGTCGGGTATGGGATAACGTTTTATCCGGTTGTGATAATTAACTAAAATCTTACATAACCCGGTTTTGATCTGTTTTGACTGAAACTAAAACATTGAGGGTGGGCTTGACCGTGTCTGAGATATCCTTGGCTCACTAAATTGGTAGTGGCCATGACAATATAGCAAGGCGTGTAGGCATACACTGGGTAATTGCTATCCTGCTTTCTGTGTGAAAGTTCAGAGTGGTGTGTCAGTCGATCATGTCTCGGTTTCTGTACCGGGCCTCATATGTAAAGCCAGCATGTAAATCTGTATATAAGGTCATTTGTACTATCCCAAGTTATTTAAGAAAATGTGCTATGTGCGCCTAAAACCATTTTCGAAAAGGTTTTCAAAATGAGTCGGTTGAGCGTATTTACCAGTGTAAACTGACGTATTTTCAAAAGCTTAAGTTACAGGTTGCAAGTACAGAATAGGCCAGGAGCTGCGGGGCGAATAACTAAGGAGTTGCGACCTTAGGGAGTTGACTGTTTATAGTCTGATTATCATTTGTATGTTTTGCGATCCGCCAGTGGATCCTATTACAAGCCTTGTTTGTGTATCTTTGTTTTGAACTTTGAACACTATCAGTTTGTAATAGTTTATTTATTCCAAGACTTCCGCAGTGTTTATCTTGTTTGGTAACGATGATATCAACTGTACGTCACGATACTCCCCACCGGGCAAATCGGTAGACACGTGGATGTCGGGGTGTGACACAGTATTAGGACCAATGTACTTCGCAGTTTGATCTGTTTCATCATCAGAAGACCAATCTTCAACAATCATTCTGTTGTATTCATCAGCTTCAAATCTTCTAACGTACTGATAATCATTCGGCTCAAAAGTGTTAACATTCAACACATCCTCTTCAAAATCAAACTCTAGATCCTCAGCATCAACTTCAATTAACTTCGCAAGATCTTCCTTCATATAGTTATGCACGTACTGGCCTTCCTCTACATTATGTTTAAGCATCAAGAGCATAGGCTTTGTCGCGGCAACAAGCTTTGCAAATCTATCAACATTTGTCATATCAACATCATCTGATGGCCCTGTCTGCCCTGACTCCCCCTCAATTTTTTCATCCATTCTATTCGATTCATCATCCATCAACGAAGAGAAATCAAAGTCATCAGAGACTTTTGCTTCAGTAATTTTCAGACCAACACCACCCTGATCATCATCATCGTTATCATCAGCAACATTCCAATCCTTATACTCAGAATCATCTTTCTATTCATCATCTTCTTTTTCCTCATCTTCAGCTTCCTCATCATCCTTATTTTCAGAAGCAATAATAGGATCAGAAGGCTTGACAGATTCGTCAACCTTTGGAATATCGGATTCAGAAGCTTTAGTAACATCATCAACAGACTTCTCTGCAACTTCAGAAGAAGTAGGTGCTTCACCTTCGACATTCTTTCCTTTTCCACTCGCTGCTAGTTCTTTCTCAGATCTTTCTTTAGCTTCTTGTTGATCCAGACGATCATACTCAACGATGAAATCAATATGCAGAGCATTAGATAAAACTTTCTGCATCCTCGAAAATCTATGATCATTTAGAGCTTGGATTGGCTTCAGATCTACAATCTCTGTTTGAAGCTTTTCATTTGCATCCTGCAAACTCTCGATCAAAGCTTTGAAATATTCTCGCTCATTTTCCAGAACGTTTACTTTATCGTCTAATAATTCTTTTTCAACATTGCTTTGATTCATTTTTCTCATGAGCTCAGCCTTTTCCTCTTCATTCTTTGCCACTTTGTCTTCCAAGATCTTGACACGTTTTTTCGAGAAGATCAACGTTAGTATCTGGAAATAAGTCATTCAGATCATGAAAACTGATTGGATCATGCGGCATATCACCAAATAAATTCCCCCTTGGAGTTTTCGGTGTAGACTTTGGTATTGCATCTTTTGGAGTTGACTTCTTTGGAGTAGAACTTTCAATATGAGAAGTCGTTGGAGCAACTGGAGATGTAATGATCGGAACTTCAAGTAATTCAGTCTCAGGAGGTTCTTGTATAACTCCTGGATGTTCAGCTTCAGAAGAAATAATGACAGGAGATTCTTTCTCTTGATTAGGATCAAAATCAGCATCCATTTCTTTTCTCTTTAAACTTGTTTATCTGCTTCTGTCTTTTCTGGTTCTTTCACTGGAGTTTCATCTGAATCATCATCATTTTCAGATGTAGCAGAGATAACATCATCTTCTTGTGTAGTCTTTTCAATCTCTTGACTTTCAACAACTACCGCAACACTTGAACCAGCTTCAACTTGAACATTCTCTGGTTCATCTTCATCTATGAGCATTGTTTCAACTTCCTTTGCTGCTCGTTTCGTTTTCGGCTTTTCAACTTCGGCCTTTAAGAACCAATCGCGTCAAGATTTTTGCTTGAAAGTTTTAAACCACTCTTTCTCATTGTTTAACTCTTTCTCATCACCGCTGCCATCGTTTCTCCATTTATTTTCTGGCGGCGCAACATAATTTTCAATCTTTATTGCCCGAAAAAACTGGTTTAGCAACTGGTGTTGATGCTTGCTTTTGATATTTAATCAACTTCTTCACCACTGTATCGTCGAGATGACTTAGATATAACACATCATTTGGATCACGTGCGATGTTAGTGTACTTATCATTTATCAGCATTTGCACGAACCTCGGATAAAGACATAACCTTGAATCATCCATGTTTTCGACATAAGTGTAAACACAAGCTTTGAGTACTTAAACGGCTTCTTCAAGACAAAGCTGTTGCCATACAGGCCATGTAGTCTTGAACATCGTCTAGAGCTGCCTTACGGTGACTGAAAGTATGAATGATGCATGCATTAAGAGCTTGTAGGGATTTGGCACTTCCCCTTTCTTTAATGTCGGTTTATTCACGCTCCCCTTATAACCCATTCTATAAAAACAACCTATGAACATCTTTTCATCCAAGAAAATCGGATCGTCTTTATCATCATTGAACTGTAAGATCCATCGAATATCATCTTCTGCAATGATTGGGTTGACTTCATTCCCAACTTGCACAGATGATGTAATGGTCTTTTTATCATCACTTAAGATTACGTTCATCCAGAAATGGTAAGTGTGTGATCTATACGACACTGTACGCTCCATGATTGCTCGATGGATAGGACTTTCCTTTAAAAACTTCAAGATACTATCGTATTCTTTCAAAGATGGACATATCGTCTTGTCGAGCGTAATGCACGTATTATGGAATTTTAAGAAATCCATAGCAATCACCCTTGCTGGTTCATGGACCTGAAAAACAATGCAAAACAATTAGCATGCAATACGAGAAAAAGTTACAAAATTTTTCAAATACTTGCATCAAGTTCGGGCGAACTTGAAAGGTGTCATAACATTCTGATTTTGATAAGTTCGCCCGAACATGTATATCAACATGTTCAATCAACCAAGTATAAGTTCGAGCGAACTTATATCATATTACATCATTCAAAATTCCAAAGTCCGGTCGAACTTACAATTTCAAGAATTTCCAGATTTAACACAGAAGTTCGGTCGAACGTACATTTATCACAGTTTATTCAAGATTTAGTTAAACAAGTCCGGTCGAACATGTCAACAAGTTCGGCCGAACTTGTTGTCATCTTCAACACAACTTCTGTAACTTCAATTTGAAGGAATCTGATCTATTTTAACAGGTTTTCTTGGTCGATTAGTGTTGGTTAACAAGATTTATTATTTAATTAACCATTCGAACCTTATCTAATTGATTTTAACGTTTTAGATCTAATTTCGTCATTTAAGGTCAAATATATGGTTCAATACTCAGATTTATACCTCAGCCATTGAAGATGGTGTGCTAATCACCAAAATCAATTGAAATTTGGGCATAGTAACGTCTCTAAATTGCCAATTTCGCTCAAATCTATCAAATGCTCAAGTTCGCTTAGAGTGTATTTTGAAACAGATGAATGAGTTCGGCCGGACATGCTGAGTTTAAATATTCCTGCAAGTTCAGGCAATCTTGCTGAGCCCAACCTGAAAGGCCCATCAGAAGTCCGGGCGAACTTAAGTTTTCTCAAAACAGCCAATCTCTTGCAAGTTCGGTCAAACTTGCTGTAATGATAAACTATATTCAGTTTAGCAAGTTCGGCCGAACTTGCCAAACCCAAATTCAAACATTTTTCAAATTTTGCAATTTAAACCCTGAATTTTCAACTTTTACCAGTTATGAAAATTCACTCAGTTGACCAAGTCCAAGCTAATGACCTTGGTTAACCAATTTGTATGCTGAGTCCAAGTTAATGACCCCGGTTTGACCCGTTACGAACAAACTGTTGATATTTTCAAAATTTCAAGTTTTAAATTAATGAACTTTTCATCGTTTCATCTTTTCAGATTTTACAGATGAGCTCCCAGCCCGTTGTCAATAAGATTCCCAGCAGTTCTAGCATCTTACCAGACTTCGAAGACCCGTTTTCCAACATTGGTTTGCTGAAAACAATGTAGAAACAAAATCTTTTTGTATTTTTGTAAGTTTATGCTAAAACACACTGAAAATCTTTTTGGTTTTAATCTGTAAAGTTGATAAACTATTTACAGGACAATGTAAAGTATGTACAAACATATTTACAGACATATTTTTGTGAAATTGTGTCTAAAAGATCATATCAGTTATAGGAGACATATCACCAGTACCGTTGACCTTTAGATGACTTTAAGTTTTAAACTCGTTTACCTAGATTATAGATATGTTTGTCCTCTTAAACTTTACCATGTTTCTCAACTATTTCAAGATATGTTAAGGTAAGATTTATGAAACTTGACTTATCTGTGGTTCCCATTTCTTGAATATACTCCCGTATCAAAATTCCCTAGATTTCATCTTACAGGTGAATATAGCGTAATTGATATATGTATCAGGGTTAAAGCGAGACCTTGAGAGCTCAGGTTAGTACTACCGTACAGACAAAGAGATGAAGGCTCGTCTTTAAGGTGTGTTCCACTTAAGGAATCTTTTCAGCACAGCAAATGATTAGATCTTTTGATACTTTTCAAGATTGCATGCAGTTTAGGGTTTTATAGCGAAAGTATTATAGAAGTTTAGGCTATTGCTTCCGCAAAATCAGAAGAACTTGTATAATACCCCAGATATCAACTATCTGTAAAGACCTCGTATCTCAGAATCAGGCAATCTCTCAAACGAAATTTCGGAGTACTAAGTCCATATATCTAAGATGTGTTAATCCACAAGATTAAGCAGTTGTAAAATTTAGTTTATATCTCAAAAACAGTTTACTGAACGTGTTAAGTCCATCTACACATCCACAGTAAGACTCATTTATCACTTTTAAACTTTACATTTCTTTAGCATACTGTGATAGTCCAGTGATGTACTGTCATTTCCTTTTTGTGACACCGAATTCTTTTTGTCTTTTTCAATGTTTTTGTATATTTTTGAAAATTTTCATATGTTTTTGTATTTTCCCAAATATTTCTCCCCCTAAAATCAAAAACATATTTTTGGATTTTAGATTTTTAAGAAATACTAAACTAGAAAGATATTTACAAACCATACAAACCAATGCGGATTACGTGAACTCGTCATCCGATCCGTATTCAACCTCAGCTTCCGCACCTGTAAGCAAATTTTTAATACCGTTAAGCCGCATAGATATTTAAATCTTGTTAATGGAAATGCTTTGGTATAAAAATCAGCCTTTTGTTCGTCGGTGTGGATTTTTTTCTATTCGAACCAATTTCTTTTCGTAACAGTCACGAATGAAATGGTAACGAATTTCAATATGTTTTGTTTGTGAGTGATGAACCAGAATTTTAGTTATATCGATGGCTGCTTTGTTATCTACAAATAAAGGCGAGTCAAGGAACTGCAGACCATAATCCCTCATCTGTTGCTGAATCCAGAGGATTTGAGAGCAACAGCTGGAAGCATAAATGTATTCTGCCTCACAGGTCGTGAGAGTGACCGTGGTCTGTTTCTTACACTGCCACGTTACCAAACGCGTTCCAAAGAACTGGCATCCTGCAGTTGTAGATTTCGAGTTCAGCTTGTCCACTCTGAAGCCTGAGTTAGCGTATCCCGTTAAGTCCAAATTATCGTTTTTAGGATACCATAAGCCCGTGCTAAGACATCCTTTTAAGTAACGGAAGATTCGCTTGACTATCTGCATGTGTGACACTCGAGGACTAGACTGATATCTCGCACATAAGCAGGTAGGATACATGATGTCTGGGCCAGATGCCATAAGATACATCAGCGATCCTATCATCGATCGATAGAGTGTGTCATCAACTTTCGTTCCCGTCTCGTCTACGCAAATCCCATGGTTCAGTGCCAGCGGTGTCGAAAGCGGCTTCGAGTTATCCTTTTCAAACTTTTTGAGAATGTCATGAACATACTTAGTCTGATGAATGAATATCCCGTCTGGAAGCTGATCCACTTGTAAACCTAAGAAGAATTTCATTTCACCCATCGAGGACATCTCGAATTTCTTCTTCATGATTTTTTCAAACTCTTTGCACAGACTGTCATCCGTAGAACCGAAAATGATATCATCTACATAGATTTGTACAATTATCAGATGCGATCCAACTTCTCTGGTAAACAAAGTGTTGTCCACTGTGTCTCTCGTAAAGCGGTTTCCAACGAGATGTTGCGATAACGTCTCGTACCAAGCTCTCGGGGCTTGGTGTAATCCGTACAAGGCTGTATCCAGGAGATATGCTTTGTTCTTGTTCAGTGGATCGACAAACCCTGGTGGTTGGCCGACATACACTTGTTCCCAAAGTTTACCGTAGAGAAATGCAGATTTTACATCCAACTGGTACACCTTAAATCCTTTCCAAGCTGCGAACGCTAGGAAAATGCGGATAGATTCTAATCTCGCAACCGGTGCGTATACCTCCGTATAATCTATACCTTCCTGCTAATGGAATCCTTTGATAACCAGCCGAGCTTTGTTTCTGACTATTACACCCCGATCGTCTCTTTTACACTTGAAGACCCACTTTGTATCACTGCTTCGGTGGCAAGTCTACAAGCTTCCAAACACCCAACTTCTCGAACTGTAACAGTTCTTCTTGCATTGCTATCACCCAATTCTCGTCAGCCAGAGCCTCATTAACTGTTTTTGGCTCTATTTGAGAAATGAAACATGAGTAGTAGCAGTAGTTCTGAGTTAGAGCAACTCGAGTGTAGAAACAACTAAGTGCTTTATTAATTTGACGTCGAGTTCGAACACCAGTTTGAAGTTCTCCGATAATATTTGTAGAAGGATGATAAGAATATAATCGCGTCATTTCTTCACTTGGAACATCTACTGAGCTTTGTTGATTTGAAACAATCGGATCAACGATCACATCAACGTTTGGAGCTTCGTTCTGATTTCTCAGACTAGCAGATTTATTCAACATGTTAGATATCTGCTCAACTTCTTCATCCGATGAGGTTTCATCATTAACATCAAATGTCGGTGCTTCATCTAAATCAGAATTTTGATTCTGAGGCATGCTAGGACTAGATGTTGTATTTCCTAGTTCATTAGAAGCATTCACTAGAGGTGTAGCAGGTGTTACTTCTGCTTCAGAAATATTTTCAACTTGAACACTGCTATTGCTCGGACCTGCTTCGGAAGATGAAGAATCCAACGTGGGTTGATTAACCACAATTGGCCTAGTGATTTGTTATTGATTCACCGACTGTTGAAGATAGTATAACGCTGCAATTTCTTCTTCAGACGGTTCTTCCGGCAAGTCGAATGACTTCCATAGATCTTGATAGTTAAACAACAACGTGTCACCTCTTCTTTGAATAGGATCTATGTAGTTGAAACAATCAACGTGCTGTGCTTCAATAACCTTTCTTAACGAAGGAACATATACTCTTCTTAGCGGACTCGCATATCCGACAAAGAAACCTTCAAGAGATTTAGCTCCGAATTTGCCATCTTGATCGATTACAGCACATGCCGCACCAAATGGTTCTAGGAATTTCAAATTTGGCTTCCGTCGGTTTATCATCTCAAAACATGTCTTCTTTGTTGGTTTGACAGTGAGAACTCTGTTTAGCGTGTAGCAAGCCGCAGCAACCGCTTCACTCCAGAAGCTGACTGGAAGTTTAGAATCTGCAAGCATGGTTCTCGCAGTTTCAATTAAATTTCTGTTCTTTCATTTAGCTACTCCGTTTTGCTGTGGAGTATAGGGAGCACTAAACTCATGCAGAATCCCTTTAGCGTTGCATAATTCCTTCATTTTGTTATTCTTAAACTCTGTGCCGTTGTCACTTCTATGCGTCTGACCGGCTGATGATAAAGATTCTCGAGTTTCTTGAAAACAATCAACAAGTTCTCGAACGTTTCGTCTTTTGATTCCTGAAAGAATACCCACGAATATCTCGAATAGTCATTTGTTACGACCAAGCAATATAAGTCTCCTGAGATACTTCAAACATTAACAGGACCAAATAAATCCATGTGGAGACGTTCTAATGGCAACTTGATTGAGTTCAGAATTTTCTTCGGATGAGATTTCTGGATCTACTTTCCCTTTTTTACATTCTAAGCAGTGATCAGACATATGAAAGCTCCGAAGATTTACACCCTCTACAGGATCATTATGAACCAAGAAATTCATTTTTTGCAAATGAATATGCCCCATCTTACGATGCCAAAGAATAGAATCTTTTTCAGTAGCCTTTGTCACAAAACATTGCGCTGATTTTGATGAAGTGGTAGCGATGCCCATATCCAAGACATATAGATCATTCTCACGAGGTGCTCGCATCAAAATCCACTCATCTGGAATCATAAATCCCGACTTTAAGATAATACATTCTTTGTCGTTGAAATGCATCGTGAACTTCTTGTCGCAAATCTGCGATATGCTCAGAAGATTATTCTCCAGTTCTGCAATATAATTCACATGATCGAATGAAACAACGCCATTGGAGAGTTTTCCCTCGGCGACTATCCTTCCACCCTGGTTGCCCGCAAATCCAACATATCCACCATTGATAGCTTTTATGTCGAATAGCAACGCTTTCATACCCGTCATATGCTTGGATGCTCCACTATCCAATATCCACTTGGAAAGTACGGATCTCTGGAGCCCCTGCACATTTCAACAATTAGTTAAACAGCGCGACCCAAGCCTTTTTGGTCTTGGGTTGAATTTGATAACCATCGTCGTAATCAAACTCACATTCATCAGCATAATCAAATTCATATTCATCTTCCGGATTTTCTACGATGTTTAAGTTTGAAAACTTCACTTTCTTTTTATCTTTTGAAACATTACCACTTGTAGATTTGACAGTGTTGGTTTCAATTTCAGATTTTGATTCTTATGTGTTATTAGTCTTTACAGGCTCAGAACATCGGATGTTGTTGACCGTTTCTTTGCAAACCAGGCTTGAGATTTTATGTTAGCCTTCTTGATGTAAAACTTGTTTTCATTAGCCTTTGAAGTTTCACCTTTTTGGAAGTTGAATTTTCAAACTCTTTATCTATTTTAGGTTTAACTTCAGCTTTTTATTCGTTTCTTTTCAAAATCTTTACAGGTTTTACAAACTCTGGTTGCTTCGGTTTCACAACATTTGAACTTTCTTTCCTTCGAAGATAAGCCGGCTTTGATTTCGGACATTGGCGTGCAATATGACCAATTTCGTTGCACTTGAAACAAGTCCGAGTATCATGTGGATGTCCTTTAGTGGGTTTCACACCACTTGTTTTGGCACCACTTGCAATTTTGGTTTTATCTCGAATTCTTTCTGTTTCATAAACTCATCATTTGATTGTTTGCCAATCAAACTTTCCTCATGAACCATGTTCGTCCCATATACACAATTCATTTTTTTATTTTTGTATTCATGAAATGGTGACGTTTTCCTTTTAGGTTCATCTGATTCTTAATCCCAACCCAGCTCTCCGGTTTTCCGGATGATCACCACTATTCCTTTGGTAGTTGCTTCTTTTTGGTTTGGAATATAATTTTCTTTCATTGATCTCCAGATCATCTGATTTAACTTTCACGAGTTTAAAGAATTTGTCTAACAATTCTTCCTTCACGTTCTGAATCGGAAAACTATCATCAAAGTACAATCTATCAGAATCCTTAACCTTGTACATAACAATGTTAGGATCATCACTTAGATCGTCATCCGATGATTTATCGTCATCTTCGGACTGTGAATCAGAATTCTTTGATCTCGAGTCGGCTCTTTTAAAGCTACCTTCATCAGAATCATTCAGAACATTTTCAACCACACTCTTAACCACAGCATTGTCATCATCAGATTTAGTATAGATTACATCAATATTCTCTGGCAACTCAGTTTTCTTTTCAGATAACAACTCAATGTTGAGTGCCTTATCCATCCCATTAGCAGATTTACGACAATACTTCTCGCATAGGGGTGGAGGAACATTTATGTATTCTTTACCAACTTTCTTTTTAGGTTTTTCTTCCGATGGAATTGTCGGAAGTATGTGATGAATGACATATGTTGGTTGTGTAACTTCTTAAAAGTTGTTGAACACGTTCTGTTTCAATTTTCATGTCCTGGAGTTGTTGCTTAGTTTCAGCAATGGTGTTAATATAGATATTAATCTCTTTTTGTTTATCCATTACTGTCCCTTTTAACATCCTTACAGTATCGTGTTGTTCGACATTGTTTCGATCGAGCCTGCCATAATCATCTTTCATTTTGTCATACGCTTCTTTCATTATGCGATAATTGTATTTTAAAAGTTCATTATGCACATTGATTTCAGCGATGATCTTTGATTTTTCGGCACATTCGATACATGATTCAGTACATTTTGTACAAGGTTTCTCAACCTATACAACTTGTACTTTGACAACTTCCTTTACCTCTGGACCTACCTTGGTTAGATTTGCCATTAGCTTTATCGGCAATGTCCTTGAGGTTTTCAGCAGTCATTTATTGAGCGACATCAATGACTTCTTCAGCAATAGATTTCTCTTCGGCAACTTGCTCCTGAGAACTTCCGTCAAAGTGACCTGCAAGACTATCACAAGAGTTAGGAGATAAAATTCCTTGTTTCTACATGTGGATATACTCCTCTTCCTCCTGTTGTTGTTGCAGATACTGTTCCAGCAAAATATTCTCTAGAGCTGCTGCTTCTTCGGCAGATCTATCTTCAACAATTTGAGCCATCAATGCAACTCCGGTCTTCTTACCGATATAAGAATTCTAGTCGAAACCATCATCTTCGTTTGATGCAACCATAGCTTTCTCAGTGTTACTGCTGTTTGGTTTCTCTTGGATTTCAACCTGAGTCTTCTTCGGGAAAGGCTTGTATTGAAGTGACTTCTTGTAATACTCGTTGCCTCCTCCGAATGGACTTTGATTTCCTGTTGCTTTAGGGTTTTTGCACTCTCTCTTGAAATGCGCTTTCTGACGACATCTGTAGCACGTGACTTTTGTCTTATCAAAACCTAGTTTGTTGCTTGAATTTCCGATATCTCGGCCTGTGAGAGCAACGAACTTTGTGACCCTTCGGATGATAGATGCTAAACACCACTTTATATCAATTAGCTCAAGCTCTTCTTCGTCCACCTGATCGTAGTCTTCGGCGGTCATCTCGGGATTGCCGATTTTCCCTACTACAAGACTTTCATACGATTCTAGAATAGTGGCGAGAAGTGCCATGTGTTGCTTAGCAGTTTGCTCAGAAACCGCGTTGTTCAAATTAAAAGCAATGTTACATTTGAATACATTCAAATCAGAATTTGTTTGTTGGTTCTGATTTGCTTGACTCTGATAAGACGAATTTGAACCAATGCTTGAGAATGAAGACTGTGGACTTTGATCATATTGAAGATATGATTGATTCTGACTCTGTTGCGAATTGTTCGACGAATTCAAACTTGCGTTGAATGCTGTCTGAATCTTTGGGCTTGAAATGTTATCTTGCATTCCACTCTTGTAGTACAAACCAACGTCTTGAAGAACATTAGCGTTCTTTGACTTTGCAATCTTCAAGAGTTCCATTTCATGGCCTTCGAGTTTATCGATAAATGTTGACAGCTTAAAGAGTTCCCATTTTTCACTTTCCTTCAGAACCATTAGATAAGTAGTCCATTCTCCATCTGGTAGAG
Source organism: Scalesia atractyloides (assembly GCA_947069175.1). NCBI lineage: Eukaryota > Viridiplantae > Streptophyta > Magnoliopsida > Asterales > Asteraceae > Scalesia > Scalesia atractyloides. The sequence continues at coordinate 24,265,602 of CAMTDV010000010.1, forward strand.
CGTCTGCAAGCTTGTCGATGTACTCTTGTTCCGTCTTCTCAGACCGTGTCTTCGCATTTGGACTTTAAGATGACAGAAGCGTTCAATCATCTACTTCATGGACTCACCCTTCAGCAGGTTGAAGATATCGAACTCTTTCATGATGAGCGCTTTCTTGCACTTGATCCTCTCCGCGCTTCCTTAATACTTCTTTTGAAGCGATAGCCAGAGTTCTCTTCCAGTTTTGTATTCCGGTAGCAAGACAAGAAATCTTCTTTAACAGATTGCTGGATAAGACTAATCATCTTTTTCTCAGCAATGTATTCTTCTTTCTGTGTCGTGGAGTACTTGTATTTCTCTAGAACTTGCTGATGTTCGTCCAATGGAACTTTATACCCTCTCTCGATCGACACCCAACCTAGGAAGTGCATGGCTTGAACCCAATATGTAAACTTCTCTTTCCATCCTTCATACTCGTCCATGCTCATTAGCTTTGGCGGTTTAACAGTCGTGCCCATCTCGTTATTTAAATTGACTTGTTGGATCACGTTGGCATTTGACGAACCCGCTGCTGTCATATATGCTCTTTGTAGATCATCCATCGCGAATAACGAGACACGTATACTGAAAACACTTGAAAACTTTTGAAAATGTTAGAATTACTACAATTCGGTCGAACTTATGGTTTCTGTTTTGAAAATGTTACTTGAACTTCGGTCGAACTTGTGACAGTTTAGAAAATAAACCTTGTTTAACCTCGAGCGAACTTATCAAATGAATTTGATGAAAAACTAGCAAGTTCGGGCGAACTCAGCTAAAAATCCTTGAATTTTATCAAGTTCGGTCGAACTTGACAAAATATCAATAAAAATCTAGAAACTTCGAGCGAACTTAACCAAATTTCCTCAAAAATTCACTCAAGTTCGTGCGAACTTGGTAAAAAATCACTGAAAAAGTGACTTTTTAGCACAAGTTCGGCCAAACTTGGCTAATAAGTTCGATGGAAAGTGTTTTGTCAAACATGGTTTTTACAACATTTCGACAACAATTCAATTGAGTTTGGTCTCCAATCTTTCAAGGGTTTATCTTTGTTGTATTTTACATGTTATATTCAAAATTGAAAAGATTTTGACCGTGAATTCTTCATTTTTTATGAAACATTAATGAAAAATAGAAGAATGGAGTAGAAATAGAAGTGTTCTTCTCTTGACTACTATCAAATCAGGCTGTTCTAGCTCTGATACCACTTGTAGGACCGATCCTCGATGCTAAGGAACCTAAATTTTATATCTAACGTCCATAATAGCTGAAATATTACACCGTGTTTACCAATAGACAAGAATTAATCAGTTTAACGTCAATTTTATTGATAAAACGTCAAGAGTACAAACTGATAGAGCTTCGCCTCCAAAATGCAAAAGTTACAAATGAGAGAGGCTAGCTAGCTATTTATAGATGATCAAGTTCGCCAGAGGATGATGTAAGTTCACCCGAACTTGCCTTAGCATGTTCGGCCGAACTTGACTTAACATGTCAACTCATGGGCGAACTTGTATCAACATTACATAAATACAATGTTTTGCTAGCCTATTCAACTCTATACTATACAGACTCGATATAAGACTAAGACATAGACATTATGCACCAACATGGGTCTTTGTAATGTATCACGAAGACAAGCTTTAGCCTACAAGTGGAGAGTCACCCCAAGAGTTCCCAAGTAAGAGTGACTGGTCCGGTGATGCGGATATGTACGAACACTCTAACCTTAGACAGAAAACTCAGGGTACAGGTATCAACCCTTCCGGGTTGCACATGTTCACATTATTAGAGCCTAAACTTTGACGAGATTTTGAAAACTTGGAGGGCATAAAGCCTAAAAAAACAAATCATCTAAGGATAGATGATTTCTTGTGAAGTTTTGGAAAAAATTAACTTTCGAGAAGATATTATACTTTGTTTTTGGTAATCACCTAAGGATAAGTGATGGTATTGTATTAAGAATCTAAATGCAAGAAAACTTGCGCTTAGGGTCCTAGGAAGGTTATAGTCTAGGTCAGAAGCATTACTAATAACCTAATTTCCTATAACCATGGCTGTGATGCCAATCTCTGTAACACCCCAATCGCGTAATACAACAAACCGCGGCGGAAACATCGGGGAGTCATGTTACAGGAAATCGTTTCACAACACATGATATTTAAAGTTTTGTTTTATTGAATTACATTGTCTTGAAATAACGAAAATAAAATACAATCAAATTGTCTTGCAGGTTTTAAAGTCATTAAGGCTCGCGTCAATCCTATGTGAAGTATGCATTCATGTCATCAAACAATCGTTCCTGAAACATATGTGAAAATAATATGTCAGCACGAAAATGTCTGTGAGTAACATAGGTTTTGTGATTAAGATTCATGGCTTTGGATATTAAAAGAAAAGGATTAAACGATTTCAAAAATAACCATGAATCCTTGATAAAATTTTAGTATCTAAAATACTTTGCTATAAAAAGATTTGTAGTATATACAAAAATATACTTTGGTTTTGAAATAATAGAATCGGTAATATATCAAAATATACTTTAGTTTATGAATAATAGAATTTGTAGTATACCAAAACATACTTTGGTTTATGAACAATAGGATTTGTAGTATATCAAAATATACTTTGGTTTATGAAAAATAGGATTGTAGTATATCAAACTATACTTTGGTTTAGCATATCAATTATGCTTTGGTAGTATATCAAACTATACTTTGGTTAGCATATCAAACTATGCTTTGGTTTTAAATCAAACTATATTTTGGTTTAGCATATCAAATTATGCTTTGGTAGTATATCAAACTATACTTTGGTTTCTGAAGTCAATAAAAGATAAATTTTATGGCTTAGTTGGAAAAAATTTGTATGAACACATTGTGGTCATTTGGTAATACATCTAGCCTTATTCGCTGACGTTATAAATTTACCACGAAGGTAAATCTATTTGGGGTAAATTTGGTTTCTGACATTCCCTAATCAAACTTCCAAATAAACCTAGGAAGTGGGAATGGGGTGCCAAGTCCAATAGTGCTATATCATACTACCAATCGGCTTGTATTTTAGGCATGAATACAAATATGCACCAACAAAGGTCTTACAACTTTTGAAAATCATTATTTAAGCCATAGATAGCAGTTTCAAATCTTTAATGGATAAAGTACTATGTATATAGAATCTTACGGTTTTGAAATCATGAAAATAGTGATAGGCACATATGAATCACCCCAAAACATTTGAAAACGTAAAAGAGGGGACTATGTACTCACTTGGGATTGCGTATGTGTCTTTGAATCAACGGTATAAACAAAGCTCAAACGTGTCCGAATGTGTCGGATAATATGTTAGTGTGTCGTGACTTTAAACGGGAGATCGGATAGAATGAAGTCTTACAAACCAAACGAGTTTTGGGACTCGTATGATATGGTTTAATAAGCTTAACATTCTGATTTGGAAAGAATCCTAAGTGCTTTTGACCCATTATGACACGTTAAAGTAGTTTATGCTACTTTAACGTGTCATTTTCATAAACGTGTGATCGGATGGTTAAACATGTCCTTTGATAAGTATTAAATGCCCAATCATGTTTGAGAATATTATAACATCAGTTTACATGACAAAAATTTGGTTACATATGTTTAAAATTGATTTATGCACAAAAAGCGCATTTTGGTAATTTTTAAGAACATAGAAGTGACTTATCATAACACTAATCAAACAACGTGACCATAAGGTATAACCTCAGTAGGTTATTCCCTATACAACTATGGTCACAAATATATGTTTGGTCGGATCCTAAGATCAACCAAACAGGTCGGATTCGAAAGTGAAAGCGGTGGTCAAGACCGCTCGACTTACAACCCTAATAAAGCACTAAACTTGAAGTGACAACTTAGACATGTCAAATCATGTCTAACTAACTTTATAAAACTGATTTGGTATCAAAACTTGGTGTTTTGCTACCCAAAAATAGTTTCGTCGTAAAATGCACATTATGTGCATCTTTGACCGAAACTTTGACTCGTCACTTCACCTAGTAAACGTTCTAATCAGAAGGTGAAATCGTAAGGGATTATAACCTTCGTGATTACGATCACGTTGCAAAGTTTAATTGAAATTTGACTTGACTAATTATGGTCAGAACCGAAAGTCAAATAGAAAGTCAAACTGTTTGACTTTTAGCTCAAATAGCTAAAGGAAATGAAAGAGACTAAGAGTGAGTACTTACTTGTGTTGGGAACACTATAAGAACTCAGAATAGAAGGACTCCAAAGCTGGAAGCAAGCTCCAAAGAGTTGGGAGAAAGAAAGAATGAAATGAGCAATTTGGAAGTGAAGATTTGGTGGCTATTTATAGTTATTCAAGTGTTCTAGGATGATCACAAGTGTCGAAGGAGGTGGCATGATCCTAGGGTGGTCTTAAGAAGTGTCAAATGCAAGTACAAAGTTGGCAATTTCGAATTCTTGGGGACCAAGGCTTTCAATATGAAGCTGCCAAGTTTCTGCTAATCTGGGCAACCCTTACGAACCGTATGGACTTTGTCTTACTGTCCGTAAGGCCCTGGCAGGGACAGGAAGTTTCAAAAATGGCAGATTTGGGCCCTAGATATGTTTCATTGAGTTTTGTCACTTTTAACCTTATTTTTAGGCTCTATAAAGGTGATAAGGCATATGTAAGTTGGATTTTTCCCGGAAATGTCGTGGATGTCGGTTTGTTTGGTTGTACGATTACACGTTTCGTGAAATTACGTAAAACGCTTTAAAGAACTCGAAAATGATCGAAATTGCACAATGATTGATACCCTCAAAACTTATTTCTAAGTTATGTAAAGGGTATTTAAAGTATGTTTAGCTTATGTCCTTGTTCTGGAGTGTACGTCGTGTTAAACCGATTACGTTTGCGTAATAGTTTACGATTTTACTTCTAGAAAAGGTTTGAGAGTTTGAGAATGTAAAGGACTAAAACGTGTAAGTGTCACATGTAATTATACAAATTCCGGAGATAAAACACAAGGTTTCATTGGATTCAAGATTGTTTGGATTTGTGTAACGGTTGAAAAGGCACAAATGTCACAGGTGAACTAGATACGCACTCAAATTTTCATGTTATGTATTTCCTTTGTTTCATTATGTTCCACTTGCCAAAATTGTTGTAGTTTCCCTTCAAGACTATGTACTTCCTTTTAGAATGAAATGAAATATTGTTATTTAAATTATTGTCATTGTTAGCAAGTTATGAAGTCTCGAGCAATCTATTTTGTCCCACCTTGATGTTTCTACCATCAGTTGGGGGGGTAATAGATTAGTAAACCTCCATAACTATAGGGAATTAGGAAAAATTGCCTTGATTTGACCTAGTCTATAGTTAAGAAGTCCAATACTTCACCATTCTTGTTATCATGCTTAAATTACTTGAATTCTCCCCACTTTGCTTCTCATCTTATCTTTTGTCTCAAAATACACATGTTTTCCCTAAGACAAATTATGCTACAAATATGAAGACACTCGCATTCTACAAACGAGACAATATCACCAAAAGGGCCATGAAAATCCTCACTTTGGTGATGTCTCTCAATCCGCATTTATTAATTTTACAAAATTATACTATCAAGTTAGGAGTGATTTCCTTACCTTGATGGAAATTTCACCATTCTCATTCTAGTGGACCCTTATCAACGAGTCTGATTTAGTTCCTTATCTCGTTTCGAAGGCATCAACCACATTTAGGGAACGACATTATCAAGCTAGGTGTGATATCCGCATCTTGTTAACTAGTCGCACTCCTCGATTTTCAGTCCCGCTAAAGTCTCGAACCTTTGTTGATGCATATGTTTGTTGCCTACGTCATCGTGTAACGTCGAGTCTGTGTTTAGGAGCGAAACGTTAAGTTCATTTATGATGTGAGACAAGTTCGCCCGAACTTGTAAAGTACATGGACAAGTTCGCCCGAATTTGTCCTGTGAAGGACAAGTTCGCCCGAACATGGCCATGACACATTTCAAGCGAACTTGTTCTCCTATAAATAGGAGTGTTGTGATTTCATTTGTAACATTCAGAGATTTCGTAACTTGGAAGGCGAAGCTCTGTCCAAGTGTTTCCAGGAGCTGTAACGTTTACTAATCAATGAAACAGTGATTAAATAGTAACAAACTTGTATACAATTTCGCCTATGCAAACGGATTCCGCACGTTTACCTTAGGTTTGCCAAATTAGGACCTGAACGATCTGTACAACGGACCTACAAGTGGTATCAGAGCAGGATAGGCCTGATTTGAAGACATTAGACTTAGGACATCACATCTTCTACTCATTTCTTTCTATTTTTGACTTTTCTTGGACATTACACGGACAAAATGGACTAATTTTCAAGTATAATACGTAAAATTCATCATAGTAAAATCCTTGAAAAGATCAGAGCTAAAATCAAACGAATTCATGTCGAAATTTGCAAAAAAAAACCAAGTTTTAGGGGAAATTATGTCCGTAGTTGTTACATAACTTCACCCGAAGTTGTACAAAAGTGTACAAGTTCGCACAAACTTGTCCAAAGGATTACAAGTTCGGACGAAGTTAGGTAAGGTTTCTAAAAAAAAGTCATTAAAGCTATAATCTGGTAAAAACGGTTTTCGGAAAATTTTAAACGTTTTTAGCAAACCGATACGTTAAAATTGTCGATTAAAAAGTCAAATTTTGCATAAAGTTTTTGTAACCCAATTTTTTGTCGGTAATGGCAGATATTGATTTTGAAAAAATGAATGATTGGGATAAGGTGCCTTCATATTTGAATTCTCATGAACGTTTAATTATTTGGATTAAAAGATTTGAGAATTTTTAATGTAAAAAGGATGAATCGGTGAATGATCTGATAGAACGATTTTATTTCATGGATAAAAAATTAAGAGAATTTGAAAGTGTGTTTTACTTCTAGGAATATAAAAAGATTTTGAATTTTGCAAATGCATTACCATCAGAGTGGGATGGTTATTTCAAAGAAGTTTTTAAAAAGGAGCCTGGTTTGTCAATACATAAATTTTGGAAAAAATTAAAATTCACATTCCTGTAATTGAGAATATGAAAGTTTTAAAACTAAAGAAGGAAAGTGAGTCTGATATTAAATCTGAAGATGAAAATGCTTGTCAAAGTTTTAATAGTTCTGAAGTTTGTCAATCTTCTGCAGGTGTATTCAATGATCAAGGAAACGATCTGGAAAAATAAATTTTAGATAATCGGATAAACAGAGAAAGAAGAATAATGGCGAAGAACTATGAAGAACAAGTTTCAAGTACATCGACAAATGAGTCTTCAAGTTCTGAACCAATCTGCCCAGTCTATGATGAATATTTGAGTGATTATCTGGCAGAGAATGCCAAACTCTTGAGCACTCTGGAGAGTTTGACATTAGAAAATAAAATGTTAAAAGAATATGAAAAAATTTTTGAAAATAGAATAAAAATTTTAGAAAATGAAAATTTGTTTTTGAAAAAAATAATATTGAAAATCAAAAAGCAATAATTTTTCATCTTGAAAAAATAACTCAACTTGAAAATGAAGTTGAGAATGCTAAAAATAAAATTGTTGATTTGGAAAATAAATTGAAACGTTTTGTGACCTTGTCATTAATGTTAGATCATATATGTCCAAAACCGATCAATGAGAATAAAAAGGAAATTCCAATATGTGACAATGTCGCAAATTATGACAATGTCATAATTGAGGATTGTGATGATGTTACCGATGATGAAAGTGATAAAAATGATAAAAATGAAATATTTTTAAAACTAAAAGAAATTTTAAAAACTGTTCTATAATCTACTAAAAGGGTGAATGCTCAACGCAAAAACCTTCTGAGCAGAATGGAGAACGAAAACAAAGGGAAAAACAAAGTTTAAAAAATTCCAAAAAAATTAAAAAGAAAAATATAAGTTCATCGGTACTATCATCCAATTATTATAAAAAATCACAAAAATTTGAAAATCAAAACTTACGAAAATTTGAAAATAAGTGGTACAGGTCGGACCACAGTGCTTCAAAGTCAAATCAAGTTTATAGAAGTAACAGGAAAGATGGCTACACACTTCAACTCAATGTTATGATTTGAGTGTATGGTTTGATAAAAAGGATCGATATGATAACAGGGTGTGTCACAACCGTGGAGTAAATGGACACATTGCAAGAAAATGTTTACAAAATAATCTTAAACCTGTTCATTTTGATAAGAAAAATTTTGAGGATTCGAAAGTACCAACTCAGGTTTAAAAACAATATACAGAAACTACAAAGAAGGTGAAACTAGTTATTACTAAGTTTTCAAATTTTGAAACTGGTGAATCCCCAAATAGTAATGAACAAAAAGTTTCTACATTGTATTTCAAGAAAGCTTTAACGAAAAATCAAACATGGTTGGTGAATGAAAAAGAAGTTACACAATCAGTGGAAGTTGAAAGTTTAGAGGACTTTCCAAAGCTTGAGAAAGTCCATAATAAACCTGATTGTGAAAAGAAAATTTCAATTTTTTCAAATGAACGATTTGAAGACCTAAGACTGAAAAGACTTGGGTGTCATTATTCAACAAATTGTTTGAACTTTTGTGCAGAACTTCCGAGATGAAAGTAAATCACTGATGCAGGACCAATCCTCGATGCTAAGGAACCTAAATTTGATATCTAACGTCCATAATAGCGGAAATATTATGTCGTGTTTACCAATAGACAAGAATTAATCAGTTAATCATCAGTTTCATTGATCAAACGTCAGGAGTACAAACCGACAGAGCTTCGCCTCTAAAATGCCGAAGTTACAAATGAGGAGCACTAGCTAGGTATTTATAGATATGCAAGTTCGTTCATGAAGGATGTAAGTTCGCCCGAACTTGCCTTAGCAAGTTCGGCTGAACTTTTCTCAACATGACAAGTATGAGCGAACTTGACCTCCTACTACATAAATAAATCATACGACTAGCCTATTCAGCTCTATTCTATACAGACTCGATATAAGACTAAGACATAGACATTCTGCACCAACAGACTCCCCCTTGGATATAGTCTTCGTCTTGTATCAGTCTTCAAAACTCTGTCTTCATATAAACATTAACGCACCCGACCGAAGAAGTTCTTATACAGCTTCCTTCGTCGTTCTTGCTTAGGATCTGGAGTCTGGTCTGTAGGAGGCACTTTGTTCAATTGCTGAAATCTCTTAACACTTGCGTTCGTAGTTCTTTCATGAATTGCTTCAAGACGCTTTTCCTCTTTCAGAAACTCTACTCTTTCTAGATCTCTCCACTTTGTTTGCCACATCTTTCCTAAATTAACTTCGTGTGCATAGCAAACATTAACAACTTTCTGAAACTGCATCGCTTATACCTTTTCATGTTCTTCAAATACAATCTTGTTGTAGAACAAGGTTTTGATGTCTTCTCTTGAACAGTTAACCAACCACATCGGATCAAGAACCCTAATTGTTCTCCGCAACCCCTTCATACCCTGATATCCCAATACCTCAACTCTTTCTTTTGAAATATCCAAGTGTTCTTCAAACTTTAAAACAAAATTTGCTTCACAAGTAGATGGATCTATCTGCCACCACTTGAACAATGGATAGAAGTCTTGTTCAATCAGCACCAGCGGCATGTTTCTCATTGCCCTCGGTCGCTTCATTATCAATGTGATGTCTTTTTCACCCGTCTTTTTGTTTGTCTTGATTCTGCGACCAGGAATGAATGGCTTCCAATATCTAAATCCTTTCACCGCTTCAAACTTGGTCAATTTCCACAACAACTGATCAATCACCTTCATGTGGTATGTAACATTCACAGTCTGTACCAACTCTTCCACATCCCAATACGGTAAGGTCTTGAAATCAGAAAGATACTTGAAGTATTGCACTCCAAACTCCCTCTTGATTGCATAAACGTTCAGTTTTTTCCCAACTCAAAATATCCCCCAAAGAAACATCTTTTTCTCTAGTAAAGAATGCTAGAGGACGTCGAAACTTACGTTCGCGAGGCATCTCTTTGAATCAGGACTTCTTTGCTTGAGCAATTTCTTCTTTAGTCATTGGCTTTGGTACTTTTCCTTCACGCAAAGATTCTTCAATCTTTTCTTTCAGCATGTCTTCATTTAGCTACTTGTACATCTCCTCGAAAGTAGGAAAACTTTCAGAATTAAGACCGACGTACTTCGCAGTTTGGTCTGTTTCATCATCAGAAGACCAATCTTCCACAATCACTCTATTATACTCGTCAACCTCAAATCTGCTAACATACTGATAATCATTCAGCTCGAAAGTGTTAACATTCAGCACATCTTCTTCGAAATCAAACTCTAGATCTGCAGCATCAACTTCAAGTAACTTTGCCAGATCTTCCTTTGTATAGTTGTGTATAAACTCACTTTCCTCCACATTATGTTCAAGCATTAACAGTAAAGGCTTCATGGGTACAGCAGCAACTGGCTTAGCAAATCTATCAACATTCAACAAATCAATCTCATCAGTTGGCCCTTTCTGCCCTGACTCCCCCTCACTTTTATCATCCATTCTGTTTGATTCATCCCATAAGCGAAGCAAAATCAAATTCACTTCAAATTTTGGCTTCAGTGATTCTAATACCAACACCACCTTGATCGTCATCATCATCATCGTCTGCTACATTCCAATCCGCATATTCCGAATCATCCTTTTCTTCATCATCTTTATCCTCCTTTTCAGCTTCTTCATTGTCCTTTTCTTTAGAAGCAACTATAGGATCAGAAAGCTTGACAGGTCCGTCAACCTTTAGAATATCGGACTCAGAAGCTTTAGAAACATCTTCAACAGATTTCTCAGCAGCCTTAGAAGATTTAGAGGCTTCACCCTCAACATTCTTTCCTTTACCACTCACTGCTAATTCTTTCTCAGACCTTTCTTTTGCTTCTTGTTGATCCAGACGATCATATTCTTTGATGAAATCAATCCCCAGAGAGTTAGATAAAACTTTCTGCAACCTGGTGAATCTTCTATCGATTAGTGCTTGGATTGACTTTAGATCTGCAATCTCCATTTGTAGTTTTTTGTTAGCATCTTGCAAACTCTCTATCAACGCTTTAAAGTATTATCGCTCATTATCCAACACTTTCACTTTATCGTCTAGCATTTCTTTCTCAACATTGCTTTGATTCATCTTTTGAATAAGCTCTGCTTTTTCAACTTCATTTTGTGCCACTTTGCCTTCTAATATCTTCACACGCTTTTCCAGAAGTTCAACATTCGTCTCTGGAAAGAAATCATTTAGATCTTGCAGGCTAATTGGATCACTATGCATATCACCAAATATATTAGGCCCTTAAGATTTTGGTGTTGACTTTGGAGTAGCAGCCTTTGGTGTTGACTTCCTTGGTGTAGAACTTTCTAAATTTGATGTCGTTGGAGCAACTGGTGATTGAATAACATGTACTTCCACAAAACCAGACACAGGGGGTTCTTGTGTAGCTCCTGGCCTTTCAGCTTCTGGTGAAACAATCACAGGAGGTTCTTGTGTGACTCCTGAATGTTCAACTTCACTTGTATCAACAACAGGAGGTTCTTGTGTAACTCCTTTCTCATGTGCGCCAGAAGGTTCTTGTGTAACTTCTGCGCTTTTCACCGTTCCTTTATATCTTTTGCTGACTGCCTTTTGGGCTTTCTTTGATTTCCTCTTGCCTTTTGTATGAGGAGACCCTGTAGTCTTTGTTGAAGAAATAGTTGCAGACTTTACACGTTTAGATTTCTTCTTTGGTCTTTCCTCATCAGATACATTCTCAAGATTTGGATCGAAATCAACATCCTTTTCCTTTTCTTTTTCTGTTGCTGTCTTTTCAGGTTCTTTCACCTGTTCTTCGTCAGATTAATCATCGTGCTCAGAAGTAGCAGATATAACATCATCTTGTGTTGTTTTCTCAGCCTCTTGACTTTCAACAACTACAGCTGCACTAGAACCTGCTTCACCTTGAACATTCTTAGGTTCATCTTCATCAACGAGCATAGTTTTAACCTTTTTAGCTGCTCGTTTCTTCTTAGGCTTGTCAGCTTCTGCCTTTAAAAACCACCCACTTCTAGCTTTTGGCTTGAAGTCTTTGAACCATTCCTTCTCAATGTTAAGTTCTTTCTCATCATCACTGCCATCTTTTCTCCATTTGTTATCAGGTGGCGCAATGTAGTTTAAATCTTTAATTGCTATGAAAACTGGTTTAGCAACAGGCGCTGATGCTTGCTTCTGAAACTTGATTAGCTTTTTCACTGTTGTCTCATCAAGATGAACTAGATAAAGCACATCATTCGGATCTCGTGCTATATTCTTGAACTTCTCATCAATCAACATCTGCACAAATCTCGGATATAAACATAACCTTGAATCCTCTATATTCTTTGACATGTGCGTAAATACAAGCTTTGAAAAGTTGAACGGCTTTTCAGAATCAATATCATTGCCATAAAGGCCAGATAATCTTGAACATCGTCAAGGCCCGCCTTTCGGTGACTAAAAGTATGAATGATCGTATGCATTAGGAGCTTGTAAGGGTTAGGCACTTCCCCATTCTTTAGCGTCGGCTTATTCACATTCCCCTTGTAACCCATTCGAAAGAAACAACCACGAACCATCTTTTCATCGAGATAAATTGGATCGTCTTTGTTATCATTGAATTGTAACACTCTGCGCATATCATCTTCTGTAACAGTGATCAGTTTGACTTCATTGCCGACTTGCACGGTTGAAATAATCGACTTCTGATCATCACTTAAACTCGCGTTCGTCCAAAAATGGAAAGTGTGTGATCTATACGATACTGTGCGCTCCGTTATAGCTCTATGAATAGGGCTTTCCTCCAAAAACTTTAAGATACTGTCGTATTCCTTTAAAGATGGACAGATCATCTTGTCGAGCATAATACACGTGTTGTGAGTCTTAGAAAACTCAATAGAGATCACACGCGCTAGAACTTGTGCTAGAAAAACGATGCAAAACAATTAGCACACTTATCGAGAAAAGTTACAAAAATTTTCTAACACATTCATCAAGTTCGGGCGAACTTGATGTGTGAATAAGATTCTAACTTGGTCAAGTTCGCCCGAACATGCTAACACAACATGTTCAATATAATAACATAAGTTCGGGTGAACTTATATTCAAAACAATTTTCATGAATCAAACCATAAGTTCGGGCGAACTTCTAAATGATTTTTCAAATTCAGACTTTACATGAAGTTCGGTCGAACATGTACTAACTTCAAATTTATTCAGGTTTTATATGCAAGTTCGGTCGAACTTGATAACAAGTTCCGCCGAACTTGTTATCTTCTTCAATCAAACCAACCTGCTTAACACAAACAAGTACATTTTAAGCAAATTCAAGTCTTATTCACGGTCGATTTATGTTGTAAATCATGATTTTAAATTAAATTCATTCAATAAAACCCTAGATCTATCAGATTTAACAAGTTAGATCTAAATTCATTGTTTTAGTCCAATCAACGGTTTAATCATCAACTCTCACCTCTTCCATTGATAATGGTGTGCAAATCACCAAGATCAATCCAAATTTCAGCAGAGTAACGGTTCAAATTTGCCAATGTCACACAATCGCTCAAATACTGTAAGTTCGCTCAGAGGATTTTGTTTCAGAGATAATGAGTTCGGCCGAACTTGCAAGGTATTTATACCTTGGCAAGTTCGAGCGAACTTAATGAGCCCAAACAGACAAGCCCATAACAAGTCCAGGCGAACTTACATTATACCACCAAGCCATCATTTACAAGTTCGGTCGAACTTGTTGGAATGTTAAACTTTATTCAGTTTAGCAAGTTCGGCCGAACTTGCAAAAACCTATTTTCAAAAATTTTCAACTTTTTGCAATTTAGACCTTGAACTTTCAACTTTTACCAGTTATGAAAATCCACTCAGTTGACCAAGTACAAGTTAATGACCTTGGTTAACCGATTTGTCTGCCGAGTCGAAGTTAATGACCCCGGTTTGACCCGTTACAAACAAACTGTTGATATTTTCAAAATCAAAGTTTCAAATTAATGAACCTTTTATTGTTTTGACTTTTCAGATTTTACAGATTAGCTCCCAGCCCGTTGTCAATGAGATTCCCACCAGTTCTAGCATCTTACCAGACTTCGAAGACCCGTTCTCCAACATTGGTTTGCTGAAAACAATGTAGAAATAAAATCTTTTTGTATTTTTGTAAGTTTATGCTAAAACACACTGAAAATCTTTTTGGTTTTAATCTGTAAAGCTGATAAACTATGTACAGAACAATGTAAACTAGGTACAAACATATTTACAGACCTATTTTTGTGAAATCGCGTCTAAAGGATCATATCAGTTAATTGAGACATATCACCAGTACTGTTGACCTTTTGATGACTTTAAGCTTTAAACTCGTTTACCTAGATTGTCGATATGTTTGTCCACTTAAACTTTACCACATTTCTCAATTGTTTAAACACACGTTTAGGTATGAATTATGAAACTTGGCTTATCTGTGTTTCCCACTTCTTGAATATACTCCCGTATCAAGATTCCCTAGATTTCATCTTACAGGTGAATATAGCGTAATTGATATCTGTATCAGGGTAATGCGAGACCTTGAGAGCTCAGGTTAGTACTACCGTACAGACAAAGAGATGAAGGCTCGTCTTTAAGGTGTGTTCCACTTAAGGAATCTTTTTAGCACTTCAAATGATTAGATCTTTTGATACTTTTCAAGTTTGCATGAAGTTTGGGATTTATAGTGAAAGTATTATAGAAGTTCTAGGCTATTGCTTCCGCAAAATCAGAAGAACTTGTATAATACCCCATATATCAACTATCTGTAATTACCTCGTATCTTAGAATCAGGCAATCTCTCAAACGAAATTTCGGAGTACTAAGTCCATATATCTAAGATATGTTAATCCACAAGATTAAAAAATTGTAAAATTTAGTTTATATCTCAAGAACAGTTTACTGAACGTGTTAAGTCTATCGACACATCCACAGTAAGACTCGTTTATCACTTTTAAACTTTACATTTCTTTAGCATACTGTGATAGTCCAGTGATGTACTGTCATTTCCTTTTTGTGACACCGAATTCTTTTTATCTTTTTCAATGTTTTTGTACATTTTTGAAAATTTTCATAGGTTTTTGTATTTTCCCAAATATTTCTCCCCCTAAAATCAAAAACATATTTTTGGATTTTAGATTTTTAAGAAATACTAAATTAGAAAGATATTTACAAACCATACAAACCAATGCAGATTACGTGAACTCGTCGTCCGATCCGTATTAAACCTCAGCTTCCGCACCTATAAGCAAATTTTTAATACAGTTAAGCCGCATAGATACTTAAATCTTGTTAATAGAAATGCATTGGTATAAAAATCAGCCTTTTGTTCGTCGGTGTGGATTTTTTCTATTCGAACCAATTTCTTTTCGTAACAGTCACGAATAATTTCAATATGTTTTGTACATGAGTGATGAACCAGAATTTTAGTTATATTGATGGCTGCTTTGTTATCTACAAATAAAGGCGTGTCAAGAAACTGCAGACCATAATCCCTCATCTGTTGCTGAATCCAGAGGATTTGAGAGCAACAGCTGGAAGCATAAATGTATTCTGCCTCACAGGTCGAGAGAGAGGACCGTGGTCTGTTTCTTACACTGCCACGTTACCAAACGCGTTCCAAAGAACTGGCATCCTACAGTTGTAGATTTCGAGTTCAGCTTGTCCACTCCGAAGCCTGAGTCAGTGTATCCCGTTAAGTCGAAATTGTCGTTTTTAGGATACCATAAGCCCGTGCTAAGACATCCTTTTAAGTAACGGAAGATTCGCTTGACTATCTGCATGTGTGACACTCGAGGACTAGACTGATATCTCGCACATAAGCAGGTAGGATACATGATGTCTGGGCCAGATGCCGTCAGATACATCAGCGATCCTATCATCGATCGATAGAGTGTGTCATCAACTTTCGTTCCCGACTCGTCTACGCAAATCCCATGGTTCAGTGCCAGCGGTGTCGAAAGCGGCTTCGAGTTATCAGTTTCAAACTTTTTGAGGATGTCATGAACATACTTAGTCTGATGAATGAATATCCCATCTGGAAGCTGATCCACTTGTAAACCAAAGAAGAATTTCATTTCACCCATCGAGGTCATCTCGAAATTCTTCTTCATGATTTTTTCAAACTCTTTGCACAGACTGTCATCCGTAGAACCGAAAATGATATCATCTACATAGATTTGTACAATTATCAGATGCGATCCAACTTCTCTGGTAAACAAAGTGTTGTCCACTGTGCCTCTTGTAAAGCCGTTTCCAACGAGATGTTGCGATAACGTCTCATACCAAGCTCTCGGGGCTTGGTGTAATCCATACAAGGTTGTACAAGGCTATTGCTTCCGCAAAATCAGAAGAACTTGTATAATACCCCAGATATCAACTATCTGTAAAGACCTCGTATCTCAGAATCAGGCAATCTCTCAAACGAAATTTCGGAGTACTAAGTCCATATATCCAAGATGTGTTAATCCACAAGATTAAGTAGTTGCTAAATTTAGTTTATATCTCGAAAACAATATACTGAACATGTTAAGCCGATCGACACATCCACAGTAAGACTCATTTATTACTTTTAAATTTTCCATTTCTTTAGCGTACTGTGATAGTCCACTGATGTAGTATCATTTCCTCTTTGTGACATCGAATTCTTTTTGTCTTTTTCAATGTTTTTGTACATTTTTGAAATTTTTCATATGTTTTTTGTATTTTTCCAAATATTTTTCCCCCTAAAATCAAAAACATATTTTTTTGGATTTTAGATTTTTAAGAAATACTAAAGTAGAAAGATATTTAAGAACCATACAAACCAATGCGGATTACGTGAATTCGTCATCCGATCCGTATTCAACCTCAGCTTCCGCACCTGTAAGCAAATTTTTAATACCGTTAAGTCGTATTAGATATTTAAAACTTGTTAATGGAAATGCTTTGGTATAAAAATCAGCCCTTTGTTCGTCGGTGTGAATTTTTTCTATTCGAACCAATTTCTTTCGTAACAATCACGAATGAAATAGTAACGAATTTCATTGTGTATTGTACGTGAGTGATGAACCGGATTTTTAGTTATATCGATGGCTGCTTTGTTATCTACAAATAAAAACGTGTCAAGAAACTACAGACCATAATCCCTCATCTATTGCTGAATCCAGAGGATTTGAAAGAAACAGCTAGAGGCAGAAATTTATTCTGCTTCATAGGTTGAGCGAGAGACAGTGGTCTGTTTCTTACACTACCACGTTACCAAACGTGTGCCAAAGAACTGCCATCCTGCAGTTGTAGATTTCGAGTTCAGTTTATCCACTCTGAAGTCCGAGTCAGCGTATTCAGTGAGATCAAAATTGTCGTTCTTGGGGTACCACAGGCCGGTGCTTGGGCAACCTTTCAAGTAACAGAAGATTCGCTTGACTATCTGCAAGTGATACTTTCGAGGACTTGACTGATATCTCGAACATAAGCAAGTAGGATACATGATATCCGGGCGCGATGCCGTTAGATACATCAATGAACCTATCATCGATCGATACAATGTTTCATCAACTTTCGTTCCCGTCTCGTCTACGCAAATCGCATGGTTCAGTGCAAGCGGCGTCGAAAGCGGCTTCGAAGGATCCATTTTAAACTTTTTGAGAATATCGTGCACATACTTAGTCTGATGAATGAATATCCCGTCTGGAAGCTTATCCACTTGAAGACCTAAGAAGAACTTCATTTCGCCCATCGAGGACATTTCAAATTTTTTCTTCATGATCTTTTCGAACTCTTTGCACAGACTGTCATCCGTAGAACCGAAAATGATATCGTCCACATAGATTTGTACTATTATCAGATGTAATCCAACTTCTCTGGTAAACAAGGTGCTGTCCACTGTGCCTCGTGTAAAACCATTTCCTACGAGATGTTGTGATAACGTCTCGTACCAAGCTCTCGGGGCTTGGTGTTAACCGTACAAGGCTTTATCCAGGAGATATGCGTTATTCTTGTTCAGTGGATCGACAAACCCTGGTGGTTGGCCGACATACACTTGTTCCCAAAGTTTACCGTAGAGAAATGTAGATTTTACATCCAACTGGTACACCTTAAATCCTTTCCAAGCTGCGAACGCTAGGAAAATGCGGAGAGATTCTAATCTTGCAACCGGTGCGTATACCTCCGTATAATCTATACCTTCCTGCTGGTGGAATCCCTTGACAACCAGCCGAGCTTTGTTTCTTAATATAACCCCCAGATCGTCTCTTTTACACTTGAAGACCCACTTTGTATCAATAGCTTTCTGCTTCGGTGGCAAGTCTACAAGCTTCCAAACACCTAACTTCTCGAACCGTAAAAGTTCCTCTTGCATTGCCATCACCCAATTCTCGTCTGCCAGAGCCTCATTAACTGTCTTTGGCTCTAATTGAGAAATGAAACATGAGTAGTAGCAGTAATTCTGAGTTGGTGCAACTCGGGTGTAGAAACAACTAATGGCTTTTGTTGATTTGGTTCCGTGTACGCACACCAGTTTGTAGTTCTCCTATAATATTCGTTGAAGGATGGTACGAATATGATCGTGGCATTTCTTCTGTTGGAACATCAAGTGAGCTTTGCTGATTTGAAACAATCAGATCACTGTTCACATCAACATTAGGAGTACTTGTTGAAGCTTCGTTCTGATTTCTCGGATTAGCAGATTGATTCAACATGTTAGAAATCTACTCAACTTCTTCATCCGATGAAGTTTCATCATCAGCATCAAATATCGGTGCTTCATCTGAATCAGAATTCTGATTCTGAGGCGTACTGGGCACTGTTGTGTTTTCTGGTTCATTAGAAGCATTCACTAGAGGTGTAGCAGGTGTTACTTCTATTTCAGAAGTATTTTCAACTTGAACACTACTGCTATTGCTTGGACCTGCTCCGGAAGATGAAGAATCCAGCGTGGGTTGATTAACCACAATTGGTCTATTGATTTGTTCTTGATTCGCTGACTGGTGAAGATAGTATAACACTGCAACTTCTTCGTCAGACGGTTCTTCCGGCAAGTCGAATGACTTCCAAAGGTCTTGATAGTTAAACAGCCACGCATCACCTCTCCTTTGAATAGGATCCGTATAGTTGAAACAATCCACGTGCTGTGCTTCAATAACCTTTCTCAACGAAGGAACATATACTCTTCTCAACGGACTCGCATATCCGACAAAGAAACCCTCAAGAGATTTAGCTCCGAATTTGCCATCTTGATCGATTACAGTGCATGGCGCACCAAATGGTTCTAAGAATTTCAAATTGGGCTTCCGTCGGTTTATCATCTCAAAACATGTTTTCTATGTTGGTTTGACAGTGAAAACTATATTTAGCGTGTAGCAAGCCGCAGCAACCGCTTCACTCCAGAAGCTGATTGGAAGTTTAGAATCTGCAAGCATGGTTCTCGCAGTTTCAATCAAAGTTCTGTTTTTCCGTTCAGATACTCCGTTTTGTTGTGGAGTTTAGGGAGCACTAAACTCGTGAAGAATCCCTTTTGCGTTACAGAATTCCAAATTTTGTTATTCTTAAACTCTATGTTGTTGTCACTTCTAATGCGTCTGACCGGCAGATATAAAGATTCTCGAGTTTCTTGAATAGAATAACCAAGTTCTCGAATGTTTCGTATTTTGATTCCTGAAAGAATACCCAAGAATATCTCGAATAGTCATCTGTCACGACCAAACAATATAAGTCTCCTGAGATGCTTCGAACATTTACAGGACCAAATAAATCCATGTGGAGACGTTCTAATGCCAACGTGATTGAGTTTAGAATTTTCTTCGGATGAGATTTCTTGATCTGCTTTCCCTTTTTGCATTCTAAGCAGTGATCAGTCATATGAAAACTCCTAAGATTTACACCATCTACAAGATCATTATGAACCAAGTAATTCATTTTTCGCAAATAATTATGCCCCATCTTACGATGCCAAAGAATAGAATCCTTTTCAGTAGCCTTTGTCACAAAACATTGTGCTGATTTTGATAAAGTGGTAGCGACGCCCATATCAAGAACATATAGATCATTCTCTTGAGGTGCTCGCATCATAATCCACTCATCTGGTATTTTGAATCCCGGCTTCAATATAATACACTCTTTGTCGTTGAAATGCACCGTGAACTTCTTGTCGCAAATCTGCGATATGCTCAGAAATTATTTTCCAACTCTGCAATAAAATTTACGCGATCGAATGAAACGACGCCATTGGAGAGTTTTCCCTCGGCGACTATCCTTCCACCCTGGTTACCCGCAAATCCAACATATCTACCATTGATAGCTTTTATTTCGAATAGCAACGCTTTCATTCCCGTCATATGCCTAGACGCTCCACTATCCAAACTCCACTTAGAAAGTACGGATCTCTGGAGCCCCTGCACATTTCAACAATCTATTTAAAAAGCGAGACCCAAGCCTTTTTGGTCTTGGGTTGAATTGGATAACAATCATCAAAATCAAACTCACACTCATCAGCATAATCGAATCCACACTCATCTGCATAATCAAATTCATATTCATCATCTGGATTTTCTATGATGTTTATGTTTGAAAACTTTACTGTCTTTTTATCTTTTGAATTGTTACCGCTTGTAGTTTTGACATTTTCAGATGTGGTTTCAATTATGATTTCAGATTTTGATTCTTTCATGTTATCACTAGTCTTAACAAGCTCAGACTTTGTGATCTCAGATGTTGTTGACCGTTTCTTTGCAATCCAAGCTTGAGATTTTATGTTAGCCTTCTTGAAGTAAAAATTGTTTTCATTAGCCTTTGAAGTTTCACCTTTTTCAAAAATTGAATTTTCAAACTTAGGTTTGACTTCATCTTTAATTCATTTCTTTTCAAAATTTTTACAGGTTTTACAAACATTGGTTGCTTTGGTTTTACAACATTTGAACTTTCTTTCCTTTGAAGATAAGCCGGCTTTGATTTCGGACAGTAACGCGCAATATGACCAATTTCGTTGCACTTGAAACAAGTCCAAGAATCATGTGGATGTCCTTTTGTGGGTTTTACACCACTTGTTTTGGCACCACTTGCAATTTTGGCTTTATCTGGAAGTTCTTTCTGTTTCTTAAACTCATCGTTTGATTGTTTCCCGATCAAACTTTCCTCATGAACCGTGTTCGTCCCATATACAAAATTCATGTTTTTATTCTTGTATTCATGAAATGGTGACACTTTCTTTTTAGGTTCATCTGATTCCTGTAATCCCAACCCAACTCTCCGGTTTTCCAGATGATCACCACCATTCCTTCGGTAGTTATTTCTATTAGGTTTGGAATAGAATTTCTTTTCATTGATCTCCAGATCATCTGATGTGACTTCCCGAGTTAAAAGAATTTGTCTAAAAATTCTTCCTTCACGTTCTGAATCGGAAAACTCTCATCAAAGTATAATCTATCAGATTCCTTAATCTTGTACATGACAACATTAGGATCATCACATAGATCATTCTCCGATGATGTATCGTCATCTTTGGACTGTGAATCAGAATCCTTTGAGCTCGAGTCCTCGCTTTTAAAGCTGCCTTCATCAGAATCGTTCAAAACATTTTCAACAACCTTTTCAACCACAGCATTGTCATCATCTGTTTTGGTATAGATTACATCAATGTTCTTTGGCAACTCAGTTTTCTTTTCAGATAACAACTCAATATTGAGTGCCTTATCCATCCCATCAGCGGATTTGCGACAATACTTCTCGCATAGGGGTCGAGGAACATCGTTGTATTCTTTACCAATTTTCTTTTTAGGTTTCTCTTCCGATGGAATTGTTGGAAGGATGTGATCAATGACATATGCGTTACAGGTGTAACTTCTCAAAAGTTGTTAAACATGCTCTGTTTCAATTGTCATGTCCTGGAGTTGTTGCTTAGTTTCAGCAATGGTGTTAATATAGATATTAATCGCGTTTTGCTTATCCATTACTGTTCCTTTTAACATCCTTATCGTATCGTGTTGTTCGATGTTATTTCTATCAAGCCTTCCATAATCATTTTTCATTTTTCATACGCTTCCTTCATTGTGCGATAATCGTATTTCAAAAGTTCATTATGCACATTGTTTTCAGCGATGATCTTTGATTTTTCGGCACACTCAGAACATGGTTCGGTACATTTTGTACAAGGTTTCTCAACCTCTACAATTTGTACTCTGACAACTTCATTTACCTCTGGACCTACCTTAGTTAGATTTGCCATCAAGGCTTTTTCGGCAATGTCCTTGAGGTTTTTGGCATTCACTTCTTGAGTAACATCAATGACTACTTCATCAGTTGATTTCTTCTCGGGAACTTGTTCCTGAGAACTTCCATCAAAATGACCTGCAAAATTTTCACAAGAATTAGGAGATAAAATTCCTTGCTTCTGCATGTGGATATACTCCTCTTCTTCACGTTGTTGTTGCAGATATTATTCCACAGAATATTCTCCAAAGCTCTGCTTCTTCTGCAGAAGTATCTTCAACAATTTCAGCCATTAATGCAACTCCGGTCTTTTTACCGATGTAGGAATTCCAGTCGAAACCGTCATCTTCGTTTGATGCAACCATAGCTTTTTCAGTGTTACTGCTATTTGGTTTCTCTTGAATTTCAACCTGAGTCTTCTTTGGAAAAGGCTTGTACTGAAGTGACTTCTTGTAATACTCATTGCCTCCTCCAAATGGACTTTGATTTCCTGTTGCTTCAGGATTTTTGCACTCTCTCTTGAAATGTCCCTTTTGGCGACATCTGAAGCATGTTACTTTTGTCTTGTAAAAACCCAGTTTTTTGCTTGAGTTTCCGATATCTTGGCCAGTGAGAGCAACGAACTTTGTGACTCTTCAGATAATAGATGCTAAACACCACTTGATATCCATCAACTTAAGTTCTTCTTCATCCACCTGGTCATAATCTTCTGCCGTCATTTCGGGATTTCCAATTTTACCGGCTACCAGACTTTCGTATGACTCCAGAACAGTGGCAAGAAGAGACATATGTTGTTTAGCGACTTGTTCCGAAACAACATTGTTTAGATTCACTGCAATGTTGCACTTGTATACATTCGTATCAGAATTTGTTAGTTGATTCTGATTTGTTTGACTTTGATAAGATGAATTTGAACCAGTACTTGAGAATGAAGATTGTGGACTTTGATCATATTGAGGATATGACTTATTCTGATTCTGCTGCGAATTGTTCGAAGAATTTAAGCTCGCATTGAATGCTGTCTGAACATTTGACTTGAAATGCTATCTTGGATTCCACTCTTGTAGTACGAACCAACATCTTGAATAAAGCGTTCTTTGACTTTGTAATCTTCAAGAGTTCCATTTCATGGCCTTCGAGTTTATCGATAAATGTTGACAGCTTGAAGAATTCCCATTTATTACTTTCCTTCAGAACCATTAGATAAGTAGTCCACTCTCCATCTGGTAGAGCGTCAGCAAGCTTGTCGATGTACTCTTGTTCCGTCTTCTCGAGACCGTGTCTTCGCATTTGGACTTTAAGATGACAGAAGCGTTCAATCATCTGCTTCATGGTCTCACCCTTCAGCATGATGAAGATATCGAACTCTTTCATTATGAGCGCTTTCTTGCTCTTTATCATCTCCTCGCTTCCTTGATACTTCTTTTGAAATGAGAGCCAGAGATCTCTTGTTGTTGTGTATTCCGGTAGTAAGACGAGAATATCTTCTTTGACGGATTGTTAGATAAGACTGATCATTTTCTTTTCAGCAATGTATTCGTCTTTCTGTACAGTCGTGTAATTGTACTTTTCCAACACTTGCTGGTGTTCATCCACCGAAACAGTGTAACCTCTTTCAATCGACACCCAGCCTGCAAAGTGCATAACTTGAACCCAATATGTAAACTTCTCTTTCCATGCTTCATACTCGTCCATGCTCATTAGCTTGGGCCGTTTAACAGTAGTGCCCATTTTTTTATCAAGATTGACTTGGTGGATCACGTTGGCATTTGACGAACTAGCTCCGGACATGAAAGCTCTTTGAATATCATCCATTGTGAATAACGAGACGTGTACGCTGAAAACAATCAAAAACTTTTGAAAATGTTAGATCTACTACAAGTTTGGTCGAACTTGTAGTTAGGATGAAGAATTCTTGAAATTTATCACAAGTTCGGTCGAACTTGTGATTTAAGATTTTGAAAAGATCCCTTGAACTTCGGTCGAACTTGTAGAATGAAGTTTGTTAACACTCTTGTAAGTTTGGGCGAACTTATCTTTGAAATTCCTTGATATTACCCAAGTTCGGTCGAACTTGATATAAAATCAGGGAAAAACTAGTAACTTCGAGCGAACTTACAGAAAGAATTTTCTAAAAGTTAGCAAGTTCGGGTGAACTTAGCTAAATCTCTTGACTTTTTATCAAGTTCGGTCGAACTTGATAGAAAATCAAAGAAAATTTAACAACTTCGATCGAACTGTACTAAAAATTTCTTCACAAACTACTCAAGTTCGAGCGAAATTAGTAAAATATCACTTGAAAAGTGACTCTCTAGCACAAGTTCGGCCGAACTTGGCTAACAAGTTCGAAATTGAGGGTTTTCCAAAACATGGTTTTTTCAAAATTTCGACATGCATTCGGTTGAATTTTGTCTCCAAACTTTCAAGGGTTTATCTATGTTGTGTTTAACATGATATATTCAAAATTGAAAAGTTTTTGACCGTGAATTCTTCATTTTTGATGAAAAAGTTAAGAAAAATAGAAGAATGGAGATGAAATAGAAGTGTTCTTGTATTGATACTATCAAATCAGGTTGTTCTTGCTCCGATACCACTTGTAGGACCGATCCTCGAGGCTAAGGAACCTAAATTTGATATCTAACGTCCATAATAGCGGAAATATTATGTCGTGTTTACCAACACACAAGAATTAATCAGTTAATCATCAGTTTCATTGATCAAACGTCGAGAGTACAAACTGACAGAGCTTCGCTTCCAAAATGCCAAAGTTACAAATGAGGAGCACTAGCTAGGTATTTATAGAGATGCAAGTTCGTTCATGAAGGATGTAAGTTCGCCGAACTTGCCTTAGCAAGTTCGGCCGAATTTGTCTCAACATGACAAGTATGAGCAAACTTGACCTCCTACTACATAAATACATCATATGACTAGCCTATTCATCTCTATTCTATACAGACTCGATATAAGACTAAGATATCGACATTCTGCACCAACAACTGAGAATGGAGTTCCGTGGCACACAATGAAGACGATGGGCTGGGATAACAAGTTCTATATAAAGGCCATTTTTACAAAACTTTGAAATTCCAATAATGTTTATTTTAAAATTTTGAAAATTTTTGGAGAAAATTTTTCAAAAACACATTCCAATAACGTTTACTTGAAAATTTTACAAAATTTTAAAGAAAATTTGAAAAATTACACAGAACCCTCACTGTTAAACAGACAAAACTTATGGATATAAATGTTTTCTAAAACTCAAAAGGGTCATAGTTTTTGTTATTATGAGGGGGAAAGTGCTTAAAAGGAAAATTGTGAAGCAGTAATGGATGGCGAATTGAAGTGATTCTATAAATAAAAAATTCCAAAAATATGTTTTTGAATTTTAGGGGGAGAAAAAAATTTCAAAAAACCTAAAAAAATATTAAAAGCAAAAAGTACAAAAACATTGAAAAAGGCAAAAGAGTTTTGTTTAAAAAGGAAATTATAGTGCATCATTGGACTATCATAATATGCTAAGAATTTGTAGAGTTTAAATGAGTTAAACAAGTCTTACTGTGGATGTGTCGATAGGTTATACACATTCAGTAGATTGTTTCCGGGATATAAACTAAATTTTACAACTGTTTAGCTTGTGGATTAACATCTCTCACTCGGATATATGGACTTAGTACTCCGAAATTTTGTTTAAGAGATTGCCTAATTCTGAGATACGAGGTCTTTATAGATGATTGATATCTGGGGTATTATACAAGTTCTTTTGATTTTGCGTAAGCAATGGCCTAGAACTTCTATAATGCTTTTGCAAAAACCCTTTAAAACTGCAGCAAAATTGAAAGAATCGAAAGATCTAATCAATTGCAGTCAACAGATTCCATAATTGGAACAACACCTTAAACTCGAGTCTTCAAGGTCTCGCACAACCCAGATACAGATATCAATTACGCTATATTCACCTGTAAGATGAAATCTATGGAATCTTGATACGGGAGTATATATATTCTGAGATGGGAACCATAGTTGAGTCAAGTTTCTTAATTCTACATAACGTATCTTGGAACAATTTGAGAAATGTGTCGAAGTTTAAGAGGACAAACATATCGACAATCTACGTAAATTTGTTTAAAACTTAAAGTCATAAAAAGGTCAATGGTACTAGTGATGTGTCTTAAAAACTGATATGATCCTTTAAAACGAACTCAACAAAAATATGTCCGTAAATATGTTTGTACATAGTTAAAGTTTGATATTCTTTTCATAAAAACAAAAGGATTTTATTATCTTTTTAGTTTCAACCACTGATGATGAAAAGATGATTTTCAAAGTCTAGAGTTGCTGAACAAAATTTTAAAAATTGACTAAATTTGATCTAAAAAGTTTAAAAAGTTTATTAAGTTGAAACTTACATTTGAGTAAATCCGTAAGTTTATGTCAAAATGTTTAATCAAGATCATTAAGTTGATCTTGATACATAAATAAGATATTCAAGGTAATTAATTTGTACTTGTTTAACTGGGAGGGTTTAAAACTGATGAGAAGATTAAAATTTGAAATGGTTGTATTTAGAGGTTTCAAAGTTTGAATCTGAAATGTTTATTTCAAAGTTTGAGAAACTTTGAAACAGAAATAGTTTTTAAAGGGGAGTTGGATAAACATGTTGATTGAAGATAACAGAAAGCTCAAAGTTAGGGGAGCATGGTGATTAAAGTTTTATCAAGACAAGCTCAAGAAAAGAGAATAGATTGACGAAGATATGAAGATCATCGATGTTAAAGTTATTCAAGAAATAAATATCAGGAGAATTTTAAAGACTCTGGAACTTAATTGAAGACTGATGACTACGGAACATCCAAGGGGGAGTCTGTTGATGCATATGTATGTTGCCTACATCATCGTATAACGTCGAGTCTGTGTTTAGGAGTGAAACGTTAAGTTTATGTATGATGTGAGACAAGTTCACCCGAACATGTAAAGTACATGGACAAGTTCGCCCGAAGTTGTCCTGTGAAGGACAAGTTCGCCCGAACTTGGCCATGACACATTTCAAGCGAACTTGTTCCCCTATAAATAGGAGTGTTGTGATTTCATTTGTAACATTCAGAGATTTTGTAACTTGGAAGGCGAAGCTCTATCCAAATGTTTCCAGGAGCTTTAACGTTTACTAATCAATGAAACAGTGATTAAACAGTAACAAACTTGTATACAATGTCGCGTATGCAAACGGATTCCGCATGTTTACCTTAGGTTTACCAAATTAGGACCTGAACAATTCGTACAACAGACCTACAAGTGGTATCAGAGTAGGATAGGCCTGATTTGAAAACATTGGACTTAGAACATCACATCTTCTACTCATTTCTATATTCAAACAGTTTGATAAAAACTTTATCCGAAAAATTAACTTTCTTTCAATAGACCAGGGACATGTAGTAACTGGAAGAGTGACTATCGTTAACCAAAGTTTGGCGAGAGTATTTTACCTATTAGGCCAAAGCATGCTTCCCAAACTCAAAAGAATTTTCGATCACTTTGGAATAGTCTTAGTTTCGTTCCGACACACTCCAGTTTTTTTTTTCTCATTGAACCTCTTTTATGATATATCAATTTTAATGTGTTTTCACTTGATACCTCTTTCATTTCAAAGGTCGTAATCCCGGATCAAGCTATACTTGCAATTTGCAGCAACAATAATGCTCGAGAACAAACTAAATTTACAATTCTTTCGTTGTTGTTAGGTTATCTTCAAAGTAAATTCATGTTATGCTTTTGTGATCAACTTGAAACCTACGTGTTATGTGACATACTACCATGCTAATTGTGCAAAACTTATTCAAAAATCCATATGATTAAGTCTCATCCATTCCTTTACTCAATCTTATAGATTTCTTCGAGTCGTCATTCAAACTCAAAAAGGAGCTCACGCAGAGCCCGAACAAAAAGATAATGGCGTTTATAGCCAAGGAAATGGACATGGTCATACCCGATATCGTCAACCAAATTCAAGCCAACTTAAGCCTAAACGCCTCTGTTAACTCTAAGGTTGACCCTCCAAGAGCACCTTCAACTTCAAACAGTTCAACTCCTGTAGCCCAACACCGTTCACTGGAAACGATGGGGCGACAGTAATGCTCCAATGGTTTGACTCCATTGAGGTCACTTTTCGCCAAAGTGGTTTGGAAACTTGTACTATTTCCTGAAGGAAAATATCCCATTAGAACTAAATGGGTATTCAAATGAAATGGGAATTGTGGTAAAAAACAAGGCAAGACTGGTGGTTCAAGGGTTCAGAGAAGAAGAAGATATAGATGATGATGAGACTTTTTCTCCTGTAGCTTGATTGGAAGCTATCAGGTTGTTTCTTGCATTTGTTGTAACTCAGAAAAAGAAGGTTTATGAAATGGACATCAAATGTGCATTTCTCTGTGTGAAGATCAATGAAGAAGTCTATGTCTGTCAGCCTCCTGACTTTAAAGATGCTTATTATCCTAATCATGTCTACAAGCTTGACAAAGCTCTGTATGGACTCAAGCAAGCTCCAATAGCATGGTATGAAACTCTTTCCTTCCTTTTAACTACAAAAAAATTTAAAAGGGGCATAATTGACAAAACATTGTTTTTAAAGTGAGAAGGAAAGTAACTGTTGATGCACTTTGTGTTCGTCACTTGTCGAATAGGCTAGATAGAGCGTGTGTTATAGATTAGAATCGAACACATGACCAAGTTCGGACGAACTTGTCATGTCTAGGACAAGTTTGGACGAAATCAAGTTCAGTCGAACTTGTCATGTAAAGGACAAGTTCGCTCGAAATCAAGTTTGGTCGAACTTGACCCAGTGATTTTGGTCCGATGTGCCTATATATAGGTGGTGTGTGTTCATTTGTTGTTAATGTTTTTGCAATCCCTATGGGGAGGTGCTGCCGGATGCTCTCCAGGAACTCCGGTAGCTGGACAAGATGTATACTCTTTCGGTATGAATGAACATATGACTTACGCTGCACTCTACTTCTACTCCTTTCTGTAATAACATTCTACCGAATCGGTTACATTTACGCACTAACTTTCGTCTAGAACCGCCTGATCACGGACCTTTAGTAACTGACCATTGCTCATATATATGTTAACTTCAAAAGTATGTGACTTTTTTTCAAAATCTAATGACATCAAAATTTGAAATGAGTGCCACGGGAGAGTTACAATGTTTTATAGGTTTACATGTTAAGTGATGTTGTGTGAAACACACATCTTTTCCCTTGTATTTTGTACATTATCTTAGTTAATTTGTATTCGTTTTGTGTGTGTTTCACTTGTACTTAGTTGTATATGGTTTTATAGGTATTCGTGTGCAGATGTTGCAAAAACGAACTAAAACATTAAAGAAACGAGCACACAAGAGAATTTTTAGGCTTAGTGAAGGATTCTCATGGAATGGAATGGAATGGATATTTAAGAATATGAGATGATAGAGAATTGAATTATGAAGAAATAGGCGAAATGGTGAAGAAACAAAGTTGAAACAAAGAAGTTATGAGGAAAACCATTTTCCAGAATCTGATACGTGTCACGTCGCGCGACAGAATTCCACATAAAATGTTGCGTGACGCGAGAGAGTGCCAGAACAGCGCGAAAAACTTGATTTTTAAACCTATTTAAGCTCTCAATTAACACTAATACGAATATAACTGATCCCAGGCGAACTAGGGCATACCAAGGGCAATTTCAAGGATCAAGAAACATAGGATTCGAAGTTTCAAGCTACGAGATCAAGACTCTCAGGTATTGATCATTCGATTTCACGTTTCCTACATTTATTTTTGTTTTTGTATGTCTTGTGAACTTATTATGACTTTTGTTATCAATTTAAAGATGATACATGACTAAATTCTTAGTAGCTACCTAGGTTAATGATGAATACCGTGTATGAATAGTAGTTTGTCGGTTTTTGGAACTTGTACTGTGGTTGAAATTTGAAGGAAAGAACTTTGGTTTTTCTTGATCTTATGTACACACGTATTTAACCTTATTCTTTGCATGATCATTATCACCACATGTGCTTTGTTGAATTTATTTCAATTATAGGTGCATGCTCGATCGTTTAACTGTGTGTTCTCGATTATTTGGTGTTCTCAATTTTTAGGTGGTTTGCTAGACGTAGTAACCCACAGGAGTGATAATTGTGAATTGAGTAGGTCTAGGTATTCAACTAATCTTAATAGCCGTGAGGTGAGAGATTGTTGGTTTGTCTTAGTTGTTGGGTTTCTAGGTGTAAAGGCTCTGTGAAAAGATTTCCCTAGTTTGCATGTCATTCCTTGCCTATCGAGTCTGTTCAGGATTCCAATAGTTACCCCTTGCACTTTCAGTGTATTAAGACTTTCGGCCATGAGATAGGTTGTCTAGCGGGTACTTAATTATTAGATTTGGAAAACTCGTGAAGGAATCCACAAAACCAGTAATTTAACAGCTTTTAGGTATCTTTTAGGTTACACCTTGAGAAGGGTCGAAGGTCCTTAGGTTATCCTCTGAGTTTAGTATATCCAGATCACGGTTCTACAATAGTTCCATTACTAAGAGAAAACTTGTCATTCATGTGTAAGATTCTTACCTAGGTAGTGCTTTTACCATAATATGATCTCATCTTTAGTCATAGTTTGTGTCTTAGTCAGCTTTAGTTAATTTCTTAGTTAATTGCATTATGATGGTTAGCAACCCCCCCCCTCAAAACAATTAAATCGAGTCAATGTAGATAAGTAATCGAGTCTAGTTAACTTTTTCAATAGGGAGTCTCGTGGGTTCGATATCCGGACTTACTTTAGCTTAACTAGTTTGATAGGTTCACTTGCCTGTCAGTAGTTTAGTTTTAAAGAGTCTAGAGTATTACTTAGTGTCTAACTTAGGGTTAATTTAGTTAGATTAATTAAACTACTAGAAGCACGTCATTAAGCAACTTGAAAGAGGAACATTTATACATCAAAAGAAATATGTGAAAACTCTTTTAAAGAAATTTGACTTAGAAAATTGTGAAACTTGCACAACTCCCATGTGCACATCTAAATCATTAGATTTTGATGCAACTGGAAAACAAATTGATCAACCCTTGTATAGGTGCATGATAGGATCTCTAATGTACCTCATTGCATCAAGACTTAATATCTTGTTTGCTACCTGTGTGTGTGCAAGATACCAAGCTTCTCCAAAAGAGTCTCATTTAACTGCTATGAAAAGGAAATGTAGATATCTTAAAGGGTCTCCAACCCTAGGAATCTGGTATCCAACTAATGACGATCTTGAGTTAGTTGGTCTTTTAGATAGTGACTTTCTAGGCTGCCTTACAACAAGGAAGTGAACCACTAGTGGATTCCAATACTTAGGCAATGCTTTGATCTCTTGGCAAAGCAAGAAACAAACTGCAGTATCCAACTCAGCTGCTGCAGCAGAATATATTGCAGCAGCCAGATGTACTGCACAAATCGTTTGGTTGCAAATTCAACTACTGGACTAGGGAATTACTACTCTTAAAACTCCTATCAAAATATCCAATGAAGCTGCACAAAATATAATAAGAAAATCTTGTCCAACCCTCAAGAACCAAACATATTTACATCAGACATCACTTTGTAAGAGATTGTTATGAAAAATGTCTGATTTTAATACATCATGTGTCCTCTGCAAATAAGCTTTTAGATGTTCTCACAAAACCACTGGACACACTAACATTTCAAAACCTAATTTCTAGATTGGGAATGTTAAATCTAGAATAATCTATTAAAAAAACTTGATACAACTCCCAAAAACAATTTTCCTTCAAAATAAAACTTTTAGTTTATATTAGTAGTTTACCAAAAGACTGGATTTTTCTTGGTAGTTTTCACAATCCAGTATTTTCTATAAACATTTTCAGAAATAACTGGTTTTTCTATCCAACAGTTCCACATCAAAAGACCAATTATACACAGGTATGATTTCTAATTCCTCCCTTTCTCACTTCCTTCTTAGATAAGGCTCATTGCCTCTGTCTATCCTAAGCAAAACTGCCCCCCCCCCCCCCATGGTAACCCAAGATAGCAAAACTTCACACAACATGTTTGACATGTTTACTTCGGTTCATGAACCCACTAAGCTCAACCCAAAAAGAGTGACACACATATTCACTCAAACAAAAGAAAAGTGTTACATCTTCACACTTGATTTTAAAATATTATCACCATAACTGAAACCTCTTAGATGTTTTCCAAATGTCTGCAGAAAAGACTCAACACTACTGGTTTATACTTCCCCAACTTCTATTTATTTTTTCAAAGACATTAGAAATTTCTTTCATGAATGATGAACATCTCAACATCATGAAAATAGCAGGTCTCACCAACATATCAAAGAAATAAAAATCCGGAAAATTGCTCAGATGTTACAAAGTTCATATCCTAACCCTCCTAACCCACATGAAGAATAGGTGAAATCCATCTCAGGTATATCATGATGCTGAGATTGAATGTGTGGCTTCTACTTTTCTGATAGATCTCATTGGATCACAGACTGGTAGTAGAAAAATGACTAAGACCACCTTGCAGGCAACAACACTTTGATTTCTATGAAAGTCAAAACAGCCGGAAGTCCCTAGTACCAAGAAAAAGGGGCATCATAGGTTGTCACTTCATTAGTTTCTACTTCATACAAACTGATGATTCAACCACCATGAGTGGGTGAGCAGATGATTTCATTGATTTGAATGATGCCAGGATCTGAAACTTATGGACTTGATGAATAAAGCTAAAGTTGAGGTCTCTAATCTTAAGTAGATGGTCACCGACATGTTTTACGCTAAGTTCAGCTGACCGAAAATTTTACCAAATAGCTGGCCTACTTACAGAAGGAGTAAACATACCAAAACTAAGTCACTCATCGAAAAGTACCAACCACAGAAAGCCAAACTACTGGTTAGGTTACAACCACATCTTCATTTACCAGTAGTAAAGCTAAACATATTTCTCAAACATCTACTGATACCAAAAGGGGGAGATTCTGCATAAACTGTCATAATTATTTTCAAATCATACCCACATGAGAAACATCAAGAGAATCTGGAAAACTTTCAAGAAAAACTTCATCCCCAAGAAATTGTAGCTGACATATTCTAGGAGCCTTTACCAATTATTGGGTTGGTAAAGAAGTGTCAAAAAGGTATGCAAATAAGGGTTAAAATGGTGATTCTTCTACAAAACTTAGTATCTTAACTAATCAAGGAGTTAGGAATTATTATCTGTAACATCCGTCAAAAAACGAATTTACCAAACCCGCTCTGTTTATTAACCGAACGATCAGTTAAAAATTTCGTTGCGTATTTAATGCCCAAAATAATTTTAAACGATACATAATTAATAAATATATTGGAATATATAATTTATATTTGAAAAAGAATTAAAAATCATGATTTAAAAATAAAAAGTTGCTGCCGGGTTTCGAACCCGGGTCAGTCAACCGGTTACAAGCAAAGACTTAACACTTAACCATCCAACCACTGCGCCACTTATGTTTCTTGTTAATAAATGGAAACAATTAATTCATAACATGAATCTAAATTTCAAAACCGACACGCCTATTTGCAGTCGTCGGAAATCCCGACTATCTCGCCAAGATTCGACGGTTTCTTCAGTTTTAACGTAAACATTCACTATTACATCGGTTATAACCGACGCCTGAACCCGCGATGCAAGTCATAACCGCCGGAAAACGTAATGACCGACGAATCAAGACGGAAATCGGACCAAATTCATCGATGTCCCGCCCTATAAATACCTCCTCAAACCTCTGCTAGCTTTTTCGCTCACAATCACACCTTTACCCGACATAATTCCACTCGCCGGAAAAGTTCTGCACCTCGCCGGAAAACCGAGCCCTTCACTTCTGAGCCTTACTGAACCAGAGCTTATACCGAAGTCACCCACATTTATCTCAAGCTCGTTGAAGACTCTCTGCCGCAAGACATACGTCGCCGGAAGTTTCTGCTGTCACCGGAGTTTCGCCGGAGAAACAGAGGGGTCCAGTTCGGTATACGTTACGCCTAATCCTTCATTCTTTTTATTTAATCTCGCTTGTAATTAACCACCAGACACTAACGAACTTGATTAAATCTTCGAACCAGTCGGACTTCCGATTCTGGTTAAATCCAACGAAGAAGACGAAGTTTTTCTGTTGTCTATAAGTTTAATTTAAATCAAGATATAACTCGGGTTAGACACACAGTCCAGCGGTGGACTGTGTGCAAATTAAACACGCTCACGTCCCGAGTTCGATTCTTGTCCCGCGCATGCTTACCTTGATAAAAATGTTCTTTTTTTTACTAAACCGGATTCATTTCACATAGATGTTAAATTTAATAAAAACCGGAATAATAACCAAGATAGACACACAGTCCAGTGGTGGACTGTGTGCGCATTTAAAGCACAGGTCACGAGTTCGAGTCCGGACTACCGCACCGATCCGGACAATTATCAAACTTTTTAAATAAGGCAGAAATGAAATTATTTAATTGTATATAAGTATAATAAAAATCAGATTATATAACAAGTTAAACACACAGTCCAGCGGTGGACTGTGTGTTAACCTAAACCACAGGTCCCGGGTTCGAGACCTGTGGAGGACGGCGGTTCGATACATTAAAATCGTTTTTAAAAATAAATGATTTTCAGTTTAATTCAATTAGTTTATAAATATAATTAAAAACAGAAATATTTCGGGTTAGACACGTAGCTCAGTTGGTAGAGCTGCGTGCACGCGAACGGGAGGTCTCGAGTTCGAGCCTCACCCGGCGCAAACAATTTCACAGCCTGACCGGTCAACAAGTCAACGGTCAACTGTCGCAAAAAGTCAACTTTTTTTTTATTTTCATTTATTTATTTTATTTAAAAATCAATTAAAAATACTTAAAAATAACATTTTTAAGGTTAGAAAATAGCCTTAAACTCACAAAAATATATCCAATCATCCTACTAAAATTGATTAATAAAATCCCATTATTTACCAAACCATTATGTTATTATCTAGGTTAGTTTCACTCGTGGTTAAATCCAACTTCGTACGTATTCATCATCATCAACCGAACGCACCCAATGTGAGTGAATCTTACAACTCCCCTTTTTAATTACACGTTTTGGGGTGTGTCATGTGTCACCAAAAATTAACGCGTTTATTTAAACTTGTGCCATACCATATTGTGATCTAAACTTAGATTGTATACATTGTTTATAGTTATGCATTTCATATTGTCAATCTATATGCAATTCATTCATTAGGCCCATCAGTTCCTCGTGAGAGACGAGTTGAGCAACGCGTGCCTCAAAACAAATCCATTAGTGTTCGTGTGTGTATTCTTTAGTTATATTGTTTGTAGTTACGTATTTCATATTGTCAAGTATATGCAAATCATTCATTAGGCCCATCAGTTCCTCGTGAGAGACGAGTTGAGCAACGCGTGCCTCAAAACGATCCATTATTGTTCATGTGTGCATTATTTAATATTAAATGTTTGGTGTATAAGTTTACATCTATTTTTACTCATGTGTGGTTGTGCACTTTATTTTATGATCAATTAAATAAACTTGTTCAAATGTTTTCCATAAGATTCACTCGCCAACTTTTTGTTGATCCAAAAACCATCTTTACACACGATACAGGTGAACAGGATGAAGCAAGGAAAACATAGGAAACACCTTAGAAGAAAACAATGAAGCCTAGATTGATGTTAGGACATGATGTAATATTGATTGTAATTTCCCATTAAAGTGTATTAATGAATATGAAACGTTAAAATAAATGTCATGAGCTTTGATGATAACCCAATCATGCCCCGATCACCTTTTCCGCTGCGGGTCGGGGTGTGACATTATCAAACCCACAACTGTTGATAGTAAACAACTGGAAGCCATAAACAACAAAATAATCAACAGTTTTCAAATCCAGCACCTCACAAAAAGATGAAGTTGCTCAGATGAATTCCTTCATAGGCTTCTGAAGGTCATCGCCTTATCACAATGTTAAGAGTAGAAATTATGTTTTGACAAAGGCTTTGTGAAGCAAATCATTCCATATCTCTTAGAAGTTTAGGAACGAAAACATGTTTTCCTGTCCTTTTTCTAAGGTCTAAAAGGTAGCCCCCAGTCTTCCCCTACCTAGAGACTATGAGATCTCAAGCTACTTACATATTAAAAGATATTAAGAATACAGAACCTTTCTCTAAGGTCAACATGGATGACCATGATAAAGATAAAGCATTGTCCAGAGCAACAGTTGCAGCAAAAATATTTCTAGGACTCTTCATCATTAAAACCTTTGGGCAAGTTATGGGGGGGAAGTTTTGAAATCAAAGGATCATATATTCATTACATGCCACTTCTCACAAACTGTCTGGAGCGTTATTTCGCAATGGTGCAACCCCCTATTTTCGCCTTCCAGATTCGAGACATGGTGGAACCACACAAGGTTAGGAATGGGTCGAGATATCGCAGAAGGCTTTACAAGTAGTAATCCGTACTGTTTTTTGAGCATTTGGCGGGCATGAAACAAATCTATTTTCGAGTCCAAAACTCCATCGGTGTCCAAAGTGATCGAGGAAACAAATGCCTTATCTTTCTTGTGGGTCACAAACCGGGCTAGACAGGAAGCTTTCTCGTGACGATTGGAAGAAGTTCAAAGTTGATGGTCTGGGGTAGTTGCTTTTGTTTTGTTGTTTGTTTTTTATCTTTTATGTGAGTGTGTTTCTATCATGAACTTCGAGCGATGTAATTTGCTAATCCCTTAGTTTGTTCTTAATATAAATTGGTTTTGTCGGGCTTTCAAAAAAAGAACTCTTCATCATCAAATAAGAAAATAAAATACAAACATTAATAAGAGAGATTTTGGCATCAACAGATATATGGGGAGATTATTGGGTTATATAAGATCTGCTGATGATGAAA
Organism: Scalesia atractyloides; assembly: GCA_947069175.1. Taxonomy (NCBI): domain Eukaryota; kingdom Viridiplantae; phylum Streptophyta; class Magnoliopsida; order Asterales; family Asteraceae; genus Scalesia; species Scalesia atractyloides. Next base: position 24,302,807 of record CAMTDV010000010.1, read on the forward strand.
GCCAAAACCCAAGTGAACCATCTTCCATGTCTAATGGAATAAGTTGAAGTACAATCACAATTCCAGAAGTTCCCCTATGAAAGCTTTTCAAACAACCACCCGAACTACTAGAACAAGACTGTTGGATCAAACAATCATGAAGACAAGTGTAAAATGTTGGATCATCAAAGTGTTGAGTCAACTAGTCAACAAGTCTAATTTGAAGACCATAAGACCATTTCAACAAGTCAACACAAGACTAGAAGTACTGATTTCCTAAAGTGTTTTAACCCTTCCAGTAGTTTTGGAAATCCAGCTGTTTTCTTCATTATTAGCAGTAGTTTCAATGTAACAGTGTTTTAGCTAATGGTCCAGCAATTTTTGATGTCGTTTAGGGTCACTTTCATGATGATGTCACCAACAGTTCTATCCACTATATATAGTTCAGTCTGTCATTGTAATTCAGTAACACTCATGGTTGTAAAAGTCGTTAGGCGCTCCCTAACCGGTCGACCGGGGAGTTGGGAGTACTCGGTCTAGACGGAGAGTACTCGGGGAGTACTCGGACATGTTAAATTATAAAGAAATTACTTTTTGGAGATTAAATATATGTCAAATAACAAAAATTTACTAATATTTATAACAAAATACGTGAAAATGATATCAATTATTTAATATGATAGGCATAAAAATTATGTTTTATTGTTATTTAAGTCAAACTAGGCCCGAGTTAACGTACTAGATCCGATTCTAGCTGAGATTGACCGCGTTTGACCGACTCCGAGTAATTAGGCGGAGTCCAAAAAAGTCGCATCGGCAACCTACCTTGTAGCGACTACTCGGGGAGTACTCGGCCTTGGAAACCTTGTTTTACAAACACTTAGAGCCAAAAGACATAAAATTTAGTGAGAGAGTTCCCCTGGTGAGGGGGAGATTTTGTACCTTTGATTGTACTTGAACAAAATTGATTAATATATGAAATCATTCTGCAATTATTCCCAAATTCAGTTTTGTTAGATTGATGTGTTTAATTATCACTGTTTGATTAAGCTGTTCAATTTATTCAACTATTTTATCAAAAACACACACTATCACATACTCTTAGATCCAACAGAAAGGTTGAGGATTGAGGCCGAGAAAACGCAACTGGCAGAAGGAATCATAGATTAACAAATTATTATGATGGATGTGAGTGTCATGCCGGAAATCCAACGTGAGGAACTTGAGATAATCAGCAATAAAGACCGAAGACTAGTATACCTGGTTTTGAATGTTTTACTTAATGCTAACTTCATACTTTTGTGGTTTTGGTGTTACATGGTAACACAACTGACTATTTTTTGGTGTTAAGGTTTTGAAGTGTCATTATATTAATCGTTAATCAAGGGGACAACTTTGGATGATCGTAACATTCATGTTAATATCTTTTGAATCCTAATTGTGGCTATGCTAATATTTATGTATTAAATCCTAATTGTGTCTTTCACTGCATTATCTTTAATATATTCAATTTAGAAATCAATTTTTAAAAGAAAAATATAGTAAAACAAGATAGTTAGTAGTCAATGCTCTGTAAGAATGAAAAATAAAAAAAGAATAAAAAAAAGAATATACAAACAGAAATTGAGAAGATTGAGAAAGGACGTGAGAGCCTTTTAGAAATCCAGAGATAAATTTAAAGAATAATGGTTATTTGTTAAGTTATATGACCGTAGGAAAATATGTGATGTAAGTGTTGAAATAAGATTCATAAGATATTAAAGATACTCTTTTTATCAAGTACGACTTCAGAAATGACTTCAGATAGTTGGTTATAAATAGGGTGAGTAATACCCAAAAAGAACCGCAAAACCAACAAAATCAAATTGAAATTAACCGACAATCGAATTAACCGAAGATTGGTTATCGGGTTATCATTTTTTTTACACTCAATTAACCAAAATTAACTGAACCGAACTAAATCAAACCAAACATTCATATTTTGATGGTTGTAAAAATCCCGCCCAGGCTCCGATTAATCGCTAGGCGGTCAGTGATGGTCCTATTTCCGCCGAATTTCGACCAACCCTTATATATTCCCTCCAATTACTTAAAAATGGGTCAACGAGGGGTTAAAACATGTCTACTAGAAAAAGCTATATATAAAGACGTGCGTTTGTATAAAACTAAAAACAACATATAAAAATCTCAATCTGATTAATCCCTATTAGTCCGATTAATCACTAGTCGGTACCTCACTGACCAACTATGTCACAAACCAGTGAAAACGGAAACGTAAGCTGCGACCATGACAGGTTTTCAGGCATATGATAAGCAAACATCTAATATGATAAGCATCAATAATACTAATACTGATAGTTTAAAAGTCTACAGACCATAACAATATGTTTAGTTTACATGTCTCAAATATAAAACACCGAGTTTAAAGACATTTGAACAAAAGAAATATGGTTTTAAAGTTCCAAGGATTTGTCCAATATATCTCATGTAAGATGAAATATATTAGTGAAAACCAATAAAAGGTATTGTCCAAAATGCATGCAACATCCAAAAGTCGTGAACGGAGTTCCCTTACATGAAAAACATGTTTAAAACATCAACTTAATGTCAGTGAGTTCATAGGTTTAAATGACACAAATGAAACTTAAAATCATTTGATAAAAATTTAGTATGCCTAGTCTAATGAAAAACATGATAGTCAAATCATGGTCTCATAAAACCATGATGCATGTGTCGACATAAGCTCGTAACCAACCCATAACGATAATGCCTCGCCACATCGCACCATGACGATGCCTAATGAATTTGGACACAGTTGCACTCCTACGGGTCACGGCCGACCAAGAGTGCAACTCGTTACACTCAATAGATCTATTCGATAACCCACAGTCATTACCACGACCAATGGTTACAAAACTAATATATTGGCATGACGACTTCCAATCTCTAAAACCAACCAACTTATGTGCAGATAACAAACCGAAATGGATTTCATTCCCTATTACCATACCCCATAACCAAGCATGAATTCCCCTGATTTAAATAAACATTTAAATAAATTAAAAGGGGTTGCAAAGACTCACAAATTGCGCTCCTTGCATATGCTAGCAAAATCAAAGTGTCCAAAAATAATTTCCCCGGCCTACACGTGTCCTAAGTAAAATAACACTAGGCCTATATGCATGTCTACCCGACAAGTCATTCACCAAACTTGTTTAGACTAAACAAGATGTTACCTTTTATTTAAAAACGTTAAACGTTACGACGCATTGGAGGGTGATTATCCAAACGTTCACATGTATAATATACATATTATAACAAATATATATCACACATTGCACATAATGTCGGGACCTATTCCCAAAACCACGAATACGATCAAATAAATATATATTTCACGACCAAAATATTATATTTATTTACATGGAGCGACGTCCACGAGACCTTCCAAGAAATATATATATATTTTACGACCAAAAAACTATATTTATTCACGTGGAACGACGTTCATAAAACACGTAAGTCGAACTCGACTGAGTATGTATATTTATCCTTAAAATAAATATATGTTCCCAAAATACGATAGATAGTCGGGAAAATAATATCTTGAATAGTATTTAGGTATTTATTGAAAACCCATTCGTTGACACGAACATTTGCTCACATATTGTATTCATATTTTCACATACACATGTACGGACCATGTAGACACGTTTCATCATCAACATGGCTACATGTAACTGTTAATTAGTCATTGATCCCAAATCTAATTAATCCCAAATCATCAACTTTCAAGTAACGTACTTATACGACTTGTTAACAATTTCCGAAAAGTATACTTCAAATATACTCTATGATTCGAATATATATATATATATATAAATATATATTGTTTTGTATAATATTTTTAGGTAAAAAATAATATTTCCTTAATATCGTCAAGACTCGGTGGTTCGTATTTAAACCCCGATTTTGAAGAACAATATATTTTATATTAAAATACTTATACACTTTACAAACCTGAATTTATATAAAACGACAACTTTTACTATAATTTACCAAGTCTTATTTTATCATAAACCCTTGATGATCATAACTTGATCATTAAGACACAAAATCATCAATTTCGGTGATCCTTATGCTAATATACTCGTTTAACACGTTTCCGTGCTTATTTTTATATACATCTTCAATTTATCTACGCTTTGACGTAACTTTTGTTCTGAAACAATTCAGGTCTTTACTGTACAAATTCGAATTACTTTACATTTAGAACTGCCGCAACACTCTGAATCGCATGTTCACAGGTATTGTTTGATTCACTGTTTTTAATGCTGTGTAAAGGATGCGTGTTTACTAAGGGTGACAACCATATACTTTATTATATCTCACCTATGGCTATTGGTCCCCATGTAAAATATCGGTGATATCTCACCGATGGCTATTGGTCCCCATGTAAAATATCAGTGTCAAATATGCACATAGTTGTTAATGGCGAATAGCGACAAATAGCGATAGGTCATGTTTTACTAAAAATGTAGTTTAAAAAAGTAGATGTGTTCATGAGATTTGATTGTGATGACGGATGATGTAAATCTTGGTTAAGATATTAAAATACAAGATAAATATATTCTAGTAGGAAACTTGACATTTTAAAGTTTGAAAAGTGATCTTGGTGGATTCAAGTATGGTTGGTTATGTTATATACATTTTAGTGATAGATAATATAGCATAACACGTTAACTGATTTTAGTATAATAAAGTGTATAATATGCCTTGTGGAAATTGTTGATATAATGAGATCATGGAAGTTGCAAGTGTATGTTGATACATGGTTAAGCATGATTAAGTGTGATTATGAGTTAATTAGCTTAATATGTGAAAAATGTAAATTGTTTGATGCTTGAAAGTATGATTAGCAAACATAACCATTCTGATACTAAGTTTATCATCCAAACAATTTCAATATAAAAGTATTTATATCACACTAAATCAAACAATATCAGATATACATCCACACAACATCACGGCTTCACACATTCAAAAATTCTGCTTCATTCAAGGGGTTCCTTTGTTTAAGAAAAAATCACTTGTTAACATCTCCTTTGGTGATTCAAACTTGTAAAGATAGACATCAAACATGATATATACTAGACAAGTTTAGATCCTTACCACAAGCTATGAAAACTCCTTAAAAATGGTAGATTATAATATATATATGTTGAGGTGTAGCTCCAAGATCCTTCCTAAAATTTATGACACCTCAACATCTAATGGATTCTTATATGAGTTTAGTAAATTTGTGTGAAAAGAACAAGGGTTTGGAAAGGGTGTTTGGGCCTTGAACTAGAGAGAGGAGAGGTGTGGTGTTGTTTTGAATTGTGAAATATATTAAGCCTAGTTGTATGTAATATCTTTAAAAATATCTTTCATGTACGGATTGTACATCGTATAAATAATCTTCTAACATGCTTCCAATCTTTTATTCACAAGCAAACTTGAAAAGAGAGTGAGGGGGTATGGCCGAACTAGGCATGGGGGTGGGTTGGTTTGTCACAAAAGTCAACATATCTACTCATCGTGTCTCTAGATTAAGTCTAATTGTGTAGTTAACTTAAGTTAATGACATTTTATGTATATTTACCTAATTTGCATCATTTAGGGCCCTGGCATTACTAGAGAATCATTAACCACACATAAACACATAGTTTGGTGAAAATTTGTCATTAATGGTTAATTTTTAATAAAATTAACTCATACTCGATAAAAAACAAAAATGTTATGCCATAATATCCGTATGACGTTTTTATCTATTTTTTCACACCAAGCACATAGTAAGGCCATCGGTTTAATGTTCCAGGCATAATATTGGAACAATTTCGACACAAAAACCTTTAGCGGATAATTACCCCCTTTACCGGATAATCACCAACGCTCGTGAAATAGACCTTTATCAATACGCGATAATGCGATACCACCGTTAACTAATGCAATAACCCAAGCATTTTCCTGGACGTTGCTAGACTTTATAGACTCAATTAACACATAATTAAGTCTAATGCACGGATTTAGTTAAATAAATAACGATTAGGTCATACGAATTAACCTGAAAATTTGTCGGTTGTCACAGACTAGCGCCTACAATTCGTACAACACTGATATTTTCATATATTTATAGCTTTTATACATCCATTTCACGTATTTTATGTTTTATATCTCCATTTCAAATATTTATACATCTGATTCATGTATTTATGCCTCAATTTATATGTATTTTCATTTCGTGTATTTATACCAAATTAACCAAGTTCAGGTTGGTTATTAACCAAAATTAACTGAAGCAAAAACCAACAAGCTAATCGGAAATCGAATGATTAATAAATAGATTAACCGATGACTTCAGTTTCAATTTTGGTTAAGGATAATAACCAACCCGAACCAAACTATGTACACCCCTTTATAAATACCAATAATAATTAGTATTTTAGTTATAACATTGATTAACATTTCATATATTTAATAGACAAAGTCATATATACAAACAATTTACATTTCCTAACCAACAATCCCTTAAATTATTTTGGATGTATACACTAAATAAAACAATGAATGACACAATAATTAATCATGTTTTAATATGTTTGTAACATTATTATATATCTTATTATGATATTGTTGATAAAGTAGGTCCATAAAACTTTTGTTCTAAGTGGAGACGATGCTAATGGTAACCACTTTCCTTGATTTTGTTTGGAGGGCAAACTTCATTACTTTTTTTTCATTGTTGATGATTAATCATATAAAATTATTTTTATAAATAAACCAACAAATGAAGTTAATAAAATAAATTTTAAGATATGTGAATGCTAATGTTTTACACAAATAATTAAATTATATAAAATTTTTAATCACATGATTTTCTTCTTATTATATATATATTAATAATCACACAAACTTAGTCTACGTAACTTGTATCTAGTTAGTCCAGGTAAATGGGTCACCGGCCACGTGTCAAGTTTAACACATATACAAAAGTCCTTTAATTACTATTATCTTAACTTAAAACATACCAATAAACAAGCCAGGTTGAGTCTGTTCTCAACTTGCAAGTAATTTTTCAAGTTTGAAAATTGCTTGAGATCAATTTGTTACTTACTGATTATCTAGTTATTTATATTTATGTTCATGCATATGTAATTTTCTTTTTAATATATGTAATTATAATTGTACATACAACATGATATCAAGGCGGGATTCAGAGAAAACGCCTAAAAGTATGAAAACGATGAGAATAATTTTAGTGTTGACATGTAGCGTTAGTGGTAACTTACACTCAGGATAATATTGTCAAGAAGCCCATGCACATGTCACTAACATGCCAAAAACTGTGCACATGCAAGTCACATGCATATTCCACCATTTTTTTGTGAGAACCGGTAATTAACGCCTTTTAATTACGCGATTAACAAACGTTTAAGGCGATAATAAATAGTGTTTAAGACACGTATTAACTTAATTAGGCTTTTGAAATGCCTAGGAACGCCTATCTAAGTTTACAGTGCGCATATGGTGATTTTCGGGAAAGCTGCTGAACGATAAGCGACAATGAACTGACACCGAACAAAATACTGACAAGGCCGAAAAATACGAATTCTATACGTATAATTTATGCATATAACCTTGAATTTGCGAGATTACGGTGCTTCGATTGGCCCCAAACGCCTATGTGTATGAAAAACACGACTACGGGAGCGCACCGGCAACGAAACAGAGGCATTAGACACGTGAATCGCATTCAAAACTGAATATTATGACAAATTTAGCTTCTTAATCGAATTTTATTATTTGCAGTCGAGAGATCGGATCGAAAAACGGATAAAAAATGACCTCCGAAGCAGATTTCGCGATTTTAACGCAACCGACGATCAAACACGTCAAATGACGACTACCGGCGCTATTTTACATAGTTTTGACCCTAAAACTATATTATACGACGTTCAGGTGTGAAAACGGGTTTGAGAAACGCGATCGGGCCGCTCAAAAACACTAGAAACAGGCTTGTGGGCCTTGGGCCCAAACCCACAAAATCCTAACTATATAAAGGTTTACACACACTCAAAACACCATAACTACACACACATTTTTCTCTCTAACTCACCCTTCTCACTCACTCTCTCTAGAGAGTTCCGGTGGCCGGACTCCGGCGGAGCTTCGGCGGAGCTCCGACGAGGCGCAACGGCCGGCCACCATCCACGGTGGTCCGGCAATGGTGGTTCGCGACGGCAGTGGGCTTTTCCGGCGGCCGTTTTCCGGCCAAGAGTACACTTTTTCGACTATATTCAACGTTCCGGATCGCGTAGTGATGTTAGTTTTATCTAATTCGGAGCGGTTTGAGCTCTATGGCAACTCAGGCGACCTTCCAGTCAAATTCTGATGAGTCCATTTGAACTTTTGACTTTGGGGATGCTTAGATCGGGGCTTTAGGAGCATTTCTGCACATTTTCAAGAAATTTTATTCTCCGGCAAAATTCCGACTTCTGACACGGTTTCTAGCGAGGTTCCCGGCATCCGTTTTCGAAGAAAAATACATTTTTGGGCTCCTAGTGACCCGTGGAGTCCATCGAACCACTTTTGTCTAGGGTGAAAAATTAATGTTCGGGACGCTCTCGGGCTCGGTTCAACGTGGTCAACAGGTCAAACGTGGTCAAAACTGGTCAAGGGGCAGTTTTGGGTCATTTTTGGTGCCTCGGTTTAGTTTTGGGTTCCATCAAACCTGGTCAACACGGGTCAAACGTGGTCAAAGTTGGTCAAAATCAGTCAACTGCTGGTCAACGTAGTCAACTCAGTCAACGCGAGGCTCGATAAAATTTAAACGATACGAATTTTGTTATACTATTTATATAAATACCCTTTAAGGCGAATTCGAGCGCAAACTGACCCGACTAGTATAACGACAAACATTTCCGAGTAAATTATAAAGATACTTGAACCGTGCAATGAATTTTTTTATATAAATCAAGTTTATGTTAGTCAAAAACGAACCGACGTTTCCCCACGATATTTAAATATTTATGTGTTAAAGACTTATATTAGACGAAAATTTATGTTTGAAACGCGACAAAAGGCTATATATATATTGTTGTTACATAAACTATTGAGTTTTGAAAATTATATCGACAACTTGTGTTGTCGGGTTACTCCAAAAACAGAGGAAACTCTGTTCAATTTTCGTAAAAATCCGTAATACGAAATACACTTATATTCGAAAAACAACACATGTTGGATTCAAGTGTTTTTATAAAATAAATATAAAAGTATATTTATTTTGGACAACGTTTATAACACACGAAACGAATTTATAACATTTCGGCAAATACGCGGTACTAGTTAACAAAACGCGAATACTTTTATAAAATAAATATAAGTGTTTATCTTTATTTCGAACATCGAGATTTCCGCACACTTTTATAACATAGATATAACGGTTTATATTTATTTCAAACGCCGACTCTAAAAACTTTTAAGAAATAAATATAGACGTTATATTTATTTCAAACACCGAGTATCCGGTTATTTCTGTAAAATGAATATAGTTAATATTTATTTTAAATGTCGAGACTTCAAATAATTATATAAAAATGTAATTATATAAAATCGTTATTTCGATCGTCTAAACCAGACACGACACGCTACCGTATGATCCTAACGCATTATTAACCAAGTCGTTTTGATAACAACGAGTGAATATATGTATACATATTTATATCTTACGGATTTGATAACAACGAGTGAATATATGTATGCATATTTATATTTTACGGAATCTACCACGACATATTACCGTATCATACAACGTAACGTTTTGCATATATTCATATATATACTTACGTCTACGAAGACTACGACGAGTCGTGCCATTATTCATCTATGTATTTCTATTTTCGACAACTAACACGACTTCGTAAGTATATTTATATTAAATATATAAATATAAATATTCTAAATCTTTTTGGAAACCAAGTGTTTCCAAGACTTAACATTTATCAGCGACAATAAATGGGATCAACTAACCGTTGATCGCTTATTCTAAGTTAAGATAACAACACCTTTTAGGATCGTTTGTTAACGATTCGGTAGAGCTCGGACACGTAGTTTAACTACGTTGTCTTATTAGATTCTTATAAGCTTAATTCCTTGATAGGAATGTTATAGTTGCACGCTAGCGAGTTCATGAACTTGGAATGACATTACGAAGTCATGTTAAGCTAGCTTTGCACAAGGATATCAAGGTGAGTGTTCATGCATATGTCTGTTACCTACGTCATCGTATAATATCAAGTCGTATTTAGGAGCGAAATGTCGAAGTTTATATATGTCTAGGGACAAGTTCGCCCGAACTTGTATAGTAAAGGACAAGTTCGCCCAAAGTTAACTTCAGGCGAAGTTGGCCAAGACACTTTTCAAGCGAACTTGTCATGCCTATATATAGTGAGTCTTGGTTTCTCATTTGTAACATTCAGAGATTTTGTGTACTGGACGACGAAGCTATATCCAAGTGTTTCCAAGATTTGTAACATTTGCTAATCAATGAAACTGCGTTAAACAGTAACAAACAAGTCTACAATGTTGCCTATGCAAACGGATTCCACACGTTTACTTTAGGTTTGCCAAATTAGGACCTGAACGATCCGTACAACTGACCTACAAGTGGTATCAGAGCAGGATTGGCCTAATTTGAAGACATTGGACATAGAACATCTCATTTTCTACTCATTTCTTTCTTTTTAAACTTTTCTTGGACATTACACGGATAAAATGGACTGATTTTCAAGTATAATACGTAAAATCCATCATACTAAAACCCTTGAAAAGATCAGAGCTAAAAACGATAAAAATCATGTCGAAATTTACCAAAAATCAAGTTTTAGAAACTGATTTTGTTCGAACTTACTGAACAAGTTCTTTCGAACTTGTCCGAAAGTGTACAAGTTCGCCCGAACATGTCCAAAAGTGAACAACTTTGCGCGAAGTTGTCCATTACAAGTTCGGACGAAGTTCTTCTAAAAAAAAGCATGAAAATTCAGAAAAACGTCTCGGACATTATACATCGTTGAGTTCGTATCGATGAGACGATTTTAAAGCTATAATCTGGTAAAAACGGTTTTCGGAAAAATTTTAAATGTTTTTAGCAAATCGAAACGTCAAAATTGTCGAGTAAAAAGTCAAATTTTTGCATAACGTTTTTGAAAACCAAATTTTTGTCGGAAATGGAAGATATTGATTTTGAAAAAATGAATGATTGGGAACAGTTGCCTTCTGATTTGGATCATTATGAATATTGGTCTATTTGAAATAAAAGATTTGAAATGTTTAAATGCAAAAAGGATGAATCTGTAATTGAGCTATTAAAACGTTTTTGTGTCATGGTTAAGCATTTAAATTGGTTTAATCATGGGTGTCAAATCAGTATTGAAGATGAGATTTTGAAATTTGAAAATGCAATACCATCATAATGGAATGATTTTTTAAAAGAATTAAGAAAAGAGCCTAGATTTTCAGTCTATCGTCTTTATGAATTTGTGAACATAATTAGCGATCACATTCCTGTACTTGAAAATATGAAAGTTTTAAAACTAAAGAAGGAAAGTGAGTCTGAGATTAAATCTGAAAATGAAAATGCTTGTCAAAGTTTTAATAATCATGAAGTTTATCAATCTTCTGCAGGTATAGTCAGCGATCAAGGAAACAATCTGGAAACACAAATATTAAATGATCGAATTAAGAGAGAAAGAAGTATAATGGCGAAGAACTGTGAAGAACAAGTTTCAAGTACATCTACAAATGAGTCTTCAAGTTCTAAACCAATCTGTCCAGTCTATGATAAAGATTTGAGTGATTATCTGACAGATAATGCCAAACTCTTGACCAAACTGTAGAGTTTGATATTAGAAAATAAAAAGTTAAAAGAAAATGAAAAGATTTTTAAAAATAGAATAAAAATTTTAGAAATTTAGAAATCTGTTTTAGATAAAAATGATTTTGAAAACCAAAATATAATAAACTCGCATCTTGAAAAAATCAGAAAATTTGAACAAGATGCTGGGATTGCTAAAAATAAAATTGTTGATTTGGAAAAGAAAATTGAAAGGTTTTGTGACCTCGTCATTAATGTTAGATCATATATGTCCAAACCTGATCAATGAGATCAATGAGAATAAAAAGGTAATTCCAATAAGTGACAATGTCACAAATTATGACGATGTCATAATTGAGGATTGTGAAGATGATACCGATGACGATAGTGTTAAAAAGGATAAAAATGAAATATTTTTAAAGCTAAAAGAAAAATTTTAGGAAACTGTTCTACAATCTACTGAAAAAGGTGAATGCTCAACGCAAAAACATTCTAAGCAGAATGGAGAACGAAAACAAAGAAAAAACAAAATTTTAAAAATTATAAAAATTTTCAAAAGAAAAATTAAAGCTCACCGGTACGATCATCCAGTTATTATAAAAGTTCACAAAAATTTGAAAATCAAAACTTACGAAAATTTGAAAATAAGTGGTACATGTCGGACCACAGTGCTTCAAAGTCAAATCATGTTTATAGAAGAAACAGAAAAGATGGCTACCACACTTCAAGTCAATGTTATGATTTGAGTGTATGGTTTGATAAAAAGGATCGGTATGATAACAGGGTGTCTCACAACTGTGGAGTAAATGGACACATTGCTAGAAAATGTCCACAAATTAATCCTAAACCTGTTCATATTGATAAGAAAAATTCTGAGGATTTGAAAGTACCAACTCAGGTTTGGAAACAATGTATAGAAACTACAAACAAGGTGAAACCAGTTATTACTAACTTTTCAAATTTTGAAACTGGCGAATCCTCGAATAGTAATGAATAAAAAGTTTCTACATTGTATTTCAAGAAAGCTTTAATGAAAAATCAAACATGGTTGGTGAAAGAAAAAGAAGTTACACAATCAGTGAAAGCTGAAAGTTTAGAGGACTTTCCGAAGCTTGAGAAAGTCCATAATAAACCTGATTGTGAAAAGAAAATCAAAACTGAGGTTGAAGAAATAATACCTAAGACTGAAAAGACTTGGGTGTCATTATTCAACTAATTGTTTGAATTTTTGTGCAGGAACTTCCAAGATGAAAGTAAATAACTGAGAATGAAATTTCGTGGCGCACCCAAGAATGAAGACAGGCCGGGATAGCAAGCTTTATATAAAGGCCATTTTTACAAAATTTGAAATTCCAAAAACGTTTACTTTACAATTTTTGAAAATTTTTGGAGAAAATTTTTCGAAAACATATTCCAAAAATGTTTAGTTTACAATTTTTGAAAATTTTTGGAGAAATTTTTCGAAAACATATTCCAATAACGTTTACTGTAAAATTTTACAAATTTTTGAAGAAAATTTGCAAAAAAAATTTTGCAAAAAATTTCACAGAACCCTCACTGTTGAACAGACAAAACCCGGAGATATAAATGTTTTATAAACACAAAAGTGTCAAGGTTTTTGTCATTATTAGCGGTAGAGAGTTTAAAAGATAAATTGTGAAGCAGTAATGGCTGGAGAATTGAAGTGATTCTCATCAGTTGGTCAATGTTTTTTTATAAATCAAAAATACAAAAATATGTCTTTGAATTTAGGGGAAAAAATGAAATGAGAAAATACAAAAATATATAAAATGCAAAAAGTACAAAACATTAAAAAAGACAAAAAAGATTCATTGTCAAAAAGGAAATGATAGTACATCAGTGGACTATCATAATATGCTAAGGATTTGTAAAGTTCAAAAAGTTTAAACAAGTCTTACTGTGGATGTGTCGATAGGCTTTACACATTCAGTAGATTGTTTCCGGGATATAAACTAAATTTTACAACTGCTTAATTTGTGGATTAACATCTCTCGGATATATGGACTTCGTACTCCGAAATTTTTAGATGTTTTTGTATTTTCAATTTTTTTTGTCTGCTTAATTTGTGGATTAACATCTCTCGGATATATGGACTTAGTACTCTGAAATTTCGTTTGAGAGATTGCTTGATTCTAAGATGCGAGGTCTTTATAGATGATTGATATCTGGGGTATTATACAAGTTCTTCTGATTTTGCGAAAGCAATGGCCTAGAACTTCTATAATGTTTTTGCTAAAAATCCCTAAACTGCAACAAAATTGAAAAGAATCAAAAGATCTAATCAATTGCAGTCAAAAGATTCCATTATTGGAACAACACCTTAAAGTTGAGCCTTCATCTCTCTGTCGATACGGTGGTATTAACCTGAGCTCTCGAGGCTTCGCATAACCCAGATACATATATCAGTTACGTCATACTCACCTGTAAGATGAAATCTAGGGAATCTTGATACGGCAGTATATTCTGAGATGGGAACCATAGTTAAGTCAATTTTCATAATTCTAACTAACATATCTTGGAACAATTGAGAAATGTGTCAAAGTTTAAGTGGACAAATATATCGACAATCTAGGTAAATTTTTTAGAACTTAAAGTCATAAAAAGGTCAATGGTACTAGTGATGTGTCTTAAAAACTGATATGATCCTTTAGCACAAACTCAACAAAATATGTCTGTAAATATGTTTGTACATAGTTAGAGTTTGATATTCTTTTCATAAAAACAAAAAGATTTTATTATCTTCGACTACTAATGATAAAATACTGATTTTCAAAATCTTGAGCTGCTGTGCAAAAATTCTTGAAATTGAGATTGTTCTACAAAAGTTCATTATTTGAACCATACATTTGAATAAATACATCAGTTTTGTTTCAAAATGTTTATTCAAGATCATTAATTTAACTTGAAACATAAATCAGATATTCAAGGCCATTAATTTGGACTTGATTAAAATTTGAAATGATAATGTCTTTGAGAAATTTTAAAGTTTGAATCTGAAATGTTTATTTGAAAGTTTGAGGAACTTTGAAACACAAAATAGTTTTTAAAGGGGATCTGGATAAACATGTTGATTGAAGATAACAGAAAGCTCAAAGTAAGGGGGAGCATGATGATTAAACTTTTATCAAGAAAAGTTCAAGAAAAGAGAATAGGATTGTAGAAGATATGAAGATCATGGATGTTAAAGTTATTCAAGTAAAAAAGATCAAGATAATATTAAAGACTCTAGAATTTAATTGAAGACTGATGACTACGGCAACACCCAAGGGGGAGTCTGTTGATGCATATGTCCGTTGCCTACATCATCGTATAATATCGAGTCTGTATTTAGGAGCGAAATGTTGAAGTTTATATATGTCTAGGGACAAGTTCGCCCGAATTTGTATAGTGAAGGGCAAGTCGCCCGAAGTTAACTTCGAGTGAAGTTGGCCATGACACTTTTCAAGCGAACTTGTTATGCCTATATATAGTGAGTCTTGTTTCTCATTTGTAACATTCAGATATTTTGTGTACTAGACGACGAAGCTCTGTCCAAGTGTTTCCAGGATTTGTAACGTTTGTTAATCAATGAAACGGTGTTAAACAGTAACAAACAAGTCTACATTGTCGCCTATGCAAACAGATTCCGCACGTTTACCTTAGGTTTGCCAAATTAGGACCTGAACGATCCGTACAACAGACCTACTGTGAGTTCATAATCCCCATTTTTTACAGTTTTACATTTTTATAAATGTTTTCGGGGTGGAAAGACATTCATGTTTTGCAAAGGTACACAATATTTTGATGAATGAAAACAACAGATTTTTAAACCATGTTACAAATGAATTCCAACTACACGTATGGTTTACGAATGGTTTATGCTAAACATACTGGTTTTTATAAAATACACGCGTATATTCAGAACGTGCATTAGTTACACGACTAGTGGCGGGGATGTCCTAGCTACAATGGGACTGGATTGTCCTACTTACAAACAAGGGGACGAGTTGGTCCTGCTTACAAACTCAAGTGGGCTAGGCCCAATGGCAAAGACTCGAGTGGGTTAGACCCACCTATACTCGTGCGAGGCATGAAGACTCAAGGACTGGATTTGTCCACTACTCAACACTAAGGGTCGTAGGGTCGCTTAAAAATGTACAGTGAAGTCCTCGCTACACATTGGAACTATAACCACCTGCTAGTCTACCGTCCTGAGTAAACGGTTTGGCGAGGCACTTACTAGCTTTGGGTGGGTAATAGGCTCATGCGGGCATGTGATATATGTTAAAATATACATGTTTTAGTCCCCCTGTTTTACCCTCGTTTTACACGTTTTCGGTCATTAAACCTCAATTTTTGTAATAATTTAGGTGTGTTTTGGTTTACAGGCCCTAAACGGCGTATTGAAACGAAGGATGAAGAAAAAAAGGATTTTCCGAGCGAAACGGCGAAGTTACGAAGATTCTGTTAAGCTGCAGATCAGTTGGCACTTCCGTGCCAAATATGGCACGACCGTGCGTGTGCGAGACAGGAGACTGCACGAGTAGTGCAGCCAACCGTGCCACCCATTTCGTCGGACATGCACGACTGTGCCAAGCCACTCTACCAAGAACCACTGCCTGATCATCGGACATGCACGACCGTGCAACTTGTGGCACGACCGTGCCATTTCAAATCACTGTTATGGATAAGCTGACGTCACTAGATTGCAGGAATAGTGCACGGCCGTGCGGATCTTGCACGACCGTGCCAAATTAAAAAACGCTATAAAATAGCGCAGAAGCTACTGATCGAAACATTGGGCAATTTTCCTAACTTCTGGGCGATTTCTGGGGTCCGAGAGCAGTCTGAAGAGGACGGTTTGAAGCCTCAAAGTTTCAAGGAGCCTATCTAGCATCCAATCCATCAAATCCTTGCTTGTTTATGGTTTGATTTCTTGTTCTTAACATGTATTTTGATCTTAAATACAAGCATTGAGATGATGTTATTTTGATTATTGTATCTTATTGGCAAAAACAGATTGTTTACTTGCTTCATGAACAATCATTAGTATGTTAATTATGTTGTAATGACACTTAGCACTTTTTATGTTAATCCTTGATGATTAGTTTGCAACCTTGTTTGTTGATATTGGATTCTTGATTATAGTTAATTGTCTTGGAAGATTAGTATTTGGTTAGTTAAGATATTTGCAAAAAGAAGCTTAATTAATCACTTATTAGCAAAATTTTAACTTGTTAAAATGTTTACACCATGAGCTTAGAAATGAGAATTGGTTTCATAAGAGGTAATTAATGTTACTCAAGAATGTTTTCCTTCACGGAAAAACCTTAACGGGTAGGATGGTTTCGTTATGAATTCTTGTCATAATTTAAGTTTAGTTAGTAGTTTCGGCCAAAATTGCTTTTCTAAATAAAGTTGTGTTCAAGATTCGTAGAATGGGCTCGGTTGTAATTTAATCTAGGTTATGCTTTTCTTGGTGGTCACATTGTGTTATCGGTGTTACTTTCCTCGATAAAGTGCGGTTAGAAAACTCTTATAGGATGACTAACTTATTTTTAAGGGATTTTGATAAACATTTATCAATAAGGGCGTCAAAGAACAATTTTAGGTGGTTAAAGTGTGTTTATCGTTTTAACTTCCCGAAGGGTTGTCATGTTAGGATTATCGAAAGGGAAACTAATTGTCTTTTAAAAATATAGAAAATTGACCGAGTGTTATAGTGCCAAAACCGACTTAATTAACATGTTTCGGTTGTTCGTAAAGCGAGGTTATTTCTTTTACTTATTATGTTCTTAATTTATTATTTTTCAAAAATATATTTTTCCAAACAAATTACTCACATCTCATTTTTACCGGTACTTTAATGACAAAGGTTTAGTACTTTTGCTTCCGCCCGCATCCATGGATCGATACTTGGTTCTTACCGATACTTTATTACATATATGACGGGGTACACTTGCTCTTTCGTGTGTGTTTTGATGTTGAAGTATAAATCATTTTTATAAATTTAAAACTGAACCGTGTGTAAAATTCATTATAAAAATATGTATATACACGCACACGTCAAGTTTTTGGCGCCGTTGCCTGGGATGTGGCGAGCTTTAGGAACGACCCGAGTCTATATTTCACCGGTGTACATGCTTGTGAATAGGTGTAAATATTTATTAGTTCTTATTCTTGTTTGTAAATATAGTTAGTTAGTTCAACTTTCAAGATACGGGATGTTTCGGATGATGCGGTTCGTTTGCGACTTTTTCCATTTTTGTTGCGCGACAAAGCTAGATCGTGGCTTATGTCACTTCCTGCGGGGTCCATTCGAACATGGGACGAGATGGCGGAGTTGTTTATGCAGAAGTATTTCCCGCCTGAGAAAACGACGAAGCTTAGGAATCGTATGATGACATTTCAGCAAGATGACGGGGAGTCTTTACACGCAGCCTGGGAGAGATTCAAAGATCTACTACTTGATGTTCCGCACCACTTTCTCACCAAGAGGCAATTAGTTCTTACTTTCTACAAGGGACTCAACTACGACTCGTAGGAGCGTTTGGATGTTTACGCAGACGGTGATTTAGGGACGAAGACGCCTAATGAAGCTTACGCGATTATCGAGAGAGCTGCGTTGAAGTCCAGTTCACGACATGGTAGAGAAAGGAGCCGGACATCTTCACGCCTAGGAGTTCATGCTGTTGATGATTACACAGCAATTTTTGCACAGATTGCGGCGCTAGCATCGAAGTTTGATAGATCAAAATCCCAGACGGTGGCACGGACGAGTACGGGATGTGATCAGTGTGGAGTATCGCACGAGCCAAGTGCGTGTGACCAGGGTGTTATGTTTGCGGGTCAAGAAGAGGTAGACTTCGTGAATAATCGAGCGAGGCCGCAAAATAACCCTTACAGCAACACGTATAATCCGGGATGGAGGAACCACCCGAACTTTGGGTGGAAAGCAAACACGGGTAATCAAAACCCACTCGAATTCAGTCAGCGAGCTCTAGCACCGCAGCAGGCTCAAGGCCAGTCATTTCAGCCATACAATCAATCCTACCAGCACCGGCCTTATTCATACCAAAATCAGGGCTCCGGGAGTAGTTCTCAGCAACAAGGCCCTTCGGATAACTCTAAGCTGGAGGAGATGATGGCCGAGTAGCTTTACTAGTGCGAATCAGCTACCGAGAAACGTACCAGGAAAATGAAGAACATTTCTTAGCTCACGAGGGAGACGCGGAGTCAGAAGGCCTCGATTCAGAACATTGAGAGTCAGGTAGGGAATTTGGCAAAGATGATGTCGGAGAGACCCCTGGGTGGTCTTCCATGCAATACCGAGCCGAATCCACGAGGGCATGTGAATGCCGTGATGACGAGGAGTGGAAAGACCACGGGACCTGACATATCGGACTCACCACCGATCACTGAGACGGTCCAGACTTATGCTCCGGACGAGGTGCATGCTAGGCGAGGCCCAACAAGTACAACACAGCTCCGGGGGCCAGTCAAAGAATTTACTCCTCCAGTTTCGTACCCAAGCAGGCTAAAGAAGCAAAAGAACGAGGAACAATATGGTAAGTTTTTAGAGTTATTCAAACACTTGCATATAAACATACCATTTGTCGAGGCTTTAGCTCAAATGCCTAAGTACGCGAAGTTCTTGAAGGACATCCTCTTGAATAAGCAGAAACTCGAGGACATGTCCTGTGTTGTGATGAATGAGAGTTGCTCAGCTATACTTCAGAACCGTCTGCCTACGAAGATGGGAGATCCAGGCTACTTTACTCTTCTGTGCCTTATTGGCAATATGTCGGTTAGTCACGCATTGACGGATTTAGGAGCAAGCATTAACCTTATGCCGTATAAGGTTTTTGCTAAGTTGGATCTAGGTGAGCCGTCACCTACCAGGATGAGCATTCGACTAGCGGACTGTTCCATTAAATATCCACGTGGATTTGTTGAGAATATGCTTGTCAAGATTGACAAGTTTGTGTTTCCAGTGGATTTTGTTATTCTGGACATGGATGAGGACTCCAGGGTGCCTTTGATACTCGGGCGTCCGTTTTTGAACACTGCACGGACGATTGTAGATGTAGCTGCCGGGCAGATTACACTCCGAGTGAATGATGAGCATGTGACCTTTGACATCAAACGGTCAATGCAACACCCGCAGAGTCAGGATGATGCTTTATACTATGTTGACATTGTCGACGCGTATGTTAGCACCCATTTCCAAGGCACGATTGAGGAGATTGATTAAGACACACCTTTGTTGTGTGGGGACATAGATGGCATTGCGCAGGAGGGCCACGATTTCAGCATATTGACTTTGTTGTACGCGGACATCGACGGTTATTCAAATATTACAAAAATAAGGTTTTCAATTGACATGCCGAGAAAAATTGTTTTATTACGTTTTCTCAACAATATTTAAACCGGTTACTAAAAAGATTTATTTAAATCTTGTCGAACAAACTATGAACTCGCCAACATTATGTTGATTTTTCGCATGTTTCTTTCTCAGGCTATATTTTCAAACCATGAGATGGTTGGAATAGGTGAACCCTTTGGGACTCGAGTACATAGCAGGCGTTCAATTTTCTAGAAGTCTTAACAAATATTAACTTCCGCTGTGCAATGAAGATACCAATCAGATCACGCCCGACTCTGATGTAATCGATTCAACGGGGTGTGACATTTTTAAACTCCAGTAATTTTTATACGTATTTTTTTAAGGAAAATTACACCATAAAATCTAGTGTTTTATTATCTTTCCAACAAGTATACTATTGATATACTTTTGAAAAAAATAATGACATGAACTAGGTGTCTAGATAAAAACGCCATAAAAACACTCACTTTAGAAAAACGTCATGAAATACCTAGTTAAAAATGTCTTAAAACACTCAGATAAAAAACACCATGAAAAACCTAGTTGAAAACGTCATAAAAACACACAATTCAGAAAAACGTGATAGAAAACCTAGTTGAAAACGCTATAAAACACACAGTTCCGAAAAACACCACAAAACCCAGTTGAAAACGCCATAAAAAACCTAATTCGTTTTTTTTTCAAAAAGTATATCAATAGTATATACTCGTTTGAAAGATAAAAAAAACATTGGATTTTATGGTGTAATTTAAAAAAAATAACCACATATAAAAAAGTCATGGATGTTTAAATATTATGGGGGAAATGACATATGATTTGCATTTGCACCCTTCTTAGGATCTTCCCATTTTACCCACATCCTGGTAGTTTTAAGGTTCCTAGTACTTACAAAAATGTCACCGCATCAATCTTAGCAACAAATCACAAAGATTTTGTGGCTGAGAACCGTTCTCACGGTTTTCACATGTTTTATTGTTTTCTGCATAGCCAATACTATATATATATATATATATATATATATATGTCATAAGGAGATTGCTTCTTACACTTTGAAGGAAAAGTAGGCTTTGTAGCCAACTCCTACCCTATATATATAGTGTTTTTTTACTAAAGGGCATTAGAGTAATTGAATAATTATATTATTTATGGAAGATTTTATATCATAAAAATAAAAGGCTATTTTTATGAAAACTATATGTCTATTAACTATTCACAATCGACAGTTACATCCTTCGTATCCACGATTAATTTATCAAAAGTTCGAAACATAAAACAAATTCATCATTTCTTGACATTGTGTTTTATCAGTTTATGGTTTCTTCACACCGTGTTATATCAATTTTCACAATTAAATACAACCCTCACATAATTCAAACACAAAACACATTCATTATTTATTGACGTTGTGCTTTATAAGTTTTTGATTTATTCACATTGTGTTATATCAGTTTTCACAATTAAACACACCCCTCACACATAAAACACAATAGTGTCTGAAATGCACAATATAAACACAATAGTGTCTGAAATACACAATATAAAACACACCAGTGTCTAATTCAATGTAGACACACTAGTGTCTGAATCACTTGAATCGTATTTTTTTTTATATGTAGTAATGTAGTACTCATATTAAAGATAAAAAACGCTAGTTAGTATGGTATAACTTATTTTTTGAAACAACTTATTTATAAAAAATATTGACGTTTTAAAAAGATGGGGAAGTTGCATGTGATTCCAATATAAGGCACACTAAATTTACTTTTACACCCTTAATCAAATTAATCAATCAATTTAAGTAAAACAAATATTACAATTTTACCTCTCATTTAATCTTATCCATCAATTACCTAATCTAATAGTAATGATCACTTCTTACACTTTTTAGAAAAAAATACACACTTTGTAGAGGAACCCCACCATATATATATATGATCAAGATCAAGGAAAACCCTTCCGAGTTGTGAGAACTTATAGAACTTAGCTTTCCCGTGCGAGTTTTGCCCCATTTTTCCACACCCCTAGATTAAAATGTTAGAAAAGACTGTCATAAAAAAATCGAAGTGGTGTTTTTTGGCTCCTTACAGCAGTAGTAAAAAGGCGATGACATAAACATGACATAACTTTTTACAGCATTTTACGGTTGCCGTAATTTTTTTTTGAAAAGTTGATTTTTTTAGGATTTTTGGTAAAAAAATTGAAAAAACTTTTGTAAGACCGAATTCTCTAAGTTCTCACAATTCGTATAGTTTTTCATTTTACCCTAATCCAATATGTGTATATATATATATATATATATATATATATATATATATATATATATATATAATATATATAAATATATATATATGTATATGGAGAAAGTGAATATGGGGTTGTTACGCATCTAAATTATATATGAAACCTATCAAAACTACGTAGTTTTGATTAAATTCAATTAAAATTTTAATCTTCACATAACCATTTCCTAATTGATCTCACCTTTTTTTCCTCTCGTTCAAATCTACACAACATCCACCGAGAGAAATTCATCTTGTACTCTGCCATTTTCGAATTAGTTTGGGAATTTAAGTTATAAATTTTGAAGTATTAATTAATAGTTACCCATTTATCATTTTTTAAAGTTAGACATTGGATGTTATCGACAAAATAAAGAACAATTAAGTTCCAACAAGGTAGTGTGCAGATATTTATCCACTGCCAAAATATAAAAAAAAAACATATGATTCTGATTATTTTTATATTTTATAGATGGACAACAAATTCTCTTTTGGTACGAGTGAGGATGCCTACTTTGATCTGGGCAAGGATTTGCGAAAAAATATATGAAATAGGTGCGAGTTTGAATGGGTGGAAGAAATAAAAGAAATTAGGAAATGATTTTGGGAAGATAAATTTTTAATTGAATTTAATCAAAACGACGTAGTTTTGATAGATTTCACATACAACTTAGATGCGTAACAACCCCATATTCACTTTCCTCGTTACTTATGATTATATTATATTCATATAAATTATTTATTTCGATACATATGTAATTATTTTTCATATATTTCTAACTATAATTTACATAAAATAAAGTATATATTGTTTCATTATATTTATCATAACTATATAAATGATTATGTTTGCATTAAACAAAAACTATTAGTTTATAATCTATGTTTTTTACCCTTGCAAGGGAATTCAGTATATGAAAACCGAGTTCGTACATTAGATGACCTTTGATTTTTAGCCCGTGTTCTAGGTCTCGTATTTTTGACTCAGTTTGAATCTTTAGCCACTTGATATTGAGTAAACGATGAACGGCTCAACTCTTTACACTTTAATAAAGCAAGACATTTTATTTTTTCTAACTTTTTACTTTTAATTTAAGTTCTTTTATTTTTGAACTTTTCACTTTTAGTTTGAGTTTTTATGTTTGGGAACTTAAATTTTAATCGACAATTTTATTGTTGTAGGACCGATCCTTGATGCTTAGGAACCTAAATTTGATATCTAACGTCCATAATAGCGGAAATATTACGTCGTGTTTACCAAATAGACAAGATTTAATCTGTTAATCGTCAGTTTTATAGATCAAACGTTCTGGTTACAAACTGACATAGCTTCACCTCTGAAATGCCAAAGTTACAAATGAGAGATCTAAGCTAGGTATTTATAGCCACACAAGTTCGGCCTAGGTGATACAAGTCCGCCCGAACTTACATAAGCAAGTTCGGCCGAACATGCTTACATGTGTTACCATGGGCGAACTTGGCTAAGCTTAAACATAAATACTTCAAAACCGAGCCTATTCAGCTTTATACAATACAAACTCAATATAAGACTAAGACATAGACATTATGCACCAACAAACTCCCCCTTGGATATCGTCTTCGTCTTGTATCAGTCTTCAAAAACTCTGTCTTCATAAAAACGTTAACGTACACAACCGAAGAAGTTCTTGAATGGCTTCCTTCGTCGTTCCTTTGGATCAGGCGTTTGATCAGTTGGTGGTGGTCTTTTAAAGTTAGCCATTATTAGCGAATTTTGCCTTACCGCTTTTTCCATTCTTTCTTTAATCGCCTCATTTCTGGTTTCTTCTTTTAGAAACTCAACTCTCTCCAGATCCCTCCACTTTGTTTGCCACATTTTTTCAGAATTTACTTCACATGCATAACAAACGTTCACAACCTTTTGAAACTGTATAGCTTGTACCTTTTCACGTTCTTAAAAAACAATCTTGTTGTAGAACAAGGTTTTGATATCTTATCTTGAGCAGTTCACAAGCCACATAGGATCTGAAATCCTTATCGTCCTCCATAAACCTCTCATTCCCTGATAACCCATCACTTCAACCCGTTCCTTAGTAATATCCAGGTGATCTTCAAATTTTAACACAATCACCGCTTCGAAAGTAGCTGGATCTATCTGCCACCACATGAATAAAGGATAGAAGTTCTGTTCGATCGGCATAAGTGGCATATTCCTCATGGCTCTAGGACGTTTCATAATTAACGTTATATCCATTTCCCCTGTAACCTTACTGATCTTAACCCTTCGTCCTGGAATAAACGGCTTCCAGTAATTCCAACCTTTAATCGCTTCATACTTAATCATTTTCCATAATAACTGATCAATCGGCTTCATGTAATATGTAACATTCACCGTCTGTACCAACTCTTCAACATCCCAATACGATAATGTCTTGAAATTAGCAAGATATTTGAAGTATTGCACTCCAAACTCCCTCTTGATTGCATATATGTTAATCTCTTTAAACCAACCCCAGCTCAAATATCTCCCAAAGAAACATCTTTGTCTCTGGTAAAGAATGCAAGAGGACGTCGAAACTTGCGTTCGCGTGGAATTTCTTTAAACCAAGACTTTCTCGCTTGAGCTATCTCTTCTTTGGTCATGGGCTTAGGTACTTTACCCTCTCGAACTGATTCAGCAATCCTATCTTTCAACATATCTTCATCAAGCTGTTTGTACATCTCTTCAAAAGTAGGAAAACTATATGAATTAGAACCGACATACTTTGCTTTCTGATCTGATTCGTCATCTGAAGACCAATCTTCCACAATTACTCGATTGTATTCATCAGCTTCGAATCGTCTTTGATATTGATAATCATTTGGCTCGAAAGGATTTACAGTCATCACATCCTCCTCAAAATCAAACTCTAACGATTCAGCTTCAACTTCGATCAATCTCGCTAAATCCTCCTTCGTGTAGTTATGTACATATTCACCTTCCTCCATGTTGTGCTCTAACATTAACATTAAAGGCTTCACAGGAATAGCAGCAACTGGCTTTGCAAAACGATCAACATTTGCCATATCTATTTGCCATATCTATATCATCATCAGTTGGCCCTTTCTGCCCTGACTCCCCCTGACTTTTATCTTCCATTCTATTCGATTTATCGTCCATTAGGGCAGTAAAATCAAAATCATCAGAGATTTTGGCTTCAGAAACTCTAATACCAACATTACCCTGATCATCGTCATCATCACCGTCACCAACATTCCAATCCTCTATCCCCTCTTCCTCTTCATCTTCATCCTTATCTTCCTTTTCAGCTTCATCATCATCTTTTTCTTCAGTAACAATGTGTTGGTGCATAATGTCTATGTCTTAGTTAATTATCGAGTCTGTATTGTATAGAGCTGAATAGGCTAGGTATAACAAGTATTTATGAAGTATGTAGCCAAGTTCGCCCATTAAAGGTAACATGTAAGCATGTTCGGCCGAACTTGCATAGGCAAGTTCGGGCAAACTTGCATCATCTGGGCCGAACTTGTGAGCCTATAAATACCTAGCTAGCCTACTTCCTTTGTAACTTTGGCATTTCAGAGGCGAAGCTCTGTCAGTTTGTAACCAGAACGTTTGATCTATAAAACTGACGTTTAACTGATTAAATCTTGTCTATTGGTAAACACGATGTAATATTTTCGCTATTATGGACGTTAGATATCAAATTTAGGTTCCTAAGCATCGAGGATCGGTCCTACAAGTGGTATCAGAGCTAGAACAACCTGATTTGATAGTATCAAGACAACACTTCTATTTCTAATCCATTCTTCATTTTTTCTTAACTTTTGAACATAAAATGAAGAATTCACGGTCAAAATCTTTTGAATTTTGAATATATCATGTAAAACACAAGAAAGATAAACCCTTGAAAGATTGGAGACCAAATTCAACCTAATTCATGTCGAAATTTTGAAAAAACCATGTTTTTGAAAACCCTAAGGATCGAACTTATTGGCCATGTTCGGCCGAACTTGCCCTAAAACATCACTTTTCAAGTGATTTTTAGTAAGTTCGCCCGAACTTAGGTGGTTTTTGAGGAAATTTAAGTCAAGTTCGCTCGAAGTTACTAAAGTTTCACTGATTTTACATCAAGTTCGACCGAACTTGTGTAATATCTAAGAGATTTTAAGTAAGTTCGCTCGATCTTACCTAGCATTTCATCAAAATTCTGTTGATAAGTTCGCTCGAAGTTCTGTTTGTTTGCTCAAAGATTGTGTAAGTTCGACCGAAGATAAACATATATTTTTCAAAGCAAATCTAACCAGTTCGATCGAACTAGTTAGAAAATCCAAGAATTCTTCGTTAGTTGCTACAAGTTCAACCGAACTTGTAGTAGGACTAATTGTTTTCAAAGTTTATGAAAAATTTTCAGAGTACACGTTTCGTTATTCACAATGGAGGATCAACTAAGAGCTTTTATGTCCGGAGCTAGTTCGTCAAATGCCAATGTGATCAATCAAGTCAATCTTGATAATGAAATGGGAACGACTGTCAAACCGCCCAAGCTGATGAGCATGGACGAATACGAAGCATGGAAAGAGAAATTTACCTATTTGGTTCAAGCCATGCACTTTGCTGGCTGGGTGTCAATTGAAAGAGGCTATACTGTTCCGGTAGATGAACATCAACAAGTCCTTGAAAAGTATAACTATTCGGCAGTACAGAGAGAAGAATACATTGCTGAGAAGAAGATGATCAGTCTCATCCAACAGTCTGTTAAAAAAGGCATCCTGATTTTGCTACCAGAGTATACTACTGCAAGAGATCTTTGGTTACCATTACAGAAGAAGTATCTAGGCAGCGCCGAAATGATCAAAAGCAAGAAGGCACTTATCCTGAAAGAGTTCGATATCTTCACTATGCTAAAGAATGAGACCATTAAGCAAATGATTGAGCGTTTCTGTCATCTCAAAGTGCAAATGTGAAGACACGGTCTTGAGAAGACATAACAAGAATACATCGACAAACTTGCTGACGCACTGCCAGAGGATGAATGGACTACGTATTTGATGGTTCTGAAGAACAGTGATAAGTGGGAATTTTTCAAGTTGTCTACGTTTATCGATAAACTCGAAGGCCACGAAATGGAACTTCTGAAGATGGCGAAGTCAAAAAATGCTAATGTTGTCCAAGACGTCGGTCTGTATTACAAAGCTGGAATGCTAGATAGTGTTTTGAGTCCTAAAATTCAAACAGCTTTTAGTGCTAACATGAATGCTTCTCCACAAAATCAGAATCAATCACAGCCTCAGTATGATCAGAGTCCTCAAAGTTCTTACTCAAGCACTGGTTCAAATTCAACTTATCAAACCCAAGCGAACCAGAATCAACAACAAAGTTCTGATCCGAATGTATATAAATGCAACATTGTAGTGAATTTGAACAATGTTGTTTCAGAACAAGTTGCAAAACAACATATGTCGCTACTCGCTACCGTTTTAGAATCTTATGAATGCTTGTTGCCGGTAAGATCGGAAACCCTGAGATGAACGCAGAAGATTATGACTAGGTAGACGAGGAAGAACTCGAACTAATGGACATCAAATGGTCCTTAGCTTCGATCATCAGGAGAGTGACAAAGTTCGTTGCACTCACATGCCGTGACATAGGAAATTCCAGCAACAAATTAGGTTTTGACAAAACCAAAGTCACGTGCTTTAGATGCCGTCAAAAGGGGAATTTTAAAAGAGAGTGTAAAAACACGGAAGCAATCGGAAATCAAAGTCCTTTCGGAGGAGGAAATGAATATTACAAAAAGGCACTTCAATATAAACCATTTCCGAAGAAAACTCAGATTGAAATCCAAGAAAAATCTGACAATAGCACCACCGAGAAACTATGGTGGCATCCAGTGAAGATGATGGTTTTGATTGGAACTCTTACATTGGGAAAAAGACCGGAGTTGCTTTGATGGTGGAGATAGTTGAAGATAATTCAGCAGAGGAAGTAGCGGCGGCAGCTGAAGCAGCGGCAGCTGCAGAAGCAGCAGCTTTCGAACAAGCTATTCTGGAACAATACTTGCATCAACAGCAGGAAGAAGAGGAATATATCCATATGCAGAGACAAGGAATTTTATCTTCTAATTCTTGTGATAGTTTTGCAGGTCATTTTGATGGAAGCTCGAAAGAACAAGTGATTGAGGAGAAAAAGATTGATGAAGTGATCATTGATGTCACTCAAGAAATGAAAGTCGAAGTCCTCAAAGACATGGCAGATAAAGCTTTAATTACGTATCTAACCAAGGTAGGTCCAGAGGTAAAAATTGTTGAGAAAGAAGTTGTCAAAGTACAAGTTGTTGAGGTTGAGAAACCTTGTACAAAATGTACTGAACCTTGTGTCGAATGTGCTGAAAAATCAAAGATCATCGCTGAAAACAATGTGTATAACGAATTGTTGAAACACGATTATCACACAATGAAAGAAGCGTACGATAAAATGAAAAATGATTATGGCAGACTCGACAGAAATAACATCGAACAACATGATAATATAAGGATGTTGAGTGGAACAGTAATGGATAAACAAAGGGCAATTAACATTTATATTAACACCATTGCTGAAACCAAACAAAAACTTCAAGACATGACAATCGAAACTGAAAGAGTTCAACAGTTGTTGAGAAGTTATACCACAAATGCGTATGTTATTGATCACATTCTTCCGACAATCTCATCGGAAGAAAAACCTAAAAAGAAAACTGGCAAAGAATATAGCAATGTTCCTCCACCCCTTTGCGAAAAGTACTGTAGCAAAACTTCAGACGGGATGGATAAGGCACTCAATGTTGAGTTACTTTCTGAGAAAAAAGATGAGTTGCCAGAGAATATTGACATAACCTATGCTAAATCTGATGATGATAACAATGTTGTGGTTAACAAAGTGGTTGAAAATGTTCTAAGTGATTCTGATGACGGCAGCTTCAAAAGCACCGACTCGAGTTCAAAGAATTCAGATTCAAATTCTGAAAATGACGATAAGTCGTCAAAGAATGGTCTAAGTGAAGATCCTAATGTTGTATTGTACAAAATTAAGGATTCGGATAGACTATACTTTGATGATAGCTTCCCGATTCAGAATGTGAAGGAAGAATTGCTTGATAAATTCTTTAAACTCGTGGAAGTCACATAAGAGGAATTGGAAATTAACAAACAAAAATTCTATCCAAACCTAAAAGAAACAACTACCGAAGGAATGGTGGTGATCATCTGGAAAACCGGAGAGCAGGGTTGGGTCTAGAAGAATCAGATGAACCAGTAAAGAAAGTGTCACCATTTCATGAATATAAAAATAAAAACATGAATTTTGTATATGGGACAAACACGGTTCATGAAGAGAGTTTGATTGGTAAATAATCAAATGATGAGTTTAAGAAGGAGAAAGAAATTCGAGATAAAGCCAAGGTTACAAGTGGTGCCAAAACATCAAATGGGATAAAACCACCCACTAAAGGACATCCATTTGATTATAGGACATGTTTCAAGTGCAATCAAATGGGTCATATTGCACGACAATCTCTGAAATCAAAACCGGCTTATCCTCGAAGAAGAGAATCAAATGTTGTAAAAGCAAGGTATCCAGTGTTTGAAAAAGCAATCAAGATTTTGAAAAGAAATGAATCTTTGCCAGAAGCTAAATCGAAAATAGAAAAGAAGTTTGAAAATTCTACTTTTGAAAAAGGAGAAACTTCTAGGGCAAACGAACACAAATTTTATATCAAGAAGGCTAATATCAAATCTCAAGACTGGATTACCAAGAAAAGGTCAACAACATCTGGTGTTATTAAGTCTGAGCTGGTAAAGACTGATAACACAAAAAAATCTAAACCTGAAATCACTAAGTCTGAGCCTGTTAAGACTAGTGATAGCAAGAAAGAATCAAAATCTGAAATCATAATTGAAACCACATCTGAAACTGTCAAAAATTCAAGTGATAACAAGTCAAACGATAAAAAGAAGGTAAAGTTTTCAAACATAAATATCATAGGAAATTCAGATGAAGAATTAGATTATGCTGATGAATGTGAATTTGATTTCAATGATGCTTATCCAATTCAACCCAAGACCAAAAATGCTTGGGTCTCGCTTTTTAAATAGATTGTTAAAATGTGCAGGGACTCCAGAGATCCGTACTTTCAAAGTGGATTTTGGATAGTGGAGCGTCCAGGCATATGACGGGAATGAAGGCATTGCTATTCGGCATTAAAGCTATCAATGGTGGATATGTTGGATTTGCAGGAAATCAAGGTGGAAGGATAGTCGCCGAGGGAAAACTCTCCAATGGCGTAGTTTCATTTGATCGCGTGAACTATATTGCAGAACTTGAGAACAATCTTCTGAGTATATCTCAGATTTGTGACAAGAAATTTACAGTCCATTTCAACGACAAAGAGTGTATTATCTTGAAGTCGGGATACAAAATACCAGATGAGTGGATTCTGATGCGAGCACCTCGAGAGAATGATTTATATGTTCTTGATATGGGTGTTGCTACCACTTCATCAAAATCAGCACAATGTTTTGTATCAAAGGCTACTGAAAAGGATTCTATTCTTTGGCATCGTAAGATGGGGCATATTCATTTGCGAAAAATGAATTTCTAGACACTCCGATGTATGTGATAACAAGGCAGCCATCGATATAACTAAAATCCGGTTCATCACTCACGCACAAAACACATTGAAATTCGTTATCATTTCATTCGTGATTGCTACGAAAAGAAATTGGTGTGAATAGAAAAAATCCACACCGACGAACAAAATGCTAATTTTTATACCAAACCATTTTCTTTGTCACGGTTTAAATACTTGCTGAGAATTAACGGTATGAAAAATTTGCTGACAGGTGCGGACGCTGAGGTTGAATACGGATCGGACGACGAGTTCGCGTGATCCACATTGGTTTGTAAATATTTTCTATTTTAGAATTTTGTTAAAAACTAAAATCCAGCTTTACATTTCTAAGCCTATCGACACATCCACTGTAAGACTCGTTTTTCACTTTTAAAACTTTACATTTCTTTAGCATACTGTGATAGTTTACTGATCTACTATCATTTCCTTTTAAGACACTGAACTTTTTTTTGCCTTTTTTAATGTTTTTGTACATTTTGAATTTTTCAAATGTTTTTGGATTTTAAAAATTTTCGAATGTTTTTGTATTTTCTCTAACATTTCTCCCCCTAAAATCAAAAACATTTTTTTTGGATTTTAGTTTTTAACAAAATTCTAAAGTAGAAAGATATTTACAAACCAATGTGGATCACGCGAACTCGTCATCCGATCCGTATTCAACCTCAGCGTCCGCACCAGTAAGCAAATTTTTCATACCGTTAATTCTCAGCAAGTATTTAAACCGTGACAAAGAAAATGGTTTGGTATAAAAATCAGCCTTTTGTTCGTCGGTGTGAATTTTTTCTATTCGCACCAATTTCTTTTCGTAGCAATCACGAATGAAATGATAACGAATTTCAATGTGTTTTGTGCGTGAGTGATGAACTGGAGTGTTATCAACATACAGCGGAGTGTCTAGAAATTGCAGACCATAGTCTCTCATCTGCTGTTGAATCCACAGAATCTGTGAACAACAGCTGGAGGCCGAGATATACTCAGCTTCACAGGTAGAGAGAGCGACCGTAGTCTGTTTCTTACACTGCCAGGTTACCATTCTTGTTCCGAAGAACTGGCATCCCGCTGTAGTTGATTTTGATTTCAACTTATCTACACCAAAATCAGAATCAGCATAGCCTGTGAGGTCGAAATTGTCGTTCTTCAGGTACCACAATCCTTTCAGGTATCTGAAGATTCGCTTCACAACCTGCATGTGTAAGATCCTCGGGCTTGACTGATATCTGGCGCATAGGCAGGTTGGATACATAATATCTGGGCGCGATGCCGTCAGATACATCAGCGATCCAATCATCAATCTGTATAACCTCTCGTCAACTTTGGCACCAGTCTCGTCAACGCAAATGCCGTGATTTAGAGCAAGAGGCGTAGATAAAGGCTTCAAGCTTTCCATTCCAAACTTCTTCAAGATGTCGTGAACATACTTAGTCTGATGAATGAAAATACCATCCGGAAGCTGATCTACTTGCAAACCAAGAAAGAACTTCATTTCGCCCATCGAGGACATTTCGAATTTCTTTTTCATGATTCCCTCAAACTCCTTGCAGAGACTATCGTTTGTAGATCCAAAGATGATGACGTCAACGTAGATTTGAACTATAATCAGATGGCCATCAACTTCTCTGGTGAAAAGAGTACTATCCACAGTTCCTCTGATAAAGCCGTTTCCGACGAGATGTTGCGATAACGTCTCGTACCAAGCTCTCAGGGCTTGGTGTAGTCCATAAAGAGCTTTATCCAGTAGGTACGCTTTCTTCTTGTTGAGTGGATCGACAAACCCCGGTGGTTGTCCAACGTACACCTTCTCGCGTAATTTCCCGTACAGAAAAGCCGATTTGACATCCAATTGATAGACCTTAAATCATTTCCATGATGGGAAAGCTAGAAAAATTCGAATAGATTCCAAGCGAGCTACTGGTGCATAGGCTTCCGTGTAGTCTATCCCTTTAACTCGAATGCAGATCTAACTATCTGTTTGTTTAGCAGATTATCTGAGAGCTAACTTCCAGCTCAACATCCTCATGGGTGTTCATAGATGATGTAGATATCTCCATTGCAGTTTCGCTCTAATTGATCACACACAACAAAAATTATTTCATAAATATATAACTAATTAATAATGTGACTCGAACCCGATTGTCATTGTGCTGTTTATGTAGGAACGTCCACGATTAGCACGGGAACCTAAATTTGTTATCTATTGTCCAATTAGGTGGAAACTAATGACAAGTTAACCAAATAACAAGAATTACTCATATAAACGTTGTTTTCATTGATCTAAAGTTCAATACATTCGAGAACCGGATCCGACAGAGCTTTGCCGTCTCTGTGCCAAAATCTCTCCAAGTTACAAATCTCCAAGTTACAAATGAAATAACCAAGGCACCTATTTATAGTGATGGAAGTTTGCTGGTAGGTTTAGAAGTTCGGGCGAACTTGACTTAGTCAGCAAACATTTCATCTAATGTCGATTCTGAAAACTTTTTGACTTTTTCTTTCTTTGTCTGTTTGATTACTGACTCAGTTGATTTGACATTTTCAGTTTTATCAGCAACAAACTTTGGTTTTTCAGATGATGAAACCTTTTTCTTAGCAACCCAAGATTGTAGCTTGCTTCTAGCTTTCTTGATGTAGAATCTAGAATCTTTATTTTCATTTAATTTTGAAGTTTCACCTTTTTCAAAAATTGAGTTTTCAAATTTTAAACCAATTTTAGGTTTCTCTTTGCATTTAGATTTATAGTTTCTATTTGACACTGTATCAGAATTCACAATCTCTGGTTGTTTTTGCTTTTCATCTTTTGACTCATTTTTTCTTCGTGGAAACACAGGCTTTAGATTCAGACACTTGCGAGCAATATGACCAACAGTATTGCATTTAAAGCAAGTCCGATTATCAGAAATATGTCCACTAGTGGGTTTCACTCCACTTGTGGACTTGTGCTTAGCCTTGTCCCGAAGTTCTTTCTCTTTCTTAAAATCATCATTCGATTGCTTACCGATCACGCTTTCTTCTTCAACTGTGCTTGTTCCGTACACAAACTTTATATTCTTACCTTTGTATTCCTGGAATGCTGGTTTCTGCTTCTTTTTTGGTTCTTCTTCTTCTTCAACTTCCAACCTAATCCTGCTCTCCTGTGCTCAGGAAAATCACCACCATTCCTACGGTAATTGTTAAAATTCCGTTTCGGTTTAGAGTAAAACTTCTTTTCATTTTTCTCAAGATCATCTGATGAAACTTCCACAAGTTTAAACAGTTTATCGATTTGTTCCTCTTTCACGTTCCGAATCGGAAAGCTATCATCAAAGTACAACTATCAGAATCCTTAACCTTGTACATGACAACGTTAGGATCATCACTTAGATTACTTTATGAAGATATATCATCATTTTCGGACTGTGAATCTGGACTGTTTGAACTTGAGTTGGTGCTTTGAAAGCTGCCGTCATCAGAATCATTTCCCAACACATTTTTAACCACAGTTTTAACCACCGCTTCATTGTCATCGTTAGACTTCGTAAAGTCTACGTCAATATTCTGAGGCAATTTATTATTCTTTTCTGACAAAATAAGTATACTAAATGCATTTTCGATCTCATCATCTTTCTTGCATGAATAACTTGCAAGAAGTGGTGGGGGAACACTTCCGTATTCTTTACACTTTGATTTATCACCATTTTCCTCCGACTTAATCGTAGGAAGAATGTGATCAATGACATAAGCATTAGTGGTGTAACTTTTCAACAATTGTCTTACCCGTTCCGTTTCTATTTTTATGTCGTGAAGCTCACGTTTTGTCTCAGCAATGGTGTTAATGTACATGTTAATTGCCTTTTGTTTTTCAATTACTGTTGCATTTAACATTTTTACATTTGCACCAAGTTCAAGATTAGCTTTTTCAACATTTTTATATGTGCCTTTTATTTTGACATACGCTTCTTTCATGGTTTTGTAATCATAACGAAAGTTTTCGTTATGTTCAGTTAATTCTCTTATGACTTTGACCTTTTCAAGACAAGGTTCACAAAGACTTGCGCACTTTGTGCAAGGTTTTTCAACCTCCACAACTTTCACAACATCCTTTTCAAACACACTTACCTTAGCTTTTACCTTTTCTGCCTCTAATTTCAATGCTTCTTGTTTATGCATTTCTAGGTAAGCTAATTCTTCTTCCTCAGCTCGCTGTCTATACCCTTCCAGAATGGCATCCTCTAGAGCAGCATCAATATACGATGTATCAGCTTCATCCACTACTTTTGCCATCATAGCAATACCAGTCTTCTTCCCGGTGTATCTGTTCCAGTCAAAACCATCTTCTTCATGTGTAACAACAAGAGCTTGTTCGGTTTTCTTTGCAGATTTATCTTCTACTTCGACTTGTGTTCTCTTTGGGTATGGCTTGTATTGAAGAGCTTTCTTGTAGTACTCATTATTGCTGCCAAAGGGATTTTGATTTCCACTTGCTTCTTGATTGTTGCATTCTCGTTTGAAGTGTCCTTTTTGTCGACACCTGAAGCATGTGACTTTAGACTTGTCAAATCCAAGCTTGTTACTTGAGTTACCAATATCCCTTCCAGTGAGTGCTACAAACTTGGAAACTCTTCTGATGATGGATACAAGACTCCATTTGATGTTCATGAGCTCCAATTCTTCTTCGTCAACCTGATCATAATCTTCGGCGGTCATCTCTGGATTATCGATCTTTCCAGCAACAAGACTTTCATATGAATCGAGAATGGTAGCAAGTAATGCTATGTGTTGTTTGGCCACATTTTCAGGAAATACATTCTTCAAATTGACTGCTATATTGCAATTGAAAACATTTGAATCAGAACTGGCTTGGCTTGTCTGATTTTGGAATGAAGAATTTGAACTACTACTTGTATATTCAGCATATGGAGAACATTGATTTGAAGAAGAATTTGTATTTGCACTAAATGCTGTTTGAATTTTCGGGCTCTGAATCGGAGTATCTTGAACACCTCCTTTGTAATAGACACCGACATCTTGAACAACATTAGCATTCTTTGATTTCGCAATTTTCATCAACTCCATTTCATGACCTTCCAATTTGTCGATGAAAGATGACAATTTGAAGTGTCTCCAAGATGGACTATTCTTCTGAATCATCAGATATGTTGTCCATTCTCCTTTTGGAAGTGCATCAGCCAACTTCTCGATTTGTTCTTCATTAGATCGTTTGATATCATGTCTCCGCATCTGGACCATGAGGTGATAGTATCTATTGATCATCTGCTTCATTGTTTCACCTTTCATCATAGTGAAGATCTCGAACTCTTTCTTGATCAATGCCTTTTTACTCTTGATCATTTCATCACTTCTTTTGAATTTGTCACAGAGAGAGTGCCACAGTTCTTCGAAGTTTCATATTCTGGCAACAGTATCAAGATATCTTCCTTCACTGATTGTTGAATTAAGCTTATATTTTTCTTCTCAGCGACATAGTTATCTATGTCGGTTGGTGAGAACTTGTTTAGCAGAAGATCTTGATCACGCTCATCCTTTGGCCATTTGTAACCATCCTCAACTACAACCCAACTGTTGAACTGATTCGCTTATATCCAATTCAGAAACTTTTCCTTCCATCCTTCAAACTCGTCCATACTCATTAGCTTTGGCGGCTTCGAAGTAGTGCCCATTTCGTTGTCGATATTCAACTGGTTTGCCGCAAGAATATTAGCATTAGATGAGGAAGCCACTTGAGAAACGAAAACATTGTGGAAATCTTCCATTTTGACGACCTGAAGACTTGCCTGAAAATACGATAAAAAACACTCGAAAATTGATTAGAAACAAACGAGTTCGGTAGAACTTGTGTGAATATCAGTTTCTGATTTTAGATTTTCACAAGTTTGGTCAAACTTAGATGAGATGATTCAAATTTTATCACACAACCCTCAAGTTCGGTTGAATTTGATATGGATTCTGAAACAAAAATTACATTTTGAGCGAACTTGTAAACAACTTCAAGACAAACACTCAAGTTCGGTCGAACTTAGGTGTCTTGAGTTGACTACGAGCGAACTTGTGAGAAAGTTTCAAGAAAAATAGCAAGTTCGGTCGAACTTAGGAAGATTTTTCAAGAAAAAAACTAAGTTCGAGCGAACTAAAGCAAATTTTCAACAGATTTTATACAAGTTCGGTCGAACTTGATAAAATTTATGAATTTAAGCTAAGTTCGGTTGGACTTGAAGTTAAAGCCTTGAAAAACTATCAAGTTCGGGCGAACTTGAGTAAAATTCAGAGAAGTTTATTCAAGTTCGTCCAACATGGTTTTGCAATTCATGGGTTTTGAATAATTTGATATCAATTCGATTGAATTTGATGTCCAAACTCTCAGGGTTTTATCTATGATGTATTTTACATGACATATTCACTTTTTAGCTGATTTTGTCCATGAAATCATCAAATATTTGAAAATGTTAAGAAAAATGATAGAATGGAGTAGAATAAGAGAAATTCTTGTCTTGATTCCAGCAAATTTAGGTATCCAGGCTCTGATACCACTTGTAGGAACGTCCACGATTAGCATGGGAACCTAAATTTGTTTTCTGTTGTCCAATTAGGCGGAAACTAATGACAAGTTAACCAAATAACAAGAATTACTCATTTAAACGTTGTTTTCATTGATCTAAAGTTAAATACATTCGAGAATCGGATTCGACAGAGCTTCGCCGTCTCTGTGCCAAAATCTCTCCAAGTTACAAATGAAATAACCAAGGCACCTATTTATAGTGATGGAAGTTCGCTGGTAGGTGTAGAAGTTCGGGCGAAGTTCGCCCGAACTTGACTTCTCTTGACCAACATGAGCGAACTTGACCTCCTAAACACTAAAATATACCTAGTTTCTAACAGATTAAGCCCTATTCACTCAGACTCAATACATAATGACGTAGGCAACAGACATATGCACCAACAGTTCAATCGCAATCTCATACTCTACTTTCTTTCTAGCTGCCTTTGCCTTAGGAGCTTTCTACAAACTACGAGATACCTAATGCATTAAAGATCAATAACACATCATAGTTCTACAACCTACAATCACATTAATCAAAATAACATTACCTTGGAACAGTGAATGGTGCACTCGAACAGAGTCTATTTCCTACCTCTTTCCCTTAACTGACCGCCTTGCTACAATCTCATCACCAAAAGAAAAATTAATAATCTGAATCATATTAATCAAAACAACATTACCTTGGAACAGTGAATGTAACGTCTTACCTTTTGAAAATTATCATCTTCAAATCACAACAATAACCTCATTAGTAGCAACATAAAACTGTAAATGATAAAAGAAGGAAACCTTAAATAATTATCACATATTGAAATAAGATTTAGGTGACACGTAACACTTATAGACAAACTGGTATCAAACAACAACCTTAAAAAAGAAATTCAGATGCAAAATTTTCGAAATGGAACAGTATCTTGTATCTTTAAACTCATAAAAATAAGTAAAAATTAATTGTGACAAGAAAGATTAATATGATTAAAATTTAAAGTATTACAAAAGTAAAAATTACATATGAAAAAAGAAAACTAATCAGACACTCAAACTCTAATAGCAAGAATCAAGAAACTTTAACTTCAACTCCATCGAGAGCACTGAACGTCTCAATGTATGTCCTTGATCTTTGTCATGAACTCCAGGTCTCTATCTCCACACTCTATATTACTCGCAACACACAGGTCATGAATGAAAGTTGTCGGCATCGCCCTCAGGTCTCTCGAAACCTGTTCTCTTGTCAGTAGACCAAGTAGCAGTCCGTTAAAACACCTTTTCAACTCCTGAAGAGTAGACCTATCAGCGTAAACTTGATATTCAATTTGTTTAATAAAACGTTGCTTTAAATCGTCAGATTGTACAGAAGTATATGATGCCATTTTAATGTATTTATAAGAACTGCTGCAAAACAATAACAGTTGCTCTTTTAGTTCACTGAATGAATCGGTGTATGATGAAAAAACATTTGAACTGGCAATGGTATTATGTAGTGAAATATCTAACAGTCCAAAGTTCATATTTAAATGCAAGCATTAAATAAAAAATATATTTAAAAACCATGTACATGTAATGATTTAATGTAACACTCTACCCGATTTCTAGTTATTTTAATTAATGCGAATGATTGGTCCCATATTTGTTTTACATAGAACTTATACGTTTGGGTTAACTAATACCCAGACGACCCGACATAACGGACTATCACACTTAATCATAGTTTAAAAGCATTAAAGTTCTAAACTTGAAAACTTTGATGTGCATGATCATGCTTTAACCTTTTCATAATCCTCCCCAAAGAGTTACCAATTTAATAGTGTTCGGCTCTTCGCGTGCTTGGTCGTCCGTCCGGTTCCCATCTTTGCGAAAGCCTATTATAAACACTAAAAACAATTAGTGTTTAAGGTAAACGGTCAAACGCTTATTAATCGAAACATTTTAACGAAAACGTGGAAAATTTTTCAGCCCCGTCACCCGGCCGTGTCAGGTTTTCACCCGGCCGTGTGAGCTGAACATGTTTTCTTTTCACCAAGTTTACATCCAAATCCATTCAAACTCGTTTAATCGCTTGGGATTCATACCTTAACATATTTAATACATAATCCACAACCCGAATTTACAATTATTTTTTATGTTTCGCGCACCCGTTACTCGGTTCACACATATGTTTATTCGACCCTTATGAGGTTTAAGCACTTAAGCTTAAATCATCCGTATATTTTTCGTACCCTCTATTTTCACACTAAGGCTTTCACTTATCTATTAACACAGTTTCATTTGTGATAGGTTATTATAGGAAAACCTTTATATTCCGACTTTACCCTCAAGTTTGACGTTTTACAAAAACGACCCGTTCATGTTTAAAATCACAAACTTGTTTCTAGTTTATCATAAATCATACACCAATGTATTTAACTCAAAATCTTTATCTCAGATTCATAACTTTTGTGAATTACGCGGCCAATACCCAAGCTATGCGCGTAATTCATTTTGACCCGTTTAGAGGATTTAAACCTTTAAGTTTAAATTTCGCTCGTTCTTTTCACACATCACTTTCCCAGATTTAAGTTATCTACTTACATTCCACCACAACTATTTTCATGGTGGAATTAGTATAATTGACCAATTATCCCGAATTCTACTCTTCGGTTAGTCGTTTTACGGAAAAGACCCATTTATAGGCATTTGAGCTCAAAAGGCTTATGCCTAAAACCTTTATACTTATCAAAAGCTTACATGTTCCTAAACAACTCTTAAGGGTCGTTTGCCCGGTTAATGGATTGAGGGTGTTTTGGTCAACATTAGTCTCTCCTTTTACGACGAAGGACTTTCACTTATATTTGACCAAAATCGCACGTTTAACTATAATCTTATTTATGCGTACCTGGCTCGAGTCAACGTATTGACCCGTTTTAATACCTTTCCTCAAGAACTTGTTAATTCGTAAGCCGTTTTATCATGTGAGCATAAGACTCGACAAGCACTTATTAGCCGTTATTTATCAAATGGTATCCACATTACCATTTGACCCGTTTGGTCTAAACAACCAAACATTTTGTGCATATATTTGAATGGGATTTATTTACCATTTTATTAAGTAACTCATTTCGGATTTCTCATCCTTTAGCTATGTCTGTTAAACCCTTTTCTTATGCGTTTAACCCAACATGACTTATGCCACTTGGTGTCGTTTTTACGCATAAACTTTTAAGCATTTATACATGACTAAATCACCGTTTTCCCTTTTTATTCGTTTAGGCTTACTTATAAAGTAACCGTTCGAAAACTCATCTTTATTTATGTCATCTCATGACCAAATTACCATTTCGCCCCTTTTTACCATTAAACATGGTTTCTCATCTTTTGATATGCTCCGACCCGTATCGTTTCGTGTCGGAGTCATATTTTGAATATAACCATTGTCGTATTTATAACCTATAAATAAATACATATTTTACAAATAGGGTGTAAGCTTTACTTACCTTGCATCCGATTTTGCTCTTTTTCTGCGTATTCAATCCGTTTGACCCGCTTCTTTCCCAAGCCTCCACCTAGCTTGTTAAGCGTCAAACAAACTCCATCATAGGTAGCTTTGACTTTTAAAAAGTCAAACACCTTATAACATATGAGATTGAAAAACTAGGTTTGACAAACTCATGTTGGCATTCCGCCATTTACTCGGTAAGCACTATTCTTAGGCTACCATTTTAGCTAATCTTTAATCAGAGTTCATGCTATTATTAACACTAAGTTAACTTAGCTCTCGATTATCAAAGACACTTTATTCCTTCATTACACAAAATCTATGGGTTTTCATCTATAAGTGAGACCCGTTTCATCATGTTAGTAGGCATTCCTCAGGATACCTAATCTACTCAAGTTCTACATACAACCGAGTAGACGCGCGACTTCACATAGGCATTTTAACAAACACCTTACGGGCAAGATTTTTATACATCTTTTATCTAGTTCATGGCTAATCTTTTTAACCAAGTTTCAATCATTAAATCGAACCCTTATGTCTAGCACTCATGAACAATATTAAATCTTGCATCATAACATCAATTTTACAATTTAGCATACAAATTCTTATGTTCATCACTATGTTCTAAAAACCCACTTTAGACATATATGGGTGATTATCAATTTCATAGTTTTCATCACTATATCATCAAACTTTTAACTAGGGTTTGCTCCTAGACATGGTTTCAACATAACAACACTTACACATTCAACATGCAAGCGTGAATTTCAATTATGAGTGTTTATCAAAATTTCAAGATAACACCAGATGATGAAATTGAACATACCTTGTGACCCCCTAAGATTGGTGATCACGAATTTAGTTAAATCCCCAAATTTCTAGCTTGATTTCTCTTTGATTTGATGGATTTTAGTGAGTTAGGGTTCAAGAGGAGACCCCCTTTTCTCTGTGCAAAATGTCGACCAAAACACACACTTGTGTATGTTTTTGGTGTAACGTTTCTTTTATTAAAAACCACTTTCAATTTTTATCCATTTTAGTCCCTCTACTTTCCAAGTTTATAAAAGGTTTAACCATTTCATGTTTTCTTTATTGTTTTGAAAACACTTAACTAACTAGGTTAATTATTCCTAGTTATTTTATCCTTGGTTATTACCCACTCATGTTTATATATATATATATATATATATATATATATATATATATATATAATTTTATATGTTTGGGGTGTTACAATCTACCTCCTTTAAAGAGGTTTCGTCCCCGAAACCTTTATTACATAGTTCACACTTCTTCCACGCTAATCCTAAAGTGATAAGTGCTTCTTATTAAGTTATAATTACTATTTTGACCCTAAATGGTCTTTACGACTAGACTTACTAGTCATCGGCTGCTTCATACCCTGTCATTCGGTATACCATATTGCCATTCCCGGCATTATATGAGCTTATTGTCCTCTTATTCCGTAACTCGCGCTACAACGTGATTATATTCTATATTACTTTTCTTGATCATGATCGCATCGCATCATGTCATGTTTAAGTTTATATAAACTTTTCATCATCCAAAAATCTTACTTTCGATTTATTGTTTTACACCTATTGGTGTTAAAATTGACATCCATTAATATTAACCATTTTCTAATTTCTCTCATAATATTCATATTCATTAAAACGTTGTTTCTTACTAAACTGAATTTTAGTTTAACGTTTTCTCTTTAACTTATGTAACAATTACTTATATCGAGGAATTGACGATCAAGAATTTATTCCTTCCCGTTATTATTTACGCGGGAGTCGTAACTAATTCCCACGCTTCACCCAAGTGACCTGTAGGTTCTTTCACTTAGCCCCGTAGGCTATTTGTTTAGGCTTTACCTTTTCTTGTGAGGCCCCTATAGTTTATTTCTTTCTATTGGTGACCCAAGGGTCATTTTGGTCCCGTAGACCTTAACACTGCTTATAATCCCGAAGGTTATGATGATCCCGTAGATTCATCTTTTACTCGTGTCTTTATTAAAATGTGTGTGTGTATATATATAGTGTCAAGGCACCCCT
Organism: Scalesia atractyloides; assembly: GCA_947069175.1. NCBI lineage: Eukaryota > Viridiplantae > Streptophyta > Magnoliopsida > Asterales > Asteraceae > Scalesia > Scalesia atractyloides. The sequence continues at coordinate 24,346,077 of CAMTDV010000010.1, forward strand.
TGTTATGTTTGGAATCATTTATTTTCGCTTTTGAAATTCATTTAACCTTGACCGTAGTCTAAGGCTACATTCATTTTCTTTTTGGACTAATCTTCCGACTCTATGACTTCTTACGTTATTTACGTGTCGGTTTGTTCTCTGTTTACCGTTATCTGGTTTACGCCTCTATTTCCTTTCAATACTCTTTTACGACCTATCACATAGGTTCATTAATATTTCACGCTTCCTTTATTCGGTTTGCGCTTACTTGCACTATCAAGTATTTATACTTTATTTGGCCAGTTTGACATATTCGTGTAAATCCATCACTTATGACAGTCAAATTTTATTCTTTATTTAACTTGTTCAACCTCGAAATAGTTGAACATCCCTATCAAAATTCTGTTTGCGAAATTTTATTATTGTTTTAGTCATAACTCATAATCCGAGTCTTTTGACTTTCTAATCCGCGTTCCCATCTCATGGTTTATGCATATACTCAAAATCCTACCCATTTATCAGGTATTTTGACTGAAGTCATCATCAAAGCAGTCATTCTGGTATGCATTTAGACTTCGTTTTAATTTATTTGGTTGTCTTAGCGAAATCCCTCGCTTTTATTCAACCAAGTCCTTTATTCTTTATTCAATCCGTTTGACTTGTCCGTGTGAATTTCATCACTTATGACAGTCAAACTTAATCCCCTATGCCTTAGCATTCTCATTAGTTGGTTTGTATTTTCATTGATAGGACCGTCCTCCTCAGCTTGGGAACCTAAATTTGTATCTAATGTCCAATATAAGCGGAAATTATATGACACGTTAATCAAATACACAAGTTTACTGTTTAATTGTCAGTTTATTAACGTCCAGAAGTATTACAATATGATTTCCAAATCGACAGAGCTTCTCCATCAATGTCACAAAGTTCTTACAATGAATGAACCATGTCATCCTATATATAGACACAGAAGTTCGCTCGAAGTGTGTCCTGGCTAGATCAAGTTCGGCCGAACTTGATCAGCCGACAACAACTTCGGCCGAACTTGGTTGTTTACATCATAAATACTTCAAGTTCTAACATATTCAAACCCTAAACATACAGACTCCATCCAAGACCTAGACAATAGACATTATGTATCAACAAACTCCCCCTTGGATATTGTCGCATTGTCTTGATCAGTCTTCAATCTTTAGCATCTTCCAAAGAAGTTCTTGTATGGTTTTCGACGTCTCTTTTGCTTAGGAATCGGTGTTTGGTCAGTAGGAGGTGCCCACTTCATGAATTGGAATCTTCTAATTCTTGCCTCCCTACCCCTTTCGTGTATCTCCTCTAAACGCTTCTCCTCTTTTAAGAACTCTTCTCTTTCAAGCTCTCTCCACCTTGATTCCCACATATGCCCTGAATTAATACCATGTGCATAGCAAATGTTAATCACACCTTGGTATTGCTTCGATTGGACTTCTTCACGTTTGTCGAAGCATATCTTGTGGAAGAACAAGCATTTGATATCTTACTTTGAACAGTTTACTAGCCACATTGGTCTAGTATTTGAATCGTTCTCCATAGCCCCTAAATCATCCTTCATTCTATCGGTTCTGGATCCTTTTCTTTTGTTATATCCTAATTCTCATCAGCACGTAGTACAATCACTGCTTCACATGTCTCTAGATCCGTTTGCCACCACAGAAAGTAAGGATGAAAATCCTGTTCGATGGGCTTTAATGACATATTTTTCATTGCTCGTGGACACTTCATCACTAGAGTAACATCTTTCTCTCCCGTTTTCTTGTTAATCTTTACTCTTCGTTTAGGAATAAATGGCTTCCACAGCTCAAATCCTCTCGATGCTTCAAACTTTATTACCCTCCACAGTCTCTGTTCATTAAATTTCATCTGCAGACTTATATTTCATGTTTGAACCAACTCTTCAACATCCCAGAACGACAATGTCTTTATATCTGTCAGATGTCGGAAGTACTGGATCCCAAACTCTCTTTTAATGGCATACACATCAAGGTCTCTTATCCATCCCCAACTTAGAATGTCTCCCAAAGATTTGTCTTTGTCTCGTATGAAGAACGCTAGTGGCCTTTTTAAACTTTATAAATCCTTAGCATACTTTGATAGTCCACTGATGTACTATCATTTCCTTTTTAACACAAAACTCTTTTTTTCTTTTTCAATGTTTTTGTATATTTTGCTTTTAATATGCTTTTGGATTTTCTGAAAATTTTTTCTCCCCTAAAATTCAAAAACATATTTTTGGAATTTTTGATTTATAGAAAAACATTGACCAACCGATAAGAATCACTTCAATTCGCCATCCATTACTGCTTCACAAATTTTCTTTTAAGCACTCTCCCCCTCATGATGACAAAAACCTTGACACTTTTATGTTTATAAAAGATATATATCCCTGGATTTTGTTTGTTCAACAATGAGGGTTCTGTGAAAATTTTCAAATTTTCTTCAAAAATTTGTAAAATTTTCAAGTAAACGTTATTAAAACATGTTTTCAAAAAATTTTCTCCAAAAAGTTTTCAAAAATTGTAAAGTAAACGTTATTTGAAAACGTAATAAGGCCTTTATATAGAACTTGATAACCCGGCCCGTCTTTATTGTGTGCCACGGAACTCCATTCTCAGTAATTTACTTTCATCTCAGAAGTTCCTGCACAAAAATTCAAACAATTAGTTGAATAGTGACACCCAAGCATTTTTAGCCTTAGGCGTTATTTCTTCAACTTTAATTTTGACTTTCTTTCACAATCAGGTTTATTTTGGACTTTCTCTAGTTTCGGTAAGTCCTCTAAATTTTCAAGTTTCACTGATTGTATGACTTCTTTTTCTTTCACCAACCATGTTTGATTTTTCGTTATAGCTTTCTTGAAATACAATGTAGAAACTTTTTGTTCTTTATTATTCGGGGATTCACCAGCTTCAAAATTTGAAAACTTAGTAGTAACTGGTTTCACCTTGTTAGTAGTTTCTGTACATTGTTTCTAAACCTGAGTTGGTACTTTCAAATCCTCATAATTTTTCTTATCAATATGAACAGGTTTACGATTAAATTGTGAATATTTTCTAGCAATGTGTCCATTTAACCCACAGTTGTGACACACCCTGTTATCATACTGATCCTTTTTATCAAACTATACACTCAAATCGTAACATTGATTTGATGTGTGGTAACAATCTTTCCTATTTCTTCTATAAGCATGATTTGATGTTGAAGCACCGTGGTCCGACCTGCACCACTTATTTTCAAATTTTTGTGAGATTAGATTTTCAAAATTTTGAAAATTTTTACAATGATTGGATGATTGTACCGATAAACTTTTATTTTTCTTTTGAAAATTTTTGGAATTTTTAAAACTTTTTTCCCTTTGTTTTCGTTCTCCATTCTGCTTAGAAGATTTTTGGTTAAGAATTCACCTTTTTCAGTAGATTGTAGAACTGTTTCCTGAAAATTTTCTTTTAGTTTTAAAAATATTTCATTTCTCTCATTTTTAGCACTTTCATCATTGGTATCATCATCACAATTCTCATTTATGACCTTGTCATAATTTGTGACTTTATCACTTATTGAAATTTCCTTTTTATTCTTATTGATCGGTTTTGGACATATATGATCTAGAATCAATGATGAGGTCAGAAAACCTTTCAATTTCTTTTCTAAGTCAACAACTTTATTTGCGCATTCTCAACATCTTGTTCAAGTTTCCTAATTTTTTCAAGATGTGAGTTTATTATAATTTGTTTTTCAAAAACATTTTTACTTAAAACAGATTTTTCATTTTCTAAAATTTTTATTCTATTTTTAAAAATCTTTTCATTTTCTTTTAACCTTTTATTTTCTAATGTCAAACTCTCCAGAATGTTCAAGAGTTTCGCATTATCTGCCAGATAATCATTCAGATCTATATCAAAGACTGGGAAGATTGGTTTAGAACTTGAAGACTCATTTGTAGTTGTACTTGAAACTTTTTCTTCACAATTCTTCGCCATTAAACTTCTTTCTTTCTTTATCCGATCATTTAAACTTTGTGTGTCCATCTCGTTTCCTTGATCACTGGGTATACCTCCAAAATATTGAGAAACTTCAGGATTTTCCATTTTAATCACACACTCACTTTCATTTTTTAAATCTTTCATCTTTTCAATCACAATAATTTGATTGCAAATACTACTTATAAAGTCATAAAGATGATTGATGTCAAATCTAAATTTCTTTCTTGATTCTTTCACAAAATCATCCAATTCTGATGGTAATTCATCTTCCAAGTTCGAAAACTTTGCTTCAAGACTGAGATCACACCCATTATAACGAGTTAAAATCCTATTCATGACAGAAAAACGTTGTACTAGCTCAAGTATAGATTCATTCTTTTTGCATTTAAAAATTTCAAATCTTTCTTCCCAAATGACCATATATTTATCATGATTCAAATCAGAAGACAATTCTTCCCAATCATTCATCTTTTCAAAATTAATACTTCTCATTTCCAACGAAAAATTTAGTTTTCAAAGACTTTATGCAAAATTTGACTTTTTAATCGACAATATTAACGTATCGGTTCGCTAAAAACGTTTAAATTTTTCCGAAAACTGATTTTACCCGATTATATCTTTAAAATCGTCTCGTCGATACGAATCTAACGAATCTTTAAAAACGTTTTTTAGAAACCCTTGGACAACTTCGGCGAACTTGTAACAGCTGGTGAGACAAGTTCGGGCGAACTTGTGCAGAAACACTATCAGATTCAAGTTTTACAAGGTTGGGCGAACTTGTGAGAAAATTTCAGAAAATTTCACTTTAAATCAAGTTCGGGCGAACTTATGTAAAATTTCAACAAGATTTTGACAAGTTCGGGCGAACTTGATCAAAATTCACTGAAAATTCCAACAAGTTCGGGCGAAGTTGGTTAAAAACAACAAAAATTGATGATTTTAAGCCAAGTTCGGGCGAACTTGAGGTATAAGTTCGAGCGAACTTGTGTTCTCAAACATGGTTTTTTGACAATTTCGACATGAAATCAATTGTTTTTAGTTCTGATCTTTTCAAGGGTTTTACTATTATGGATTTTACGTATTATACTTGAAAATCAGTCCATTTTGTCCGTGTAATGTCCAAGAAAAGTCAACATTAAGAGAAATGAGTAGAGAGTGAGATGTTCTATGTCCAACATCTTCAAATTAGGCTCCTGCTCTGATACCACTTGTAGGTCCGTTGTACGGATCGTTCAGGCACTAATTTGGCAAACCTAAGGTAAACGTGCGGAATTCGTTTGCATAGGTGACATTGTAGACAAGCTCTTTACTGATTAATCACTGTTTCATTAATGTGTAAACGTTACAAATCCTGGAAACACTTGGACAGAGCTTCGTCGTCAAGTACACAAAATCTCTGAATGTTACAAATGAAATGACATGACACATATTTATAGGTGAACAAGTTCGCTTGAACTGTGTCATGGACAAGTTCGGGCGAACTTGTTCATGCACAATACAAGTTCAGGCGAACTTGTTTCTCAACATACATAAACTCAACATTTCGCTTTTAAACACAGACTCGATGTTATACAATGACGTAGGCAACAGACGTATGCATCAACATTCATTTACTTTGATTCTTGTCCCTTCCTTCGGGCTCGTTATTCTAGTGTAATATGCTTCCGTTACCCGGCTTGCATTTACATTTATTATCAAATATTTTACTTATTTGATCCGTTTTGGGTACCTTTTTAATTTGTCCCATTCACCCCATCCTTACCACATCGGACGTAAATGTGTTCATTATAAGAAGCTCATGGTATCATGTTTTCACTACTTACTTGGCCAGAGTAAGCGATCGACACATGGTACACATGACCTTTTTATAAGTTTCACATCACACCCCATGTAAGTAACGTCTCTATTCATTTCCATATTCTTGATTTCATTCGGTAAAACTTTACTTAATTGCTATATAACAATCATTAGTGTTACCCGTTTTTGTTCTTGAACACATAAAATGTTTTCTTTTCTATCGAACTATTTTACAATCACATTCGTTGATGTGATCATTGCTTTTCTCAATAATATCCATATTGAGAATTCTTACTTGGATGATTACTTTCGTCCAAGTTTCTACATAAATTAATTCTAGTTTTATCTTGTTATTCACAATCGTGAATAACACACATTTCTACTTAATTTCTCTTGGAAATATCGTCCTGGATAGGTAAGGTTTTTCCAAGTTTTTATCCTACATATGCAACAGTCCTTCTCTACGTATTTGTTGCATATTACTATTTGTGCAATAATTTAAAACGTGCACCTATAATGCTTGCCCTAACGGGCTTTCCTTGCCATTATCCTTATTCGCGATTGTTACGCAAGTTAGGTCCTTGGTGACTATGCTCTGCTTGTCATACATCGGACCGTTCCTCCGTCATATCTGCAATTTGGTCAACTCTCGCTATCTTCAGATGCGAGTGTCCTTCAACTAAAATATTTACAAAAATTAGTAATGTTAACATCAATAAACGCCCATATTATAATACAAGGCTTTCCACTATACGTGTCAACGCACATAACTTCGTTATCTATATTGATCCTTTATCGATTTAATTAGGGTAACGTGCATTAAACGACAACCTTATGTGTTGTTTACAACACTTTTAACCATTCTAGACACTTAATATTCATAATAACTTACTAGGTCATGTGACCAAGCCTCGAACCGAACACATTCAACCTTTAACCTTAAGCTCTGAATACCACTTGTAACACTCTAATCCAATTTCTACTTATTTTAATTAATACGGATGATTGGTCCCATATTTTTTTTACATAGAACTTATACGTTTGGGTTAACTAATACCCAGACGAACCGACATAACGGACTATCACACTTATTCATAGTTTAAAAGCATTAAAGTTCTAAACTTGAAAACTTTGATGTGCATGATCATGCTTTAACCTTTTCATAATCCTCCCCAAAGATTTAGCAATTTAATAGTGTTCGGTTCTTCGCGTGCTTGGTCGTCCATCCGGTTCCCATCTTTGCGAAAGCCTATTATAAACACTAAAAACAATTAGTGTTTAACTTAAACGGTCAAACGCTTAGTAATCGAAACATTTTAAGAAAACGTTGAAAATTTTTTAGCCCCGTCACCCGGCCGTGTCAGGTTTTCACCTGTAACACCCGACCGCGTAAAAACAACAAACCGCGGCGGAAATGTCGGGGAGTCACGTTAACAGATTGTTACAACAACACATGGTAATTAAAGTTATGTTTTATTGGATATTGAAATTTACATAGTTACATTGTCTTGAAGTTTAAAGTAAACTAATTAAACTATTGTCTTTCATATTTTAAGGCACTAAGTCCGCGTCCAATCCTACGTGAGCATGCATCGACGTCAAACTTGGTTTCCTAAAACATATGTGAAAACGAGTCAGCAAAAATATGCCGGCGAGTACATAGGTTTTGTGAGTGTGTCAAATTCATGGCTTTGAATGTCACACCCCGACCCTCAGCGGAATAAAAGTCGGGGCATAATTGGGTTATCACCAAAGCTCATGATGTTTACTAAGATGTTTCATATTTATTAAATTCAAATTACAACTTAAATATCCAAAACAAAATTCATACGATTACAAGAAAATGAAACTACATAATTATTCCAAAGCATAAACTTGTTTATTCTTCTAGGCCTTCCTAAGTGTTTCATGTCTCAGCTGGATCACCTGTATCATGTGTAAAACGGGGGATATTTTGGGTCAACAAAAGTTGGCGAGTGAACCTTGATAAAACATTGTTAATAATTTCTTGTTTTATTTACTAAGGAAAATTTGTGCAATAATCACATGTGAGCAAACATATATGGATAAACAATCACAAACCACTTTGGATGAGTATATGCCATGAATGATGATGTATGTGAGATCAAGGCTCAATCAAACGGAGCCGATCTAATGAGGCTCCTGATGCTCAAGCCGTCTCCCACGGGGAACTGATGGGCCTAATGTAATGCGTGCACTGAAAATGATAAATCCAATCTACATATAATTCACACAACAATTGATACACATTTGATACACATTTGATCACGGATATGATGTATGCACAAGTGTTTAAATAAAATAAAAGGATTATACGACACATGATACACCCCAAAACATGATTAAAACGGGGAATTGGTAGAGATTCACTCACATTGGGTGCGTTCTTTGATGACGTTGGATGCGCACGAATTTTAGGATTCAATCGACGAGTGAAAAACTAGCCTAGATAATAACAAAATGATTCGATAAATACATTTTACTTGAGATTAATATTTTTAATTAGTGCTCTTTAATGGGATTTTTAGATTTATTTTTGTGAGTTTAAGGAAATTTTCTAACTTTAAAAATCTTATTTTTAAGTATTTTTAAATGATTTTTCAATTAAATAAATAAATAAAAGAAATACAAAAAAAGTTGACTTTTTGACCGTTGACCGGATCTGACCGGTCAGACTGTGTTTTCTATGCGCTGAGTGAGGTTCGAACTCGGGACCTCTCATATACGTGCACGCAGCTCTACCAACTGAGCTACGTGTCTAACCCGAAATATTCTCTGTTTTAATTATATATATACTAATTAATTTTAACCTTATTTAGTTTGTATCAAAAATGATTTAATATGGCCGAACCGGCTTCAGAGACCCGGAGTCGAACTCGGGACGTTCGGTTCGAGTGCGCACAGCCCAACCAGTTGGGCTGTGTGTCTACTCTGCTTAACTACTGAATTATATTCCTCTTATAAACATTCTGTGACTTGATCTGATTAGGTTCTAAAAATGTTGTTTTATTTCTGAAAGTCGGTAACATTTGCGATTCGAACTCGGGACGTGTGTATTGTATGTGCACACAGTCCACCGCTGGACTGTGTGTCTAACCCGGTTATATACCCGATTTTAATTATACTAATACACATGTTTAACTTCATCTTCTTCACTTATAGAAATATAGAACAGTGAAACCGACAGTTTGTTTAATTGACCAACAACACTTATAATTGATTGAATTGGAATAGAAGAAGAAGATTAAGGAATAAGATGTACCAACACAGAGTGTTTTCTTCAGATTTTCCGGCCAAAATTTCGTCGGCTCTGATTTGCGGATTCCGGCTGAGTGAACTGTTTAACAGCTTCGATTATTGATTTGAACAATTAAAGTATAAATCAAGAGATAGCAGGGAGGTTTAGACAATTATACCGTCTGAAGACAACTGCGGTTTTATGTTCAGTGATTCCGGCGATATTCCGGCGAGTGTAGAGGAACTCCGGCGACGTGCTCTGGAAGGATTAAAGCTTCGAAAGAGTGTGCAGTTCTGAGCGAAAGGGTTACCAGATGTTTGAGTGGGTATTTATAAGGAAGATCATCTGATTTGAGTTTGAATTAAGATCAAAGTCCGCGGTCAGTGATTTTCCGATGGTTATGACTGGAATTGAGTGCCGACATCGGTTATAACTGATGTCGAAATCAGTTTATCCGTTTCGGTCAAAGGAGAAACAGCCAAATTCGCGGAGTTTATGTTTTCTCCGGTGATTGCGAGTTCTGGCGCGTTGTTTACCGGATTTGACTTTCGGGTTTTACTTTAAATGTTATTTGTTTCTGTATTTGTCACAAAGGAAGTGTGTGGCGGAGTGGTGTGGTGTGTGTTTGTGTTTGTGGGTGACCCGGGTTCGAAACCCGGCGTCTCCATTTTATTTTTTATTCCCTATTTATTATTATTTATAAATTATGGTTTTTAAATTCTAAAGTATTTATTAATTATGCATTGTTTAAAATTAATCTAAATAATAAATACGCAACGAAACTTATAACCGATTATTGATTAATAAACAAAGCGGGTTTTGAAACCCGTTTTCTGACGAATGTTACATTGAATATGTATTGCAATACCTCGTCAGACTACTAGAGTCGTTAATTTAAAAACCTTGTTATCAAAAGTATTTGGTATTGCAATGATAACTAACCAACTAAAACAAGTTAGTTATAGTTTATAAAAGACTTGTAGCCATGAGTCTTGACCAAAACATTTGTTTTGTAAATTCGAGTATTAAATCACCTTGAAGAAACTTTGTATGGTTTATATCTTTAATTGAAAATCGTTGCGTGTCATTGTTTGAAAACCTTTGTTCCAAGTGATGCAAATAACGGCACGAATGTAATATGATAAAGGCACTTATATATAGGAAGTACCAGCGGCGTATCCACCATGATTTTATCACATTACATACGTTTCATTATCTAAATCACTTACCACAAACCAATTGTTCATTGTCTGTGTCATAAACCAATCATCCATTGTTCGTGTCATAAACCAATTGTTCATCGTCCGTGTAAACAAATCGTCCTTGTTTTAATTGTGAAAACTTTTGGTCGTTTTGGGGAATACATTCAAACCTGTGTTGACTCGTCTATACCACCAAAGGGTATCTTTAAATTGCAATAACAAACCACCAAAGGGTTTGTTAAAGTAAACAGTTTCGGTCGTTCCCCAAACTTCCCCACAAACACCGGGAAACTTGGTAACGGGATTGTCAGTCCTATGGTACCATAACTTACTACTGGTCGGCTTGGCCAAAGCTAATGAATGTCATTCGTGTCATGTATATAATGCACCAACAAGTTCGTTCACATTATTGAAATCGTCGTGTTATATAAACCATAGCTTTTGTAATTTGAAAACTTGAAAACAATTTAGCACATATGAATCACCCCAAAATATTTGAAAAACATAAAAGAGGGGAGCTATGTACTCACTTGGGATTGCAAAGTAACCTTGAATAAAAGATCAAACAAGCTCAAAAGTCCGAGAAATCAAACGTGTCCTAAAATTGGATAACTATGTAAATGTCGGGACTTTAATCGGCGGATCGAATAGAATGAGGTCTTGTAAACCAAATGAGTGTTGGAACTCATATGAAATGGTTTAACAAAGTTAACATTCTGATTTGGAAAGATTCCTAAGTGCTTTTGACCCGTTATGACTCGTTAAGGTAGTTTTATGCTACTTTAACGGATCATTTACGTAAAAACGTGTTAGGATTGTTAGATATGTGTTATGATAAGTCTAATATGCCAAATTAAGTTTAATATAGTTGCAACATCAGTTTGTATGTCAAAACATTGGTCACATATGCTTAAAGTTGATTTATGCGCAAAAAGGGCATTTTGGTCATTTATAGGGCATAATAGACGACTTAACATAACACTAACCAAACGACGTGACCATAAGGTATAACCTCAGGGGGTTATTCCCTATACAACTATGGTCACATATATGTTTTGGTCGGATCCTAAGATCGACCAAACGGGTAGGATTCGAAAGTCAAAGCGGTGGTCAAGACCGCTCGACTTACGACCCTAAATAAGCACTAAACTAATAGTGACGAGTTAAACATGTCTAACAAGGTTTATAAAACTGATTTGGTATCAAAGCAAAGGGTTTTGATACCCGAAAATAGTTCCGTCGTATAATGCGCATTTTGCGCATCATTGACCGAAACTTTGACTCGTCACTTCGACTAGTAAACGTGGTAATCAGTAGGCACGATCGCTAAGGATCATAACCATCGTGATTACGATCACGTTGCAAAGTCCAATTGGACTTTGCTTTGAGCAGTTAATGGTCAAAGCTGAAAGTCAAACACTGTTTGACTTTTAGCTTGAAATAGCTAAAATGAATGAACAAGGCTAAGTTAGAACACTTACTTGTGCTCAAGGTAGCCAAGGATGAAGAAAAGACTTAGAAAGCTCAGTTGTGAGACCTCCAACAAAGTGGGAGTTCTCCTCTTAGAGTTATAGAGAGAAAGGGAAGGAATGAGCAAGGAATTTGTTTGAAGATCAAGGGTATTTATAGTTGTTGGAGAGCTTTAGGATCATGCCAAGTGTTAGGAGATGTTGCAACCAAGATCAAGGGTATTTATAGCTTGTAGGATCATTACAAGTGTTTAGTGAGGTGTTGCAACCAAGAGAAGTGTGGCAAAAACGAGTTATAGGTGTCAAGTCAAATGAACAAGAAGCTGCCAGGTAGCTGCTGCCACTGGGCATCCTCCGCGCATCGCGGGAGATCTTGGGGGGTCTCTCATGTGGCGCCTGGGATTCCTAAGTTTCAGAATTGGCAGAACAGGCCCCTGCAGCCTAAAACTTGTTTTTCGACGCGTTTTGGCACTTTTAACACTCGTTAACTTCATTTTTAAGCTTTATAAGGAAGATAAAGCATAGGGAACTTTAAAAATGCTCGGAAACTTTTCGGATGTCGGTTCGTTTGGTCGTACGGTTGCGGTTTTCGGTTAATTACGATGAAAGTCGTAACGAACGCACAAATGACCGTAAACGCGTAACGATTGATATTTTTGCATTCCAATCATTAGAATACTAGATTTTAATGATTACAAAAATTTTTGGATGTGCGTATATGTTCCGGAGTAGGAAATACGCGATTTGGCATAGTTTCGCAGAGTTTGCAAAATAGCCCCTGAAGTTGCATAAGCATGTTTTTGCCACACCGAAGCCTTTAAAACTTATTTATAAGTTATGTAAAGGGTATTTAGGGTATGTTTAGCTTATGTCGGTGTTCCGGAGTGTACGTCGTGTTAAACTGATTACGTTTGCGTAATAGTTTGCGATTTCACTTCCATAAGTCGTTTAAGAGTTCAGAATCGTGCAAGAATCGAATACGTGCAACTGTCATGATAAAATACAAATCTCGAAAACACAAAAATTTCATTAATTGATAATTCGTCCAGAATTGATACTGTCACACCCTCAATTTCCACTTGCGGAGTTTTACCGCGAGGCGTGTGAACAAACAAGAATCTGAAACACTAGTACGTCGAACGACTCTATATGATTTGATAATACGTTTTCCAAAAATCATTTGTTTAACCATTCATCATAGATTTTATATTGTCTTAGTTAGTTACCAATGTTTAGCGGAAGCGTTAGTTTTTATGGTTGAGCGGAAGCATAGAATAAGTAGTGAAACGGGCGCCAACACAAACGCCAAAACAAATGAAAAACCCAAAACAATGTTTGTAAATGAGACTCGATAAAAGATGTCTTGATCAATGCAAGTGAGTGCACCTAGAGCTCCTAGCGTCCTGAGAAACATGTAAAGAAACAAGTGTCAACATTAAAGATGAGTGAGTTCACAGGTTTTCATAAATTCGTTTGTTCGGTTATGAGTTTGTTTCCCCCGTTATCCCTAACCCGGGATAACGATTTAGTTCCATTATTCCGAACCCGGAATAATACCGATAGTTCCATTATTCCTTAACCGGAATAATAATGATGTTGGTTCCATTATTCCAAACCCGGAATAATAAAGTTGTTGTTCCCATTATCCCTAACCCGGGATAATATAGTTGTTGTTTCCATTATCCCCAACCCGGGATAATATAGTTGATTCGTAATTAAGTTCAATGTTAACATATATAGGTAGCTAGCCTAAAGTTATGTCACGTAAGTGTTCTCGATCGAAGCTGACTGTTGTGCCTCCGTGTTGCCAGGCCTATCACTGACCATGGCGAAGTTAGGCCAAATTATTCACCCGTTGACCATACCCGGTCGGCTAGCGCGACTAGCTCGGATGGGGCTTGTCGGGCCCAGTAGTACTACTTATAATTTCCCCGCTATTAAAACCCAATACTAACGATCCGAGAGATTGTCGAGGACTTATGTGATATAGCTGCTTAGTGACCATAACATTACATTAACATCAACTTAGTTACCAAATAGTTATGTGACGTTAATTTCGTATAACGTAAAGAGATTGAGTTTGAAGAGTGTATACATGTTTCTCCCCCTGTTGTTTAAAAACCGGATAAAGTTAGGGGCCGTGAACTCACCTTTAGTTGCTCGGTTAGTGTAACACAGAAGTTGCAAATAATGGGACCGCTAATTGCGTCCTAATAAACTAATTGATTCCAAGTCAGTGTGTGAACACACTAATACAAATTCTACACATAATTTACGCACAAAATGATACACACAATCAAAATTCCTAATACTCAAACATGCATGCAAGTATCCTCATGTGAACATAGTAATCAAAATAATTTATCATGAACATAATCCAATCCATGCAACACTTTGTGCACACATTCACAAGTTATCAAGTTTCAGCTTGCATACTCATAATTCAGGTGTTTTCTAGGATTTTTATATAATAGTTCCAACGTTCCAAAAATTCCAATTATTTTACAGCAGGTGACAATCATACTGTAGAAATTTATATAAATTTTTCAAGTCCTAATACTTTACCAATTATCCATAAATATTAACATACTAGGCTGCAGTCAGATTCGTCGCTTTCTAACTGCAGTCCACGGAAGAATTTATTTAAAAATTACTGATCATCCAATTAACAAAATTCCAGTGGGAGTTGTCCGGAAATTTCCATACCTAGTCTCTGTACAAATTTCATGATTCGACTCCCTACAGATTATAAAATCCAACTCGATAAACAACTAACAAAATTTCAGGATTTTCACAGCTTAAGTTACTGAACTTAATTGGCCACTTAAAAATATCAAACGACTTCAGAAAAATATGAATCCAGCGCCATTAGATTCGTTATTCAAATCTATATGTTTTAGACTTCAGAAAATCCGTTTTTCGACAACTAATGACCGAGTTACAGCCAGATGAAGTCGGCTGTAACTATCACTCAGCAACCTGTTTCAGCATTTTATCACCACTAATTCGCATAAACCGTCAATACAATGAACCTAGGCGATCAAGAACTGATTTTTCTAATCATAGATCAATACATATATCACATCCATGCAAACCCTAATCAATATCTCTAGTCTTTATAAACAAAACACACTTGCAAACTATGAGTTCCGAAAACAATCATACATGCAAACTATGATAAATCAGCCGATTAACAACATAATCACTACATTCAAACACATATAATCCGAATATGATCTTGCAAACAATTATAAATCCTAACCTTTAATAATGGTGAATAACGAGCCGAGACTTGGACGGGACTGATTCGGATGTTCAAGCTAGATTACGACCGAAAGAATGAAAGGGATAAGCTGCTGTCGCGACCGAGAGATGATGTAGGGCTGATCAGATCGAGATGATGAACAAGGGGCTGCTCGCGACCGAAGGGAGTGTAGCAAGGCTGCCGTCGGCTTCTTAGATATTAGGGTTTTTGTGTTGTGAAGGAAGCATGCATGTGTTTGTATATATAGGCGCAAAAGATGAAGAAAAGAAGAATAGGTTTGCGGTTTGGGTTTGTTCTCGCGGCCGAAGGGACTTGGGTGGGTCGGTTTGGGTTGTTTGCTCGCGACCGGATAGTTTGAGTTTAAGGTTTGGGTTAAAACTTGATCCCCAAGTTTAGTTCCTTGAGTCGCAAGAAAAGAGGCCGGCTCGTGTCGCGGTTCGGCTCGATTCATTTGTTTATTTACTACGTCTATACATTATAACTAACATAAAACACAAACTCGTATATCACATAATAACGCACCAACTTATAAACGTTTAATACGTAGCACATAATTTATTCGACAAGTATTGCGTTTAAGTTATCCGAAAAACCGGGATGTCACAGATACACGATCGGATCACCACAAATGTCACATCACCCGGCCGTGTGAGCTGAACATGCTTTCTTTTCACTAAGTTTACATCCAAATCTCATCCAAATCCATTCAAACTCGTTTTAGTCGCTTGGGATTCGTACCTTAACATATTTAAACCATAATCCACAACCCGGATTTACAATGTTTTTATGTTTCGCGCACCTGTTACTCGGTTCGCGCATATGTTTATTCGACCCTTATGAGGTTTAAGCACTTAAGCTTAAATCGTCCGTGTATTTTTCGTACCCTCTATTTCACACTAAGATTTTCACTTATCTATTAACACAGTTTCATTCATGTTGGGTAATTATAGACCTTTATACTCCGACTTTACCCTCAAGTTTGACGTTTTACAAAAAACGACCCGTTCATGTTTAAAATCGCAAACTTGTTTCTAGTTAATCATAAATCATACACAAATGTATTTAACTCAAAATCTTTATCTTAGATTCATAACTTTTGTGAATTACACGGCCAATACCCAAGCTATCCGCGTAATTCATTTTGACCCGTTTAGAGGATTTAAACCTTTAAGTTTAAACATCGTTCGCTCTTTTCACACATCACTTTCCTACATTTCAATTATCTTCTTACATTCCACCATAACTATTTTCGTGGTGGAATTAGTATAATTGACCAATTATCCCGAATTCTACTCTTCGGTTAGTCGTTTACAGAAATGACCCATTTATAGGCATTTAAGCTCAAAAGGCTTATGCCTAAAACCTTTATACTTATCAAAAGCTTACATGATCATAATACTTGTTCCTAAACAACTCTTAAGGGTCGTTTGCCCGTTTAATGGATCGAGGGTGTTTTGGTCAACATTAGTCCCTCCTTTTACGACGAAGGACTTTCACTAAATATTTGACCAAAATCGCACGTTTAACTATAATCTTATTTATGCGTACCTGGCTTTAGTCAACGTATTGACCCGTTTTAATACCTTGCTAAAGAACTTGCTTATTCGTAAGCCCTTATCCTGTGAGCATAAGACTCGACAATCACTTATTAGCCGTTATTTATCAAATGGTATCCACATTACCATTTGACCCGTTTAGTCTAAACGACCAAACATTTTGTGCCTATATTTTAATGTTATTTGTTTACCATTTCATTAAGTAACTCATTTCAGATTTCTTATCCTTTAGCTATGTCTCTTAAACCCTTTTCTTATGCGTTTAACCCAACATGACTTATGCCACTTGGTGTCGTTTTTATGCTTCAACTTTTATCCATTTATACATGACTAAATCACCGTTTTCCCTTTTTATTCGTTTAAGCTTACATATAAAGTAACCGTTCGAAAACTCATTTTTATTTATGTCATCTTGTTATGATTTGAGTTTGATTTACTTGTAGTTTTTGTTTCATTAAGTAACTCATTTCGGATTTCTTATCCTTTAGCTATGTCTCTTAAACCCTTTTCTTATGCGTTTAACCCAACATGACTTATGCCACTTGGTGTCATTTTTAAGCTTCAACTTTTATCCATTTATACATGACTAAATCACCGTTTTCCCTTTTTATTCGTTTAGGCTTACATATAAAATAACCGTTCGAAAACTCATTTTTATTTATGTCATCTTGTTAGGATTTGAGTTTGATTTACTTGTAGTTTTTGTTTCAAAAATGGAAATATGATTGAAATTGAAAGTAAATTACTACAAGTAAAGGTCGTTTGTTTTCATCATCATCATGCTTTCAAGTTTATAAACTTTGCATGTGACTCACAAACTCCCCCTCAGCCTATTGCAACAGTTTGATAGTACAGAAAAGGAAGAAGATGATTAGTGTAAAGATCATTTTAAGAAGACAAAATTCATTATTACATCGACTTAGCTATTTATACTGACTATCAAACCTCTGAGCATCTTTTGATGACGTCAGAGTTGATAGTGACATCTAAAAATAAAATAACAAACTCTAAACACTGATGCCTAACATTTGATAGTGCAAATGCACTGTTACAGTGAATATAAAACTAATAAACTAAAACTCTGATGTCCATCCTCTGCTTCTTTTCTTCTATCAAACCTTTGGCATGTTGGTGTAGAAGATGATGTATAGGTAGCAGACTTTAGGAAGACAGAGTTTAGGAGATCGGAGGTTGTAAACCAATTGATTCCAAGTCAGTGTGTGAACACACGAATACAAATTCTACACATAATTTACGCACAAAATGATACACACAATCAAAATTCCTAATACTCAAACATGCATGCAAGTATCCTCATGTGAACATAGTAATCAAAATAATTTATCATGAACATAATCCAATCCATGCAACACTTTGTGCACACATTCACAAGTTATCAAGTTTCGGCTTACATACTCATAATTCAGCTGTTTTCTAGGATTTTTATATAATAGTTCCAACGTTCCAAAAATTCCAATTATTTTACAGCAGGTGACAATCATACTGTAGAAGTTTATATAAATTTTTCAAGTCCTAATACTTTACCAATTATCCATAACTATTAACATACTAGGCTGCAGTCAGATTCGTTGCTTTCTGACTGCAGTCCACGGAAGAATTTATTTAAAAATCACTGATCATCCAATTAACAAAATTCCAGTGGGAGTTGTCCGGAAATTTCCTTATCTAGTCTCTGTACAAATTTCATGATTCGACTCCCTACAGATTATAAAATCCAACTCGATAAACAACTAACAAAATTTCAGGATTTTCACAGCTTAAGTTACTGAACTTAATTGGCCACTTAAAAATATCAAACGACTTCAGAAAAATATGAATACAGCGCCATTAGATTCGTTATTCAAATCTATATGTTTTAGACTTCAGAAAATCCGTTTTTCGACAACTAATGACCGAGTTACAGCCAGATGAAGTCGGCTGTAACTATCACTCAGCAACCTGTTTCAGCATTTTATCACCACTAATTCGCATAAACCGTCAATACAATGAACCTAGGCGATCAAGAACTGATTTTTCTAATCATAGATCAATACATATATCATATCCATGCAAACCCTAATCAATATCTCTAGTCTTTATAAACAAAACACACTTGCAAACTATGAGTTCCGAAAACAATCATACATGCAAACTATGATAAATCAGCCGATTAACAACATAATCACTACATTCAAACACATATAATCCGAATATGATCTTGCAAACAATTATAAATCCTAACCTTTAATAATGGTGAATAACGAGCCGAGACTTGGACGGGACTGATTCGGATGTTCAAGCTAGATTACGACCGAAAGAATGAAAGGGATAAGCTGCTGTCGCGACCGAGAGATGATGTAGGGCTGATCAGATCGAGATGATGAACAAGGGGCTGCTCGCGACCGAAGGGAGTGTAGCAAGGCTGCCGTCGGCTTCTTAGATATTAGGGTTTTTGTGTTGTGAAGGAAGCATGCATGTGTTTGTATATATAGGCGCAAAAGATGAAGAAAAGAAGAATAGGTTTGCGGTTTGGGTTTGTTCTCGCGGCCGAAGGGACTTGGGTGGGTCGGTTTGGGTTGTTTGCTCGCGACCGGATAGTTTGAGTTTAAGGTTTGGGTTAAAACTTGATCCCCAAGTTAGTTCCTTGAGTCGCAAGAAAAGAGGCCGGCTCGTGTCGCGGTTCGGCTCGATTCATTTGTTTATTTACTACGTCTATACATTATAACTAACATAAAACACAAACTCGTGTATCACATAATAACGCACCAACTTATAAACGTTTAATACGTAGCACATAATTTATTCGACAAGTATTGCGTTTAAGTTATCCGAAAAACCGGGATGTCACATTATCCCCATGTTGAAAGAATTTTCGTCCCGAAAATTGAGTAAACGCGGTTTAGAATGCAGCATACATGTTTAGAGTGCCATGCACAAAGAGTTAGTTCGTTAACGATGGTACGCGAAGTTACAAGAAGTTCCCAAGTGCCATGCACAAAGATTCCCAAGTGCCATGCACAAGGATTTAGTTAACAATGGTACGCGAAAGTATGAGAAATTTCCAGGTTGTCACATCATCCCCATGTTGAAAGAATTTTAGTCCCGAAAATTTAGTTGTTGGTATCGTTAGTTTGCTGCTCAGTTGCGAAGTGGGTATTTGCTTTTCATTTGGTCCTCTCTTTCCCACGTGAACTCCGGTCCACGCTTAGAGTCCCAACGAACCTTAACGATCGGAATCTTGCTGTGACTTCGAGTCTTGATCTCACGATCCATGATCTCGATAGGCTGTTCCACAAAGTGCAGTTGTTCATCCACTTGAATCTCATCCAATGGAATAACTAGAGTTTCATCTGATAGACACTTCTTCAGATTTGACACGTGAAACACGTTGTGAACTCCACTGAGTTCGGCAGGAAGGTCTAATTGATAAGCTACGGGTCCAATACGTTTCAAGATTACAAACGGGCCTACGTACCGTGGGTTTAGTTGGCCCCGTTTTCCAAAGCGGATTATACCCTTCCAGGGCGACACCTTTAGTAGGACGTGGTCGCCTACTTGAAATTCGAGCGGTTTGCGTCGTTGATCAGCGTAGCTTTTCTGTCAATCTCGTGCCGCCGCCATGCGGTTTTTGATTTGTACAATCTTTTCAGTAGCCTCAAGTATTAACTCAGTGCCTGTGAGTTGACTGTCACCGACTTCTGCCCAACAGACGGTGCTCTACATTTACGACCGTATAATGCATCAAACGGTGCTGCCGATATACTTGTATGGTAACTGTTGTTATACCAGAATTCCACTAAAGGCAGGTGGATTTCCCAACTATTTCCAAAGTCCACTACGCATGCCCTAAGCATGTCTTCCAACGTCTGTATGGTCCTTTCGCTTTGACCATCAGTCTGAGGGTGATAGGCTGTGCTCATATCTAAGCGTGTTCCCAACGCTTTCTGAAGTGACTGCCAAAAGTTGGATGTGAAGCGAGCATCTCTGTCTGAGATGATGGACGTTGGCACTCCGTGCCGAGAAACTACTTCCTTAATGTAGATGCGAGTCAACTTCTCCATCTTATATGTTTCTTTAATAGCTAGGAAGTGTGCGGACTTAGTTAAAAGATCCACAATCACCCAGATGGTATCGCAACCACCCAAAGTTCGCGGGAGTTTAGTGATGAAGTCCATTGAGATCTGATCCCATTTCCACACTGGGATCTCAGGTTGTTGGAGTATCCCCGATGGCTTTTGATACTCTACCTTGACTTTTGCACAAGTCAAACACTTACCCACGTAGGTGGCTATATCAGCTTTCATGTTGGGCCACCAATACGCAGCTTTAAGGTCTTGATACATCTTATCCGAACCCGGATGGACTGAGTATCGGGATTTGTGAGCTTCATCCATGACTAGCTCTCTGAGATTTCCGTAGAGAGGTACCCATATGCGATTCATGAAATACCGGGCTCCGTTGGGTTTTACTTCCCAATCGCGTTCCATTTTTCCCACCGATTCGGCCTTGATGTTTTCCTCCTTAACTGCTTCTAACTGGGCGTCGCGTATTTGTTCGGGTAGCCCCAAATGAATAGTGAGTTGTAATGCTCGTACACGACGAGGTTTCAAGTGTTCCTTCCTACTGAGGGCATCAGCTACCACGTTAGCTTTACCCGGGTGATACCGAATAGCACACTCATAATCGTTCAAGAGTTCGACCCAGCGACGCTGTCGCATGTTCAACTCCTTCTGATCAAAGATGTGTTGGAGGCTCTTGTGGTCTGTGAAGATTGTGCACTTCGTCCCATAGAGGTAGTGTCTCCAAATCTTAAGTGCAAACACTACTGCTCCCAATTCCAGGTCATGCGTTGTGTAGTTTTTCTCGTGAACCTTCAGTTGGCGGGACGCATACGTGATGACCTTATCGCTTTGCATGAGTACGCATCCCAACCCCTGAATGGAAGCATCACAATATACTACAAAGTCATCTGTCCCTTCCGGCAAGGACATAATGGGTGCACTGCAAAGTTTCTGTTTCAGCAATTGAAATGCCGCTTCCTGCTTGTCACCCAAGCATACTTGATGCCTTTCTGGGTGAGGGTAGTAAGCGGTTGTGCGATCTTTGAAAATCCCTCGATGAAACGTCTGTAGTAACCAGCCAAGCCCAAAAATTGGTGGATCTCCGTCGGTGTCCTGGGTGCTTCCCAGTTTTTGATAGCTTCAATCTTGGCAGGGTCTACGTGGATACCCTTTTCATTTACGATATGCCCGAGAAACTGAACTTCCCGAATCCAGAAATCACACTTCGAAAGCTTGGCATATAGCTTCTCCTGTTGAAGTAATCCTAGCAGTAATCGTAGATGTTCAGCATGTTCTTCTTCACTTTTGGAGTAGATGAGTATGTCGTCGATGAACACAATGACAAACTTGTCGAGGTATGGTTTACACACGCGGTTCATGAGGTCCATGAACACCGCGGGTGCGTTGGTGAGACCGAAGGGCATGACCAAGAACTCATAATGGCCATACCAAGTACGAAATGCCGTCTTAGCGATATCCTCCTCCCTGACGCGTAGCTGATGGTAACCGGACCGTAGATCAATCTTGGAGTAGTAGCTTGACCCTTGCAGTTGGTCGAAGAGATCGTCGATGCGAGGTAACGGGTATCGGTTCTTGACAGTAACCTTGTTGAGTTCCCTGTAGTCGATGCATATGCGGAAGGTCCCATCCTTCTTCTTAACAAAAAGGACTGGAGCTCCCCATGGCGAAGCGCTTGGTCGGATAAATCCCTTTTCTAACAGCTCCTGAAGTTGGGTAGACAGCTCCTGCAGCTCGGCTGGAGCTAGGCAGTATGGAGCCTTGGCGATAGGAGTTGCATGGTTCGCCAATTCGATTTCAAACTCCAATTGTCGATGGGGTGGAAGACCAGGTAATTCCTCTGGGAATACATCGGAAAAATCACGGACGACAGGGATATCTTCTATACGTTTCTCGTCCTTAGGCTGTTCGGTAACCAGTACGAGTAAAGCGAAGGAGTTCTTCCTCTGAAGATACTTCTACGCTTGCATGTAAGAGATGATGTTGGTGACGGCGCTTGCCTTATCGCCCTGTACCGTCAAGATTTCGTCGTTAGAGAGCGGAATACGGATAGATTTTTCGAAGAAGAGGACTTCAGCTCGGACGTCGGATAGCCAGTCCATTCCGACTACCACGTCAAAACTACCCAGGGTAGTTGTCATCAGATCAATGGTAAAAGTGTGACCCGCGAGTTTGAGTTGACAGCCGGATACTATATGGGTCACATTTACAGAATTACCATCGACTAATTCTATAACATAAGGGGTCTCTAATGGTTTAGGCGTGAGATTTAGGTTCTTCCTAAAAGACTCAGATATAAAGCTTCTATCCGCACCCGTATCAAAAAGCACAGTAGCAAAATGTTCATTAAGGGGAAACTTACCGGTGACCACGTTCGAGTCGTTTCTGGCCTCTCCGCGGCCCAGCGTAAATGCGCGACCTTTGGCACCTCCTGTGCCACCATTTCCATTATTGTTGTTGTTATTGTTGTTGTTGTGGTTATTGTGGTTGTGGTTGTTCCCACCATTGTTGTTGTTGTTGTTACGCAGCTGTGGGCAGTCTCTTTTGAAGTGGGCAGTGCTACCACACTGATAGCATCCCCGGTTAACACCCTGTTGTGGGCCTTGGGGTTGATTTTGGTTCTGTCGGGACATGATTTCCCCACGACAATCCTTTGCCGCATGTCCCACCTTGCCACATCGTTGGCAGCGATTCCCGGCACAAGGGCCGTGATGATGAAGATTACAGCGATTGCACTGCGGCTTCCGACCTACATAGCCGCTTGCGTTCTGGTTGTTGTTGTTGTTGTTGGCGGGCTGATTTTGGTGACCCCGGTGGCTGTTGTAATTATTGAACCGTTTCTGGTTCCCCTGTTGTGGCTGGGATGACGAAGACTGTCGAACAGACAAGTCTTCAAACTTTCTTTTATTATCAGGGACAACTTCAGTCGTACCCCGAGCTGGCAACTTCTTTTGTTCCACCGCCTTATCGGTGAGTTTGTGCACCAACCTGATTGCTTGATGTTCAGTTGCAGGGTTGCTAGCCATCACCATACCCTGAATCTCCGGGACCAGCCCCCAAGATAGAACTCGAGTCTTTTCTCCACAGTGTTGGCCAGATCAGGACACAGAAATACCAGGTCGTGATGTTTCGCTGTGCTTGGATTTCAGATCCCACCATCTTGTGGTTCCATAATGTTTGCTCCAACTGTTGGACTCTGTCTCGCGGACAGTACTCTTCTTTGATTAGGGCCTTAAACTCGGCCCAGGCCATTGCATTTGCAGCAATAAGTCCGCGCGTTTGGACTTGTGCATTCCACCAAGTTAGTGCCCCATCTTCCAGTGTTGAGGCTGCATACTTGACCTTGTTGGCCTCTAGACAGTTGCACATTTCAAATACTGATTCAGATTTTTCGATCCAGCGGACCAGTCCAATGGGTCCTTCTGCCCCCGAGAATTTGCTTGGTTTCGCGTCGATGAACATCTTGTAGGGGTTAAATCCCCCTCGTGCTGACAGAGGACAGGTAGTCAGCGAGGAATTCTACTAGCCCAACTATTAGATTTTCACATGAAAATTTAATAATGGTTACCTGCCGGTTGGTTCTGAACACCCGCTAGAGCTGCGTTCACGTGCTCTTAAATCATGGCAGCTAGTTCTTCGGGCGTCATGTTAAGGTTTCCTCGTCGTCCAGTTGCCATTTAGATCTTCGAAAAACAACATAAACACACCCCGATAAGTCTATATATCCAATATAGTTATCCTACTTCGTACTTAAATAATTATCAAGTTATGTCAACTCAAATATATTAAATAGTCAAAAGAAATACTTGATTAAATGAAGTTTCAACGTCTTACAAAGTGCCAACCAAACATATGAATTTACTATAAAGTCTCAAGTTTAAACACATGTGAGAAAATAAATAGACTGAAGGAAAGTAAATAAAATAAGCGAGACGTGTTAGTCGTCTACGTCTCCATCCCCCAGATCACTATCGTTGCCATCATCCTGCGCGGCATTCCCGGCTTCTACAGTTGGGTCCTCCTCCGGATCCTCCTCTGGATCCTCCTCTGGGTCCTCCTCTGGGTCCTCTTCTGGATCCTCTTCTGGATCCTCTTCAGGGTCCTCCTCTGGATCCTCTTCCGGATCCTCCTCTACCGGCACTGGAGGGGCCGGTGCTGGTGCAGGTGCTTGATTTTGCTCTAGCTCCTGAATTCTCCAACTATTTTCCAGGACTCTGTCTTCGAGCCAGTCGGCTCTTATCTGCTCAGCACGCAGATCTCTGGCTAAAGTGTTACGAGCTATCTTACTCGTATGTTGCTCTTCCTCGAGCGAGCCAGTTTTACCTGTCAGTTGTCGGATCATCCATCCCTGTGCTAGGATGGTTTCCTGCATTCTTTCTAATTGTTCTTGTTGTTTCTGTATCATGTTTCTAAGTAGGTCATTTCCTACTTCTACAGAGTTAACTGGTTTGACCGGCACAGCGATGATTGGGCATGATGACGACTCCTCCCCCAGAGCGAGCCTTTTCCTCGCAGCTGAGCGTGTCTCCACGCCATAAGATGGTAAGGGTTCCACCATAGGTGCCTTTCCTGGCGCTATTGGTGGCGTAAGTTTGTCGGATGATGATGACGATGATGATGATGACATTGCCTGTTAGGTTGTGTAGTTAGTTACGAGTTGTTTTCATTTCTTATTATGAAGTCATAATCTACATAACACAGTTGTGGTACATCGCATAACAAGATATAACAGTTCGGTGCCAAACTACATCTAGTGTCGTGTATTCAGCTATAGTTTAGGTCTACTTCTAATGCAAACCTGGTTCTCTATAGCTAGTGGCTCTGATACCAATCTGTCACACCCTCAATTTCCACTTGCGGAGTTTTACCGCGAGGCGTGTGAACAAACCAGAATCTGAAACACTAGTACGTCGAACGACTCTATATGATTTGATAATACGTTTTCCAAAAATCATTTGTTTAACCATTCATCATAGATTTTATATTGTCTTAGTTAGTTACCAATGTTTAGCGGAAGCGTTAGTTTTTATGGTTGAGCGGAAGCATAGAATAAGTAGTGAAACGGGCGCCAACACAAACGCCAAAACAAATGAAAAACCCAAAACAATGTTTGTAAATGAGACTCGATAAAAGATGTCTTGATCAATGCAAGTGAGTGCACCTAGAGCTCCTAGCGTCCTAAGAAACATGTAAAGAAACAAGTGTCCACATTAAAGATGAGTGAGTTCACAGGTTTTCATAAATTCGTTTGTTCGGTTATGAGTTTGTTTCCCCCGTTATCCCTAACCCGGGATAACGATTTAGTTCCATTATTCCCAACCCGGAATAATACCGATAGTTCCATTATTCCTTAACCGGAATAATAATGATGTTGGTTCCATTATTCCAAACCCGGAATAATAAAGTTGTTGTTCCCATTATCCCTAACCCGGATAATATAGTTGTTGTTTCCATTATCCCCAACCCGGGATAATATAGTTGATTCGTAATTAAGTTCAATGTTAACATATATAGGTAGCTAGCCTAAAGTTATGTCACGTAAGTGTTCGCGATCGAAGCTGACTGTTGTGCCTCCGTGTTGCCAGGCCTATCACTGACCATGGCGAAGTTAGGCCAAATTATTCACCCGTTGACCATACCCGGTCGGCTAGCGCGACTAGCTCGGATGGGGCTTGTCGGGCCCAGTAGTACTACTTATAATTTCCCCGCTATTAAAACCTAATACTAACGATCCGAGAGATTGTCGAGGACTTATGTGATATAGCTGCTTAGTGACCATAACATTACATTAACATCAACTTAGTTACCGAATAGTTATGTGACGTTAATTTCGTATAACGTAAAGAGATTGAGTTTGAAAAGTGTATACATGTTTCTCCCCCTGTTGTTTAAAAACCGGATAAAGTTAGGGGCCGTGAACTCACCTTTAGTTGCTCGGTTAGTGTAACACAGAAGTTGCAAATGATGGGACCGCTAATTGCGTCCTAATAAACCAATTGATTTCAAGTTAGTGTGTGAACACACACTAATACAAATTCTACACATAATTTACGCACAAAATGATACACACAATCAAAATTCCTAATACTCAAACATGCATGCAAGTATCCTCATGTGAACATAGTAATCAAAATAATTTATCATGAACATAATCCAATCCATGCAACACTTTGTGCACACATTCACAAGTTATCAAGTTTCAGCTTACATACTCATAATTCAGCTATTTTCTAGAATTTTTATATAATAGTTCCAACATTCCAAAAATTCCAATTATTTTACAGCAGATGACAATCATACTGTAGAAATTTATATAAATTTTTCAAGTCCTAATACTTTACCAATTATCCATAAATATTAACATACTAGGCTGCAGTCAGATTCGTCGCTTTCTGACTGCAGTCCACGGAAGAATTTATTTAAAAATTACTGATCATCCAATTAACAAAATTCGAGTGGGAGTTGTCCGGAAATTTCCATACCTAGTCTCTGTACAAATTTCATGATTCGACTCCCTACAGATTATAAAATCCAACTCGATAAACAACTAACAAAATTTCAGGATTTTCACAGCTTAAGTTACTGAACTTAATTGGCCACTTAAAAATATCAAACGACTTCAGAAAAATATGAATCCAGCGCCATTAGATTCGTTATTCAAATCTATATGTTTTAGACTTCAGAAAATCCGTTTTTCGACAACTAATGACCGATTTACAGCCAGATGAAGTCGGCTGTAACTATCACTCAGCAACCTGGTTCAGCATTTTATCACCACTAATTCGCATAAACCGTCAATACAATGAACCTAGGCGATCAAGAACTGATTTTTCTAATCATAGATCAATACATATATCACATCCATGCAAACCCTAATCAATATCTCTAGTCTTTATAAACAAAACACACTTGCAAACTATGAGTTCCGAAAACAATCATACATGCAAACTATGATAAATCAGCCGATTAACAACATAATCACTACATTCAAACACATATAATCCGAATATGATCTTGCAAAAAATTATAAATCCTAACCTTTAATAATGGTGAATAACGAGCCGAGACTTGGACGGGACTGATTCGGATGTTCAAGCTAGATTACGACCGAAAGAATGAAAGGGATAAGCTGCTGTCGCGACCGAGAGATGATGTAGGGCTGATCAGATCGAGATGATGAACAAGGGGCTGCTCGCGACCGAAGGGAGTGTAGCAAGGCTGCCGTCGGCTTCTTAGATATTAGGGTTTTTGTGTTGTGAAGGAAGCATGCATGTGTTTGTATATACAGGCGCAAAAGATGAAGAAAAGAAGAATAGGTTTGCGGTTTGGGTTTGTTCTCGCGGCCGAAGGGACTTGGGTGGGTCGGTTTGGGTTGTTTGCTCGCGACCGGATAGTTTGAGTTTAAGGTTTGGGTTAAAACTTGATCCCCAAGTTTAGTTCCTTGAGTCGCAAGAAAAGAGGCCGGCTCGTGTCGCG
This sequence comes from Scalesia atractyloides, assembly GCA_947069175.1. NCBI lineage: Eukaryota > Viridiplantae > Streptophyta > Magnoliopsida > Asterales > Asteraceae > Scalesia > Scalesia atractyloides. Next base: position 24,374,172 of record CAMTDV010000010.1, read on the forward strand.
GTTCGGCTCGATTCATTTGTTTATTTACTACGTCTATACATTATAACTAACATAAAACACAAACTCGTATATCACATAATAACGCACCAACTTATAAACGTTTAATACGTAGCACATAATTTATTCGACAAGTATTGCGTTTAAGTTATCCGAAAAACCGGGATGTCACAGATACACGATCGGATCACCACAAATGTCACATCACCCGGCCGTGTGAGCTGAACATGCTTTCTTTTCACTAAGTTTACATCCAAATCTCATCCAAATCCATTCAAACTCGTTTTAATCGCTTGGGATTCGTACCTTAACATATTTAAACCATAATCCACAACCCGGATTTACAATGTTTTAATGTTTCGCGCACCCGTTACTCGGTTCGCGCATATGTTTATTCGACCCTTATGAGGTTTAAGCACTTAAGCTTAAATCGTCCGTGTATTTTTCGTACCCTCTATTTTCACACTAAGATTTTCACTTATCTATTAACACAGTTTCATTCATGTTGGGTAATTATAGACCTTTATACTCCGACTTTACCCTCAAGTTTGACGTTTTACAAAAAACGACCCGTTCATGTTTAAAATCACAAACTTGTTTCTAGTTAATCATAAATCATACACAAATGTATTTAACTCAAAATCTTTATCTTAGATTCATAACTTTTGTGAATTACACGGCCAATACCCAAGCTATCCGCGTAATTCATTTTGACCCGTTTAGAGGATTTAAACCTTTAAGTTTAAACATCGTTCGCTCTTTTCACACATCACTTTCCTACATTTCAATTATCTTCTTACATTCCACCATAACTATTTTCGTGGTGGAATTAGTATAATTGACCAATTATCCCGAATTCTACTCTTCGGTTAGTCGTTTACAGAAATGACCCATTTATAGGCATTTAAGCTCAAAAGGCTTATGCCTAAAACCTTTATACTTATCAAAAGCTTACATGATCATAATACTTGTTCCTAAACAACTCTTAAGGGTCGTTTGCCCGTTTAATGGATCGAGGGTGTTTTGGTCAACATTAGTCCCTCCTTTTACGACGAAGGACTTTCACTAAATATTTGACCAAAATCGCACGTTTAACTATAATCTTATTTATGCGTACCTGGCTTTAGTCAACGTATTGACCCGTTTTAATACCTTGCTAAAGAACTTGCTTATTCGTAAGCCCTTATCCTGTGAGCATAAGACTCGACAATCACTTATTAGCCGTTATTTATCAAATGGTATCCACATTACCATTTGACCCGTTTAGTCTAAACGACCAAACAATTTGTGCCTATATTTTAATGTTATTTGTTTACCATTCCATTAAGTAACTCATTTCAGATTTCTTATCCTTTAGCTATGTCTCTTAAACCCTTTTCTTATGCGTTTAACCCAACATGACTTATGCCACTTGGTGTCGTTTTTATGCTTCAACTTTTATCCATTTATACATGACTAAATCACCGTTTTCCCTTTTTATTCATTTAAGCTTACATATAAAGTAACCGTTCGAAAACTCATTTTTATTTATGTCATCTTGTTAGGATTTGAGTTTGATTTACTTGTAGTTTTTGTTTCATTAAGTAACTCATTTCGGATTTCTTATCCTTTAGCTATGTCTCTTAAACCCTTTTCTTATGCGTTTAACCCAACATGACTTATGCCACTTGGTGTCATTTTTAAGCTTCAACTTTTATCCATTTATACATGACTAAATCACCGTTTTCCCTTTTTATTCGTTTAGGCTTACATATAAAATAACCGTTCGAAAACTCATTTTTATTTATGTCATCTTGTTAGGATTTGAGTTTGATTTACTTGTAGTTTTTGTTTCAAAAATGGAAATATGATTGAAATTGAAAGTAAATTACTACAAGTAAAGGTCGTTTGTTTTCATCATCATCATGCTTTCAAGTTTATAAACTTTGCATGTGACTCACAAACTCCCCCTCAGCCTATTGCAACAGTTTGATAGTACAGAAAAGGAAGAAGATGATTAGTGTAAAGATCATTTTAAGAAGACAAAATTCATTATTACATCGACTTAGCTATTTATACTGACTATCTAACCTCTGAGCATCTTTTGATGACGTCAGAGTTGATAGTGACATCTAAAAATAAAATAACAAACTCTAAACACTGATGCCTAACATTTGATAGTGCAAATGCACTGTTACAGTGAATATAAAACTAATAAACTAAAACTCTGATGTCCATCCTCTGCTTCTTTTCTTCTATCAAACCTTTGGCATGTTGGTGTAGAAGATGATGTATAGGTAGCAGACTTTAGGAAGACAGAGTTTAGGAGATCGGAGGTTGTAAACTCTGTCAGTTGGACCAAACGGCGGATAGAGTATTTGGCTTTATATCATCTGTTCCTTTATTAAGGGTTCAATCCCAACAATCTCCCCTAGGAACAGATGATGCCAAAAACACCTTATTCATGGTCTTTATTCCTCAATAAGAATTCGCTGATTTAACCTTTAAACTGCAATTCGAAATTCAGAGATTCCTCCTCCTCCTCATCATCATCATCCTTTTCAAGTACCAGATCCATAAGTTCTTGGAGGTCTTCTACACACAACCCATATGCACCCTCCATTCTCATCTTGGTAGCATCCCCATTAGACTTGAGCAAAGTCAATTCGTGGGAGTTTTTGTCAACTTTCCACTTTAGAATTTTTGGGTCTGATGGCTTTCTAGGATGGTATGTTATTGTTGAGGTAGGGAGAATTGATTGATTTGCCATCTGAGAAAGATCTTATGCAAGCTTTTGACTGGATTCATCAGTATGGAAATCAATCATGTTTTAAATTCCTTCCTTTATATGCTCACACACTCTCTTATCTTCTTCTGCCATATCCTTTTGCCTTTTTCTTTGATTTAAGGCTAAAATAGATAAAGCAGATGTTTCAGATGGTCTTGAAGAGTGTTGGGTCTAATGAGCTGTATCCTCTACCGCATACACTGGCTTCTTTGGCAGTGATGGATCAGTTTTCCTTCTTTGTTCAAGCCATTTGTATGTTTCAACCACCTTAACCTCTGTCCATCTCATAATTTGGTTCTTTAACCCATAATTTGCAGCAATCAATTCTTCCTTCATTCTTCTTATCTTTAAATTCTTTCAGGCAGCTTCTTATGTTTATTCCAATATGGAGGAGTTGGCTTTTTGTGAGGATCTGTCAACATTTCTTGCATTTTTTGTACCTCTTCTTCCAACTCTTTCACAGTCCTGTCTTTGAATTGTGCCCTTGTAGCCTTGTATAACTTGGTTTCCATGATGTGATTGATGTAATCTTCTTTAAGACTTTTATCTTCTCTCTCTGACAGTTGTTTGCTCAAGTCTCTTGCATAGTCTTCTAATCTTCTGACTTTGCTCAAATGATATTGCCAGTAATTTTGTATTACTCTGTGAGACTTTCCCTGGGTATCCCTTTTTGTGATATCCTCTGCTTGTTGGGCTTTAAGCCTCTTGAATTCTTCTAAGTTTCTTGGTTTTGGGATAACCTTTCAGAGATGGGAATTCCCTTTTATCTGGATCTTCTTCTGAAAAGAAGGATTTGATCTCTGATTTGACAACTTTTAATTCCAGTGGGAATTGAGTGGTGAGAGGCACTTCAGTAATTTGAGAAGAAGGAGGTTTAACAACTGCTGTGGTGGACATTGGTTTAGATGACACAGGTAAAGGAGAGGGGATGATCTTGTCATCAATTACAACATTTGTGGTTCTCCTCATTTTGAACCCAAGATTGGGTGATTGTGGTTGTGAAATTCTTGTGGGTGTGGGTAGAAATATGGTGGAAGTTGGAAATATGACCATAGCAGTGGTTGGATTAACATTTTTTATAACCTCTGCTGTATCAACAGATGTTGACACAACAGGTGTTGTAACATCAGTTGTAGTTGGTTTAACAACTGCTTTGGTAGAAGGAGGTGTAAGTGTTTTTGTGGGAGCAGAGGATGTGGTTGGATTGGCAACTGTCTTAGGTTTAGAAGGTATGGATGCTGATTGCCTTGTTTTTCTAACAGTCATCTACTTGTTGAAGAACCAACACTTTCTTTTTCTATTTGCAGAGTTATCTTTTTCTCAACCAAAGCTCTACTCTCAACCCTTACCATTTTCTTTGTATTCTCCTTTTCCCTTGCAAGATATCAGCTATTTCATCAACTTTTTTAGAACCATCGGATAACCACGGTTGGACGTGCATCTTTGTCATCAAGCTTTAGCACTTCTTTCTTTAAAGGTATCTCCCCCTTTTTGGCATCATTAGTGTTGACCAAGATTACAGTAGGAGGATGAGTACCAGTGGTTTGAAGGAGATGAGCCTTGATTGCCTTAATATCTGCAGCAGTATCCATATCTCTGGCATTAACCATGTTTCTTACCTCTTGCATTTGATGTTTGTGTTGAAGATCAGCATAATATTTTTGTTGTTGAAACAGTGGGTATAAGGCTTGTTTGAGATCATCAGTGGATAGGACAGAGGGTTAGCTCTTTGTAGCTAACATCTACTTCAGTAAATCCTTGATTTCATCAACAGAGCTTTCAATTTTGGTAACTATCTCCGTCAAATCCTTGTATTTTAGATCATCACCTAACTTAATAGGATCATCTGAACTCCTACCAGAAATGGTAGTTTTATCTATGTTATCATGAACAGAGGTTTCAACCCTTGTTTTGTAGGTCCACTTGGAGGATCAAGTTACCTACTTCCTTGTTTGTTAACACACTACCAAGTGCGGAATCCTTGTTAGCATGCAAACCAAAGCAAAACAATGTAAATGCAATCACAAGATAACCAAAAGATACACTATCTTTAGATTAAGGTGGAAGAGAATCAGTTACACATACACACAGTGTCAAACTCTCTAGAGACTCTCTTAGTAAAACTGTGAACTAATGAGCTGTATATATAGGCAAAGTACCCAGCAACCCTACGAAGAAGGTTGCTGGGCTACGAACAACTGACACTCCCACGAAGAATGGTTCTTCGTGGGTCTTCTCAACGAACAATCAACTACCAACGAAGCACTGTTCTTCGTGGCCTTCCAGATCAGCGAACAATCAGTTGTTTGTTATATATGTTATCCTACGAAGAATGTGGGTTCTTCGTTGGTAACCCTTATACAGACAGTAGTGACAGTTCAGAAACAAACTCCCATTCCTCTAACTCTTCACCGGTTACAGGATGAAACACTTGTAGTGCTAAGTCTTCTGATCTCAAACCCACGATACCATCAGACTTTGAACTTTCACCAACAAAATCATGCAAACTCTCAACTAGGACCATATGAAGATCCATATTCTCCAACGCTTCTTCAACACTACCTGAACCAGCAGAACCAGCAACGATCTAAACTGAACTCGAAGCACCAACTGGGGTAGCAGTAGAACCTTCCGGTTGAGCAGACGAAGCAGGAACATCAGGATTTCCGGGATCTTCACTATCGTGATCTCATTTTTGAAGAACCTCCTATGCCTTACATCTATTAGCCCACAACACGTTAACCCGTTTTCTTGTAAGTTCATAGCTACCAGCCATCCGTTTTACATTCTCAGCTATGGTCTTGTTTCTCGAGTCATACCAGTTGGTTATCTCTGTGTACTTCCTAGAGAGCTTATCACTAGAACGTAGTAACTCAGTGCTCTGTTCTTTCATTCTGTTCATATCAATTCCACGAGCATTATCAGTTGCACACATCTGTAACTGTTGAAGTTCTTCCTGCATAGCTTCAACCCATGAGTCTTCCTTCAATGCTTCTTTCCAAGACTTTGGTTCTACTTGGCAAACGTAGCATTCAAAAGACCAATCGTTTTGTTCCCCGGATTCTCTGATAGTTGCATACAATCCAGGATTCTGATTGTTTCTCAGCTGATTACGTGTCTGTCACCGCTTTGAACATTCCCGATAATATTCTGCTAAGGATGGGTATTATGAATTCACGTTTCTGGCACATCAGGAACACGAGCATTGCTACCCAAATTGTTGAAGTTTAAATCAAACACCAGATCAATATATGGCATCGCCGAAGACGTCGAAGCATTACCTTCACCAGTACCTACATTTATCCACAGAAGCACCTTCAGAGGCACCTTGAACAGGAACTGATGTAGCTTCATTTGCATCGTGATACTCTTCATCTTCAGACAACACGTTGTAGTCTGCTGCATCTTCAATTGCCTCATTTTGACCAATGTTGTTAACCGATGCCGAAGCTTGAGGGTTAACAATGACTGGTCGCACCAATGATGAATCAATTGCAGTATCACTTTCCAATAACACTTATGCTACTGCAGAAGCTTCATCATAGGTTGGCAGATTAAAGGAGCCAAATAGACCATCATAGTCGAACATCCACGGATCACCTAGAGCCCAAACAGGCTCAATGTATCGTTGAACCTTGACTTCACCCCATTCCTCTATCTTCCGAGTAGATAGATTCTAGACCCTAAAGTTTGGAGTAGCATATCCAAGAAAGAATCCTTCAATCGCCTTTGCTCCAAATTTCTCAGATTGCTCGATCATAGTGCATGGAGCTCCAAAAGGTTACAAATAAGATACATCAGGTTTCCGTCGGTGCAACAGTTCAAAGCAGGTTTTACCATGTCTCTTTACTGTAAGAACTCTATTTAGTGTATAGCAAGTAGTCGCCACAGCTTCCCCCCAAATTTGAACTGGAAGTTGTGACTCAACTAACATAGTTCTAGCAGTTTCTATAAGCGTCCGATTCTTTCTTTCAGCAACACCGTTCGGTTGAGGAGTATAGCGAGAGTTGTATTCATGTAGGATTCCTTTAGAAGTACAGTACTCATCCATAACCCTATTCTTAAACTCAGTGCCATTGTCACTTCGAATCCTCCTTATCTTCAAGTTATACAAGTTTTCAATGAGAATAAAGAGATTCTTGAGAATATCCGGAGTTTCACTCTTGTGCGCCATTACCGCTATCCACGAAAACCTTGAGTAGTCATCAGTGACTACCAAACAATAAGCATCACCAAAAGTCTTCTTGTGTTTCATAGGTCTAAAAAGGTCCATATGAAGACGTTCAAGTGGCATGTTAACTGTATTGACCTTCTTGACATGGTGTGATTTCTTTGCTTGTTTTCCTTTCTGGCATGATACACAGACATCTTGAAGATGAAAATTCTTAACAGGCACACCATTCACTAGATTGTTCTTCACCAAATGGTTCATTTCCTTAAGTGAATGTGTCCCATTCGCCTGTGCCAAGAGATAGACTCCTTTTCGGTTGCTTTAGAGACGAAACAGGTCACTTGTGCAGTTATTGTAATCGCTTGGCTCATATCAAGGATATACAAGTTGTTTATCCTAGGAGCCGACAGAAGAATCCATTCCTTTGGAATTTTAAAACCAGGTTTCAACACATAGCAGCCAACATCATCAAAATGCACGGTAAACTTCTTGTCGCAAATTTGAGAAACACTAAGAAGATTGTGATCCATTTGTTGCACGTAATTGATCTTGTCCGAACTCACAACACCATTGGAGATCATTCCCTCCCTGGTGATGTATCCTCCCTTATCTCCAGCAAACGCGACATAGCCTCCTCTAATGCTTTTCACATCATACAGGAGCCTAACCCGTTATGTGCCTGGATGCCCCACTGTCAACAATCCAATGACTGTTAACATTTCCTCCTAAAGCACCCTGCACATTCAAGTACACAATCAGTTGGAGATGGGGACCCAAGACTTAGTGGTCTTGGGTCGCCCCTTATCATCAAGAAATGTAATTTCAATTTCTTGATGTTTGGAAAAGAAATACCTCCCCCTGAGACATGATCCGATTTAGGTTTCAAGATTGCTTTTGTGATTTACGAGATTTATTGTTATTATTTATAGTTTTTGAATATTATGGTTTTGACACTTTTGATGAACTTGGTTCCTTTTCACCAACTTCAGAATTTAACGCCTTTTCAAGAGCCTTAACATTTTTGCGGTTTTGTTTAGCTTCTTGTTCCTTAACAATCCGTTTATCCTGTTTAGGAGATACTGATCGACGTTGTTCAATTTTCTCAGGTGGGGTATTATCAACAAATTTTGGCTTGGGCGAGTTTGTACAATTTTTAATGATGTGTCCAAACTCCCCACATCGAAAACATGATCTCCTTTCAACAAACTTAGGAGATGAATTTTTCTGACTGGATGTTGAACTTGTAGGTCGTGAGGTACTTGGTTCACTATCACACCCATTGCTATGTTGGGTGTAGTTGTTTTGTTCATTTCTTTTCAAAATTTAGACTTTGTTAACAAATTCTGTGTTAGATAAGTTTTCAAAAGTCTCAATTTTATCGGTCCCCTTTGAACTCACAAATTTCACATCCTTTTGTTTCTTCTTGTTTCGAGTCTTGATCAACCTTAGGTTGTGAAACCTTAGGTTTCTTGACTCGCTTTTTTGTTGTTTACCTTTGGAAGCCGTTGATTTTTGTGATTTGAGATGTAATTTTTCGCATTGAGTTACTATTACACGTGGACTTTTCTTTCCCAAAAACTTGTTTGTTGAATTTTCAAAAACTTGGTCAATCAAAGCTGGATTGACATTTCTTAACGGAAAGTCCTTGTTTAAATAGATTCTCTCGTCATCAACCAACGTATGTAACAAGCTGTCACTTTCGAAGGTAGCAACAAGTGCTTCAACAGACCTTGCAGGATCAATCTCTTGTTTAACAACAGGTTTAACGACTGGATTGGGAGGGTCACATAAGATGTGATTCTTGATTGGAATTTCCACTCCTTTCTTACTGTCAAGGGATTGATCTTGATCAGTCATATCTAATTCATCATCTGATGTTTCAGCATCCTCAACTGTTGGAGGACTTTGTTCAGATGACATCTTATCGAATTGTTTGATTTCATCAGAAACCTCATCCAATTTGAACCCTAACCCTACTTCAAACTCATCAGGATTGAGTGGTACAGAAGGTTCAAATTGAGGCATTTCCTCTTCATAGGGCATCTTGGAATAGTTGGTCTCAAAGGGGGTGGACACGACTTATATCCAATGCACGACACATTTCCATTTAGCTTTTGAACTTCAATGATGTGATCAAGCACATACTGGGAATTTGAGTAACTTTCCAGTTTGAGCTTGATCACTTCATACTCGCATTTTGGAAAGGCTAATTCTTTCTTTGTTTCTTCAATGATATTAATGTAATTATTAATACCTTTTTGCTTATTTAAGACAATTTTGGTCAACTCAGAACGCTTTTCTTTAATGTGTCAATTACATCTTTGAAATCTTTTTTGTTTCTAGTTAAAGCCAAGTTAGCTTCTTTGCATTTCGACAGTTCAATTACCAAATTATGATTATGAAGATTTGTTGTTTCAAACTTTTGTTTTAACGCAATGTAATCATTACAGACTTTGGAAGTATCAGATTTTACCTGACTTGTTGAAGCTGCAACATTTGCCATAAAGGCGGTGTTGCAAGAAAACGATCCATCTTTGTTGAACATCTTTTCAATTTCTTTTGCTGCAACTTCAGCCTTCTTGACTAATACCGACTTCTGTTTGTTCAGCCTCTCAGCATCTTTCAACAGGCTTTCAACTTCAGCATCAATATCCAGTTTCACTTCTGAATCTGAACCATACCCTCCAACACTTGAGTTTTCTTCATCTGAGCTACCGCTGTATCCCGAACTATCATCATCTAAGGAAGCTTCATCCCGTTGGACCGATTTCACACGACTGATGATTTTGGCATAACATGCAGTACCTCCTTGGTTTCCATCACCCAATTGAACAGACCAGTCGCATCCTTCATCAGCTTGCACTACCAACGCTCTGTTTGTATTGGAAGAACCTGCCTGATTAGGGTTTTTAACTGTAACTATTCCTCTTTCATTGTTAACTTGGATTGTGTTGGATGTGGTTTGGTTTCTGAAAGGATTTTGATTTCCTTGCTTTGCGGGTCGAGTGCATTCACGCTTGAAATGCCCTTTCTCACCATAGTTGAAACAAGTAATGGCATCTTTGTCAAAGCCGTACTTGGTATCCCTTTTACTTTCCAAACTCTTTCTACCCGTCCTAGCCATGTAGTCCTTTGCTCTTCGAACCGCACTTGCAAATACCCATTTGATGTCCATTAGATCCATCTCGTCCTTGTCAATTTTTTTGTAGTCTTCATTTGTCAAATTGATGTTTCCAATTTGACCCGCCACCAATCCACAATAAGTGCTCACCATAGTGTTTAGAAGTTCCATGTGTTCTTTCGCAACTTCTACACAGGTATTGGGATTTGAAGGTTGAAAATTGTTGCCATAACAAGCTTGTTGTGGTACTTGTTGAGAGGCATAATCTTGAGGTTTTGGTAAGAAGGCACTAGGATCAAAGCCTTGACTGTATGTTTGGTTTGATTGATCTGGTTTCGGTGGTCGTGGTATGAACGGATTGCATTTGATACAAATGTCGTTTGTAGTTTTGGTTGCGAAGAAGCACTAACACATGTGTTGATGCCGCCAAAGTACATTTCTGGGTTTTGAGGAACTGGAATCCTTTTGGCCGTACAGATTTCCTCCTCATTCTTGTTTTCCAACTTTTGAATAAACTCATAGATTGTGATAGAATCCAACACTCCTGTATGTTTTAACAAATCTATGAATTGTCCCCACTTGGGTGGTAACGCATCTGCAAACCGTGTGACTATTTCCTGTTGAGATGCATTCACATGATATGAGTAGATTTCACTGAACAAATGATAGAACCGTGTTTTCATATCATTTAGCGTCTCATTTTCCATAAACAGGAAACCTTCAAACTCCTTCTTCAACAAATCATGCCGAACTTTTCTTGCAGCCGAGTTTCCCTCACCTCTTGCTTCTAATGTATCCCATAAGTTTTTTAGTGGAAGTACAATAGATGAATTGATCGTAAATGTCTTTATGAAGACCTTGTGTGAGAATTGCAAAAGCTTTCTTTTTAAGATCATAAGCTTTCTTGTCAGGTTCGGTCATACTTGCTAAGGTTGTTGGATTGGAACCGACTTCTTCAAGTGTAACATTATAAGGCGTGGTGAAACATGTCCATAACTCCGTGTTTTGACCAAGGACATATGTATGAAAACGTCCCTTCCATCCAGGATAATCATTCATATGATTCAATTTAAGTGGACGATTGTTACTACCAGCTTCACTTTCACTCATTAGAAGAGTTTGAATGTTTCGGTTTTGGTTTGCGACACAAGCCCATTGACTAGCGGTAATCGTTGATGCTTGTTGTGGCATAAGTCCTTTGACCCATGACATATCGTGGCTAGATTATGACGTTCCTTGACTTGAACTGACTCCATTACTCCAGTCCCATGGATTAGAACTCATTTTGATTGTTTAGAATAGAATATTGACTTAGAGGTTCAAATTTGTCAACTTTGAAAGAATTTTGATCTTTCTGTGAAAATGTTACAACACCTTCCAACGAAGAATGATTCCTACGAACAATGAATCCTACGAACAATAGATTCCAACGAACAACTAGTGCTCCACGAAGTACAGGTTCTTCGTGGAAAGACTAGTCAACGAAGAACTTAGGTTCTTCGTCAGTGTATAACCGACGAAGAAGGGTTCTTCGTCTGTGATGTTCGTTGAATAGTTCTTCGCAGAGATTGAAGTTGTTCGTTGACACAGGTTCTTCGCAGGGAAATGGTAGGTGAAAGTTTACTGCAAATGGAAACTACCTTTTTCTGACCTTTGAAAGGTGGTAGATGGTTTTCCAGTTATGGTTAGCAAACAAGCATGCAAAAACACCTTTTACAAAAAATCCTTTTGAAGATCTTATCCTCACCAACCTTTTCCGGTGACTTTTCCGGTAAAATACTTGCCGGAAAATTCACCGAACACAAGATTAGCAATAAATTCTTAAGAAAAACTAAACCATAATATTTCTAGACGTTTGTTAGTTAAGTTTTAGCAAAAGTTACTTCAAATGGCAAGTTTAAAACCAAGACTTTAAACAACTTTTCCAGAAAAACTTAATTTTCTAGCTTTTGAGTTCAAGAACACATCAAGAACACTTCACAAACAAGCTCAAATACAATGTTTTGTTCGGTTTTGAACAAGGAAGAGAGCCAAAGCTCTGATACCACTTGTAGGTCCACTTGGAGGATCAAGTTACCTACTTCCTTGTTTGTTAACACACTACCAAGTGCGGAATCCTTGTTAGCAGGTAAACCGAAGCAAAACAATGTAAATGAAAACACAAGATAACCAAAAGATCCAATATCTTTAGATTAAGGTGGAAGAGAATCAGTTACACATACACACAGTGTGAAACTCTCTAGAGACTCTCTTAGTAAAACTGTGAACTAATGAACTGTATATATAGTGTAGGACCGATCCTTAATGCATAGGAACCTAGATTTGATCTCTAATGTCCATAATAGCTGAAATATTACGACACGATTACCAAATAGCAAGAATTAGTCAGTTAAACGTCAATTTTATTGATATAACGTCAAGTCTCCAAATTGAAAGAGCTCCGCCTCAATGTGCTCAAAGTTACAAATGAATGAGACATGCTAGCTATTTATAAGGTCACAAGTTCGCTGGAGGGGAATGAAGTTCGGGCGAACTTGACATAGTCAAGTTCGGCTGAACTTGACTTCACAACATGTTCTCAAGCGAACTTGTCCCAATTACACATAAATACTTCGTTTTGCTAGCCTATTCAATTCTGATCTATAAATACTCGATATAAAACTAAGACACAGACATTCTGCATCAACAGACTCCCCCTTGGATATCGTCTTCGTCTTTTATCAGTCTTCAAAAATTCTGTCTTCAAATAAAACTTTAATGTACACGACCGAAGAAGTTCTTGAATGGCTTCTTTCGTCGTTCCTGCTTCGGATCTGGCGTCTGATCTGTAGGAGGCACTTTATTCATAAATTGAAACCTTCTGATCCTCGCCGCCCTACCTTTCTCATGTATTTCCCCGAGACGCTTCTCTTCTTTCAAGAATTCAACACGTTCTAGATCCCTCCAGCTCGTATTCCACATCTTACCAGAATTAACTTCACGAGCATAGCAGACGTTAACAACCCTCTGATATGCATTGCTTGCTCCTTTTCACGTTCTTTGAATACAATCTTACTGTAGAACAAGCATTTGATATCTTCTCTCGAGCAATTTACCAATGATAGAGGATCTAGAATCCTGATCGTTCTTCACAGACCTCTCATACCTTGAAACCCTAATACCTCCACCCTTTCCTTTGTGATATACAGATGTTCTTCAAATCGCAATACTATCACTGCTTCACACGTGTAGGATCAATCTGCCACCACTTAAACACTAGATAGAAATTCTGCTCGATAAGCATCAAAGGCATGTTCCTCATTGCTCTCAGTCATTTCATAATCAACGTTATATCTTTTCCCCCTGTCTTCTTATTTGTTTTGATGCGACGACCTGGAATAAACGGCTTCCAATACTTAAATCCCTTTGTCACTTCAAACTTGATCATCTTCCATAATAATTGATCTATGTACTTCATGTGGTATGTTACATTTACAGTTTGAACAAGCTCCTCAACATCCCAGTATGGTAGAGTCATGAAATCAGCCAGATATTTGAAGTAGTGCACCCCAAATTCCCTTTTGATTGCATAAACATTCAACTCCTTGAACCAACCCCAACTGAGAATATCCCCCAATGACACATCTTTATCTCTGGTAAAGAATGCTAGAGGACGACGAAACTTACGTTCACGCGGCATCTCTTTGAACCAGGACTTCCTAGCTTGAGCTATTTCCTCCTTTGTCATTGGTTTCGGAACTTTTCCTTCTCGAATAGATTCTTCAATCTTTTCTTTCAACATATCTTCATCTAAATGCTTGTACATTTCCTCGAAAGTAGGAAAACTATCAGTATTAGGAACAATGTACTTTGCAGCTTCATCCTTTTCATCATCAGAAGACCAATCTTCAACTATCACCCTGTTATACTCATTAGCTTCAAATCTACGTTGATAATGATACTCGTTCGGCTCAAAAGTATTTACATTCATCACTTGCTCTTCAAAATCAAAATCAAGTGTTTCTGCATCAACTTCAGTCAATTTAGCCAGATCTTCCTTAGTGTAGTTGTGCACGTACTCGCCTTCCTCTACGTTGTGTTCAAGCATAAGTATTAAAGGCTTTGTTGGAACGGCAGCACCAGGCTTTGCAGATCTATCAACATCAGTCATATCTATATCATCAGTTGGCCCTGTTTGCCCTGACTCCCCCTCAATCTGATCATTAATAGCATTTGCTTCATCGTTAAGAAGACTTGTGAAATCGAAGCTCTCGTTCACTTTCGCATCAACCACTTTAATCCCTGTACCACTAGGATCATCATCGTTACCTCCATCATGGTCAGAATCATCTTTAGTATCATCAACTGGTGGTTCATCCTCTTTATCCTCATCTTCTGCTTCATGATCGTCCTTTTCTTCAGTAGCAGATACAGGATCAGAAGGCATGACAGATTCGTCAACCTTAGCAATCTCGGACTCAGAAGCTTTTTCAGACTCATCAACAGGCTTTTCAGCAACTTCAGAAGATTTAGGTGCATCACCTTCAACACCTTTGCCTTTGCCAATAGCTGCAAGCTCTTTTTCAGATCTTTCTTTCGCCTCTTGTCTATCTAGATGATCATACTCATCAATGAAATTAATTCCAAGGCTGTTAGATAGAACTTTTTTGCAACCTTGTGAATCTTCTATCGTTTAGAGCTTGAATCTTTTTCAAATCAACAATCTCTGTCTGCAACTTTTCATTCGCATCTTGTAAGCTTTCGATCAAAGCCTTAAAGAATTCTCGTTCACTTTCTAACACCTTAATTTTATCATCCATCATCTCTTTCTCTACCTCACTTTGATTCATTCTCTTGATTAACTCAGCTTTCTCTTCTTCATTCTTTGCAACTTTCTCTTCTAAAATCTTTACACGTTTTTCAAGAAACATTAATATCTGGAAAGAGATCACTCAAATCTTGAAGACTAATTGGTTCATTCGGCATATCACTAAAAAGTTTCGATCTTGGGGTAGTCTTTGGTGTTGATTTTGGTGTAGAGCCTTCAGGTTGAGCTGCTTTTGGATCTGGAGTTTGTATCACTGGAACTTCCAATAAACCAGACTCAGGAGGTTCTTGTGTTGCTCCTGGCCTTTCAGCTTCAGATGAAATAATAACAGGAGGTTCTGGTGTAACTCCTGGACGTTCAGCTTCAGAAGAGATGATAACAGGAGGTTCTTGTGTAACTCCTCTCTCCTGTGCACCAGAAGGTTCTTGTGTAACTTCTGTGCTTTTAGGCTTTCCTTTGTATCGACGACTAGCAAGTTTCTGAGCTTTCTTTGTTTTCTTGCCTTTAGCCGATGGAGACCCTATAGTCTTTGTTGTTGAAGCCACTGCAAACTTTACATGCTTAGTTCTTTTCTAGGTCTCTCCTCGTCGGACTCTTTTTGAAGATTAGGATCAAAATCAGCATCTGTTTCTTTGATCTTTTCAGCTTTAGTCTCTGCTATCGACTTCTTTGTTGCTTTCTCAAGAGAATCATCAGAATCATCTTCATTCTCGGAAGTAGTAGAAATAACATCGTCCTCTTGAGTAGTCTTTTCAATTTCCTGACTCTCAATAACAACCGCTGTGCTAGAACCAGCTTCAGTTTGCACATTAACAGGCTCGTCTTCATCAATCAGCATAGTATCAGCTTTCTTAGCACCACGCTTCTTTTTCTTTTTGACTTCGGCCTTTAGAAACCATTCACTTCGAGATTTTGGCTTAAAAGTCTTGAACCATTCTGTCTCAGCATTCAGTTCTTTCTCATCACCACTACCATCTTTCCTCCACTTGTTATTGGCCGGCGCAACATAATTCTCATCTTTTATTGAACCTATAATACTGGTTTCGCTACAGGTGCTGAATCCTGTTTCTGGAACTTTAACAACTTCTTCATTGTTGTTTCATCGAGGTGACTGAAATATAGAATGTCGTTTGGATCACGTGCGATGTCTGAAAACTTTTCATCGATTAGCATCTACACAAATCTCAGATATAAACATAATCTCGTATCATCCATATTCTTTGACATGTGTGCGAATACAAGCTTAGAATAGTTATACGGCTTCTTCAGAATTAACGCCGTTGCCATGCAGGCCATATAATCATGAACATCGTCAAGGCCCGCTTTACGGTGACTGAAAGTATGAATGATTGTGTGCATGAGGAGCTTATAGGCGTTAGGAACTTCCCCTTTCTTCAACGTCGGCTTGTTTACACTTCCCTTGTAACTCTTACGGTAAAAACAACCTCGTACCATCTTTTCATCTAAGAAAATAGGATCATCTTTGTCGTCGTTGAATTGCAAGATCCTGCGAATATCATCCTCTGTGACTGTTATCTCTTTGACTTCATTTCAACTTGAACAGATGATGTAATGGTCTTCTTTTCATCACTAAGGCTCGCGTTCATCCAGAAATGATAAGTATGTGATCGATATGACACTGTGCGCTCCGTAATAGCTCGAGGAATAGGGCATTCCTTTAAAAACTTCAATATGCTATCGTATTCCTTTAGCGACGGACAAAACACCTTGTCGAGCGTAATACATGTGTTATGGAACTTGGAAAAGTCCATCGTGATTACCCGAGCTGGTGCTTGAATCTGAAATACGACGCAAAACACTTAGCACGCATTTACGAGAAAAAAATTACAACATTTTTCCAATAAACTTTCATCAAGTTCAGGCGATCTTGATGTGTGAATAACAAACTGATTAATTCAAGTTCGCCCAAACATGTCTAATACATGTTCAATCAACACAATCATAAGTTCGGGCGAACTTATGTATAACACCCTTTTCAGATTCCTAAACGTAAGTTCGATCGGACTTGTTTTCATCAGATTTTATCCAATGCTAAGTTCGAGCAAACTTCCAAATTTTATTAAAACAGATTCTACACAGAGTTCAGTCGAACTTATGGATCAAACGAGAGTTATAAAGTTTTCAGATGCAAGTTCGGCTGGACTTGATGAACAAGTTCGGGCGAACTTGTCATCTTCTCCATTCAAACAATGCACCATCCAAATAAGACCATTCTGATCAAATCCAAAAAAAATCCATGGTCGATTTTAGTTGGTTATCTCAGTTTTAAGTCCAATTTGTCCACAAGATTCCTAATTCTATCAAATTTTATCATTTGAGATCTAAGATAGACAATTTCGATCAATTGATGGTTCAAAACTTGAATTTATACCTCAGTCATTGCAAAGTGTGCAAATCACTTAGTGCAATACAAATTTTGGCAGAATAACAGCTCTAAAATGACAATCTTGGATAATCGCTCTCAAGAGTTAAGTTCGCTCAGAGAATAAGTTGACTGATTATGAAGTTCGGCCGATCTTGCAGGATATAAATACCCTAGCAAGTTCAGCTGAACTTACAAGCCCAGTAATGAAGCCCAAACTTAAATCCGGGCGAACTTACTTTTTCTTAAACAAACCCAAACAAGTTCGGTCGAACTTGCTTCAAACTAAAAACTTTGAACCTTAAGCAAGTTTGGCCGAACTTGCCTAAAACCCATTTCAAAATTTTCAAGTTTTTTCAATTAACTCCCTGAACTTTTCAACTTTTAACATTTCTGAAAATCCACTCAGTTGACCAAGTCCAAGCTAATGACCTTGGTTCACCGATTTTTCTGCCGAGTCCAAGTTAATGACCCCGGTTTGACCCGTTACGAACAAACTGTTGATATTTTCTGTGATATCCCGGGTTTTTCGGATAACTTAAACGCGACACTTGTCGAATAATGTATATGCTAAGTATTAAACGTGTACGAGTTGAATGAATACGTGATGTGTGTTGTGTGATTGTTTTAGTAATTGAATAATTAGAGTAGATATGTACACGAACTGAACCGAACCGCGACACGAATCAACTTGATTCATTGTGACTCTAGGAGTTAACAAAGTGTAAACCTTGAACCCAAGTCTTCGGCTAAAAGAAAACAAGGATCAAACCCGAAATCGCAAACACAAACCGAGATAAAACCTAGACTTAAAACTCTAACTACTCGGCCGAGAACAACCTAAACCGAAAACCATTGCATGCAAAACTCAAACTAATCGGCCACATGATTAAACCCAAACTAACCCACCCTAGTTCTTGGCCGCGAGATCAAGCCCAAACCCAAACCAAACCAACCCAAGTTCCCTCGGCCACAAGCTCTAACCAAAACCGCAAGCCTCATCTCTTTGCGCTATATATATACACATACCCATGCATGTTTCATACACAAACACAAACCCTAGAAGGAAACTGCCGTCGGCAGCTTGTTCTCAGCCTTTGTGATCGCAAAACAGCCTTCATCTCAATCTGATCAGCCCTTGTTCAGTCCATTCAACCGCAAACAGCCCTTTACTTGTTCCCTCGATCGCCAGTTCAGTCTTGATACACTCCATCTCGATCACAAATAGCTTAGCCTCATTCCTCGGTCGCGAGATCAGCCCTTTCTTTCCTCTCGGTCGCAGCAGCAGCAGTCATCGCCATCATCATCTTCTCGGTCGTGATCTTGATTGGAACAGCCGGATCAATCTTGTCCAAACCTCGGCTTGTTTACCTAGTTATTCAAGGTTAGGTTTATCTCTTGATTACAAGATCATGTTCAGATTTATGTGTTTGAATGAAGTGATTAGTTTGTTCGGATTATATGTGCTTGTAAGTAATCGGCTGAATTGATTTTGTGTATATGCATGATCGTTTTCGGAATTAATAGCTTGCGACTGCGATTTGTTTATAAAGAGTAAAGTTATTGAGTAGGGTTTGCATGGATAGGTTGTTAGTGTTAATCTATGATTAAAAATCGGTTCTTGATCGCCTAGGTTAATCGCATGAACGGGTTATACTAGGTTATGATAAAGATATGCTGAAAACAGTCTGCTGAATAATAGTTACAGCCGACTTCATCTGGCTGTAACTCGGTCGTTAGTTGTCGAAAAACGGATTTTCTGATGTCTAAAACGTAGAGATTTGAATAAGGAATCTAATGGCGCTGGATTCATAATTTTCTGAAATCGTTTGATATTTTTAAAGGGCCAAATAAGTTCAGTAACTAAAGCTGTGAAAATTCTGAAATTTTGTTGGTTGTTTATCAAGTTGGATTTTAAAATCAGTAGAGAATTGAGTCATGAATTTTGTACAGCAACTGGGTATGGAAATTTCCGGGCAACTCCAACTGGAATTTTGTTAATTGGGCGATCGGTGATTTTTAAATAAATTCTTTCGTGGGCTGCAGTCAGAAAGTGATAAATCAGACTGCAGCCTAGTATATTAATATTTATGGTTAATTGGTAAAGATTTAGGACTTGGAAAAATTATATAAATTTCTATTGGATAAATGTCACCTACTGTAAAAATATGGGAATTTTTAGAATGTTCGAACTATTTTATAAAAATCCTAGAAAACAGCTGAATAATGAGTGTTAAGCAGAAAATTGATAACTTGTGATTTTATGCACTAAAGTGTTGCATGGATTTGGAATATGTTCATGATAAGTAGTTTGATTTCTATGATCACATGAGGATACTTGCATGCATGTTGGAGTGTTAGATATGTTGTTTGTGTGTATCACCTTGTGAGTAAATTACGTGTAGAATTTGTATTGGTGTGTTCACACACTGACGTGGAATTAATTGGTTTGTTAGGACGCAACTAGCGGTCCCATCTCTTATAACATCTTTGCTTCACTAACCGAGCAAATAAAGGTGAGTTCACGGCCCCTAACTTTATACAGTTTTTAAACAACAGGGGGAGAAACATGTATACACTCTCAAACTTAAACTCTTTACGTTATACGAATTTAACGTCACATAACTACTCGGTAACTAAGTTAATGTTAATGTAATGTTATGGTCACTAAGCAGCTTTATCACTTAAGTCCTCGTCAATCTCTCGGATCGTTAGTATTGGGTTTAATAGCGGGGGAGTTATAAGTAGTACTACTGGGCCCGACAAGCCCCATCCGAGCTAGTCGCGCTAGCCGACCGGGTATGGTCAACGGGTGAATAATTCGGCCTAACATCGCCATGGTCATGTGATAGGCCTAGTAAAACGGAGGCACAACAGTCAGCTTCGATCGCGAACACTTACGTGACATAACTTTAGGCTAGCTACCTATATATATTAACATTAAACTTAATTACGAATCAACTGTATTATCCCGGGTTGGGGATAATGGAAACAACAACTTAATATTCCTGGTATGGAATATTGGAAACAACAACTTAATATTCCTGGTATGGAATATTGGAAACAACAACTTAATATTCCGGGTTTGGAATATTGGAAGCAACAAATTATTATTCCGGGTTGGAATAATGGAACCAATACGTTATCCTGGGTTAGATTTAAACGGAGAAAACAAACTATAACAGAACAAACGAATTTATGAAAACCTGTGAACTCACTCATCTTTAATGTTGACACTTGTTTCTTACATGTTTCTCAGGACGCTAGGAGCTCTAGGTGCACGCACATGCATTGAACAAGACATCTTTTATCGAGTCTTATTTCTTAATATTGTTTTGGGATTTTTCATTTGTTTTGGCGTTTGTGTTGGCGCCCGCTTCACTACTTATTTATGCTTCCGCTCAAACTTTAAAAATTAATGCTCTGCTAAATATTGGTAATTAATATAAAATCTACAACGAAAGATTTTGGAAAACGTATTATCAAATCATGTAGAGTCGTTCGACGTACTAGTGTTTCAGATTCTGGTTTGTTCACACGCCTCGCGGTAAAACTCCGCAAGTGGAAGTTGAGGGTGTGACAGATTGGTATCAGTGCCACTAGCTATAGAGAACCAGGTTTGCATTAGAAGTAGACCTAAACTATAGCTGAATTCACGACACTAGACTTAGTTTGGCACCGAACTGTCATATCTTGTTATGTTATATACCACAACTATGTTATGTGAAATATGATTGCATAATTGAAATGAATGCAACTCGTAACTAACTACACAACCTAAAGGCAATGTCATCATCCTCATCCTCATCATCATCCGACAAACTTACGCAACCAAGGGCGCCAGGAAAGGCACCTATGGTGGAACCCTTACCATCCTATGGCATGGAAACGCGCTCAGCTGGGAGGAAAAGGCTCGCTCTGGGGGAGGAGTCGTCATCACGCCCAACCATCGCTGTGACGGTCGAACCGGTTAACTCGTTAGAAGTAGGGAACGACCTACTTAGAGATATGATAAGAACGCAACAAGAACAACTAGAAAGAATGCATGAAACCACCCTAGCACAGGGATGGATGATCCGACAACTTACAGGTAAGACCGACTCGCTCGAGGAAGAGCATCGTACGAGTAAGATAGCTCGTAACACCATAGCCAGAGATCTGTGTGCTGAGCAGATAAGAGCCGACTGGCTTGAGGACAGAGTCCTGGAAAATAGTTCGAACATTCAGGAACTGCAAAATCAAGCACTTGCACCAGCACCGGCCCCTCCAGTGCCGGTAGAGGAGGATCCGGAAGAGGATCCGGAAGAGGATCCAGAGGAGGATCCGGAGGAGGACCCAGCTGTGGAAGCTGGAAACGCCGCGGAGAATGACGGCAACGATAGTAATTTGGGGGATGGAGACGTAGAAGACTGACGCGTCTCGCTTATTTTATTTACTTTCCTTCTGTCTATTTATTTTCTACTTAGATCTAAAATGGCAACTGGAAGACGTGGAAATCTTAACTTAACGCCCGAAGAGCTAGCTGCCATGATTCAAGAGCACGTGAACGCAGCTTTAGCGGGTGTTCAGAACCAACCGGCAGCAGGAGGGGGGCTTTAACCCCTATAAGATGTTCCTCGACGCGAAACCAAGCAAATTCTCGGGGGCGGAAGGACCCATTGGACTGGTCCGCTGGATCGAAAAATCTGAATCCGTTTTTGAAATGTACAACTGTCTAGAGGCCAACAAGGTCAAATACGCAGCCTCAACACTGGAAGATGGGGCACTGACATGGTGGAATGCCCAAGTCCAAACACGTGGGCTTATAGCTGCGAATGCAATGGCATGGGCTGAGTTCAAGGCCCTAATTAAAGAGGAGTACTGTCCACGAGACAGAGTGCAACAATTGGAGCAAGCTTTATGGAACCACAAGATGGTGGGATCGGAAATTGAAGCTTACACCGTAAAACACCATGATTTAGTATTTCTGTGTCCCGAATTGGCCAACACTGTGGAGAAAAGACTCGAGTTCTATCTCGGGGGTCTGGTTCCGGAAATTCAGGGTATGGAATGGCTAGTAACCCTGTAACAGAGCATCAAGCAATCCGATTGGCTCACAAACTCACCGATAAGGCGGTGGATCAGAAGAAGCTGCCAGCACGGGGTACAACTGAAGTTGCCTCGGATAACAAAAGAAAGTTTGAAGACTCCACTATTCGACAGTCTTCGTCATCTCATCCACAGCAAGGGAACCAGAAACGGTTCAATCATTACAACAGCCACCGGGGTCACCAAAATCAACCCGCCAACAACAACAACAACAACAACAACCAGAATGCAGGCGGCTATGTAGGTCGAAAGCCGTAGTGCAATCGCTGCAATCTTCATCATCACGGCCCTTGTGCCGGAAATCGCTGCCAACGATGCGGCAAGGTGGACATGCGGCAAAGGATTTTCATGGGGAAATCATGTCCCGACAAAATCAAAACCAGCCCCAGGGTCAGCAGCAGGTATCAACCGGGGATGCTATCAGTGTGGTAGCACTGCTCACTTCAAAAGAGACTGCCCACAGCTGCGTAATAACAACAATAATGGTGGAAACAACTACAATAACCACAACAACAATAACAACAACAACAATAATGGGAACGGTGGCACAGGAGGTGCCAAAGGTCGCGCATTTACATTGGGCCGCGGAGAGCCCAGAAACGACACGAACATGGTCACCGGTAAGTTTCCCCTTAATGAACATTTTGCTTCTGTGCTTTTTGATACGGGTGCGGATAGGAGCTTTATATCTGAGTCTTTTAGGAAGAACCTAAATCTCATGTTTAAACCATTAGAGACCCCTTATGTTATAGAATTAGCCGATGGTAAATCTGTAGATGTGACCCAAATAGTATCCGGCTGTCAACTCAAACTCGCGGGCCACACTTTTACCATTGATCTGATGACAACTACCCTGGGTAGTTTTGACGTGGTAGTCGGAATGGACTGGCTATCCGACGTCCGGGCTGAAGTTCTCTGCTTCGAAAAATCTATCCGTATTCCACTCTCGAACGACGAAATCCTGACGGTACAAGGCGACAAGGCAAGCGCCGTCACCAACATCATCTCATACATGCAAGCGCAGAAGTATCTTCGGAAAAAGAATTCCTTCGCTTTACTCGCACTGATTACCGAACAACCTAAGGACGAGAAACGTATAGAAGACATCCCTGTCGTCCGTGATTTTTCTGATGTATTCCCAGAGGAACTACCTGGTCTTCCACCACATCGACAATTGGAGTTTGAAATCGAATTGGCAAGCAATGCAACTCCTATCGCTAAGGCTCCATACCGCCTAGCTCCAGCTGAACCGCAGGAGCTGTCTACCCAACTTCAGGAACTTTTAGAAAAAGGATTTATCCGACCAAGCGTTTCGCCATGGGGAGCTCCAGTCCTTTTTGTCAAAAAGAAGGACGGGACTTTCCGCATGTGCATCGACTACAGGGAACTCAACAAGGTTACCGTCAAGAACCAATACCCGTTACCTCGCATCGACGATCTATTCGACCAACTTCAAGGGTCAAGTTACTACTCTAAGATTGATTTACGGTCTAGTTACCACCAGCTACGCGTCAGGGAGGAGGATATCGCCAAGACGGCATTTCGCACTCGGTATGGCCATTACGAGTTCTTGGTCATGCCCTTCGGTCTCACCAACGCACCCGCGGTGTTCATGGACCTCATGAACCGCGTGTGTAAACCATACCTCGACAAGTTTGTCATTGTGTTCATCGATGACATACTCATCTACTCCAAAAGTGAAGAAGAACATGCGGAACATCTACGATTACTGCTAGGGCTACTTCAACAGGAAAAACTATATGCCAAGCTTTCGAAGTGTGATTTCTGGATTCGGGAAGTTCAGTTTCTCGGGCATATCGTGAATGAAAGGGGTATCCACGTAGACCCTGCCAAGATTGAAGCCATAAAAAACTGGGAAGCACCCAAGTCACCGACGGAGATCCGCCAATTTTTGGGATTGGCTGGTTACTACAGACGTTTCATCGAGGGATTCTCAAAGATCGCACAACCGCTTACTACCCTCACCCAGAAAGGCATCAAGTATGCTTGGGGTGAAAAGCAAGAAGCAGCATTTCAATTGCTGAAGCAGAAACTTTGCAGTGCACCCATTCTGTCCTTGCCGGAAGGGACAGATGACTTTATAGTATATTGTGATGCTTCCATCCAGGGGTTGGGATGCGTACTCATGCAACGCGATAAGGTCATCGCGTATGCGTCGCGACAACTGAAGGTTCATGAGAAAAAACTACACGACGCATGACCTGGAATTGGGAGCAGTAGTGTTTGCACTTAAGATTTGGAGACACTACCTCTATGGAACGAAGTGCACAATCTTTACTGACCACAAAAGCCTCCAGCACATCTTTGATCAGAAGGAGTTGAACATGCGACAGCGTCGCTGGGTCGAACTCTTGAACGATTATGAGTGTGCCATTCGGTATCACCCGGGTAAAGCTAACGTGGTAGCTGATGCCCTCAGTAGGAAGGAACACTTGAAACCTCGTCGTGTACGAGCAGTACAACTCACTATTCATTCGGGGCTACCCGAACAAATACGCGACGCCCAGTTAGAAGCAGTTAAGGAGGAAAACATCAAAGCCGAATCAGTGGGAAAAATGGAGCGCGATTGGGAAGTAAAGCCCAATGGAGCCCGGTATTTTATGAATCGCATATGGGTACCTCTCTACGAAAATCTCAGAGAGCTAGTCATGAATGAAGCTCACAAATCCCGATACTCTGTCCATCCGGGTTCGGATAAGATGTATCAAGACCTTAAAGCTGCGTATTGGTGGCCCAACATGAAAGCTGATATAGCCACCTACGTGAGTAAATGTTTGACTTGTGCAAAAGTCAAGGTGGAGTATCAAAAGTCATCTGGGCTACTCCAACAACCTGAGATCCCAGTGTGGAAATGGGATCAGATCTCAATGGACTTCATCACCAAACTCCCACGAACCTTGGGTGGTTGCGACACCATCTGGGTGATTGTGGATCGTTTAACTAAGTCCGCACACTTCCTAGCTATTAAAGAAACAGATAAGATGGAGAAGTTGACTCGTATCTACATTAAGGAAGTAGTTTCTCGGCACGGAGTGCCAACGTCCATCATCTCAGACAGAGATGCTCGCTTCACGTCTAACTTCTGGCAGTCACTCCAGAAAGCGTTGGGAACACGCTTGGATATGAGCACAGCCTATCACCCCCAGATTGATGGTCAAAGCGAAAGGACCATACAAACCTTGGAAGACATGCTTAGGGCATGCGTAGTGGACTTCGGAAATATTTGGGAAATTCACCTGCCTCTAGTAGAATTCTCATATAACAACAGCTATCATACGAGTATTTCGGCAGCACCGTTTGAGGCATTATACGGTCGTAAATGTAGATCACCGGTCTGCTGGGCAGAAGTCGGTGACAGTCAACTCACAGGCCCTGAGTTAATACTTGAGGCCACTGAAAAGATTGTACAAATCAGAAACCGCATGGCGGCGGCACGAGATCGACAGAAAAGCTACGCTGATCAACGACGCAAACCGCTCGAATTTCAAGTAGGCGACCGCGTCCTACTAAAGGTGTCACCCTGGAAGGGTGTAATCCGCTTTGGAAAACGGGGCAAACTTAACCCATGGTACGTAGGTCCGTTTGTAATCTTGAAACGTATTGGACCCGTAGCTTATCAATTAGACCTTCCTGCCGAACTCAGTGGAGTTCACAACGTATTTCACGTGTCAAATCTGAAGAAGTGTCTATCAGATGAGACTCTAGTCATTCCATTGGATGAGATCCAAGTGGATGAACGACTGCACTTTGTG
The DNA here is from genome assembly GCA_947069175.1 of Scalesia atractyloides. Taxonomy (NCBI): domain Eukaryota; kingdom Viridiplantae; phylum Streptophyta; class Magnoliopsida; order Asterales; family Asteraceae; genus Scalesia; species Scalesia atractyloides. The sequence continues at coordinate 24,400,279 of CAMTDV010000010.1, forward strand.
GAACAGCCTATCGAGATCATGGATCGTGAGATCAAGACTCGAAGGCACAGCAAAATTCTGATCGTTAAGGTCCGTAGGGACTCTAAGCGTGGACCGGAATTCACGTGGGAAAGAGAGGACCAAATGAAAAGCAAATACCCGCACCTCTTCACAACTGAGCAGCAAACTAACGATACCAGTAACTAAATTTTCGGGACGAAAATTCTTTCAACATGGGGATGATGTGACAACCTGGAAACTTCTTATACTTTCGTGTACTATTGTTGACTAAATTCTTGTGCATGGCACTTGGAAATCTTTGTGTATGGCACTTGGGAACTTCTTGTAAACGAACTAACTCTTTGTGCGTGGCACTCTAAACATGTACGCTACATGCTAAACCGCGTTTACTCAATTTTCGGGACGAAAATTCTTTCAACATGGGGATAATGTGATATCCCGGGTTTTTCGGATAACTTAAACGCGACACTTGTCGAATAATGTATATGCTAAGTATTAAACGTGTACGAGTTGAATGAATACGTGATGTGTGTTGTGTGATTGTTTTAGTAATTGAATAATTAGAGTAGATATGTACACGAACTGAACCGAACCGCGACACGAACCAACTTGATTCATTGTGACTCTAGGAGTTAACAAAGTGTAAACCTTGAACCCAAGTCTTCGGCTAAAAGAAAACAAGGATCAAACCCGAAATCGCAAACACAAACCGAGATCAAACCTAGACTTAAAACTCTAACTACTCGGCCGAGAACAACCTAAACCGAAAACCATTGCATGCAAAACTCAAACTAATCGGCCACATGATTAAACCCAAACTAACCCACCCTAGTTCTTGGCCGCGAGATCAAGCCCAAACCCAAACCAAAGCAACCCAAGTTCCCTCGGCCACAAGCTCTAACCAAAACCGCAAGCCTCATCTCTTTGCGCTATATATATACACATACCCATGCTTGTTTCATACACAAACACAAACCCTAGAAGGAAACTGCCGTCCGCAGCTTGTTCTCAGCCTTTGTGATCGCAAAACAGCCTTCATCTCAATCTGATCAGCCCTTGTTCAGTCCATTCAACCGCAAACAGCCCTTTACTTGTTCCCTCGATCGCCAGTTCAGTCTTGATACACTCCATCTCGATCACAAACAGCTTAGCCTCATTCCTCGGTCGCGAGATCAGCCCTTTCTTTCCTCTCGGTCGCAGCAGCAGCAGATCATCGCCATCATCATCTTCTCGGTCGTGATCTTGATTGGAACAGCCGGATCAATCTTGTCCAAACCTCGGTTTGTTTACCTAGTTATTCATGGTTAGGTTTATCTCTTGATTACAAGATCATGTTCAGATTTATGTGTTTGAATGAAGTGATTAGTTTGTTCGGATTATATGTGCTTGTAAGTAATCGGCTGAATTGATTTTGTGTATATGCATGATCGTTTTCGGAATTAATAGCTTGCGACTGCGATTTGTTTATAAAGAGTAAAGTTATTGAGTAGGGTTTGCATGGATAGGTTGTTAGTGTTAATCTACGATTAAAAATCGGTTCTTGATCGCCTAGGTTAATCGCATGAACGGGTTATACTAGGTTATGATAAAGATATGCTGAAAACAGTCTGCTGAATAATAGTTACAGCCGACTTCATCTGGCTGTAACTCGGTCGTTAGTTGTCGAAAAACGGATTTTCTGATGTCTAGAACGTAGAGATTTGAATAAGGAATCTAATGGCGCTGGATTCATAATTTTCTGAAATCGTTTGATATTTTTAAAGGGCCAAATAATTTCAGTAACTAAAGCTGTGAAAATTCTGAAATTTTGTTGGTTGTTTATCAAGTTGGATTTTAAAATCAGTAGAGAATTGAGTCATGAATTTTGTACAGCAACTGGGTATGGAAATTTCTGGGCAACTCCAACTGGAATTTTGTTAATTGGGCGATCGGTGATTTTTAAATAAATTCTTTCGTGGGCTGCAGTCAGAAAGTGATAAATCAGACTGCAGCCTAGTATATTAATATTTATGGTTAATTGGTAAAGATTTAGGACTTGGAAAAATTATATAAATTTCTATGGGATAAATGTCACCTACTGTAAAAATATGGGAATTTTTAGAATGTTCGAACTATTTTATAAAAATCCTAGAAAACAGCTGAACAATGAGTGTTAAGCAGAAAATTGATAACTTGTGATTTTATGCACTAAAGTGTTGCATGGATTTGGAATATGTTCATGATAAGTAGTTTGATTTCTATGATCACATGAGGATACTTGCATGCATGTTGGAGTGTTAGATATGTTGTTTGTGTGTATCACCTTGTGAGTAAATTACGTGTAGAATTTGTATTGGTGTGTTCACACACTGACGTGGAATTAATTGGTTTGTTAGGACGCAACTAGCGGTCCCATCTCTTATAACATCTTTGCTACACTAACCGAGCAAATAAAGGTGAGTTCACGGCCCCTAACTTTATACAGTTTTTAAACAACAGGGGGAGAAACATGTATACACTCTCAAACTTAAACTCTTTACGTTATACGAATTTAACGTCACATAACTACTCGGTAACTAAGTTAATGTTAATGTAATGTTATGGTCACTAAGCAGCTTTATCACTTAAGTCCTCGTCAATCTCTCGGATCGTTAGTATTGGGTTTAATAGCGGGGGAGTTATAAGTAGTACTACTGGGCCCGACAAGCCCCATCCGAGCTAGTCGCGCTAGCCGACCGGGTATGGTCAACGGGTGAATAATTCGGCCTAACATCGCCATGGTCATGTGATAGGCCTGGCAAAACGGAGGCACAACAGTCAGCTTCGATCGCGAACACTTACGTGACATAACTTTAGGCTAGCTACCTATATATATTAACATTGAACTTAATTACGAATCAACTGTATTATCCCGGGTTGGGGATAATGGAAACAACAACTTAATATTCCTGGTATGGAATACTGGAAACAACTTAATATTCCTGGTATGGAATATTGGAAACAACAGCTTAATATTCCGGGTTTGGAATATTGGAAGCAACAAATTATTATTCCGGGTTGGAATAATGGAACCAATACGTTATCCCGGGTTAGGGATAACGGAGAAAACAAACTATAACAGAACAAACGAATTTATGAAAACCTGTGAACTCACTCATCTTTAATGTTGACACTTGTTTCTTTACATGTTTCTCAGGACGCTAGGAGCTCTAGGTGCAAGCACATGCATTGAACAAGACATCTTTTATCGAGTCTTATTTCTTAATATTGTTTTGGGATTTTTCATTTGTTTTGGCGATTGTGTTGGCGCCCGCTTCACTACTTATTTATGCTTCCGCTCAAACTTTAAAAATTAATGCTCTGCTAAATATTGGTAATTAATATAAAATCTACAACGAAAGATTTTGGAAAACGTATTATCAAATCATGTAGAGTCGTTCGACGTACTAGTGTTTCAGATTCTGGTTTGTTCACACGCCTCGCGGTAAAACTCCGCAAGTGGAAGTTGAGGGTGTGACATTTTCAAAATTAAAGTTTCAAATTAATGAACTTTTCATCGTTTTGGCTTTTCTGATTTCACAGATTAGCTCCCAGCCCGTTGTCAATGAGATTCCCACAAGTTTAGCACCTTACCAGACTTCGAAGATCCGTTCTCCAACGTTGGTTTGCTGAAAACAATGTAGAAACAAAATCTTTTTGTATTTTTGTAAGTTTATGCTAAAACACACTGAAAATCTTTTTGGATTTAATCTGTAAAGCAGATAAACTATGTACAGAACAATGTAAACTATGTACAAACATATTACAGACATAATTTTGTGAATTCGTGTTAAGGATCATATCAGTTAATTGAGACATATCACCAGTACCGTTGTCCTTTAGATGACTTTAAGTTTTAAACTCGTTTACCTAGATTGTCGATATGTTTGTCCACTTAAACTTTACCACGTTTCTCAATCGTTCCAAGATATGTTAAGGTATGATTTAGGAAACATGACTTATCTATGGTTCCCACTTCTTGAATATACTCCCGCATCAAGATTCCCTAAATTTCATCTTACATGTGAATATAACGTAATTGATATTTTTATCTGGGTTAATGCAAGGCCTTGAGAGCTTAGGTTAGTACTACCATACAGACAAAGAGATGAAGGCTCGACTTAGGGCGTGTTCCAATTAAGGAATCTTTTTAGCACTGCAAATGATTAGATTTTTCGATACTTTTCAAGTTTGCATGCAGTTTAGGGGTTTATAGCGGAAGTATTATAGAAGTTCTAGGCTATTGCTTCCGCAAAATCAAAAGAACTTGTATAATACCCCAGATATCAACTATCTATAAAGACCTCGTATCTCAGAATCAGGCAATCTCTCAAATGAAATTTCGGAGTACTAAGTCCATATATCCAAGATGTGTTAATCCACAAGATTAAGCAGTTGTAAAATTTAGTTTATATCTCGAAAACAATTTACTAAACTTGTTAAGCCTATCGACACATCTGCAGTAAGACTCGTTTATTACTATTTAAAACTTTTCATTTATTTAGCATACTGTGATAGTCCACTGATGTACTATCATTTCTTTTTATGACACCGAATTCTTTTTGTCTTTTTCAATGTTTTTGTACATTTTTGAAATTTTTTCATATGTTTTTGTATTTTCCCAAATATTTCTCCCCCGAAAATCAAAAACATATTTTTGGATTTTTAAGAAAGACTAAGCTAAAAAGGATATACAAACCAATGCGGATCACGTGAACCCGTCGTCCGATCCGTATTCAACCTCAGCTTCCGCACTTGTCAGCAAAATTTTTAATATCGTTAAGCCTCATTAGATATTTAAATCTTGTTAAAGGAAATGCTTTAGTATAAAAATCAGCCTTTTGGTCATCGGTGTGGATTTTTTCTATTCGCACCAATTTCTTTTCATAACAGTCACGAATGAAATGGTAATGAATTTCAATATGTTTAGTACGTGAGTGATGAATCGGATTCTTGGTTATATCGATGGCTGCTTTGTTATCCACGAATAAAGGCGTATCAAGAAACTGCAGACCATAATCCCTAGTCTGTTGTTGAATCCAGAGGATTTGAGAACAACAGCTGGAAGCAGAAATGTATTTTGCCTCACAGGTAGAGAGAGAGACCGTGGTCTGTTTCTTGCACTGCCACGTTACCAAACGTGTTCCAAAGAACTAGCATCCTGCCGTTGTAGATTTTGGGTTCAGTTTGTCCACTCCGAAGTCTGAGTCAGCGTATCCCGTTAGGTCGAAATTGTCGTTCTTTTGATACCACAAGCCGGTGCTTGGACATCCCTTCAAGTAACAGAAGATCCGCTTGACTATCTGCATGTGTGACACTCGAGGACTAGACTGATATCTCGCACATAAGCAGGTAGGATACATGATGTCTGGGCGAGATGCCGTCAGATACATCAGAGATCCTATCATCGATCAATAGTGTGTCATCAACTTTGGTTCCCGTCTCGTAAATGCAAATCCCATGATTCAGTGCCACCGGAGTTGAAAGCGGCTTCGAGCTATCCATTTCAAAGTTCTTGAGAATGTCGTGAACATACTTTGTCTGATGAATGAATATGCCATCTGGTAACTGATCGACCTGTAATCCGAGGAAAATTTTCATTTCACCCATGGAGGACATCTCGAATTTCTTCTTCATGATCTTTTCGAACTCTTTGCAAAGACTATCATCCGTAGAACCAAAGATGATATCATCCACATAGATTTGTACAATGATTACATGAGGTCTGACTTCTCTGGTAAATAAAGTACTATCCATTGTGCCTCTTGTAAAGCCATTTCCAACGAGATGTTGCGATAACGTCTCGTACCAAGCTCTCGGGGCTTGGTGTAATCCGTATAAGGCTTTGTCAAGGAGATAAGCTTTGTTCTTGTTCAGCGGATCGACGAACCCTGGTGGTTGGCCGACATACACTTGTTCGCGAAGTTTACCATAGAGAAATGCAGATTTTACATCCAACTTGTACACCTTAAATCCTTTCCAAGCTGCAAATGCAAGGAAAATGCGGATAGACTCTAATCGTGCATATACTTCTGTGTAATCAATACCCTCTTGTTGGTGGAAACCTTTGACAACCAACCGAGCTTTCTTTTTGACTATTACACCCTGATCGTCTCTTTTGCATTTGAAGACCCACTTAGTATCAATAGCTTTCTGCTTCGGTGGTAAGTTTACAAGCCTCCAAACACCCAATTTCTCGAACTGTAAGAGTTCCTCTTGCATTGCTATCACCCAGAGCTTCATTAACAGTTTTTGGCTCTATTTGTGATATGAAACATGAGTAGAAGCAGTAGTCTTGAGTTGGAGCAACTCGGGTGTAAAACAACTAAGTACTTTATTGATTTGGCTTCGTGTACGCACACCAGTTTGTAGTTCACCAATGATATTCGTTGAAGGATGGTAAGAATTTGATCGCAGCATTTCTTCGGTAGGAACATCAACTGAGCTTTGCTGATTCGAGATATTCAGATCACTGTTCAATTCAACATTAGGAGCACTTGATGATGCTTCGTTCTGATTTCTCGGACCAGCAGATTGATTCAACATGTTAGATATCTGCTCAACTTCTTCATCCGATGAGGTTTCACCATCAGCATAAAATGTCGGCGCTTCATCTGAGTCAGAATTCTGATTCTGAGACATGTTGGGCTCTGATGTTGTATTTCCTGGTTCATTAGAAGCATTCATTGGAGGTATAATAGGTGTTACTTCTGCTTCAGAAACATTTTCAACTTGAACACTGCTATTATTCAGACCTGCTTCGGAAGATGAAGTATCTAACATAGGTTGATTAACCACAATTGTTCTAATGATTTGTTCTTGATTCGCCGACTGTTGAAGATAGTATAACGCTGCAATTTCTTCTTCAGACGGTTCTTCTGGCAAGTCGAATGACTTCCATAGATCTTGATAGTTGAACAACCATGCGTCGCCTCTTCTAGGATCCGTATAGTTAAAGCAATCCACATGTTGTGCTTCAAGTACCTTTCTCAACGAGGGAATATATACGCATCTTAGCGGATTCACATATCCCACAAAGAAACCTTCAAGAGATTTGGCTCTGAATTTACCATCTCGATCAATTACAGTACATGGCGCACCAAATGGCTCTATGATTTCAAATTTGGCTTCTGCCGGTTGATCATTTCAAAACATGTTTTCTTTGTTGGTTTGACAGTAAGAACTCTGTTTAGTGTGTAGCAAGCCGCAGCAACCGCTTCACTCCAGAAGCTAACTGGAAGCTTTGAGTCTGCAAGCATGGTTCTCGCAGTTTCGATTAAAGTTCTGTTTTTCCTTTCAGCGACACCGTTTCGTTGCAGAGTATAGGGCGCACTAAATTCATGCAAAATCCCTTTAGCATTGCAGAATTCTCTCATATTATTATTCTTGAACTCTGTGTCATTGTGCATCGTATAGGATTATGATAAAGGTTTTCTAGCTTCTTGAAAAGAATCACCAAGTTTTCGAATGTTTCATCTTTTGATTCTTGGAAGAAACCCATGAGTAACGCGAATAGTCATCTGTTACGACCAAGCAGTATAAGTCTCCTGAAATACTTCGAACATTGACAGGACCAAATAAATCCATGTGAAGAAGTTCGAGCGGTAACTTGATTGAGTTCAAAATTTTCTTCGGATGTCATTTCTTGATCTGTTTCCCCTTTTTGCATTATAAGCAATGGTCAGTCATACGGAAGCTCCGTAAGTTCACACCTTCTACCAGATCATTATGAACCAAGAAATTCATTTTTCGCAAATGAATATGCCCCATCTTACAATGCCAAAGAATAGAATCTTTTTCAGTAGCCTTTGTTACAAAACATTGCGCTGATTTTGATGAAGTGGTAGCGACACCCATATCTAAGACATATACATCATTCTCGCGCGGGGCTCGCATCAGAATCCACTCATCAGGTATTTTGAAACCAAGCTTCAGAATAATACATTCTTTGTCATTGAAATGCACCGTGAACTGTTTGTCGCAAATCTGCGATATGCTCAGAAGATTGTTTTCCAGCTCTGCAATGTAGTTCACGCGATCAAATGAAACAACGCCATTGGAAATTTTTCCTTCGGCGACTGTCCTTCCACCCTGATTACCAGCAAATCCAACATATCCTCCATTGATAGCTTTTATGCGAACAACAGAGCTTTCATTCGCGTCATATGCCTGGATGCTCCACTATCCAGAATCCACTTTGAAAGTACGGATCTCTAGAGCCCCTGCACATGTTAAAATCTAGTTAAAGAGCGTGACCCAAGCCTTTTTGGTCTTGGGTTCTGGATAGAAAGCTTGGTAATCATCTTCATAATCTCCATCTGAGCGTTCACTGTCGTCTACATTTTCAAAACTTACTTCTTTTTACATTTTGAATTGTTACCACTTGTAATTTTGACAGTTTCGGATTTGGTCTCAGATTTTGATTCTTTCGTGTTATCAGTCTTTACAAGCTCAGACTTAATAACATCGGATGTTGTTGCCTTTTCCTTAGCAATCCAGGCTTGTGATTTGATGTTTGCCTTTTTGATGTAAAACCGTGATTCCCCTAGAAGTTTCACCTATTTAGAAAGTTGAATTTTCAAATTTCTTTTCAATTTTAGGTTTAACTTCAGGTTTTAATTCATTTCTTTTTTAAACCTTCACATGTTTTACAAACTCTGGTTGCTTTGGTTTCACAACATCCGAACTTTCTTTTCTTCGAAGATAGGCCGGCTTTGCTTTCGGACACTTGCGTGCAATATGACCAACTTCGTTGCATTTGAAGCAAGTCCGATTATCATGTGAATGACCACCAGTGGATTTAACACCACTTGTGTTTTTGGCCTTATCTCGAAGTTTTTTCTGTTTCTTAAACTCATCGTTTGATTGTTTTCCGATCAAACTCTCCTCTTGAACCGTGTTCGCCCATAAAAAAATTTCATGTTTTTATCTTTATACTCATGAAATGGTGACGTTTTCTTAACAGGTTCATCAAATTCCTCTAAACCCAACCTAGCTATCCGGTTTCCCGGATGATCACCACCATTCCTTCGGTAGTTATTATAATTTCTTTTGGGTTTTGAATAGAATTTCTTTTCATTTTTCTCCAGGTCATCTGATGTAACTTCAACTAGCTTGAACAATTTATCCAATTGATCATCTTTGACATTCTGAATCGGAAAACTGTCATCAAAGTATAATCTATCAGATTCCTTAACCTTGTACATTACAACGTTAGGATCATCACATAATCATCTTCCGATGATGTATCGTCATCTTCAGAATTTGTGTCAGAACTATTCAAACTCGAGGTGGCGCTCTCAAAGCTGCCATCATCAGTATTGTTCAGAACACTTTCAACCACCTTTTTCACAACCGCATTGTCATTATCAGATTTAGTAAAGACTACATCAATGTTCTCCGGCAGCTCATTTTCTTTTCAGATAACAACTCAATGTTGAGTGCCTTATCCATCCCATCAACAGTTTTGCAACAATACTTCTCGCATAGGGGAGGAGGAACATTGTTGTATTCTTTACCAATTTTCTTTTTAGACCTATTAACATTTTCTTCCGACGAGATCGTAGGAAGTATATGATCAATGACATACGCGTTAGTTGTGTAACTTCTTAAAAGTTGTTGAACATGTTTGTTTCAATTTTCATGTCTTGGAGTTGATGTTTGGTTTCAACAATTGTGTTAATATAGAAGTTTATTGCTTTTTGTTTATCCATTATTGTACCTTTCAACATTCTTATAGTATCATGTTGTTCAATATTATTTCTATCGAGCCTGCCATAATCATCTTTCATTTTGTCATACGCTTCCTTCATTGTACGATAATCGTATTTGAAATGTTCATTATGTACATTGAGTTCAGCGATGATTTGTGATTTTTTGGTGCATTTAGCACATGGCTCGGTGCATTTTGTGCAAGGTTTTACAATCTCCACAACTTGCACTTTGACAACTTCCTTTACCTCTGGACCTACCTTGGTAAGATTTGCCATCATTGCTTTATTGGCAATGTCTGTGAGGTTTTCAACATTCACTTCTTGAACAACATCAATAACTTCATCATTCGATTTCTCCTGAATCACTTGCTCTTGAGAATTTCCGTCAAAGTTACCTGCAAAACTAGAAGTTGAATTAGGCGTTAAAATACCGTGTGTCTTCATGTGAAGATACATCTCTTCTTCTTCTTGTTGTTGCAGATATTGTTCCAGTAGAGCATTTTCTATCGCTGCTGCTTCTTCGGCAGAAGTATCTTCAATGATCTCAGCCATCAATGCAACTCCTGTCTTCTTTCCAATGTAAGAATTCCAATCGGAACCATCATCTTCATTTGATGCAACCATTGCCTTCTCTGTATTGTTGCTGTTCGGTTTCTCTTGAATTTCTATCTGAGTTTTCTTTGGGAATGGCTTATACTGAAGTGATTTCTTGTAATATTCGTTGCCACCTCCAAATGGACTCTGATTACCCGTTGCTTCAGCATTTTTTGCATTTTCTTTTGAAATGCCCTTTCTGTCAGCATCTGAAACAAGTGACCTTCGTTTTGTTAAACCCTAGTTTGTTGCTTGAATTTCCGATTTCTCGACCTGTAAGCGCAACAAACTTTGTGACCCTTTGAATGATAGAAGCTAAACACCACTTTATATCCATCAGTTCAAGCTCTTCTTCGTCCACTTGATCGTAGTCTTCGGCGGTCATTTCGGGATTGCCAATTTTTCCAGCCACAATACTTTCATACGATTTCAAAATAGTGGCAAGAAGTGACATGTGTTGTTTTGCAACTTGCTCAGAAACAACATTGTTTAGATTGACAGCAATGTTACACTTGTACACATTTGGATCAGAATTTGATTGTTGATTCTGATTAGCTTGATTCTGATATGATGAATTTGAACTTACGCTTGAAAACGAAGAGCTCTATGGACTTTTATCATATTGTGGATATGATTGGTTCTGATTCTGTGGAGAAGAAATCATGTTTGCACTGAATGCTGTCTGAATCTTTGGGCTTGATATGTTGTCTTGCATTCCGTTCTTGTAATACAGACCAACATCTTGAACAATGTTAGCGTTCTTCGACTTTGCGATCTTTAGAAGTTCCATCTCATGACCTTCAAGTTTGTTGATGAATGTAGACAATTTAAAGAATTCCCAATTCGGACTTTCTTTCAGAGGTAAGTAGTCCACTCTCCGTCAGGTAACGCATCTGCAAGCTTATCAATGTACTCAGGTTCTGTCTTCTCGAGACCGTGTCTTCTCATTTGGACTTCCAGATGACAGAAACGCTCAATCATCTATTTCATTGTCTCGCCCTTCAACATGATAAAAATGTCGAACTCCTTCATGATGAGAGCTTTCTTACTCTTGATCATCTCTGCGCTTCCTTGGTATTTCTTTTGCAGTGATAGCCAGAGTTCTTTCGCAATCGTGTATTCAGGCAATAAGACCAGAATATCTTCTTTAACAGATTGTTGAATGAGGCTTATCATCTTTTTCTCAGCAATGTACTCATCTTTCTGTATTGTGGTGTACTTGTACTTTTCCAGAACTTGATGATTTTCGTCCAACGGAACAGTATACCCTCCCTCGATAGCTACCCAGCTTTGGAAATGCATGGCTTGAACCTAGTAGCTAAACTTCTCCTTCTATCCTTTATATTCGTCCATGCTCATTAACTTCGGCGGTTTAACGGACGTGCCCATCTCGTTGTCAAGGTTGACTTGTTGAATCACATTGGCATTGGATATTCCCACTGCTGTCATAAACGCTCTCTGAAGATCATCCATCACGAATATCGAGACGTACGCTGAAAACACGTTAAAACTTTGAAAATTGTTAGATTTACTACAAGTTCGATCAAACTTGCAGTAGAGTGAAGAATTTCAGAATTTATAATCACAAGTTTGGTCGAACTTATGACTTCTGTTTTTATAATATCCATGAGATCACCTCGGTCGAACTTGCACTAGAGTTTTATAAGAAAAGTTTGCAAGTACGGGCGAACTTAGACTAAACTTTCCTGATTTTTATCAAGTTCAGTCGAACTTGATAAAATATCAATGACTTTTTAGTAAGTTCGAGCGAACTTAGCTAAATTCTCTTAAAATAACCTCAAGTTCGAGCGAACTTAATAAAAACTCACTTAAAAGGTGACTTTTTAAGTTAAGTTCGGTCGAACTTGGCTAACAAGTTCGATCACAGAGGGTTTTAAAAACATAGTTTTTGCAACAATTTGACACTAGTTCGTTTGATTTTAGTCTCCAAACTTTCAGGGGTTTATCTATGATGTATTTAACATGTCATATTCAAAATTGGACAGAATTTGACCGTGAATTCTTCATTTTAGTGTAAAAGTTAAGAAAAATAGAAGAATGGAGTAGAATTAGAAGTGTTATTGTCTCGATATCAATCAAATCAGGCTATTCTAGCTCTGATACCACTTGTAGGACCGATCCTTAATGCAGAGGAACCTAGATTTGATCTCTAATGTCCAGAATAGTAGAAATATTACGACACGATTACCAAATAACAAGAACTAGTCAGTTAAACGTCAATTTTATTGTGACATCCCGGTTTTTTCGGATAACTTAAACGCACTACTTCACGGTTATTAATTCGGAGACTTGAATTTGCACTCTCGAAATAGTTAAGATAATTTAGTGAACTTGTCAAACTGATTACGTGCTATGTGTATGAACGTTTGTTAGTTGGTGAATATGTGATGTTCGATTTCGTGAATTGTTTTAGTTACGAAACATATATATAATAAATTATGTACACGAACCGAGCCGAACCGCGACACGAGCCGGCCTCTTTTTCTTGCGACTCAAGGAACTAAACTTGGGGATCAAGTTTAGAACCCAAACCTTAAACCCAAACCATGTCGCGAGCAAACAACCCAAACCGACCCACCCAAGTCCCTTCGGCCGCGAGAACAAACCCAAACCGCAACCCATTCCCTTCATCTCTTGCGCCTATATATACCAACACATGCATGCCTCATTCACAACAAAAAAACCCTAATATCTAAGAAGCCGACGGCAGCCTTGTTACACTTCCTTCGGTCGCGACAGCCTCTTCCTTCATCATCTCGATCTGATCAGCCCTACATCACCTTCTCGATAGCGAGCAGCTTGTCCCTTTTCATCCTCTCGGTCGCGATCTAGCTTGAACATCCGAATCAGTCCCGTCCAAGTCTCGGCTTATTTACCTTGTCATTAAAGTTTAGGATTTATCTTTTGTTACAAGATCATATTCGGATATATGTGTTTGAATGTAGTGATTGTGTTATTTTCGGATTGTTAATGCTAGATTGAAAGTTTGATGTTTGTTCGAAATCTGGAAAACATAGGCTGTGTTTTGCTTATAAAAACTAGAGATTATGATTAGGATTTGCATGGATATGATATATGTATTGATCTGTGATTGGAAAAATCAGTTCTTGATCGCCTAGGTTCATTGTATCGACGGTTATTGCGAATTAGTTGTGATAAAATGCTGAAATAGTTTGCTGAATGATAGTTACAGCCGACTTCAACTGGCTGTAACTCGGTCGTTAGTTGTCGAAAAACGGATTTTCTGAAGTCTAAAACGTAGAGATTTGAATAACGAATCTAATGGCGCTGGATTCATATTTTTCTGAAGTCGTTTGATATTTTTAAGTGGCCAAATAAGTTCAGTAACTAAAGCTGTGAAAATCCTGAAATTTTGTTAGTTGTTTATCGAGTTGGATTTCATAATCAGTAGGGAGTCGAATCATGAAATTTGTACAGCAACTAGGTATGGAAATTTCCGGGCAAATCCGACTGGAATTTTGTTAATTGGACGATCAGTGATTTTTAAATAAATTCTTCCGTGGACTGCAGTCAGAAAGCGACGAATCTGACTGCAGCCTAGTATATTAATATTTATGGTTAATTGGTAAAGAATTAGGATTTGAAAAATTTATATAAATTTCTACAGTATAGGTTTCACCTGCTGTAAAATAATTGGAATTTTTGGAACGTTGGAACTATTTTATAAAAACCCTAGAAAACAGCCGAATTATGAGTATGTAAGCTGAAACTTGATAACTTGTGAATGTGTGCACCAAAGTGTTGTATGGATTGGATTATGTTCATGATAAATTGTTTTGATTACTATGTTCACATGAGGATACTTGCATGCATGTTTGAGTGTTAGGGATTTTGATTGTGTGTATCACTTTGTGCGTAAATTATGTGTAGAATTTGTATTAGTGTGTTCACACACTGACTTGGAAACAATTGGTTTATTAGGACGCAATTAGCGGTCCCATCATTTGCAACTTCTGTGTTACACTAACCGAGCAACTAAAGGTGAGTTCACGGCCCCTAATTTTATCCGGTTTTAAACAACAGGGGGAGAAACATGTATACACTCTTCAAACTCAATCTCTTTACGTTATACGAAATTAACGTCACATAACTATTCGGTAACTAAGTTGATGTTAATGTAATGTTATGGTCACTAAGCAGCTATATCACGTAAGTCCTCGAAAATCTCTCGGATCGTTAGTATTGGGTTTTAATAGCGGGGAAATTATAAGTAGTACTACTGGGCCTGACAAGCCCCATCCGAGCTAGTCGCGCTAGCCGACCGGGTATGGTCAACGGGTGAATAATTTGGCCTAACTTCGCCATGGTCAGTGATAGGCCTGGCAACACGGAGGCACAACAGTCAGCTTCGATCGCGAACACTTACGTGACATAACTTTAGGCTAGCTATCTATATATGTTAACATTGAACTTAATTACGAATCAACTATATTATCCCGGGTTGGGGATATTGGAAACAACAACTTTATTATTCCGGGTTTGGAATAATGGAACTAACATCATTATTATTCCGGTTAAGGAATAATGGAACTATCGGTATTATTCCGGGTTGGGAATAATGGAACTAAATCGTTATCCCGGGTTAGGGATAACGGGGGAAACAAACTCATAACCGAACAAACGAATTTATGAAAACCTGTGAACTCACTCATCTTTAATGTTGACACTTGTTTCTTTACATGTTTCTCAGGACGCTAGGAGCTCTAGGTGCACTCACATGCATTGAACAAGACATCTTTTATCGAGTCTCATTTACAATAATTGTTTTGGGTTTTTCATTTGTGTTGGCGTTTGTGTTGGCGCCCGTTTCACTACTTATTTTATGCTTCCGCTCAACCATAAAAACTAATGCTTCCGCTAAACATTGGTAACTAACTAAGACAATATAAAATCTACGATGAATGGTTAAACAAATGATTTTTGGAAAACGTATTATCAAATCATATAGAGTCGTTCGACGTACTAGTGTTTCAGATTCTGGTTTGTTCACACGCCTCGCGGTAAAACTCCGCAAGTGGAAATTGAGGGTGTGACATTTATTGATATAACGTCTAGTCTCCAAATTGATAGAGCTCCGCCTCAAAGTACACAAAGTTACAAATGAATGAGACATGCTAGCTATTTGTAAGGTCAAAAGTTCGCTGGAGGGGAATGAAGTTCGGGCGAACTTGACATAGTCAAGTTCGGCCGAACTTGACTTCACAACATGTTCTCAAGCGAAATTGTCCCTATTACACATAAATACTTTGTTTCGCTAGCCTATTCGATTCTAATCTATACAGAATCGATATAAGACTAAGACATTGACATTCTGCATCAACATATAGGCAAAGTACCCAGCAACCCTACGAAAAAGGTTGCTAGGCTACGAACAACTGACACTCCCACAAAGAATGGTTCTTCGTGGGTCTTCTCAATGAACAATCAACTACCAACGAAGAACAGTTCTTCGTGGCCTTCCAGATCAGCGAACAATCAGTTGTTCGTTATATATGTTATCCTACGAAGAATGTGGGTTCTTCGTAGGTTACCCTTATACAGACAGTAATGACAGTTTACCAAGATAATCAACACATACCAACTAATAGTTGCATCATGCAAACTGTTTTACAAAATAGTACAACATAAACTTCATGCTAAGTCAAGATATGAGGATATCTCGACTTGGCCGATTCGACCAAAATACATACACGTAAACAAAGACCATACAGACTACCAAAAGCTAAGAACAAGCTACAGACACAAAACTGTACCAACATGTTTCAAGCATAGATGCCCCTTTTTCTTGGTTCTGGGGACTTCCCACATAATAAGAGGTTACGGTAGTAGCCTCAACAGTGGTTTCCTTCATCAGAGTCTTACGAATGGAACCACTGTCCAATTGCAAACTTGGGAGTTTGGCAATTGTAGTGATTTCTCTTGATGAACTATCCTCTAAGGTTACATGTAACCTAAGGGATGTATCCTCTTCAGCTGCTGATGGGTTAGCAAAGTATAAAAAAGCAGACCCAGTCACTTGTTGGAGTATATTCTCATTGATAGGTTGGTGAGAAGAACTGGTTAATGTCTGTTCTAATTCAATTGCATTCATCAAGGCAATATGGTAGGTGGTAGTGATTTTGTTGGTGAAGGTTGAGGTGGAGAAAGAGACAATGCCTTGGGAGAGGGGCTGCGGAAGATAGAATCAAGTGATTCTAGAGCTTCATAATTTGGTGTCCATGTGTTTACAACCGGTTCCTTTTTTGAGGAATACAGAGGAGTTTCAAAGCCAGATTGAGATTCTAACATCTGCTGTGAAGAAGTAGCAGCAGTGTTTTCATGTGATTTTTGTGTTTTCACTGGGTTAACCTCTGGGATCTTATCTTCTATAGGGCCCTTTTTGGGTTTGGTGGGTTTTCTGGTAAGTTTTGTTGGTTTCTTTTTGGAGATTGCTGGTGTGGGTTTCAGGGCAGTGGTTATAATGCCCTGATCACCAGAAGCAGTGGGCTCAGTAGCAGGAGGTTGAGATTGAACATTTTGTTCTTGTAAAGCTTGCTCAGCCTCCATACTATTAAACAATAAAATCCCAAATAATTATTACAATTTCAACAATCTCTCAAACATATCTAATCCGATCCCCCCTAGATTTTTATTACAATGCGTTTCTAAAGGTAAACCTAAGTCCATTGCATCCAAACGTAATCCTCAACCTGCCACACATGTTAAAATAAACGTCAATATAATGAAGTAAAGGTGAGCATACATGTTTGCGTACATAATAGATATAAAAGCGTTTAGCATACACCACATGACATACGTAAGAGATGTGAATCATGTATCTACTTAGATTTAAGTAAACCCACAAACCGTGAGTGCGAGGCACACAAACAAGTGTCCACGTCCTAAAGAGAAAATAAATGAGAAAATAAAATGCAAGCCTTAACAACCCCGGGCCTCCGAGTGGCGGGTCAACCTCTAGCAAGCTATCATGTTAAGGGTGGCGTACAATCAATCAAGTAACACATACAATTCAGCAGATTTCATGTATAGTCAAGCATGAGTAGGTTGCGAATAAGCGTTTGAGTTGTGTGAGGTGTTTTGATATACGAACATATGTGACACCCAAAAGTGTGTTTAAGCGAAGAAGGGTTCAAGTACACTCACAGTCGGTGCGATTAGGGAGAGAGACGGGATCTGATGTAGACGAGAAGGAGCGCCGGATCAGCCTGTAAGCGAACAGAAGTGCATCAGTCTTCCGAATTGCTGAAACGGTTAATGGTTGAAGGAACAGTAGACAAGTTCGGGCGAACTTGTACCTTGGGGTACAAGTTCGGGCGAACTTGTGCTATTACCCCTTGGAGAAATACAAGTTCGGGCGAACTTGTCCTGATTCCTTGGAATCAGTACAAGTTCGAGTGAACTTGTATGTTTTCAGTTAAATTTGATCAAGTTCGGGCGAACTTGGTCACCAATCTGGTGACAAGTTCGAGCGAATTTGTTGTCTTCCGAGCGAACTTGACTGTTTTGGCATCCAATTCGTGCGTTTTCGCGTCGTTTGCTGAGGAAATCGAGTGTCCATCCCTCCAACCTTAAGCCGCTGAGTAAACTTAGGCTGTAGAGGTCTTTTGGAGCAAATTTAGCCATTTTACAGAAACTCGGGCTAATCCGGGCGAACTTGATGGTTCGTACGGGTTAGTCCAGCTTGCGTAAAGTGATGATTTCGTCCTTCTGCTTCCGGATATGAGATCTTGCTTGACCACGCCTCGTTCCACTTCATAGTGAATGAAACACACGTCATTTAGTCTGAAATTTGTGTAAAAATTGATGTTTAAATGGTTTTACTTAAACCTAGGTGTAGTTCTAAGTGAAAAAGAGAAGTTTTATAGAAAAAGATGAAGATTTTCATAAAATAGAAGCGATTTGATGAAATCGAAGGAAAGCCTTGTGCAAAATCGTTGTAAAAGTTGTTGTAGTTTGAAAACGGGTTGACTCTTACTTGAAAACGAAGGTCTTCGGTTTCGGGAGGTTTTGGGCGAACTTGCAGCAAGTTCAAATGAGGAGCGGGGCTGAGTATTTATAGGTGAAGGGATAACAAGTGGGCCTAGAAATTTTGCATGCATCTCATTTGTAGAGACTGACACAGGATGTGCCGTATCATTCAATTCGAATACTTGGGAAATTGATTGAGGCCTGATTTGCATCAGTGTTTTGCCCACTCTTGATACAATAGCATAAGGAACATCTTTTTGAGAATGAACCTCTACGTTTGCCCAAAATTGCCGTTGTGTGTCTTGATAAATTGGGGCTTTGACGATTAACAGATGCTCAAATTTTGATTCTTTTAAGATTTTTATCATTGAATGATATCTTGTATTTGAATCGGTAGCATCAAGAATTGTTGTATAGTTGTGAGGAGTTTTGATTATGAGGGTCAATTGTGGTGGTTCTGGTTTGGATTTCGCTTTAGATTTAGCTTTGGGTGCCATGATTGAAGAGAAAACTGTTTTGAAAATTTTGAATTCAACACGGTAAAGTGGAACCTCTGTTATGGATAGAACAGGGTTTTATAGGGTTTAGAAAAAGTGATGATGACGTGTCATCTGACGCAAACAACTGACGAATAACGTCTGACCACGTGTAACTTCTGTTTGAAAATGGAAGACAGTTGTTTGGACAAACATTGTTTGATAACTTGGGCAATGGATGTGAACAATGTTTTTGAAACTATCAGAGGATACACTTTTTGACAGTGGATAGACTTTTGTAAACCACCAGTGTTTTGATGCTATCGGTGGTTTGAAACAGACTTTAAGGACTTATTGAAAAATTCAATTTTAAGCTATTTTTAAGGATGAAATTTTGATTTTCTGAAAACATTTTTATGCTATTTACACATGGATCACCAGAAAAACTGTTTTTAGCATTCCAATCCTAGAGATCAAGCTTCCAAAAGTAGATGTATCCAATGCTTTTGTTAGAACATCTGGTAGCTGATCCTTAGTATGGACATGTTGTAAAGAAATCAAACATTTTTCATAGCAATCCCTCACAAAGTGATGTCTGATGTCAATGTGTTCTGTTGTTGAGTGAGAGACAGGATTTTTGATGATATTTTCTGCTGCTTGACTGTCAATTTTAAGAGGAGTCTTTAAAGCAGTGATACCAAAATCCAAAATTTGATTTTGAAGCTACAAGATTTTTGTAGTGTAACTTGCAGCAACAATGTATTCAGCCTCAGCAGTGGATGTGGAAACTACAACATGCTTTTTACTCTACCAAGACACTAGGCAATCACCTAGGAATTGGACACCTCCTGATGTGGACTTCCTTGTTGTCTTGCATCCAGCAAAATCACTATCTGAATAACCTGAAAGCTCAATATTACCATTAGCAGGATACCACATACCAAGCGTGGGAGCACCTTTTATGTACCTGAATATCCTTTTCACAGCAATAAGATCAGACTTTCTAGGTAGTGACTGGGATCTGGCACAAACACATGTTGCAAACATGATGTCTGGCATGGAAGCAGTTAGTTACAATAAAGACCCAATCATACTTCTATAAATGTTTGATCAACCAAGTCATCTTTATCAACAATAGTGACTAGCTTTGAGTTGCCATGGGTGTGCTGCAAGGTTTACGATCAACAATATCATACTTTTTAAACAGTTCTTTGACATACTTATTTTGATGGATGAAAGTGCCATTGTGCATTTGTTTGACTTGTAAACCAAGAACATTGCAACTCACCCATTGCAGGCATTTCAAACTCTGATGCCATGAGTTTTCTGAACTCTTCACACATGGCAGTGCATGTGGATCCAAAAATCATGTCATCCACATAAATTTGGACAAGCATCAAATCTTTTCCTTTCCATTTTAAAAACAAGGTTTAATCAATTTTACCTCTTGAAAAACCTATGGATAAGAGAAAAGTGGATAGAGTTTCATACCAGGCTCTTGGTGCTTGTTTAAGACCATATAGTGCTTTGTTTAACCTGTACACATAATCAGGATGAAATGCATCTTCAAATCTAGGAGGTTGGCACACATACACTTCTTTCTTGATCTTTCCATACAGGAATGCACTTTTGATGTCCATTTGAAATAGTTTGATGTTGTGGTTACCAACAAAAGCTAAGAACATTCTGACGGCTTCTAACCTTGCTACTGGAGCAAAGGTTTCATCATAGTCAATGCCTTCTTCCTGTCTGTAGCCTTGAACCACGAGCCTTGCTTTGTTATTGACAACAATACCCCTTTTTCTGTTTTGTTCTTGAAGATCCACTTTGTGCCAATTGGACTTACATCCTTCGGCAGTGGTACAAGTTCCCAAACTTGTTGTCTTCAAAACTGAAGGAGCTCCTCTTGCATAGCTTCTACCCAACTATTGTCTTTCAATGCCTCTTTGTACTTGACAGGTTGGATAAGTAATAGAAAACCAACAAAGAGGCAAAAGTTTTGGGATTGGCTTCTTGTCAGCACTCCCTCATTTATGTTGCAAATAACTTGATCCAATGGATGGCTTTTGAGGAAGATCAAATCACCTTGATATGGGACAAGTGCATTTTGAGGTGAAGCTTACAAATGTGTATCATTTGAGCTATCCTCTGTTGGTGAATTTGATGGTCCAGTCTCTGATTGGAATGGAGGTGGTGGTATGGGTGGTATGGTAGTGAATGTTTGTTGATTTTTATTCTGATTTGATGGATTTTCATCAACAGTGTTTTGGTTTTGAGAGTAGGCAGAGGATTGAGAATTAACCACTGTTGAACCAGCAGAGCTTTCACCATTGTTACAAACATCTACTCCTCTGCTTGAAGGACAGATCTTGAAATTTGGAAGAATGCAATCATATCCTTGCTCTTGTGGTGATGACTGTGATGTACCTGCAGTGTTAGTCTTGACACACACATCTTCAAATATAAATTTATCTAGATCAAACAGTTCAGCAGGATTTGCTGGGATTTTCAAAGATGAAAGTTCATTTTTTTGGTGAGATCATGTGGAGTGTTATTTTAAATTCAGAAAAATTGCCAAGTACATTAAAACAGAAGGTAGCTGGGCAACAAGCTGCGCCGCCAATCCTTTCTGAATTGCAAACCCTAACCTTCCAAATACAAACCCTTGCCCCCTTGGGGTTGAACAATTGCTATAGACGACCCGTTGAACCCTCGTCAAGAAGTGGATAGCTTCTGGCGCTAGAGAGCCAAAAGTATCAAAGGCAAAAGGGATAAAGACATGCTGGTTCTTTGCGCAAGCTTTAGCGTGCTTATCCACTTTCTTTGATTCTACCTTTCTTGCCGCTTGTCCAGCTACAAACCAGTTTTCCCTTAAACCAACCAAAGGGGAAACCCCCGTGAGGTCTACACAAGCATGTTTCCCTCCAGCCCAGCCAAAGACGAGCAGATCCGCTGGTCGCAGAGTAGATCTCCCTTCCATAGGGTCCGTGAGGAAATTCACAGGGGCCTCTTTCTTAGCCGAAATCCCATCTCTTCTTAAGATGTCCCACAAAGCATCACGCACCCAGTCGTGCCGATATTTGAACCCAGGGAGCTCTTTACAGTGAACTGCATGCTCCCCGTATTTATCCATACAAGCTTTACGACATATCGGGCAAGTTTCATCTTCTGGGTACATAGGGATCATCAACCGGTATTTGAGAATGGCTCTATATTCTACTGCAGACATACATTGTCCCAACCCCTCAATTGGTATAACGGTCAAAAATTCCTGAGCATGGGGACCTTTCAGGCACTCAAACACCGCCTTCTGGCGGGATGACAAATTAAAAGCTTCTCCCAGGCTTTGAGCGATTTTGCTAAACAGAGCATTCACCAAAGTTTTTTGTGGCTTAGAGGGGGCGGTGTCCTCATTAGAAAAACCGCCAATATCCAAGTCTGGGAGAGAGACATTTAAGCATTCAAGCGCCTGCTGATAGTCCGGGTCAAGCCCGACAACCTCACCGTTTCGAAGGATATGATCTTGTAGTTCCCAAGACTGAGCTCTAGACGCCACAAAGGCATAAGCCCCAACATATCGAGCTGAGAAGAGGCCCAAATCACCTAGACGCATTGGCAAAGATGCCAGACGCCACTAGAGTTCACCAAAGAAGGGGCTACCACCCACTACTATGTCTTCTATAGCCTCTCTAAGGCTATCAACAAACCGAGATACCGCATCCTCCATAAAATGCGGTTGACAAGTCCGCAACCCAAAAAGTAACTTAGCGACCCCCATGCACGACCTTAGCAGAAGGAGTTCACATTGGGGATCTCTCAGGAAGGGTAAGAGTTTCATGAGGTCAACCGCCCCCGAGGCTCGCCGCCCTGCCAACTCCTCAATAAAGCTAGGATCCCGACTAACAGCTCCACCAAGGAGCTTAATCCCTTTCTTTGGTCTACCGATCCCTCTCGGGAAAGGCCCATCTTGAACTTTCCGCTCGTCGCATGTCGGCCAAAAAACCTCTGTTTTCTTAATGTTGAGATAAAGCCCTAGAGATGGCCCCTCCTCGTTGATGATGTCTAAGGCCTTAGCAACCTCAGAGGCGTTGCCGATAATCGTCCCATCATCCAAGTACCAAGCATGAAACGGGAGTTTACAGCAGTCCTGAACCCGGAGAATAAGGGGATGTAAGGCAAGGGCAAAAAGAAGGGGCCCCAAGGGATCTCCTTGTTGAACTCCGGTAGTAGCCCCAATACACTCGTTACCAACATACAACCTAGCAGGCTGGGCGTAAAGAAATTGGACCCACCGATAGATTGACGGGCAACGCTGATGAACCTCGTGCAGAAAAGCTGTGCGGTCGACCGTGTTGAAAGCATTGGAGAAATCTACAGTAAGCAAGGCTAAGGAACCATCTGTATGAAATGAGTTGAGAAACCTGTTTGCACTGTGAAGCACCGCCTCTACCCCATTTGGCACCCCCACCCCAAATTGATAGTCACCCAAGTACTGGGTCATTTCTTTCCCGACCTTCTTCATCGCCACCTTTGAAACCAACCTTCGCCAAATACCCCCCACAGCAATAGGTCGAATTCCTTTATCAGGCTTCAATAAGGGGGTGAGGGGGGCCGAGGCAACAAACTCAGCAAGCACCTTAGGGCAGGATCCCCCAAGCCATAAGTTAACAACTTCAGTAATGCTCGTAAGCAAACCTGAGGAAGTCACCGAGCCCTCGCCACCAATAGCACCTAGCAGGTGTTGGGCCCGTATCCCGTCTCTGCCACATGATGTCCCTTTAGGAAAGGATCGAATACATTTGAGTACACACTCCCCATCAACAACAAGAGTGGGTTGGGCCAAAGGGTTGGAAGGCAAGGACGGGGGCGGCACCACTGGGTGTTTATCAATAAGAGCTTTCAATGTCTAATTACCTAGAGGGGCAACTCCACTAGAGCATAGGACCTTAACCGCAGCTGTGAAATGTCCATCCCTGACTTTCCGAAGACATTGCTTAATATTAGGGTTCCTTTCTTTGTCTTCCTCTCTCCTGCATTCTCCCTTTGAAGCCCCCGTCTCCCCCACGCTATCCAATAGGGAAGAGACCAAATCATCAAACCCAGACCCATCTTTCCAAATTGTAAGCGCGTGTAAGATGTTACTACACTGTAGAGATTTTTCCTGTTCCTTGACCTTCGCTCTTGTCTGGAGGATGGTCTAACCACCCGCAAGGTGCAACGCGGTAGTAAAAACAATTGGACCCAATTGTCAACCGATCCTTGTGACGCTACCACTTTGCGCAAAGCACCTGTTAGAACCTGAGCAAACAACAGCTGGCAACTGGGGGGAATGCTTTTAACAGTCTGAATAGGGAGGGAGAAAACACACTCGAGTAGGTTAACATCACCCCCGAGCCCTGCTGGGTGACGTGGGTTTGTGTCAACCACCACTTGACATGGTTTCTGGATCCCAACAATGAAATCTTCAACATCCCCCGAGATCATGGCAAACGACATGACCTCATTATCATGCTTGCATCCCCTACTGAGTGCATGCATCACCATGCACTTTCCACATAACCATTTATCCCCTTCCCTAAGAACTTTCGTAACATCCAAAAAAAGGTCCAAGTCCTTGGAGATAGCCTCCTTCAAAGATAGCTTTCGGTTTTCTGTCTTGAGGTGTGTGCTTTGCATGTGTTCAAGTAGGCGGAAAAAACCCACAGACCCCGGTTTGCCATCTTTACATTCGTGGAAAATTTTGAAAGGGCAGCTCCTTAAACCACTAGCAGAGCCCTGCACAGGGCCCACTGACTTAACGTTCCGACCCCCTTTCGTAGGAGCCATGCGCGTATGTTAATTGCCACCGAAGAAAAAACACACTAACGGTACACCAAACTCGAGATGAGTTGTTGGGGGTAGAAAACCAGTAAAATTCTATACAAGACAAAGGAGGGCAGCAACCGCGGGTTGCCCACCCTCTAAATGGTACCCCACATAACCCCTTACCCCATGGCGGATAGTTAAAGATTATCACAATCGAATCTGAATTACAAGATCAAATCGCCTTAACCAATTCCCACTTCACAAGAGTGCTAAAGCAACAAGTTTTTTAAAACCTTCACTTCATTGAGGCATTTGATCAAACACCTAGTGGGTCGACTTTTCTTTCACAAAAGAACACTCGTACTATCTTCTCTACAATATCATCTGTTTCTCTGATGCCAGCTGTTCGAGTAGTGTGACCGGGATACCTTGAACCGTCACATTGGCTTACATGACATCACGTGTTGTTCCAGCAATGTCTGTAACTATTGCTCTTTCACTCTGCAAGCTTACTCCATGAGTTCAGCAGACTAGATTTCCCAACATTTAGACGACCAATAATGGCGTTCTTGTAAGCTATGTACGTACAGAACCTAAATATCATGCAGGTTACCACCGTCGAAATTAAACAACCAAAGCCCGAATCCCAAATCATCAATAACTTGAATGAATAATCAAATTCGGTTTTATTCGGAGCAAGAATCAAGAAAATCGGATATCTGTGATGCAAGTTTTGGGATACCAAATGAGGGAGAGCGATGATGATGGTGGGAAGTCTGATATGGTGAGCGATCTTGAGTTCATTGAACTTCACATTCAGAGTTTCTTCAACACACTTGGTCCTAGAGTTAAACACTCTGTAGGCTTTGGCAATGGTTGAGTATCCCAGAAAATAGCCACAGTCAACTTTGGCTGCAAACTTAGAGATAGAATCTTTTAAGTTCAAAATGAAAAAATGACAACCAAAAACTTTGAAATATGAGGTCAGAGGTTTGATTTTATAAGCAATTCATAGGCAGTCTTTTGATGCCTGGGTTAATCAAAACTCTGTTCTGAACAAAACAAGCAATGTTTACAGCCTCTACCCAAAAGGACAAGGGTAAACCAGAGTCTGGTAGCATGATTCTTGCAAATTCAACTAGAGTTCGATTTTTCCTTTCAACTACCCCATTTTGTTCTGGAGTTCTTGGGACACTAAATTGCCTAGCAATCCCCTCTGACTCACAGAAGGCATCTAACTCCTTATTTCTAAACACTGTCCCATTATCACTCCTAAAGATTTTACAGGAAGGTCATATTGCTTTTCAACTTGTTTGACAAAGTTTTGCAATATACCAGCTATTTCATCTTTGGAGTGTAAAAAGAAGGTGTAACACCTCGAAAATTTTGCCAAATAAAAATCTGACACGTGTCCCGCTGATCCTCGAATGCCATGTGCTGACCGAGAGGGACCGAAAGGCGTCGTTATGTAAATTTATACCTCTGAACAACAACTACTCGAAGTTGGGGGACTAAACTGAAAATTTAAAAATCTTCTTTTCTGGAAGGCGGTTATGGACCGCAAGGCTATCTCCTTACAGTCCGTAACCATTTAAGTTTCTGTGGGCGCCAGAGGTCCTTACAGACCGCAAGGCTTACCCCTTACGGTCCATAAGGGACTGCCAGTGGCAGTGTGCTTGGCAGCTTCCTGCTCTGCCACTTAGCTCGCTAATGCCACCCATTGAGCAACCTTTGACACGTCCAAAAACACTTGTTGGCCTCTCATAACACCCCTGGACACTTGTCAAGGCCTCATGATCCATCCCTTGCTGTAAATAGCACCCTTGAATGAAGCTCCAACTTGCTCATTCTCAATTTCATCTCTATCTTGCTCACTTGGAGGTTCCTGAGCTTCTTGGGGACTTCATCTGAGTCTCTTAGTCATCTTTGGTTCACTGGTAAGTGTTCCAACTCAGTTCTTTTAAATTTGTAGGCTTTTAAGCCAATGTCAAAGCGTTGACGTAAAAACGCCTTGACTTTGTGCTAAGACCATTATGGTCCAGCCAATGTTCATAACAAACATGGCTACGTGATCGTAATAGGGTAGGTGTTAATCCCTCAAGAGGGCACCTCCTGATTACCACGTTTGCTTGGTCAATTGACGGGTCAAAGTTATGTTAATAAAAAGTCAAACGGGTCAGTTTTGAAATAAAATCATAATTAGTAATGTAGGTGTTAAAAAATCTATTTTGACACTCTAATAACTTGGTAATAATCATAAGAACATGTAGGAACATGTTCGGCTCATCAATCCTAGGTCTAAGGTCGGTTCGCAATCTAAAGTCGCAAAAGTTGACTTTTGCCTTGACTTTCAGTTCTGACCCGATTTAGCAACATTAGCCACTGTTCCTAAGTTGCATTATGACCATGTTGTAGTATACTATAACCCTCTGGATTTATAGGACATGGTCATGTAGTAATCCGAGTCGTTATGCAAGTATCCGTTAAATATGCCTAAAACGCCCTTTCGTTATAAAATAAGGTTTTGATCAATAACGAACATATAATTGAGTTGTGATCTGATTTGTTAAACTAATTAACCTATTATGAAGTTAGTAATCTGGTCATAAACTATGTTTTGATTACTTAACGTATTAAACACATTTAAAGTGACCAAATCGCCCTTTTGGCGTATAAAATGATTTGAACATAAACTTGACATCAAAACTTATTACCTACTGATGTAATATCATCATTAGGATTATTCGGGATGTTCATTCAGGTTGCAAACTAAGTTTAATCTCTAGTTTGCACATTATGTCCTTAAATGACGATATTGCCCTTGCGGCACTTTAAATGGGTTTTAAACATTTCAATGAACCAAAACATTTTACTTACTGATTTAATGTATATTGACATATTTTGGTGATTCAAACCTGGTCACAACAACTGTTTTATTTAAATATCAATTAAATCGTCATTTAGCGACTTAATCGCCGTTTCAGCGCATAATATGGGTTAAACCCATATTGGAGTTTCAAGACTTGAACCTACTGATTTCAAAACATATTTTCAACTTATCAACAGTAGGTACATGTCCCAAACTCAGATTCCCAAATAAGTTATCAATTATATGTGAAATGACCGAAATGCACTTCGGGGACATAGTTTGGTCTTAAACTATAAACCACACATATAATTGATATCCTACTGATATAACATCATAAATAAGTATTTTTACAGAATGTTTATAATAATAACATCAGTTTACGTATACGCTTGTTTATTACATTATAAAATGACCGAATTGCCCTTTTAGGGCATAGTTTGTTTTTAAAACCGTAACGGTCCAACATATTGATAACTTACTGATATGTTAACATATTTTAAACATAATGGCATATGGACCTTGTATAGGACTCACCCGGTTACCCAGTTTCGCTTATATGCCTACGGTTCGGCCCATGTAACTAGTTTACGTAATTTAACCGAAACGGGTTTAACCATATCGAAATATCCTCAAAATCCAGAATGTAAAATGGTAACCCATATTATACAAGTCCTAGTACTTTTCGGGTCCAAAATACATTCTTTTCCGGTCATCGCTTATAGCGTTTCGTACTGTTATTTTTTTAAGTTAGCCGGTCTAATCAATGACTAAATAAAGACCCGCTAGTTAACTAATCGGTTAATAATACCATCCATTCCAGACTAGAGACTTCCGGTAGATTGTCGCCAAGCTAGTTTAACTGATTACGGCTGTGCTTTGCTTATTTCTTATTATTAAAGATTTTGTAAGCCAGGTAAATATTTAACTTATTTTCCCTTATACAGGCTTGGGATACGGTATACTAATACCGCATGGTTGGATATGGGATCAAAGACCACTGAGTCGGGAATTATAATAATCCATTTTAATTTCGTATTGCTTAATATTAAACATTTGGGGGTAAAAACAACCATGTCCTGGATATCCACGGCTCATTTAATTGCAAATGGCCACGAACTAAGCACGGGGTGTAGGCATACACCAGTCAGATGCAAAATTGAATTATAACCCATTAGGGGTGCACCTATTAAAGGTGTTAAAGTGGCGTGTCGATTAATCATGATCCCGATATAGTTTTCGGGCTCTAAATGTATTATTGGCATGTAAAACTGATAACATGAAAATTATTTATCCCAAGTTATTTATTAAACTAAGTACCATTATGTACGCTAAATGTTTTCGAAATGTTTTCCAAATGAGTCGGTTAAACGTATTCACTAGTGAAAACTGACGTATTTCAAAAGACTAAGTGCAGGTGACAAGTATACGTAATTAGGCTGAAGTGCTCAAGCGAAGCTTAAGAGGAATTGCAACCCTTGCTTACAAGGCCTTTGTCTGTTAAATTTCCTTTTGTAATCACATTTCGATCCGCCTGTGGATCTAGTTACAAGCGTTGTATATTATTTTGAACTTTGAACATTCAAACGTTTGTAATAGTAACTATCCAGACTTCCGTTGTGTTTTATTGTATTTTTTTGTAATGATGATTTTAACTTACGCCACGATATTCCTCAACCGGGCCCACCGGGTTACACGTGGAAATTAGGGGTGTGACAGGTTGGTATCAGAGCCAACTCTCGAATAAATTAAACACTAGCCTTTTGTGTTTAATCTTGGGAATACATATTAACACATATCTCTTAGACTTCCGAGTCTAGACTTTAACCTAGGCTTAATCATTATTCCATCTTATTACTCTAGCTTTTTATTTTGTTTAACTTGTTTTTGAAGCAGGAATATGCCACCTAAATTTAGACGCGGAGGAAAAGGCAAAGGACCCATGAGGGGTGGACCCTCAAAGACCGGACCATCTTTCAGACCACCTTTCAGACCCTCTCTAGCCGGAGCAGCTGATTTGCCTGATCACAATCCTTACGAAGGATCCGGAGATTCTTCATCCCCTTTTGAACCATATAGACATTCGATCTCGCAAGAATACTCCCCACCTCAATCACATTCCCAACATTCTTACCATTCTCACCATACTCACCATTCCCACCAATCACATCATTCTCATTCCCATTGTCTCCAAGAGTTCTTTAACTTCAACTTTGTTAACCAACCCTCACCTGAAACCCCTCCAGTCGACTCGCCAACACATATGGAGGAAGATTCCGATCCGGAGGAATTTCCACAAACCGGATCATATGGTCATCCCATCGAGCTGTCTAGTGGCTCGAACCCTTTGGCGGGATCTCCGTTTCGAGCTCTCGATGATTATGAACAAAGATGGGCACAATATGTGTTTGTCAAACACACCTCATACCGTAGCACTCCCCAACATCAAGCCCCATCACCACATCCTCACCAAGAGGATGTAGATATGCAACAGGTGGACCAACCTCAGCCACCACCTGAATCATCATCACAACCACGGCGAAAGCGTGGAGCACGCATGTCGGTGCGTGCTGGTCAAAGGTCGGGTTCACTACCACCTTTACCACCATCATACCCAGTCATTCAAGAGGACCCGCAGATGGGTGGGCCCTCAAACACATCGCCAGTGTTGGAACCCCCGCCACAACCAGCTGTTGAGCCTCAACCTCAACCATCACTACCACCACAGGATTTTGCAAATCCAATACCCACTTATACAGGGCCATTAGGGTTTAACTCTGTCGACCCTCCTGGTTTGTATAACCACATCCACCATGGACTAGAGCAGGATCCTTCTTATGATGCAGTCATTCATAATAACCTCTACCATTCCTCTTGCCCTAATTACCCACCTCCTTATCCGGCTACTGGGTATCCTCCTTATGGATATCCGTATCCAGTTGCGCCTCAGCCGCAACCACCTCCATCTCAACCTCAACCCCAATCACAAGCACCACTTGAGGCTATTAATGAGGCCTTAGATCAGGTCAGAGAAATGCAACAACAAGTTAAGAAGTCAGAGAAGAAAACGACCAAATTTATCAAGAAACTTTACAAGGCTGTGAAAGGGAGGAAGGATGACTAGTTTTGTATTTTCATATATGTAATTTAAATTCCAAAAGTCCCTGCATGGACATTTTTATTTCTGTTAAGTTCCTGTGTGAACTACTTTTGTTATTTCCAAGTCCTATATATTAGGCAATTACGTAATGTTCTTTCTAGTAAGATTTCCTTATTACATATTTTAGTCAAACAATCATCATGATTTATTCAAATTTTATTGATCCGCTATATTATCCCAAGATCTATTAGCCAACAACTATGATCAATTAGAGATTGGCAAATGAAAATTTCGGAAGTAACCTTGTGTCTAGCAAAGGTGAACAATGTTCGACTTCAAAATTTATCATTTCTCTATATTAACAATCAATGTGGAGTTACCCTTATTTCCCTGTGACCATTATTGCCACACTAATCAATTGGGTAAATGACAATGTTCACACCCTATCACCAAAGTGATCAAGTTAGATCCTTGCTAAATTATTCAAACATTCAATAGTAGTATAAAGCCAATGTGAAAAAATACAGTAGTGACGCTTGACGCACTATCTAATAAATTCTGGAGTCAGTCCAAACTATAAATACCTATGATGGTCCTTTGAGACCTAGGTATATAAATATACCACATTTGATATTTAAATTCTGTATGGTCATAGAACCATGTCGTGAAAAAGGGTACACCATAGCAACTAACCGAATTCATCTCAATATCTAGAAATTAAATTGCAACAATGGCGGATTCCAATGAAGTAAACAGTAAGCGCAATAACGATGATGCCAATGAGAATATCATCATTAGTAAGAATGACTTGAGAGACCTTATTGCCGCAAAAGTCGGCAAAGCTTTAAAAGATAGGTCCGAACGTCAACCTGAGTCGAGTGCTTCTCGCTCCAAGCCTGCTTCCAAACCAAAATCTCAGCCTAGCCACTCAAAGACGAAAAAGAGTGAGGTACATTCTTCAAATGTAAGGAGTATAGCAAGGAGTGATGTGCATCCTAAGAAACCAAATGTGGATGGCGATGGATGCTCCTACAAGTACTTTGTATCTTGTAGACCTCGTGACTTTAACGAGGAAAGGGGAGACGTGGAATGTTTAAGATTTCTCGATGAAATGGAAACGGTTGTGTATATCAGTGGGTGCGCTAATAAGAATGTTGTTAAATATGTATCCCAATCGTTTAAGGGTGGTGCCCTTATCAGGTGGAAAGCCTTAGTCCAATCCACGGGCAAGGTTCATCTCTACAACTTGAGTTGGTCCAAGTTTGTAGATCTTGTGAAGGATACCTATTGCCCACCTCATGAGGTGGAGAAAATTGAGTCAGGTTTCCTAAATCTGACCATGAAAAACATGTATTGTCGGAAATTTGTCACCGACTACAACTCTCTCTCAAGGCTAGTGCCTTATCTGGTTACCCCAGATCCCAAATGTATTGCACGTTTCATTAATGGGCTAGCTCCTGAAATCAGGAGTATGGTTAAGGCGGTGCAGCCTGGCACCTACAAATCGGCAGTAGAACTATCTCTCTCCCTCACACAGGCTTTATGTGAGGCAAATGTCGATGAAAACCGACAATGATGGGAAGAGGAAATGGGAGGACAACAACTCCCAGAAGTTCAACAAAAAGGGTAAACATGGGTTTAGCAAATATAATCAGAAATCGAGCGATAAACCTACGTGCAAGACGTGTGGAAAACAACACTATGGGCAGTGTCGCTTAGATCAGAAACCGAAGCAATGCAACATCTACAAGAAAACAGGGCATAGGTCGTATGAATGCCGAAACATAAAGGATGCTACCTGTTTTGGATGTGGTGAGAAAGGCCACATCAAAACAAACTGCCCTAAGGCAAATACTGAGGGTAAGGCCAAAAATACTGAAGCTAAGAAAGCCACTGCTAGGGCCTTTCAAATGAATGCCAAGGAAGCAGTGAAAGATAACAATGTCATAACGGGTACGCTCCCTATCAACGACGCTTTTGCTAGAGTTCTTTTTCATTCGGGTGCCGATAAATCATTTGTAGATCATAAGTTTAGCGAACTATTAAACTTGCCAGTAAGAACTCTAGACATAACCTATGAGGTAGAGCTTGCTGATGGAACTATAGAAATCGCTTCTTCCATTCTTGAAGGATGCTTCATATCCATCAAGAATCACCCTATCCATGTCTCTCTTTTACCTATGAAACTAGCGGGATTTGATGTAGTTTTAGGCATGGATTGGTTATCGCATAACCAAGCTCGCATTGCCTGCGATAAGAAACTCATTGAAATCAAATCCCCGTTTGGTAAAATCCTCACCATTCATGGAGACAAACACTTTGGATTGCCTGATAAAGCAGTTTTGCTTAAGGCATCTAGATGTATGACGAAGGGCTATGTCATCTACATGGCACAAGTCACCGTTGATGAACCCAAACTAAAAATTGAAGATATTCGAATCATCTTTGAATACCCAGACGTGTTCCCGAAAGAACTACCTGGTCTACCTCCATATAGGCAGGTAGAATTTCGAATTGACATCATACCTGGAGCAGCTCCCATAGCTAAGGCCCCATACCGTCTAACACCCACTTAGATGAAAGAATTGAGAACCCAATTGGACGAACTATTAGAAAAAGGTTTCATTCAACCTAGTTCTTCGTCCTGGGGAGCTCCTATCCTATTCGTTAAAAAGAAGGACGGATCAATGCGAATGTGCATTGACTACCGTGAACTCAATAAAATAACAATCAAAAACAACCCAAAAGGCATCACTAGGAACTCGTAATGTCCATATCTTTATCTGAAAGCAGTTTTCGAAACATCTTCGTTTCTAACCTTAAGTTGGTGATATCTTGAACTTAAATCAACCTTTGAGAAGTAGCTTGCACCTTGCAATTGATCAAACAAGTCGTCGATCCTGGGCAAAGGATAATGCACCTGCAGCATTCATGGACCTCATGAATAGAGTCTGTAAGTGTAGGAACGTCCACGAACAGCTCGGGAACCTAAGTTTGCTATCTATTGTCCAATTAGGTGGAAACTAATGACAAGTTAATCGAATAACAAGAATTACTCATTTAAAGATTGATTTCATTGATCTAAAGTTCATATACATTCGAGATCCAGATCCGGCAGAGCTTCGCCTCTAAAATGCCAAAATACATGTTATTACAAATGAAAACCCAAGACTCCTATTTATAGGCAAGCAAGTTCGCCCAAGAGACAACTCAAGTTCGCCCGAAGATGGTTAAGTTCGCCCGAACTTCACCTTAGTCAAGTTCGGCCGAACTTGACTTCTCAAGTTACTCTCTAGTGAACTTGGTCTCTATTTCACATAAATACGCCTAGTTTCTAACAGTTTAAGCTCTAACCACTCAGTGATTCATAATGACATTAATGACGAAGGCAACAGACATATGCACCAACAGACTCCTCCTTGGATGTTGCCGCAATCATCTTAATGTAGATATCCCTTTTGATATAAGCACCAACAGACTCCCCATACAACTTCTCTTTTGATATCGCCGTAGTCATCCTAGACATTTAAAATCTTCTGAGTCTTCCGGTCTTTTTAGTTCTTGAATAAACTTTAACGTATCTTCATCTCCATCTTTTTCTTCAAATTTCTCTTGATAAAACTTTTAAGTTCCAAGCTCCTCCTTTGTTGTGAGCTATGCTCCCCCTAGCTTTGAGCTTTATCTTCAATCACGTTTCATCCTGCTCCCCCTAAAACTTTACATCATGTTTCAAAGTACTTGGGAATTCAAATAAACATTTCAGATTCTAACTTTGAAATTTTGTGCCATATGTATTCCATACCACTTGTACAAAATTTATACTTCAAATCTTCATTTTTCAGTTATCTCAAGTTCAAATTAATGACCTTGAAACATTTTACATTTAAAACTTTCAACTTACATTTATTGAAATAAAATCCACTTAGTTGATCAAGTCCAAGTTAATGACCTTGATTAACTAATTTTGTTTACCAAGTCCAAGTTAATGACCTTGGTTAAACCCGTTGTGAACAACTGATGTTTTTGTTAATTTTAAAGTTTCAAATTAATGAACTTTTTCTTACTAGATTTCGATGATCCGTTCTCCAACATTGGCTCGTTGAAAATCTTTTGGATTTTAAAATTAAGTAAAGTATTTACAGAACTTTTAACAAGTAAAGTAAACTATGTACAAACATATTTACAGACATATTTTTGTGAATTCATGTCTAAGGATCATATCAGTTTTGTTGAGACATATCATCAGTACCGATGACCTTCTGATGACTTTAAGTTTTAAACTCGTTTACCTAGATTGTCGATATGTTTATCCACTTAAACTTCATCACGTTTCTCAATTGTTCCACGATATGTTAGATTAAAATTATGAAACTTGACTTAACTGTGTTTCCCACTCTTTGAATATACTCCCGAATCCAGATTCCCTAGATTTCATCTTACAGGTGAGTATAGCGTAATTGATATCTGTATTTGGGTTATGCGAGGCCTTGAGAGCTCAGGTTAGTACTACCGTACAGACAAAGAGATGAAGGCTCGTCTTTCAGAAGTGTTTCACTTAAGGAATCTTTTCAGCATTGCAAATGATTAGATCTTTTGATTTTTTCAAGTTTGCATGCTATTTTTGGGTTTTTAGCAAAAAGCATTATATAAGTTCTAGGCTAATGCTTCCGCAAAATTAGAAGAACTTGTATAATACCCTAGATATCAATCATCTATAAAGACCTCGTATCTCCGAATCAGGCAACCCTTCAATCGAAATTTCGGAGTACTAAGTCCATATATCCAAGATGTGTTAAACCACGAGATTAAGCAGTTGTAAAATTTAGTTTATATCCCAGAAACAATCTACTGAACATGTAAAGTCTATCGGCACATCTACAGTAAGACTTGCTTATCACTTTTAAATTTTACAAATCTTTAGCATACTATGATAGTCCGCCGATGTATTATCATTTCCTTTTTGACAACAAATTCTTTTTGTTTTTTTCATGTTTTTGTACTTTTTGAATTTTTCAATGTTTTTTAATTTTCAACTTTTTCATATGTTTTTGATTTTTCAACAATTTTTAAAATTTTCTTACTCCCCCTAAAATCAAAAACATATTTTTGGATTTTAGATTTAAAGAAATTCTTCTAAAAATGTAACAAACCAATGCGGATCCCGTGACCTCGTTGTCCGATCCTTTTTCTCAGTCCTGCATCTGCAATTGTTTAACAAACAATCATTAGACTCATTTACCACTTGTAAAAGCAGTTTGAACATGTAAGAACTTTGAAATCATTTTTTCTGTTCAACGGTGTGGACTTTCAAAATTTTGACTTTTCAAAATTTTCCTTTTTAACAACCATTTGTAATTTCAAAAACTTTTCTTTTTAACTACTCCCCCTCAAAATGACAAAGATATGACATTTCTGGATAAGTTAAAAACTCATGGAGCTCCGCTATCCTATATCAACTTTGACAAAGTGGATCTTGGGACTCCTGCACATGAAACAACTATTTGAAAAATGAAACCCAAACCTTTTTGGTTTTGGGTTTGTACTGATAAGCATCATAACCATATTCTAACTCTTCATCATATTCAAAATCATCATTAAACATTTCGTCCAATGTTGATTCTGAAAACGTTTTGACCTTTTCTTTCTTTGTCTGTTTGATTACTGACTCGGTTGATTTGACATTTTCAGTTTTATCAGCAACAGACTTTGATTTTTCTGATGATGAAAGCCTTTTCTTAGCAACCCATGATTGTAGCTTGCTTCTCGCTTTCTTGATATAGAATCTAGAATCTTTGTTTTCATTAAATCTTGAAGTTTCACCTTTTTTCAAAAATTGAGTTTTCAAACCTTGAACTCGTTTTAGGTTTCACTTCATCTTTTGATTCATAGTTTCTATTTGACACTGTATCAGAATTCACAATCTCTGGTTGTTTTTGTTTTTCATCTTTTGATTCGGTTTTTCTTCGTGGAAACACAGGCTTTAGATTCAGACACTTGCGTGCAATATGTCCAACATTATTGCATTTAAAGCAAGTTCGATTATCAGAAATATTTCCACTAGCGGGTTTTACTCCACTTGTGGACTTGTTATTAGCCTTGTCCTGAAGTTCTTTTTCTTTCTTGAATTCATCATTTGATTGCTTACCGATCATGCTTTCTTCTTGAATCGTGCTCGTTCCGTACACAAACTTTATATTCTTACCTTTGTATTCCTGGAACGTTGATTTCTTCTTTGGTTCTTCTTCACTTTCCTCCAAACCCAATCCTGCTCTCCTGTTCTCAGAAAAATCACCACCAAACTTTCGATAGTTGTTAGAATTCCTTTTTGGTTTCGAGTAAAATCTTTTCTCGTTTTTCTCAAGATCATCTGATGAAACTTCTACAAGTTTGAAAAATTTATCAAGTTGATTTTCTCTCATGTTCCGAATCGGAAAACTATCATCGAAGTATAATCTATCAGATTCCTTAATCTTGTACATGACAACATTAGGATCATCACTTTGATCATGTTCTGATGATGTATCGTCATCTTCAGATTGTGATTCCGAGTTTTTCGAAATTGATTTGGCACTTTCAGAGCTGCCGTCATCAGAATCATTTTCCAACACATTCTTTACCACATCTTTAACCACCGCTTCATTGTCATTGTTTGAATTCGTAAAGTCTACGTCAATGTTCTCAGGCAATTTATTTCTTTTATCTGAACGAATAAGAATATTAAATACCTTTTCGATCTCATCATCTTTCTTGCATGAATAACTTGCAAGAAGTGGTGGAGGAACACATCCGTACTCTTTACGCTTTGATTTCTCACCATTTTCCTCCGATTTCATCGTTGGTAAAATGTGATTAATGTCATATGCGTTTGTGGAGTAGCTCTTTAGAAGCTGTCTTACTCTTTCCGTTTCAATTTTCATGCTGTGAAACTCACACTTTGTTTCAGCAATGGTATTAATGTACATGTTAATTGCCTTTTGTTTCTCAATTACTGTGGCATTTAACATTTTTACATTAGCGTTAAGCTCACTATTAGCATGTTCAACATATTTATATTTTCTTGATATTTTGTTACAAGCTTCTTTTATGGTTCTGTATTCATAACGAAAGTTTTCATTGTGTACAGTCAATTCTCTTATGACTTTGACTTTATCAAGACATGGTTCACAAGGACTTGCGCACTTTGTGCAAGGTTTTTCAACCTCTACAACTTTCACAACTTCCTTTTCAGACATACTTACCTTAGCCTTTACCTTTTCTGCGTCTGCTTTCAAAGTTTCTTGTTTCTGTATCTCAAGATAAGCTAACTCTTCTCCCTCAGCTCTTTGTCTATATCCTTCCAGAATGGCATTTTCCAAAGCAGCATCGACATATGATGTATCAGATTCATCCACTACCTCTGCCATCATAGCAACACTATTTTTCTTTCCGATGTATCTGTTCCAGTCAAAACCATCTTCTTCATGAGTAACAACAAGAGCTTGTTCGGTTGTCTTTGCAGATTTATCTTCTACTTCAACTTGTGTTCTTTTCGGATATGGCTTGAATCGAAGAGCTTTCTTGTAGTACTCATTGTTGCTGCCGAAAGGATTTTGGTTTCCACTTGCTTCTTGATTGCTGCATTCTCGTTTGAAGTGTCCTTTTTGTCGACAACTTAAGCATGTGACTTTAGTCTTGTCAAATCCAAGCTTGTTGCTTGAGTTACCAATATCCTTTCCAGTGAGCGCCACAAATTTAGACACTCTTCTGATGATAGATGCCAGACTCCACTTGATATCCATCAGTTCCAACTCTTCTCCGTCCACCTGATCATAATCTTCGGCGGTCATTTCTGGATTACCGATCTTTCCAGCAACGAGACTTTCATATGATTCGAGAACAGTAGCAAGAAGTGCTATATGTTGTTTGGCCACCTTTTCAGGAAACACATTCTTAAAATCAACTGCTATGTTGCACTGGAAAACATTTGAATCAGAACTAGCTTGGCTTGTCTGATTTTGGAAAGATGAGCTTGAACTAGCACTTGTGTAACCAGCATATGGAGAACCTTGATTTGGAGAAGAATTTGCATTTGCACTAAATGCTGTTTGGATTTTCGGACTTTGTATCGGAGTATCAGGAATACCTCCTTTATAATAGACACGGACATCTTGAACAACATTAGCATTCTTTGATTTCGCAATTTTCATCAACCTTCTAATTTGTCAATGAAAGATGACAACTTGAAGTGTCTCCAAGATGGACTATTCTTCAGAATTCGTCAGATATGTTGTCCATTCTCCTTCTGGAAGTGCATCAGCCAACTTCTCAATTTGCTCTTTATTAGATCTTTTGATATCATGTCTCCACATCTGGACCATGAGGTGACAGTATCTATCAATCATTTGCTTCATTGTTTCACCTTTAATCATCGTGAAGATCTCAAATTATTTCTTGATTAAAGCCTTTATGCTTTTGATCATTTCATCACTTCCTTTGAATTTCTCCAAAGAGAATTCCATAATTCCTGTGAAGTATCATATTCTGGCAAAAGTATCAAGATATCTTCCTTCACTGATTGTTGTATCAAGCTGATCATTTTCTTCTCCGCAACATAGTTATCCTTGTCGGCATTTGAAAACTTGTTCAGCGGAAGATCTTGATCACGTTCATCTTTTGGCCATTTGTAAGATCCTCAACTGCAACCCAGCTGTTGAATTGATTCGCTTGTATCCAGTTCACAAACTTTCCTTCCATCCTTCAAATTCGTCCATGCTCATTAGCTTTGGCGGTTTCGACGTAGTGCCCATCTCGTTGTCGATATTCATTTGGTTTGCCGCAAGAATGTTAGCATTTGATGAGGATGCCATTTGAGAAACGAACACATTGGGGAAATCTTCCATTTTGACAATCTGAAGAGTTATCTGAGAATACGATCAAAAACACTCGGAAATTAATTAGTAACAAACAATTTCAGCAAAAACTGACGTTTTAATCGACAATCGGTACGTTAAAACGTTTAAAATTTTTCCAAAAACAATTTTTACCTGATTATATCTTTAAAATCGTCTCGACGATACGATTCTAACGATATATAATCTTTGTGACATTTTTCGGGGTTTTCATGCCCCTTTTTTTATGAATCTTAGACACGTTCGGGCGAACTTGTCACAAACTTATCAAGTTCGGTCGAACTTGATGTGGGATTTGATAAAAATCACTCTTTAAAGCGAACTTGTGGAAAAATTCAAGAAAAACAGGTAAGTTCGGTCGAACTTAGGTGAAATTTCAAGAAAATTATCAAGTTCGGGCGAACTTGTGAAAGAATTCCAACAATAATTGATCAAGTTCAGGCGAACTTGATCAAAAATATGAATTTTCTTTCAATTTCGAGGGGACTTATACAAAACCTTGAAAAATCTATCAAGTTCGGTCGAACTTGATCAAAATCAGTGAAATTTTAATCAAGTTCGGTCGAACTTGATGTTAAGTTCGGCTGAAACTTGTTTCCAAAACATGGTTTTTCCAACTTTTTGATATCAATTTGATTGAATTTGATGTCCAAACTCTCAGGGGTTTGTTATTAGTGTGTTTTACATGACATATTCAAAAATCACCCATTTTTTACCATGAAATCATCAAGTATGTGAAAATGTTAAGAAAAATGATAGAATGGAGATGAAATAGAGAAATTCTTGTCTTGATTCCAGCAAATTTAGGTATCCAGGCTCTGATACCACTTGTAGGAACGTCCATGAACAGCTCGGGAACCTAAGTTTTCTATCTATTGTCCAATTAGGCTGAAACTAATGACAAGTTAATAGAATAACAAGAATTACTCATTTAAAGATTGATTTCATTGATCTAAAGTTCATATACATTCGAGATCCAGATCCGGCAGAGCTTCGCCTCTAAGATGCCAAAATTACAAGTTATTACAAATGAAAACCCAAGTCTCCTATTTATAGGCAAGCAAGTTCGCCCAAGAGAGACAAATCAAGTTCGCCCGAAGATGGTTAAGTTCGCCCGAACTTGACCTTAGTCAAGTTCGGCCGAACTTGACTTCTCAAGTTACTCTCCAGCGAACTTGGTCTCTATTTCACACAAATACGCCTAGTTTCTAACAGTTTAAGCTCTAACCACTTAGTGATTCATAATGACATTAATGACGAAGGCAACAGACATATGCACCAACAACAAGCCATATTTAGATAAGTTTGTCATTGTCTTCATAGACGACATACTTATCTATTCTCGAAATCGACCCGATCACGAGAAACATTTAAGGTGCATCCTCGATATACTACGTCAGGAAAAGCTATATGCAAAGTTTTCCAAATGTGAATTCTGGCTCTGTGAGGTTCAGTTCCTTGGTCATGTAGTGACTGAACGTGGTATCCAGGTGGATCCTGCAAAGATAGAAGCGATTAAGAACTGGGAAGCACCAAAGACACCTTCTGAGATACGTAGTTTCCTAGGATTGGCTGGTTATTATCGAAGGTTCATTGAGAACTTCTCACGTATAGCCGCTCCTTTGACAATCTTAACTCGTAAGGATGCTAAATTCAACTGGGGTCCAAAGCAGCAAGAATCCTTCGAGACTTTAAAGCATAAGTTAAGCAATGCCCCAGTGTTAACTTTACCAGAAGGCGTAGAAGAATTTGTGGTTTACTTTGATGCATCACACACAGGCATGGGATGTGCACTTATGCAAAGAGGCAAAGTGATTGCCTACGTATCACGACAACTAAAAGTGCACGAGAGAAACTACACCACCCATGATTTGGAGTTGGGTCCGGTAGTGTTTGCACTTAAGCTTTGGAGACACTATTTGTATGGAACAAAGTGTATCATCTACACTGACCATAAAAGTCTTCAACACTTGTTCAATCAAAAGGATTTGAAAATGAGACAACATCGTTGGATGGAAAAGCTCAACGACTATGATTGCGAGATTCGATATCATCCAGGAAAGGTGAATGTAGTCGCTGACGCACTTAGTCGCAAGGAAAGAATCAAACCTTTAAGGATCAATGCCAAGAGCATTGAACTGAAGAATAGCTTGAATGAAAAGCTACTAAATGCACAAAGGCAAGCCATGTCAGAGGATAACATTGCCTAAGAAGGATTAGGTGCAACTATTGATCAGTTAGCACCTTGAAAGGATGGAATGTTTAGGCTTAATAATCGAATTTGGGTTCCGATCATTGGAGGACTTAGAGATGTAATCCTCTAAGAAGCACATAGCTCTAAATATTCGGTTCACCCAGGAAGCGACAAGATGTATCAAGATCTTAATCTCAGTTATTGGTGGATGGGTATGAAGAAAGATATAGCTAATCATGTAGCAAAGTGCTTGACGTGTTCTCAAATTAAGGCAGGACCC
Organism: Scalesia atractyloides; assembly: GCA_947069175.1. Taxonomy (NCBI): domain Eukaryota; kingdom Viridiplantae; phylum Streptophyta; class Magnoliopsida; order Asterales; family Asteraceae; genus Scalesia; species Scalesia atractyloides. The sequence goes on from CAMTDV010000010.1 coordinate 24,442,223, forward strand.
TAGAAACCGTCAGGACTTCTACAACAGCTTGAAATCCCAGTGTGGAAATGGGAAGTGGTAACTATGGACTTCATCACTAAGTTACCTAAGACCAAGCGTGGCAATGACACGATTTGGGTTATCATGGATAGATTAACCAAATCCACTCATTTCTTACCAATTAAGGAAACATACGATTCTGATAAGTTGGCTAAGCTTTATGTCAATGAGTCCTTGCACGGTGTGCCGATATCCGTTGTATGTGATAGAGATACAAGATACACATCTCACTTCGGAAGAGCTTCCAACAATCTCTAGGCACGAGATTAAACTTTAGTACGGCTTACCATCCTCAGACGGACGGACAAAGAAAGCGTACCATTCAAACCTTGGAGGACATGCTTCGAGCTTGTGTGATCGATTTAGGCGGAAGTTGGGATGATCACTTACCCCTAATCGAGTTCTCTTATAATAATAGTTATCACACAAGCATTAAGGCCGCTCCTTTTGAAGCCTTATACGGAAGAAAATGTAGGACGCCTGTGTGTTGGGCCAAAGTTGGAGAAGCCTAACTATCTGGACCCGAAATCGTTCTCAAAACCACGGAAAAGGTTGTGCAAATCCATGATTGACTTAAAGTAGCTCGTCATAGACAAAAGAGCTATGCTGAAAAAAGGCGTAAACCTTTACAGTTCCAAGTTGGGGACAAGGTTATGTTAAAAGTGTCACCTTGGAAAGGTGTAATGCGCTTTGGGAAAAAGGGAAAGTTAAGCCCGAGGTACATCGGACCATTCGAGATAACCGAATGTGTCGGATTAGTAGCTTATAAGCTTAAGCTACCTGAGAAGCTCAATGGAATCCATGATGTCTTCCATATCAGCAACCTGAAGAAATGTATAGTGGATGAATCGCTAGCGATGCCTCATGAAGACATTCAAATTGATGAAAACTTGCATTTCATGGAGAAACCAATTGCGATCAAAGATCGGCAAGTTAAGAAGCTTCAAAGGTAGCACGTGCCTATTGTGAAGGTCAAATGGGATGCCCGTCGGGGTCCCGAATATACTTGGGAGGTCGAATCCAATATGCAACAGAAGTACCCTCATCTATTTGAATAAATCTCGAGGTCGAGATTTTTATTAAGGGAGTAAAGATGTAACACCTCGAAAATTTCACCAAATAAAAATCCGACTCGTGTCCCGCTGATCCTCGAATACCATGTGCTAATCGAGAGGGACCGAAAGGCGTCATTATGTAAATTTATACCTCTGAACGACGACTACTCGAAGTTGGGGGACTAAACTGAAAATTTACAAATCTTCTTTTCTGGAAGGCGATTACGGACCACAAGGCTATCTCCTTACGGTCCGTAACCATTTAAGTATCTGTGGGCGCCAGAGGTCCTTACGGACCGCAAGGCTTACCCCTTACGGTCCGTAAGGGACTGCCAGTGGCAGTTTGCTTGGAAGCTTCATGCCCTGCCACTTAGCTCGCGAATGCCACCCATTGAGCAGCCTTTGACACGTCCAAAAACACTTGTTGGCCTCTCACAACACCCCTGGACAATTGTCAAGGCCTCAAGATCCATCCCTTGCTATAAATAGCACCCTTGAGTGAAGCTCCAACTTGCGCATTCTCAATTTCATCTGTATCTTGCTCACTTGGAGGTTCCTGAGCTTCTTGGGGACTTCCTCTGAGTCTCTTAGTCATCTTTGGTTCACTAGTAAGTGTTCCAATTCAGTTCTTTTAATTTTGTAGACTTCTAAGCCAATGTCAAAGCGTTGACGTAAAAACGTCTTGATTTTGTGCTAAGACCATTATGGTCCAGCCAATGTTCATAACGAACATGGCTACGTGATCGTAATAAGGTAGGTGTTAATCCCTCAACAGGGCACCTCCTGATTACCACTTTTGTTTGGTCAATTGACGGGTCAAATTTATGTTAATAAAAAGTCAAACGGGTCAGTTTTGAAATAAAATCATAATTAGCAATGTAGGTGTTATAAAATCTGTTATGACACTCTAATAACTTGGTAATAATCATAAGAACATGTAGGAACATGTTCGGCTCGTCAATCCCAGGTCTAAGGTCGGTTCGCAACCGAAAGTCGCAAAAGTTGACTTTTGCCTTGACTTTCAGTTATGACCCGATTTAGCAACATTAGCCACTGTTCCTAAGTTGCATTATAGTATACTATAACCCTCTAGAGTTATAGGACATGGACATGTAGTAATCCGAGTCGTTATGCAAGTATCCGTTAAATATGCCTCAAATGCCCTTTTGTTATAAAATAAGGTTTTGATCAATAACGAACATATAAATTAGTTGTAATCTGATTTGTTAAACTAGTGAACCTATTCTGAAGTTAGTAATCTGGTCATAAACTATGTTTTGATTACTTAACATATTTAACACATTTAAAATGACCAAATCGACCTTTTGGCGTATAAAATGATTTGAACATATACTTGACATCAAAACTCATTAGCTAATGATGTAATATCATTATTAGGATTATTCAGGCTGTTCATTCTGGTTGCAAACTGAGTTTAATCTCTAGATTGCACATTATGTCCTTAAATGACGATATTGCCCTTTCGGCACTTTAAATGGGTTTTAAACATTTCAATGAACCAAAACATTTTACTTACTGATTTAATATGTATGTTGACATATTTTGGTCATTCAAACCTGGTCACAACAACAGCTTTATTTAAATATCATTTAAATCGTCATTTAGCGACTTAATCGCCGTTTCAGCGCATAATATGGGTTAAAACCATATTGGAGTATCAAGACTAAACATATTTTCAACTTATCAACAGTAGGTACATATCCCAAACTCAGATTCCCAAATAAGTTACCATTATATGTGAAATGACCGAAATGCCCTTTCGGGACATAGTTTGGTCTTAAACTATAAACCACACATATAATTGATATCCTACTGTATAACATCATAAAATAAGTATTTTTACAGAATGTTTATAATAATAACATCAGTTTACGTATACGCTCGTTTACGACATTATAAAATGACCGAATTGCCCTTTTAAGGCATAGTTCGTTTAAAACCGTAACGGTCCAACATATTGATAACTTACTGATATGTTAACATATTTTGAACATAATGGCATATGGAACTTGTATAGGACTCACCCGGTTACCCAGTTTCGCTTATATGCGTATGGTTTGGCCCACGTAACTAGTTTACGTAATTTAACCGAAACGGGTTTAACCATATCGAAATATCCTCAAAATCCAGAATGTAAAATGGTAACCCATATTATACAAGTCCTAGTACTTGTCGGGTCCAAAATACATTTTTTTCCGGTCATCGCTTATTCTAGCGTTTCGTACCGTTATTTTTTTAAGTTAGCCGGTCTAAGTCAATGACTAAATAAAGACCCGCTAGTTAACTAATCGGTTAATAATACCATCCATTCCAAATTCGAGACTTCTGGTAGATTGTCGCCAAGCTAGTTTAACTAATTACGGCTCTGCTTTGCTTATTTTCTTATTATTAAACATTTTGCAAGCCAGGTAAATACTTTAACTTATTTTCCCTTATACGGGCTTGGGATACGGTATACTAATACCGTATGGTTGGATATGGGATCAAAGACCAATGAGTCGGGAATTCTAATAGACCATTTTAATTCGTATTGCTTAATATTAAACATTTGAGGGTTAAAACAACCGTGTCTTGGATATCCATGGCTCATTTAATTGCAAATGGCCACGACCTAAGCACGGGGTGTAGGCATACACCCGTCAGATGCTAAATTGAATTATAACCCATTAGGGGTGCACCAATTAAAGGTGTTAAAGTGGCGTGTCGATTAATCATGATTCCGACATAGTTTCCGGGCTCTAAATGTATTATTGGCATGTAAAACCGATAACATGAAAATTATTTATCCCAAGTTATTTATTAAACTAAGTACCATTGTGTACACTAAATGTTTTCGAAATGTTTTCAAAATGAGTCGGTTAAACGTATTTACTAGTGAAAACTGACGTATTTTCAAAAGACTAAGCGCAGGTGACAAGTATACATAATTAGGCTAGAAGTGCTCAGGCGAAGCTTAAGAGGAATTGCAACCCTTGCTTAGAAGGCCTTAGTCTGTTAAATTTCCTTTTATAATCAAATTTCGATCCGCCTATGGATCTAGTTACAAGCGTTGTATATCATTTTGAACTTTGAACATTCAAACGTTTGTAATAGTAACTATCCAGACTTCCGCTGTGTTTTATTGTATTGTTTGGTAATGATGATATCTACTTACGTCGTGATATTCCCCAACCGGGCCCACCAGGTTACACATGGAAATTAGTGGTGTGACAGAAGGTCCATGTAAACCTTGAAAAATCATCAACAATGACTAAACAAAATCTTTTCTTCATTAAACTCATGATTTTTACAGGGCCAAACAAATCCATGTTCATCAATTGCAAACACTGGGTTGTTTTGGACTCTTCATTTGACTTGTAAGAACTTTTATGTTGTTTACCTTATAAACAGGAAACACAATATTCTTTACAAGTAAATTGTTTAATTGGTAAACCTCTGACAAGACAGTTTTTAGAGAGTGTGGTGATTGTTTTCAGATTTGTGTGCCCAAGTCTTCTATGTCATAACTCTGTCTCTTTGCTAGAAGCAACGGAGAACAGGCATCATTAGACATAGTGTTATCTTTCAACATATCAACCACATACACATTGCCACTCCTATGAGCAACAAGTTGTGCTTTGCTCTCAGCAATAATCTGATCAATCTTTTTAACAACCTCTGGTTCTACAATTTGACAAGTTTTCTTTGTAAAGAAGGATCCATATCCTTTGTCACTCATTGTAAGACACTCAGAAGATTGAATTTTAGATTGTCAATTAAATTAACATTTTCAAATTTGAGATTCCCAGCCTGGACACACCCTGAACCCAACACCTTTCGTTTTGAATTGTTACCAAAAGATATATCACCCTCTCCATGAGCTAAGAAGTCCTTGAGAAGGGCTCTACATCCTGTCATGTGCCTGGAGCCTCCACTATCTACATACCATAAACTATCAAGGCAAGTAGAAGCTCCCTACACAGAAGTAAACAATTAGTTTAGATGAGATTCCAAAGCCAGGATGGCTTTGGATAGGTTCACAGATTGTACACTCTCAAATCCAGGAGTATGGTTAGTGTTTTGAGTTTGCCTTTGTGTCCACTATTGTCAACCATTTACTGTCAGATCTTGGTAACCATGAGAATATCTATTCACTTTGGGCTTTGAATGTTTTTTGTAACCTTCATAGCTTATAGGAACTTTTTGATAAACTGGATGTTCATGTCCTCTTGGATACCTGTTTGCAGGTGGAGCATCTGTCACTTTTACCTCTTTGGGAACAAAGGTTTTGTTCAATGATTTTGTGACAGATGTTTCAACAGATTCAAAGGTCTGCTTAGATTTACTTTTAGCAGGGCTTGAACTTTCTATCTCAAGAGCTTTTGCTTTGATCTCTTTTACCTTTTGATCATAGGTTTGAAGATAAGCACACTCATGGGTTAGATGATTTGTTTTCCCACAGATAAAGCATTTTGAATCATTTGGGATTACATGTGTTTTGTTTATGTCATATGCTTTTAAAAGAAAACTGTTTTCTGTTACATGGTTTCTTTTGTTGCAAAATTCACAAAACAGATGTTTGATCTTTTCCCTTTTATTTTTATCAGATTTCTTCTCAACAGATGTTGTAACCTCTGCTGGAAGGTCTTTGATGGGAATGATTCTAGCCTTTGGTGCCTTGACACCTTCAATGGTTGAGAAGTCCACTGGCTTGAAATTTTCAAGAATATCAAATTCATCTGACCATGTGGGTTTGAATTGGTATTTCTCAATTTCTTTAAAAGTTGAAGACCCTTCATGTTTTTCAAGAGAAATTTTGTTACCATTTTTATCAGTGATTTTTATCTCATTTCTAGCCAAATTTGTTGGAACTACTTCAACCTTTCCAGAATCAATTTTTGTAACATTTTTAATGGCTTCTTCTTCAGTTTCAAACCAATGCCAAATTTTATGTTACTCTTGATCTGTTTTTCTAGCATAATTTCAAAACCTTTTGAAGATTCTACCCATTTTTCACATGTGATCTGGGTATCTTCTAACTCCATTTTGCAAACTTGGTATATATCTACCATAGTTTGAGTTGGTCCTTGGTTATGCTAGCTTCATGCTTTAGGATACTTATCTCAGAATCTTTTGAAAATAATTTTGATTTTAACTCTCTGATAAGTTTTCAAAGTTAAGTTCATTTTCTAACATTTTGTTCCTAAGGTTTTCATTCATCTGTTTAATGTTAGAAAAGGCTTTTATACATTTTTCTGAACAGATATCCTTTAGGATCTGAGGTGATACCTTAGAAGCAGCCATAAGAGCACAATCACAATCATCTTCACCATCCTTTGAATCCCATGGATCATATAGAGAGTCCTTTTCTTCATCAACAGTGTTTTGTGTAACACTGGTGTAACCACTGCTTCATCAAAATTTTGAGTTTTATCAGACTTTGACACTTGTTCCATAGGGTCATCACCTTCAACAAGTGTCTCTAAGGCCATTAAACAAAAATTTTCATGTTCTAAATCATTTTTGGCCATAAGAGCTAAGTTTTTATCAGTTAATTCCTCAGGCAAACTACTCCAGTCCACAAAGCCTTGTGTGAAAAAGCTTTGCTGATTGACCTATGCTGGAGCAGTAGTTTGAGTGCTTTGTGGTGCTTGTTGCACATGCATGTGGTGATGTTTGGACATACTGAATTTGTGGAACAGTGGTTTGGACATAGTGCACAGGAACAGTGGCAGCAGGGTGTGCATAATGAGCAGTGTTTTGCACTTGATGGACAGGGGTATATTGGAAATATTGGGCAGTGCTTTGTGTGTGCTGAGGTCTAGGGCTAGGATGTGTTATAATAGGTCCTGAAACTTGAGATCTACATTCTCTGGCAAAGTGTCCTAGCTTGTTACATTTATAGCAATTGATTTTAGATTTATCTAACCCAACCTTTGACCCCCATGCAATCCTGGATATTTCCTACCAGTTCTTTTGTAAAACCTGCTTGCTCTCACACTTAGCAAAGCAACTTGATGTGAAATGTCCATTTCTTCTAAGTCATTTGGATCAAAATGTTGGAGGTCATTTGAAGGTCCGTTGTACGGATTGTTCGGGTCCTAATTTGGCAAACCTAAGGTAAACGTGTGGAATCCGTTTACATAGGCGACATTGTAGACAAGTTCTTTACTGATTAATCACTGTTTCATTAATGAGTAAATGGTACATATCCTGGAAACACTTGGACAGAGCTTCACCGTCCAAGTTACAAAATCTCCAAATCTTACAAATGAGAGCTCAACTATCCTATATATACTTGAACAAGTTCGCTTGAAAAGTGTCATGGTCAAGTTCGGGGGAACTTGTCTCATAACATACATAAACTTAACGTTTCGCTCCTAAACACAGACTCAACGTAATATGATGACGTAGGCAATAGACATATGCATCAACAGAATCCCCCTTGGATGTTGCCATAGTCATCATTCTTCAATTGAATTCCTGAGTCTTTAATATTTTCTTGATTTTTATTCCTTGAATAACTTTATTATCCATGATCTTCATGACTTCTACAATCCTTTTCTCTTTTCTTGAGCTTGTCTTGATAAAACTTGAATCACCATGCTCCCCCTTACTTTGAGCTTTCTAGAATCTTCAATCAACGTTTTTATCCAGCTCCCCCTTAAAATCTACTTCCTGTTTCAAAGTTCCTTAAACATTCTAACAATCATTTCATATTCAAACTTTGAAATTTCTAACCATCAACATTTCAAATTTTAATCTTCTATCAGTTTTTAAACTCTCTCAGTTATTCAAGTCCAAATTAATGACCTTGAATATCTGATTTGTATCAAGTTCAACTTAATTATCTTGAATAAACATTTTGACACTAAACTGACACATTTATTCAAATGTAAGTTTCAAATTAATAAACTTTTAAACTTTTCAAATCAATTTTTCAAAACTTTTAGATTTTGTTCAGCAACTCTAGACTTTGAAAATCAGCTTTTCATCATCAGGGTCAAAACTAAAAGATAATATAATCTTTTTGTTTTTATGTAATGTATTCAACATATTTACAAACATATTTTGTTGCGTTTGTGTTAAAGGATCATATCAGTTTTTGAGACATATCACTAGTACCATTGACCTTTTGAGACTTTAAGTTTTAAACAAATTTACCTTGATTGTCGATATGTTTGTCCTCTTAGACTTCAACACATTTCTCAATTGTTCCAAGATACATTATGTAGAATTAAGAAACTTGACTTAACTATGGTTCCTATCTCAGAATATACTCCCGCATTAAGATTTCATCTTACAGGTGAGTATAGCATAACTGATATCTGTATCTGGGTTGTGCAAGGCCTTGATAGCTCAGGTTAGTACCACCGTACCGACAGAGAGATGAAGGCTTGGATTTATAAGGTAGTGTTCCAAAATGGAATCTTTTTGTACTGCAATTGTAGTATCTTTCGATATTTTTAATTGAATGCAGTTTTAGGGGATTTTTGCAAAAGCATTATAGAAGTTCTAGGCCATTGCTTACGCAAAATCAGAAGAACTTGTATAATACCCCAGATATCAATCATCTATAAAGACCTCGTATCTCTGAATCAGGCAATCTCTCAAACGAAATTTCGGAGTATATATCCGAGAGATGTTAATCCACTAGTTTAAGCAGTTGTAAAATTTAGTTTGTATCCCAGAAACAATTTACTGAACGTGTAAAGCCTATCAACACATCCACAGTAAGACTTGTTTATCACTTTTTAAACTTTACAAATCCTTAGCATACTGTGATAGTCCACTGATGTACTATCATTTCCTTTTTAACACAAAACTCTTTTTGTCTTTTTCATGTTTTTGTACCTTTTGGTTTTAATATGTATTTGGATTTTCTGAAAAAAATTTCTCCCCTTAAAATTCAAAAACATATTTTTTGGAATTTTTGATTTATAGAAAAACATTGACCAACCGATGAAAATCACTTCAATTCTCCATCCATTACTGTTTCACAATTTATCTTTTAAACCCCCTCCCCCTCATGATGACAAAAACCTTGACACCTTTGTGTTTATAAAACATTTATATCCCTGGGTTTTGTTAGTTCAACAGTGAGGGTTCTGTGTAATTTTTCAAATTTTCTTAAAAAATTTGTAAAATTTTCAAGTAAACGTTATTAAAACATGTTTTCGAAAAAATTTCTCCAAAAATTTTCCAAAAATTGTAAAGTAAACGTTATAGAAATGTAATAAGGCCTTTATATAGAACTTGATAACTAGGCCCGTCTTCATTCTCAGTAATTTTCTTTTTTCTCGGAAGTTCCTGCACAAGATTCAAACAATTATTCGAATAATAACACCCAAGCATTTTTAGTCTTAAGCGTTGTTTCTTCAACCTTAATTTTGACGTTCGTTTCACGATCAAGTTTATTTTGGACTTTCTCAAGTTTCGGAAAGTCCTCTAAACTTTCAAGTTTCACTGATTGTATGACTTCTTTTTCTTTCACCAACTATGTTTGATTTTTCTGAAAAGCTTTCTTGAAATACAATGTAGAAATGTTTTGTTCATTACTATTCGAGGATTCACCAGTTTCAAAATTTGAAAACTTAGTAATAACTGGTTTCACCTTGTTTGTAGTTTCTACACATTGTTTCCAAACCTGAGTTGGTATTTTCAAATCTTCAGAAATTTTCTTATTAATATGAACAGGTTTAGGATTAATTTGATAACATTTTCTAGCAATGTGTCCAGTTACTCCACATTTATGACACACCATCCTTTTTATCAAACCAAACACTCAAATCGTAACATTGATTTGATGTGTGGTAACCATCTTTCCTGTTTCTTTGATAAGCATGATTTGACGTTGAAGCACTGTAGTCTGACCTGCACCACTTATTTTCAAATTTTTGTGAATTTTTATAATGATTGGATGATCGTACCAATGAGCTTTTACTTTTCTTTTGAAAATTTTTAGAATTTTTAAAACTTTGTTTTTCTTTTTGTTTTCGTTCTCCATTCTGCTTAGAAGGTTTTTGCGTTGAGCATTCACCTTTTTCAGTAGACTGTAGAACTGTTTCCTGAATTTTTTTTTTGTTTTAAAAATATTTCATTTTTCTCTTTTTTAGCACTTTCATCATCGGTATCATCATCACAATTCTCAATTATGACCTTGTCATAATTTGTGACATTGTCACTTATTGGAATTTTCTTTTATTTTCATTGACCGGTTTTGAACATATCTGATCTAGAATCAATGACGAGGTCACAAAACCTTTCAATTTTTTTTCTAAATCAACAACTTTATTTTTAGTAATCTCAACTTCCTTTTCAAGTTGAGTTATTTTCTCAAGATGAGAATTTATTGCTTTTTGATTTTCAATACTAATATATTTCAAAAACAAAGTTTTCATTTTCTAAAATGTTTATTTGATTTTGAAAGTATTTTACATTTTGTAATTTTTCATTTTCTAAAATTTTTATTTTATTTTCAAAATTCTTTTCATTTTCTTTTAATTTTTTTATTTTCTAATGTCAAACTCTCAAGATTGTTCAAGAGTTTAGCATTATCTACCAGATAATCATTCAGATCTACATCAAAGACTGGGCAGATTGGTTTAGAACTTGAAGACTCATTTGTAGATGTACTTGAAACTTGTGCTTCACAGTTCTTAGCCATTATACTCCCTTCTTTCTTCAACTGATCATTTGAACTTTGTGTTTCCAAATCATTTCCTTGATCACTGACAAGATCACACTCCATTAGTAATTCCATTTCATATCCCTCTAACTTGTCAATAAAAGATGATAACTTGAAATGTTCCCAGCTTGGACTGTTTTTCAAAACCATCAAGTAAGTCGACCACTCCTCCTCAGGAAGTGCATCAGCCAATTTATCAATCTGCTCTTTATCAGTTTATGAATACTGTGCCTTCGCATCTGAACCATCAAATGACAATATCTATCGATCATTTGCTTCATGGTTTCGCCTTTGATCATCGTGAAAATGTCAAACTCTTTCTTGATTAAAGCCTTTTTGCTCTTAATCATCTCAACACTCTCCATATATTTAGCACGTAGAGCATTCCACAACTTCTGTGCTGTATCACATTTTGGTAGCAGAATCAAGATATCTTCATTTATCGATTGCTGTAACAAGCCGATCATCTTCTTCTCATGAACATTCTGGTAGAAGAAATTTGCTCGTTTCCAGGTCTCGAATTTTTCTTTCCAGCTTTCATACTCGTCCATACTCATCAACTTTGGCGGCTTCATGGACCCAGTTTCATTTTCCAATTTTATCTGTCGTTCAAAAACACATGAAAAAATGATTAGCAAGTAGACAATTTTAGTAAAATTTGACTTCTTAATCGACAATATTAACGTATCGGTTTGCTAAAAACATTTAAAAAATTTTCGAAAACTGTTTTTACCCGATAATATCGTTAAAATCGTCTCGTCGATACGAATCTAACGATATATAATGTCCGAGATGTTTTTCGGGATTTTCATGCCTTGGACAAGTTCGGGCGAACTTGTAACAGCTTGTGAGACAGGTTCGGGCGAACTTGTGCAGAAAACACTATCAGATTCAAGTTTGACAAGTTCGGGCGAACTTGTGAGAAAAATTCAGAAAATTTCACTTTAAATCAAGTTCGGGCGAACTTATGTAAAATTTCAACAAGATTTTGACAAGTTCGGGCGAACTTGATCAAAATTCACTGAAAATTTCAACAAGTTCGGGCGAAGTTGGTTAAAATCAACAAAAATTGATGACTTTAAGCCAAGTTCGGGTGAACTTAAGGTATAAGTTCGAGCGAACTTGTGTTCTCAAACATGGTTTTTTGACATTTTCGACATGAAATCAGTTGTTTTTAGCTCTGATCTTTTCAAGGGTTTTACTATTATGGATTTTACGTATTATACTTGAAAATCAATCCATTTGTCCGTGTAATGTCCAAGAAAAGTTTAAAAAGAAAGAAATGAGTAGAAAGTTAGATGTTTTATGTCCAATGTCTTTGAATTAGGCCAATCCTTCTCTGATACCACTTAAAGTTTGGCATTCCCCACTAGCAGTAAAGCATAGTTGGGTGGATAAGAGTCAGAGTTAAAGCTTCCTCCAGAGGTTATATCAATAAAATGATCATAACCCTGATCCTTTCCTTTGCCAGAACCCTCTTCATGACTATAAAGAGCAGTGTTACCCAAGGTATAGTCGTCTGTTACTTTCCCTGACTCTTGCAACTTCTTTTTCTGGTTCAACTCTCTCTCATATGTGAGGAGTTGACCATGGAGTTGTGTGAGGGTCATTTCTTTAAACCCAACAGATGTTCGAGTAACGTAAGCTACAGTCTCCCATTTTTCTGGTAACGATCTTAAGAAATGACTATTGATAGTCGAATTAGGAAATTCCACGTTAACCAGTTTCAATTCACAGATGAGACAACTAAAACGTTCGAACTGTTATGTTAACGACTCACGCTTTACGTGATAAAACGTTTCATACTGTTAATTCAGAACTTCTCTATTGTTTTCGATCACTTCTTCAGTACCATCGAATTGCTCTTTTAGTGCGTCCCATAACTCCTTTGCACCATTGCAATGGAGCAGACCAGCATAGATTTCGTTGGGTAAGGAAGATGCAACAATGCTAAATGCCTTAGCATCCAACTCTATTTTCTGGAAATCCTGCTCGAAGTAATTTTCAGGACTTTTTGGCACTTGAGTATTGGGATCCTTTGTACTCGGAACCATAGGAACATGTCGTCCATATACAACGGATCGCCAACAACCAGTGTTTTGCTAAGCTAAAATGTGAACCATATGAAATATTCATTTTGTTTCAGCATCGGTGGTTTGAACATAGATCCAATGTTGGAATCCTGTGTGTTTTGAGACATTTTTGCTTGTTTACAACAGATTTGTGTTTTAAAAACTTTGAACGTAATAAAACTCTGTTTTCAAGTAAAAATATCAAAATAATAAGCAGGGAGAGCTGATCTTTCAAATCAAATTGAATTTAATCAAATTTTTAACATAAAGTTTGCATCCTACTAATCAATGAAGGTTCATTGGGAACACTAAAAAAGTGGGGAACAGTGGGGAACCGACTCAAACGAACTCCGATTGGACTCATTCCAGCGGCGTTGGAACCGGCTCGTCGAACCCTAACTAGGATCTCTTAACCTTAAACCCTAAATCCTAACCCCTAAACCCTAAAGCTAAAAAATAAGGCTAAAACCTAAGCTAAATCGTAAAATTTAAGCTACAAACCCTAAAAGCTAAACCCTAGAGGCTGACCCTAAAGCTAAACCCTAAAACCTTAAACCCTAAAGCTAAACCCTAAATAATATTGATTAACCCTAAAACTAAACTCTAAGGCTAAACCCTAATATAAGAACCTAAATCCAAACCCTAATAGATTTAAGGTTTAGGTGTTAGGATTTAGGGTTTAGGGTTAAGAGATCCTAGTTAGGGTTCGACGAGCCGGTTCCAACGCCGCTGGAATGAGTCCAACCGGAGTTCGTTTGAATCGATTCCCCACTATTCCCCACTTTTTTAGTGTTCTCCAATGAACCTCACAATATATATATATATATATATATATATATATATATAATGTATATTAGAAAGAGAATATTGAAAATTAAGAGATACCATATGTAGAAATATTTTAGGGATCTTTCTACACACTTTACCCTATACTTACTAAATTATAAATCATATTAGGATGATAAAACGGTAATTTATGTACAACATTCATAAAGTAAACTTTTTCACTTTTCATAAATCCTCACATAATCTCTATCGTCCAAATACCACATCTCAAATCAATGGCCAAAACTTCCGATCCGTGTGACTCACCTAACACCCAATCATTACATCTTCTAACAACTACAAAAGCAAGCTCCCATGTAACCTCACAAAACATCACATTCAAACTTCCACCTTTTCTTCATGACAGACTCATTCAAACTCTTAGGTCATAGTCAAAACGCCCCTGAAGGGGCGTTGTCTGACATGTGGCGTGCCACGTCAGCAGGGGCGTTTTTGGGTGTTTTGACATTAGATGTCGTAGTCATAACGCCCCTACGTTATCATTACTCAATTATTAATTTCCATTATTTAATATTAATTTCTAACTATATAAAAAAACAAATTTCATTAAAATAAAAAATTACACTAAAAATAAAAGTGAAAACATTACACTTAAAACAAAAAAAATTTACACTATAAAAAAATAAAAACATTTATTCTTCGCCTATGACGTCGTTCTCTCTTTCTTCCTCTTCGTTTTCTCCATCATCAAAACCCCCGTCTGCATGGTACCTGTCTTCGAATTCCTCATCCTCTTCTTCACCGCCACCAGTGCCTCGAATTGGACGAATCGCCCAAGCATGCTCAACCAAATCCGCCCTGCGTTATGTAGTTCCCTAGATCGCAATAGTTGACCATTCACCAACCTCTCTTCCATTGTTGCTTGGGTTGCTTCAACTTCATCTTCTGGAAAGTAGTTTTGGCATATCGCTTTCCCGTTATCCTCTATGATCATATTATGCAAAATGATGCAAGCATACATGACCATTCGAATTCTATCTTTATGCCACATACGACACGGATTTCTAATAAAATGCCATCGTTGTTGAAGAACCCCAAAACACCTCTCGATGTCCTTTCGCGCAGACTCTTGCAGTTTTTTAAAATATTGTCTTCTCACATCGAGCGTCTCAGAAAACGTCTTAACGATATTCGAATACTCCAGGCAGATACCATCGCCAAATAGTAGCTATGTTCGTAGTCGTTCCCGTTAGCATGAAATCCGGCCTTTGGTATCGTTTCAGAAATGTAGCTCTCTAACAAAGGTGAACACTCAAAGGTATTAATGTCGTTCATACACCCGGCGACACCAAAGAAAGCTGACCAAACCCGCAGGTCGTGGGACGCCATCGCTTGTAGAACCAAAGTTGGTCCTTTCTGGTCACCGCGTGTATGTTGACCTTGCCATGCGGTTGCACAATTATACCAACGCCAATGACGATAATCCAAACTTCCGACCATGCCAGGTATTCCATGCTTTTCTAAATGCAACTCGTATATTTGTTAAAGGTCGTTCCAAGATGGATTTCTTAAATAACGCTTTCCATATAATTGGCATATACCTAAAAAATAATTAAAAATATAAAATTTGATAAATAGTGACGAACCGTTAAAATAAAATTGTATATATAATTACCTAAGCAGAATTTCTCCACGGTATCACGTGTTGTTTTCTCCCCCATCTTCAAGTACTCATCATTTATGTCGTAGGTGTTCCCGTAGGCTAGTATGCGTAAAGCGGAAGTTACCTTTTGAATTGAGGTGAAACCTAGATATCCTCTAACATCCATTCTTTGCTTAAAGTAGTCATACTTTGCTTCCAAATCTTCGTTAATGCACAAAAATAAACTTTGGCTCATCCTAAACCGACGTCTAAAATCGTCTGGTCCGTGAACCGGTGTGGGGTCAAAGTAGTCTTTCATCAAACGCTCGTTTGCCGCTTCCCGGTCTCTCAAGATATAGGTGCGCCTCAATATGGGTCGTGGAGGAGAACGCACAACATGTCCCATGGCTTGTATCAACGCACCGGATGCACTCGTAACCGCTTCTTCCTCCTCCGCGGTTTCTTCAGCTGAAAAAATCTTCGATAAATATTGGTGAACGAATCGTCCGATGGAGAACCCATTATTTTTTTAGAATGGTGGTAGCATTTGGTTGAGATAGTTTGTTTTTGAATAAAATGAGTGGTGAAATATATATATATATATATATATATATATATATATAGTAAAATGATTATTTTTTAATAAAAGGACCGTTTATCAACGGCTATATATTGAATTTCAAAATATTAAAACGCCGTTGTATACAAGGCGCTCGTAAATTTTTTTTTACCAAAGCGCCCTACGTAATGGTGTGGGAGACGCTTTGGCTGGCGTGTCCCCTCTCAAACCGCCCAACTACGGGGGGCCTTACCTTTTCTTAATCAAACTCTTGCCTTTTCTTCACACACATTCTCTCACTATCGGTTGAGAGAAAACCTAAAGCGAAAATGAAAGTTCAGAACTGGTGACGGATTTTGATTAATAGATGAACTGTTTTTAATTTCTTTCTTTTGTTAAATCTAGTTGTTGAAAAAAAAGGACTCGAAGCATGAAATATATCTAGAATTACTATTTTACAGAATATTACATACCCTTTAATGTTGGAAATCTGCTTTTGAAGTTTTAAAGTTGAATTCTTCCTTTTTTATTCTAAACGGTCTGGACTTGTCTTGAATGTGTTGTGGAACATATGTATGATCTACAATGTCTCTCAGTAGTACTTCGACGATCTCGCATACGTCCCGAAACCGCGAGCTGATCAAATCCTTTCGAAGGTTTGATATCAGAACACCTACCAACCAGATCTGTTTTGATCTGCAAGGATCGAGTTTTCCAGTAACCGAATTGCTCAGATCTGACCGATAGATCGAGTTTTTCAGTAACCTAGCTACTCGAGTGTTCTGGCTACCGATATGCGTGTTTAAGTGTCCCGGCAACCGGATGGATCCTAAAGTAATGGAGTAAACATAGGCAGCGATCTTATAATAAAAGTAGAGAAATGAAAGTGTATAGCATAAATTGGGTGCTCCGTTCCCTACATATTCCATCAACATACGCTTGCTGAGCCCTTGGCCGTCATATAAAAAAGACTTTTAGGTTTAGTATTATCAATTTATCATTATTATTAATATAATTGCAATTTTTAGATAACCAACCACAAATACTTCAAAGTAAAGACTATTTTAAAATATTATATATTACATAAATATCCGGAAATTACTATTTTGCAGAATATTACCTCAATTTATTTTAAAGCGTGTAAAGAGGCATATATTTTATTAACAAGATTCGTACATATATTTGGTGCTTTTACCAAATGTCACACCCTCGGATTTCACGTGAGGAGTACTACCACGAGGCATGTGATAAACTGACCAAGATCATGCCATCAATCATATTGAACAATTAAAATAAAGTAAACTAAATACATTACATAAACACAATCAGTGACTGAGTTTAAAGTTCAAAAACAATGTTCAGAGTTAATAGCGGAAGCATAAGGTTTAACAGTTTAATAATCCAAATGATAGTTCAAAGTTCATGGATTTTATTAGGAATCCAACAAGGTTCGATGGACCACTACACTCCTCCGCTGCAAGCTCCCGAACTGTACCTACGGTCCTGCAAAGCATGCATTAGAGTGTCAACAATAAAGTTGGCGAGTTCACGATTTTGCTAATTTTAATTCCAAAAACATAGTTGTTAAGTTACCTATTTATAAATCATGTTTGCCATGGGGAGCTACCCCATATGTAAGCTACTAAACTGCGTAATACCGAAGACATGCGACGCATTTGTTTTTGTTGCCCCGTTTGTCAATGTCTATCATCATTGACGGTTACCAAGGCATACTAGTTCACGCCCGTCCTCCTCGGCACGGTGTGAAGTTTGTGATACCTAATAGTGCTATCAACTAATAACCCGTTCGCCAGGCCAGGCGATTAATCGGTATAGAAAGTGGGGACTTCGCGATAGGGTTGCATTTAGTACACTTGAGACATGAAATATAAAATAGTATTTTGTAGTATTCCTTCCCGGAATACTAGGCAATCCCAAACCAGGGAAAATGTAGTTCGTTCGTTCCCAACCACCGGGAATACATGCTTTTAATAAGTTGTGTGAACTCACCTTTGATTGCTCGGTTGGTCTGTTAAAAATGGTCAACAGTCAAGGCAGGTCAATCACGTCCTAATACGATTACCATTTAGTTCATTAGTGTATTCAAGTAAGGTACAAAGCTCCTACGCGCATCTAACACATAACATGCACTCACTTTGACGGTTTATGCACATATACATATTTCACCTATAACTACTCATGATCAAGTACACAAACACTTCACATAATACTTTCGTGGATATTAAACAAGTTGGATCATTATCAGATAGCATAATTGACATCTAGACACGCAAATCACAACTTATACTGTGTCAGCTTTAACATCCAAAACTAGGCTGTTTTCGAGTACTTTTTATAAAATAGTTATCTTGTTCCAAAAATTCTAAATGATTTACAGAATGTCCTAAACGATCCACGTCACCTTGTGTAAAAATCTCAAGACCTGATTCATTACCGATTATTTAATAAAATTCATTTACTGGGCTGCAGTCAGATTCGTCACTCTCTGACTGCAGTCCACGGAAAAATTCATTTAAAATTCATCGTAAACCCGATTGATGAAATTCCAGTTGCAGATTTACGACAACACCCGTGCCCAGCTACTGTATGTATTTCATGACCTAACTCTATCCAGATTGCAAGTTATGATGAATAACATAATACGAATTTTCTGCAGAAAAACGCAGCTTTTGCTGCTGTGAATAACGACCCCTTTAAAAATAGTAAACGACCTCTGAAAAATGTGATTCCAGCGCCGTTTGAAGCGTTTTTCGAAATCGTATGATTTAGACTCCAGAAAATACATTTTTCGTTTTATTAAGGTCCGGTTACAGTCAACTGAAGTTCGCTGAAATCACCAAACAGCCTCCTATTTTTAGCTTTCAACATTCTAATGCGAGTTATATTGGTTCCGTTAACATAATTAGTGAATCAACCACACTTATACGTCAGTCACAGCAGGTTAACATCAAAACTCAGATTATTTATCGCTTAACACATCAAAAACTAACAAGATTCAACCCAACACCATACGAAAATCAAAACTCTAGAACTGACCGAAAATGGAATCACTTGAACACACCTTGAAATGGCCTTTGAACTTCAAGAACAAGATTGAAAGATGAAATTGGTGATGTTTGGGAGGGTGTTCAGCCGATAGCTTGATGAGAGAGAGAGTTAAGATTGATATGGTTGTGATATGTCTTGGATTTTATGGATCTTATGGAAGATTTGGAAAATGGTTAGTCATCATGTGTACATCTCCATGGCCAACAAGTAGAAGTAAGAGAAGAGAGGGAGAGCCCTATGGCCGCTAGCTCTCCCCCCAGACACACATATAATTCGTATATATACACATATATTACATATATTGGCCATAAACAGGCATTTAACTGGATACCGGGTATTTTATCTAGCGTTTTAATTGTGTTTTAACGCGTTTTAAATTATTTTTAACGCTCTATAAAAATAAACTCATCAAAATATTACTGAATAATATTTTATTTGCCTAGACTGGCTACGTCGTCTGTATTTTGCAGTATACACGATGTACTGCGTAGTATGCGCTTAAACTCGAAAAAAAGATAGTTGATGGGAAAGAACGCTCTACCTTGAAAGTAGGGATTGTCACATTATCCCTAAGTTGAAAGAAATTTCATCCCGAAATTTGCAAAAAGTCACTGAAGAAGCTAGTGCAGTTGAGCGTTTTTGTGGGGTGTCACATCATCCCCTCGTTGGTTTGGAATTTCGTCCCGAAATTCAGTGGTAGCTTCAGTACTGGACTCATCTTTCTCAAACAACTGAGGATACTTGCGTTTCATTTGGTCTTCTCGTTCCCAGGTAAACTCAGGGCCACGACGCGAGTTCCAACGAACTCGAACTTTAGGTATCTTGCTACGTTTAAGAATTTTCACTTCCCGATCCATGATCTCCACTGGTTCTTCGATGAAACGTAGCTGGTCATCGATCGTGAGTTCCTTGAAAGGAACAATGAGAGTCTCATCTGACAGACACTTCTTCGATTCGACACGTGAAAGACGTTGTGTACACCACTGAGTTCTTCTGGCAGGTTCAGTCTATACGCCACTTTGCCGATTTTCATAGTGATTTCGAAGGGTTCCACATAACGCGGATTAAGCTTGCCCCATTTGCCAAAACGAACCACACCTTTCCAAGGTGAAACCTTTAGCAAAACTCGGTCTCCAACTTGGAATTCCAAAGGTTTCCTACGCTTATTAGCATAGCTTTTCTGACGGTCACGGGCGGCCGCCATTCGTTGTCTGATTTGGGCAATCTTCTCCGTCGTGTCGAGTACGAGTTCTAGGCCAGTGATTTGGCTATCGCCAACTTCAACCCAACATAAAGGTGATCGGTATTTCCGTCCGTAGAAAGCCTCGAACGGAGCTGCCTTAATGCTGGTATGGTAACTATTGTTGTAGGAAAATTCCACCAAGGGCAGATGTCTTTCACAGCCGTTACAAAAGTCAATAACACACGCCCGCAACATGTCCTCGGATAGTACGTTCCGTTTGACCATCCGTATGCGGGTGATAGACAGTGCTCCTGTCTAGACGTGACCCAAAGGATTTATGCATTGCTTGCCACAGTTCAGATGCGAAACGCGGGTCACGATCAGAGATGATCGAAGTTGGCACTCCGTTCCTAGCGACTACTTCCTTCAAATAGATATCCGCGAGTGTAGAGAACTTGTCCGTTTCCTTAATAGCTAGGAAGTGTCCAGATTTAGTCAGTCGATCTACGATAACCCAAATGGTGTCGTTCCCTCGCTGAGATCTTGGTAAACCAGTGACAAAATACATGGAAATTTGTTTCCATTTCCATGTTGGTTTCTCAGGTTGCTGCAGTAACCCTGCTGGCTTTTGATATTCGATTTTGACTCTAGCGCAGGTCAAGCATTTACTAACATACTTGGCAATGCTAGCTTTCATATTAGGCCACCAGTATAAAGTTTTGAGATCCTGGTACATCTTGTCCGAACCAGGATGTACCGAGTAACGAGACTTGTGCGCTTCGTCCATCACAAGCTTTCGTAGGTTTCCATAGGATGGAACCCAAATACGTTCCATGAAGTAGTATGTACCGTCTTCCTTGCGTTCGAGTTGCTTTTCCATGCCCCACATGGATTCAGCTAAGAGATTCTCTTCCTTCAATGCTTCAACCTGAGCGTTCCGGATTTGGGCAGGAAGATTACATGTAAACGCTTAGGTTTAGTTTCCTTCCGACTGAGGGCATCAGCCACAACGTTGGCCTTGCCTGTATGATACTTTATCGTGCAATCGTAGTCGTTGAGGAGTTCGACCCATCGAGGCTGTCGCATGTTCAACTCCGTCTGATCAAAGATATGCTAGAGACTCTTGTGATCGGTGTAAATAGTGCACTTGGTACCGAAAAACTAATGTCTCCATATCTTGAGTGCGAACACTACTGCTCCTAACTCCAAGTCGTGGGTAGTGTAGTTCTTTTCATGAACCTTGAGTTGGCATGAAGCGTAAGCAATGACCTTCTCACGCTGCATCAACACACAGCCATGTCCTTGGATAGACGCGTCACAATAAACAACAAAATCGTCTGTGCCCTCTTGTAACGAGAGAATGGGTGCACTGCATAGTTTCACTTTCACCTGCTGAAACGCAGATTCCTGAGCATCACTCCACCGGTAGGTGACACCCTTTTGCGTTAAAGTAGTGAGAGGTTTCGGTAGTATCCTGCCAATCCCAAAATTTGACGGACTTCAGTTGGAGTACGGGGTGTTGGCCAATTCTTGATGGAGTCAACCTTAGCTGGATCGACATGGATCCCAGCTTCATTCACTACATGGCCGAGGAAATGGACTTCACGAAGCCAAAAGTTACATTTCGAGAACTTAGCATATAGTTGCTCGCCTTGAAGGAGCTCTAGAATGATGCGTAGGTGCTGTTCATGTTCCTCCTGACTCTTAGAGTAAATCAGGATGTCATCGATGAATACTATGACGCACTTGTCAAGATAAGGTTTGCACACTCGGTTCATGAGGTCCATGAAAACCGCAGGTGCGTTGGTTAATCCGAATGGCATAACGAGAAACTCGTAGTGATCGTAACGAATTCGAAATGTTATTCTGGAAATGTCTTTGTCACAGACTCTCAGCTGATGATAGCCCGATCTCAGATCAATCTTGGAATAGAAACTTGACCCTTGCAGCTGGTCAAATAAGTCTTCGATGCGAGGGAGTGGGTAATGATTCTTGACGGTTACCTTGTTCAGCTCGCGATAATCGATGCACATACGAAGAACTTTCTTTTTGACAAATAGTACGGGGGCTCCCCAGGGTGACGAGCTAGGGCGAATAAAACCCTTATCTAGGAGTTCATGCAATTGCGTGGACAATTCTTCTAGTTCGGTTAGGGCTAGTCGGTAAGGTGCACGAGCTATAGGTGCCGCTCCAGGAGTTAGCTCGATTTGAAATTCGACTTGACGGTGAGGTGGGAGACCAGGTAATTCATCAGGAAATACCTCGGGAAAGTCGCAAACGATGGGGATATCTTCAATTTTCTTTTCGCTAGTCTAAGTATCGGTGACGAGAGCAAGAACAGCGGTTTGGCCCTTTCGCAAACATTTCTGAGCATTTAAGAATGAGATGATGCCTACAATAGCACCACTCTTTTCGCCTTAGATAACAATGGTTTGCCGACCGAACGAGGAATGCGGACGATTTTATCTTTGAAGAGTAATTCCGCTCGATTTTGAGTTAACCAATCCATTCCGATGATAACATCGAAGCTCCCGAGAAGGATAGGGATGAGATCGATAATGAACGTCTGACCGGATAACACAAGTTTACAACCATTGACGATATGAGTAGCCTCGATATTTCTACCATTGGCTAGGTCGACGACGCGCTTAGAGTTTAGGAGAGTTGGGGTAGAGTTAAGCAACTTACTAACACTTGAGGATACATAACTAGCATCGGTTCCAGAATCAAAAAGTGCAGAAACAAGGAGATCATCAAGTAGGAACTTACCCGTTATAACGTTGGGATCGTTCCTTGCTTCGCCAGCACCGAGCACAAAAGCTCTTCCTCTTGCACCGTCGTTGCCGTTGTTGTTGTTGGTGTTGTTCCCAGTGCCTTGGTTGTTGTTGTTTTGATTCAGTTGAGGGCAATTCTTCTTGATGTGCCCTTCAGCTCCATATTGATAGCATCCTTGATTGTTACCTTGTTGTTGTTGTTACGGCTGATTCTGCCTCACTGGGAATTGGCTTCTGCAATCCTTAGCCAAGTGACTTGGCTTGTTGCACCGCTGGCAACGATTCTTGTCACACTGCCCGTTTTGATGTCGATTGCACTTGTTGCACTTGGGTCGGTGTCCTTGATAACCACCCTGGTTCTGGTTGGTCGGAGTTTGCTGGTTGGGACTCTTGTTATCATCAAACTTTCTTTGCTGAGCTTGAGGCTGTGAGGAGTTGGAAACGCCTTGGTTGTTATCCCACTTGCGTTTGTTGTCAGCAGGAGTATCGGTAGTAGCGCTGAATCGCGGGGGAAACTTGCGTTGTTCGACTACTTGATCGGTGAGACGGTGTGCCAAACGGATGGCTTGCTGAATTGTGTGGGATTAGCTGAAGTTACTAAGCTCTGGATCTCAGGAACTAAACCCTTAAGATAAAGCTCAATTCTCTTGTAAGGAGGCTACGACAAGTTGGGACATAGGGCAGCCAAGTCGCCAGGCCTTTTAGTGTACGCTTCGATCTCTGATCCAACCATTTTCAAATCGTAGTACTCCATTTCAAGTTTCTGAAAGTCATCCCTGTGACAGTACTCTTCCTTGATCTGATCTTTGAATTGGTTCCAGGGAGTGGCATTGGTATCAGCCAATCCGAGCATCTGAATTTGTGCGTTCCACCAGGAGAGCGCGTTTCCTTCAAGAGTGCAAGTAGCATACTTCACTCGATTGTTAGCAGGGCATTCACACATCTCGAACACAAATTCGACTTTCTCGATCCAATGAAGATGTTCTACTGCTCCCTCGGTGCCGTTGAAGGAGTGAGGTTTGCAATCCATAAAAGCTTTGAAAGTGCAAACTCGAGGTTGAACGGGGGCATGTTGCATTCTAGTATGAGCTGCCAAAGCCTCTGCAACCCGTACGCTGATCATGGCTTCCAGTTGGCCCTGAGTCAGGTTAGTAGTGTTTCTTCCACGTCCGCTCATTTTCTTCAAATCCACAAAACACAGAATAAGAATGAAGCCGTAGTGATGCGAGTATAAGATAAGAGAGGATGACATGTATGTAATTATCCTACTTTTAGAGTTCACATACTAAGTATATTGTCACACCCTCAATTTCCACTTGCGGAGCTTTACTGCGAGGCGTGTGAATAAACCAGAATCTGAGACACTAGTAACATCGAACGACTCTATATGATTCGTTTATACGTTTTCCAAAATCATTTGTTTAACCATTCATAGTTATTTTCAAACTGTCTTAGTTTGGTTTCATAGTTTAGCGGAAGTATTAGTTTTAAGGTTGAGCGGAAGCATTAAAGTAAAGTAAAGTAAAGGAACGGGCGCCAACACAAACGCCAAAACTAAAGAAAACCCCAAACAATATTCGTAAATGAGACTCGACAAAAAGATGTCTTGATTAATGCAAGTGAGTGCACCTAAAGCTCCTAGCGTCCTGAGAAACATGTAAAGAAACAAGTGTCAACATTAAAGAAGAGTGAGTTCACAGGTTTTCATAAGTTCATTAGTTCGGTTATAAGTTTGTTTCCCCCGTTATCCCTAACCCGGAATAACGATATAGTTCCATTATTCCAAACCCGGAATAATAATGATGTTGGTTCCATTATTCCAAACCCGGAATAATATAGTTGTTTGTTCCATTATTCCTAACCCGGAATAATATTGTTGTTTCGTAATTAAGTTCGATGTTAACATGTAGGTAGCGAGCCTAAAGTTATGTCACGTAAGTGTTCGCAATCGAAGCTGACTGTTGTGCCTCCGTGTTGCCAGGCCTATCACTGACCATGGCGAAAGTTAGGCCAAATTATTCACCCGTTGACCATACCCGGTCGGCTAGCGCGACTAGCTCGGGTGGGGCTTGTCGGGCCCAGTAGTACTACTTATAATTTCCTCGCTATCTAACCCAATACTAACGATCCGAGAGTTTGTCGAGGACTTGTGATATAGCTGCTTAGTGACCATAACGTACATTAACATTAACTTAGTTACCGAATAGTTTAATGACGTTAATTTCGTATAACGTAAAGAGATAGAGTTGTAGAGTGTATACATGTTTCTCCCCCTGTTGTTTAAAACCGGATAAAATTAGGGGCCGTGAACTCACCTTTAGTTGCTCGGTTAGTGTAACACAGAAGTAGCAAATGATGGGACCGCTAATCGCGTCCTAACAAGTCAATCGATTTAGAGTTAGTGTGTGAACACACTGATACAAGCCCTACTCATAACTATCGTACAATGCGGCACACATGATAACAAATTCGAAAACACAGTCATGCATGCAAAGTATTATCATACCAACATAATGATCAAACCAACTTATCATGAACACAAATCAACTCATACAACATTTTGGTACACACATTCGCAAGTTATCAAATTTCAGCTTGTTTACTCATAATTAGGCTGTTTTCGAGGATCTTTATAAAATAGTTCCAACGTTCCAAAAATTCCAATTATTTTACAGAAGGTGTCAACTAAACTGTAGAATCTTATGTAAATTTTTCAAGTCCTAACACTTTACCAATTATTCATAAACATTTATATACTAGGCTACAGTCAGATTCGTCGCTTTCTGACTGCAGTCCACGTGAGAATTTATTTAAAAATCATCGTTCATCCAATTAACAAAATTCCAGTGGAGTTTCTCGGAAATTTCCATATCCAGTTGCTTTACAAATTTGGTGATTCAACTCTCTACAGATTATGAGATCCGACTCGATAAACAACTAACAAATTTTCAGAATTTACACAGCTTCAGTTACTGCACTTAATTGACCACTTAAAAGTATCAAACGACCTCAGAAAAATACGAATCCAGCGCCATTAGAAGCGTTTTTCAAAAATATACGTTTTAGGCTTCAGAAAATCCGTTTTTTGGTAAATAATAACCAAGTTACAGCCAACTGAAGTTGGCTGTAAACATCATTCAGCATCCTGATTTCAACTTTTTATCGCAATATAACACGCTTAAACAATCGAGACGTTAAATATAAACGATCAAGAACAGATTTATCAATCATATATCATCATGTACATCATACTCATGCAAACCCTAATCATATTATATGGTTTTTATCACAAAACGCAGCCTAATGATTCTTGATTCCAACTAATCATCATAATCGCCAAACTTGCACAATCAATCGAACTAACATCATAACACTTTCATAAACCATGATTCTACCATTACATACAAGCATGATCGATAGTTCATAAACCCTACATGATTTGCGAAACAATAGAAAACCCTAACCTTTAACAATGAAGATTAACGAACGGGAACGAGATGGGAGTCGATCCGGTTTGAAGAAGATCGCGACCGAGAGAAGGAGTGGGAAGGCTGCCGTCGGCTCTTTGGAGCTAGGGTTTGTGTGTGTGTTTTTTTTTGAAACATAACACATGCATACATCTCTATATATAGTGCAGGAAAGAAAAAAAAAAGGAAAAGGGTTGGGGTTTGAGCTTGCGGCCGCAAAGGGTTTGGGTGGGGCGGTTTGGGTCTTTAACTTGAGCCTCAATTTTTGCTTAACTCTTTGAGTCGCAAGGAAGTGAGGTCAACCCGTTTCGCGACCCGGTTCGGTTCGTCTATCTATCTACTATATATTTTTATAACTAATCACCACGAAATCAAAACATAACATAATAACTCACGAAGCTTATAAACGTCTAATACATAGAGCACGGAATTCACTTGATAAGTTCACAAGGTTAGCGTAGTTATTTCGAGCGTGTAAAATAATTCTCCGAATCAATTTAGTGTAGGAACGAATAATCGTGAAGTAGTGCGTTTAAGATACCTAAAAAACCGGGATGTCACATATATATAACAACATATATCATCAACTCTGCATCAAGTAAACACATGCACGAGCTACCGATTCTAGTTTGTTGAGCCTTGCAGTTGGAGTGTAGTGTCGTTGCGGTTCATTTAATACAAATCAGGTTATAGTCTGGTTTTCTCAAAAAGACTTTTCTTTTTAAAACGGAGTTCACTATAACCAATGGCTCTGATACCAATCTGTCACACCCTC
Source organism: Scalesia atractyloides (assembly GCA_947069175.1). Lineage (NCBI taxonomy): Eukaryota > Viridiplantae > Streptophyta > Magnoliopsida > Asterales > Asteraceae > Scalesia > Scalesia atractyloides. Next base: position 24,469,332 of record CAMTDV010000010.1, read on the forward strand.
AGATTTCACGTGCGGAGTATTATCGCGAGGCGTGTGAAAAACTGGCCAGGATCATGCCATCAATCATATTGAACAATTAAAATAAAGTAAACTAAATACATCACATCAACACAATCAGTGACTGAGTTTAAAGTTCAAAAACAACGTTTAGAGTTAATAGCGGAAGCATAAGGTTTAACGGTTTAATAATCCAAATGATAGTTCAAAGTTCATTAATTTTATTAGGAATCAAACAAGGTTCGATGCAACCACAACACTCCTCCGCTGCAAGCTCCCGAGCTGTACATACGGTCCTGCAAAGCATGCAGTAGAGTGTCAACAATAAAGTTGGCGAGTTCACGATTTTGCTAGTTTTAATTCCAAAAACATAGCTGTTAAGTTACTTATTTATAAATCATGTTTGCCGTGGGGAGCTACCCCATGTGTAAGCTACTAAACTGCGTAATACCGAAGACATGCGACATATTTGTTTTTGTTGCCCCGTTTGTCAATGTCTATCATCATTGACGGTTACCAAGGCATACTAGTTCACGCCCGTCCCCCTCGGCATGGTGTGAAGTTTGTGATACCTAATAGTGCTATCAACTAATAACCCGTTCGCCAGGCCAGGCGATTAATCGGTATAGAAAGTGGGGACTTCGCGATAGGGTTGCGTTTAGTACACTTGAGACATGAAATATAAAATAGTATTTTGTAGTATTCCTTCCCGGAATACTAGGCAATCCCAAACCAGGGAAAATGTAGTTCGTTCGTTCCCAACCACCGGGAATGCATGCTTTTAATAAGTTGTGTGAACTCACCTTTGATTGCTCGGTTGGTCTCTTAAAAATGGTCAATAGTCAAGGTTGGTCAATCACGTCCTAATACGATTACCATTTAGTTCATTAGTGTATTCAAGTAAGGTACAAAGCTCCTACGCGCATCTAACACATAACATGCACTCACTTTGACGGTTTATGCAAATATACATATTTCACCTATAACTACTCATGATCAAGTACACAAACACTTCACATAATACTTTCGTGGATATAAAACAAGTTGGATCATTATCAGATAGCATAATTGACATCTAGACATGCAAATCACAACTAATACTGTTTCAGCTTTAACATCCAAAACTAGGCTGTTTTCGAGTATTTTTTATAAAATAGTTATCTTGTTCCAAAAATTCTAAATGATTTACAGAATGTCCTAAACGGTCCACGTCACCTTGCGTAAAAATCTCAAGACCTGATTCATTACCAATTATTTAATAAAAATCATTTACTGGGCTGCAGTCAGATTCGTCACTCTCTGACTGCAGTCCACGGAAAAATTCATTTAAAATTCATCGTAAACCCGATTGATGAAATTCCAGTTGCAGATTTACGACAACACCCGTGCCCAGCTACTGTATGTATTTCATGACCTAACTCTATCCAGATTGCAAGTTATGATGAATAACATAATATGAATTTTCTGCAGAAAAACGCAGCTTTTGCTGCTGTGAATAACGACCCCTTTAAAAATAGCAAACGAACTCAGAAAAATGTGATTCCAGCGCCGTTTGAGGCATTTTTTGAAATCTTATGATTTAGACTCCAGAAAATACATTTTTCGTTTTATTAAGGTCCGGTTATAGCCAACTGAAGTTCGCTGAAATCACCAAACAGCCTCCTATTTTTAGCTTTCAACATTCTAATGCGAGTTATATTGGTTCCGTTAACATAATTAGTGAATCAACCACACTTATACGTCAGTCACAGCAGGTTAACATCAAAACTCAGATTATTTATCGCTTAACACATCAAAAACTAACAAGATTCAACCCAACACCATACGAAAATCAAAACTCTAGAACTAACCGAAAATGGAATCACTTGAACACACCTTGAAATGGCCTTTGAACTTCAAGAACAAGATTGAAAGATGAAATTGGTGATGTTTGGGAGGGTGTTCAGCCGAGAGCTTGATGAGAGAAAGAGTTAAGATTGATATGGTTGTGATATGTCTTGGATTTTATGGATCTTATGGAAGATTTGGAAAATGGTTAGTCATCATGTGTACATCTCCATGGCCAACAAGTGGAAGTAAGAGAAGAGAGGGAGAGCCCTATGGCCGCCAGCTCTCCCCCACACACACATATAATTCGTATATATACACATATATTACATATATTGGCCATAAATAGGCATTTAACTGGATACCGGGTATTTTATCTAGCGTTTTAATTGTGTTTTAATGCGTTTTAAATTATTTTTAACGCTCTATAAAAATAAACTCATCAAAATATTACTGAATAATATTTTATTTGCCTAGACTGGCTACGTCGTCTGTATTTTGCAGTATACGCGATGTACTGCTTAGTATGCGCTTAAACTCGAAAAAAAAAGATAGTTGATGGGAAAGAACGCTCTACCTTGAAAGTAGGGATTGTCACATTATCCCCAAGTTGAAAGAAATTTCATCCCGAAATTTGCAAACAGTCACTGAAGAAGCTAGTGCAGTTGAGCGTTTTTGTGGGGTGTCACATCATCCCCTCGTTGGTTTGGAATTTCGTCCCGAAATTCAGTGGTAGCTTCAGTACTGGACTCATCTTTCTCAAACAACTGAGGATACTTGCGTTTCATTTGGTCTTCTCGTTCCCAGGTAAACTCTGGGCCACGACGCAAGTTCCAACGAACTCGAACTTTAGGTATCTTGCTACGTTTAAGAATTTTCACTTCCCGATCCATGATCTCCACTGGTTCTTCGTTGAAACGTAGCTGGTCATCGATCATGAGTTCCTTGAAAGGAACAATGAGAGTCTCATCTGACAGACACTTCTTCGGATTCGACACGTGAAAGACGTTGTGTACACCACTGAGTTCTTCTGGCAGGTTCAGTCTATACGCCACTTTGCCGATTTTCTCAGTGATTTCGAAGGGTCCGACATAACGCGGATTAAGCTGCCCCATTTGCCAAAACGAACCACACCTTTCCAAGGTGAAACCTTTAGCAAAACTCGGTCTGCAACTTGGAATTCCAAAGGTTTCCTACGCTTATTAGCGTAGCTTTTCTGACGGTCACGGGCGGCCGCCATTCGTTGTCTAATTTGGGCAATCTTCTCCGTCGTGTCGAGTACGAGTTCTGGGCCAGTGATTTGGCTATCGCCAACTTCAGCCCAACATAAAGGTGATCGGCATTTCCGTCCGTAGAAAGCCTCGAACGGAGCTGCCTTAATGCTGGTATGGTAACTATTGTTGTAGGAAAATTCCACCAAGGGCAGATGTCTTTCCCAGCCGTTACAAAAGTCAATAACACACGCCCGCAACATGTCCTCGGATAGTACGCTCCGTTTGACCATCCGTCTGCGGGTGATAGACAATGCTCATGTCTAGACGTGACCCAAAGGATTTATGCATTGCTTGCAACAGTTCAGATGCGAAACGTGGGTCACGATCAGAGATGATCGAAGTTGGCACTCCGTGCCTAGCGACTACTTCCTTCAAATAGATATCCGCGAGTGTAGAGAACTTGTCCGTTTCCTTAATAGCTAGGAAGTGTCCAGATTTAGTCAGTCGATCTACGATGACCCAAATGGTGTCGTTCCCTCGCTGAGATCTTGGTAAACCAGTGACAAAATCCATGGAAATTTGTTCCCATTTCCATGTTGGTATCTCAGGTTGCTGCAGTAACCCTGCTGGCTTTTGATATTCGATTTTGACTCTGGCGCAGGTCAAGCATTTACTAACATACTTGGCAATGCTAGCTTTCATATTAGGCCACCAGTATAAAGTTTTGAGATCCTGGTACATCTTGTCTGAACCAGGATGTATCGAGTAACGAGACTTGTGCGCTTCGTCCATCACAAGCTTTCGTAGGTTTCCATAGGATGGAACCCAAATACGTTCCATGAAGTAGTATGTGCCGTCTTCCTTGCGTTCGAGTTGCTTTCCATGCCCCACATGGATTCAGCTAAGAGATTCTCTTCCTTCAATGCTTCAACCTGAGCGTTCCGGATTTGGGCAGGAAGATTACATGTAAACGCTTAGGCTTAGTTTCCTTCCGACTGAGGGCATCGGCCACAACGTTGGCCTTGCCTGTATGATACTTTATCGTGCAATCGTAGTCGTTGAGGAGTTCGACCCATCGAGGCTGTCGCGTGTTCAACTCCGTCTGATCAAAGATATGCTAGAGACTCTTGTGATCGGTGTAAATAGTGCACTTGGTACCGAAAAACTAATGTCTCCATATCTTGAGTGCGAACTCTACTGCTCCTAACTCCAAGTCGTGGGTAGTGTAGTTCTTTTCATGAACCTTGAGTTGGCATGAAGCGTAAGCAATGACCTTCTCACGCTGCATCAACACACAGCCATGTCCTTGGATAGACGCGTCACAATAAACAACAAAATCGTCTGTGCCCTCTTGTAACGAGAGAATGGGTGCACTGCATAGTTTCACTTTCACCTGCTGAAACGCAGATTCCTGAGCATCACTCCACCGGTAGGTGACACCCTTTTGCGTTAAAGTAGTGAGAGGTTTCGGTAGTATCCTGCCAATCCCAAAATTTGACGGACTTCAGTTGGAGTACGGGGTGTTGGCCAATTCTTGATGGAGTCAACCTTAGCTGGATCGACATGGATCCCAGCTTCATTCACTACATGGCCGAGGAAATGGACTTCACGAAGCCAAAAGTTACATTTCGAGAACTTAGCATATAGTTGCTCGCCTTGAAGGAGCTCTAGAATGATGCGTAGGTGCTGTTCATGTTCCTCCTGACTCTTAGAGTAAATCAGGATGTCATCGATGAATACTATGACGCACTTGTCAAGATAAGGTTTGCACACTCGGTTCATGAGGTCCATGAAAACCGCAGGTGCGTTGGTTAATCCGAATGGCATAACGAGAAACTCGTAGTGATCGTAACGAATTCGAAATGTTGTTCTGGAAATGTCTTCGTCTCGGACTCTCAGCTGATGATAGCCCGATCTCAGATCAATCTTGGAATAGAAACTTGACCCTTGCAGCTGGTCAAATAAGTCTTCGATGCGAGGGAGTGGGTAATGAATCTTGATGGTTACCTTGTTCAGCTCGCGATAATCGATGCACATACGAAAAGCGCCATCTTTCTTTTTGACAAATAGTACTGGGGCTCCCCAGGGTGACGAGCTAGGGCGAATAAAACCCTTATCTAGGAGTTCAAGCAATTGCGTGGACAATTCTTCTAGTTCGGTTAGGGCTAGTCGGTAAGGTGCACGAGCTATAGGTGCCGCTCCAGGAGTTAGCTCGATTTGAAATTCGACTTGACGGTGAGGTGGGAGACCAGGTAATTCATCATGAAATACCTCGGGAAAGTCGCAAACGATGGGGATATCTTCAATTTTCTTTTCGTTAGTCTGAGTACCGGTGACGAGAGCAAGAATAGTGGTTTGGCCCTTTCGCAAACATTTCTGAGCATTTAAGAATGAGATGATGCCTACAATAGCACCACTCTTTTCGCCTTAGATAACAAGGGATTTGCCGACCGAACGAGGAATGCGGACGCTTTTATCTTTGCAGAGTAATTCCGCTTGATTTTGAGTTAACCAATCCATTCCGATGATAACATCGATGCTCCCGAGAAGGATAGGGATGAGATCAATAATGAACGTCTGACCGGATAACACAAGTTTACAACCATTGACGATATGAGTAGCCTCGATATTTCTACCATTGGCTAGTTCGACGACGCGCTTAGAGTTCAGGAGAGTTGGGGTAGAGTTAAGCAACTTACTAACACTTGAGGATACATAACTAGCATCGGTTCCAGAATCAAAAAGTGCGGAAACAAGGAGATCATCAAGTAGGAACTTACCCGTTATAACGTTGGGATCGTTCCTTGCTTCGCCAGCACCGAGCACAAAAGCTCTTCCTCTTGCACCGTCGTTGCCGTTGTTGTTGTTGGTGTTGTTCCCAGTGCCTTGGTTGTTGTTGTTTTGATTCAGTTGAGGGCAATTCTTCTTGATGTGCCCTTCAGCTCCACATTGATAGCATCCTTGATTGTTACCTCATTATTGTTGTTGCGGCTGATTCTGCCTCACTGGGAAGTGGCTTCTGCAATCCTTAGCTAAGTGACTTGGCTTGTTGCACCGTTGGCAACGATTCTTGTCACACTGCCCGTTGTGATGTCGATTGCACTTGTTGCACTTGGGTCGGTGTCCTTGATAACCACCCTGGTTCTGGTTGGTCGGAGTTTGCTGGTTGGGACTCTTGTTATCATCAAACTTTCTTTGCTGAGCTTGAGGCTGTGAGGAGTTGGAAACGCCTTGGTTGTTATCCCACTTGCGTTTGTTGTCAGCAGGAGTATCGGTAGTAGCACTGAATCGCGGGGTAAACTTGCGTTGTTCGACTGCTTGATCGGTGAGACGGTGTGCCAAACGGATGGCTTGCTGAATTGTGTGGGATTAGCTGAAGTTACTAAGCTCTGGATCTCAGGAACTAAACCTTTAAGATAAAGCTCAATTCTCTTGTAAGGAGGCTACGACAAGTTGGGACATAGGGCAGCCAAGTCGCCAGGCCTTTTAGTGTATGCTTCGATCTCTGATCCAACCATTTTCAAATCGTAGTACTCCATTTCAAGTTTCTGAAAGTCATCCCTGTGACAGTACGCTTCCTTGATCTGATCTTTGAATTGGTTCCAGGGAGTGGCATTGGCATCAGCCAATCCGAGCATCTGAATTTGTGCGTTCCACCAGGAGAGCGCGTTTCCTTCAAGAGTGCAAGTAGCATACTTCACTCGATTGTTAGCAGGGCATTCACACATCTCGAACACAAATTCGACTTTCTCGATCTAATGAAGAAGGCCTACTGCTCCCTCGGTGCCGTTGAAGGAGTGAGGTTTGCAATCCATAAAAGCTTTGAAAGTGAAACTCGAGGTTGAATGGGGGCATGTTGCATTATAGTATGAGCTGCCAAAGCCTCTGCAACCCGTATGCTAATCATGGCTTCCAGTTGGCCCTGAGTCAGGTTAGTAGTGTTTCTTCCACGTCCGCTCATTTTCTTCAAATCCACAAAACACAGAATAAGAATGAAGCCGTAGTGATGCGAGTATAAGATAAGAGAGGATGACATGTATGTAATTATCGTACTTTTAGAGTTCACATACTAAGTATATTGTCACACCCTCAATTTACACTTGCGGAGTTTTACCGCGAGGCGTGTGAACAAACCAGAATCTGAGACACTAGTAACATCGAACGACTCTATATGATTCGTTTATACGTTTTCCAAAATCATTTGTTTAACCATTCATAGTTATTTTCAAATTGTCTTAGTTTGGTTTCATAGTTTAGCGGAAGCATTAGTTTTAAGGTTGAGCGGAAGCATTAAAGTAAAGTAAAGTAAAGGAACGGGCACCAACACAAACGCCAAAACTAAAGAAAACCTCAAACAATATTCGTAAATGAGACTCGATAAAAAGATGTCTTGATCAATGCAAGTGAGTGCACCTAAAGCTCCTAGCGTCCTGAGAAACATGTAAAGAAACAAGTGTCAACATTAAAGAAGAGTGAGTTCACAGGTTTTCATAAGTTCATTAGTTCGGTTATAAGTTTGTTTCCCCCGTTATACCTAACCCGGAATAACGATATAGTTCCATTATTCCAAACTCGGAATAATAATGATGTTGGTTCCATTATTCCAAACCCGGAATAATATAGTTGTTTGTTCCATTATTCCTAACCCGGAATAATATTGTTGTTTCGTAATTAAGTTCGATGTTAACATGTAGGTAGCGAGCCTAAAGTTATGTCACGTAAGTGTTCGCGATCGAAGCTGACTGTTGTGCCTCCGTGTTGCCAGGCCTATCACTGACCATGGCGAAAGTTAGGCCAAATTATTCACCCGTTGACCATACCCGGTCGGCTAGCGCGACTAGCTCGGGTGGGGCTTGTCGGGCCCAGTAGTACTACTTATAATTTCCTCGCTATCTAACCCAATACTAACGATCCGAGAGTTTGTCGAGGAGTTGTGTGATATAGCTGCTTAGTGACCATAACGTACATTAACATTAACTTAGTTACCGAATAGTTTAATGACGTTAAATTCGTATAACTTAAAGAGATAGAGTTGTAGAGTGTATACATGTTTCTCCCCCTGTTGTTTAAAACCGGATAAAATTAGGGGCCGTGAACTCACCTTTAGTTGCTCGGTTAGTGTAACACAGAAGTAGCAAATGATGGGACCGCTAATCGCGTCCTAACAAGTCAATCGATTTAGAGTTAGTGTGTGAACACACTGATACAGGCCCTACTCATAACTATCGTACAATGCGGCACACATGATAACAAATTCGAAAACACAGTCATGCATGCAAAGTATTATCATACCAACATAATGATCAAACCAACTTATCATGAACACAAATCAACTCATACAACATTTTGGTACACACATTCGCAAGTTATCAAATTTCAGCTTGTTTACTCATAATTAGGCTGTTTTCGAGGATCTTTATAAAATAGTTCCAACGTTCCAAAAATTCCAATTATTTTACAGAAGGTGTCAACTAAACTGTAGAATCCTATGTAAATTTTTCAAGTCCTTACACTTTACCAATTATTCATAAACATTTATATACTAGGCTGCAGTCAGATTCGTCGCTTTCTGACTGCAGTCCACGGGAGAATTTATTTAAAAATCATCGTTCATCCTATTAACAAAATTCCAGTAGGAGTTTCTCGGAAATTTCCATATCCAGTTGCTATACAAATTTCGTGATTCAACTCTCTACAGATTATGAGATCCGACTCGATAAACAACTAACAAATTTTCAGAATTTACACAGCTTCAGTTACTGCACTTAATTGACCACTTAAAAATATCAAACGACCTCAGAAAAATATGAATCCAGCGCCATTAGAAGCGTTTTTCAAAAATATACGTTTTAGGCTTCAGAAAATCCGTTTTTCGATAAATAATAACCAAGTTACAGCCAACTGAAGTTGGCTGTAAACACCATTCAGCATCTTGATTTCAACTTTTTATCATAATATAACACGTTTAAACAATCGAGACGTTAAATATAAACGATCAAGAACAGATTTATCAATCATATATCATCATGTACATCATACTCATGCAAACCCTAATCATATTATATGGTTTTTATCACAAAACACAGCCTAATGATTCTTGATTCCAACTAATCATCATAATCGCCAAACGTGCACAATCAATCGAACTAACATCATAACACTTTCATAAACCATGATTCTACCATTACATACAAGCATGATCGATAGTTCATAAACCCTACATGATTTGCGAAACAATAGAAAACCCTAAACTTTAACAATGAAGATTAACGAACCGGGAACGAGATGGGAGTCGATTCGGTTTGAAGAAGATCGCGACCGAGAGAAGGAGTGGGAAGGCTGCCGTCGGCTCTTTGGAGCTAGGGTTTGTGTGTGTTTTTTTTTTGAAACATAACACATGCATACATGTCTATATATAGTGCAAGAAAGAAAAAAAAGGAAAAGGGTTGGGGTTTGAGCTTGCGGCCGCAAAGGGTTTGGGTGGGGCGGTTTGGGTCTTTAACTTGAGCCTCAAGTTTTGCTTAACTCCTTGAGTCGCAAGGAAGTGAGGTCAACCCGTTTCGCGACCCGGTTCGGTTCGTCTATCTATTTACTATATATTTTAATAACTAATCACCACGAAATCAAAACATAACATAATAACTCACCAAGCTTATAAACGTCTAATACATATAACACGTAATTCACTTGATAAGTTCACAAGGTTAGCGTAGTTATTTCGAGCGTGTAAAATAATTCTCCGAATCAATTTAGCGTAGGAACGAATAACCGTGAAGTAGTGCGTTTAAGATACCTGAAAAACCGGGATGTCACATTATCCCCATGTTGAAAGAATTTTCGTCCCGAAAATTGAGTAAACGCGGTTTAGAATGCAACGCACAGGTTTAGAATGCCACGCACAAAGATTTAGTTCGTTAACAATGGTACATGAAATTAAAAGAAATTCCCAGGTTGTCACATCATCCCCATGTTGAAAGAATTTTTGTCCCGAAAATTTAGTTGGTGGTATCGTTAGCTTGCTGCTCAGCTGCAAAAAGGTGTGGGTATTTGCTTTTCATTTGGTCCTCTCTTTCCCACGTGAACTCCGGTCCACGCTTAGAGTCCCAACGAACCTTGACGATCGGTATCTTGCTGTGCCTTCGAGTTTTGATCTCACGATCCATGATCTCGATAGGTTGTTCCACAAAATGCAGTTGTTCATCCACTTGAATCTCATCCAATGGAATGACTAGGGTTTCATCTGATAGACACTTCTTCAGATTTGACACGTGTGAACTCCACTGAGTTCGGTAGGAAGGTCTAATTGATAAGCTACGGGTCCGATACGTTTCAAAATCACAAATGGGCCTACGTATCGTGGGTTTAGTTTGCCTCGTTTCCCAAAACGGATTACACCCTTCCAGGGTGACACCATCAGTAGGACGCGGTCGCCTAGTTGGAATTCGAGCGGTTTGCGTCGTTGATCAGCGTAGCTTTTCTGTCGATCTCGTGCCGCTGCCATGCGGTTTTTGATTTGTAAAATCTTTTCAGTAGCCTCAAGTATCAACTCAGGGCCTGTGAGTTGGCTGTCACCGCCTTCTGCCCAACAGACCGGTGATCTACATTTACGACCGTATAATGCTTCAAACGGTGCTGCTGATATACTTGTATGGTAACTGTTGTTATACGAGAATTCCACTAAAGGCAGATGGATTTCCCAACTGTTCCCGAAATCTACCACACATGCCCTAAGCATGTCTTCCAGGGTCTGAATGGTCCTTTCACTTTGACCATCCGTCTGAGGGTGATAAGCTGTGCTCATATCTAAGCGTGTACCCAACGCTTTTTAAAGTGACTGCAAAAAATTGGACGTGAAACGAGCATCTCTGTCTGAGATGATGGACGTTGGCACTCCGTGCCGGGAAACTACTTCCTTAATGTAGATGCGAGTCAACTTATCCATCTTATCTGTTTCTTTAATCGCTAGGAAGTGTGCGGACTTAGTTAAACGATCCACGATCACCTAGATGGTATCGCAACCACCCAAAGTTCGCGGGAGTTTAGTGATGAAGTCCATCGAGATCTGATCCCATTTCCACACTGGGATCTCAGGTTGTTGAAGTAGCCCCGATGGCTTCTGATACTCTACCTTGACTTTTGCACAAGTCAAACACTTGCTCACGTAGGTGGCTATATCAGCTTTCATGTTGGGCCACCAGTATGCAGCTTTAAGGTCTTGATACATCTTATCCGAACCAGGATGGACAGAGTATCGGGATTTGTGAGCTTCGTCCATGACTAGCTTTCTGAGATCTCCGTGGAGAGGTACCCATATACGATTCATGAAATACAGGGCTCCATTGGGTTTTACTTCCCAATCGCGTTCCATTTTTCCCACCGATTCGGCCTTGATGTTTTCTTCCTTAACTGCTTCTAACTGCGTGTCGCGTATCTGTTAGGGTAACCCCGAATGAATGGTGAACTGTAGTGCTCGTACCCGACGAGGTTTCAAGTGCTCCTTCCTACTGAGGGCATCAACTACCACGTTAGCTTTACCCGGGTGATACCGAATGTCACATTCATAATCATTCAGGAGTTCGACCCAGCGACGCTGTCGCATGTTCAACTCCTTCTGGTCAAAGATGTGTTGGAGGCTCTTGTGATCTGTATAGATTGTGCACTTTGTTCCATATAGGTAGTGTCTCCAAATCTTAAGCGCAAACACCACTGCTCCCAATTCCAGGTCATGTGTTGTGTAGTTTTCTCGTGAACCTTCAATTGTCGGGACGCATACGCGATGACCTTATCACGTTGCATGAGTACGCATCCCAATCCCTGAATGGAAGCATCACAATATACCACAAAATCATCAGTCCCTTCCGGCAAGGACAGAATGGGTGCACTGCAAAGTTTCTGCTTCAGCAATTGAAATGCCGCTTCCTGCTTGTCACCCCAAGCGTACTTGATACCTTTCTGGGTGAGGGCGGTAAGCGGTTGCGCGATCTTTGAAAATCCCTCGATGAAACGTCTGTAATAACTAGCCAAACCCAAAAATTGGCGGATCTCCGTCGGTGTTCTGGGTGCTTCCCAGTTCTTGATAGCATCGATCTTGGCGGGATCGACGTGGATACCATTCTCATTCACAATATGCCCAAGGAACTGAACTTCCCGAATCTAGAAATCACACTTTGAAAGCTTCGCATATAGTTTCTCCTGTTGAAGTAATTCCAACAGTAGTCGTAGATGTTCAGCATGTTCTTCTTCACCTTTAGAGTTTATGAGTATGTCATCGATGAATACAATGACAAATTTGTCGAGATACGGTTTACACACGCGGTTCATGAGGTCCATGAACACCGCGGGTGTGTTGGTGAGACCGAAGGGCATGACCAAGAACTCATAATGGCCATACCGTGTACGAAATGCCGTCTTAGCGATATCCTCCTCCCTGACGCGTAACTGGTGATAACCGGATCGTAGATCAATCTTGGAGTAGTAGCTTGACCCTTGAAGTTGGTCGAAGAGATCGTCGATGCGAGGTAATGGGTATCGGTTCTTGATAGTAACCTTATTGAGTTCCCTGTAGTCGATGCACATGCGGAAGGTCACGTCCTTCTTCTTGACAAAAAGGACCGGAGCTCCCCATGGCGAAGTACTGGGTCGGATAAATCCTTTTTCTAACAGTTCCTGAAGTTGGGTAGGCAGCTCTTGCAGCTCGGCTGGAGCTAGGCGATATGGGGCCTTGGCGATAGGAGTTGCATGGTTCGCCAATTCAATTTCAAATTCTACTTGTCGATGTGGTGGAAGACCAGGTAACTCCTCTGGAAATACATCGAAAAAATAGCGGACGACGGGGATATCTTCTATACGCTTCTCGTCCTTAGGCTGTTCGGTGACCGGTGCGAGAAAAGCGAAAGAGTTCTTCCTCCGAAGATACTTCTGTGCTTGCATGTATGAGATGATGTTTGTGACGGCGCCTACCTTCTCGCCTTGTACCGTCAAGATTTCATCGTTAGAGAGCGGAATACGGATAGCTTTCTCGAAACAGAGAACTTCAGCTCGGACGTCGGATAGCCAGTCCATTCCGGCTACCACGTCAAAACTACCCAGGGTAGTTGTCATCAGATCAATGGTAAAGGTGTGACCCGCGAGTTTGAGTTGACAGCCGGATACTAAATGGGTCACATCTACAGATTTACCATCGGCTAGTTCTATGACGTAAGGGGTCTCTAGGGGTTTAGACGTGAGATTTAGGTTCTTCCTAAAAGACTCAGATATAAAACTCCTATCCGCACCCGTATCAAAAAGTACAGTAGCAAAATGATCGTTAAGGGGAAACTTACCGGTGACCACGTTCGAGTCGTTTCTGGACTCTCCGCGGCCCAGCGTAAATGCACGACCTTTGGCACCCCCTGTGCCACCATTTCCATTGTTGTTGTTGTTATTGTTGTTGTTGTGGTTGTTGTGGTTGTTGTTGTTGCGAAGCTGTGGGCAGTCTCGTTTGAAGTGGGCAGTGCTACCACACTGATAGCACCCCCGGTTAATACCCTGTTGCTAACCCTGGTGCTGATTCTGATTTTGTCGGGACATGATTTCCCCACGACAATCCTTTGCCACGTGTCCCACTTTGCCACATCGTTGGCAGCGATTTCCGGCACAAGGGCCGTGATGATGAAGGTTACAACGATTACATTGTTGCTTTCGACCTACATAGCCGCTTGTGTTCTGGGTGTTGATGGCGGGCTGATTATTGTGACCCCGGTTGCTGTTGAAATTATTGAACCGTTTCTGGTTCCCTTGTTGAGGCTGGGCTGACGAAGACTGTCGAGCAGACGAGTCTTCAAATTTTCTTTTATTATCAGGGACAACTTCAGTTGCACCCCGAGATGGCAACTTCTTTTGTTCCACCGCCTTGTCAGTGAGTTTGTGCGCCAGCCTGATCGCTTGATGCTCAGTCGAAGGGTTGCTAGCCATTACCATGCCCTGGATCTCGGGGACCAGACCCCCAAGGTAAAACTCGAGTAGTTTCTCCACGGTGTTGGCCAGATCGGGACATAGAAATACCAGGTCATGATGTTTTGCTGTGTATGCTTCGATTTCAGATCCCACCATCTTGTGGTTCCATAAAGCTTGCTCCAACTGCTGAACCCTGTCCCGCGGACAGTACTCCTCCTTGATTAGGGCCTTAAACTCGGCCCAGGCCATTGCGTTTGCAGCAATAAGTCCACGCGTTTGGACTTGTGCATTCCACCAAGTTAGTGCCCCATCCTCCAACGTTGAGGCAGCATACTTGACCTTGTTGGCCTCCAGACAATTGCACATTTCGAACACTGATTCGGACTTTTCAATCCAGCAGACCGGTCCTATGGGTCCTTCTGCACCCGTGAATTTGCTCGGCTTCGCATCGAGAAACATCTTGTAGGGGTTAAGACCCCCTCCTGCTGACAGAGGATAGGTAGTCAGCGAGAAAGTCTACTAGCCCAACTATTATTTGGATCATTGCGGCCAATTCTTCGGGTGTCATGTTGAGGTTTCCGCGACGTCCAGTTGCCATTTTAGATCTTCGCAAGACAACATAAACACACACCGATAAGTATATATATATCCCATATAGTTATCCTATTCCATACTTAAATAATCCCTCAAATTATGTCAACCCAAATAAATTAAACAATCAAAAGGAATATTCGATTAAATAAAATTTCAACGTCTTACAAAATGCCAACCAAACATATCAGTTTACTATAAAATTTCAAGTTTAAACATAAGTAGGAAAATAAATAGACTGAAGGAAGCAAATGGAATAAGCGAGACGAGTCAGTCTTCTACGTCTCCATCCCCCAAATCGCTATCTTTGCCGTCATCCTCCGCGGCGTTTCCAGCTTCTACAGCCGGGTCTTCCTCCGGATCCTCCTCTGGATCCTCCTCTGGGTCCTCCTCTGGATCCTCCTCTGGATCCTCCTCTAGGTCCTCCTCTACCGGCACTGGAGGGGCCGGTGCTGGTGCGGGTACTGGTAAAGGTGCCTGATTCTATTCTAGTTCTTGAATTCTCCAGCTGGACTCAAGAACTCTGTCTTCGAGCCAGTCAGCCCTCAGCTGCTCAGCACGAAGATCTTTAGCTAAGGTGTTACGAGCTATCTTGCTCTCATGTTGCTCTTCCTCGAGCTCTCCAGTCTTACCCGTTAATTGTCGTATCATCCATCCTTGTGCTAGGATGGTTTCATGCATTATCTCTAGTTGTTCTTGTTGTTTTCTTATCATATCTCTAAGTAGGTCGTTCCCTACTTCTAACGAGTTAACCGGTTCGACCGGCATAGCGATGGTCGGCGTGAGGACGACTCCTCTCCTAGAGCGAGTCTTTTTCTAGCAGCTGAGCGTGTCTCCACGCCATAAGGTGGTGAGGGTTCGACCATAGGTGCCTTCCCCAGCGCCCTTGGTTGCAAAAGTTTGTCGGATGATGATGATGACATTGCCTGTTGGGTTGTGTAGTTAGTTACGAGTTGCGTTTATCACAATATGCATTCATATTTTACATAACATAGTTGTAGTACAACACATAACAAAATATCACAGTTCAGTGCCAAACAAAGTCTAGTGCCGTGTAATCAGCTATAGTTTAGGTCTACTTTTAATGCAAACCTGGTCTCTGATACCAATCTGTCACACCCTCAATTTCCACTTGCGGAGTTTTACCGCGAGGCGTGTGAACAAACCAGAATCTGAGACACTAGTAACATCGAACGACTCTATATGATTCGTTTATACGTTTCCAAAATCATTTGTTTAACCATTCATAGTTATTTTCAAATTGTCTTAGTTTGGTTTCATAGTTTAGCGGAAGCATTAGTTTTAAGGTTGAGCGGAAGCATTAAAGTAAAGTAAAGTAAAGGAACGGGCGCCAACACAAACGCCAAAACTAAAGAAAACCCCAAACAATATTCGTAAATGAGACTCGATAAAAAGATGTCTTGATCAATGCAAGTGAGTGCACCTAAAGCTCCTAGCGTCCTGAGAAACATGTAAAGAAACAAGTGTCAACATTAAAGAAGAGTGAGTTCACAGGTTTTCATAAGTTCATTAGTTCGGTTATAAGTTTGTTTCCCCCGTTATCCCTAACCCGGAATAACGATATAGTTCCATTATTCCAAACCCGGAATAATAATGATGTTGGTTCCATTATTCCTAACCCGGAATAATATTGTTGTTTCGTAATTAAGTTCGATGTTAACATGTAGGTAGCGAGCCTAAAGTTATGTCACGTAAGTGTTCGCGATCGAAGCTGACTGTTGTGCCTCCGTGTTGCCAGGCCTATCACTGACCATGGCGAAAGTTAGGCCAAATTATTCACCCGTTGACCATACCCGGTCGGCTAGCGCGACTAGCTCGGGTGGGGCTTGTCGGGCCCAGTAGTACTACTTATAATTTCCTCGCTATCTAACCCAATACTAACGATCCGAGAGTTTGTCGAGGAGTTGTGTGATATAGCTGCTTAGTGACCATAACGTACATTAACATTAACTTAGTTACCGAATAGTTTAATGACGTTAATTTCGTATAACGTAAAGAGATAGAGTTGTAGAGTGTATACATGTTTCTCCCCCTGTTGTTTAAAACCGGATAAAATTAGGGGCCGTGAACTCACCTTTAGTTGCTCGGTTAGTGTAACACAGAAGTAGCAAATGATGGGACCGCTAATCGCGTCCTAACAAGTCAATCGATTTAGAGTTAGTGTGTGAACACACTGATACAAGCCCTACTCATAACTATCGTACAATGCGGCACACATGATAACAAATTCGAAAACACAGTCATGCATGCAAAGTATTATCATACCAACATAATGATCAAACCAACTTATCATGAACACAAATCAACTCATACAACATTTTGGTACACACATTCGCAAGTTATCAAATTTCAGCTTGTTTACTCATAATTAGGCTGTTTTCGAGGATCTTTATAAAATAGTTCCAACGTTCCAAAAATTCCAATTATTTTACAGAAGGTGTCAACTAAACTGTAGAATCTTATGTAAATTTTTCAAGTCCTAACACTTTACCAATTATTCATAAACATTTATATACTAGGCTACAGTCAGATTCGTCGCTTTCTGACTGCAGTCCACGTGAGAATTTATTTAAAATCATCGTTCATCCAATTAACAAAATTCCAGTGAGAGTTTCTCGGAAATTTCCATCTCCAGTTGCTTTACAAATTTCGTGATTCAACTCTCTACAGATTATGAGATCCGACTCGATAAACAACTAACAAATTTTCAGAATTTACACAGCTTCAGTTACTGCACCTAATTGACCACTTAAAAATATCAAACGATCTCAGAAAAATATGAATCCATCGCCATTAGAAGCGTTTTTCAAAAATATACGTTTTAGGCTTCAGAAAATCCGTTTTTCGGTAAATAATAACCAAGTTACAGCCAACTAAAGTTGGCTGTAAACACCATTCAGCATCCTGATTTCAACTTTTTATCGCAATATAACACGCTTAAACAATCGAGACGTTAAATATAAACGATCAAGAACAGATTTATCAATCATATATCATCATGTACATCATACTCATGCAAACCCTAATCATATTATATGGTTTTTATCACAAAACGCAGCCTAATGATTCTTGATTCCAACTAATCATCATAATCGCCAAACTTGCACAATCAATCGAACTAACATCATAACACTTTCATAAACCATGATTCTACCATTACATACAAGCATGATCGATAGTTCATAAACCCTACATGATTTGCGAAACAATAGAAAACCCTAACCTTTAACAATGAAGATTAACGAACCGGGAACGAGATGGGAGTCGATCCGGTTTGAAGAAGATCGCGACCGAGAGAAGGAGTGGGAAGGCTGCCGTCGGCTCTTTGGAGCTAGGGTTTGTGTGTGTTTTTTTTTTTTGAAACATAACACATGCATACATCTCTATATATAGTGCAAGAAAGAAAAAAAAAGGAAAAGGGTTGGGGTTTGAGCTTGCGGCCGCAAAGGGTTTGGGTGGGGCGGTTTGGGTCTTTAACTTGAGCCTCAAGTTTTGCTTAACTCTTTGAGTCGCAAGGAAGTGAGGTCAACCCGTTTCGCGACCCGGTTCGGTTCGTCTATCTATTTACTATATATTTTTATAACTAATCACCACGAAATCAAAACATAACATAATAACTCACCAAGCTTATAAACATCTAATACATATAGCACGGAATTCACTTGATAAGTTCACAAGGTTAGCGTAGTTATTTCGAGCGTGTAAAATAATTCTCCGAATCAATTTAGCGTAGGAACGAATAATCGCGAAGTAGTGTGTTTAAGATACCTGAAAAACCGGGATGTCACATATATATAACAACATATATCATCAACTCTGCATCAAGTAAAACATGCACGAGCTACCGATTCTAGTTTGTTGAGCCTTGCAGTTGGAGTGTAGTGTCGTTGCGGTTCATTTAATACAAATCAGGTTATAGTCTGGTTTTCTCAAAAGATTTTTCTTTTTAAAACGGAGTTCACTATAACCAATGGCTCTGATACCAATCTGTCACACCCTCAGATTTCACGTGCGGAGTATTATCGCGAGGCGTGTGACAAACTGGCCAGGATCATGCCATCAATCATATTGAACAATTAAAATAAAGTAAACTAAATACATCACATCAACACAATCAGTGACTGAGTTTAAAGTTCAAAAACAACGTTTAGAGTTAATAGCGGAAGCATAAGGTTTAACGGTTTAATAATCCAAATGATAGTTCAAAGTTCATTAATTTTATTAGGAATCAAACAAGGTTCGATGCAACCACAACACTCCTCCGCTGCAAGCTCCCGAGCTGTACCTACGGTCCTGCAAAGCATGCAGTAGAGTGTCAATAATAAAGTTGGCGAGTTCACGAGTTTGCTAGTTTTAATTCCAAAAACATAGCTGTTAAGTTACTTATTTATAAATCATGTTTGCCGTGGGGAGCTACCCCATATGTAAGCTACTAAACTGCGTAATACCGAAGACATGCGACGTATTTGTTTTTGTTGCCCCGTTTGTCAATGTCTATCATCATTGACGGTTACCAAGGCATACTAGTTCACGCCCGTCCTCCTCGGCACGGTGTGAGGTTTGTGAGACCTAATAGCGCTATCAACTAATAACTCGTTCGCCAGGCCAGACGATTAATCGGTATAGAAAGTGGGACCTTCGCGATAGGGTTGCGTATAGTACACTTGAGACATGAAATATAAAATAGTATTTTGTAGTATTCCTTCCCGGAATACTAGGCAATCCCAAACCAGGGAAAATGTAGTTCTTTCGTTCCCAACCACCGGGAATACATGCTTTTAATAAGTTGTGTGAACTCACCTTTGATTGCTCGGTTGGTCTCTTAAAAATGGTTAACAGTCAAGGTAGGTCAATCACGTCCTAATACGATTACCATTTAGTTCATTAGTGTATTCAAGTAAGGTACAAAGCTCCTACACGCATCTAACACATAACATGCACTCACTTTGACGGTTTATGCACATATACATATTTCACCTATAACTACTCATGATCAAGTACACAACACTTCACCTAATACATTCGTGGATATTAAAAAAGTTTCAACCCAACACCATACGAAAATCAAAATTCTACAACTAAACAAAAATGGAATCACTTGAACACACCTTGAAATGGCCTTAGAACTTCCAGAACAAGATTGAAAGATGAAAATGGTGATGTTTGGGAGGGTGTTCAGCCGAGAGCTTGATGAGAGAGAAGGTTAAGATTGATATGGTTGTGATATGTCTTGGATTTTATGGATCTTATGGAAGATTTTGAAAATGGTTAGTCATCATGTGTACATCTCCATGGCCAACAAGTGGAAGTAAGAGAAGAGAGGGAGAGCCCTATGGCCGCCACCTCTCAAGCCAGACACACATATAATTCGTATATATACACATATATTACGTATATTGGCCATAACTGGCATTTAACTGGATACCGGGTATTTTATCTAGCGTTTTAATTATGTTTTAACGCGTTTTAAATTATTTTTATCGCTCTATAAAAATAAACTCACCAAAATATTACTGAATAATATTTTATTTGCCTAGACTGGCTACGTCGTCTGTATTTTGCAGTATACGCGATGTACTGCGTAGTATGCGCTTAAACTCGAAAAAAAAAGATAGTTGATGGGAATGAACGCTCTACCTTGAAAGTACGGGTTGTCACATTATCCCCAAGTTGAAAGAAATTTCATCCCGAAATTTGCAAATAGTCATTGAAGAAGCTAGTGCAGTTGAGCGTTTTTGTGGGGTGTCACATCATCCCCTCGTTGGTTTGGAATTTCGTCCCGAAATTCAGTGGTAGCTTCAGTACTGGACTCATCTTTCTCAAACAACTGAGGATACTTGCGTTTCATTTGGTCTTCTCGTTCCCAGGTAAACTCTGGGCCACGACGCGAGTTCTAACGAACTCGAACTTTAGGTATCTTGCTACGTTTAAGAATTTTCACTTCCCGATCCATGATCTCCACTGGTTCTTCGATGAAACGTAGCTGGTCATCGATCGTGAGTTCCTTGAAAGGAACAATGAGAGTCTCATCTGACAGACACTTCTTCGGATTCGACACGTGAAAGACGTTGTGTACACCACTGAGTTCTTCTGGCAGGTTCAGTCTATACGCCACTTTGCCGATTTTCTCAATGATTTCGAAGGGTCCGACATAACGTGTATTAAGCTTGCCCCGTTTGCCAAAACGAACCACACCTTTCAAAGGTGAAACCTTTAGCAAAACTCGGTCTCCAACTTGGAATTCCAAAGGTTTCCTACGCTTATCAGCATAGCTTTTCTGACGGTCACGGACGGCCGCCATTCGTTGTCTGATTTGGACAATCTTCTCCGTCGTGTCGAGTACGAGTTCTGGGCCAGTGATTTGGCTATCGCCAACTTCAGTCCAACATAAAGGTGATCGGCATTTCAGTCCGTACAAAGCCTCGAACGGAGCTGCCTTAATGCTGGTATGGTAACTATTGTTGTAGGAAAATTCCACCAAGGGCAGATGTCTTTCCTATCCGTTACAAAAGTCAATAACACACGCCCGCAGCATGTCCTCAAGGGTTTGGATAGTACGTTCCGTTTGACCATCCGTCTGCGGGTGATAGGCAGTGCTCATGTCTAGACATGACCCAAAGGATTTATGCATTGCTTGCCACAGTTCAGATGGGAAACGGGAGTCACGATCAGAGATGATCGAATTTGGCACTCCGTGCCTAGCGACTACTTCCTTCAAATAGATATCCGCGAGTGTAGAGAACTTGTCAGTTTCCTTAATAGCTAGGAAGTGTGCAGATTTAGTCAGTCGATCTACGATGATCCAAATGGTGTCATTCTCTCGCTGAGATCTTGGTAAACCAGTGACAAAATCCATGGAAATTTGCTCCCATTTCCATGTTGGTATCTTAGGTTGCTGCAGAAACCCTGATGGCTTTTGATATTCGATTTTGACTCTGGCGCAGGTCAAGCATTTACTAACATACTTGGCAACGCTAGCTTTCATATTAGGCCACCAGCATAAAGTTTTGAGATTGTCCGAACCAGGATGTACCGAGTAAGGAGACTTGTGCGCTTCGTCCATCACAAACTCTCGTAGGTTTCCATAGGATGGAACCCAAATACGTTCCATGAAGTAGTATGTGTCATCTTCCTTGCGTTCGAGTTGCTTTTCCATGCCCCGCATGGATTCAGCTAAGAGATTCTCTTCCTTCAGTGCTTCAACCTGAGCGTTTAGGATTTGGGCAGGAAGATTAGAGTGTACGGCAAGCTGTAACGCACATACACGCTTAGGTTTTGGTTTCCTTCTGACTAAGGGCATCGGCCACAACGTTGGCCTTGCCTGGATGATACTTTATCGTGCAATCGTAGTCGTTGAGGAGTTCGACCCATCGACGTTGTCGCATGTTCAACTCCTTTTGATCAAAGATATGCTGGAGACTCTTGTGATCGGTGTAAATAGTGCACTTGGTACCTTACAAGTAATGTCTCCATATCTTGAGTGCGAACACTATTGCTCCCAACTCCAAGTTGTGGGTAGTGTAGTTCTTTTCATGAACCTTGAGTTGGCGTGAAGCGTAAGCAATAACCTTCTCACGCTGCATCAACACACAACCAAGTCCTTGGATAGACGCGTCACAATAAACCACAAAATCGTCTGTGCCCTCTGGTAACGAGAGAATGGGTGCACTGCATAGTTTCACTTTCAACTGCTGAAACGCGGATTCCTGAGCATCACCCCACCGGTAGGTGACACCCTTTTGCGTTAAAGTAGTGAGAGGTTGGGCAATCTTCGAGAAGTCTTGAATAAACCTTCGGTAGTATCCTGCCAATCCCAAAAATTGACGGACTTCAGTTGGAGTACGGGGTGCTGGCAAATTCTTGATAGAGTCAACTTTAGCTGGATCGACATGGATCCCAGCTTCATTCACTACATGGCCGAGGAAATGGACTTCACGAAGCCAAAAGTCACATTTCGAGAACTTAGCATATAGTTGCTCGCCTCGAAGGAGCTCTAAAATGATGCGTAGGTGCTGTTCATGTTCCTCCTGGCTCTTAGAGTAAATCAGGATGTCATCAATGAAGACTATGACGCACTTGTCAAGATAAGGTTTGCACACTCGGTTCATGAGGTCCATGAAAACCGCAGGTGCGTTGGTTAATCCGAATGGCATAACGAGAAACTCGTAGTGACCGTAACGAGTTCGGAATGCTGTTTTGGAAATGTCTTCGTCTCGGACTCTCAGCTGATGATAGCCCGATCTCAGATCAATCTTGGAATAGAAACTTGACCCTTGCAGCTGGTCAAATAAGTCGTCGATGCGAGGGAGTGGGTAACGATTCTTGACGGCTACCTTGTTTAGCTTGCGATAATCGATGCACATACGAAAAGCGCCATCTTTCTTTTTGACAAACAGTACGGGGGCTCCCTAGGGTGACGAGCTAGGGCGAATAAAACCCTTATCTAGGAGCTTTTGCAATTGCGTGGACAATTCTTTTAGTTCGGTTAGGGCTAGTCGGTAAGGTGCACGAGCTATAGGTATCGTTCCAGGAGTTAGCTCGATTTGAAATTCGACTTGACGGTGAGGTGGGAGACCAGGTAATTCCTCAGGAAATACCTCGGGAAAGTCGCAAACGATGGGGATATCTTCAATTTTCTTTTCGTTAGTCTGAGTATCGGTGACGAGAGCAAGAATAGTGGTTTGGCCCTTTCGCAAACATTTCTGAGCATTTAAGAATAAGATGATGCCTACAATAGCACCACTCTTTTCGCTTGGATAACAAGGGGTTCGCCGACCGAACGAGGAATGCGGACGATTTTCTCTTTGCAGAGTAATTCCGCTTGATTTTGAGTTAACCAATCCATTCCAATGATAACATCGAAGCTCCCGAGAACGATAGGGATGAGATCGATAATGAACGTCTGACCGGATAACACAAGTTTACAACCGTTGACGATATGAGTAGCCTCGATATTTCTACCATTGGCTAATTCGACGACGCGCTTAGAGTTCAGGAGAGTTGGGGTAGAGTTAAGCAACTTACTAACACTTGAGGATACATAACTAGCATCGGCTCCAGAATTAAAAAGTGTGGAAACAAGGAGATCATCAAGTAGGAACTTACCCGTTATAACGTTGGGATCGTTCCTTGCTTCGCCAGCACCGAGCACAAAAGCTCTTCCTCTTGCACCGTCGTTGCCGTTGTTGTTGTTGGTGTTGTTCCCAGTGCCTTGGTTGTTGTTGTTTTGATTCAGTTGAGGGCAATTCTTCTTGATGTGCCCTTCAGCTCCACATTGATAGCATCCTTGATTGTTACCTCGTTGTTGTTGTTGCGGCTGATTCTGCCTCACTGGGAATTGGCTTCTGCAATCCTTAGCCAAGTGACTTGACTTGTTGCACCGCTGGCAACGATTCTTATCACACTGCCCGTTGTGATGTCGATTGCACTTGTTGCACTTGGGTCGGTGTCCTTGATAACCACCCTGGTTCTGGTTGGTCGGAGCTTGCTGGTTGGGACTCTTGTTATCATCAAACTTTCTTCGCTGAGCTTGACGCTGTGAGGAGTTGGAACCCTTGCCTTGGTTGTTATCTCACTTGCGTTTGTTGTCAGCAGGAGTATCGGTAGTAGCACTGAATCACGGGGGCAACTTGCGTTGTTCGACTGCTTGATCGGTGAGACGGTGTGCCAAACGGATGGCTTGCTGAATTGTGGTGGGATTAGCTGAAGTTACTAAGCTCTGGATCTCAGGAACTAAACCTTTAAGATAAAGCTCAATTATCTTGTAAGCAGGCTGCGACAAGTTGGGACATAGGGCAGCCAAGTCGCCAGGCCTTTTAGTGTACGCTTCGATCTCTGATCCAACCATTTTCAAACCGTAGTACTCCATTTCAAGTTTCTGAAAGTCATCCCTGTGACAGTACTCTTCCTTGATCTGATCTTTGAATTGGTTCCAGGGAGTGGCATTGGCATCAGCCAATCCGAGCATCTAAATTTGCGCGTTCCACCAGGAGAGCGCCTTTCCTTCAAGAGTGCCAGTAGCATACTTCACTCGATTGTTAGCAGGGCATTCACACATCTAGAACACAGATTCGACTTTCTCGATTAAGTGAAGAAGGCCTACTGCTCCCTCGGTGCCGTTGAAGGAGTGAGGTTTGCAATCCATAAAAGCTTTGAAAGTGCAAACTCGATGTTGAAAGGGGGCAGGTTGCATTCCAGTATGAGCTGCCAAAGCCTCTACAACCTGTGCGCTGATCATGGCTTCCAGTTGGCCCTGAGTCAGGTTAGTAGTGTTTCTTCCACGTCCGCTCATTTTCTTCAAATCTAGAAAACACAGAATAAAAATGACGCCGTAGTGATGCGAGAATAAGATAAGAGAGCATGACATGTATGTAATTATCCTACTTTTAGAGTTCACATACTAAGTATATATAGCTACATATATCATCAACTATGCATCAAGTAAACACATGCACGAGCTACCGATTCTAGTTTGTTGAGCCTTGCAGTTGGAGTGTAGTGTCGTTGCGGTTCGTTTAATACAAATCAGGTTATAGTCTGGTTTTCTCAAAAAGACTTTTCTTTTTAAAACCGAGTTCACTATAACCAATGGCTCTGATACCAATCTGTCACACCCTCAGATTTCACGTGCGGAGTACTACCGCGTGGCGTGTGACAAACTGGTCAGGATCATGCCATAAATCATATTGAACAATTAAAATAAAGTAAACTAAATACATCACATCAACACAATCAGTGACTGAGTTTAAAGTTGAAAAACAACGTTTAGAGTTAATATCGGAAGCATAAGGTTTAACAGTTTAATAATCCAAATGATAGTTCAAAGTTCATGGATTTTATTAGGAATCCAACAAGGTTCGATGCAACCACTACACTCCTCCGCTGCAAGCTCCCGAGCTGTACCTACGGTCCTGCAAAGCATGCAGTAGAGTGTCAACAATAAAGTTGGCGAGTTCACGATTTTGCTAGTTTGAATTCCAAAAACATAGCTGTTAGGTTACTTATTTATAAATCATGTTTGCCGTGGGGAGCTACCCCATATGTACTAAACTGCGTAATACCAAAGACATGCGACGTATTTGTTTTTGTTGCCCCGTTTGTCAATGTCTATCATCATTGACGGTTACCAAGGCATACTAGTTCACGCCCGTCCTCCTCGGTACGGTGTGAGGTTTATGAGACCTAATAGCGCTATCAACTAATAACCCGTTCGCCAGGCCAGGCGATTAATCGGTATAGAAAGTGGGCACTTCGCGATAGGGTTGCGGTTAGTACACTTGAGACATGAAATATAAAATAGTATTTTGTAGTATTCCTTCCCGGAATACTAGGCAATCCCAAACCAGGGAAAATGTAGTTCATTCGTTCCCAACCACCGGGAATACATGCTTTTAATAAGTTGTGTGAACTCACCTTTGATTCCTCGGTTGGTCTCGTAAAAATGGTCAACAGTCAAGGTAGGTCAATCACGTCCTAATACGATTACCATTTAGTTCATTAGTGTATTCAAGTAAGGTACAAAGCTCCTACGCACATCTAACACATAACATGCACTCACTTTGACGGTTTATGCACATATACATATTTCACCTATAGCTACTCATGATCAAGTACACAACACTTCACGTAATACTTTCGTGGATATTAAACAAGTTGGATCATTATCAGATAGCATAATTGACATCTAGACACGCAAATCACAACTTATAATCTTTCAGCTTTAACATCCAAAACTGGGCTGTTTTCGAGTATTTTTATAAAATAGTTATCTTGTTCCAAAAATTCTAAATGATTTACAGAATGTCGTAAACGGTCTAAGTCACCTTGTGTAAATATCTCAAGACCTGATTCATTACCGATTATTTAATAAAAATCATTTACTGGGCTGCAGTCAGATTCGTCACTCTCTGACTGCAGTCCACGGAAAAATTCATTTAAAATTCATCGTAAACCCGATTTATGAAATTCCAGTTGCAGATTTACGACAACATAGTGCCCAGCTACTGTATGAATTTCATGACCTAACTCTATCCAGATTGCAAGTTATGACGAATAACATAATACGAATTTTCTGCATAAAAACGCAGCTTTTGCTGCTGTGAATAACGACCCCTTTAAAAATAGCAAACGACCTCAGAAAAATATGATTCCAGCGCCATTTGAAACGTTTTTTCGAAAACATATGATTTAGACTCCAGAAAATACATTTTTCGTTTTATTAAGGTCCGGTTACAGCCAACTGAAGTTGGCTGAAATCACCAAACAGCCTCCTGTTTTTAGATTTCAACATTCTAATGCGAGTTATATTGGTTCCGATAACATAATTAGTGAATCAACCACACTTATACGTAAGTTATAGCAGGTTAACATCAAAACTCAGATTATTTATCACTTAATACATCAAGTACAAACAAGATTCAACCCAACACCATACGAAAATCAAAACTCTAGAACTAACCGAAAATGGAATCACTTGAACACACCTTGAAATGGCCTTAGAACTTCAAGAACAAGATTGAAAGATGAAAATGGTGATGTTTGGGAGGGTGTTTAGCCGAGAGCATGATGAGAGAGAGAGTTAAGATTGATATGGTTGTGATATGTCTTGGATTTTATGGATCTTATGGAAGATTTGGAAAATGGTTAGTCATCATGTGTACATCTCCATGGCCAACAAGTGGAAGTAAGAGAAGAGAGGGAGAGCCCTATGGCCGCCACCTCTCCCCCACACACACATATAATTCGTATATATACACATATATTACATATATTGGCTATAAACTGGCATTTAACTGGATACCGGGTATTTTATCTAGCGTTTTAATTGTGTTTTAACACGTTTTAAATTATTTTTAACGCTCTATAAAAATAAACTCACCAAAATATTACTGAATAATATTTTATTTGCCTAGACTGGCTACGTTGTCTGTATTTTGCAGTATACGCGATGTACTGCGCAGTATGCGCTTAAACTCGGAAAAAAAAGATAGTTGATGGGAATGAACGCTCTACCTTGAAACTACGGGTTGTAACACCAAATCTTTGGGAATTGTTTTTAAGAGAGTGATGTTTTTGTAATTTTAAGGAATTGTTTTTAAGAGAATGTGAAGTATTTTGTAATTTTTGTAAATTCTGATAATCATGTGTGTGTTGATTTAAGTAGGAAACTCTTTATATAAATATTGAGTCATTAGTTATGTAGGTTATAAAATGAAATATTGTGATGCTATATGTGTACCCCATGATTATACCAATAATATAAATATTGTGATGACATAGGTAGTTGTGATTTTATGTATATATTATTTATGAACATATATATTTGTATATAATAGAATGGTTATCAGATTATGGTTATGTGATTACATACTGTAGTCATATTTTTATTTTATGCGTATATTGATGAATTAATTAACTCATCATGTGTTTGGTAATTTGCTAAAGTTATATCAAACAAACAGAATGTACGGTTGAATGACTTATTCTCACGAGAATGGCACAGAAGCCTTCATTAAAGCGAATCGACAATTTTGAAACAAAGTACCTCATTGACTAATTTTCTTCTGTGTTAGTACGGTGGTAAATTACCTGATGTACCACATTCACTATTTTTAAATAATTGTGTATTTTTTAATTTTATTTAATAAATATGTTAAACTCGAGATAATTGTATAATACTTTTGGTATATAAGATAGTTAATCGCCATTATTATATAATCATATTATTTTTTTTTGACGCAAAGGAACGACGTGTCAACCACCGGGTGTTGATGCATAATATTTATGTCTTAGTCTTATATCAAGTCTGTATTGTATAGAGCTGAATAGGCTAGGTTATGAAGTATTTATGAAGTATTATAGCCAAGTTCGCTCATGTGATAACATGTCAAGGCATGTTCGGCCGAACTTGCATAGGCAAGTTCGGAAGAACTTGCATAGGCAAGTTCGGAAGAACTTGCACCCTCCATGGCCGAACTTGTTGTCTTATAAATACCTAGCTTGTGTGTCTTATTTGTAACTTTGGCATTGTAGAGGCGAAGCTCTGTCAGTCTGTAATCTGAACGTTTAATCAATGAAACTGACGATTAACTGATTAATTCTTGTCTATTGGTAACAAAACGTAATATTTCCGCTATTATGGACGTTAGATATCAAATTTAGGTTCCTAAGCATCGAGGATCGCTCCTACAAGTGGTATCAGAGCTAGAACAGCCTCATTTGATAGTATCAAGACAAGATCACTTCTATTTCTACTCCATTCTTCTTTTTCTTTAACTTTTGATCACAAAATGAAGAATTCAAGGTCAAAATCTTTTGAATTTTGAATATATCATGTAAAATACAACAAAGATAAACCCTTGAAAGGTTGGAGACCAAATTCAACCGAATTTATGTCGAAATTTTGAAAAAAACCATGTTTTTGAAAACTTTCTAGAACGAACTTGTTGGCCATGTTCGGCCGAACTTGCACTAAAACGTCCCTTTTCAAGTGATTTTTTAGTAAGTTCGCCCGAACTTAGGTGATTTTTGAGGAAGTTTTAGTCAAGTTCTCTCGAAGATACTGAATTTTCTTTAATTTTACATCAAGTTCGACCGAACTTGTGTAAAATCAAGAAGATTTTAAGTAAGTTCGCCCGAACTTGCTTGTATTTCATCAAAGTTCTTTTGAACAAGTTCGCTCGAAGATCTGTTTAATTGGGGTTATAAGTTCGACCGAAGATAAATGAAAATTTTCAAAGTAAACCTAACAAGTTCGACCGAACTTGTTAGAAAATTCAAGAATTCTTCATTTGTCACTACAAGTTCAACCGAACTTGTAGTAGAATTAATTGTTTTCAAAGTTTTTGAAAGTTTTTCAGCGTATAAATTTCGTGAATCACAATGGAAGATCAACTAAGAGCTTATATGTCTGGAGCTAGTTCGTCAATGCCAATGTGATTAATCAAGTCAATCTTGATAACGAAATGGGAACGACCGTCAAACCGCCCAAGATGATGAGCATGGACGAATACGAAGCATGGAAAGAGAAATTTACCTACTGGGTTCAAGCCATGCACTTCGCTGGCTGGGTGTCAATTGAAAGAGGCTATACTATTCCAGTAGATGAGCATCAACAAGTTCTTGAGAAGTACAACTACTCGACAACTCAGAGAGATGAATACATTGCAGAGAAAAAGATGATAAGTCTCATCCAACAGTCTGTCAAAGAAGATATTCTGATCTTGCTACCAGAGTATACTACAGCAAGAGAGCTTTGGTTGTCGTTATAGAAGAAACACCAAGACAGTGCTGAAATGATCAAAAGCAAGAAGGCTCTCATTCTGAAAGAGTTCGATATCTTCAGCATGTTAAAGAATGAGACCATTAAGCAAGTGATTGAGCGTTTCTGTCACCTCAAAGTGCAAATGCGAAGACATGGTCTTGAGAAGACGGAACAAGAATACATCGACAAACTTGCTGACGCACTACCAGAGGGAGAATGGACTACGTATTTGATGGTTCTGAAGAATAGTGATAAGTGGGATTTCTTCAAGTTGTCAACGTTTATCGATAAACTCGAAGGCCACGAAATGGAGCTTCTGAAGATAGCGAAGTCAAAGAACGCTAATGTAGTTCAAGACATCGGTTTGTACTACAAAACCGGAATGCAAGATAACATTTCGAGTCCAAAAATTGGAACTGCTTTTAGTGTAAACATGAATGCTTCTCCACAGAATCAGAATCATTCACAGCCTCAGTATGACAAAGTCCACAAAATTCTTACTCGAGCACTGGTTCAAATTCAACATTCCAAAGTCAAGCAAATCAGAACCAACAGCAAAGTTCTAATCCGAATGTTTACAAGTGCAACATCACAGTGAATTTGAACAATGTTGTTTCAGAAGAAGTTGCAAAACAACATATGTCACTACCCGCTACTGTCTTAGAATCTTATGAATGTCTTGTTGCCGGTAAGATCGGAAATCCCGAAATGACCGCAGAAGATTATGACCAGGTTGACGAGGAAGAACTCGAACTAATGGACATCAAATGGTCCTTAGCTTCGATAATCAGGAGAGTGACAAGTTCATTGCACTCACAGGCCGTGACATAGGAAACTCCAGCAACAAATTGGGTTTTGACAAATCCAAAGTCACGTGTTTTAGATGTCGACAGAAGGGACATTTTAAAAGAGAGTGTAAGAACACCGAGGCAACCGGAAATCAAAGTCCTTTCGGAGGGGGGAATAATATTACAAGAAGGCACTTCAATATAAACCTTTCCCGAAGAAAACTCATATTGAGATCCAAGAAAAGACAAACAGTAGTACCACGAAGAAAGCCATGGTTGCATCTACAGAAGATGACGGTTTTGACTGGAATTCTTATATTGGGAAAAAGACCGGAGTTGCTTTGATGGCAAGGATAGTTGAAGATAATTCTATAGAGGAAGCAGCGGCAGCAGCAGAAGCAGCAGCTTTCGCATAAGCTATTCTAGAACAATATTTGCATCAACAATAGGAAGAAGAGGAATATATTCATATGCAGAGACAAGGAATTTTATCCTCTAATTCTTGTGATAGTTTTGCAGGTACTTTGATGGAAGCACGAAAGAACAAGTGGTTGAGGAGAAAAAGATTGATGAAGTGATTGTTGATATCACTCAAGAAATGAAAGTCGAAGACCTCAAGGACACGGCAGATAAAGCTTTAATGGCAAATCTAACCAAGGTAGGTCTAGAGGTAAAGGTTATCGAGAAAGAAGTTGTTAAAGTACAAGTTGTAGAGGTTGAGAAACCTTGTACAAAATGTACTAAACCTTGTGTCGAATGTGCCGAAAAATCAAAGATCATCGCTGAAAACAATGTGCATAACGATTTGTTAAAATATGATTATCGCACAACTAAAGAAGCGTATGACAAAATGAAAAATGATTATGGCATACTCAACAGAAATAACATCGAATAACATGATAATATAAGAATGTTGAGTGGTACAGTAATGGATAAACAAAGAGCAATTAACATTTATATCAACACCATTGCTGAAATCAAACAACAACTTCAAGATATGACAATTGAAAGTGAAAGAGTTCGACAATTGTTAAGAAGTTATACCACTAATGCGTATGGTATCGATCACATTCTTCCAACAATCTCATCGGAAGAAAAACCCAAAAAGAAAGCGGGCAAAGAATATAGCAATGTTCCTCCACCCCTTTGCGAGAAATGTTGTGTTAAATCTGCAGAAGGGATGGACAAGGCACTCAATGTTGAGTTACTTTCTGAAAAGAAAAACGAGTTGCCATAGAACATTGATATGGTCTATGCTAAATTTGATGATGATAACAACGCTGTGGTTAACAAAGTTGTTGAAAATGTTTTAAGTGATTCTTATGATGGCAGCTTCAAAAGCGCCAACTCGAGTTCAAAGAATTCTGATTCACAATATGAAAATGACGATAAGTCGTTAGAAGATGGTCTAAGTGACGATCCTAATATTGTAATGTACAAAATTAAGGATTCGGATAGACTATACTTTGATGATACCTTCCCGATTCAGAATGTGAAAGAAGAATTGCTTGATAAATTCTTTAAACTTGTGGTAGTCACATCAAAAGAATTGGTAATCAATGAACGAAAGTTCTATTCCAAACTTAAAAGAAACAATTACTGAAGAAACGATGGTGATCATCCGAAAAACCGGAGAGCAGGATTGGGTTTAGAAGAAGAAACTGATGAATCTGTAAAGAAACCGTCACCATTTCATGAATATAAAAACAAAAACATGAAGTTTGTATATGGGACGAATACAGGTTCATGAGGAGAATTTGATTGGTAAGCAATCAAATGATGAGTTCCAGAAGGAGAAAGAACTTCGAGATAAAGCCAAGGTTACAAGTGGTGCCAAAACCTCTAGTAGGGTAAAACCACCGGTTAAAGGACATCCACTTGATAATCGGACATGTTTCAAGTGCAATGAAATTGGTCATATGGCACGACTTTGTCCGAAATCAAAACCGGCTTATCCTCGAAGAAGAGATTCTAATGTTGTTAAACCAAAGAAACCAGTGTTTATAAAACCTGTAAAGATTTTGAAACGAAATAAATCAAAACCAGAAGTTAAACCAAAGTCTGAAAAGATTTTTGAAAATTCCACTTTCGAAAAAGGTGAAACTTCTAGGTCTAATGAAAACAAATTTTACATCAAAAAGGCTAATATCAAATCTCAAACCTGGATTGCCAAGAAAAGGTCAACAACATCTGGTGTTGTTAAGTCTGAGCTAGTAAAGACTGACAACACAAAAGAATCGAAGTCTGAAATCACTAAGTCTAAGCAGGTGAAGACTAGTGAGAATGTGAAAGAAATTAAAACAGAAATTAAGAAAGATAATGTCAAATCTGTAAAAGATAAGAAAAAAGTAAAATTTTCAAACATTAACATTGTTGAAACAGATGATGAATTTGATTTTGGTGATGTTGATGAGTTTGAATATGCTTTTGATGATGGTTATCCAGTAAAACCCAAGACCAAGAAGGCTTGGGTAGAGCTTTTCACCTAATTGCTGAATTTTGCAGGGGCTCCAAAGATCCGTACTTTCAAAGTGGATTTTGGATAGTGGAGCGTCCAGGCATATGACGGGAATGAAGGCATTGCTATTTGACATTAAAGCTATCAATGGTGGATATGTTGGATTTGCAGGAAATCAAGGTGGAAGGATAGTCGCCGAGGGAAAACTCTCCAATGGCGTAGTTTCATTTGATCGCGTGAACTATATTGCAGAACTTGAGAACAATCTTCTGAGTATATCGCATATTTGTGACAAGAAATTTACAGTTCATTTCAATGATAAAGAGTGTATTATCTTGAAGCCGGGATTCAAAATTCCAGATGAGTGGATTCTGATGCGAGCACCGCGAGAGAATGATTTATATGTTCTTGATATGGGTGTTGCTACCACTTCATCTCAATCAGCACAATGTTTTGTATCAAAGGATACTGAAAAAGATTCTATTCTTTGGCATCAAAAGATGGGGCATATTCATTTGCGAAAAATGAATTTCTTGGTTCATAATGATCTTGTAGAAGAGGCGTAAATCTTCGAAGTTTTCAGATGTCTGATCATTGCTTGGAATGCAAGAAGGGAAAGCAGATCAAGAAATCACATCCGAAGAAAATTCTAAACTCAATCAAGTTGCCATTAGAACGTCTACACATGGATTTATTTTGTCCTGTAAATGTTCGAAGCATATCAGGAGACTTATATTGCTTGGTCGTGACAGATGATTATTCGAGATATTCGTGGGTATTCTTTCAAGAATCAAAAGACAAAACGTTCGAGAACTTGGTTATTCTATTCAAGAAACTCGAGAACATTTATCATCTGTCGGTCAGATACATTAGAAGTGATAACGGCACAGAGTTCAAGAATAACAAAATGAAGGAATTCTGCAATGCAAAAGGGATTCTGCACGAGTTTAGTGCTCCCTATACTCCACAGCAAAATGGAGTTGCTGAACGGAAGAATTGAACTTTGATTGAAACTGCGAGAACCATGCTTGCAGATTCTAAACTTCCAATCAACTTCTGGAGTGAAGCAGTTGCTGCGGCTTGCTACACGCTAAACATGGTTCTCACTGTCAAACCAACAAAGAAAACATGTTTTGAGATGATAAACCGATGGAAGCCAAATTTGAAGTTCTTAGAACCATTCGGTGCTCCTTGTACCGTAATAGACCAAGATGCAAATTTGGAGCTAAATATCTCGAAGGTTTCTTTGTCGGATATGCGAGTCCGTTGAGAAGAGTATATGCTCCTTCATTGTGAAAAGTTTTTGAAGCACAACACGTGGATTGTTTCAATTACACGGATCCTATTCAAATGAAAGGTGACGCGTGGTTGTTTAACTATCAAGACCTATGGAAGTCATTTGACTTGCCCAAAAAACCAACTGACGAAGAAGTTGCAGCGTTATATTATCTTCACCAGTCAGCGAATCAAGAGCAATTTGTTCGACCAATTGTGGTTAATCAACCCACGTTGGATCCATCTTCTTCTGGCGCAAGTTCAAACAATAGTGGTGTTCCGGCTGAAAATGTTTCTGAAACATTATCAATACCTACTAATCTTCCAACGAATGCCTCTACTGAACCAATGAATACAACAACGGAGCCCAGTATGCCTCAGAATCAAGATTCTGATTCCGATGAAGCACCAACATTTGATGCTGATGGGGAATCATCTTCTTCAAATGAAGAAGTGGAGCAGATAACAAGTCTTCTTAATCAATCTGCAATCCCGAACACCAGAAAAGAAGCTTCATCAAGCTCTCCAAACATTGAATTGGTTGTTGATCTCAACATCACGAATCAACAAAACTTAGTAGATGTTCCAAGTGAAGAATTGCCGCGATCATATTCCTATCATCCGTCAACAAATATTATCGGAGAACTTCAAACTGGTGTTAGAACTCGAGGGCAAATTAATAAAGCACTCAGTGGTTTCTACACACGTGTTGCTACAACCCAGAACTATTGTTTCCATTCATGTTTCATTCTTAGATTGAGCCTAAGACAATTAATGAAGCTTTAGCAGATGAAAACTGGGTATAAGCAATGCAAGAAGATTTATTGCAGTTTGAGAAGTTAGGTGTGTGGAATCTTGAAGACCTACCAGAAAATCAGAAAGCAATTGATACAAAATGGGTCTTTAAGTGTAAACGTGATGATAGAGGAGTTATTGTTCGTAACAAAGCTAGGCTTGTTGTCAAGGGATTTCACCAGCAGGAAGGGATAGACTACACTGAAGTCTATGCACTAGTAGCTCGATTGGAATCTATTAGAATATTTCTAGCTTTCGCATCATGGAAAGGATTTAAGGTCTATCAATTGGATGTCAAATCAACTTTTCTATATGGAAAATTACGCGAGAAAGTGTACGTTGGACAACCACCGGGGTTTGTCGATCAACTTAACAAGAAGAAAGCGTACCTACTGGATAAAGCACTTTATGGTCTACATCAAGCCCCGAGAGCTTGGTACGAGACGTTATCACAACATCTCGTCGAAAACGGCTTTATCAGAGGAACTGTGGATAGTACTCTTTTCACCAGAGAAGTTGATGTCCATCTGATTATAGTTCAAATCTACGTTGACGACATCATCTTTGGATCTACAAATGATAGTCTCTGCAAAGAGTTTGAGGGAATCATGAAAAAGAAATTCGAAATGTCCTAGATGCGCGAAATGAAGTTCTTTCTTGGTTTGCAAGTAGATCTGCTTCCGGATGGTATTTTCATCACCAGACTAAGTATGTTCACGAAATCTTGAAGAAGTTTGGAATGGAAAGCTTGAAGCCTCTATCTACGCCTCTTGCTCTCAATCATGGCATTTGCGTTGCCGAGACTGGAGCCAAAGTTGACGAGACGTTATACAGATTGATGATTGGATCGTTATGTATCTGACGGCATCACGCCCAGATATTATGTATCAAACCTGCCTATGCATCAGATATCAGTCAAGCCCGAGGACCTTACACATGCAGATCGTGAAGCGTATCTTCAGATATCTGAAAGGATGCCCAAGCACCGGCTTGTGGTACCCGAAGAACGACAATGTGGACATCACAAGCTATGCTGATTCCGATTTTGGTGTAGCTAAGTTGAATTCTAAATCAACTACAGTGGGATGCCAGTTCTTCGGAACAAGAATGGTAAGTGTAAGAAACAGACTACGGTCGCTCTCTCTACCTGTGAAGCTGAGTATATCTCGGCCTCCAGGTGTTGTTCACAGATTCTGTGGATTCAACAACAGATAAGAGACTATGGTCTGCAATTTCTAGACACTCCGTTGTATGTTGATTACAAGGCAGCCATTGATATAACTAAAAATCCGATTCATCACTCACGCACAAAACACATTGAAATTCGTTTTCATTTCATTCATGATTGCTACGAAAAGAAATTGGTACGAATAGAAAAAATCTACACCGACAAACAAAAGGCTGATTTTTATACCAAACCATTTTCGTTATCACGGTTTAAATACTTGTTGAGAATTAACGGTATGAAAAATTTGCTGACAGGTGCGGATGCTGAGGTTGAATACGGATCGGACGACGAGTTCGCGTGATCCACATTGGTTTGTAAATACTTTTCTAGTTTAGATTAAAAAAAACTAAAATCCAAAAAGATGTTTTTGATTTTAGGAGGAGAAATGTTAGAGAAAATACAAAAATATTAGAAAAATTTTAAAATCCAAAAACATATAAAAATTCAAAATGTTCAAAAACATTGAAAAAGACAAAAAGAAGTCAGTGTCATAAAAGGAAATGATACTACATCAGTGGACTATCACAGTATGCTAAAGAAATGTAAAGTTTTAAAAAGTAATAAACGAGTCTTACTGCGGATGTGTCGATAGGCTTAACAAGTTTAGTAAATTGTTTTCGAGATATAAACTAAATTTTACAACTGCTTAATCTTGTGGATTAACACATCTTGGATATATGGACTTAGTACTCCGAAATTTCGTCTGAAAGATTGCCTGATTCTGAGATACGAGGTCTTTATAGATAGTTGATATCTGGGGTATTATACAAGTTCTTCTGATTTTGCGGAAGCAATGGCCTAGAACTTCTATAATACTTTCGCTTTAAACCCCCAAATAGCATGCAATATTGAAAAGTATCGAAAGATATAATCATATGCAATGCTGAAAATATTCCTTAGGTGGAACACACCTTAAAGACGAGCCTTCATCTCTTTGTCTGTACGGTAGTACTAACCTGAGCTCTTAAGGTTTCGTACAACCCAGATACAGATATCAATTACGCTATATTCACCTGTAAGATGAAATCTAGGGAATCTGGATACGGGAGTATATTCAAGAAGTGGGAACCACAGATAAGTCAAGTTTCATGAATTCTATCTTAACATATCTTGAAACAGTTGAGAAATGTGGTAAAGCTTAAGTGGACAAACATATCGACAATCTAGGTAAACGAGTTTAAAACTTAAAGTCATTTAAAGGTCAACGGTACTGGTGATATGTCTCAATCAACTGATATGATCCTTAGACACGAATTCACAAAAATATGTCTTTAAATATGTCCGTACATAGTTTACATTGCTTATTTCATTGCATTTCAGCTTTACAGATTAAAATCAAAAAGATTTTCGGTGTGTTTTAGCATAAACTTACAAAAATACAAAAAGATTTTATTTCTACATTGTTTTCAGCAAACCAATGTTGGAAAACGGATCTTCGAAGTCTGGTAAGATGTTAGAACTGGTGGGAATCTCTTTGACAACGGTCTGGGAGCTAATCTGTTAATCTGAAAAGATTAAACGATAAAAAGTTCATTAATTTGAAACTTCAATTTTGAAAATATCAACAGTTTGTTCATAACGGGTCAAACCGGGATCATTAACTTGGACTCGGCAGACAAATCGGTTAACCAAGGTCATTAGCTTGGACTTGGTCAACTGAGTGGATTTTCATAACTGGTAAAAAGTTGGAAAGTTCAGGGTTAAAAATGAAAAAATGAAAAAAGTTAAAATTTTGAGGTTTGGCAAGTTCGGCCGAACTTGCTAAACAATTCAAGTTTAACAAACATCAAGCTCGACCGAACTTGCAGATGATTGTTTGTTTTTACAATAAGTTCGCTCGAACTTCTCTGGGCCTCATGTTGGGCTTAACAAGTTCGCCCGAACTTGGCATGGTATAAATACCATTCAAATTCGGCCGAACTCATTTACTTGATATCAGAACTGTTTTGAGCGAACTTAAGCTTTTTGAGAGAATTTGTGAGAAATGGCACTTTTAAGCCGTTATACTGTCCGATTGAAGTTAGTTTTTGGTGATTAGCATACCAATTACTATGGCAGAGGTACTTAATTAAGAATAAATCATGTTTGAACTGATAAAGAAACAAAACCAAATCTAAAAACATAAAATTTGATAGTTTTAGGTGTTATTGGACAAAATTGAACATAGATCTTTGATCTATACTTAAAATCGACCGTGAAATTGTTTTTGATTGAACTAAAATACATGTTTGCATGATTAAAACTTGGTTGATCTGTTGAAGAAGACGACAAGTCGGCCGAACTTGTTGTCAAGTTCTACCGAACATAACTAAATGAACAAGAAACATGTTCGACCGAACTTGATTGTTGAAATATTTTTGATCCAAACATGTTCGACCGAACTTATATTAACCAAAAGTGATTTGTTTGAAGTGTAAGTTCGCCCGAACTTGTTCTTTAATAAAAACATGTGTCTCTTACATGTTCGGCCAACTTAGGAAAATTGATTAATACAATTGTAAGTTCGCCCGAACTTGAACATGTGTGTTACATGTTCGGGCGAACTTGTTAAAATCAGTGAGTTTGCCCGAACTTGATTAAAGTGTTAGAAAAATTTTTGTGATTTTTCCTCGAAAAGCGTGCTAATTGTTTTATGTCGTTTTTCATGCACAGGTTCCAGCGTGTGTTATCTTAGTTGAGTTTTCTAAAACTCACAATACATGCATCACGCTTAACAAGTCTATTTGTCCGTCGCTGAAAGAATATGACAGCATTTTGAAGTTTCTCGAAGACAATCATATTCGTCGTGCAATTACTGAGCGCACCGTTTCTTATCGATCTCATATTGTTCACTTCTGGATGAACGCGAGTCTAAACGCTGACGAGAAGACGATCTCTTCTACAGTACATGTTGGTGATGAGATAAAGCCGATCACAGTTACTGAAGGCGATATTCGAAGGATTTTGGAGCTTAAAGATAAAGAAGATGATCCAATTCATCTAGACAAGAAAATGTTCGTGGATGCTTTTTCCGCATGGGCTACAAAGGAAGCGTAAACAAGCCAACACTAAAGAAAGGGTAAGTGCCTAACCCCTACAAGCTTCTGATTCATGCGTTGATTCATACTTTTAGCCATCGCAAAGCCGGTTTGGATGATGTTCATGATTATTTGGCTAGCATGGCAACGACGCTTATTCTGAAGAAGCCGTTCAACGTTTCGAAGTTAGTGTTTACTCATATGGCAAAGAATATGGAGGATTCGAGATTGTGCCTTTATCCAAGATTTATTCAGTTGTCGATTGATGAGAAGTATCCCAACATAGCTCGAGATCCAAATGACGTTCTTTATTTAGTTCATCTCGACGAAACCACAGTGAAGAAGCTTATCAAGTTCCAGAAACAAGCTTCAGCTCCTATTGCCAAACCAGTATTCAGAGCGATTAAAGATTCTGATTATGTCTCACCACCTGGAAACAAATGGAGAAAGCATGGTAGTGATGACGAAAAAGAGCTTAAAGCCGAGCAGGAGTGGTTTAAAGAATTCAAACCGAAGGCAAGGAGTGAATGGTTTTTGAAAGCTGAAGCTGATAAACCAAAGAAAAAACGAGCGTCAAAGAAAGTTGAAACATTGCTTGTTGATGAGGATGAGACTGAGAATGTTGAGGCAGTGGCTGGATCGAGCGCTGCAGTCGTTAATGAAAGTCAAGAAACGGTGAAAACGACTCAAGAAGAAGTAATTTCTGCTACGTCCGAAAATGAAGAATCTGATAAAGAGCCTGAAAAGACAGAGGCTGAAATAAGAGCAGAAAAAGGAAGGAGACTTGATGCAGATTTTGATCCGAATGCAGAAATAGAATCCGATGAGGAGAGGCCTAAGAAAAAGGCAAAGCGTACAAAATCCCCTGCTATCGAAATATCAAAGAAAACTACAGGGTCACCCGCATACTAAAGGGAAACGAAAGGCTAAGAACGCTCAGAAAGCGGTGAGCAAAAGATACAAGAGCAAAGTGCAAAGCATAGAAGCCACACAAGAACCTTCTGGTGCTTAGGAGAAAGGAGCAACACAAGAACCTCCTCCACAAGAACCTCCTGTTATTATTCATGCTGAAGCAGAAAGGCAAGGAGTTACACAAGAATCTCCTGTGTCTGAATTTGTTGAAGTTCCGATCGCTGAAAAACATATCATATTTGACCTGACCTGTTTCCGAACAAATGAAAATTATATCGCCAAATGAAAACGTATCATATTTGACCCGACCTGTTTCCGAACAAAGTTTACGTTAAACGTAGAACAATTGAAAATGTATATAAAAATAAGCACAAAAACGTGTTACATTTGACATTAACCAACCTGAATCTATATTGATACATACATAAAAATAAGCATATAAGAATATAAAGTTTTATTAAGTTAAAGAAGGGTCTAGCGTGTTGCGGCGGCGTAGAAACGTAAAGTAATTTGAATTTATACCGTCTAATAAAAGCATATTATATTTTACATGACTTGTTTTAATTTATAATGTTTTATTAGGTCATAGAATGGTACGAAACAGAAGTATTAAAAAGAACTTTTATCCAAACATATTCAACGTAAAACTCAATTATAAAGTGTTTGAAAAGTTGAGGAGTTATATACGTCAATGCTAAAAGGTAAAGGATAAATGTATAAAAATATAAAAGTTACAAAAAAACAGAAGAACGGTGGCTGGTAAAAAAAATTAAAAAGCAAGTTGCCGTTCCTTGTTCATGTAACTTGCAAATGTTACATGATAGTAAATTTCCCGACGCGTTGCGACGGCGAAAAGTAAAGTAACTCGAACTTATATCGTCTAATACAAACGTACTATATTGAACTCATTTTTTATTCACGAAAAAAAATTACGTTGAAACATTAACCAACATTAATTTATAAAAGTACATACATCAAAATAAGCACATAAGAAAGTTATGTTTTTTTGTTAAAGAATGGTACAGCTCGTTGCCGTGGTGTCAAAGCGTAAAGTAATTCAATGAAACCGTATTATATTTAACCCGACTCGTTTTAGAACAAAATTTATGTCACAACGTAGATAAACGAAAAACGTAAATAAAAATAAGCACACAAACGTATTATATTTGAGCCAACTCATTTCAAAAAAAAATTACGTCGAGAGTAAATCAACTTAAATTTAAACCGACACGTACAAAAAATTACAAAGTCATTAGAAAGTTGAGGGGTTGTAAGTGTCCATACACAAACTAAAAAGATACATAAGAATAAACATAAAAACGTATTATATACAAGCCTACTCATTTCCAAAAAAACACGTCCAAACATAAATCAAATATAATTATACCGACACGTACATAAAAATTACGTCTTTAGAAAGTTGAGGGGTTGTAAGTGTTAATAGACAAACTAAAAACGTACATAAAAATAAGCACAAAAACATAATACGTATGAGCCTACTAATTTTAGAGTCTTTAAAAAGTTAAGGGGTTGTAATTGTTAATACTAAATGTTAAGGGAAAAAGATAAAAGGAAAAATAAATAAAGATACTAAAAGACAAAAAAAAACTTCGTATTAGTGTAGACGAAGCTTTCTAATGTAGGTATGTATAATTTAAACCACAATGTGATTATAAAATGGTGAGTTAGTTAAAATCTATCGTCTATGTGAGAGTGACATAAGGGCGTTATGTCAAACTATAATGCATAGAGCTTGAGTCTATACAATATCATGAGTGGATTGATAATTTAACATGAAACAGTTATTGCGTTGTAAATTGTTGTCGCCGCCGCATCGTACGGGTTTCCGACTACTATATATATAGGGGAAGTTCATTGGGGAACACTAAAAAAGTGGGGAATAGTGGGGAACCGACTCAAACGAATTCCGATTGGACTCATTCCAGCGGCGTTGGAACCGGCTCGTCGAACCCTAATTAGAATCTCTTAACCCTAAACCCTAAACCCTAAAGCTAAAAGATAAGGCTAAAACCTAAGTTAAATCGTAAAATCTAAACTATAAACCCTAAAAGATAAACCCTAAAGGCTAAACCTTAGAGCTAAACCCTAAAGCTAAACCCTAAACCCTAA
Source organism: Scalesia atractyloides (assembly GCA_947069175.1). Taxonomy (NCBI): domain Eukaryota; kingdom Viridiplantae; phylum Streptophyta; class Magnoliopsida; order Asterales; family Asteraceae; genus Scalesia; species Scalesia atractyloides. Next base: position 24,511,782 of record CAMTDV010000010.1, read on the forward strand.
GCTAAACCCTAGATATTAATGATTAACACTAAAACTAAACTCTAAAGCTAAATCCTAAGGCTAAACCCTAATATAAGACCCTAAATCCAAACCCTAATATATTTAGGGTTTATGGGTTAGGATTTAGGGTTTAGGGTTAAGAGATCCTAGTTAGGGTTCGACGAGCCGGTTCCAACGCCGCTGGAATGAGTCCAATCGAAGTTCGTTTGAGTCGGTTCCCCACTGTTCCCCATTTTTTTAGTGTTCACCAATGAACCTCACACACTCTCTCTCTCTCTCTCTCTATATATATATATATATATATATATAAACAATGTTTTTAACGACGATGTGAATCCTTGTGAATGTTTATATGCATCATCCTCACCCTTGAATACATAAACATAAACAAACGTTTTTTTAACGAAGATGTCAATGCTTGTGGATGTTTTATATGCATCATCTTCACCCTTGAAAATGTATGAACTCTATTAATTGCATTTTACCATTGAATCATTTCCTACGGCTTTATTAAAAAAAACAAATACTAAGTTTTATTTCTACACGTGCTATAGTTAATTGATTATATAAACACCTTGATGTGTATATATGTATGTATCATACATGTGTGTGGGCCATTTTTTCATTTCTGTTACATGTCTTTTACAGTAATCTAGACCACAAGTTTCTACATGTAAAACAAATATAAAACAAAAGCAAACATGTTAGTATTTTTATAAACCCTAAGCATATATAGCTAAGAACCGCAAATCAAATTTTAGAAATGTAAACTATCAATAAAAAAATATATGGTCTAGATTTGTTTTGGGTTTTCTCGCAGCAGTTCTTAAACCATATCATGTGTGTGTATATGATAGCTTTTGGCATTTCTTTTTCATGTATTTAGTCGTAACCTAAACCACAAGTTTCTGTATGAAAGATTAACCATCATAAAACAAAAGCAAACATGACGTCCGTCCCATAGAAAAAAAAATGCAACTATTATCACTAAACACTCTGGACAATTCAAGGGTTGTATGGTTATCTTCATAAACAATTATTATACTTTAACTCAAAACTAACTTTATTAATTTAGTTAAAATAAAGTTCCAAGCAACCAATCACCATTTGCTGTGATTAATTTCCGTGTGGTAAAGGCTTGCTAGAAACGTTTGTCCAAGAATCTATTAAAGAAAAAGCGAAAGAGATATGATGATGATTCGAAGAAATGTAACTTTGAATCTACAGACAGACATAACAAATGAGTATTAATTATATATGTGTGCTGATCATTTCGGTAGTTATTTTAAAAATGGCGCCAGTTGGATTGCCTCCGGGTTTCCGGTTTCATCCGACTGATGAAGAGCTTGTGAATTATTATCTTAAAAGGAAGATAAATGGTCAAGAGATTGAGCTTGACATCATTCCTGAAGTTGATCTGTATAAATGTGAGCCATGGGAGTTAGCAGGTTTAGCTTATTATTTCTTTATAATATTAAGTTTTATATATTATTAATTATACTCTCCTCATTCATTGCATTATAATCGTTTTCGGTTGTTTGATTAAAACCCTTAAGGGGTAGGGGAGCCCATCACTCACCACCCATTCATCATTCACAACATCTAATCACGTTCCGCCACCTCATCAAATTTTATTCCATCACTAGTGATGGATTTTAGTGGAAATGTTCATCACTCACAACACCTAACAATTTCACTCACAACCAGACAATTTCCCTCATCATCAATGGTCAAATACATACAACGGTCGGATTTTTCGAATTGAAAATGCTTGCTCACGTCAACGCGTTGTATCTTCCACGTGTGATGAATGTTGGAGGCGGTGGTGTATAACGTGTAACAACGCGTTATGGAATTCCATAACGTGCGCGCCCCGTGTAATATTGACGTACAACAAAACAGAAGGTTATACCAACATCGTAATTAATTTAGTGACGAATATATATATATATATATATATATATAGTCCCTGAAACTCATTTCTTTAATTGTAAGGTTATATATAATGATTGCTCAGCCAAGCCCATTAATCAGGGATCATATCGTTCAAGTGTTTCAATCTCAAATACCATTTCTATTTATATTCTTGTTGTTATATAGAGAAGTCGTTTTTACCAAGTCGAGATCCAGAATGGTACTTCTTCGGGCCACGAGACAGAAAATATCCAAACGGGTTCAGAACAAACAGAGCGACAAGGGCTGGATACTGGAAATCGACGGGTAAAGATCGCAAGGTGCAGGGTGGCATTGGAATGAAGAAGACATTGGTATACTATCGTGGGCGTGCTCCTCAAGGAAGTAGAACAGATTGGGTGATGCACGAATATCGTCTTGATGATAAAGCCTCATTTGGTATCCAGGTATCTCATATACAAATTGGTATATAATAAATGAGTTAGATAAATTCATATATATGTAGTAATTTCTAAGATGTCAATGAATGAATATTGATGTTTTTGTTAGCTTTTTTTTGTTTTTTTTTTCTTTTTTGATATTTATAGTCTTTTACTTTTGTAATAAAATTTAAATTTTTATAATTTTATCACAAAAGTTAAACGGGTTTATTTTTAATTAGTTTTTATTTTACGTTTGTTTTTTTTGCGGGATATGTTGTCGTTTGGTTATTACTACGATATTTTGTGGTCACATTTGTTCCATCAAGTTTTTATACTCGATAGACTTTCTAATATGTGTCGGTATAAATTTGATTCGTCTATTTATTACGTTACGTGAGTCACTTAGTGTCACAAATTTGTGTTTTTGTTTTACCTTTTTTTCCAGTAATGGTCTTTTTTCAGTTGCTACTTAGCATGATTTTACACCTCGCAACCCCGTAACGCTGGTTGCACGCTTTTTGACGCTGCCCGCCCCACAACGCGGGAAACTTAAGACTAGTTGGTATATAATAAATGAGTTATAGGCAGAGCTGTTCAAAAAGCTCGTGGCTCGGAGCTCGCTCGAAGCTCGCTCGGATTTAGCTCGGAAAAAAGCTCGCTCGATATGGCTCGATTTAAAAGTGAGCCGAGCTGGCTCGGCTCGGTTAGAAAGTGAGCCTAGCCCGGCTCGGCTCGTAATGCGCCGTGTTGGCTCGGTTTGGCTCGCTTTGTAGCTCGGTTCGGTTTAGCTCGGATTATTTTAGTTATAATAAATTTTAATTTTATATACATTATAATATATTACAAAAAAACTGATTACTATTTACATGTATATAGGTTTGTAATTTGATATCTGTGGCATATTTGAAAGTTGATTACCATACTAATGATCTAATATTGTATTTCACTGAAATTAAAACTTATTTTGTGTTGTTGAACTTGATTTTGGTTTCTAATGTATTAGGTTGAACTTATTTTGAATATATTCTTTTAAAGTATTGAAAAATATTTTAGGCTACTAAATTTTAAGAATGATATATTAATTTTTCTTTATAAAATCGAGCCAAACCAAGCTGAGCCGAGCCGGCTCGGTTTAAAACCAAGCCGAGCTCGAGCTTAGATTTTCAGCTCGATTTCAAAAACGAGCCCAACCAAGACAGCTCGGTTTATAATCGAGCCGAGCCCGAGCTTGGCCTGGCTCAGCTCGGCTCGGCAAGCTCGGCTCGGCTCATGAACAACCCTAGTTATAAGTGTGTGTTGTTGAGTTTTAATTCTTTTTTTAATACCATATAACAAACTTTATTTACATATATATCCTGTACATGTGGTGTTGATGAATGAGAGGTATCCTCGATTGTAAAGCAAAGTTTTGATTTACTGTCTTTTACTCTAATCGGACAAAAGTGTCTTCCCCGTTACCATAATATCATAAAAGAATTAAAATTTATACACACACATATAGTTTATTTAAAAATTACCATAATTTGAGGATAAGGGAATATTATTAGCTCGTATGTTGAAAACATCAAGGGTTGAAATTAAGTGTCACATATCTCACATGAAACTCTTTGCATTTTAAGCATACACGATTTTTCATACGTATCCAGATCAAGGTCTGGATTGATTATTTTCTCTATAATTTAATTATTCATTAATCACACCCATATTTGATTGTGTTCGTATGTGAATAAATATTTTAGTTCAATTATGAGATTAAGTAACAAACTCGTATAAATGGAATCAATCTCCATTCTAATCATTTGTTTAGAGGTTTAAATTCATTCTTTTATACTAATGTTATTCTGTAGTTGTCAAATTAAAATTTTCATACATGAAGATAAGTTTAAAAAATCATAAAATATATTTAATCTATTAAATGCTTGTTCCATCATTTAAAACAATTAAACTAAACTAGTTGATAATATATATACAGGACTTATATGCATTGTGTCGCATATTCAAGAAAAATGGCGTGTGTATTGAGCTTGAAGATAATGGAAATACGAGCATATTAGTATCACAGTATTCTCCAACAGTTACAAATGACTATGAAACGATGTCACCGGATCTTCATGTGGCATCATCATCATCTTGTGTTGAAGAAGATGATTCATGGATGCAGTTCATCACTGATGATGCATGGTGTTCGCCAAATAGTCCTCAAGCCACATTAACAAACTAAACAATAATTAAAACAATTTATTACCAATAAAATATAAGGGAAAAGAGATTTGATTGACTCATATACTATTGAGAACAGTAAGTTTTGATCATTGATTTATAAACCAGTTTATTATTGTAAAATCAAACACTATGTTCGATATAATATTAATGATTTCAACCATGATTTTGTGTTCATTGTAATTATGAATTATGCACTCATGTTTCATAAAGAAATCTCCAAAGAGATGATGCAATATGTACTTGTCATTTTTTTCTTTTGTGTTATTAGGTTCGAACTAATCCCCTTATTTTCATAGTGAGGTAAAAGAAGGTTCAACTCTAATAAGGACCAGGAAATATTAATAATCAATGTATAATTTTCCCAATTTAAAATAATAATAAAAAAACTAACTATGTTAACTAAATTTCAAAACCATGTATATTGTATATAATTCATCTAAAGGCAAGGGAATTTGATATCATTCATCTAAAGTCAAGGGAAGTTGAAAAAGTTTTCTAAGATTGTTAACTTACAGCCCAGATGTGATCATGGTTTTACAAAAACGTAAGATGTTGTGGTTATAATGTATAAAAACATGAAATAAGAAATGTAGCTCAAAACTCATTTACACATAACCAAAAGTTTAAACAAGTAAACTTGAACATTTTTCACATTATTTTTTAATTTACGTACTCTTTCATCATTAATAACTGAAAGTAGAAATCACTTATTTGTGAATTGGCACCGAGTACATAAGCGGTTACAACAAAAAATATAAGTCAAATCCTCACATTGGAAAACCTAAAAACATAACACAACTCTTATGGGAAACACATGTGTATGTCCATCATAAACATACATGACCTAAAATTCACCACAGGGTAAGCATAAATCTACCGTTGACCTACCAATTAATTGGTTTTATCGTAGGCTTATAGTGACATCCCGTAGCAGGGCCACTGATAATTAAGCATGGCCAGATGGGTCTGAGAGCCCAAGGCCTGGTCTCACTGAGGGCCCATAGTTTTCTTCTAAAAAAATATATCATATAAAAAAACTCTATAAAAGCCCAAAATTTTAGATATTACATATTTAAAAAAAATCTGCACATTTGAACTTTTGGGCTATTTTGTTTAAAACTTTAAGAGTAAAGTGCAAGGATAGTCCCTGTGGTTTGTTAAGTTTCACATTTAGTCTCTACATTTTCAAAATTACATGTATGTTCCCTATGGTTTACTCGATTTTTGCTCGGATAATCCCTGAAGTGGATGGAGGTCTATATTCTCAGTTAAGTATATATTAAATGACAAAATTACCCTTATCACTAAATTCCAATTTATTAAACATTAAAACACCCCACCCCCATCCACCCTCTCCCTCTTCTCCACCCCACGAGCACCACCTCTAACCTCCTTAAACCACCACCTCTTTGCGCTTGAATACTTATCGAATCATCTGGTTTCGAATCAAACACGCTATCAATATCAAGCAACAAATTGTGTAAATCTAAGATCTTAAACAGCTTCTCCAACTAATACCCGTTGCTTCAATGATCGATTCTGGTTTCGAATCAAACACCAATGTCAAGCAACAAATCGTGTAAATCTAAGATTTTAAACTGCTTCAATGAAACTGAACATGTGATTATTCGTCAAAACAGAGATCTAAAATACTTTCTGATAAGACCGTCCTCCTCAGCTCGGGAACCTAAATTTGTATCTAATGTCCATATAAGCGGAAATTATATGACATGTTAACCAAATACACAAGAATTACTGTTTAATCGTCAGTTTATTAAGTCCAAAAGTATTACAACTTGAAATCTAAACTGACAGAGCTTCGCCGTAGAAGTCGCAAAGTTGTTACATTGCTAGAACCTATACCTCCTATATATAGACTTCACAAGTTCGCTCGAAGTAAAGCTTAGCTAGATCAAGTTCCTATAACTTCAGCCGAACTTGTTAATTACACATAAATACTTCATGAAATCTAACAATTCAAGCTCTAAACATACAGACTCGATCCAAGACCTAGACAATAGACATTATGCATCAACAAACTCCCCCTTGGATATTGTCGCAGTGTCTTGATCAGTCTTCAATCTCTAACATCTTCCAAAGAAGTTCTTGTACGGCTTTCGACGTCTCTCTTGCTTAGGAATCGACGTTTGGTCAGTAGGAGGTGCCCACTTCATGAATTGAAACCTTCTGATTCTTGCCTCCCTACCCCATTCGTGTATCTTTTCTAAATGCTTCTCCTCTTTCAAGAACTCTTCTATTTCAAGCTCTCTCCACCTCGACTCCCACATGTGCCCTGAATTAATACCATGTGCATAGCAAACGTTAATCACACCTTGGTATTGCTTCGCTTGGACTTCTTCACGTTTATCAAAGAAAATTTTGTTGAAGAACAAGCACTTTATATCTTCCTTTGATCAATTAACTAGCCACATCGGGTCTAATATACGTATCGTTCTCCACAGCCCCCAAATTCTCCTACGTTCAATCGGTTCTGGATCCTTTTCCTTTGTAATATCCCATGTATCATCAGCACGCAACACAATTACCGCTTCACATGTTTCCAGATCTGTTTGCCACCACAGAAAGTAAGGATGAAAATCCTGTTCGATGGGCATCAGTGGCATATTCTTTATAGCTCGAGGACGCTTCATCACTAGCGTAATATCCTTTTCACCCGTTTTCTTGTTAATCTTTATTCTGCTTTTAGGGATAAACGGCTTCCACGATTCAAAACCTCTCGATGCTTCAAACTTTATCACCCTCTAGAGCCTTTGTTCATCAAATTTCATTTGCAGACTTATATTCCTTGTTTGTACCAACTCCTCAACATCCCAAAACGGAAATGTTTTAATGTCTGTCAAATGTCTGAAATACTGAACCCCAAACTCTCTTTTGATGGCATGAACATCAAGTTCTCGAATCCACCCCCAGCTTAGAATATCCCCCAAAGAAACATCTTTATCACATGTGAAGAATGCTAGTGGTCTTTTGAACTTTCTTTCCTTTGGCATCTCTTTAAACCACTATCTCTTAGCTTCAACAATCTGTTCTTTTGTGTAACGTGTAAGAACATTTCCTTGCTTAATCACTTCTTCAACCTTTTGTTTCAACAAGTCAACATCAATCTGGCTCATTAACTCTTCAATCGTCGGAAACGATTTGAATACTTTTCTGTCCCATCATCATCAGAATCTTCAAATATCACACGGTCCGCTTATACATATACTGCTTCGGTTCAAACGTATTTATATTCACCAACTCTTCCTCGAAATCAAACTCGAATGAATCATCGTCAACTTCAAACATTCTTGCCAATTATTCTTTGGTGTAAGTATGAGCAATCTCCTATTCCTCTAAATTTGGATCTAACGTTATCAACAGTGGCTTTTCATGCACAACAGTAACAGGCATAGCAATAACAACATCAAACATATCAACATCCTGTAGCCATGTCTGCTCAGTAGACTCCCCCTTACTTGGAGCATCCTCCATGTTAACATCGTCATTGATAAGGGATTCGACATCAAAGTCTGTATGTACTTTCGCAGAATCAACTCTTAGACCAACACCCCCTGATCATCATTGTCATCACCATCATGATCTGAATCGTCTTTAGTATCATCACCAGCAGGGTCGTTGTCGTTGTCGTTGTCATTATCATCTTCTTCCTATTCGTCGTCTTTTTGTTCTTCTTCATAAGCTTTAATTGTTTCAACACTCTGCTCAGGAACATCTTTAGTAACAACTTCTATTTCAGGAGCTTTCTCAGATTCAACAACTTTTTCTGTCACTGGCTCTTCTGAAGTAATAGGGACACCATCGATAACACTTTTGCCCTTGCCCTGTTTTGCTAACTCTTTCTCAGCTTTTTCTTTCGCCTCTTGAACATCCAATCGATCATATTCAGCTTTGAAATCAATGCCCAGACTGTTAGTTAGAACTTTCTGAAGTCTGGCAAATCTTCTATCATTCATATCTCGCTCTGTTCGAAGTTCAGCAATCTCTTTTTCTAATTTTGCATTCGCAGCATGCAAGCTTTCGACCATTGCTTTTAAGTAGCCTCGACATCTTTAAGAAACTTCACTTTATCATTCAGAATCTCCTTTTCAACTTCACTCTGCTTTAGTTTCTTTTCAAGAGCTGCTTTATCGAGTTCGTTCTGTTTGGCTTTTTCTTCCAAATCGTTGAGTCTTTTCTCTAGCTTATCAATTGGAATGTCTTCAAACCAGCCTGAAAGATCTTCGGTAGTGACAGGATGTGAAATATTGTCTGAAATATCTCCGAAAGCATCTTTAAAATCTCTTGCTCTGGCACTTTGAGGAGTAGATTGCTTCGGCTTTGGCGTAGTAGTTTTTGCTGCAGACTTTGGTGTTGATTGAGGTGTAACTTGAACAGGAACCTCAACAGTGACAAAAGTTTGTTCTTCAGTTGCGGTAGTTGTCGGAGGAATAACAGATTCTATGATCGGAATCTCTTGCAAATTCAGAAACAGGAGGTTCTTGTTTAACTCCTTTCTTAGTTTGACTCAGATATCTTTGACTTTGAGTTTTCTTCCTTCCACGTGTTCTAGGAGAACCCGTTGCTTTCTTTGTGTCTCCAGCTTTTGACTTTGATCGCTTAGACTTTTTCTTAGGACGTTCTGAGTGAGAAACTTCTTCAGCAGACGGTTCGTATAAATCCTCACCGACCTTTTTCAATCTTTCCTGCCCTTTTTCCTTTTCTGCTTCTTTTATACTCACATCAATTGGATCTTCAGACGATTCATCATCTTTATCTAAAGTCGCAGAAATAACATCGTCACGTTCTTGGCTTTCAACATTAGCCGCAACGCTCGATCCCTCAATATTCTGAACATTCTCGTCAGGCTCGTCGATCAACATTGTATCAGCTTTCTTTGATGCCCTCTTTTTCTTTTGTTTCTCAACTATAACTACGTGCTTTTTATACCAATCCCCTCGTTTCTCTTTGAAGTTCGTTAACAAAGCAGCTTCCTCATTTTCATCACCGCTGCCTTATTTTCACCATTTGTTTTCTGGTGGTGTGATGTAGTGTTCATCTGATATTGCTCCAAAAACTGGCTTTGGAATAGGAGCAGAGTCTTGTTTCTGATATATCTTTAGTTTCTTCAGCGTCGTTTCATCCATGTGACTCAGATAGAGAATGTCATTTGGATCTTTTGCAATATTCTAAAACTTTTCATCGATCAACATTTGTACAAACCTCGGACACATCACTAAACGTTCCTTTCCCATGTTTTTCATCATGATATTAAAGATCACCCTTGAGAAGTTGTATTTCTTGTTCAAAATCAAAGCTGTAACCATGCATGCCATGTAATCTTGTATATCATCGACCCCCGCTTTCCTATGACTGAAAGCGTGAATAATGGCGTGAATCAGTAGCTTATAAGGCAAAGGAACACTGCCTTTCTTCATCATAGGCTCGTTCGCGTGACCTTTATACCCCATCCTGAAGAAACAACCTTTTACCATCCGTTCTTCAAAGCTTATTGGATCATTAACATCATCGTTGAATTCTAAGACCCTTCGTATATCAGCTTCCGTGACCAAGAATTCCTTATCTTCATTCCCGACTCGCACTGCAGACTTTATGACTTTGTTTGCCTCGTCGTACGATGCTGCGTTCCAAAATAAGTATACATGCGATCTGTACACAACATGTTTATCTGTGATCGCCTTTGTTATTTGGATTCTGCCTAAAAACTTCAAAATCTCAGAAAATGCAGACAGCGTCGGATAAATCTTCTCGTCCAAAGAAATACATGTGTTATGAAACTTGTTAAAGAAAGCTTGATATTCTGCGGACAGAGAAATCAAACAAATTAGCAAAATTTTGACAAATTTTCGACCATTCTAACATCAAGTTCGGGCGAACTTGGATGTTATAACACATAACAATACACATAAACAACAACTTCAGCCGAACATAACACATAACCAAAAGTTCTGACATTTTAGGTAAGTTCGGGCGAACTTGTGTTAATTACAGGCTTTTTGATATTCCACACAAGTTCGGGTGAACTTGATGAAATTTCAAACTTTATTTAGAATAATAAACAACTTCGCCCGAAGTTGTCTCACAACAACTTAACAAGTTCGGGCGAACTTGTTATCTTCCCAAATGAACCTGCAACATTCAAACTTGTTCAAATGACCGATTTTATTGTTTGTTAAGCGTGTTTACATGATTATTAACACATTTCAAAGATCAATTTGTCCGTAAAAGTCCTAGATCTACTCGATTTTAAGTTTTCGGTTCAAAGTCGATCATTCAGGTTCAATTCATGGTTAATTTTTGCAATTTATAACTCATTCATGACTATAAGTATGCAAATCACTTATAATCTGACTAAAATTGGGCAGCACAACATCTAATTTTCTACAATTTCACTTTCGCTCAAAAACTAACTAAGTTCGCTCGAAGTGTCAGATTCAGATAATGTGATGATCTGAGCGAACTTGATCTTATATAGTGAGTCAAGTTCGGTCGAACTTGACTACTCTTGATCAATATCTAATCAGCAACTTCACCCGAAGATCAACATTCTTTAAACAATTTTGTTTTTTAGAACTTCGGCCGAACTTGATAAATTCCAATTTCAAATTTCAAATTTTACAATTTTAACCCTGAACTTTCACATGTATACAAGTTATGAAAATCCACTCAACTGACAAGGTCCAAGTTAATGACCTTGGTTAACCGATTTGTCTGCCGAGTCCAAGTTAATGACCTCGGTTTGACACGTTATGAAAAAACTGATGTATTTCTTCAAATTTAAAGTTTCAAATTAATGAACTTTTCATCGTTTTTCGTGCATTTTGATTTTAACTGATTACCTCCCAACCCGTTGTCGTCAAGATTCCAACAATTTAGCACTATTCCGAACTCCGAAGATCCGCTTTCCATCAATGGTTGTTGAAAACAATGTAGAAATAAAATCGTTTCGAATTTTCGAAAGATTATGCTAAAACACACTGAAAATCTTTTTGGTTTTAAATATGAAATCAAATAAGCTATGTACAAACATATTTACATACATATTTTTGTGAATTCGTGTCTAAGGATCATATCAGTTGATTGAGACATATCACCAGTACCGTTGACCTTATGATGACTTTAAGTTCTAAACTCGTTTACCTAGATTGTCGATATGTTTGTCCACTTAAACTTTGACATATTTCTCAATTGTTCCAAGATATCTTAGTTAGAATTATGAAACTTGACTCAATCTATGGTTCCCATCTCAGAATATACTCCCGTATCAAGATTCCCTAGATTTCATCTTACAGGTGAGTATAGCGTAATTGATATATATATCTGGGTTTATGCGAATTCTTGAGAGCTCAGGTTAATACCACCGTATCGACAAAGAGATGAATGCTCGACTTTAAGGTGTGTTCCAATTATGGAATCTTTTAAGCACTGCAATTGATTAGATCTTTGGATTCTTTCAATTTTTTCATGCAATTTTGGGGTTTTTAGCAAAAGTATTATAGAAGTTCTAGGCTATTGCTTCCGCTAAATCAGAAGAACTTGCATAATACCACAGACATCAATCATCTATAAAGACCTCGTATCTCAGAATCAGACAATCTCTCAAACGAAATTTTGGAGTACTATGTCCATATATCCGAGAGATGTTAATCCACAAATTTAAGCAGTTATAAAATTTAGTTTATATCCCGGAAACAATTTACTGAACGTGTAAAGCCTATCGACGCATCCACAGTAAGACTTGTTTATACTTTTTAAACTTTACAAATCCTTAGCGTACTGTGATAGTCCACTGATGTACTATCATTTCCTTTTTGACACAAAATTCTTTTTGTCTTTTTCATGTTTTTATACTTTTTGGTTTTTCATATGTTTTTGTATTTTCTCGTAACATTTCTCCCCCTAAAATCAAAACACATTTTTGTATTTTAGTTTTTAAGAAATTCTAATCCTAAAAGGTAACAAACCAATGAGGATCACGAGAACTTGTCGACCGATCCATATTCAACCTCTGCATCCGCACCTGTCAAAAGATTTTTCATACCATTAATTCTCATTAAGTATTTAAACCGTGAAAGAGTAAATGGTTTGGTATAAAAATAAGCTTTTTGTTCATCGGTGTGGATTTTCTCAATTCGTACCAACTTCTTTTCGTAACAATCACGAATGACGTGATATCGAATCTCGATATGTTTTGTTCTAGAGTGATAAAATGGATTTTTCGTTATGTCAATAGCTGCCTTATTATTAACATACAGTGGATTGTCAAGAAATTGCAGACCATAGTCTCTCATCTGCTGTTGGATCCACATAATTTGTGAACAACAGCTGGAGGCCGAGATATACTCGGCTTCACAAGTAGAGAGAGCGACCGTAGTATGTTTCTTACACTGCCAGGTTACCAAGTGTGTTCCGAAGAACTGGCAGCCCGCTGTAGTTGATTTTGAATTCAACTTATCTAAACCAAAATCAGAATCATTGTATCCCGTCAATCGAAGTTATCGTTCTTCGGGTACCACAAGCCGGTGCTTGGACATCCCTTCAAGTATCTGAAAATTCGCTTCACGATCTGCATGTGAGAGATTCTTGGGCTGGACTGATATCTGGCGCAAAGGCAGGTAGGATACATGATATCCGGGCGAGATGCCATTAGATACATCAAACATCCTATCATCAACCTGTAAATGTTGATACATGATTTCTATTGTCTAGGTCTTGGATCGAGTTTGTATGTTTAGAGCTTAAAATGTTAGAATTTTGGAAAAGTATTTATGTTGTAACACAAGTTCGGCCGAACTTGTGTGAGACTGATCAAGTTCGCCCGAACTTGATCAAGTCTAGCCACATTTCGACCGAACTTGATGGTCTATATATAGGTGGTCGTGGTTCTTTCATTGTAACAACTTTGCGATTTCTACGGCGAAGCTCTATCAGTTTGGATTTCGAGTTGTAATATCTTTGGACTTAATAAACTGACGATTAAACTATAATTCTTGTGTATTTGGTTAAACTTGTCATATGAATTCCGCATATATGGACAATAGATACAAATTTAGGTTCCTGAGCTGAGGAGGACGATGCTACCAAGTGGTATCAGAGCCTGGATACCTGAATTTGCTGAAATCAACACAAGAATTATTCTATTTCTACTCATTTCTACCATTTTTCTTAACTTTTTCACATAATTGAGGAATTCATGGACAAAATCGGCTAAAAAATGAACATGTCATAGATAATCACATAATTACAAATCCCTGAAAGTTTGAGAATAAAAAACAAACGAATTCATGTCGAAATTGTCAAAAAACCAAGTTTGAATGACAAACTTCGCTCGAACTTAACCTACAAGTTCGCTCGTACTTGATCAAAAATCATCAAATTTTGTTGAAATTTGACCAAGTTCGACCGAACTTGATCATTTTTGTTGAAATTCTTAATAAGTTCGCCCGAAGTTGCAAGAAAAGCTTGGAAATTTTTCAAAATTATTACTCAAGTTCGCCCGAACTTGATAAAATCTGAAAATTTGTGAAAATTTCATACAAGTTCGCTCGAACTTGTTGAAATTGAAATCAAAGTCTGTTTTTCTCACAAGTTCGACCGAACTTGTCAGTTGCTAATCAGTTTTTGAGTATTTTTGAAAGTGTTTTCAGATAAATCATTTGATTTTCTTGATGGATGATTTTCATAACGCTTTTGCCACGGGAGTAGCTCAAGCTTCAACATCCAATGCTAATGCGGTAAATCAGAGAATCTCGACAACGAGATGGGTACTACTACCAAAAAATCGCCGAAGCTAATGAGCATGGACGAGCTTGAGGGATGGAATGAGAAGTTTGTTAACTGGGTTCAAGCGAACCAGTTTCATAGATGGGTTGCTGTGGAAACCGGATACAAATGGCCAAAAGACGAACGTGGTCAAGATCTCGCTTTGGTTAATTTCAAACCAGAACATAAAGATGCGTACGTAGCTGAAAACAAAATGATTAGTTTGATTCAACAATCTGTGAAGGAAGATATTCTGATCTTATTACCCAAATGTGAAACTTCACAAATGCTATGGGATGCTCTTTGTGCAAAAAACCTGGGTAGTGACGAGATGATCAAGAGCAAGAAAGCCTTAATCAAGAAAGAGTTCGACATCTTCACAATGATCAAAGGAGAGACTATGAAGCAAATGATTGATCGATATTGTCATCAGATGGTTCAAATGCGAAGACACAACATTCTGAAAACTAACAAAGAACAGATTGATAAACCGGCAGATGCACTTCCTGAGGGAGAGTGGTCGACTAACTTGACGATTTTGAAGAATAGTCCAGGATGGCAACATTTCAAGTTATCATCATTCATCGACAAATTAGAAGGACATAAAATTGAGATGATAAAGATGGCCAAATCAAAGAATGCGAATGTCGTACAAGATGTTGGAGTGTATTACAGAGGATGTGTTCAAGACATTCAGAGCCAAAAGATTTAGACTGCATTTAGTGCGGATATGAATTCCTCGTATCATTCGCCTCAGAATCAATCGAACACTCAATCATATCCAAGTTATGATCAGAGTCTTCCGAACGCAGGATATTCAAGCGTTGGTTCAAATTCTCCTTTTCAAAATCAGAACAATCAATCCAATCAGTCAAATCAAACAAATCATTAAAATTCCGATCCGAATGTTTTCCAGTGTAGCAAAGCAGTTAATCTGAAGAATGTGTTCCCTGAGCAGGTTGCTAAACAACACATAGCACTTCTTGCAACTGTTCTCGAATCTTATGAAAGCCTAGTTGCAGGAAAGATCGGTAATCCAGAAATGACTGCTGAGGATTACGATCAAGTTGATGAAGAAGAATTAGAGCTGATGGATATCAACTGGAGCCTAGCTTCAATCATCAGAAGAGTTACAAAGTTTGTAGCACTTACGGGAAGAGACATTGGTAATTCAAGCAACAAACTTGGGTTTGATAAGTTGAAAGTTACTTGCTTCAAGTGGCGACAGAAGGCGCATTTCAAACGCGAATGCACCAACCAAGAAGCAAGTGGCAACCAAAGTCCTTTCGGCAACGACAATGATTATTACAAGAAAGCGCTGCAATATAATCCATATCCGAAGAGAACTCAAATTGAAGTTCAAGATAATTCCTCAAAGCCAACTGGACAAGCTCTAGTTGTGTCTCACGAAGACGAAGGGTTTGATTGGAATAAGTACATCGGAAAGAAGACTAGAGTTGCATTGATGGCAGAGATTGTGGATGATTCAGAACAAATGGCTAATGAAGCAGCTCTGTAGAATGCAATTCTAGAAGAGTATCTGCAAAGAACAGAGGAAGAAGAATTGGTCTATCACCAGACACAGATGAAAATCATTCTCTCTCCTAACTTTAGTGCTAGTTTTGCAGGTTGCTTCGGGAATACATCGCATGAGCAAGTGACTGAAGAAAAGAAACCGGAAGTCGAGGAGCTCATTGATGTAACGAAGGAAATGAATGCAGAAAACCTCACACAAATTGCCGACAAAGCAATTATGGCGAATATTAAACAGGTGGGTCAAGAGGTAAATGTGATTGAGAAGGAAGTTGTGAAAGTTGTGGAGGTTGAAAAACCTTGCACAAAGTACACAAATCCTTGTGAAATGTGTGCTGGAAAAGATCATATCATAAGCGATCTTAATGTGCATAAAGTGCACAATGAAAGAGGCTTATGATAAAATGATCAAAAACCTTGCACAAAGTGCACAATGAAAGAGGCTTATGATAAAATGAAAGGCACATATTGTAATATCGAAAAAGCTAATCTAGAACAAGCTGCGTCAATAAGAATGTTAAAAGCAATGGTAATTGAAAAAACAAGAAGCTATTAACATGTACATAAACACCATTGCTGAAACTAGACAAGAGCTTCAAGACATGAAAATTGAAACTGAGAGTAAGACAACTTTTGCTCAGTTACACAACAAACGTTATGTCATTGATCACATTCTTCCTATGATTAAGTCAGAGGAAAATGTTGAGAAATCAAAAAGAATGAAGCGTAAAGAGTATAGCAGTGTTCCACCTCCACTTCTTGCAAGTTACTGCCATAAGAAAGTGGATGGTATTGAAAGGGGAACTAATATAACACTTTTATCAGAAACAAATGATAAGTTGCCTGAGAACATTGATGTAGTCTATACGACATCAAACGATGATAGTGAAGCGGTGGTGAAAAATGTGATAGAAAATGTTTTGGGAAATGATTCTGATGATGGCAGCTTTGAAAGCGCCAACTCAAGTTTGAACATCTCTGAATCACAATCCGAAAATGACGATACATCATTGGAAGGAAGTCTAAGTGATGATCCTAACGTTGTGATGTACAAAGTTAAGGATTCTGATAGACTATATTTTGATGATAGTTTTCCGATTCGAAATGTGAAGGAAGATCAAATAGATAATTTGTTCAAACTTGTGGAGTATCATCAGATAATCTTGAGAGAAATGAGAAAAAGTTTTACTCAAAACACAAGAAAGTTTATAATAACTACCGAAGGAATAGTGGTGACTTTCCTGAAAACAGGAGAGCGGGTTTGGGTTTGGAGGTAGAAGATGAACCGAAAAAGAAACATAAGTCACCATTTCACGAATACAATAATAAAAACATGAATTTCGTTTTTGGGACTAACAGGTTCAGGAAGAAAGTTTGATTGGGAAGCAATCAAATGATAAGTTTAAGAAGGAAAAAGAACTTCGGTATAAGGCTAAATCTGCAAGTGGAGTAAAATCCACTAGTGGACATTCTCATGATACTCGAACTTGCTTCAAATGCAATGAAGTTGGTCACATTGCTCGCAAGTGTCTGAAATCAAAGCCAGTGTATCACCGAAGAAAGAAAGTTTTAGAAGATGAGAAACTTAAGCGCCCAGAGATTGATAAACCAATCACAATCTTAAAACGAAACAATGAATATAAAAATGAAGTGAAACCTAAAACTAAATCAAAGTTTGAAAATTCAACTTTTGAAAAAGGTAAAACTTCCAAATCGAACGAAAACAAAGATTCAAAATTCTATGTTAAGAAAGCAAGAATTAAATCACAATCTTGGGTTACAAAGAAGAAAACAACATCATCTGAAAGTGTAAAATCTGAATCAGTGAAGAATGATAATGTCATTAACACAAAGACCAATCAGAAAGTTTCAAATGCTGATTTGAAATTTCCAACTTACGATATTCCTATTCCACCCAAGGCCGGAAAGGCTTGGGTTTCCCTTTTTAAGTAGTTTTTAACATGTACAGGGGCTCCAAATATCCATCTTATCGAAGTGGATTATGGATAGCGGAGCTTCTCACCACATGACCGGGATGCGTGCCTTGCTCTTCGATATCAAATCTATTAATGGAGGGTACGTAGGATTTGCGGGAAATCAAGGAGGGAGGATCATCGCGGAAGGAAAGTTATCAAACAATTTGGTGTCATTTGACAAGGTCAATTACCTTGCCGAACTAGAGAACAATCTTCCGAGTATCTCTCAGATTTGTGACAAGCAGTTCACTACACACTTCAACGGTAAGGAGTGCATGATAATCAAACCAGGTTTCAAGATCCCAGAGGAATGGATTCTTATGCGTGCTCCTCGCGAGAATGATCTATACGTGCTAGACATGAGCATTGCAACTACTACTTCAAAGTTGGCTCAGTGTTTTGTTACAAAAGCCAAAAGAAGGAGTCGATTCTATAGCACAAAAAGATGGGTCATATTCATTTGAGAAAGATGAATCATCTGGTTCAAAACGATCTGGTTGAAGGAGTGAATCTAAGAAGCTTTCATATGACAGACAGTTGTTTAGAATGTAAGAAAGGGAAACAGATCAAGAAGTCTCATCCTAGAAAGATTATAAACTCTATAAAGCTGCCACTTGAAAGACTGCACATGGATCTCTTTGGTCCAGTGAACGTTAAAGTATATCTGGAGATCTGTACTGTCTTGTTGTAACAGATGACGATTCACGTTTTTCATGGTTCTTCTTCCACGAAAGTAAAGATGACACATTCGATAATCTAATGATTCTCTTTAGGAAGATTGAGAACTTGTACCATCTCCCCATTAGACGAATCCGTAGTGATAATGGTACAGAGTTTAAAAATGCCCGAATGAAAGAGTTTTGTAATGACAAAGGCATCTTACATGAATTTAGTGCTCCGTATACTCAACAACAAAATGGAGTAGCTGAAAGGAAGAACAGAACATTGATTGAAACTGCAAGAACAATGCTTGCCGATTCAAAGCTTCCGGTCAGTTTCTGGAGTGAGGCTGTCGCAACAGCTTACTATACGTTGAACCGGGTCTTTAACAGTCAAACCAACCAAGAAGACTTGCTTCGAGATGCTAAATCGAAGGAAACCAAATTTCAAATACTTAGAACCATTTGGTGCACCTTGCACTGTTATTGATCAAGATGGGAAGTTTGGTGCTAAATCAATTGATGGTTTCTTCGTCGGTTATGCAACACCACTCAAAAGAGTCTATCTTCAAAGTATAAGGAGAGTGGTAGAAGCACAACACGTTGACTGCTTTTGGTACATAATGCCTATTCAAAGAGCAGGAGACGCTTGGTTATTCAACTATAGCGAATTGTGGAAGTCATTCGACTTGCCAGAAGAATCCTTTGAAGAAAACATTACAGCGTTATATAATCTTCATCAGCAGGCAAACCCAGAGCAGAGTATTAGACCAATAGTGGTTAATCAACCTATTGTTGGGTCATCATCTTCTTCTGGTACAGGTCCGAGTACTAGCGGTGATCAAGAAACTAATTCAAATCAAGAGACACATGCTACAGAACCAGTGAATTCTATAGTGGAACCAAATCTTTCTGAAGCACACAACTCCGACTATGAAGAGGCTCCGACATTTGATGACGATGGTGAATCTTCTTCTGATGAAGAATCCGAGCTGATAACAAGCATGTTGAATCAATCTGCTGGACCGGGTAATCAAAATGAAACGTCTTCTAGTGCTCCTACAATTGAAGTGGTGGCGGAACAGAATATCACTAATCAGGAGAATACCGTTGAAGTTCGTAGTGAGATGATGCCAAGGACCTATTCTTATCACCCATCGAATTCCATAATCGGCGAATTACAAACTGACGTGTGAACAAGGAGCCAGATTAACAAAGCTTTAAGTTGTTTCTATACTCGAGTAGCTCTAGTTCAAGAGTATTGCTACTATTCATGTTTCATATCCTAGATTGAGCCGAAGAATGTTTCTGAAGCTTTAGGAGATGAAAACTAGGTGCAGGCGATGTAAGAAGAATTACTTCAATTTGAAAAGCTTGGTGTATGGAAGCTTGTAGACCTACCAGAGAATCAAAAAGCGATAGATACCAAATGGGTCTTCAAGTGCAAGCGCGATGATTGCAGAGTGATAGTGCGCAACAAAGCTCGGCTCATTGTCAAGGGATTCCATCAACAGGAAGGAATTGCTTATACAGAAGTATATGCACCAATTGCTAGATTGGAGTCCATTTGCATTTTCCTTGCATTTGCTGCTTGGAAAGTATTTAAAGTGTACCAGTTAGATGTGAAATCCACTTTTCTATATGGTAAGCTACGTGAGCAAGTGTACATCGGCCAACCACCGGGTTTTGTCGGTCCGCTGAACAAGAAGAAAGCTTATATCCTCGATAAAGCTCTATATGGTTCGCATCAGGCCCCGAGAGCTTGGTACGAGACGTTATCTCAACATCTCGTCGGTAACGGTTTTATCAGAGGAACAGTGGATAGTACGCTCTTTACCAGAGAAGTTGGAAATCATCTGATTATCGTACAAATATATGTGGATGACATCATCTTCGGTTCAACAAATGACGATCTTTGCAAAGCGTTTGAGAAAATCATGAAGAAGAAATTCGAAATGTCTTCTATGGGCGAAATGAAATTCTTCCTCGGTTTGTAAGTTGATCAATTGCCAGACGGTATTTTCATTCATTAAACCAAGTATGTTCATGACATTCTGAAGAAGTTTGAGATGGAAAGCACGAAGCCGTTATCTACACCTCTTGCTCTCAATCACGGAATTTGCATCGATGAAACAGGAACCAAAGTTGATGATACTCTTTACAGGTCGATGATAGGACCTTTGATGTATCTGACGGCATCTCGCCCAGATATCATGTATCCTACCAGCCTTTGCGCCAGATATTAGTCCAGCCCAAGAATCTCACACATGCAGATCGTGAAGCGAATTTTCAGATACCTGAAGGGTTGTCCAAGCACCGAGTTGTGGTACCCGAAGAACGATAACTTCGATCTGATGGGATACGCTGATTCTGATTTTGGTGTAGATAAGTTGAATTCAAAATCAACTACAGCGGGCTGCCAGTTCTTCAGAACATGCTTGGTAACCTGGCAGTGTAAGAATCCAGCTATTGTTCACAGATTCTGTAGATCCAACAGCAGATGAGAGACTATGGTCTGTAATTTCTTGACACTCCGCTGTATGTTGATAATAAGGCAGCTATCGATATAACTAAAAATCCAGTTCTTCACTCTCGAACAAAACATTTCGAGATTTGATATCACTTCATTCGTGATTGATACGAAAAGAAGTTGGTACGACTTGAGAAAATCCACACCGATGAACAAAAAGCTGATTTTTATACCAAACCATTTACTCTGTCACGGTTTAAATACTTAATGAGAATTAATGGTATGAAAAATCTTTTGACAGGTGCGGATGCAGAGGTTGAATATGGATCGGACGACGAGTTATCGTGATCCTCATTGGTTTGTTACCTTTTAGGATTAGATTTCTTAAAACTAAAATACAAATATATGTTTTTGAGTTTAGGGGGAGCTATGTTACGAGAAAAATACAAAAACATATGAAAAACCAAAAAGAAAAAAGTACAAAAACATGAAAAAGACAAAAAGAATTTCGTTTCAAAAAGGAAAAGATAGTACATCAGTAGACTATCACAGTACGCTAAAGAATTGTAAAGTTTAAAAAAGTGATAAACGAGTCTTACTGTGGATGTGTCGATAGACTTTACACGTTCAGTAAATTGTTTCCGGGATGTAAACTAAATTTTACAACTGCTTAAACTTGTGGATTAACATCTCTCGGATATATTGACTTAGAACTTAAAGTCCATATAAACGAGTTTAAGTGGACAAATATACCGACATTCTAGGTAACGAGTTTAGAACTAAAGTCATCATAAGGTCAACGGTACTGGTGATATGTCTCAAACAACTTATATGATCCTTAGACACGAATTCACAAAAATATATCTGTAAATATGTTTGTACATATCTTATTTGATTTTAGATTTAAACCCAAAAAAGATTTTCAGTGTGTTTTAGTGTAAACTTTTGAAAATTTCAAAAAGATTTTATTTTTACATTGTTTTCAAAAGCCAATGATGGAAAACGGATCTTCGGAGTTCGGAATGGTGCTAAGTTGTTGGAATCTTGATGACAACGGGTTGGGAGCTAATCTGTAAAATCAAAATGCACGAAAAACGATGAAAAGTTCATTAATTTGAAACTTTAAAACTTGAAACTTTAAAGAAAACATCCGTTTGTTCATAACGTGTCAAACCGGGGTCATTAACTTGGACTACAAATCGGTTAACCAAGGTCATTAACTTGGACTTGCTCAACTGAGTGGATTTTTAAAACTGGTAAAAGTTGAAAATTTTAGGGTTAAAATTGTAAAAATTGGAACATTTAAAATTGAACTTAATCAAGTTCGACCGAAGTTAATAATGAAAAATAATCTGATCCTTGATGATCTTCGGGCGAAGTTGGTTAAGTATTATGAAGATTAAGTGTCAAGTTCGCCCGAACTTGACTTGATATATAAAGATAAGTTCGCTCAATATTTCAGTTATCAGTTTTCAAAACCTACTTCGAGCGAACTTAGCGATTTGTGAGAAATTTGAAATTGCAAAGAATAAGCTGTTACTCTGCCCAAATTTGAACATGATTATAAGTGATTGGCACACTTATCATCATGAATGAGGTATAAATTGCACAGTTTAATCATGAATTGATCTTGAACGAACAGACTTGAACTGAACATGTTAATTCAGATAGATCTAAGATGTTTTTGGACAAATTGAATGTTAAAATCGGTTAATAAACATATAATCATGTTAAACAAACCTTAAAATCGATCGTCTAGATATGTCTGAATGTTGCAGGGTTGAATGGAGATGATGACAAGCTCGCCCGAACTTGTCGAGGTGTTTTATAAACAACTTCGGGCAAAATTGTCATAATCTTTGATAATCTGAATTGACTTCAAGTTCGTCCGAACTTGATTGTGAATATGCTAAAAATCTATTGATAATTCAAGTTCAACCAAACTTACATAAATGTATCAAAAACTAGTTTGTTGAAATATGTTTGGCCGAAGTTGATTAATAATTGTATTTGACCTCAGTTCGCCCGAACTTGATGGTTATATTGTTGAAATTGTCAATTGTGCTAAATTGTTTGTTTTCTCTGTCCGCAGAACATTAAGCTGTCGTTCAATAAGTTCCATAACACGTGTATATCACTTGATGAGAAGATCTATCCGACGCTGATAGCTTTTTCTGAGATACTGGAATTTCTAGGGCGTATGCCGATCACAAAGGCGATCACAGACAAACACGTCGTCTACAGATCACATGTTTATTTCTTCTGAAATGCAGCATCATACGATGAAGCGAATAAAGTTATAAAGTCTGCAGTGCGTGTAGGAAATGAAGATAAGGAATTCTTGGTCACTGAAGATGACATCCGAAGAGTTTTAGACTTTAACGACGATGTGAATGACCCTATTAGCTTTGAAGAGAGAATGGTGAAGAGTTGTTTCTTCCGAATGGGGTATAAAGGGCACGCGAATGAACCGACGATGAAGAAAGGAAGTGTTCCTCTTCCTTAAAGGCTGTTAATTCACGCCGTCATTCATGCTTTCAGTCATCAGAAAGCAGGCCTCGACGACATACAAGATTATATGGCATGTATGGTCACTGTCTGAACAAGAAATACAACTTCTCGAGGGTGATCTTTAACTTTATGGCGAAGAACATGCGTAAAGAACGCTTGGTGATGTATCCAAGGTTTGTACAGATGCTTATCGATGAAAAATTCAGGAATATTGTCAAAGATCCGAATGATATCCTCTATCTTAGTCACATGGATGATACAACACTAAAGAAGCTCAAAATCTATCAGAAACAAGGCTCTGCCCCGATAGCAAAGCCTGTGTTTGGAGCTATTTCGAGTGAGAATTATGTTGCGCCACCAGAAAACAAATGGCGAAAGGATGACAATGGTCATGAAAACGAGGAATCTACTCTGTTAACGAACTTCAAGGAAAAACGAGGTGATTGGTACATAAAGCGCATGGTTGTAGTTGAGAAACAAAAGCGCAAAAGGGCATCAAAGAAAGCTGATACTATGTTAGTAGATAAGCCTGACGAAAATGTACAGAATGTTGAGGGTTCAAGCGCTGCAATTGTTAATGTTGAAAGTCAAGAAAAGGAAGATGATGTTATTACTGCAACGTCTGACAAAGATGAAGAATCATCTGAAGATTCGTTTGAAAGAGAGAAAAAGCTGCAGAAAAAGAAAAAGAAGAGGAAAGATTGAAAAGTTGGGCGGAGATCTTTACGAGCCGTCTGCTGAAGAGGCTTCTGATTCAGAGCGACCTAAGAAAAATGCTAAGCGCTCAAAGTCAAAAGCAGGTGATACAAAGAAAGCTACAAGCTCTCCGAGCACAAGGGGAAGAAAGAAAACTCAAAGCCGTAGATATCTGAGTCAATCGAAGAAAGGAGTTACACAAGAACCTCCTATTTCTGAATTGAAAGAGACTCCGATCATTGAATATGTTATTCCACCGACTACTGCAACTGAAGAAGAAACTTTTGTTACTGTTGAAGTTCCTGTTCAAGTTACACTGAAGTCAACACCAAAGTCTGCAGCAAAAAGAACGCAATCTACTCCACCAAGTGTTAGAGCAAAAGAATTTAAAGATGCTTACGGTGATATTCCAGATAACATTATACATCTTGTTACTACCAAAGATCTTTCAGGATGGTTTGAAGACATTCCGATTGATAAGCTAGAGAAGAGGCTTAAAGATTTGGAAGATAAAGCAAAGCAAAACGAAATTGATAAAGCAGCTCTTCAAGAAAAACTAAAGCAGAGTGAAGTTGAAAAAGAAATTCTGAATGATAAAGTGAAGTTTCTTGAAGATGATCGTGGTTACTTGAAAGCAATGGTGGAAAGTTTTGGTGCTGCTAATGCAAAGTTTGAAAAAGAGATTGCTGAGTTGAGAATAGAACGTGATATGAATGATAGAAGATTTGCCAGACTTCAGAAAGTTCTAACTAATAGTCTGGGCATTGACTTCAAAGCTGAATATGATCGATTGGATGTTCAAGAGGCGAAAGAAAAAGCTGAGAAAGAGTTAGCAGAACAGGGCAAGGGTAAGAATGTTATAGATGGTGTCCCTATTACTTCAGAGGAGCCAGTGTTAGAAAAATCTGTTGAATATGAGAAAGCACCTGAAACAGAGGTTGTATCTGAAGCAGTCCCTGAACAGAATGTTGAATCAGAACAGAAAGATGATGAAGAGGAAGATGATAACGACGACGACGACCCTGCCTGTTATGATACTAAAGATGATTCAGATCATGATGGTGATGACAATGATGATCAGGGGCGTTGGTCTAAAGATTGATTCTGTGAAAGTTCATTCTGAATTTGATTTCGAGTCCTAAATTGATGATAATGCTAATATGGAGGATACACCGAGTAAGGGGGAGTCCACCGAGCAAACAGGGCCACAGGATGTTGATATTTCTAATGCGGTTGTTGCTATGCCTGTTTCTACGGTACACGAAAAGCCTATGATGATAATATTAGATCCAAGTTTGGAAGAAGGGGAGATTGCTCACACCTACACAAAAGAGTTGGCAAAAATGTTCGAAGTTGACACTGATTCATTCGAGTTTGATTTTGAGGAAGAGTTGGTGAATATAAAGACATTTGAACCGAAGCAATATGTGTATAAACGGGTGGTTGAAGCTGATGACTACAATCTTGTGATATTTGAAGACTCCGATGATGATAACAAAGCTGAAAAGTACTCTAATCTGAACACTGATAAGTTTCTAACAATCAAAGAGTTGATGAGTCAAATAGATGTTGATTTATTGAAGCAGAAAATTGAGGAGGTTGTAAAGACATACAATATTCCAAAGCGTTATTCGAAAGAGCAAATTGCCGAAGCAAAAAAATCATGGTTTAAAGAGATGCCCAAGGAGAAAAAGTTCAAAAGGCCTCTAGCGTTTTTCACTCGTGATAAAGACAAGTCTTTGGGAGACATTCTGAGCAGGGGGTGGATACGGGATCTTGATGTGTATGCTATAAAGAGAGAGTTCGTGGTGCAGTACTTCCGACACCTAACAGATATTAAAACATTGTCGTTTTGGGATGTTGAGGAGCTGCTTCAAACACGTAACATCAGTTTGCAAATGAGTTCAATGAACATAGATTGCGGAGGGTAATAAAGTTTGAAGCATCAAGGGGGTTTGAATTGTGGAAGCCGTTTATTCCTAAACGCAGAATTAAGATCAACAAGAAAACGGGTGAAAAGGATATAACGTTGGTGATGAAGCGTCCTCGAGCAATGAAGAATATGCCACTGAAGCCCATTGAACAAGATTTTCATTCTTACTTTCTGTGGTGGCAAACAGATCTAGAAATATGTGAAGCCGTGATTGTGTTACGTGCTGATGAGAATTGGGATATAACGAAAGAAAAGGATCGAGAGCCGATAGAACGAAGGAGGATTTGGGGGCTGTGGAGAACAATACAAATACTAGACCTGATGTGGCTAGTAAATGCTCAAAGGAAGATATCAAGTGTTTGTTCTTCAACAAAATATGCTTCGATAAACGTGAAGAAGTCCAAGCGAAGCAATACCAAGGTGTGGTTAATGTTTGTTATCACATGGTATTAATTCAGGGCACATGTGGGAATCCAGGTGGAGAGAGCTGGAACGAGAAGAATTCATAAAGGAGAAGAAGCGTTTAGAGAAGATTCATGATAAAGGAAGGGAGGCAAGAATCAGAAGGTTTCAATTTACGAAGTGGGCACCTCCTACAGATCAAACGCCTATCCCAAAGCAAGAAAGACATCGAAAACCGTACAAGAACTTCTTCAGAAGATGTTAGAGATTGAAGACTGATCAAGACGCTGCGACAATATTCAAGGGGGAGTTTGTTGATACATGATGTCTATTGTCTAGGTCTTGGATTGAGTCTGTATGTTTAGAGCTTAAAATGTTAGAATTTTGGAAAAGTATTTATGTTGTAACACAAGTTCGGCAGCACTTGTGTGAGACTGATCAAGTTCGCCCGAACTTGATCATATCTAGCCACATTTCAACCGAACTTGATGGTCTATATATAGGTGGTCATGGTTCTTTCATTGTAACAACTTTGCGACTTTTACGGCAAAGCTCAGTCAGTTTGGATTTCGAGTTGTAATATCTTTGGACTTAATAAACTGACGATTAAACTGTAACTCTTGTGTATTTGGTTAAACTTGTCATATAAATTTCATACCCACCTTTTCACAATTTATCATCTCAGATTCACTTAGCAACTTGCTAACCTCAGCATCACTCTCGTTTCTGATTTTAGAATCAGATCCATAACCACCTGAACTTGAACACTCTTCATCAGAACTACCAACATACCTAGAAGTATCATCAGTATCTGGAGTATTGATGTTGTGAACATGTTTGATTTTGGTTAATTGTAGTAAGGAGAAAAGAAAATTCAAGGTCGTATTATTAAGATATATATAGAGATAATGTAAGGTAGTATAAGAAAAAAGAAAATAAAAAAACTTAGTGAAATATATGGACAATAGATACAAATTTAGGTTCCTGAGCTGAGGAGGACGGTCCTACCAGTAAAGAGTATCATCAACTTTGGTTCTAGTGTCATCGATCCAAATTCCATGATTGAGAGCAAGATGAGTAGATAACGACTTCGAGCTTTCCATTTCAAACTTCTTCAAGATATCATGAACATACTTTGTTTGATGAATGAAAATACCATCTTGCAATTGATCAACTTGCAATCCAAGAAAGAATTTCATTTCGCCCATAGAAGACATCTCGAATTTCTTCTTCATGATTTTCTCGAACTCTTTGCAAAGATCGTCATTTTTTGAACCGAAGATGATGTCATCCACATATATTTGTACGATAATCAGATGATTTCCAACTTCTCTGGTAAAGAGCGTACTATCCATTGTTCCTCTGATAAAGCCGTTGCCAACGAGATGTTGAGATAACGTCTCATACCAGGCTCTCGGGGCCTGATGCAAACCGTATAATGCTTTATCCAGGAGATAAGCTTCCTTCTTGTTCAATGGATCGACAAAACCCGGTGGTTGGCCGACGTACACTTGCTCACGAGCTTACAATATAGAAAAGCGTATTTCACATCTCACTGGTACACTTTAAATCCTTTCCAAGCAGCAAATGCAAGGAAAATGCAAATGGACTCCAATCTAGAACCTAGTGCCTATACTTCTGTATAAACAATTCCTTCCTGTTGATGGAATCCCTTGACAACGAGCCGAGCTTTATTGCGCACTATCACTCCAAGATCATCGTGCTTGCACTTGAAGACCCATTTGGTATCTATCGCTTTTTGATTTTCTGGTAGGTCAACAAGCTTCCATACCCCAAGCTTTTCGAATTGTAGCAATTCTTCTTGCATCGCCTGTACCCAGTTTTCATCTCCTAAAGCTTCAGAAACATTCTTCGGCTCAATCTGGGATATGAAGCATGAATAATAGCAATACTCTTGAACTGGAGCTACTCGAGTATAGAAACAACTTAAAGCTTTGTTAATCTGGATCCTTGTTCTCACGCCAGATTGTAATTCGCCAATTATGGAGTTCGATGGGTGGTAAGAATAGGTCCTTGGCATCACCTCACTAGGAACTTCAACGGCATTCTCCTGATTAGTGATATTCTGATCGACCACAACTTCAACTGTAGGAGCACTAGAAGACGTTTCATTTTGATTACTCGGGCCAGCAGATTGATTCAACATGCTTGTTATCTGCTCAGATTCTTCATCAGAAGAATATTTTCCATCATCATCAAATGTCGGAGCCTCGTTAGGGTTAGAGTTATGTGCTTGAGAAAGATTGGGTTCCTCTTATGAATCACTGGTTCTGTAACCGGTGTCACTTGTTCTGTTTGAGTTTCTGAACACCGCTAGTACTCGGACCTGCACCAGAAGAAGATGATGACCCAACAGTTGGTTGATTAACCATTACTGGTCTGATTATTTGCTCTTGATTTGCCGACTGATGTAGATAATATAACGCTTCAATGTCTTCTTCTGAAGGTTCTTCTGGCAAGTCGAATGACTTCCACAATTCGCTATAGTTGAACAACCAAGCATCTCCTGCTCTTTGAATAGGAGTTGTGTACCGAAAGCAGTCGTGTGCTGTGCTTCTACTACTCTTCTTACACTTGGAAGATAGACTCTTTTGAGTGGAGTTGCGTAACCGACAAAGAAACCATCTACAGATTTAGCACCAAACTTTACATCTTGATCAATAACAGTACAAGGTGCTCCAAATGGTTCTAAGTACTTAAGATTTGGTTTTATTCGGTTTAGCATTTCGAAGCAAGTCTTCTTGGTTAGTTTGACTGTTAAGACCTGGTTCAACGTATAACATGCTCCTGCGACTGCTTCAATCTAAAAGCTGATCGGAAGCTTTGAATCGACAAGCATTGTTCTTGCAGTTTCTATCAACGTTCTATTCTTCCTCTCAGCTACTCCATTTTGTTGCGGAGTATACGGAGCACTAAATTCATGTAAAATGCCTTTGTCGTTACAGAGCTCTTTCATTCGGGCATTTTTGAACTCTGTACCATTATCGCTGCTAATTCATCTAATGGGAAGATGGTACAAATTTTCAATCTTCCTAAAGAGAATCATTAGATTATCGAACGTTTCATCTTTACTCTCCTGGAAGAAGACCCATGAAAACCGTGAATAAGCATATGTTACGACCAGACAATACAGATCTCCAGATATACTACGAACATTCACTGGACCGAAGAGATCCATGTGCAGTCTTTCAAGCGACAGCTTTATGGAGTTTAGAATCTTTATTGGATGTGACTTCTTGATCTGCTTTCCTTTCTTACATTCAAGACAACTATCTGTCATGTGAAGCTTCTTAGATTCACTCCTTCAACCAGATCATTATGGACCAGATGATTCATCTTTCTCAAGTGAATATGACCCATCTTTCTGTGCCAAATAATTAACTCCTTCTCTGTGGCCTTTGTAACAAAACACTGAGCCCACTTTGAAGTAGTAGTTTCAATGCTCATGTTTAGCACGTATAGATCATTCTCGCGAGGTGCACGCATAAGAATCCATTCCTCTGGGATTTTGAAACCCAGTTTGATTATCATGCACTCCTTATCATTGAAGTGTGTGGTGAACTGTTTTGTCACAAATCTGAGAGATACTCGTAAGATTGTTCTCTAGTTCGGCAAGGTAATTGACCTTGTCAAATGACACCAAACTGTTTGATAACTTTCCTTCAGCGATGATCCTCCCTCCTTGATTTCCCGCAAATCCTACGTACCCTCCATTAATAGATTTGAAATCGAAGGGCAAGGCACACATCTCGGTCATGTGTCAAAAAGCTCCGCTATCCATAATCAACTTTGATAATATGGATCTTTGGAGCCCCTACACATGTTTAAGAAACTACTTAAAAAAGGAAACCCAAGCCTTACAGGTCTTGGGTGGAATAGGAATATCGTAAGTCGGAAGTTTCAAATCAGCATTTGGAACTTTCTGATTAGTCTTTGTGTCAATTACATTATCATTCTTGATTGATTCAGATTTTACACTTTCAGTTGACGTTGTTTTCTTCTTTGCAACCCAAGGTTGTGATTTAATTCTTGCTTTCTTAACGTAGAATTTTGAATCTTTGTTTTCGTTCGATTTGGAAGTTTCACCTTTTTCAAAAGTTGAATTCACAAATTTGGATTCAGTTTTAGGTTTCACTTCGATTTTAGATTCATTGTTTCGTTTTAAGATTGTGATTGGTTTTACAATCTCTGGGCACTTAAGTTTCTCATCTTCTGAAACTGTCTTTCTTTGGTGATACACAAGCTTTGATTTCGGACACTTGCGTGCGATGTGACCAACTTCATTGCATTTGAAGCAAGTCCGAGTATCATGAGAATGTCCACTAGTGTGTTTTACTCCACTTGCGAATTTAGCCTTATCCCGAAGTTCCTTTTCCTTTTTAAACCCATATTTTGATTGCTTCCCAATCAAACTTTCTTCTTGAACCGTATTAGTCCCAAACACGAAAATCATGTTTTTATTCTTATATTCATGAAATGATGACTTCTATTTCCTTTTCGATTCATCTTCTACCTCCAAACCCAAACCCGCTCTCCTGTTTTCAGGAAAGTCACCACCATTCCTTCGGTAGTTGTTATAAACTTTCTTGGGTTTTGAGGAAAACTTTTTCTCATTTCTCTCAAGATTATCTAATGATACTTCCACAAGTTTGAACAATTTATCGATTTGATCTTCTTTCATGTTTGAATCGGAAAACTATCGTCGAAATATGGTCTATCAGAGTCCTTAACTTTGTACATCACAATGTTAGGATCATCACTTAGGCTATCTTTCGATGATGTATCGTCTTTTTTGGATTGTGATTCAGAACTGTTTAAGCTTGAGTTGGCGCTTTCAAAGCTGCCATCATCAGAATCATCTCCCAAAACATTTTCAATCACATTTTTCACAACCGCTTCATTGTCATCGTTTGATTTCGTATAGACTACATCAATGTTCTCAAGCAACTTATCATTTGTTTCTGATAAAAGTGTCATGTTAGTTG
This sequence comes from Scalesia atractyloides, assembly GCA_947069175.1. NCBI lineage: Eukaryota > Viridiplantae > Streptophyta > Magnoliopsida > Asterales > Asteraceae > Scalesia > Scalesia atractyloides. The sequence continues at coordinate 24,543,307 of CAMTDV010000010.1, forward strand.
CCTTTTCAATACCATCCACTTTCTTATGGCAGAAACTTGCAAGTAGTGGAGGTGGAACACTGCTGTACTCTTTATGCTTCACACCTTTTGGTTTCTCAACATTTTCCTCTGACTTAATCGTAGGAAGAATGTGATCGATGACATAAGCGTTTGTTGTGTAACTGAGCATAAGTTGTCTTAATCTCTCAGTTTCAATTTTCATGTCTTGAAGCTCTTGTCTGGTTTCAGCAATGGTGTTTATGTACATGTTAATAGCTTCTTGTTTCCCAATTACCGTTGCTTTTAACATTCTTATTGACGCAGCTTGTTCTAGATTAGCTTTTTCGACATTACAATATGTGCCTTTCATTTTATCATAAGCCTCTTTCATTGTGCGATAATCATATCAAAAAAATTTCATTATGCACATTAAGATCGCTTATGATTTGATCTTTTTCAACACACTTTTCACAAGAATTTGTGCACTCTGTGGAAGGTTTTTCAACCTCCATAACTTTCACAACTTCCTTCTCAATCACTTTAACCTCTTGACCCACCTGTTTAAGATTCGCCATCATTGCTTTGTCGTCAATTTGTGTGAGGTTTTCTGCATTCATTTCCTTTGTTACGTCAATGACCTCCTCGACCTCCGGTTTCTTTTCTTTTCCGTCACTTGCTCATGCGATGTATTCCCGAAGCAACCTGCAAAACTAGCATTAAAGTTAGGAGAGATAATGTTCTTCATCTGTTTCTGGTGATAGATCATTTCCTCTTCCTCTGTTCTTTGTAGATATTCTTCTAGAATCGCATTCTCCAGAGCTGCACCATCAATTGTTGTTTCCGACTCATCCACAATCTTAGCCATCAAAGCAACACCAGTTTTCTTGCCAATGTACTTATTCCAGTCAAACCCTTCGTCTTCGTGAGACACAACTAGAGCTTGTTCGGTTGGCTTTGAGGAATTATCTTGAACTTCAACTTGAATTCTCTTCGGATGTGGCTTGTATTGCAGCGCTTTCTTGTAATAATCATATTTGTTGCCAAAAGGACTTTGGTTGCCGCTTGCTTCTTGATTTGTGCATTCTCTTTTGAAATGCCCCTTTTGTCGGCATTTAAAGCAGGTAACTTTTGACTTGTCAAATCCAAGTTTGTTGCTTGAATTACCAATCTCTCTTCCCGTAAGCGCTACAAACTTTGTGACTCTTCTAATGATTGAAGCTAGACTCTACTTGATATCCATCAGCTCTAATTCCTCTTCATCAACTTGATCGTAATCCTCAGCAGTCATTTCTGGATTACAGATCTTTCCCGCAACTATACTTTCATAAGATTCGAGAACGGTTGCAAGAAGCGCTATATGTTGTTTAGCCACTTGCTCAGGGAAAACATTCTTCAGATTAACTGCTATGTTGCACTGGAAAACATGTGGATCAGAACTAGAATGATTTGTCTGATTCGGTTGATTCTGAAACGGAGAATTTAAACCAGCGCTTGAATACCCCGTGTTTAGAGGACTCTGATCATAACTTGGATATGATTGAGTGTTTGATTGATTCTGAGGCGAATGATTCGAGAAATTCATATTCGCACTAAATGCAGTCTGAATCTTCGGGCTTTGAATATCCTGAACACCTCCTCTATAATACACCCCAACATCTTGCACGACATTCGCATTCTTTGATTTGGCCATCTTTATCAACTCCATTTCATGTCCTTCTAATTTGTCGATAATCGATGATAACTTGAAACGTTGCCAGTCTGGACTATTCTTCAAAATCGTCAAATAAGTCGACCACTCTCCCTCAGGAAGTGCGTCTGCCAGTTTATCAATCTGTTCTTCGTTAGTTTTCGGAATGTTGTGTCTTCGCATTTGAACCATCAGATGACAATATCGATCAATCATTTGCTTCATAGTCTCGCCTTTGATCATTGTGAAGATGTCGAACTCTTTCTTGATTAAGACTTTCTTGCTCTTGATCATCTCGTTATTTCCCAGGTATTTTGCACAAAGAGCATCCCATAGCATTTGTGAGGTTTCACATTCGGGTAGTAAGATCAGAATATCTTCCTTCATAGATTGTTGAATCAAACTGATCATTTTCTTATCAGCTACGTACAAATCTTTATGTTCTGGTGTGAACTTAACCAAAGCGAGATCTTGACCACGTTCGTCTTTTGGCCATTTGTATCCAGTTTCCAAAGCAACCCAGCTATGAAACTGGTTCACTTGAACCCAGTTAACAAACTTCTCCTTCCAACCCTCAAGCTCGTCCACGCTCATAGCTTCGGCGGTTTTGTAGTGGTTCCCATCTCATTATCCAGATTCATCTGGTTTACTGCATTTGCATTGGATGTTGAAGCTATCGTGGAAGCAAAAGCGTTATGGAAATCATCCATCTTGACAATCCGGCAATTAAACTGAGAACACGATCAAAAATACTTGAAGATTGATTAGTAAACTGACAAGTTCGGCCGAACTTGTGAAGAAAACAGATTTCAAATTCAATTTCAACAAGTTCGGGCGAACTTGTTTGAAATTTTCAAAAATTTTCACAAATACTCAAGTTCGGGCGAACTTGTGTTTACTTTTTGAAAAATTTCAAGTTCTCTTCAGGTTCGAGCGAACTTAATGGTTGGTATTGAAAAATTTCCAAGTTTGTTTACAAGTTCGGGCGAACTTATATGAAAATTTCAACAAAAATGAACAAGTTCGGTCGAACTTTGTCCAATTTTACTGAAAAATCAATCAAGTTCGGGCGAAGTTGATAAAAATCAACAAAGTTTGATGATTTTTAATCATGTTCGAGCGAACTTGTATATGAAGTTCGAGCGAAGTTGGGTGTAAAAACTTGGTTTTTGACAATTTCAACATGAATTTGTTTGAATTTGATTCTCAAACTTTCAGGGGTTTGTAATTAAGTGATTATCTATGACATGTTCAATTTTTAGCCATTTTTGTCCATGAATTCTTCAATTATGTGAAGAAGTTAAGAAAAATGGTAGAAATGAGTAGAAATAGAATGATTCTTGTGTTGATTCCCGCAAATTTAACTATCCAAGCTCTGATACCACTTGATAGGACCGTCCTCCTCAGCTCGGGTACCTAAATTTGTATCTAATGTCCATATAAGCGGAAATTGTATGACATGTTAACCAAATACACAAGAATTACTGTTTAATCGTCATTTATTAAGTCCAAAAGTATTACAACTTGAAATCCAAACTGACAGAGCTTCGCCGTAGAAGTCGCAAAGTTGTTACATTGCTAGAACCTAGACCTCCTATATATAGAGTTCACAAGTTCGCTCGAAGTAAAGCTTAGCTAGATCAAGTTCGGCCGAACTTGATCAGCTTACTATAACTTCGGCCGAACTTGTTAATTACATATAAATACTTCATGAAATCTAACAATTCAAGCTCTAAATATACAGACTCGATCCAAGACCTAGAAAATAGACATTATGCATCAACACTTTCCTGCGGTAACAGATATTTTGTTAGTTCGTTCCACTCTCTCGTAGCAAATTTGAAATTGAACAGCTAATTTTCTCAAAACCACAAATAGGGATCGGAAATTGAACAGCTAATTCATTTATTCATTTGCCGATGGAATGGAGATTTGAAATGCTTTCCACTTACACTTGTCTTTTTCGTTTTCTCGATGACCCACGAGACAACAAACGGACTCTATACTCTGTACCAATCATTCAACCACGTAATCGCCCCAAAATTATCATAACCAATCCACCATCAGATTTGAAGCTCACCTGGTACGTTAATCAGTTCTTATTCTCTGCACATTCAAATTTATTCAATGTACCTGCCACGTTCAATCCGTATGGGGCTTCAACTGATTATGTGTAAATCGTATCAGTGTTCTTAACATTTGTAGTTGTTCAAGATATTATAATATGTTTTTGTTGAATTTGGAGATCAGGATTGATGGATAGTTCATGTTAAAGATTGAATTTTGGTTAGGGTTTGTGTTGTAGGTGAAATTTGGGGAATTTTATTCGTGTTGTAACGGACTTAATTTTACTTAGGGGTGTTCAGAATCCAATTCAAATTTGGAAAATTTGAAATTCAACTTAATTCGATTCGATTATTGAGAACTTGTTTCGATTATCAAGAATTCGATTCAATTCGAGTCCAGTAAATCGAATACAAATTTGTATTTTAAATTCGATTTGAAATTCAAATTCAAATTATACACATTTATTCTTTATATTTTTATATAACACAAACATATAACTTTAATTTGGGCTATAGTATAAATTATTCTATAAATTTATTGTAAGTCTTAAAATAACCTATTACCAAGCCCAAATAGCCATAACTTAAACCTAAATTGAATATATCAATTCTGACCTAATTTAATTGCATCATCCCTGACCATAACATAACATACTAAGACAACGACACCACCATCACCCATTGGCCATAGCGTTGCTACCCAACCACTATAACTCATCGGCCATAGTGTCGATGCCCAACCACCATTCACCATCCCCTATCACCGCACCAGCCACCATTCCGCATCCCCTCATCAGTGCACCAACCACCACCATCTGCCATCCTCATAACTGCGCCAGCCACCATCACACATCGCCACACCAGTTTTGAACTTTTCAATGTGATATTGTGATTTGTGCCTACTTTAAAATCTATACTTGTTGTTAAAGTTCTGATTTTGGTAGTTTTTTACATATTTAAATGAATTGAATCAAAACGAATTTGATTCAAGTTTTTTTATATATTTAAATGAATTGAAAAAATCGATTTGATTCGATGAACACCCCTAATGTTAGTTCTCCTGAGTCCTACATAGTAATCATAGAGTGTAGCGAGTAATCATTTATTTGTTGTGATTGACTTTTTCATGTTGTTTGTTTGTAAAATTGTGAAATGAAGAAGACAAATGTAGGTGGGGTAATTAAATTTTTTCTTTTAATGTTTAAATAGTTCTTTCTTTTTTAATGATAAGGGCATTTTAGTCATTTTACATGGAGTTAACGACACACACTAACGGTTATCCACTCTAGGGACTATCCGAGTCACAACTTTTCAAACCACAGGGAACATCCATGTAATTTTAGAAAGCCAGGGACTAAAAGCGTTACCTTGACAACCACCAGGACTATCCATGCATGTTACTCAAACTTTAATAAAGGCCTAAATTGTTTAACACTTTAACCCAATAGAAATAAGCCCATCCCAATTCTTGAAGTTTTAAAAAAATGATTATTCCTAAATTGTGTAGGAACCTAAACAACAGTAGTGACGCACAGAGACAAAGTCGTAGAGTACCGATGATGCAAATCAGCAGCATCGGCACCAACAGTATCGATTGGCCGGAATTGAGGAGTTTTTGGGTTGCAGTCGACTATAGTTGAGGTATATTTTAATAGTTTATGTTTTTTTGATTCATCTGCTCCTTCACCGCCCATTTTGTTTAAGAATTCAATTGTAGAACCCTAAATTTGATGCTAGAAATTGATCGGTTTTGTGCGTATTTGTATGTGACACATGAGAGTTAGTTGGTTGAAAGATTGATTATATTAAATTTACTATTTTATAACCAACCGTGTTTATTATATTTTAAATTATTCCTAGAAATGATTGACAAAAATGGGTTATTGACAAAAATGGGTTAGGTTTATCTTTAGAGACCATGTTTTTCGATTTATTTCCATGTTGATTTTGATTCCTAGAGGCTAGGGTTAGATATTATTGAAGTTTGATTGTTTGAAGTTGAAAGTTGAAAATTGAAAATTTGAATGTTTGTTTGAAACTTTCATATGTTTGTTTGAAGCTTTGCAAAATTAAAGTTGTTGAAGACCTACTTACAATTGACTATGTCCTAAGAAAGACTTAATGGATTATCGATGATTGACGTGCTTAAAATGGTCAATTAAAAACTAATAAATTTGAACCTAAACTAGACACGCTAAGTTTTAAATTTAGACTCTTTAAAACCTAGACCACACAACCAGCAAGTGTATCGGTCAATATAGTATAGGCAAAGTATGTCCGAGTATCGAACCCATGAGACTCTGTAATTACGTTTACTAGACTTGACTGACTCGACTTAAATGTTTTGTTGATTGGGATGTTTTCTAACAAACTACTAAATTAAATATATAAACTAGAACTGAATAGACACACGAACTAAATGGGAGATGTCATCAGATGATGGAAAACATACTACATAGGTACGAATCCTACACTTGAATGACGCGTTCTAACAGTTTTTGAATTAATGTGGAAACTGGGATCTTAAGATGCTAAACTTAAAGGATAACCAAACAGGACCCTCGACCTTTCTCGAGAAGACACTTATGGTAACCTAAAAGTTGTTCTAATACCGGTTTACAGGACTCCCCAGAGGCTATCTTAAGAAACCACCAAGGCTATTAGATGGTTCTTCTCATGATTATCAGTTCAACCTCCTTTATTCACTCTACGAATAGCTAACTCTCCAAGTAATCCTGCAAACCGAAGTACACCGGTGACTCGCTACGAGGAGGAGAAGATGAGGGTTCTCTTCATAACCACCCTCTGGCATGAGGATAAGTGTGTATGTAGTGAGGGAGTAAGAAATCGAACCCTTAAACCTGTGGATGAAGCCTTCTATTTATAGCCGAAGAGTAGTGAAAGGAGGGAGCCACCAGCTAGCCAGCGTATTCCAGTTATCCAACCAAGGGGAATATCCGGTTTGTCCCCTCTGACGGTGCCAGGGTAAGAGGTGACGTGGCGCACGGTCATTCGCTCCAGGTCAGCGTGCAGCTGTACTAGGTATCTCCTTGTTTATTGGTGCATATTCTGTGACAACAGCTTAATAGTTTGATTATTTAGTCTTTGAATATTTGTATTGGCCTTAACTTATTGGTTAGTGAGTTTATTATTGTAATGGGCTTGGAGAATGGCCTAGCCTAGTGGGAAGCCCAGTTCACATACATGTGGTATATAAATATGTTTTGTGATTAGGGTTTGAAATAACTAGAGAACAAGAAACGAACAAGAGAATTCTAGAGAGAGAAAGTCTAGAGGCTAGAGAGAGAAACCGAATTTGTGTGAGTGGAAGATCACAGAGATAGGCTATGAGGTTGTGTGAGTCTTGAGTTGATTGTAAAACTGTTTGTTTGGATAGTCAATAGAAGACTGTTTAATATATTTCTGTTTCTACTGTTTTCTATGATAATATGATCTAGAGGATTCCGCACTCTAGGTTAGATAGACAATTCTGTGAAAGATCCATAGGATTAAGGGACCTACAATTGGTATCAGTGCGTTAGGCTCTTGATTGGCTCGGTTCAGAATTGGTTGCTGTAGAAAAGGGTGGATTTTCGGGATAGTTTGTGGAAAATTCGAAATTTTTAGAGGCTGAAACTAGAGTTTTGAAAATTTATGATTGTACCTGCGTAGTTTTTGCTGATTTGCAGGATTTCAGAATAGTTTTGATTGTTGGTTGAGACTGTTTTGGTGTTCCTGTGTATTTGTTCTTGAAGATTTTGAAGAAAAACTTGAAGATTTGAAGATTTGTTCTTCGTGTTCTTCATTTGATCATCTGAATCTTCATAAAATTACTGATATTTTGCTTGTGTGATTTGCAGGAAAGTGATAAGAGATCAGGATAAAATCTTTTCAAAGTTTGAAAAGATTTCTATCATATCTGCATATTTGGAAACAGCTTGGTGAAGAAGTTACTGCGTTTTTGATAAATAAATTGAAAAACCAGCGTCTTTGGTGATCCGGTGTAATTACCTATGTATTTGACTAATCGGAGTATTTAAATCCAAAGGAACAATGATAATTGTCCTGTGCGACATTAATAAGGTGAGGCGACTTTGCTAGTCGTCGTAATACTGAACTGATCAGCCGGCGTATTTAACCAGCGTAATTAATCCTTAGAGTATTTAACTCCAACGAATTTGGAACTCAGAGTTTTTGACTTACCTGCGTAATTAACCAGCAAAACTGACTTGCCAGCGTAATTGACTAGCTAGTGTATTTGTTGGAGTATTTCACAGGTGGAGTAATTAAAAACTAGAGTATTTAAAAAGTAGATTATTTAAAAGGTGGAGTAATTAAAATCTAGAGTATTTAGCTACGTATAGAGTATTTAACGTTTTCGTGAATACAAAATTATCCATAAGGAATTTTCAAAAACGGGTTGTGCAGTTTGAACCGAAATATTTTCAGGACACAAAAACAACTATAATTTGGTAAAAACATTTTTCGGACATTTTTTGAATGATTTTACCGGTTACGGTTACGGTAAAAGCTCGACAAGGACCAGTAGAAGTTAGAGATTTTGACACAGGTATACCAAAATCCATTTGAACTTTTAAGCTGCCTGTTGAGCATGGTTAGAATAGACAAAGTAAATGGGACTGTGAATAAACCGCCACAACTGATAAATGTTTAACAATTTGCTGACTGGAAGAAGAAGTTTGAAGCATTTTGTTAGATCGCTCCTTGATAGCACAGGAACCTAAAATGGTGTCTAATGTCCAATTAGGCGGAAACTAAATGACATGTTAATCAAATATGCAAGAATTACTCATTAAATTTTCTGTTTATTGATCTTATAGTCAAATACATTCAAGTTTCGGATCCGACAGAGCTTCGCCTCAAGTTCGCCAAAGTTACAAATGAGATCCTAGAGGCACCTATTTATAAATAGTCAAGTTCGCTTGGGAGGACAACAAGTTCGGGCGAACTTGCTTGAACAAGTTCGGCTGAACTTGTTCCAACATTAACTTCCAGGCGAACTTGATCTACTATTTACATAAATACGACATTTTCTAACGTTATCTCATCATTCTAAACAGACTCGATACAAGACTAAGACATAGACATACTGTACTAACAAACTCCCCCTTGGATATCGTCTTCGTCTTGATCAGTCTTCAAAAGCTCTATATTTCATCTGCAGCGCCCAAAGAAATTCTTGTACGGTTTCTTTCTTCTTTCTTGCGCAGGAATTGGCGTTTGATATGTAGGTGGCACTTTAATCATAAATTGAAAATGTCTAAGTCTTACCTCCCTAGTCTTTTCTTGAAAACGTTCCAGACGCCTTTCTTCCTTCAAAAACTCTTTGCGTTCTAACTCTCTCCAGCTAGATTCCACATTCTTCCAGAATTTACGCCATGAGCGTAGCAAACATTAATGATCCCTTGATACTGTTTAGCCTGTACCTCTTCTCGCTTCTCTTAACATATTTTGTTGAAGAATAGACATCGAATATCCTCTTTAGAACATTTCACTAGCCACATCGGGTCTAGTATGCGTATAGTTCTCCATAACCCCCACAAACCTTCTTTCTGAAACACTTCAGCTGATCTTTCTTTTGTAATATCCAAGTGTTCTTCAAACCTCAACACTATTACTGCTTCACATGTTGTCGGATCAACTTGCCACCATTTGAACAACTGATAGAAATCTTGTTCTATTGGCATTAGGGGCATGTTCTTCATCATACGTGGACGTTTCATAATCAACGTTATGTCTTTTTCTCCCGTTTGCTTATTCGTTTTGATTCGGCGCTTTGGTATAAACGGTTTCTAGTACTTGAATCCTTGCGTCGCTTCAAACTTTATCATCTTCCATAATAACTGATCAATAAACTTCATGTAATAACTCACGTTCCTTGTCTGCACTAACTCCTCCACATCTCAATACGGTAATGTACTAAAGTCTGCCAAGTATCGAAAGTACTGCACGCCAAATTCACGTTTGATGGCGTAGACATTCAGCTCTTTTAACCAACCCCATCTTAGGATATCACCTAATGACTTATCTGCCTCTCTGGTAAAGAATGCTAACAGTCGTCGGAACTTTCTTTCTCCAGGCATTTCTTTAAAACAGGATTTCTTAGCTTTTGCAATCTCTTCTTTAGTTATTGGCTTTGGAACTTTACCTTCACGCACAGACTCTGCTATCTTTTCTCTTAAAAAATCCTCATTCAATTATTCGTACATCTCTCCAAACGTAGGAAAACTATCTGTATTCAAACCAACATACTTTTCTGCTTCATCATGTTCATCGTCTGATCTATCTTCAATAATGACTCTATCATAATCATCAGCATCAGATCTTTGTTTGTAGCAGTATTCGTTTGGCTCGAATGTATCAATATTAACCACTTCCTCTTCAAAATCAAAATCAAATGATTCAGCATCAATGTTGAGTAGCTTTGCAAGATCTTCCTTTGTTATATTGTGCACAAACTCCCCTTCTTCAACGTTATGCTCTAACATTAGTATCATTGGTTTCGCAGGCATAGCAGCAACAGGCATTGCAACAATAGCATCAGTCATATCTTCATCAGTTTGCCCTGCTTGCCCTGTCTGCTCCCCCTTACTCTGATCTTCCATCATATTAACATTATCATTCAGTAGTGAGGAAAAATCAAACTCATCAGTTACCTTTGCATCAACAATCTTCAAACAAACTCCACCCTGACCATCATCATTATCATCATCATTATCGGAATCATCTTTTGGATCATCAATAGGTTTATTATCATTATCATCGTCCTCAGCTTCTTCATCGTCCTTTTGTTCTGTTTCTGTTTCTTTCTCTAGAATACCCTCAGGAATAATCTCAGACTCAGAAGCTTTTGAATCATCAACTTTTTCAACCACAGACTCTTCTTTTGTCTTGGGCAAGCCTTCAATCACATGCTTCCCTTTTCCCTGTTCTGCAAGTTCTCTCTCTGGCTTTTCTTTCGCTTCTTGCAAATCCAACTGTTCATATTCAGCACTAAAATCAATCCCCAAACTATTCGATAACACTTTCTGCAGTCTAGTAAACTTTTTATCATTCAATTCCCTTTCAGATCGTAATTCTACAATCTCTTTATGTAATCTTTCATTCGCATCCTGCAGACTCTCAATTATGCTTTCAGATATCCACGATCACCTTCTAAAAATTTCACTTTGTCATTTAGAAATTCTTTCTCGACTTCGCTTTGGTTTACTTTCTGTTCCAAAGCAGCTTTTCAGCTTCATTCTTCGATACCTTATCTTCCAGAACTTTGACCCTTTTCTCAAGTTCATCAACATTTGTGTCTGGATAGAAATCATTCAGATCTTGAACGTCAACTGGCTCATCAGGGATATTTCCAAAAAGCTTTGACCTCGGTGTAGTCTTTGGTGTTGACTTTGGCGTACTCTTCGGTGTATGAACTGGAACTTCTTTAGGAATCGAACTTTCAAGTTGTGAAGTTGTTGGAAGATCTTGAGACTCTATGATCGGTAGTTCAAGCAAATCAGACTCAGGAGGTTCTTGTGTAACTCCTGGTTGCTCTGTAGTCTCTAGAACAACAGAAATTTGTACTGTTTCAGCCGCAGAAGGTTCTTGTGTAGCTCCTGTTTCTTTTACACCAGAAGGTTCTTATGTAACTTCTGTGTTTTTCTTTCGGCCAATGTAACGTCGGCTTTTCGGCTTTTGAACAACTTTTCTCCCTTTTGTGCTTGGAGAACCTGTAGTCTTCAATGTAGTATCTTTTGCAGAAGACTTTACTCGTTTCGCTTTTTTCTTTGGTCTCTCCTTTTCAGCACCTTTATCAGAATCTGGTTTATAGTCAGCATCACCTTCCTTTATTTTTCAGACTCTTTTTCTGTGATAGCTTTCTTTGTTACTTTCTCTAGCGAATCGTCACTATCTTCATCCTTTTCAGACGTTGCAGAAATAACATCATCATCTTGAGTCTCTTTTTCTGTTTCTTGACTCTCAATATTAACAGCAACGCTTGAACAAGCTTCAGTTTGAACGTTTTCAGGTTCATCTTCATCAATCAGCATAGTTTCGACTTTCTTTGACTTTCGAGACTGTTTCTTCTTCTCTTCAACTACTTTCTTCAAAAACCAATCACTGCGCTTTTCTTTAAATGTTTCCATCCATTCTTCTTCAGCTTTAATTTCCTTTTCGTGACCACTACCTGCCTTTCTCCATTTGTATTCAGGCGGTGCAATATAATCAGCAGACCCAATAGCACAAAATAGTGGCTTTGCAACTGGCGCTGAAGCTTGCTTTTGAAACGTGATAAGCTTCTTGACTGTTACTTCATCCATGTGGCTAAGATAAAGAATGTCGTTTGGATTCTTGCAATCTTTTTGAACTTGTCCTCAATAAGCATCTGAACGAACTTGGGTACATGACAAGCCTGTTTGTTCCCATGTTGTTCTTCATATGAGTAAATACCAGCTTCGAGAAGTTAAACTTCTTATTCAGAACTAACGATGTGGCCATACACGCCATATAATCTTGGACGTCGTCTAAACCCGTTTTACGATGGCTGAATGCATGTATAATTGTGTGCATTAAGAACTTGTAGGGATTTGGAACTCCCCCTTTCTTCAGTGTCGATTCATTTACATGCCCTTTATAGCCCATTCGACGAAAACAACCTCGAACCATCCTCTCATCAAGTAACATTGGATCGATTTCTTCATTGTTGAAGTTTAACACTTTGCGAATATCAGCTTCAGTCACTGTCAGCTCCTTATCTTCATTTCCAATGCGGACAATCGATTTGATCACTGTATTGTCTTCGTTTAGTGAGGCTGTGTTCCAGAATCTATACACATGAGATCTGTAAACCACTGTCTTCTCCGTAATCGCCTTTTTTATTGGTATACGCGTCATAAAATCCATAATACTGTCATAAGATGCTAGAGATGGACAGACAGTCTTGTCCAGCGTAACGCATGTATTGTGAAATTTATTAAATGAAAGCTGGATATTCTTCAACACGAAAATCGAGAGAAAATTAGCAATTTTACAATTTTCACAAAACATTATATCAAGTTCGGGCGAACTTGATAGACAAATAAAACATCACAAATCATCAAGTCTGGGCGAACGTATGTTGAACAAGTATTGATTGATTAACAAACAAGTTCGGGCGAACTTGTTAAGACTTTATGAATTTTCACATGGTTAAACAAGTTCGGGCGAACTTGTAAGAACATTCAATAGTTTTCAGTTTTGAGGACAAGTTCGGCCAAACTTTGTTCAAAGAACCAATTGACAAGTTCGGGCGAACTTGTCATCATTTTCAATCTAAACCTGCAACATCATGATCAAGCTATTCTGGACCAAATTAAAGACATGTTTAGGATCGATTATATTTGTTTAACATATTTCATTGTCCAATTTGTCCTTAAACATCATAGATCTAGTTATTTAAGCATGTTCAGATCAAATAAGTTCAAAGTCTATCAAAACACGGTCCAAATTCAAATTACTCACCACTGCCATGATTAGTTGTGTGAAAATCACCACAAATCACAAGAATTGGACAGCAATTTGTTATCTAGTGTGCAATTTTGAATTCGCTCAAGTTTCGCTCAAGTTCGCTCTGTGTTTCAAGTAATAGGGAATGAAGTTCGGGCGAACTTATGTCCTATTTATAGTTAACAAGTCTTAGCGAACTTGTCAACACCAATCAATAAAGATCAGTAAGTCCGGGCGAACTTGTTAATAATTCCTATTAAACAAACAACTCCAGGCGAACTTGATATCAAATCAATATTCATTTACCCAGAACAAGTTCGGGCGAACTTGATCAAACTCAAAATCAACTTTTTCAAAATTTTCAATTTTAACCCTGAACTTTTCAACTTTTACCAGTTTTAACAATTCCAAGTTAATGACCTTGGTTAACCGATTTGTCCACCGAGTCCAAGTTAATGACCTCGGTTTGACCCATTATGAACAAACTGTTGGTTTTTCTCAATTTAAAGTTTCAGATTAATGAAGTTTTAATCATTTTTGCTTATCAGATTTTATAGATTAGCTCCCAGCCCGTTGTCAATCAGATTTCCACCAGTTTAGCACCTTACCAGACTTCGAAGATCCGTTCTCCAACATTGGCTTGTAGAAACTAATGTAGAAACAAAATCTTTTTGTAGTTTTGAAAGTTTATGCTAAAACACACTAATACTCTTTTTTATTTTAATTTGTAAAGCAAGTAAACTATGTACAAACATATTTACAGACACATTTTTGTGAATTCGTGTCTAAGGATCATATCAGTTGATTGAGACGTATCACCAGTACCGTTGACCTTTTGATGACTTTAAGTTTTAAACACGTTTACCTAGATTGTTGATATGTTTGTCCACTTAAACTTCGACACATTTCTCAATTGTTCCAAGATATCTTAGGTAGAATTATGAAACTTGACTCAACTATGGTTCCCATCTAAGAATATACTCCCGTATCAAGATTCCCTAGATTTCATCTTACAGGTGAAAGGGTAATTGATATCTGTATCTGGGTTAATGCGAAGCCTTGAGAGCTCAGGTTAATACCACCGTATCGGCAAAGAGATGAAGGCTCGACTTTAAGGTGTGTTCTAATTAAGGAATCTTTTAAGCACTGCAAATGAGTAGATCTTTCGATTCTTTTCAAGTTTGCATGCAGTATTGGGGTTTTTAGCAAAAGCATTATAGAAGTTCTTGGCTATTGCTTTCGCAAAATCAGAAGAACTTGTATAATACACCAGATATCAACTATCTATAAAGACCTCGTATCTCAGAATCAGGCAACGTCTCAAACGAAATTTCAGAGTACTAAGTCCATATATCCGAGAGATGTTAAGGCACAAGTTTAAGCAGTTGTAAAATTTAGTTTATATCCCGGAAACAATTTACTGAACGTGTAAAGCCTATCGACACATCCTCAGTAAGACTTGTTTATCACTTTTAAACTTTACAATTATCACTTTTTCATGTTTTTGTACTTTCTCATTTTTCACATGTTTTTGTATTTTTTCGTAAAATTTTCAAAATTCTTTTTGTCTTTTTCATGTTTTTGTACTTTCTGATTTTTCATATGTTTTTGTATTTTCATGTAAAATTTCTCCCCCTAAAATCAAAAACATATTTTTGTATTTTGGTTTTTAAAAACTACTAATCTAAAAGATAAACAAACCAATGTGAATCACGTGAACTCGTCGTCCGATCCATATTCAACCTCTGCCTCCGCACCTGTCAACAAATTTTTAATACCGTTAAGCCTCATTAGATATTTAAATCTTGTTAAAGGAAAAGCTTTGGTATAAAAATCAGCTTTTTGTTCATCGTTGTGGATTTTTCTATTCGCACCAATTTCTTTTCGTAGCAGTCAAGAATGAAGTGATAACAAATTTCTATGTGTTTAGTTCGAGAGTGATGAACTGGATTTTTAGTAATGTCGATAGCTACCTTATTATCTGCATATAAAGGCGTATCAAGAAATTGCAATCCAAAGTCCCTCATCTGTTGTTGAATCCATAGGATTTGTGAACAACAGCTGGAAGCAGAAATGTATTCTGCCTCACAAGTAGAGAGAGACCATGGTTTGTTTCTTGCATTGCCACGTTACTAATCGAGTTCCGAAGAACTGGCAACCAGCCGTAGCAGACTTTGAATTCAGCTTGTCCACCCCAAAGTCAGAATCAGCGTATCCCGTCAGATCAAAGTTATCGTTCTTTGGATACCACAAGCTGGTGCTTGGACATCCCTTCAAGTAACGGAATATTCTCTTGACTATCTACATGTAAGATACTCTAGGACTGGACTGATAACTAGCGTAAAGACAGGTAGGAGACATGATATCTAGGCGAGATGCCGTCATATACATAAGTGTTCCTATCATCGAACGATAGAGCGTATCATCCACTTTGGTTCCTGTTTCGTCGAAGCAAATTTCGTGATTCAGCGCCAGAGGAGTTGAAAGCGGCTTCGAGCTATCCATTTCAAACTTCTTCAGAATATCATGATCATATTTTGTTTGATGAATGAATACGCCGTATGGTAACTGATCAACTTGTAACCCGAAGAAGAATTTCATTTCGCCCATAGAAGACATTTCGAACTTCTTCTTCATTATCTTCTCGAATTCTTTGCAAAGACTATCATCTGTTAAACCAAAAAGGATATCATCCACATAGATTTGTACGATGATTAGATGACTTCCAACTTCTTTGGTAAACAATGTACTATCTACTGTGCCTCTTGTAAAGCCGTTTCCAACGAGATGATGAGATAACGTCTCCTACCAAGCTCTCGGGCTTGATGTAATCCGTATAAGGATTTGTCTAGAAGATAAGCTTTGTTCTTGTTCAACGGATCGACGAACCCTTGTGGTTGGCCGACGTACACTTGTTCGCGTAGCTTACCATAGAGAAATGCGGATTTCACATCTAACTGGTACACTTTAAAACCTTTCCAAGCAGCGAAGGCAATGAAAATGTGAATTGACTATAACCGCGCAACCGGTGCATAGACTTCCGTATAGTCAATTCCTTCTTGCTGGTGGAAACCTTTGACAACCAACCGAGGTTTGTTTCTAACGATCACACCTCCACTTGAAGAGCCACTTCGTGTATATCGCTTTTTGCCTTGGTGGTAAGTCGATAAGTCTCCAAACTCCCAGTTTCTCAAATTGTAACAACTCTTCCTGCATCGCTAACACCCAGTTCTCATCACCCAAAGCTTCATTCACAGTCTTTGGCTCGATTTGAGATATAAAACATGAATAATAGCAATAGTCTTGAGTCGGAGCCACTCGAGTATAGAAACAACTTAAAGCTTTGTTGATCTGGCTTCTCATTCTCACACCAGTCTGTAACTCTCCAATAATGTTGGTTGAAGGGTGATATGAATAAGATCGCGGAATCTCCTCGTTAGGAACATCAACCGTAATGTTCTGATTCGAAATATTCAGAATCAAATCAACTTCAGGAGTACTAGATGTAGCTTCATTTTGATAGCTCGGGCCAGCAGATTGGTTTAACATGTTAGATAACTGCTCGGATTCTTCATCAGAGGAGGATTCTCTATCATCATCGAAAGTTGGAGCTTCATCAGAGTCGGAATTCTGATTCTGAGAATTATTGGGCTCTGTAGTTGCATTTCCTGGTTCAGTGGAAACATTTGCTGGCGTTGTAGTAGGTGCTTCCTCTGCTTTAGAAACTTGTTCAACTGGAACACCACTATTACTTGGACCAGCACCAGAAGACGATGTAGAACCAACAGTAGGTTGATTAACCACTATTGGCCTTAAAATATGTTCTTGATTAGCCGACTGTTGAAGGTAATAAAGAGCTGCATGTTCTTCATCAGACGGTTCTTCTGGCAAGTCGAATGACTTCCATAAATCTTGATAATTGAACAACCACGCGTCGCCTTTTTTCTGTCACACCCCGACCCGCAGCGGAATAAGAGTCGGGGCATAATGGGGTTATCACCAAAGCTCATGATATTTACTAATATGTTTCATATTTATTAAATTCAAAATTACATCCTCAATATTCCAAACATGTTCATACAATTACAAAGAAAGATAATCAACTAAACACTCCAAAGTCTAAACCGGTTTATTCTTCTAAGCCATCCTATATGTTTCTTGCTGCAGCTGGATCACATGTATCATGTGTAAAAATGGGGGTTTTTGGGTCAACATAAGTTGGCGAGTGAACCTTGTTAGAAAACATTTATTATTGATTTCTTATTATATTTATTATGGAAAATTGTGCAATAATCATATGTGAGCAAACGTGAATAATCATACAATAACATACAATAACAAACCAACTTGCATGAATATATAACATGAATAATACTGTATATGTTGGCAACGTCACGTTCACGCTCATAGGTAATGGGAAACGGACGGCCTATGATAAATGTCTATGCGATCAAGGCTCAATCAAACGGAGCCGATCGTATGTTGGCAACGCCTCGTTCACGCTCATAGGTAATGGGGAACAGCTCAACGCTCATATGTAATGGGGAGCGACGGCCTATGATAATGTATGTACTGAAAATGATAAATTTAATCTAAACAATAACCACACAAACAGTTGATACATATTGAATACACATTTGATCATGGACATGATGGATGCACAATTGTTTAAATGTAAATAATGATAAGATACATGATACACCCCGAAAACGTGATTAAAACGGGGAATTTGTAGAGATTCACTCACATTGGGTGCGTTCAGTTGAAGATGATTAATGCGCACGAGTTTAGAGGGTTGATCGACGAGGATTAACTAACCTAAATAATAACGAAAGGTATGGTAAATGAGTGGATTTTATTAATAATTTTAATAGGATTTTTAGATATATTTTTGTGAGTTTAAGGCTATTTTCTAACTTTAAAAACATTATTTTTAAGTATTTTTATTTGATTTTTGAATTAAATAAATAAATAAAAACATAAAAAAATATGTTGACTTTTTGGGTTGACCATTGACTTTCTGACTTTGACATGTTGACCGGTTTGGTCGTTTATAATGTTTGCACTGAGTGAGGTTCGAACTCGTGACCTCCCGTACGCGTGCACGCAGCTCTAGCAACTGAGCTACGTGTCTAACCCGAATTATTTATGTTTTTAATTATATTTATATACTGTTTTAATTTGTTCAAAATTCATTTATTTTTAAAAAGGATTTTAATCATCGAACCGGCGTGCGTAACAGGTCTCGAACCCGGGACCTGTGGTTTAGTGTTGCACACAGTCCACCGCTGGACTGTGTGTCTAACCTGGTTAATATACTGATTTTTATTATACTTAACATCTTCAGTGAGTTAACCCGGTTCGGTTCTTAAAAAAACATTTTTATTTCCGAGAATAGGGTCGTGATAGGGATCGAACTCGAGACGTATGTTTATTGTTTGCACACAGTCCATCGCTGGACTGTGTGTCTAACACGTTTATTATACTGATTTTAATTAATCTTATAATCATAATCGACTTCGTCTTCTTCGCTCAAGAACACAGACCACGATTAATCAACTGTTTCCTGTTTAATTCGATTAACGAAAATTATAAGCGATTAAAATGTAATGGACAGAGAGGGTTTGGGGAAAGAATGTACCGAATCAGATGTCTTTCCAAGAACTCCGGCAAGGATTCATCGGCTCTGTTTTGTGAACTCCGTCTGTTCGGATCAATTAACAGTTTTGATTGGCTAGTTGTGGAATTGAAGTACTAAACAAGAGTTATCAGAAGGTTTAAAGGATTATACCGTTTCACAGCGCAATCTAGGAATTTTCAGAAGTTTTCCGACGAGTGTTGATTATCTGATATCGTCGCCTGGAATTGATTCTGATTGAAGGGTTTGAGTTAGCAAAAGCCTAACAACTGATAGAAGATGAAAGAATTGAGAAACTTACCGTTTTGATGAAAGACACGGTTTTCCGGCGAGTTCAAAAAGCGATTCCGACGATCAGAAATTAGAGTAAAAGTGAAATTAGAAGTTCTATGAATGTTATTGAGTCGCGAGATGATGTTATTGATGGAGTAATTCAGAAAGTGAAGGTTTTCGGTTATTAAAACCGAACATCACCTGAATTCAAGTTCATTCAAGACTGAATTGATTAAGAATGTCGGTTTATCGGTTATATTTAGGAATCCGCGATCACTCATAAGTCCTGGACGTTTGGAAGCCGATATCGGTTTCAGTTTGGCGCAACCGGTTGATTCACGGTTGTACATATGTTTTGTTTCCTAGAATTCACAAAGACATCAAGTGGCGGAGTGGTTGGATGTGTGTGAGTTAAGTTGCTAGGCTTCCCGGCTGACCCGGGTTCGAATCCCGGCAGCCTGTTTTTCTTTTTATTTATTTTATTTTTACTTTTTAACAATTATAGCTTATAAATTCAAATTCGTTTGTTAATTATGTATCGTTTAAAATTATAATAAGTCATAAATACGCAACGAAATTTTTATAACTTGATATCTGATTACAAACGAAGCGGGTTTGGAAAACCCGTTTTTCGACGGATGTTACAGTATCCCCTACTTTTAGAAATTTCGTCCCGAAATTTAAGTAGTAGTGGTAACGGGAAAAAGTTGTGGGTATTTCTCGCGCATTGAGTCTTCACGTTCCCGAGTAAACTCAGGTCCTCGTTTTGACTCCCAGCGTACCCTGACGATTGGAATGCGGCTTCGTCTTAAACGTTTCTCTCCGAAGTCCATAATTTCTACTGGTCTTTCAATGAAATGCATAGATTCATCGACTTGAATGTCTTCTAGCGGAATATGGAGATTTTCATCGGCGAGGCACTTCTTCAAGTTCGATACGTGGAATGTGGGATGAATTCTGTTAGTTC
Organism: Scalesia atractyloides; assembly: GCA_947069175.1. NCBI lineage: Eukaryota > Viridiplantae > Streptophyta > Magnoliopsida > Asterales > Asteraceae > Scalesia > Scalesia atractyloides. Next base: position 24,563,409 of record CAMTDV010000010.1, read on the forward strand.
TTCTGGTAGGTCAAGCTTGTATGCTACAGGTCCTACTCTTTCGAGTATCTTGAAAGGTCCTACGTAGCGTGGTGCTAGCTTGCCTTTCTAGCCAAAACGAACTACTCCCTTCCACGGTGATACTTTTAAAAGTACATGATCACCAATGTTAAACTCCAAAGGCTTTCGTCGTTTATCTGCATAACTCTTTTGACGACTTTGTGCCGCTAGAAGATTGTTTCGAATTTGATGGATCTTGTCTGTGGTTTCTTGAATCAATTCTGGACCGGTGATTTGAGCTTCCCCAATTTCGTGCCAACATACTGGAGATCGGTACTTACGACCATATAAAGCTTCGAAAGGTGCCATGCCGATACTTGAATGATAGCTGTTGTTGTACGAAAATTCAACTAATGGTAGATGAGCGTCCCAATTTCCCATGAAGTCTATGACACATGCTCGAAGCATATCTTCAAGAGTTTGGATGGTGCGTTCAGATTGTCCATCAGTTTGAGGATGATAAGCGGTACTGAGGTCTAATCGTGTACCCAAAGCGGCTTGTACGGCTTGCCATGTTCGTGAAGTGAAACGACCATCACGATCTGAAATAATGCTTAACGGTACACCATGACGGCTTACGATTTCGCTGATGTAGATACGAGCTAACTTCTCATTCTTGAAGTCCTCGCGAATCGGAATGAAGTGAGCTGATTTTGTAAGACGATCAATGATTACCCATATAGTGTCATACCCACCAGAAGTGCGAGGTAACCCGGTAATGAAGTCCATGGTTATGTTTTCCCACTTCCATACAGGTATTTCAGGTTGGACTAGAAGTCCTGAGGGTCGTTGATGTTCAGCTTTTACTTTGGAACATGTAAGGCACTTGGAAACAAAAACAGCAATATCCTTTTTCATTTCAGGCCACCAGTAGGTGTATCGAAGGTCTTGATACATCTTGTCGGCTCCTGGGTGTATAGAATATCGTGTTTTGTGCGCCTCATTCATAAGGAAATCACATAGGTTATTGTGGTCAGGAATCCATATGCGATCTAGACAGTACAGAATACCGTCGGATTTAGTTTCGATTTTAAGTTCAGCTCCACAAGACAGCTCCTTGCATACGTCGTTTTCCGTTACTGAAACATGTTGGGCTTCTCGAATTTGATCTTTGATGTCGGTTATGATTTTATGCATAATAGTTTTGAGGGAATTGATACGTTTGACATGATAAGGTATGTATCATAAAACAAAAACTTCAACCATGACGATATTTAAACCTACATGGAACTTCTCATAACCTCCTGGTAATGCTTTTGATCCTTTGCCAAGAATACTTATATATAGGAAGTACCAGCGGTGTATCCACCATATTCTTGTCAAATTTTCGTTGGCTTTATCAGTAAATCATAGTTCTATGTGACTCTAAAACATAAACAAACACAACAACCAAAGCTTGAGTCTCAATTCTGAAAGGATACATGACTGAATGATGACAGTACCTCTCTCATTTGTTATGATGAAGGGGTCAGTTTATGTAAAAGTGAGACACAACCCAACTTCTTTAAATGATGAGATTGAGATACGTCGAGATGTATGATGATATGAATGTTAAATCAATGAGTATAAAACAAAACTGTAATATCAATTCCTATTAAAATTCTTGGATACATAAATTCCAAATTTTACAACTGGGATACGGAAAGATTGAGATAACATAAAGAAAACATTAAAACTAGACGATCGGAGTTGAGTCTTGATTCTTGGTGAGGGAAACTAGTTGGGTGATTCGTTTGAGCCGTTATTATTTTCAACAGGATTGGCGTTGATGTTGTAAGCTCTTCCTCTTGCAGGTGGTGGAGCTTGGTTAGCTTGATTCACCGGATTTGCTTGAGCTTGGGCATGAATGATGTTCACCAAGCGTGGACAAGTGTTTCTAAAGTGGTTTGGGTCTCCACAGTTGTAACAAGCCCGCATAGGTTGTATCATGGGATAGTTGGGTTGGTAGTAGGATTGGGCTACATGTTGGGTAGGTGGTAGTAGTAAAGGTTGTTGGGCTTGACCCACTATCTGATGGTGGGTTTGGGTTGAGGGCTGATGGCGGTTCCTTCGCTGAGGTACGCGACAGGTTTGAATGGTGTGACCTGCGCGACCACAGCCGGTGCAATGTTGGCAGGGATGATCAGGAAAATGATGGTATTGGCAACGGTTGCATTTTGGGTATGGGCCGGAGTATGGCCTTTTATGTGGTGCAGGTGAGGGGGCAACTTGATGATGGGTGCAGCAGGGATAGGGAAATTTGTTTGTGTGACAGCAAAGTTTCTGGTGTTTCGGTTCCTTTTACCAGTAAACTTCGAAGAGGAGCCAGAATGGTTTGAAGTTTGAGCCTCAATGGGGGCTTTCTTTTTCTCCTCTTTGAATTTACCGTTTCGAATGCAATTTTCGGTAAGTTCAGTAGCTAGTTTCATTGCGGCTTCAAGTGTCGCAGGCGAAGTGCTTAGAACTGAGTCTTGAATTTTTGAGGGAAGGCCTCGAATGTAGTGTTCAACCAAGCGGTACACTGGGGTGAACAAGTTAGGGATCATTTAGTTCAACTCTAGAAACCTTTTGTTGTAGGAAGTATGATCTCCTTCCTTTTGTTTTAACGAGTGGAATTCATCTTCCAACTTCTTGATTTCGCTTCTTGGACAGAAGCGTCTTGTCATTATTTCCCTTAACTCTTCCCATGTTAAGGCCATAGCATCTTCGACTCCTCTCTTACCCTTCTCTGTGTTCCACCAGGTCAGGGCTACTCCAAATAGTCTCCCGGTTGCGTAACGTACCTTGCGATCCTCTAGACAATCGCAATTGAGGAAGGTGTTTTCCATTTCCTCAAACCAGTGGAGGAGGGCAGTGACACCTTCGGTCCCTTCAAATTTCGGGGGATCGCAAGACTTGAAATGTTTGTATGAGCACTTTTTGGAGGGAGGGTTGTCAACATTCTGGTCTTCTTGTTGGGGAGGGTTGATGGGATTTGCGGCGAGAGCTTGTTGGACTTGAACTACGATGTCAGGAAGCACCGCGGCCATTTGTTTTGCGATTTGGGTGGCCAAGCGTTCGTTTGACCTTCCTGATCTTCTACCCCCACGTTGTTGCCTAGCCGACATCTACAGGAATATACATAAGAAGATTGTGAGTATATGGAGTCTTTTTAGGTGTCATGTGTCTTAAAAAAAATAACATAAACATCAATAATGCAACTACATCCATAGGATGTCTTAGGTTTGCTCATGTTGGGCCTCAAATGTCCCCCATACCTTCACCTGTATAGTCATGTGGGCCCACATGACTATTGGCTTAGTAGGATTCACATTGGTATTGGCGGTTTAACACTCGCATCACCCGAATGAAAACCATGAAATATGTTTACGAGATGTATGGTCGGAAGGTGTCCTGGTGTAGACACAATGACAACTCAAAGTGGGGTTAGCTCACACGACGTTTGGTATAGCATGCTTTGGCCTAATAGGTCCTTCGTACTCTCATCGTTAGTCCCCAGGTAGGCAAACTGGTCCTTTATTTTGGATTTATACGAATGCCAAGCCTAGACAGGACGTTCCGACTACCGGTACTTGTACCCTTCCAGTTACTACATGCCCGTCATGAAAACTCACTTTGATCTGATTTGAAAATACAAAAATCATTGCAAAAAAAAAATCATGGAAATGATGTGGTGTGTGCTCTCATGGATATGATATGTTATGAGAATATGATTCATGGTAGGCATTATATAATAATATGTACTTATGAACATGCTTGCATAACATTGAATGTAACATTAAACATAAAACATATAAACATCATGAATTTTGCATGTAACACACAAAAATTTTTAAAAATTCTAATCAACTATAGTATAGGCTCTAAGGGTCTAATAACCTATCCTATATCCCTATAGTCATGGCTCTGATACCAATCTGTCACACCCCGACCCGCAGCGGAATAAGAGTCGGGGCATAATGGGGTTATCACCAAAGCTCATGATATTTACTAATATGTTTCATATTTATTAAATTCAAAATTACATCCTCAATATTCCAAACATGTTCATACAATTACAAAGAAAGATAATCAACTAAACACTCCAAAGTCTAAACCGGTTTATTCTTCTAAGCCATCCTATATGTTTCTTGCTGCAGCTGGATCACATGTATCATGTGTAAAAATGGGGGTTTTTGGGTCAACATAAGTTGGCGAGTGAACCTTGTTAGAAAACATTTATTATTGATTTCTTATTATATTTATTATGGAAAATTGTGCAATAATCATATGTGAGCAAACGTGAATAATCATACAATAACATACAATAACAAACCAACTTGCATGAATATATAACATGAATAATACTGTATATGTTGGCAACGTCACGTTCACGCTCATAGGTAATGGGAAACGGACGGCCTATGATAAATGTCTATGCGATCAAGGCTCAATCAAACGGAGCCGATCGTATGTTGGCAACGCCTCGTTCACGCTCATAGGTAATGGGGAACAGCTCAACGCTCATATGTAATGGGGAGCGGCAGCCTATGATAATGTATGTACTGAAAATGATAAATTTAACCTAAACAATAACCACACAAACAGTTGATACATATTGAATACACATTTGATCATAGACATGATGGATGCACAATTGTTTAAATGTAAATAATGATAAGACACATGATACACCCCAAAAACGTGATTAAAACGGGGAATTTGTAGAGATTCACTCACATTGGGTGCGTTCGGCTGAAGATGATGAATGCGCACGAGTTTAGAGGGTTGATCGACGAGGATTAACTAATCTAAATAATAACGAAAGGTATGGTAAATGAGTGGATTTTATTAATAATTTTAATAGGATTTTTAGATATATTTTTGTGAGTTTAAGGCTATTTTCTAACTTTAAAAACATTATTTTTAAGTATTTTCAATTGATTTTTGAATTAAATAAATAAATAAAAACATAAAAAAATATGTTGACTTTTTGGGTTGACCGTTGACTTTTTGACTTTGACTTGTTGACCGGTTCGGTCGTTTATAATGTTTGCACTGAGTGAGGTTCGAACTCGTGACATCCCGTACGCGTGCACGTAGCTCTACCAACTGAGCTACGTGTCTAACCCGAAATATTTCTGTTTTTAATTATATTTATATATTATTTTAATTTATTCAAAATTCATTTATTTTTAAAAAGGATTTTAATCATCGAACCGGCTTGCGTAATAGGTCTCGAACCCGGGACCTGTGGTTTAGTGTTGCACACAGTCCACCGTTGGACTGTGTGTCTAACCTGGTTAATATACTGATTTTTATTATACTTAACATCTTCAGTGAGTTAACCCGGTTCGGTTCTTAAAAAAAACATTTTTATTTCCGAGAATAGGGTCGTGACAGGGATCGAGTTCGAGACATATGTTTATTGTTTGCACACAGTCCACCGCTGGACTGTGTGTCTAACCCGTTTATTATATTGATTTTAATTAATCTTATAATCATAATCGACTTCGTCTTCTTCGCTCAAGAACACAAACAACGATTAATCAACTGTTTCTTGTTTAATTCGATAAATGAAAATTATAAGCGATTGAAATGTAATGGACAGAGAGGGTTTGGGGAAAGAATGTACCGAATCAGATGTCTTTCTCAGAACTCCGGCAAGGATTCGTCGGCTCTGTTTTGTGAACTCCGTCTGTTCGGATCAATTAACAGTTTTGATTGGCTAGTTGTGGAATTGAAGTACTAAACAAGAGTTATCAGAAGGTTTAAAAGATTATACCGTTTCACAACGCAATCTAGGAATTTTCAGAAGTTTTCCGGCGAGTGTTGATTATCCGATATCATCGCCTGGAATTGATTCTGATTGAAGGGTTTGAGTTAGCAAAAGCCTAACAACTGATAGAAGATGAAAGAATTGAGAAACTTACCGTTTTGATGAAAGACACGGTTTTCCGGCGAAAGTCCGGCGAGTTCAAAAAGCGATTCCGACGATCAGAAATTAGAGTAAAAGTGAAATTAGAAGTTCTGTGAATGTTATTGAGTCGCGAGATGATGTTATTGATGGAGTAATTCAGAAAGTGAAGGTTTTCGGTTATTAAAACCGAACATCACCTGAATTCAAGTTCATTCAAGACTGAATTGATTAAGAATGTCGGTTTATCGGTTATATTCAGGAATCCGCGATCACTCAAAAGTACTGGACGTTTGGAAGCCGATATCGGTTTCAGTTTGGCGCAACAGGTTGATTCACGGTTGTACATATGTTTTAATTGTTTCCTAGAATTCACAAAGACATCAAGTGGCAGAGTGGTTGGATGTGTGTGAGTTAAGTTGCTAGGCTTCCCGGCTAACCCGGGTTCGAATCCCGGCAGCCTGTTTTTCTTTTTATTTATTTTATTTTTACTTTTTAACAATTATAGCTTATAAATTCAAATTTGTTTATTAATTATGTATCGTTTAAAATTATAATAAATCATAAATACGCAACGAAATTTTTATAACTTGATATCCGATTACAAACGAAGCGGGTTTGGAAAACCCGTTCTTCGACGGATGTTACATTTTCTGAATAGGAGTTATGTACCGAAAGCAATCTACGTGTTGTGCTTCGACCACTCTTCTCGTAGTAGGAATGTAAACTCTCCTGAACGGACTATCATAACCAACAAAGAACCCTTCAAGCGTTTTAGCACCAAATTTTCCATCGGAATCAATCACTGTGCAAGGTGCACCAAACGGTTCTAGATACTTCAGATTTGGTTTCCTTCGGTTAATCATCTTGAAGCATGTCTTCTTGGTCGGTTTGACTGTTAAGACCCTGTTTAAAGTGTAGCATGCCGCTCCAACCGCCTCACTCCAAAAGCTAACAGGAAGTTTAGAGTCCGCAAGCATGGTTCTTGCTGTTTCGATTAGATTTCTGTTCTTCCTCTCAGCTACACCATTTTTTGTGGAGTGTACGGAGCACTGAATTCGTGCAGAATTCCTTTGGCGTTGCAAAAATCCTTCATCTTGTTGTTTTTGAACTCCGTGCCATTATCACTTCGAATCCGTCTAACAAGGAGATGATATAGATTTTCAAGTTTCTTGAAAAGAATCACTAGATTATCGGACATTTCATCTTTAGACTCTTGAAAGAAAACCCATGAATATCGAGAATAATCATCTGTGACGACTAAACAGTACAGATCTCCTGAAATACTACGGACGTTCACCGGACCGAAAAGATCCATACGTAGATGTTCAAGCGGCAACTTTATGGAGTTAAGAATCTTCTTAGGATGTGACTTCTTAATGTGCTTCCCTTTCTTGCATTCAAGAAAATGATCCGTCATATGGAAGCTTTGAAGATTTACTCATTCGACCAAGTCATTGTGAACCAGAAAATTCATTTTCCTCAGATTGTATATGCCCCATCTTCCTGTGCCATAGAATCGAATCCTTCTCTGTGGCTTTTATGAAAAAACATTGAGCCGACTTTGACGATTTTGTACCAACACCCGCTCGTAGAGATCGTTTTCGCGTGGAGCGCGCATTAGAATCCATTCCTCAGGAATCTTGAAGCCCGGCTTAAGAATAATGCACTCCTTATCATTGAAATGAACGGTGAACTGCTTATCGCAAATCTGTGAGATACTGAGAAGATTGTTCTCTAGCTCGGCGATATAGTTAACAAGATCAAAAGATACCACACCATTCGAAAGCTTTCATTCAGCTACAATCCGGCCTCCTTGATTTCCAGCGAAGACTACATACCCTCCATTAATCGCTTTGATATTAAAGAGTAGTTCTTTCATCCCGGTCATGTGCCTCGAAGCTCCGCTATCCAGAATCCACTTCGATAATATGGATCTTTGGAGCTCCTGCACACATTAACAACTCAGTGAAAAAGTGCAACTCAAGCCTTTTTGGTCTTGGGTTTGGGATATTAATCTTCATAAACATCCTCATAAGCCCTCTGATAATCAAAATCATCATTTAAAACTTCAACGACATTAACGTTTTCAAACTTCTTTTTTCTTATCTTTTGAAAGTTTTGGACAAACTTTGTCAGTTTCAGTTTTCCCTTAGTGTCAGACACTTTGTCGACTTTATTTTCAACTGACTTTGCAACTTCAGATGTTGTTGTTTTCTTCTTTGCAACCCAGGATTGTGATTTAACTCTTGCTTTCTTAATATAAAACCTTGAATCTTTGTTTTCGTTCGATTTTGAAATTTCACCTTTCTCAAAAGTTGAATTTTCAAACTTCGATTCAGTTTTAGGTTTCACTTTGTTTTTAGATTCATTGTTTCTTTTTACGATTGTGACAGGTTTTACAATCTCTGGTTGCTTAAGTTTCTCAACATCTGAATTTGTCTTTCTTCGAGAATAAACAGGCCTAGATTTCGGACACTTCCGTGCAATGTGACAAACTTCATTGCATTTGAAGCAAGTCCGTGTAACATCCGTCAAAAAAACCGGGTTAACCAAACCCGCTTCGTTTATTAACCGAACATCCAGTTAAAAATTTCGTTGCGTATTTAATGCTCAAATTAATTTTATACAATACATAATTAATAAATATATTAGAATTTAAAATCTATAATTGAAAATTTATAATAAATAATGAAATAAAAATAATTTGCTGATGCCGGGTTTCGAACCCGGGTCAGCCGGATGAAACCTCAAAGACTTAACTCACACACATCCCACCACTCCGCCACTTGTGTTATTTGATGATATATCGAAACAGTTAATACATATAATAAACCTCGAATCAAATTCAGTCAACAGCGCGCCCATTTCGCAGTCGCCGGAAAATCCGACGATTTCGCCAATTATCGACGGTTTCTTTTGACTTAACGTACGTATTAACATCGACATCGGTTATAACCGATGTCTATTTCCGCGACATTAGTCATAACCGCCGGAGCAAGGCTGACCAACGAATCAAGACTGAAATCAGACCCAATTCATTGTGATTCTTCCCTATAAATACACACCGAAGTCTCTGGAAATCATTTCGCTCAAAATCGCACCATTTCTCGAATCAATTTCACTCGCCGGAGATTTTCTGCAATCATCGGACTTTCGCCGGAAAACCGAGACTTTCATCAAAACGGTAAATACCTCGACTCTTTCGGTTTCAATCCATTGTTAGACTATTACTAACTTCAATCCATCAACCAGAATCAATCCCAGACGACGTAGCCGGAATATTATGCAATCGCCAGAAAACCTCTGGAATTTCCAAAATCACGCTGTGAACCGGTATAATCATTCAAACCTTCTGTTAATCATTGTTTAGTAACTCAATTTCACATCTAATCGATCAAAACTGTTGATTTATCCGAGAAGATGGAGTTCACAAAACAGAGCCGACGATCCTTGTCGGAGTTCGGAGAAAGACATCTGTTTCGGTACATTCATTCCCACAACCCTCTCTGTCCATCGCATTTCAATCGCTTATAAACTTCGTTAAACGACTCAATCAAGAACAATTGAATAGTCGTCGTCTGAGTCTTTGAGCGAAGAAGACGAAGTCGACGATGTTTATAAGATTAATTAAAACAAGTTATATAAACGGGTTAGACACACAGTCCACCGGTGGACTGTGTGCAAACAATTAACACACGTCTCGAGTTCGATCCTTGACACAACCTTACTCTTTGAAATAAAAATGTTCTTTTTTTAAACGAACCGGATCAACTCGCTGTAAGATGTTAAGTATAATAAAAATCAGTATATTAACCAGGTTAGACACACAGTCCAGCGGTGGACTGTGTGCAACACTAAACCACAGGTCCCGGGTTCGAGACCTGTTGTGCGCACCTCCTTTTTAAAAATAAATGATTTCTGATTAAATTAAATAGTGTATAAATATAATTAAAAACAGAAATATTTCGGGTTAGACACGTTGCTCAGTTGGTAGAGCTGCGTGCACGTGTACGGGAGGTCTCGGGTTCGAGCCTCACCCAGCGCATAAATATACACGACCGAACCAGTCAACAGTCAAACGGTCAACTGGTCAAAAAGTCAAAAATTTTAATTTTCTTTTATTTATTTATTTTATTTAAAAATCAATTAAAAGTACTTAAAAATAATATTTTTAAAGTTAGAAAATTTCCTTGAACTCACAAAAATAAACCGAACAATCCCATTAAAGAACACTAATTGAGAATACTTCTCTCAAATAAGAGTTTATTTATTTATCGAGCTATTATGTTATTATTTAGGTTAGTTCCCTTGTCGATTAAATCCGAATTCGTGCGCATTCATCATCAATCCAAGAAACGCACCCACTGTGAGTGAATTCTTACAAATTCCCCTTTTTATTCATGTTTTGGGGTGTATTATGTGTCGCTTAAACTAATTCGTTTATTCAAACTCGTGCTATACCATATTATGATCTAAACTAGAATGTAAATATTGTTTGTTGTTATGTATTACATATTGTCAAGTTGTATGCAAATTATTTGTTAGGCCCATCAGTTCCTCGTGGGAGACGAGTTGAACAACGCGTGCCTTAAAACTCATTCATTAGGCCCATCAGTTCGTAGAACAACGCGTGCCTCAAAACTCATTCACTAGGCCCATCAGTTCCTCGTGGGAGACGAGTTGAACAACGCGTGCCTCAAAACAATCTATTGTTGTATGTGTGTGTAATATTTAATATTAAGTGTTTTGTGAATAAATTTACATCTACATTTACTCATATGTGGTTATGCACTTTATTTTATAATCAATTCAATAAACACGTTTAAATATTTTAATAGGATTCACTCGCCAACTTTTTGTTGATCAAAAAACCATTTTTACACATGATACAGGTGGACAGGATGAAGCAAGGAACACATAGGAAAGTGCCTTAGAAGAAAAATAATGAAGCCTAGAAAGATGTATAGAACATGTTGAACTTGTATGATATGATTGTATGATTTCCTTTAAATTGTAATAATAAATATGAAACATTATAATAAATGTCATGAGCTTTGATGAAAACCCAATCATGCCCCGATCACCTTTTCCGCTGCGGATCGGGGTGTGACAGATTGGTATCAGAGTTTTTGACTATAGGGATATAGGATAGGTTATTAGACCCTTAGAGCCTATACTATAGTTGATTAGATTTTAATTGTTATGTGGTGACATGCAAACTCATGATGTTTATTTCTTTCATATTTATTACATACACAAACGCATGCAAACACTTCCAATATTACATTTTGTGATACATAATGAATTATACTTACAGTCAAACATACATACTTACATACATATTCATCATACATATTTCAATGTTCACATATTCAAATCATCTTCATACTTCCGTTATTCAAGATTTTGTCGCAATTTTTCATTTTTCAAATCTCATCAAAGTGAGTTCTGCGACGGGCATGTAGTAACTGTAAGGGTACAAGTACCGGTAGTCGGAACGTCCTGTCTAGGTTGGCATTCGTATAAATCCAATATAACGGACCAGTTTGCCTACCTGGGGACTAACGATGAGAGTACGAAGGACCTATTAGGCAAAAGCATGCCACACCAAACGTCGTTCGAACTAACCCCACTTTGAGGTATCACCGTGTCCACACCTGGATACATTCTGAATATCATACGTTACATACATATTTCTCAATTTTCTCCGGGTTTTAGTGTACGTAACCAGGCAAACACATGCGAACCATATGAAAAACCCGGTAATCATGGGGGCCCACATGATTACGAAGGTGAAGTATGGCGGCATGCAAGGCCCAATTACGAGCAAAGCCCAAGACATCCTATGGATGTAGTAGATTTATTATTCTATATTTATTTTATGAATGTTCATTCCTAAATACGACACATGATCCCTAAAACATCCAACTCATACTCTTGATATGTATTCCTTGTAGATGTCTTCTAATTCCGCTCGTAGGAAAATGAGATCAGGAAAAGCCCGCGAGCGCATGGCTGCCCAAATCGCTCAACAAATGGCTGGCGTAATACCCAACATTGTAGTTCAAGTTCAACAAGCCCTTACCGCTAATCCCGTCAATCAAGAAGATCAAAATGTTGTCAATCCTCCCCCAATTACCACTAAATGCACCTTCAAGCATTTCAAATCCTGCGACCCTCCAAAATACGAAGGGACTGAAGGTGTCACCGCTCTCCTCCATTGGTTTGAAGAAATGGAAAACACTTTTCTAAATTGCGATTGCCCCGATGATCGCAAAGTGCGATATGCTACCGGTCGTTTACTTGGAATAGCACTTACATGGTGGAATACAGAGAAGGCCAAACGGGGTGTTGAAGATGCTATGACTTTGACTTGGGAAGAGTTGAAGGAAATCATGACAAGACGGTTTTGCCCAAGAAGCGAAATTAAGAAATTGGAGGATGAGTTCTATTCTTTGAAACAAAAGGAAGGCGACCACACCACATACAACAAGAGATTCCTGGAGTTAAATCAAATGGTCCCCAACTTGTTCACTGCCCTCTACCGTTTGATCGAGCACTACATTCGAGGTCTTCCTTCAAAAATTCAAGACTCTGTAATAAGTACCACACCTGCAACTTTGGAAGCAGCAATGGAGTTAGCTACAGAGCTCACCGAGAACCGCATACGGAATAAAGACTTCAAGGAAGAGAAGAAGAAGGATAAAGCATCAACTGAAACAACAAACTCCACCCAAACCGAATCCCCTTCTCAACCCATTTCTAAGAGAAAACGAGATGGGCAACTTTTCGCTGTCACCCAACGCAATCAACCAGCCTCACAAGCCGTACCCCTTCAAGCTATCCCAATCACTCAAGTAGCACCCAACTCAACTTACCCAAATAAGAAACCTTACCTTGGACCTCACCCTCAATGTAACACCTGTTTTTATCACCATCCATCTACCTTACCTTGTCGACTATGTGCGAATTGTGGACGTTATGGTCATTTGAGCAAGGCTTGCCGCACCTCTCAAAACCAAACCTCACCCCCTACCCAAAACATGATCCAAACATATCAACAACCCCAATACCCCATGTTCCCATATGTTCGAGCTTGTTTTAATTGTGGTGACCCTACCCACTTTAGAAACACGTGCCCTCGATTGGTTAACATCATAAACGCCCAAGCTCAAGCAAACCCAGTTAACCAAGCAAATCAAGAAAACCTAACCACTAGGCCACCAGCAAGAGGAAGAGTTTACAACATCAACGCCAATCCTGTTGAAGATAATGACGGCCCAAACAAAACACCCAACTAGTCTCCTTCACCAAAAATCAAGATTCAACTCCAACCACTTAGTTTTTATATTTTTCTTTATGTTATCTCAATTTTCACGTATCTCAATTATAAATTGGAAATTTATCTTAATGCCAATTACTATTTCAGTTTTGTTTTATACTCATTGATTTAACATTCATATCATCATACCTCACGACGTATCTCAGTCTCATCATTTAAAGAAGTTGGGTTGTGTCTCACTTCTACATAGACTAACCTCTCCATCATGAGAAACGAGAGAGGTACTGTCTTTATTCAAACATGTATACTTTCAGAATTAGACTCAAGCTTTGGTTGTTGTGTTTGTTTATGTTTTAGAGTCACATAGAACTAATCATAACTCACTGATAAAACCAATGAAAATTTGACAAGAATATGGTGGATACGCCGCTGGTACTTCCTATATATAAGTATTCTTGCCAAAGGATCAGAGGCATTGTCAGGCGGTTATGAGAAGTTCCATGTAGGATTTAGTAATGTCTTGGTTGAAGTTTGTTTTATACTCACTGATTTAGCATTTATATCATCATACATCTCCACATATTTCAATCTCATCATTTAAAGAAGTTGAGCTGTGTCTCACTTCTACATGGACTAACCTCTCCATCATAACAAACGAGAGAGGTACTGTCATCATTCAAACATGTATACTATTAGAATTAAGACTCAAGCTTTGGTTGTTGTGTTTGTTTATGTTCTAGAGTCACATCATAGAACTAATCATAACTTACTGATAAAACCAATGAAAATTTGACAAGAATATGGTGGATACGCCGCTGGTACTTCCTATATATAAGTATTCTTGTCAAAGGATCAGAGGCATTGTCAGGCGGTTATGAGAGGTTCCATGTAGGTTTTAGTAGTAGAAGTTTTGTTTTAGGATATAACCTTATCTTTCCAAACGTATCAAAACTCTTGCGCATGAAATCATACTTAGTGAATCAACTCTGTTTATCAATATTCTTTATCGTAGGCATCAAAAAGCGATTCCTGTAACAGGGTACTCAACCCTCACAAGGAACGTTACCGCCTCAAACAAAATTTAAACTCTTACCCCTTCTAAGTATGTAATTGTCAAATTAAAACACCATCCTTTTGAGTCAAACATGCCACTACTTAAATTTCGGGACGAAATTTCTAAAAGTAGGGGATACTCTAACATCCGTAAAAAAAACCGGGTTAACCAAACCCGCTTCGTTTATTAACCGAACATCCAGTTAAAAATTTCGTTGCGTATTTAATGCTCAAATTAATTTTATACAATACATAATTAATAAATATATTAGAATTTTAAATCTATAATTGAAAATTTATAATAAATAATGAAATAAAAATAATTTGCTGATGCCGGGTTTCGAACCCGGGTCAGCCGGATGAAACCTCAAAGACTTAACTCACACACATCCCACCACTCCGCCACTTGTGTTATTTGATGATATATCGAAACAGTTAATACATATAATAATGCTCGAATCAAATTCAGTCAACAGCGCGCCCATTTCGCAGTCGCCGGAAAATCCGACGATTTCGCCAATTATCGACGGTTTCTTTTGACTTAACGTACGTATTAACATCGACATCGGTTATAACCGATGTCTAATTCCGCGACATTAGTCATAACCGCCGGAGCAAGGCTGACCAACGAATTAAGACTGAAATCAGACCCAATTCATTGTGATTCTTCCCTATAAATACACATCCAAGTCTCTGGAAATCATTTCGCTCAAAATCGCACCATTTCTCGAATCAATTTCACTCGCCGGAGATTTTCTGCAATCATCGGACTTTCGCGGGAAAATCGAGGCTTTCATCAAAACGGTAAATACCTCGACTCTTTCGGTTTCAATCCATTGTTAGACTATTACTAACTTCAATCCATCAACCAGAATCAATCCCAGACGACGTAGCCGGAATATTATGCAATCGCCGGAAAACCTCTGGAATTTCCAAAATCACGCTATGAACCAGTATAATCATTCAAACCTTCTGTTAATCATTGTTTAGTAACTCAATTTCACATCTAATCGATCAAAACTGTTGATTTATCCGAGCAGATGGAGTTCACAAAACAGAGCCGACGATCCTTGTCGGAGTTCGGAGAAAGACATCTGTTTCGGTACATTCATTCCCACAACCCTCTCTGTCCATCGCATTTCAATCGCTTATAAACTTCGTTAAACGACTCAATCAAGAACAATTGAATAGTCGTCGTCTGAGTCTTTGAGCGAAGAAGACGAAGTCGACGATGTTTATAAGATTAATTAAAACAAGTTATATAAACGGGTTAGACACACAGTCCAGCGGTGGACTGTGTGCAAACAATTAACACACGTCTCGAGTTCGATCCTTGACACAACCTTACTCTTTGAAATAAAAATGTTCTTTTTTTAAACGAACCGGATCAACTCGCTGTAAGATGTTAAGTATAATAAAAATCAGTATATTAACCAGGTTAGACACACAGTCCAGCGGTGGACTGTGTGCAACACTAAACCACAGGTCCCGGGTTCGAGACCTGTTGTGCGCACCTCCTTTTTAAAAATAAATGATTTCTGATTAAATTAAATAGTGTATAAATATAATTAAAAACAGAAATATTTCGGGTTAGACACGTTGCTCAGTTGGTAGAGCTGCGTGCACGTGTACAGGAGGTCTCGGGTTCGAGCCTCACCCAGCGCATAAATATACACAACCGAACCGGTCAACAGTCAAACGGTCAACGGTCAACTGGTCAAAAAGTCAAAAATTTTTATTTTCTTTTATGTATTTATTTTATTTAAAAATCAATTAAAAATACTTAAAAATAATATTTTTAAAGTTAGAAAATTTCCTTGAACTCACAAAAATAAAACGAACAATCCCATTATAGAACACTAATTGAGAATACTAATCTCAAATAAGAGTTTATTTATTTATCGAGCTATTATGTTATTATTTAGGTTAGTTCCCTTGTACATTAAATCCGAATTCGTGCGCATTCATCATTAATCCAAGAAACGCACCCACTGTGAGTGAATTCTTAAAAATTCCCCTTTTTATTCATGTTTTGGGGTGTATCATGTGTCGCTTAAACTAATTCCGTTTATTCAAACTCGTGCTATACCATATTATGATCTAAACTAGAATGTAAATATTGTTTGTTGTTATGTATTACATATTGTCAAGTTGTATGCAAATTATTTGTTAGGCCCATCAGTTCCTCGTGGGAGACGAGTTGAACAACGCGTGCCTTAAAACTCATTCATTAGGCCCATCAGTTCGTAGAACAATGCGTGCCTCAAAACTCATTCATTAGGCCCATCAGTTCCTCGTGGGAGATGAGTTGAACAACGCGTGCCTCAAAACAATCTATTGTTGTATGTGTGTGCAATATTTAATATTAAGTGTTTTGTGAATAAATTTACATCTACATTTACTCATATGTGGTTATGCACTTTATTTTATAATCAATTCAATAAACACGTTTAAATGTTTTAATAGGATTCACTCGCCAACTTTTTGTTGATCCAAAAACCATTTTTACACATGATACAGGTGGATAGGATGAAGGAAGGAACACATAGGAAAGTGCCTTAGAAGAAAAAATAATGAAGCCTAGAAAGATGTATAGAACATGTTGAACTTGTATGATATGATTGTATGATTTCCTTTAAATTGTAATAATAAATATGAAACATTATAATAAATGTCATGAGCTTTGATGAAAACCCAATCATGCCCCGATCACCTTTTCCGCTGCGGATCAGGGTGTGACAGATTGGTATCAGAGCTTTTGACTATAGGGATATAGGATAGGTTATTAGACCCTTAGAGCCTATACTATAGTTGATTAGATTTTAATTTTTATGTGGTGACATGCAAACTCATGATGTTTATTTCTTTCATATTTATTACATACACAAACGCATGCAAACACTTCCAATATTACATTTTGTGATACATAATGAATTATACTTACAGTCAAACATACATACTTACATACATATTCATCATACATATTTCAATGTTCACATATTCAAATCATCTTCATACTTCCGTTATTCAAGATTTTGTCGCAATTTTTCATTTTTCAAATCTCATCAAAGTGAGTTCTGCGACGGGCATGTAGTAACTGTAAGGGTACAAGTACCGGTAGTCGCAATTTTTCATTTTTCAAATCTCATCAAAGTGATTTCCTTTAAATTGTAATAATAAATATGAAACATTATAATAAATGTCATGAGCTTTGATGAAAACCCAATCATGCCCCGATCACCTTTTCCGCTGCGGATCGGGGTGTGACAGTCTGAGTATCATGAGAATGTCCACTAGTGGGTTTTACTCCATTTGCGGCTTTAGCCTTATCCCGAAGTTCCTTCTCTTTTTTAAACTCATCATTCGATTGCTTTCCAATCAAATTCTCTTCTTGAACCGTACTAGTCCCATACACGAATGCAATGTTCTTATTTTTATATTCGTGAAATGGTGACTGTTTCTTTTTCGGTTCTTCTTCTTTTTCCAAACCCAAACCCACTCTCCTGTGTTCAGAAAAGTCACCACCATTCCTCTGGTAGTTGTTAAAGTTTATTTTAGGTTTAGAATAAAACATTTTCTCATTTTTCTCCAAATCTTCTGATGATACTTCGACAAGTTTGAACAATTTATCAATTTGGTCTTCTTTCACATTTTGAATCGGAAAACTGTCATTGAAATATAGTCAGATTCCTTAACTTTGTATATGACGACGTTAGGATCATCACTTAGGCTATCTTCCGATGATGTATCATCATCTTCAGATTGTGATTCAGAATTGTTTGAACTCGAGTTGGCGCTCTCAAAGTTGCCATCATCAGATTCACTCAAAACTTTTTCAACAACATTTTTTACCACTGCTTCACTGTCATCTTTTGTGTAGATTATGTTAATGTTCTCAGGCAGCTCATTTTTCTTTTCAGACAAAAGTTCAACATTGAGCGCCTTTTTCATCCCTTCAGCTTTCTTGCGACAATTTTCTCGCACAAGGGTGGTGGAACATTACTATAATCCCCACGTTTCTTACCTTTTGATTTCTGAGCATCTTATTCCGACGAAATCGTTGGAAGAATATGATCAATGACGTAAGCATTTGTGGTATAGCTTTTCAAAAGCTGTCTCACCCTTTCAGTTTCGATTTTCATATCTTGAAGCTCTTGTTTTATTTCAGCAATGGTATTGATGTAAATGTTAATGGTTTTTTTTCCATTACCAGTTGCTTTAAACATTCTCACTGTATCATGTTGTTCAATGTTGTTTTTATCAAGCCTGCCGTAACCGTCTTTCATTTTATCATAAGCTTCCTTCATTGTGCGATAATATATTTAAAATTGTTGTTATGCACATTGAGTTCACTTATGATTTGATATTTTTCGGCGCATTGCACGCAAGGCTCAGTACACTTCGTGCAAGGTTTTTCAACCTCAACGATTTGCACTTTTACAACTTCTTTTTCAACAACTTTTACCTCCGAACCTACCTTTGTCAAATTTGCCAACATCGCTTTGTTTGTGATCTCCGTGAGATTTTATTCATTCATCTCCTTGGTCACGTTGATGACTTCCTCAACTTCCTGTTTTTCCTCAACAACATGCTCAGAAGATATTGCATCACCAAAGCAACCTGCAAAACTAGAAGTAATGTTAGAAGAAAGAACACTTTGCATCTTCGTGTGATGATAGAATTCCTCTGCTTCTGCTTGTTGCAAGTATTCTTCTAGCATTGCGTTCTCTAGAGCTTCATCCTCAGCAGATGTATCTTCCACGATTTCGGCCATTAGAGCAACTCCTATCTTCTTGGCAATGTATGAGTTCCAATCAAATCCATCATCTTCATTAGAAGCAACCATAGCTTTCTCTGCGTTGTTGGATGGTTTCTCTTGAACTTTGATTTGAGTTTTCTTTGGAAATGGCTTATATTGCAACGACTTCTTGTAGTAATCACTGCCGCCTCCGAAAGGACTTTGGTTGCCACTTGCTTTTGGATTCTTGCATTCTCGTTTGAAATGCCTTTTTTGTCGGCATCGGAAGCAAGTAACTTTCATCTTGTTAAAACCCAATTTGTTGCTCGAGTTTCCGATGTCTCTTCCAGTTAGAGCAACGAATTTGGTAACTCTCCGTATAATCGAAGCTAAGGACCATTTGATGTCCCTCAACTCAAGCTCCTCCTCATCTACTTGATCGTAATCCTCTACAGTCATTTCTGGATTACCAATCTTTCCGGCCACTAAACTCTCATAGGATTCCAACACTGTGGCAAGTAGTGCCATATGTTGTTTGGCCACTTGTTCAGAAACAACGTTGTTTAGGTTGACTGCAGTGTTGCATCTAAACACATGTGGATCAGAATTTGATTGATTATTTTGATTAGAACCCGTGCTAGAATATGATGCATTTTGAGGACTCTGATCATAGTTAGGATATGATTAATTTTGGCTCTGTGGCGAATGATTCGAGGAATTCATATTCGCGCTGAAAGCAGTTTGGATCTTCGGACTTGAGATATTCTCTTGACCTCCAGTCTTGTAATAAAGTCCAACATCTTGAGCAATGTTCGGATTCTTTGACTTAGCAATTTTCAACAATTCCATCTCATGCCCCTCCAACTTATCGATAAAAGTGGATAACTTGAAAAATTCCCAGCTTGGACTTTCTTTAAGCACCATTAGATATGTTGTCCATTCACCTTCAGGCAAAGCATCAGCCAGTTTGTCAATGTATTCTTCTTCTGTCTTCTCAAGACCATGCCTTCTCATTATCACCTTCAAATGACAAAAACGTTCTATCATTTGTTTCATCGACTCCCCTTTGAGCATTGTGAATATATCGAATTCTTTCATGATTAGAGCCTTTTTGCTTTTCACCATCTCTGCACTCCCCTGATATTTAGTCTTTAAAGACTTCCATAACTCTTGTGCAGTTTTGTATTCTGGCAATAGCACCAAGATATCTTCCTTCACGGACTGCTGAATCAGACTGATCATTTTCTTTTCAACAACGTACGCATCCTTCTGTGAAGTAGAAAACTTTCTCATATCGATAACATTATCATGCTCATCTCTTGGCCATGTATAACATGTTTCAACAGCAACCCAGCTGTGAAAGAACGTAGCCTGAACACAGTTCGTAAACTTTTCCTTCCACCCCTCGTATTCATCCATTCACATAAGTTTCGGTGGCTTCACTGACGTACCCATCTCGTTATCAATATTAACTTGATTCACCATGTTGGCATTCGAAGTTGAAGCCCCAGCTGTCATATACGCATTGTGGATATCTTCCATCGTGGAAAACAAACGAGTATCGCTGAAAACACGTTCACAAACTTGAAAAAATTGATTAGTGTACTGACAAGTTCGGCAAACTTGTGCAGCAAAACAATTCAGATTCAATTTCAAACAAGTTCGGGCGAACTTGTTGAAATATTTTGAAAATTTTCTCCCTAAATAAGTTCGAGCGGACTTGTAAGAATTTCAAGAAAATTAACAAGTTCGGGCGAACTTGTAATAGATTTTCAACAAAATTTGATCAAGTTCGGGCGGACTTGATGAAATTTTAATGAAAAGTAAGCAAGTTCGAGCGAACTTATCCAAAAACCATGAAAAATCAATCAAGTTCGGGCGGACTTGATGAAAAATTGTGAATTTTTCAGTCAAGTTTGAGCGAACTTGATGTCAAGTTCGATCAAAATAACTTTTCAAAACATGATTTTTTTTCAACTTTTCGACATCAACTCGTTTGAATTAGGCCTAGAAACTTTCAGGGGTTTATCTTTAGTTGATTTTACGTGACATATTCAAAATTTAGCAGATTTTATCTGTAGGTTCATTGTTTTTCATGAAAAAGTTAAGAAAAATGGTAGAAATGAGTAGAAATAGAGTAGTTCTTATGCTGATTTCACCAAATCAGGTATCCGTGGCTCTGATACCACTTGTTAGATCGCTCCTTGATAGCACAGGAACCTAAAATGGTTTCTAATGTCCAATTAGGCGGAAACTAAATGACATGTTAATCAAATATGCAAGAATTACTCGTTAAATTGTCTGTTTATTGATCTTAAAGTCAAATACATTCAAGTTCCGGATCCGACAGAGCTTCGCCTCAAGTTTGCCAAAGTTACAAATGAGATCCTAGAGGCACCTATTTATAGATAGTCAAGTTCGCTTGGGAGGACAACAAGTTCGGGCGAACTTGGTTGAACAAGTTCGGCCGAACTTGTTCCAACATTAACTTCCGGGCGAACTTGATCTACTATTTACATAAATACGACATTTTCTAACGTCCTCTCATCTATTCTAAATACACTCGATACAAGACTATGACATAGACATACTGTACTAACACATTTGATCAAAGTGAATGTGACATCAGTGTATTTTAATCATCGTACTATTCCAAACGATTTTATAATTTTATAACATTGTGTTTTATTCTGAGATTTGTGTTAATGCTTATGACATTTCATATGTTCAATCCTTGTTAAAATTCGACCTTTCAAATCACTTCTAGAAGTGAAATCGCAAACCGTTATGCAAACGTAATCAGTTTAACATGACATATACTCCGGAACAATGACGTAAGCAAAACATACCCTAAATATCCTTCACATAACTTAGAAATAAGCTTTGAAGGGTTTGGTATGTCAAAAACAAGTTTATTCAACTTCAGGGGCTATTTTGCAAATTCTGTGAAACTATGCCATTATGCGTATTTCCTAATCCGGAACATGTACGCACATCTAAAAATTTTTGTAATCATTAAGATCTTGTATTTTGATGATTGGAATGCAAAAATATCATTCGTTACGCATTTACGGTCATTTGCGCGTTCGTTACGGTTTTTGTCGTAATTAATCAAAAACCACATCCATGACATTTCTAGACATATTTCAAGTTCCCTATGCTTTATCATCCTTATAAAGATTTAAAATAAGGTTAACGGGTGTAAAAAGTGCCAAAATGTGACAAAAACAAGTTCATGGGCCAATTCTGAAACTTCTGCCCCTGCAAGGGCCTTACGCACCGTAAAGCAAAACCCCATACGGTCCGTAATGGGTGCCCAGAGCAGAAGCTTCCTAATTGCAACTTGGCAGCTTCACAACCCATTCCTTGGCCACCAAGTCACTGATTTTTGCCACCTTTAACCTGCACTGGACATCTGGAGGGACACTAAGCATTGCCATAACACCTCATAGGGCACTTGTCAAGATTTGGAGCTCCAAGATCACTATAAATAGGTGATCATTTCATCCATTTTTCCTTACACCATTCTCTTCTTCTCTTGCTCTAAGTGGAGACTACCACATTGTTGGAGGTCTCCCATCTGAGTTCTTTAGTCTCTCCTTTAGGGGTGAGCATGGTGCTGTTCGGTTCGGTTATTGCCTATAACTAAAGCCATAACCGCACACTTCGGTTATCAAAAAATCATAACCGTTTGGTTTCGGTTAATCGGTTATTTGCGGTTAATGCGGTTTCAGTTTGTTTTAGGTCAGTTATTTCATTGTTTCTAAAGTTAGGTTTTAAATGTGTAGGTTATGCAAAATTCATGTGCAAAAAATAAATATCCACATGCATACTAAATTCTAAAAACAAAAGTAACACGTGTTATGTCGAAGCATACATACGAACACAAAGTGGCTAGAGTTTTAAATTCAATGAGGTTGGCTCATGATTAAAAGACTTAAACACTTCACAAAAAAACATATGGATTGGGTCACGGTTAAACACTTAAACACTAACTTAAAAACCTATGGTCTTATGGATTCGGCCTTGTTTAAAACATTCGGTTCGGTTCAGTTATTTGAGGTTATGAAACTAATAATAACCATAACCGAACCACAACATGCGGTTATAAAAAATATAAATAACCGACCCTTTGGTTATTGCGATTTTCGGTTATTCGGTTGGTTTTTCGGTTATTTCGGTTGCGGTTCGGTTAATTTGTAACACCGCGACCGCGTTGTAAAACAACTTGCAGCGGAAACGTCGGGGGGTCGCGTTACAAATTGATTCAAGTACATGGTAAAAAAAGTTTGGTTTTTATTGAACTTATAAATTACATCGTCTTTTGAGAATTCGAAACAAAATACAACAACTAAGTTTATTTTTAATCAAGCTAAGGCCAGCGTCCATCCTATGTATAGCATACTTGATCATGCATTAGTACCTGAAACATATGTGAAAATAAAGTCAACACTGAATGCTGGCGAGTAACATAGGTTTTGTCACGACTCATGGCTTTTGAATATTGAATGATGTTTAATAAACCTTAACAGTTGATATTTTAAATAAATTTTTGTAGCCATGAATCTTTGACAAAAATGTTTCTTTTGTAAGACCGTATGAGAAATCATTTGATTTAAGAGAAACATTGTATGGTTTACTTAGAAACCATTTGTGACTTTGTATGAACCAACCAAATGTCTGTATCGTATAAGCATATATCTTTGTAAAAACCAAGTGTCTTGTTTTGTATAAGAACAATTTGCCTTTTTGTATAAAACAAGTGTGGTTTGTTGGCGAATACATTCAAGCCTTGTTGACTGTCGGACAAACCTTTATAAATAAAGGTATGTCAAATGTGTTGCACAGTTTCTGTCATTCCCAGAGGAAACTTCCAAACAAACCTAGGAAGCGGGAAAGGGGTTGTCAATCCTATGTTACCATAACATACTACCGGTCGGCGTGATCAAAGTTAATGAATGCATCATTGTCATGTTCAACGTACCATCAAGTTTTGTACAATGTAAAGCATGTTGTATATATAAACCATGTGTATATTGTAGTGAAATTATGAAAGTAATAGGCACATATGTTTCACCCCAAAACATTTAGAAAACGTAAAAGAGGGGACTATGTACTCACATGAACCATAAGTAGTAAGTATGTTTTGAAAGCTAGTTTAGCACATATGAATCACCCCAAAACATTTAGAAAACGGAAAAGATGGGAACTATGTACTCGCCTGTAGCTTTAGGGTTTTTAACTTAAAGCTTCCTGGTGCAAATTCTGAGTTCCTAATAGTAATACAATGCATCACGTGTTAGTGAAATAACCCAAGTCACTTTAGCCATACTACATGAGACAGAACCCCAACGGACTAAGTCAGGCAGAGCCTTGACATGCGCTGGTGGGTCCTAAATCAATCGGGTAGGGTGGCCATACTACACGAGACAGAACCCCAACGGACTTAGTCAGGCAGAGCCTCGACATGCATTGGTGAGTCCTAAATCAATCGGGTAGGGTGACGAATTAGGAATCAGGGGTTAAAATACTTACAACGGAGCAGAGCTTCGCAGGTTTAGGGGTTAAGGGGGGCTTCGGGACTCAGATAGAGTTTAGAGAGAGCAGGTGATCGATTTTCTCGATCGAAAATGAGCAACAGAAACAGTCCCAGGCCGCTCCTTTTATACCCAAATTTGGCTTCTCCCGCGCGTCGCTCGGGGAGACAGGGATTTTCTCGCGCGGCGCGGGGAGGTGAGCTAGGCCTAGATTGCCACCGGTCTAAGGTAGGTTAGACACGTGTCGCGACATGAAGCCACGTGTCCTGGCACTCTCCCGCGTGTCGCGGGAGATGACAGGTATTCTGGCGCATGGCTCCTGGGATGTCCAATTTTTTTGCTCTCGACGGGGTGTTCCGATTAAGGTCCTTGTAAGATTAAGTACTTTGTATAAAAAATTTATGAAAAACGTAACCGATCGAAAGGGACAACGGTTGAAATTTTGCAAATGTTACATATTCGGTTTCGTGCTCACCCCTACTTTCCTTCATATTTGGATCACAAGTAAGTGTTCCATTCTAGTCTTGTTTATTATTCTTAGCTATTTTTAGCTAAAAGTCAAACAGCGTTTGACTTTTAGCTTTGACCATTAATTGGTCAAGTCAAAGTCCAATGGACTTTGCAACGTGATCGTAATCATGATGGTTATGATCCATAGTGATCACGCCTATTGATTACCGCGTTTCCTAGTCGAAGTGACGAGTTAAAGTTTCGGTCAACTATTTTCGGGTATCAAAACACTTTGTTTTGATACCAAATCAGTTTTATAAACTTAGTTAGACATGTTGAACATGTCTAACTCGTCACTTTTAGTTTAGTGCTTGTTTAGGGTCGTAGGTCGAGCGGTCATGACCAGCGCTTTGACTTTCGAATCCGACCCGTTTTGTCGATCTTAGGATCCGATCAAACTCATAATAGTGACCATAGTTGTATAGGGAATAACCCTCTGAGGGTATACCTTATGGTCATGTCGTTTGGTTAGCATTATGTTAAGTCGCTTGTTATGCCTTTAATAATGACAAAAATGCCCTTTTTCGCATAAATCAATTTTAAGCATATGTAATCTAACTTTTGACATATCCATTGATGTTATAACATTTTTAAACATGTTTACGCAATTAAGACTTGTCATAACAATTATCTAACCATCCGAACACGTAATTACGTAAATGACCCGTTAAATTAGCGTAAACTACCTTAACAAGTCATAACGGGTCAAAAGCACTTAGGATCCTTTCCAAATCATAATGTTAACTTTATTAAACCATTTCATATGAGTTCCAACACTCATTTGGTTTAGAAGGTGTCATTCTATCCGAATCTTCCGATTAAGGTCCCGACATTAACATAGTTATCCGATATTATGACTCACTTGATTTTCTCGGACTCTTGAGCTTTGTATATCCATCTTGAATAAGGATACTTTTGCAATCCCAAGTGAGTACATAGTCCTCTCTTTTACATTTTCAAATGATTTGGGGTGATACACATGTGCTTACTCGTTACTTTCATGCTTTCATGTTTTCATGACATATATTTGCTATATTTATATACTACACATATAGTACATGATTCCAATTATGTTTTGCTATGTATGTTGACTGAGCATGCTAGCACATTGATTTTAAAGATACTTTTGCGGCATATGTTGACTTAGCATATGAGCACATTGATTTACATTGCATTTTGCTATGTATGTTGACTGAGCATACTAGCACATTGATTTCATGGACTTTTCTACTTCATATGTTGACTTAACATATTTAGTACATGGTTTAAAGACATTTTTTCATGACATTGCTTACATTGACTATGCCATTTGGTATGTTCAACGAGACATAATACATTCATTAACATTGATCACGCCGCTTGGTAGTATGTAATGGTACCATAGGACTTGACAAATCCTGTTCCCCGCTTCCTAGGTTTGTTTGGAAGTAGGGAATGACAGAATCGGAATACATTTTTGATAAACCTTTGACTTGATAAGGGTTTATCCGACAGTCTCAAGGCTTGAATGTATGCAATAAACAAAAACCTGATAAATGTTCGTATCAAATAAAGCAATGGCTTTCAAAACATAACTTTTGATTTAAACTTTTGTTTATTCAAAGACATTGTTTTGTATACGACAATTGGTTACATAAGTCATTTGATTATACATGACATTATTACATATGGTTTGAGTATTGTGATACCCATGACGGAACCAGGTACCCCTTAATTAGTCCTAAACTTTAAGTCATGCTTAAAACAATAATTGCGCGTAAACTTTGCAAACTTGTATGACTTGTGTGCTATACTAAGCAACCGTTATTATGTCTCGGAGGAATCCAAGAGCACGTCATGGTTAACATGACACTATTAAGGACCAACGATGCGAGGTTGGTGTCCTTAGCCTTGAACAACGTGTTAAACGAAGACTTGACGTTTAACAGCGCATTAAACCTTTGACGTTGAATATTAGGTTATCGGTAGCATCATTTAAGATTCCGAGTTATAGAAACAACTTAGTTTTGTGCCATAGACTGTGACATAACGTTTGAAGTTAATCGAAGCCCGGGCACATAAAACGAAGCAGCACCCCGATTAGGGAAACGCCTTTGTTTCGGTCGTAACATAAGGCAATAAAATGTGCATGGAACGATCGATCAAGCTTAAAAAGACTTAAACCACCCTAATATGAGACTTTTATGATTAAAACGTAACTGGGTTCAGATTTCAAGACGGTTATGCTCAGTTTTTAAAACTGAGTCTTTTGACACTAAAAACGCAAAAAAACGGAGTCCGTTTCGCAAATCGAAAATGCTTCCAGGACCCGAAAACGAACCTAAACGCAACACATAAGATAAACATCATCTTTTAGCACGTAATACGAAGCACGAGGTGTCCCCATGGGACCCACCCCTGAACCCCCCCATTATTTAATCAAAAAAATTGTTTTTTTTCTTTTTAATTCCACAAAAATCCACAAATCCCCTAAAAATTCTGCCATAACCATACTTGAATCAGCTGATCATCTTCCAATTCTTCACTAAATCAAGGTACTTTTATGGGTTTCAAGTGGTTTTGATTGATATTTTTTGATTAAACACGATTTATACTCGAAAAACTCATTTTAATCCATGAAATTTGGAAGTTTAAACAAGTTTATGGGCTGAACAAGAACACCTTGGGATATCCCTGGTGTTATATGGCAGCCATGGTCACAAATCTTTGGGGTTTGACACCCTCATCAACACCTATTCGACAAAAATCGCATAACTATTCGATTAACCGAAAAACCATGAAATAAAGCTTGATTGATCTAAGTTCTAGCATATTTTGATTGTTCTTGATGTGTAGGTACTGAATATAGCACCCACCCACTTCTGGACTCACAAGAAGCGCTTGGAATCGAAGCTTTCGCTAGGTATA
Organism: Scalesia atractyloides; assembly: GCA_947069175.1. NCBI lineage: Eukaryota > Viridiplantae > Streptophyta > Magnoliopsida > Asterales > Asteraceae > Scalesia > Scalesia atractyloides. The sequence goes on from CAMTDV010000010.1 coordinate 24,591,353, forward strand.
CCATCCGAGAACCGAAAATAGCATAGACAGAATCTTGTTTTAGCTATAACTTGGTCCATGATACTTGGATTGATCTGAAATTTGGTGTGGTGATGTAGGGTATTGTCAGGAAGGTCCACGTAAAAGTTTAAAACTTTGGAATTTTCTACGATTTTTAGTGAATTGTTTACTGTTTTACCTAAAGAATTTCGGAAAAAATTACCAAACAAATTCAATAAATCACCAAATTTTACAGAGACACTAAGGAACATATGGGGAATGTTCTGGGAAATGTCAAAGATCATTGGTTAAGTTTTGATTTGGGTTAAAAATCCGCGTTTTTACGAGTTTTCGGTAGGCGGGAACACACCGAAACGAAATCGGAAAAATCTCAAATTGTGAGAAGTTCCTGGACATGTAAAGGATGTTAATTAATTTATTTAAATAAGGAAAATGCCAAAATAAATTCCCAAATTATTTTTTCCATAATCTATAGATTTTTACTAACTTGTATAAAAATTTACAGATTTTTATTCAAATTATAGAGTAAATGGGAATTTTTGGAATTAAAAATAGGTTATTTTAAATCAATTTCGGCAGTTTACCGTATAACGAACCTGCCTGAACCGGGAACTAACCCAACCCGACAAATACTAAAACTAGAACACCAGGAGTATTCCGGGAGATTCCCGGGCAAATTGGGCACTATGGGTGTGTCCTAAGACAGTTCCGGAGAATTCCCGACGATGAAAATGGAAAATCAAATTTGGGCAACCTAGACTCCCCAAACACTCAAACTCCCTTGTTGAAAAGTTAATCATTCTTAAATAACCACGTGTTGGCACTATTGGTATTCCCGTACCATTATCCGAATACGTTAAACTACTGACTTTGGCTGGCACGCGAAACGGTGCCCGGAAGCCAAACTGAAAACTAATACTACCCTGATGTCCATCACCATACTAGTGTCCTATAGACTCAATCAGGAGTAAAAACTCCTGACCAGATCCAAGTTATAACCATTACCAACTTAGATACTGATTTGAGTCCATACTTGCATGTGTGTTTTTAAAGTTGACCAGTTGCTTGATCACTACTGTGTTGAGACCACTACTCGCACTGTGAGTTTTCACTTCCCCCATTTTAAATTGTTTTACTGTTTTCTGGGGACTTGCATAATTGTGTTGATTACACCAAATTGGGAGTGAGTTTTCACTTCCCCACTGTTAAACTGTTTTACTATTCTCTCGAATGATTTGAATATTACAAACTGTGTTAATTGCACCAACTTGTGATAATGTGAATTATCTAACACACACTACAAGTGATTAGCATAAGCCGTGGACAGTGGATAGTACTATTGGTCTGACAAACCCAGGTCGCGCCCGACGGGATGTCGGCAACAAGGTCTGCACGCATCCTAAACTCGGTTATGTTATTAGGCATAACTACACTGCGGCGTTGAACTGCAGGTGACGCAGTTGGTGGGCCGGGAGTGTCTGGGTGACACAGTTCGGTGGGCGGCAGTGTCTGTGATGGCACGGCCCGAGGCGAAAACAGTCAAGGTTTCAAAAGGCATCAAGTATTCCAATCACGTCCGGGCTGAAGTTCTCTGCTTCGAAAAGTCTATCCGTATTCCACTCACGAACGACGAAATCCTGACGATACAAGGCGACAAGGCAAGCGCCGTCACCAACATTATCTCATTTATGCAAGCGCAGAAGTATCTTCGGAAAAAGAATTCCTTCGCTTTACTCGCACTAATTACCGAACATCCTAAGGACGAGAAACGTATAGAAGACATCCCTGTCGTCCGTGATTTTTCCGATGTATTCCCAGAAGAACTACCTGGTCTTCCACCACATCGACAATTGGAGTTTGAAATCGAATTGGCAAGCAATGCAACTCCCATCGCCAAAGCTCCATACCGCCTAGCTCCAGCCGAGCTGCAGGAGCTGTCTACCCAACTTCAAGAGCTGCTAGAAAAAGGATTTATCCGACCAAGCGTTTCGCCATGGGGAGCTCCAGTCCTGTTTGTCAAGAAGAAGGACGGGACTTTCCGCATGTGCATCGACTATAGGGAACTCAACAAGGTTACAGTCAAGAACCGATACCCGCTACCTCGCATCGACGATCTATTCGACCAACTGCAAGGGTCAAGTTACTACTCTAAGATTGATTTACGGTCCGGTTATCATCAGCTACGCGTCAGGGAGGAGGATATCGCTAAGACAGCATTTCGCACTCGGTATGGCCATTACGAGTTCTTGGTCATGCCATTCGGTCTCACTAACGCACCTGCGGTGTTCATGGACCTCATGAACCGCGTGTGTAAACCATACCTCGACAAATTTGTCATTGTGTTCATCGATGACATACTCATCTACTCCCAAAGTGAAGAAGAGCATGCTGAGCATCTACGATTACTGCTAGGATTACTTCAGCGGGAAAAGCTATATGCCAAGCTCTCGAAGTGTGATTTCTGGATCCGGGAAGTTCAGTTTCTCGGGCACGTCATGAATGAAAAGGGTATCCATGTAGACCCTGCCAAGATTGAAGCCATTAAAAACTGGGAAGCACCTAAGACACCGACGGAGATCCGCCAATTCTTAGGATTGGCTGGTTACTACAGACGCTTCATCGAGGGGTTTTCAAAGATTGCACAACCGCTCACTACCCTCACCCAGAAAGGCATCAAGTATGCTTGGGGTGAAAAACAAGAAGCAGCATTTCAATTGCTGAAGCAGAAACTTTGCAGTGCACCCATTCTGTCCTTGCCGGAAGGGACAGATGACTTCGTAGTGTATTGTGATGCTTCCATTCAGGGATTGGGATGCGTACTCATGCAACGCGATAAGGTCATCGCGTATGCGTCGCGACAGCTGAAGGTTCACGAGAAAAAACTACACGACGCATGACCTGGAATTGGGAGCAGTAGTGTTTGCACTTAAGATTTGGAGACACTACCTCTATGGGACGAAGTGCACAATCTTCACAGACCACAAAAGCCTCCAACACATCTTTGATCAGAAGGAGTTGAACATGCGACAGCGTCGCTGGGTCGAACTCTTGAACGATTATGAGTGTGCCATTCGGTATCACCCGGGTAAAGCTAACGTGGTAGCTGATGCACTCAGTAGGAAGGAACACTTGAAACCTCGTCGCGTACGAGCACTACAACTCACTATTCATTCGGGGCTACCCGATCAAATACGCGACGCCCAATTAGAAGCAGTTAAGGGGGGAAACATCAAAGCCGAATCAGTGGGAAAAATGGAACGCGATTAGGAAGTAAAGCCCAATGGAGCCCGGTATTTTATGAATCGCATATGGGTACCTCTCTACGGAAATCTCCGAGAGCTAGTCATGGACGAAGCTCACAAATCTCGATACTCTGTCCATCCGGGTTCGGATAAGATGTATCAAGACCTTAAAGCTGCGTATTGGTGGCCCAACATGAAAGCCGATATAGCCACCTACGTGAGTAAATGTTTGACTTGTGCAAAAGTCAAGGTGGAGTATCAAAAGCCATCGGGGCTATTCCAACAACCTGAGATCCCAGTGTGGAAATGGGATCAGATCTCCATGGACTTCATCACCAAACTCCCGCGAACTTTGGGTGGTTGCGATACCATCTGGGTGATCGTGGATCGTTTAACTAAGTCCGCACACTTCCTAGCTATTAAAGAAACGGATAAGATGGAGAAGTTGACTCGCATCTACATTAAGGAAGTAGTTTCTCGGCACGGAGTGCCAACGTCCATCATCTCAGACAGAGATGCTCGCTTCACGTCAAACTTCTGGCAGTCACTCCAGAAAGCGTTGGGAACACGCTTAGATATGAGCACAGCCTATCACCCTCAGACTGATGGTCAAAGTGAAAGGACCATACAGACCTTGGAAGACATGCTTAGGGCATGCGTGGTGGACTTTGGAAATAATTGGGAGATTCACCTGCCTCTAGTAGAATTCTCTTATAACAACAGCTATCATACGAGTATTTCGGCAGCACCGTTCGAGGCATTATACGGTCGTAAATGTACATCACCGGTCTGCTGGGCAGAAGTCGGTGACAGTCAACTCACAGGCCCTGAGTTAATACTTGAGGCTACTGAAAAGATTGTACAAATCAGAAACCGCATGGCGGCGGCACGAGATCGACAGAAAAGCTATGCTGATCAACGATGCAAACCGCTCGAATTTCAAGTAGGCGACCGCGTCCTACTAAAGGTGTCACCCTGGAAGGGTGTAATCCGCTTTGGAAAACGGGGCAAACTTAACCCACGGTACGTAGGCCCGTTTGTAATCTTGAAACGAATCGGACCCGTAGCATACCAATTAGACCTTCCTGCCGAACTCAGTGGAGTTCACAACGTATTTCACGTGTCAAATCTGAAGAAGTGTCTATCAGATGAAACTTTGTTATTCCATTGGATGAGATCCAAGTGGATGAACAACTACACTTCGTGGAAAAGCCTATTGAGATCATGGATCGTGAGATCAAGACTCGAAGGCACAGCAAGATTCCAATCGTTAAAGTTCGTTGGGATTCTAAGCGTGGACCGGAGTTCACGTGGGAAAGAGAGGACCAAATGAAAAGCAAATACCCACACCTCTTTGCAACTGAGCAGCAAGCTAACGATACCAGTACCTAAATTTTCGGGACGAAAATTCTTTCAACATGGGGATGATGTGACAACCTGGAAATTTTCTCATACTTTCGTGTACTATTGTTGACTAAATCCTTGTGTATGACACTTGGGAACTTCTTGTAACGTTGCGCACCATTATAAATGAACTAACTCTTTGTGCGTGGCACTCTAAACATGTACGCTACATGCTAAACCGCGTTTACTCAATTTTCGGGACGAAAATTCTTTCAACATGGGGATAATGTGATATCCCGGGTTTTTCGGATAACTTACACGTGACACTTGTCGAATAATATATGTGCTAAGTATTAAACGTGCATGAATTAAATACGTGTTGTGTGTTGTGTGAATTTTTAGTTATAGAGTAAGTATGATAGATATGTACACGAACTGAATCGAACCGCGACACGAATCAGCGTTGATTTATTGTGACTCTAGGAGTTAACAAAGTTTAAACTTTGAACTCAAGTTTTCGGCCAAAAGAAAACAAGGATCAAACCTAGACCTAAAGTTCTAACTACTCGGCCGAGAACAACCTAAACCGAAAACCATTGCATGCCAAACCTAGAACCATTCGGCCAAAACCCCAAACCAAACCAACTCACCCTAATCTTTGGCCGCGAGATCAAGCCCAAACCCAAACCAAACCAACCCAAGTCCCTCGGCCACGAATGCTTATCTAAAACCGCAACCCTCATCTCCCTCTTTGCCTATATATATCAACTATGCATGCTCCATTCAGAATTCACAAAAACCCTAACAAGAAAACTGCAAGTCGGCAGCTTCCTCCTTCTAACCGATCGGGATCAGCTTTTTCTTCATCATCTCAGTCGCAAAACAGCCCTTTACTTGTTCCCTTGATCGCCAGATCAGTTTTGATACACTCCATCACGATCACAAACAGCTTAGCCACTCTCTCGGTTGCTAACAGCCGGTTACCTTCAGTCCCGTTCAGTCTCGGTCGCGAGATCAGTTTTTCTTTCTCTCGGTCGCAGCAAGCAGCAGCCCTCGCCATCTTCCCTCATCATATTAACGGTTCGTTTAACTTGTTATTAAAAGATTTGAAGTTATCTCTGATTTCAAGATCATGTTTCGGATTATATGTATGCTTGAATGTTTAAGTTGTTTCGGATTATATGTATGCTTGAATGTTTAGTTGTCTCGGATTATATGTATGCTTGAATGGCTAGTTGTTTCGGATATATGTGTCTTGATTGTTGCTGTTCTTAGATCGCATGATGGTATGGTTTCGGATTATAGGTGCTGTAAATAATCGGCTGTTTTGGTGCTTGTTCATATGCAGAATTGTTTTCGGAAATCACAAGTTACAAGTGTGTTTTGGTTGTAATAACTAGAAGTAAGAACTAGGGTTTGCATGGATAGGTTATTAGTATTAGTCTATGATTAAAAATCAGTTCTTGATCGCCTAGATTAATCGCATGAACGGGATTACACGAGTTAATGGTAACAATAATGCTGAAACAAGATGCTGAGTAATAGTTACAGCCGACTTCATCTGGCTGTAACTTGGTCGTTAGTTGTCGAAAAACGGATTTTCTGATGTCTAGAACGTAGAGATTTGAATAAGGAATCTAATGGCGCTGGATTCATAATTTTCTGAAGTCGTTTGATATTTTTAAAGGGCTAAACAAGTTCAGTAGCTAAAGCTGTTGAAATGCTGGAATTTTGTTGATTGTTTATCAGGTTGGATTTTAAAATCAGTAGGGAGTTGAGTCATGATTTTGTACAGCAACTAGGTATGGAAATTTCCGGGCAACTCCAACTGGAATTTTGTTAATCGGACGATCAGTGATTTTTAAATAAATTCTTCCGTGGACTGCAGTCAGAAAGCGGTAAATCTGACTGCAGCTTAGTGAATGAATATTTATGGTTAATTGGTAAAGATTTAGGACTTGGGAAAATTATATAAATTTCTATGGTATAGATGTCACCTACTGTAAAAATATTGGAATTTTTGGAATGTTAGAACTATTTTATAAAAATCCTAGAAAACAGCTGAATAATGAGTGTTAGGCTGAAATCTGATAATTTGTGATTGTGTGCACCAAATTGTGGCATGAATTGGTTTATGGTTATGATAAGACGTTTGAATTACTATGATCACATGAGGATACTTGCATGCATGTTTGAGTGTTAGAGATGATTGTTTGTGTGTATCAATTTGTGAGTAAGTTACGTGTAGAATTTGTATTGTTGTGTTCACACACTGACGTGGAATTAATTGGTTTGTTAGGACGCAACTAGCGGTCCCATCTCTTATAACATCTTTGCTACACTAACCGAGCAAATAAAGGTGAGTTCACGGCCCCTAACTTTATCCGGTTTTTAAACAACAGGGGGAGAAACATGTATACACTCTCAAACTCAATCTCTTTACGTTATACGAATTTAACGTCACATAACTATACGGTAACTAAGTTAATGTTAATGTAATGTTATGGTCACTAAGCAGCTTTATCACTTAAGTCCTCGACAATCTCCTCGGATCGTTAGTATTTGGGTTAAATACGGGGGAATTATAAGTAGTACTACTGGGCCCGACAAGCCCCATCCGAGCTAGTCGCGCTAGCCGACCTGGTATGGTCAACGGGTGAATAATTGGCCTAAACACCGCCATGGTCATGTGATAGGCCTGGCAAAACGGAGGCACAACAGTCAGCTTCGATCGCGAACACTTAGTGACATGACTTTAGGCTAGCTACCTATATATATTAAAATTGAACTTAATTACGGAACAACTTAATATTCCTGGTATGGAATATTGGAAGCAGCAACTTAATATTCCTGGTATGGAATATTGGAAACAACAACTTAATATTCCTGGTATGGAATATTGGAAACAACTTAATATTCCTGGTTTGGAATATTGGAAACAATAACCTATTATTCCGGGTTGGAATAATGGAACCAATACGTTATCCCGGGTTAGGGATAACGGGAGAAAACAAACTATAACTGAACAAACGAATTTATGAAAACCTGTGAACTCACTCATCTTTAATGTTGACACTTGTTTCTTTACATGTTTCTCAGGACGCTAGGAGCTCTAGGTGCACGCACATGCATTGAACATGACGTCATTATCGAGTCTTATTTATTAATATTGTTTTGGGATTTTTCATTTGTTTTGGCGTTTGTGTTGGCGCCCGCATCACTACTTATTTATGCTTCCGCTCAAACTTTAAAACTAATGCTCTGCTAAATATTGGTAATTGATATAAAATCTACAAAGAACGATTTTGGAAAACGTATAAATTAATAATGTAGAGTCGTTCGACGTACTAGTGTTTCAGATTCTAGTTTGTTCACACGCCTCGCGGTAAAACTCCGCAGGTGGAAATTGAGGGTGTGACATGTTGAGTTCAGTATTTCGGTCAGTCAGATGAGCGTTGTGTGTGGTTTTCTTTTTTACAGGTAGCATGTCGCATCGTTCGAGTCACCAGACTACCTCGCATATGGAGACCGATCCTGAGGAGGATCCACTGATATCCCCATTGACATCGAGCAACGAGCCAGATCCCTCTGGCTACTGTTGTGGTCCTTACCCACCCAGACCTCGTACTAGGCGCGAGGGAGAGGCCTGATCGCCTACCGTTCCCCACCTCACCACCCGACTAGCTCCTCGGAGCATAGTCGTACCCTGGATGTTGTTATACCAGTAGGACCTATTCCTCGGAGCCCTACTCCCGCCACAGAGCATTGGGAGTGGGAGCCGGTAGCACCTAGGTTACCTACACCAGAGACTCCCCCGACCCTTATACTCCTTCCACTCTGAGTGCTTACTCACCCTCCTCACCTAGTTCCCAGGAGATACCCACCTTTGGCCTCCGAAAGATGGCTCGTCGGAGGGTACTTACACCTGTACCTGTGTTCACCCACCCGTTTCCCCTATTCGTCCGATACCCGTACCTATAGGGACCCAACAGCATTTTACCGCCCGTTTTCTGACACCACCTCGGGAGGACCCTTCCCCGTTTGTTAGTACATAATGTCTATGTCTTAGTCTTGGATCGAGTCTATTTAGTTTGGGCTAGATTATGTCAACTTTAAAGGTTATTTATGTAAATAGATAACAAGTTCGCCCGGATTCAAGATGTAAGAACAAGTTCGGCCGAACTTGTTCAAGACAAGTTCGCCCGAACTTGTCTTCCTCCCAACGAACTTGTTATACTATAAATAGGTGACTTGGGTTTTTTCATTTGTAACTTCTGCAAATTTGTCACTTGTACGGTGAAGCTCTGCCCGATCTGGATTTGACATGTAAATGAACTTTATGATCAATAAACAACAATTAAACAGTAAATCTTTGCATATTCGATTAACAGGTCATATAGTTTCCGCCTATACGAACGTTAGATACCAATTTAGGTTCCTATGCTAAACATGGAGCGATCTAACAAGTGGTATCAGAGCCTGGATACTTGAATTAGTGAAATCATTGCAAGATCTACTCTTATTCTACTCCTTTCTACCATTTTTATTCATTTTTTCAAGAAAAACAATGTATTCACGGATGCAAGTCGCAAATATTTTAATATGTCATGTAAAATACACTTATGGTAAACCCCTGAGAGTTTGAACATCAAATTCAATCGAATTGATATAAAAAAGTTGAAAAAACAATGTTTCACAAACTTGTTTTGGTGGAACTTGACATCAAGTTCGCCCGGACTTGATTAAAAATTCACTGTTTTCAATCAAGTTCGCCCAAACTTGATTGATTTTCAAGGTTCTTAGATTAAGTCCGCTCGAACTTGCTTAGAATTTCCTCAAAAGTTTCATCAAGTTCGCCCGAACTTGATCAAACTTTGTTGAGATTTTATTAGAAGTTCGCCCGAACTTGCTTGTTATCTTGAATATCATACAAGTCCGCCCGAACTTACATCAAGGTGAAAATTTTCAAATCTTCAACACAAGTTCGCTCGAACTTGTGTAAAATCAAAATTTGTTTTTCTCAAATTGCAAGTTTGCCCGAACTTGTCAGTGTACTGATTATTTTTCGAAGTTTGTGAACGTGTGTTTTCAGTAAAATTCGTCAGTTTTTCAAGATGGAAGATCTTCACAATGCATTCATGACTGCTACAGCATCAAATGCTCAAATGGTGAATCAAGTGAACATTGATAATGAAATGGGCACATCCGTGAAACCGCCAAAACTCATGTGTATAGATGAGTACGAGGGTTGCAAAGAAAAGTTCTCTAACTGGGTGCAAGCTACGTATTTCCACAGTTGGGTTGCAGTACAGATTGGCTACACATGGCCCAAAGATGAGAATGAGAATGTTATCGACATCAGAAAGTTCTCTACTATACAAAAGGATGCCTACGTCACCGAGAAGAGAATGATAAGTTTGATCCAACAATCGGTGAAAGAAGATATATTGGTGTTGCTACCAGAATATACAACTTCACAAGAATTATGGAAATTCTTGAAGAACAAGTACCAGGGAAGTGTAGAAATGGTCAAAAGCAAGAAAGCACTAATCATGAAGGAATTTGATGTATTCACGATGATAAAAGGCGAAACAATGAAATAGATGATTGAAAGGTTTTGTCATCTAAAAATGATAATGAGAAGACAGGGGCTTGAGAAAAAGGAAGAAGAATACATTGATAAACTGGCTGACGCATTGTCTGACGGTGAATGGACGACTTATCTCATGGTGCTCAAAGAAAGTGCTAACTGGGAGTTCTTCAAACTATCCACTTTCATTGATAAGCTGGAGGGGCACGAGATGGAGTTGTTAAGATAGCCAAATCAAAGAATTCAAACGTCACTCAAGATGTAGGGCTCTACTACAAAACAGGAGCTCAAGAGAATATCACTAGCCTAAAGATCCAAACCGCTTTTAGCGCGAATCTGAATTCCTCCAATCATTCGCCACAGAGTCAAGCTCAATCATATCCAAAATATGATCAGAGTCCTCAGAGTTCATCATTTTCAAGCACGGGATCAAATTCTTCGTATTAGAATCAAACAAATCAGAACAATCAATCAAATTCTGATCCAAATGTGTTTAAATGCAACATTGCTGTCATTTTAAGCAACGTCGTTTCTGAACAAGTTGCCAAACAACATATGGCACTTCTTGCCACAGTGTTGGAATCGTATGAAAGTCTGGTGGCTGGGAAGATTGGTAATCCTGAGATGACTGCCGAAGACTATGATTTAGTAGATGAAGAAGAGCTTGAACTGATGGACATTAAGTGGTCTTTAGCTTCAATCATTAGGAGGGTTACTAAGTTTGTTGCTCTAACCGGCAGAGACATCGGGAATTCAAGCAACAAGTTGGGGTTCGACAAAACAAAGGTTACTTGCTTCAGATGTCGTAAAAAAGGGCACTTCAAAAGAGAATGCAAGAATCCTGAGGTAACTGGTAACCAAAGTCCATTTGGAAGTGGCAGTGAATATTACAAGATGTCACTACAATACAAGCCTTTCCCAAAGAAGACTCAAGTCGAAATCAAAGAGAAACCATCCAATACCACAGAAAAGGCAATGGTTGCTTCGAACGAAGATGATGGTTTTGACTGGAATTCTTATATCGCCAAGAAGACCGAAGTTGCATTAATGGCCGAGATCGTAGAAGATACATCTGCTGAAGATGCAGCCATGGAAAGTGCAATGCTAGAAGAATATTTGCAACAAGCAGAAGAGGAGGAAATATATTATCACACAAATATGCAGGGTATCCTTTCTCCTAACATGTCTACTAGTTTTGCAGGTAGTTTTGGTGATATAACATCTGTTGCTGAGGAGAAACCTGTGGTTGAAGAAGTCATTAACGTGACAAAAGAAATGAATGAAGAAAACCTCACAGAGATCACCAACAAAGCTATGATGGCAAATCTGACGAAGGTAGGTCCAGAGGTAAAGGTCGTAGAAAAGGAGGTGATTAAAGTACAAGTCGTTGAAGTTGAGAAACCATGTACGAAATGTGCTGAACCATGTGTTCAATGTACTGAAAAGTCATAGATCATAAGCGAACTCAATGTGCATAATAACAATTTCAAATACGATTATCGCACAATGAAAGAGGCTTATGACAAAATGAAAGATGATTACACGAGGCTAGATAATAATAACGTTGAACAACACGACACTGTCAGAATGTTAAAAGCTACTTTAATGGAAAAACAAAAAGCTATTAACGTTTACATTAACAACATTGCTGAAGTAAAACAAGAATTTCAAGACATGAAAATCGAAACCGAAAGGGTTCGACAACTTCTGAAAAGCTATACCACAAATGCCTACGTCATTGATCAAATTCTTCCAACTATTCAGTCGGAAGAAAATGTTCATAAAAGCCAAAGGTAAGAAACGTGGAGACTATAGCAATGTTCCACCACCCTTGTGCAAAAAGTATTATCGCAAAAAGGCTGAAGGGACGGAAAGGCGCTTAACATTGAACTTTTAACCGAAAAATGAGCTGCCTGAGAACACTGATATAATCTACACAAGTGATGATGGCGAAGCAGTGGTTAAGAATGTTGTTGAAAATGTTTTGAATGATTCTTATGATGGCAGCTTTGAGAGTGCCAACTCGAGTTCGAACAATTCTGATTCACATTCTGAAGATGATGATACATCATCGGAACATAGCCTAAGTAATGATCCTAACGTTGTCATGTACAAAGTTAAGGATTCTGATAGACTATACTTCGATGATAGCTTTCCGATTCAGAATGTGAAAGAAGATCAGCTTGATAAATTCGTCAAACTCGTTGAAGTATCATCAAAAGATTTGGAAATCAATGAAAAGAAGTTTTACTCTAAACCTAAAAGAAATAACTACCAAAGGAATGGTGGTAACTTTCCGGAACATAGGAGGACGGGTTTGGGTTTGGATGTAGAAAAAGAACCAAATAAGAAAATGTCACCATTTCGCGAATATAAAGATAAAAACATGAAATTTGTGTATGGGATGAGCACGGTTAAAGAAGAGAGTTTGATTGGGAAGCAATCAAAAGATGAGTGTTAGGATCTGAGTTTGAATTACTTGTAGTTTTTGTTTTAAAAATGGAAAATGATTGAACTAAAAGAGATTTGCAGCGGAATAAGATGGAAAACTTTTACTACAAGCAATGGTTGTTTGTTTTCATCATCATCATGCTTTCAAGTTGATTAACTTGCATGTGATTCACAAACTCCCCCTCAGCCTTTGCAATTATAGTTTGGTAATAAGAAAATGCAGAGAAGATGATATGCAAAAGTTGATATTTTAAGAGACAAGTTTAAAGGTTACAAGAGTTGCCTATTTATACTAACTATCTAACCTCTGAGCATCTTTGATGACGTCAGGGTTGATAGTGACAGGAAACAATATGTAACTAACTCTAAACACTGCTTATACTAACTATCAGTGCTTGGCACTGTTACATTGATTAACTAAGCTAATGACTAAACTCTTATTCCTATCCTCTGTCCTTGTTAACTCTAGCAGACCTTAAAGCTTTGTGAAAGCAGATGATAGGATGAGCAGTCTTTATGGAAGCAGTGTAAGTGCATCAGAGGATGTAACCTCTGATAGTTGAACCAAAGCTCGAATAGTGTTATTTAGCTTTATATCATCTGTTCCTTTTATAGGGTTCAATCCCAACAATCTCCCCTGGAACAGATGATGCCAAAAACACTTTATTCTTGGTTTTTATTCCTCAGAAGGAATTCTCTTATTTGACCTTTGAATTCAAAGTTAAGAGATTCCATGTCATCAGCATCCTTCACCAGCTCTAAACATAGTAGTTCTTGGAAGTCTTCTACTGTAAGCTCATAAGCATCTTCCATGGATAGTTTAATGGCTGCACCATCAGACTTGGGCAATGTCAATTCATGGGTGTCTTTGTCGACCTTCCATTTTAGAATTTTTGGATCTGATGGTTTTCTTGAAGGAGCTTTTATTGCTGAGGTTTGTGAATGAGCTAACATTGATAAGTCTTTAGCCAGCTTGGCACTTGTATCATATGTGTGATAATTAATCATATTCTGAATCCCTTCATTGATAAATGTATCCTCAAACTCTTTGTCAGTCTTTTCATTCATCTCCCCTTGCTTTTTCCTGTGTTGCAGGGCAAGTGTGGAATGGGCAGATGTTGAGCTGGACTTTTTAGAGAGTTGAGCTCTGAGGATAGCATCTTCATTTGAGTAGTCAGGCTTGGGAGGCATGGATGGATCCTTTTTCCTTCTTTCTTCCAAACTTTTGTAGGTGTCTATCACCCTCACCTCACCCATCCCATCACTTGGTTTTTGGAACCATAATGATTTTGGATCAGTTCTTGCTTCATTCTCTTCAACTTCAAGACATTTTCAAAGATATCTTTCTTGTATAAATCCCAGTTGGGAGGAGTTGTCTTTTTGAGAGGGTCTTTCAACATTTCTTGCATTCTATTGATTTCTTCTCTCAGCTCATCTATGCTCCAATCCCTGAACTGAGGCCTTGTTGCCTTATACATCTTCTTTTCCATGATATACTCAATGAGTTCACTCTTGAGCAACTTATCTTCCCTTACTGACAACTGGTTGCTCAGATCCTTGACAAAGTTTTGCAGAATGGTGACCTTACTCAGTTGAAAGGAAATGATAATCTGTATTTCTCTATCATTTTTACCAGCTGATTCTCTTTTGGCAATATCCTCTGCTTGCTTCTTTTTCAAATCGAGATAGGCATCAACATATGCTGGTCTTGGATAGCCATCAAGGGATAGAATTGTTCTTTTGTCAGGGTCCTCCTCTGAAAAGAAACTTAGAATCTCTTCCCTGACTGCTGGTAAATCAAGAGGGTACACCTTTGCTGCAGGAATGACTTTAAGAGTTGAAGAAGTTGTAAGCTCTGATGTGGGGATCATTGGTGTTGATGATAGTGGAAGAGGTGCAGAGATATCATAATTTATCACTTTTGTGATTTTCCTCCTTTTAAACCCTAAAGTAGGTGATGGTGGTTGTGGGATTTTTGGTGGTGTGGATAATGGTTGAGTTGATGTGGGAAATGTGATTATGGCAGTGGATAGAGATGCATCTGTTGCAACCTCTGCTGTATCAACAGATGTTGACACAACAGTTGCTGTAACATCTGCTTGTGTGGATGTGGGTTGTGGTTTTGAAGATGTGATAAGTTTTTGAGAGGCAGAGGTTTTCATGGTTGGATTGGTTTCAGGCTTAGTTTTAGGAGGTGTGGATGTTGGTTGCCTGGCTTTTCTAGCAGGAGCTCTTTTTGATGAAGTACCAACCTCTCCTTTTCTTTTTGCTGATCAATCTTTTTCTCAACCAACACTCTGCTCTCCTCAATCACATTCTTCTTGTGACTAGCCCTTGCCTTGGCCACTAGTTCTTTAGTCAAATTAATCTACTTTGAACCATCAGGCCTTGGAATATTTACTGTTGGTCTGGACTTATCATCATCTATTGTTAACTTCTTTGGACCCAAAGGTTTCTACCCCTTTTTGGCTTCATCTGTTGTAACAAATATAACCGTTGGAGGTGCATGGCCAGTGGTTGTGAGTAGATGTGCTTTGATGGCTTTAATGTCTGCTGCAGTGTCTTGATACCATGATTCAAACATGTTTCAAACATTATTCACATGATGCTTGTGTGTAAATCCAAATAATGTTGTTGATGTTGAAACAGAGGGTTAAGAGCTTCTTTGAGATCAGCAGTGGATAGAACAGAGGGTTGACTTTTTGTAGCTATCATCTGCTTTAGTAAATCTTTGATTTCACCAATAGAGTTTTCTATTCTGGTCACTCTCTCCGTCAAATCCTGGTATTTAGATCATCACCTAATTTAATAGGATCATCTGAACTCCTACCAGTGGTGGTAGTTATATCTATGTTATAATGAGCAGTGGTTTTAGGAACAGCTTCAAACATAGATGCCCCTTTGTCTTGGTACTGGGGACTTCCCACAATAGAGGTAACAGTTGTTGCCTCAGCAGTGATTGCCTTCAACCAAGTCTTATTAATGAAACAACTGTCCAACTGAGAACTATGGAGTTCAGCAATTGTAGTGGCTGCTTGTGTTGAAATTTCACCAAGGGTTACATGTAACCCAAGGGATGTAGCATCTTCATTTGCTGATGGGCTAGCAATGAATAAAGAATCAGATCCAGCCATTGGATGAAGTATATTCTCAGTAATAGGTTGTTGAGAAGTGCTGGTTTGTGTCTGAACTAATTCAATTGCATTCAGCAATGGTACAATTGTGGGTGGAAGTGAAGGCATCGGTGAAGGTGGCTGAGTAGAAAGCGACATTGCCCTGGGAGACGAGCTGTGGAAGATAGACCCAAGTGGATCTAGAGCTTCATAAAGTGGTGTCCGTGTGTCTACAACCTTTTCCTTTTGTGAGGAAGAAGGAGGAGTTTCAAAGCCGGTGGGAGATCTTTGAACCATCTGCTGTGAAGAAGTAGCAACAGTGGTTTGTGACTTTGGTGCTGTCACAGGGTTAACCTCTGGGATCTCATCTTCCATAGGACCCTTTTGGGATTTGGTGGGCTTTTTGGAGATTGTTTTGGTTTTCTTTTAGGAAATTTTTGGTGTGGGTTTCAGGGCAGCGGTTGTGTTGCCCTGATCACCAAGAGTAGTGGGCTCAGTAGCAAGAGGTTGAGATTGAAAATTCTGCTCAGGTAAAACTTGCTCATCCTCCTCTACTTGTGTTTTCTCAACTTTATCTTGGTTTGTTATTTTGGTGAAAGTTTCATGATTAAGGCTGCCTAGATTAACCACAACGCCAATTTTACTTGCAAGACCATTAATTTGATCCTGTAAGTAAACACTCAAGAAACATGGATGCATCAAAAACACTTTTTTTCAATATTTTTAAAATTATTTACAAGATCATTGAATAGTATCTGGGAGTAGTTCAAATCGGTGTCAGTTAAAATTGCATACCCCAGATATTGCATGTTCAATGGGATTTCATTGAAAGCAGTGGATTTTGCTGAGAGACAAGTAAGAACGGTGTGAAAGAAAAATCCCATCTCAGCAGGAAAGTTAGGTTTAAAAATGGTCATACCTTTCATCTGGCCAATATAACCTCTTTCTAAAAATTCTGCTTGGATCTCATTAATTGGAAATAACATAGGGTGTTGTATGTTATTTAACTTGAAAACTTGAGAGATCGATTGGGGGCTAATTTGCATCAACACTCCCCCTACTATTGAAATTATTGTATAAGGAACACCATCAGTAGATGAGTGAACCTTTGCATTTTTCCAGAAATCACGAAGAGCATCAATGTAAATGGGGGCTTTGACGGTTAGCATGTGCAAGAATTTAGACTTTTGAAAAATTTGAATCATTGGATGATAGCGAGTATTTGCGTCGTTTTCTTCAAGTATGGCAGTGTAGTTGTGTGAGGTTTTGATTATGAGAGTGAAAGGTAGAGGTTCTTCTTGAGATTTAGCTTTGGATTTTGAAGATGTTGATTTAGGAGCCATGGTGTTTGAGAGAAAAACTGTTTTGAGATTTTGAAATCGACACAGTTTAGGGTAACCACTGGTGAGATAAAACAGGGGTTTTATAAGGGTTTTAAAAAAGTGAACATGACATGGCATCTGTTGCAAGATCGGATGGCTAACATCTGGCCACGTGTAACATCTGATGAGAAAAGTAACCGTTGATGTGGCAAAACACTGTTTTAGGACCGTGGTTTGGACAATATTGATTTTGTTAACACTATCAGAGGATAGCCATCAGTGGTTTTGAAGAGGTGAAAAATAGAAGTCAGAGCATACACTGTATCAGTGGATAAGATTTTAAGCCTATCAGAGGTTTTGAGCATACAGATGTTGTGATCAAGATTTATTGAAAAATTTCAATCTTTAAACTATTTTTAAGGAATTTGTGAATTTTTGAAAACATTTTGATGCTATGTACACATGGATTTACAAGAAAACTTGTTTTTAATCCATGTTTAGCATACCAAGCCTTGAGATCAATTTTTCAAAGGTAGATGTATCCAATGCCTTGGTTAAAACATCTGCCCATTGATCTGAAGTATAGACATGATGCAAAGAAATCAAACCTTTTTCATAGCAATCTCTCACAAAGTGATGTCTGATGTCAATGTGCTTTGTAGTTAAATGAGAAACTAGATTTTTGCTAATATTTTCAGCAGCTTGACTGTCCAATTTGAGTGGAGCCTTTAGTGTAATGATACCAAAATCCAACAACTGGTTCTGAAGCCACAAGAGTTGAGCAGTGCAGCTAGCAGCAGCAATATACTCTGCCTCAGCAGTGGATGTTGAAACTGCAACCTGCTTTTTGCTTTGCCAAGACACTAGACAATCACCTAGGAATTGACATCCTCCTGATGTGGACTTCCTTGTAGTTTCACACCTAACAAAATCACTATCTGAAGAACCCGAAAGCTCTATATTCCCATTAGCTGGATACCAGATACCAAGTGTGGGAGCACCTTTTATGTATCTGAATATCCTTTTTCTAGGTAATGCCTGTGATCTAGCACAAACACATGTTGCAACATGATGTCTGGCCTTGATGCAGTTAGGTACAATAAAGACCCAATCATGCTTCTATAAAGAGTTTGATCAACAAGGTCATCTTTACCATCAATGGTGACTAGCTTGGAGGTTGCCATGGGTGTGCTACATGGTTTACAATCATCCATATCAAACTTTTTAAGCAGTTCTTTCACATACTTGTTTTGATGGATAAATGTACCATTGTGCAATTGTTTAACTTGAAGACCAAGAAAACATTGGAGCTCACCCATTGCACTCATCTCAAACTCTGCTGCCATGAGTTTTCAAAACTCTTCACACATAGCAGTGCTTGTGGATCTAAAAATGATGTCATCTACATAAATTTGGACAAGCATCAAATCTTTTCCTTTCCATTTTAAAAACAGGGTTTTATCTATTTTGCCTCTAGTAAACCCTATTGATAAGAGAAAAGTGGATAGAGTTTCATACCAGGCTCTTGGTGCTTGTTTCAAGCCATACAATGCTTTGTTGAGCTTGTAGACATGATTAGGATGGAATGCATCTTCAAAACCTGGAAGTTGACAGACATACACCTCTTCTTTGATTTTTCCATACAAAAATGCACTCTTTATATCCATTTGAAACACCTTTATGTTGTGGTTAGCAGCAAAAGCTAAGAATAGGTGAATAGCTTCCAACCTTGCAACAGGAGCAAAAGTCTCATCATAGTCTATACCTTCTTCCTGTCTGTAGCCTTGAACCACGAGCCTTGCTTAGTTTTTGACAACAATACCCCTTTCATCAGCTTTGTTCTTGAAGACCCACTTTGTGCCAATTGGACTTACATCTTTTGGCAGTGGCACAAGCTCCCCAACTTGTTGTCTTTTGAACTGAAGGAGTTCTTCTTGCATGGCCTCTACCCAGCTGTTGTCTTTCAGTGCCTCTTGGTACTTGACTGGCTGTATGAGTGATAGAAAACCAGCAAAAAGACAAATATTTTGGGATTGGCTTCATGTGAGCACCCCAGATTTGATGTTGCCAATAACTTGATCTGCTGGATGGCTTTTGAGATAAATCAAATCACCTTGGTATGGAACAATAGCATTTAGAGGTGATGGCTGCAAATGTGTATCATCTGAGCTAACCTCTGCTGGTGAAATTGAAGTATCAGCCATTGATGAGAATGGTGGTGGTGGTATTGGGGGTATAGAGGTAACATTCTGATGATTTTGGTGCCCAGATGTAGGACTTTTATCAACAGATGTTTGATTTTGTGAACTGGCAGAGGTTTGAGGATCAACCACTGTTGACCAAGAAGTGGTAGAGTTTACACAAGAGCTTGTAGCACTTGATCATCTGTTTGAAGAATAGACTTTTGTTTGTGGAAGCACACAGTCATATCCTTGATCTTGATCTTCTTCAGATGATTATGGTGTACCTGCATTGTCTAGCTTGATAGAAACATCAGCAAATGTGAATTTATCTAAATCAAAAAGCACTGCAGGATTTGCTGGGATATTCAGTGATGATAGTTCATTGAACTTCACATTCAAAGTTTCTTCAACACACTTTGTCCTAGAGTTAAAAACTCTGTAGGCTTTGGCAGTGGTTGAGTATCCTAGAAAATAAGCACAATCAATTTTGGCTGCAAACTTAGATATAGAATCTTTTAAGTTCAAAATGAAACATGGACAACCAAAAATTTAAAAAAATGAAATCAGAGGTTTGATTTTATACAAAATCTCATAGGCAGTCTTTTGATGCCTGGGATTAATCAAAACTCTGTTTTGAACATAGCGAGCAGTGTTTACAGCCTCTGCCTAAAAGGACAGGGGTAAACCAGAATCTGCTAGCATAGTTCTTGCTGATTCAATTAAGGTTCTGTTTTTCCTTTCAACCACCCCATTTTGTTCTGGAGTTCTTGGAATGCTATATTGTCTAACAATTCCTTTTGACTCACAAAAAAGCATCCAACTCCCTATTTTTAAACTTTGTTCCATTGTCACTTCTAAAGATTTTTATTGGAAGATCAAATTGCTTTTCTACTTGTTTGGTAAAGTTTTGCAAAATGCTTGCAGTTTCATCCTTAGAATGAAGAAAGAAGGTCCATGTAAACCTAGAGAAATCATCAACTATCACTAGGCAATACCTTTTGTGATTTAAGCTCATGATTTGCACTGGGCCAAACAAGTCCATGTGCAACAATTGTAAACACTGGCTTGTTTTGGACTCTTCAGTTGATTTGAAAGAACTTTTATGTTGTTTGTCTTTTAAACAGGAAACACAATGTTCATCACAGGAAAATTGCTTGTGAGGCAAGCCTCTTACAAGACTTTGTTTTTAGAGTGGGTGATAGTTTTAAGATTTGTGTGTCCAAGTCTTTATGCCATAACTCAGTCTCTTTGCTAGAAGCAACCGAGAATAGGCATGTTCCAGACATAGGATTATCTTTTAACATCTCTACCACATACACATTCCCACTTTTGTGTGCAGTGAGTTGTGCTTTGCTCTCAACAATGATTTGATCAATCCTTTTAACAACCTCTGGTCCCACAATTTGACAAGTTTTCTTAGTGAAAAAGGATCCATATCCTCTATCACTCATTTGTGAGACACTCAGCAGGTTAAATTTCAGATTGTCAATCAAATTCACATTTTCAAATTTGAGTTTACCAGCCAGAACTACCAGACCCGAAAACCTTTCCCTTTGAGTTATTACCAAAAGATATATCACCCCCCTAAAACCAATCCAGGCTCAACATCCTGTCATGTGCCTGGAACCTCCACTATCTACATACCATAAGCTATCATGGCAAGTAGAGGGTCCCTGCACATTTAAGTAAATAGGTCAGTTAAGATTGGTCTCCAAAGCCAAAATGGCTTTGGATGGGGTCACAGATGGTCCAGCCTCAAGTTTAGGACAATGGTCAGTGGTTTTGAAATTTTCTTGTAACATTTGCTCTTGACTATTACCTATCAGATGATTGTATCCATAAGGGTGCCTGTTTACTCTTTGCTTTGAAGGCTTTTTGTAGCCTTCATAAGCGTGAGGAACCTTTTTATAAGTAGGTTGTCCATACCCTCTTGGAAATGAGTTTGAAGGTGGGGCATCTGTCACTTGCACCTCTCTTTGAACAGAGGTTTTGGTTAAGGCTTTTGTAACAGATGTTTCAATTGGTTCAAAACTCTGCTTGGATTTATTTCCAACAGAACTTGAACTTTCTCTTTCAAGTGCTTTAGCCTTGATCTCTTTTACCTTTTGTTCATAGTTTTTGAGATAGGCACACTGTTGAGTTGAGTGATTTGTTTTGCTGCAGATGGTGCATTTTGAAGAGTTTTTGATAACACAAGTTTTGTTAATGTCACAGGCTTTTAAAAGAAAACAATCTGCGACCACATGATTTCTTTTTTCACAAAATTCACAAAACAAGTTTTTAATCTTTACTCTTCTTTTCCTATCAGACTTTTTCTCAGCAGTGGTTGTAACCTCTGCTGGCACATCTTTGATAGGGATCACCAGTGCTTTTGGGGCTTTAATACCATCAGTGGTTATGAAGTCCATTGGCTTAAAGTTCTCTAAGATATCACATTCATCTGACCAGGTTGGTTTAAACTGATATTTTTCAATTTCTTTATCTTTTGTTGAAACCTCTAGTTTTTCCAAAACAATTTTGTTTCCAGCTTTATCTGTAATTTTTATCTCTTCACCAGCCAAATTTGTAGGGACAACTTCAACTAACTCAGAATCAATTTCAGCAACATTTTTCTCATTTTGGTCATAGGCTCTAAAACCTACACCAAACTTGATGTTGCTCTTGATATGAGCATCAAGCATAATTTCATAACCTCTGCAGGACTCAACCCATTTTTCACAAGTGATTTGGGTTTCTTCTAACCCCTTTTTACAAACTTGGTATTTTTCTACCATAGTTTGGAGTTGGTCATTGGTTATGCTTGATTCATGTCTTAGGCTACTCATTTCAGAATCTTTTTCACTTAACTTTGATTTAACTCTTTAATCAGTTTTTAAAAATTAAGTTCATCTTCTAAAATTTTGTTTCTAAGGTTTTCATTCACCTTTTTTATGTTTGCAAAAGCAATGATGCATTTGTCAGAACATAGATCTTTAAGGATCTAAGGTGATACCTTTGTAGCAGCCATATGAGCACAGTCACACTCATCTTCACACACATCAAAGTTCCATGGGTCAGTAGGAGAGTTCTTTTCCTTATCAGCAGCATTTTCTCTTTCTTCACTTGAAACCACTGTTTCATCACAAACTTGAACTTCATCGGATTTTGACACTATCTCCACAGCCTTCAGCAATTGTCTCTAAGGCCATTAAACAAAATTCTTGTTCAACATCATTTTTGGCAATTAAAGCAAAGTTTTCATCAGTAAAATCCTCAGGCAAACTGCTCCAGTCAACATAACTTTGTGTGAAAAAGCTTTGTTGACCAACCTCTGCTTGACTAGCAGTGGTTTGAGCAGGTTGTGTAACAATGGGTGCTTGATGTACAAGCACTTGAGGATGTGATGGTGCCTGAACATATTGAATTTGTGGAGCAGTGGATTGAACATAATGCACTGGAACATTGGTAGCAGGGTGTGCAAAATGGGTAGTGTTTTTAACATGTTGAGCATGGGCATATTGGGAATAATGAGCAGTGTTTTGTGTGTGCTGAGGTCTAGGGCTATGATGAGTCACTATTGGTCCAGAACTTTGAGACCTACATTCTCTGGCAAAGTGTCCTAGCCTATTACACTTATAACACTTGACTTCTGATTTATCCAGCCCAACCTTCAACCCCCCTTGCAAACCTGGGAATTTTCTACCAGTTCTCTTGTAAAACTTACTAGCCCTAACACTCAATAAGGCCAGTTGGTGCAAAATATCCATTTCTTCAAGATCAGAAGGTTCAATGTGTTGCAAATCATTTAGCTCAAAGGATAGATTGTCAGAGGTTTGGCTTTCCACACTAGCAGCAAAAACATAGTTGGGTGCATATGTTTCAGATCCAAAGTTCCCACCAGATGTAATATCTATATAGTGATCATAACTTTGGTCCTTACTGCTGCCAGAACCCTCTTCTTGGCCAAAAAGAGTTGTATTACCCAATGAGTAATCATCAGTCATTTTGCCAGAATCTTGCAACTTCTTTTTCTAGTTTAACTCTCTCTCATAAGTGAGGAGTATCTAATGAAGTTGTGTCAACGACATTTCTTTAAACCCAGTAGATTTTCGCATTACATAAGCTACCGTCTCCCACTTATTTGGTAACGATCTAAGGAAACGACTATTGACAGTCGAATTAGGAAAAACCACGTTAACCAGTCTAAGATCACTGATGAGACAGCTGTAACGTTCAAATTGTTGTGTTAGAGACTCTCCTTTCAAGTGACAAAACGTTTCATACTGCTGATTTAGAACTTCTCTATTACTTTCTATCACTTCCTCAGTCCCACCAAATTGCTCCTTAAGTGCATCCCATAACTCCTTTGCACTATTGCAATGGAGTAGACCGCATAAATTTCATTGGGTAAGGACGAAGCAACTATGCTAAATGCCTTAGCATCCAATTC
This sequence comes from Scalesia atractyloides, assembly GCA_947069175.1. NCBI lineage: Eukaryota > Viridiplantae > Streptophyta > Magnoliopsida > Asterales > Asteraceae > Scalesia > Scalesia atractyloides. The sequence goes on from CAMTDV010000010.1 coordinate 24,615,027, forward strand.
AATTGTCTGGAAATCCTGCTCCGAAAAGTTTTCAGGATTTTTTGGCACTTATTTGGTTGGATCTTCTGTGCTTGGAACCATTGGAACGTGAGGTCCATAAGCAACAGATCTCCAGCAACCGGTGTTTTGCTAGGCAAGGATGTGACCCATCCGTCGTTGCTAAATGAAATATTCATTTCTTTTGAGCATCGGCGGTTTTAACAAGGATCCAGAATTGGCATCCTGTGTGTTCTGAGACATTTTCAGTTGTTTTTTTCTTCAGATTTTGTCTTTAAAAACTTTGAACGTAGTAAAAAAACTGAATATCAAACAAAAACAACCAAACTGAATAGCAAGAGAGCTGATCTGTTCGAACCAAATCGATTGTTAGATCGAATTTAATGAATCAAGCTCTGATACCAATTGTTAGGATCTGAGTTTGAATTACTTGTAGTTTTAGTTTCAAAAATGGAAAATGATTGAATTAAAAGAGATTTGCAGTGGAATAAGATGGAAAACTTTTACTACAAGCAATGGTCGTTTGTTTTCATCATCATCATGCTTTCAAGTTGATTAACTTGCATGTGATTCACAAACTCCCCCTCAGCTTTGCAATTACAGTTTGGTAATGAGAAAATGCAGAGAAGATAATATGCGAAAGTTGATCTTTTAAGAGACAAGTTTAAAGGTTACAAGAGTTGCCTATTTATACTAACTATCTAACCTCTGAGCATCTTTGATGACGTCAGGGTTGATAGTGACATGAAACAATATGTAACTAACTCTAAACACTGCTTATACTAACTGTCAGTGCTTGGCACTGTTACATTTAACTAAGCTAATGACTAAACTCTGATTCCTATCCTCTGTCCTTGTTAACTCTGGCAGACCTTGAAGCTTTGTGAAGGCAGATGATAGGATGAGCAGTCTTTATAGAAAGCAGTGTAAGTGCATCAGAGGATGTAACCTCTGATAGTTGAACCAAAGCTCGGATAGTGTTATTTGGCTTTATATCATCTGTTCCTTTTATAGGGTTCAATCCCAACAATGAGTTTAAAAAGGAAAATGAGCTTCGAGATAAGGCCAAAGCCACAAGTGGTGTAAAACCCACTAGTGGACATTCTCATGATGATCGGACTTGCTTCAAATGCAATGAAGTTGGTCACATTGCACGCAAGTGTCCGAAATCTAAGCCGGTCTATCTTCAAAGGAAAACAAGTTCAGATGTTGAAAAGCCCAAGCAACCAGAGTTTGTAAAACATGTCACAATTCTAAAAAGAAATGAATCTAAACTTGAAGTTAAACCTAAAACTAAATTTGAAAACTCAACTTTCAAGAAAGGTGAAACTTTCAAGACAAATGAATCAGATTTTACATAAAAAAGGCAAACATAAAATCACAATCCTGGATTGCTAAAAAGAAATCATCAACATCTGAAGTTATCAAGTCTGAGCTCGTTAAGACTTGAACAACAAAGACTTTAAATCTAAGATTAAAACGGAAACTGTTAAATCTTCAAAAGATAAAAAGAAAGTTCAATTTGAAAATGCTAACAACAATGAAGGGGTGAATCTTCGAAGCTTCCACATGACGGATCACTGTCTTGAATGTAAGAAAAGGAAGCAAAAGAAGAAATCACATCCTAAGAAGATTCTAAATTCTATAAAGTTGCCGCTTGAACATCTTCATATGGATCTTTTTGGTTTGGTGAATGTTCAAAGTATTTCCAGAGATGTATACTGCTTAGTTGTCACATATGATTATTCTCAATATTCATGGGTCTTCTTTCAAGAGTCCAAGGATGAAACGTTCGATAATCTGGTGATTCTTTTCAAGAAGCTCGAAAATCTATATCATCTGCCTGTCAGACGTATTCGAAGTGATAACGGCACGGAATTTAAGAACAACAAGATGAAAGAGTTTTGCAACGCCAAAGGAATTCTGCACGAATTCAGTGCAACTTATACTCCACAACAAAATGGCGTAACTGAAAGGAAGAATAGAACATTGAACGAAACAGCAAGAACAATGCTTGCAGACTCGAAACTTCCTGTTAGCTTCTGGAGTGAGGCGGTTGCAGCGGCATGTTACACTTTAGACAGGGTCTTAACTGTCAAACCAACTAAAAAGACATGTTTTGAAATGATCAACCGAAGGAAACCAAATTTAAAATATCTAGAGCCATTTGGTGCACCATGTATTGTGACTGATCAAGATGGAAAGTTTGGTGCTAAAATGCTTGAAGGTTTCTTCGTTGGTTACACTAGTCCGCTAAGGAGAGTTTATGTTCCTACTTTGAGAAGGGTGATCGAAGCACAACACGTTGATTGCTTTCGGTACACAACTCCTATTCGGAGAAAAGGCGATGCGTGGTTGTTCAATTATCAAGATTTGTGGAAGTCATTCGACTTGCCAGAAGAACCGTCTGATGAAGAACTTGCAGCTCTTTATTACCTTCAACAGTCGGCTAATCAAGAACAGATTTTAAGGCCAATAGTGGTTAATCGACCTAATGTTGGTTCTACATCGTCTTCTGGTGCTGGTCTGAGTAATAGTGGTGTTCCGGTTGAACAAGTTTCTGAAGCAGAGGAAGCACCTACTACAACTCCAGCAAATGTTTCCACTGAACCAGGAAATGCAACTACAGAGCCCAATACTTCTCAGAATCAGAATTCCGACTCTGATGAAGCTCCGACTTTCGATGATGATGGAGAATCCTCTTCCAATGAAGAATCTGAGCAGATATCTAACATGTTGAATCAATCTGCTAGCCCGAGCAATCAAAATGAAGCTACGTCTAGTGCTTATAATGTTGAATTGATCGTTGATCTGAATGTCACAAATCAGAACAATTCAGTTGATGTTCCTAGCGAAGAGATGCCACGATCTTATTCTTATCATCCTTCAACAAACATTATTGGAAGAAGTCAAATCAACAAAGCATTAAGTTGTTTCTATACACGAGTGGCTCCTACTCAAGACTACTGTTATAATTCATGTTTCATATCTCAAATAGAGCGGAAGACTGTGAATGAAACTCTGGGTGATAGCGATGCAGGAAGAGTTGTTACAATTCGAGAAACTGGGAGTCTGGAGACTTGTAGATTTACCACCAAAGCATAAAGCAATAGATACGAAGTGGGTCTTCAAGTGTAAAAGGGATGATCGATGTATGATCGTTAGAAACAAAGCTCGGTTGGTTGTCAAAGGTTTCTACCAGCAAGATGGAATTGACTATATGGAAGTCTATGCACCGGTTGCACGTTTAGAGTCAATCCGCATTTTCCTTGCATTCGCAGCTTGGAAAGGTTTTAGGGTGTACCAATTAGATGTGAAATCCGCATTTCTCTATGGAAAGCTACGTGAACAAGTGTACGTCAGCCAACCATCAGGGTTCGTCGATCCGCTAAACAAGAACAAAGCTTATCTCCTAGACAAAGCCTTATACGGATTACACCAAGCCCTGAGAGCTTGGTACGAGACGTTATCTCAACATCTCATTGGAAATGGCTTTACTAGAGGCACAGTGGACAGTACATTGTTTACCAAGGAAGTCGGAAGCCATCTAAGCATTGTACAAATCTATGTGGACGATATCATCTTTGGTTCAACGGATGATAGTCTTTGCAAAGAGTTCGAAAGGATCATGAAGAAGAAATTCGAGATGTCTTCTATGGGCGAAATGAAATTTTTCCTCGGATTACAAGTTGATCAGTTACCAGACGGCATATTCATTCATCAAACCATCAGCTTGTGGTATCCAAAGAACGATAATTTTGATCTGACGAGATATGCTGATTCTGACTTCGGGGTGGACAAGCAGAATTCTAAGCCTACAACGGTTGGTTGCCAGTTCTTCGGAACTTGTTTAGTAACGTGGCAATGCAAGAAACAAACCACGGTCTCTCTTTCTACCTGTGAGGCAGAATACATTTCTGCTTCCAGTTGTTGTTCATAAATCCTATGGATTCAAACTAAACACATAGAAATTCGTTATCACTTCATTCGTGACTGCTACGAAAAGAAGTTGATGCGAATAGAAAAAATCCACAACGATGAACAAAAAGCTGATTTTATACCAAAGCTTTTCCTTTAACAAGATTTAAATATCTAATGAGACTTAACGGTATTAAAAATTTGTTGACAGGTGCGGAGGCAGAGGTTGAATATGGATCAGACGATGAGTTCACGTGATCCACATTGGTTTGTATATCTTTTAGATTAGTATTTCTTAAAAACTAAAATACAAAAATATGTTTTTGATTTTAGGGGGAGAAATATTTGAGAAAATACAAAAACATATGAAAATTTTCAAAAAGTACAAAAACATTGAAAAAAACAAAAAGAATTTATTGTCACAAAGGAAATGATAGTATATCAGTGGACTATTACATTATGCTAAAGAAATGTAAAGTTCAAAAAGTGATAAACAAGTCTTACTTTGGATGTGTCGATAGGCTTTACACGTTCAGCCTATCGACATATCCACAGTAAGACTTGTTTATCACTTTTTAAAACTTTACAATTCTTTAGCGTACTGTGATAGTCCACTAATGTACTATCATTTCCTTTTATCATACAAATCCTTTTGCCTTTTTTGTACTTTTCGCATTTAATACGTTTTTAGATTTTCTGAAAATTTTTTCTCCCCCTAAAATTTAAAAAACATATTTTTGAAATTTTTGATTTATAGAAAAAATGACCAACTGATGAGAATCACTTCAATTCTTCATCCATTACTGCTTCACAAATTTCTTTTAAGCACACTCCCCCTCATGATGACAAAAACCTTGACATTTTTGTGTTTAAAAAAATTTATATCCATGAGTTTTTGTCTTGTTCAACAGTGAGAGTTCTGTGAAAATTTTCAAATTTTTTCTTCAAAAAAATATGTAAAAATTTTCAAGTAAACGTTATTAAAACATATTTTTGAAAAATTTTCTCCAAAATATTTTCTCCAAAAAAATTTCAAAAATTGTAAAGTAAACGTTATTTGAAAATGTAATAAGGCCTTTATATAGAACTTGATAACTGGCCCGTCTTCATTGTATGACACGGAACTCCATTCTCAGTAATTTGCTTTTTCCTCGGAAGTTCCTGCACAAAAATTCAAACAATTAGTTGAATAATGACACCCAAACATTTTTAGTCTTAGGCTTTTTTTTCTTCAACCTTGATTTTGACTTTCTTTTCACAATCAGGTTTATTTTGGACTTTCTCAAATTTCAGAAAGTCTTATAATCTTTCAATTTTTACGGATTGTGTAACTTTTTTTCTTTTACCAACCACGTTTGATTTTTCATTAAAGCTTTCCTGAAATACAATGTAGAAATTCTTTGTTCATTACCATTCGAGGATTCACCCGTTTCAAAATTTGAAAACTTAGTAATAACTGGTTTCACCTTGTTTGTAGTTTCTGTACATTGTTTCAAAACCTGAGTTGGTACTCCAGAAATTTTGTTATCAATTTGAGAAGGTTTAGGTTTAATTTGTAAGCATTTACTAGCAATACGTCTAGTTACTCCACATTTATGACACTTCCTGTTCTCATATCGATTTTTCTATCAAACCATACACTCAAATCATAACACTGATTTGACGTGTGGTAGCCATCTTTCCTACTTCGTCTGTAACTTTGATTTGACATTGAAGCACTGTGGTCCGACCTGCACCACTTATTCACAATAATTTGTGAGTTTCTATATCGTACCGATGAGCTTTTATTTTTCTTTTGAAAGTTTTTGGAATTTTTAGAACTTTGTTTTTCCTTTTGTTTTTGTTCTTCATTCTGCTTAGAAGGTTTTTGCGTTGAGCATTTACCTTTTTCAGTAGATTGTAAAACAGTTTCTTGAAAATTTTCTTTTAGTTTTAAAAAGATTTCATTTTTCTCTTTTTAGCACTTTCATCATCGGTATCATCATCACAATTCTCGATTATGACCTTTTCATAATTTATGATCTTGTCACTTATTGAATTTCTTTTTTATTTTCATTGATAGGTTTTGGACATATATGATCTAACTTTAATGAGGAAATCACAAAACTTTTCAATAACTTTTCTGAATTAACAGCTTTATTTTTAACAGTCTCAACTTCTTTTTCAAGTTGAGCAATGTTCTCAATATAAGAATTTATTGCTTTTGATTTTCTATATTTAATTTTTCAAAAACATTTTTATTTCATTTTGAAAATCTACTACCATTTGTAATTTTTCATTTTCTAAAATTTTTATTTTGTTTTCAAAATTCTTTTCATTTTCTTTTAATTTTTTATTTTCTAATGTCAAACTCTCAATCTCACTCAAGAGTTTGGCATTATCTGCCCGATAGATATCTATATCATAAACTGGGCAGACTGGTTTAGAACTTGAAAATCCATTTGTAGATGTACTTGAAAGTTGAGCTTCACGGTTTTTAACCACTACATTTTTTTCTCTCTTTACCTGATCATTCCTTTCATTACTGACAAGTTCAGATTTCTTTAGCAATTCCACTTCATATTTCTCTAACTTGTCAATGAAAGTAGAAAGCTTGAAAAATTCCCAGCTTGGACTTTCCTTCAGTACCATTAGGTACGTTGTCCATTCACCCTCTGGAAGAGCATCAGCCAGTTTGTCAATATACTCTCTTTCTGTTTTAAGAAGATCATGTTTTGTCATCTGAATCTTCAACTGACAGAAGCGTTTTATCATTTGTTTCATTGATTCACCTTTGATCATTGTGAAGATGTTAAACTCTTTCATGATTAAAGCCTTCTTGCTCTTGATCATCTCAGCACACTCTAGATATTTAGCACGCAGAGGATTCCACAGCTTTTGTGCCGTATCACATTCTGGTAGCAAAATCAAGATATCTTCATTTATCGATTGTTGTAACAAACTGATCATCTTCTTCTCATGGACATATGCATTATTCTGTTCTGGTGTAAACTTTGATACTGCGAGAATAGCTCCTTGTTTATCAACTGGCCATTTAAATCCAGTTTTAAAGGCAATCCAAACGTGGAAGAAACTTATTTGTACCCAACTCTCAAATTTTCCTTTCCAGACTTCATACTCATCTATACTCATCAACATTGGCGGCTTCACGGACCCCATTTCGTTTTCCAAACTAATCTGTCGTTCAAAAACACTTGAAAAATGATTAGCAAACATACAATTTTAGTAAAATTTGACTTTTTAAACAACAATATTAATGTATCGGTTTGCTAAAAACGTTTAAAACTTTTCCAAGAACAGTTTTTACCAGATTAGAGCTTTAAACTCGTCTAGTCGATACGAATCTAAAGATATATAATGTCCGAGACGTTTTTTGAGATTTTCATGCCTTAGACAAGTTCAGGCGAGAATAGCTCATTTTTTATTTTTTATTTTTTAGAAACCCTTAGACAAGTTCGGGAGAACTTGTAATGGACAAGTTCGGTCGAACTTGTACCCTTCTTGACAAGTTCGAGCGAACTTGTATACTACTTGACAAGTTCGGGCAAACTTGTTGAAATTTGAACAAGTTCGGGTGAACTTTATCAATTTTCAACAAAATGTGTCAAGTTCGAGCGAACTTGATCAAATTTTGACAAGTTCGAACGGACTTGAGTGAAAATCTTTGAAAAATCAATCAACTTCAGGCGAACTTGATGGAAAATCACTCGAAAAGTGAATTTTTCAGTCAAGCTCGAGCGAACTTGATGATAAGTTCGAGCGAACAAGTGTTTTCAAACATGGTTTTTTTCAAATTTTCGATATGAATTCCTTTGTTTTAAGCTCTGATCTTTTCAAGGGTTTTACTATTATGGATTTTACGTATTATACTTGAAAATCAGTCCATTTTGTCCATGAAATGTCCAACAAGAGTTAAAAATGAAAGAAATCAGTAGAAGATGTGAAGTTTTATGTCCAATGTCTTCAAATTAATCCAATCCTGCTCTGATACCAAATGAGGTTCCATTGTACGGATCTTTCGGGTCCTAATTTGGCAAACCTAAGGTAAACGTGCGGAATCCGTTTGCATGGGCGACATTGTAGACAAGTTTGTTATTGATTAATCACTGTTTCATTGATTAGTAAACGTTACAAATCCTGGAAACACTTGGACAGAGCTTCGCCTCTGTTGTGACAAAATCTCTGAATCTTACAAATGAAATGACAAGTATCCTATTTATAGGAGAACAAGTTCGGGCAAACTTGTCCTAGGCATGACAAGTTCGGGCGAACTTGTCCTAGGCATGACAAGTTCGGGCGAACTTGCCCAAGCCATGACAAGTTCGTCTTGACAAGTTCGGGCAAACTTGTCCTAGCAATGACAAGTTCGGGCGAACTTGACTCTTTACATACATTAACTTCGACATTTCGCTTCTAAATACAGACTCGATATTATACAATGACGTAGGCAACATACATATGCATCAACACTATTACTACTGCTACTATTCCTACTAAACCGATGATTCTAATGCTTGAACATAATGTTGAGGAAGGCGAGTTTGTGCAAAATTACTCGAAAGAAGATTTGGCTAAACTACTTGAAGTTGATGCTGAAATGTTCGATTTTGATTTTGAAGAACAAGTGATGAATGTTAATACGTTTGAGCTGAACGAATATTGTTACAAACGTAGATATGAAGCTGACTATTACAACAAAGTAATCATTGAATATTGGTCGTCAGATGATGAGAAAGACGAAGCAGAAAAGTATGTTGGTGCTAACACTGATAGTTTTTCGACATTCGAAGAAATGTATGAACAATTGAATAAAGATCTGCTGAGAGATAAGATTGAAGAGTCTTTACGTGAAGGTAAAATCCCTAAACCAATGACTAAGGAAGAGATTGCACAAGCAAAGAAGTCCTGGTTCAAAAAAATGTCGAGAGAACGAAAGTTTCGACGTCCATTAGCATTCTTTACCAGAGATAAAGATGTTTCCTTGGGGGATATATTAAGCTGGGGATGGTTTAAAGAGTTGAATGTTTATGCCATTAAACGTGAATTTGGAGTTCAATACTTCAAATACTTGGCAGATTTCAAAACTCTTCCTTACTGGGATGTAGAAGAGTTGGTGCGAATGAGAAATGTAACATATTATATGAAGTAAAGCCATTCATTCCTACACGTCGAATCAAAACAGATAAGAAGACTAGTATAAAGGATATAACGTTGATTATGAAGCGTCCAAGAGCTATGAGAAACATGCCCCTAATGCCGATTGAACAAAATTTCTATCCTTTGTTTAAGTGGTGGCAAGTAGATACGACGACTTGTGAAGCTGTAATAGTGCTAAGATTCGAAGATCATCTCGATATCACAAAAGAAAGGGTTTTCATACAGAAGGTTTGAGAGGGCTGTGTAGAACGATTCGAATACTAGACCCGATGTGGCTAGTAAACTGCTCGAAGGAGGATATCAAATGTTTATTCTTTAGCAAGATTTGTTATGAAGATTGTGAGAAAGAATAAGCGATGCAATATCAGAGGTTTGTGAATGTATGTTATGCGCATGAAGTTAATTCATGAAGAATGTGGGAATCGAGTTGGAGAGAGATAGAACGAGAAGAGTTTCTGAAAGAAGAAAGGCGTCGAGAACAATTTCTAGAAAGAACAAAGGAGGCAAGACTGAGACGTTTTCAGTTTATGACCAAAGTGCCACCTACAGATCAAACGCCGATTCCATCGCAAGAAAGAAGAAAGAAGCCAGAGATAGAGCTTTGAAGACCGATCAAGACGAAGACGATATCCAAGGGGGAGTCTGTTAGTACACAATGTCTATGTCTTAGTCTTGGATCGAGTCTGTTTAGTTTGGCTAGATTATGTCAAGTTTAAAGGTTATTTATGTAAATAGATAACAAGTTCGCCCGGATTCAAGATGTAAGAACAAGTTCGGCCGAACTTGTTCAAGACAAGTTCGCCCGAACTTGTCTTCCTCCCAGCGAACTTGTTATACTATAAATAGGTGACTTAGGTTTTTCATTTGTAACTTCTGCAACTTTGTCACTTGTACGTCGAAGCTCTGCCAGATCTGGATTTGACATGTAAATGAACTTTATGATCAATAAACAACAATTAAACAGTAGATCTTTGCATATTCGATTAACACGTCATATAGTTTCCTCCTATACGAACGTTAGATACCAATTTAGGTTCCTATGCTAAACATGGAGCGATCTAACACGTTTCACACTTACGAGCGAGGTGGCCCTTCCCAGCCGTTTAGAGAGCCTTCCCCACCCATCTGGGGCATACCTGTTCCTCCTCAGGAGGTGCCTGCTCCCATTACCGAGAGCAGCTTGATGGGGTTTCTGTATGAACAGATTTCATTGTTACGGATGGCGTGGGATGAGGATGAGCAGCAGAGGAGATTGATGGGAGACTACCTGATCGTCTTACAGTAGGCGATCATCGCCTTACAGCAGGGTATGGGATATGTTCATCATGAGCAGGATCATTTTCGTGCGTTGGTATACGGATGTATCGGTGCCATTGTAGGTTTGGAAGCAGGTCTTGGAGGGTTGGCATGGTGGATGTGGCATTCCTAGTATGGTTTCTTTCTAGTATAGTTAGAGGTGATGTATCTTTTGTACATCCTACCAAGCAGTGGGTTATACCCATGTCGAGGTGGTGATGCAGTCATAGTGTTTTCACGTTTTCCTAGTTAGTACTTTCGTTGCATCGAGTATGTACGTCACTTTGGTGACATGTTTTGACAGCACATTTAAGCACTGGCCCTTATGGGTTAAGACTATGTGCAAATTTTGACGCTTGTATGATAACGATATTATATATATATATATAATATATATATATGACGATGTTTTTGACTATATGTGCCGTGGATTCATGTGTGTGATGAAGTGTGTGATATGTTTTAGCCGAATATGTGATATGTGTTAACTAGATACGTGACATTGATACCTATACATCTATTGTTTATAATAGAATGGCCCCGAAACGCGCACCACAGATGACTGGGGCAGAAATTGCGCAAATGATAGCGCAGCAACTCTAGGCTGTTATTCCCACGATTGTGGCGCAGGTTAGCGTCGGTATTAATGCTAACCCGCAACCGAATCCGCGACCAGGACCGGTAGGTCAGAATGATAATCAGAATAATGGTAGGCCGGTTTGCACATATAAGCATTTCATGGAATGCAAACCGATGGACTTCAATGGTACTGAAGGACCAAATGGGTTTGTGAAATGGATCGAGAAGTCGGAATCGGTACTTAACATAAGTAATGGTCCCGGTGATTGCGCAGTTAAGTATACAACTTGTACCTTTACCGACCATGCTTTAAACTGGGGGAACACTATTGTTCAAACTCGCGGACAGGACGCGATTAATTCTATGACTTGGGATGATCTTAAGGTACTGACTTGGGATGATCGCGGACAGGTCTAAGCCGTTCATAATATCAATTTTAATTAGTCTTATAACATACACAACTTCGTCTTCTTCGTTCAAAACACAGACATCGGATAACTAACTATTACTTGATTAATCCAGTTAATGAATAAGATGAACAATTGAAAAGTATTGAACCGAAGAGTTTGGGGAAAGAAAGTACCGAACAGCTCGTCTTCTTCAGAAATCCGGCGAAGATCGTCGGCTCTGTTTTGGTGACCTTCAGCTGTTAGAATCAATTAACAGTTTGGAGGGATTAGATGTGAAATTGAACTACTGAGTAACGATTATCAGTAGGTTTAAAATGATCATACCGTTTAACAGCAAGTTTCTGGAATTTCAGAAATTTTCCGGCGAAAACAGAAAAATCCAGCAATGTCGTCTGGGGTTGATTCTGAGTGATGGAGTGGTGTTAGAATTTGTCTAATAATGGAATGAAACCGAAAAATCGAGGTAATTAACGTGTATATGAAAGTCTCGGTTTTCCGGCGACTTGCAGAGAACTCCGGCGAGTGAAATTTCTTGCGACAGAGATTCTTCAGAGGTTTAAGGTGAGTGTGGGTGATGTCAGTATAAGCTCTAAGATCTTATTTTAGAGTAACAAGAAAGGATGGATTGAACTCGGTTTTCCGGCGAAAATTTCCGGTTAATTTTCAGAGAATTCCGGCGACTTCCGGCGAAGTTTTCTGAGCGAAATGATGAGTGCAGGTTGGATAGATTCGTAAGCTTAACTGATGAACAAAGTATAATTCCCGGATTTGAATTGTATTTTTCGGTTTCGAATAGAAATTTAAGGTAATGAATGAAATTGATGGATTCTTCGGTTATAACCGATCTTACTGTTAATGTAAACGTTATGACAAAAAGAAACGGCAAAGTTTGACGAAATTGTCGGGATTTCCGGCGTGAGCGGATTTGGGCGCGTTGTGTAACTGGGTTTTGATTTCAAGATTTAATTTATGTATTAATTGTTTCAATATGTAAACAAAAATCACAAGTGGCGGAGCGGTTGGATGTGTGTGTGTGTTAAAGCTTTGCTGACCCGGTTGACCCGGCTGACCCGGGTTCGAATCCCGGCAGCCTTGTTTTATTTTTATTTCACTATTTTTAATACATTTTCAAAAATAAATTTTATATTCTAATATACTTATTAATTATGTATCGTTTAAAATTAATTTGAGCATTAAATACGCAACGAAATTTTTGACTGATTGTTCGGTTAATAAACGAAGCGGGTTTGGTTAATCCGGTTTTGGCGGATGTTACAGTATTCCCTACTTTTAGAAATTTCGTCCCGAAATTTAAGTAGTGGCATATTTGTCTTAAAAAGGATGGTGTTTAATTTGACTGTTACATACTTAGAAAGAAGTAAGAGTTTAAATTTTGTTTGAGGCGGTAACGTTCCTTGTAAGGGTTGAGTACCCTGTGTCAGGAATCGCTTTTTGATGCCTATGATAATGAATATTGATAAACAGAGTTGATTGACTAAATATGATTTCATGCGCAAGAGTTTTGATATGTTTGGAAAGATAAGGTTATATCCTAAAACAAAACTTCTACTACTAAAACCTACATGGAACTTCTCATAACCACCTGACAATGCCTCTGATCCTTTAGCAAGAATACTTATATATAGGAAGTACCAGCGGCGTATCCACCATATTCTCGTCAAATTTTCATTGGTTTTATCAGTAAGTTATAATTGGTTCTATGATGTGACACTAGAACATAAATAAACACAACAACCAATATCTGAGTCCTAATTCTGATAGTATACATGTTTGAATGGTGACACAATCCAATTTCTTTAAATGATGAGATGATATGAATGCTAAATCGGTGAGTATAACACAAACTTCAACCAAGACAATACTAAATCCTACATAGAACTTCTCATAACCGCCTGATAATGCCTCTGATCCTTTGACAAGAATACTTATATATAGGAAGTACCAGTGGCGTATCCACCATATTCTCGTCAAATTTTCATTGGTTTTATCAGTAAGTTATGATTAGTCCTATGTGACTCTAAAACATAAGCGAACACACCAAAGCTTGAGTCTTTGAATGATGAAAGTACCTCTCTCGTTTGTTATGATGGAGAGGTTAGTCTATGTAGAAAATGGAACACATTCCAATTTCTTTAAATGATGAGTTGATATGAATGTTAAATCAGTGAGTGTAAAACAAATTTCAACCAAGACATTACTAAATCCTACATGGAACTTCTCATAACCGCCTGACAATGCCTCTGATCCTTTGGCAAGAATACTTATATATAGGAAGTACCAGCGGCGTATCCACCATATTCTTGTCAAATTTTCTTTGGCTTTATCCGTAAGTTATGATTAGTTCTATGTGACTCTAAAACATAAATAAACACAACAAACAATGCCTGAGTCATAATTCTGATAGTATACATGTTTGAATGGTGACAGTCCCTCTCTCGTTTGTTGTGATGGAGAGGTTAGTCTATGTAGAAGTGAGACACAGCCCAACTTCTTTAAATAATGAGATTGAAATACGTTGAGATGTATGATGATATGAATGTTAAAACAATGAGTATAAAACAAACTTGAGGTAGTAATTCACATTTGGATTCAATTTTCAATTTACAAATGAAATACGTGAAGATTGAGATAAACATAAATAAAAACATAAAACTAAACGGTTGGAGTTGAATCTTGATTTTTGGTGAAGGGGACTAGTTGGGTGGTTTCGTTTGGGCCGTCATTATTTTCAACAGGATTGGCGTTGATGTTGAAAACTCTTCCTCTTGCTGGTGGCCTAGTGATTAGGTTTCCTTGATTTGCTTGGTTAACTGGGTTTGCTTGAGCTTGGGCGTTTATGATGTTAACCAATTGAGGGCACGTGTTTCTATAATGGGTAGGATCGCCACAATTAAAACAAGCTCGAACATAAGGTAACATGGGGTATTGGGGTTGTTGATATGTTTGGATCAGGTTTTGAGTAGGGGTGAGGTTTGGTTTTGGGGGTGCGGCACACCTTGCTCAAATGACCATAGCGTCCACAATTCGCACATAGTCGACAAAGTAAGGCAGATGGATGGTGATAAAAACAGGTATTACATTGAGGGTGAGGTCCAAGGTAAGGTTTCTTATTTGGGTAAGTTGAGTTGGGTGCTACTTGAGTGATTGGGATAGCTTGGAGGGGTACGGCTTGTGAGACTGGTTGATTGCGTTGGGTGACAGCAAAAAGTTGCCCATCTCGTTTTCTCTTGGAAATGGGTTGAGAAGGGGATTCGGTTTGGGTGGAGTTGGAGGTTTCAGTTGATGCTTTATCTTTCTTCTTCTCCTCCTTGAAGTCTTTATTCCGTATACGGTTCTCGGTGAGCTCTGTAGCTATCTCCATTGCTACTTCCAAAGTTGCAGGTGTGGTACTTATTACAGAGTCTTGAATTTTTGAAGGAAGACCTCGAATATAGTGTTCGATCAAACGGTAGAGGGGAGTGAACAAGTTGGGAACCATTTGATTTAACTTAAGGAATCTTTTGTTGTACGTGGTGTGGTCTCCTTCCTTTTGTTTCAACGAATAGAACTCATCCTCTAATTTCTTGATTTCGCTCCTTGGGCAAAACCGTCTTGTCATGATTTCCTTCAACTCTTCCCAAGTAAAAGTCATAGCATCTTCAACACCTCGTTTAGCCTTCTCTGTATTCCACCAAGTAAGTGCTATTCCAAATAAACGACCAGTAGCATATCGCACCTTGCGATCATCGGGGCAATCGCAATTTAGAAAAATGTTTTCCATTTCTTCAAACCAATAGAGAAGAGCGGTGACACCTTCAGTCCCTTCGTATTTTGTAGGGTCGCAGGATTTGAAATGCTTGTAGGTGCATTTAGTGGTATTTGGGGGAGGGTTGACAACATTTTGAACTTCTTGATTGACGGGATTAGCGGTAAGGGCTTGTTGGACTTGGACTACAATGTTGGGTATTACGGCAGCCATTTGTTGAGCGATTTGGGCAGCCATACGCTCGCGAGCTTTTTCTGCTCTCATCTTCCTACGAGCGGAATTAGAAGACATCTACAAGGAATACATATGAAGAGTATGAGTTGGATGTTTTTGGGATCATGTGTCGTATTTAGGAATGAACATTCATAAAATAAACATAGCATAATAAATCTACTACATCCATAGGATGTCTTGGGCTTTGCTCGTAATTGGGCCTTGCATGCCGCTATACTTCACCTTCGTAATCACGTGGGCCCCATGATTACCGGGTTTTTCATATGGTTCGCATGTGTTTGCCTGGTTACGTACACTAAAACCCGGAGAAAATCGAGAAATATGTATGTAACGTATGATATTCGGAATGTATCCAGGTGTGGACACGGTGACACCTCAAAGTGGGGTTAGTTCGAACGACGTTTGGTGTGGCATGCTTTGGCCTAATAGGTCCTTCGCACTCTCATCATTAGTCCCCAGGTAGGCAAACTGGTCTGTTATATTGGATTTATACGAATGCCAACCTAGACAGGACGTTCCGACTACCGGTACTTGTACCCTTACAGTTACTACATGCCGGTCGCAGAACTCACTTTGATGAGATTTGAAAAATGAAAAATGCGACAAAATCTTGAATAACGGAAGTATGAAGATGATTTGAATATGTGAACATTGAAATATGTATGATGAATATGTATGTAAGTATGTATGTTTGACTGTAAGTATAATTCACTATGTATCACAAAATGTAATATTGGAAATGTTTGCATGCATTTGTGTATGTAATAAACATGAAACAAATAAATATCATAAGTTTGCATGTAACCACATAAACAATTAAAATCTAGTCAACTATAGTATAGGCTCTAAGGGTCTAATAACCTATCCTATATCCCTATAGTCAAAAGCTCTGATACCAATCTGTCACACCCCGACCCGCAGCGGAAAAGGTGATCGGGGCATGATTGGGTTTTCATCAAAGCTCATGACATTTATTATAATGTTTCATATTTATTATTTCAATTTAAAAGAGATCATACAATCATATCAAACAAATACAACATGTTCTATTCATCCTTCTAAACTTCATTATTTTTCTTCTAAGGCAATTTCCTATGTTTTCCTTGCTTCATCCTGTTCACCTGTATCATATGTAAAAATGGTTTTTGGATCAACAAAAGTTGGCGAGTGAACCTTGTTAGAAAACATTTATTATTTATTTCTTATTGTATTTAATACGGAAAAATTGTGCAATATTCCTATATGAACAAATGTAAATAAACATACAATAACAAACAATTAGCATACAATAACAACCCAATAGCATACCATAACAAACAACAACAAAACAATAACATACATTAACAAAAATGGGGAACGGACGGCCTATGATAAATGTATGTACTGAAAATGATAAATGTCTGTACGATCAAGGCTCAATCAAACGGAGCCGATCGTATTGCATGTACTGAAAATGATAAATGTCTGTGCGATCAAGGCTCAATCAAACGGAGCCGATCGTATGTTGGCAACGCCAGGTTCACGCTCATAATGTAATGGGGAACTGCTCAACGCTCATAATGTAATGGGGAGCGGCGGCCTATGAAATTGCATGTACTGAAAATAATAAATTAAATCTAAACAATAACCACACAAACAGTTTAGACAAGCTGAATACACATTTGTTCATGATATGATGTATGCACAATGATTTAAATATAATAAATGGTAAGACACATGATACACCCCAAAAACGTGATTAAAATGGGGAATTGGTAGAGATTCACTCACCTTGGGTGCGTTCGGTGAATGATGTTGAATGCGCACGAGTTTAGAGGATTGATCGACGAGGAAAAACTAACCTAATTAATAACGAAAAAATAATGTAAATAAATTGATTTTATTAACAATTTTAATAGTATTTTTGGATATATTTTTGTGAGTTGAAGGCTATTTTCTAACTTTAAAAATGTTATTTTTAAGTATTTTTAATTGATTTTTAATTTAAATAAATAAATAAAATAATAAAAAAAATGTTGATTTTTGACCGTTGACCGTTGACTTGTTGACCGTTGACCGTTGACCGGTTCGGTCGGTTATATGTGTGCGCTGGGTGAGACTCGAACCCGTGACCTCTCGTACGCGTGCACGCAGCTCTACCAACTGAGCTACGTGTCTAACCCGAAATATTTCTGTTTTTAATTATATTTATATACTAATTAAATTAATCCGAAAATCACTTATTTTAAAAACGATTTAATGTATCGACTCGGTGCTCGCCACAGGTCTCGAACCCAGGACCTGTGGTTTAGTTTGGCACACAGTCCACCGCTGGACTGTGTGTCTAACTTGGTAAATATTCTAGTTTTTATTATACTTAACATATTACTGAGTTAACCCGGTTCGGTTTCTAAAAAAAACATTTTTATTACAGAGGTTATGGTTGTGATAGGAATCGAACTCGCGTCATATGCATATTGTTTGCACACAGTCCACCGCTGGACTATGTGTCTAACCCGTTCATAATATCAATTTTAATTAGTCTTATAATATACACAACTTTGTCTTTTTCGTTCAAAACACAGACATCGGATAACTAACTGTTACTTGATTAATCCGGTTAATGAATAAGATGAACAATTGAAAAGTATTGAACCGAAGAGTTTGGGGAAAGAAAGTACCGAACAACTCGTCTTCTTCAGAAATCCGGCGAAGATCGTCGGCTCTGTTTTGGTGACCTTCGGCTGTTAGAATCAATTAACAGTTTGGAGGGATTAGATGTGAAATTGAACTACTGAGTAACGATTATCAGTAGGTTTAAAATGATCATACCGTTTAACAGCAAGTTTCTGGAATTTCAGAAATTTTCCGGCGAAAACAGAAAAATCCGGCAATGTCGTCTGGGGTTGATTCTGAGTGATGGAGTGGTGTTAGAATTTATCTAATAATGGAATGAAACAGAAAAATCGAGGTAATTACCGTGTAGATGAAAGTCTCGGTTTTCCGGCGACTTGCAGAGAACTCCGGCGAGTGAAATTTCTTGCGACAGAGATTCTTCAGAGGTTTAAGGTGAGTGTGGGTGATGTCAGTATAAGCTCTAAGATCTTATTTTAGAGTAAGAAGAAAGGATGGATTGAACTCGGTTTTCCGGCGAAAATTTCCGGTTAATTTTCAGAGAATTCCGGCGACTTCCGGCGAAGTTTTCTGAGCGAAATGAAGAGTGCAGGTTGGATAGATTCGTAAGCTTAACTGATGAACAAAGTATAATTCCCGGATTTGAATTGTATTTTTCGGTTTCGAATAGAAATTTAAGGTAATGAATGAAATTGATGGATTCTTCGGTTATAACCGATCTTACTGTTAATGTAAACGTTATGACAAAAAGAAACGGCAAAGTTTGACGAAATTGTCGGGATTTCCGGTGTGAGCGGATTTGGGTGCGTTGTGTAACTGGGTTTTGATTTCAAGATTTAATTTATGTATTAATTGTTTCAATATGTAAACAAAAATCACAAGTGGCGGAGCGGTTGGATGTGTGTGTGTTAAAGCTTTGCTGACCCGGTTGACCCGGCTGACCCGGGTTCGAATCCCGGCAGCCTTGTTTTATTTTTATTTCACTATTTTTAATACATTTTCAAAAATAAATTTTATATTCTAATATACTTATTAATTATGTATCGTTTAAAATTAATTTGAGCATTAAATACGCAACGAAATTTTTAACTGATTGCTCGGTTAATAAACGAAGCGGGTTTGGTTAATCCGGTTTTTGGTGGATGTTACATTCCATCTGTGACTTTGACCTGTGCAATTAAACTTGTTAACACATGTTGTTACACAACAATTAAACCAGTGGAACTCACGCAACGTTTAGCTGACCCTTTCCAAAATTAACATGCATTTCAGGTAAAGCAAAGCAAGAGTAAGGAATGTGCGTGTGGATGGCTTTGGTAGTAAACTGTACCAGAATAAGAGCTGTGATAGCTCGGAGTACCGTACTCGAACTTATGGTTTGTAATATGATACTATTAGTATGTTGTAATCGAGGTTCCCTTTTTATGTGATATCATGTTTTTAAATTATCGGGAATTACCATGTGTCTACCGCACCCTGCAATTGTCTTCCGCTGCGAGTCGGGGGTGTGACAGAAGATGGTATCAGAGCCTTTGGTTATAGCGAACTAGGTATCCTTAAAGAACCTAGACTATAATCCTAAGTTAGTCTCCACACGCTGAGAACAGCTAGAAACTGAGTAGTATGGCTATTACTAGGAAGCCCTGGTGGGGCAAATAAATTATTGTGGTCTGGAACACCATAATTTATCTGCTCATACTTGGGAGTTCTGGGAACGTCATTGAGATAGGACGAAAATCCGTCTACTAACGTTACCAACCACAAATATTTTTTTTTTAAAATCCTAAAAATTCAAAACTGCATGCAATACGTGCTTATGTGTATATTTGTGGAATGTTGAGTTCAGTATTTCGGTCAGTCAGATCAGTGTTGTGTGTGGTTTTCTTTTTTACATGTATATTTGTGGAATGTTGAGTTCAGTATGTCGCATCGTTCGAGTCATCAGACTACTTCGCATATGGAGACCGATCCTGAGGAGGATCCACTGATATCCCCATTGCCATCGAGCAACGAGCCAGATCCCTCTGGCTACTATTGTGGTCCTTACCCACCCAGACCTCGTACTAGGCGCGAGGGAGAGGACTCGATCGCCTACCGTTCCCCACCTCACCACCCGACTAGCTCCTCAGAGCATAGTCGTACACCGGATGTTGGTATACCAGTAGGAGCTATTCCTTGGAGCCCTACTCCCGCCACGGGGCATTGGGAGTGGGAGCCGGTAGCACCTAGGTTACCTACACCAGAGACTCCCCCTAACCCTTATACTCCTTCCACTCCGAGTGCTTACTCACCCTCCTCACCTAGTTCCTAGGAGATATCCATCTTTGGCCTCCGACAGACGGCTCGTCAGAGGGTACTTACACCTGTACCTATGTTCACCCCACCCGTTTCCCCTATTCGTCCGATACCCGTACCTATAGGGACCCAACAACATTTTACCGCCCGTTTTCGGCCTCGGGACGACCCTTCCTCGTTTCACACTTACGAGCGAGGTGGCCCTTCCCAGCCATTTAGAGAGCCTTCCCCACCCATCTGGGGCATACCTGTTCCTCCTCAGGAGGTGCCTGCTCCCATTACCGAGAGCAGCTTGATGGGGTTTCTGTATGAGCAGATTTCATTGTTACGGATGGCGTGGGATGAGGATGAGCAGCAGAGGAGATCGATGGGAGACTACCTGATCGTCTTACAGCAGGCGATCATTGCCTTACAGCAGGGTATGGGATATGTTCATCATGAGCAGGATCATTTCCGTGCGTTGGTATACGGATGTATCGGTGCCATTGTAGGTTTGGAAGCAGGTCTTGGAGGGTTGGCATGGTGGATGTGGCATTCCTAGTATGGTTTCTTTCTAGTATAGTTAGAGGTGATGTATCTTTTGTACATCCTACCAAGCAGTGGGTTATACCCATGTCGAGGTGGTGATGCAGTCATAGTGTTTTCACGTTTTCCTAGTTAGTACTTTCGTTGCATCGAGTATGTACGTCACTTTGGTGACATGTTTTGACAGCACATTTAAGCACTGGCCCTTATGGGTTAAGACTATGTGCAAATTTTGACGCTTGTATGATAACAATATTATATATAATATATATATATATATATATATATATATATGACGATATTTTTGACTATATGTGCCGTGGATTCATGTGTGTGATGAAGTGTTTGATATGTTTTAGCCGAATGTGTGATATGTGTTAACTGGATACGTGACATTGATACCTATACATCTATTGTTTATAATAGAATGGCCCCGAAAAGCGCACCACATATGACTGAGGCTGAAATTGCTCAAATGATAGCGCAACAACTGTAGGCTCTTATTCCCACGATTGTGGCGCAGGTTAGCGCCGGTATTAATGCTAACCCGCAACCTAATCCGCAACCCGGACTGGTAGGTCAGAACGATAATCAGAATAATGGTAGGCCGGTTTGCACATATAAGCATTTCATGGAATGCAAACCGATGGACTTCAATGGTACTGAAGGACCAAATGGGTTTATGAAATGGATCGAGAAGTCGGAATCGGTACTTAACACAAGTAATTGTCCTGGTGATTGCGCAGTTAAGTATACAACTTGTACCTTTACCAACCATGCTTTAAACTGGTGGAACACTATTGTTCGAACTCGCGGACAGGACGCGATTAATGCTATGACTTGGGATGATCTTAAGGTACTGATAAGGGAAAGGTTCTGTCCCGACCATGAAATTCAGAAGCTTGAAGATGAGTTTTGGAACCTGCAGAAGCAAGGTGCCAACCATGCAGGTTACACAAACCGCTTCAATGAACTGGCGCGTATATTGCCAGACATGGTCCGACCGGAGTCCAAGAGGATTGAAAGGTATATCTGGGGACTGGCCCCAGAAGTAAGGAGTATCATTAACTCGGTGGAACACCTGACCATGCACGAGGTGGTAGCCAGGTCGGGTACTGTTACGCATGACATGGTTAGGCGTAAGATTCTAACGATATCCGAAGAGCAGGCCGGGAGCAAGCGAGAAGCCCCTGAGAGTAGTCAGGCCAGGGCAGCAGCACTAAAGAGGGGGAGAGCTACCAGTTAGAGCTACGCCATGACTACCCCAACGGTTAACTCTGATAACTACAAAGGAAAGGCCCCGAAGTGTAACAAGTGTACTTACCACCACTATGGTGCATGTCAAGCAGCGAGATGCTCGAGGTGTCATAGAACCGGGCATTATGCCCAGAACTATAGGATGCCCATGGAACCCAATCCCAAACCAACCCGTTTTCAACCTCCTAGGCCTCAACCTCTCAGCAGCGACTTCAACAACCAGCACCACATGTTACCTACCCCCGTGCATGCTTTGGATATGGCAGCACGGAGCATTTTTGTAATAGTTGTCCGAAGTAAGCCCAGCAGATGGCAGGAAGGAACACACAGAACCAAGCATCTGCCACGAATGCAGCTCGAGGTCGTGCTTTTGTCATGGAACCTGGTGATGACGCCAGGATCCCAACGTGTTTTCAGATACGTTCCTCGTTTTAAATCAATTTGCTTCAGTGTTATTTGATACGGGAGCCGATAGAAGTTATGTGTCGATTACATTTTTGCCACTCTTGAATATGCCTGTTATTGACCTGAAACAACCCTATATCGTCGAACTTGCCAGCGGGAAACCAATTACCAGTCACCAACTTATTGTTAATTGTCCTATAACCCTTAACGGTTACCAATTTACAATCGACCTTTTACCAGTAGAATTGGGTAATTTTGATGTCATCATCAGAATGGACTGGTTGTCCAACCATCATCCGGAGGTGTTATGTGAACAAAAGGTTGTTAAGATTCCTTTATCCCCCACGGATGCAATTATGGTACAAGGAGAGAAGTTAGGTGCCACGCTGAACCTCATATCTCACCTCAAGGCGTTGAAGTGTATACGACAAGGATGTGACGTGTTTTTGGCCAGCGTCACGGTCGAGGAACCAGCCGAGAAGCATATTGAAGACATCCCGGTAGTATGTGAATACCCTGATGTGTTCCTGGAGGAATTGCCCGGATTGCCGCCCAATCGGCAAGTGGAGTTTTGCATTGACTTAATACCGGGAACGGCACCTTTTGCCAAAGCCCCATATCGTCTTGCACCGTCTGAGATGCATGAACTATCGACGCAGTTGCAAGAGTTACTTGATCGTGGTTTCATCCGTCCTAGTTATTCCCCCTGGGGAGCCCCCGTTTTGTTTGTAAAGAAGAAGGACGGTAGCTTCCGTCTGTTCATTGACTACCGAGAGTTGAATAAGGTCACTATCAAGAATCGTTACCCTCTTTCAAGGATCGATGATCTTTTTTATCAGCTACAAGGAGCCTGATATTTTTCTAACATCGATCTTCGGTCAGGTTACCATCAAGTGAAGGTCCAAGAGGACGATATCCCTAAGACAACGTTTCGAACTCGTTATGGCCACTATGAGTTCCTAGTTATGCCCTTCGGGCTAACCAACGCACATGCAGTATTCATGGACCTCATGAACCTAGTATGTAAACCGTACCTTGACAAGTTTGTCATCGTCTTCATCGACGATATCTTAATCTACTCCAAGAGTAAGGACGAGCACGAGCATCACTTACGTGCTATTTTGGAAATACTACAGACAGAACAACTGTACGCTAAATTGTCTAAATGCGACTTTCGGTTGCAAGCCGTACAATTTCTAGGACATGTGGTGGATTAGTATGGAATTCATGTAGATCCAAGCAAGATAGAAGCAATCAAGAATTGGCCTGCGCCGAAATCTCCAAAAGAGATACGCCAATTCTTGGGATGGCGGATTTGTTTTGTGTCCCCAATTGTCATGTCTTGCATAAAAGGAATATTACACAAAAATGCACTTAGTAAACACATAATTGCCATACATTGTGAAAAATTGATTACACATATGAATCACCCCAAAAACATTTGAAAAGACGTAAAAGAGGGGAGCTAAGTACTCCCCTGGGATTGCGTATAGATATTGTTCAAATGATATAACAAAGCTCAAAGGATCAAGAGTTCAAGTGTCGAAGTGGTTCATAGTGTATCGGATAACTACATGTTAGTGTGTCGAACTTGAAAACGAGAGATTGGATAGAATGAGGTATATAAACCAAGAAAGAGTTGAATCTTGTATATTATGGTTTATAATATCAAACATTCTGAATTGGAAGTATTTCAAAGTGTTTTGACTCGCTACGGCTTGCTAAAGTGGTTTACGCCACTTTAACGGGTCATAAATGTAACTATGGGTTTGGGTAGTTAAATATGTCCTATGACAAGTCGAATATGCCAAAATTAGTTTATATAAGTTGTATAATCAGTTTAGATGTCAAAACAATGCTCTTATATGTTCAAAACTAATTTAAGTGCAAAAAGGGTATTTTCGGCATTATAAGGATTACATATTCGACTTGTCATTTGACTAACCAAACGGTATGACCTTAAGGTATAACCTCAGAGGGTTATTCCCTATAATACTACGGTAATAATAATGGGCTTGGTCAGATCCTAAAGGTGACCAAACGGGATGGATTTGAAAGTCAAAGCGGTAGTCAAGACCGCTCGACTTACGACCCCAAACAAGTACTAAACTAAAAGTGATGAGTTAGACATGTTAAACATGTCTAACAAGGTTTATAAAACTGATTTGGTATCAAAACAAATGGTTTTGATACCCGAAAATAGTTATTATTGACCGAAACTTTGACTCGTCACTACAACTAGTAAACGTGGAAATCAGTAGGCATGATCGCTATGGATCATAACCATCGTGATTACGATCACGTTGCAAAGTCCAATTGGACTTTGTCTTGACCACTTAATGGTCAAAGCTGAAAGTCAAACGGTTTGACTTTTTGCTTGAAATAGCTAAAAGAAGAACAAGACTATGGGAGTACTTACTTATGTTTGAGAAACACTTAAGAACTCAGAGAGGAGGTCTCCAATTGCTGGAAACAACTCCAAAGAGATGGGAGGAAGAAAGAATGGAATGAGCAAAGAGAAATGGTGAAGATCAAGCCTATTTATTCTAATCTTGGAGCTCCCAAATCATGCCAAGTGTTGATCCCGGTGTTAAGGCATGGATTAGTGTCATTCCATGTGTCTAATGCAGGTTAAAGGTGGCATATATCGCGACTTGGTGGCCAAGGAAGTTAACAAGAAGCTGCTACCTTGAATTTAAGAAGCTTCTGAGCTTGGGACCCCTTACGGAACTTTATGGGTTTTGCCTTACGGTCCGTAAGGCACTTGCAGGGGCAGAAGTTTCAAAAATTGGCAAAAATGGCCCCTGAACTTGTTTTCATCGCGTTTTGGCACTTTTAACACCCGTTAACCCCATTTTTAAGCTCCATAAGGATGAATAAACATATGGAACTTGAAGTATGTTAAAAAATGTCCCAGGTGTAGGTTCTTTTGGTCGTACAGTTGCGGTTTTCGGTTAATTACGACGAAAATCATAACGAACGCGCAAATGACCGTATACACGTAACGAATGATATTTTTGCATTCCAATCATTAAAATACTATATTTTAATGATTAAAAAAAATTTTGGATGTGCGTATATGTTCCGGATAACGATATACGCGAATCGGCATAGTTTCGCAGAATTTGTAAAATAGCCCCTGGAGTTAAAATAGAGTGTTTTTGCCATACCGAAGCCCTCAAAACTTGTATCTAAGTTATGTAAAGAGTATTTAGGGTATGTTAAGCTTATGTCATTGTTCCAGAGTGTGCGTCACTGCGAGGATCAGCAGACTTTCGTAGTTTTCCATAATTAGTCCCTGTGATCGAATATGCTTGTTTTTGACATACCAAACCTTTCAAAACTTATTTCTAAGTTATATAAAGGATAGAGTTAAATGCTTGGTTGGTCCCTGTGGTTTGCAAATATTGCAGATTTGGTCCTAGTGGTTCAATAATTACACACTTGATCCCACTGATTGTAATTTTTGCACTCGGGTGATCCTTATCAATAACATGTGTTAAATTTATTAGTTAAGTGTGTGTAAAATGACTAAATTACCCTTAACCAATTAAAAAGTAAAAAAGATATAAAAATGGGTGGGGCCCACCCTCATCTTCTTCATCCTTCATATCTCTCTCTCTCTCTAAAACCCACTACCCTTTAAACCCACCACCACCTCCACCTCAAGTTCCACCGGCAACCCACAACCACCACCTCCACCTGCACACCAGCACCTTAAGCCCACCACCACTACTCGAACCTGCCGGAAAAACATGAATCAGTGTCTTCTTTGCATAACAATAACAATAAATCTAAACATTAAAACTTAAAAGTTTAAATAATGTATTTAAATCCTCTACCGTATCTTCTCAAATTAAACTGATTAGAACTATCTCCAACAATTCATATAACTAAAGACAAGTTACAAACATAAACGATACACATTTTCGGTAGCTTTGAAACACAAAATCAAGCTGTAACTGTAACTCCTTTGAAACAGAGAAAATTCAACAATAAATTACACCACACGAACTTTAAATGATCAAATTTACAAAACAGAAATGCAAGTTACAAAAAAATTATCGTATCAATATAACTACAGATTCAAAAGTTCAGTTACGTGTTTACGTAATGACTTAACAAACGGCGGATTTTGAGAGCAGGAGAAGAGGGAGTGAAGTCGAAGAAGTCATGGTTAACTTCACATGCCTCTTTCCTCTACATCTTCAACAACAATAAGCTTTTTTAATTGTATAGCAGTGCAGAATTAAGATGATGTTTGCAAGTTTGTTATTGAAATCCAATAGAAAGTTTGTATGATTTTGGAGCTGTTTTGAGTGAGTATGATTTTGGAGCTGTTTTGAGTGAAAAAACGTGCTGAAATTGTGGTGGTTGGGGTGGTGGGCTTAAGGTGGAAGTGGTGGTTGTGGGTTGACGATGGAACTTGAAGTGGAGGTGGTGGTGGGATTAAAGGGCAGTGGGTTTTAGTTCAAGAACAGGAAAGGAAATTGATTTTGGCGGGAAATCAATGAGTTCATCAGCGGTAGAGACAGAGTCACCGGATCTGGCTTGCGAGCTCGATAAGGTTCAAGGCATGGTGGATGCTCTCACCTCAGTCCGATGGAAACGCCATCAGGTTCCTTTCGCTTTTCATAAATCTCTTAGAGAGAGAGAGATGAAGGATGAAAAAGATGAGGGTGGGCCTGCCCATTTTATATCTTTTTTACTTTTTAATTGGTTAAGGGTAATTTAGTCATTTTACACACACTTAACTAATAAATTTAACACAGGTTACTGATAAGGATCACCCGAGGGCCAAAATTACAACCACTGCGATCAAGTGTGTTATTATTGAACCACTAGGACCAAATATGCAATATTTGCAAACCACAGGGACCAACTAAGCATTTAACTCTAAAGGATATTTAGGGTATGTTTAGCTTATGTTCTCGTCTCGGTGCGTACGTTACGTTAAACAGGTTACATTTAAACAGGGCAAAAATTACAACCACTCCAATTAAGGTCCCGACATTAACATAGTTATCCGGTATTAGGACTCACTTGATTTTCCCGGACTCTTGAGCTTTGTATATCCATCTTGAACAAGGATACTTTTGCAATCCCAAGTGAGTTCATAGTCCCCTCTTTTACGTTTTCAAATGATTTGGGGTGATACACATGTGCTTACTCGTTACTTTCATGCTTTCATGACATATATTTGCTATATTTATATAGTACACATATAGTACATGATTTCAATTATGTTTTGCTATGTATGTTGACTGAGCATGCTAGCACATTGGTTTCAAAGATACTTTTGCGGCATATGTTGACTTAGCATATGAGCACATTGATTTACATTGCATTTTGCTATGTATGTTGATTGAGCATGCTAGCACATTGATTTCATGGACTTTTCTACTTTATATGTTGACTTAACATATTTAGTACATGGTTTAAAGACATTTTTTCATGACATTTGTGATATCCCGGGTTTTTCGGATAACTTACACGTGACACTTGTCGAATAATATATGTGCTAAGTATTAAACGTGCACGAGTTAAATGAATACGTGTTGTGTGATTGTTTTAGTGATTGAATAATTAGAGTTGATATGTGCACGAACTAAACCGAACCGCGACGCGAACCAACTTCGATTCATAGTGACTCTAGGAGTAACAAGTTTTAAACTTTAACTCAAGTCAAGTTCTCGGCCAAGATCAAATCCAAACCGAGAGCAAACCTAAACCCTAAGCCAAAACACTCTCGGCCGAGATCAAGTTCAAAACCGCGGATTTATTGAGTTCAAACCCAAACCGAAACCACCCTAGTCCTTGGCCGCGAGATCAAGTCCAAACCAAACTAACTCACCCTAGTTCCTCGGCCACGACTCTAGCCAAAACCGTGATCCTCATCTTGTTGCGCCTATATATACAACACCCATACATACTCTTTCACAATTCGAAAACCCTAACAAATAAGACAGCCGTCGGCTGCCTTACTCACGCTTTCTTCTCGGTCGCAGCAAGCAGCAGCCGAAACCTTCATCATCTCAGTCGCAAAACAGCCTTCATCTGATCAGCCCACTATTCTTTCCAGTCGCGAACAACATCCTTTTCTCGGTCACGGATCTTCTCGGTTGCAAGCAATCTTTGAACACCGGATTCCTTAGCCTAATCACGGTTCGTTTACCTTATCATATGATACAAGACCATATTCGGATACATGTGTTGTGACTTTGTTGTGTTCGGATCGTATGATTGTATTGTCTCGGATATATATGCATGCTTGAATGTTTAGTTGTTTCGGATATATATGCATGCTTGAATGATTTGTTGTCTCGGACATATGCTTGAATGATTTGTTGTCTCGGACATATGCTTGAATGATTAGTTGTTTCGGATATATGTGTGTTGATGGTTGCTGTTCTCAGATTGCATGATGGTATAGTTTCGGATTATAAGTGCTGTAAATAATCGGCTGTTTTGGTGCTTGTTCGTATGCAGAATTGTTGTCGGAAATCACAAGTTACAAGTGTGTTTTGGTTGTAATAACTAGAAGTAAGAACTAGGGTTTGCATGGATAGGTTATTAGTATTAGCCTATGATTAAAAATCAGTTCTTGATCGCCTAGATTAATCGCATGAACGGGATTACACGAATTAATGGTAACAATAATGCTGAAACAGGATGCTGAGTCATAGTTACAGCCGACTTCATCTGGCTGTAACTTGGTCGTTAGTTGTCGAAAAACGGATTTTCTGATTTCTAGAACGTAGAGATTTGAATAAGGAATCTAATGGCACTGGATTCATAATTTTCTGAAGTCGTTTGATATTTTTAAAGGGCTAAACAAGTTCAGTAGCTAAAGCTGTTAAAATGCTGAAATTTTGTTGATTGTTTATCAGGTTGGATTTTAAAATCAGTAGGGAGTTGAGTCATGATTTTTGTACAGCAACTAGGTATAGAAATTTCCGGGCAACTCCAACTGGAATTTTGTTAATCGGACGATCAGTGATTTTTAAATAAATTCTTCCGTGGACTGCAGTCAGAAAGCGGCAAATCTGACTGCAGCTTAGTGAATTAATATTTATGGTTAATTGGTAAAGATTTAGGACTTGGGAAAATTATATAAATTTCTATGGTATAGATGTCACCTACTGTAAAAATATTGGAATTTTTGGAATATGTTCATGATAAGTTGTTTGATTACTATGATCACATGAGAATACTTGCATGCATGTTTGAGTGTTAGATATGTTGTTTGTGTGTATCACTTTATGAGTAAATTGCGTGTGGAATTTGTATTGGTGTGATTACACACTGACGTGGAATTAATTGGTTGTTAGGACGCAACTAGCGGTCCCATCTCTTATAACATCTTTGCCACACTAACCGAGCAAATAAAGGTGAGTTCACGGCCCCTAACTTTATCCGGTTTTTAAACAACAGGGGGAGAAACATGTATACACTCTCAAACTCAATCTCTTTACGTTATATGAATTTAACGTCACATAACTATACGGTAACTAAGTTAATGTTAATGTAATGTTATGGTCACTAAGCAGCTTTATCACTTAAGTCCTCGACAATCTCCTCGGATCGTTAGTATTTGGGTTAAATAGCGGGGGAATTATAAGTAGTACTACTGGGCCCGACAAGCCCCATCCGAGCTAGTCGCGCTAGCCGACCTGGTATGGTCAACGGGTGAATAATTGGCCTAACACCGCCATGGTCATGTGATAGGCCTGGCAAAACGGAGGCACAACAGTCAGCTTCGATCGCGAACACTTAGTGACATGACTTTAGGCTAGCTACCTATATATATTAACATTGAACTTAATTACGGATCAACTTAATATTCCGGGTTTGAAATATTGGAAACATCAACTTATTATCCCTGGTTGGGGATAATGGAAATAACAACGTAATATTCCGGGATGGGAATATTGGAAGCAACAACTTATTATTCCGGGATTGGAATAATGGAACTGATATGTTATCCCAGGTTGGGGATAACGGAGTAACAAACTATAACCTAACAAACGAATTTATGAAAACCTGTGAACTCACTCATATTTAATGATGACACTTGTTTCTTTACATGTTTCTCAGGACGCTAGGAGCTCTAGGTGCACGCACATGTATTGAACAAGACATCTTTATCGAGTCTTATTTATTAATGTTGTTTTGGGATTTTTCATTTGTTTTGGCGTTTGTGTTGGCGCCCGCATCACTACTTATTTATGCTTCCGCTCAAACTTAAAACTAATGCTCTGCTAAATATTGGTAATTGATAAAAAAAATCTACAATGAACGATTTTGGAAAACGTATTATCAAATCATGTAGAGTCGTTCGACGTACTAGTGTTTCAGATTCTGGTTTGTTCACACGCCTCGCGGTAAAACTCCGCAAGTGGAAAATTGAGGGTGTGACAGATTGGTATCAGAGCCACTAGTTATAGAGAACCAGGTTTGCATTAGAAGTAGACCTAAACTATAGCTGATATCACGACACTAGACTTAGTTTGGCACCGAATTATTATATCTTGTTATGCAATATGCTACAATCGTGTTTGGTAGGTTATACCTTCATAATAAGAAATGAAAACAACTCGTAACTAACTACACGACCTAACAGGCAATGTCATCATCCTCATCGTCATCATCGTCCGACAGACTTACACCACCAAGGGCACCAGGAAAGGCACCAATGGTGGAACCCATACCACCTTATGGCGTGGAGACACGCTCAGCAGCGAGGAAAAGGCTCGCTCTGGGGGAGGAGTCGTCGTTACGCCCAACTATTGTTGTACTGGTTGAACCGGTTAATCCTGTAGAAATAGGAGTTCACATGCTTAGAATCCTAGTGCATACACAACAAAAACAGCTAGAAAGAATGCAGGAAACCATCCTGGCACAAGGATGGATGATCCGACACCTTACCGGGAAGACCGACTCGCTCGAAGAAGAGCATCGTACGAGCAAGATAGCTCGTAACACCATAGCCAGAGATCTGCGTGCTGAGCAGATAAGAGCCGACTGGCTGGAGGACAGAGTCCTGGAAAATAGTTGGAACATTCAGGAACTGCAAAATCAAGCACTTGCACCAGCACAGGCCCCTCCAGTGCCGGTAGAGGAGGATCTAAAAGAGGATCCAGAGGAGGATCCTGAAGAGGATCCGGAGGAGGACCCAGCTGAAGAAGCTGGAAATGCCGCACAGGATGACGGCAACGACAGTGACTTGGGGAATGGAGACGTAGATGACTGACACGTCTCGTATATATTATTTGTTTTCCTTCAGTTTATTTATTTTCCCACCTGTGTTTAAACTTGAGACTTTATAGTGAATTCGTATGTGTGATTTGCACTTTTGTAAGACGTTGAAATTTCAGTTAATTAAGTATTTCTTTTGATTATTTAACATATTGAGTTGACATAACTTACTAATTATTAAAGTACGAAGTAGGATAACTATATTGGATATATAGACTTATCGGGGTACGTTTGTGTTTCGAAGATCTAAATGGCGACTGGAAGACGTGGAAACCTTAACTTGACGCCCGAAGAGCTAGCTGCCATGATTCAGGAGCATGTGAACGCAGCTTTAGCGGGTGTTCAAAACCAGCCGGCAGGTAACCATTATTAAATTTTCGCGTGAAAATCTAATAATGAGGCTAGTAAAATTTCCTTGCTGACTTCCTGTCCTCTGTCAGCAGGAGGGGGCTTTAACCCCTACAAGATGTTCCTGGACGCAAAGCCCAGCAAATTCTCGGGGGCGGAAGGACCCATTGGGCTGGTCCGCTGGATCGAAAAATCGGAATCTGTTTTTGAAATGTGCAACTGCCTCGAGGCCAACAAGGTCAAATATGCAGCCTCAACACTGGAAGATGGGGCACTGACATGGTGGAATGCCCAAGTCCAAACACGTGGGCTTATAGCTGCGAACGCAATGGCATGGACTGAGTTTAAGGCCCTGATTAAAGAGGAGTACTATCCACGAGACAGAGTGCAACAATTGGAGCAAGCTCTATGGAGCCACAAGATGGTGGGATCGGAAATTGAGGCTTACACCGCAAAACACCATGACTTGGTATTTCTGTGTCCTGAATTGGCCAACACGGTGGAGAAAAGACTCGAGTTCTATCTCGGGGGTCTGGTTCCGGAAATTCAGGGTATGGTGATGTCTAGTAACCCTGTAACTGAACATCAAGCAATCCGATTGGCTCACAAACTCACCGATAAAGCGGTGGAACAGAAGAAACTGCTAGCACGGGGTACCACCGAAGTCGCCCCAGATACCAAAAGAAAATTTGAAGACTCCACTGTTCGACAGTCTTCGTCATCACATCCGCAGCAAGGGAACCAGAAACGGTTCAATCATTACCATAGCCACCGGAGTCATCAAAATCATCCCGCCAACAACCACAACAACAACCAGAATGCAGGCGGCTATGTAGGTCGAAAGCCGCAGTGCAATCGCTGCAATCTTCATCATCACGGCCCTTGTGCCGGAATTCGCTGCCACAGATGTGGCAAGATGGGACATGCGGCAAAGGATTATCGTGGGGAAACCATGCCCCGACAAAATCAGAATCAGCCCAAGGGTCAGCAGCAGGGTATAAACCGGGGATGCTATCAGTGTGGTAGCACTGCTCATTTCAGAAGAGACTGCCCACAGTTGCGCAACAACAACAATAATGGTGGAAACAACCACAACAATAACAACAACAACAATAATGGGAACGGTGGCACAGGAGGTGCCAAAGGTCGTGCATTCACATTGGGCCGCGGAGAGGCCAGAAACGACACGAACGTGGTCACCGGTAAGTTTCCCCTTAATGAACATTTTGCTTCTGTGCTTTTTGATACGGGTGCGGATAGGAGTTTTATATCTGAGTCTTTTAGGAAGAACCTAAATCTCACGCTTAAACCATTAGAGACCCCTTATGTGATAGAATTAGCCAATGGTAAATCGGTAGATGTGACCCAAATCGTATCCGGCTGTCAACTCAAACTCGCGGGCCACACTTTTACCATCGATCTGATGACAACTACCCTGGGTAGTTTTGACGTGGTAGTCGGAATGGACTGGCTATCCGACGTCCGGGCTGAAGTTCTCTGCTTCGAAAAGTCTATCCGTATTCCACTCTCGAACAACGAAATCCTGACAGTACAAGGCGATAAGGCAAGCGCCGTCACCAACATCATCTCATACATGCAAGCGCAGATGTATCTTCGGAAAAAGAATTCCTTCGCTTTACTCGCACTAATTACCGAACAGCCTAAGGACGAAAAACGTATAGAAGACATCCCTGTCGTCCGTGATTTTTCCGATGTATTCCCAGAAGAACTACCTGGTCTTCCACCACATCGACAATTGGAGTTTGAAATCGAATTGGCAAGCAATGCAACTCCTATCGCCAAGGCTCCATACCGCCTAGCTCCAGCCGAGCTGCAGGAGCTGTCTACCCAACTTCAGGAACTTTTAGAAAAAGGATTTATCCGACCAAGCGTTTCGCCATGGGGAGCTCCAGTCCTGTTTGTCAAGAAGAAGGACGGGACTTTCCGCATGTGCATCGACTATAGGGAACTCAACAAGGTTACAGTCAAGAACCGATACCCGTTACCTCGCATCGACGATCTCTTCGACCAACTTCAAGGGTCAAGCTACTACTCCAAGTTTGATTTACGGTCTGGTTACCACCAGCTACGCGTCAGAGAGGAGGATATCGCCAAGACGGCATTTCGCACTCGGTATGGCCATTACGAGTTCTTGGTCATGCCATTCGGTCTCACTAACGCACCTGCGGTATTCATGGACCTCATGAACCGCGTGTGTAAACCATACCTCGACAAATTTGTCATTGTGTTCATCGATGACATACTCATCTACTCCAAAAGTGAAGAAGAGCATGCTGAGCATCTACGATTACTGCTAGGATTACTTCAACAGGAAAAGCTATATGCCAAGCTCTCGAAGTGTGATTTCTGGATCCGGGAAGTTCAGTTTCTCGGGCACGTCGTGAATAAAAAGGGTATTCATGTAGACCCTGCCAAGATTGAAGCCATCAAAAACTGGGAAGCACCTAAGACACCGACGGAGATCCGCCAATTCTTAGGATTGGCTGGTTACTACAGACGCTTCATCGAGGGGTTTTCAAAGATTGCACAACCGCTCACTACCCTCACCCAGAAAGGCATCAAGTATGCTTGGGGTGAAAAACAAGAAGCAGCATTTCAATTGCTGAAGCAGAAACTTTGCAGTGCACCCATTCTGTCCTTGCCAGAAGGGACAGATGACTTCGTAGTGTATTGTGATGCTTCCATTCAGGGATTGGGATGCGTACTCATGCAACGCGATAAGGTCATCGCGTATGCGTCGCGACAGCTGAAGGTTCACGAGAAAAACTACACGACGCATGACCTGGAATTGGGAGCAGTAGTGTTTGCACTTAAGATTTGGAGACACTACCTCTATGGAACGAAGTGCACAATCTTCACAGACCACAAAAGCCTCCAACACATCTTTGATCAGAAGGAGTTGAACATGCGACAGCGTCGCTGGGTCGAACTCTTAAACGATTATGAGTGTGCCATTCGGTACCACCCGGGTAAAGCTAACGTAGTAGCTGATGCCCTCAGTAGGAAGGAACACCTAAAACCTCGTCGTGTACGAGCACTACAACTCACTATTCATTCGGGGCTACCCGATCAAATACGCGACGCCCAGTTAGAAGCAGTTAAGGAGGAAAACATCAAAGCCGAATTAGTGGGAAAAATGGAACGCGATTGGGAAGTAAAGCCCAATGGAGCCCGGTATTTCATGAATCGCATATGGTACCTCTCTACGGAAACCTTAGAGAGCTAGTCATGGATGAAGCTCACAAATCCCGATACTCTGTCCATCCGGGTTCGGATAAGATGTATCAAGACCTTAAAGTTGCGTATTGGTGGCCCAACATGAAAGCCGATATAGCCACCTACGTGAGTAAATGTTTGACTTCTGCAAAAGTCAAGGTGGAGTATCAAAAGCCATCGGGGCTACTCCAACAACCTGAGATCCCAGTATAGAAGTGGGATCAGATCTCAATGGATTTCATCAGTAAACTCCCGCGAACCTTGGGTGGTTGCGATACCATCTGGGTGATTGTGGATCGTTTAACTAAGTCCGCACACTTCCTAGCTATCAAAGAAACAGATAAGATGGAGAAGTTGACTCGCATCTACATTAAGGAGGTAGTTTCTCGGCACGGAGTGCCAACGTCCATCATCTCAGACAGAGATGCTCGCTTCACGTCAAACTTCTGGCAGTCACTCCAGAAAGCGTTGGGAACACGCTTGGATATGAGCACAGCTTATCACCCTCAGACTGATGGTCAAAGCGAAAGGACCATACAAACCTTGGAAGACATGCTTAGGGCATGCGTGGTGGACTTCGGAAATAATTGGGAAATTCACCTGCCTCTAGTAGAATTCTCATATAACAACAGCTATCATACGAGTATTTCGGCAGCACCGTTTGAGGCATTATACGGTCGTAAATGTAGATCACCGGTCTGCTGGGCAGAAGTCGGTGACAGTCAACTCACAGGCCCTGAGTTAATACTTGAGGCTACTGAAAAGATTGTACAAATCAGAAACCGCATGGTGGCGGCACGAGATCGACAGAAAAGCTACGCTGATCAACGACGCAAACCGCTCGAATTTCAAGTAGGCGATCGCGTCCTACTAAAGGTGTCACCCTGGAAGGGTGTAATCCGCTTTGGAAAACGAGGCAAACTTAACCCACGGTACGTAGGCCCGTTTGAAATCTTGAAACGTATTGGACCCGGGGCATACCAATTAGACCTTCCTGCCGAACTCAGTGGAGTTCACAACGTATTTCACGTGTCAAATCTGAAGAAGTGTCTATCAGATGAAACTTTAGTTATTCCATTGGATGAGATCCAAGTGGATGAACAACTACACTTCGTGGAAAAGCCTATTGAGATCATGGATCGTGAGATCAAGACTCGAAGGCACCGCAAGATTCCAATCGTTAAAGTTCGTTGGGATTCTAAGCGTGGACCGGAGTTCACGTGGGAAAGAGAGGACCAAATGAAAAGCAAATACCCACACCTCTTTGCAACTGAGCAGCAAACTAACGATACCAGTAACTAAATTTTCGGGACGAAAATTCTTTCAACAAGGGGATGATGTGACAACCTGGAAATTTCTCATACTTTCGTGTACTATTATTGACTAAATTCTTGTGCATGGCACTTGGAAATCTTTGTGTATGACACTTGGGAACTTCTTGTAACGTTGCGTACCATTATAAACGAACTAACTCCTTGTGCGTGGCACTCTAAACATGTACGTTACATGCTAAACCGCGTTTACTCAATTTTCGGGACGAAAATTCTTTCAACATGAGGATAATGTGATATCCCGGGTTTTTCGGATAACTTACACGTGACACTTGTCGAATAATATATGTGCTAAGTATTAAACGTGCACGAGTTAAATGAATACGTGTTGTGTGATTGTTTTAGTGATTGAATAATTAGAGTTGATATGTGCACGAACTAAACCGAACCGCGACGCGAACCAACTTCGATTCATAGTGACTCTAGGAGTAACAAGTTTTAAACTTTAACTCAAGTCAAGTTCTCGGCCAAGATCAAATCCAAACCGAGAGCAAACCTAAACCCTAAGCCAAAACACTCTCGGCCGAGATCAAGTTCAAAACCGCGGATTTATTGAGTTCAAACCCAAACCGAAACCACCCTATTCCTTGGCCGCGAGATCAAGTCCAAACCAAACTAACTCACCCTAGTTCCTCGGCCACGACTCTAGCCAAAACCGTGATCCTCATCTTGTTGCGCCTATATATACAACACCCATACATACTCTTTCACAATTCGAAAACCCTAACAAATAAGACAGTCGTCGGCTGCCTTAGTCACGCTTTCTTCTCGGTCGCAGCAAGCAGCAGCCGAAACCTTCATCATCTCAGTCGCAAAACAGCCTTCATCTGATCAGCCCACTATTCTTTCCAGTCGCGAACAACATCCTTTTCTCGGTCACGGATCTTCTCGGTTGCAAGCAATCTTTGAACACCGGATTCCTTAGCCTAATCACGGTTCGTTTACCTTATCATATGATACAAGACCATATTCGGATACATGTGTTGTGACTTTGTTGTGTTCGGATCGTATGATTGTATTGTCTCGGATATATATGCATGCTTGAATGTTTAGTTGCTTCGGATATATATGCATGCTTGAATGATTTGTTGTCTCGGACATATGCTTGAATGATTTGTTGTCTTGGACATATGCTTGAATGATTAGTTGTTTCGGATATATGTGTGTTGATGGTTGCTGTTCTCAGATTGCATGATGGTATAGTTTCGGATTATAAGTGCTGTAAATAATCGGCTGTTTTGGTGCTTGTTCGTATGCAGAATTGTTGTCGGAAATCACAAGTTACAAGTGTGTTTTGGTTGTAATAACTAGAAGTAAGAACTAGGGTTTGCATGGATAGGTTATTAGTATTAGCCTATGATTAAAAATCAGTTCTTGATCGCCTAGATTAATCGCATGAACGGGATTACACGAATTAATGGTAACAATAATGCTGAAACAGGATGCTGAGTCATAGTTACAGCCGACTTCATCTGGCTGTAACTTGGTCGTTAGTTGTCGAAAAACGGATTTTCTGATGTCTAGAACGTAGAGATTTGAATAAGGAATCTAATGGCGCTGGATTCATAATTTTCTGAAGTCGTTTGATATTTTTAAAGGGCTAAACAAGTTCAGTAGCTAAAGCTGTTAAAATGCTGAAATTTTGTTGATTGTTTATCAGGTTGGATTTTAAAATCAGTAGGGAGTTGAGTCATGATTTTTGTACAGCAACTAGGTATAGAAATTTCCGGGCAACTCCAACTGGAATTTTGTTAATCGGACGATCAGTGATTTTTAAATAAATTCTTCCGTGGACTGCAGTCAGAAAGCGGCAAATCTGACTGCAGCTTAGTGAATTAATATTTATGGTTAATTGGTAAAGATTTAGGACTTGGGAAAATTATGTAAATTTCTATGGTATAGATGTCACCTACTGTAAAAATATTGGAATTTTTGGAATATGTTCATGATAAGTTGTTTGATTACTATGATCACATGAGAATACTTGCATGCATGTTTGAGTGTTAGATATGTTGTTTGTGTGTATCACTTTGTGAGTAAATTGCGTGTGGAATTTGTATTGGTGTGATTACACATTGACGTGGAATTAATTGGTTGTTAGGACGCAACTAGCGGTCCCATCTCTTATAACATCTTTGCCACACTAACCGAGCAAATAAAGGTGAGTTCACGGCCCCTAACTTTATCCGGTTTTTAAACAACAGGGGGAGAAACATGTATACACTCTCAAACTCAATCTCTTTACGTTATATGAATTTAACGTCACATAACTATACGGTAACTAAGTTAATGTTAATGTAATGTTATGGTCACTAAGCAGCTTTATCACTTAAGTCCTCGACAATCTCCTCGGATCGTTAGTATTTGGGTTAAATAGCGGGGGAATTATAAGTAGTACTATTGGGCCCGACAAGCCCCATCCGAGCTAGTCGCGCTAGCCGACCTGGTATGGTCAACGGGTGAATAATTGGCCTAACACCGCCATGGTCATGTGATAGGCCTGGCAAAACGGAGGCACAACAGTCAGCTTCGATCGCGAACACTTAGTGACATGACTTTAGGCTAGCTACCTATATATATTAACATTGAACTTAATTACGGATCAACTTAATATTCCGGGTTTAGAATATTGGAAACATCAACTTATTATCCCGGGTTGGGGATAATGGAAATAACAACTTAATATTCCGGGATGGGAATATTGGAAGCAACAACTTATTATTCCGGGATTGGAATAATGGAACTGATATGTTATCCCAGGTTGGGGATAACGGAGTAACAAACTATAACCGAACAAACGAATTTATGAAAACCTGTGAACTCACTCATCTTTAATGTTGACACTTGTTTCTTTACATGTTTCTCAGGACGCTAGGAGCTCTAGGTGCACGCACATGCATTGAACAAGACATCTTTATCGAGTCTTATTTATTAATATTGTTTTGGGATTTTTCATTTGTTTTGGCGTTTGTGTTGGCGCCCGCATCACTACTTATTTATGCTTCCGCTCAAACTTAAAAAGTTTTGCTCTGCTAAATATTGGTAATTGATAAAAAAATCTACAATGAACGATTTTGGAAAACGTATTATCAAATCATGTAGAGTCGTTCGACGTACTAGTGTTTCAGATTCTGGTTTGTTCACACGCCTCGCGGTAAAACTCCGCAAGTGGAAAATTGAGGGTGTGACAACATTGCTTACATTGACTATGACATTTGGTATGTTTAACGAGACATAATACATTCATTAACATTAATCACACCGCTCGGTAGTATGTAATGGTACCATAGGACTTGACAAATCTCGTTCCCCGCTTCCTAGGTTGTTTGGAAGTAGGGAATGACAGAATCCGAATACATTTTTTATAAACCTTTGACTTGATAAGGGTTTATCCGACAGTCTCAAGGCTTGAATGTATGCAATAAACAAAAACCTGATAAATGTTCGTATCAAATAAAGCAATGGTTTTCAAAACATAACTTTTGATTTAAACTTTTGTTTATTCAAAGAAATTGTTTTGTACACGACATTTGGTTACATAAGACATTTGATTATACATGACATTATTACATATGGTTTTATTATAGACTTTTACTTGCCATAAAAGACATTGGTTATTACACTTCATTTGATATACAAGACATGGTTTACACTGTAGACACTGTTTACACATGACAAATGACTTTGGTTTAAACAAGACATAACTTGATGATTTTTGGTAAGTGGTTTAAATAACAAAACGTCTGAAATATGATAAAGGCATGGTGGATACGCCGCTGGTACTTCCTATATATAAGTGCTTTTATTATATTACATATCATGGCATTATCTAAACCACTACGATAAGTACAAGACATGACATTTTTTTACAAAACATGACATCTTTTACACAAGACATGATATTTTATTACAAAACAAGACATATTTTACACAATTCATTTTTATTGGACATTTATTCAACTATGCATCATTTCTTTTAAACACTGACTTTCTTGTGATTTTATAAAAGAAAATACTTTATAAGGTTCATGACTACTTTTCGTTAAACATCTATTTAACTTTCGAATCATGAATCCTCATCAATAAAACCTATGAATCATGACGTACCTATTTTCACATGTGTTTTAGGAGCTAATGTTTGAGGTTGGTTCGTGCAATACTTAGGATGGACTTTGGGCTTTAGTGACTTAAAATCTACAACACAATAATATTGTTGTTGTTATTTCGCAAAGACAATTTAATTTCCGTTTTGTTTCCTTTACTCCAAGGCAATGTAATCAAATATTAATGCAATAATACAAACTTTAAATGCCATGGTTGTTGAAACAATACTTCTGTTACGACAATCCCTGACGTTTCCGCCATGGTTTGTTGTTTAACACGATTGGGGTGTGACAGTGAAGATGCTAGAATGTGGAGCTGTATGATTGATGGGTACATTGCTCCCACACGTCGAGTTGACGGGAGAATTCTAGTGATTTCATATGAGAAGATGCATGAATTTGAGAAACGGATTTTGATGCTAAGAAGCGAGCCTTAGCAGTGATAAAGAAATCCTTACCTGAGGAAGTAGGTTATAGATTCCAGAGGTATGTGACATCTAGAGAACTATGGGAAGCTCTTAAAAATTGTTATCAAAATTCTTCAGGAAAGAGTACAAGAAATAATGCGTCTATGAAAAGTGTCAGCTCAGATGTTAAGTCAAATGGACTTGCATGTGTAGCTGAGACAACTGTGGTGAAGGATGCAGAAGTAGATGTTGTGATGAATGAAAAGAAGGAGACTATTGAGAAGAAGGATGCAGAAGTTTCAAAGTGCTTGAATGGTGTGAATGAACATACAACAGAGGTGAAGGTAAAATCAGAATCTGTAAGTCATACATGTCATAATTGCACTGAACTACAAGGTAAAGTTGACAGACTATCGAAGCAAAACAAAATTTTGTTAACAGATTTAGAAAAGCTAAAAGAGTCGAATGTTCTTTTGATAATGTGACATTTGTGCCTTTACAACCATCATAAAATTCCAAACAATTTCGAATCCAATGAAACCTTGTGTTTCATTCCCGGGAATTGTATAATTACATGTGACATTCACACATTTCAGTCCATGTACAATTAGAAACCCTCAAAGCTTTTATGGAAGTTATACGTAAAACGGTTACGCAAACGTAATCAGTTTAACAAGACGTACACTTCGGAACAACGAAATAAGCTAAACATACCCTAAATATCCTTTATATAACTTAGAAATAAGTTTTGAAGGGTTCGGTATGGCAAAAACATGCTTATTCGAGCTCAGGGACTATTTTTGCCAAACTGCGAAACTACGCCCATTCTCGTATTTTTTAATACGAACCATGTTTAGACATTCAATAAAATCTTGTATTTTATTGATAAGAATGCAAAAATGTCATTCGTTGCGTAATTTCGGTCGTTTCGCGATGGTAAAAGTATTCGTCGTAATTAAGCGAAAAACGCAACCGTATAACCGAACAAGCTGACATCCATGACATTTTTAGCATAATTCAAGTTACATATGCTATACCTTCCTCATAGATCTTAAAAATGAGGTTAACGGGTGTTAGAAGTGACAAAACGCGACAAAACAAGTTCAGGGGCCATGCCCCAAACCAGGCCTTACGTTACAGTCCGTAAGGGGTCCCTAGATCAGCAGATTCATGGCTGCTACTTGGCAGCTTCTCCTTCCTTGTCTTGGGCTCCAAGTTCACGAAATTGCCACCTTCTAGCCTGCATTTGACACATGTTAAGACCCTCCTAGGATCATGACAACACATTAGAGACTTGGATTGATCCTATGAACTCTTGAACACTGTAAATACCCAAGGATTTTGGCCAATCCAACTTGCTCATTTCATTCTTTTTTCTCCCAACTCTTTGGAGCTTGCTTCCAACTTTGGAGGCCTCCTATTCTGAGTTCTT
The DNA here is from genome assembly GCA_947069175.1 of Scalesia atractyloides. Classification (NCBI taxonomy): domain Eukaryota; kingdom Viridiplantae; phylum Streptophyta; class Magnoliopsida; order Asterales; family Asteraceae; genus Scalesia; species Scalesia atractyloides. Next base: position 24,657,595 of record CAMTDV010000010.1, read on the forward strand.
ATAGTGTTCCCAACACAAGTAAGTACTCTTCCTTAGTCTATTTCCTTATTTTGGCTATTTATGAGCCAAAAGTAAAACAGTTTGACTTTCTGTTTGACTTTCGATTCTGACCATATTTGGTCAAGTCAAAGTTCAATTAAACTTTTCAACGTGTTAGGATCTGAGTTTGATTTACTTGTAGTTTTTGTTTCAAAAATGAAATATGATTGAAATTGAAAGTAAATGCAGCGGAATAGAATGGAAAACTTTTACTACAAGTAAAGGTCGTTTGTTTTCATCATCATCATCATGCTATCAAGTTTGTAAACTTTGCATGTGATTCATAAACTCCCCCTCAGCCTATTGCAACAGTTTGATAGTACAGAAAATGGAAGAAGATAATTGGTGTAAAGATCTTTTTAAGAAGACGAAGTTTACTGTTACATCGACTCAGCTATTTATACTAACTATCTAACCTCTAAGCATCTTTTGATGACGTCAGGGTTATAGTTACATATAACAATAAACTAACAAACTCAAAACACTGACCCCTAACAACTGATAATGCAAAAGCACTGTTACATTGTATATAAAACTAATAAACTAAAACTCTGATGACCAAGCTCTGCTATTTTCTTCTGTCAGACCTTTGATAATTGGTGTAGCAGATGATGTATATGTATCAGACTTTAGGAAGGCAGAGTTTAAGTGATCAGAGGATCTAAACTTTGATAGTTGGACCAAACCGCGGATAGAGTATTTTGGCTTTATATCATCCGTTCCTTTGTAAAGGGTTCAATCCCAACAATCTCCCCTCGAACAAATGATGCCGAAAACCCTTTTTATTGTTGGTCTTTATTCCTCAACAGTAAATCTCTGTTTAACCTTTAAACTGCAATTCGAAATTTAGAGATTCCTCAACATCATCATCCTTTTCCAGTACTAGATCCATAAGTTCTTGGAGGTCTTCTACACACAGCCCATATGCATCCTCCATTTTCATCTTGGTAGCTGTGCCATTAGACTTGAGCAGAGTCAATTAATAGGAGTTTTTGTCAACTTTTCACTTTATAATTTTTGGGTCTGATGGCTTTCTAGGATGAAATGTTATTGTTGAGGTAGGTAGAAATGATTAACTTGCCATCTGAGAAAGATCTTCTGCAAGTTTTTGACTGGTTTCATCAGTATGGAAATCAATCATGTTTTGGATTCCTTCCATTATGTGCTCATACACTCTTTTATCTTCTTCTACCATATCCATTTGCCTTTCTCTTTGATTTAAGGCTAGAATAGATACAACAGATATTTCTGATGATTTTGAAGAGTGTTAGGTCTGTTGAGTTGTATCCTCTGTTGCATACACTGGCTTCTTTGGCAAAGATGGATCAGTTTTTCTTCTTTTCTCAAGCCACTTGTATATTTCAACCACCTTAACCTCTGTCCATCTCATGATTTGGTTCTTTGACCCATAATTTGCAACAATCAACTCTTCCTTCATTCTTCTTAACTTTAAGTTCTTTTCAGGCAATTTCTTTGTACTTATTCTAATCTAGAGGAGTTGGATTTTTGAGAGGATCTTTCAGCATATCTTGCATTCTTTGTTCAACTGAAATTGCCAGTAATTTTGTATTACTCTGTCAGACTTTCCCTTGGTATCCCTTTTGGTGATATCCTCTGCTTGTTGGGCTTTAAGCCTCTTAAATTCTTCTAAGTTTCCTTGTTTTGGATAACCTTTCAGAGATGGGAATTCCCTTTTATATGGATCTTCTTCTAAAAAGAAAGATTTGATCTCTGATTTAACAGCTTGTAGCTCCAGTGGGAATTGAGTGGCAAGAGGCACTTTTGTAATTTGAGAAGAAGGAAGTTTGACAACTACTGTGGTGGAAACTGGTTTTGATGACACATGTATAGGAGAAGGGATGATCTTATTATCAAGTACAACATTTGTGGTTTTTCTCCTTTTGAATTGGATATTGGGTGATTGTGGTTGTGGAATTCTTGTGGGTGTGGGTAGAGATATGGTGGAAGTTGGAAATATGATCATAGCAGTGGTTGGATTAACATTTGTTATAACCTCTGTTGTGTCAACGGAGGAGTTGTAACATCTGTTGTGGTTGGTGTATCAACTGCTTTTGAAGAAGGAGATGTAAGTGTTTTTGTGGGAGCAGAGGATATGGTTGGATTAGCAACTATCTTAGAAGGAATGGATGCTGATGTTGATTGCCTTGTTTTTCTAACAGGCATCTTCTTTGTTGAAGACCCAACATTTACTTTTTCTTTTTGCAGAGCTATCTTTTTCTCAACCAATGCTCTGCTCTCAATCATTACCCTTTTCTTTGTATTCTCCTTTTCCCTTGCAAAGATATCAGCTGTTTCATCAATCTTTTTAGAACCATCTGGTTTAGGGATGACCACTCTTGGACGTGCACCTTTTTCATCAAGCTTTAGCACTTCTTTCTTTAAAGGTATCTCCCCCTTTTGGCATCATCAGAGTTGACCAAGATTACTGTAGGAGGAGGAGTACCAGTGGTTTGAAAGAGATGAACCTTGATTGCCTTAATATCTACAGCAGTGTCCATATATCTAGCATCAACCATGTTTCTAATCTCTTGCATTTGATGTTTGTGTTGAAGATCAGCATAATATTTTTGCTGTTGAAAAAGAGAGTCTAAGGCTTGTTTGAGATCATTAGTTGATAGGACAGAGGGTTGGCTCTTTGTAGCTAACATCTGCTTTAGTAAATCCTTGATTTCATCAAAAGAGCTTTCAATTTTGGTCATTCTCTCTGTCAAATCCTTGTATTTTAGATCATCACCTAATTTAATAGGATCATCTGAACTCCGTCTCAACCCCTGTTTCAAACATGGATGCCCCTTGATCTTGGAACTGGGGACTTCCCACTGGAACAGAGGTTACCTTGGTAGCCTCAGCAGTGGTTGCCTTCAAAAGAGTCTTATATATGTAACCACTGTCCAATTGAAAACTTGGTAGTTTAGCAATTGTAGTAGCTGCTCTTGTTGAACTATCACCAAGGGTTACATGTAACCCAAGGGATCTATCCTCTTCATGTGCTGAGGGGCTTGCAATGAGTACAGAATCAGACCCAGTCACTTGTTGGAGTATATTTCACATTGATAGGTTGGTGAGAAGAACTTGTTAATGTCTGTTCTAATTCAATTGCATTCAGCAAAGGCAAAATGGCAGGTGGGAGTGATTTTGTTGGTGATGTTTGTGGTGCAGAAAGAGACAATGCCCTGGGAAAGGGGCTTTCGAAGATAGAACCAAGTGGTCGCTTCATAATTTGGTGTCCCAGTGTTTACAACCTTTTCCTTTTGTGAGGAAGAAGGAGGAGTTTAAAAGCTAGGTTGAGATTCTAACATCTGCTGTGAAGAAGTAGCATCTGTGTTTTCAAGTGATTTTTATGTCTCATCTTCCAGAGGGCCCTTTTAGGGTTTGGTCGGTTTTTTGGAGATTTTATTGGGTTTCTTTTTGGAGATTGCTAATGTGGGTTTCAAGGCAGTGGTTGTAATGCCCTGATTGAACATTTTGTTCTTGTAAATCTTGCTCAGCCTCCTCTACTTGTGTTTGGAAACTTTACCCTGATTTGTAATTCTTGTAAAAGTTTCATGAGTTAGGCTGCCTGGTTGACTAACATCGCCGTGTTTAACATCATTATTAGGTAACTGATTACGAAGATAAACACTCAAGAATCATGGATGTATCAGAAAAGCTTTTCGTTTTTTAATATTATTAAAATTTGCCACAAAATCATTGAACAGCATCTGAGAAAAGTTAAAATTTGATCCAGTTAAGATGGCATTGCCCAGATACTGAATGTTCAATGGTATTTCATTAAAAGCAATGGTCTTTGCTGAGAGACATGTTAAAAGAGTATGAAATAAAAATCTCATCTCAGCAGGAAAATTGGGTTTGAAGATTGTCATACCTTTAAGTTGCCCAATGTAGCCCCTTTCCAGAAATTCGGCATGCATATCATTTGTAGAGAAGGACACATGATGTGCCATATTGTCAGACCCTCAAAATCCACTTGCAGGGTTTTACCGCGAGGCGCGTGACAAACCAGGATCCAAGACACTAGTCATATAGAATTACTCTATATGCAAAAATATACGTTTAAACAAATCCAACCATGCAGTTTAATAAATGCGGAAGCGTAAGTAAATGTAAATAAAGTGTGCGCCAAAACAAACGCCCAAACCAAAATACTTAAAAGTAAAATGCAAAGCGTTTAAAAGAAATAGTTTTTCATGCTCGTGCCGTGCTCCTATGTGGAAATGATACCTTAAAAACCTAAGAAAACATGCAAAAGAGAACAAGTGTCAACATGAGTTCACAGGTTTTAGTTCACAATTTTAATTATAAGTTTTTCCCCACTGGTTCAACCCCGAACCAGTGTCTCATAAGTTTCCCTGATCCAACCCGAATCAGATTAACGTTAAGTAGTTTCGCAGTTCATGTTATATGCTTAGGTAGCTAGCCTAGGTAATGTCAACAAAGTGTTCGATCCGAAGCTGACATTGCTGCCCCTATTGTACCAGGTCTATCACCAACCATGGCTAAAAACTTAGGCAAATTCTACACTCGTGACCATCAACGTTCGGTCTAACTGGCGTGACCAGTTCGAGTGGGGCTTGTCGGGCTCAGTAGTACTACTAAAAACTTCCTCGCTATAATCCAATACTAACGACTTCATAAGTGTTAAGGGGACTAGTATGTGATATATGCTTCCTTGTGACCATAACCATATAGCACAACTCTAAATAAAGATGCGTTACTGTACCGTGATGTATGCCACTCATACACCACTGTAACGTGTATATGTTTTAAGTAGAAGGACGTTACTGTACCGTAATATAATCAACCCATATATCACTGTAACGTGTACATGTTTTCTCCCCCTGTGTTTTGTAAATGTTTAAAGAAATAGGGGCCGTGAACTCACCTTAAATTGCTCGGTTAGACTTTTACAAAAATAGAGTCAAAGTGGTTCAATCACGTCCTATTATGATTACCACTTCATTTATTAGCGTGTTCAAGAAATATACATACATTAATGCAATTAACTTAACACGTTTCAGGCAATTACGTGACGATTTATATAGATAGCATACGGCACTTTCAAATAATGTCTAACTTGGTAATAACAGGCTCGTTCATTCTCAGGTAGCACATGTAACGCTTAGATATACATAAATGCAAGTTATCATGTTTCAACTTGTACACTCAAAACTGGGTTGTTTTCGGGAATTTTTATAAAATAGTTGTTATGTTCCAAAAATCCCAATAATTTTACAGAATGTGTCGATTAGTCTGTAGAATCTAGTGTAAAATTTTCAAGTCCTAAATCTTTACTAATTATTTAAAAAAATTTATTTACTAGAATGCAGTCAGATTCGTCGCTTTCTGACTGCAGTCCACGAGAAAAATCATTTAAAAATCATCGTTCATCCGATTAACAAAATTCCAGTGGGAGATTCTTGGAAACTCCCGTCTCCAGTAACTGTACAAATTTCATGACCTAACCCCAGACAGACTATAAGATACGACTTGATAAACAACCTGCAAATTCTGCAGAAATTATGCAGCTTCAGCTGCTGCACTAAATAATCATTTAAAAATAGCAAAAAATCTCAGAAAAATATGAATCCGGCACCATTTGAACGCATTTTTCAAAAATACACGTTCTAGGCTTCAGAAATTCTACTTTTCGATAAATAACGATCAGTTTACAGCCAATCGAAGTTGGCTGTAAATGTATATCAGCTTTCTGTTTTTAGTTTTTACCAAACAAGTTCAAACGATCATGGCGCTTTGTTACATCGATTTTTATCAGGTTATCATGTCCTATATCATCTAATATATCAATATTTACACAAACCCTAAGCAAATAACACCCTGGTATCTTCACAAACACAGCCATCATTCTCATATGCACGCATATCATTCTAATACATGAAGTGAACATTATAACAACAAGATTATCATGAAACATCAAAGAAACGCAGCCATGTATATAAAGATTTGAAAACCACTAAAACGAGACTAACCTTGCAAAGATGATTTGTTAAACTAGAGAGGAGTTGCGAGAGAGAAAGAGAGTAGCGAGAGGGAGAGAGATCGCGAGAGGGGGGTACTCCACTGCCGTCGCACACACAAGGCTCTAGGGTTTCTTTTTTTTTTTTGTGAATGTTTTTCAACACAAGAGCATGCATACGTACATAAAGGGGGTTTAACAAGGGTTGGGGCGGTTTGGGGTTTACTTGGGCCGCAAGGGTTTGGGCCGAAAGGGGTGTGGGTGGCGGGTTGGGCTTGGTTTGCGCAAGGGATAGAGGGCTCGGTTTCAGGTTCGGGTTTTTAACAAGCACATTATTCTTATATATAACAAGCACATATAACACGTTAAATATTCGCGAGCTATTTATTATTTTTATTTATAATTAAATAGGTAGAATATATATATAAGATGGAGTCGAATAATTACAAGGAATCGAATCAGAATGATACCTGATTTTCCGAGATGTCACATTATCCCCAACTTGAAGGAATTTTCGTCCCGAAAATTGGATAAGCGCGAGCTTGGAGATGTTAAAGTGAAGGGGATATTTTGGAGTTGCCACATTCTCCCCTCGTTAAAGGAATTTCGCCCGGAAATTCAGTTCACGTCGCTTGGATTTTGTGATTCGGCTACGAAAAGATGAGGATATTTATCTTTCATTTGATCCTCTCTTTCCCAAGTGTACTCCGGTCCAAGCTTAGAGTTCCAACGAACCATGACAATTGGTATTCTACTATGTCTCCTTGTTTTGACTTCTCGGTCCGTGATTTCGATTGGTTCTTCAATGAACCGCAGATGTCCGTCCACATGGATCTCATCCAGTGGAACGGCTAACGTTTCATCTGACAGACACTTCTTCAGATTTGAGACATGAAAAACTTTGTGAACTCCACTGAGCTCATCAAGAAGGTTCAACTCATAAGCTACCTGACTGATTTTCTTTGTGATTTCAAACGGACCAACATATCGCAGGTTTAGTTTACCTCTTTTGCCAAAACAAATCACGCCGTTCCAAGGTGATACCTTCAGTAGGACCCGATCGCCTACTTGAAATGCTAACGGTTTGCGTCGCTGGTCGGCGTAGCTCTTTTTTCGATCCTGAGCTGCCGCCATACGGTTTTGAATTTGTACTATCTTTTCAGTTGCTTCCAGAACCAACTCTGGACCAGTGATTTGACTATCACCAACTTCCGCACAACAAACAGGCGAGCGACACTTTCGTCCATATAGCGCCTCGAATGGTGCTGCTTGGATACTCGTGTGATAACTGCTGTTATAGGAAACTCCACCAAAGGTAGATGCTTCTCCCATCCCTTACCAAAGTCGATTACACACGCTCTAAACATGTCTTCGAGAGTTTGAATGGTACATTCACTTTGACCATCAGTCTGAGGATGGTATGTTGTGCTCCAGTCAACGCGTGATCCCAAGGATTTCTGTGCTGATTGCCACAGATGAGAAGTAAAACGTGAATCACTGTCGGATATGATGGATATTGGCACTCCGTGCCGGGCTACTATTTCCTTCATGTACAGAGCTGCAAGGGTGTCGAACTTATCGGTTTCCTGGATTGCTAAGAACTGAGCCGATTTGGTTAGTCGATCGATAATCACCCAAATTGTATCTTTTCCACTAGGTGTTTAGGTAGACCTGTAATAAAGTCCATGGCGATTGGTTCCCATTTCCAAACGGGAATCTCAGGTTGTTGTAATAGCCCCGAGGGCTTTTGGTATTCTACATTGACCTTGGCACAGGTTAGGCATTTGCTTACGTATGTGGCTATTTCAGCCTTCATGTTCGGTCACTAGTAAGTTGTTTTGAGATTTTGGTACATCTTATCCGATCCTGGATGAACAGAGTACCTTGATTTGTGAGCTTCGTCCATTATGAGTTCCCTCAAGTTTCCGTAGAGGGGCACCCATATCCGACTAAGAAAGTAACGAGTTCCATCCGGTTTGGTTTCCCAATCATGTTCCATCTTGTGTAATTTCTCAGCCTCCAGATTTTCGGGTTTGACTGCCTCCAACTGAGCGTTGCGAATTTGTTCGGGTAGGTTAGAGTGTATCGTAAGTTGTAAGGACCGAACTCGTCGAGGCTTCTCGTGCTCTTTCCTACTGAGAGCGTCGGCTACTACATTAGCCTTGCCTGGATGGCACATTTGTAGTCGTTCAAAAGTTCGAGCCAACGGCGCTGTCGCAAGTTTAACTCTTTTTGATCGAAAATGTGTTGAAGGCTTTTATGGTCGGTGTAGATGGTACACTTGGTTCCATAGAGATAGTGCCTCCAGATTTTTAAAGCGAACACCACGGCTCCTAACTCTAAGTCGTGTGTTGTGTAGTTCTTCTCATGTACTTTCAATTGCCGAGATGCATAAGCAATGACCTTATCGCGTTGCATTAGTACACATCCAAGTCCCTGAATGGAAGCGTCACAGTACACTACAAAGTCTTCGGTCCCCTCAGGTAGGGACAAGATAGGCGCACTACAAAGCTTCTGCTTCAGCACCTGGAATGCTTCCTCCTGTTTGTCACTCCTTTTTGTCACCCCAGATATACTTGGTTCCTTTCTGGGTTAGAGATGTAAGAGGTTGAGCGATCTTTGAAAAACCCTCAATAAAGCGTCGATAGTAGCGTGCCAAACCAAGAAGCTGTCTACTTCTGTTGGAGTTTTCGGCGCCTCCCAACTTTTGATGGCTTCAATCTTTGCTGGGTCGACGTCGATACCCTTTTCGTTCACTATATGCATAAGGAATTGGACTTCTCGAATCTAGAAGTCGCACTTTGAAAACTTGGCATAGAGTTGCTCCTGTCGCAGAAGTTCCAACATTAAACGCAGATGCTGTTCATGTTCCTCCTTAGTCTTAGAGTACACCAGTATGTCATCAATGAACACGATTACGAATTTGTCTAGATAAGGCTTACAAACACGGTTCATGAGGTCCATGAATACTGCGGGTGCGTTTGTTAGTCCGAATGGCATAACCAAAAATTCATAGTGGCCATAACGAGTGCGAAATGCGGTCTTAGAGATGTCTTCCTCTCGTACACGCAACTGATGGTATCCCGACCTTAGATTGATTTTAGAATAGTAACTTGACCCTTGGAGCTGGTCAAACAAGTCATCGATTCGAGGTAAGGGGTATCGGTTTTCTATAGTAACTTTGTTGAGCTCTCTGTAATCAATACACATACGGAAAGTTCCATCCTTCTTCTTGACAAAAAGGACCGGAGCTCCCCATGGTGATGAGCTCGGGCGGATAAAGCCTTTATCTAAGAGCTCCTGAAGTTGAGTAGAAAGTTCTTGAAGTTCAGATGGAGCTAATCGGTAGGAGCCTTGGCGATTGGTACAACGTATTTTGCTAGCTGAATTTCGAATTCGACCTGCCTATGTGGGGGTAAACCAGGCAAGTCTTTAGGGAAGACGTCGGGAATTCACGTACGATAGGAAAATCTTCAACTTTCCTCTCGTCACTTGGTTGTTCGGTGACATTGGCTAAGATTGCGTACGAGTTTTTCTGTCGTAGGTACTTTTGAGCTTTCATGAAGGAAATGATGTTGGTTACTACACCACCCTTCTCGCCATGAATGGTTAGGATCTCGCCGTTTGAATGAGGTATGCGAATAGCCTTTTCGAGACATAAGATTTCCACTCGATTTTCAGATAACCAATCCATGCCACAACGTCAAAGCTACCAAGTGTGGTTGGCATGAGATCGATGGTGAAAAGATGGCCAACCAGTTGTAGCTGACATCCGTAGGCGATGTGGGTTATATCTACCGATTTTCAATTGGCTAACTCTACCAGGTATTTGACCTCTAATTCAACAGGGTTAATGTCCAATAGTTTTCTAAACGACTCGGAAATAAAACTCCTATCCGCACCGCTATCGAATAAAATGTGAGCAAAACTGTTGTTTAAAGGAAATTTACCAGTAACCACTTTAGAGTCATTACGAGCCTCACCTTTTCCCAATGTGAATGCACGACCCTTAGCTCCACCACTTCCACCAGCATTATTGTTATTGTTGTTCTGATTCTGGTTCTGATTTCCACCACTGTTTCCCTTGTTCAGCTGTGGGCAATCTTTCTTGAAATGATCAGTGCCACCACACTGATAACATGACCTCGTGACTCCCGGTGGCTGCTGGGTCTGATTAGTGTTTTGCTTCGAGTTAAGGTTTACCCTGCAGCCTTTAGCGGTGTTGCCTCCCTACCACATCGCTGACAACCACCGCACTGCCCGAAATGATGACGGTTACACTTGTTGCACAGAGGTTTCTTTCCAGCATACCCACTCTGAACCTGACTGTTGGTGTTGTTACTAGACTGCTGGTTGTTATTGAAGTTGCGGTTACTGTTGTTGAAACGTTTCTGAGAACCCTGCTGCGCTTGCCCAGTTGATGCTTGTTTTGAAGATCCATCCTCCCACTTGCGTTTGTTTTCTGGGGCGTTCCCAGCTGCACCCCTCTTCGGCAGTTTACCCTCTTCTACTGTAGTGTCTGTCAGTTTGTGCGCCAGTCGCACGGCCTGCTAAACTGTAACGGGGTTGCTTGACTCAACCATGCCTTTAATCTCTGGAGCCAATCCCTTGATGTAAAGCTCTATCTGTTTGTACATTGGCCTAGCCATATCGGCACACAAGGAGACCAGGTCATAGTGCTTCGTGGTGTAGGCTTCAATTTCCGGCCCTTCCATCTTCATAACCCAAAGATCTTGCTCTAATTGGTGGATACGATCTCGGGGGCAGTATTGTTCCTTGATAAGATTCTTGAACTCGTCCCAATCCATTGCGTTGGCCACATCGAGTCCAAGAACCTGGACCCGCGCATTCCACCAGGTGAGAGCCGCATCTTCTAGAGTCGAAGCCGCGAATTTGACTCTGTTCTCAGGTAAGCAGTTACACATTGCAAAGACGAATTCTGATTTTTTGAGCCATCTGACTAGCCCGATTGGCCCTTCCTCGCCAGTGAATTTGGTGGGCTTAGCATCGATGAACAACTTGTACGGGTTAGGGCCCATACCTACATGCACAAGTTTGGAAGTAAGAGATTTAGATGAAGGTGATTTAAAGGATGGTTGAATACGCTAGCATACGTGGAGTGAAATGAATGTAGAATCGAATGAGGGTTACCTCCCAGATTTTGATTACTGTTTAGATTCGGATTTTGAGCTGCCAACGCCGCAGTAACCTGCTCCTGGATGAGCGCAGCCAGTTCTGCATGTGTCATTGTGATGTTGCCGCGACCACCACCACGTGCGCCACCACCGTGAGTTCCACCACCGCGAGCAGCCATTCTGTTTTCGACCACTGATATACGAATACATGAGAAGATGTATCACATATTTCATCATAGAATTCTAAGAATAATGTAATAAGAATTGGTACAACCCATCTCATATAACATTCAAACCAAACATTTGACTAAAATATATTGCAATTCACCACAATGTATTAAACCAAATATTTTAAATAAATCCAAATCTCAACGGAATTTCAAACAACTACTAAGTTCAAACAAGGAAATAAAGAAATGTCATGATAAACGAGAAATAAATATAATCATCAACGTCTCCGTCCCCCATATCCTCGTCTTCATTTGCTGCTACCTCCTCAGGCTCCTCAGGGATCTCCTCTAGTGCTTCTTCCTCCGGCTCATTTGCCAACCCAATCTCAATGATCCTGTCCTTGGCTAAACTCATCCTCTCTGTGAGGTCCATGACCTGTTGGGCCATCACTCCGCTAATCTCTCTAAGGTTACTTGTTTTAGCGGCTTCAGGTTGTTGGGTTGCCCTGACCTGTGCGAGCTCCTGTTTCACCAGTTCCAGTTCCTGTTTCAATGAGCTATTGCTCGCGATGAGGTCTGTTATAGCCCCAGCCGCCTCATGCATGTACTTAAATTCGCGCTCCGTGGCTGCCACGAATCCAGCAAAGGCCTCCTCTATAGGATAGCCGAGAGGGGGCAAGCTACCATAGACCTCCATGCCAACATCATAGGAATCCTCCTAAACTACAGGTGGAACGTTCTCATCCACTATGTAGTTCCGGATGTGATATGGATATCAGCTCCAGTCGCCATTCCCCGAACTGGGTCTGACGATGAAGTGCTCGAATTACGTGAGACGACGAGTGCGAGCGGCCCTGAGTCTTCCCAGAAGATGGGAGACATCGGTGAAGGCGGGGCATCACCTTGTTCCTCACTAGAGTCAGATGAGTCGTGCGAGTTAGACATGCCTGTCAAAGTGAAAGAATAAGAAATAGAACATACCAAACACATTAATTAATAGAAAGCATGAATTTAAGCATTCGCGTTAGTTTCATACTAGTGTCAAGTTTGTGGCTATAGTGTAGGTTTACTAGTGTATGCAAACCTAATTCTATATAACCAGTTGCTCTGATACCAATCTGTCACACCCTTAAAATCCACTTGCGGGGTTTTACCGTGATGTATGCCACTCATACACCACTATAACGTGTATATGTTTTAAGTAGAAGGACGTTACTGTACCGTAATATAATCAACCCATATATCACTGTAACGTGTACATGTTTTCTCCCCCTGTGTTTTGTAAATGTTTAAAGAAATAGGGGCCGTGAACTCACCTTAAATTGCTCGGTTAGACTTTTACGAAAATAGAGTCAAAGTGGTTCAGTCACGTCCTATTATGATTACCACTAGCGTGTTCAAGAAATATACATATATTAATGCAATTAACTTAACACGTTTCAGGCAATTACGTTGACGATTTATATATAGATAGCATACGACACTTTCAAATAATGTCTAACTTGGTAATAGCAGGCTCGTTCATTCTCAGGTAGCACATGTAACGCTTAGATATACATAATTGCAAGTTATCATGTTTCAGCTTGTACACTCAAAACTGGGCTGTTTTCGGGAATTTTTATATAATAGTTCCTCTGTTACAAAAATTCTAATAATTTTATAAAAGGTGTCTATTAGTCTGTAGAATTTAGTGTAAAATTTTCAAGTCCTAAATCTTTACCCATTATTTATAAAAAATTATTTACTAGGCTGTAGTCAGATTCGTCGCTTTCTGACTGCAGTCCACGAGAAAAATCATTTAAAAATCATCGTTCATCTGACTAACGAAATTCCAGTGGGAGATTTTCGGAAACTCTGGTCTCCAGTTACTATACAAATTTCGTGACCTAACCCCATACAGATTATGAGTAACGTCTCAATAAACAACCTGCAAATTCTACAGAAATTACGTAGCTTCAGCTGCTGCACTAAATAATCATTTAAAAATAGCAAAAAATCTCAGAAAAATATGAATCCGGCACCATTTGAACGCATTTTTCAAAAATACACGTTCTAGGCTTCAGAAATTCCACTTTTTGATAATTAATGATCAGTTTACAGCCAATCGAAGTTGGCTGTAAATGTATATCAGCTTTCTGTTTTTAGTTTTTATCGTACCAAACAAGTTTAAACGACCATGGTGCTTTGTTACATCGATTTTTATCAGGTTATCATGTCCTATATCATCTAATATATCAATATTTACACAAACCCTAAGCAAATAACACCCTGGTATCTTCACAAACACAGCCATCATTCTCATATGCACGCATATCATTCTAATACATGAAGTGAACATTATAACAACAAGATTATCATGAAACATCAAAGAAACGCAGCCATGTATATAAAGATTTGAACACGAAACAACCACTAAAACGAGACTAACCTTGCAAAGATGATTTGCTAAACTAGAGAGGAGTTGCAAGAGAGAAAGAGAGTAGCGAGAGGGAGAGAGATCGCGAAGGGGGGTTGCTCCACTGTCGTCGCACACACAAGACTCTAGGGTTTCTTTTTTTTTTGTGAATGTTTTTAAAAACAAGAGCATGCATACGTACATAAAGGGGGTTTAACAAGGGGTGGGGCGGTTTGGGGTTTACTTGGGCCGCAAGGGTTTGGGCCGAAAGGGGTGTGGGTGGCGGGTTGGGCTTGGTTTGCGCAAGGGATAGAGGGCTCGGTTTCAGGTTCGGGTTTTTAACAAGCACATTATTCTTATATATAACAAGCACATATAACACGTTAAATATTCGCGACGCTATTTATTATTTTTATTTATAATTAAAAAGGTAGAATATATATATATGTATAAAAGATGGAGTCAAATAATTACAAGGAATCGAATCAGAATGATACCTGATTTTCCGAGATGTCACACATATCATTCAATTTGAATACTTGGGAAATTGATTAAGGTCTAATTTGCATCAGTGTTTTGCCCACTCTTGATACAATAGCATAAGGAACATCCTTTTGAGAATGAACCTCTGCGTTTGCCCAAAATTGTCATTGTGCGTCTTGATAAATAGGGGCTTGACGGTTAACATATGCAAAAATTTTGATTCTTTCAAGATTTTTAACATTGAATGATATCTTGTGTTTGAATCGGTTGTATCAAGGATTGTTGTATAGTTGTGAGGAGTTTTGATGATGAGGGTGAATGGAGGTGGTTCTGATTTGGATTTTGCTTTAGATTTTGCTTTGGGAGCCATGATTGAAGAGAAAACCTTTTTGAGAATTTTGGATTCAACACGGTAAAGTGAAACCTCTGTTATGGATAAAACAGGGTTTTATAGGGTTTTGAAAAAGTGACGATGACGTGTCATCTGACGCAAACAACTGACGAATAACGTCTGAGCACGTGTAACCTCTGTTTGAAAATGGAAGACAGTTGTATGGATAAACACTGTTTGAAAACATGGGCAGTGGATGGGAACAGTGTTTTGAAACTATCAGAGGATACACTTTTGTCAGCGGATAGACTTTTCTAAACGACCAGTGTTTTGATGCTATCAGTGGTTTGAAATAGACTTTAAGGATTTATTGAAAAATCAAATTTTAAGCTATTTTTAAGGATTAGATTTTTATTTTCTGAAAACATTTTTATGCTATTTACACATGGACCCCAGAAAAAACTGTTTTTAATCCATGTTGAGCATTCCAATCCTATAGATCAAGCTTTCAAAAGTAGATGTATCCAATGCTTTTGTTAGAACATCTGCTAGCTGATCCTTAGTATGGACATGTTGTAAAGAAATCAAACATTTTTCATAGCAATCCCTCACAAAGTGATGTCTAATGTCAATATGTTTTGTTGTTGAGTGAGAGACAGGATTTTTGATGATATTTTCTGCTGCTTGACTATCAATTTTGAGAGGAGTCTTTAAAGCAATGATACCAAAATCCAAAAGTTGATTTTGAAGCCACAAGATTTGTGCAGTGCAACTTGCAGCAGCAATGTATTCTGTCTCAGCAGTGGATGTGGAAACTACAACTTGCTTTTTACTCTGCCAAGACACTAGGCAATCACCTAGGAATTGGACACCTCCTGATGTGGACTTCCTTGTTGTCTTGCATCCAGCAAAATCACTATCTGAGTAACATGAAAGCTCAATATTTCCATTAGCAGGATACCAGATACCAAGTGTGGGAGCACCTTTTATGTACCTGAATATCCTTTTGACAGCAATAAGATCAGACTTTCTAGGTAATGACTGGGATCTAGCACAAACACATGTTGCAAACATGATGTCTGTCCTAGAAGCAGTTAGGTACAATAAACACCCAATCATACTCCTATAAAGTGTTTGATCAACCAGGTCATCTTTATCAACAATAGTGACCAGCTTTGATGTTGCTATGGGTGTGCTGCAAGGTTTACAATCATCCATATCAAACAGTTTAAGCAATTCTTTGACATACTTATTTTGATGGATGAAAGTGCCATTGTGCATTTGTTTGACTTGTAAACCAAGAAAACATTGCAACTCACCCATTGCACTCATTTCAAACTCTACTGCCATGAGTTTTCTGAACTCTTCACACATGGTAGTGCATGTGGATCCAAAAATGATGTCATCCACATAAATTTGGACAAGCATCAAATCTTTTCCTTTCCATTTTAAAAACAAGGTTTTATCAATTTTACCTCTTGAAAAACCTATGGATAAGAGAAAGTGGATAGAGTTTCATACCAGGCTCTTGGTGTTTGTTTAAGACCATACAGTGCTTTGTTTAACCTGTGCACATGATCAAGATGAAATGCATCTTCAAATCCAGGAGGTTGGCACACATACACTTCTTCCTTGATCTTTCCATACAGGAATGCACTTTTGATGTCCATTTGAAACACATTGATGTTGTGGTTAGCAGCAAATGCTAAGAACAGTCTGATGGCTTCTAACCTTGCTACTGGAGCAAAGGTTTCATAATAGTCAATGCCTTCTTCCTATCTGTAGCCTTGAATCACGAGCCTTGCTTTGTTCTTGACAACAATACCCCTTTCATCTGTTTTGTTCTTAAAGATCCACTTTGTGCCAATTGGACTTACATCTTTAGGCAGTGGTACAAGTTCCCAAACTTGTTGTCTTCTAAACAGAAGGAGCTCCTCTTGCATAGTTTCTACCCAACTATTGTCTTTCAGTGCCTCTTGGTACTTGACAGGTTGGATGAGTGATAGAAAACCAGCAAAGAGACAAATGTTTTGGGATTGACTTCTTGTGAGCACTCCCTCATTTATGTTGCCAATAAGTTGATCCAATGGATAGCTTTTGAGGAATATCAAATCACCTTGATATGGGATAAGTGCATTTTGAGGTGAAGCTTGCAAATGTGTATCATCTAAGCTAACCTCTGTTGGTGAATTTGATGGTCTAGTCTCTGATTGGAATGGAGGTGGTGGTATGGGTGGTATAGTAGTGAATGTTTGTTGATTTTTATCCAGATTTGATGGATTTTTATCTATAGTGTTTTGGTTTTGAGAGCAGGCAGAGGATTGAGAATTAACCACTCTTGAACCAACAGTGCTTTCACCATTGTTACTAACATCTGCTCCTCTGCTTGAAGGACAGATCTTGAAGTTTGGAAGAATGGAATCATATCCTTGCTCTTGTGGTGATGACTGTGATATACCTGCAGAGTTAGTCTTGACAGACACATCTTCAAATGTAAATTTATCTAGATCAAACAATTCAGCAGGATTTGTTGGGATTTTCAAAGATGAAAGTTCATTGAACTTCACATTCAGAATTTCTTCAACACACTTGGTCCTAGAGTTAAACACTCTGTAGGCTTTGGCAGTGGTTGAGTATCCAAGAAAATAACCACACTCAACTTTGGCTGCAAACTTGGAGACGGAATCTTTTAAGTTCAAAATAAAACAAGGACAGCCAAAAATTTTGAGATATGAGATCAGAGGTTTGATTTTGTAAAGCAGTTCATAAGTAGTCTTTTGATGCCTACGGTTAATCAAAACTCTGTTCTGAACATAGCAAGCAGTGTTTACAGTCTCTATCACACCCCCAAATTTCCAAACGCGGAGTTTTAGCGCGAGACGTGTGACTGCCCAAGATCCAGTCACTAATCATGTTGAACTAATAGTAAATAACATAATACACAATCCTCATGTCCAACATGATAGTGAAATTTGAATTAAACTTTTCAAACATAACATATGTGTTCAGCGGAAGCAAATGTAAATATCTCAAAAAAATTGAACTCAAAATGTTTCAAGCGTAAAATTTTAATTATTTGCAATCAAGTAGCGCGCCCCATGACACTTCAAGCTCCACAGACTGCAAGTTCCCATGCATGAATCATCTAACAACCTGCAAGCATGCAGAAAAAGTGTATCAGCGATTAAGCCGGCGAGTTCACAGTTTTGTTTAGCGAAAACAAGTTGGTGTTTAGTTTAAAGACATGTTATGACTAATAAACTCTGTACCGATTGACTGTTCTGTTTTTGGTGCCATCATCAATGTCTATCATCATTGATCAACGTGTTTAAGGTCATTAGTTCACGCTCGTCCTCCAAGGCACGGTGTGAGGTTTGTCATGCCTAATAGCGCTATCAACTAATACCCCGTTGCCCTCCAGGCAACTAGTTCGGTATGTAAGTAGGGACTTTCCATGATAGAGTTTGAGGTTATTAACTAACATCGGAATTTAAACTACAACAGTTATAACAAAGTATTCCCCCAAGGAATAGTAGTCATCCCTCCAGGGATAAAAGTTTTGCAAAGTATCCCCTCCAGGGATATTAGTTTGTTTGTTTTTCCCCACTGGACGCATGCTTGTAAAAGAGCAGTGAACTCACCTTAGTAAGCTCGGTAGTGTTAAGTGTCTTTATGCGTTAGGTGTTTGGTCCGTTATACGCAACCTTCCAAGTAGCAAGAGATATGAAGAAGGTGATGTTCTTGAATGGAAATCTTCAAAGGAGAAGACCTCAACCTTGTATACCTCAAGCTTCCAACAAACACCTTATGTTGCTAGGATTTTTCACATGTGAACACCTCTTGATCAACCAACCTTTGGCCGAAAATTTTAGTGAGAATTTTAGTTTTCTTGCACTTGATTTTAATGATAGAAAGAGTATGTGTGTATGTGTGTGCCATCTCTAATTCTCACCAAATCATCCATATATATATAACATCTTATAAGATCTTTTCTTGGATTGTGTGAGATCTTGTAAGATTTGCAAGATATCCATATATCTTACAAAATCTAAGCTTGGATTGTGTGAGATCTTGTAAGATTTTCAAGATATCCATATATCTTACAAAATCTAATCTTGGATTGTGTGAGATCTTGTAAGATTTGGAAGATATCCATATATCTTAAAAAATCTAAGCTTGGATTGTGTGAGATCTTGTAAGATTTGCAAGATATCCATATATCTTACAAAATCTAATCTTGGATTGTGTGAGATCTTGCAAGATTTGCAAGATATCCATATATCTTAAAAAATTTAATCTTGGATTGTGTGAGATCTTGTAAGATTTGCAAGATATTCATATATCTTACAAAATCTAATCTTGGATTGTGTGAGATCTTGGAAGATTTGCAAGATATCTATATATCTTACAAAATCTAGTCTTGGATTGTGTGAGATCTTGGAAGATTTGCAAGATATCCATATATCTTACAAAATCTAATCTTGGATTGTGTGATATCTTGGAAGATTTGCAAGATATCCATATATCTTACAAAATCTAATATTGGATTGTGTGAGATCTTGGAAGATTTGCAAGATATCTATATATCTTACAAAATCTAATCTTGGATTGTGTGAGATCTTGGAATATTTGCAAGATATTCATATATCTTACAAAACCTTTTATAATGTTATTTAACCCATTAAATAACAAAATAAAATATATTCTCAAATAAATTATCCATCTTATTCATTAGTTTCTTAAGTGAAATTATTTAGAAAACCAATTTCTAAATATTTGAAGTGTTAGTATTTATTTGTTTGATCATATCATAAATAAATATTATAAGTGTTTGTCTAGCTTGTTATGGGTATGACCCGACTTGGATCGTAACGTACTAGCCACATCGATTTAATATGTGTCTTGGGCATACCGATTCCAACAATATCAGACAGCAAGTTAACATTTATGCGCAAATATTCATACAAACATGATCACATAAACACAGAACTACTGTTTTTAGAACTAGGGTTTGCATGAAATTAATAGAGTGAGATCAACAACGTATAAAATAATCCTTACCTCAATTTGATTCTAGGGTTTGCTCTTTAAAGATTGAGAGGTTGATTGTGTGTGCACCAAATGATCAGAGGTGATAAGAGAGATGATGATTAGAAACTGCTGTAAGATTGATTTGTGTGGGAAGTTTAGGGTTGTAGGAGTTTTATTAAGGTTTCTAATCTATTCACAATGCACCCCGTAACTATGCAGTTTTCACACAAAACACGTTATAATCATGAAATTTATAGTTGCAACACGTAACCCGCATATTTGCCAAGCAAAACATAAATTTCAAGCAATGCTATGGATGTAAGAATAAATAACTACGGTTAGGTGAAAGTAGTATCCTGAAGTTGCGGCTTGTCTCATCATCCCCAACTTGAAAGAAATTTTATCCCGAAATTTGATAAGTAGACACAGGAGGGTGAAAGACGAGTTAAGATGGCTGTGGATTTTCCCCGGGTACCACATCATCCCCAAGTTGAAAGGGAATTTCGTCCCAAAATTCGCTAAGCAGTCATGGAAGAGTGAGGGAATGCGTTAAATTTAAACTACCAAAAGTAATAGGAAGGAGGTCAATGTCATATACTTGACCATGAGATCGAGTTTGCACCCAACAAGAATATAGGATGTTCCACTTGGTTAGCCGTCATTCAGTTCCTGAACGTTTTTGGGTTCTAGAGCGGTTTACGGTCAACACTAACATTCTACTAAGTTTCAACGACACGAAACTCTAATCGATGCAAGAATTGAATAAGACATACGAAAAGGTTGCCTATAGCAAACATACCGATCACAGGGTGTTATCATTCCTGCCGTCTCCCGTCCCAATCTCAAATGCCCTCCCGCGAGCACCATCTCCTCCGTTGTTATTATCGTTGTTATTGTTACCCCCAGTGTTATTGTTGCGATTCCCTGTGTTGTTGGCATTCTGTTTCAACTGAGGGCAGTCCTTCTTGAAGTGATCCTCGCTTCACACTGGAAACAACTCTTACGATCACCTTGTTGATGTTGTGCTTGTTGCCTTTGTTGTTGTTGTTGTTGTTGTTTAGGGAACGGCGCCCTACAATCCATAGCTAGGTGACCTACCTCGTTGCATCTTTGACAAGTTCTAGTACAATGCCCGTGGTGATGATAGTTACGCTTCTTACACCTCGGTTATCTACCAGCTTACGAGCCTTGATTCTGATTATTTCCTTGGTTCTGATTAGTAGAGGAAGACCGTTTGAAGGTGCGGTAATGAAAAGAAAGTACGACGCACGAATGTGAGTTCGGATACACAAAATGAGGACAAGAATCATCTTGTTATAAGTGTCGTACCAGCTTGTTGTTCGACTAAAGCCTCTGCCACTCGTGTGTTGATGAGATCTGTCAACTCCGCCTGAGTCTTGACAATGTTGCCACGTCCACCACACATGCTACATCCATATTCAGTACAAGTAGTCGAGAAAAGTAGAAAGAGTAAGGATAAAGATCGAGTAGGAGTCCATCATCGATGTGGATCCTATGAATAAGTGAGTCCCCAATTATGTCGGATAATGGGTTAGAACCTCTACACACGTTTGGGTCTCATCGGGACTCACATGCATCCTCAATTATTATTACGTGTGCACCCGTAATGATAATTCTATTTGCATGTTTACCCCAATTCCTCCTAACTTGTGTCGAAAGATCCTCAGATTTGAATGTCAAAGTGAGTGCTATCAAAACGGTATATATCGCGAAAGATATAGAAGTAATGCTATAATAATGACCCGTCATGGCATAGATAAGTAACACATGAAATCGTACTATAGTATCGTGTATGTGTGTCTATATGAAGTGAAATGCATATGTACATGCTAAATGTATAATGTATAATGTATGCGATAATAAAAGACGAACCTTGCAATCTGGAGCGTAGTGTCATGGTCACTTTCGGAACTAATTCGGTTATAGTCTGGTTTTAGAAAAACTTTTTAAAACCTAATTCACTATAACCAGTAGCTCTGATACCAAACTGTCACACCCCCAAATTTCCAAACGCGGAGTTTTAGCGCGAGGCGTGTGACTGCCTAGGATCCAGCCATTAATCATGTTGAACTAATAGTAAATAAATAATACACAATCCTCATGTCCAACATGATAGTGAAATTTGAATTAAACTTTTCAAACATAACATATGTGTTCAGCGGAAGCAAATGAAAATATCTCAAAAAAATTGAAATCAAAATGTTTCAAGCGTAAAGTTTTAATTATTTGCAATCAAGTAGCGCGCCCCATGACACTTCAGGCTCCATAGACTGCAAGTTCCCATGCATGAATCATCTAACAACCTGCAAGCATGCAGAAAAAGTGTATTAGCAATTAAGCCGGCGAGTTCACAGTTTTGTTTAGCGAAAACAAGTTGGTGTTTAGTTTAAAGACATGTTACGACTAATAAACTCTGTACCGATTGACTGTTCTGTTTTTGGTGCCCTCATCAATGTCTATCATCATTGATCAACGTGTTTAAGGTCATTAGTTCACGCTCGTCCTCCAAGGCATGGTGTGAGGTTTGTCAGGCCTAATAGCGCTATCAACTAATACCCCGTTGCCCTCCAGGCAACTAGTTCGGTATGTAAGTAGGGACTTTCCATGATAGAGTTTGAGTTTATTAACTAACATCGGAATTTAAACTACAACAGTTATAATAAAGTATTCCCCCAAGGAATAGTAGTCATCCCCTCCAGGGATAAAATTTTTGCAAAGTATCCCCTCCAGGGATATTAGTTTGTTTGTTTGTCCCCACTGGACACATGCTTGTAAAAGAGCAGTGAACTCACCTTAGTTAGCTCGGTAGTGTTAAGTGTCTTTATGCATTAGGTGTTTGGTCCGTTACACGCGACCTTCCAAGTAGCAAGAGATATGAAGAAGGTGATATTCTTGAATGGAAATCTTAAAAGGAGAAGACCTCAACCTTGTATACCTCAAGCTTCCAACAAACACCTTATGTTGCTAGGATTTTTCACATGTGAACACCTCTTGATCAACCAACCTTTGGCCGAAAATTTTAGTGAGAATTTTAGTTTTCTTGCACTTGATTTTAATGATAGAAAGAGTATGTGTGTATGTGTGTGCCATCTCTAATTCTCACCAAATCATCCATATATATATAACATCTTATAAGATCTTTTCTTGGATTGTGTGAGATATTGTAAGATTTGCAAGATATCCATATATCTTACAAAATCTAAGCTTGGATTGTGTGAGATCTTGTAAGATTTGCAAGATATCCATATATCTTACAAAATCTAATCTTGGATTGTGTGAGATCTTGTAAGATTTGGAAGCTATCCATATATCTTAAAAAATCTAAGCTTAGGTTGTGTGAGATCTTGTAAGATTTGCAAGATATCCATATATCTTACAAAATCTAATCTTAGATTGTGTGAGATCTTGCAAGATTTGCAAGATATTCATATATCTTACAAAATCTAATCTTGGATTGTGTGAGATCTTGTAATATTTGGAAGATATCCATATATCTTATAAAATCTAATCCTGGATTGTGTGAGATCTTGAAAGATTTGCAAGATATCCATATATCTTACAAAATCTAATCTTGGATTGTGTGAGATCTTAGAAGATTTGCAAGATATCCATATATCTTACAAAATCTAATATTGGATGGTATGAGATCTTGGAATATTTGCAAGATATCCATATATCTTACAAAATCTAATATTGGATTGTGTGAGATCTTGGAAGATTTGCAAGATATTCATATATCTTACAAAATCTTATAATATTATTTAACCCATTAAATAACAAAACAAAATGTACTCACAAATATATTATCCATCTTATTCATTAGTTTCTCAAGTGCAATTATTTAGAAAACCAATTTCTAAATATTCGAAGTGTTAGTATTTATTTCTTTGATCATATCATAAATAAATATTATAAGTGTTTGTCAAGCTTGTTATTGGGTATGACTCGTCTTGGATCATAACGTACTAGCCACATCGATTTAATATGTGTCTTGGGCATACCGATTCCAACAATATCAGACAACAAGTTAACATTCATGCGCAAATATTCATACAAACATGATCACATAAACACAGAACTATTGTTTTGAGAACTAGGGTTTGCCTGAAATTAATAGAGTGAGATCAACAACGTATAAAATAATCCTTACCTCAATTTAATTCTAGGGTTTGCTCTTTAAAGATTGGAGGTCGATTGTGTGTGCACCAAATGATCAGAGGTGATAAGAGAGATGATGATTTGAAACTGCTGTAAGATTGAATTGTGTGGGAGGTTTAGGGTTGTAGGAGTTTTATTAAGGTTTCTAATCTATTCACAATGCACCCCTAACTATGCAGCTTTCACACAAAACACGTTATAATCATGAAATTTATAGTTACAACATGCAACTCGTATATTTGCCAAGAAAAACATAAATTTCAAGCAACGCTAAGGATGTAAGAATAAATAACCACGGTTAGGTTAAAGTAGTATCCTGAATTTGCGGGTTGTCACAGCCTCTGCCCAAAAAGACAAGGGTAAACCTAATTCTGCTAGCATGGTTCTTGCAGATTCAACTAGAGTTCGATTTTTCCTTTCAACTACCGCATTTTGTTCTGGAGTTCTTGGGACACTAAATGTAACACCCCAATCGCGTAATACAACAACACGCGGCGGAAATATCGGGGAGTCACGTTACAAATTGCTCAGCCACAACTGGTACTAAATTTTGTTTCATTATTATTAACATTGCTTTACAGTACAAACAATACAACAACTTGTCTTTTGATTAAGGAAGTCTAAAGCCCGAATGCATTCCTATGTGTAGCATACTTGAATGATCATCAACCTGAAACATATGTGAAAAAGAGACGTCAACAAACAATGTTGGCGAGTACATAGTTTTGTTGGCCAAGTAAATGGCAAAATGTTTTAGTGTTGCAATACTTCGACAACTACGAGAGTTGTCAATTGAAAACGGACTCTTTGAAGCCAAGGAATGGAAAAAGATTTAGTTTTGCAATACATTAACTTGATTATGAAACTTGTGACAAAAAGAGTTTTGTATATGGCAATATGATTATTACCAAGTAATTTTTATGTCATTGAAATTTGTACTTTGATCTTTGTAATAACATTGAATTTGGTCATAAAACTTGTGAGTATGTTATTAGAAATCCAATCAAGGATTAATAACAACAATATTGAAATTTATCATAACTCGTGTGAGTAATATTAGAAATTAAATCAATGATTTCTAAAAATACTTTGGATATCCTTTTTAGAATCTAACTTATAAAAATATGATAAGATTCCACAAGGATTTGGGTATTGAACTTGAAACAAGTGTACACAAAATCATAAAGTGATTTGCATAACGCTACAAGGGTAATACAATAAGAACACTTATATATATGAAGTACCAGCGGCGTATCCACCATGTTCTTACGGTATTACACTCGTTTCGTTATCTAAATCACAACTAACCACATAAACACATAATCATCATCTTGTCACATTGTATTGTCACATTGTATTGTCACATTGTCTTGTCACTTACGCATTAAAGTACACAAAGAGTACATACAAGGGCTACCATTTAGTACTTTAAACATCCTACAAAGATCTAACTATAAAGATAGATAGATACATGAAGGATTCAATCTTGTCACACTGTCTTGTCATATTGTCTTGTCACATACGCATTAAAGTACACAAAGAGTCCATACAAGGGCTACCATTTAGTACTTTAAACATCCTACAAAGATCTAACTATAAAGATAGATAGAAACTATAAGGATTTGAATTTTGTCCTCAATTGTCATGTCTTGCATAAAAGGAATAATACAAAAAAATACACTTAGTAAACACATAATTGCCATACATTGGAGAAATATTTATTACACATATGAATCACCCCAAAAAAAATTGAAAAAGGAAAAAGAGGGGTGCTAAGTACTTGCCTGGGGTTGCGTATAGATCTTGTTCAAATTATGTAACACAAAGCTAAAAGGATCAAGAGTTCAAGTGTTGAAGTGCTTCCTAGTGTAACAGATAAATAAATGTTAGTGTATCGAACTTGAAAACGAGAAATCGGATAGAATGAGGTATATAAACCAAACAAGAGTTGGATCTTTTATAATATGGTTCATAATATCAAATATTCTGATTTGGAAGCATTTCAAAGTGTTTTGATTTGTTACGGCTCGCTAAAGTGGTTTACGCCACTTTAATGGGTCATAAACGTAACTATGGGTTCGGATGGTTAATAAGGGCTATGTATATGTTATCATGATGGTTGTAGATGATATTGGTTACAAGAACCCTTGATTAAAAGTAAATCGATTAGTTTTGGGAAAAGTATAAAAGTTGACAGCTTTCTGCGTTGTTTTTGTTTTACGTTTTAAAAATAGTAAACAATATCGAAAAATTATGAAAATTTCCAGTCCACTAAACTAGAATGTGTTTTACAACTTTCATTTAGAAAGTTTTTCTGTTTGGAACCCGGAAAATGGTCAAAACCGTGGATCTTTACAGCTTATTCAGCTTTGCGCAACAGTTTGGTTATGGATAGTTGGGGGTCCAAACGGAAGTGTTTTTAAGCGTGCCATATATTGTTAAAATTTGCATTCCCATGTATTTAATAGTAAAGTAAGAGTCTACTTAATTTGGACAAGTTTTGACCAAGTTATGGTCGTCCAAGTCACAACATAGAATCTGTCCAAAACAGGAAGAACACTTATGTGTTCCCGTTGGTCGTTTTAAAGGTTTTTATGCGTAAATAAAATATAAAACATGGTCTTAGATCATAGATGATATAATATGTAGATTAATATACATTAGGATAGAGTGCAAAGCAAAGCATAATAGTTCAAGAATATTGAATGTTTGTATGAAGACCGAAGTATAAACAAAGATCGGTTTTTGATGAACTTACTTGGAAGCAAAAATTCTTCAATCCAAGAAGGCAAGGGGAAAGAAAAAGTGCAGGGATTTTTGAGAGTTCTAAGTGAGTTTTGGTGTGAAAAAAAATGGTGAAGAGAAGGTTGGTATTTATAGGAGAGTAAAGGTGTAGGTGTCATCATGGGCAAGATAAGTGTAAGAATGAAAATGCATGGAGGACAAGTGTTAGGTGGTTTTTATAAACCATGTCTTCAAAACAAGGGGTATAACAAAAAGGTGCATGGAAGATTCATCTTTTTTTATATAAAAACCC
Source organism: Scalesia atractyloides (assembly GCA_947069175.1). Lineage (NCBI taxonomy): Eukaryota > Viridiplantae > Streptophyta > Magnoliopsida > Asterales > Asteraceae > Scalesia > Scalesia atractyloides. The sequence goes on from CAMTDV010000010.1 coordinate 24,684,390, forward strand.
ATTCTTTTTTATAAACCTTGTTATATTTTACAAAAGTTTGGTGTGAATTTGTGAGTTTTTAAATTTATTTAATAAATAAATAATATTACCCATTGATTATTATAAAATTTAGCAAATAATATTTATATGAGATGCTTGACGACATATCACGTCTTAAGATTTATAAAAGTTTAAGACACGCGAAGTTTCCGAATGACGTAAGACAAAAACCTCTAACCTTGTTTTGTCGCTTTTTGGCACTTCTAACACCCGTAAACCTCATTTTCAAGCTTCATAAGGATGATAAGGCATAGAGAACTTGAAGTATCCCTGAGATGTCACCGATGTCGACTCGTTCGGTCGTACGGTTGCGGTTTTCAGTTAATTACGCAAAAAACGTAACGAACGCGCAAATGATCGTAAATGCGTAACGAATGGTATTTTTGCATTACAACCACTAAAATACAAGATTTTAATGATATAAAAATTTTGGATGTGCGTACATGTTCCGGATTAAGAAATATGCGAGTCGGCATAGTTTCGAGAATTTGCAAAACAGCCCCTGAGCTTGAATAAACTTGTTTTTGCCATACCGGACCCTTCAAAACTTATTTCTAAGTTATGTATAGGATATTTATGATATGTTTAGCTTGTGTAATTGTTCCGAACTGTATGTTTCATTAAACAGGTTACGTTTACGTAATATCTCGCGATTTCGCTTCTAGAAAAGGCTTAAGGGTTTGAAATCAAACAAGGTTTGAATTTGTGAAATTGTTTTTGAATATTACATCGTTTTGAATTTGTAAAATGATTGAAATGTCTCGGATGTCACACTAAATTGCCTAGCAATCCCTTTTGACTCACAGAAGGCATCTAACTCCTTATTTCTAAACTATGTCCCATTGTTACATTTTTACAGGAATATCATATTGCTTTTTAACTTGTTTGACAAAGTTTTGCAATATACCAGTTGTTTCATCTTCGGAGTGTAAAAAGAAGGTCAATGTAAACCTTGAAAAATCATCAACAATGACTAAACAAACTCTTTTCTTCATTAAACTCATGATCTTATACAGGGCCAAACAAATCCATGTGCAGCAGTTGCAAACACTGGGTTGTTTTGGACTCTTCAATTGACTTATAAGAACTTTTATGTTGTTTACCTTTTAAACAGGAAACACAATGTTCTTCACAAGTAAATTGTTTATATGGTAAACCCTTGACTTTGAGAGTGTGGTATTGTTTTCAGATTTGTGTGCCCAAGTCTTCTGTAGGTCCGTTGTATGGATCGTTTTGGTCCTAATTTGGAAAACCTAAGGTAAACATGCGGAATCCGTTTGCATAGGAGACATTATAAACAAGTTTGTTACTGTTTAATCACTGTTTCATTGATTAGTAAATGTTACAGCTCCTGGAAACACTTGGACAGAGCTTCACCGTCCAAGTTACAAAATCTCTGAATCTTACAAATGAAAACACAAGACTCATATATATAGGAGATCAAGTTCGCTCGAACTGTGACATGCACAAGTTCGGGGCGAACTTGTCATAGCCATGACAAGTTGGGGTGAACTTGTCCTATTCACCACAAGTTCGGGCAAACTTGGCTCTTGACATACATACATTTCGACATTTCGCTCCTAAATACAGACTCGATATTATACGATGACGTAGGCAACAGACATATGCATCAACATCTTCTATGCCATAACTATTTCTCTTTGCTGGAAGCAACTAAGAACAGGCATGCATTAGACCTAGGGTTATCTTTAAAATATCAACCACATAGACATTGCCACTCCTATGAGCAACAAGTTATGCTTTGCTCTTAGCAATAATCTGATCAATCTTTTTAACAACCTCTGGTCCTAAAATTTGACAAGTTTTCTTTGTAAAGAAGGAACCATATCCTTTGTCACTCATTTGAGAGACACTCAGAAGATTGAATTTTAGATTGCCAATTAAATTAACATTTTAAAATTTGAGATTCCTAGCCTAGACACTCCTTAAACCCAACACCTTCCCTTTTGAATTGTTACCAAAAGATATATCACCCCCTCCATGAGCCAAGAAGTCTTTGAGAAGGGCTCTACATCCTGTCATGTGCCAGGAGCCTCCACTATCTACATACCATAAACTATAAAGGCAAGTAGAAGCTCCTACACACAACTAAACAATTAGTTTAGATGAGATTCCAAAGCCAGGATGGCTTTGGATGGGTTCACAGATTGTCCATTCTCAAATCCAGGAATATGGTCAGTGGTTTGAGTTTGCCTTTGTATCCACTGTTGTGAACCATTTCCTGTCAGATGTTGGTAACCATGAGGATACCAATTCACTTTGGGCTTTGAAGGTTTTTTGTAACCTTCATAGCTCATAGGAACTTTTGATAAACTGGTTGTCCATGTCCTCTTGGATACCTGTTTGTAGGTGGAGCATCTGTCACTTGTACCTCTCTGGGAACAGAGGTTTTGTTCAATGATTTTGTGATAGATGTTACAACAGGTTCAAAGGTCTGCTTAGATTTATCTCTAGCAGAGCTTGAACTTTCTTTCTCAAGAGCTTTTGCTTTGATTTCTTTAATTGTTTGATCATAAGTTTGAAGATAAGCACACTCATGAGTTAGATGATTTGTTTTCCCACAGATAAAACATTTTGAATCATTTGGGATTACATGTGTTTTGTTTATGGCATATGCTTTTAAAAGAAAACAGTTTTCCGTCACATGATTCTTTTGTTGCAAAATTCACAAAACAGATGTTTGAGCTTTTCCCTTTTCTTTTTATCAGATTTCTTCTTATCAGATGTTGTAACTTCTGCTGGAAGGTCTTTAATGGGAATGATTCTAGCCTTTGGTGCCATGACACCTTCAATGGTTGAGTAGTCCATTGTGTGATATCCCGGGTTTTTCGGATAACTTACACGTGACACTTGTCGAATAATGTATATGCTAAGTATTAAACGTGCACGAGTTAAATAAATACGTGATGTGTGTTGTATGATTGTGTTAGTTATAGAGTAAGTAGGGTAGATATGTACACGAACTGAACCGAACCGCGACACGAACCAGTTTTGATTCATTGTGACTCTAGGAGTTAACAAAGTTTAAACTTTGAACCCAAGTCTTCGGCCAAAAGAAAACAAGGATCAAACCTAGACCTAAAGTTCTAACTACTCGGCCGAGAACAACCCAAACCGAAACCCATTGCATGCAACCCAAGTCCTTGGCCGCGAGAACAACCCAAACCAAAAACCCATTGCATGCAAAACCTAAAACTATTCGGCCACATGATCAAAACCCAAACCAAACCACCCAAGTCCCTTGCGGCCGCGTGCAAACCCAAACCGCAACCCTTCCCTTTTAACCCTTATCCCCTTTGCGCCTATATATACACACATGCATGAGGCTTTGATTTCACAAAAACAAAACACACAAAACCCTAGAGTTTCATCAGCCGTCGGCAGCCTTGCGATCGCAGAAAGCTTCCTTGTTCGCTTCTTCCTCTCGGTCGCAGCAGCAGCAATCATCGCCATCATCATCTCCTCGATCGCTAGCAACCTCGTTCTTCATCACCTTGATCTGATCAGCCCTTGTTATTCCATTCGGTCACGAGATCAGCAGTTGATCAGTTCATCGATCACAAACAGTCTACTTCATCATCTATCTCTCGGCCGCAAGCACCCTTGAACACCGATCTCTTATAGTACTCACGGTTCGTGTACCTTATCATTAAAAATCTAGAATTTATCATATGTTGCTAGATCATATTCGAGTATATGTGTCTTGATTGTTGCTGTTCTCAGATTTGCATGATTGAATGAGATGGATGATTGTATAGTTTCGGATTGTTGATACTAGATTGAAAGTTGGAATGAGTTTGAAAGCTGAATATATAGGCTGTGTTTTGTTTGTAAAAACTAGAAGTAAGAACTAGGGTTTGCATGGATAGGTTATTAGTATTACTCTATGATTAGAAATCAGTTCTTGATCGCCTAGATTAATCGCATGAACTGGTTATACGAGTCTATAATAATGATATGCTGAAACAGTTGCTGAGTAATAGTTACAACCGACTTCATCTGGCTGTAACTCGGTCATTAGTAGTCGAAAAACGGATTTTCTGATGTCTAGAATGTAGAGATTTGAATAACGAATCTAATGGCGCTGGATTCATAATTTTCTGAAGTCGTTTGATATTTTTAAAGGGCCAAATAAGTTCAGTAACTAAAGCTGTGAAAAATTCTGAAATTTTGTTGGTTGTTTATCAAGTTGGATTTTAAAATCAGTAGGGAGTCGAGTCATGAATTCTGTACAGCAACTAGGTATGGAAATTTCCGGGCAACTCCAACTGGAATTTTGTTAATTGGACGATCAGTGATTTTTAAATAAATTCTTCCGTGGACTGCAGTCAGAAAGTGATAAATCTGACTGCAGCCTAGTATATTAATATTTATGGTTAATTGGTAAAGATTTAGGACTTGGAAAAATTATATAAATTTCTATGGTATAAATGTCACCTACTGTAAAAATATTGGAATTTTTGGAATGTTAGAACTATTTTATAAAAATCCTAGAAAACAGCTGAATTATAAGTGCTAAGCTGAAATTTGAGAACTTGTGATTGTGTGCACCAAATTGTGGCATGAATTGGTTTATGGTTATGATAAGTTGTTTTAATCACTAGGATCACATGAGGATATTTGCATGCCTGTTTGAGTGTTAGATATGTTGTTTGTGTGTATCACTTTGTGTGTAAATTACGTGTGGAATTTGTATTGGTGTTCACACACTAACTTGGAAATTAATTGGTTTGTTAGGACGCAACTAGCAGTCCCATCTCTTATAACTTCTTTTGCTACATTAACCGAGCAACAAAAGGTGAGTTCACGGCCCCTAACTTTATCCGGTTTTTAAACAACAGGGGGAGAAACATGTATACACTCTCAAACTCAAACTCTTTACGTTATACGAATTTAACGTCACATAACTACTCGGTAACTAAGTTAATGTTAATGTAATGTTATGGTCACTAAGCAGCTTTATCACTTAAGTCCTCGTCAATCTCTCGGATCGTTAGTATTGGGTTTAATAGCGGGGGAGTTATAAGTAGTACTACTGGGCCCGACAAGCCCCATCCGAGCTAGTCGCGCTAGCCGACCGGGTATGGTCAACGGGTGAATAATTCGGCCTAACCTCGCCATGGTCATGTGATAGGCCTGGCAAAACGGAGGCACAACAGTCAGCTTCGATCGCGAACTCTTACGTGACATAACTTTAGGCTAGCTACCTATATATATTAACATTGAACTTAATTACGAATCAACATAATATTCCGGGTTTGGAATATTGGAAGCAACAACTTATTATTCCGGGTTTGGAATAATGGAAACAACAACTTAATATTCCGGGTTGGAATATTGGAAGCAACAACTTATTATTCCGGGTTGGAATAATGGAACTGATACGTTATCCCGGGTTAGGGATAACGGAGAAAACAAACTATAACCGAAAAACGAATTTATGAAAACCTGTGAACTCACTCATCTTTAATGTTGACACTTGTTTCTTTACATGTTTCTCAGGACGCTAGGAGCTCTAGGTGCACGCACATGCATTGAACAAGACATCTTTTATCGAGTCTTATTTCTTAATATTGTTTTTGGATTTTTCATTTGTTTTGGCGTTTGTGTTGGCGCCCGCTTCACTACTTATCTATGCTTCCGCTCAAACTTTAAAAACTGATGCTTCTGTTAAATATTGGTAATATAAAATCTACAACAAGTGATTTTGGAAAACTATTATCAAATCATATAGAGTCGTTCGACGTACTAGTGTTTCAGATTCTGGTTTGTTCACACGCCTCGCGGTAAAACTCCGCAAGTGGAAATTGAGGGTGTGACACATTGACTTGAAATTTTCAAGAATATCACATTCATCAGACCATGTGGGTTTGAATTGTTATTTCTCAATTTCTTTAAAAGTTGAAGATCCTTTATGTTTTTCCAGAGAAATTTTATTACCATTTTAATCAGTGATTTTTATCTTATTTCCAGCCAAATTTGTTGGAATTATTTCAACCTTTCCAGAATCAATTTTTGTAACATTTTCTTTGGCTTCTTCTTCAGTTTCAAAACCAATGACAATTTTTATGTTACTTTTGATCTGCTTTTCTAGCATAATTTCAAAACCTTTTGAAGATTCTACCCATTTTTCACATGTGATCTGGGTATCCTCTAACTCCTTTTTCCAAACTTGGTATTTATCTACCATAGTTTGGAGTTGGTCTTTGTTTATGCTAGCTTCATGCTTTAGGCTACTTATCTCAGAATCTTTTGAAAATTAATTTTGATTTTAACTCTTTGATAAGTTTTTCAAAATTAAGTTCATTTTCTATCATTTTGTTCCTAAGGTTTTCATTCACCTGTTTAATGTTAGCAAAGCTATTATACATTTTCTGAACAGAGATCCTTTAGGATCTGAGGTGATACCTTAAAAGCAGCCATAAGAGCACAATCAAAATCATCTTCACCATCCTTTGAATCCCATGTATCAGATAGAGAGTTCTTTTCTTCATCAACAGTGTTTCGTGTAATCACTGGTGTAACCACCACTTCATCACAATTTTGACTTTCATCAGACTTAGACACTTGTTCCATAGACTCATCCATCTTCAACAATGTCTCTAAGAACATTAAACAAATATTTTCATGTTCTAAATCATTTTTGGCCATAAGAGCAAAGTTTTCATCAGTTAATTCCTCAGGCAAACTACTCCAATCCACAAAGCCTTATGTGAAAAAACTTTGATGGTTGACCTCTGCCGGAGCAGTGGTTTGAGTAGTTTGAGTGCTTGGTGGTGCTTGTTGCACATGCACTTGAGGTGGCGCTGTTTGGACACACTGAAATTGTGGAACAGCGGTTTGGACATAGTGCACAGGAACAGTGGCAGCAGGGTGTGCATGAGTAGTGTTTTGCACTTGATGGACGGGGGTATATTGGGAATATTGGGCAGTGCTTTGTGTGTGCTGAGGTCTAGGGCCAGGATGTGTTACAATAGGTCCTGAAACTTGAGATCTACATTCCCTGGCAAAGTGTCCTAGCCTGTTACATTTATAGCACTTGATTTTAGATTCATCTAACCCAACCTTTGACCCCCCATGCAATCCTGGATATTTTCTACCAGTTCTTTTGTAAAATCTGCTTGCTCTCACACTTAGCAAAGCTACCTAATGTAAAATGTCCATTTCTTCTATGCCATTTGGATCAAAGTGTTGAAGGTCATTTAACTCAAAAGAGAGATTATTAGAGGTTTGGCATTCCCCACTAGCAGCAAAAGCATAGTTGGGAGGATGAGAATCAGAGTTAAAATTTCCTCCAGATGTTATATCAATAAAATGACCATAACCCTAATCCTGTCCATTACCAGACCTCTTCATGACTATAAAGAGCAGTGTTACCCAAGTTATAGTCATCTGTTACTTTCCCAGACTCTTGCAACTTCTTTTTCTACTTCAACTCTCTCTCATAAGTGAGGAGTCGACCATGAAGTTGTGTGAGGGTCATTTCTTTAAACCCAACAGATGTTCGAGTAAAGTAAGCTACAGTCTCCCATTTCCTGGTAACGATCTTAAGAAACAACTATTGACAGTCGAATTAGGAAATTCCATGTTAACTAGTTTCAATTCACTGATGAGACAGCTAAAACGTTCGAAATGTTGTGTTAACGACTCACCCTTTACGTGACAAAACGTTTCATACTGTTGATTCGGAACTTCTCTATTGTTTTCAGTTACTTCTTCAGTACCACCGAATTGCTCTTTTAGTGCATCCCATAACTCCTTTGCACTACTGCAGTGGAGCAGACCAGCATAGATTTCATTGGGTAAGGCAGATGCAACAATGCTAAATGCCTTAGCATCCAATTCTATTTTCTGGAAATCCTGCTCGGAGTAATTTTCAGGATTTTTTGGCACTTGAGAATTGGGATCCTCTGTACTGGGAACCATAAGAACATGTGGTCCATACACAACGGATCGCCAACAACTGGTGTTCTGCTGAGCTAAAATGTGTATCCGAAGCTTCCATATGAAATATTCATTTCATTTCAGCATTGGTGGTTTAAACATAGATCCAATCCGGTGTTCTTGTGTGTTTTGACACATTTATGCTTGTTTACAACAGATTTATGTTTTAAAAACTTTGAACATAATAAAACTCTAATTTTTAAGTAAAACTATCAAGCTAATTAGCAGGGAGAGCTGATCTTTAAAATCAAATTGATATTAATCAAATTTTGATTGACCAAGCTCTGATACCAATTGTTAGGATCTGAGTTTGATTTACTTGTAGTTTTTGTTTCAAAAATGGAAATATGATTGAAATTGAAAGTAAATGCAGCGGAATAGAATGGAAAACTTTTACTACAAGTAAAGGTCGTTTGTTTTCATCATCATCATGCTATCAAGTTTGTAAACTTTGCATGTGATTCACAAACTCCCCCTCAGCCTATTGCAACAGTTATATGGTACAGAAAATGGAAGAAGATGATTGGTGTAAAGATCTTTTTAAGAAGACGAAGTTTACTGTTACATCGACTCAGCTATTTATACTAACTATCTAACCTCTGAGCATCTTTTGATGGCGTCAGGGTTGATAGTGACATATAACAATAAACTAACAAACTCAAAACACTGACCCCTAACAAGTGATAGTGCAAAAGAACTGTTACATTGAATTTAAAACTAATAAACTAAAACTCTGATGACCAAGCTCTGCTTCTTTTCTTCTGTCAGACCTTTGATAATTGGTGTAGCAGATGATGCATAGGTATCAGACTTTAGGAAGGCAGAGTGTAGGCGATCAGAGGATCTAAACTCTGATAGTTGGACCAAATCACGGATAGAGTATTTTGGCTTTATATCATCTGTTCCTTTGTAAAGGGTTCAATCCATACACAACATGATCGTAATCACGAAGGTTATAACCCCTGGCGATTGCACCTTCTGTTTACCTCGTTTACTAGTCGAAGTGACGAGTCAAAGTTTCGGTCAAAAATGTGCATTATATGCATTTTACGACGAAACTATTTTCGGATATCAAAACACCAAGTTTTGATACCAAATCAGTTTTATAAACTCAGTTAGACATGTTTGACATGTCTAACTCGTCACTTTTAGTTTAGTGCTTATTTAGGGTCGTACGTCGAGCGGCCTTGACCACCGCTTTGACTTTCGAATCCGACCCGTTTGGTCGATCTTAGGATCCGACCAAACACATATTTGTTACCATAGTTGTATAGAGAATAACCTACTGAGGTTATAACTTATGGTCACTTCGTTTGGTTAGTGTTATGATAAGTCGCTTTTATGTTCTTTAATAATGACCGAAATGCCCTTTTTGCGCATAAATCCGTTTTAAGCATGTGTAATCAACTTTTTGACATATAAACTGATAACATGATTGGACATTAAAGACATTTTGGTTACATAGCTCCCCTCTTTTATGTTTTGCAAATATTTTGGGTGATTCATATGTGCTAAACCGTTTTCAAGTTTTCAAAACAAAGTCCATGGTTTATATAAAATATGACGATTTCAATAATGTGAACGAACTTGTTGGTGTGTTATCCATAACAAGAATGACATTCATTAGCTTTGGCTGAGCCGACCAGTAGTATGTTATGGTACCATAGGACTGACAATCCCGTCACCAAAATTCCTGGTGTTTGTGGGGAAGTTTGGGAAGCAACATAAACTGTTTCTGATTAACAAATCATTCGTTGATTTGCTAGTCTTGTTAAAATGATCTTTTAGGGTCTACTAAATATACCCTTGGGGTATAGTCAACATAGGTTTGAATGTGTTCATTAAAGAATGACCAAAAGTTTTCACAATTAAAACACGGACGATTAACTGACAGCACAGAAGATTGGTTTATGACACAGACAATGGTTTATGACACGTACAATGGTTTATAACATGGACGATTGTTTTATAACAAGGACAAATGGTTTTGAACAATGACAAAATGATTTTCACTTAAAGATATAAACCATACAATGTTTTATTTTAAATCAACTTATTACTCGGTTTTACAAAAGAAAAGTTTTCGGTCAAGATTCATGGTTAAAACGTTTTCTTTCACTTATATCAACATGTTAAGTTGATTATATATATTGCAAAATTAAACACTTTTGTTTTCAAGGTTCATACTCGTCGACTCTCGAAGTTGAACGAGGTTTTGCAATATTGATACAAAGCCATGAAGTTGACACACACAAAACCTATGTTACTCACAGGCATTTTTATGTTAACGTACCTAGTTTCACATATGTTTCAGGTTTATCTATGTGATGTTTGTCGCCGCATGCTACACGTAGTATGGACTCGGGCCTTACTGACTTTAAAATTTGAAAGACAATATGATTGTATTTCATTTTCGTTATTTCCAGACATTGTAATCCGATAATTCAATAAAACAAAACTTTAAGTACCATGTTTTGTGAAACAATTTGTAACGTGACTCCCCAAGTGTTTCCGTCGCATGTTGTACTACGCGATTTGGGGTGTTATAGGTAAAAGGTGGGACGAATTGTCTAAATAAAATCAAATCAAATGAACAAGAAATCAGCAGTTTAACAAGCAAGGTAAATGAACTGTTGCAGATCGTTGATTTGGCTCGGGAAACTGTGAAAGATAAAACTAACAAATTTTCTGAAAAGTGCAGGGAATTGGCCATTGCACAAGACCAAATCGTTGAACTTAATGAAAAGTTAGACAAATTTGGAAAATCTTCGTTAGTTAGAACCCAGATACAAGAAAGGTTGAAAAAGAGTAATGATAAACGGGAGTGGGGTTTAGTAAAGGTTCACCTTCTAAAGATCAAGATTACTCTTTTTTGCTAAATGAGAATGAGTTAATTGAATTTGTGCCTACTACACCAGCTGTAGTGGATTCGATAACTGTGGACTTGCCTAATAATCTAGTATCTTTGAAAGAATCTGTTAGGTCTAACAGTACGCCTCATAAATTGGATGAGGATACTACTGACGAAAAGAGAAAAACATTTAAAAATGGATTTAACAAAAAGAAAACTTATAAGAAAAAATCATATTTTAAATGTCACAAAAAAGGAGATGTGGCAAGTTGTTGTCCTTTTAAGAAAAGTAAGCAAAAAGTTCATGAAGTCAAGGAAGGAAATAGGGTTGGTTTAAATAATAATGTGAAACCAAATTGTCAAAGTAATCAATCAAAATTCCAATCAAAGACTTCACCATCAGAAAGATTTGATAGACCAAGAAGTATTTCTCCACAGCTTAGTCATTTTTATGGTAAATCAAATCAGTTTCAAGATAAAAATTTTGGATATCAAAATTGATACCAGACTTCTAGTAATTGAAATTTTCAAAGAAGAAACGAACATAGGAGTTTATGTAACTCAAATGTTTAACAAAATCTAAAATTTTTCCAAAGTTCAGATTATGATAATGGGAGAAGAAGGTTTCGAGATAACGATTTTCAAAGGTCAAAAAATCCGAGAGTTTGTTGGAACTCTCACGATCGAAGACCTAGTGGAAATTATAAATCTTGTTCAACAATAGGGAAGACATCCAAGACAACAGTAGGGTGTGATGGATATTTGACAGTATTAGATTATGTGGACATTTATGGTGGGTTCTCAAGTGTAACTGAGTTGTTGAGAATGTGCAGGAGGACCAAGAAGGACTTTTAATGTGTTCAATAATGGTTATTCCTGTAAAGCATCTAAGGTAAATAGTAGGTTACAAATTGTTCCCTCGAGATGTTACGAACCTTGTTGGCATCGTTTTATTGGTGCCACCTGCTGTCCTTTTTGTTTAGGGACGGCATCTTATGCTTCCAGGTGTCCTTTTCCAAAAGGTTCCAGAACCTTCTGGGTGGTACCGTATGACGGGGATGCCGACGTGGAGTGGTGTGTTCTCGTTTGACACGTGTACTCGTATGATTCGGGACCATACCTCTTCAAGTCCCCCAGACCAGTGTTGCTTCCAGATGAGTTCATCGTCTGGGAGGAATTCTAGATTCTAAGTGAATGTTTGATATTCTTGTCCTGTTGCATTTGATTTCCTGGTGATTTAGCCAAAAAGTACATGGGCTTCAGCGTACGGAGTGAGCCAAAAACGCGCATGGGCGTCGATGTACAAAAGCAAGCTAAAAAAGCGCATGGGATTTGGCGTACAGAAGTGAGCCATAAAAGCGCATGGGCTTCGGCGTACAGAAGTGGGTCCCATCGGCGTACTCATTTGGATGGAGTTTCTTCCAAAGGAAGTTTCTTCAGGGGAGGTGTGTAGTTCTTCAAGTGATGGTGGTTGTCCCATCATGGAGTGGAGTAGTTGCTTTTCCAGTAAGGGAACGTCAGAGTCGGTTTGTCTTTTCGGCGTGTGTCAGGCGCGTGGCGGCCACTCACTTTCGATAGACGCCGTTTCAGTTCTCTATCCAGACGTGGTGCTCCTTTATTGGTTGAAGCCCCCCCACTTGTCGGTACGGTTTCCCATTGCATTAAATGCGATGGGTATAAATATGTTCCTCCCCTCTCAAATCCTTTGCTCCTTCCTCTCTTTTTCTCTTCCTCTCATATTTGTGTCTTTCTCGATGTCGAATTCCGGTAAGCCTGTTGGTGGGACGAAAGGAAAGAAATCCAAACCTAGGGAGCCCTTGTGGCCTGATCAGGCAACTATCAACTGGAGGGCAGATGAATTCAACCATCTGTGTCAGACGTTTCAGATTCCTGTAAACTGGGGTGCCCAGTTCCCGGTGTCTGGTAATACTATCGTAGATGCTCCGCCCGGATATATGGCCTTGTATCTTGGGTTTTTTCGAGAAGGAAACTTCCAATTGCCGATTACCAAGTTCAACAGGGAGGTCCTTACCCAGTATGGTTTGCACATATCTCAGATCAGTACAGTTGGTTTGCCGAGGATTACGCACTTCAAATTTATTTGTCGTGCCCAGCATTCGATTCCATCCGTGGACATGTTCAATGTTTTTTACTATGTCTCTTGTACCGGAGGATTTTACTATGTTAACTCCCGTACAGCCAACAGTTTGCCATGTAGCAGGGATCCTCCCAAGAGTTTGCATGATTGGAAGCACAAATTTTTCTATATCCGTCGGGGCGTGATACCGATTGACATACACTACTGTTCTCCTGATGAGAGTTTGCTAAAACTGTTGGTGGGTAGTTATGCTGAGGAACCATGGTACAAGACCCTGACCCGGAATCCTACTCCCATGATTCAGCTGGAAGAAAGGGCTTTAGTTGCCACTGGGATGAGCATGTTATGGGCGCCGCCAAACCCTAGGGCTGCACCTGTATACGGTCATCAAAACAAAGGTAGTTTCACTTCTGTTGTGTTTTTTTTTTTACTAAATATCCTTATGTTCTTCCGTGCAGTTTATAGTTTGATGAATGTTTTTAACCCCAAGTGTGCTGGAGAGATGGTTGTAAGAATGCTCCCTGATGACCAGGTGCATTGGCAACAACAGTTCGTGACAACTTTCACCATCCTACTGATGAAAGCTTAAGTATTCATGCTACGAATGCTACGGGTGCGCTCCTTTCTTCTTCGGTTAAGCCTATTACCTCAAAACCTTCTACTCAAGAGGAAACGATCCTCCTTTCGAGTGAAGAGTCAACGGCTTCCTCTGATGGCCTTATTCACCAAACTTGCTCAACGCGTGCAGGTGTCCATACCCAACCGCCATCTGTTGACGAAGAGGTTGTAGCATCAGGGTCGGTGTGTGCAGGTAAGCCTTTCTCTCGTCTGTGATTTTTGGATTACGTTGTGGTCTCTGACACCCTATCTGGACTGGATGACCAAGCGTGCCACTGACTAAGTCGAGGAAGATCAAGCTACCTTAACACAGATGGTAGAGAAGAGGAGGAGACTGATGTCTGATGCGAAGCGAAAGCTAGATGTTGTAGGCTGAGTTGGATGTGCATGCAAAAAAAGAAAAACTGATGTATCAAACTGCTGCCCCTTTTGAGAGTGAGGTTGATTTGGGCGTTTTTGCGAAAAAACCCTCTACCCTCCTCGATGATCTATACGAAGGACCTTCTGGTTACAAAGGTACGTGGATCACGTATGGATAACCTGTAAACTATCATGAGTGGTATTCTATGCCCCCCCCCCCCCCCGTTGAGCGATTGTTTTAGAAAACCCGTGATAGGTTTTATTTGCATGAAGAGCATGTTCATGCTGGGGTAAATTACTACTCTACCACCCAAGAGATTGTTAGAGACCGGTTGTCCATGGGCGAAGATATTCTGGAATTTGAGAGGGTAAAGAAGGATTTTGTTGTTGAACGTGACGCCTTCAACTCGGAGAAGATTAGTTTGAATTGGTGTGTCAGTGATGCGGAAGATAAGTTGCCCAAGGAACGCAAACTACACGGTGAATGCCAAGCAGAGTGGGAGTCTGCTTGTGCTCGTTCGAATCGCGATCTGAAAGCTGCTTGGGCCGTTAAGTAGCGTGGTGAGAGGGATGAGAGTGTGCAAAAGGTGTTACGCCTTTCTAAGTTGTTGAAAGAAAAGGAAGCAGAAGCTCTTGTCTCTCAGGAAAGCCATGCTCAGGTTGTGGTGTGTGTGTCAAAGCTAGAACAAGCAGTTGAAAATGAAAGGAAACAAAACAAGACTCTTGAAATGGTTGCTGAGGAACTGGGGAATGACTGTTACTCAATCGAGGTTTCCCACTGGTATTCTTGACTTATCATTATGCCAACCCTTTAGTCTTATTTTATGTACTCCACCTTGCTCTGTATTCATCTTTGTTGCTGTGTTGTGCAGCTTGTCGATCTTCTAGTTAATTCTGAGGAATTGGCTACTTACATGCTTGAGTTTGGTGACCTTGCTTATAACAGTGGTCGCCAGGATGGGCTAAGGGGAGAGCGTATGCTGTGCAGAAGAAACCTGATAATGACTTCCCTTTGTACAAGCGTGATTGTGCCAAAAAAATATAAGGATAAACGCCTTGCGTTTGGATTATTGGAGTTTCGGATACTAAAAGCTGTGGAGAAGTTATCTCGGAGGGGAGTTGTTGTCGATGTGTTACGCAAGGCATTGGAGGGTACTGAAGCCGCTCGTGATGCTCCGACTGGTGGCGCAGGTCTAAGTGGGCAATCTCGAAATGAATTCGCCTCAGACTGGCTTGCATACCGTGTATTGGCCTAGGGCCATTTGTAATGTGTTTAAGACAATTATGCTTTTTTGTCGTTGACTTGCTTTTAAATGTTTGACATATGTGTCCTACATTATGGCCGTTATCACGCTTGCGTTTTTTAATTAAATTACAATATGTGCATGTGTGGACTGTCTTGTATGGGTGACACGAATGAATGATCGGTTGTGACTTTGAATATGTGCAGGGCAGACCCGGTCGTGCACTAATTCGTGACGGACCTTGGAGTTATGCTGACTTTATATTGTTAGGGACCATTGTGTTTTCGTGTTTACCTAAGATGGCATATGCATTTGTAATGGTTAAGTTTCAAAAGGAGATAACATGTAATGTAGGCAACACTTCTTGTATTTCTTATAAATGTGTTCGGCCATGGGCCACTCATACAAAAGTAAATTGTGATTACAAATAGCATTTGCGCAGCTGCTTCGCGTTCCAGGTCCTGGGGACCATGTTGCCATCCAGGGTTTTCAGCTAGTATGCTCCCTTGTCTAGGACCTTATCGACGACATAGGGTCCTTCCCACTTAGGGGCCTAGCTTGCCCGGACGCTCATTGTTGGAGGCTTCATTGTTGTGATACCCATGATGAAACCAGGTACACCCTAATTGGTCCTAAACTTAAAACATGACTAAAACTATAATTGTGAGTAAACCTTGTAAAATTTCATGATTTGTGTGTTGTGCGAAACGATATATGTTATATCTCGGAGGAATCTTAGAACGCGTCATGGTTGACATGACACTACTAAGGACCAAAGATGCGGGGATGGTGTCCTTAGCCTTGAACAACGTGTTAACCTGAGACTTGACGCTTAACAGCGTATTAAACCTTTGACGTTGATTATTAGATTATCGGTAGCCTTATTTAAGATTCCAAGTTCCAGGAATAACTTATTTTTGTGCCATAGACTGTGACATAAGGTTTGAAAATAATCAAAGCCCGGGCACGCAAAACGAAGCAGCTCCCGGTTGGGGAAACGCATTCGCTCCTGGCATAATATAAGGCAACCAAATGTGCAAAGAACGATCGATCAAGCTTAAAAACACTTAAACGAACATCAAACGAGACTTTTATGATTAAAATGTAACCATGCTTGGGTTTCGAGACGGTTAAGCTCAATTTCTAAAACCGAGTCATTTGACACTAAGTATGCGCAAAACGGAGTCCGTTACGCAAATCGAGAACGCGCGCCGGACCCGAAAACGAACTTATACTTATCCGAAAAATAAACATCATCTTTAAGCGCGCAAAAAAAAGCACGAGGTGGCCCTAGGGGGCCCACCTCCAAACCGCCAACCCCCCCCCCCCATGGTTATAAGTATATTTTTATTTCTTTTTCTTTTAAATTTTAATCAAAAATCACAAAAAATCCTCTCAAAAACTAGCTCTCAAACTCTTCTTCTCAGCTTAATTCATCAAGAACAAGTCTTAATTCAAAGGTATTAGCCTTGATACTTATAATTCTAAGTCTGTTTCTTCGATTAAACGCAATTTCTAGCCGAAAAAAACGTTTTTTATCCAAGAATTTTGGAGCTTTAAACAAGTTTTAGGGCTGAATATGAACACCACATGAAACCCCTGGTGTTATATGGCAGCCATGGTCACTAATCATTGGGGCTTAATACCCTAATCAACTCTTATTCAACAAAAATCACTTAACTATTCGATTAACCGAAAAACAATGAATTAAAGCTTGATTGATCTAAGTTCTAGCATATTTGGGTTGTACTTGGTGTGTAGGTACTGAATATAGCCTTTACACACTTCTGGGATCAAGATAAACGCTTAGAAATGGAAGAATCGCTAGGTATATGATCCGAAAACCGAATCTAGGCTAGGCAGAAAATTGTTTTGCCTATAACTTGATACGTGTAACTTGGATTGAGCTGAAATATAGTGTGGTGATGTGTGGTATTGTCAGGAAGGTCCACTTAAAATTTTAGAATTTTTGGAATTTTCTACGATTTTTGGTGAATTTTTAACTGTTTTACCAAAAATATTTCAGCAAAGATATCAAACGGATTCAATAAATCACCAAATTTTACAGAGACACTAAGGAACATATGGGGAATATTCTGGGAAAATTTGGTCCATTGGTTAAGTTTTGATTTAGGTTAAAAATCCGCGTTTTTGCGAGTTTTCGGTAGCCAGGACATGTATAAGGTGTTCTGGAATTTTTTTGGAATTTTTTAACTACTGATGGTATTTAATTGGAATTATGTGGTTAAAAATAGTTTTATAAATAATTTATTTAAATAACTAAATTAACAAAATAGATTCCCAAAATTTTTTTCCATAATCTAAAGATTTTTACTAATTTATATAAAAACATTACAGATTTTATATAAAATATAGATTAAATGGAATTTAGGAATCAAAACTAGATTATTTTAAATCAATTTCGGGAGTTTACCGTATAACGAACCTGCCTGAACTGGGAACTGAACCAACCTGACAAATACTATAATTGGAACACCAGGAGTATTCCGGGAGATTCCTGGGCAAATTGTGCACCCTGGGTGTGTCATAAGGCAGTTCGGGAGAATTCCTAACGGTGAGAATGGAAACTCAAAATTGGACAACTTAGACCCCCCCAAACACTCAAACTTCCTTAATAGAAAGTTAATCATTCTTGAATAACCATGTGTTGGCACTACTGGTATTCCCGTACCCTTACCCGAACACGTTAAACTACTGACTTTGGCTGGCACGCGAATCGGTGCCCGGAAGCCAAACGGAAAACTAATACTACCCTGACGACCATCACCATACCAGGTCCTATATACTCAATCCGGAGTAAAAACTCCTGACCAGATCCAAGTTATAACCATTACCAACTTAGATATTGATTTGAGCCATGCTTGCATTTGTGTAATTAAAGTTGATCCAGCTATTCGACGACTCTTGTGTTAAGACCACTATTTGCACTGTGAGTTTCATTACCCTGCTTTTAACAGTTTTATTGTTTTACTTAGGGTGGAATGCATGTTACAAACTGTTGGTTACACAAACTTATGAAGGGAATTTTACTTCCCTAACACATGAACTTGTTATAAACTGTGGTGATTACACCAATCTGTGAGTGAGTTTTACTCTCCCACTTTTAAACTGTGATACTGTTTCTGAGATGATTGGCATGTTATGAAACTATGTTAATTGCACCAATATATGATGTGAATTATCTAACACACGAACTACCTCCCCTCTACAAGACAAGTGATTAACGTAAGCCTGTGGACAGTGGATAGTACTATCGGTTTGACCAACCCAGTGCCATGACTGACAGTGTGTCGGCACTAGGCTACTGCACTCGTCCTAATTTGGTTGTATTGATAGGCATAACTACTAAGGGGCGTTGAACTGCACGTGTCGCAGTTGATGGGCCGGGAGTGTCTTTGTGACACGGTCCGGTGGCCGGGAGTGTCTGGGATGACACGGCCTAGGGAGAAACAGTCAAGGTTTCACTTGTATACTCGTGTACTTCCATCTGCGAATATGACTATGACCATCATTGTGATTATGACCAGTGCAATTAAACTTGTTAACACATATTGTTACACAACAATTAAACCAGTGGAACTCACACAGCGTTTAGCTAACCTTTTTTAAAACTAACATACATTTCAGGTAAAACTAAAGAGGAATAAGGAATGTGCGTGTGAATGGCTGTAGTAGTGAACTGTAGCTGAATAAGAGCTGTGATAGCTCGTAGTACTGTACTGAAACTTATGGCGTGTAATATGATACTGTAGTATGTTGTAACCGAGGTTCTCTCTGTTTATGATATCATGTTTTTAAACTATGGAGAATTACCACGTGTCTGCCGCACCCTGCATTTGTCTTCCGCTGCGAGTCGGGGTGTGACAGAAGATGGTATCAGAGCCTTCGGTTATAGCGAACTAGGTATCTCAAAAGAACCTAGACTATAATCCTAAGTTAGTCTCCACACACTGAGAACCTTTAGAAACTGAGTAGTATGGCTATTACCAGGAAGCCCTGGTGGGGCAAATAAATTAGTGTGGTCCGGAACACCATAATTTATCTGCTCATACTTGGGGATTCTGGGAATGTCATTGAGATAGGACGGACATCCGTCTACTAACGTCACCAACCATAAATAACTTTTTTATATAAATCTTAAAAATTGAAACTGCGTGCAATATGTGCTTATGTGTATATTTGTTGAATGTTGAGTTCAGTATTTGGTCAGTCAAATCAGCGTTGTGTGTGGTTTTCTTTTTTCAGGTAGCATGTCGCATCGTTCGAGTCACCAGTCGACTTCGCATATGGAGACTGATCCTGAGGAGGATCCTCTGACACCCCTTTTGACATCGAGCTACTCGCCAGATCCTTCTGGTTATTGTTGTGGTCCGTACCCACCCAGACCTCGTACTAGGCGCGAGGGGGAGGCCTCGAGCGCCTACCGTTCGCCATCACACCACCCGACTAGCTCCTCGGAGCATAGTCGTACCCCGGATGTTGCCATACACGTAGGACCTATTCCTAGGAGCCCTACTCCCGCCACGGGGCATTGGGAGTGGGAGCCGGTAGCAACCCGCTTACCGTTACCCGAGACACCGCCTGACCCTTATACTCCTTCCATTCCGAGTACTTATTCACCCTCCTCATCTAGCCTTCTTGAGATACCCACCTTTGGCCTCCGACAGACGGCTCGTCGGAGGGTACTTACACTTGTACCTGTGTTTACCCCACTTGGGTCCCCTATTCGTCCAACACCCGCACCTATAGGGACCCAGCAGCACTTCACTGCTCGTTTTTTGACCCCACCTCGGGAGGACCCTTCCCCGTTTCACACATACGAGCGAGGTGGCCTTTTCTAGCCGTTTAGGGAGCCTTCTCCACCCGTCTGGGGTAAACCTGTTCCTCAGGAGGTGCCTGCTCCCATCACCGAGAGCAGCTTGATGGGATTTCTGTTCGAGCAGATTTCATTACTACGGATGGCACGGGATGAGAATGAGCAGCAGAGGAGGTCAATGGGAGACTACTTGATCGTCTTATAGCAGGCGATCATCGCCTTACAGTAGGGTATGGGGTATGTCCATCATGAGCAGGATCACTTTCGTGCATTGGTATACGGATGCATCGGTGCTATTGTAGGTTTGGTCGTAGGTTTTGGAGGATTGGCATGGTGGATGTAGCATTCTTAGTAAGGTTTTCTTTCAGTATAGATAGAGATAATGTATCTTTTGTACATCCTACCAAGCACTGGGTTATACCCATGTCTAGGTGGTGGAGTCATAGTATTTTCACGTTTTCCTGGTTAGTACTTTTCTTGCATCGAGTCTGTACGTCACGATGGTGACACATTTTGACAGCACATCTAAGCACTGGCCCTTATGGGTTAAGTCTATGTGCAAATTTGACTCTTGTATGATCATGACATTACATATATATGACGATGCTTTTAACTATATGTGTCGTGGATTCATATGTGTGATGAAGTGTGTGTTATGTTTTAACCAAATATGTGATATGTGGTAACTGGTTACGTGAGATTGATACCTAGACATCTATTGTTTATAATAGAATGGCCCCGAAACGCGCCCCACAGATGACTGAGGCAGATATTGCGCAAATGATAGCGAAACAACTCCAAGTTGTTATTCCCATGATTGTGGTGCAGGTTAGCGCCGGTATTAATGCTAACCCGCAACCAAATCCGCAACCAGGACCCGTAGGTTAGAACAATAACCAGAATAATGGTCGGCCGGTTTGCACATATAAGAATTTCATGGAATGCAAACCGATGGAATTCAATGGGACTGAGGGACCCAATGGGTTTGTGAAATGGGTCGAGAAGTCAGAATCGGTACTTAACATAAGTAATTGTCCTGCTAATTGCGCAGTTAAGTATACCACTTGTACCTTTATTGACCATGCCTTAAAATGGTGGAACACGATTGTTCAAACTCGCGAACAGGACGCAATTAATGCGATGACTTGGGATGATCTCAAGATACTTATGAGGGAAAGGTTTTGCCCAAACTCATGAAATTCAGAAGCTTGAGCACGAGTTCTGGAACCTGCAGATGCAAGGTGCTGATCATGCAGGTTATACCAATTGTTTCAATGAACTGGGGCGTATTTTGCCAGACAAGGTCCGACCAGAGTCCAAGAGGATTGAAAGGTATATCTGGGGACTGGCCCCGAAGTGAAGAGTATCATTAACTCGGTGGAATACCGAACCATGCACGAGGTGGTAGCAAGGTCAGGTACCGTTACATATGACAAGGATAGGCGTAAGATTTTGACAATGCCGGGAGAGCCGGCTGGGAACAAGCGGGAGGCCCCGGAGAGTAGTCGCGCAAGGGCAGTAGCGCCAAAGAAGGGGAGGAATACTAACCAGAACTAGAGATGGGCATAATCGGGTTTTATTATTACCCGGAACCGGTTCCAACCCGGACCCGGTTCTGCTTGGATGTCATTGGAACCGGGTATGGTGTGGAACCGGGTCCAGTTCCTACCCGGTTCACACCCAAGAATATGGAACCGTGTAAAACCAGGTACGGGTATTATGGAACCGGGTATGGTGTGGAACCGGGTATGGTGTGGAACCGGGTATGATGTGGAACCGGTTTCTGACAGTATTGTGAACCGATCATGTGATTTGTCATTTAAAATCTGCCATTTTACTATTCATAACCGGTTCCTGACAGTCAAACCTGCCATTTACTATTGAGAACCGGTTCCTAACAGTCAAACCTGCCATTTACTATTCAGAACCGGTTCCACATAAATGTTACCTTTGGAAACCGGGTCCTTGTTAAAAAAATCGGTTTTTATTGTACCATTTCTAAACTTAACACTCACCATCATCAACTTACAAAATCAATCAACTTCTAAGTTCTTGCTAATACCTATGGCATGCAACGATGAAGTTGTTACGGTCTTAGAGACGAAAAGAAACCCTGCTATATGGAAGAATTTTGATCTCTGTTTAATGCCCGACAGCCACGAGATGGCTAGATGCAAAGATTGTGGAAAATTTATGAAGGCCGCCGCCAACTCAACCCTTAAGAAACACACCGAGCGGCATTGCCCATTGACGAAGGCAAAGAAAAATGAGAAGGGAGAAGGTTCCGGCACCGGTTCTTCAAATGTTTGATGTAACTCGTTTAGTTTGGTGTTTTTAATAAAGTTTGTGTAATGTTTCTTTCTATAGTGTTTGTTATGTTTGATTTTTATTATTAGTTACATTGATAAATAAAAATAGTAACAATAATAGGTTAAAATTAAAAAATTAATCGGTTACATTATATAAAAAAATTAACTGGTTACAAAAAAAATAAAAAATTACACAGAACTGGTTCCAACAAGATTTTATTTCTTTGATCGTTTACTAGCGGCAGGTGCAACACTTTCTGATGAGTTTCTCTTAGGTGCGGGTACCTCGGTACAATCGTCGTCCGAATCGTTAGTCTCCACTTCTTCGTCCTCCTCTTCGTCAACAATTTTATGCTCTAACTCAACTTCATCTTCTAGACTAGTTTTATGTTGAACACGATCAACGACATCCAAATGTCCTTTAAGCATATTGTCATCTCTAGCGATTCCGGAGTTAGTCTTGTTTTTCTAATTGACAAAACCCTGCCACTAAGAGAAAACACACTTTCCGAAGCTACCGTGGAAGCTTGGACCGTTAGTATATCACGAGCCATGGTGGCTAGAATCGGGTATTCGGGTTCTTTCGATTTCCACCATGCCAAAACAACAAATTTCCTATACTCCTCGGTGGTCATAGTAAGCGAATACTGATTTTTGTATATCTCCCAAGTTCACTTGTTGGTTCACTACCCCTTTGTTGTCTAGCTGTCTCGTCTCTAACGACATTCAACATGGTTATAAGTGGATCCCCGCTTGTTTCATCGTTAGAGGCCGTGGACCGAGACTCAAACAAATTTGTATGATTTTTTTCACCATATTTTTTTTAATAATGATCATAAAGTTTGGCCATACACTCATTGAATATTTTTTTTATTTTTGCTTTTAAAGTTGGATCCTCCTCATGCATAACCAACTTGTCATAAATTTCATCAATTAAATCTTCAACACCCGGTACGTTTAAAGCTGGATTTAAAGCGGCGGCACATAGAAAAACGGGTGGTAATTCAAAAAAATATTTTTTAAATTTTTGAATCATTGGTCTCATCATATTCCTTAACATGTAACTAGAATTTTCAAACTTTTAAAAATTAGTTGTTATCAAATACAATTTGTCCACAACTTTAGAACTAGTAGGATAATAAACACCGGAAATCAAAGTCGTAGTTGAAAAACTTGTAAAAAAGTACTTAGGTTATGAATATATTCCCAAGCCGTGTCGAGAAAGGGGACGACTAGGTACTCATCACTTAAAGTTGTATGAAGATTTTAAAGTGCCCATTTGCTTTATAGTCATTTCAAACATATTACAAGTTGAATTCCAACGAGTCGGTATATCCCAATTCGGTCCAATAATTTTTGGTTGACATCTTTACAAATTTTTTTATATTCTTGATATCTTTCTTTTCCACTTTTGAAAACATCTTGGAGCATAGCTCTAAATGCTATAATAAAATCCGATACAAATTGATCTTTTAAACCGGTTTGCACTACTAAGTTAATAATATGTGCAACACATCGTGTGTGGAAAAAAACACCATCAACTATTGGTTTGTACTTCAACTTTAATTTTCAATCGACGTTGTGTTGTTTGAAGCGTTATCAAAGGATATTGAAAAAATTTTATCTTCTAAACCATATTTAATTATTGTGTCATTTATAATTTTATAAATATTTTCTCCCGTATGAGGAGAAGTAAACTCGTCAAACGCAATCGTACGCTTCATCATTTTCCATGTATCGGGATCAACCCAATGAGCGGTGACACATATGTACGATTCCGGTAAACCATGTGGGACCGACCACACGTCACTAGTTAGGTTTACACTAGTTTTTAAATTCTTAAAAAAAACAATTAAATCTTTTTTTGCATTTTCCCATAAACTTAAACAATGACGTTTTAAAGTGCGACGACTTACATGTTTATAGCGAGATTGTAGCGTCTCCCGAATAAGCTTAGTAAGATCGGGGTCGTCGAAGTGTCTAAACGGCAACGCTTTTTGTATCACCAACTTCGCCATCCGATCGCAAGCTAATTTTTGTTCATAACGAAAAATTGTACCATCTTTGGATATTGGAACTTGACCGGATGTCATTTACTTTAAAGCTTTTCAATACTTATTAATATGCTTCGTTAACGTTAAGTTTGATTCCTTGGCTAATAACGATCCACAATGTTTACATTGAGCTTTTTGCGAGCCGTCACTCATCTCGACCAACTCCAATTGCTCCAAACTTCCTTATTGCTATTATGAGACAATGTTCCAACCACATATGGAACCGATTGATCTTGAGGAACATTGTTAACGGATTGGGAATTTGCGTTTTTGGAACTCTTTAAGGCCATTTGTTGATTAGTATGTGAAAAAGAACAAGAAAGAAATGTAACAAGAAGAATAGATATGAGAAATTGTGTGCTAAACAATAGATTCATAAACACTATATATAGAATCGGTTCCAACGGTCAGGAACCGGTTCCAACGGTCAGATTTGCATTAAATGCTTCTGGGAACCGGTTCCAACGGTAACATTATAACGGCTATAATTGGTTCCTACTGGAACTGTATTACCAGGTACTGGTGGAACCGGATACTAGTGGAACCGGGTACGGGTAGGAACCGGGTACGACCCGATTCAAATGGTAAAATTATGGAACCAGGTTGGAACCAACGGATATTTTGAACCCGGAACCGGTTCTACTTAATGTCGGGTAGGAACTGGAACCGGGTCCAGTTCGGTTCTACCGGTTAGGGTTCGGAACCGATTTTTATGCCCATCTCTAGCCAGAACTACGCCATGACTACCCCCGCGGGTAACTCTGATGGCTACAAAGGAAAGGCCCCGAAGTGCAATAAGTGAGCTTCCCACCACACTGGAATGTGTCGAGCAGTGAAATGCTTGAGGTGTCATAAAGATGGGCATTTTACCCGGGACTGTAGGGTGCCCATGGAACCCAATCCCAAACCAACCCGTTTCCAACCTCCTAGGCCTCAACCCCTTAAGCAGCGACCCCAACAAGCAACACAACAGGCTAACTACCCCCATGCGTGCTTTGGATGTGGTAGTATGAAACATCTTCAGCGAAGTTGCCCGAAGTTAGCCCAGCAGATGGCAGGAAGGAACACCCAGAAACAAGCGTCTACCTCGAATGCAGCTCGAGGCCGTGCCTTTGTCATGGGACCTGGTAACGTACGCCAGGATTCCAACGTGGTTTCAGGTACGTTCCTCGTTTCCAATCAATTTGCTTCAGTGTTATTTAATATGGGAGCCGATAGAATTTATGTGTCGATTGCATTTTTGCCACTCTTGAATATGCCTGCTATTGACCTGAAACAACCCTATACCGTTGAATTTTCCAGCGGGAAACCGATTACCAGTCACCAACTTATTGTTAATTGCCCTATAACCCTTAACGGTTACCAGTTTTCTATTGACCTTTTACCAGTAGAGTTGGGTAGTTTTGATATTGTCGTAGGAATGGACTGGTTGTCCAACCATCGTGCGGAGGTGTTATGTAAGCAAAAGGTGGTGAAGATTCCTTTATCCCCCACGGATGCAATTATGGTACAAGGAGAGAAGTTAGGCGCCACGTTGAACCTTATATCTCACCTTAAGGCGTTGAAGTGTATACGACATGGATGTGACGTGTTCTTAGCTAGCGTCACATTGGAGGAGCCAGCCGAGAAACGTATTAAAGATATCCCGGTGGTATGTGAATACCTTGATGTGTTCCCAGAAGAATTGCCCGGATTGTCGCCCAGTCGGCAAGTCGAGTTTTGCATCGACTTAATACCGGGAACGGCACCCGTTGCCAAGGCCCCATATCGTCTTGCACCGTCTGAGATGCAAGAGCTATCAACGCAGTTGCAGGAGTTACTCGATCGTGGTTTTATCCGTCCTAGTTATTCCCCTGGGGAGCCCGAGTTTTATTTGTAAAGAAGAAGGACGGTAGCTTCCGAATGTGCATCGACTACATGGAATTGAATAAAGTCGCTATCAAGAATCGGTACCCTCTTCCGAGAATCGATGATCTCTTTGATCAGCTGCAAGGAGCCCGATACTTTTCTAAGATAGATCTTCGATCAGGTTACCATCAAGTGAAGGTCAAAGAGGACGATATTCCTAAGACCGCATTGCGGACTCGTTATGGCCACTACGAATTCTTGGTTATGCCCTTTGGGTTAACCAACGCACCTGCGGTGTTCATGGACCTCATGAACAGGGTATGTAAGCCATACCTTGACAAATTTGTCATCGTCTTCATTGACGATATCTTGATCTACTCCAAGAGTAAGGACGAGCACGAGCATCATTTACGTGCTATCTTGGAGATACTACGAACCGAACAACTATACGCTAAGTTGTCTAAGTGCCACTTTTGGTTACAAGTCGTACAATTTCTAGGGCATGTGGTGAGTCGGTATGGAATTCATGTAGATCCAAGCAAGATTGAAGTAATCAAGAACTGGCCATTGCTGAAAACTCCAAAAGAAATACGCCAATTCTTGGGATTGGCAGGGTATTATCGTCGCTTCATCGAAAACTTCTCGACTATTGCCCAATCACTAACCGCATTGACGCAAAAGGATAGGAAATACGAATGGGGTGAAGACCAAGAAACAGTGTTCCAGCTGTTAAAAAAAATTTATGTGAGGCCCCAATCTTGACGTTACCCGAAGGCAATGACAACTTTGTCGTATATTGGGACGCATCGCGACAACGGCTTGGATGTGTCCTTATGCAAAGGAATAAAGTTATCGCGTACGCTTCTAGACAACTGAAGGTGCACGAGAAGAATCACACGACTCATGACCTAGAACTAGGAGCAGTTATATTCGCGTTAAAGATTTGGAGACATTATTTATATGGTACCAAGTGTACTATATATACCGATCACAAAAGCCTCCAACGCATCTTGGACCAAAAAGACTTGAATATGAGGCAGGGCAGATGGGTGGAATTGTTAAATGTTTATGAGTGAGATAAAGTACCACCCGGGGAAAGCTAATGTGGTAGCAGATTCGCTAAGTAGAAAGGATCGAATTAAGCCCCTTCGAGTGAGAGCCTTGGGAATGATCGTGCAGACAAGTCTGATAGATCAAATCCAGAACGCGCAGATGCATGCCCTGAAGGAAAGCCAGTTACCCGGTGAAGGATTGCACGGGAACGAGAAAAGTTTTGTGAGGAAAACGGACGAGGTGTTATACTTTAAGAATCGAGTGTGGATTCCTGCAAGTTTGGAGCTAAGACAATTAATAATGGATGAGGCTCATAAATCGAAATATTCGATTCATCCCGGTACAGATAAGATGTACCACGACCTGAAAGAGTTTTATTGGTGGTCGTGAATGAAAAAGGACGTGGCCGAATACGTGAGCCAATGCTTGACTTTTGCGCGAGTCAAGGCTGAGTATCAGAAACCCTCGGGGATGTTGCAACAACCCGAGATACCTCAGTGGAAATGGGAACAAATCACGATGGATTTCGTGACCCACTTTCTGAAAATGCCTCGTGGTCATGATGCGATCTAGGTAATCGTAGATCGATTGACCAAATCCGCGCATTTTATTCCGATTCGCACTACCTAAAGACCGACCAGTTGACCGAAATTTATACTAATGAGATAGTAGCTAGACATGGTGTCCCGATTGCTATTATTCCGACCGAGACAGCCACTTTACTTCGCGATACTGGCAAAAAGTACAAGAGGCTTTGGGAACGCGAATTGATTTAAGCATTGCTTATTATCCCCAAACCGATGGCCAATGGAACGCAAGATTTAGACACTAGAGGACTTGCTTCGTGCTTGTGTCCTGGACTTCGGAGGAAGTTGGGACAAGTATCTCCCACTAGTGGAATCCTCGTATAACAATAGTTACCACAGTAGCATTCAAGTAGCCCCGTATGAGGCCCTTTACGGTCGAAAGTGCAGATCACCACTTTTTGGGCCGAAGTGGGTGACACTCAACTGACGGGATCTGAACTAGTTCAGGAAACGACCGATAAGGTCCATCAGATTCGGAACCATCTAAAAGCCGCCCAGAGTCGGCAGAAGAGCTGGGCTGATGTACGCAAAAAACCATTATCGTTCAAAGTAGGTGAACAAGTTCTGTTAAAGGTATCGCCGTGGAAAGGCGTTATCCGCTTTGGAAAATCAGGAAAGCTAGCCCCACGCTACATTGGGCCATACGAGATCCTAGCCAAGGTAGGTCCGGTAGCGTATCGGTTAAAGTTACCAACCAAACTTAGTGCCATTCACAATGTCTTCCATGTATCAAACCTAAAGAAATGCCTGTCAGGCGAAGCTACCCAGGTACCTTTGGAAGACATACACGTTGATGATAAACTCCACTTTGTGGAAGAGCAGGTGAAAATAATTGATGGTAGGGTCAAACAATTAAGACATAACAAAATTTCACTGGTTAAAGTCCGGTGGAACTCTAAAAAGGACCTGAATATACCTGGGAACGGAAAGATGAATTTCGTAGAAAATACCCTCACCTCTTCCCTAGCGTGACAAGGTAAATTTCGGGGACGAAATTTCTTAACCAGGGGAGACTGTGATACCATGACGAAACCAGGTACACCCTAATTGGTCCTGAACTTAAAACATGACTAAAACTATAATTGTGAGTAAACCTTTTGAAATTTCATGATTTGTGTGCTGTGCGAAACGATATATGTTATATCTCGGAGGAATCTGAGAACACGTCATGGTTGACATGACACTACTAAGGACCAACCATGCGAGGATGGTGTCCTTAGCCCTGAACAACGTGTTAACCAGAGACTTGACGCTTAACATCGTATTAAACCTTTGACGTTGATTATTAGATTATCGATAGCCTTATTTAAGATTCAGAGTTCCAGGAATAACTTAGTTTTGTGCCATAGACTGTGACATAAGGTTTGAAAATAATCAAAGCCCGGGCACGCAAAACAAAGCAGCTCCCGGTTGGGGAAACGCATTCGTTCCGGGCATAATATAAGGCAACCAAATGTCCAAAGAACGATCGATCAAGCTTAAAAACACTTAAACGAACATCAAACGAGACTTTTATGATTAAAATGTAACCATGCTTGGTTTCGAGACGGTTAAGTTCAATTTCTAAAACCGAGTCATTTGACACTAAGTACGCGCAAAACAGAGTTCGTTACGCAAATCGAGAACGCGCGCCAGACTCGTAAACGAACTTATACTTATCCGGAAGATAAACATCATCTTTAAGCGTGCAAAACAAATCACGAGGTGGCCCTAGGGGCCCACCTCCAAACCGCTACCCCCCCCCCCATGGTTATAAATATATTTTTATTTCTTTTTCTTTTAAATTTTAATAAAAAATCACAACGAATTCTCTCAAAAAACAGCTCTCAAACTCTTCTTCTCAACTGAATTCATCAAGAACAAGTCTTAATTCAAAGGTATTAGCCTTGATACTTATAATTCTAAGTCCGTTTCTTCAATTAAACGCGATTTCTAGCCGAAAACGCTTTTTAATCCATGAATTTTGGAGTTTTAAACAAGTTTTAGGGCTGAATATGAACACCACATGAAACCCCTGGTGTTATATGGCAGCCATGGTCACCAATCATTGGGGCTTGATACCCTAATCAACTCTTATTCGACAAAAATCGCTTAACTATTCGATTAACCGAAAAACAATGAATTAAAGCTTGATTGATCTAAGTACTAGCATATTTAGGTTATAATTGGTGTGTAGGTACTGAATATAGCCTTTACACACTTCTGGGATCAAGATAAACGCTTGGAAACGGAAGAATCGCTAGGTATATGATCCAAAAACGGAATCTAGGCTAGGCAGAAAATTGTTTTGCCTATAACTTGGTCCGTGTAACTTTTATTGAGCTGAAATTTATTGTAGTGATGTAGCGTATTGTCAAGAAGGTCCATGTAAAATTTTATGATTTTGGATTTTGTTTCGATATTTGGTGAATTTTTAACTGTTTTACCGAAAGAATTTCAGAAAAATATCAAACGGATTCAATAAATCACCAATTTTTACAGAGACACTAAGAAATATATGGGAAATGTTCTGGGAAAATTCAGAGTCCATTGTTTAAGTTCTGATTTGGGTTAAAAATCTGCGTTTTTGCGAGTTTTCGGTAGCCGGGAACGCACCGAAACAAAATCGGAAAAATCCCAAAATTTTCTGAGAAGTTCCTGGACATGTATAAGGTGTTCTGGAATTTTTTTGGAATTTTTTAACTAATGATGGTATTTAATTGGAATTATGTGGGTAAAAATAGTTTTATAAATAGTTTATTTAAATAAGTAAATTAACAAAATAAATTCCCAAATTTTTTTCCTATAATACACAGATTTTTACTAATTTATATTAAAAAATTACATATTTTTATATAAAATATAGATTAAATGGGAATTTATGGAATCAAAAATAGATTATTTTAAAGCAATTTCGGCAGTTTACCGTATAACGAACCTGTCGGAACTGGGAACTGAACCAACCCGAAAAGTACTATAATTGGAACACCAGGAGTATTCCAGGAGATTCCCGAGCAAATTGGACACCCTGGGTGTGTCATAAGGCAGTTCGGGAGAATTCCTGACGGTGAGAATGGAAACTCAAAATTGGATAACTTAGACCCCCCAAACACTCAAACTTCCTTAATGGAAAGTTAATCATTCTTGAATAACCACGTGTTGGCACTACTGGTATTCCCGTACCCTTACCCGAACACGTTAAACTACCGACTTTGGCTTGCCCCCGAACACGTTAAACTACCGACTTTGGCTGGCACCAATAT
Source organism: Scalesia atractyloides (assembly GCA_947069175.1). Classification (NCBI taxonomy): domain Eukaryota; kingdom Viridiplantae; phylum Streptophyta; class Magnoliopsida; order Asterales; family Asteraceae; genus Scalesia; species Scalesia atractyloides. The sequence continues at coordinate 24,715,495 of CAMTDV010000010.1, forward strand.
ATGATGTGAATTATCTAACACATGAACTAGCTTCCCTCTGCAAGACAAGTGATTAACGTAAGCCTGTGGACAGTGGATAGTACTATCGGTTTGACCAACCAAGTGCCACGACGGACAGTGTGTCGGCACTAGGCTACTGCACTCGTCCTAATTTGGTTCGTGTTGTTAGGCATAACTACTAAGGGGCGTTGAACTGCACGTGACGAAGTTGATGGGCCGGGAGTGTCTTTGTGACACGGTCCGGTGGCCGAGGGTGTCTGGGATGACATGGCCTGGGGAGAAACAGTCAAGGTTTCACTTGTATGCTCGTGTAATTCCATCTTTGAATATGACTATGACCGTCATTGTGATTATGACCAGTGCAATTAAACTTGTTAACACATATTGTTACACAGCAATTAAACCAGTGGAACTCACGCAGCGTTTAGCTGACCTTTTTTAAAACTAAAATGCATTTCATGTAAAACTAAAGAGGAATAAGGAACATGCGTGTGGATGGCTGTAGTAGTGAACTATAGCAGAATAAGAGCTGTGATAGCTCGTAGTACTGTACTGAAACTTATAGTGTGTAATATGATACTGATAGTATGTTGTAATCGAGGTTCTCTCTGTTTATGATATCATGTTTTTAAACTATGGAGAATTACCACGTGTCTGCCGCACCCTGCATTTGTCTTCCGCTGCGAGTCGGGGTGTGACAGTTGTCCCTGAAGACGTACTCTCCGGGATTGTAGGTGCAGATGCGCACCTTGCTATTGTAGTACTTCTCTAGCTTTGTTTTGCATTTAGATTCATTGATTGCAGCCATCTCACGCCTTTCTTCTAAGCGGTCCAAATCCATGCGACGCTCCTATTCGTTGTTTACCTCGTTCATGGAAAGCGGGGAAGGGAGACCGATTTCTGCCGGTATGACTGCCTCGAAGCCATAGACCAAACTGAAGGGCATTTCGCCATGACTCGTTTTGGGCATAGTCCTGTGTGCCCATAGGATGCTCGGGAGTTCGTCAACCCATCCTCTTCTTTGGGTTCCCAACTGTGCTTTGATGCCTTCCACAATGCTTTTGTTAACGCTTTCTACCTGCCCGTTACCTTGCGGGTGTGCTACGGACGAGAAGGTGTGCTCGATTTGCAGATTTTTAAGCCAGTCTTGCAGGCTTTCTAACGCGAAGTTGGTTCAATTGTCTGTGACAATGCGTAAGGGAAACCCGAAAACCTGCATATAATGTGCTCCCATATGAATTTCCTCACAACCATTGTTGTGGTTGATGCCAACGCCTTGTTTTCCACCCACTTGGTAAAGTAGTCGACTACCACTATAATAAATTTAACTCTCTTGAAGCGTCTTGGAATGGTCCAACCAAGTCTATCCCCCACTGTTGGAAAAGGCCATGTTGTTGTGACAGGGACTAATGCGTTCTTTGGGCGCAATGTTTTGCGTGCATGGCGTTGGCACGCATCGCATTTCCTTAGTGTCTTCACTGCATCCAGATGCATTCCCGGCTAGTAGTATCCTGCGTTTATTATTTTAGCTACGACCATCCGTGGGCTTGCGTGAATGCCGCATATTCCTTCGTGAATTTCTCGTATGAGGTAATTTGCGTCCATCGATTCCACGCATCGAAGTAATGGGCCTAGGTAAGACCTCCTGTAAAAGATGCCATTCGACAGCTGGTATTGTAACGCTTTGTGTTTGATTTTCCTAGCCTCGGCCTTGTCTATAGGCAGGTGTCCTTTTTGCAGATATGCTATGATTGAAGACATCTAAGATGGGGTTCCCAATTAGGTTATGTTGACTTGTCTTAATGGGACAGATGGATTTTTCAGTACCTCGATGCACAAGTCTTTTACTAAATGTTGGAAACTTGTCAAAGAGAGTTTGCTCAAGGAATCGGCTGGCTTATTCTCACTTCTATTGATGTGGACGATTTTGAACGTCTAGAATTGTTGGATCATTAACTTGGCTTGCTCCAAATACAAAGCCATGATTTCTCCTTTGGCGTCATATGACCCGTTTATCTGCCCAGCCACCAGCAATGAGTCTACATGTGCTTCGAGGTTTTTAGCAACCATTTTGATTGCCAAACGAAGACCAGCCAGGAATGCTTCATATTCAGCTTCATTGTTGGTGTTTTTGAACTCCAGTCGTTTGGCGTACGTAAATTCTTGTTTGTCAGGGCTGACCAACCTTAACCCTGCACCGGCCCTGTCATCATTTGATGTGTCGTCCGTATACAATTGCTAGACTTCATATGTGATTGCTGATTGTGGCTCTACCATTGCTTGGCATTCTTTCACTTTATTGTGAGGGATCTCAGTAATAAAGTCTGCGAGGACTTGCCCTTTAATTACTGGTCTTGGCCGGAACACTGTGATGTGTCCCCCTAACTCGATGGCCCACTTAGCTAACCTTCCAGAAATTTCTGGTTTTGTTAAGATGTGACCGATACTATAGTTAGTGAGGATGTGGATTACATGTCCAGGGAAATATCTGTGCAGTCGTCGAGATGCGTGTACAAGTGCTAATACCAGCTTCTCCGTCATTGAGTATCTTGTCTCTGGGTTGTTCAAGATGCGACTAACATGATAGACCGACGTTTGTAAACTGTTGTGATCGACCAGGAGTACAGCTCTGGCGGCTGTTTCTGACGCTGCCAAGTACATTATCAGCGGCTCATCTTTCTTTGGGGCAGTGAGGGTTGGTTAATAAGCATTCTTTCATATCTTTGAATGTGAGTTCAGCTTCTGTCGTCCACTGGAACTTTTTCTTTGAAACACAGTTGCGCAGTGTCTTGAAAAAGGGAGCGATTTTGCTGCGTGGTTGGCTAAAAAACGATTTAACGTTACTAGTCGGCCTGCCAAGGTTTGCGTCTCCTTGATTGTTGACGGTGAGGGCATGCGCTCGATTGCCTAAAATTTCTCTGGGTTTACTTTGAAGCCATCTTTTGTCATCGTGAATCCTATGAATTTGCTTTCTTCCATGCCGGAAGAACATTTGGTTGGGTTTAGCTTGATGTTGGCCTTGCGCAGCGTGCTAAACATTAGTTCTATAGCATTTGGTCTTCTTCTTTACTCATTATGACAAGGTAATCCATGTAAACTTCTACGTGTTTCCCTACATCATCGTTGAACAGTTCATTCATCATTCGTTGATATGTGGTTCCTGCATTACGTAACCCGAAAAGCATTTTCGTGTAGTAGTATAGGCCCATTGGTGTGCGAAATGTCGTCTTGTCTTCATCTTCGAGGGCCATTCGGACCTGATGATAGCCCTTGTAGCAGTCTAGGAAGCATTTCATCAAAACGCGACCAAAGAGTCTATCTTTTCATCAATCTCGGGAAGTGCATAACAATCCCTCGGGCATGCCTTGTTCAGATCTTTGTAATCAATGCACATACGACATCCCCATTTGTCTTGGGAACCATTACTGGGTTTGCTACCTATGTCTGGTAGCGCACTTCTCGCAAGATTCCTGCATTTACCAACTCTAGCATCTGCTCTTTCATTGCTTCGTTTTTTTCTGGGCCTAGGTTTCTTTTTGTTTGCACAACTGGCTTAACATTCTCTGACACGTTCAGGTGATGTTCAGCGATATACCTTGGTACACCCACCACGTCCATAGGGGTCCAAGCAAAAGTATTCATAAATCTGAACAACAACTGCTTCATATATGTGCGAATGTTTTCTGACATTGCATGTCCCACTGTGATTGTCTGCTCGGGGTACCTCCTGTTGAGGATCCATTTTTCTGGTTTTGTGCCAGAGTTGGCCAAGTAGGCCGCGCTTCTTCTGCTCTGCGACTTCTCTACGTTATATATGATTGCTACTCCTGTTTCGGTCGGGAATCCGATAGAAAAGTGAGCATATTGAAGTCTCCCTGAGATGTGCGTCCCAACAGCACGTCGTGGCAGGAGTTTGCTGGCAATACCATGAAGGTAACTTCTTCTGTCCGTGAGTGTCTTCCATCTGACAACAGTACCGGAAATGATATTTGTCCCAATGTGAAGACAGCCTCATTGCAGAAGCCGGTGAGAGGGAAATCGACAGGTTCTTGGCGTGCCTTGTCTTCTGGGTCTAGTTAGTTAAAACACTGCTCGTATATGATATCTACCGTGCTCCCTACATCAATGAACATGTAGTCAGTTTGGTAGTGTCTGAATACTCCTGGAATCACTATAGGCCTTTTCTCTCGTGGTCCCCCCTCGCACTAACGGGAAAACCACTTGTTGTTCTCGCCAGGACTCGTTCTGTGTACGCTTGTGCTTATTCTTCCTTGACCGGATGGGGCCTCCGTGAACCATATGCGTTTCTAACCTTCATAATTTCTTTATCTGGGCCTTCTTCTCTCTGGTTGATGTTTCGGGAGTCTTTTCTCACATTCTTGACTAAATGAGTAAGTTTCCCACTTCTCTCCGGTTGATGTCTGGAGTCTTGGTGGTAATCGCAAAAAAGGTTCGGATCCTGTCCTTTCTTGTTACGCATCTGCTGTGCTGCTTTAAACTGGTGATTCTCTGTGGACAAACTTCTGAAGGGTTTTTTTATGGGAGTCCATTGGCATTCCCAGTTTGATTGTTTGACTTATTTTTTGTACCCAGTGTGGTTGATGGTGTCACGCGCATCTTCAGTTGATTGATTGTTGTCACTGTAACCAGACGCTTCCCAGGTGGATTTTCTACCTCTCCTATTGCGTCGTTCACTGTTTGCTGGTTGTTATTATACTAACGGCCCTCATCGCCGGTTAGGTTTTCTCTGTTTATGCAATGATTTTTGTTGGTGCGTTGAATGTTTCCCAATCCTGCGGACCACCGTCGCGACCACATAATCACCAAATTAAATCATCGCCCTTGACAGCGCGTATGAAATGTGCGCGCATGATTTCATCCCCTACCTTTCTGATCTCCAGGCACTCCTTTTTATATCGGGTGATGAAGTCTTCGATGTCCTCGTTATCTTTCCTCCAGATGTTCAGCACGTCGACTGGATCCCTGGTGTATCTGCGCTGCTGGCTGAAGTGTGACAAAAACTTCTCTTGGAAATCCATCCACGATTTAATCTTTCCCGGAGGTAAGCTATCGAACCAGGCATGCGCTGCCCCTATGAATGTTTGTGCGAACAAATGGCACCATGCCGGCAGGGCCAATCCTCCTATGACTCCCGTACTTGTAAACACCTGAATGTGGTCGTCTGGGTCTGTGAGACCGTTATATTTCCCCCACATTGTGCGGTAATTTTGTTTTCTCGAGTGCAGCCATTGCTATTTCCCTGATAAACTTTGACTTCTCACCAACCCCTTCTGGGCGATAACTTAAGAAAACATCTTGTTCAGCTGCCGGGTTGTACGTTGCGCGCGCACGGGGTTTGTACGCCGCAAGGTCTGGTGGCAATCTGCTGAATATACTTGCGGAGTCTCCCTCTTGATACGTTGGATCACCTCCGTCTGATGTTACTTCAAATGCGTCCACCATCCTTCGTGGACCTAGGCGATCGCGTACTGACGTGTGCCCTTTGGACCGCGCTTCAGGCGCATTGTTGGGTTTCTTCGAGACGTTGTTTGTCTGGTACATCTTACTTGCATTTGGGTGTTGTTGTTCGCCAGTACTATGCACATCTGTGCGTGAGGGTGTGCCAGTACTGAAACTTGATTCTCGATGAAGCGACGATGCGCGTTGTTCTGCACTTGTTAAATTGGTGTTTGCATAGGAAACTGAAGTTATGTCACGTAAGTGTTCGCGATCGAAGTTGACTGTTGTGCCTCCGTGTTGCCAGGCCTATCACTGACCATGGCGAAGTTAGGCCAAATTATTCACCCGTTGACCATACCCGGTCGGCTAGCGCGACTAGCTCGGATGGGGCTTGTCGGGCCCAGTAGTACTACTTATAATTTCCCCGCTATTTAAACCCAATACTAACGATCTGAGAGATTGTCGAGGACTTATGTGATATAGCTGCTTAGTGACCATAACGTTACATTAACATTAACTTAGTTACCGAATAGTTATGTGACGTTAAATTCGTATAACATAAAGAGATTGAGTTTGAAGAGTGTATACATGTTTCTCCCCCTGTTGTTTAAAACCGGATAAAATTAGGGGCCGTGAACTCACCTTTTGTTGCTCGGTTAGTGTAGCAAAGAAGTCGTAAAGGATGGGACTGCTAATTGCGTCCTAACAAACCAATTGATTTCAAGTCAGTGTGTGAACACACCAATACAAAATTCTACACATAATTTACGCACAAAGTGATACACACAATCAAAATTCCTAACACTCAAACATGCATGCAAGTATCCTCATATGAACATAGTAATCAAAACATTTTATCATGAACATAATCCAATCCATGCAACACTTTGGTGCACACATTCACAAGTTATCAAGTTTCAGCTTACATACTCATAATCCGGCTGTTTTCTAGGATTTTTATATAATAGTTCCAACGTTCCAAAAATTCCAATTATTTTACAGAAGGTGATGACTTTACTGTAGAAATTTATATAAATTTTTCAAGTTCTAATACTTTACCAATTATCCATAAATATTAATATACTAGGCTGCAGTCAGATTCGTCGCTTTCTGACTGCAGTCCACGGAAGAATTTATTTAAAAATCACCGATCGTCCAATTAACAAAATTCCAGTGGGAGTTACCTGGAAATTTCCATACCTAGTTGCTGTACAAATTTCATGATTCGACTCCCTACAGATTATAAAATCCAACTCGATAAACAACTAACAAAATTTCAGGATTTCCACAGCTTTAGTTACTGAACTTAATTGGCCACTTAAAAATATCAAACGACTTCAGAAAAATATGAATCCAGCGCCATTAGATTTGTTATTCAAATCTCTATGTTTTAGACTTCAGAAAATCCGTTTTTCGACAACTAATGACCGAGTTACAGCCAGTTGAAGTCGGCTGTAACTATCATTCAGCAACCTGTTTCAGCATTTTATCACAACTAGCAATAACCGTCGATACAATGAACCTAGGCGATCAAGAACTGATTTTTCCAATCATAGATCAATACATATATCATATCCATGCAAACCCTAATCATAATCTCTAGTTTTTATAAACAAAACACAGCCTATGTTTCCAGATTTCGAACAAACATCAACTTGCAAACATCATCAATAAATCGGCTAACATAACCCTACATTCAAGCATATAATCCGAATATGATCTTGCAAACAATTATAATCCTAACCTTTAATAACAAGATCAATGAGCCGTGAGTGAGATGAGGAACCAATGATCAAAAGAATCGCGATCGAGGATGAAGATGGAGTTGTAACAAGCTGCTTGCGGTCGAGGGACTGAAAGGAGGGCTGCTCCCGATCAATGGACAAGAGAGCTGTTTGCGATCGAGGAGGTGAACAAGGGGCTGATCTCGCGACCGAGGGAAGTGTAGCAAGGCTGCCGTCGGCTTCTTTAGATATTAGGGTTTTTGTGTTGTGAAGAAAGCATGCATGTGTTTGTATATATATAGGCGCAAGAGATGAGGGAAGGGAATGGGTTGCGGTTTGGGTTTGTTCTCGCGGCCGAAAGGACTTGGGTGGGTCAGTTTGGGTTGTTTGCTCGCGACCGGATGGTTTGGGTTTAAGGTTTGGGTTTAAAACTTGATCCCCAAGTTTAGTTCCTTGAGTCGCAAGAAAAGAGGCCTGCTCGTGTCGCGGTTCGGCTCGATTCATTTGTTTATTTACTACGTCTATACATTATAACTAACATAAAACACGAACTCGGATATCACATAATAACGCACCAACTTATAAACGTTTAATACGTAGCACATAATTTATTCGACAAGTATTGCGTTTAAGTTATCCGAAAAACCGGGATGTCACATTATCCCCATGTTGAAAGAATTTTCGTCCCGAAAATTGAGTAAACGCGGTTTAGAATGCAGCATACATGTTTAGAGTGCCACGCAAAAAGAGTTAGTTCGTTAACGATGGTATGCGAAGTTACAAGAAGTTCCCAAGTGCCATGCACAAAGATTCCCAAGTGCCATGCACAAGGATTTAGTTAACAATGGTACGCGAAAGTATGAGAAATTTCCAGGTTGTCACATCATCCCCATGTTGAAAGAATTTTCGTCCCGAAAATTTAGTTACTGGTATCGTTAGTTTGCTGCTCAGTTGCGAAGAGGTGTGGGTATTTACTTTTCAATTGGTCCTCTCTTTCCCACGTGAACTCCGGTCCACGCTTAGAGTCCCAACGAACCTTAACGATCGGAATCTTGCTATGCCTTCGAGTCTTGATCTCACGATCCATGATCTCGATAGGTTGTTCCACAAAGTGCAGTTGTTCATCCACTTGGATCTCATCCAATGGAATGACTAGGGTTTCATCTGATGGACACTTCTTCAGATTTGACACGTGAAAAACGTTGTGAACTCCACTGAGTTCGGCAGGAAGGTCTAATTGATAAGCTACGGGTCCAATACGTTTCAAGATCACAAACGGACCTACGTACCGTGGGTTTAGTTTGCCCCGTTTTCCGAAGCGGATTACACCCTTCCAGGGTGACACCTTTAGTAGGACGCGGTCGCCTACTTGAAATTCGAGCGGTTTGCGTCGTTGATCAGCGTAGCTTTTCTGTCGATCTCGTGCCGCCACCATGCGGTTTCTGATTTGTACAATCTTTTCAGTAGCCTCAAGTATTAACTCAGGGCCTGTGAGTTGACTGTCACCGACTTCTGCCCAACAGACCGGTGATCTACATTTACGACCGTATAATGCCTCAAATGGTGCTGCCGAAATACTCGTATGATAACTGTTGTTATATGAGAATTCCACTAAAGGCAGGTGGATTTCCTAACTATTTCCGAAGTCAACTACGCATGCCCTAAGCATGTCTTCCAACGTCTGTATGGTCCTTTTGCTTTGACCATCAGTCTGAGGGTGATAGGTTGTGCTCATATCTAAGCGTGTTCCCAACGCTTTCTGAAGTGACTGCCAAAAGTTGGACGTGAAGCGAGCATCTCTGTCTGAGATGATGGACGTTGGCACTCCGTGCCGAGAAACTACTTCCTTAATGTAGATGCGAGTCAACTTCTCCATCTTATCTGTTTCTTTAATAGCTAGGAAGTGTGCGGACTTAGTTAAACGATCCACAATCACCCAGATGGTATCGCAACCACCCAAAGTTCGCGGGAGCTTAGTGATGAAATCCATCGAGATCTGATCCCATTTCCACACTGGGATCTCAGGTTGTTGGAGTAGCCCCGATGGCTTTTGATACTCTACCTTGACTTTTGCACAAGTCAAACACTTACTCACGTAGGTGGCAATATCAGCTTTCATGTTGGGCCACCAATACGCAGCTTTAAGGTCTTGATACATCTTATCCGAACCAGGATGGACAGAGTATCGGGATTTGTGAGCTTCGTCCATGACTAGCTCTCTGAGGTTTCCGTAGAGAGGTACCCATATGCGATTCATGAAATACCGGGCTCCATTGGGTTTTACTTCCCAATCGCGTTCCATTTTTCCCACCGATTCGGCCTTGATGTTTTCTTCCTTAACTGCTTCTAACTGCGCGTCGCGTATCTGTTCGGGTAACCCCGAATGAATAGTGAGCTGTAGTGCTCGTACCCGACGAGGTTTCAAGTGTTCCTTCCTACTGAGGGCATCAGCTACCACGTTAGCTTTACCCGGGTGATACCGAATGGCACACTCATAATCGTTCAAGAGTTCGACCCAGCGACGTTGTCGCATGTTCAACTCCTTCTGATCAAAGATGTGTTGGAGGCTCTTGTGGTCTGTAAAGATTGTGCACTTCGTTCCATAGAGGTAGTGTCTCCAAATCTTAAGTGCAAACACTACTGCTCCCAATTCCAGGTCATGCGTCGTGTAGTTTTTCTCGTGAACCTTCAATTGTCGCGACGCATACGCGATGACCTTATCGCGTTGCATGAGTACGCATCCCAACCCCTGAATGGAAGCATCACAATATACTACAAAGTCATCTGTCCCTTCCGGCAAGGACAGAATGGGTGCACTGCAAAGTTTCTGTTTCAGCAATTGAAATGCCGCTTCCTGCTTGTCACCCCAAGCATACTTGATGCCTTTATGGGTGAGGGTAGTAAGCAGTTGTGTGATCTTTGAAAATCCCTCGATGAAACGTCTGTAGTAACCAGCCAAGCCCAAAATTGGCGGATCTCCGTCGGTGTCCTGGGTGCTTCCCAGTTTTTGATAGCTTCAATCTTGGCAGAGTCGACATGGATACCCTTTTCATTTACGATATGCCCGAGAAACTGAACTTCCCGAATCCAGAAATCACACTTCGAAAGCTTGGCATATAGTTTCTCCTGTTGAAGTAATCCTAGCAGTAATCGTAGATGTTCAGCATGTTCTTCTTCACTTTTAGAGTAGATGAGTATGTCATCGATGAATACAATGACAAACTTGTCGAGGTATGGTTTACACACACGGTTCATGAGGTCCATGAACACCGCGGGTGCGTTGGTGAGACCGAAGGGCATGACCAAGAACTCATAATGACCATACCGAGTACGAAATGCCGTCTTAGCGATATCCTCCTCCCTGACGCGTAGCTGGTGATAACCGGACCGTAGATCAATCTTGGAATGGTAGCTTGACCCTTGAAGTTGGTCGAAGAGATCGTCGATGCGAGGTAACGGGTATCGGTTCTTGACAGTAACCTTGTTGAGTTCCCTGTAGTCGATGCACATGCGGAAGGTCCCGTCCTTCTTCTTGACAAAAAGGACTGGAGCTCCCCATGGCGAAGCGCTTGGTCGGATAAATCCCTTTTCTAACAGCTCCTGAAGTTGGGTAGACAGCTCCTGCAGCTCGGCTGGAGCTAGGCGGTATGGAGCCTTGGCGATAGGAGTTGCATGGTTCGCCAATTTGATTTCAAACTCCAATTGTCGATGGGGTGGAAGACCAGGTAATTCCTCTGGGAATACATCGGAAAAATCACGGACGACAGGGATATCTTCTATACGTTTCTCGTCCTTAGGCTGTTCGGTAACCAATGCGAGTAAAGCGAAGGAGTTCTTTCTCCGAAGATACTTCTGCACTTGCATGTAAGAGATGATGTTTGTGACGGCGCCTGCCTTCTCGCCTTGCACCGTCAAGATTTCATCGTTAGAGAGCGGAATACGGATAGATTTTTCGAAGCAGAGAACTTCAGCCCGGACGTCGGATAGCCAGTCCATTCCGACTACCACGTCAAAACTACCCAGGGTAGTTGTCATCAGATCAATGGTAAAGGTGTGACCCGAGTTTGAGTTGACAGCCGGATACTACATGGGTCACATCTACGGATTTACCATCTGCTAGTTCTATGACATAAGGGGTCTCTAAGGGTTTAGGCGTGAGATTTAGGTTCTTCCTAAAAGACTCAGATATAAAGCTCCTATCCGCACCCGTATCAAAAAGCACAGTAGCAAAATGTTCATTAAGGGGAAACTTACCGGTGACCACGTTCGAGTCGTTTCTGGCCTCTCCGCGGCCCAATGTAAATGCGCGACCTTTGGTACCTCCTGTACCACCATTTCCATTATTGTTGTTGTTATTGTTGTTGTTGTGGTTATTGTGGTTGTGGTTGTTCCCACCATTGTTGTTGTTGTTACGCAGCTGTGGGCAGTCTCTTTTGAAGTGGGCAGTGCTACCACACTGATAGCATCCCCGGTTAACACCCTGCTGTGGGCCTTGGGGTTGATTTTGGTTCTGTCGGGACATGATTTCCCCACGACAATCCTTTGCCGCATGTCCCACCTTGCCACATCGTTGGCAGCGATTCCCGGCACAAGGGCCGTGATGATGAAGATTACAGCGATTGCACTGCGGCTTTCGACCTACATAGCCGCCTGCGTTCTGGTTGTTGTTGTTGTTGTTGTTGGCGGGCTGATTTTGATGACCCCGGTGGCTGTTGTAATGATTGAACCGTTTCTGGTTCCCCTGTTGTGGCTGGGATGACGAAGACTGTCGAGCAGACGAGTCTTCAAACTTTCTTTTATTATCAGGGGCAACTTCAGTCGTACCCCGAGCTGGCAACTTCTTTTGTTCCACCGCCTTATCGGTGAGTTTGTGCGCCAACCAGATTGCTTGATGTTCAGTTGCAGGGTTGCTAGCCATCACCATACCCTGAATCTCCGGGACCAGACCCCCAAGGTAGAACTCGAGTCGTTTTTCCACAGTGTTGGCCAGATCGGGACATAGAAACACCAAGTCGTGATGTTTCGCTGTGTATGCTTCGATTTCAGATCCCACCATCTTGTGGTTCCATAATGTTTGCTCCAACTGTTGAACTCTGTCTCGCGGACAGTACTCTTCTTTGATTAGGGCCTTAAACTCGGCCCAGGCCATTGCATTTGCAGCAATAAGTCCACGCGTTTGGACTTGTGCATTCCACCAAGTTAGTGCCCCATCTTCCAGTGTTGAGGCTGCATACTTGACCTTGTTGGCCTCCAGACAGTTGCACATCTCAAATACCGATTCAGATTTTTCGATCCAGCGGACAAGTCCTATGGGTCCTTCTGCCCCCGAGAATTTGCTTGGTTTCGCGTCGAGGAACATCTTGTAGGGGTTAAAACCCCCTCCTGCTGACAGAGAACAGGTAGTCAGCGAGGAATTCTACTAGCCCAACTATTAAATTTTCTCCTGAAAATTTAATAATGGTTACCTGCCGGTTGGTTCTGAACACCCGCTAGAGCTGCGTTCACGTGCTCTTGAATCATTGCAGCTAGTTCTTCGGGCGTCATGTTAAGGTTTCCGCGTCGTCCAGTTGCCATTTAGATCTTCGAAAGACAACATAAACACACCCCGTCCAATATAGTTATCCTACTTCGTACTTAAATAATTCTCAAGTTATGTCAGCTCAAATATATATTAAATAGTCAAAAGAAGTACTGGATTAAATAAAGTTTCAACGTCTTACAAAGTGCCAACCAAACATATGAACTCACTATAAAGTCTCAAGTTTAAACACAAGTGGGAAAATAAATAGACTGAAGGAAAGTAAATAAAATAAGCGAGACGTGTTAGTCGTCTACGTCTCCATCCCCCAAATCACTATCGTTGCCGTCATCCTGCGCGGCATTTCCAGCTTCTACAGCTGGGTCCTCCTCCGGATCCTCCTCTGGATCCTCCTCCGGATCCTCTTCCGGATCCTCCTCTACCGGCACTGGAGGGGCCGGTGCTGGTGCAGGTGCTTGATTTTGCTCTAGCTCCTGAATTCTCCAACTATTTTCCAGGACTCTGTCTTCGAGCCAGTCGGCTCTTATCTGCTCAGCACGCAGATCTCTGGCTAAGGTGTTACGAGCTATCTTACTCGTATGTTGCTCTTCCTCGAGCGAGTCGGTTTTACCTGTCAGTTGTCGGATCATCCATCCCTGTGCTAGGATGGTTTCCTGCATTCTTTCTAATTGTTCTTGTTGTTTCTGTATCATGTTTCTAAGTAGGTCATTTCCTACTTCTACAGAGTTAACCGGTTCAACCGGCACAGCGATGATTGGGCGTGATGACAACTCCTCCCCCAGAGCGAGCCTTTTCCTCGCAGCTGAGCGTGTCTCCACGCCATAAGATGGTAAGGGTTCCACCATAGGTGCCTTTCCTGGCGCCCTTGGGTGCGAAAGTTTGTCGGATGATGATGATGATGATGACATTGCCTGTTAGGTCGTGTAGTTAGTTACGAGTTGTTTTCATTTCTTATTATGAAGTCATAATCTACATACACAGTTGTGGTACATCACATAATAAGATATAATCAGTTCGGTGCCAAACTACGTCTAGTGTCATGTAATCAGCTATAGTTTAGGTCTACTTTTAATGCAAACCTAGTTCTCTATAGCTAGTGGCTCTGATACCAATCTGTCACACCCTCAATTTCCACTTGCGGAGTTTTACCGCGAGGCGTGTGAACAAACCAGAATCTGAAACACTAGTACGTTGAACGACTCTATATGATTTGATAATACGTTTTCCAAAAATCATTTGTTTAACCATTCGTCGTAGATTTTATATTGTCTTAGTTAGTTACCAATGTTTAGCGGAAGCATTAGTTTTTAAAGTTGAGCGGAAGCATAAAGTAAAGTAACGGAACGGCGCCAACATAAACGCCAAAACCAAAGAAAAACCCAAAACAATGTTTGTAAATGAGACTCGATAAAAGATGTCTTGATCAATGCAAGTGAGTGCACCTAGAGCTCCTAGCGTCCTGAGAAACATGTAAAGAAACAAGTGTCAACATTAAAGATGAGTGAGTTCACAGGTTTTCATAAATTCGTTTGTTCGGTTATGAGTTTGTTTCCCCCGTTATCCCTAACCCGGGATAACGATTTAGTTCCATTATTCCCAACCCGGAATAATACTGATAGTTCCATTATTCCTTACCCGGAATAATACCGATAGTTCCATTATTCCTAACCCGGAATAATAACGTTGTTGGTTCCATTATCCCTAACCTGGGATAATATTGCTGATGGTTCCATTATTCCTAACCCGGAATAATATTGTTGTTTGTTCCATTATTCCTAACTCGGAATAATATTGTTGATTCATAAATAAGTTCAATGTTAACATATATAGGTAGCTAGCCTAAAGTTATGTCACGTAAGTGTTCGCGATCGAAGCTGACTGTTGTGCCTCCGTGTTGCCAGGCCTATCACTGACCATGGCGAAGTTAGGCCAAATTATTCACCCGTTGACCATACCCGGTCGGCTAGCGCGACTAGCTCGGATGGGGCTTGTCGGGCCCAGTAGTACTACTTATAATTTCCCCGCTATTTAAACCCAATACTAACGATCCGAGAGATTGTCGAGGACTTATGTGATATAGCTGCTTAGTGACCATAACGTTACATTAACATTAACTTAGTTACCGAATAGTTATGTGACGTTAAATTCGTATAACGTAAAGAGATTGAGTTTGAAGAGTGTATACATGTTTCTCCCCCTGTTGTTTAAAACCGGATAATATTAGGGGCCGTGAACTCACCTTTAGTTGCTCGAATAGTGTAGCAAAGAAGTCGTAAAGGATGGGACTGCTAATTGCGTCCTAACAAACCAATTGATTTCAAGTCAGTGTGTGAACACACCAATACAAAATTCTACACATAATTTACGCACAAAGTGATACACACAATCAAAATTCCTAACACTCAAACATGCATGCAAGTATCCTCATGTGAACATAGTAATCAAAACATTTTATCATGAACATAATCCAATCCATGCAACACTTTGGTGCACACATTCACAAGTTATCAAGTTTCAGCTTACATACTCATAATCCGGCTGTTTTCTAGGATTTTTATATAATAGTTCCAATGTTCCAAAAATTCCAATTATTTTACAGCAGGTGACGACTTTACTGTAGAAATTTATATAAATTTTTCAAGTCCTAATACTTTACCAATTATCCATAAATATTAATATACTAGGCTGCAGTCAGATTCGTCGCTTTCTGACTGCAGTCCACGGAAGAATTTATTTAAAATCACCGATCATCCAATTAACAAAATTCCAGTGGGAGTTGCCCGGAAATTTCCATACCTAGTTGCTGTACAAATTTCATGATTCGAATCCCTACAGATTGTAAAATCCAACTCGATAAACAACTAACAAAATTTCAGGATTTCCACAGCTTTAGTTACTGAACTTAATTGGCCACTTAAAAATATCAAACGACTTCAGAAAAATATGAATCCAGTGCCATTAGATTCGTTATTCAAATCTCTACGTTTTAGACTTCAGAAAATCCGTTTTTCGACAACTAATGACCGAGTTACAGCCAGTTGAAATCGGCTGTAACTATCATTCAGCAACCTGTTTCAGCATTTTATCACAACTAGCAATAACCGTCGATACAATGAACCTAGGCGATCAAGAACTGATTTTTCCAATCATAGATCAATACATATATCATATCAATGCAAACCCTAATCATAATCTCTAGTTTTTATAAACAAAACACAGCCTATGTTTCTAGATTTCGAACAAACATCAACTTGCAAACATCATCAATAAATCTGCTAACATAACCCTACATTCAAGCATATAATCCGAATATGATCTTGCAAACAATTATAATCCTAACCTTTAATAACAAGATCAATGAGCCGTGAGTGAGATGAGGAACCAATGATCAAAAGAATCGCGATCGAGGATGAAGATGGAGTTGTAACAAGCTGCTTGCGGTCGAGGGACTGAAAGGAGGGCTGCTCGCGATCAAGGGACAAGAGGGCTGTTTGCGATCGAGGAGGTGAACAAGGGGCTGATCTCGCGACCGAGGGGAGTGTAGCAAGGCTGCCGTCGGCTTCTTTAGATATTAGGGTTTTTGTGTTGTGAAGAAAGCATGCATGTGTTTGTATATATATAGGCGCTAGAGATGAGGGAAGGGAATGGGTTGCGGTTTGGGTTTGTTCTCGCGGCCGAAAGGACTTGGGTGGGTCGGTTTGGGTTGTTTGCTCGCGACCGGATGGTTTGGGTTTAAGGTTTGGGTTTAAAACTTGATCCCCAAGTTTAGTTCCTTGAGTCGCAAGAAAAGAGGCCGGCTCGTGTCGCGGTTCGGCTCGATTCATTTGTTTATTAACTACGTCTATACATTATAACTAACATAAAACACGAACTCGGATATCACATAATAACGCACCAACTTATAAACGTTTAATATGTAGCACATAATTTATTCGACAAGTATTGCGTTTAAGTTATCCGAAAAACCGGGATGTCACATTCTGGGTGGTACCGTATGAGGGGGATGCCGACGTGGAGTGGTGTGGTCTCGTTTGACACGTGTACTCGTATGATTCGGGCCCATACCTCTTCACTATCCTAATATAATAATAAAGTACCCTTGAACAATCCACCTCACGGCACGAAAATCTAGGGAAACTATGGTTTATATACTTACTAGAATAGCAAATAGTGGAAGGGAAACTAAGGGGATCTTCTTATAAAGTATCTAACCCTAGATGTCTAAAACTAAAGACAAATCGACAACCTCTCACCTCTTGGCTACTGAAGATTGGTATAACACTTAATCCTATTCAATATCTAATCACAGTTTCTATGGGAAAATGTAAACTGTTAACCGTAAACTAGTCGCTAACACACAGTCCACGACCTAACTAGCATTCATACAAGAAAGACATCGACAAGAACGTAAGTGAAACATAGGAAAAAGATTCAAACAAGATTAAGCATGCATATACACTAGAACATTGAAACCAAAGCCATGAACTTTATTATTTAAATCCATATAATCATCCAAAAACCGGAAAAAATAATCAAACAAGCGTATTCATAGTATGATCTAAATAGTGAAAAGAAATATTGCCTAACATAGTTATGAAATCAAGAACAATCATCTTCAAGAGTTTAGAAAACATGGTAAAAAGAATATAAATGAAAGAACCGAGTAATAAGATGATTAACACGCGAAAGATTCAATCCCATGCTTCAATTTTTCACTCTCGAGCTCTCTGATCTTCAAAATCTTCGTTTTCAGCTTTTTAATTCGTCTAGGGTTGTCTGGTTATGATTAGGTTCAACATGGGCTTAAATAGGGCTTATTAATGAAGTTTTAAGCGTTGATCAGGGAACACGCCGCGTTGCTCGGGCTGCTAGTGCTCTCTGGCCGCGCGACGCGAGCTCTATGAGAACTTAGAAAACCGTTTCGACCATAAATTCTTCGTTTTAACTTCGTTTTCTTCACCGTTTTCACCTACGGATTCGTAATTCAACTCTCTTCTTCTAAGCTCCTCAAATATCCATTTCCATTCCATGAGAATTCTTCACTATGCCCAAACCTCCTTTGGTGTGCTCGTTTCTTCAACGTTTCAGCTTGTTTTCACTCCCAGAACCCTGCAAAGCACACAAGACACGATAATATACAAAACCAATAGTAAAATGACACAAAATGACTCGAATTATTACACATGGAAACATATGTAATTTACATTACATCAATGAATATCAATTGAAAACGATATATTAAAGATTGTGGATTATAAAGACTTGATCGAGAGTTCTGCTTCAAAAAACGCTAGGAGCGCCTCATGATTCGCTTACGTAGGTAAATTAGATCATTTTAGTACCATACTTTAGTTTTGATTATTGTTATAACAATTATTGTCATATTATGTTTTTTACATGATTATTGGGTTTAAATTATAAGTGTCTGCTTTATTTTTATTTGCACCAAGCCCACAAAGTTTGAAGAATTCTCAGAGAGGGCCTTGGCCGTAGGTGCTTCTATTGAGGTCTCTTATAGAATCATTGTCAATTACGACTCACACAAACATATGATGGCAGTACCCTAATAATTATACATGTAGCTCTTTTTTAAGAATACGAATAGAAAATACATATGTCAAACTATAATTATACCACTATATCTCATAACTAGGTTATAGTCCCATGTATTACTCGATTTGAATATTCAAAATTGTTTGTTTGTTGAGTACAATTAGGTGTAATAATTATGCATCTAGCTCTTTTTTAAGAATACGAATAGAAAATACATATGTCAAAGTTTAATTATACCACTATATCTCATAACTAGGTTATAGTCCCGTGTGTTACATGATTTGAATATTCAAAATCGTGTGTTTGTTGAGTACAATTAGGTGTGCACGATATCACCCTACAAACTTACAATCTTTTGCTCATAATAATCAATACCCAACCTACTTTTGAAGTGCTTAATAACTCTCGTCATAGTCATCAATTCTTTTGAAAAGTTTCTTAATTGGTTTTACATTGTTAGCCGATGAAGTAATGAAATAATGTTCATCAAGTACGTTGCATATTTGCATCAACTATAAAGTTTTAAGTATCTAAAAACCAAAAACTAAATACAAATCATATTTGGATAGATATACCCTTTAAAATCGTTTTTTTTTTTTTTTTTTGCAAATATTACAACAATTCACGATTATGAACCATTTGTTTTGCAATACAAATCTCGAATTGAGGATTGTGTGCATATATTGAAAAGCCTATGGTAATTTTCATTAAACTTAGATATTGATAAACACCTCGTACATACATTTATTTCAATCTTTACAACATTAAATAGCATAGTAATAATTTAATTCAAAAATATCATTATCATTGTAAGTCTAAGAGTTAATTATGCCATTAGTCCATGTGCTTTATAGGAATTAACGAGGTCAGGTACTAATAATTTAAAGTCACATTCTAGGCTATCAACTTACAGTTTTGTAACAATCTGGGGTGCTAAGTTTTCCTGTTAGATTTCTATGAAATGACAAAAACACTATTTACATATTTAAGGACCAGTTATGTAGTTCTTTGATTTAATTAAAGGGATCATTTGTGTAATACAAATATAGTTCTTTAATACTTTTTAATTGTTTTGTATATTTAACGAACGCTCTTTTAAAAAAACTTTTGATAAAACATTTTGTTTGTCATATTTTAGTCCATTTAGAATGTATCATTAATGATGATCAAACAATTTTTTACGGGTTTTTTTGAATTACGTTTGTTCCACTAAAGTCACATTCTAGGCTACCAACTTTCAGTTTTGTAACAATCTGGGGTGCTAAGTTTTCCTGTTAGATTTCTATGAAATGACAAAAACACTATTTACATATTTAAGGACCAGTTATGTAGTTTTTTTATTTAATTAAAGGGATCATTTGTGTAATACAAATATAGTTCTTTAATATTTTTTTAATTGTTTTGTATATTTAACGAACGTTCTTTTAAAAAAACTTTTGATAAAACATTTTGTTTGTGTCATATTTTTAGTCCATTTGCCATTCATGGTTTTTGGGTTTTTATGTCATGTTCAGATTGATGTACATTTCTTTTTATTCATGTCATGTTCAGATTTGTTTCATGACCCATCATCCACTTTTTCTTTTAACTTTTAAGGATTTAATTATTTTGTGAAAATAACTAAAAATACATATATAGTCAGGTGACTTAAATATATGTTTGTATATGGTTTTTTTTATAATGTATCGTCAAGGGGTGGGGGTATTCCACTTTCCATCACTCACCATACCCAATCATGTTTCGTCACGTCACTGAACTTTGTTTCATCACATCACTAGTGTTGGATTTTAATGGAGCGGTGCACATCACTCACCACACCCAAACACGGTCCACTCCTCAACAGTAACTTTCAAATTTTCACGCATGGTCACCACAACGCGTGGTCACCATAACCGGCAGCGGTGTTCCACGCGTGGTCACCCACCAACAACGCATATCACGGGACACCCCCACCCCCTAATGGTGCGATTTAGTTATTTTGTAAAATACGACATTAGAATGTATCATTAATGATGATCAAACGATTTTTTACGGGTTTTTTTTAATTACGTTTGTTTTTATGTTTGTTCCACTAAAATAACTAGGTTATAAAATAATGTTATTACCTAGTTATATTGAACCATTGTATTTTAGTGGAATTACTAAGTAATAGCACTATTTTATTATTTAAAAAGACATTGTAAAAGCGTTATAAATTTATTTATAAAGAGTTTCCGAAACTTTGTTTTTATATAAAAACCTTCTAAAATTGATGAAGATATAGAGTTTCCGAAACTTAGTTAAATTTAATGACAAAATAAAAATATATATTTTTTTAAAATTACATAAACAGTCCCTCGTTAACTATATAGTTACATACTTTAGATGTAAAATGATTTAAATACTCCTAAACTTAAAAAAAGCTGACATGTTAATTTTAGTATCATAAGTTGTTACAAAACAAAAAGTTGGTACCTCGGCTCAGAGTGTGGCTTTAAACTATTAGTGGGACTAACAATGTAATTAACTCTAAATCTAATATAAAAATATCAGTCAACTTAAAGATATATTTGAAATAAAAGAAGATTTTATGAGAGTTTGGTGGATGTAATCTAACCAAAAATATTGGTCAACTTAAAGATGTATTTAAAGTAAGAATGGATGTTAAGGTAAACATTTAAAATAACCGATATTGCCATTCTGTGATATTAACTAGATTTTTGAAGACAAGGAAACAAATTTAAAGACATTAGCATGACGATATACAACCTTACCGTGTGATAGGAATTGACAAAAGAGCAAATCAAGGACGTCGAGTGCCAAAAATAAGATATTTGTTTACACCAAAATGAGATTGCTCAAAACGCAGGAGGCTTTGGAAAAGAAGTTTATATGATGAGTCAAACAAAAAGGCGTGGAATACTCTTGTTTAAGAGAGAGATCTGTATAGAAAGTCAAAAGAAAGAGACAACCATGCTTAATCCTCCTCCTATATCTCTAAATCCATCACCTTATATACGAGCGGCATTACACGTGAACAGTCCCTAGTAGCATATGCTTGCTTATCTACCACCGTATATGACGACTGATTTCAATGTTAATCGATCAACCACCAGCGCCTGTCAACTAAAATATATCATTCGAGGAAGAAGAAGAAGAAAAAGCATGTGAGAACAACCAACCGCAAGTGTATACTATACTACCAACCAAGAATAATATTGAAATGGGGTGGGATATTTTGGACGGATTACAAAGTGCCCATGGGCGTCACAATAGACTAGTAAAAGTCTCAATCGACTTTATTCCTTCACAGGACGAACATTGTCATTGTTCACCAGGTGACCAGTCGTTGATTGCCTAGGATGTTGATGGAAGCTTTTACAAATATATATCCAACGGATTACCAACATACGTTATTATGCATATTGACAAATACTTCCAACTGCAATTTTTATGAATTAAGTTTGTTAATAATATTAATAATAATAATAACATGGTGTGGCAGGCATGGTTCATGATAGTGTGCCATATATATATTCACCCTTCAACGTAGAAGTGGTAGCGAGTTTTTGTTTACGACTCGTCTATGGTAGCAGACGGACCTATTAGCTTAATAGAAATAGACTCAAGATGATGTTTTTTATCATCTTTACACTTAGCAAAGTTGTGATAAACCTTTGACACCAAATTCACGGTCTTCTGCAGATATTGCAAAACCTTAGCGACAACATTCTAAATTTCTAATGATCCCTTAATGGATTGAATTGATATGGTCCAACCATACCCATAATGTGTGCGATTTTGTACATTCTCAAAACACCAGTTAGAAATAACATTAACATGATGCACAGAAGACACATGAAGGTATCTATATTTTGCAAGGGTTAACACCAAAAGGTTTGTTTATATGTATACATATATATATATAGATGTTGGTTCTAGTATACAATGCCATTAACCTAATAAATGTAGAAAACCAGGACAATTAGACTCTGATTACACATGTTTTGTACTCTATAATGAATTCTAATCTATTTTTTTCAATATAATCTGTCTGTTGAATCTCCAAGGGCGAAGAACATCTTCTAAAGGTGATTTTGTCCTTGCAACGAGAGTACGGCGTGTGTTTCGAAAGAAGAGAAGAGAGGTCTATGAGGTTTGTAGGGGTTTTTTATCAGTTATACGTCAACATAAAAATTTTGTAGACCAAGGGTTAGCAACCTAGCTACTATAAGCCCATTTTTTAAATTGTATAATGTAGCACTTTTTCCAGCCTTGCCGTTTAAAAAAAGTTTTGAGGTTTAGCTTAGAACCCTGATAACCTAAAAGTCTGACCGACCTTACCGTACCTTCAGTTTTAATCACCTTTTAAATTGCTAAATGAAACAACCACGCTTGCTGAGCTAAATAAATCTTAACAGTTGAAAATTTAAACAATCAAATAAAACAAACCACTGGTGCAAATGCATCAACAATCTTACTTTGTTGTAGCAGGACAAAAACAAGAAAATGTCTCCAAAACTGAATTCCCATAAATCATATTAAATCACCCAAAACATAAAGTCCAAACCTAAATTACTTTTGGTACCATACCTTCGTCACCTGATTTGTTAACTTGCATTCTAGTAGCGCCCAATGCCCCAAACTCGTACAACTCCATCAGTGTATCCACTGAACAGTGTGCTTCCATCGGCACTCCAGGCTAGACTTGTGCAGTAGATTACCTGGAACAAATAATCATCCACACACCAAAACCCACATTAGATTCATACAGACATACATCCCACCGTAGTACAATATAAGCTAGTCAAAACCAAACATTAGGAGTCTTAAAATTATTTTCAGAATCGCTAGTTTGCATTTAACTTCCAAAAAGCTAGAAAAGAATGGTCCAGAAAGTTTAAATATAACAATGATAATACGCCTTGATTGGTGCAAATCTTCCCGGTTCCAAACCTGAACTAAACTACTAAACCTGTGAATGGTAAACACCTCAAATCAGGTTCATTTGTTTTGTCAAGTTCAATCAGTTTCAACAGTTTATTGAGTTTCCTAGTATGAGTACTATATTTCACAATATAACCTATGAATCTTTCTAGGTGTGTAGTATAATATGAACAGGGGTGGACCCACATAGAGCGGGTTGGGGTCCCCGGTCCCCAATGTTTTTTAAAAAATTAGTAAATCCGTTGTATTAAATTTTATACGGATCCCATAGATATAATTAAATGGACACCATAGAAAGAAAAGGAAAGCTGTTGTAGTCGTAAACCCCCCTCACAAGAGGTCATGGGTTCAATCCTTGCATAGCTTTTTTTATGTTTTCTTTTAAATCTGATTCAAACCTCGCTCTGACCCTACCCGAACGAGGACCGACCCAAAATATTTAACGTTTTGTTATGAAAATTTTGAGCACTAAAAAAAATGGACCCCAATGGAAAAAATCCTAAGTCCGCCACTGAATATGAACCACTACACAGCAACATTCAAAAACACATAACAGCAAAAACACTAAAAGCCATCAGCTAATCGACAAACATGATCAATTTGATCCTAAAGGTCAACAAATCAGTAACTTTACACAACCTCTTCAAACAAACTATAGCAACATAAATCACATTAAACAGTTTAAGCACACATTAAACTCAATATCAGTAACTCACAGCAAAAATAAGTAAGAATATCATATCTAAAACTAGAATTGCAATCTTAAAATTGAGGAAATCATAACATTTAATAAATCTATCTAACTTCATTTGTAAACACCTCAAATCCTATCAGTAATAGCATTCAACAGCAAATAATGCCAACTAACTTGACAAATAGAACATCTAAAGTTACAAAACAAATAACAGCAAATAATGGCAACAAGTAGAACATATAAAATTACAAAACAAATACTAAAACATCTAAAATTGGTGTCTTAATAGATAGATCTAAACTAAATCAAAATATTTCCACATAGGTAAGTAAGCGATAGCAGGTAGCACAAAATTCAAACAAAAACAAGTAAAAGATAACAAGACCTTAGTTTTGGCAGCATTAGTCTGAGCAGCTTCAACAGCCATCTCACTCTCCTGTTTCAAATCAACCTTCAAATCCACAACAATGGTCTTACTCTCCAAATCCCAGATCTTAATACTGCCCTCAGTAGCGGCACACAACCAATACCTATTCGGACTAAAACACAAAGCATGAATAATCGAACTCGCATCAAGCGAATACAACCTCTTCCCCTCACTCAAATCCCACAGCAAAATATTCCCATCTTTCCCACCACTGGCACACAAGGACCCATCAGGCGACACCGCCACCGTGTTCACATAGCCATTATGACCCGCCAAGGTTGACCTGAGCTTACAGTTACTCAAATTCCAAATCTTAACCGTCTTATCCCAGCTGGCAGAGACAATTGTGGGCTGTTGGACATTAGGACTAAATTGAACACAGCTAACCCAATCGGAATGGGCATCACCGTTTTGGATGGTGTACTTGCATTCTCCTAAAGTGTTCCAGAGCTTGATCGAACGGTCACGGGATGCGGAGACGATCTGACGGTTGTCGATGGAGAAAGCGACGGATAAGACGTCTTTGGTGTGTGGCCAACGAAGCGGCGGGCGGTGGTGCCGGCGTTGAGGTCCCAGAGGCGGAGCTCGCCGTCCCAGGAGCCGGAGAGGGCGAACTGGCCGTCGGAGGAGAGGACGACGTCTTGAACGAAGTGGGAGTGGCCGGTGAGGCGGCGTTGGGCGACGCCATAGGTTTTGTCTTCCTTGGTGAGGCGCCAGACGATGATGGATTTGTCGCGGGAGGAAGTGACGATCATGTCGGAGTTGTCGATTGGGGTGGCTATTGCGGTTACCCAGTCGGTGTGGGCGCGCATGGTGCCGCGGAGAATGAGGGAGTCGGCCATTCTTTTTGCAGAAGAGAGATAGAGGAGGCTGGAATGAAGTGAAATGAAATGAGAGAAACCCTAGAGGGTCAAGTTGGGAATTTATAGTGGGGTGTTTTAGGGTTTTGGTGGGTTTCGAGTTTTAGGCCTTTTGGGTTATTTAGGGAGGGTCGTTTTACTACTATATAGTATTTAATCACTTTGGGTTTAATTATACAATCGAAAATATTAGACACCAGACGTATCTTAATGAATGAATTTGGATATTTTAAGCTTAGTTATAGCAAAATGGGTTTGGGTAAAAATAGACCAAATTTACTTCACCTCAAAAAGAAATAATAGTGGAGTTCAAATAAGTCATTTTAGAAAAAAAAAAATTAACGAGTTGGTTCTCTGGCTATATTCTTTAACGGTAGCTAGCGGTGACAATAAAGGTAGTTAAGGCGACGGTGGTGGTGGAGGCAGCGCCAAAGGTCATGGAGACACACGCGAAGTTGTTGGATGCGATAACAGTAGCAGTGGTGATGATGATAGTTGGTGGAGTGGATGGGGTGGTAGTGGTGGTGTGATACGTGGTTGAAAACTCGTTGTTTAAATCGTATGAAAGTTTGTGTTTTTTATGTGGAATTTAGTTTTAGATAGCCTACTTTGATGTGATCCGTGTTTCGCAGGTCTCGGTGAGTTTAAGGAGCTATTTGGAAGCTTTTACGGAGAATCAGGATGAAACTAGGACCATCTGGACACGTGAAACGAAGAAAACTTGCACGAAACTAGCTAAACGCGTCACTGACGCATCCCGTCAATCAGAAAAAGCCCGTAGGAAGAAGCTGAGGACGTCAGACATACTAGTCGCGTCGCCGACGCCCACCTACCACGTCACTGACACGACCCCTAAAGTGCTGACGCTGAATTTCGTTTATTGACGAGTTTTGACCGAAAATTGAAGGTGTTATCAAGGGTTACCAATTTTGAAACAAGAAGTCATCATCTTGGAGCCTTTTTTAAGAACAAAATTCACAATCCCTCTCCTAACACCAATCATCACCATCATCACCAAACCGAATCACAAAATCTCACCAATCCCTAGACCTAATCCACATATTCATCATCATTTAATCATCCAAACCCTAACCCTAGCCCTTCATCCATCATCTTTCGAGATTTAAGACTAATCAAGATGAATTTGTTCGTGTGCTTCTCATCCGGTGTGCTTGATTCATCAACCATGGCCGGCTAAACTCTTACCGGTTTCACGCAGTGTAGATTTTTGTAAGATTTTCCAGGGTTTCAAACATTGTGTTTATTTTTTATTTGTGACTAGTTGATTGTAATATTTGAAACTTATGATTATTTACTTGCATTTGTATTAAATTATTGAATTGTAAAGTGAATCATTAAATTTGACTTTGCGAAATGTTTATGTACAATTATGCCTTGTTATAGGTTAGAATTTACATGTTCTTGGTAATGAAGTGCATTGCGGTCCGTTATTGCAACGTTGATAGCTCTCGGCACCTAAGCCATGTTATACTAAGTTTGTTAATTACTAAATTCAACTAAATCAAGTTAAAACGTGCATGAATCCTAGGTCTTGCAATTATCGAACCGTTTTAAACCTTGTTCTCTTTATAGTTTTTAAAATCAGGAAATCAGTTTTTGCAATAGTCCAAGTAATCTCTTTTAAGTAGTTAATAGCAAATTTGTCGGTCCAATCTGACACCCTTTTCCAAACAAATATATTATTATAATAGCAAGCTTCATAAACTATTCCAATTTGATAATCGACCAAATTCTGACACAAACCACAGACTCTTCGTGGTCCGACCCCTGACTACCACTAACTATTAGTTTGAGGTAATTTGGGACTTGTAAATTTATCTTTGACTGGGGCGCGACTCTCCGATCAAATTTTGGCGCCGTTGACGGGGCATTCGTGCGTTTTGTGTTTAGGATTTTGTTGATTGTTTGTGATTAATGGTTTAAAGTGTTTGGTTTCTTTTTGTCGCTTTCTTTGTTAC
The DNA here is from genome assembly GCA_947069175.1 of Scalesia atractyloides. Taxonomy (NCBI): domain Eukaryota; kingdom Viridiplantae; phylum Streptophyta; class Magnoliopsida; order Asterales; family Asteraceae; genus Scalesia; species Scalesia atractyloides. The sequence goes on from CAMTDV010000010.1 coordinate 24,742,657, forward strand.
GTGGGTGTGTGTTACTTGTGCAGATTACAACTAGCGCATGCATACGAGGAATTCCGGAAAAACCTCTTCGTTAGCGTCCGAACCAAAAATCGAGCGAGTTGTACGAAGGAACTTAGCCAACCGGTTAGAGGCAACACTTCCTCCTAACTCACCCAACCAAAATTCATCAAATACTCCATCCTTTAGAACCGTCCAAATGGATTACCAAAACCCAAACCAACCCAACAACCAAAACCAAAACAACGAGTCGGGTGGTAGCAACAATCAAAGACCACCAACACCACCACATCTAACCCATACTCCAAAACCCACTCCCACCAAATCCCATTAATCGTAATGTTAACCCAAACCGTGGAACTAACCAAACTCGTGGTAATCCCGTGAATGAGTCAAAAATTCCCAACATTGACGAGTTGATGAATATTATCAATGATGACGAACTGTATAGCATTCCGGGGTATCAATCATCGGAGCGGGTTAGTTATGATTTAAAAATTTCATGGGGACTTGATTGTAATTAATTGAAAGACTAATTACGTAGCTTTGGGAACAAGACAATTGGAAATTCATATAAGGGGTCTGAATGTTAATTTGGTGAATAAATCACCTAAAGGGAAAAACCCTGGGTCGATCAAATCGACTCAGGGCCAAAAGAGAGCAACGGGAGGTAGACGAGTCGGATTTTGTTCGTGCAACTTCCAGGATTTGCGTTTCAGGAAATTCTCATTGCGTACTTAATATTGTTTTAATTTAGTTTTCTGTTGCATATTTTGAAAAACCTTAACAGGCTTTTAGACAATATGATATGATGATGTCTAACTATAAGGTTCCAGGTTAGGGGCCATACAGTCGATCAACCACACATCAATCTAAAAACAAATTCTCAATCTGTCACCCACACCCCTTGATAGCATTCACCTTTTAAACATTTGAGACGGCTAGGCAATTATCCATTTTTGCTATGCAACCCCAAGTTCCGTTCAAAGTTTTGTTGTAAGGATGAGTTGGGCATGATCTAGGGGCGTGATGAATACTATAAGTCTTCTCCACAAACTACTATCTTTCTTCTTGAACCTCTACTACCACCTAGCTAAAAAAGAGAGGTTGGAGACTTTGAGAGGACATACAAACCTCCATATTTTTAGTTGTAGTCACTTGATTCTACGCAACCCAACATGTCTTCGTATTACCATTATTACCTCTCCATAGGAAATCCCTCCTCTTTGCTTCCAGCGTATCTAAAATCTTTGCAGGGACTTTATATAAGGAAAAATACTTTGGCAAACATTTGACCGATTTGACTAAAGTCAAGCGCCCTCCCATAAACCAAGACCAAGCTTTCTAACCAGAAAGCCTCCCGTCAAAAAGTATCAACAACCGATTGTCTATTGCTTATGTGATTCATGTTGGCACCAACCTTGCTTTAGATTTCTGACCGGAGGAAGCCACCGGATCTAAAAGTTTCTATAAAACCGGGGGGTCGAAAACATATATACCAAAAAATTTCTATACGAAAACTACATACTCTCCACTGCAGAACGAAAAGTTCGGGGTGTCGGCCGCCCCCTCCCGCCCCTGCTTTACAATGAAGAACCGCAACCACCGTATGAACATCACATTCCAAAACCCCAATGCTGTACAAGCTGGATTTTTGGATCACATTCCAAAAACCCAATGCAGTTCAAGTTGGATTTTTGGAAATTTATTTGCAGTCCGGAAAGAACCAAGTTCCGGGCATTCTCTATAGACCACTTGCCAATAATGAGAGCAAACATTAAGTGGGAAACAAAAGGAGCATCATGGGGAGAAGTTAATTTTCCATACCTGCCTGCCTCCCGGTGGTCATTTGCTTTTCCATGTTCTCCTCAAACGGTTAACTTAATTTTCTTTGGTCACAATAAAATTGCAGATTACCTATTTTCCTTTCATTTTCTTTCCGATAAGTATTGAAGCGTCTAAAAGTTTAATAATCCAAAACTGACAGTTAAACTAATATTCCATTTCTTCATATCATTCAAATCACAACACACCCTAATGCTATTGACTAATATGCAAATACAGGCTAAACCTTCTTTGCATATTTGAAGTTTTATCTGATTACACAATTTTTTGTACCTTTTCGTGCCGTATTAAACCAGGTCAGTGAGAACTTACAACCCTCAACATAAGTAGTGCAAAGGTTGTGATTTGTTAACCTGTCTTTTACCATATCATTATTGAATATTTTACACTTTGGATCTATATCATTAAAAAGAGGTAAAATTTAAGAGTATTGCATCTAATATATTTAGCTGTCTGTAGTAAGGTGGTGTCCGTTCTAATCTTGTGGACATTGGTGTAAAATGTAGTAAGTAGATTAGTGGGTGTGAAAGTTTGCAGTTCTTACTATATTTAAAAAGCATGTCTGTTACAAATTTGTCAAATAAAACCCTCCATGTCTATTACAAGTTATAGAAGGTTGAAAACGACGCAACGCCTAAAAAAACAAAAGTAAAAAACAAAAATAAACGACTAGTGTATATCAACCAACCATAAGAAAATTTAAACATGTCATACGGTCAGGTTTTTATTACCAGACATGAATGCTTGTAAGAAAGAAATATATTCACAAAATCTTTGTTCCCATTGCACTCTAGGTTCCAACATACCAACACACAGTGAGTGTAGTGTTTATAAACAAGTAATTATGACCATGATACAACATGAATTTACAAAACCAAACAGAGAACTGAGGTTACAAAAAAGAAACAGAAAACTGAGATGGTGGCATGATCAAGCCTAAAAAATACATGAAAATGACCATACAGAAGAATCAGAATCATTTGAATTGCATGCGTACTTCATCGTGTTTTATAGTGATCAAATAACTCACACAAACCCTTTGCCCAGTTTGCTGCTACATTGTGGAACCCGATTGGTCTACTCTCTTGACTGTTTTAGAACTTGCATTCGACTTCTGGAGTGGCTTCAAGGCAGCCATGATGTCAGCAAAAGTAGGTCGTAGTTTGGGATCACTATAACAGAAAGGAATATCGTTAAAATATGTTGAAAAAGAAGAAGAATATTGGTTGAAAGAGTCGAAGACTGACGTTTGCCAACATTTTGTAATGATATCCGCAATGACGGGGTCCATGTCATCTGGAATTTCAAGACGACGATGTTGAAACCCGACCGCACCAACAACTTGCATCGGATTCATTCCATTCCATGGTTGTTGCATCGTGCAAAGCTCCCATAAAACCACACCAAAGCTATAAACATCGCTCCTGTAAACCAGAACATAACGTTAATTTATGGCATCAAGAAACTCGTATTTTTTTTCACATTATAAGTAAGAAAGCAAAATACTGACTTTTCATCTGAAGGTTCGTTTCTTAAAACTTCTGGAGCCATCCACTCTGCCTGAGAAGTATAACACAATCATCGATAATAGTAGACAATATATATATTGATGCCATATACTGGATAACACATACTGTTCCTGCAGTAGATCTTGAAGAAAGAAAGGTGCTGTTCTTCATTTTTGACAACCCAAAATCACAAACCTGAACACCAAAATATCAGTTTCGATATTGCCATAATCATTTTAATAATTTTAAGGTTGAAGGGTCGGTATGATACCTTAACAACCCAATTCTTATCAACAAGGAGATTTGGAGACTTCAAATCACGATGAACAATAACAGGCGTGCAATTGTGCAAATAGTTCATACCACGGGCCTGAAATTTCAGTTAAAAAACAATCATAAATAAAATATATTATAATGAGTTAAACTAAAAAAATAGGGATCAAAATAGTAATGAGATTAAAGGTTAATAAGGGGGTGTTGGGATGCGTGTCTTCAGATGCTTACTGTGATTTCAGGAATTAGAAGTTGCTAAAACCAGGGATAGGTAAATTTACATTTATATCAATAATCAGAAAGGCGGAAGTGTAACTAGTTTACCCAAAGACTCTAAAACGGATTAAGACGGTTCAAAATCAAAGTAACCTAAAATAGAGCATACATACTGTATCCAGCGCCATCCTCAAGCGCCTTCGAATATCTAGCTGGTTGTTGGGACGATGGAGCAATTTATATAAACTACCTCTGCACAAGATAGAAAACGCTTTATCATTCCATATAAAAAATTAATAATAATATATGAAGGTTATCAACTACAGTTACAAAATTCCCAGAAGCATGAATGGTAGGTCAAAATTTACCTCTCAATATTCAATAATATGAGTGAAATACCCAAAAAATCACAAGTACTTTATAAAAAAGAAATATGATAAAAACTACAAAGAAACCATATATAAACATACAGTATAATATAACTGTCTTATGTATTATCACATTCAAGTCGATATGTGGTTCTCACATTTCTCTCAACATATTATTGGTTGTGATAATGATTTGAACGTCCCTCTCTATACAAATACCACTATTGTGCATGATATTATGAGTAACTGGTTACACAGCCTTCAAGTTAGGAATGATATTACAATGATGCATGATATACATACCTGGGAAGAAATTCAGTAACAATTGAAAGATGTGGTACACGTGTTACAGCCCCCATGAATAGTACAACATTCGGATGCCTAACTCTTTTCATTATCTTGACCTTGTAATCCAAATTTTTTTAAATATTGGTTAGAACAACGGCATAAAATAGTAGAGTAATACATACAGGAAAAACATACCTCACTTCTAAATTCCTCAAGGGATTCGGTAGTTATTTCTTGGTCTAGGAACTTCTTAACAGCAACATCCTGAAAAATTAAAACCGGAACAATGTCACATATTAGATCCACAATATTTCTACATCAGTACTATTAAGATCACCAGTCACTATGAAAAATGGCACACAATGACCAAAAGCATCTTTGTACAAAAGTATGTTGTACTAAATTAAACCATGTACGAAAATAAACTCACGGTTCCATGCCAGTCACCACGGTATACCTCGCCATACGATCCTGCAACAAAGTGAAGATATAAGTTAGTCAAATTAGTCATTAAATATAATTAATTAAATTATAAGAAAGTAGACAAACCGCTATGTCTATACTTGCATATTTTTCTTACTTACATCCTTGAACATTACATCATTTTTGTCCAATTTCAGCCAAGAGGGTGTTTGTATGGATTAAAGTAATTATTTTGACGCGAAGAACAAGAATTAGAATACTAATTGGTTTATTACAGATGGATCATACAAGTTGAATGGGTTAAAGCTGCCGAAGTGTATCCTTAATGCATACAACCTCCAAAACCGCTAATTCTAACAATGATTATTTTGTGATAATATGCATTGTACATTTGTACCCAACATGACCCATATCAACCTGAACTAAAAAGTACCTGTTTTAACATGTCATCCAACCCACTTATTGTTCCAATGACAAAAAACACCAATAACATTAAGCATGAATAGCATTGTAAAAAAACAAGTTAAGTACGTACCCAATCCGATACGTTCATCCAAAGTGATATCCTCCCATGCTATTTCACAATCTGCTACATCCTCAAGGGATACTTCAGATACTGTGCTTTCATTACCTGTCGACCTATCTGATACTCTCTCCCCTTCTTGACGTATCTCAAGTTGACCCGTATCTCCTTCATTTTTCGGAGAATCCACAACATTTAAACTTTCACTTTGTGAAGTACCAGATATTGCAGTCGTTGTAGCCACCATAACCGCCGCTGTCACCGTGGCTGCAGCTGCTACTGGTAGCTGAATATTTTGGTCAGTTATCGTTTTAGTGGCAGCCACCACCATAGAGGAAGCAACCGCGGCGGCAGCTGCAGCGGCTGCCGCTGCAGCCGGAACATTCCTCATGTATTGCACTGGATTTACTTCAGACTGTGAAGAAGCTTTGGTTGGGTGTGGTAATGGAGGTAAGAAACGAGGTTGACTTTGTACTTTCGGTAGTATTGTCTCGTATTTCCTCTTCATAAACTTGGGTAAAGAGGTCTGGAGGAGCAACGACGCCACTTTCTAGTAAGACATCGTGTAACTTTTGGGCTAATTGAGGGTTTTCTTTTGCAGCTTCCATCATGTATTGTGAAACATCTTTTACCTTCATTTTACGTACTGCAGGGGAACTTATTCCTTCAGTCCATGAAGGGGATCTTGCATGTGAAGTTCCTCCTTTGTCCTTTTGTACTTTTGGTGGTAAAGATTTCTTGGGTTCAAACGTAGATTTGATTGGCTGTTGTGATAAACCGGATGAATGTGTGTTGTCATTTTCGTCCATGTAATCTATAGACGAAGTTGTGAAGTTACTTGTTGAGGAAGCCAAATAATAAGAAGAAGAATCTTCGTCTCGGGACCATGGACTTGATGAAAAGGATTCTTCATAATCCAGATTTAATCCTCCTGCGGTATCGGATGGTATCAGAGTTCCGGGATACGCCATTAAGTCAACAATATATTCCCTGGCATTTGCATCAACCATTTTGTTACTTAACAGTAGAGAAAGCAATTGACAATTATAGCTAACAGGGGAATGGTTCTGTGATCACAACTAACGCATTAAATATTTAGAAAAATGGACAAAAAGACCAATGGATTATATGGACCAACAATCAAAAATATATGGGAAGGGCACAAAAAACGAACTATGGGTCTATGTTACATAACAACCTATTTTCCAAACACCACTTAAGTTTTACAATATATGTCAAACATTGTCAACTAGCTTAAGGTGGGAATAGCTTATGCCCATGTACCAACATATTCAGGGGTGGACTATGTGGTCAACAGTGTGTTTGACAATAGCAAATTAGTCAATAAAATTTGGGCAAAAGTGTTCACAATTTGTCTAGAGTTTTCACAACTATGCAACTTGGGCACAGACTACACAATATTCAAAAGTGTCAAATACGAAATCAACATAAAGTTATCAAAATAAGATTTTCCACATAGCATTGGTTGAATACTTGAACAATTCCACAATTTTCTAATAACAATTCATGGAATAGTTGTAGGCAAATGTATTCACATATCGTCAAAATAACGTTTAACTACTTTTACAAGGATTTTTATTTTAGTTCCAAGTACAGGGTTAAAATGAGAGCTGAAATGATATATATTTTCCATGTACTACATATTTTATAAAGAATTTTGGCAGGCACAAGGGCTGTTCAAACAAACTGCCAAGCATGATCTAGTATTTAGCTGGAAAAAGATGCATACAGAGCAGACACAAACAAAGAGTAATGAGCATTTTAAACTTACAACCAAATATGGATGTATACACTAAGTTGAAGAGTGTCAAACTCCATAACCCCCCACCCCCTCTCTTACTTTTATAATAATTTGAAAAGGCATGCATATTAAACCTCGAACAAAGAAGTTGACATTGACAATAGGAAAGAAGACAAACCTTCCATCAGCAAGTTTTATAAAGTTCATTGCAACACTGTTGGAACCAGTGTATTGCTTCCCTTTCACTAACCGGCAAGGGATGCCCACACTATCAGCCAATACCTACAAATTCAAAAGGAGTGGATGTAAAGATAATAATCATATATCATCCTACAAGAGAATGCATCAATCACAAATTACAGATTATGTTTCAAAAAGTACATCACTTATTGTGTGACGGGTTAAGTTATTCTACAAAGACTCCTAATTGTAAGAAGCCACTAGAGAGTGACAAGTGTCCTAGGAGAGGAGGATTCAAGTGGGAAGGGTAATTTTGTCTACAAGAGGAGAGAGAATATGCACATGCAAGTCACATGCTATTTCCCCTCCAATTTTTAAACGTCCGTAACTTTTTTATACATCATTTGTTTAAAAAAAAATTATACCATAAAATCAAGCGTTTTTTTTCTTTAATATGAGTACCATATTGTTATAGCATCTTCATTGTGTCATACATTGTGTTATAGGTTCTTATAAAACATACACATGCAAAAACCTGAAAACCTAAACCTCCAACTCCCACCCCCGCTCCAACCCAAAAACCTAAACCCCCCCCCCCCAACCCAAGCTAAAATGCTAAAAACTAAACCCCCCAAAAACCTAAACACCTCCCCACCGCCCAAAAACCTAACACCCCCCCCCCCCCCCAAGACCCAGTTAAAAGACACAATGACGTGAACCTTTAACACAATGCAAAAAAAAACCCAGTAAAAATGAAATTTTTTATTTTATTTTTATATGACAATATGGTGATCATATTAAAGATAAAAAAACGCTCGTTAATATGGTGAAGTTAGTTTTTTTTTTTAAAATGTCATATGAAAAAGTTATGGACGTTTTAAATCGATGGGGGAATTGGTATGTGCCTTGCATGTGGAGAGAGAAAATCCATAAATGTAGGATTCCTTTTATGCCCTTCTATTATCCTTTTTCCTACAATTAATCTCAGCCCTCCAAATCTAAGATCAATGGACTAAAATCCTTCTTACCCTTCTTACTTATCTTACCCTTTGTATTTGATCCTTACTCATCGTGTGACATATATATTCATCACATTTTAGAATAGATGCAAGAAATTGGAACTCTGGTATAAAGTTGTGATTACATGCTTGTATGCATTTGTTTATCTACGTCACTAGTCCAGGATTTTCCTTCTTTTATTATATTACGCAACAATTTGTTTTTCAACAATTTGCCAGTGGTGTCTCTACTAATATTAGACTAGTAAACAACGAGAAATATAAATTAACTTAGGATTGATGTACAAGGAACAATCCCTAAAGTTCTACTATTCACACACTTGTCATTTTTTTCATGACCATTCTTTAAATGGTATGATCCCTAACAACTACCAACCCTGTTCCCAGAACCATTTGTATTTTAAAATTATATGTATCCACTCCGAATGCCCCAAGGTTAAAAAGTCAATTCCTGAATTGTTAACTCTATGTTGAATATCTCTAATTTGAGAGAGAATTTATATATATTGATACTGTAGTTGCAACTCCTGCTAAAGTAAAATGAAACTGATTAGTGTTTGTTACTAATATACCATGTTCTCATCCAGTTTTGTGCTTATATTCAAACTGATCTGCTACCTCTATCATGTTGTTGATGAGAAGTGCTTTTTCTTATGATATACAAATGTTACTCAGTCTACTACTTTAGGCTTGGTATGTTACACTTTATGTGTTTTGTTTACTTCTAAAGTCGTTAAACGTGATAGAATACACATAAATATCAAAGTGAAAAATAATACCTTGAAAAGCAACGCCCGATGACGGGCCATTCCAACATTTAATGAGCCAAGGGGCAAAACCATGCTTCCAATACTTTCCTTTAATTTCGAGCAGAAATCCCTCCAGGCTATCGACATCTTTTCTGGATCTCCAACCGGGCCCCCCATGTGATCAGAAACTAAAACCGCAAGTCTCTGAACCAAAGTTTGACCAGCAAAATTTATGGATTCAGACATTGACTTCACAGCCATTTCAAGGGCCGTCTGTTCAAGTCCTACAAGTTTAGAATCTGAAGCCTTATTAACAAGGACTGCTTCCCATGCAACATTATCTGACATGGGTGTTTCTTGTAAATCCACAAGCGAAGGCATTTTTGAAGATGTGGGCCCCGTCAACATCCCGTATAGATCATAGAAGCCGTCAAAAATCTTGTCATCATAGCTAAGGGCACTGTAATTCTGTGAAGGATGAACGAGTCTAGGACATGAGAAAGGTTAGAACCCAATAAGCAAAAACAATAACAGGTGTGCGGTAATTCTGCTAGACTCAAAGGCTGTTTGGCAACTTTTGAATGGTTAAGTGCTGAACCAGTAAGAGGTCTGAACCATTAAGTACTGAACCAGTAAGAGGTCTGAACCATTAAGTACTGAATCAGTAAGAGGTCTGAACCATTAAGAGCTAGTATAATGCTTAACCGTTCAGACGCAAATGTCTGACCAATTAGGTCTTAACCATTCAGACTCAGTATAATGCTTAACCATTCAGAGGCAAATGTCTAAACCATTCAGACATCTGCTCACGAAACAAACAGTCTGAACCATTAAGTGCTGAACCAATAAGAGGTCTGAACCATTAGAGCCCCGTTAAGAGCTAAACAAACAGCCCCTCATATTAATTAATGTTGATTACAAAAAATAATGGTTCAAGTCAAATTAAGTATCCCGTTCGTAGTTCTTAGTATATCCTTGACACCTTAACTATGAAAAAAAATGTTATGCAGCTTCTATCAAGTCCATATGTTAAAACAATTATATATTACACAGGAATGACGTGTTTTTTTATAAGACGGGTTCCAAATGTATTGATTTTTAAGGGAAAAAAAGTAGTAGCCAAAACACATGTAGTGTACCAGATATGGGAAGGCAGATTATGAAAATGAAGGATTGGGTGCAAGCACTTGAGATCCATTTAAATCACACAAGGGAAGTTACAATCAAACTCAACATGTCTTACTAAATAAATTCCATAAGTTGAATAGAAACACTTCATTTTTGCCTTAAACAGCAAATAAGTGTAGCACCAAACCAAACCAAACAGTAACACCATAGGAGCATTAACTATATCTGTACAAGGCCACTTTGGTTTTGCTGATCAAATAAGTGTTGTTGTTTTTCACACACCCTCTAACCTAGTCCTAAATCTACTACCCTCAACGAAAGAAAGAAGATTGAAATAAGAACTCAACTTACCCAATATCTATAAGCAACAATTTCAGCAGCAGCAGGGGTATTCTCCGGAGGACAAGAGCCCAAGCTAATCTGCTTAACAGCTTCGATCTGAACCGCCTCGGGATCTTCTCTAGCACTCAACTCCAACGCCAACTGAATCTGATACTCCTCGTCAACCTCCGGATCCCTAGAGTCATCCATGGCAGCATCCAGTTGACTACTACTAACCGAGTCAAACCTCTCAACACTTTGACTTTTCTTATTCGTCACCGAGTTAAGCCATCCTGTAATCGAACTCACTGATTCAGATCGTTGCGAGTTGGAGTCATCAGATGAATGATTTGGTCTGATGTGTAGCTTCTTCAGAAAATTTTTCATACTAATCATCCAATGCAAACTGCTGCTTCATGGGTCGAGTAATAAAAAGTCAATCCTGTTGACAGCTGAATTGGGGATGTGGAAGAAGAAGAAGAAGAAGAGGTAGTGGGAGTAGGAATACCACTTGAGGGAGGGTGGAGGTTGAATATGTTTGTTTGGGGTTAAATTGGAATTGGTTATATTTTCTTTCTTTCTTGCTCTATTTGCACCAACTGGTTGAGAAGACTTGGTTTACACAAATACAAATTTGGTGATGTAGGAACATTCATCCCCAAATTTGTGATTCTTTATTTTACTTATATTTTCCTATGTTTTTGGTTAATCATAAGAACCAATGGTGAACTTTGTTTCAAGTTTTAATTTCGTGTTATCAAACTTGTATTTTTTTAAACTTTGATTTACCTTTCATAATAATAAATGAGAGTTTTTTTATAAACTTAACAAGTGAGATCTTCGCTTCCTCAAAATTCATGTTTTAATGTAAGTAATTTTTAATTTAGTTTAAATAGTAGCAGTTCCAAAATTGTTTCTCGTGGATTTTAAGCTTCAATATATAACATACACGGATCAAAGGTAGTAGATCAAGGAGGGGGAGGACCATGTCTATGTTCTTGTTGCGATTTCTCTATGTTTGATTGATTTCTGTAATTTTTGTGACCCTTTTTAAAAGATTTTAGTTGTTTTTGCTTGGTTGTCCCTCTGACATTCCATGTTTTCTAGTTTGAATTGGTATTACTTGTGTTTGTCATAGATTCATAGTTATATCAGTTTATTTGTAACATAAATATGAGGTATGTTGATTTTAATCTATACTAAATTAATTTACATTTGCAGTCTATAAACTTGGATCAATGTGATGAGTTTTCTTAACAATTTTGAAACTGATTATGCTCATATTCGTATCAGTACTTTAAAATTTCTAAACCCTATTTATGATTAAATCTTGTGATATGCAAAGTTGATGTCTTAGAACAACAAATGTTATTAAGAGGAAGTTACCCGTATTTGTTATTGTTTTGTTGCAAATCTGATAAGGATTAGTTAATAATTGTGTTTTTAGTAATTTGCAAGTTTTGTTACTGAAAATGAGGGATTCTAAGGGTGCTGGAATCAAGAGCTGAAAGAAAGAAGAAAAATATCAAATTCGATTTTAATACAACTCGTGCAACCTAAGAAGGTACCCTGTGCGCTGATACTGTTCTCAGGAAACCCTAATTCCAGCCCATTTAACCTAGGTACAGCCAATATTCATCTACATGGTATGGTATGGCCCGTACTCATCTACTTGGTACGACTCGTACCACCCTTGTAAAAACTAATAAACACCTGTTTAAGTGATTTGATGGCTGGAACCCCTGGATCTAGATTTATACGACTATAGTACTCCAAAAAGAGTTGTAAGCAACTGTGGAGAAAAAGAATTAAGGCTAAGAAGGTTCAGACCCTGAAGATCTAACATTCAATTAGTGAGGAAGCGATTTGATCATTCTTGTTTTCTTCTATTCTAACCCATGATTAATCTTCGTTTTAGTGATTTGAAATTGAACATGGTAGACTAACTGCTTTATAGTCAGTTAGGCATAATAAATCTTTATGTTTAGTTTATTATGACGATGTTTTGCTTATGAATGTATGATTTTAATAAAGTTCTTTGTCTTAAACTCCTGATGTATATGGTTGCATGTTGTAGGTCCCCGGGATGGCGGTTCTAGACGGAAGTTTGGGTAAATATAACCGATTCGGTAGAATGTTATTAAGAAAGGAGTAGAAACAGAAATAGCGGAAGCATTCATTTCATTCATCGAAAGAGTATACATCTTGTCAGGCTGGCGGAGATCCTAGAGAGATTCCGCTAGCATCTCCCCTCTGGAGCCTCCAAAACTTACAAAACTTTGAACACACAACATATATATAGGGATGAGCAACTCATACGAGGGGTGTCCACCTTGTACGAGGGATGCCCAACTCGTACGAGGGGTGTCCACCTCGTACGAGGTGACACTTTTGCTCATCTGACGTTCGTACTAGGGTCTTGTGTTCGTATCTAATCTATACAATATTCAATACAAGCTCTATCTAGCCAATTCACATAGTGACGGACATAAAGTGCACCAACAATTTCCCCCTTGGATGTCACTGTCGAAGCTTGATCTTGATCTTGATCTTGATCTTGAAATATGAGAGTCGTGTTTGAATATTTTGTAACTTCAATCAAGGTATCTGTCGATGTCATAGAACGCGTCAACAAATTCCCCCTTAATTGATGACTCGGGTTTGCATTATCAACATTAAGCAACATTCCCCCCGAAATAATTTTCTTCATAAATTAATCTTCAGGTCTTTTGTTTGCACGGTTCCGACCTCCTCTGATTTGCTTAATTGATAAATTTTCTCAAATAATCACCAACTTGAAAACTAATCAGTGCAGCATCTCTATTTCTTCGTTAACCACATCCGTGGGTTCGGTTTAGCGCATATCTCTTATGCTCGATCCTTTGATCTTCAAGACCCAACCGGCAATTGATAGAAACTTCGAATTACCACACCAGTAAACTTCAAATCTGTGAATACCCGCGAAAATCTGAAATCCCAATTTCCGTAATCACATCTTAAACATACTCCTGAAAGATTGATCAGCAAATCGGTAATCTTCTTAATCAGCAAATCATCATCGGAATCAAATTCATCTATCAATACGTAGTAATCTTCTCTTTCGTACAAAATGAATAATTTAATCTTCGTCTTTCACAACGATCCCAAATGTATAGTCTATTTCGTGAGCAATTGGTACACTTCTTTGTCTGAAAGTCCATTATATATTCTTCTTTAGTCATGAAGTGCAAGTATGTAGCCTTCCTCGGACACCCCGGGGGCAACTGAAACCATAAGACATCCTCATCTCCTGGATACAAATCCAGAAAACAATTCATTTGCCTTGCAGAGTTAAATTGGATACAATGTACCACTAAGTAGTCGTATGTGCATCCGCAAACGTACGACTATCAGGCATCAACTTGGTCACTACCCTGGAATCCGATAAAAAAACTCCTCCAAAACTCAGTTATGCCACCCTACTTTTACGAAAAGTAGACATCAACTTGATCTCTTATTAACACCGTTTCGAACACAAGCGGTACATTCCAAAAGAACCGCTATTCGCGCATCTTTACCCTTGGCCATGAACCTCCTTTGGATTTTTCATTTACTCAACTCTTCCTCTTTCCATCCGAAACGAAAAAGAAGAAAGGAAGGAAAAAACAAAATAGAATTTGATCACTAACGAACTCAGACTACACTTTGATCTTGTACAGAAAAATCCAAGACCCATTGCATTTCCCAGATAATTTGCAATCGAAACCACCCGAATACTGTTGTATGGTCACGAATTTCAAAAATGCCGGAATCTTAACATATATGTGAAAATGGTTTTCTAACAATGCTATAAGTTCAATTTTATGTTTTGTCCGTGGATTGTCCGTTTATTTGATGATGTATGTCTAAAACCCCTCCTAAGTTCATAATTCATGAGCGTAGGTGATTCATCAACTGTTAGATTAAATGAATCAGTACCGTAGCTCTGATACCAGTTGTAGGTCCCCGGGACGACGGTTCTAGATGGAAGTTTGGGTAAATATAACCGATTCGGTAGAATGTTATTATGAAATGAGTAGAAACAGAAACAACGGAAGCATTCATTTCATTCATACCGAAAGAGTATACATCTTGTCAGGCTGACGAAGATCCTGGAGAGATTCCGCCAACGTCTCCCCTCTGGGAGCCTCCAAAACTTACAAAACTTTGAACATACAACACACATATATAGGTATGAGCAACTCATACGAGGGGTGTCCACCTCGTTCGAGGGGTGCCCAACTCGTACGAGCGGTGTCCAACTCGTACGAGGGGTGCCCACCTCGTACGAGGTGACACTTTTGCTCATCTGACGTTCTTACTAGGGTCGTTTGTTCGTATCTAATCTATACAATATTCAACACAACCCTATCTAGCCTATTCGCACAGTGACGGACATAAAGTGCACCAACACATGTTACTATTGATCTTTAAGTTTGTTTGTGTGATTAAATCGGTCTTTCAATGAAGTTATGCATGATGAATTCGATTTACTCTATCTCTAGGTTATATATCGATCATTAACATGGGGCTTCAAACCTTTACCGACAATGACAAACTGATTCTTATATTGGTTAAATGTGTGAGCTACCCATGGGAAGATTCTAAATAAAAAGATCTTGAAAATAGTTAGGGTATTCTTCATAATTAATTATGCATGGGTTGTAATCCGCAAGTTGTTGACCTGTAAGAACCCATTTAAGAAACTTTAAATCACAAGGGATTGGTAACATAAACTTCTTACTTAAAATTGTATTGTTTATGTATGTTCATAGCATGACTTTCTGAGTGTTTGATATTAACCTTAAACGGATCTAATCTATCTACCACTTCACACAATGTTTTCATAAAATATCATTATAACATCTTTCATAAGTAATTCAGATGTAAACATGTTTTTCACTTAGAGGATTCCAATGTTAAACTGGTTATCTTTCCAGATCTCATTACAACTTCTCTAAAATTCTCATCTTTGTCTTTTCAAAATTGTTTTCTTTACTTTTAAAACACAAATCTCATTTTCATCAGTTAAACGTTGATATAGGGTTTAGTATTAAGAGCCGTTGTGTCCACAGATTGATATCCGATATCTTACCACTAATATACAATATAATGATAGGTACACTTGACTATTTGCGTGTGTAGTTTAGTGTTTTCGATATTTTACCATTTAAAAATGAATTTGTGCATCCAAAATCAGTAGTATTTATTTGTTACTATTTGCACACATCAAAAGTCCGAATTTGCTTATTTAGGTAACTGGTTGTGCGATTTTGTTGTGTAGAAAAGGCAATTTGATTCTAGAAAGTTATTTATAGGTAATGTAACATGAGATGCAAATGAAGAACATTTACAAAGAGTATTTTACCATTTTAGGCAAGGTTTGGGGACAACTGTCAATGTACTATTTATAAATAGTAATGTGCTAGTTTTTCAATTACCTTTACACATATATGGCCTATTCGAAGTTAAAAAATAATGTTAGTATTCAATTTATAACATTTAAGGAGTGAAATACTCTTGTGGGTTGAGTTATAGTACAAAGACATTAAAAATAAGAAGGGTAAGAAGTCATTACATAGTGACAAGTGTCCAAGAAGGAATCAAGTAGGAATACTAATTTTGTTCAAGAGAAAAACACATGCAAGTCACATGCCTAGAAACATGCACATGCTATACCCCTACACTTGTTGAACGTCCGTAACTTTTTATACGTCATTTGTTTAAAAAAAATTATACCTTAATCCGAGTGTCTTTTTATCTTTGTTGATACATAATGTCTGCTACCTACGTTATCGTTTCGTGTCATATGTAATAGGGCTTAAATGTTAGATTTTCTGTTTTATATGTTATAGTGCAGGTCCGTACGGATGAGAGACATCCGCACGAATGAGCCAGGTCCGCACGGATGTAAGTCATCCGTACGAAGGAGCTTGGTCCATCCCAAAATGTCTAGCATGTCTTTAAATAGTGGTGAGGACCAAGTCATTTGTAACTTTTGCGATCCGACGGCGAAGCCCTGTCAATTTGATTTCTCGGATGTAACTTGGACTAAATTGAATGAAATCAGTTTAAATGAACTAATCTTGTGAAACTAACCTAAATTGATGGATTCCACACATTATCGTTAGGATATAGATATCAGCGGAACCTTAACGTCAAGAAAACGGTTCTATCAAGTGGTATCAGAGCAGATGGGCTGATATCTGAGAGTTTACACAAGATTTGGACATCAAAGACCTTCTTTTATACTCTTTTTCTTATTTTTACCCTTCCTATGGACAAAATGGACTGATTTTTCTGAGGATTGTAAAAAAGTCATTTTTAACCAACATACTAAAAAATCAGCTTAAAATTCAGCCGTTACCAAGCCAAAATTTTCAAAAAACGAGAAAAACCTAACTTTTGTCCTTCATACGAACTACTCGTTCGCACAGAGTAAACTTCGTTCGCATGAAGATAATTTTATTCCTTTGAAAAGTTTTGGTCAGCACGAAAGAAATTTAATCAGTTTGAATTTTTTGTTGATCCGTACGAACCAGATACATTCGCACAAAAATTGTTCATCCGTACAAGGGAAATTCTTGTCATTTTGTTTTCTGCTCGTCCGCACGAATGTCTCATTCGCATAAGAATTTTTATTGAAAATGTGGCGTGTCGGTTAATCATGTATCGGAGTTTAGTTTCGGGCCCCATATGATTAACAAGCATGTAAATTGGTAACAAGAAACATTACCTTGTCCCAAGTTATTTATAAAATGATATACCAAAAGGTATACAAAAACGATTTTGAAAAGATTTTCAAAACGTGTCAGTTAATTGATTTTACCAGTGAAAACTGACGTATTTTTAAATTACTAAGCGCAGGTTAAATAGCAAATCAGAATAGGCTGGAGCTGCTCGGTCTAGGCATTATGGAATTTGCGACTCCATGAAAGACCTATTAGTCTGAAGCTTCATTTTTTTATTCCGATCCGCTTGTGGATCTTTTTAGTACACTTCGTATGATTATTTTTGAACATTTCTGACACTTGTACTTTGTAATATATAATTTATGTGCTATGTGAATTACTGATATCAGTCACCACTCATAAAACCCAAGTCCGAGATTAAAGGGAAATCAGGGCGTTACACTTTGCAACCAAGAGACATGCCAAGGGGCTAATGCTGAGTATGGAGACAAACCTACAAGAACATTAACGCTAACAGAGCAGAAAACCAAATCCTTTGATGAGGATGACAGATATTGTAATACCCAAAATTTATAAAATATTAATAACTAATATAAATTAAAATAATTAATATATAAACAAAAATATTTATAAGTAATAATAATAATATAAGTAATAATATTAATATATTAATATGTTAGCATATGATGATGTTAGAAGATATGCACTAAGATCATAATGGATGCACTCAAACAACAGCAACCCACACGCCACACGTAATTTGACACACGGAACGTCGTCACTACTCAGCCATCCTCATGCCACCGGAGAACAATCGAATGGCACCAACAAGCAAGGCACACGCCGCAAAACTCCGGACACACATTACTCCGTAGCCCACATGCCATCTGAGAAAAGCCACAAGCCACCTGCAACAAACACAAACCTCGCGCTCCTCCGTACACATGCCGCTCATACACCACACACGCTAAATTTCAGCTCTCTGTTCTTTATGATAAGCTTCAACCCCTGCTATAAATTGAGAAGAGGTCTCTCATTCAATTCCCATCCACTGCTCTCTCTTTCTACTTCATTCTATGACAATTTTCAGGCGACAGGTCGATCCTCCGGCGAACCCGAAACGCACCCAACACCAAAATAACACCAGCACTAAGTATCTCCATCTTGATAGTAACTTCTGATTCCGTCATTAGGTTCGTCAACCTCTCGTATAGTTCGGGACTCTTCCGATCAACTTACTCGGCCTCCCTTTGAAGCTTCGAATTGAGTTCCATTTTACGAAAGGTATTGAAAATACTACTCATGTTTACCCACATGCATGACTACATAAATATGAATACTAGAAACTCAAAAGTTTAGTAAACTAAAAATATATGATGGTAACCTGTTAAAAACCTAAACCTACAAAGAAGATGAAACTCTAGAATATAATAAGGTTGTTTCAAATTTTGGTCTAATGTAAGACATGGTTTAAGTTGTTATTATTATATTATTTATATTTATAGAAAATAAAGGATGATAAGACATGTTGTTTTCAGTAATATCATTTCATTTTTCTGAATATTAGTTCTTTAGGTTTAATAAAGTTATTATTTTAAGTAAAAGAGTTAATAAAGTTATTTTAAATTTTATTAATATTACGTATGACATATGTAAAAAGTCATATGTAAATGATTTTAACTTAAATTTCATATTAAATGTATAAAACAATAAAGGTACAAATAATTATATATCTTACACTTAACTATTAAATATTTTATGCTTTAAACCCAAGTTTGCCAAATAAATTCAATTTATGGTCTCTCTTATCTTAAGTCTAGTTATAAACAGAGAAATTAAAGTAAGATAACTCTTTTCTAAATTGAATATAACCCGTGTTTATATAATTGAGAATGTTCATAAACAAGTTAACCTTTAACAAGTATTATAACCCGTTTCAGGTTCATCAAACAATATATATTTCTAAATGTAATATAACCTGTAGGTAAATCTTACGAACGTTCGTGAACATGTTGGCATCACTTTGGAACATTAAAGGTACGGATCCTAACCCCACTCCTTGTTGCTTCATATTCAGTTGTTATAAATTCGTTGAATTAATACATCTAATTTAAAACTCCTCACGTCTTTGGATTATCGATTCATTTGACTGTCCGTTGGATTCCAATTCTAATCATAACATTGGATTTAGCTTTCATGTCATGCGATAGTCTTATGTTTAGTTGTACTCATTATCGAATGTTCCAATATATGTTACGTATCAAAATATAATTGCTATAAGTTATGTGAATAAGACCATTTGTACTCTGATACCCTGAGTGTCGCTTCTCGTGGAGTGTCCCACGGGCATGTTATTGCGGCATCAACAACATGTGCTCCTTCCGTGATGGAGAGATCAGTTCACGGCGTCTCTTAAGTATAAGTGTGGTACACATGGCTATTAGGAGGCGTATGGATCGATCCTAGGATTTAAGTCTAAGGAGGTGGATAACGGGTATGCCAACTCGCCATCTCGTGTGATAAATATACAGGAGTAGCTACCTGTGTATTGTCACGTTTTATGTTTGACTTATGGGTACATCCAAGTAAGTTTATGAAATTATGTTTCTTTGTATCGTATCATTTTGCGGTAAGTTCTCTCTGGATAACATTTCAATTAAGCCTTTATTTGTTATTTGAGCCTATTATTCCGTACTGGGCCTTCGGCTCATTCTGTAAACCTTTTGTATGCACAGGTTCACAGGTTACTTTGGACGGGATAAAGAGAGAGCAATAACGCTTAGGAACTAAATCAAGAAGATTTTAATTTAATTAGTGGATGTGTTAGTTATAATTTATTTTCAGTTCGCCATTTTTGCTTGTTCCTTTGACAAATAAATAAATGGAATTATGACTTTTGTTTTTGATACCAATGTTATTGTGACACGTCAGCTCTCCCGGGTTGGGGTGTTACACAGATGCTGTTCAAGATCTTCACCATGATGGACTAGTAATAATTCTATATGTTGCTAACCATTTTGTATGTAGGATCCTAGTGGACGGTGGAATTTCAGTAATCATTGACGTGTGCGTGTATATACATATTTTTACAATGAATTTTACACACGATTTGGTTTTAAATTTATAATAATGATTTATACTTCAACATTTAAACACACACGAAAGGGCAAGTGTACCCGTCATATATGTAGTAAAGTATCGGTAAAAACCAAGTATCGATCCAAGGATGCGGGCGGAGACGATAATACTACACCTTTGTCATTATTCTACTGATAGAAAAGATAGATTGATAAAGTGTTTAAACTAGCGAATGACTAAAACATAATATTTTTGTTTCTTTTTCTTTTTGTAAACATAACAGACTCCAAATATGAAAAATATAAATATAGCCTTGCTTTATGAACAACCGGAATATGTTAACTAAGTTGGTTATGCCACTAAGTCACTCGGTCAATTTTTCATTTTTCAAAGACAATTAGTATCACTTTCGGGAATCCTAACGTGACAACTCTTTGGAAAGTTAAAACGATAAACACACTTTAACCACCTAAAATTGTTCTTTAACGCCCTATTGATTAATGTTTATGAAAATCCCTTAAAAATAAGTTAGTCATCCGTTAAGAGTTTTCTAACCTCACTTAATCAAGGAAAGCTACATCGATAAACACAATGTAGCCACCGAGACAAGCATAACCTATATTAAATCACAACCGAGTTCATTTTACAAATCTTAAACGTAAATCCACTAAGAAAGCAATTTTGGCCTAAATTACTAACAAAGCTATAGTTTATGTTAAGAATCTGTAACAACACCATCTAACCGGCTAAGGTCCTTACGTGAGGGAAATCATTCTTGATTAATCTTAATTACCCATTATTAACCCAATACCCATTTCTAGTCTCATAGGGTAAACATTTTAACAAAGTAAAGGTCTACTAATACATGATTAATTAAGCTTCTTCTTTCAAATATCCTAACTAACCACATACTAATCATCCAAGATAATTAACTATAATCAAGAATCCAACATCAATAAACAAGGTTGCAAACTAATCATCAAGGATTAACGTAAAAAGTTATTAAAGGTTAGTATAAACATGATTAACATCTAATGGTTGTTTAACAAGCAAGGAATTCATAGTGTTTTTGCCATGAGGCTACAATATTACATAAAAAACAATCTAATGCTTGAAACATAATAAAAATCATGGAAAGACTCAAGAATCAAACCATAAACAAGCTTAAGATTGAAGAACCGGATGATAGCGGAGCTTCTCGGCACTATGGAGGCTTGATTCAGAGCAAAATGAGTTGTTACCGAAGCCCCAAAAATTGCCAGAATCGCTCCCAAAAGTCCATCTCCTGATCAGAATACGTCCCATGTGTTTTATAACTTTTTGAGTTTCACACGACTGTGTTGATAAAGTGCACGGCCGTGCACTATTCGCGCAATCCAGTGACGTCATCTTATCCGGTAAGGTTTTCAAATCGGCACGGCCATGCCAAGTTTGGCACGGCCGTGTGTGTCCGAGATATACTTGCACTAGAGATCGCACTGGCAGTGCACACGAGGAAAACACATCCGCACGGTCGTGCATCGTGTGACTGGGCCCAAAAGAAGCGGGTCTCTCAATCGCCATGCTTTGGCTTTCCTTGCATCATAAGCATCCCCGACCGCTACTTGGGCCCAAAAGTTAGCCCTTTGCTGATCACTCTCGAAATTGTGAATAGATGTGAAAAGCTCCGATTCCAACTCCACCTCGGTGTATATCCCCAACTTCTTTACAAATCTCACAACCGTATAGTGGTGCTATCGACCTCCAAGTCTAAAGGTAATCCTCTTAGTGTGACGAAAGTCGGGATTTGCTCCACTCTTGGTTTGTCATAGGAGTAGAAGGCAAGGAACTCCAAAGTGAGTTCCAAGTACACCGGACGGCGGATGTTTAAAAGTCGAGACATGGGAAAAGAAATCATCTCGGCTAGCCTTTCAGATTGGTTTAGAGCTTGCATAGTCGACCAACTCAACCTTCGTGGAGCCCCAATTTTAACCCGTCGGTTCCATAAAGCTTCGATCTTGTTGATGCATGGGCGATCCTTGTTGTTTTCGGGATCGTATTGGAGGAAAGGGTGATTCATCTACATACAGGAATACAGAAGAATACGAGCACAGTTAAAAATTTCAGACCTCGACACCCGAACAGGCTGTTACGAACGTTCTGTTCATTCTGTTGTTCAGGTCGCGCACGGCCGTGCCAACCATCCGCACGGCCATGCGAATCGAAATCGCAAATCTGGTCTGCCTATCAGTCGAGTTCGCACGGTAGTGCCAGCAGACGACATGGCCATGCGTCGGCTGCAAATCGCTAAAGACTGGTCCATACACCGATTTTAACTATTTTTTTCTCAAAATAAGGCAATTTCTTAGAGAATGGACCACGGGTTCGCGATTAGACTTTGCGATTTGATTGAACAACCAAGAACTAGGGTTTGCTTGAAGTTATGACGAAAACCCCAAATGTTCTCCGACAAGAACCTTAATCTAACATAGAACAAGACCAAAAACAGGAATATATGAAGATAATCCATACCTTATCCGAGGAATTGAAGAAATTTCAGCAAAAGAAGGTGAGTTTTGAGAGAAAAAACTGCAGAAAAGACTGTGTGCACTCGTTTTAGGGTTTTAAAAACTTTTTTACTGAAAAGTTGTTTTTATACCCTGACAAAACTACCGTTCAACTTTCCACGCGCACGGCCATCCAGATTTTTGCACGGCCGTGCGGATCCGAGAGTGCCCTGGTCTGTCCTTGTGTTCTCGGCTCGCACGGTCGTGCGGATGGCCGCACGTCTATGCTGGCCGAGAACCAAGCCTTGCACGGTGGTGCTGTGCAGATGCAACGACTTGCACGGCCGTGCAGGACTTTCGCACTTCCGTGCGCTATCTGGCACTTCAGCAGACAGATTTGGCAGAATGCGCACAACTTCGTTTTCCGCCTGTTTTCACCATTTTTGCAGAATTTAACCAGTTTACAACTTATTTCTATCTCGGAACAACGTAAGATATGGATCAAAATTGTACAAACACACGAGAAATCGAAAATTTATGCTAAAAACGACAAAACACAAAATTATTAAAATAAGACTAAATTACCCCTAAGCGCGATAAACACACACGCTACATTTTTAATCATCGGATCGATATCGTGGACTCTCCTCCCCACACTTAGGACGTGTGTGGAGCGTGGAGTTCGATTACCTCCACCGCCGGATCAACCGACCCGCCAACATAGAGCTTTAGTCTATGCCCGTTTACTTTGGAAGTTACACCATCCGCATTCTCAATCACGACAGTTCCATACGGGAACACCTCCTTCATCGTATAAGGGCCCGTCCATCTATAGTGCAACTTTCCGGGAAATAAACGCAACCTAGAGTTGTAAAGTAAAACAAGATCTACCGCTTGGAATTGTTTATGGTCCTTCAAGCGTTTATCATGCATTCTCTTGGTCTGTTCTTTCTATAACACAGAGCTCTGATAGGCGTGCTGTCGTAGCTCTTCAAGCTCATGAATTTGTAAGAACCGGGCTTCTCCTCCGCTCTTAAGATCTAAATTCGCTGTTTTCAACGCCCACAGCGCCTTGTGCTCCAACTCCACCGGTAGATGGCAAGCTTTTTCGTAGACTAACCTACAGGGAGTAGTCCCTATAGGCGTCTTGTAGGCTATCCTAAATGCCCAAAGCGCCTCATCTAGCTTGTCTAACAAATCCTTGCGGTTCTTACCAACCGACCGCTCAAGGATTCGCTTCAACCCCCGGTTCGTGACCGCCACTTGCCCACTTGTTTGCGGATGATAGGGCGTGGAGAACCTATGGTGTACACCATAGTGGGACAAAGCTATCTCCAGCCGCGTATTGCAAAAGTGAGTCCCTCGGTCACTAATTAGTGCTTTCGGGGCATCAAACCGGGCAAACAAACTCTTCAAAAACCTCATGACCACCCTGACATCATTGGTGGGCAAGGCTTGCGCCTCCGCCCACTTCGATACATAGTCTACCACAACCAGGATGTACTTATTCCCATGTGGGGGGGGGGGGGGAATGGACCCATGAAGTCGATACCCCATATATCAAAGACTTCACAAACCTGGATCCAATGCTGAGGCATCTCGTCTCGTGCGGATATATTCGCGGCCCTCTGGCATGCATCGCACGCAGCGACCCATCTCTGCGCGTCATGGAATATTGTCGGCCAATAAAATCCGGAGTCTAACACCTTTTTCATGGTGAAATTAGCACCGTGATGACCTCCGGTAGGTCCCTCATGACAATGGCACAAGATGTCACTTGCGTCCTTCCCGGACACACATCTTCTAATCACTTGGTCCGCTCCGATGCGAAACAGGTAAGGGTCATCCAAATGTAATGCTTGAGATCCGAGAAGAACTTCTTCTTCTGCTGATATGTCATTCCTTTGATAAGGACCCCACAAGCAAGATAGTTCGCTAAGTCAGCGAACCATGGTGACTCATCACACACCTCGATATTCATCAAAGACTCATGCGGGAAATTGTCATTTATTGGCTCCCAGCACAAGTCCTCAGTATCGCCGTGCTAAAACCTAGAAAGATGATCGGCCGCAACATTCAACGAACCCTTTTTATCCTGAATCTCAATGTCAAACTCCTGTGGCAACAAAATCCACCTGATAAGACGCGGTTTAGCATCTTGCTTGCTAAACATGTATCAGATGGCCGCGTGATCAGTGTAGACAATCGTTTTCGACAGCACCAAGTACGATCTAAATTTGTCAAAGGCAAAAACTACCGCCAAAAGCTCTTTCTCCGTAGTAGTGTAGTTTTCCTGCGCGTCGTGTAGAGTCTTGCTGGCGTAGTAGATTGGATGGAAGTGTTTGTCCTTCTGCTGTCCTAACATGACCCCTATCGCATAATCGCTTGCATCGCACATAATCTCAAACGGCAAAGTCCAATCCGGTGCGACCAAAATAGGGGCCTCCACAAGCTTCCGCTTAATAAGGTCAAAAGCCTTCAAGCATTCCTCATAGAAAATAAAAGGAGCATCCTTCTCCAACAAATGGGTCATGGGTCTAGCAATATTTGAGAAATCTTTAATGAATCGCCGATAGAACCCCGCATGACCAAGGAAACTCTGAATCGCTCTAACAGAGGTGGGAGGTGGAAGTGGAGAAATGATATCAACTTTCGCCGGACCAACTTCCATCCCAGCTTGAGAAATCTTATGTCCTAATACTATGCCCTCTCTAACCATAAAGTGGCATTTCTCCTAGTCTAGAACCAGATTAGTCTCTTCGCACCTCTTCAACATCTTCTTCACATTTTCTAAACAATGATCAAAGGAATCCCCGAAAACTAAAAAGTCATCCATAAACACCTCCATGGAATCCTCGATCATATCATGGAAAATTGCTACCATGCAGTGCTGGAAGGTAGCCGGTGCATTACACAACCCGAAAGGCATACGCCGGAAGGCGAATGTGCCAAAGGGGCATGTGAAGGTAGTCTTCTCTTGATCCTCAGGAGCAATAAGAATCTGAAAATAACCGGAGAACCCATCCAAGAAATAGTAATATGACTTCCTCGATAGACGTTCCAACATCTGATCGACGAATGGAAGCGGGAGGTCCTTACGGGTGGCGTCATTGAGTTTGCGATAGTCGATGCAAACACGCCATCCCGTGACTATCCTGGTCGAAATAAGCTCATTCCTCTCATTCGTAACTACCGTCATGCCACCCTTTTTGGGTACTACATGTACAGGACTAACCCAAACTGAATCAGAGATAGGATAAATCAAACCCGCATCTAGCAACTTAATCATCTCCTTTTTCACAACCTCTTGCGTGTTCGGATTTAGTCGTCTCTGTGGCTGCACACACGGGTTGTAATCATCCTCCATAAGAATTTTACGAGTACAGAATGAAGGATTGATTCCCTTGATGTCCATGATCTTCCACGCTAAGGCTTTCTTATGAAGTCGCAGAACGTCGAGAAGTTTTCTCTTTTCCTCATCCGACAAAGATGATGAGATAATAACCGGCAGACGACGTTCCTTGTCTAGAAACGCGTACTCGAGATGTGGCGAAAGCTCCTTAAGCTCTAAGGACGGGGGATCTTCAACCGAAGGCTTCGACTTCTCTTCAACTCCACGATGAATTTCCGTAAATCGATCCGGACTCTGGGAACCATCATCACCAATCTGATAGACTAGCTGCTCTAAGTAGTGGCCCTCCTGCATAATGCCATCAAGGTCCCCACATAATAGATGTGTGTCCGAATCAATCTCCTCGATCGTGCCTTGGAAATGGGTGCTCACATATGTGTCGACAATGTCAACATAGTATAGCGCATCATCCTGACTCTGCGGGTGTTGCATTGACCGCTTGATGTCAAAGGTCACATGCTCATTATTAACTCGGAGTGTAATCTGGCCCACCGCTACATCCACAATCGTCCAGGCAGTATTCAAAAATGAGTGTCCGAGTATCAACGGCACCCTAGAGTCCTCATCCATATCCAGGATAACAAAATCCACCGGAAATACCAACTTGTCAATCTTGACAAACATATTCTCCACAAACCCATGTGGATACTTGATAGAACGGTATGCTTGTCGAATGCTCATCCTCGTAGGTGAAGGCTCACCTAGATCCAATTTAGCAAAAACCTTATAGGGCATAAGGTTGATGCTTGCTCCCAGATCCGCCAACGAGTGACTAACTGACATATTGCCAATAAGGCACGGAAGAGTAAAGCTGCCTGGATCTCCCATCTTCGTAGGCAGACGGTTTTGAAGAATAGCTGAGCAACTCTCAGTCATCACATCACAGGACATATCCTCAAGTTTTTTCTTATTTGATAGGATGTCCTTCAAGAACTTCGCATACTTGGGCATTTGGGCTAGGGCCTCAACAAATGGTATGTTTATACGTAACTGCTTGAATAGCTCGAGAAACATACTATATTGTTCTTTGTTTTTCTACTTCCTAAGCCTGCCCGGATATGGAACTGGAGGAGTATAATCTTTGACTGGCTCACGAAGCTGTGCGGTACTTGCTGGGTCTCGCCTAGTGTGCACCTCGCCTGAAACATCAGTCTGGACGGTCTCGGTGATTGGTGGTGAGGCCGATATGTCAGGTCCCGTGGTTTTCCCACTCCTCGTCATCACGGCATTAACATGCCCTCGTGGATTCGGCTCGTATTGCCTGGGATACCACCCGGGGTCTCTCAGACATCAACTTCGCAAACTACCCTACCTGATTCTCGATGTTTTGAATCGAGGCCTTCTGACTCCACATCTCTCCTTCATGAGCTAAGAAACGTTCTTCATTTTGCTAGTAACATTTCTCGGCTAGCTGATTCGTCCTAGTAGAGCTACTTAGAAGCTAGGCCATCATCTCCTCCAGCTTGGAATTATCCAAAGGGCCTTGTTCCTGGGAACTACTCCCGACGCCCGTGTTAGGATCTGAGTTTGGATTGATTGTATTGTTTTAACCAAATTGATGACAAAATGATAAATCATGAAGAACTTTGCAGCGGAAGAACAGTTAAAACTTTATAACACAATGAACGCGAGAATAGTTTTCATCATAACATGTTTTCATTACTCAAAAGATTGAAATCATTACAAAGTAATTACATGAATGAATCACTAGACTCCCCCTCAGACCGAGCTACACACAGTAAAAGTGTACAAAAAGTGCAAGTGTGAAAAGCTAGATAGAACAGTACAAACACTGTGTATATATAGTACAATCCTAACCGCTGATCGTTTATGCTGACATCACCTTGACAGTGACATCTAACAATACTAACAAACTCTAACCGCTGCCTAAGCTATCCTCTGATAGTGGATATAAGCACTGATGGCAAAACACTGGTGATCCTATCCTCTGATAAGCTTAAGCTCTGATGAAGCATTAGCAGATGTTCTTCAAAGGGTGATCAGACCTTTGACTTTCAGCAGACCTTTGACTTCTAGCAGATCTTTGACCCATCAGAGGTTTGGTGATACAACAGTCTTTATAACTGGCAGAGCTTTGGCACTAGGCAGCTGTAGAACTATCAGTGGTTTGGTAGTCAGTCTTTGAGAAGAGTAACTCTAAACTCTGTTTATTCTAGATCATATATAGCAGACCTGTTTTGGCATTTTATCATCTGTTCTTTTTTAGGGTTCAATCCCTACAATTCCCCCTAGAACAGATGATGCCAAAACTTTTCTTCATTCATGATCTTTATGTCTCATCAGTTTTTCCCTGATTTGTACTTTAAATTGTGATTCAAAGTTCAAGGAATCTCATCATCCTCATCCATGCATAGTTGTAGTTACAAAAGATCTTGAAGGTCAGCTACACCCAGGCTTAGTGCATCCTTCCTTGATATACTCACAACTTTCCCATTGGACCCGAGCAGAGTCAATACATGGGTCTTTTTATCAGAGAGCCACTTTAGTATTTTTGAGTTCAATGGGTTTCTTGGGAGAGGAGTTATTTGAGATGAGAATTGAAAAGGTGAACTTCTTGAAAGCCTTTGAAAAAGATCTTCAGATTTAGCTAAAGGCTTCAATGGTTCTTTATTCAAGTGGCTTACTTTTGTTAGCATCCCTTTGCGGATCTTGCTTATCCATCTTTAGCTACCTCTTTTTTTGGTTGAGGGCTTGAATGGTTGTTTCTAAGACCAGATATGCACTGAGGTTCTTAACATCTTTCCAATCTGGTGCATTCTGTCTTATTTGAGGGTCTTTCTTCATCCTATCAATTCTATCTGCTTCTTTGAGAGCTTGGATGGACCACTCTTTGAACTGGTTCTCCTCAGCTTGATAGGGTTTTTCTTTCATGATAAATATGATGAGGTTTGCCCTTTGCTTCATTTGAGGGTCATCTTTTGGAGAATCCACAGTCATTTTCTCATTTAACTCTCTTACATACTCTTCTAATTTCTTTACCTAGTTAAGCTGAAGCTGTTCGCTTTTTGACAAGTAAGCATTACTTTTCCTTCACTCTCTTCTTTTGCTATGATTTTGGCTTGCCTAGTCTTCAGTTTTAGATAATCCTCAATGGTTTTGGGATTTCTATAGCCATGAAGAGATGGGAAGGTTCTTTTGGATGGATCAGCTTCTGTATAAAATTATAGCATTTCTCCTTTTACTGCAGCCAACTCTAAAGGATATGATGTTTCCGTAGGGATATTTCTTTCTGGATTTTGACCTTTGAGTGACTCAATAAAGTTGATTTGTAGTGATGGTGATGGGTGATAACTGGTTTTGGTTTTGGATTTGTTTGGACAACAAGTGAAGATGGTATGTCATCATTTTTCATTGTAGCCATTCTTCTTCTTTTTCTAGCATAAACCAGTTTTGGTGCAGGGGCATTTGTGCAAATCACTGCTGTCACAATATCTGCTGTACTTTTAGTAGTATCAACATCTACTACTGTGACAGGTGGTTGCTGAGATGAGGAAGAGGAAGGCAATAAAATTGAACTGTCAGTGGTTTGCCTTTTAATACCACCAGTGGTATCCTTCATCTCCTTCTCTTTTATCCTGTCATGACTTTGAACGATCCTCATTTGTGTATCTTCATCATTTGCTTGAATTTCAGGGATTCATCACCTCACTTTTCCTTTTCTTTGACATATGTTTCAGCATAGGTTACTGAGAGATTTTCCTCAGAGTCATTTTTCTCCCCCTTTTTGGCATCGTCAACTCTTTCGAAGACAGGTGCAGGGGTAGTGCCAGGAATGAGAATTTTCTTGATCACTTTAAGCTCTTCCTGTGTGTCTTTATACCTTACTTCAACTTCTTCTTTAAATGTCTGCACTTTTGAATCATATAACTGATTAACATGCTGATAGTGTTGTTGAAGCAGAGGATACACTTGGTTTGCAATTCTGGTGGCTTGAGCAGAGGATTGGGCAGTGTTTTGAGATTTTGCAGAATGTAACATCTGTTGCAGCACATCTTTGATATCTCCCAGTGATGCCTCAATCTTTGTGAATTTATCCGTCAATTCCTTATGTTTTAGCTCATCTCCTAAGTTAATAGGATCATCTGAGCTCCTACCAGAGGTGGTAGTTTTATCTAGGGTATCATGAGCATGTGATTTATCACTTGCTTCAACCTTAGATGCCCCTTGTTCTTGGTACTGGGGTCTTCGCACTGGAACAGTGGTTGCCTTCAAAGGAGACTTATATACAAAACTACTGTCCAGATGTAAATCAGTGGATTCAACATCTGTAGTAGCTGCTCCATTTGAACTATCATCAAAGATATCGTGAAATCCAAGTGATGTAGCCTCCTCAACTGTTTGCGGGATAACCAGTTGATTTTTATCAGACACAGCCATTGTGAAAGTTTTGCTCTCAGTAATGTGTTGGTGAGAGTGGCCATGTTGTGACTGACTATCAAAGGCTTCAAACAGTGATGTGGTGGTTGTTGTGGTTTGAAATGTGGAGAGTGGTATGGAAAGCAGGGTTGTCCAGGGAGATGGACATTTTAACATACTCTCAAATGAGGGTGATGTTATCAGTTGTGGGATCCCTTTACAACAAGTTCCTTTTGTGAGGAATCATGAGGAGTTATGGTTTTGGGTTGAGATCTTTCTACCATCTGCTGTGAGGAAGTAGCAGCATTGGTTTCATGTGAGTTTTGTGATGTCATTGGATTAACTTTTGGGATCTCATCTTCCAGAAGGTCCTTTTTGATAGGTTTGGTGGGTTTTGAAGGTTTCTTTTTGGTCTATTTAGTGGTTTTTTGTGTGGGTTGCATAACAGTGGTTTTGCTGCTATGGTCACCAAGAGCAGTGGGCTCAGCAGCTGAAGTCTGAGGAACAGACGTGGACTCATATAAATTTTGCTCAGACTCCCCTGCTTGTGTTTTTGAAACTTTTGACTCTTTGGCTATAAGGCGAGTATATGTTTCAGATGATAAGCTGTTTATTTGAAAAGGCACACCTTGAATAACAACATGTGCACTTTCTTTTGGGATTTTCTTTAATAAGTAGTAACTTAAAAACGTAGGAAATAGCAGAAAAACATTTTCCATTTTGTTTTTCACATTTTCTAGATTTATTACCAAATCATTAAACACTTGGGAGTAATTGTAATCAGTTTTAGACATAATAGCATACCCAAAGTATTGAATTTTTAATGGTATTTCATCAAAACCAGTTGTTTTATTTGACACACATGAGAGCAGGGTATGAAACAAAATTTCATAGGAGGTGGGAATTTCCCCTTTTTAATGGTAGCTTTTGATAAATCTCCTGTATACCCTTTGTTTTTCAAAACAATTTGATATTCACTTTTAGGGAAAGAAATTTTACCTTCTAGATCGTTCATCTAAAAAACCTCTGATATGGTTTGTGGGGTTATTGGAACTAAAATCCCTCTCACTTTTGACGTGATTGCCCAAGGTTTCTGGTTCAATGGATAGATTTTTCTAGACAACAATGTTTTTGTGCTATCAGAGCTTTGAACAGACTTTTAGGATTTATTGAAAAATTCAATTTTAACTATTTTTAAGGATGAGTTTCTGATTTTCTAAAAACATTTCATTGCTATTTACACAAGGATCACGAGAAAATTTGTTTTTAGTCCATGTTTAGCATTCCAAGCCTAGATATCAAACTGTCAAATGTGGAAGCATTAAGTGCTTTTGTCAACACATCTGCTAATTGATCCTTGGTATGGACATGTTGTAAAGGAACCAGACCTTTTTCATAGCAATACCTCACAAAGTGATGTTTGATGTCAATGTGTTTGATAAAAATTTTGATAATTTGCAAGGTTACTTTTGACAGACCATTTCAAATGTCCTTCTGAGATTTTTCAATGACATATGTTTTTAAACTTTTTCAGTCAAAGCTTCATTCACATGCTCGTCCTTGTGTACAAACACTTTACAGGCCTTGGCAGAGGTTGAATATCCCAAATGGTACAACTATTTTGTCTGTAGGGACAAGTTTTCAAGGACATTTAAATCTGATTTGAACTGGTCATCATCCAGAGTCCTCTTGATTCACTATCAGAGGAAGTATCTTCCCTTTCTAAAAACAGGGTTCTACTTCAGGCAGGTACTTAAGTTTTGTCTATCAAAAACAAGCAAAACTCAAGGTGTATTATCTCCAAAAAAATCAGAAGAGAAATACAAGACCTGATATAAACATGAAATTTCTACTATAAAACTCGTAGAAAATTTCTTGATACGTGAATCAATTAGATCTGATAGATTTCCAGCAATCCTTTTGAGAAATTTATGAATTAAGAGTTCATCTCAGTCACTTTTATGAGACTGATATGAATCCTCTTCATCAATTAACCCCGAAATCAACATAAATTCGAACACAAACAATAGAACCGCATGAATCGTGAATTTCCACACAATTTCGACTCCGTTTTCAACAATTAAGAATGGCACAATATCAATGAGATCGAGCTGATCCTTTTAGGTCAAATTGATGGTTAGATCAATTTGACTGACCAAGCTCTGATACCAATTGTTAGGATCTGAGTTTGGATTGATTCTATTGTTTTAACCAAATTGATGACAAAATGCTAAATCATGAAGAACTTTGTAGCGGAAGAACAGTTAAAACTTTATAACACAATCAACGAGAGAATAGTTTTCATAATAACATATTTTCATTAATCAAAAGATTGAAATCATTACAAAGTAATTACATGAATGAATCACTAGACTCCCCCTCAGACCGAGCTACACACAGTAAAAGTGTACAAAAAGTGCAAGTGTGAGAAGCTAGATAGAACAGTACAAACACTGTCTATATATAGTACATAAGGGTCCGTTGTACGGATCGTTCGGGTCCTAATTTGGCAAACCTAAGGTAAACGTGCATAATTCTTTAACATAGTCTACATTGGATACTAGTTTATTAATGTTTAATCACTGTTTCATTGATTAGTAGACGTTATAGATCCTGGAAACACTTGGACAGAGCTTCACCTCTGTCGTGAAAAAATCTCTGGTAGTTACAAATGAAATGTCAAAGCACCTATTTATAGCATGTCAAGTTCGCTGGTGGGAGAGCAAGTTCGGACGAACTTGCTTAGTCAAGTCTGGCCGAACTTGACTTCAACCTTACAATTACAAGCGAACTTGACTCTTAATCATACATAAACTTGACATTTCGCTCTTAAATACTGACTCGACGTTATATGATGACGTAGGCAACAGACATATGCATCAACAGACTCCCCTTGGATGTTGCCGTAGTCATCATTCTTCAATTAAGTTCTTGAGTCTTTACTGTTCTCTTGATCTTTATTTCTTGAATAACTTTAACTTCCTTGATCTTCATAGCATCTACAATCCTTTTCTCTTTTCTTCTCGAGCATGTCTTGATAAAACTTTAATCACCATGCTCCCCCTTGCTTTGAGCTTTCTGGTATATTCAATCAACGTGTTTTATCCAGCTC
This sequence comes from Scalesia atractyloides, assembly GCA_947069175.1. Taxonomy (NCBI): domain Eukaryota; kingdom Viridiplantae; phylum Streptophyta; class Magnoliopsida; order Asterales; family Asteraceae; genus Scalesia; species Scalesia atractyloides. Next base: position 24,776,432 of record CAMTDV010000010.1, read on the forward strand.
CCCCTTAAAATCAACTTCCTGTTTCAAAGTTCCTCTAACATTCAAATAAACATTTCAGATTCAAACTTTGAAATTTCTAAACACAAACGTATCAAATTGTAATCTTCTTCTTATCAGTTTTTTAAACCCTCTCAGTTAATCAAGTCCAAATTAATGATCTTGAATATCTGATTCATGTATCAAGTTCAACTTAATGATCTTGATTAAACATTTTGACACTAAATTGACACATTTATTCAAATGTAAGTTTCAACTTAATGAACTTTTAAACTTTTCAGATCAATTTTCAAAAGTTTTTAAATTTTGTTCAGCAACTCTAGACTTTGAAAATCAACTTTTCATCATCAGCGGTCGAAACTAAAAGATAATATAATCTTTTTGTTTTTATGTAATGAATATCATACTCTTAGTATGTACAAACATATTTTTGTTGAGTTTGAGTTAAAGAATCATATCAGTTTTTGAGACAAATCACTAGTACCGTTGACCTTTTTAATGACTTTAAGTTTTAAACTCATTTACCTAGATTGTCGATATGTTTTTCCATTTAAACTTCAACACATTTCTCAATTGTTCCAAGATACGTTATGTAGAATTAAGAAAACTTGACTTATCTATGGTTCACACCTCTTGAATATACTCCCGTATCAAGATTCCCTAGATTTCATCTTACAGGTGAGTATAGCATAATTGATATCTGTATCTGGGTTGTGCGAGACCTTGAGAGCTCAGGTTAGTACCATCGTACCGACAGAGAGATGAAGGCTCGACTTAAAGTAGTGTTCCAATTTTGGAATCTTTTGAACTGCAACTGTAGTATCTTACGATATTTCAATTGAATGCAGTTTTAGGGGATTTTTGCAAAAGCATTATAGAAGTTCTAGGCTATTGCTTCCGCAAAATCAGAAGAACTTGTATAATAACCCAGATATCAATCGTCTATAAAGACCTCGTATCTTAGAATCAGGTAATCTCTCAAATGAAATTTCAGAGTACTTTGAGAGATGTTAATCCACTAGTTTAAGCAGTTGTAAAATTTAGTTTATATCTCGGAAACAATTTACTGAACGTGTGAAGTCTATCGACACATCCATAGTAAGACTTGTTTATCACTTTTTAAACTTTACAAATCCTTAGCGTACTGTGATAGTCCACTGATGTACTATCATTTCCTTTTATCCACAAATCTCTTTTTGCCTTTTTCAATGTTTTTGTACTTTTCGTATTTAATATGTTTTTGGATTTTTTGAAAATTTTTTCTCCCCCTAAAATTAAAAAACATATTTTTGAGATTTTTTATTTATAGAAAAACATTGACCAACTGACGAGAATCACTTTAATTCTCCATCCATTACTGCTTCACAAATTTCTTTTAAGCACACTCCCCCTCATGATGATAAAAACCTTGTCACTTTTGTGTTTATAATGATTTACTGAACATGAGTTTTGTCTTGTTTAACAGTGAGGGTTCTGTGTTAGCTTTCAAATTTTCTTCAAAAATTTGTAAAACTTTCAAGTAAACGTTATTGAAACATGTTTTTCGAAAAATTTTCTCCAAAAATTTTCAAAAATTGTAAAGTAAACGTTATTTGAAATGTAATAAGGGCTTTATATAAAACTTGATAACCCGGCCCGTCTTCATTGTGTGCCACGGAACTCCATTCTCAGTAATTTTAATTTCATCTCATAAGTTCCTGCATAAAAATTCAAACAATTAGTTGAATAGTGACACCCAAGCATTTTTAGCCTTAGGCGTTATTTCTTCAACGTTAATTTTGACTTTCGTTTCACAATCAGGTTTATTTTGAACTTTATCAAATTTCTAAAAGTTCTCTAAACTTTCAATTTTTACGGATTGTGTAACTTCTTTTTCTTTTACCAACCATGATTGATTTTTCGTTAAAGATTTCTTGAAATACAATGTAGAAATTCTTTGTTCATTACCATTCGAGGATTCACCAGTTTCAAAATTTGAAAACTTAGTAATAACTGGTTTCACCTTGTTTGTAGTTTTTGTACATTGTTTCAAAACCTGAGTTGGTACTTCAGAAATTTTATTATCAATATAAGCAGTTTTAGGATTAATTTGAAAATATTTTCTAGCAATGTGTCCAGTTACTCCACATTTATGACACTTCCTATTCTCATATCGATCTTTTCTATCAAACCATACACTCAAATCTTAACATTTATTTGATGTGTGGTAGCCATCTTTCCTGTTTCTTCTAAAAGCATGATTTGACGTTGAAGCACTGTGGTGGAACCTGCACCACTTATTTTCAGATTTTGTGAGTTTTTATAATGATTGGATGATCGTACCGATGATCTTTTATGTTTCTTTTGAAAATTTTTAGAACTTTGTTTTTCCTTTTGTTTTCGTTCTCGATTCTGCTTAGAAGGTTTTTGTGTTGAGCATTCACCTTTTTCAGTAGATTGTAGAACAGTTTCTTGAAATTTTTCTTTGAGTTTTAAAAATATTTCATTTTTATCCTTTTTAACATTTTCATCATCGGTTTCATCATCACAATTCTCAATTATGACATTGTCATAATTTGTGATCTTGTCACTTATTGGGATTTCCTTTTTGTTATTATTGATCGGTTTTGGACATATATGATCTAACTATAATGAGGAGGTCACAAAACCTTTCAATAATTTTTCTGAATTAATAGCTTTAGTTTTAACAGTCTCAACTTCTTTTTCAAGTTGAGCTATTTTCTCATTATGAGAATTTATCGCTATTTGATTTTCTATATTTAATTTTTCAAAAACAATTTTTTTTATTTTTAAACATTTTTATTTCATTTTGAAAATCTACTACCATTTGTAGTTTTTCATTTTCTAAAATTTTTATTTTGTTTTCAAAATTCTTTTAATTTTCTTTTAATTTTTTATTTTCTAATGTCAAACTCTTCAAATCATTCAAGAGTTTGACATTATCTGCCAGATAATCGTTCAGATCTACATCAAATCCTTGGCAGACTGGTTTAGAACTTGAAGACTCTTTTCTTTCACAGTTCTTCGCCATTATACTTCCTTCTTTCTTCAACTGAACATTTGAACTTTGTGCTTCCCAATCATTTCCTTGATCATTAACACGATCAAATTTCTTCTTGATTAGCACCTTTTTGTTCTCAATCATCTCAGCTCTTTCCAAATATTTAGCACCCAGAGATTTCCACAAATCCTTTGCAGTTTTGTACTCTGGTAACAAAACCAAGATATCTTCTTTTATCGATTGCTGTAACAAGGTTAGGATCTTTTTCTCATGGGCATATGCAGCATTCAGTTGAGTTGTAAAGTTTGATACTGAAAGCTCAGCTCCACGTTCATCGACTGGCCATTTAAATCCAGTTTGAATAGCAACCCAACCATAGAGGTGTTTGCTCGTACCTAGTCATCGAATTTTTCATTCCAGGCTTCATACTCATCTATACTCATCAACATTGGCGGTTTCACAGACCCCATTTCGTTTTCCAAACTAATTTGTCGTTCAAAACACTTGAAAAATGATTAGCAAACAGACAATTTTAGTAAAAAATGACTTTTTAACCGACAATATTAACGTATTGGTTTGCTAAAAAATGTTTAAAATTTTTCGGAAAACTGTTTTTACCAGATTAGAGCTTTAAACTCGTCTCGTCAATACGAATCTAACAATATATAATGTCCGAGACGTTTTTCGAGAATTTTTTTAGAAACCCTTAAACAAGTTCGGGCGAACTTGTAATAGACAAGTTCGAGCGAACTTGTACACCACTTGACAAGTTTGAGCGAACTTGTATTGAATTTCAAGAGAAATAACAAGTTCGGGCGAACTTGTAAAGAAATCCAACAAATTTTGATCAAGTTCGAGCGAACTTGATTGAAATTGATGAAAATCAGTTAAGTTCGAGCGGACTTGAGTGAAAATTCTTGAAAAATTAGTCAAGTTCGGGCGAACTTGATGAAAATCACTCAAAAAGTGAGTTTTTCAATCAAGTTCGAGCGAACTTGCTTACAAGTTCGAGCGAAGTTATGTTTTCAAACATGATTTTTTTTTTCAAATTTTCGACATGAATTCGTTTGTTTTAAGCTCTGATCTTCTCAAGGGTTTTACTATTATGGATTTTACGTATTATACTTGAAAATCAGTCCATTTTCTTCGTGAATTGTCCAAGAAAAGTTAAAAATGAAAGAAATGAGTAGAAGATGAGGTGATTTCAGTCCAATGTCTTCAAATTAGGCCAATCCTGCTCTGATACCAATTGAGGATCCGTTGTACGGATCGTTCGGGTCTTAATTTGGCAAACGTAAGGTAAACGTGCAGAATCCATTAGCATAGGCGACATTGGATACTAGTTTATTAATGTTTAATCACTGTTTCATTGATTAGTAGACGTTACAGATCCTGCAAACACTTGGACAGAGCTTCGCCTCTGTCGTGACAAAATCTCTGATAGTTACAAATGAAATGTCAAAGCACCTATTTATAGCATGTCAAGTTCGCTGGTGGGAGTGCAAGTTCGGGCGAACTTGCTTAGTCAAGTTCGGGCGAACTTGCTTAGTCAAGTTCAGCCGAACTTGACTTCAACCTTACAATTACAAGCAAACTTGACTCTTAATCATATATAACTTGACATTTCGCTCCTAAATACTGACTCAACGTTATATGATGACGTAGGCAACAGACATATGCATCAACAGTACAATCCTAACCGCTGATCGTTTATGCTGACATCACCTTGACAGTGACATCTAACAATACTAACAAACTCTAACCGCTGCCTAAGCTATCCTCTGATAGTGGATATAAGCACTGATGGCAAAACACTGGTGATCCTATCCTCTGATAAGCTTAAGCTCTGATGAAGCATTAGCAGATGTTCTTCAAAGGGTGATCAGACCTTTGACTTTCAGCAGACCTTCGAATTCTAGCAGATTTTTGACCCATCAGAGGTTTGGTGATACAACAGTCTTTATAACTGGCAGAGCTTTAGCACTAGGCAGTTGTTAGAACTATCAGCGGTTTGGTAGCCGGTCTTTGAGAAGAGTAACTCTAAACTCTGTTTATTCTGGATCATATATAGCAGGCCTGTTTTGGCATTTTATCATCTGTTCATTTGTAGCGTTCAATCCCAACACCCAGATTCTGATGCTGATAAGAACGAGGCTGGTAGGATTGGTTATATGGCAGAAATGATTGACCTTGAGCCTGTTGCGGTGCTGGAGCTCGCTGAGAAGACCCGAGCGGGTTTTGGTTACCCATGTTTGCTCTCCATCCAAAGTTCGGGTGATTTCTCCATCCTGGATTGTACGTGTTGCTGTAAGGATTATTTTGCGGCCTCGCTTGATTACTAACAAAGGCTACCTCTTCTTGGCCCGCGAACATAACACCCTGGTCACACGCACCTAGCTCGTGCGAAACTCCACACTGATCACATCCCACACTAGTCTGTGCCACTGTCTGGGATTGTGATTTATCAAACTTCGAAGCCAACACCGCGATTAGTGCAGAAAGTGCTGTGTAATCATCAACAGCATGAACTCCTGGGAGTGAAGATGTTCGGCTCCTCTCTTCACCATGTCGTGAACTCGACTTCAACGCTGCCTTCTTGATAATCACGTAAGCTTCATCAGGCGTCTTCGTCCCTAGATCGCCTCCTGCGTACACATCTAATCGCTATTGAGTGTCGTAACTGAGTCCCTGGTAGAAGGTCAAGACGAGCTGCCTCTTGGAAAGGCTGTGATGCGGAACATCAAGTAACAAATCTCTAAATCGCTCCCAGGCTGCATGTAAGGACTCTCTGTCATCTTGCCGAAATGTCATAATACGATTCCTCAGCTTCGTTGTCTTTTCTGGCGGAAAGTACTTTTGCATGAATAACTCCGCCATCTCGTCCCATGTCCTAATAGATCCAGCAGGAAGTGATAGAAGCCACTGCTTGGCTTTATCCCGCAATGAGAATGGGAAAAGTCGCAACCGTATAGCATCCTCGGAAACGTCTCGTATCTTGAATGTCGAACAAATATCTAGAAAATAAGCGATATGTCAACCGGGATCCTCATGCTCACATCCGTCAAAATGCACCGAATTTTGCACCATATTAATTATACTAGATTTAATTTCAAAATTAGGCGCTACTATCATCGGTCGGGTGATGCTCGGCTCCAAACCACCACCACCGGGCTGGTTCGTCTCGTTCAGCGGTCGATCGTCGTCCGCCATGGCTATGCCTCCCTCATCCTCTGGGCTCTCGGTCTCAGAGGGTACCACCGGCTCGTCCCTTGCTGCCTCTATTTGGTGTGCAACCACGCGGGATCTCTCTCTAAGTCGCCTTCTCAGATCACGTTCGGGTTCGTTAGATGGTTCAATAGCAACGGATGCGGGGGTTGAGGACATCAACCTGCAAATGAAAAACCGACACACATGAATATTATATTATTAGTATATTTCTGTTTTTTTATTTATTTTTTTTGCTGCTGTATAAATCCGAATTTTCTGTTTTGTAGCATAAAAATTTTCAAAAATTGGAAATAGGCCAAAAAAATTGTAGAAAAACCAAAAACTCATAAAAAAACTGGAACCGGTAATGTCAAAAATGGTTTTCGGTTCAAAAAATTTACTAAACAAACGAATGATTAGTTCGAATTCAAACAAATAAATGGAATAAAAATTTAACCAATCTTTAAATAATCATAAAAACGAATAAAATTCACAAAAAGTTATTAACAAATGAATAAATAAATAATGAAATGAGAGTATTCACAAATAATTATGAGTATGTACACCGGTAAAATATCGACTCGGGTCATTCCTAACTCGCCACATCCCTGGCAACGGCGCCAAAAACTTGACGTGTGCGTGTATATACATATTTTTATAATGAATTTTAGACACGATTCGGTTTTAAATTTATAAAAATGATTTATACTTCAACATTAAAGCAAACACGAAAGGGCAAGTGTACCACGTCATATATGTAGTAAATTATCGGTAAGAACCAAGTATCGACCCAAGGATGCGGGCGGAGACGATAATACTAAACCTTTGTCATTATTCTACCGGTAGAAAGATAGATTGATAAAGTATTTACACTAGCGAATGACTAAAACATAATATTTTTGTTTCTTTTTCTTTTTGTAAACATAATAGACTCCAAATCTGAAAAATATAAATATAGTCTTGTTTTATGAACAACCAGAATATGTTAACTAAGTTGGTTATGCCACTAAGTCACTTGGTCAATTTTCCATTTTTCAAAGACAATTAGTATCACTTTCGGGAATCCTAACGTGACAACTCTTCGGAAAGTTAAAACGATAAACACATTTTAACCACCTAAAATTGTTCTTTAACGCCCTATTGATTAATGTTTATGAAAATCCCTTAAAAATAAGTTAGTCATCCGTTAAGAGTTTTCTAACCTCACTTAATCAAGGAAAGTTACACCGATAAACACAATGTAGCCACCGAGACAAGCATAACCTATATTAAATCACAACCGAGTTCATTTTACAAATCTTAAACATAAATCCACTAAGAAAGCAATTTTGTCCTAAATTACTAACAAAGCTATAGTTTATGTTAAGAATCTGTAACAACACCATCTAACCGGCTAAGGTCCTTTCGTGAGGGAAATCATTCTTGATTAATCTTAGTTACCCATTATTAACCCAATACCCATTTCTAGTCTCATAGGGTAAACATTTTAACAAAGCTAAAGGTCTACTAATACATGATTAATTAAGCTTCTTCTTTCATATATCCTAACTAACCACATACTAATCATCCAAGATAATTAACTATAATCAAGAATCCAACATCAATAAACAAGGTTGGAAACTAATCATCAAGGATTAACATAAAAAGTTGTTAAGTGTCATTATAAACATGATTAACATCTAATGGTTGTTTAACAAGCAAGGAATTCATAGTGTTTTTGCCATGAGGCTACAATATTACATAAACAACAATCTAATGCTTGAAACATAAAAAAAATCATGGAAAGACTCAAGAATCAAACCATAAACAAGCTTAAGATTGAAGAACCGGATGATAGCGGAGTTTCCCGGCACTATGGAGGCTTGATTCGGAGCAAAACGAGTTGTTACCGAAGCCCAAAATCGTCAGAATCGCTCTCAAAAGTCCAGTCTCCTGATCAGAATGCGTTCCCTGTGTTTTATAACTTTTTGAGTTTCGCACGGCTATGCTGATAAAGTGAACGGCCGTGCACTATTCGCACAATCCGGTGACGTCATCTTATTCGGTAAGGTTTTCAAATCGGTACGGCCATGCCAAGTTTGGCACGGCCGTGCGTGTCCGAGATATGCTTGCATTGGAGATCGCACTGGCAGTGCACACGATGAAAACACATCCGCACGGTCGTGCATCAACCCGCACGACCATGCGTACCGAGAAATATGCTTGCACCAGGGCCTGCATGGTCAGTGCGGGTCTTCTGACTTGGGTTGGCATGGCCGTGCCAAACTTCTGCACGGCCGTGCACTACCTGAATCTCCACAGAAAGTTTGCAACTTTGCTGTTTCGCCCAGAAAATCCTTGTTTTCTGCATCTTCTTGTCCGGCACGCTGTTCAAGGCCTGTAAATGAAACCATACACGATTAAGTGTCTAATTCTTAATTTTATGGCCGAAAACGTGTAAAATGAGGATAAAATGGGGACTAAAGTATGTGTATTTTAACATATATCAAACCTCCCCACACTTGAACTTTGCTTGTCCTAAAGCAAACTAAAACCAAAACATAATTAAATAAGAGAAAATTTCTAACGAGAATACATAATTTACAAATTACACGACTAATACACATATGTAATAGCTAACCGATTTTTTTTTGAAATACATCGTCAAAGAATCCAAACCACACAAGCGCATGCAAATATATGTAAAGATAACCAAAAACCATGATTCCACATTTGATTGACTTAGCATGCAAATCTTTACACATCTCACAATGTTCACACACACTCGGTTATATTTGTGAAACATACATAAAATGTGTATGTGTAAACGTTCTATGCTTAGACAATGAATCGTGTAGCATCATAAGCTTGTCGAAAGATTTAATCTCCACCAAACAACATGTGAAAAAAACGCAAATCAAGAGGTCTTAGTGGGTTGTAATGATAGGCTAGGGTGAAAGGTATGGAATGGAAATTTACAAGTGACTAAGCGGCTAAAAACTCGGTAGTTGCATTTAACAAGTAAATAAAGATAAAACTATATATGAATAACGCGTAAAAGACGATTTCTGTAATTTCGAGCTAATCGTCAATATTCTACTGTTTTTGCACTCAAAATTGCTCAAACTTTGGTCGTCTCTGCCCTCATTTGTGGTATTATAATTTTCTGATTTTTTTTGATAAGTGAGTGGATAATTTACAAATCACACTAGTTAAACGACAACTTTAACCGAGTCTTAATGCTAGGGTTTAAAAATAAAAAAGGCTAATATTTGGCTGGGTGGGTAAATTAGTAAGGTAAAAGAAAGAAAAACACGGGAAAAGGATCGACATGGTGAATCCTAATGGGTATTATCGGGTTTAGGGAGAACAAATGGAAGAAAAAGGCTAGAAACAAAAGGTTTTCTAGGCGCCTCAATCATTTTCACGCAATCTCACAATGTTTATGGTGTTGACAAGCATACTAGGGACAAGTTCTAAGTTACACGAAACATCCGGCTCACTCCTAATCCGAAATGAATAAGCATCTAACAATTAGAAGGCTCAAAACATACTCACATAACGGGAGGGAATGGGTAAAAGCGTGAAAATTAACATGCAAGTCACGTCTTTAATTATCTTTTTCGACTTTCTTTGTTTATCACGTCTTTAATTATCTTTTTCGACTTTCATTAGGCTTGTTAGTTCTTTAACGTATCTGATTCTTTCTAAAACAAAAATTTAATCGGTTATTTAAGAGTGATCCGCCCTCTCGTATAATATTAAACCCCCTCCCCACACTTGAACTTCGCATTGTCCCCAATGCGAGACCCAAAACTAGAGAAAAGGAGAATAATACTCCCCTAAAGCCGAAACTGATGCAAGAGTGATCCGCCCTCTCGTAGTCGCATGCCTCGCCAATGCGTGCTCCACATACCTGCATATACGTCACCATACAAAATGCAACCCACAAAACAACACACTGACCGCAAAATAAACTAAAACATAGATAATAATAATACTAGTACCATTCATAGATAGAACATAGAAATAACGAAAGGAAATGTCTGAAAATAAAAGTACATAACCGCAGGTGTTTGAAATGAAAACCAAAATGAACACCTCAAAAGCAAACAACTAATAATAGATAAAAGCACCACATGCCAACGCGTCCAGACTACTCATTATCAATATCATCGCCATGTCCGGTATCGGAAGGTCCCGCCCTGCCTTGGTTCCCGAATGGGAACTGTGAGGGATCTCCGAACTGGCCGGAAAACGCGTTGTGGAGGCCACTGAAGATGTAAGAAAACCTGGCGTGCATCTCTTGACGCATGTAATCCTAGTTCATCTGCATCTGCTGGAACTGATTTTAGAACTCACGATAAGATGGAATGTCGGGTGGCCAATCCTGCTGCTATGGCTGGGATACTGCGGGTCTGGAGGCGGTTGGATGAATGGTTCATCATGCTGCTCTTCCTGGTCTGGAGGCGGGTCTAGAACGGTCCGCTTGTCGAATGCTCATCCTCGTAGGTGAAGGCTCACCTAGATCCAATTTAGCAAAAACCTTATAGGGCATAAGGTTGATGCTTGCTCCCATATCCGCCAACACATGACTAACTGACATATTGCCCATAAGGCACGGAAGAGTAAAGCTGCATGGATCTCCCATCTTTGTAGGCAGACGGTTTTGAAGAATAGCTGAGCAACTATCATTCATCACAACACAGGACATATCCTTAAGTTTTTGCTTATTTGAGAGGATGTCCTTCAAGAACTTCGCATACTTGGGCATTTGGGCTATGGCCTCAACAAATGGTATGTTTATATGTAACTGCTTGAATAGCTCGAGAAACTTACCATATTGTTCTTCGTTTTTCTGCTTCCTAAGCCTGCCCGGATATGGAACTAGAGGAGTATAATCTTTGACTGGCTCACGAAGCTGTGTGGTACTTGCTGGGTCTCGCCTAGTGTGCACCTCGCCCGAAGCATCAGTCTGGACCGTCTCAGTGATCGGTGGTGAGGCCGATATGTTAGGTCCCATGGTTTTCCCACTCCTTGTCATCACGGCATTAACATGCCCTCGTAGATCCGGCTTAGTATTGCCTGGGAGACCACACGAGGGTCTCTCAGACATCATCTTCGCCAACTGCCCTACCTGATTCTCGATTTTTTGAATCGACGCCTTCTGACTCCACATCTCTCCTTCATGAGCTAAGAAATCGTTTTGCTGGTAACGTTTCTCGGCTAGCTGATTCACGCTAGTAGAGCTACTCAGAAGCTGGGCCATCATCTGCTCCAGCTTGGAATTATCTGAAGGGCCTTGTTGCTGGGAACTACTCTCGGCGCCCTGATTCTGATGCTGATAAGAATGAGGCTGGTAGAATTGATTATATGGCTGAAATGATTGACCTTGAGCCTGCTGCGGTGCTGGAGCTCGCTGAGAAAATCCGAGCGGGTTTTGGTTACCCGTGTTTGCTCTCCATCCAAAGTCCGGGTTATTTCTCCATCTCGGATTGTACGTGTTGCTGTAAGGATTATTTTGCGGCCTCGCTTGATTACTAACAAAGTCTACCTCTTCTTGGCCCATGAACATAACACCCTGGTCACACTGTTGATACACAATGTCTAAGGTCTAGGTCTTGGATTGAGTCTGTTTAGATAGGGTTTGAAAATGTAAGTTTATGATGTATTTATGATGTAAAGACATCAAGTTCGCCCGAAGTTGGTCAGGGCAGGAGAAGTTCAGCCGAACTTGTCCTGGCCATGCCACAATTCAAGCGAACTTGAAAGTCTATATATAGGTGCCTAGGTCTTTGTCATTTGTAACTGTGCATTTCAAGAGGTTAAGCTCTGTCTGTCTGGAGTCTTGGATTTAATATGATTTTTTTAATAAACAGACATTTAAACAGTAAATCTTGTGTATTTGATTAACGATCACGTAACTTCCGCTTACGATGACTTTAGATAACAAATTAGGTTCCTAAGCAGTGGAGGAGCGATCATAACAAGTAGTATCAGAGCCATGGATACCTAGTTTGCTGAGATCTACACAAGACACTCTCTATTTCTACCCATTTCTTTCATTTTTCTACATTTTTCACAAAAATGATGAATCTACGGTTAAAAATGGTTAAATTTTGAATATGTCATACATAATCACCTAATAACAAACCCTTGAAACTTTCAGAATCAAATTCAATCGATTTCATGTCAAAAATCACAAAAAACCATGTTTCATAAACTCATTCTGTCCGAAGTTGTACTACAAGTTCGCCCGAAGTTGGCCTAAAATCACACTTTTTGTTGATTTTTAACAACTTCACTCGAACTTGTCAAGATTTTCAAGGAATTTTGAACAAGTTCGCCCGATCTTGTCAAAATATTGCTGAAAAACTGTCACAAGTTCGCCCGAACTTGGCAAAAAGTGAAAATTTTCCTAGAATTCAAAAGGTAAAATTTTCTGAAAAAAATGTTATCTGAACATTGTTTTCTACACAAGTTCGCCCGAACTTGTCTGTTTGCTAATCAACTTTCAAGTGTTTTTAAACGTGTTTCAGTTAAAACTTCTATCTGACGTAATGGATCAAGAGTTTCACAGTGCCTTCGCTATAGCAGTGGCTCAGACCTCGACTTCAAACGCAAACGCAGTAAGCCAAATGAATCTAGACAACGAAATGGGAACTTCTATGAAGCCGCCCAAGTTGATGAGCATGGATAAATATGAAGGTTGGCGTGAAAAGTTCGAGAACTGGGTACAGGCTAATTTCTTCTACAGCTGGGTTGTTGTTCAGACCGGATACAAGTGGCCCGTTGATGAACGTATTATGGATATTGCATTATCAAAGTTTACACCTGAACTCAAAGATGCGTATGTTCATGAGAAGAAGATGTAAGCTTGTTACAACAGTCAGTCAAGGAAGATATTATGATTCTGCTACCTGAATGTGATACAACGCAGAAGTTGTGGAATGATTTGCGCGCTAAATATCAGGGTAGTGCTGAGATGATTAAAAGCAAGAAGGCTTTAATCAAGAAGGATTTTGATATTTTCACGATGCTAAAAGGTGAAATCATGAAGCAGATAATCGATCGCTATTGTCATTTGATGGTTCAAATGAGAAGACACGATTTGAAAAGAACAGATGAAGAGATGATTGACAAGTTATCAGATGCGCTTCCTGAAGGAGACTGGACGACATACTTAATGGTTTTGAAGAATGGTCCTGATTGGCCTCATTACAAGATAGCAGATTTCATTGATAAGCTAGAAGGTCATGAAATGGAATTACTAAAGATCGCCAAATCAAAGAATGCAAATGTTGTGCAAGATATAGGATTGTACTACAAAGGTGGTGTTCAGGATATTTCAAGTCCGAAGATTCAAACGGCGTTCAGTGCAAATGTAAATTCTTCGAATCAATCATTCCAAAGCCAATCCAACACTCAATCGAGTTATAATCAGAGTTCCCCAAATACAACATATTCAAGTACTAGTTCAAATTCTCCATTCCAGAACCAAACTAATCAGACAAATCATTCCAGTCCTGATTCAAATGTATTTCATTGCAACATTGCGGTCAACCTGAAGAACGTTTTCTCTGAACAAACAGCCAAACAACACATGTCGCTTCTTGCAACCGTGCTTGAATCATATGAAAGCTTAGTTGCGGGGAAGATTGGGAATCTGAAGATGACGGCTGAGGATTACGACTCGGTGATGAAGAGGAATTGGAATTGATGGATATCAAATGGAGCTTAGCATCGATTATCAGAAGAGTCACAAAGTTTGTCGCGCTAATAGGAAGAGATATTGGAAATTCGAGCAATAAGCTTGGATTCGACAAAACAAAGGTGACATGCTTCAGATGCAGACAAAAGGGGCATTTCAAACGTGAGTGCACAAATCACGAAGCAAGTGGCAATCAAAGTCCTTTTGGAAACAACAACGACTATTACAAGAAATCTTTGCAATACAAGCCGTTTTCGAGAAAAGTTCAAGTTGAAGTACAAGACGATTCATCAATGACAAATGAAAAGGCTCTAGTTGTTGCACATGAGGATGAAGGGTTTGATTGGAATAAATATACTTCCAAGAAAACTGGTGTCGCGTTGATGGCCGAGATTTTGGAAGAGCCTGAATCAATGGTTGATGATGCAACTCTTGAGAATGCGATCTTAGAAGAATATTTGCAAAGATCAGAGGAAGAGGAGATGATCTATCACGAGACAAAGTTGAATAACATTATTCCTCCTAATCTTCAATCTAGTTTTGCAGGTTCTTTGATGCTGCAAATCCGAAGCATGTGGTTGAAGAAAAGAAACCGGATGTCGAGGAGATCATCGATGTGACAAAGGAGATGAATGAAGAAAACCTCACAAAGATTGCTGACAAAGCAATGATGGCCAATCTGAAAGAGGTAAGATAAGAGGTAAAGGTGATTGAGAAAGAAGTTGTGAAAGTGCAAATTGTGGAGGTTGAAAAACCTTGCACAAAGTGTACTAAAGCTTGTGAGCAGTGTGCTGAAAAATCATCTATCATAAGCGATTTGACAATGCATAATGAAAATTTTAAATTTGATTATCGCACAATGGAAGAAGCTTATGATAAGATGAAAGGCACTTACAGCATTGTTGAACAAGTTAATCTTGAAAAAAGGTGGTACAATTAAAATGTTAAAGGCAACGATGATTGAAAAAAGAAGCCATTAACATGTATTTTAACAACATTGCTGAGCTAAAACATGAACTTCAAGAAACTAAAATTGAAACCGAACGGGTAAGACAGCTGTTGCTCAGTTATACGACTAACGCTTATGTCATCGATCACATTCTTCCAACAATTCCTTCAGAAGAAAATGATGTGAAGCTAAAAGGTAAGAAGCATGGAGATTATAGCAATGTTCCACCTCCATTGTGCGCGAGTTACTGCCGCAAGAAAATGGAAGGGATGGATAAGGCACTTAATGTAACACTTTTATCAGAAACAAATGATAAGTTTCATGAGAAAATTGATATAATCTACATCTAATGATGACAGTGAAGCAGTAGTGAAAAATGTGGTTAAAAATGTTTTGGGAAATGATTCTAATGATGCCTGCTTTGAAAGCGCCGACTCGAGTTTAGATAGTTCTGAATCACAATCTGAAAATGAAGATACTTCATCGGAAAATAGCCTAAGTGATGATCCTAACGTTGTAATGTACAAAGTTAAGGACTCTGATAGACTATATTTTGACGATAGTTTTCCGATTCGGAATGTGAAAGAAGATCAAATTGACAAACTATTCAAACTTGTTGAAGTATCGTCAGATGATCTAGAGAAGAATGAAAAGAAATTTACTCAAAATCCAAGAAAGTTTATAACAACTACCGAAAAATTGGTGGTGATTTTCATGAGAATAGGAGAGCGGGTTTGGGTTTAGAGGTAGAAGATGAACCGAAAAAGAAAAATCACCATTTCACGAATATAAAACGAAAAGCATGAAATTCGTGTTTGGGACTAACACGGTTCAGGAGAAGGATTCGATCGGAAAGCGATCGAACGATGAATTTAAGAAAGAAAAAGAGCTTCGTGATAAGGCTAAATCCACAAGTGGAGTAAAGACCACTAGTGGACAAACTATTGATACTTGGACTTGCTTTAAATGCAATGAGGTTGGACACATTGCACGAAAATGTCCGAAATCAAAGCCTACCTATCAACAAAGAAAGAAAACTTCAGATGGTGAGAAACTTAAGCACCCAGAGATTGTGCCAATAAAGATCTTAAAACGAAATAATGAATCTAACATTGAAGTAACATCTAAAATTGAATCTAAAATTGAGAATTCTACTTTTAAAAAGGGTGAAACTTCGAAATCAAATGAAAACAAAGATTCAAAATTTTATATAAAAAAGGCACGAATGAAATCTCAAGCTTGGGTTGCAAAGAAAACCTCATAATCATCTGAAAGTGAAAAGTCTGCATTAGTCAAAGTTGAAAATGTTAATGAAACTAAGACTGATCAGAAGTTTCCCTATGTTGATTTGAAAGTTCCTACTTATGATATCCCGAATCCACCCAAGACCGGAAAGGCTTGGGTTTCCCTCTTTAAATAAGTTCTTTTGCATGTGCAGGGGTTCCCAGGATCCATCTTGTCAAAGTGGATTATGGATACCGGAGCTTCACATCACATGACTGGGATGCGTGCCTTACTCTTCGATATTAAAGCAATCAATGAAGGGTATGTGGGATTCGCGGGTAATCAAGGAGGTCGAATTGTTGCAGAGGGAAAGTTATCTAATGGTGTGGTGTTGCTTGATAAGGTCAACTATATCGCTGAGCTGGAGAACAATCTTCTCAGTATTTCTCAGATCTGTGATAAGCAGTTTACCACCCACTTCAACGACAAGGAGTGCAGGATTCTAAAACTGGGTTTTAAGATTCCAGAGGAATGGATTCTCATGCGTGCTCCTCGAGAGAGTGATCTTTATGTGATTGATATGAGTATTGCTACAACTACATCAAAGTCGGCATCGTGTTTCGTCACGAAGGCCACAGAAAAGGAATCGATACTTTGGCACAGAAAGATGGATCATATTCACCTGAGAAAAATGAATTTTCTGGTTCATAACAATCTCGTGGAAGGAGTGAATCTTAAAATCTTTCACATGAACGATAGTTGTGTAAGTTGCAAGAAAGGAAAGCAGATTAAGAATTCTCATCCGAAAAAGATTTTGAACTCGATAAAGCTTCCACTGGAGCGTTTGCATACGGATCTTTTCGGTCCTGTCAATGTCAAAAGTATTTTAGGAGATCTTTATTGCCTGGTAGTAACTGATGATTACTCATGATTTTCATGGGTATTCTTCCAAGAGAGCAAAGATGAAACGTTTGATAACCTAATGATACTCTTTAGGAAGCTTGAATATCTGTACCATCTTCCTATTAGACGAATTCGAAGAGACAATGGTACAGAATTCAAGAAAAAACGTATGCAAGAGTTCTGTAATGCGAAAGGGGTTCTACATGAATTCAGTGCCCCGTATACTCCACAGCAGAACGGGGTTGCTGAATGAAAGAATCGAACGCTGATAGAGACAGCTCGAACGATGCTTGCAGATTCAAAATTACTCGTGAGCTTCTGGAGTGAAGCAGTGGCTTCAGCATGTTATACGTTGAATAGGGTGTTAACTGTCAAACCTACCAAGAAGACGTGTTTTGAACTGCTTAACCAAAGAAAGCCTAATCTGGAGTATTTGGAACCGTTTGGATCTCCATGCACTGTTATTGATCCGGATGGTAAATTTGGTGCAAATTCTTAGAGGGTTTCTTTGTCGGATACGCAAGTCCACTCAGACGAGTGTATCTTCCAAGTATGAAGCAAGTGGTTCTTGTTCAACATGTCGACTGCCGAAGGTATACAATGCCAACACCAAAGGCAGGTGATGCTTGGATGTTCAACTATGACAGTTTGTGGAAATCTTTCGATCTTCCAGAAGAGCCGACTGATGAAGAAATAGCTGCTTTGTATTATTTGCATTAGTCTGCTAATCAAGAACAAATTACAAGGCCAATAGTGGTTTAACCATCTGTTGGTACATCTTCTTCTGGTGAAGGTCAAAGTAATGTTCAAGTTGAGCATGTTACACCTGTTGCAGAACCAGTGAATATTTACTTCAGAACCCAATCTTTCTCAAGCGCATGATTCTAATTCTAATGAGGATCCGACTTTCGATCAAGATGGTGAATCCAATTCTGATGAGGAATCTGAGCAGATCACTAGTTTGTTAAATCAATCTGCAGGCCCGAGTTCTAGAAATGAAGCACCATCAAGCAATCCTCCTGTTGAATCAGTGGTTGATCCGAATGTTAACAATCTGGAGAGTAATGTTGATGTCTCTGATGAAGTCATGCCGAGATCTTATTCTTACCATCCATCGAATACTATTATTGGTGAATTACAAGTTGGAGTTAGAACAAGAAGCCAAATCAATAAAGCTCTAAGTTATTTCTACACCAAGGTGGCTCCAATTCAAGAAATCTGTTCTTATCAGTGTTTTATATCTCAAATAGAGCCAAAGTCAGTCACTGGGGCACTTGAAGATGAAAATTGGGTACTTGCAATGCAAGAGGAATTACTACAATTTGAGAAATTAGGTGTATGGAAGCTTGTTGACCTCCCGGCGAATCAAAAGGCGATTGATACTATGTGGGTGTTCAAATGTAAGCGTGATGATCGAGGGGTAGTTGTGCGAAACAAAGCTCGACTTGTTGTCAAAGGATTTCACCAACAAGAAGGAATTGATTACACGGAAGTGTATGCACCAGTCGCAAGATTAGAGTCTATTCGCATTTTCTTGGCGTTGGCGTCTTGGAAAGGTTTTAAGGTGTACCATCTTGATGTTAAATCAACTTTTCTCTACGACAAATTGAGGTAACAAGTGTATGTCGGCCAACCACCAGGGTTTGTCGATCCACTGAACAAGAAGAAAGCATTTCTCCTGGATAGTTGAGTCAAGTTTCATAATTCTAACTAACATATCTTGGAACAATTGAGAAATTTGTCGAAGTTTAAGTGGAAAAATATAACGACAATCTAGGTAAACAAGTTTAAAACTTAAAGTCATCAAAAGGTCAACGATACTGGTGATAAGTCTCAATCAACTGATATGATCCTTAGACACAAATTCACAAAAATATGTTTGTAAATATGTTTGTACTAAGTTTATTTGATTACAGGTTTAAACCCAAAAAGATTTTCAGTGTGCTTTAGCATAAACCTTTGAAAATTCAAAAAGATTTTGTTTCTACATTGTTTTCAACAGCCAATGATGGAAAGCGGATCTTCGTAGTTCGGAATGGTGCAAATGGTGGGAAATCTTGACGACAACGGGTTGGGAGCTAATCTGTAAAATCAAAACACACGAAAACCGATGAAAAGTTCATTAATTTGAAACTTTAATTTGAAGAAAACATAAGTTTGTTCATCGGGTCGAACCGGGGTCATTAACCTGGACTCGGCAGACAAATAGGTTAACCAAGGTCATTAACTTAGACTTGGTCAACTGAGTGGATTTTCATAACTGGTAAACATGTGAAAGATCAGGGTTTAAAGTGTAAAATTTGAAAAAAGTTTGAATTAACTTTGATCAAGTTCGGCCGAAGTTGGTTGTCGAAAGTTTGAAAGAGAATTGGACAACTTCGGGCGAAGTTACATGTTGAAATGGTGAAATAAATTGCCAAGTTCGCCCGAAGTTGTATGAGGTATATATAACAATCTCGAGTCAAAATTTCAGCTGATGTAAGTTTTTTCTTTGAGAGTAAACTTGTTAGATTGCAAATCAAGTGTCGTTATTTTGCCAAATTTGAGTTCTGAACTAAGTGATTGGCACACTTAGGATCATGGCCGAGGTATAAATCATCTAAAACAACCATGAATTTGCAGAGTTTGAACATGTCGGACTTAAACTTGTTAATACACATAGATTTAGGTTGATTGGAATGAAATTAAACAGTAAAAAATGATAACCGGTATACATATTAACAAAATAAATAAAAAATTGGCTGTTGGACATGTGATTGTTGCAGGTATATGTTGGAAGGGATGACAAGTTCACCCGAACTTGTTGAAGTTGTTTTTTAACAACTTCGGGCGAAGTTGTAATAAAATGTCCAATAACATAGAAATAACAACTTCGAGCGAAGTTGTTTAAAAAGTGTTGATCAGATTTGAATTGACAACTTCGAGCGAAGTTGTTATAACTTGATTCAAATAGTTGCTTTTGTTTGGGTCAAATTCGCCCGAAGTTACTTTAAGCTGAACAAAATTGTGTAATCATTTCAAGTTCGCCCGAACTTGATGTTTGTGTTTGTTAAAGATTTGTAAAAAATGCTAAGTGTTTATTTTTCTGTTTCACAGAATATCCAACTGTCGTTTTCGAAGTTCCAAAACACTTGCATGTCTCTTGATAAGAAGATATATCCTACACTGGCAGCTTTCTCAGATATTCTAGAGTTTTTTGGACGTATACCAGTCACGAAAGCAATTACAGACAAGCATGTGGTTTATCGCTCTCATGTATATTTTTTCTAGAACTAAGCATCGTTTGATGAAGCAACAAACGTAATCACTTCTGCTGTTCGTGTTGGCAACGAAGATAAAGAGATAAAGATTTCTGAAGTAGATATCCGGATAGTTTTGGAATTCAAGGACAATACAGACGATCCTATAAGCTTCAAAGAAAGGATGGTCAAAGGTTGTTTCTACCGGATGGGATACAAAGGGCATGTTAATGAACCCATGTTGAAGAAAGGCGGAGTTCCTCTTCCATACAAGTTTCTTATACAAGCTATTATTCACGCATTTAGCCATAGGAAAGCCGGTTTGGATGATGTTCAAGATTATATGGCCTGTATGGCGACGACATTGGTGCTTAACAGGAAGTTCAACTATATGTCAAAGAATATGGGCAAAGATAGATTGGTGATGTATCCAAGATTCATCCAAATGCTGATAGATGATAAATTTCAAGACATCACAAAAGATCCAAACGATATTTTGTACTTAAGTCACATGGATGAGACCACTCTCAAGAAACTTATGACGTTTCAGAGGCAAGATTCTGCTCCGATTACGAAACCAGTATTTGGTGCTATAGTTGAAGCTAATTATCTGTCACCACCGAAGAGTAGGTGGAGAAATGATGGAAGTGGAGATGATAAGGATGAGGTTGAGCTGTTGAAGACTTTCAAAGAAAAAAGAGGTGACTGGTATATAAAGAAACCGATTGAGAAAAAGAAACAACAAAGAGTGTCAAAGAAAGTCGAAACTTTATTGGTCGATAAAGCAGTTACTGAACAGTCATATCCTGAAACAAGCACATCAGCAACAAATATTGAATTGACTGAAGCAGAAAAGAATGATGATGTTATTTCAGCTACTTCTGACAAAGAAGATTCTATCAATTCAACTGATGCGAGATTAGAGCAGGCAAGAAAAGAAGAGGAGGAAGAGAGATTGAAAAAGAAAGGTGAAGGTTTATACAAACCTTCTGCTGAGGAGAATTCAGAAGATGAAAGGCTAAAGAAGAAATCTAAGCGTCAAAAGACCAAAGCGGGTGATTCAAAGAAAACAGCTGGTTCTCTAAGCACCAAAGGTAGAAAGAAACCTCAAAGTCAAAGATATTTAAGTCAAAAGAAAAAGAAAGATGTAACACCAGAACCTCCGGTTGCTGAATTGCAAAATATTCTTATTATTGAAGTTCAAGAGCCGCCGACTGCTACTATACAAAATCAACCAGAAGATGTTATTTCTAAAGAAGTACCTGTTCAGATTACACCTAAATCAACGCCAAAGTCTACACCAAAATCTACTCCAAAGGTCACTTCAACAAGCACCCCACAAAATGAAAGATATTTTAGAGATGCTTTTGGTGATATTCCAGATAACGTTCACGAACATATTTCTACTCAAGATCTGGTGAATATGTTTAAAGAAACAAAGACTGAAGAACTTGAAAGGCGAATTAAAGCTCTTGAAGATAAGTTGAAGCAGAACAAAGTCGAGAAAGAGATTCTGAATGATAAAATCAAGTTCTTGGAAGATGATCGAGGGTATTTAAAAGCGATGGTTGAAAGTTTGGGTGCGGCTAATGATAATCTTCTCAAAGTCATTGAAGAACTTAAAGCCAAAAGAGATCAAATGAATCAAAGATTTCTCAGATTGCAGAAAGTGTTGACAAATAGTCTGGGCATTGATTTTATAGCAGAGTATAATAGGCTAGACGCTCAAGAGGCGAAAGATAAAGCTGAGAAGGAACAAGCAACACAAGGCAAAGGTAAAGGGATTGGTGAGGGAGCTCCTAAACCAACTGAAGAGCCTCTGATAGAAAATATTGTTGCTGAGAATGTTGAATTAGTTAAAGCTCCTGAAACAGAATCAGTTCCTAAAGAAATTCTTGTTGAAGAATTTCAGAATGTTGAACAAGTCGATGAACCTGTTAAAGCTGCAGAAACAGAGAAAGAATCTGAGGAAAAAGATGATGACGATGATAAAGATGATGACCCTGCTGGTGATGATAAAGATGATTCAGATCACAGGGATGACAATGATGATGGTCAGGGTGGCGTTAGTCTTAACGTTGATTCGACAAAGTTTCATACAAACTTTGATTTTGATTTCTTGATGAACGATGAAGCGAATATATAGGATGATCAAAGTAAGGGGGAGCAGTCAAGGCCTCAAGATGATGATATTTCTGATGCTATAATGGCTATGCCTTTACTGCTACTCACATTCAACCCCTAATGCTTATGTTAGAACATAATGTGGAAGAAGGAGAATTTGTCCACAACTACACCAAGGAGGAACTTGCAAAGATGCTAGAAGTGGATCCTGAAACGTTTGATTTTGATTTCGAGGAGGAATTGGTGAATATAGATATTTTTGAGACGAATAAGTATTTCCACAAGCACATACCTGAAGCAGATGATTATAACAAAATGATTGTTGAAGATAGATCTGATGATGAAGAAGAGGGTGCTGAAAAGTATCCTGGTGCTAACACTGACAGTTTTCCAACTTTCAACGAGATGTATGAAGAATTGAATGCTGATTTGTTGAAAGGAAAGATTGAAGAGTCAATTCGAGAAGGAAAAGTCCCAAAGCCAATGACAAAAGTGGAAATCGCTAAAGCGAAGAAGTCCTGGTTCAAAGAGATGCCAAAGCAAAGAAAGTTTTGAAGACCACTTGCATTCTTTACCAGAGACAAAGGTAAATAATTGGGAGATATTTTAAGCTGGGGATGGTTGAAAGAATTGGACGTTTATGCTATTAAACGTGAATTCAAAGTGCAATACTTCCGATAATTGGTGGATCTTAAAACATTACCATATTAGGATATAGAGGAGTTAGTGCCAACACGAAATATTAGTTATCAGATGAAGTTTCACGACCAACGTCTTTGGAAGGTTATCAAGTTTGAAGCAATGCATGGTTTTAATTATTGGAAACCATTTATCCCGAAGCGGCAAATCAAGATTGATAAAGAGACTGGTGAAAAAGATATTACACTTGTGATGAAAAGGCCTAGAGCGATGAAGAATATGCCGCTTATGCAGATTAAACAAGATTTCTATCCTCTATTCAAATGGTGGCAGATAGACCCAGAAACATGTGAAGCCGTGATTGTTCTGCGAGCTGACGAGAACTGGGATATTACAAAAGAATTAACACCAGAATTGATAGAGAGATGGAGGATATGGGGGTTATGGCGAACTATCCGAATACTAGACCCGATGTGGCTAGTAAACTACTCTAAAGAAGATATCAGATGTTTGTTTTTCAACAAAATCTGCTTTGAAAATAGAGAGGAAGTTCAGGCCAAACAATATCAGGGTGTTGTGAATGTTTGTTACGCTCACGATGTTAACGCAGGACGTATGTGGGAGTCCAAATGGATAGAACTAGAAAGAGAAGAGTTTCAGAAAGAGGAACGACGACTCGAGAAGATACACGAAAGGAGTAGAGAGGCAAGACTTAGAAGGTTTCATTTTATGACGAAAGTACCTCATACTGACCAAACGCCGATTCCGAGACAAGAGAGAAGGAAGAAACCGTACAAGAATTTATTTGGACGTTAGAGTCAAAGTTTGAAGACAAAGGTTTTTGAAGACTGATAAAGACTACGACAACATCCAGGGGAGTCTGTTGATACACAATGTCTATTATCTGGGTCTTGGATTGAGTCTGTTTAGATAGGGTTTGAAAATGTAAGTTTTTGATGTATTTATGATGTAAAGACATCAAGTTCGCCCGAAGTTGGTCAGGGTAGGACAGGTTTGGCTGAACTTGCCCTGGCCATGCAACACTTCAAGCGAACTTGAAAGTCTATATATTGGTGCCTTGGGTCTTTGTCATTTGTAACTTTGCATTTCAAGAGGCGAAGCTCTGTCTGTCTGGATTCTTGGATGTAATATGATTTTGGACTAATAAACAGACATTTAAACATTAAATCTTGTGTATTTGACTAACAATCACGTAATTTCCACTTACGATGACTTTAGATAACAAATTAGGTTCCTAAGCAGTGGAGGAGCGATCTTAACACACACGCACCTAACTCGTGCGAAACTCCACACTGATCACATCCCGCACTAGTCTATGCCACCGTCTGGGATTGTGATTTATCAAACTTCAAAGCCAACACCGCGATCTGTGCAGAAAGTGTTGTGTAATCGTCAACAGCATGAATTTCTGGGCGAGAAGATGTCTGGCTCCTCTCCCCACCATGTCGTGAACTCGACTTCAATGTTGCCTTCTCGATAATTGCGTAAGCTTCATTAGGCGTCTTCGTCCCTCGATCGCCTCCTGC
This sequence comes from Scalesia atractyloides, assembly GCA_947069175.1. NCBI lineage: Eukaryota > Viridiplantae > Streptophyta > Magnoliopsida > Asterales > Asteraceae > Scalesia > Scalesia atractyloides. Next base: position 24,800,952 of record CAMTDV010000010.1, read on the forward strand.
ATACACATCTAAGCGCTCTTGCGTGTCGTAATTGAGTCCCTGGTAGAAGGTCAAGACGAGATGCCTCTTGGAAAGGCCATGATGCGGAACATCAAGTAACAAATCTCTAAATCGCTCCCAGGCTGCATGTAAGGACTCCCCGTCATCTTGCCGAAATGTCATAATACGATTCCTCAGCTTCGTTGTCTTTTCTGGCGGAAAGTACTTTTGCATGAATAATTCCGCCATCTCGTCCCATGTCCTAATAGATCCAGCAGGAAGTGATAGAAGCCACTGCTTGGCTTTATCCCGCACTGAGAATGGGAAAAGTCGCAACCGTATAGCATCCACGGAAACGTCTCGTATCTTGAATGTTGAACAGATTTCTAGAAAAGAAGCGATATGTCGACCGGAATCCTCATGCTCACGCCCGTCAAACTGCACCGATTTTTGCACCATATTAGTTATACTAGATTTAATTTCAAAATTAGGCGCTACTATCGTCGGTCGGGCGATGCTCGGCTCCAAACCACCACCTCCGGGCTGGTTTGTCTCGTTCAACGGTGGCTATGCCTCCCCGTCCTCTGAGCTCTCGGTCTCAGAGGGTACCACCAGCTCGTCCCTTGCTGCCTCTATTTGGTGCGCAACCGCGCGGGATCTCTCTTGAAGTCGCTTTCTCAGATCACGTTCGGGTTCGTCAGATGGTTCAATAGCAACGGGTGCGGGGGTTGAGGACAACAACCTGCAAATGAAAAACCGACACACATGAATATTATATTATTAGTATAATTCTTTTATTTATTTATTTTTTTTTGCTGCTGAAAAAATCAGAATTTTTCTGTTTTGTAGCATAAAAATATTCAAAAATTTGGAAATAGGCCAAAAAATGTAGAAAAATAAAAAAAATCATAAAAACACTCGAACCGGTAATGTCAAAAATGGTTTTCGGTTTCGAAAATTTACTAAATAAACGATTGATTAGTTCGCATTCGAACAAATAAATGGAATAAAAATTTAACCAATCTTTAAATAATCATAAAAACGAATAATTCACAAAAATTATTAACAAATGAATAAATAAATAATGAAATGGGAGTATTCACAAATAATTACGAGTATGTACACTAGTAAAATATCGACTCGGGTCGTTCCTAAAACTCGCCACATCCCCGACAACGTCGCCAAAAGCTTGACGTGTGCGTGTATATAAATATTTTTACAATGAATTTTACACACGATTCGGTTTTTAATTTTTAAAAATGATTTATACTTTAACATAAAACACATGTCACACCCCGACCGCGTAAAACAACAAACTGCGGCGAAAATGTCGGGGAGTGGAGTAACAGAAGTATTGCTTCAACAACCATGGTAATTAAAGTTTTGTATTATAACATTAGGTTTGATTACATTGTCTGGAATTTAAAGGTAACATAACATAAATTTATTTGTCTTGCTTGATTTTAAGTCACTAAAGCCCAAGTCCGCCTAAGTGTAGTATGAATCAACCTCAAACATTTGCTCCTGAAACACATGTGAAAATAGGTACATCAGCATAAAAATGCCCTGTGAGATACATAGGTTTTGTTGATGAGGATTCATGACTTGAAGTTTTAATAATAGTTTAACGAAAAGTAGTCATGAATCTTCCAAAATATTTTCTTTTATAAAATCATATGAAAATCAATACGAAAATCAAATGATATGAAAGAAGGATGTATGGTTAAATAATTAACCAGATGAAAATGAATTGTATAAAATATGCCATTTGTAAAACAATGTCTTGTGAAAAATATATATTATTTGTACCAAATGTGTCATGTCATTATCTTTGTCGAAGTGGTTTAAATAACGCTACGATATGTAATATCATGAAAGCACTTATATATAGGAAGTACCAGCGGCGTATCCACCATGCTTTTATCATATTATACACATCTCGTTATTTAAATCACTTATCAAATAACCACCAAAAATGTCTTTTCTAACAGATGTCAAATGTCATATGTAAACAATGTAATGTTTCACAATGTTAGGTATAAACCATAACTTGTATAACAAATGTCTTATATAACAAATTTTCATGTACAAAACAATGTCTTGAATAAACCAAAGTTTAAATCAAAAGTCATGTTTTGCAAAACCAATGCTTTATTTGATATGAACATTTATGTAGTTATGTTTACCGCATACATTTAAGCCTTGAGACTGTCGGATAAACCCTTATCAAGTCGAAGGTTTATAAAAAATGTATTCGGATTCTGTCATTCCCTACTTCCAGACAAACCTACAAAGCGGGGAGCGGGATTTGTCAAGTCCTATGGTACCATTACATACTACCGGGCGGCATGATCAATGTTAATGAACGTATTATGTCCCGTTAAACAAACCAAATGTCATAGTCATTGTAAGAAATGTCATGAAAAATGTCTTTAAACCATGTACTAAGTATGCTAAGTCCACATACGAAGTAGAAATGTCGAAAAATCGATGTGCTAGCATGCTCAGTCAACATACATAGCAGAATGTAATGTAAATCAATGTGCTCATATGCTAAGTGAACATATGCCGCAAAAGATGTCTTTGAAATCAACGTGCTAGCATGCTCAGCCAACATACATAGCAAAACATAATTGAAATCATGTACTATATATGTACTAGATGAACATGGTAAGTATATGTCATGAAAGCGTGAAAACATGAAAGTATCGAGTAGGCACATGTGTTTCACCCCAAAATATTTGAAAAATATAAAAGAGGGGTCTATGTACTCACTTGGGGTTGCAAAAGTATCCTTGTTCAAGAAGAATAATAAAGCTCAAGAGTACGAGGAATCAAATGGTTCCTAAGATCGGATAATTTTGTTAATAAGTCGGGACTTTAATCGGCGGATTGTATAGAATGATGTCTTATAAATCATATGAGTGTTGGAACTCATATGGTATGATTTAATAAACTCAACATTCTGATTTGGAAGGGATCCTAAGTGCTTTTGACCCGTAATGACCCGTTAAGGTAGTTTACGCTACTTTAACGTGTCATTTGCGTAAACCGTGATCGGATGGTTAAACATGTCCTATGATAGGTCTTAAATGCCCAAACATGCTTAATAATGTTGTAATATCAGTTTATATGTCAAAACTTTAGCCACATATGCTTAAAATAATTTGTGCGCAAAAAGGGCATTTTGGTCATTTATAAGGGCATAATAACGACCTATGATAATACTAACCAAACGACGTGACCATAAGGTATAACCTCAGAGGGTTATTCCCTATATAACTATGGTCACAATTATGTGTTTGGTCGGATCCTAATATCGACCAAACGGGTCGGATTCGAAAGTCAAAGCGGTGGTCATGACCGCTCGACTTACGACCCTAAACAAGCACTAAACTAAAAGTGACGAGTTAGACATGTTTAACATGTCTAACTAAGATGTCTAACTAAGTTTATAAAACTGATTTGGTATCAAAACAAGGTGTTTTGACACCTGAAAATAGTTTCGTTGTTAATGCGCCTTTTGGGCATTATTGACCGAAACTTTGACTCGTCACTAAAACTAGTAACGTGGTAAATTAGTAGGTATGATTGCTAAGGATCATAACCATCGTGATTATGATCACATTGCAAAGTTCAATTGAACTTTGTTTTGACCAATTAATGGTCAAAGCCGAAAGTCAAACAATGTTTGACTTTTAGCTTGAAATAGCTAGAAGCAATGAAAAAGACTAAGGATGAGATCTTACTTGTGTTTAGGAACACCCAAGATCTCAGAGAACTCAGTAGGAGGCTTCCTTTTGATCAGGAAACAAACTCCAAGATTGTGGGAGGTGAAAGAGAGAAATGAGCAAGTTGAGAGGTGAGTTTGAGGGCCTATTTATACTTGTGGATGATGCACAAGATCATCCCAAATGTTTGGCACTGATTTAGGATCATTACAAGTGTTTATGGACGTGTCAAGACCAGGAGAAGTGTGGCAATTTTGAAAGATTAGTGTCCAATGAAGTAAACAAGAAGCTGCCATGTTTTTGCTTAGCTGGGGGTTCTTACGGACTGTAAGGGGTATGGGCTTACGGTCCGTAAGCCCCTTAGCTGACAACAACTTTCAAAAGTTGGCAGAACAGGCCCCTGAACTCGTTTCGTCGCGTTTTGGCACTTTTAACACCCGTTAACCTCATTTTTTAAGCTTATAAAGACGATAAAGCTTATGAAACTTTAAATGTGTCCAAAAATGTCCCGGGTGTCGGTTCGTTCGGTTGCACGGTTGCGGTTTTCGGTTAATTACGACGAAAATCGTAACAAACGCGGAAATGACCGTAAACGCGTAATGAATGATATTTTTGCATTCCAATCTCTAAAATACTAGATTTTAATGATTACAAAAATTTTTGGATGCACGTACATGTTCTAGATTAGGAAATACTCGTAACGGCATAGTTTTGCAGAATTTGCAAAATAGACCCTAAAGTTGAATAAGCATGTTTTTGCCATACCGAAGCCCTCTAAACTTATTGCTAAGTTAAAGGATATTTAGGGTATGTTTAGCTTATGTCATTGTTCCAGAGTGTACGTCACGTTAAACTGATTACGTTTGCGTAACGGTTTGCGTTTTCACTTCCAAAAGTGATTTGAAAGGTCGAATTTAAACAAGGATTGAAAATATGAAATGTCATAAGTATTAAAATAAAGCTCGGAATAAAACACAATGTTATAAATTACAAAATTGTTTCGGAATTGTACGATGATTAAAATACACAGATGTCACAGTCTCCCCTACTTTTGGAAATTTCGTCCCGAAATTTAGCTAGAGGAAACTTGTGAGAATAGATGTGGATATTTCGCCTTCATTTGGTCCTCTCATTCCCAAGTAAACTCAGGGCCACGTTTGGACTCCCAACAAACTTTAACAATTGGTATACGTCTGCGCTTGAGCTTTTTGACTTCACGGTCCAATATTTCCATAGGTTTCTCAACAAAGTGCATCGTGTTATCAACACGAATTTCATCAAGAGGGATGTGGAGGTTTTCATCAGCCAAAAATTTTTTAAGATTGGACACATGGAAAGTTAACATTTCCAAGTTCATGAGGTAGCTCAAGTTTGTAGGCCACCTTTTCGTTTTTATCAATGATCTTGAATGGTCCAACATATCTAGGTGCAAGTTTTCCTTTCTTAATCTAACCATGCCTTTCCAAGGGGATACCTTGAGTAGGACATGATCACCGACTTGGAATTCCAAGGGCTTGCGTCGTTTGTCCGCGTAACTCTTCTGACGGCTTCTAGCTGTCAAGACATTATCGCGAATTGTTTTGACTTTGTCTGTTGTGTCTTGAATGAGTTCAGGTCCAATGAATTGAGATTCACCAATTTCATTCCAACAGACAGGTGAACGACATTTTCGACCATAAAGAGCTTTCGAAAGGAGCCATGTTAATGCTGGTATGATAACTGTTGTTGTAGGAGAATTCGATCAAAGGTAGATGCGAATCCCAACTACCACCAAAGTCAATCACACAAGCTCTAAGCATATCCTCTAGTGTCTGGATTGTTCTTTCGGACTGTCCATCCGTTTGAGGATGATAGGCAGTTCTCAGGTTAAGTTTGGTTCCCATGGCAGATTGCATGGTCCTCCAAAAATGAGATGAGAATCGAGCATCACGATCAGATATGATGTCCAAAGGGACACCATGATGAGATACAAATTCATCCACATAGATCTTAGCAAGTTTGTCAGCAGGGAAATCCTCACGGATTGCTATAAAGTGTGCTGACTTGGTTAGACGATCAACGATTACCCAAATGGCATCATGACCTCTAGATGTACGCGGTAATTTGGTAATGAGATCCATTGCAATGCTTTCCCATTTCCAAACTGGAATTTCTGGTTGTTCAAGCAAACCAGAGGGACATTGATGCTCTGCTTTAACTTTCGGACAAGTAAGACATTTAGATACATACAAGGCAATGTCTTTCTTCATACCCGGCCACCAATACTGAGCACGAAGATCCTTATAAATTTTGTCTGCACCTGGATGAATTGAATAACGAGACTTATGAGCTTCATCCATTATCAAGGTGCAGAGATTATCTTGACTTGGAACCCACAAACGGCTCAGATAATATAACAATCCGTTGTCTTTCAGTTCAAGTTGAAGCTAAAGATGATGTGGTAATTCATCACCCATCATGCCTTGTGTAACACAAGTTCGTTGAGCATGGAAGATACGGTTTTGAATTCCAGATCGAACTTGAACACAATGTAGCTTGTCTCGTTCTTTACGACTAAGAGCATCGACTACGACATTCGCCTTACCAGGATGGTAGCGAATCTCACAGTCGTAGTCGTTCAGAAGTTCGACCCATCGTCGATGTCTCATGTTTAGTTCCTTCTGATTGAAATGTGCTGGAGACTTTTGTGGTCGGTGAAAACCACACATTTTGTACCGTAGAGATAATGTCTCCAAATTTTCAGAGCGAAAGCAACAGCACCCAACTCAAGATCATGAGTGGTGTAGTTCTTTTCGTGAATCTTTAATTGTCTTGATGCATAGGCTATACCTTTGTTCCTTTGCATGAGAACGCAGCCAAGGCCTAAGTTCGATGCATCACAATATACGACAAAGGCGTCGTTACCTTCAGGTTAGGATAAAATAGGAGCATTACAAAGCCTCTGTTTCAAGGTCTGAAAAGCTTATTCTTGTTTAGGTCCCAACTCAAAAGGTTTATTCTTTTGAGTCAAAGAAGTGAGGGGAACCGCAATCTTTGAGAAGTTTGCGATAAAGCGACGGTAGTAACTCGTGAGACTAAGAAATGAACGAACTTCGGTAGGAGTAGTAGGCGTATCCCATTCCTTAATCGCACTGATTTTGGCGGGATCTACATGTATACCTTGTTCGTTGAAAATATGTCCCAAGAATTGAACTTCCTTAAGCCAAACTTCAGACTTGGAGAATTTGGCATAAAGTTGTTCTTTCTTTAGGAGTTCCATCGTTAAACGGAGATGTTGCTCGTCATCGGCTCGAGACGTTGAATAAATCAAAATATCATCAATGAAAACAATGATGAACTTGTCCAAATAAGGCTTGCAAACCCGATTCATCAAGTCCATGAAAGCAGCTGGAGCATTTGTCAAACCGAAATGCATGACAGTAAACTCGTAATGACCATATCGAGTGCGAAAAGCAGTCTTGGGAATATCTACTTCGAGCACACGAAGTTGATGATACCCAGAACGCAGGTCAATCTTTGAGAAACAAGTAGCACCTTGTAGCTGATCAAAGAGATCATCAATACGGGGTAGGGGATATCGATTCTTGATTGTGAGTTTGTTGAGCTCACAGTAATGGATACACATACGAAAGGATCCATCTTTCTTTTTCACAAATAGGACTGGAGCGCCCCAAGGTGAAAAGCTCAGACAAATGAATCCTTTGTCAGACAATTCCTGAAGCTGTTTAGATAACTCTTGCATCTCAGACGGTGCAAGACGGTATGGGGATGTGGCTATAGGGTTGGCACCAGGTACATGATCCATACGAACTCGACTTGTAGTGCTGGCCCAGGTAGATCTTCAGGGAATACCTCGGGATAATCCTGAACAATAGGAATATCTTGAATAGTTTTGCCTTTGCCTTTTTCCTCTACGATATGTGCCAAGAAAGCAACATAGTTCTTTCGTAGGTATTTATGGGCTTGGGTACATGTCATGAGTTTAAGGCTACTAACGGGCTTTTCTCCTCGAACCTCTAGGATTTCACCAGACGGGAGAGGTATACGAATAATCTTATCACAACAGATCACCTCAGCATGATGTTTGGTTAACCAATCCATCCCCAATATGATATCAAAGCTCCCGAGTTGCATTGGCGTGAGGTCAATGGCAAAAAGATGGTTGTTAAGGTTCAATTGGCAATCACGGATGACAGAATCAAGAACAAGGGGTTCACCACTAGCTATTTCGACTGTCAAGGGCTTTCCTAGTTTGGTTCTAGGCATGGAAAGCAAAGGTTCAAAAGCTAGGGATAAAAAACTCTTATCGGCACCCGAATCAAAAAGAATTGAAGCAGGATGGTTGTTAACAAAGAATGTACCGTTGACTACTTCATTGTCAGCCCGAGCCTCATTAGCATTGATGTTAAATGCTCCTCCACGAGCCGGGTTTGCGTTTACCAACTTCAGGTAGTTATTTCTGTAGTGGGTAAGATCCCCACAATTGTAGCAAGACCCAAGTGGATAGTGAGGTCGTGCAGGCTGCTGAGTAGGGTTTTGGACTACTAGATTCTAGGTGGGAGCGAAACGACAAGTGTTGGCAAGATGACCAGATTTCCCACAGTTAGTGCAAATGCGGCACTGTAAATGTGGTTGATGGTGACTGTTACACTTGTTGCACAAAGGTGCATTGCCAACAAACTGTTTCTTGGCCGGTGGTTGAGCAGGCTGATTAGGAGCAGCTTGGTTAGGTTGTGTAGTGAGAGCGAAGTTCTTGGAAGCCTTATGCTTCCTCGACTCCTTGGAAGTTTCAGCTTTGTTACCCTTTCGCTTCTCAGACTTAACATACAGTTTCTTGTCACCCTTTCGATGAAGCTTACCCTTTTTGACTTGTGATTCAGTAAGGGTTGCAGCTACCTCAATGGCTTGACAGATAGATGTACTGCCAGTGACGATGTCCTGGACAGGATCTTGCAGACCATCTATGTACTTTTCAATCGCCTTATCCAAAGGCGTCACCATCTCAGGATATAATAGGCTCAACTCCTCATACCGATTGGTATACGCACGGTGCTCACTGATGTCTTGCTTTAGGTCATGGAATTCATTCTCAAGCGCCCTCTTTTCATGACGGGGGCATAACTCTTTCATCATTAGAGCTCTAAGTTCCTCCCAAGTCTGACTCATAGCAACATCTGCACCCCTATCTCTCACCACTCCGTTCCACCACGTGAGCGTCCTCTTTTGGAACATGCTCGAAGCAAACTCGACCTTACAATTATCAGGACACTGAACATGGCGAAAAGTATTCTCAAGACTCTCAAACCAATGTAGGAGCCTAGTTGCTCCTTCAGAACCACTAAACTTGAGTGGTTTAGCCGAGTTAAACTGTTTGAAGTTGCAAGGAACATTATTATTGTTGTTGGCTTGGTTGATTTGAGTAATGAGATTTGGTAGCATAGCAGCCATCTGTTGTGCTATGATAGTTGCCAGTTCGGTATTAGGTGGTTGTACGTTTCGTCGAGGAGGCATTCTAAAAGAGGAAAACATGAAAGAAAACGAGTGAGATGAACGTTGGAAAAATGAGGTGTCATAAATATTGACGAAATGAAAGGATGGTGGTCATTCGTTCGTTTACTTGCAACAAACAAACGATACACAGTGACTTATCAAAGTAAATGGGTTTTTTTATAATGTATCGCAAAGACATGCTTTAGCCTATATGTGGACACTCACCCCAAGAGTTCCCAGGTAAGAGTGACTGGTCCGATTAAGTGGATTTGTATGAACACTCTAGCCTTAGACAGAAAACTCAGGGTACAGGCACCCACCCTTCCAAATTGCATGTGTTCACATTATTAAAACCCAAACTTTGACGAGATTTGAAAACTTTGGAAGGCATAAAGCCAAAAAAAATCATCTAAGGATAGATGATTGATTTTCAAAATGAACTTGAAATTTGAAGATTTGTTTTTGGTAATCACCTAAGGATAGGTGATGGTATTGTTTTAAAATCTAAACACAAGATAACTTGTGTTAGGGTCCTAGAAAGGTTATAGTCTAGGTCAAAGCATTACTAATAACCTAATTCCCGATAACCATTGGATCTAATACCAATCTTTCTGTCACACCCCAACCGCGTAAAACAACAAACCGCGGCGGAACCGTCAGGGAGTGGAGTAACAAAAGTATTGTTTCAACAACCATGGTAATTAAAGTTTTGTATTATTACATTAAGTTTGATTATATTGTCTGGAATTTAAAGGTAACATAAAATAAATTTATTGTCTTGCTAGATTTTAAGTCACTAAAGCCCAAGTCCGCCTAACTGTAGCATGAATCAACCTCAAACATTAGCTCTTGAAACACATGTGAAAATAGGTACGTCAGCATAAAAATGTTTGTGAGATACATAGGTTTTGTTGATGAGGATTCATGACTTGAAGTTTAAATAATAGTTTAACGAAAAGTAGTCATGAATCTTATAAAATGTTTTCTTTTATAAAATCATATGAAAATCAATATGAAAATCAAATGATATTAAAGAAGGATGTATGGTTAAATAATTAACTGGATGAAAATGACTTGTATAAAATATGCCATTTGTAAAACAATGTCTTGTGAAAAATATATGTTCTTTGTACCAAATGTGTCATGTCTTTGTCTTTGTCGAAGTGGTTTAAATAATGCTACGATATGTAATATCATGAAAGCACTTATATATAGGAAGTACCAGCGGCATATCCACTATGCTTTTATCATAATACACACATGTCGTTATTTAAATCACTTATCAAATAACCACCAAAAATGTCTTGTCTAACAAATGTCATATGTAAACAATGTAATGTGTCACAATGTTAGTATAAACCATAACTTGTATAACAAATGTCTTGTATAACAAAAGGTCATGTACAAAACAATGTCTAGAATAAACCAAAGTTTAAATCAAAAGTCATGTTTTGCAAAACCAATGCTTTATTTGATATGAACATTTATGTAGTTATGTTTATCGCATACATTCAAGCCTTGAGACTGTCGGATAAACCCTTATCAAGTCAAAGGTTTATCAAAAATGTATTCGGATTCTGTCATTCCCTACTTCCAGACAAACCTAGGAAGCGGGGAACGGGATTTGTCAAGTCCTATGTTACCATTACATACTATCAGGCGACGTGATCAATGTTAATGAATGTATTATGTCCCGAAAGCAAACCAAATGTCATAGTCAATGTAAGCAGTGTCATGAAAAATGTCTTATGTACTAAGTATGCTAAGTCAACATACGAAGTAGAAATGTCCATAAAATCGATGTGTTAGCATGCTTAGTCAACATACATAGCAGAATGTAATGTAAATCAATGTGCTCATATGCTAAGTCAACATATGCCACAAAAGATGACTTTGAAATCAACGTGCTAGCATGCTCAGTCAACATACATAACAAAACATAATTGGAATCATGAACTATATATGTACTAGATAAACATAGCAAGTATATGTCATGAAAGCGTGAAAACATGAAAGTATCGAGTAGGCACATGTGTTTCACCCCAAAATATTTGAAAAATATAAAAAAGGGGTCTATGTACTCACTTGGGGTTGCAAAAGTATCCTTGTTCAAGAAGAATAATAAAGCTCAAGAGTACGAGGAATCAAATGGTTCCTAAGATAGGATAATTTTGTTAATAAATCGGGACTTTAATCAGCGGATTGGATAGAATGATGTCTTATAAATCAAATGAGGGTTGGAACTCATATGGTATGATTTAATAAACTCAACATTCTGATTTGGAAGGGATCCTAAGTGCTTTTGACCCGTAATGACCCGTTAAGGTAGTTTACGCTACTTTAGCGTGTCATTTGCGTAAACGCGTGATCGGATGGTTAAACATGTCCTATGATAGGTCTTAAATGCCCAAAAATGCTTAATAATGTTGTAATATCAGTTTATATGTCAAAACGTTAGCCACATATGCTTAAAATAAAATTGTGCGCAAAAAGGGCATTTTGGTCATTTATAAAGGGCATAATAACGACGTATCATAATACTAACCAAACGACGTGACCATAAGGTATAACCTCAGAGGGTTATTCCCTATATAACTATGTTCACAAATATGTGTTTGATCGGATCCTAAGATCGACCAAACGGGTCGGATTCGAAAGTCAAAGCGGTGGAAAATCAGTAGGTATGATTGCTAAGGATCATAACCATCGTGATTACGATCACGTTGCAAAGTTCAATTGAACTTTGTTTTGACTAATTAATGGTCAAAGCCGAAAGTCAAACAATATTTGACTTTTAGCTTGAAATAGCTAGAAGCAATGAAAAAGACTAAGGATGAGATCTTACTTGTGTTTAGGAACACCCAAGATCTTAGAGAACTCAGTAGGAGGCTTACTTTTGATCAGGAAACAAACTCCAAGAGTGTGGGAGGTGAAAGAGAGAAATGAACAAGTTGAGAGGTGAGTTTGAGGGCCTATTTATACTTGTGGATGATGCACAAGATAATCCCAAGTGTTAGGCACTGATTTAGGATCATTACAAGCGTTTATGGACGTGTCAAGACCAGGAGAAGTGTGGAAATTTTGAAGGATTAGTGTCCAAGGAAGTAAACAAGAAGCTTCCATGTTTCTGCTGATCTGGGGGGTCCTTACGGACCGTAAGGAGTATGGGCTTACGGTCCGTAAGCCCCTTAGCAGACAACAACTTTCAAAAGTTGGCAGCGCAGGCCCCTGAACTCGTTTCGTCGCGTTTTGGCACTTTTAACACCCGTTAAAATCATTTTTAAGATTTATAAAGACGATAAAGCTTAGGAACTTTAAATGTGTCAAAAAATGTCCCGGGTGTCGGTTCGTTCGGTTGCACGGTTGCCGTTTTTGGTTAATTACGACGAAAATCGTAACACACGCGCAAATGACCGTAAACGCGTAACGAATGATATTTTTGCATTCAATCATTATACTAGATTTTAATGATTACAAAAATTTTTGGATGCACGTACATGTTCCGGATTAGGAAATACGCCTAACGGCACAGTTTCGCAGAATTTGCAAAATAGCCCCTGAAGTTGAATAAGCATGTTTTTGCCATACCGAAGCCCTCAAAACTTATTGCTAACTTATGTAAAGGATATTTTAGGTATGTTTAGATTATGTGTACGTCGCATTAAACTGATTACGTTTGCGTAACGGTTTGCGATTTCACTTCTAGAAGTGATTTGAAAGGTCGAATTTAAACAAGGATTGAAAATATGAAATGTCATAAGTATTAAAATAAATCTCGGAATAAAACACAATGTTAAATTACAAAATTGTTTCGGAATTGTACGATGATTAAAATACACAGATGTCACAACACACACGAAAGGGCAAGTGTACCCCGTCATATATGTAGTAAAGTATCGGTAAGAACCAAGTATCGATCCAAGGATGCGGGCGGAGACAATAATACTAAGCCTTTTTCATTATTCTACCGGTAGAAAAGATAGATTGATAAAGTGTTTAAACTAGCGAATGACTAAAACATAATATTTTTGTTTCTTTTTCTTTTTGTAAACATAGTAGACTCCAAATATGAAAAATATAAATATAGCCTTGCTTTATGAACAACCAGAATATGTTAACTAAGTTGGTTATGCCACTAAGTCACTCGGTCAATTTTCCATTTTTCAAAGACAATAGTATCCCTTTCGGGAATCCTAACATGACAACTCTTCAGAAAGTCAAAACGATGAACACACTTTAACCACCTAAAATTGTTCTTTAACGCCCTATTGATTAATGTTTATGAAAATCCCTTAAAAATAAGTTAGTCATCCATTAAGAGTTTACTAACTTCACTTAATCAAAGAAAGCTACACTGATAAACACAATGTAGCCACCGAGACAAGCATAACCTAGATTAAATCACAACCGAGTTCATTTTACAAATCGTAAATATAAATCCACTAAGATAGCAATTTTGGCCTAAATTACTAACAAAGCTATAGTTTATGTTAAGAATCCGTAACAACATCATCTAACCCGCTAGGTCCTTCCGTGAGGGAAAGCATTATTGATTAATCTTAATTACCCATTATCAACCCAATTCCCATTTCTAGTCTCATGGGGTAAACATTTTAACAAAGCTAAAAGTCTACTAATACATGATTAATTAAGCTTCTTCTCTCAAATATCCTAACTAACCACATACTAATCATCCAAGATAATTAACTATAATCAAGAATCCAACATCAATAAACAAGGTTGCAAACTAATCATCAAGGATTAAGATAAAAAGTTGTTAAGTGTCATTACAAACATGATTAACATCTAATGGTTGTTTAACAAGCAAGGAATACATAGTTTTTTTGCCACGAGGCTACAATATTACATAAACAACAATCTAATGCTTGAAACAAATAAAAATCATGGAAAGTCTCAAGAATCAAACCATAAACAAGCTTAAGATTGAAGAACCGGATGATAGCGGAGCTTCCCGACACTATGGAGGCTTGATTCAGAGCAAAACGAGTTGTTACCAAAGCCCGAAAATCGCCAGAATCGCTCCCAAAAGTCCAGTCTCCGGATCAGAATGCGTCCCCTATGTTTTATAACTTTTTGAGTTTTGCACGACCATGCTGATAAAGTGCATGGCCGTGCACTATTCGCGCAATCCGGTGACGTCATCTTATTCGGTAAGGTTTTCAAATCGGTACGGCCATGCCAAGTTTGGCACGGCCGTGCGTGTCCGAGATATGCTTGCATTGGAGATCGCACTGGCAGTGCACACGAGGAAAACACATCCGCACGGTCGTGCATCAACCCGCACGGCCGTGCGTACTGAGAAATATGCTTGCACCAGGGCCTGCATGGTCAGTGCGGGTCTTCTGACTTGGGTTGGCACGGCCGTGCCAAACTTCTGCACGGCCGTGCACTACCTGAATCTCCACAGAAAGTTCGCAACTTTGCTGTTTCGCCCAGAAAATCCTTGTTTTCTGCATCTTCTTGTCCGGCACACTGTTCAAGGCCGGTAAATGAAAACATACACGATTAAGTGTCTAATTCTTAATTTTATGGCCGAAAACGTGTAAAATGGGGATACAACGGGGGACTAAAGTATGTGTATTTTAACATATATCAATCATTTAGTTAGATGCTTTAAAAAGATGAACATTTTTGAAACAGAGATAGTTGCCAAGTCAACAGTGCTAGTAGGTTTCAATAGCAAAGTCAAGACTACAGTGGGAGAAATAAAGCTTCATGTGTATATAGAGGGACTTAACTCTATCCATAAATTCAGTATTATGGACTCTTTATCATGTTATAACATCATTTTAGGTATGTCTTGGATTCATGACATGAAGGTTGTACCTTCGGCCTACCACTAATGTGTTAAACTTCCTACTCCTTAAGGAGTTGTAAAGATAGAGAGTGGCCAACAAGAATCCAAGGACTGCTACAGTTCCTCGATGAAAGCCTCTAGTAAGATGATTCAGGCGTAGCAATTACAGGGAAGAGCACGAGATGTCCTGTAAGTTAAGGAGCAGGATATCAAGAAATATCCTTGGATCCTGGCATCAAAATGCTCCTGGAAACTAAGATCCCTCGGGATCTTGAACATTCGCTTGGAAACAAGAAAATATGATATGTATATCAAAAGATATTATTACTCACAAATTGGGTGTTGATAACAGTGTTAGGCCAATACATAAAAAGAAGAGAAAGTTCGCTGTTGAAAGGAACATGATAACCAAGAGGAAATTGAAAGACTACTAAAAGCGAAGATGATAAGAGAAGTCAAGTTCCTCGGTGGCTGGCTTATTTAGTTGTGGTCAAGAAGAAAAATGGGATATGGAGAGTATGTGTGGACTTTACTGATCTTAACAAGGCTTGTCCCAAGGATCCTTTCCCTTTGCCACATATAGATTTGATGGGGGATGCCACAACGGGGCACATGATGCTGACGTTCATGGATGCTTTTCTTGGATTCCAGTAGATCCAGATGGAACCTTCTGTCCAGGAGGACACTTCTTTTATGACCCATGCACGTATCTATTGCTATATTGATACGCCTTTTAGTTTGAAAATTGCAGGTGTTACATATCAAAGGCTAGTCAACATGATGTTCAAAGATAAACTAGGGGATAAGATGTAGGTCTATATAGATGATATGAAAGCAAGTTAAAAAAAGCCGAAGATCATCAAGGATCTTAAAGAAGCCTTGATATCGTGGACCTGTACAATATGAAGCTGAATCCTTCAAAATGTCATATTAGAGTTGAAGCAAGAAAATTCTTGGGTTACATGGTCACAAAAAGAGGAATCGAAGCTAGTCCGAAACAAATCAAGGCAATCCTAAATTTAGGATCCCCAGCTAATATTAAGAACGTTAAGAGATTGATAGGAAGAATAGCGGCTTTAAATAGGTAAATATCAAGATCCTCAGAAGTGGCATGATCTGAGAGTAAGCAAGTTTGGTAACGGTAAAAAACTCTTTAACAAGGGGCGGAAATGGATAGTGAAACCAATAGAAAAAGGATAAAATGGAAAGCATATTCATTTTTCAGAACTACGGTTGGCTTTTGTTTTGGGATCGAACAACCGACCCACGACACTATCGGGAAGGATTTGTGAAGTTACTAAATGACCAATCTGTTGATCATCAAAAGAACAGAGTTCCTCGACCGAAGATGTTAAGATCTTTTAGTCGATAAATTCCGGGACATCGGAAGAACATAGGTTCTTCTTAGGAGACATGGTTCGTCGGAATAGCAAGAGTTAAAAAAATAAAGAGAACGGAGAGAGAGAACTGGCCTTGATCTCTTGAAGTCTTGCGCGTATAATGATGGAAGAGTGAATGCATGACAGTTAGTTATCAAAAGGATTGATGGCAATCAAATCGAAGGGGTAATATGGTCCAGGATTCTTATCTTTAACCCCAACCATGCGACGAGTATCAAAAGTTCATATCCTTAGATCTTATCCACACATTGAAATTTTTGAAAGGTGAAATTTCATAACTGTTATCCACAACTGTAAAATTTGGAGGCAATTGTTAAGGGTAGAATTTCTAGGACCAGGATCTTGAGATCTATAGGTTCAAGAATATTTTGCACCTGACATGTGGAACATGAAATAGGATCCTGAAGAAACTGAGGATCCTGAGCGTTATTGTTACTAATAACTTGCTTGTCTATTTAAATAGTATTTTGCTGGAATATTCTAAAGATTCAAAGGACCGTTTGTCTTGATGTTATGTTCCGGTGATATCTAATAATCTAGTCACAATGTTCGAATTCATTACGATTAGATGACTTTAGGACCGTTGAATTCCTTAGCAAAGGTGCCTAAGTTTGTATCTAATCCATGTATGCGGAATTTACATGAATTAGTGACAATATACACAAGATATTCAGTTTAAACGTCAGTTTATTAATTGTCAAATTTGTACATTCGAGATCCTAAACTGACAGAGCTCCGCCGTCAAGATTGCAAAACTATTACAAATGAAAACCCAAGACGGCTATTTATAGAGTTTGTAATTCTCCAAAGCACCATTGTTCTAGTTCGTACGAGGTACTACTTCGTACGAACTACAACATTCTAATATCCTAATTCGTGCGAACTACAACTCCAACAAATATAAACTTAAACTTTAAACATTATAACCCTATACATTTAGACTAGATCCAAGACATAGACAATATTCATCATGCAATGACAGACTCCCCCTTGAATGTTGTCGTCGTCTTGATCAGTCTTTGATATGCTCTAAAATATACATATTTTTATATAAATATTTCCCATAGTTTTGAGTAGATTTATAGTTACTTTTACTACATTATACTCAAAACTGGTTCATATCTAAAGTTTGATGATGAGAATATGAGCTAAAACGAGCAAACGGTACACAAAATAATAAGACATAAAACAATCCATTGAATTATTGTTGTATTTAATCAGGTTTGTTTTGTTTGTTCAACGACCAGGAAGGAAGATATATGGTGATCATATTTACTATATGAAAGTGGGCTTATAATTGTTATTAGTAAATTGGTCAATGTGTGCTCATTTAAATGTAAACTTGAGTTGAGATGATGGCTGAAGGAATACAAAAGGAATAAAAAAGAGTAAATTAAGTTGGTTGTGGGTGCACACAACAATTCATAAATTAGAAAAAAGAAGGTTTGGCATCAAGAAGCAGACGAGACTAGAAAATTATTTGGAGATATAAAAAATTGGAAGCAACAATTACGTGGATAAATATTACAAGAGATGTGTAGGGACTTGAAGCTGGATTGCAAAAGTCAACTGAGAAAAAAAAGAAGGCGTGGGTTAGTAATAAATCATGGGCTCAAACATTATTGTTATTATTTTATTTGGATTGGGCCATAAACAAACGAGGAGGACTTTTGGTGGTGAAGATGGGGAAATAAAAAGGGGATGGACGCAAGACTAAAGGATACCTACGGCTGATTACAAGCATACGGCAGAATTTTGTGGTGGTGACGGCTGCTTTACGAAGAGAAAAATAGGAAGCGGAGAACGATTTGTGAAGGCTGAAAAAGAGAGGCTTGGGATTGAAGGTGTTAGCTGAAAGTTTATTGCGTTTATTTGGTTATACATCGTTTATTAGTTTTAGATTGTTTAAACTTGATATATTAAAGATGTTTGCTGAATTTTATTGCTTTAAATTTATTTTTGTTTCACTTTCGATTATGAGTAGCTAAACTTGTATGGTTGCTTAGGTTGATGAACTAGATGATTGTTTGAATGATCAACTTTTGGTTTTAAATGAATGTGATGATTTATGTTATAATTTAGAAAGCCGTTTCTAAATAATTGTGTGTTGGTGTTGGTTGGTTCAATAATACATTTGTTGGTTCCATTGCTTTAGATACTTAGAAATATACTTTAGAGCGGGAGTCAGTCTAGGTTGAATCTTTTAGTCTAGATCTTGAAGGTGAGAAATCTAATTCAAGTTTAATAATTATTAAAACCAATTAATTAAACCGTGAAATCTTTTCTAGAGGTGGGAAATCTAATCTAGAATTGCTAGGTTATTAGCTGGGCGTTGTTTGTCAGTTTGGGTGGCCGATAACTTGGGTTCATCTGTTTATTCGCGAGTGTTTCCTAGGGTCTCGGTGTTCTTAGTTATTTCTGCTTCATAATTTGAGGTTTTAGTAAATAAAATTACTTAATACCTAATAGTTGTGGGACTTGGTGGTCGATAACTCGAGTTAGTCCATTTTAGCACTTCATCACTTGTCATATTGTCGGGTTCGGTTTACCTTCCAGGGGTTTATCGGGTTAGGCATAGTCTTCATTCAAAACCAAGGTTAGGATTTTATTCACGAGTCTAGGGATTCTTGCCTAGGTAACCTATTTTTCTCATACTTGAGTTTCAGTCCAGTCTCTAGTTGTCTGCGCCTGCCGCCGTTTGGCTGTCTAATTATATAAATTTCTTTTAATTTAAAAATCACTTTTCTCAAAACAAAACTAAAAAATTGACTTTGTATTCGATAGAGGTTCAGTATCTAAAGTGTGCGCATAGTGTCCACGGATTGATACTCGGTCTTGCTATCTATACTACATTAGACCGGTGCACTTGCCGATTGTGTGTGGTTTAGTTTGTGAATCCATTTTAAAACTTGTTATGAAATTAATATATACACTTTTCACACATCAAGTTTTTGGTGTCGTTGCCGGGGACACTGGCATTTTAGAGAACGATCTGAGTCGTCTATTTAGTTGTTTACTTGCTTTCTTAGATTTGTATTGCCTTTAGGTGCCTTCTTCTTGCAATTGGTGCCTTTAGGGTTAGATCGTTTTTAGTTTTAACTTAGTTTTCTTTTTGTTGTATGCGCCATACTCGTTCACAGGGGCCACCCTCGTTTGTTGCTTCTTCTGAGCCTGAGCGAGATTTCCACGAGCGTCTTCGCACCATTCGAGCTAGTCAAGTACACGTTCCATCTTCTGATTTTACCATGGGTGACAATGAAGCCCCCGTTAGGAGAGTCGTCGCAGACTACGCTAGGCCGAACGCGGCAAATGCTCGATCTAGTATCACCCGTCCAGCTATCGGTGTTAACAGCTGGCGGATTCAGCCTCAGATCATCATTATGATCACTAACACATGTCTGTTTCATGGGTTGCCTTCTGAGGACCCGAATGTCCACATCTCTTGTTTCGGCGCTATCTGCGATATATTTCAGGAGCAAGGCGTCAACGAGGACGCCTGCAAGTTACGCCTGTTTCCATTCTCACTCACTGACCGAGCCCACTCTTGGTTAGAGTCTCTTCCTGCTGGATCTATCACTACCTGGGACGGGATGCGCGATAAATTCTTAGGTAAATATTTTCCGCCCGCTAAGGCTGTTCATCTGAGGAGCATGATACAGGAGTTCCGACAGAAGGAGAGGGAGTCGTTCTACGAAACATAGGAGCGTTTCAAAGATTTGCTGGTTAAGTGTCCTCATCATGGGTTCGAGAATTGGGCGTTAGTTGAGAAGCTCTATCATGGAGTGACGCCCACCACGAGGAATATGCTGAACACTACTGCTGGTGGTAATCTGATGACCGCCAAGACACCAGAGGAGTGTACTGACATGTTTGAGGACATAACGATGAGTAGCTATGAGTTTCCTGAGTCTAGAGATGCTGCACAGAGAGGTGTGCACAAGATTGATGATACGGCTACTATACAGGCACGAATCGATGCGTTGTCAAAGCAGATGAAGGATATGCAGGCGAAGAAGGAGCATGTGTGCGAGATATGCACGGGGAGGCATGACACGGCCGTGTGTCCTATTGCCCCTGAGGAGTTACAGTCGGAGCAGGTGGAGTTGTGGGGAATTGAAATCTGAATAGTTTCAGAGGTGGTTACAACTCGAATTGGAAGAACCATTCGAATTTTAGCTGGAAGAACAACAACCCACAGGGGTTTCAGCCGTGTCAGAGTTTGTTTAAGGACGCAGGAACTATAGGAGGAGGATCGAGTTCGGGTGCGACTAACCCGACGATCGAGGATATGCTAAAGCAGAACTAGGAGACGTTGGCTAAGCAGACGTAGTTGCTTACACAGTTCATCACACGAGAGGACACTCGACATCAGGAGACACAATCGAGATTCATGGAGCACGAGACCTTCATGAAGAGTCAGAGCACAGCACTGCAGAACCTGGAGAGGACAGTAAGTTCATTGGCCGATCAGCTGAAGCAGAGACCTCAGGGTGGTCTCCCCAACAGCACTGAAGGAAACCCGAACGCCACCGTGAAGGCTGTTATGACAAGGAGTTGTAGAGGAGCTGTTGAGGTCGAACAGTTAGTTGATGAGGAGCCGGTCGACGAGGAGATTAAGATGGGGACGCCTGTTGGCAAAGTGCACGATAGGCTGCGCCCAGCAAGTACAACACAGTCTAGCGGGTCGTCAGGAGAGAAGAAGGAGGCAGAGAAGGAGCCGTTGAGGGTGTATAAGCCTACACTCCCTTACCCAGGTTGATTGGTAAAGGGTAAGGATGCAGAGCAGTACGGTAAGTTCCTCAAGATGCTGAAGAAGCTGCACGTCAACATTCCATTCGTAGAGGCTCTATCGAAGATGCCAAAGTACGCGAAGTTTCTAAAGGATCTGCTCACGAACAAGAAGAAGTTAGAGGATCTTGCTGCTGTCACATTGAGCGAGGAGTGTTCTGCTGTCTTGCAGAACAAGCTGCCAAAGAAGATGTCAGATCCAGGTAGCTTCACGATTCCGTGTCTGATCGGAAATCTAGCCGTCAGCAATGCCATGGAAGACTTAGGAGCTAGAATAAATATGATGCCTTAGTCTACATTTGCTAAGCTCAATCTAGGCGAGCCGTCGCCTACGCGCATGAGTCTGCAGCTGGCAGACAGATCGGTGAAGTTCCCTAGGGGGATCGTAGAGAATATGCTGGTTAAGGTCGACAAGTTTGTGTTTCCAGTCGACTTCGTCATTCTTGAAATGGACGAGGACTCAGAGGTCCCATTGATTTTAGGTCGTCCATTCCTTGCCACTACGCGTGCGCTCATCGACGTGCACGATGGAAAGCTGACTCTACGAGTCGATCAGGATGCGGTTACGTTTGACATCCAGCGCTCTATGAGACACACCGCCCAACATGATGACAATCTATATTTCATCGGCACACTGATATCACATGTGGGTGGTATTCTGAGCGAGATTGCGGGAGAGATGAGCATGATGCGCATGTTGAGAGTGCAGATGATCAGGGGAGTGGGGTCACTAAATTTGATGTTGAGCAGTACCCTTTGCCGCAGGCTACCGGGCCTTCCCCTAGATTTGAGGTGTTTGAGGTTATCGGCGAGGAGGAGATGCCGAAGGAGAGGCCGTCTGTTGAGGTACCACCGCCCTTGGAGTTGCCATCTCATCTGGAGTACGCATTTTTGGGCAAGGGGTCCCAGTTACCCGTCATCATTTCTGCTGGATTGACGGAGGAGGAGAAGAAGAAGCTGATGAGTGTGCTGAGGGAGCACAGGCAGGCGATCGCGTGGAAGCTGATGGATATTAAGGGTATTAACCCTTCGTTTTGCACGCATAGGATTTTGATGGAGGAGGAGTTTAAGCCGGTGGTTCAGCCTCAAAGAAGGCTAAACCCTAATATGCAGGACGTCGTGAAGAAAGAGGTGATTAAGCTGTTGGATGCAGGATTGATTTATCCGATTTCGGACTCTGCATGGGTGAGTCCGTCCAGGTGGTCCCCAAGAAGGGGGGTATGACAGTGGTCGTCAACGGAGAAGAATGAGTTGATACCCACCCGAACCGTCATCGGCTGGCGAGTTTGCATAGATTTTCGTAGAGTCAATGATGCCACGCGCAAGGATCACTTTCCTTTGCCATTTATCGATCAGATGCTGGAGCGATTGTCGGGACAACAGTTCTACTGCTTTCTTGATGGATTCTCAGGTTATTTCCAGATCCCCATTGCACCGGAGGATCAGGAAAACACCACTTTTACATGCCCTTTCGGCACCTTTGCGTATCGGCGCATGCCATTTGGGTTATGTAACGCTCTAGCCACTTTTCAGCATTGTATGGTGGCTATTATTCACGAGTTGATCGAGGACTCCATGGAGGTGTTCATGGATGATTTTTCTGTGTTTGAGAGTTCATTCGATCATTGTCTGCGTAATCTAGAGCGTGTGTTGACTAGATGTGAGGAGACGAACCTGATGCTTAACTGGGAGAA
The DNA here is from genome assembly GCA_947069175.1 of Scalesia atractyloides. Lineage (NCBI taxonomy): Eukaryota > Viridiplantae > Streptophyta > Magnoliopsida > Asterales > Asteraceae > Scalesia > Scalesia atractyloides. The sequence continues at coordinate 24,823,852 of CAMTDV010000010.1, forward strand.
GTGTCATTTCATGGTTCGCGAGGGTATTGTGCTAGGGCACAAGATTTCACAGGCGGGGCTTGAGGTTGATCAGGCCAAAGATGATGTTATTTCCAAGCTCCCGTCGCCTACTTCTGTGAAATCGATTAGGAGTTTCTTGGGTCATGCGGGATTCTACCGCCGTTTCATTCGCGACTTTTCGAAGATTGCTCCCCGATGACCCAGCTGTTAGAGAAGGATAGGCCGTTCGTGTTTGATGACGAGTGTGTTAGGGCCTTTGAGTTGATTAGGGAGAGGTTAGTGAGTGCGCCTATTCTGATTGCTCCTGATTGGAGCCTCCCGTTTGAGATTATGTGTGACGCTAGTGACTTCGCTGTAGGGGCCGTGTTAGGGCAGCGTAGGGAGAAACACTTTCATCCCATCTACTACGCTAGCAAGACCCTAAACGACGCCCAGGAGAACTATACGACGATGTAGAAGGAGTTGCTAGCTGTGGTTTTTGCGTGTGATAAGTTTAGGTCATACCTGGTACTTTCAAAGACTATCATTTTTACGGACCACGCAGCCCTTAGATACGTGTTCGCTAAGAAGGATGCGAAGCCGAGGCTGATTCGGTGGATTTTGCTGCTGCAGGAGTTTGATCTGGAAATTAGGGATAAGAAGGGTGCTGAGAACGTGGCTGCTGACCACTTATCGAGATTGGAGAGCCCCGAGATCGAGAGGATCGGGAGGATAGGATTGGGGATGAGTTTCCCCACGAGGTGCTGATGTTTTTGAAAGCTCATGAGGAGGGCTTCACTGGTTCGCTGATCTAGCGAATTACTTGTCCACAGGTGACCTTGTGGAGGGCATGACGTATCAACAAAAGAAGAAATTCTTTGCGGACGTTAAGCACTACATTTGGGAGGATCCATACTTGTTTAGGATCGGAGCAGACCGGGTGATTAGGAGATGTGTGTTTGGGTCCGAGTGTCGCAACATTTTGCGACATTGTCACGAGGGACCGACTGGTGGTCACTATGGAGCTGCTTATACCACCAAACGCGTGTTTGATGCGAGATTTTATTGGCCAACCATCTTTAGGGACGCACACGAGTTTGTGAGGAGTTGTGAGGCCTGTCAGAGGACAGGAAATATCTCATCCCGGAATGAGATGCCCCGGAACCCTATTCAGGTTGTGGAAGTGTTTGATATTTGGGGCATTGATTTCATGGGTCCGTTCCCTATGTCGAGAGGGAACCGATACATCCTAGTCGCGGTCGACTATGTTTCTAAGTGGGTGGAGGCGGAGGCCTTGCCCACGATTGACGCGAGGGTTGTTGTGAGATTCTTGAGGAGATTGTTTGCTAGGTTCGGGACACCGAAGTCCTTGATTTCAGATCGAGGCACCCACTTCTGCAATGCACAGATGGAGAAAGTCTTGAAAAGCTATGGGGTCACCCATCGGCTTTCAACGGCTTATCATCCTCAGACCAGTGGTCAGGTGGAGAATTCCAACAAGGGAATTAGAGAATTCTGGAGAAGACTGTCGAAAACAGTCGCATTGACTGGTCCGACAAGTTAGATGATGCGCTTTGGGCGTTTAGGACTGCCTATAGGACACCTATTGGGACTACTCCCTTTAGGATGATTTATGGAAAAGTGTGTCATCTACCGGTTGAATGGAGCATAGAGCCTATTGGGCATTGAGGGCATTCAATCTTGACTTGCCAGCTGCTGGGAAGAAGCGGTTTCTCCAGATTCATGAGTTAGAGGAGCTACGCGATGAGGCGTACGAGAGATCGTGGGCGTATAAGGAACGCGCCAAGGAGTTACACGATAAACACTTGAAGCAGGTGAAAGAGTTCAAGTGTGGGGATCGTGTTTTGCTTTATAATTCCCGGTTGAGGTTGTTTCCGGGAAAACTGAAGTCACGTTGGACTGGGCCACATTTAGTCACTGAGGTTTTTCCGTATGGCACTATTGAGATTGAGAATGAGGAAGGCAAAAGGTTCAAGGTGAACGGGCATAGGTTGAAAATCTACATTGAAGGCCCATCTGAGGAGAGAGGGAGAGACGATTGATCTTCCCGAGGTTGGCATGAGCGTGTGAGGTGTCGGTATATTTGTTGTTGTAGAGTTTTGTATATTTTCTTTCGTATTATTTTTCAAGCCAGTCTTGAGTCAAGTTTTTTATAGAGTCGATATTATGCTTGGGTTTGCTTTTTTTTGTTTGTGCAGGTTTGGAGGCTACCGCCCCTACTCAATCACCATTCGGGTGGTGATTTCGAGATTATATCATATTGTAGAGGGCAGCCCTAGATATCAGTTTGGATGACCGCGAAGGAAATGCTATACGGTTGTGCACAGGTTCGGATTGAAGACGGCGCAGCTGGCACTGATTTTTATCCTAACCAGCTAAGTCCTTTCCAATTCGTATTTTTTTGTATATTATGTTAGATTTTTATTTCTTATTTTTTAATGGTCTTCCATCCTACATTGAGGGCAACTACGGTTTTAGGTAGAGTAGAGTTGAGTAAAAAAAAAAATGAAAAAACAGAAAATTGAAAAATGCAAAAAAAAAAAAAAATTGAAAAAATTAGAAAATGTCCTTGTCTAAGAGTTTGCAAATAAATACGGAAAATGATAGTAAAGTCAAGTATTTTCGGTTCTCAAATAATAATAACAAGTTAATGTAACCCGCGCGTTGCGGCGGGATATTAATTATGAATAATTTAGCATCACTATATTGGATAAAATTCGTAAGTTTCTTTAAAACGTTATTTTCAGTTTATTTTATCCTTTTCTCCAACGACAACTACGAAATCTTATGCAACTGTTGGGTTTATATAGTCAAAACACATATAACTATGACTTCGAATTGTAAACAAACTAAATAGCTTAAACGATAAAAATATAATGAAATATGAATTTTTAAACTTCGAATCGTAAACAAACTAAATAACTTAAACAATAAAAATAAATCAAATATGAATTTTTAAACAAACGGAATAACTTAAACTACAAAAATAAATCAAATATAATAAACGTGATGGCAAGGAAACATATTGTTACTTGAATAATTCATAGGATAAACCCCAACCCTTATTCAGTCCATTTTGCAGATTTTCACGGTAATCTTCCCAGCCCAGCTCCTCCATTGTCAATGCATCTTCTCATAACCATAATCCTTACACCACTTTCCTCTATCTTCGTTTGTTTCAAACTCCTTATAGGTGTAATTCCTATCCGATAAGCAATGCACCAAAACTTGTGACCTACGACAGCAAGAGGTACTCCCAGTTAAGCCTGGCGAAACAATTTGAGCCGCCAGTACTTTGATTAGGTCTTTTCTTTTCTTGTCTCCAATTATAGTATAGTATGAATCACAAACAATGAAAGCAAACAAACGACGAATAATGAAAGCAAACCTTGAAATTTCTTTGATCACGATCTTGTTCATCTTCTTTGTCACCGTTGATTTATTCCCCGTTCCAATAAAATGCTCTTGAAAATCGAAAATGGAACGATGACTTACAAAGACATGATTATTCAAGCTAGATTTACAGATTTTGTATAAAACCATAAACAGAAGAATCAAACAACATCTTCAAACAGGTTGGATTTGACTGAGAAAAAGATGAAGCACGTTACCTTATGTGATTTGGCAGATTAAAATGGTGATTCGCGAGACGAAAAGAGCGATGGCAATTCGTGCGTTGATGAATAAAAGAAGAAAACTTTTAAGGACGAAGAATGAAAACACGGACAATTTAATGGGGAAACGGTGGCGGTGAACATTGTTAATGACGGTTACGAACTTGGGAGATTACATGCCGAAACAAATCATTCCCTAAATATAATCTTAAAACATCTGTAGAGGAAATCTGATACTCTAATCTGATCTACATGTGCATAAAATCATGATTCCAATAAGTATTATACATTTATTAACCAACAAAATTACATCTTCAAACAAATTACTCCACAAACTTTGCAATAGAGGGAACCTGAAACTCTAACTTAATTTACTTATTGATCAACTCATGATTCCAATGACTCAATTCACCATTAACTACCGAGATTACATCTTCAAACAACCTATTCTCTAAAAAATGCAACAACAAAACTGAAACCCTAAGTTAATCTAGGTGTTCATAAACTCACGATTCCAGTGATTTAAATTCATCATTAATTACACATCCCCAAACAACTTGTTACACAAAAACTACAACAAACGAAAACAAAACCCTAATTGGACAATGATATAAAGATTTTGCATAACATAAGGGTTCAAGCAAAGAAAAAGAACAGAATACCGAAAAAAATAACGTGACGTTGAACGGAGATACCGCGAGTATCACCACCGGTGTTCTTGAGACGGCCGTCGGGAACGTAAAACATTGAAAATTTTTAATTCTTGGATGGTATGAATGCAATCAATTGAGATGGTTGCGAAATTGTGACGGTTATCGTTCAACCGAAATGGTGGGATTACATATGTGAAGCGGTGGGTGGCAAATGCAATGGGTTTTGTTTGACGCAATGGTTGGGGTGGCGGTTTTTTCCGGTGCTAATGATTGTATCGGTGGGAAAATGGTAAAAGATCTAAGCGGTACATTAAAGGGGTGTGGTGAGCGGTTGTTTGTGTTGACGCAAGGGTTAATAGTTGGTAGTTTTTTTGGTTGCTAATTGTATTAGAGATATAATATGAGTTTAATAAGTTGGGCACGTGTCTGATTTGGGATATGTGGGTAGGCTCTTCCGATTTTTAGGTTCCTTTGAGCTGAAAATAATTAATACGTTGGGATACCAGTGGGTACTCATCTAGGAGAAATAGAGAAGCCGAAACCGCCAATAATAGTATAAGAAATACCGTTATAAGCTAAAAGTCTTAGAATTTTTAATAAAAAAATGAATAAATGAGCTAGATTAAAAACAAGTAGCGGAGGCCTACGTAATCTTCATTGGGGATGGTGACTCTGACTTAGAATGCGTCTGGGATGTGTCGAAAAAAATGCTACATTACCGAAGCTTACGTTGTCCCTTCGGGGATAGTGACTCTGGTTGAGACAACCTCTGGGTTAGGTATGCAAAATGTCTAGTGCTCATAAAAAAAGCTTGATTTTAAATTCTGAGTTTTGATATAAAACGGTTAGGAAATAGTCAGTTGGTTGTTCTTTTATTTCATAAGCTTGAGGCGGAATTAGGTGTGAGGCCCTAGGTTGACTAATTGAACCTGAACATAACTGAACATGATAAGGGCTTAGGAACCGGTGTTGAGTTTAAGTGGATCGTATACCTGCAATCGTAAGTTAACATGTGTTTGATTTTTAATTAAATAATCTAATTTTTGAGATCGAAATTATTTTGACTATGATTCCGTAGCGTATATCTTTTTCAGGGACGAATAAAGGTTAAGTATAGGGATATTTGATATGCTCTAAAATATACATATTTTTATATAAATATTTTCCACAGTTTTGAGTAGATTTATAGTTACTTTTACTACATTATACTCAAGACTGGTTCATATCTAAAGTTTGATGATGTTAAGAGAATATGAGTTAAAACGAGCAAACGATACACAAAATAATAAGACATAAAACAATCCATTGAATTATTGTTGCATTTAATCAGGTTTGTTTTGGTTGTTCAACGACCAGGAAGGAAGATATATGGTGATCATATTTACTATATGAAAGTGGGCTTATAATTGTTATTAGTAAATTGGTCAATGTGTGCTCATTTAAATGTAAACTTGAGTTGAGATGATGGCTGAAGGAATACAAAAGGAATAAAAGAGAGTAAATTAAGTTGGTTAGTGGGTGCACACAACAATTCATAAATTAGAAAAAAGAAGGTTTGGCATCAAGAAGCAGAGGAGACTAGGAAATTATTTAGAGATATAACAAATTGGAAGCAACAATTACGTGGATAAATATTACAAGAGATGTGTAGGGACTTGAAGTTGGATTGCAAAAGTCAACTGAGATAAAAAAGAAGGCGTGGGTTAGTAATAAATCATGGGCTCAAACATTATTGTTATTATTTTATTTGGATTGGGCCATAAACAAACGAGGAGGACTTTTGGCGGTGGTGGTGGGGAAATAAAAAGGGGATGGACGCAAGACTAAAGGATACCTACGGCTGATTACAAGCATACGGCAGAATTTTGTGGTGGTGACGGCTGCTTTACGAAGAAAAAAAAAGGAAGCGGAGAACGATTTGTGAAGGCTGAAAAAGAGAGGTTTGGGATCGAAGGTGTTAGCTGAAAGTTTATTGCGTTTATTTGGTTAGACATCGTTTATTAGTTTTAGATTGTTTAAACTTGATATACTAAAGATGTTTGCTGAAATTTATTGCTTTAAATTGATTTTTGTTTCACTTTCGATTATGAGTAGCTAAACTTGTATGGTTGCTTAGGTTGATGAACTAGACGATTGTTTGAATGATCAACTTTTGGTTTTAAATGAATGTGATGATTTATATGTTATAATTTAGAAAGCCGTTTCTAAATAATTGTGTGTTGGTGTTGGTTGGTTCAATAATACATTTGTTGGTTCCATTGCTTTAGATACTTAGAAATATACTTTAGAGCCGGAGTCAGTCTAGGTTGAATCTTTTAGTCTAGACCTTGAAGGTGAGAAATCTAATTCAAGTTTAATAATTATTTAAACCAATTAATTAAAACATGAAATCTTTTCTAGAGGTGAGAAATCTAATCTAGAATTGCTAGGTTATTAGCTGGGCGTTGTTTGACAGTTTGGGTGGCCGATAACTCGGGTTCATCTGTTTATTCGCGTCTAGAGTTTCCTAGGGTCTCGGTGTTCTTAGTATTTCTGCTTCATAATTTGAGGGTTTAGTAATAAAATTACTTAATACCTAATAGTTGTGGGACTTGGTGGTCGATAACTCGAGTCAGTCCCTTTTAGCACTTCATCACTTGTCATATTGTCGGGTTTGGTTTACCTTCCGGGGGTTTATCGGGTTAGGCAGAGTCTTCATTCAAAACCAAGGTTAGAATTTTATTCATGAGTCTAGGGATTCTTGCCTAGATAACCTATTTTTCTCATACTTGAGTTTTAGTCCAGTCTCTAGTTGTCTGCGCCTGCTGCCCTTTGGTCGTCTAATTATTTATATTCTTTTTAGTTTAAAAATCACTTTTCTCAAAACAAAACAAAAAAATTGACTTTGTATTCGATAGAGGTTTAGTATCTAAAGTTTGCGCATAGTGTCCACGGATTGATACTCGGTCTTGCTATCTACACTACACTACGACCGGTGCACTTGCCGATTGTGTGTGGTTTAGTTTGTGATTCCATTTTAAAACTTGTTACGAAATTAATATATACACTTTTCACACATCAGTCTTCAAAATCTTCATCCTCGCCCGAAGAAGTTCTTGTAAGGCTTCCTGCGTCTTTCTTGTGATGGAATGGGCGTTTGATTCGTAGGAGGTGCCCATTTCATAAACAGAAATCTTCTAAGACGTGCCTCTCTTCCTTTTTCATGTATTTATTCCAAGCGTTTCTCTTCTTTCAAAAAAATCTTCTCTTTCAAGCTCACGCCATTTAGACTCCCACATATGACCAGAATTAATACCATGTGCATAGAAAACATTGATTACACCTTGGTATCGCTTTGCTTGAGTCTCTTCGCGTTTATCATAGCATATCTTGTTAAAGAAAAAGCATCTCACGTCTTCTTTCGAACAATTAACTAGCCACATCGGGTCTAGTATTCTTATCGTCCTCCACAAACCCAAAAATCTTCTACGTTGAATCAGTTATGGAGTTAATTCTTTAGTGACATCCCAATTTTCTTCAGCTCTAAGCACAATCACTGCTTCACTTGTTTCAGGGTCTGTTTGCCACCATAAGAAGTATGGATGGAAATCCTGCTTGATTGGTTTTGGAGGCATATTCTTCATAACTTAAGGCCTCTTCATCACCAATGTAACATCTTTTTCTTTTGTCACTCTGTTGATCTTCACTCTGCGTTTAGGAATAAATGGTTTCCAGTAATTGAAACCATGCATCGCTTCAAACTTAATAACTTTCCATAAACGTTGATCACTAAACTTCATCTGTTAGCTTATATTCTTTGTCTGCACCAGTTCTTCTACATCCCAGAACCGTAAACTCTTCAGATCATTAAGATATCGAATGTATTGAACACCGAACTCTCTTTTAATAGCATATATCTTCAGCTCTCTAATCCAACCCCAGCTTAGAATATCACCAAGTGATTTGTCTTTATCTCGTGTAAAGAATGCCAACGGACGTTTTAACTTTCTTTCTTTCGGCATCTCTTTAAACCAAGATTTCTTCGCTTCAGCTATCTCCTCTTTTGATAAACGTTTCGGAATACTTCCGTCTTTGACAACTTTATCAATCTTCCTTTTCAGTAACTCTAGATCAACCTGACTCATAATTTCTTCAAACGTTGGAAAACTATCAGTGTCTGCTCCAGAATACTTTTCAACTTCATCATCCGAAGCATTCTCAATAATAACACGATCATAATCATCTGCTTCTGGAACTTGCTTGTAAACATAACTATTTGGATCAAAAGTACGAATATTAATCAACTCTTCTTCGAAATCAAAATCAATCGATCCTTCATCAACCTCTAATAGCTTAGCAAGTTCTTCTTTTGAATAATTATGAACAAATTCACCTTCCTCAACGTTATGTTCTAACATGAGCATCATTGGTTTGTAGCTATCAGGAACAACTGTTACAGGATTAGCTGTGAAGATTCCTGATGCTTCAGTTGTTGTTGCCCTTGTTTGCTCCCACTGAGTTTGAACATCCTCAGCATTCACTTCATCGTTCAAGATAGAATCACAATCAAACTCATCATGTAGCTTTGCAGACTCAACAATAAGACCAATACCACCCTGATCATCATCATCATCATCATCATCATCATCATCATCATCAGCTTTATCATCTTTCTTCTCGAAATCATCTTTATTATCGTCATCCTTTTTGTCGTTATCATTTTCATCTTCATCTTCGTCCTTTTCTTCTTCAGTTACAACTCTCTCAGCCCTTTGACGTCTGATTTCTGCGATTCTCTGAAGAATAGGATTATCAATGATATCAATGACCTGACTCACTGCAACTAAACCTCTTTCAGCAATTTCTTCAACGATAGGTTCAACAGTTCCTTCAATAACACTTTTACCCTTCCCTGAGCTTCTGATTCAGCAGCAGCTTGTTTTTCATGTTCAGCAACTTTTTTTTTTGCTTCTTACACTTCCAAACGGTCGTACTCAGCGGAAAAATCTATTCTGAGGTTGTTTGCTAAAACTTTCTGAAGCATATCGAACCTCTTGTTGCTCACTGCTCGTTCATTCTCTAAATCATTCACCACTTTCCTCAGTCTTTCAGTGTCAGTGGTTAAGCTTTCAATCACAGCTTTCATGAATTCTCGATCATTTTCCATGAGTTTCATTCTTCCCTTTAATACTTCTTTCTCCTCTTCATTTGTTTTTCTAACTCTTTGATTCTGTTCTCCAACTCAACAAGCTTGGATTCGTTAAACATATCAGCCAATGAATCAGTAGTAATTCCTTTATCAAAAACCCCGTGGAGGAAGAGGAATATCTCCAAAAGCATCAAGGGAATCACGTTCACGTTCACGATCAGAAGTTTGACTTTGAGGTGTTTTCTGTTTCGGAGCTGATTTTGGTGTTGCTTGCTTCAGAGTTGTTTGTTGCTGTGGAGGAATTGGTTCAACAATAGTTGGTGGTGTTTGAACATGAGTAGAAGATGTTGTAACATGAATTGGTGATGTTGGTGGTGCAGTAGACGTTGTTTCTGTAACAGGCTTTGATCTCTACAAATATTTACGTCTTGGCACAGCAACAGGCGACCCTGTAGACTTCTTAGAATCACCAGCTTTCTGCTTAACACGTCTTGTTTTCTTTTTGGGCCTTTCTTCTTCAGATTCGTGTTCAGAAGGCTCGTATAGATCATCACCTTGTTTCTTTAATTTCTCTTGTTCAATCTTTTCTTGAATTTGCTTTTCATAAAAATCTGTAGCGTCAACAGAATCTTCTTTATCGGATGTAGCACTAATAACCCCATGATAATCCTTCAACGTTTTCAGTATCCACGTTTTCTGCTTCAACATTTGCCGCAGTACTCGCCTCAGGAGTTTCTTCAAGATTAACAGGCTCATCTTCTGGCTCATCAAAATGTTTCAGCTTTCTTTGAAGATCTCTTTCGTTTCTTCTTCTCAGGCTCAGGTTTGATATACCAGTAACTTCTCTTTTCTTTAAACCCTTCCAAACTCTTTATCTCATCACTTTCATCACCACTACCTTCTTTCCTCCACTTGCCATCAGGTGGTGCAATATAATCACTTTTCAGAATAGCCCTAAACTAGGCTTTGGAATTGGTTCATTCTTGCCTAAGATAAATGTTCGGCTTCCTCAATGTTTCATCATCCATGTGATGTAGATATAACATATCACTATCTTTCTTTTCAAGATCTTTAAAATTATCATCAATCAACATCTGAACGAACCTTGTATATAGCAAAAACTTGTCAGCTCCAGTATTCTTTGACATGAAATTGAATATGACGTGAGAGTAATTGAATTTCTTATGCAGAATCAATGTTGTAGCCATGCACATCATGTAATCTTGCATATCATCAAATCCTCATTTGCGATGGTTCATCACGTGTATCAACGAATGTAAGAAAAACTTGTATGGATGACCGAGACCACCCTTCTTGAATGTTGTAGCATTGACATACCCTCGATATCCCATCCTGTAGAAGCACCCTTTAACCATACGTTCAGAAAACCAATAGGATATGAATCTTTGTCGTTGAACTCCAAAACCCTGCGAACATCTTCTTCGGTAATCTTAATCTCATGGTCCTTATTCTTAATTCTGACCGCATAAGTAATCGTTTTATCAGCTTCACTATACAATGCCGACGTCCAGAAAAATGTAGCATGTGAGCGATAAGCAGTATGATGTTGAGTTAAAGCTTTCGTCACTGGCAATCGTCCCATAAACTCTAATACGTCTTCAAACGGTGCCAATCCCGGAAAATTTTCTTTGTCCAAAACACAACACGTGTTATGGAACCTTGAATATCCCAAGTGCACAAACACAACAAACAAAACTACTTAGAAATTTTCCAAAATTTTGACAATAATAGGAGTAATTCGCACGAACTATGCCAATACAGACTTAACACAAGCAATCTTCTAATTCGCACGAATTAAGAACAATTACTAAACATTTTGACATTTAAGGCTGTAATTCGTACGAAGTGTGTCAAAACAGTCTAAAAAACAAACAAACACTCAGACATTTGTAATTCGCACCAATTAACCCTGATTACACAACTTTACAAAACATGGCAAGTAGTAATTCGTACGAAGTAAGTCATTTATCTTTTGAAACATTTTGACCAGTAGTTCGTACGAACTAGTCATCGTCTACATTCAAACCCTGCAACATCTACACATGTCCCAATCTTGAAATTGATGATCCATTCATGTGTTATTCATGCCGATTAAAGATTTCATACGTTTAATTTCAAATTTTATCTGTTAAAACCTATCAGATCTAAGTTTTTTTAAGTCCGACATGTTTATTTCGAAAAAAATCAACAATTCAATCGTGTGTTAATACCTGTGCCATTGATTAAGACGTGCAAACCAACTTAATCAAACAAAAATTAGGCAGAGTAACGGCTTAATGTTTGCAGATTCACTAATTCGCACCAAAGAGTCAGAGAACACACACAAGCAGATATGTGATTCGTCCGAATTAGCTTGTTATTTATACTCTCTCCTTGATCTAGTTCGTACGAATTAGATCTCTGATCTAATTCTCTAATTTGTACGAATTTGGTCATTCAAAATCAAACCTTTTTCAAATTTTACAATTTTAACCTACTTGTTTTACCAGTTTATCAGTTTTAGAAATCCACTCAGTTGACCAAGTCCAAGTTAATGACCCTGGTTAACCGATTTGTCTGCCAAGTCCAACTTAATGACCTTGGTTTGACGCTTTATGAACAAACTGAAGTTTTCAGCAGTGTTAAAGTTTCAAATTAATGAACTTTTTTAAATCATTCAAAGTTTTTCATCATTTTTCATTACCTCCCAGCCCGTTGTGTCAAGATTTCATCAACACACTCCTTATTTGGACTTTTAAGATCCGCTTTCCATCATTGGTAGTCGAAACTAAGATAGAAATAAAATCTTTTTGAATTTTCCAAAGTTTATGCTAAAACACACCAAAAATCTTTTTGGGATCTTATGAAAATGAAATGTAAAGCATTATGTACAAACATATTTACAGACATTTTTGTGAGTTCGTGTTTGAGGATCATATCAATTTTTGAGACAAATCACCAGTACCGTTGACCTTTATAAGACTTTTTAAGTTTTCAAAAACCAATTTCACCTAGATTGTAAGTATGTTTGTCCTTTTAAACTTCAACACATTTCTCAATTGTTCCGAGATATGTTAGATAGAATTAAGAACTTGACCTAACTATGTTTCTCATCTTATACTCCCGTATCAAGATTCCCTAGATTTCATCTTACAGGTGAGTATAACTTAACTGATATCTATATCTAGGTTGTGCGAGACCTTGAGAGCTCAGGTTAGTACCACCGTACCGACAAAGAGATGAAGGCTCAACTTTAAGGAAGTGTTCCAATAAGGAATCTTCTCGTACTACAATTGATTAGATCTTTCGATACATTCAATATGCTGCAGTTTAGGGGTTTTTAAGCAAAAGTATTATATAAGTTCTACGCCATTGCTTACGCAAAATCAGAAGAACTTGTATAATACCCCAGATATCAATTATCTATAAAGACCTAGTATCTCAGAATTAGGTAATCTTTCAAACGAAATTTCAGAGTACCAAGTACGTATATCCAAGAGATGTTGACCCACAAATTAAGAAGTTGTAAATTGAGGTTTATATCCTAGAAACAATCTACTGAACGTGTAAAGCCTACTGGCACATCCATAGTGAGATTCGTTTTCTTAACCTTTTAACCACTTCAATTCTTTAGCATATGGTGATAGTCCACTGATGTACTATCATTTCCTCGTTTTACACAAAACTCTTTTTGCCTTTTTTATATTTTTGAACTTTTTGAATTTTATATGTTTTTGTATTTTCTCCAAATTTCTCCCCATAAAGTAAAAAACATATTTTTGGATTTTTGATTTTTAAGACAGAAATAAAATGTAAGTAAAATAAAGTGACTAACCAATGAGGATTACGAAAACTCATCGTCAGACCCATATTCAACATCATCCCCACCTGACGAAAGATTTACAGTTTAATCTCATAAGATATTTAAATCTTGTTCGTGTAAAAGCATTGGTATAAAAATATGCCTTTTGTTCATTAGTGTTGATTTTTTCGATTCAAATCAACTTTTTCTCGTGACAATCACAGGTAAAGTGATATCGAATTTCAATATGTTTCGTTTTAGATTGTTGAACAGGATTTTTTGTTATGTCAATTGCCGCCTTGTTATCTACATACAACGTTGTGTCAAAAAAATTGCAAACCAGAGTCTCTTATCTATTGTTGTATCCACAAGAGTTGTGAACAACACTTGGAAGCTGAAATGTACTCCGCCTCACAAGTCAAGAGAGCGACTGTGGTTTGTTTCTTGCACTGCCAAGTTATAATACGTGTTCCAAAGAACTGGCAACCGGCTGTAGTAGATTTAGCATTAAGTTTATCACATTCGAAATCAAAATCTGCGTATCCAGTGAGATTAAAAATGTCGTTTTTAGGATACCACAAGCCGTGCTTGGGCAGCCCTTCAAGTATCGGAAAATTCTCTTTACGACCATCAAGTGTGATACTCTTGGATAGGACTGATAACGGGCGCATAGGCTGTCACACCCTCAATTTCCACTTGCGGAGTTTTACCGCGAGGCGTGTGAACAAACCAGAATCTGAAACACTAGTACGTCGAACGACTCTATATGATTTGATAATACGTTTTCAAAAATCATTTGTCGTAGATTTTATATTGTCCTATTTAGTTACCAATGTTTAGCGGAAGCATTAGTTTTTAAAGTTGAGCGGAAGCATAAAGTAAAGTAAAGGAACGGGCGCCAACATAAACGCCAAAACCAAAGAAAAACCCAAAACAATGTTTATAAATGAGACTCGATAAAAGATGTCTTGATCAATGCAAGTGAGTGCACCTAGAGCTCCTAGCGTCCTGAGAAACATGTAAAGAAACAAGTGTCAACATTAAAGATGAGTGAGTTCACAGGTTTTCATAAATTCGTTTGTTCGGTTATGAGTTTGTTTCCCCCGTTATCCCTATCTCGAGATAACGATTTTGTTCCATTATTCCCAACCCGGAATAATACCAATAGTTCTATTATTCCTTAACCGGAATAATAATGATGTTGGTTCCATTATTCCAAATCCGGAATAATAAAGTTGTTGTTTCCATTATCCCCAACCCGGGATAATATAGTTGATTCGTAATTAAGTTCAATGTTAACATATATAGGTAGCTAGCCTAAAGTTATGTCACGTAAGTGTTCGCGATCGAAGCTGACTGTTGTGCCTCCGTGTTGCCAGGCCTATCACTGACCATGGCGAAGTTAGGCCAAATTATTCACCCGTTGACCATACCCGGTCGGCTAGCGCGACTAGCTCGGATGGGGCTTGTCGGGCCCAGTAGTACTACTTATAATTTCCCCGCTATTTAAACCCAATACTAACGATCCGAGAGATTGTCGAGGACTTATGTGATATAGCTGCTTAGTGACCATAACGTCACATTAACATTAACTTAGTTGCCGAATAGTTATGTGACGTTAAATTCGTATAACGTAAAGAGATTGAGTTTGAAGAGTGTATACATGTTTCTCCCCCTGTTGTTTAAAACCGGATAAAATTAGGGGCCGTGAACTCACCTTTAGTTGCTCAGTTAGTGTAGCAAAGAAGTCGTAAAGGATGGGACCGCTAATTGCGTCCTAACAAACCAATTGATTTCAAGTCAGTGTGTGAACACACCAATACAAAATTCTACACATAATTTACGCACAAAGTGATAATCACAATCAAAATTCCTAACACTCAAACATGCATGCAAGTATCCTCATGTGAACATAGTAATCAAAACAATTTATCATGAACATAATCCAATCCATGCAACACTTTAGTGCACACATTCACAAGTTATCAAGTTTCAGCTTACATACTCATAATTCGGCTGTTTTCTAGGATTTTTATAAAATAGTTCCAACGTTCCAAAAATTCCAATTATTTTACAGCAGGTGACAACTACACTGTAGAAATTTATATAAATTTTTCAAGTCCTAATACTTTACCAATTAACCATAAATATTAATATACTAGGCTGCAGTCAGATTCGTCGCTTTCTGACTGCAGTCCACGGAAGAATTTATTTAAAATCACCGATCATCCAATTAACAAAATTCCAGTGGGAGTTGCCCGGAAATTTCTATACCTAGTTGCTGTACAAATTTCATGATTCGAATCCCTACAGATTATAAAATCCAACTCGATAAACAACTAACAAAATTTCAGGATTTCCACAGCTTTAGTTATTGAACTTAATTGGCCACTTAAAAATATCAAACGACTTCAGAAAAATATGAATCCAGCGCTATTAGATTCGTTATTCAAATCTCTACGTTTTAGACTTCAGAAAATCCGTTTTTCGACAACTAATGACCGAGTTACAGCCAGTTGAAGTCGGCTGTAACTATCATTCAGCAACCTGTTTCAGCATTTTATCACAACTAATTCGCAATAACCGTCGATACAATGAACCTAGGCGATCAAGAACTAATTTTTCCAATCATAGATCAATACATATATCATATCCATGCAAACCCTAATCAATATCTCTAGTTTTTATAAACAAAACACATCCTATGATTCCAGATTTCGAACAAACATCAACTTGCAAACATCATCAATAAATCGACTAACATAACCTTACATTCAAACATATAATCCGAATATGATCTTGCAAACAATTATAATCCTAACCTTTAATTACGGTGAATAACGAGCCGAGACTTGGATGAGACTGAATCGGATGTTCAAGCTAGATCGCGACCGAGAGGATGAAAGCAAGATGCTGTCGCGACCGAGAGAAAGGAAAAGGAGAAGGCTGTTGCGCGACCGAGAAGGGTGTAGGAGGCTGCCGTCGGCTTCCTTAGATGCTAGGGTTTTGTGTTTTTGTTTTGTGAAATCAAACTCATGCATGTATGTGTTTATATAGCGTAAAGGGTGAAGGTAAAGGGGAATGGGTTTGCGGTTTGGGTTGCACGCGGCCGAGAGTGGTTTGGGTGGGGCGGTTTGGGTTTAAAACTTGATCCCCAAGTTTGGTTAACTCCTTGAGTCGCAAGGAATCAAGGTTGGTTCGTGTCGCAGTTCGGTTCGGTTCGGTTCGTGTACATATTTATTATATATATATTTCGTAACTAAAACAATTCACGTAATCGAACATCACATATTCACCAACTCACAAACGTTCATACACATAGCACGTAATTAGTTTGACAAGTTCACTAAATTATCGTAACTATTTCGAGCGTGCAAATTCAAGTCTCCGAATTAATAACCGTGAAGTAGTGCGTTTAAGTTATCCGAAAAACCAGGATGTCACATAGGCAGGTAGGATACATAATGTCTGGACGCGAAGCTGTCAGATACATTACTGACCCTATCATCGACCGATACAGCGTTTCATCCACTTTGGTTCCATGTTCATCAGGGCATGATTGATCGCTAATGGTGTTGATATCAGTTTAGAACTTATCATCTCAAACTTTTGCAAAATATCATGAACGTACTTAGTTTGATGAATGAATATACCATCGGGTAATTGATCAACCTGTAATCCTAGAAAGAATTTCATCTCTCCCATCGAACTCATTTCAAACTTTTTCTTCATGATATCTTCGAACTCTTTGCATAAATCATCATTTATATAACCAAAGATTATGTCGTCCACATAAATCTGTACAATCAGCAAGTGTCCACCAACTTCTCTGATGAAGAGTGTGCTATCCACAATACCTCTTATAAAGCCGTTGCTTAACAGGTGCTGAGACAAAGTCTCGTACTAGGCTCTCGCAGCCTGATGCAACCCGTAAAGTGCTTTATCCAGCAGATATATCTTGTCTTTGTTTTGTGGATTGACAAACCCTGGTGGTTGTCCGACATACACACGCTCTTTCACTCTTCCGTAGAGAAAAGCTGATTTGACATCTAGTTGATATACCTTGAAGCCCTTCCATGACGCAAATGCTAACAAAATCCGAATTGCTTCCAGTCTCGCAACCGGAGCATAAACTTCTGTGTAATCAATTCCTTCTTGTTGATGAAAACCTTTGACAACGAGCCGAGCTTTGTTGCGCATAATTACTCCTCGATCATCACGCTTTCACTTAAACACCCATTCAGTATTGCTTTTTGATTTGCTGGAGGATCCACAAGCTTCCAAACACCTAACTTCTCGAATTGTTGCAGTTCCTCCTGCATAGTGTTAACTAAGCTTTCATAAGCAATTGCTTCCTCTCAATGCTTTGGTTCAACCTGCGAGATAAAACATCGAAAAAACAATATTCCTGAACATGAGCTACTTCAGTATAGAAACAACTAAGTGCTTTGTTAATTTGATTTCGCATTTTTACTCCTGCACGCAGTTCACCAATTATGTTGTCTGAAGGATAATATGATAGATTTCTAGGAACCACTTTCGTCAGAAACAGCTACTTCATTCTCCAGATTAGTAATATTCTGTTCAGCCACAAATCAGCAACGGTACCACTTGTAGATGCTTCATTTCTTGAACTAGGACCAGCAGATTGATTTAATAAACTTGTGATCTGCTCAGATTCCTCATCAGAACTTGAATCACCATCTTGATCGTAAATTGGTGC
This sequence comes from Scalesia atractyloides, assembly GCA_947069175.1. NCBI lineage: Eukaryota > Viridiplantae > Streptophyta > Magnoliopsida > Asterales > Asteraceae > Scalesia > Scalesia atractyloides. The sequence continues at coordinate 24,841,772 of CAMTDV010000010.1, forward strand.
AGAATCAGAATCAGACTCATTTGTTGGAGAAAGAATGGGATCAAATGAATTTAGAATTGTTGCTGCAACTGGTTCTTCAGGAACATTTGTTTGAACATTTTTAGAACTTGAAGTAGCAATAGGTGGTTGAGTTACCACTATCAGTCATGGAACTTGTTCTTGATTAACTGCTTGTTGCATTTGATATAACACTGCAAGTTCCTCTTCATTTGGTTCTTCTGGCAATTCAAAAGAATCCCACAGATTATCGTAATTAAACATCCAAGAATCTCCAGGTTTTTGTGTTGGCAACGTGTATCTTCGACAATCAACATGCCGTGCAAGAATCACTTGATTTAAACTAGGCAAATACCCGTCGTTGTGGACTTGCATATCCAACAAAGAAACCTTCTAGCGACTTTGCTCCAAATTTGCCATCAGGATCAATTATCGTACAAGGAGATCCGAAAGGTTCAAGAAACCCAAAGTTAGGTTTCCTTTGATATAGAAGTTCGAAGAATGTCTTCTTAAATGGTTTAACAGTTAGCACGCGGTTCAATGTATAGCATGCCGAAGCAACAGCCTCACTCTAGAAATTCACAGGCAATTTAGAATCAACCAACATCGTTCTTACCGTTTCAATAAGTGTGCGATTCTTACGTCCAGTTACTCCATTTTGTTGAGGAGTGTAGGGGGCGCTGAATTCGTAAAGAATTCCTTTATCGTTGCAAAACTCAAGCATTCGGTTATTCTTGAATTTCGTTCCGTTATCACTCTGATTCTTCAAATGGGTAAATGATATATATTCTCAAGCTTTCAGAAGAGAATCATCAGATTTTGAAATGTTTCATCCTTGCTCTCTTGAAAGAATACCCACAAAAACCTTGAATAATCATCCATAACCACCAAGCAGCATAGATCTCCGGAAATAATTTTCACATTAACTGGTCCGAAAAGATCTATGTGTAACCGCTCTAAAGGTAGCTTGATTGAATTTAACAGCTTTTTTGGATGAGATTTCTTGTGCTGCTTTCCTTTCTTGCAACTGACACAATCATCGTTCAGATGAAAACTTTTCAGATTTACCCCATCAACTAAGTTGTCGTGAACCAGAAAATTCATCTTTCTTAAATGTACGTGACCCATCTTTCTGTGCCATAACACTGATTCCTTTTCTGTAGCTTTAGTAACAAAACACTACGCTGACTTTGATGTTGTAGTGGAAACTCCCATATCAAGCATGTATAAAATCTTTTCTCTTGGAGCTCTCATCAAAATCCACTCTTCTAGAATCTTAAATCCTGGTTTCAAGATCATGCACTCTTTGTCATTGAAATGTGTGGTGAATTTCTTATCACATATCTGGGAGATACTCAACAAGTTGTTTTCTAACTCTTCAATATAGTTCACTCTATCGAAAGCTATCAAATCTAGCAGATGAATCCAACTTCTGTTCACGGAGTTCTTTCTCCTTTTTAAATTCATCATTTGATTGTTTACCAATGATTTCCTTTTCAACAACCGTCTTACTTCCAAAAACAAATTCCATTTTCTTATTGTTATAATTCTGATTTGGAAGTTTTTTTTTCTTTTTCTTTGTTTCAAAACCCAACCCTTTTCTTACTGTCTCAAGAAAATCCCCACCTTTCCTTCGATAATTGTTGAAAATCTTTTTGGATTTTGAATAAAACTTTGTCAGATTTTTTATCAAGATCTTCTGATTTTACTTCTACCAGTTTGAAAAGTTTATCAATGTGATCTTCTTTCACATTCTGGATCGAAAAAGTCTCATCAAAATATAGTTTATCAGAATCCTTAACTTTGTATAAAACAACGTTAGGATCATCACTTAAACTATCTTATGAAGAAATTTTATCTTCATTTTCAGATTGTGAATCAGATTCCGAAATGTTTAAGCTTGACTCAGCACTTTAAAAATTTGAATCATCATAATCGTTTTCCAAAACCTTTTCAACCACATTTTTCACAATTTCAGTTCTAGTGCCGTTTTCAGTTTTAGTGTAGATTATATCAATGTTCTCAGGCAGCTCATCTTTTGTCTCAGTTTTAAGTTTCAAATTGAGCACCTCCTCCATTCCCTCAGGTTTCTTTTTCACATAACTTTGCCTCAAAGTTATGTAAGGATGATCGATTGAACGGGAAATTGTGATGAATCGAACATGATGGACATGAAAACGTTAGCTCTGATACCACTTGTAGGACCGTTGAATTCCTTAGCAAAGGTGCCTAAGTTTGTATCTAATCCATGTATGCGGAACTAATGTGAATTAGTGACAATATACACAAGATATTCAGTTTAAACATTAGTTTATTAATTGTCAAAGTTGTACATTCGAGATCCTAAACTGACAGAGCTCCGCCGTCAAGATTGTAAAACTGTTACAAATGAAAACCCAACACGGCTATTTATAGAGTTTGTAATTCGCACCAAAGCACCATTGTTCTAGTTCGTACGAACTATAACATTACAATATCGTAATTCGTGCGAACTACAACTCCAACAAACATAAACTTAAACTTTAAATATTATAACCCTATACATTTAGACTAGAACCAAGACATAGAAAATATTCATCGTGCACTAACAATGACAACACAAGATTAGTTCATTTTCTACGTTTTCATTCATATAAAGTCAAGTTACATCCAAGAAATCAAACTGACAGGGCTTTGTCATCCAACAAAGTTACAAATGACTTGGTCCTCACCTACTATTTATAGATATGATAGCACCTTTGGGACGGACCAACTCTTCCATACGGATGAGACACATCCGTGCGAACTAGACTCATCCCTGCGGATGTACTCATCTATATGGATGTACACTAAAACACAAAATCACAAAATCTAACATTCAGCCCTATTACAAACTGACATGACACAATTACGCAGGCAACACACATTACGTATCAACAAACTCCCGCTTAGATGTTTCTGCAGTCTCGTTCGGTTTTCAAAAATCTTCACTGACACGTTGACTTTTAAGTTCAAAGTATGACATCAGCGTTTGATCTGTTGCTGGTACCCACTTCACGTACTTGTATCTTGCAATAGAAGCTATCCTTGTGCGCTCAACAATTCTTCCTTCATTTCGAACATCTCTTAAAAATTCTTTCCTTTCCAATTCACGCCACTCCATTTCCCACATCTTTCTAGAATTTACTTCTTATCCAAAGCAGACTTTGATAACCTTCTGGTACTGCATTTCCTAGACAATATCTTTCACCTAATAATGTACTTTGTTGTTGTAACACCCCAATCGTGTAACACGTGACGGAAATATCGGGGAGTCATGTTACAAATTTGCTCAGCCACAACTAGAACTAAAATGTTTCATTATTATTCCATTGTTTTACAATACAAAGATTCAACATATTGTCTTTTGGTAATAGAAGTCTAAAGCCCGGATGCATTCCTATGTGTAGCATGCTCGAATAATCATCAACCTGAAATATATGTGAAAAGAGACGTCAACAAACAATGTTAGTGAGCACAAAGTCTTGTTGGCCAAATAAATGGCAAAAAGAGTTAGCTTTGAAATACATTAACTTGATCATTAATCTTGTGACAAAAGAGTTTTGTATATGGCATCATGATCATTACTAAGTAATTTTCATGCCTTTGAAAATTGTACTTTGTTCTTTGAAAACATATTGAAATCGTCCATAGACTTGTGTGAGTATTATTGGAAATTCAATTAATGATTTATAATAATACCAAATATCCTTCTAAGAATTTATCATACAAAATATGGAAGAATTCTTCAAGGATTTGGATGTCGAACCTTTGAATCAATTGCACACAAAATCCTAAAGTGACTCGAATAACGCTACAAGGGTAAAGCAATAAGAGCACTTATATATAGGAAGTACCAGCGGCGTATCCACCATGTCCTTATAGTATTACACTTGTTTCGTTATCCTAATCACAACTAACCACATAGACACAAATCGTCAACTTGTCACTTGTCTCGTCACCTACGCATTAAAGTACACAGAATCCAATCAAGGACTACCAATTAGTACTTTAACATTCCACAAATATCTAACTATAAAGATAGATAGATGTAATGGGAATTAAGTCTTATCACATTGTCTTGTCAATTTGTCTTGTCAAATACGTATTAAAGTACACAGAATCCAATCAAGGACTACCAATTAGTACTTTAAACATTCCACAAATATCTAACTATAGAAATAGGTAGATGTAATGGAATTAAGTCTTATCACATTATCTTATCAACTTGTCTTGTGAAATATGCATTAAAGTACATAGAATCCAATCAAGGACTACCAATTAGTACTTTAAAACATTCCACAAATATCTAACTATAAAGATAGGTAGATGTAATGGGAATTAAGTCTCGTCACATTGTCTTGTCAACTTGTATCACAAAATCATTATCCTAATGGTGATTCGGATAAGGCTACGAAGGGTAGTACAATTAGCACACTTATATATAGGAAGTACCAGCGGCGTATTACTATAGTTTTGTTATCTAAATAACCAAAAAATCTACACATAAACTATAACATTTGTCAAAAACGGGTTTCCAAAACCCGCTCCGTTTTGTAATCGAATATCAAGTTATAAATGTCACGTTGTGTATTTATGGTTATTTTGATTTTTAATGATACATAATTAATAAACAAACTAAACTATAAAAATTATATTTGATAAAAAGTGAAAACAAAATAAATAAAAATAAAATGTTGCTGCCGGGGCTCGAACCCGGGTCACCCGAAAATTGAAATCCAAAGACTTAACACACACACACATCACCACTCCGCCACTTGTTGTTTTCTGTTATCACTAGGAAACAAATGAAACTTATATTCAAACAGAAAACAACCTGAATGCCAAACCATAACCGAAATCGGTCACCAATCGTCCAAAGACGATTGATTACTCGCGAATTACTGAACAAAACCGGTGCACCGACGATCCTAATCAATTCGGATTTGAATGAACTTCAATTTTGATCATGATCGGTTTTTATAACCGAAAATAATCAATGTCTGAATTACTTCAATCAAGACCCCTCTCGCGACTCAGAAACATCATACAAACTTTCCATTTCACTTTCGTCATACATTCAGTCCATCAGAAAGCTTAAATCAACTCGCCGGAAAAATTCTGCAAGTCGCCGGAAAACCGTATTCTTCATCAAAACAGTAAGTCTTTCAATACCTTCGTGGTCTATCGATTGTTAAGCTATTTCTGACTCAAACCTTCCAATTGAAATCAAATTCAGACGTCGTCATCGGATAATTTCTGCTCGCCGGAAAACTTCTGAAAATTCTTATCTTCCGCTGTAAAACGGTATAGCCATTCAAACCTGCTGATAACTCTTATTTGGTACTTCAATTCCACAGTTAACTAAATCAAAACTATTAATTTGTTCGCCAGTCGAAGTTCGAAAAAACAGAGCCGACGCATTGCCGGAAATTCTGTGATAAATCATTCCTACGGTATGTTTACTTCCAACACCGTCTCTGCCATTTCATTTTAGTCTTATGAATGATTGATAATCGTAAAAGCAAGAAACAGATTAGTAACACAGTCGACTGTAAATTGAGCGAAGAAGACGAAGATAGTTAAGTTATAAGTTTATTTAAATTCAGTAATATGAACGGGTTAGACACACAGTCCAGCGATGGACTGTGTGCAAACAAATTTCATACGCGACGCGAGTTCGATCCCTGATACACGCACCCTCTCTGTTATAAAAATGTTTTATTTTTCTAACCGAACCGGGTTAACTCAAATAGATGTTAAGTATAATAAAAACCGAAATATTAACCAGGTTAGACACACAGTCCAGCGGTGGACTGTGTGCAACACTAACTCGCACGTCACGCGTTCGAGTCTGGTTAACGGCACCGGTTCGATGATTTAAATTTTTTTTAAAACAAATGAATTTTGAATAAATCGAATTAGTATATAAATATAATTAAAAACAAGATTATTTCGGGTTAGACACGTAGCTCAGTTGGTAGAGCTGCGTGCACGCGTACGGGAGGTCTCGGGTTCGAGTCTCACCCAGCGCATACATGCACACTGACCGAACCGGTCAACAGGTCAACAAGTCAACGGTCAACGGTCAACGCAAAAATAAACAATTTTTTTATATTTTTTATTTATTTAATTTAATTTAAAAATCAATTAAAAATACTTAAAAATAATATTTTTAAAGATAGAAAATAGCCTTAAACTCACAAAAATATATCTAAAAATTCCATTAAAATCCTTAATAAAATCCACTCATTTACTACATTTTTCCGTTATTATTTAGGTTAGTAATTCTCGTTGTTCAACTCTCCCGACTCGTGCGCATCTCATCATCTCCAATCAAACGCACCCAATGTGAGTGAATCTTTACAAATTCCCCGTTTTAATCACGTTTTGGGGTGTATCATGTGTCTTGCTATATATTATATTTAAATCATTGTGCATACATCATATCATGAACTTGTGTATTCAGCTTGTTTCAACTGTTTGTGTGGTTATTGTTAGATTCAATTTATTATTTTCAGTACATGCAATTTCATAGGCCGCCGCTCCCCATTACATTATGAGCGTTGAGCATGTTCCCCATTACATTATGAGCGTGAACCTGGCGTGCCAACATACGATCGGCTCTGTTTGATTGAGCCTTGATCGCACAGACATTTATCATTTTCAGTAAATGCAATACGATCGGCTCCGTTTGATTGAGCCTTGATCGCACAGTTTCATTCATGTTATTTATCGTATGATGTTGGTATGTTAATGTATGCTATCATATGTTATTGTATGTTATAGATGTGATTGTAATTGCTACTGCTTGATTATTTACATTTGCTCATTTATGATTATGCACAATTTTTCATTGATAAACTAACAAGTAAATCAATAATAAATGTTTGTCTAACAAGGTTCACTCGCCAACTTATGTTGACCCAAAAACCCCCATTTTTACACATGATACAGGTGAACCAGCTGCAGCTAGAAACACATAGGATTGGACTAGAAGAATAAAATGATTTAGAGCTTCGGATTATTTTGTTTGGTTATTTTCTTTGTATTGTATGGACATGTTTGGATTATTTGGAATGTAATTTTGACTTTAATAAATATGAAACATATTAGTAAAAATCATGAGCTTTGGTGATAACCCAATTATGCCCCGACTCTTATTCCGCTGCGGGTCGGGGTGTGACAGATTGGTATCAGAGCCATGACTATAGGGATATAGGATAGGTTATTAGACCCTTAGAGCCTATACTTTAGTTGATTAGAAAATTTTAATATTTTTGTGTGTTACATGCCAAATTTCATGATGTTTATGTGTTTTATGTTAAATGTTACATTCAATGTTATGCAAGCATGTTCATAAGTATATATTATCATATAATGCCTATCATGAATCATATTCTCATAACATATCACATCCATGAAAGCACACACCACATCATGATTGCTTTTACAATGATTTTTGTGTTTTCAAATCTCATCAAAGTGAGTTCTCATGACGGGCATGTAGTAACTGGAAGGGTACCAGTACCGGTAGTCGGAACGTCCTGTCTAGGCTGGCATTCGTTTAAATCCAAAATAAAGGACCAGTTTGCCTACCTGGGGACTAACGATGAGAGTACGAAGTACCTATTAGGCCAAAGCATGCTATACCAAACATTGTGTGAGCTAACCCCACTTTGAGTTGTCATTGTGTCTACACCTGGACACATTCCGACCATACATCTCGTAAACATATTTTGTGGTTTGCATTCGGGTGATGCGAGTGTTAAATCGCCAATACTAATGTGAATCCTACCAAGCCAATAGTCATGGGGGCCCACATGACTATACAGGTGAAGGTATGGGGGACATTTGAGGCCCAAAATGAGCAAACCCAAGACATCCTATGGATGTAGTTGCATTATTGATATTTATGTTATTTTCATTTTCTTAAAGACACATGACACCTAAAAAGACACCATAAACTCACAATCTTCTTATGTATGTTCCTGTAGATGTCGTCCAGACAACAACGAGGGGGTAAAAGATCAGGAAGGTCTCATGAACGCTTGGCCACACAAATCGCGAAACAAATGGCCACGATACTGCCTGACATTGTAGTCCAAGTACAACAAGCTCTCGCCACAAACCCCACTAATCCTCCCCAACAACATGACCAGAACATCGACAACCCTCCTACCAGCAAGTGCTCATACAAACATTTCAAATCTTGTGATCCTCCTAAATTTGAAGGGACCGAAGGTGTCACTGCTCTCCTCCATTGGTTTGAGGAAATGGAAAACACCTTCCTCAACTGCGATTGTCCTGAGGATCGCAAGGTTCGATACGCCACCGGGAGACTATTTGGGGTAGCTCTCACTTGGTGGAATACTGAAAAAGGGAAGAGGGGAATTGATGATGCAATGGCCTTAACTTGGGAGGAGTTAAGGGAAATCATGACTAGGCGTTTCTGTCCTAGGAGTGAAATTAAAAAGTTGGAGGACGAATTTCATTCTTTAAAGCAGAAGGAGGGAGATCACACCACCTATAACAAGAGGTTCTTAGAGTTGAACCAAATGGTTCCAAATTTGTTTACCCCAACTTATCGTTTGATCGAGCATTACATTCGAGGACTTCCCTCGAAAATTCAAGATTCAGTTCTCAGCATTTCACCGGTAACACTTGAAGCTGCTATGGAGCTAGCGACTGAACTGACCGAGAATCGAATTCGCAACGGGAAGTTTAAAGAAGAGAAAAAGAAAGCCCCTGTTGAGGGTCAAACTTCAAACCATTCCATCTCCTCCTCTAAGTTTGTTAACAAGAGGAAGTGCAACACCAGAAACTTCGCTGTTACACAAACCAACTCCCCTATTCCTGCTGCACCCATTACCCAGGTCGCTCCTTTACCTGCACCATACAAAAGACCATACTCTGGCCCGTTACCAAAATGCAACCGTTGCCAATATCACATTCTCCTGATTATCCTTGCCAACATTGCACCGGCTGTGGTTTCGCAGGTCATACTGTTCAAACCTGCCGCATGCCTCAGCGAACGAACCGCCACCAGCCTTCAACCCAAACCCACCAACAAATAATGGGTCAAGCCCAACAACCCCTACTATTACCACCCACCCAACATTTAGCCCAAACATATTACCAACCCAATTATCCTATGGGTCAACCTATGCGGGCTTGCTACAATTGCGGAGACCCAAGCCATTTCAGAAACACTTGTCCAAGGTTGGTAAACATTATTCATGCTCAGGCCCAAGCCAATCCGGTGAATCAAGCGCACCAAGCTCCTCCACCTGCAAGAGGAAGAGCTTTCAATATCAACGCTAATCAGGCTAGGGCTGACGGCAATGTGGTTAACGGTACGTTCCTTATAAATGGTAGATATGCATCTATGTTATTTGATACTGGTGCGGATAGAAGTTTTGTGTCCTTAGAATTTGAACCTATCTTAAACCAAAATCGGGATAAGCTCATGGAATCCATAACGGTAGAAGTTGCTGACGGGAAACCAGTTTCATTAAACTCTATTATACGCAACTGTACACTCACCTTAAACGACCACGATTTCTCAGTCGACCTTATTCCTATGAAGCTGGGAAGTTTTGATATCATAATTGGTATGGACTGGCTCAGTCAACATCAGGCAGAAGTTGTATGTCGCGAAAAATTTATACGTATCCCTCTTTCAAACGGTCAGACTCTTCGAATCTTTGGGGAAACCTCGTCGAAGGGGCTCAGCTTAATGTCTTGTCTTCAAGCCCAAAAATATCTTCGCAAAAATTATGTCGCGTTTTTAGCTCATATCATCAACAAGGGAACCATGGAGAAGAAACTTGAAGACATCCCAGTAGTAAAAGATTTCCCGCAAGTTTTTCCTGATGACATTTCAGGACTTCCTCCAGTTAGAGAAGTCGAATTCCGTATTGATCTTATACCTGGTGCTACACCAGTTGCAAAGTCTCCTTATAGGTTAGCCCCCTCTGAAATGCAAGAGTTAGCCAGTCAATTACAAGAGTTGACTGACAAGGGATTCATACGTCCTAGCTCATCGCCTTGGGGTGCACCTGTCCTTTTTGTAAAGAAGAAAGATGGATCGTTTCGTATGTGCATCGACTACAGAGAGCTCAACAAATTAACAATCAAGAATCGCTATCCTTTACCTTGCATTGATGATCTTCTTGACCAACTCCAAGGTGCCAGCTACTTTTCCAAAATCGACCTTCGATCTGGTTATCATCAACTTAGAGTACATGAAGAAGACGTCCCAAAGACCGCATTCCGAACTCGTTATGGTCATTATGAATTCATGGTCATGCCATTTGGTCTAACCAACGCTCCAGCAGTCTTCATGGACCTAATGAACAGAGTCTGCAAACCTTATCTTGATCGATTTGTTATAGTTTTCATCGACGACATTCTTATTTATTCAAAGTCTAAAACTGATCATGAGCGTCATCTTCGACTCATCCTTACACTTCTAGAGAATGAAAAGCTTTACGCCAAATTCTCCAAATGCGAATTCTGGTTAAAAGAGGTGCAATTCCTTGGACATGTAGTCAATGACAAGGGAATACATGTCGACCCCTCAAAGATCAAAGCGGTACAAGAATGGCAAGCTCCACGTACACCAACTGAAGTAAGATCTTTTCTTGGTTTGGCTGGTTATTATCGTCGTTTCATTTCAAACTTCTCTCGCATTGCTGTACCACTCACGGCTTTAACTCATAAGGGAAAACCTTTCATATGGGGACCCAAGCAAGAAGAAGCCTTCCAAACCCTTAAACAAAAACTCTGTGATGCACCAATCCTCACTCTTCCTGAAGGTTGTGATGATTTTGTGGTCTATTGCGACGCGTCAGGGCAAGGATTAGGCTGCGTTCTAATGCAAAGAGGAAAAGTTATAGCTTATGCTTCGAGACAACTCAAGACGCATGAGAAGAACTACACCACCCATGACCTAGAACTTGGAGCCGTTGTGTTCGCTCTTAAGATATGGAGACATTATCTCTATGGTACTAAGTGTGAAATATACACTGACCACAAGAGTCTTCAACATATCTTCAATCAAAAGGAGTTAAACATGAGGCAACGAAGATGGGTCGAACTTCTAAATGACTACGACTGTGAAATTCGATACCACCCTGGCAAAGCAAATGTGGTGGCTGATGCACTTAGTCGAAAGGGTTATGCGAACTCCATTCGTCTTCTATGTTCGCAAATTATAACTGACATTAAAGATCAAATTCGAGAAGCCCAACACGTATCAGTAACGGAAGATGATGTACGAAAGGAGATGTCCTGTGGAGCTGAACTTAAAATTGAAACTAAATCTGACGGTATTCTGTATTATCTAGATCGTATATGGATTCCTAACCACAACAATCTTCGTGAAATTCTTATGAAGGAAGCTCACAAAACGCGATACTCTATACACCCAGGAGCCGATAAGATGTATCAAGACCTACGATATACCTATTGGTGGCCTGGAATGAAAAAGGATATTGCTGTTTTTGTTTCTAAGTGCCTTACATGTTCCAAGGTGAAAGCTGAACACCAAAGACCCTCAGGACTTCTGATCCAACCTGAAATACCTGTATGGAAGTGGGAAAACATAACCATGGACTTCATTACCGGGTTACCTCGTACTTCTGGTGGGTATGACACTATATGGGTAATCATGACCGACTTACAAAATCAGCTCACTTTATTCCTATCCGCGAAGATTTCAAGAACGAAAAGCTAGCTCGTATTTATATCAGTGAAATCGTAAGCCGTCATGGTGTACCAGTAAGCATTATTTCAGATCGCGATGGTCGTTTCACTTCACGAACATGGCAAGCAATACAATCCGCTATGGGTACGCGATTAGATCTCAGTACCGCCTATCATCCTCAAACTGATGGACAATCTGAACGCACCATTCAAACTCTTGAAGATATGCTTCGAGCATGTGTCATAGACTTCAAGGGAAATTAGGACGCTCATCTACCATTAGTTGAATTTTCGTACAACAACAGCTATCATTCAAGCATCGGCATGGCACCTTTTGAAGCTTTATATGGTCGTAAGTGCCGATCTCCAGTATGTTGGCACGAAATTGGGGAAGTTCAAATCACTGGTCCGGAATTGATTCAAGAAACCACAGACAAGATCCATCAAATTCGAAACAATCTTCTAGCAGCTCAAAGTCGTCAAAAGAGTTATGCAGATAAACGACGGAAGCCTTTGGAGTTTAACATTGGTGATCATGTACTTTTAAAAGTATCACCGTGGAAGGGAGTAGTTCGTTTTGGTCAAAAAGGCAAGCTAGCACCACGCTATGTAGGACCCTTCAAGATACTCGAAAGAGTAGGACCTGTAGCATACAAGCTTGACCTACCAGAAGAACTCAACAGGATTCATCCCACATTCCACGTATCAAACTTGAAGAAGTGCCTTGCTGATGAGAACCTCCACATTCCGCTGGAAGATATTCAGATTGATGAATCTATGCATTTTATTGAAAGACCTGTAGAGATCATGGACTTCGGAGAAAAACGTTTACGACGAAGTCGCATTCCAATTGTTAGGGTACGCTGGAGTCGAAACGGGGACCTGAGTTTACTTGGGAACGTAAGACTCAATGCGCGAAAAATACCCACATCTTTTTCCTACTACTACTTAAATTTCGGGACGAAATTCCTAAAAGTAGGGGATACTGTAACATTTGTCAAAAACGGGTTTCCAAAACCCGCTCCGTTTTGTAATCGAATATCAAGTTATAAATGTCACGTTGTGTATTTATGGTTATTTTGATTTTTAATGATACATAATTAATAAACAAACTAAACTATAAAAATTATATTTGATAAAAAGTGAAAACAAAATAAATAAAAATAAAATGTTGCTGCCGGGGCTCGAACCCGGGTCAGCCGGAAATTGAAATCCAAAGACTTAACACACACACACATCACCATTCCGCCACTTGTTGTTTTCTGTTATCACTAGGAAACAAATGAAACTTATATTCAAACAGAAAACAACCTGAATGCCAAACCATAACCGAAATCGGTCACCAATCGTCCAAAGACGATTGATTACTCGCGAATTACTGAACAAAACCGGTGCACCGACGATCCTAATCAATTCGGATTTGAATGAACTTCAATTTTGATCATGATCGGTTTTTATAACCGAAAATAATCAATGTCTGAATTACTTCAATCAAGACCCCTCTCGCGACTCAGAAACATCATACAAACTTTCCATTTCACTTTCGTCATACATTCAGTCCATCAGAAAGCTTAAATCAACTCGCCGGAAAAATTCTGCAAGTCGCCGGAAAACCGTATTCTTCATCAAAACAGTAAGTCTTTCAATACCTTCGTGGTCTATCGATTGTTAAGCTATTTCTGACTCAAACCTTCCAATTGAAATCAAATTCAGACTTCGTCATCGGATAATTTCTGCTCGCCGGAAAACTTCTGAAAATCCTTATCTTCCGCTGTAAAACGGTATAGCCATTCAAACCTGCTGATAACTCTTATTTAGTACTTCAATTCCACAGTTAACTAAATCAAAACTATTAATTTGTTCGCCAGTCGAAGTTCGAAAAAACAGAGCCGACGCATTGCCGGAAATTCTGTGATAAATCATTCCTACGTATGTTTACTTCCAACACCGTCTCTGCCATTTCATTTTAGTCTTATGAATGATTGATAATCGTAAAAGCAAGAAACAGATTAGTAACACAGTCGACTGTAAATTGAGCGAAGAAGACGAAGATAGTTAAGTTATAAGTTTATTTAAAATCAGTAATATGAACGGGTTAGACACACAGTCCAGCGGTGGACTGTGTGCAAACAAATTTCATACGCGACACGAGTTCGATCCCTGATACACGCACCCTCTCTGTTATAAAAATGTTTTATTTTTCTAACCGAACCGGGTTAACTCAAATAGATGTTAAATATTATAAAAACCGAAATATTAACCAGGTTAGACACACAGTCCAGCGGTGCACTATGTGCAACACTAACTCGCACGTCACGCGTTCGAGTCTGGTTAACGGCACCGGTTCGATGATTTAAAACTTTTTTTAAAACAAATGAATTTTGAATAAATCGAATTAGTATATAAATATAATTAAAAACAAGATTATTTCGGGTTAGACACGTAGCTCAGTTGGTAGAGCTGCGTGCACGCGTACGGGAGGTCTCGGGTTCGAGTCTCACCCAACGCATACATGCACACTGACCGAACCGGTCAACAGGTCAACAAGTCAACGGTCAACGGTCAACGGTCAACGAAAAAATAAACAATTTTTTTATATTTTTTATTTATTTAATTTAATTTAAAAATCAATTAAAAATACTTAAAAATAATATTTTTAAAGATAGAAAATAGCCTTAAACTCACAAAAATATATCTAAAAATTCCATTAAAATCCTTAATAAAATCCACTCATTTACTATATTTTTCCGTTATTATTTAGGTTAGTAATTCTCGTTGTTCAACTCTCCCGACTCGTGCGCATCTCATCATCTCCAATCAAACGCACCCAATGTGAGTGAATCTTTACAAATTCCCCGTTTTAATCACGTTTTGGGGTGTATCATGTGTCTTGCTATATATTATATTTAAATCATTGTGCATACATCATATCATGAACTTGTGTATTCAGCTTGTTTCAACTGTTTGTGTGGTTATTGTTAGATTCAATTTATTATTTTCAGTACATGCAATTTCATAGTCCGCCGCTCCCCATTACATTATGAGCGTTGAGCATGTTCCCCATTATATTATGAGCGTGAACCTGGCGTGCCACATACGATCGGCTCCGTTTGATTGAGCCTTGATCGCACAGACATTTATCATTTTCAGTACATGCAATACGATCGGCTCCGTTTGATTGAGCCTTGATCGCACAGTTTCATTCATGTTATTTATCGTATGATGTTGGTATGTTAATGTATGCTATCATATGTTATTGTATGTTATAGATGTGATTGCAATTGCTACTGCTTGATTATTTACATTTGCTCATTTATGATTATGCACAATTTTTCATTGATAAACTAACAAGTAAATCAATAATAAATGTTTGTCTAACAAGGTTCACTCGCCAACTTATGTTGACCCAAAAACCCCCATTTTTACACATGATACAGGTGAACCAGCTGCAGCCAGAAACACATAGGATTGGACTAGAAGAATAAAATGATTTAGAGCTTGGGATTATTTTGTTTGGTTATTTTCTTTGTATTGTATGGACATGTTTGGATTATTTGGAATGTAATTTTGACTTTAATAAATATGAAACATATTAGTAAAAATCATGAGCTTTGGTGATAACCCAATTATGCCCCGACTCTTATTCCGCTGCGGGTCGGGGTGTGACATAAACCATAACCATCGTTCCTCGTAAAGTACTTCTTAGAAATCTCACTATAAAGATAGGAAGATTTAAGAGTGTACTTCAAACACCCTTTGAGAATCTAACTATGAAGATAGAAAAGATCCCACAAGGATATAGGCCCTGAAAGACGTCTTTAACAGTCGTGTCATCAATTGTCGTGTTGCATAATCGGAATTAATACATAAAAGCACTTAGTAAATACATACATGCCATACATTTGAGAAACTTTGGTTACACATATGAATCACCCCAAAAACATTTGAAAAACGTAAAAGAGGGGAGCAATGTACTCGCCTGGGATTGCGTATAGATCTTGTTCAAATGATATAACAAAGCTCAAAGGATCAAGAGTTCAAGTGTTGAAGTGGTTCCTAGTGTATCGGATATATGTGTTAGTGTCGAAACTTGAAAACAAGCAATCGGATAGAATGAGATATATAAACCAAACAAGAGTTGGATCTTGTATAATATGATCTATAATATCAAACATTCTGAATTGGAAGCATTTCAAAGTGTTTTGGCTCATTATGGCTCGCTAAAGTGGTTTACGCCACTTTAACGGGTCATAAATGTAACTATGGGTTCGGATGGTTAAATATGTCGTATGACAAGTCTAATATGCCAAAAGTAGTTTATATAAGTTGTATAATCAGTTTAGATGTCAAAACAATGCTCTTATATGTTCAAAACTAATTTAAGTGCAAAAAGGGTATTTTCGGCATTTATAAGGAATACATATTCGACTTGTCATTTGACTAACCAAACGGTATGACCATAAGGTATAACCTCAGAGGATTATTCCTTATCATATTATGGTCATAATAATGGTCTTGATCGGATCCTAAAGTTGACCGAACGGGTCAGATTTGAAAGTCAAAGCGGTGGTCAAAACCGCTAGACTTACGACTCTAAGCAAGCACTTAAACAAAATTGACGAGTTAGACATGTTTTGACATGTCTAAATAAGTTTATAAAAGAGTTTTGGCACCAAAACAAACTGTTTTGATACCCAGAAATGGTTCCGTTGCAAATTGCGCAAAAATCGCATTATTGACCAAAACTTTGACTTGTCAAAATGACTAGAAAAGATAGAAATCAGTAGGTATGATCATTAGGGATTATGATCAACATGATTATGACCATATTAGCAAGTTCAATTGGATTTTATGTTGATCAATTCATGGTCAATTCTGGAAGTCAAACAAACGTCAAACGTTTGAGTCTTAGCCTAAATAAACTAAGAATCTTGAATCAAAACATGAATGAATTACTTACAAACACAAAGGATTGATGAAGAACCACAGAGAAAGCTCCAAAATTGTTGCAAATTTGGATTGAATCAGATTTGAGGTATTTGAGTGTTTGCAAAAGTTCATAATTATGAAATGAGCTTGGTATATAAAGATTTTTTGATGTAACAAGATCAAGACACATGTCCATGACTCATCCCTGAAGTTGGATTAGTATCTAATACTTGTCAAATGCAGAGAATTGGGTGGCAAGTTCGATTGATGAGTCAAAATAGAAGTTGACCAGCTGTTGCCACCTTTCTAGTGACCTGGGGGTCCCTTACGGACCGTATGGACTTTGGTCTTATGGTTCGTAAGACCCCTATCTGGCAGAAACTTTTGAAAATTGGCAGAACAAGCCCCTGAGCACGTTTCGTCGCGTTTTGGCACTTCTAGCACCCGTTAACCTGATTTTTAAGCTTCATAAAGACGCTAAACTATAGGGAACTTGAAATGTGTCAAAAAATGTTCCAGAGGTTAGTCGTTTGGTCGTACAGTCGCGGTTTTTTGTTAATTACAACGAAAATCGTAACGAACGCGTGTGTGACCGTAAATGCGTAACGAATGATATTTTTGCATACAAATGACTAAAATATAATATTTTAATGATTACAAAATTTTTTGGATGTCCGTACATGTTGCGGATAGCGAAATACGCGAAAAGTCATAGTTTCGCCCAGAATTTGCAAAATAGCCCCTGAAGTTGCATAAACAGGTTTTTGTCATACCGAAGCCCTCAGAACTTATTTCTAAGCTATGTTAAGGGTATTTAAGGCATGTTAAGCTTGTGTCATTGTTCCGGAGTGTGCGTCGCTATGAGAATCGACAGACTTTCATAGTTTGTCATAAATAGTTCCTTTGATCGAATAGGTTTGTTTTTGACATACCAAACCTTTCAAAACTTATTTCTAAGTTATGTAAAGGATATTTAGGGTATGTTTAGTTTATGTCCTTGTCCTGGTGCATACGTTACGTTAAACGGGTTACGTTTAAGTATCAGTTATCAAAAGACCTTAAAAGAAAAAGTTTTTTGAAAGCCCGAAATTTGGCACAAGTGTCACAGTTGTAGTACAACATCTCGATATCTTTCTCAGATAGATTCACCAGCCACATCGGATCCAAAATCATTATCTACCTCCAACATCCTTTAGTGCACAATACAATAACTGCTTCCCCAGTCAAGCTATCATAGTGCTACCATTGGAAATCAGGATAAAAATCTTGTTCAAGTTTCATAATTGGCATGTTCTTCATAGCTCTAGGTCGTTTAGCAATCAAAGACACTTTCGGCTTCTGAGTTTCTGGATCAATCTCTGTCTTTGACACAACTCTTTTAGAGTAATGTGGCTTCCATGTAGGAAAATCATGACGAGCTTCATATCTTATATAACGCCACAACTTCTAATCACCCTGTTTCATCCGAAAGTTGATTAACTTTGAATTGCACAACTCCTACACATCCCACCATGGCAAAGTTTTAAGATCACTATATCTGAAGTACTGAACACCGTATTCTCTTTTTATGGAAAATACATTTAATGCTGGTATCTGGCCTAGTTAAAATATCTCCTAGAGACACATCTTGATTTCTCATGAAAAAGGCTAACGGTCTTTTGAATTTTCTTTCCTTAGGCATAACCTTGAACCAATTCTTACGAGCTTCTCTGATTTGATCTTTATTAAGTCTCGGATTAACACCATCTTTAATCTTTCTCTTAACAAATCAACTGTTGGATCTAATGGACCCCACAAAGAATAGATGATTGGAAAGCCAAAATAATCTACAACTTCTGATTACAAATAACATGCTTAGAACATCTGCTCCTCCCAAAGGCAAAGACTCAACATCTGCTACTCTAAAGTCTGCCAAGGCCAAAGTCAGTTTACAAGATCTACTGAAGACAAACTTTACTTAAAGCCAAAGGTCTGCCAAAGAGAACCTCTGCTTATGAAGACAAAGTCTGCTGAAGCTATGGTCTGCTAAGATTCAACAAATGATAAGGCTCAACAGAGGATTCTCAACAGATGATGATCAACATAGTTTATTTGTATTATTAATGTAACAGTGCTTAGGCTCTTGCAGATGTTAGGAGTTTGTTAGGCTGTTAGATGTCGTTGTCTAGGTGACGTCAACTTAGATTCTTCAAATGTTTCGTTTGTACTATAAATAGAACAGTGCCTTTACTGTTCTATTTATCACTTTCACCTTGACATTTTGTACGAACAAACAAGGAGTGATCAGGCTGAGGGGGAGTTGTAATTTTTCATGCGTACGTAATTTTGTAATTGCAAAGTTATAAAAGCATGTTGATGAAAGCAAGATCTTCATTGTTGTGATTGTAAAGTTAATTATTCCGCTACATATTTCATCTCTGTTTTATCTTCTTTCATTATTTCATTTTAAATTGTCACAATAATTATACTCAGAATCCTAACAATTGGTATCAAAGCTTGGTCAATCAAATTCGATCTAAACAATCAGTTTGATATAAACAGAACAACTCCTACTACGGATATGGTTTGTTTGTTGGATTAAAAAACATAGTAAAAGTTTATTTACGTTCTAAAGTATTTTAAACAAAAACTTGTTTGTAAGCAATCAAAAATGTCTCAAAACTCACAAGATCCACACAAAACTAGTACTCTGTATAAACCCCCGATGCTTGTCGGATCGGAATACAATATCTGGCAACGTCGGATGGGTCACATACTTGCTCAACAAAGCACGGGTTGTTGGAAATCG
Organism: Scalesia atractyloides; assembly: GCA_947069175.1. Taxonomy (NCBI): domain Eukaryota; kingdom Viridiplantae; phylum Streptophyta; class Magnoliopsida; order Asterales; family Asteraceae; genus Scalesia; species Scalesia atractyloides. Next base: position 24,861,213 of record CAMTDV010000010.1, read on the forward strand.
GTTATCTTTGGACCACATGTTCCGATAGTGCCGAGTGATGAAGACCCTAAGGTTCAAGTATCAAAGAAGCTGGAAAACTACCCCAAGCAAGATTTACATAAAATTGAGTTTGATGCCAAAGCATTTAGCATTGTTGCTATGGCTCTGTCGAGTGATATCTATGTTGGCTTGGTGCATTGCAATAGTGCCAAGGAGTCGTGGGATGCTTTGAAAGAGTAATTTGGTGGTATAGAGGAAGTTATCAAAAAACAACTGAAAAAGTTTTAAACCAACAACATGAAACATTTTGTCATGTTAAAGGAGAATCATTAACTCAACAATTTGAGAGGTTTAGTTGTCTAATAAGTGAATTAAAACTGGTAAATGTCAATTTTTCTAACCCAACCTTGAATAGCCGATTTCTAAGATCATTACCAGATAAATGGGACACTATTGCTTTCGTAATAAGAAACTTTGCTGGTTTCAAAGAGATGAGTTTGACTCAGCTTCATGGTAGGCTACTCACTTATGAGAGAGAGCTTAAACAGAAAAAGAAGCTTCGAGAGTTAGGAAAAGTTGCTGATGACTATGATTTTGGTAGTACAACACTTTTCAGTCAAGAGGAAACTTCTGGTGGAGGATTTAACTCTGATTCTTATTCATCCAATTATGCTTTTGTAGCAAATGGGGAAAACCAAGTTTCTAACTTATCTTTTCAGTTAAATGATCTTCAACATTTTGACCCTATGGATGCTGATCTGGGGTATGCTTACGGACCGTATGGTTCCTGTTCTTACAGTCCGTATGGACCTGAGCTGGCACAAAGTTTGAAAAGTTGACAGTTTTGGCCCCTGGACTTGTTTTGTCGCCTTTCGTCACTTTTAACCCCTTTTCACCTAATTTTTAGGCTCCATAAAGGCGTTAAGGCATAAGTAACTTGGATTTTGCCCGTAAATGTAGTGAATGTTGGTTCGTTCGGCTGTACGGTTGCGTTTTTCGCTTAATTACGACAAACGCTATAACGAACACGGAAATGACCGAAATTGTGTAACGATTGGAACTTTTGCATTCTCATCAATGAAATACAAGATATTATTGATTACAAAAATTTTTAGATGTCTACACAAGGTCCGTATTAATAATTACGAGAATCGATAGACTTTCCAATTTGTCGCAAATAGTCCCTGAGCTTGAATAAGCATGTTTTTGCCATACCGAACCCTTCAAAACTTATTTCTAAGTTATGTAAGGGGTATTTAGGGTATGTTTAAATTATTTCCTTGTCCTGGAGTGTGTTTCACGTTAAACTGAGTACGTTTGCGTACCGGTTTACGATTTCACTTCTAGAAAAGGTTTGAAAGATCGAAATTGAAAAACGATTGAAAATGCACATATGTCATAAGTAATTATACAAATCTCGGAAATAAAACACAAATTTCATTGGATTTGAAATTGTTCGGAATCGTACAATGATTGAAACGCCACAAATGTCACACATCCCCAAGTTGAAAGAAATTGCGTCCCCATATTTGATAAGCAATCACAGAAGAGGTAAAGGAATACGTTAAGATGACTATGGGGTTTCCTCGGGTACCACATCATCCCCAAGTTGAAAGGGAATTTTGTCCTGAAATTCACTTCGTATTAGTGCTAGGTTCAACGGTTTTGAATAAATGAGGATACTTGAGCATCATCTGTTCCTCGCGTTCCCACGTGAACTCTGGTCCACGTTTAGAGTTCCAACCAACTCTCACGATTGGTATGCGACTGTGTTTACGGACCTTGACTTCCTGGTCCATGATTTTGATGGGTTCCTTGATGAGTTGCAACTTATCATCGATCGTTAGTTCCTTGAAATGAACTACAAACACTTCTTTAAGTTAAAGACGTGAAAGATGTTGTGTACGTTACCGAGCTCATTAGGCAAATCAAGTCTATAAGCCACACCTTATTGTTCTTTCCAAAATTGTGAATGACCCAACATAACGCGGATTGAGCTTGCCTCGTTTCCCAAAACAAACCACACCCTTCCAGGGCGAGACTTTCATGTGACAATTCTAGTATTTCGAAATATGTAACGATTATGAAAAAGTTTATCAATCAATGAAATTTTGTGTTTTATTTATGAGTTTTGTATTTTTATCATGGCATTTACACATATTCAATTCTTGCACGATTCCGAACTCTCAAACGACTTTTGGAAGTGAAATCGCAAACTGTTACGTAAAAATACTCAGTATATCGCGACGTACACTCTGGAATAATGACAAAAGATTAACATACTTTAAATATCCTTGGCATAACTTAGAAACAAGTTTTGAAGGGTTTAGTATGTCAAAAATAAGCCTTTTCGATCACAGGGACTATTTATGACAAACTACGAGAGTCTGCCGATTCTCATAGCAATGCACACTCCGGAACAAGGTCATAAGATAAAAATACCCTAAATACCCTTAACATATCTTAGAAATAAGTTTCTAGGGCTTCAGTGTGGCAAAATCACACTTTTTAACTTCAAGGGCTATTTTGCAAATCCTGCGAAACTATGCCAATTCGCGTATCTCTTAATCCGGGACATGTACGCACATCCAAAAGTTTTTGTAATCATTAAAATATTTATATTAATGATTGGAATGCAAAAATATCATTCGTTACGCATTTACGGTCATGCACGCGTTTGTTACAATTTTCGTCATAATTAACCGAAAACCGCAAACGTACGTACAAACGAACAAACATCCGAAACATTTCTAAGCATTTTTCAAGTTCCCTATGCTTTATCGTCCTGATGGAGTTTAAAAATCAGGTTAACGGGTGTTAGAAGTGCTAAAACGCGACGAAACGTGTGCAGGGGCCTGTTCTGCCAATATTTGAAACTTGCTGCCAGACCACCTGCTTACGGACCATAAGCATTGTGTCACACCCTGACCGTGTAAAACAAAAAACCACGGCGGAAACGTCGGGGAGTGTCGTAACAGAACTATTGTTTCAATAACCATGGCACATAAAGTTAAGTTTTATTTATTATAATTGTTTACATGTCTTAGATAAAACGGAAAATACAACATAAGTTAAACTGTTCTTCTTGCGTTTATTGTCACTAAGGCCCAAAGTCTGCCCTATGTGTAGCACGATCAACCTCAAACATTCGCCCATGAAACATAAGTGAAAATAAAGTCAGCAAAGAAATGCCGGCGAGTACATAGGATTTTGTGTTGATACTTCATGGCTTTGATTAGTGTAAGAAAAGTTTAAAGTAGTACAAAAGTCGCCATGAACCATAAAAAGTTTCTTTTATAAGAACCATATAAAAAATAGATATGATATAAAAGAAATGATGCATGGTTAAATAGATAATCAAAAGTAAGTTTTGTCTCGTATAAAAAATGTCATGTTATGTATAAGATATGTCATGTCTTGTTTTTTGTTTAAAATGATTTAGATAACGCCACAATATGTAAGATAATAAAAGAACTTATATATAGGAAGTACCATCAGCGTATCCACCATGCTTTTATCATATTACACACGTCACGCTATTTAAGTCATTCACCATAAACCAATGCCGAGGAAACCAATGTCATGTAAATCAATGTCAAGTAACAAATGTCATGTAAACCAATGTCGAGTAAACCAATGTCGAGTAACCAATGTCATGTAAACTATTGTCGAGTAAACCAATGTCGAGTAAACAAATGTCATGTAAACCAATGTCGAGTAAACAAATGTCATGTAAACCAATGTCGAGTAAACAAATGTCATGTAAACCAATGTCGAGTAAACCAATGTCGAGTAAACAAATGTCATGTAAACTAATGTCGAGTAAAACAATGTCATGTTTTATAAACCATTGCCTTTATTGTTAAAACACATATTATGGATTGTTGGCGAACACATTCAAACCTTGTTGACTGTCGGATAAACCCTTATAAAAATAATGGTTTATCAATTTTCATCGGATTCTGTCATTCCCTAAGGTAACTTCCAAACATACCTAGGAAGTGGGAACGGGATTGTCAATCCTATGGTACCATTACATACTACCGGTCGCCGTGATCAATGTTAATTAATGTATCATTGTAGAGTTCAAAGCACCAAAATGTCAATAACAATGTAAGCATGTCTTGAAAGTGTCTTGAAAATCATGTACTAGTATGCTCGGTCAACATACATAGCAAAAATATCTTTGAAAATAAATGTGCTAGATATGATAAGTCAACGTATGAATCAAAATGCAAATGGAAATCATGTAGTATATGTACTATGTAATCAAAGCATGTATAATGTAATGAAAACATGAAAGTAGTCACAGGCACAATATGTTTCACCCCAAAATATTTGAAAATGTAAAAGAGGGGACAATGTACTCGCTTGGGATTGAAAGAAAGTCCTTGTTCAAGAAGGTAAACCAAAGCTCAAGAGTCTGAGAATTCAAGTATGTCCTAATATTGGATAACTATGTTAATATCGGGACATAATCGGCGGATAGGATAGAATGAGGTCTTGTAAACCAAATGAGTGTTGGTACTCATACGAAATAGTTTAACAAAGTCTACATTCTGATTTGAAATGATTCCTAAGTGCTTTTGACCCATAATGGCTCGTTATGGTAGTTTATGCTACTTTAACGGGTCATTTGCGTAACGCGTGATCGGATGGTTAGATATACCCTATGATAAGTCTTATATGCCAAAACAAGTTTAATATAGTTGTAACATTAGTCGATATGGCAAAACATTGGTTACATAAGCTTAAAATCAATTTATGCACAAAAGGGCATTTTGGTCATTTATAAAGGCATACTAGGCGAATTAATATAACACTAACCAAACAACGTGACCATAAGGTATAACCTCAGAGGGTTATTCCCTATACAACTATGGTCCCTAATATGAGTTTGGTCAGATCTTAAGATCGACCAAACGGGTCGGTTTCAAAAGTCAAAGCGGTGGTCAAGGCCGCTCGGCTTACGACCCTAAGCAAGCACTAAACTAAAAGTGACGAGTTAGACATGTTAAGCATGTCTAACCTAGTTTATAAAACTCATTTGGTATCAAAACAAAGTGTTTTGATACCGAAAATAGTTCCGTCCTATAATGCGCATTTTGTGCATTACTGACCAAAACTATGACTCGTCACTAAAACTAATAAAAGTGGTAATCAGTAGGCATGATCGCTATGGATCATAACCATGGTGATTACGATCACGTTGCAAAGTCTGATTGGGCTTTGTCTTGACCAATTAATGGTCAAAGCTAAAAGTCAAACACTGTTTGACTTTTAGCTTGAAATAGCTAAACAAAAGAAACAAGATGAGAATAGAGCACTTACTTGTGTTGAAGAACACCCAAGAGCTCCAAGAAGACAAGAAAAACTTAGGTTGGAGGCCTCCAACAAAGTGGTAGCCTCCACTTAGAGTATTAGAGATAAGAAGATAGAAATGAGCAAGGAATGAGGTTGCATCAAGCACCTATATATAGTAATCTTGAAGCAACAAGATCATTCCACATGTCCCATGTGTTGGCATGATCTTATGGAGGTCCTAACAAGTGTCAAATGTAGGTGAATTGGTGGCAAAATTGATTTGCTTGGTGTCCAAGGAGTAAACAAGGAGCTGCCACCTTGCTGAAATCATTCTGCTGAGCTGGGGGTCCTTACGAGCCGTAAGGACTTTGGGCTTACGGTCCGTAAGCCCTTTAGCTGTCAGAAACTTTCAAAATTGGCAAAACAGGCCCACGAACTTGTTTTTGACACGTTTTGGCACTTTTAACACCCGTTAAGCTCATTTCAAAACTTTATAAGGACAATAAAGTACAGGGAACTTGAAATGTGCTCAAAAATATTCCAGATGTCGGTTCGTTTGGTCGTACGGTTGCGGTTTTCGGTTAATTACGACGAAAATCGTAACGAACGCGCAAATGACCGTACATGCGTAACGAATGATATTTTTGCATTCCAATCATTAAGATACAAGATTTTAATGATTACCAAAATTTTTGGATGTGCATACATGTTCCGGATAAGAAATACGCGTAACGACATAGTTACAGAATTTGCAATCTAGCCCCTGAAGTTGCAAAGGCATTATTTAAGGTATGTTAAGCTTATAACCAAGTCCCGGAAGGTACATCGCTACGAGAATCAACAGACTTTCGTAGTTTGTCATAAATAGTCCCTATGATCGAATAAGCTTGTTTTGACATACCAAACCCTTCAAAACTTATTTCTAATTTATGTAAGGGATATTTAGGGTATGTTTAGCTTATGTCACTATTCCGGACTATACTTTGCATTTAACTGATTTCGTTTTGCGATTACACTTCCAGAAAAGGTTTGAAAGGTCAAAATCGAACAAATATTGAAAATGCACAAAAGTCACAAGTAAATACACATATTGTAAACAACACAAAGTTTCATTAATCATCAAATTGTTCGGAAGTCGTTACATGATTGAATTACACAGATGTCACACATTGGACCTATACGGTTCGTAAGAGTACTCCAACACATCAGAAAGGTGGCAGCAGCTGGTTAACTCTCTTGTTGACTCACCACACGAACTTGCCACCCTCTTATCTGCATCTAACATGTGTATTGACACTAATCCACTTCAGGGATGACTCATGGACACATGTAATGCTCACATTAATCCAATTCAGCTATAAATAGCAATGGGTTTATGCCATTTGAACTTTTACAACCTTCATCCTTGCTCCAATCTGCCATAATTTGAAGTTTGCAACCACTTGGAGCTTTCCTCTGAGATTCCTTGGCTGTTCTAAGTATCTGTAAGTGTTTCAATCAAGTCTTGTTCAATTCTTGTAGCATAATCGAGCTAAAAATCAAACAGTTTGACTTCTGTTTGACTTTCAGTTTTGATCATAAATTTGTCAAAACAAAATCCAATTGAAACTTGTTAATATGGGCAAAATCATGATGGTTATGGTCCTTAGTGATCATGCCTACTAATTTCCACATTTACTAGTCATTCTGACAGGTCGAAGTTTTGGTCAATGATGCGATAAATGTGCATTTCATGACGGAACTAATTTCGGGTGTCAAAACAGTTTGTTTTGGTACCAAAACTCTTTTACAACTTAGGGGCTGTTTGTTTACCTCTTAATAAGGCTCTTAATGGTTCAGACTTCTTACTGGTTCAACACTTAATGGTTCAGACTGTTTGTTTCGTGAGCAAATATCTGAATGGTTCAGACATTTGCCTCTGAATGGTTAAGCATTATACAAAGTCTGAATGGTTAAGACCTCTCATCTGACTTAGTCAGACAATTGCTTCTGAAAGGTTAAGTATCATACTAGCTCTTAATGGTTCAGACCTCTTAATGGTTCAACACTTAATGGTTCAGACCTCTTACTTGTTCAGTACTTAACCTTCAGAAGTTGCCAAACAGCCCCTTAGTTAGACATATCAAAACTTGTCTAAATCACCACTTTTAGTATGGTGCTTGTCTAGGATCGTTTGTTGAACTGTTTTGACCACCACTTTGACTTTCGAATCTGACCCGTTTGGTTGATCTTTGAACCCAACCAAATACAAAATTTTGACCATAGTTATATAGGGAATAACCCTCTGAGGTTATACCTTATGGTCATATCATTTGGTTAGTGTTATAAGAATTAGTTGTTATGATCTTCAATAATGACCAAAATGCCCTTTTTGCGAATAAATCAACTATAAGCATATGTAACATAAATTTTGACAAGTAATCTGATTAAATAACATTTTCAAATATGTTTAAGAATTAAAGACTTATCATAACACATATGCAACCATTCGAACACCTTTTTACACAAACGACACGTTAAAGTAGCGTAAACTGCCTTAATGGGTCATAATGGGTCAAAAGCGCTTAAGAACCTTTTCAAATCAGGAATATAGACTTTGTTAAACCATTTCATATGAGTACCAACATTCATTTGGTTTGCAAGACCTCATTCTATCCGATCCGCCGACTAAAGTCCCGATATTTACACAATTATCCGATTATAGGACACGCTTGATTTCTTGGACTTTTGAACTTGTTTGATCTTTTATTTAAGGCTACTTCGCAATCCCAAGTGAGTACACAGTTCCCCCCTTTTATGTTTTGCAAATCTTTTTGGGTGATTCATATGTGCAAGTTGTTTTCAAGCTTTCAGAATACAAATGCTATGGTTTATATTTAACACGACGATTTCAATAATGTGAACAAACTTGTTTGTGCGTTGTATTAAGGACAAAAATAACATTCATTAACTTTGGCCAAGCCGACCAGTAGTAAGTTATGGTACCATAGGACTGACAATCCCGTTACCAAGGTTCCCAGGGTTTGTGGGGAAGTTTGGGGAACGACCGAAACTGTTTACTTTAACAAACCCTTTCATGGTTTGTTATTGCAATTTAAAGATACCCTTTGATGGTATAGACGAGTCAACAAAGGTTTGAATGTATTCAATGAAACGACCAAAAGTTTTCACAATTAAAGCAAGGACGATTTATTTATGACAATGACGATTAGATTATGATAATGACGATTGATTTATGACAATGACGATTTGGTTTATGACAATGACGATTTAGTTTATAACAAAGATGATTTAGACGATTGGTTTAAGGTAAGTGATTTAGATAACGTGACGGGCGTAAAAGAAAAAAGCATGGTGGATACGCCGCTGGTACTTCCTATATATAAGTGCTTTATCGTGTTACATTCCGTGGCCTTATCTAAATTTCTTTGAACAATGTTTTTGAATGATGTCACGCAACGATTTTCACTTAAAGATATAAATTATACGAAGTTTTCTTTTAAATCGAGTTACTACTCGGTTTTACAAAGGAAATGTTTTTGGTCAAGATTCATGGCAACGATATTTTTTTTACAAACATTAACCAACTTGTATTGGTTGGTTAACTATATTGCAATATCAACACTTTTGATACAAGTTTTTCATGTAACGATTCTCTTAGTCGGACAAGATATTGCAACGAAGATAGAAGGCCATGAATTTGACACACTTACAAAACCTATGTACTCGCCGACATTCTTTTATGCTGACTCGTTTTAACATATGTTTCAGGGAACAATGATTGATGATACTGATGCATGCTCACGTAGGATTGGACATGGACTCTAGTGCCTTCAAATAAGCAAGACAATAACTATGTTTGTTTAGTTGTGTAATCTCAAGACAATATAACAATGTAATCTTATTATAATTCAATAAAATGAAACTTTAAATACCAAGTGTTGTTGTAACAATATGTTAACGTGACTCCCTGACGTTTCCGTCGCGGCTTGTTGTTTTTACGCGGTCGGGGTGTCACAGATTGGTATCAGAGCACTGGTTATAGGGAATTAGGTTATTAGTAATGCTTTGACCTAGAATATAACCTTCCTAGGACCCTAACGTGAGTTTTCTTGCGTTTAGATTTAAAACACAAAACTGTCACCTATCTTTGGGTGATTACCAAAAACAAGACAAAAGTTACAAAAATCTTTTCTGAAAACTTTTTACAATAAAACATCTATTCTTAGATGAATCATTTTCGGCTTTAAGTCTTGAAAGTTTTCAAAATCTCGTCAAAGTTTGGATTTTATTAATGTGAACACGTGCAATCTAGATGGGTGGGTGCCTGTACCCTGAGTTTTCTGTCTAAGGCTAGAGTGTTCGTACAAATCCACTTAATCGGACCAGTCACTCTTACCTGGGAAGTCTTGGGGTGAGTGTCCACTTATAGGCTAAAGCATGTCTTCGCGATACATTATAAAGACCCATTTACTTTGATTAGTCACTGTGTGTCGTTTGTTTGTTTTGAGAAATGAACGAATGACCACCATCCTTATTTCGTCGATATTTACAATACTTCTCTTGATTTGTTTCAATATCAATCTCTCATATCTTCCTTCATGTTTTCTTCTAGAATGCCTCCTCGACGTGATACAACTCAAAATGCCGAAATGGCAGCAATTATCGCTCAACAAATCGCTGTTGTGCTCTCGAACCTAGTGACTCAATTGAATCAAGCAAACAACAATAACAATACTAACAACAAATCACCAGCTCCGTGCAACTACAAACAATTCTGTTCGGCTAAACCACTTCAGTTCACTTCACTGGGTCTGAGGGAGCTACTGGGCTTCTTCAGTGGTTTGAGAGTCTCGAAAACACGTTTCGACATGTTCAATGTCCTAATGAGAGTAAAGTTGATTTTGCATTGAGTGCGTTCAAAAAGAGAGCTCTTACATGGTGGAATGGTATTATGAGGGATAGGGGTGCCAATGTGACCATGGCACAAACTTGGAAGGAGGTTCGAGCTTTGATAATGAACGAATTCTGTCCTCGACATGAGCAGAGGGCGCTTGAGAATGAATTCCACGACTTGAAGCAAGACAGTGGCGAGAATCGTGCTTATACTGACCGATACGACGAGTTGAGTTTGTTATGTCCAGGGATGGTGATGCCTTTGGATAAGGCGATTGAAAAATATATCGATGGTTTGCCTGATCCGATTCAGGATATCGTCACTAGCAGTAACCCCACTACCGTTCACCAGGCTATTGAACTTGCTGCAACTTTGACTGAGTCTCAGGTCAAAAAGGGCAAACTTCATCGCAAGGGCGATAAGAAATCTGATGCTTAGTCCATTCAAGAGAAACCGAAGGGAAACAAAGCCGAGCCTTCCAAACGATCGAAGAAGCGTAAGGCTTCCGAGAACTTTGCTGTTACTACACAACCTGCTCCGGCTGCTCAACCCAATCAAGCTCTCCAAAACCAACCATCTCAGCCTCCTGCAAGGAAACCGTATGCTGGTACTGCACCGTTGTGCAACCGGTGCAATGGTCATCACCAAACTCACCAGCCATGTCATCAGTGTACCTCCTGCGGAAAACTTGGTCACATAGCCAACATCTATCGTTTCAACCAGAACCAAGCTCGACCTCACTTCCCACATGGTTCATGTTAAAATTATGGTGAAATGGGTCACTACAGAAACAACTGCCCAAGACTAGCGAATGCCAATAAAGCTCGTGGACGAGCATTCAATATCAACGCCAACGAAGCCTGTGCTGATAACGAAGTCGTAAATGGTATGTTCTTTGTTAACAATTATCCTGCTTCAGTTCTTTTCGATTCGGTTGCCGATAGAAGTTTTGTGTCTTTATCCTTTGAATCTATGTTTTCGATGCCGAGAACTAGACTAGGAAAGCCTTTGATAGTAGAAGTCGCTAATGGTGAACCTCTTGTGCTCGATCACGTCATTCAAAATTGCCAGTTAAACCTCAACAATCATTTGTTTTCTATTGACCTCACGCCAATGCAACTTGGGAGTTTCGACATCATTATTGGAATGGATTGGTTAACCAAGAATCATGCCAATGTTATTTGTTTTGACAAGATAGTTCGTATACCTCTTCCCTCTGGTAAAGTCTTGGAAGTTCGTGGGGAGAAACCTCACTGGTAATTTAAAACTCATGACTTGTACCCGAGCCTATAAATATCTACGAAAGAACTATGTGGCTTTCTTAGCGCATATCGTGGAAAAGAAAGGCAAGGGTAAAAATATTCAAGATATCCCTATTGTTCGGGATTATCCTGAGGTGTTTCCCGAAGAATTACATGGTTTACCTCCAGCACGCCAAGTTGAATTCCGTATTGACCTCGTACCTGGTGCCAACCCAATAGCCAAATCACCTTACCGTCTTGCACCGTCAAAAATGCAAGAGTTATCGAAACAACTTCAAGAGTATCAGATAAAGGTTTCATTCGTTCGAGCTATTCTCCGTGGGGTGCTCCTGTCTTATTTGTGAAAAGAAGGATGGATCGTTCCGTATGTGTATCGACTGTCGTGAGCTCAACAAACTCATGATCAAGAATCGATATCCCTTACTGGCATTGACGATATTTTTGATCAGTTACAAGCTGCTACATGTTTCTCCAAGATCGATCTGCGTTCTAGGTATCATCAGCTTCGTGTACTCGAGGAAGATATTCCCAAGACTGCTTTCCGCACAAGATATGGTCATTATGAGTTCACTGTTATGCCATTCGGCTTGACAAATGCTCTAGCTGTATTCATGGACTTAATGAATCAGGCTTGTAAACCTTAGTTGGACAAGTTCACAATTTTTTTCTTCGACGACATTCTCATTTATTCCTAGTCACGAGCCAAGCACGAACAACATCTTCATTTGACAATGGAACTTCTAAAGAAAGAACAACTGTATGCCAAATTCTCCAAATGCGAGTTCTGGCTGAAAGAAGTTCAGTTTTTGGGCCACATAGTCAACGAGCAAGGTATACATGAGGATGCTTCCAAAATCGCTGCGAATAAGGATTGGAACACACCCACTACTCCCACAGAAGTTCGTTCATTTCTTGGTCTTGCTGGTTATTACCGTCGATTCATCGCGAACTTCTCAAAGATCGCGGTTCCCCTCACCGCTTTAACTCAGACAAATAAGCCTTTTGAGTGGGGACCCAAACAAGAGGAAGCCTTTCAAACGTTAAAACAAAAGCTCGGCGATGCTCCTATTCTATCCTTACCTGATGGCAACGATGATTTTGTTGTCTATTGTGAGGCATCGAAGCTAGGCCTTGGTTGTGTTCTTATGCAACACAATAAAGTCATAGCATATGCGTCAAGGCAACTGAAGGTCACGAGAAGAACTACACGACTGGTGATCTTGAGTTGGGTGTTGTAGTTTTCTCTCTCAAGATTTGGAGGCACTATCTTTACGGTACGAAATGTGTGGTTTTCACTGATCACAAAAGCCTCCAGCACATATTCAATCAAAAGGAGCTCAACATGAGACAACGACATTGGGTCGAACTTTTAAATGATTATGATTGTGAGATTCGCTACCATCTTGGTAAGGCGAATGTTGTGGCTGATGCGCTTAGTCGCAAGAAACGTGTCAAACTTCATTGTGTTCGAATTCAATATGATATTCAAACACGTATCCTTCAAGCTCAGCGTACTTGTGCTATACAAGGCATGATGGGTAATGAATTACCACATCAACTTGAGCTTCACTCGAGACGAAAGACAATGGATTACTCTATTGTTTGAACCGTTTGTGGGTTCCAAGTCAAGACAATCTTCGCACCTTATTGATGGATGAAGCTCATAAGTCTCGTTATTCAATCCATCCTGGTGCAGACAAAATGTACAAGGATCTCCGTACCCAGTACTGGTGGCCGGATATGAAATCGGATATTGCCTTGTATGTGTCGAAATGCCTAACTTGTCTTAAAGTCAAAGATGAACACCAATGCCCATCTGGGTTGCTTGAACAACCAAAAATACTAGTATGGAAATGGAAGAACATTGCAATGGATCTTATTACTAAACTACCGCGCACATCTAGAGGTCATGATGCTATTTGGGTAGTCATCGATCGTCTAACAAAGTCAGCACACTTTTTGGCAATTCGTGAGGACTACTCTGCTGACAAGCTCGCTAAAATCTATGTCGATGAGATTGTATCTCGTCATGGTGTTCCTTTGGACATTATATCTGACAAAGATGCTCGGTTCTCATCTCACTTTGGAAGACCATGCAAACTGCTATGGGAACCAAACTCAATATGAGCACTTCTTATCATCCTCAAACGGATGGACAAACTGAAAGGACGATTCAAACACTGGAGGATATGCTTAGAGCTTGTGTGATCGACTTTGGTGGTAATTGGGATTCGCATCTACTGTTGATCGAATTCTCTTACAACAATAGTTATCACGCCAGCATTAACATGGCGCCTTTCGAAGCTCTAGACGGTCGAAAATGTCATTCACCTGTCTGTTGGAATGAAGTTGGAGAGTCGCAGTTTACTGGACCTGAACTCATTCACGACATATCCGAAAAAGTCAAGAGAATATGCGATAATCTTCTGACAGCTATAAGCCATCAAAAGAGTTATGCGGACAAGCGATGCAAGCCCTTGGAATTCGAAGTTGGAGATCACGTCCTACTCAAGGTATCCCCTTGGAAAGGAGTGGCTAGATTTGGGAAGAAAGGAAAACTTGCACCACAATACGTGGACCATTCAAGATCGTTTAAAGAATCGGAAAGGTGGCCTACCGACTTGAGCTACCTCCTAAACTTTGGAATGTTCACCCAACATTCCACGTGTCCAATCTCAAGAAATGTTTAGCCGACGCAAATCTTCACATCCCACTCGACGAAATTCACCTTGATGATGTAATGCACTTTTTGGAGAAACCAGTGGAGATTATGGACCGTGAAGTCAAGAAGCTTAAACGAAGATGAATTCCAATAGTCAAAGTTCGCTGGGAATCCAAACGTGGCCCAAAATTTACTTGGGAACGAGAGGATCAAATGAAAGCGAAATACCCACATTTATGTCCACAAGTTTCCTCTAATTAAATTTCGAGACGAAATTTCCTAAAGTAGGGGAGACTGTGACAATTGTAGTATTTTGAAATCTGTAATGATTATGAACAAGTTTATCAATCAATGAAATTTTGTGTTTTATTTATGATTTTTTAATTTTTATCATGACAATTACACATATTCGACTCTTGCACAATTCCGAACTCTCAAACGACTTCTGGAAGTGAAATCGCAAACTGTTACGTAAAAATAATCAGTTTATCGCGACGTACACTCTGGAACGATGACACAAGCTTAACATACTTTAAATATCCTTGGCATAACTCAGAAACAAGTTTTGAAGGGTTTGGTATGTCAAAAACAAGCCTTTCGATCACAGGGACTATTTATAACAAACTACAAAAGTCTGTCGATTCTCGTAGCAATGCACACTCCGGAAAAAAGGTCATAAGCTAAACATACCCTAAATATCCTTAACATAGCTTAGAAATAAGTTTCGAGGGCTTCGGTGTGGTAAAATCACACTTTTGTAACTTTAGGGCTATTTTGCAAATTCTGGGAAACTCTGCCAATCCGCGTATCTCTCAATCCGGGACATGTACGCACATCCAAAAAATTTATAATCATTAAAATCCTGTATATTAATGATTGGAACGCAAAAATATCATTCTTTATGCATTTACGGTCATGCACGCGTTCGTTACAATTTTCGTCGTAATTAACTGAAACCGCAACCGTATGACCAAACGAACCAACATCCGAAACATTTCTGAGCATTTTCAAGTTCCCTATGCTTTATCGTCCTTACGAAGCTTAAAAATCAGGTTAACGGGTGTTAGAAGTGCCAAAACGCGACGAAACGTGTGTAGGGGCCTGTTCTGCCAATATTTGAAACTTGCTGCCAGACGACCTGTTACGGACCGTAAGCATTGGACCCATACGGTCCGTAAGAGTGCTCCAGCACATTGTTGATGTATTTTGTGTTCGTCACTTGTCGAATAGGCTAGATTGAGTGTGTGTTGAATATTGTATAGGTTAGAATCGAACACACGACCAAAATACGGAGTTTACAGTGTAAAAGGGAATAAGTTCGCCCGAACTTAACCTGCGGAGGTCAAGTTCGCTCGAACTTGACATGTGGCAGACAAGTTCGCTCGAACTTGTCATATGGCAGACAAGTTCGCCCGAACTTGTCCTCCTATGCACATGTCAAGCGAACTTGTGTGTTTCCCTATAAATAGGTGGTGTGTGTTCATTTTTCATTTGAGTTTTTGCCATCCCTATGGGGAGGTGCTGTCGGATTCTCTCCAGGAACTCCGGCAGCTGGACTTATAAAGATGTATACTCTTTCGGTATGAATGAAGACTTCCGCTGCATTCTACTTCTACTCCATTCTTAATAACATTCTATCGAAACTGTTATATAAGTTTATGCACTAACTTCCGTCTAGAACCGCCTGATCATGGATCTTCAATTGGTATCAGAGCTTAGAGCTACGGTTATCACCTACGCTCATGAATTTGGATATTTATGGACATTAGGAGGGGTTTTGGACGAAAAACTTGAAATAAACATACAATCCACGGATGAAAAGTAAAATTAAACGGACAGGATTGTTAGAAAGTGTTTCGACAAGATCTATGGTTGATTCATCTCAAAATTCGAAGAAATAAGGATTCTAGATCGAAAAATGTGAAAAAGGCTGATTTGGGGGATCAAGTTCGCTCGAACTTGACAAGTAGTTTCATGATTTTTCATCAAGTTCGCACGAACTTGACTGATTTTCACTGAAATTAAGCACAAGTTCACCCCAACTTGTTCATTTCATACAAGTTCGCCCGAACTTGGTGTTGGCCAACCAAGTTTGCCCGAACTTGACTGGATTTTAATGAAATTATAGTTACAAGTTCGCCCGAACTTGTTGCTTAAATTTCTTATACTTTGATACAAGTTCGCCTGAACTTGTTGAAAAGTGATTCTTACACAAGTTCGCCCGAACTTGTCCAGGAGCCTAAAGAAAATAAAAATTTGTTGATTGTATTGATGGGATGAGTGTCCAGAAAAAATTTGGCGATAGAAATTTTTTCGAGTTTTCGAAGACTGAACAGGGATGTCCGGGGACACCGTCTAGAGCTTCAGAGTACAGATTGGTGATACGGTCACAAAATTTTGAAGATAATGGGATAGTCATTGATACCGGTGCAAAATGTTGATCATTTGGGTGTCGCGACTAGTAATGGGCCTAAACGTTAAATCCGCATTTGTTAAAAACTAAAAATTCCAGATTTCAGGGGGAATTTCAGTTAAAATTCAGTATGGTCAGAATTTGCAATAATGAGGGGGAATAAAAAATTTTCAATATTTGAAGATTCCGGCATTTTTGAAATTCGTGACTGCTGCAACAGTATCCGGGTGGTTACTGATTGCAGATTATCAGGAAATGCAGAGGATCGAGATTCATCGGGTGATCACAGGAAATTCCGAGTTTTTAGTTCATGATACAGAGTGATGCTTAAAGGTTAGAGTCCTGATCTCCGGTGAAGGAACAGTTAGCTAGACTACCAGTCGTTAGTACCAGTGAGGAACTGAGGACGTTCAAAACGTTCAGTGATGATCTCAGGAATTAATGACTTGCTCCGCAGACGGATGGTTTCAAAATTACTAAGAAAATCTGATGATAACCTTTGGTGGCCTTTATTTTTAATCTTCAAGCAGATGAATCATTCTTCTCTTTGGACTAACTGCCATTGGATGATGATGTTTGGTGATTAAGTGGCGCTAGTCTACCGGAGATAGCTATATATCTGGCGTTGTGACTGAAGAGGAAGAATGTGATTTTGGTCACAGACGTATGTTTCTCCGATTCGATGTATTACCAGATTATTTGTTTCCAATGAAGATTTGCTGATTGAGCAGATTACCGATTTGCTGATCTAATCTTTCTGAAGGGTGCTTAACTGTGATTACGGAAATCGGGATTTCGGATTTTCGAGGGTATTCGTTGATTTGAAGTTTTCCGATGCGGTGATTCGAAGTTTCTATCAATTGCCAGTTGAGTTTTTGATACTTTAGGAGTGTGCGGAATAAACTCTCGATGCTCAACGCTTATTCAAAAACTGAAGTCGGATGTGGTTATCGTCGAAATGGAGAAGATGCTGCATTGATTAGCTTCGAGTTGAGGGTTATTCGAGAAAATTTATCGGTCAAGTAAATCAGAGGAGTCGGAAATCACGCAACCAAAGATCTGAACTGGAGATTTCAGCGGTATTGAAAGTTGATAATGCAAACACGGATCATCAATTAAGGGGGAATCTGTTGAAGCATTTCGATGACATCGGCAGACACCTTGATTGAAGTTGCAGAATATTCAAACACGGCTCAGAGTTTTGAAGATTAAGATAAAGCTTCGACAGTAACGAATAAGGGGGAATCTGTTGATGCACTTTGTGTTCGTTACTTGTCAAATAGGCAAGATTCAGCGTGTGTTGAATATTGTATAGGTTAGAATCAAACACACGACCAAAATACGGAGTTTACAGTGTAAAAGGGAACAAGTTCGCCCGAACTTGACCTGTGGAGGTCAAGTTCGCTCGAACTTGACATGTGGCAGACAAGTTCGCTCGAACTTGTCATATGGTAAACAAGTTTGCCCGAACTTGTCCTCTTATGCACATGTCAAGCGAACTTGTGTGTTTCCCTATAAATAGGTGGTGTGTGTTCATTTTTCATTTGAGTTTTTGCCATCCCTACGGGGAGGTGCTGTCGGATTCTCTCCAGGAACTCCGGCAGTTGGACTTATAAAGATGTATACTCTTTCGGTATGAATGAAGACTTCCGCTGCATTCTACTTCTACTCCATTCTTAATAACATTCTACCGAAACTGTTATATAAGTTTACGCACTAACTTCCGTCTAGAGCCGCCTGATCACAGACCTTCACACATCAGAAAGGTAGCAGCAGCTGGTTAACTCTCTTGTTGACTCACCACATGCACTTGCCACCCTCTTCTCTGCATCTAACATGTGTGTTGACACTAATCCACTTCAGGGATGACTTGTGGACACATGTAATGCTCACATTAATCTAATTCAGCTATAAATGGCAATGGATTTGTGCCATTTGAACTTTTACAACCTTCATCCTTGTTCCAATCTGCCATAATCTGAAGTTTGCAACCACTTGGGAGCTTTCCTCTGAGATTCCTTGGCTTCTCTAAGTATTTGTAAGTGTTTCAATCAAGTCTTGTTCAATTCTTGTAGCATAATCGAGCTAAAAATCAAACAGTTTGACTTCTGTTTGACTTTCAGTTTTTATCATAAATTTGTCAAAACAAAATCCAATTGAACTTGTTAATATGGTCAAAATCATGATGTTTATGGTCCTTAGTAATCATCCCTACTGATTTCCACATTTACTAGTCATTCTGACAAGTCAAAGTTTTGGTCAATGATGCGATAAATGTGCATTTCATGACGGAACTAATTTCGGGTGTCAAAAAAGTTTGTTTTGGTACCAAAACTCTTTTACAACTTAGTTAGACATATCAAAACATGTCTAAATCGCCACTTTTAGTATGGTGCTTGTCTAGGATTGTTTGTTGAACGGTTTTGACCACCGCTTTGACTTTCGAATCCGACCCGTTTGGTTGATCTTTGAACCCAACCAAATACAAAATTTTGACCATAGTTATATAGGGAATAACCGTCTGAGGTTATACCTTATGGTCATATCTTTTGGTTAGTTTTATGATAATTAGTTGTTATGATCTTCAATAATGACCAAAATGCCCTTTTTGCGAATAAATCAACTATAAGCATATGTAACATAATTTTGACAAGTAATCTGATTAAATAACATTTTTAAACATGTTTAAGCATTAAATACTTATCATAACAAATATGCAACCATTCGAACACGTTTTTACGCAAACGACACGTTAAAGTAGCGTAAACTACCTTAACGGGTCATAACGGGTCAAAAGAGCTTAAGAACCTTTTCAAGTCAGAATGTAGACTTTGTTAAACCATTTCGTATGAGTACCAACACTCATTTGGTTTACAAGACCTCATTCTATCCGATTCGCCGACTAAAGTCCCGATATTTACACAATTATCCGAATATTGGACACGCTTGATTTCTCGGACTTTTGAGCTTGTTTGATATTTTATTCAAGGCTAGTTTGCCATCCCAAGTGAGTACATATTTCTCCTCTTTTATGTTTTGCAAATGTTTTGGGGTGATTCATATGTACAAGTTGTTTTCAAGCTTTCAAATTACAAATGCTATAGTTTATATTTAACACGATGATTTCAATAATGTGAACGAACTTGTTGGTGCGTTGTATTGAGGACAAGAATAACATTCATTAACTTTAGCCAAGCCAACCAGTAGTAAGTTACGGTACCATAGGACTGACAATCCCGTTACCAAGGTTCCCGGGGTTTGTGGGGAATGTATTCAACAAAACGACCAAAAGTTTTCACAATTAAAACAAGGACGATTTATTTATGACAATGAAGATTGGATTAGGACAATGACGATTGATTTATGGCAATGACGATTTGGTTTATGACAATGACGATTTAGTTTATAAGAAAGATGATTTGGACGATTGGTTTAAGGTAAGTGATTTAGATAACGTGACGGGCGTAACGTGATAAAGCATGGTGGATACGCCGCTAGTACTTCCTATATATAAGTGCTTTTATCGTGTTACATTCCGTGGCCTTATCTAAATTTCTTGGAACAATGTTTTTGAACGATGTCACGCAACGATTTTCACTTAAATATATAAACTATACGAAGTTTTCTTTTAAATCGAATTACTACTCGGTTTTACAAAAGAAATGTTTTTTGGTCAAGATTCATGGCAACGATATTTTTTTACAAACATTAACCAACTTGTATTGGTTGGTTAACTATATTGCAATATCAACACTTTTGATACAAGTTTTTCATGTAACGACTTTCTTAGTCGGACAAGATATTGCAACGAAGATACAAGGCCATGAATTTGACATACTTACAAAACCTATGTACTCGCCGGCATTCTTTTATGCTGACTCGTTTTCACGTATGTTTCAGGGAACAATGCTTGATGATACTGATGCATGCTCACGTAGGATTGGACATAGACTCTAGTGCCTTAAAATAAGCAAGACAATAACTATGTTTGTTTAGTTGTGTAATCTCAATACAATATAACAATGTAATCTTATTATAATTCAATAAAACGAAACTTTAAATACCAAGTTTTGTTGTAACAATCTGTTAACGTGACTCCTCGACGTTTCCGCCACGGTTTGTTGTTTTTACGCGGTCAGGGTGTTACATTTCAATAGGATACTATCGCCCACGTCAAATTCCAATGGTTTCCCATGTAACAACCCGATCGTATAATACAACAAACCGCTGCGGAAACATCGGGGAGTCACGTTACAGGAAATTGTTTCACAACACATGGTATTTAAAGTTTCATTTTATTGAATTAATATGTTACATTTTTATGAACAAACAAACAAATACAAACAATTGTCTTTCTAATTTTAAGGTAAGCTAGGCCCGAGTCCATCCTATGTATAGCATGCATTAACAATCATCACATACTAGTACCTGAAACATATGTGAAAATAAAACGTCAGCATAAAAATGCATGTGAGTAACATAGGTTTTGTGTGTCAAATTCATGGCTTGGTATTCATATTGCAATACCTCGTCCGACTTCGTGAGTCGACGAGTATGAACCTTGAAATCAAAAAGTGTTTGATATTGCAATATATTTAACCAACTTAACAAGTTGATATAAGTAAAAGAAAACCTTGTAGCCATGAATCTTGACCAAAAACATTTCGTTTGTAAAACCGAGTAATAAATTGATTTAAAGAAAACATTATATGGTTTATATTTTTAAGTGAAAATCGTTGTGTGACATCTTTTGAAAACATTTGTCCAAGTGATTTGGGTAACACTACGATATGTAATACGATAAAAGCACTTATATATAGGAAGTACCAACGGCGTATCCACCGTGCTTTTATCATATTACACTCGTCTCGTTATCTAAATCACTTACCTTAAACCAATCGTCAATTCGTCCGTGTTATAAACCATTTGTCCGTGTTATAGACCATTCGTCCTTGTTATAAACCATTCATCCATGTTTTAATTGTGAAAACTGTGGTCGTTCTTTAATGAATACATTCAAACGTGTTATAACCATTCGTCCGAGTTTTAATTGTGAAAACTGTGGTCGTTCTTTAATGAATACATTCAAACCTGTGATGACTCGTCTAGACCACCAAAGGGTCTCTTTAAATCGACTAACAAACCACCAAAGGGTTTGTTAAAAATACAGTTTCTGTCGTTCCCCAAACTTCCCCACAAACACCGGGAATTTTGGTAATGGGATTGTCAGTCCTATGGTACCATAACATACTACTGGTCGGCTCGGCCAAAGCTAATGAATGTCATTCGTGTTATGGATAACGCCTCGACATGTTGTTCACATTATTGAAATCGTATGGTTTATATATAAACCAATGACTTTGTTTTAAAAACTAGAAAATGATTTAGCACATATGAATCACCCCAAAACATTTGAAAACATAAAAGAAGGAAACTATGTACTCCCTTGGGATTGCGTAAGTGTCCTTGAATCGATGGAATAAACATAGCTCAAATGTGTCCTAATGTGTCGGATATCTTATGTTAGTGAGTCAAGACTTTAAACGGGAGATTTGGATAGAATGAAGTCTTACAAACCAAACAAGTTTTGGGACTCGTATGATATGGTTTAATAAGCTTAACATTCTGATTTGGAAAGGTCCTAAGTGCTTGGACCCGTTATGACTCGTTAAAGTAGTTTACGCTACTTTGGTCATTACCATAATTATATATTCGGATGGTCAAATATGTCATATGATTAGTCTTACATGCCAAAATATGTTTGATTATGTTATAACATCAGTTTAGGTGTCAAAACATTGGTTACATATGCGTAAACCAAGTTATGTGCAAAAGGGTATTTTAGTCAATTTAAAAGATCATAATAGCAACTCATCATATGACCTCAGAGGGTTATTGCCTATACAACTATGGTCCTAAAAATATGCTTGGTCGAATCCTAAGATTGAACAAACGGGTCGGATTCGAAAGTCAAAGCGGTAGTCAAACCGCTCGACTTACGACCTAAATAAAGCACTAAACTAGAAGTGATGAGTTAGAGATGTTAAAACATGTCTAACTAAGTTATTAAATTGATTTGGTATCAAAACTTGGAGTTTTGATACCCGAAAATAGTTTCGTCGTAAAATGCACTTATGCGCATTTTTTACTTTTAATAAATAAAACTTTGACTCGTCACTTCACCTAGTAAATGTTGTAATCAGAAGGTGCAATCGTAAGGGATTAATACCTTCATGATTACAATCACGTTGCAAAGTTCAATTGAACTTTGACTTGACCAAAATGGTCAGAACCGAAAGTCAAACAGGAAGCCAAATTGTTCGACTTTTAGCTCAAAATTGCTAAAATAATGAAAGAACTAACAAGAGTACTTACTCGTGTTGAAGAACACTTTCGGAACTCAAGATAGGAGGCTTCCAAAGGCTGGAAAAATGCTCCAAGAAGGATAGAAAGAAGAACTTCACACTTTGCTTTGAAGTGGTGTGAAAAAAATGGAAGAATCATGGGGTATTTATAGTATTTTAGGATCAAGGAGGTGATGACAAGTGTCCTCAAGTGTGGATCAGTCTTCTAACATGTGTGAACACCAAATTAAGTGTGGCAAAAATAGTGCTAGGTGTCAAAAACTAGAGATAGGTGGCAAACTTGGTGAAGAAGTGGAATCCTTATTATTTTGTTGACATTTTTGGCCGTTGGACTTGTATTTTCACTTGTTTGCCATTTTTAACCCCTTTAACCTAATATTTAGGTTATTTACATGTGTTAAGACGTGTGTAACTTGGATTTTGTCTGGAAATATCGTGGATGTCGTTTCGTTCGGTTGTACGGTTACGCGTTTCCCATAATTACGTAAAACACTTTAACAAACACGAAAATAATCGAAATTGTGCATTAATTGACATTTTTGCTTTCTCATCAATAAAATACAAGATTTTATTAAATAAGAAAATATTTGGATTGGTACACATGGTTCGTATCTTGAATACGGACCAACAGAATTTCGTAGTTTGTCGAAAATAGTCCTTGGACTTGTATAAGTGTGTTTTTGGTATACCTAACTCTTCAAAACTTATATCTAAGTTATGTAAAGGGTATTTAGGGTTTTTGTAGCTTATGTCCTTGTTCCGGAGTGTACGTCGTGTTATACTTATTATTTCGGTCAAAAATCACAATAAGGATAATGTAACCAAATCTAATTTTGTGAGGTTGAGTGCTTGAATTATGAACAATGTTATATAAGAGTTTTTGATGAATGAAATGAATAACACCGATAATTATACGAGGAAAAAGCTCTTGATCAGTGAATGATCTCCGGCATAAAAAACCTCTGATGATGGAAATTACCGATCACCAAATGTATTGCACAAAAAAGATTACAACTTTGGAAGTATTGAGCTTGTACAATGATTTCTAGTGTGAGTGTATTCGAGTGAAAGTAGCAGAAGCGTTGTGTTTCAAAAAAGTGCAAGTGTTGTCTATTATAGCTCAATACCCGGTTAAACTAGCTAAAATTATCCTTAACTAACTATGCGAAAATCTTGCTAATTCTCCCACTATCTCACAACGTCCACTTTCTTCATTTGCACGTGTGGAATAAGGCTATATTCTTGCGAGATTCCCGCTTGGAACAAGTCTTGACTCGTAACCTACCTGCAATCACAAGCTAGAAGCATAGAGACAATTGTTAAACAATTATAGATAAAAGTAAGGATCCTTAATCCTTGGACTCTCTGCACCACCCGCTAAGGGTAGTCGATCTAGGTTAGCCTCAGGATAAGGGATCCATGCCTACTAAAAATCATCCCCTAACACTGATTACATTTGAGTAACAGTTTACGTATTACTTTCAGAAAAGTTTTTGAGGTCATTGATAATTATACAATCCCGGAAATAAAACACAAAGTTTCATTAAATATGAAATTGTTTGGAATTGTACAAAGATTGAAAAGGCACAAATTTCATAGTCTCCCCTACTTTAGGAAATTTAGTCCCGAAATTTAATTAGAGGAACTTGTGAAAACAGATGTGGGTATTTCGCTTTCATTTGATCCTCTCGTTCCCAAGTAAATTTTTGGCCACGTTTGGATTCCTAGCGAACTTTAACTATTGGTATACGTTTGCGTTTGAGTTTCTTGACTTCACGGTCCAGTATTTCCACAGGTTTCTCGACAAAGTGCATCGTGTTTTCAACACGAATTTTGTCAAGGGGGATGTGGAGGTTTGTATCAGCTAAACACTTTTTCAAGTTGGACATGTGGAAAGTTGGGTGAACGTTCCCAAGTTTAGGAGGTAGCTCGAGTTTGTAGGCCACCTTTCCGATTCTCTCAACGATCTTGAATGGCGCGACATATCGTGGTGCTAGTTTTCCTTTATTTCCAAATCTAACCACACCTTTCCAAGGGGATACCTTGAGAAGGACGTGATCATCAACTTGGAATTCCAAGGGCTTGTGTCGCTTGTCTGCATAACTCTTTCGACAGCTTCTGTGACACCCGGTTATTTTGGGCCTGTACTAACGTGACACGTGTTACGAATAAATAAAAGGCAAAATTTTATTGAATTTGGTGTTATTTTATGTGTTAATAAATTTAAAATTTATTGGAAATTATGTTGGCAATTTTAAGATAAACGCTTATCGCGTAACGATTAAAATATGAAACGAACGTCGGTGACCGCCCGATTAATGTTAAAATCCTAAAAACAATCTGTTATGATTAAATAACATATTTAATCATATTAGTGAGGGAAATAATTTAAAACGCTAAGAAACTCTATTTTTCGAGTTTAAGCGCGTGCTGCGCAACACAGCGCACATACTGCCAAATACCGACAACGCAGCCAGTCCAGGCAAATAAAATATTGTTTAGTAATATTTGGGTGAGTATATTTTTATAGAGAGTTAAAATTAATTTAAAACGCATTAAAACGAGATTACAACGCTAGATAAAACACCTGGTATCCAGTTAAATACCAGTTTTTGGCCAATATATGTAATATATATGTATGTATGTATGTGTGTGATATGTGTGAGGGACAAGGAGGTGGCAGCCATTTAGCTTTCCCTCTCTCCTCTCTCTTCCACTTGTTGGCCTAGGGATTATGTGTGATGATTATAACTTGCATATCTTCTCATATCTTCCAATATCCAAGAAATCAAATCACCAACAAATCAACTCTCTCTCTCTCTTGAATACCTACGGTCGAACACCCCTCACACATACCCATTTTCAAAATTTCAATCTTGTTCAAGAAGATCCAAGCTCATTTGAAGGTGTTTTCAAGTGTTTTTGAAGATTAAAGTGTGTTTTCAAGGAGTTCCAAGCTAGAACCAAGTTCCATATCATCACTTTTATCAAAACCCACTAGAATCTTGAAGGTATAAAAATTACTTCTTTAAACATGTCCTTGATTCATAGTGATGATCTTGATAATGGAAAGTTTCTCTTGTTCTTGAATATAAACACTAACTTAAAAACAATAACAAATGGGTTTTTGTATAAATAAAAATGGAGATGTACATGTGTGTATATGTGGCCGTGTGTGTATACATGTGTGTATGAGATTGAGTTTTGATTTTGAATGTTTTTTATTGATAATGTTCAAAAGGATTTGAATGCATGCATGTTTAAAAGGGTTGTTTAGTGATTTATGATGAATATGAGAAAAGTGAAACTTTGGAATCATATGTATGTATACATGTGGCCGTATATATATATATATATATATATATATATATATATATATATATATAAATATATAGATATATCTATATGCATGTGAAAGTTTGATGTTATTACATAAATGTGTAGAAACAAGATTCTTGCATTTATGATAAATGATTGGATGATGATCATATGATGATGATGACGTTCTTGAATGGGTGAACATGAAATAAATGAATGTTGGATGTAATTGAGTTCATGCATGTTGATGATAATATGATATGGTTGCATTAGGTGCTTCAATGAACATACATGAAGTTAAAATGGTCATGAAATGATGATTAAGTTATGTTATGATAAAAATGGTTTTAGATCAGATTATAAACCTTAAAAATAAGGTTATTTTATGTAATAAAGTGGTATGAAACTTGTCATAAAGTTTACTAGCTTTGCATGTAGTACAGTGCTTAAAGAGTTGTAAAGTACGTGAAATCGCATGATTTGTATGACTTAAACAAAAACTGCGCTAATCTGATTATAACCATCATTTTAATCAGTAAATAACATGGATTATGTTAAAATATCAAGTCATTTTGATTTGGGATGGTTATGATAACGTTTGATGCGAAACTATGCGATAAAAATGGTAAAATCGTCTTTTTAAGAGATTTTTGTAAAACTGTTTTAGATCAGTAAGTAAACTGATATTTTTGATATAAATATAAGTATTTGTACTTATATTAAGTTTACTTGGTGTTTGGTTAGTCATACGTGACTTTCGACGCCTGAAAACGTTACCGTATCACTAAAATACACGTTTTACAATGTACACTAGAATGGGTTGTTCATAAGTGAACTTCATGGGTTTAAAAGTGTTATGTGATTTAAATATGTGTATATGATGATATGTTAAGTGTTGACATGATAACGGGAATTTAGACTATGCATGTACACTTGTGTGTTTAAAGCGGTAAAATCGGTGAAATCGCGTTAAATGTGTAACTTATTTGTCGAGCAATTAAAATTGATACATAGGTTAACTTAATAAGTTATTTCATGTATGCATGATTTAAAAATGATAAAATGTATAAGTTAACGAGTTTATGCGTGTTATGATTTTGAGTATTTGTCTACGTTTATGCTTATATATTACGACGCGCAAATCGTAGATATATAGTACGTATAAATGGGAACGGACAAAATATTATGTTTTATTATCAGTTTAGGATAGATATATAGTACATTTGCAACTTTCGATCATATAACAATTTTCAGAACATTATTATGATCAATAAAATATTATGTTTTATTCCCGAGATTTGTTTAAATTCATAACATTTGTGTAATTTCAACCTTTATTCAGTTTCGAACATTCGAACCTTTTCTAGAAGTGAAATCGCAAATCGTTACGCAAACGTAACCAGTTTAACGCGACATACACTCCGGGACAAGGACATAAGCTAAACATATCTTAAATAACGTTTACATAACTTAGAAATAAATTTTGAAAGGTTCAGTATGGCAAAAACTTGCTTATACAACTCCAGGGACTATTTTGCAAAATCTGCGAAAGTACGCCTATTCACGTATTTCTTAATACGGAACACATACGTACATCCAAAAATTTTTATAATCATTAAAATCTTATATTTTAATGATTGGAATGCAAACATATCATTCATAACGCAACTACGGTCGTTTCGTGTTAATTAAAGCACTCGTCGTAATTAAGCGAAACACGTAAACGTACAACCGAAAGAACCGACACCCGGGACATTTTTGGACACATTTCAAGTTTCCCAAGCTTTATCGTCTTTATAGAGCTTAAAATTAGGTTAACGGGTGTTAAAGTGACAAAACACTACGAAACAAGTGCAGGGGCCTGTTCTGCCATTTTTGAAAGTTTGGCTGCCCAGCCCCCACCGTAGCCTATGGTGGTACCTGGGGACAGCAAGCTGTATTCATGGCAGCCAGCTGTTTTTCTTTGCTTAAAGCCCAAGAACTCGAAATTTCCAGCTTGTTTCCTTCATTTGACAAGTGTTAGAACCTCCCTTGATCGTTGCCACCTCATGGGACACTTGTAATGATCTTGTGGCATCCAAAACACTATAAATAGCAACCCATTTTCACCATTTCAACTTGCTCATTTCTCATTTTCTTCTCCCACTCTCTTGGAGCTTACTTCCATCTTTTGGAGGCCTCCTACTGAGTTTTCTTGAGCTCTTCAAGTGTTCTTCAATACAAGTAAGTGCTTTCTCTTAGTCTTGTTTATTTCTTTTAGCTATTTTTAGCTAAAAGTCAAACAGTTTGACTTTATGTTTAACTTTCGGTTCTGACCATTTTGGTCAAAGTCAAAGTTCAATTGAACTTTGCAACGTGATCGTAATCACGAAGGTTATGATCCATAGCGATCATGCCTACTGATTACCACGTTTACTAGTCGAAGTGACGAGTCAAAGTTTCGGTCAAAATGCGCATTATATGCATTTTGCGACGGAACTATTTTCGGGTATCAAAACACCAAGTTTTGATACCAAAACATTTTTATAACTTAGTTAGACATGTTTTGACATGTCTAACTCGTCACTTTTAGTTTAGTGCTTATTTAGGATCGTAAGTCGAGCGGTATTGACCACCGCTTTGAGTTTCGAATCCGACCCGTTTACCGACCCTTCGGAGGTGCTCTGCCGCTTTACCGACCCTGAAATTGACAAAATCTGCTCTTGTTTCCCGGAGGGAACCATTTTCAGACCCTTTGATTCATCACTAAAAAGTGATTGTGAATCAGATTTCTGGATTTGTTTCCCTGCCACGCCCTTCCAGATCGACTATTCATATCCTTTTCCAGCTTTCACCCAAACCTTCTTTACCCAGACTGGAATATGCTACAACCAGGCGATGCCTATGTTGTGGAGAGTGCTGTATACTCTCGAACAGTTGATCAGCAAAGAGGGGTTAAGCTTTGGCATCACCGAACTACCACACTTGTACAACCTTGTGACACATGGGTCTCACCGTTACCTCTTCAAGGCTAAGCCCCAACATCACCTTCCACTCCTCAAAGTCACCAAGAATGACTCTCATTGGAGCAACCAATTCTTCTTTGTGAGAAGAGACTCCATCCCGCATGGGGAACACCTTCCCAAAAAGTGGAACATGAAGGGTATGATAGAGGAACATTAGAACAGAGTAGAATAGATATTTAAGGTAACTTATTCTTCTTCTTCTTCTTTCATTGTTGCAGTGACCAGCTACGCTGCTTTAAGAGATCTACCTGCCACACATGTAAGAATTGCCGCTTTTTGGGCTTTGAGCATATCAGTGAGGACATTTAACCCAAAGGCCAAGGATCCAGAGGAAACTTCTTCCGCTTCCTATACCATGTCAAGTAAGTACCTTTTTCATGCATAAATTAGTTATGAATTGAAATAGTGAACTTGAGATACTTATCTGAGTTTGATTTTACAGGTGCTGCCAAATCATCTTCCAAATCTGCAACTAAGTTTGACCTTGGTGAACTCCAGAGTATCATCTCCCCCCGCTCCATCAAGGCAGAGCTTGCCAGTGCCCGGGAGGATCCATCGGCCAAAAGCATGACCATCGAAGCCAAGTCCGAAAACACGAGGAAGAAACCAAGTGAGCCAACTGAAGATGCCTCCCAAATCACAGTAGATATCTGACTTCATAGCTGAGGTATGGATCATCCATCCTTGAACCCAATTTATACGCTGAGGATCACTGATCCTGAGAATTTCGTTTTACACAGAAAATTGCCCAACTCGAGACCCTCCAAGGAAAGCTCCTAGCCAAGGCTGATGACACTATTGTGGGACTCCGGACCATTGCTGCTGCTAAGGACAAAAGGATATCTAATCTGGAGAAGGAGGTCAAGCGTCTGGAGAAGGAAATCCTAGTGGATCAGATCCGGGCAAACAAAGAGAGATTGGATGTAACATCCGCCGAAAACGATCCCCGAAAACCTGACTCGGTTGTAAAACCGGAACCGAAATGCAATAAATAAACAATGCGATATTGTTGTTATCTTTTATTATTCTTAATTATGTCATGTATTTAATTAGTTCATATAAAGATACCTGGGTTTTAAAAAATATTAAATTGGTAAATAAGTCACCGCTAGTTTCGCTAGATAATATAAAAGTAATGGAATTTTTCATTGTTCATTTGTTTTAAATATCGTTCGTGTAACTTTAATTTAATGCCGACTAGAAATATTAAATTTGGATTAAAAACGTTTATTTTATAAGTAAATATCCGCTCGTTGCATAAAACTCGGTTAAATCTGTTAGAAATTATAAAAGAGAACAGCTAAATCGAAGTTAAAAGTGTGGAACTTATCAGAGTCCTTATTAAACTAAAAGGGTTATTGTGTAAGTTATTTAGTAATTTAGGGAGTGTTGTGAAGCTTTGAAATTTACTCTAATGTAAATTACTTCGTCTTCCCCATGACTTGTTGCTGCTAAACCGATGTAACCGTCCATTTCGAATTTAACCATGTGTAACCGATCAATTTTAGTGCATATTATCGACCTATTTCAATGCCAAAGACGGAGAAACGGAAACTAGTTATGATGGTCTTGATTCATTTTGATCATGCTTTAGATTATTGCTTCATCGAGTGAACTCATGTTTTCTTTTTTTTTTTTACGGAAACCGTCACATAGTCTTTTGCCGCCGTTGTAAACAACCACTCTCGCAATACCCCTCGAACAAAATATGGCCGCCCTGGATTACCCCGTGACGTCTGACACCGTCATGACGGTCAAGGCGAACTCGGACGACTATAACCATCGCCATAACATAATTAATCTCTTGATTCCTCTTGGCTACGATCTTTGTTTTGTTACGTCGCTGAATCTTTGCTGCGAATCATCTGAAGCATCATCGACTGGTTCCTGTCCTACATCTCCACCCTCGTCAATCGTACCACGGAACCTTGCCCATCAGAACCTCAAGTTAGTCTCAATAACCGTAACATCTAACATTACGATTACTTAGACATTTGGGTTAAATCGGGATTTTTGACGGTCTAGGATTAGCTACTGTAGAACATGACTCACGCTCGTTGGTTAAGTAAAATTTATTTTAAATCCGAACTTAACGAGCGGGTTGAGGCGACTGGTTTTGTCACTTCACTAAACAAGCATTGTATTTAAACCTGACTACTACATTTTAGTATATATTATTATTATTATTATTATTATTATTATTATTATTATTATTATTATTATATTTTTCTTACATGTTAGGTTGTGGCATTTTATGAGAAACTTTTCAAGATCCCAAGTAGTGACACGATTGTAGTTTGGGCTTCACGAGTATACTTCAAGACTTAGTTACAAACTCTCTCGTGTTATAAGTCATCTTTGGGACAGGATTTTCCTTTTAGCTGCAATAAATCCTTGATACGCCAATATTGAGCTTGGTGATTGTAATGATCACAGAGCTTATAACCGGCTACCTTACGCTTTCCATTTCTGTATCCTTGGCATTTGAAAGCGATTCCTCAATTGGGTATGCAACCCTTCTTAGGAACGCTACTGCCTTGGTCTAATCTAAACACGTACTTCTATCTTCGTTTAAGCGTAAAATCAACAACGTTAGGACCGGTGTTTGAAACTTGATTCCTGACTACCCTAAGGAACAACCTGATATCAGGATTACAGTTACTAATACTATTAATAAACCGAACCAATATCAGTTATGCTTATGAAAAGACCATACATCTAACCTTACCCGGGCAGTTCCCCCTAATTTCGGGACGAAAATCCCAAAAGTAGAGGAGACTGTAACATCCGCCGAAAATGGATCCCCGAAAACCTGATTCGGTTGTAAAACCGGAGCCGAAATGCAATAAATAAATAATGCGATTTTTTATTATCTTTTATTATTCTTAATGATGTCATGTATTTAATTAGTTCATATAAAGATACATGGGTTTTAAAAATATTAAATTGGTAAATAAATCACCGCTAGTTTCGTTAGATAATATAAAAGAAATGAAATTTTTAATTGTTCATTTGTTTTAAATATGGTTCGTGTAACTTTAATTTAATACCGACTAGAAATATTAAATTTGGATTAAAAACGTTTATTTTATAAATAAATATCCGCTCGTTGCATAAAACTCGGTTAAATCTGTTAGAAATTATAAAAGAGAATAATTAAATCGAAGTTAAACGTGTGGAATTTATTAGAGTCCTTATTAAACTAAAAGGGTTATTGTGTAAGTTATTTAGTAATTTAGGGAGTGTTGTGAAACTTTGAAATTTACTCTAATGTAAATTACTTCATCTTCCCCCGTGACTTGTTGCTGCTAAACCGATGTAACCGTCCAATTCGAACTTAACCATGTGTAACCGAT
Organism: Scalesia atractyloides; assembly: GCA_947069175.1. Taxonomy (NCBI): domain Eukaryota; kingdom Viridiplantae; phylum Streptophyta; class Magnoliopsida; order Asterales; family Asteraceae; genus Scalesia; species Scalesia atractyloides. The sequence goes on from CAMTDV010000010.1 coordinate 24,893,774, forward strand.
CAACTTTAGTGCATATTATCGACCTATTTCAATGCCAAGGACGGAGAAACGGAAACTAGTTATGATGGTCTTGATTCATTTTGATCAAGCTTTAGATTATTGCTTCATCGAGTGAACTCTTGTTTTCTTTTTTTTTTTTACCGAAACCGTCACATAGTCTTTTGCCGCCGTTGTAAACAACCACTCTCGCAGTACCCGTGGAACAAAATATGGCCGCCCTGGATTACCCTTGACGTCTGACACCGTCATGACGGTCAAGGCGAACTCGGACGAATATAACCATCGCCATAACATAATTAATCTCTTGATTCCTCTTGGCTATGATCTCTGTTTTGTTACGTCGGACGAAGAATCCGTGCTGAATCTTTGCTGCCAATCATCTGAAGCATCGTCGACTGGTTCCTGTCCTACATCTCCGCCCTCGGCAATCGTACCACGGAACCATGCCCATCAGAACCTCAAGTTAGTCTCAAGAACCGTAATATCTAACATTACGATTACTTAGACATTTGGGTTAAATCGGGATTTTTGACGGTCTAGGATTAGCTACTGTAGAACATGACTCACGCTCGTTGGTTAAGTAAAATTTATTTTAAATCCGAACTTAACGAGCGGGTTGAGGCGACTGGTTTTGTTACTTCACTAAACAAGCATTGTATTTGAACCTGACTACTATATATATTATTATTATTATAATTATTATTATTATTATTATTATTATATTTTCTTACATGTTTGGTTGTATGTTTGAATCTCCATCTAATCAGTTAAACATTGTCCAAAAGATTTAAATGCCATTCCAATGATTTTGTTAAGCCAATGATATTTGAAAAATACAACTTGAGAACTGTAGTGGCTGTACTTTTATGAATAAGTTATGTTAATAAATAATAGACCAGACCTAAAACAGAAAAACGGGAGTAGTCTAGCTGGTCAGCCCTGCTAGTAATAACAATATTTTTTTTACAGCCATGGTTAAATCTTGATTTACTAAGCCTTCGTCTAAATTATCATATTATTAAATCATGTAGGAACTAATTTTGTAACTTATGTATTGCTTTTCCTTATAATAATTATTAATTATACTTTTAGGGAACCAGATCGTGACACAGTTAAAATGTGATTATTAAACTAAAATGTTCAAACAAAGATATAAAAGCTTAGTATGTACAAATAATATATACAAAACAGGTTGTTCAAATGATTTAAATGACACCATCTCTTTTAAAATTGTTCGGATCAACTTGGGATTCATTAGAATGACCAACCAAGTAACTAAAATAAAAATAAAATAAAACTGTAAACGCCCTCATGACCCGAATCAATTGTCCTAAGTTTATTGATTCATATTTTTAGGGTGTTTGCTATTCTTTTTAGATTTCATCCATTCATTTTCGTGCGGTATCTTTTGTGGATCGTTTCTTCACAACCAGTGATTAATTTCTCTCAAACTCCCCTTTTTAATTTTACAAATTTTGGGGTGCATCATGTTATTTTAATCTATGATTTATTTCTATTGTTTTTAACATGCTAAATCAAAGTGTTGATATCTAGATGTTCATGTGTTTGATCATTTTAACTTATATGCAATGTCAAGTCTATTGCATGCTATTGTATCTAGTGGATCCACGGCTGACTAGGTTCCCCACGGCCATGGGTTGTAGCCTAGTATCGCCAGCAGTATTAGACTCGCTCTCCGGGTCTTGAGCCTAATGCACGCTATTGTTGTTGTGTGCTATTTTGGTCTTCGTGTGTTTTATTATTTTGTTATGTGTCTTCGTTGGTATGTGTGTATTGGTTAGTTATATTAGTGACATGTGTCAATCTCTATATTAACCTTGTGAGCATGTTGAAATATAATTTTCTTTCAAATAAACACTAAACCATTTTCTACAAAATAAGAAATTGCTCACCAACATAGTTGTTGACCAAAAAATATATTTTTCTAACGTGGTGCAGGAGCAAAGTTGATAATCAAGTGAGGATGACACGTAGCATGGGCCTTAGGAAAATAAATCGGAAAATTTTCTTATGTTTATTTTTGAACATTGTATGTACAACCATTGATTGGTACATGTTATCTGAAAATTTAATTTAATGGTTTTAAATATTAAACTTATAATAGTGTCATGAGCTATGAGCAATCGGTTCGCTCCGCACCTATCCGCTGCGGGTCGGGATGTGACAGATTGGTATCATAGCCAATGACTGTAGGGAATTAAGATAGGTTATTAGACCCTTAGACTTAGTCTATAGTTGATTAGGTACCTTAGGTACCTTATGTGCTTAATTGTTTTGATTGCCTTAGCTTATTAATAATAATGCCACACACAAATGCATGTGAGTACTTTCATTGTTATATATGCTAAATATTATATGCCTTAATTGACAATATATACTTAATATTAAACTATGGTGTATTAATTCTTATTCCTTATCATGTCGATCAACTTTATACTATATACGAAAAATTTGATATCCTAATTCCTATTTTATATATCTAAAGTCTTGTATCTATTTGTTTCTCTTAGTGCACTTCAATTATTCATGGATTTGATTTTATTTTTGAGTTTGATTTCATTTTCGTTTTGAGTTTCAAATTTCAATTGAGATTTTACTCTCGTCAAAGTGAATTCTTGTGACGGACATGTAGTAGCTGGAAGGGTTACGTACCGGTAGTCGAGACGTCCTGTCTAGGCTGGCATTCGTATAAATCCAATTAATGGACCAGTTTGCCTACCTGGGGACTAATAATGAGAGTCCGATACCTGTTAAGCCAAAACATGTCACCCTAAACGTCACGAGAACTAACAACACTTTGATATGTCAAATGCGTCCGTGTTAATTCTTGGATACTATCCTAAACATCATTTTACAACACCCCAAAATTTAGGTCATTTATTAATTCATGATTTTCTTCGACTTATTAAATCGCATCGCTAATCTCATCGCATCGCAAATCGCAGTTAATTATGTGGTTTTATGTTATTTATGTGTTACGTGTGTTTGTGGTTATAATTACAATCGCTATCGCATCGCTCTCGCACTCTCGAATCGCTAAATCGCGCTATTATATCAACTATAACGCTTAACGCTTTAATTTAACGCTTAATATAACTATCTAATGCGAATCGAATAACCAAACGAACTCTTAACGCGAAATCGGCAAACGAAACTTGGTCACCAGGCCAAGTTTGGCCGAACTTGTCTACCACAAGTTCGCCCGAACTTGCCTGATAACCAGAAATTCTTTGCTTCCCTCAAGTTCGCTCAAACTTGTACATACATGTACAAGTTCGGCCGAACTTAATCATCCCTCCTTGAAAATCTAACAAGTTCGCCCGAACTTGCATGAGTTCGACCGAACTTGGTCTCATCAGCTCTCATTCTTGCCTTCTCCTATAAATACCAAGCTCTGTTCACTCATTTGAACTTGCTGTAAGTTCGCCCAGAGCTCTCAAAACCCGAAACCTTCGTGTTAAGTAGGAATCAACCCGATTTCATTGCAACTACGTTTATCAACGATTTACAAAGGTTTACAACGATTTTGGCACAAGGCATAGCCCTTCGTTTTCATCAAAACTCATTCTTTTACGAAAACCTTCATCTTTTTCTTCAAAAAGTTCTGTTTTAAGCTTAGATCTACACAATACAAGTTCGTTTGGCGATAGTAGAGGCTTCCCAAACACGAGATCTGCAAGTTCTCGGCTTGTAAGTAATAGATCTGAGAAAAACATTTGAAAACCATCGATTTCTACACAAGATACGGACTTTTGATGATGTTTTGTTCATTTTCTGATATGAAACGAAGCATTTATCATTCAAGATCCCAGATCTAGAAGCACAAGGACGTTTATATTGGTTTACACAAGCCGGACTAATCCGAACGAACCCCGAGTTCGCCCGGATTAGCCCACGCTTTTGTAAAACGGCTAAAATAGCTCTAAAAGACCTCTCCGACCTAAGTTTGCTCAGTAGCACAGGGTTGGAGGGATGAACACTCAATTTTCCTCAGCAAACGACGCGAAAACGCAAGATTTTGGACCCAAAAACATCAAGTTCGCTCGAGAATCACCAGTTCCACAAGTCAAGTTCGACTGAACTTGTACCCAAATGGGTCAAGTTCGACCGAACTTGGGTACTTTTCACCAAGTTTTCTTGCAAGTTCGCCCGAACTTGTCTCCTCAGTAAAGATTTTCCTACAAGTTCGCCCGAACTTGACAAGTTTCTTAGGAAACTCATCAAGTTCGACCGAACTTGACTCTAAACCCACCAAAACCCAACAAGTTCGCTCGAACTTGTGTGTTTACACACAAGTTCGCCCAAACTTGGCTACTGCTCAATAAAGACTTAACCGTTTCAGCTTTTCAAAGACTGATGCACTTCCGTTCGCGTATGCAGGCTGATCCGGCGCTCTTCTCGACTCTCCTCAGAATTTCTAAGCTAACTAAAACGCACCCGCAGTGAGTATACTTGACCCATTTTCGCTTTAACGCACTTTTTGTGTGTTACATACGTTCCTATATCAACACCACTTCATAAATCAAACTGTTTAACACACGCGAATAATCTGATTATATATGCTCAATACGTGATGCTAGAAACATGTGACTAGGACTTATTTTCGTTAACTTGCCTCCTTAGCTAGTATGGTACTATAGTGTGGCTTACACCCGACGGGGTCTAGTTAGGATGGACGCGCAAGCCTTCTCACGGTAGTTAGCATAAGAAATGAGCCTGTGTTATGTTAAGTGTTTTGGTATATCATGATATGTAACTAGATTGTTTCGCAAACGCTTTATCGACTATGCTAGTATTATTAAAACTCGTATGCTCACCTTTACTTAATTGTATTGACTTGTATTTTAAAGTATGTAACAAGTTGAGGATTTTTAGCTTGGATGCCTTGGATGTTGCATGCGTAGTTTAGTTTGTTTTATTTGGTTTGTTTTAGAACGGTTGCAATAAAATCTAGGGGAGATCAAATTGGATTGTGTTTAAGAGATTTTGTTGGTATGTAATGGTTATTTTGAAGGTTTATGAGTTTGATAGTATGGATACTAAATGTTGATGTTTATCTTTGAAATGGCTGTTATGGAAATTCTCTTGATCAATCTGATTCGCCTAGTGCCATACCCCGATGATTCCGCCATCGGTTGGTGTGTGACAGATTGGTATCAGAGCGCCATAACTTAGGATAATAGGTAGAATTGCAATGATTCGACCTAGTAGCATGCTTAAGTACCCGATTGACCTATCTTTGACTTAAATGTTAAACTACTTGCCATAAATGTGTTGGTGCATAATGTCTATGTCTTAGTCTTATATCGAGTCTGTATTGTATAGAGCTGAATAGGCTAGGTATACGAAATATTTATGTTTAGCTTAGCCAAGTTCGCTCATAAGTAGCATCTTTATGCATGTTCGGCCGAACTTGCTTATGCAAGTTCGGGCGAACTTGTGTCCTTTGGAGCGAACTTGTTAGCTTATAAATACCTAGCTAGCCTACTTCATTTGTAACTTTTGCATTTCAGAGGCGAAGCTCTGTCAGTTTGTAACCAGAATGTTTGATCTATAAAACTGACGTTTAACTGATTAAATCTTGTCTATTGGTAAACACGACGTAATATTTCCGCTATTATGGACGTTAGATATCAAATTTAGGTTCCTAAGCATCGAGGATCGGTCCTACAAGTGGTATCAGAGCTAGAATAGCCTGATTTGATAGTATCAAGACAAGAACACTTCTATTTCTACTCCATTCTCCCTTTTTTCTTAACTTTTGAACATAAATGAAGAATTCACGGTCAAAATCTTTTGAATTTTGAATATATCATGTAAAATACAACAAAGATAAACCCTTTAGAGATTGGAGACCAAATTCAACCGAATTCATGTCAAATTTTTGAAAAAACCATGTTTTTGAAAACCCTAAGGATCGAACTTATTGGCCATGTTCGGCCGAACTTATACTAAAACATCACTTTTCAAGTGATTTTTAGCAAGTTCGCCCGAACTTGAATAGTTTTTGACAAAATTTCAGCTAAGTTCGCTCGAAGTTACACAATTTTTCATTGATTTTACATCAAGTTCGACCGAACTTGTGTAAATCTCAAAGAAAATTTAAGTAAGTTCGCCCAAACTTACTAGATTTTTATCAAATTCTTGAAGATATGTTCGCCCGAATGATAGGTCTGTTGTACGGATCGTTCGGGCACTAATCTGACAAACCTAAGGTAAACGTGCGGAATCCGTTTACTTAGGCGACATTGGATACACTCATTTGTTTCTATTTAGTCACCGTTTCATTAATTACAGATCCTGGAAACACTTTGACATAGCTTCGCCTCTGTCGTGACAAAATCTCTGAAGTTACAACGAAACATCAAGCTCCTACTTATACTAACACAAGTTCGCTGGTGGGAGTGCAAGTTCGGGTGAACTTGCTTAGTCAAGTTCGTCCGAACTTGACTACAACACTACCATTTCAAGCGAACTTGTCCCTAAATATACATAAACTTCGACATTTCGCTCCTAAATACTGACTCGATATTATACGACGACGTAGGCAACAGACATATGCATCAACAGACTCCCCTTGGATGTTGCCGTAGTTATCATTCTTCAATTAAGTTCATGAGTCTTTAATTTTCTCTTGATCTTTATAAAATAACTTTAACATCCATGCTCCCCCTTGCTTTGAGCTTTTTGGTATCTTTAATCAACATGTTTATCTAGCTCCCCCTCAAATGATGCTCTGAATCTCTAAGATTTGACGATTAAGAACAATCACACGTATCCACACACAAACAGTTTCTTAACAGTCTCGTTGGTCTGGCTCACATTCAACATTATTAGGTTACCGTGGAAGATTTTGAAAGAAAATCTTTTTGGATTTATAATATTGAATGTAGAAATGTAAACAAATTAAAATGTAATATTTACAGTTTATATTTTTGTGAGAAGACGTGCTAGAGGATCATATCAGTTTTTAAGACATACCACCAGTACCATTGACCTTTTAATGACTTTAAGTTTTAAACTTGTTTACCTAGATTGTCGATATGTTTATCCACCTAAACTTTGAACACATTTCTCAATTGTTCTAAGATATGTTAGGGTAAGAATTATGAAACTTGACTTATCTGTGGTTCCCACTTCTTGAATATACTCCCGTATCAAAATTCCCTAGATTTCATCTTACAGGTGAATATAGCATAATTGATATCTGTATCAGGGTAATGCGATGCCTTGAGAGCTCAGGTTAGTACTACCGTACAGACAAAGAGATGAAGGCTTGACTTTAAGGTGTGTTCCATTTAAGGAATCTTTTCAGCAGTGCAAATGATTAGATCTTTTGATACTTTTCAAGATTGCATGGAGTTTAGGGGTTTATTGCAAAAGTATTATAGAAGTTCTAGGCTATTGCTTCCGCAAAATCAGAAGAACTTGTATAATACCCTAGAAATCAACTATCTATAAAGACCTCGTATCTCAGAATCAGGCAATCTCTCAAACGAAATTTCGGAGTACTAAGTCCATATATCCAAGATATGTTAATCCACAAGTTTAAGCAGTTGTAAAATTTAGTTTATATCCCTGAAACAATTTACTAAACGTGTAAAGCCTATCGACACATCCACAGTAAGACTTGTTTATAACTTTTTAAACTTTACAAATATTTAGCGTACTGTGATAGTCCACTGATATACTATCATTTCCTTTTATGACACTGAACTCTTTTTGTCTTTTTCAATGTTTTTGTACATTTTGAATTTTTATATGTTTTTGGATTTTAAAAATTTTGAATGTTTTTGTATTTTCTCTAACATTTCTCCTCCTAAAATCAAAAACATCTTTTTGGATTTTAGTTTTTAACAAAATTCTAAAGTAGAAAGATATTTACAAACCAATGTGGATCACGCGAACTCGTCGTCCGATCCGTATTCAACCTTAGCGTCCGCACCTGTCAGCAAATTTTTCATACCGTTAATTCTCAGCAAGTTTTTAAACCGTGACAAAGAAAATAGTTTGGTATAAAAATCAGCCTTTTGTTCGTCGGTGTGGATTTTTTCTATTCGTACCAATTTCTTTTCGTAGCAATCACGAATGAAATGATAGCGAATTTCAATGTGTTTTGTGCGTGAGTGAGGAACCGGATTTTTAGTTATATCTATGGCTGCCTTGTTATCAACATACAGCGGAGTGTCTAGAAATTGCAGAGAATAGTCTCTCTCTGCTGTTAAATCCACAAAATCTGTGAACAGCAGCTTGAGGCCGAGATATACTCAGCTTCACAGGTAGAGAGAGTGACCGTAGTCTGTTTCTTACACTGCCAGGTTACCATTCTTGTTCTGAAGAACTGGCAGCCCGCTGTAGTTGATTTTGAGTTCAACTTATCTACACGAAAATCGGAATCAGCATTGCCTGTGAGGTCAAAATTGTCGTTCTTCAGGTACCACAAGCCAGTGCTTGGGCATCCTTTCAGATATCTGAAGATACGCTTCACGATCTACATGTGTAAGATCATCGGGCTGGACTGATATCTGGCGCATAGGCAGGTTGGATACATAATATCTGGGCGCTATGCCGTCAGATACATCAACGATCCAATCTTTGATCTGTATAACGTCTCGTCAACTTTGGCTCCAGTCTCGTCAACGCAAATGCCGTGATTTAGAGCAAGAGGCGTAGATAGAGGCTTCAAGTTTTCCATTCCAAACTTCTTCAAGATGTCGTGAACATACTTAGTCTGGTGAATGAAGATACCATCTGGAAGCTGATCTACTTGTAAACCAAGAAAGAACTTCATTTCGCCCATCGAGGACATTTCGAATTTCTTTTTCATGATTCCCTCAAACTCCTTGAAGAGACTATCGTTTGTTGATCCAAAGATGATGTCATCAACGTAGATTTGAACTATAATTAGATGGCCATCAACTTCTCTGGTGAAAAGAGTACTATCCACAGTTCCTCTGAAAAAGCCATTTCCGACGAGATGTTGCGATAACGTCTCGTACCAAGCTCTCGGGGCTTGGTGTAGTGCATAAAGAGCTTTATTCAGAAGATTCGCTTTCTTCTTGTTGAGTGGATCGACAAACCCCGGTGGTTGTCCAACGTACACCTTCTCGCGTAATTTGCCATACAGAAAAGCCGATTTGACATTCAATTGATAGACCTTAAATCCTTTCCATGATGCGAAAGCTAGAAAAATTCGAATAGATTCCAATCGAGCTACTGGTGCATAGACTTCCATGTAGTCTACCCTTTATGCTGGTGAAATCCCTTGACAACAAGCCTAGCTTTGTTACGAACAATAACTCCTCTATCATCTCGTTTACACTTAAAGACTCATTTTGTATCAATTGCTTTCTGATTTTCTGGTAGGTCTTCAAGCTTCCACACACCCAACTTCTCAAACTTCAATAATTCTTCTTGCATTGCTTGTACCCAATTTTCATCTGCTAAAGCTTCATTAACTGTCTTTGGCTCAATCTGATAGATGAAACATGAATAGAAGCAATAATTCTGGGTTGTAGCAACGTGTGTGTAGAAACAACTGAGTGCTTTATTAATTTGCCCTCGAGTTCTAACACCCGTTTGAAGTTCTCCGATAATATTTGTTGACGGATGATAGGAATATGATCGTGGCAATTCTTCACTTGGAACATCTACTGAGTTTTGCTGATTCGTGATGTTGAGATCAATAACCAATTCAATGTTTTGAGAGCTTGATGAAGCTTCATTTCTGGGGTTCCAGACTGCAGATTGATTAAGAAGACTTGTTATCTGCTCCACTTCTTCATCTAAAGAAGATGATTCCCCACCAGCATCAAATGTTGGTGCTTCATCTGAATCTGAATTTTGATTCTGTGACATCCTGGGCTCCGTTGTTGTAATCACTAGTTCAGTAGAAGCATTTGCTGGAGAAGTAGCAGGTGTTGATAATGTTTCAGAAACATTTTCATCCGGAACACCACTATTGCTTGAACTTGCGCCAGAAAAAGATGGATCCAACGTGGGTTTATTAACCACAATTGGTCGAACAATTTGTTCTTGATTCGCTGACTGGTGAAGAACGCTGCAACTTCTTCGTCAGTTGGTTCTTCGGGCAAGTCAAATGACTTCCAAATGTCTTGATAGTTAAACAGCCACGCGTCACCTTTCCTTTGAATAGGATCTGTGTAGTTGAAACAATCCACGTGCTGTGCTACAATAACCTTTTTCAATGAAGGAACATATACTCTTCTCAACGGACTCGCATATCCGACAAAGAAACCTTCAAGAGATTTAGCTTTGAATTTGCCATCTTGGTCTATTACGGTACATGGTGCACCGAATGGTTCTAAGAACTTCAAATTTGGCTTCCGTCGGTTTATCATCTCAAAACATGTTTTCTTTGTTGGTTTGACAGTGAGAACCATGTTTAGCGTGTAGCAAGCCGCAACAACCGCTTCACTCCAGAAGCTGATAGGAAGTTTAGAATCTACAAGCATGGTTCTCACAGTTTCAATCAAAGTTCTGTTTTTCCGTTCAGCTACTCCGTTTTGCTGTGGAGTATAGGGACCACTAAACTCGTGCAGAATCCCTTTTGCGTTGCAGAATTCCTTCATTTTGTTATTCTTAAACTCTGTGCCATTGTCACTTCTAATGCGTCTGACTGGCAGATGATAAAGATTCTCGAGTTTCCTGATAGAATAACCAAGTTCTCGAACGTTTCGTCTTTTGATTCTTGAAAGAATGCCCATGAATATCTCGAATAGTCATTTGTCACGACCAAGCAATATAAGTCTCCTGAGATGCTTCGAACATTTACAGGACCAAATAAGTCCATATGTAGACGTTCTAAAGGCAACTTGATTGAGTTTAGAATTTTCTTTGGATGAGATTTCTTGATCTGCTTTCCCTTCTTGCATCCAAGCAATGATCAGACATCTGAAAACTTCAAAGATTTATGCCTTCTACAAGATCATTATGAACCAAGAAATTCATTTTTCGCAAATGAATATGCCCATCTTATGATGCCAAAGAATAGAATCTTTTTCAGTAGCCTTTGATACAAAACATTTTGCTGATTTTGATGAAGTGGTAGCAACACCCATATCAAGAACATATAAATCATTCTCTCGCGGTGCTCGCATCAGAATCCACTCATCTGGTAATTTGAATCCCGGCTTCAAGATAATACACTCTTTGTCGTTGAAATGGACTGTGAATTTCTTGTCATAAATCTGCGATATACTCAGAAGATTGTTCTCAAGTTCTGCAATATAGTTCACGCGATCAAATGAAACTACACCATTGGAGAGTTTTCCCTCGGCGACTATCCTTCCACCTTGATTTCCTGCAAATCCAAACCATTGATAGCTTTAATGTCGAATAGCAACGCCTTCATTCCCGTCATATGCCTGGACGCTCCACTATCCAAAATCCACTTTGAAAGCATGGATCTCTGGAGTCCCTGCAAATTTTAACAATCTATTTAAAAAGCGAGACCCAAGCCTTTTTGGTCTTGGGTTGAATTGGATAAACATCATCAAAATCAAACTCACATTCATCAGCATAATCGAATTCTTCATCTGAATTTTCTATGATGTTTATGTTTGAAAACTTTACCTTCTTTTTATCTTTTGAATTGTTTCCACTTAAATTTTTGACAGTTTCAGATGTGGTTTCAATTATGATTTCAGATTTTGATTCTTTTTTACTATCACTAGTCTTAACAGGCTCAGACTTAGTGATTTCAGGTTTAGATTCTTTCGTGTTATCAGTCTTTACCAGCTCAGACTTAATAACACCAGATGTTGTTGACTTTTTCTTGGTAATCCAGGCTTGAGATTTGATATTAGTTTTCTTGATATAAAATTTGTTTTCGTTTGCCCTAGAAGTTTCTCTTTTTTTAAAAGTAGAATTTTCAAACTTCTTTTCTATTTTTGGTTTAACTTCTGGCCAAAATTCATTTCTTTTCAAAATCTTGATTGGTTTTTCAAACACTAGATACCTTGGTTTTACAACATTTGATTCTCTTCTTCGAGGATAAGCCGGTTTTGATTTCAGACATTGTCGTGCAATATGACCCATTTCATTGCATTTGAAACATGTCCGATTATCAAGTGGATGTCCTTTAGTGGGTGGTTTTATCCCACTTGATGTTTTGGCACCACTTGTAACTTTGGCTTTATCTCGAATTTCTTTCTCCTTTTTAAACTCATCATTTGATTGCTTACCAATGAAACTCTCTTCGTGAACCGTGTTTGTCCCATATACAAAATTCATGTTTTTGTTTTTATATTCATGAAATGGTGACACTTTCGTTACTGGTTCATCTGATTCTTCTAGACCCAACCTTACTCTCCTGTTTTCCGGATGATCACCACCATTCCTTCGGTAGTTGTTTCTTTTAGGTTTGGAATAGAATTTTCGTTTGTTAATTTCCAATTCCTCTGATGTAACTTCCACGAGTTTAAAGAATTTATCAAGCAATTCTTCCTTCACATTCTGAATCGGGAAGCTATCATCAAAGTATAGTCTATCCGAATCCTTAATTTTGTACATTACAATATTAGGATCATCACTTAGACCATCCTCTGACGACTTATCATCATTTTCAGACTGTGAATCGGAATTCTTTGAACTCAAGTCGGCGCTTTTGAAGCTGCCGTCATCAGAATCACTTAGAACATTTTCAACCATTTTGTTAACCACAACATTGTTATCATTATCAGATTTAGCATAGATTATATCAATATTCTCTGGCAACTCATCTTTTTTCTCAGAAAGTAACTCAACATTGAGTGCCTTATCCATCCCGTCTGCGGTTTTGCGACAGTACTATATTCTTTGCCAGTTGTCTTTTTTGATTTTTCTTCTGTTGAGATTGTTGGAATAATGGGATCAATAACATATGCATTTGTGGTATAACTTCTCAACAACTGTTGAACTCTTTTTTATTCGATTGTCATGTCTTGAAGTTTTTGTTTGGTTTTAGCAATGGTGTTAATATAAATGTTAATTGCCTTTGTTTATCCATTACTGTTCCACTCAACATCCTTATATTATCATGTTGTTCGATGTTATTTCTGTCGAGTCTGCCATAATCATTTTTCATTTTATCATACGCTTCTTTTATTGTGTGATAATCGTATTTCAACAATTCGTTATGCACATTGTTTTCAGCGATGATCTTTGATTTTTTAGCACATTCGACACAAGGTTCAGTACATTTTGTACAAGGTTTCTCAACCTCAACAACTTGTACTTTGACAACGTCTTTCTCGACAATTTTTACCTCTGGACCTACCTTGGTTAGATTCACCATTAAAGCTTTATCTGCCATGTCCTTGAGGTCTTCGACTTTCATTTCTTGAGTGACATCAATGATCACTTCATCAATCTTTTTCTCCTCAACCACTTGTTCTTTCGAGCTTCCAAAATGACCTGCAAAACTGTCACAAGAATTAGAGGATAAAATTCCTTGTCTCTACATATGGATATATTCCTCTTCTACCTGCTGTTGATGCAAGTATTGTTCCAGAAGAGCTTGTTCGAAAGCTGCTGCTTCTGCTACTGCCGCTGTTTCCTCTGCAGAATTATCTTCAACTATCTCCGCCATCAAAGCAACTCCGATCCTTTTCCCAATGTAAGAGTTCCAATCAAAACCATCATCTTCACTGGATGCCAACATAGCTTTCTCAGTGGTGCTATTGTCAGGTTTTTCTTGGATTTCAACCTGATTTTTCTTCAGAAATGGTTTATATTGAAGTGCCTTTTTGTAATATTCATTTCCTCCCCCGAAAGGACTTTGATTTCCAGTTGCTTTGGTGTCCTTACACTCTCTTTTAAAATGCCCCTTTTGACGGCATCTAAAGCACGTGACTTTGGTTTTGTCAAAACCTAATTTGTTGCTGGAATTTCCTATGTCACGGCCTGTGAGTGCAACGAACTTTGTCACTCTCCTGATGATCGAAGCTAAGGACCATTTGATGTCCATTAGTTCGAGTTCTTCCTCGTCTACCTGGTCATAATCTTCTGCGGTCATCTCGGGGTTTCCGATCTTACCGGCAACAAGACATTCATAAGATTCTAAAACGGTAGCGAGTAGTGACATATGTTGTTTTGTAACTTGTTCTGAAACAACATTGTTCAAATTCACTGCGATGTTACATTTATATACATTCGGATCAGAACTTTGTTGTTGATTCTAGTTTGCTTGACTTTGATATGTTGAATTTGAACAAGTGCTTGAGTAAGAACTTTGAGGACTCTGATCATACTGAGGTTGTGATTGATTCTGATTTTGTGGAGAAGCATTCATGTTTGCACTAAAAGCCGTCTGAATTTTAGGACTCCAAACGCTATCTAGCATTCTGGCTTTGTAATACAGACCGACGTCTTGAACAACATTAGCGTTTTTTGACTTCGCCATCTTCAGAAGTTCTATTTCGTGGCCTTCAAGTTATTGATAAACGTCGACAACTTGAAAAATTCCCACTTATCACTATTCTTCAGAACCATCAAATACGTAGTCCATTAATCCTCTGGTAGTGCATCAGCAAGTTTATCAATGTATTCTTGTTCTGTCTTTTCGAGACCGTGTCTTCGCATTTGCACTTTAAGATGACAGAAACGCTCGATCATTTGCTTTATGGTCTAATTCTTTAGCATAGTGAAAATATCGAACTCTTTCAGGATAAGTGCCTTCTTGCTTTTGATCATTTCGGCGCTGCCTAGATACTTTTTCTGTAATGACAACCAAAGATCTCTTGCAGTAGTATACTCTCGTAGCAAAATCAGGATTTCTTCTTTGACAGACTGTTGGATGAGACTGATCATCTTTTTCTCAGCAATGTATTCGTCTCTCTGTACTGTCGAATAGTTGTACTTTTCAAGGACTTGCTGATGTTCATCTACCGGAACAGTGTAGCCTCTTTCAATTGACACCCAGCCAGCGAAGTCCATGGCTTGAACCCAGTAAGTAAATTTCTCTTTCCATGCTTCTACTCGTCCATGCTCATTAGCTTGGGCGGTTTGACAGTCGTTCCCATTTCATTATCAAGATTGACTTGATTGGTCACATTGGCATTTGACGAACTAGCTCCGGACATAAAAGCTCTTAGTTGATCCTCCATTGTGAATAACAAAACGCGTTTTCTGAAAATTAACAAAATCTTTGAAAACAATTACTCCTACTACAAGTTAGGTCGAACTTGTAGCAACAAATGAAGAATTCTCAGCTTTTCTAACAAGTTCTGTCGAACTTGCTAGATTTGTTTTGAAAACTTTACTTAAAGTTCGGTCTAACTTGAGACACAAATCCTACAGAACTTGATCACATTCTTCCAACAATCTCAATAGAAGAAAAATCTAAAGATAAAAATGGCAAAAAATATAGCAATGTTCCTCCACCCCTTTGCGAGAAGTACTTTCGCAAAACCGCAGACGGGATGGATAAGGCACTCAATGTTGAGTTACTTTCTAAGAAAAAAGATGAGTTGCCAGAGAATATTGATATAATCTATGCTAAATCTAATGATGATAACAATGCTGTGGTTAACAAAATGGTTGAAAATGTTCTAAGTGATTCTGATGACGGCAACTTCAAAAGCGCTGACTCGAGTTCAAAGAATTCCGAGTCACAGTCTCAAAATGACGATAAGTCATCAGAGGATGGTCTAAGTGACGATCCTAATATTGTAATGTACAAAATTAAGGATTCGGATAGACTATACTTTGATGATAGCTTCCCGATTCAGAATGTGAAGGAAGAATTGCTTGATAAATTCTTTAAACTCGTGGAAGTCACATCAGAGGAATTGGAAATTAACAAATGAAAATTCTATTCCAAACCTAAAAGAAACAACTACCGAAGGAATGGTGGTGATCATCTGGAAAACAGGAGAGAAGGGTTGGGTCTAGAAGAATCAGATGAACCTGTAAAGAACGTGTCACCATTTGATGAATATAAAAACAAAAACATGAATTTTGTATATGAGACAAACACGGATCACGAAGAGAGTTTGATTGGTAAGCAATCAAATTATGAGTTTAAAAGGAGAAAGAAATTCGAGATAAAGCCAAAGTTACAAGTGGTGCCAAAGCATCAAGTGGGATAAAACCACCCACTAAAGGACATCCACTTGATAATCGGACATGTTTCAAATGCAATGAAATGGGTCATATTGCACGACAATGTCTAAAGCCAAAACCGTCTTATCCTCAAAGAAGAGAATCAAATGTTGTAAAACCAAGGTATCCAGTTTTTGAAAAACCAATCAAGATTTTGAAAAGAAATGAATTTTTGCCAGAAGTTAAACCAAAAATAGAAAAGAAGTTTGAAAATTCTACTTTTGAAAAAGGAGAAACTTCTAGGGCAAACGAAAACAAATTTTATATCAAGAAAGCTAATATCAATCTCAAGCCTGGATTACCAAGAAAAGGTCAACAACATCTGGTGTTATTAAGTCTGAGCTGGTAAAGACTGATAACACGAAAGAATCTAAACCTGAAATCACTAAGTCTGAGCCTGTTAAGACTAGTGATAGCAAAAAAGAATCAAAATCTGAAATCATAATTGAACCACATCTGAAACTATCAAAAATTTAAGTGGAAACAATTCAAAAGATAAAAAGAAGGCAAAGTTTTCAAACATAAACCTCATAGAAAATTCAGATGAAGAATTCGATTATGCTGATGAATGTGAATTTGATTTTGATGATGCTTATCCAATTCAACCCAAGACCAAAAAGGCTTGGGTCTTGATATGGGTATTGCTACCACTTCATCAAAATCAGCACAATGTTTTGTATCAATGGCTACTGAAAAAGATTCTATTCTTTGGCATCGTACGATGGGGCATATTCATTTGCGAAAAATGAATTTCTTGGTTCATATTGATCTTGTAGAAGGCGTAAATCTTCGAAGTTTTCAGATGTCTGATCATTGCTTGGAATGCAAGAAGGGAAAGCAGATCAAGAAATCTCATCCAAAGAAAATTCTAAACTTAATCAAGTTGCCTTTAGAACGTCTCCATATGGACTTATTTGGTCCTGTAAATGTTCGAAGCATCTCGGGAGACTTATATTGCTTGGTCGTGACAGATGACTATTCGAGATATTCGTGGGTATTCTTTCAAGAATCAAAAGACGAAACGTTCGAAAACTTGGTTATTCTATTCAAGAAACTCGAGAATCTTTATCATCTGTCGGTCAGATGCATTAGAAGTGACAACGGCACAGAGTTTAAGAATAACAAAATGAAGGAATTCTGCAACGCAAAAGGGTTCTGCACGAGTTTAGTGCTCCCTATACTCCTCAGCAAAACAGACTAGCTGAATGGAAAAACAGAACTTTGATTGAAACTGCGAGAACCATGCTTGCAGATTCTAAACTTCCTGTCAGCTTCTGGAGTGAAGCAGTTGCCGCGGCTTGCTACACGCTAAATAGGGTTCTCACTGTCAAACCAACAAAGAAAACATGTTTTGAGATGATAAACCGATGGAAGCCAAATTTGAAGTTCTTAGAACCATTCGGTGCACCATGTACCGTAATAGGCCAAGATGGCAAATTCGGAGCTAAATCTCTTGAAGGTTTCTTTGTCGGATATGCGAGTCCATTGAGAAGAGTATATGTTCCTTCATTTAGAAAGGTTATTGAAGCACAACACGTGGATTGTTTCAACTACACGGATCCTATTCAAAGGAAAGGTGACGCGTGGGTGTTTAACTATCAAGACATTTGGAAGTTATTTGACTTGCCCGAAGAACCAACTGACGAAGAAGTTGGAGCGTTATATTACCTTCACCAGTCAGCGAATCAAGAACAAATTGTTCGACCAATTGTGGTTAATCAACCCACGTTGGATCCTTCTTCTTCTGGCGCAAGTTCAAGCAATAGTGGTGTTACGGCTGAAAATGTTTCTGAAACATTATCAACACCTGCTACTTCTCCAACAAATTCTTCTACTGAACCAGTGAATACAACAACGGAGCCCAGGATGTCTCAGAATCAAAATTCTGATTCAGATGAAGCACCAACATTTGATGCTGATGGGGAATCATCTTCTTCAGATGAAGAAGTGGAGCAGATAACAAGTCTTCTTAATCAATCTGTAGTTCCGAACCCCAGAAATGAAGCTTCATCAAGCTCTCCAAACATTGAATTGGTTGTTGATCTCAACATCACGAATCAGCAAAACTCAGTAGATGTTCCAAGTGAAGAATTGCCGCGATCATATTCCTATCTTCCGTCAACAAATATTATCGGAGAACTTCAAACGGGTGTTAGAACTCGAGGGCAAATTAATAAAGCACTCAGTTGTTTCTACACACGCGTTGCTACAACCCAGAATTATTGCTTCTATTCATGTTTCATCTATCAGATTGAGCCAAAGACAGTTAATGAAGGTTTAGCAGATGAAAATTGGGTACAAGCAATGCAAGAAGAATTATTGAAGTTTGAGAAGTTGGGTGTGTGGAAGCTTGAAGACCTACCAGAAAATCAGAAAGCAATTGATATAAAATGGGTCTTTAAGTGTAAACGTGATGATAGAGGAGTTATTGTTTGTAACAAAGATAGGCTTGTTGTCAAGGGATTTCACCAGCAGGAAGGGATAGACTACACGGAAGTCTATGCACCAGTAGCTGGATTGGAATCTATTTCAATTTTTCTAGCTTTCGCATCATGGAAAGGATTTAAGGTCTATCAATTGGATGTCAAATTGGCTTTTCTGTATGGCAAATTACGCGAGAAGATGTACGTTGGACAACCACCAGGGTTTGTCGATCCAATCAACAAGAAGAAAGCGTATCTTCTGGATAAAGCTCTTTATGGACTACACCAAGCCCCTGAGAGCTTGGTACGAAACGTTATCGCAACATCTCGTCGGAAACGGCTTTATCAGAGGAACTGTGGATAGTACTCTTTTCACCAGAGAAGTTGATGGCCATCTAATTATAGTTCAAATCTACGTTGATGACATCATCTTTGGATCAATAAACGATAGTCTCTGCAAGGAGTTTGAGGGAATCAAGAAAAAGAAATTCGAAATGTCCTCGATGGGCGAAATGAAGTTCTTTCTTGGTTTACAAGTAGATCAGCTTCCGGATGGTATTTTCATTCACCAGACTAAGTATGTTCACGACATCTTGAAGAAGTTTGGAATGGAAAACTTGAAGCCTCTATCTACGCCTTTTGCTCTAAATCACGGCATTTGCGTTGACGAGACTGGAGCCAAAGTTGACAAGACGTTATACAGATCAATGATTGGATCGCTGATGTATCTGACGGCATCGCGCCCAGATATTATGTATCCAACCTGCCTATGCGCCAGATATCAGTCAAGCCCGAGGATCTTACACATACAGATCGTGAAGCGTGTCTTCAGATATTTGAAAGATGCCCAAGCACCGGCTTGTGGTACCCGAAGAAGGATAATTTTGACCTCACAGGCTATGCTGATTCCGATTTTGGTGTAGATAAGTTTAACTAAAAATCAACTACAGCGGGATGCCAGTTCTTCGGAACAAGAATGGTAACCTGGCAGTGTAAGAAACAGACTACGGTCGCTCTCTCTACCTGTGAAGCTGAGTATATCTCGGCCTCCAGCTGTTGTTCACAGATTTTGTGGATTCAATAGCAGATGAGAGACTATGGTATGCAATTCCTAGACACTCCGCTGTATGTTGATAACAAGGCAGCCATAAATATAACTAAAAATCCGGTTCATCACTCACACACAAAACACATTGAAATTCGCTATCATTTCATTCGTGATTGCTATGAAAAGAAATTGGTACGAATAGAAAAAATCCACACCGATGAACAAAAGGCTGATTTTTATACCAAACCATTTTCTTTGTCACGGCTAAAATACTTGCTGAGAATTAACGGTATGAAAAATTTGCTGACCGGTGCGGACGCTGAGGTTGAACACGGATCGGACGATGAGTTCGCGTGATCCACATTGGTTTGTAGATATCTTTCTACTTTAGAATTTTGTTAAAAACTAAATTCCAAAAAGATGTTTTTTTATTTTAGGGGGAGAAATGTTAGAGAAAATACAAAAACATTCAAAAATTTTAAAATCCAAAAACATATAAAAATTCAAAATGTACAAAAACATTGAAAAAGACAAAAAGAGTTCAGTGTCATAAAAGGAAATGATAGTACATAAGTGGACTATCATAGTATGTTAAAGAAATGTAAAGTTTTAAAAGTGATAAACGAGTCTTACTCTGGAGGTGTCGATAGGCTTAACACGTTCAGTAAATTGTTTTCGAGATATAAACTAAATTTTACAACTGATTAATCTTGTGGATTAAAACATCTTGGATATATGGACTTAGTACTCCGAAATTTCGTTTGAAAGATTGCCTAATTCTGAGATACGAGGTCTTAATATATAGTTGATATCTGGGGTATTATACAAGTTCTTCTGATTTTGCGGAAGCAATGGCCTAGAACTTCTATAATACTTTCGCTGTAAATCTCCAAACTGCATGCAATATTGAAAAGAATCGAAAGATCTAATCATTTGCATTATTAAAAAGATTCCTTAAGTGGAACACACCTTAAAGACGAGCCTTCTTCTCTTTGTCTTTATGGTAGTACTAACCTGAGCTCTCAAGGTCTCACACAACCTAGATATAGATATCAATTACGCTATATTCACCTGTAAGATGAAATCTAGGGAATCTGGATACGGGAGTATATTCAAGAAGTGGAAACCACAGATAAGTCATGTTTCATGAATTCTACGTAAACATATCTTCAAATAGTTGAAAAATGTGGTAAAGCTTAAGTGGACAAACATATCGACAATCTAAGTAAACGAGTTTAAAACTTAAAGTCTGCTAAAGGTCAATGGTACTGGTGATATGTCTCAATCAACTGATATGATCCTTAGACATGAATTCACAAAAATATGTCTGTAAATATGTTTATACATAGTTTACATTGCTTATTACATTGTATTTCAGCTTTACAGATTAGAATCAAAAGATTTTTGGTGAGTTTTAGCATAAACTTAAAAAAATACAAAAAGATTTTATTTCTACATTGTTTTCAGCAAACCAATGTTGGAGAACGGATCTTCGAAGTCTGGTAAGGTGCTAGAACTGGTGGGAATATCTTTGACAACGGGCTGGGAGCTAATCTGTTAATCTAAAAAGTCAAAACGATGAAAGTTCATTAATTTGAAACTTTGATTTTGAAAATATCAACAGTTTGTTTGTAACAGGTCAAACCAGGGTTATTAACTTGGACTCGGCAGACAACTCGGTATACCAAGGTCATTAGCTTGGACTTGGTCAACTGAGTGTATTTTCATAACTGATAAAAAGTTGGAAAGTTCAGGGGTTAAAATTGAAAAATTGAAAAAGCTCAAAATTGTGGTTTGGCAAGTTCGGAAGAAAAGGAGTATGACAGTATATTGAAGTTTCTTGAGGAAAGTCATATTCGTCGAGCTATTACAGAACGCACCGTATCATATCGATCACATATCGTTCACTTCTGGATGAACGCAAGTTTAAGCGAGGATGAGAAGATGATTACTTCATCTGTGCAAGTCGGCAGTGAAGTTAAACCGATTACAGTTACCGAAGATGATATTCGACGTATTCTGCAGTTCAAAGATAATGAAGACGATCCGATTCATTTAGACGAGAAGATGGTACATGGTTATTTCTTTCGTATGGGTTATAAGGGGAGTGTGAATAAACCGACGTTGAAGAAAGGGGAAGTGCCAAACCCCTACAAGCTTTTGATGCATGCTCTAATTCATACATTAAGCCATCGTAAAGCCAGATTAGATGATGTTCAAGACTATTTGGCTAGCATGGCAACGGCGCTTATTTTGAAGAAGTCGTTCAATGTTTCTAAGATTGTTTTCACTCACATGTCGAAGAACATGGAAGATTCAAGGCTATGCCTATATCTGATATTTGTTCAGATGTTGATTGACGAAAAGTATCCTAACATTGCACGAGATCCAAATGATGTGTTGTATCTGGTTCATCTTGATGAAACAACAGTAAAGAAGCTAATCAAGTTTCAAAAGCAAGCTTCAGCTCCTGTTGCGAAACCAGTGTTTGGAGCTATAAAAGATTCAAATTATGTCTCGCCACCTGATAAAAAGTGAAGAAAGGATGGTAGTGATGACGAGAAAGAGCTTAAAGCTGAGCAAGAATGGTTTAACGAATTCAAACCAAAGGCAAGGAGCGAATGGTTTTTAAAGGCAGAAGCTGATAAGCCTAAAAGAAACATGCTGCAAAGAAAGTCGAAACAATGCTTGTCGACGAGGATGAACCTGAAAATGTTGAAGCAGCTGGATCGAGCGCTGCAGTGGTTATTGAGAGTCAAGAAACTGTGAAGACGACTCAAGATGATGTGATTTCTGCTACTTCTGAGAATGAAGAATCTGATGAAGAATTTCCTGCCAAAGAGCCAGAAAAGACTGAGGCAAAGATTAGAACAGAAAAGGAAAGAAAATTGGATGCGGATTTTGATCCTAACACTGAAGTGACGAAGAGAGACTGAAGAAAAAGTCTAAGCATGCAAAGCTCCAGCTATCGAAATCTCTAAGAAGACTACAGGGTCACCTCATACCAAAGGGAAAAGAAAAGCAAAGAAAGCTCAGAAAGCTGTGAGCAAGAGGAACAAGAGTAAGGTGAAAAGCACAGAAGCCACACAAGAACCTTCTGGTGCTCAGGAGAAAGGAGCCACACAAGAACCTCCTGTTATTGATCAGGCTGAAACTGAAAGGCCAGGAGTTACACTAGAACCTCATGTGTCTGGATTTGTTGAAGAGCCTATCGCTGAATCTCCGATTGCTCCAAAGACTTCTGTTCCTGAAAGTTCTACTCCTAAGAAGTCAACACCAAAAGCTGCAATACCTAAAGATTCAACACCAAGACACCAAGAGGAAATCTGTTTGGTGATATGCCACATGGCCCAATCAGTCTCGAAGACTTGGATGAATTTTTCCCAGAATCTAATGTTGAAATGCTAGAGAAACGTGTAAAGGTGTTAGAAGAAAAAGTGGCACAGAATGAAGTCGAGAAAGCTGAGCTTATTCAGAAGATAAATCAAAGTGCTGTTGAGAAAGAAATGTTAGACGACAAAGTGAAGGTGTTAGAAAATGAACGTGAGTATTTCAAAGCACTAATTGAGAGTTTGCAAGACGCAAATGAGAAGTTGCAAACTGAAATAGCTGATCTAAAGACTATTCAAGCATTGAACGATCAAAGATTCAATAGATTGCAGAAAGTGTTAGCAAACAATCTGAATATTGATTTCATTGCTGAATACGATCATCTGGATCATCAAGAAGAAAAAGAACGTGCTGAGAAAGAGTTAGCTGAAAGTGGTAAAGGAAAACAGGTTAAGGGTGAAGCCCCTAAACCTTCTGAGACTGCTGAGAAATCTTCTTATGTTCCAGAAAAGCCAATTGAAGATATTTCGAAAGCTTCTGAGTCTGATATTCAAAAGGTTGACAAATTTGTCAAGCCTTCCGATTCTATCGTTGTTACTGAAGAAAAAGACGATGATGAAACCGAAAAGGAAGATAAGAATGAAGATGAAAAGGAAGAAGGTTACGAGGATTGGAATGTTGGGGATGATGACGATGATTTTGATCAAGGTGGTGATGATTTTGATTAGGGAGGTACAGGTTTAAAGATCAATGAAGCCAAAGTATCTGATAAGTTTGATTTTTCTGATCTTATGAACGATGAGTCGAATAGGATGGAAGATAAAAGCCAGGGGGAGTCAGGGCAGAAAGGGCCAATTGATGATGATATTGATTTGTTAGATATTGATCGTTCTGCGAAGCCTGTGACTGCAGTACCTACGAAGCCTTTGATGCTAATGTTGGAACACAATGTGGAAGAAGGTGAATTTGTACATAATTACTCAAAAGAAGATTTGGCGAAACTAGTTGAAGTTGCAGCTGAGAACTTAGAGTTTGATTTTGAGGAAGTTATGAATGTTAACACATTTGAACCGAAAGAGTATCAGTATGAGAGAAGGTTTGAAGCTGATGAGTACAATCGAGTGATAGTTGAAGATTGGTCCTCAGATGATGAATCAAATCAGAAAACTAAGTATATTGGTCAAAATTCAGAAAGTTTTCCTACATTTGAAGAGATGTACAAACAGCTTAATGAAGATATGTTGAAAGATAAGATTGCTGAAGCTTTACGAGAAGGAAAGATTCCTAAACCAATGATCAAAGAAGAGATAGCTGAAGCGAAAAAGTCCTGGTTCAAGGAGATGCCACGTGAACGTAAGTTTCGACGTCCACTAGCATTCTTCACCAGAAATAAAGATGTTTCTTTGGGAGATATACTGAGTTGGGGATGGTTTAAAGAGCTCAACGTATATGCAATCAAAAGGGAATTTGGAGTGCAATACTTCAAATATCTTGTTGATTTCAAGACATTGCCGTATTGGGATATGGAAAGTTAGTACAAACAGTGGCATGTTACTTATCATATGAAGACAGTAGATCAGTTGTTGTGGAAGATGATTAAGTATGAAGCTGTTAAAGGTTGGAATCACTGGAAGCCGTTTATTCCAAGACGAAGAGTTAAGATCAATAAGGTTACTGGGGAAAAGGACATAACGTTAATTATGAAACGTCCTAGAGCCATGAGGAATATGCCACTTATGCCGATCGAACAAAACTTCTATCCTTTATTCAAGTGGTGGCATTGTGTTAAAATTTGAAGATCATCTGGATATTGCTAAGGAACGAGTTGAAGTGATGGGTCATCAGGGTATGAGAGGTTTGTGGAGGACGATAAGGATTCTAGATCCTATGTGGTTGGTTAACTGCTCGAGAGAAGATATAAAATGCTTTTTCTACAGCAAGATTGTTTTTGAAGAAAGAGAAAAGGTACAGGCGATGCAGTATCAGAAAGTTGTTATCGTTTGCTATGCACGTGAAGTAAATTCAGGAAAGATGTGACAGACGAAGTGGAGGGATCTGGAGAGAGCAGAGTTTCTAAAAGAAGAAACAAGAAATGAGGCGATTAAAGAAAGAATGGAAAAAGCTGTAAGGCAAAGTTCGCTAAGAATGGCTAACTTTAAAAGACCACCGCCAACTGATCAAACGCCTGATCCAAAGCAAGAACGACGAAGGAAGCCGTTCAAGAACTTCTTCGGTCGTGTACGTTAACGTTTATATGAAGACAGAGTTTTTGAAGACTGATAAAAGACGAAGACGATATCCAAGGGGGAGTCTGTTGGTGCATAATGTCTATATCTTAGTCTTATATCGAGTCTGTTTTGTATAGAGCTGAATAGGCTAGGTATACGAAATATTTATGTTTAGCTTAGCCAAGTTCGCTCATAAGTAGCATGTTTATGCATGTTCAGCCGAACTTGCTTATGCAAGTTCGGGCGAACTTGTGTCCTTTGGAGAGAACTTGTTAGCTTATAAATACCTAGCAAGCCTACTTCATTTGTAACTTTGGCATTTCAGAGGCGAAGCTCTATCAGTTTGTAACCAGAATGTTTGATCTATAAAACTGACGTTTAACTTATCAATCTTGTCTATTGGTAAACACGACGTAATATTTCTGCTATTATGGACGTTAGATATCAAATTTAGGTTCCTAAGCATCGAGGATCAGTCCTACAAAATGCTTAAATATACCTTTACTAAGGCTAATACAATAATACACGCTTGGAAACGCTCGCATCACACCAAACGAGTGATCAAGTCGAGAATAGGTGTGAAAACCGAGGACTCTCGACGAGATCATTCACTCCGCGCATTCTGTCGCACGAGATGCCTTCGTTGAGTTAGGAGTGACATCCAAACTTCGACGAGAATCTCCATTTTTATCTAGGTATAAAATTATCAAGTTAGGGGTGAAACCCGCATCTTAGTAACTAATTCCGCAATTCGATTTTCAATCTCACCAAAGTCTCGGTTATACCGATGGTTTGGAACACGTATTAACTGGAAGGGTACACGTCGTTCGCCGCTTGCGGTGAGAACGTTTATCTATTAGGCCAAAGCGTGGGTCCAAATGCAAAGGGTAGTCGAATCACTTTGGCGTGTCAAATGTCTCAAAACCCGGACACTCCCAATTGATTTAAGCCTATATCGTCGATTTACACATCATCAAATTTATTATTATTTTACGTGTTTAAAATTTTGAGAATTTTCGTTTTATTCGATTTCTCGCTTTGATGATTTATCACATCATCGTTTTCTCGATTTATCGCAATTACGCTCCATCAAATGTATGCACAACTCGCACAGCTTTCGTAATCTAAAACGCTAATTAATACACCAACCAAACTAATCGCTCAACTCGCTTACGCCTATGAGGATGTGTGCCTCATACGCGGTATTATCTCGCTTATCTTGCTATTATATCTCGCCTATATCTCGCATCTCATATCGCGCTATGCATTGTTATTATTAGAAGGTGAATACGTGAAAATATGTGCTTATGTGCCTATGTGCTTACGTGCTTATGTGCTTACATGCTTATGTGTCTATGTGGATACGTGCTTATGTGTTTTTGGTGCCTTGTATGAATAGTTATAATAAATATTTAAACATAACTCCATTATAATCGAATCTCGTCTAATCTAAATCCTTCGTGTAGATGTCTTATATGGGATCGCACACCCGAAGGAATCTCCAGCGCAGCAACGCCGACAAGCGCATCGCCTCTATGGTAGCCAAGGAAATGGCTAAGGTGATCCCACAGATTGTCAGCAAAATTCAAGCGGTTAGCAGCAACCCATCTGTGGACTCCAAAGGAGATGCCCTGAAACCGCACTTCAGCTTTAAGCAGTTCAAAGCATGTGGACCGCTTACTTTCTCAGGCACCGAAGGGCCGAGTGCCATGTTCCACTAGTTTGACTCTATCGAGGTCACATTCCGCCGTGTCCTGAGGCTCTGCGCACTGTCAACGCTACCGGCGTGTTCCAATCAAGGGCTCTCGACTGGTGGACAGCCGAGCGCAACAGGCGTGGGAACGACGAAGCTTACGGACTCACTTGGGAGGAACTTAAGGAAATTATAATCAAGGAATTATGTCCCCCCTACGAAATCCAGAAGTTGGAGAACGAATTCTGGAATATCAAGCAAGATGGTCCCGATAACGCTGGTCTCACTGCTCGCTTCAAACAGTTGAGCATCATCTGTCCCGGTCAAGTGGATACGACCGAAAAGGCAATCAAGAAATACCTCAATGCTCTCCTCGATTGCGTCGCTGACTTTGTTCAAGCAGCACACCCTGCTACTATCGAGGAGACCTACCAGCTAGCCGTCGAGATTAATGACAAACAAGTTCAGTCTGGTTACTTTAAAAGCAGCAAGATCGCAAATCAGGCAGTCAGCGAATCAGCAGCTCCTACTACCGAACAGTCCCGAGAGCCAAAGAACAGTCGCCGTGGTCGCAAAAGGGAAAAACCCGAGCAAGAACTTTGCTCTTACTGCTCCAGTGAACCCTCAGCCACTCCACATATCATCATGCTGCGGGTGGCAATTGTCGATTCTGTACAAACTGCAACATCTACGACCACTTCACTGTCAGCTGCCGTAGTGGTCCTTGCCAGCCAGCTCCTCAGGCTCCAGCAGCTCCAGCTTTACCTGCTCCTCCTCAAGCCAACCAGCAGCAAGCTCAAAAGGTACGAGCGTGCTTCATGTGTGGTGATCCAAACTACTTTGCTAACGTTTGCCCAAACCGCACTGTGAAACAAGAGCCGCAGCAGCAGCCTCAGCAGCAGCCACCACCGCAGCCTCAGCAGCAACAACAAGCTACGCGTGGAAGAGCCTTCAATCTCAATCACCGCCAGGCCCAGAATGACAACAATGTTGTTAATGGTACGTTTCTCGTTAATGGTATTTATGCTTCATGTTTATTTGATATTGGTGCTGATAATTGTTTTGCATCGTTAGAATTCGAAAGGTTTTAAAATGTAAGCGTGCTAAACTCCCAAAGACTTTCGATGTGGAAGTCGCCACCGGAAGGACCATTACCGTTAATTCCGTCTTACATGGTTGTAATCTCGATCTCAACAACCATGTCTTCTCAATCAATCTCATACCTATGCAATTAGGAAGCTTCGATATCATAGTAGGCATGGATTTTCTTCGTGAGAATCATGCTGAAGTTGTATGCTTTGATAAAATGATTCGCTTCCCCCTTCCAAACGGTGATCAACTTCATGTATACGGTGAAACTCCCTCAAAGAAGTTGATGCTTTTGTCATGTACTTGAGCACAAAAATGCTTGCAAAGCGATGTGTTGCCTTCCTCGCCCATATTGTGAACCCGGAGAAAGAAAAGAAGGCTTATAAAGATGTTCCCGCTGTTTGTGAATTTCCCAAAGTCTTTCCTGACGATTTACACGGTTTACCCCCTACTCGAGATGTTGAATTCCGTATCGATTCGATTCCCAGAGCTACTCCCATTGTTAAAGCTCCTTATCGCCTCGCACCATCCGAAATGCGCGAGCTATCAAGCCAACTTCAAGAGCTTCTTGATAAAGGCTTCATACGCCCGAGCACTTCGCCATGGGACGCGCCTGTCCTTTTCGTGAAAAAGAAGGATGGATCATTCCGTATGTGCATCGATTATCGTGAACTTAACAAACTCACGATAAAAAACCGCTACCCTCTTCCTCGTATAGACGATATATTTGATCAGCTTCAAGGTGCTACTTGTTTCTATAAGATCGATCTTCGTTCCGGTTATCACCAGTTACGCGTATTAGAAGAAGACATTCCTAAAACCGCCTTTCGTACCCGTTATGGCCATTTCGAATTCGTGGTCATGCCTTTTGGTCTTACCAATGCACCTGCAGTCTTCATGGATTTGATGAACCGTGTGTGCAAATCTTTCTAGATCGTTTCGTCATTGTTCTCATCGATGATATCCTTATCTATTCGAAGTCGAGAGACGAGCACACGCGTCATCTCCGTTTAGTCCTCGAACTTCTTCAAGGAAATCGCGTTTATGCTAAGTTCTCTAAATGTGAATTCTGGCTCGAAGAAGTCCAATTTCTCGGCCACAACGTCGACCCTGCAAAGATTGAAGCCGTCAAGATTTGGATTACACCGAAGAATGCTTCCGAAATCCATTCATTTCTTGGATTGGTGGGTTATTACCGTCGATTCATCGCCGACTTCTCGAAAATCGCCCTTCCGCTTACCGCTTTAACTCATAAAGATAAACCTTTTGTTTGGGATTCCCAGCAAGAGGAAGCTTTTCAAACTCTCAAGCGTATGCTATGCAACGCTCCCGTTCTCGCCTTACCCGACGGAAACGACGATTTCGTTGTTTATTGTGATGCCTCAAACCTTGGTCTTGGTTGTGTTCTCATGCAACAAGACAAGGTTATCGCGTATGCGTCTCGCCAACCCATGATCCACGAGAAGAACTACACAACCCATGATCTCGAACTCGGTGCAGTTGTTTTTGTATTGAGATAAGCCTTTCTTTCAAGATCAAAATAGTACTACTACTCCTATGATTTCATTACAGGGAAAGGAAGTGAAACTCGGAAAAGATGTAAAGAACAGGCCTGCTTGAGAGTGGAACTTACCTTAAGATTCAACCCAGCATCCTGCTAGATGGGCGAAGGAAGGGGCACCTTTACGGTACAAAGTGTACGGTCTTCACCGACCATAAGAGCTTACAACATATCTTTAACCAAAAAGAACTAAACATGCGACAACGTCGATGGGTTGAACTTCTCAACGATTACGATTGCGAAATACGCTACCATCCCGGCAAAGCAAACGTCGTCGCCGATGCTCTAAGTTGACGAAGCTATGTATATAGTATTCGTGACTCTCAAGCTTGCGCTAAACTTGAAACCCTCATCCGTGCCGCTCAATTCGCCTGTTTTAACAAGAATACCCTTCAAGACGAAATGAAATGTGGTGCCAAAACTCAGCTTGTATCTAAATCTGATGGTATTTACTACTAACTCTATCGCATTTGGATTCCCAGTCGTGACAATCTTTGTGAATTGCTAATGACCGAAGCTCATAAATCTCGGTATTCCATTCACCCCGGTGCCGACAAAATGTACCAAGACCTTCGCCCTAAGTACCAGTGGCCGGGCATGAAAAAGGATATCGCCTTGTATGTCTCAAAATGCTTGACTTGTTCGAAAGTCAAAGCCGAACATCAAAGGCCCTCTGGCTTACTCGAGCAACCCGAAATCCCGTTGTGGAAGTGGGAGAGTATAGCTATGGACTTCGTTACTAAACTCCCGCGTACTTCATCTGGTCAGGATAGCATTTGGGTTATCGTTGATCGTCTCACTAAATCTGCGCACTTTATTGCTACACGAGAAGACTTTAAGGTCAAACGGTTAGCCCGAATCTATACTGATGAAGTTATATGTCGACACGGGACGCCTCGTGACATCATTTCTGACCGAGACAGTCATTTTACCTCGCATCTCTGGGAGACCTTTCAATCCGCTCTCGGTACTACTCTCAATCTCAGTACCGCTTTTCACCCTCAGACCGACGGTCAGACTGAGCGCACGAACCGCACCCTCGAAGACATGCTTCATGCGTGCATCATGGGATACGCATTTACCTTTAGTTGAATTCTCGTACAATAATAGTTATCATACCAGCATTCAAATGGCTCCTTTTGAGGCACTGTATAGGAGAAAATGTTGATCGCCTATTGCATGGCACGAGATCGGAGAAGCACAAATCACCGGTCCCGAGCTAATTCAAGAAACGAAAGACAACATCCTCCAGATCTTAGACAATCTCTTGAAAGCTCGGAGTCGTCAAAAGAGTACGCCGATAAACGCCGCAAGCCCCTGCAGTTCGAAGTGGGAGACCACGTTCTACTAAAGGTTGCACCTTCGAAGGGAGTGGTCTGCTTCGGCAAGAAAGGAAAGCTAGCGCCTCGATACGTTGGTCCCTTTAAGATTCTGGAAAGGATCGGTAAAGTAGCCTATCGTCTCGAATTGCCGGAGGAACTCAATAATGTACATCCGATTTTCCACGTGTCTAATCTCAAAAAGTACTTAGCTGAAGAAAATCTCCATGTCCCTCTCGAAGATTTGCAAATCAACGAGACTCTCCATTTCGTGGAAAAGCCTGTGGAAATCATGGACCGAGAGACTAAGAAACTACGACGCTCTCGCATCCCTATCGTGAAAGTCCGATGGGAGGGCAAACGCGGCGCCGAGTTTACTTGGGAATTGGAAAGTGATATGAAGGCCAAGTACCCACATCTATTTGTTACAACTACTGCCTAATTTCGGGACGAAATTCCTAAAGTAGGGGAGACTGTAACAACTCAAAAATTCGATTGTTATCTTTTCTTTTTTTCCGTTTATCTATCCTTTGTAAATCCGAGATTCGGTTAATAATAAAGTTTATGATAATTACTTATGGTGTTTTACATTATTATCGCATCTGATCGCTTATTAAATCGCATCGCTAATCTCATCGCATCAGAAATCGCAATTAATTATGTGGTTTTATGTTATTTATGTGTTATGTGTGTTTGTGGTTATAATTACAATCGCTATCGCATCGCTCCCGCACTCTCGAATCGCTAAATCGCGCTATTATATCAACTATAAAGCTTAACTCTTAATATAACTATCTAATGCAAACCGAATAACCAAACGAACTCTTAACGCGAAATCGGCAAACGAAACTTGGTCACCAGGCCAAGTTCGGCTGAACTTGTCTACCACAAGTTCGCCCGAACTTGCCTGATAACCAGAAATTCTTTGCTTCCCTCAAGTTCGCTCGAACTTGTACATACATGTACAAGTTCGGTCGAACTTAATCATCCATCCTTGAAAATCTAACAAGTTCGCCCGAACTTGCATGAATTTCATGCAAGTTCGACCGAACTTGGTCTCATCAGCTCTCATTCTTGCCTTCTCCTATAAATACCAAGCTCTGTTCACTCATTTGAACTTGCTGTAAGTTCGTCCAGAGCTCTCAAAACCCGAAACCTTCGTGTTCTAAGTAAGAATCAACCCGATTTCATTGCAACAACATTTATCAACGATATACAAAGGTTTACAACGATTTTGGCATAAGGCATAGCCTTCGTTTTCATCAAAACTCATTCTTTTACAAAAACCTTCATCTTTTTCTTTAAAAACTTCTGTTTTAAGCTTAGATCTACACAATACGAGATCGTTTGGCGATAATAGAGGCTTCCCAAACACGAGATCTGCAAGATCTCGGCTTGTAAATAATAGATCTGAGAAAAACCTTTGAAAACCATCGATTTCTACACAAGATACGGACTTTTGATGATGTTTTTTTCATTTTCTGATATGAAACGAACCATTTATCATTCAAGATCCCAGATCTGGAAGCACAAGGACGTTTATGTTGGCTTACACAAGCCGGACTAATCCGAACGAACCCCGAGTTTGCCCGGATTCGCCCACGCTTTTGTAAAACGGCTAAAACAGCTCTAAAAGACCTCTCCGACCTAAGTTTGCTCAGTAGCACAGGGTTGGAGGGATGAACACTCGATTTTCCTCAGCAAACGACGCAAAAACGCAAGATTTTGGACCCGAAAACATCAAGTTCGCTCGAGAATCACCAGTTCCACAAGTCAAGTTCGACCGAACTTGTACCCAAATGGGTCAAGTTCGACCGAACTTGGGTACTTTTCACCAAGTTTTCTTGCAAGTTCGCCCGAACTTGCATAGTTTCTTAGGAAACTATACAAGTTCGCCCAAACTTGTCTCCTCGGTAAGGATTTTCCTACAAGTTCGCCCGAACTTGACAAGTTTCTTAGGAAACTCATCACGTTTGACCGAACTTGACTCTAAACCCACCAAAACCCAGCAAGTTCGTTCGAACTTGTGTGTTTACACACAAGTTTGCCCGAACTTGGCTACTGCCCAATCAAGACTTAACCGTTTCAGCTTTTCGGAGACTGATGCACTTCCGTTCGTGTATGCAGGCTGATCCGGCGCTCTTCTCGTCTCTCCTCAGAATCTCTAAGCTAACTAAAAGGCACCCGCAGTGAGTATACTTGAACCATTTTTGCTTTAACACACTTTTTGGGTGTTACATACGTTCCTATATCAAAATCACTTCACAAACGAAACTGTTTAACTCACGCGAATAATCTGATTATATATGCTCAACACGTGATGCTAGAAACATGTGACTAGGACTTATTTTTGTTAACTTGCCTCCTTAGCTAGTATGGTACTATAGTGTGGCTTACACCCGATGGGGTCTAGTTAGATAGGACGCGCAAGCCTTCTCACGGTAGTTAGCATGAGAAATGAGCCTATGTTATGTTAAGTGTTTTGGTGTATCATGATATGTAACTAGATTGTTTCGCAAACGCTTTATCGACTATGCTAGTATTATTCAAACTTGTATGCTCACCTTTACTTAATTGTATTGAATTGTATTTTAACGTATGTAACAGGTTGAGAATTTATAGCTTGGATGCCTTGGATGTTGCATGCGTAGTTTAATTTGTTTTATTTAGTTTGTTTTAGAATGGTTGTAATAAAATCTAGGGGAGATATCGTTGGATTGTGTTTAAGAGATTTTGTTGGTATGTAATGGTTATTTTGAAAGTTTTTGAGTTTGATAGTATGGGATATTAAATGTTGATGTTTATCTTTGAAATGGCTGTTATGGAAATTCTCTTGATCAATCTGATTCGCCTAGTGCCACTACCCCGATGATTCCGCCATCGGTTGGGGTGTGACAGGTTCGACTTTTGCTACCCTTTGATACTCCATAATATTTTCCTGTGATTTGTAATCTTGAATTATGGCAATTTCCTTAAGTTCCATGATTTCACAAATCCGTGACTCCTGCATTTGAGCAACCAAACACCCATATTATGATCAAACCGCATGTCCAACCAGACACTCCATCGATGGATCAATCGACCGTACCATTTGATACTCAACTTGTTCCTTACAATCGAGCCGTTCAAGCTAAACCAGCGAATTACAATAACTAGAAGGCACACAAATGAGCACTCGTTCAGTCCCAAGACAACCAGGATGCGGTCAGCAGCACGACAACATTTTTATGTTATGAGTCTCTTTTGATTGGAACATTTTTGAGTTTTTTTTCAACTAATTTAATCAGATAAAGAATGTTTTGAATTTTCAAACACATGTGTAATGATATGATTTTTAGTAATACGTTTACAATTTTAACAAGTCGTTACGACTTGAACATCACAACCCTAATCAATTTTGTAAACTGTGCCCATAGTTCTACAAATTCAAGTCTAAGGCACATGGTGACGATACAAATTTTACGACCTCAAAACTTGATTTTATAAAAAAAAGACGATCACAAAATATAATAACTAATTTTAGTAAAATTTTCCACTTTAGATCAAAAATATTTTCCTGAAACTTAACGAAAATATTTTTCTAAATAAAACAAATTGCTTTTGTGGGAAGTTTAAAATGCTAATGTTTTACACTTGGTAAATTATAAATATGGTTAACAAAACAAAATAAATGTAAGTCTAGTCAACAAAGTTATGGTTACCTCAATTTATTTAGGACGTCTCTACGTTTGTCCGAATCGTAATTCTTGCCTGACTAAAGGAAGCTAAGATCCTTACTGCTACTTCCTTTTCTCTTGCCTGTCAACTTCACGTTTAGTTTTCCCTCATTATCAACTTGTTGGGATTGAACCCTATGAAAGGAACAGATGATACAAAGCCAAATAACACTGTCCGAGCTTTGGTTAAACTATCAGAGGTTACAATCTCTGTTGTACATACACTGCTTTCTCGAAAGACTGCTCTCCTATCATCTGTCTTCACAAAGTTGCAAAGGTATGCCAGAGTTACAAGGATCAGAGAATAGAGATCAGAGCTTAGTCATTAGATAGATAATCAATGTAACAGTGCTAAGCACTGATAGTTAGTATGTAGTTAGTTAAATATAGTTTCCTTTCACTATCAACCCTAACGTCATCAAAGATGCTCAGTGGTTAGATAGTTTAGTATAAATAGGTAACTTGTGTAACAGTTTAACTTTGTCTATTAAAAGATCAACTTTCGCATATCATCTTTTCTGCATTTTCTTACTACCAAACTTCAATTGCAAAGGCTGAGGGGGAGTTTGTGAATCACATGCAAGTTTACCAACTTGAAAGCATGTTGATGATGAAAACAAATGACCATTGCTTGTAGTAAAAGTTTTCATTTATTTCCGCTGCAAATCTCTTTTAAAACTCAACCATTTTCATTTTTGAACAAAAACTACAAGAAATCCAAACTCAGATCCTAACAATTGGTATCAGAGCTTCATTCATCAAATTCGATCTAACAATCGATTTAATTCAAACAGATCAGCTCTCTGCTATTAGTTTGGTTGTTTTTGCTTGATAAACAGGGTTTTATTACGTTCAAAGTTTTTAAAACAAAAATCCGTGTAAAATCAACTGAAAATTTCTCAAACACACAGGATGCCAACTCTGGATCCTTGTTCAAAACCGCCGATGCTCAAAAGAAATGAATATTTCATTTGGTAATGACGAATTTGCTCAGCAAAACACCGCTTGCTGGAGATCTGTTGCTTATGGACCTCACGTTCTGATGGTTCCAAGCACAGAGGATCCAACTAAACAAGTGCCAAAAAATCCTGAAAACTTTTCGAAGCAGGATTTCCAGAAAATTGAATTGGATGCTAAGGCATTTAGCATAGTTGCTTCGGCCTTACCCAATGAGATTTATGCTGGTCTACTCCATTGCAATAGTGCAAAGGAGTTATGGGATGTACTAAAAGAGCAACTCGGTGGGACTGAGGAAGTGATAGAAAGTAACAGAGAAGTTCTAAATCAGCAGTATGAAACGTTTTGTCACTTGAAAGGAGAGTCTCTAACACAACAGTTGGAACGTTACAACTGTCTCATCAGTGAACATAGACTGGTTAACGTTTAATTCGACTGTCAATAGTCGTTTCCTTAGATCGTTACCAGATAAGTGGGAGACTGTAGCTTATGTAACACGAAAATATGTTGCGTTTAAAGAAATGTCGTTAACACAACTTCATGGGTCACTTATGAGAGAGAGTTAAACAAGAAAACGAAGTTGCAAGATTCTGGCAAAATGACTGATGATTACTCATTGGGTAATACAGCTCTTTTTGGCCAAGAAGAGGGATCCGACAGCAGTAAGGACCAAAGTTATGATCACTATATAGATATTACTTCTGGTGGGAACTTTGGATCTGAAACATATGTACCCAACTATGCTTTCACTGCTAGTGGGGAAAGCCAAACCTCTGACAATCTATCTTTGAGCTGAATGACTTGCAACACTTTGAACCTTCTGATCTTGAAGAAATGGATATCTTGCACCAACTGGCCATATTGAGTGTTAGGGCTAGTAAATTCTATAAGAGAACTGGTAGGAAATTCCCAGGATTGCATCGGGGGTTGAAGGTTGGGCTGGATAAATCAAAAGTCAAGTGTTATAAGTGTAATAGGTCAGGACACTTTGCCAGAGAATGCAGGTCTCAAAATTCTGGACCAATAGTGACTCATCCTGGCCTTAGACCTCAACACACACAAAACACTGCTCATTATTCCCAATATGCCCCTGCTCAACATGTTCAAAACACTGCCCACTTTGCACATCCTGCTACTACTGTTCCAGTGCAATATGTTCAATCCACTGTTCCACAAATTCAATATGTTCAGGCACCATCACATCCTCAAGTGCTTGTACAACAAGCACCCATTGTCACACAACCTGCTCAAACCACTGCTAGTCCAGCAGAGGTTGGTCAAGAGAGCTTTTTCACACAAAGTTATGTTGACTGGAGTAGCTTGCCTGAGGATTTGACTGATGAGAACTTTTCTTTAATGGCCAAAAATGATGTTGAACAAGAATTTTGTTTAATGGCCCTAGAGACAATTGTTGGAGGTGTTGAATCTATGGAGTTAGTGTCAAAAACTGATGAACTTCAAGTTTGTGATGAAACAGTGGTTTCAAGTGAAGAAAAGAAAAATGTTGCTGATGAGGAAAAGAACTCTCCTGCTGACCCATGGAATGTTGATGCGTGTGAAGATGAGTGTGATTGTGCTCTCATGGCTGCTACAAAGGTATCACCTCAGATCCTTAAAGATCTATGTTCTAACAAATGCATCATTGCTTTTGCAAACATTAAGCAGGTGAATGAAAACCTGAGGAACAAAATTTTAGAAGATGAACTTAATTTTGAAAAACTGATTAAAGAGTTAAAATCAAAGTTAAGTGAAAAAGATTCTGAAATGAGTAGCATGAGACATGAATCAAGCATAACCAAGGACCAACTCCAAACTATGGTAGAAAAATACCAAGTGTGTAAAAAGGAGTTAGAAGAAACCCAAATCACTTGTGAAAAATGGGTTGAGTCCTTTAAAGATTATGAGATTATGCTTGATGCTCAGATCAAGAGCAACATTAAGTTTGGTGTAGTTTTTAGAACCTATGACCAAAATGAGAAAAATGTTGCTGAAATTGATTCTGAGTTGGTTGAAATAGTCCCAACAAATTTGGCTGGTGAAGAAATAAAAATCACAGATAAATCTGGAAACAAAATTGTTTTGGAAAAATCAGAGGTTTCAACAAAAGATAAAGAAATTGAAAAATATCAGTTTAAACCAACCTGGTCAGATGAATATGATATTTTAGAAAACTTTAAGCCAACGGACTTTACAACCTCTGATGGTATTAAAGCCCCAAAAGCACTGGTGATCCCTATCAAAGATGTACCAGCAGAGGTTACAACCACTGCTGATAAAAGTCTAATAGGAAAAGAAGAGTAAAGATTAAAAACTTGTTTTGTGAATTTTGTGAAAAAAGAAATCATGTGGCTGCAGATTGTTTTCTTTTAAAAGCCTATGACGTTAACAAAACTTGTGTTATCAAAAATTCTTCAAGATGCACCATCTGCAAAAAACAAATGACTTAACTCGAGAGTGTGCCTATCTCAAAAACTATGAGCAAAAGGTAAAAGAGATCAACGCAAAAGCACTAGAAAAAGAAGGTTCAAGTTCTGCTGGAAATAAATCTAAGTAGAGTTTTGAACCTATTGAAACATCTGTTACAAAAGCTTTAAACAAAACCTCTGTTCCTAGAGAGGTGCAAGTGACAGATGCCCACCAACAAACTCATTTCCAAGAGGGTATGGCCAACCAGCCTATAAAAGGGTTCCTCTTACTTATGAAGGATACAAAAAGCCTTCAAAGCAAAGAGTGAATAAGCATCCCTATGGATACAATCATCTGATAGGAAATGGTCAAGAGCAGATGTTTACCAGAAAATATTCAAACCACTGACCATTGTCCTAGACTTGAGACTGGACCATCTGTGACCCCATCCAAAGCCATTTTGGCTTTGGAGACCTACCTTAACTGATCTATTTACTTGATGTGCAGGGACCTTCTACTTGCCTTGATAGCTTATGGTATGTAGATAGTGGAGGTTCTAGGCACATGACAGGATGTAGAGCCCTTCTCAAGGACTTCATGGCTCATGGGGGGGTGATATATCTTTTGGTAATAACTCAAAGGGAAAGGGTCTGGGTCGGTTCTGGCTGGGAAACTCAAGTTTGAAAATGTGAATTTAATTGATAATCTGAAATTTAACCTGCTGAGTGTCTCACAAATGAGTGACAAAGGGTATGGATCCTTCTTTACTAAGAAAACTTGTCAAATTGTGGGACCAGAGGTTGTTAAAAAGATTGATCAAATCATTGCTGAGAGCAAAG
Source organism: Scalesia atractyloides (assembly GCA_947069175.1). NCBI lineage: Eukaryota > Viridiplantae > Streptophyta > Magnoliopsida > Asterales > Asteraceae > Scalesia > Scalesia atractyloides. The sequence continues at coordinate 24,932,508 of CAMTDV010000010.1, forward strand.
CACAACTCACTACACACAGAAGTGGGAATATGTATGTGGTAGATATGCTAAAAGATAATCCTATGTATGGAACATGCTTATTCTCAGTTGCTTCTTGCAAAGAGACTGAGTTATGGCATCGAAGACTTGGACACACAAATCTTAAAACTATCACCACACTCTCAAAAAAAAGTCTTGTAAGAGGTTTGCCTCACAAGTAATTTTCCTGTGATGAACATTGTGTTTCCAGATTAAAAGGAAAACAACATAAATGTTCTTTCAAATCAATTGAAGAGTCCAAAACAAGCCAGTGTTTACAATTGCTTCACATGGACTTGTTTGGCCCAGTGCAAATCATGAGCTTAAAACACAAAAGGTATTGCCTAGTGATAGTTGATGATTTCTCTAGGTTTACATGGACCTTCTTTCTCCACTCTAAGGATGAAACTACAATCAATTTGCAAAACTTTGTTAAACAAGTAGAAAAGCAATTTTATCTTCCAGTAAAAATCTTTAGGAGTGACAATGGAACAGAGTTTAAAATAGGGAGTTGGATGCTTTTTGTGAGTCAAAAGGAACTTTTAGACAATATAGCATTCCAAGAACTCCAGAGCAAAATGGGTTGGTTGAAAGGAAAAATATAACTTTAATTGAATCAGCAAGAACTATGCTTGCAGACTCTAGTTTACCCTTTTCCTTCTGGGCAGAGGCTGTAAACACTGCTTGCTATGTCCAAAACAGAGTTTTGATTAACTCCAGGCATCAAAAGACTGCCTATGAGATTTTGTTTAAAATCAAACCTCTGATTTCCTATTTTAAAGTTTTTGGCTGTCCATGTTTCATTTTGAACTTAAAAGATTCTATATCTAAGTTTGCAGCCAAAATTGACTGTGGTTATTTTCTGGGATACTCAACCACTGCTAAAGCCTACAGAGTTTTTAACTCTAGGACCAAGTGTGTTGAAGAAACTTTGAATGTGAAGTTCAATGAACTTTCATCACTGAAAATCCCAGCAAATCCTGCAGAGCTTTTTGATTTAGATAAATTCACATTTGCTGATGTTTCCATCAAGCTAGACAATGCAGGTACACCACAATCATCTAGAGAAGATCAAGATCAAGAATATGACTGTGTGCTTCCACAAACAAAAGTCAATTCTTCCAACAGAGGATCAGGTGCCACAAGCTCTTGTGTAAACTCTGCTACTTCTGGGTCAACAGTGGTTGATCCTCAAACCTCTGCCAGTTCACAAAATCAAACATCTGTTAATAAAAGTCCTACAATTGGGCAACAAAATCATCAGAATGTTACCTCTAACCCCCAATACCACCACCTCCATTTCCATCAGCGGCTGATACTTCAAATTCACCAGCAGAGGTTAGCTCAGATAATACACATTTGCAGCCATCACCTCAAAATGCTATTGTTCCATACCAAGGTGATTTGATTTATCTCAAAAAGCCATCTAGCAGATCAAGTTATTGGCAACATCAAAGCTGGGGTGATCACACGGAGCCAATCCCAAAATATTTGTCTTTTTGCTGGTTTTCTATCACTCACACAGCTAGTCAAGTACCAAGAGGCACTGAAAGACAACAGCTGGGTAAAATCCATGCAAGAAGAACTCCTTCAGTTCAAGAGACAACAAGTTTGGGAGCTTGTGCCACTACCAAAAGATGTAAGTCCAATTGGCACAAAGTGGGTCTTCAAGAACAAAACTGATGAAAGGGGTATTGTTGTAAAAAACAAAGCAAGGCTCGTGGTTCAAGGCTACAGACAGGAAGAAGGTATAGACTATGATGAAACATTTGCTCTTGTAGCAAGGTTGGAAGCTATTCGCCTGTTCTTGGCTTTTGCTGCTAACCACAACATAAAGGTGTATCAAATGGATATAAAGAGTGCATTTTTGTATGGAAAAATTAAAGAAGAGGTGTATGTCTGTCAACCTCCAGGTTTTGAAGATGCATTCCATCCTGATCATGTCTACAAGTTCAACAAAGCATTGTATGGCTTGAAGCAAGCACCAAGAGCCTGGTATGAAACTCTATCCACTTTTCTCTTATCCATAGGGTTTACTAGAGGTAAAATAGATAAAACCCTATTCTTAAAATGGAAAGGAAAAGATTTGATGCATGTCCAAATTTATGTGGATGACATCATTTTTGGATCCACGAGCACTGCTATGTGTGAAGAGTTTCGAAAACTCATGGCAGCAGAGTTTGAGATGAGTGCAATGGGTGAGCTCCAATGTTTTCTTGGTCTCCAAGTTAAACAATTGCACAATGGTACATTTATCCATCAAAACTAGTATGTGAAAGAACTGCTTAAAAAGTTTGATATGGATGATTGTAAACCATGTAGCACACCCATGGCAACCACCAAGCTAGTCACCATTGATGGTAAAGATAACCTTGTTGATCAAACTCTTTATGGAAGCATGATTGGGTCTTTATTGTACCTAACTGCATCAAGGCCAGACATCATGTTTGCAACATGTGTTTGTGCCAGATCACATGCATTACCTAGAAAGTCTGATCTTATTGCTGTAAAAAGGATATTCAGATACATAAAAGGTGCTCCCACACTTGGTATCTGGTATCCAGCTAATGAGAATATTGAGCTTTCAGGTTTTTCAGATAGTGAATTTGTTGGTTGCAAAACTACAAGGAAGTCCACATCAGCAGGATGTCAATTCCTAGGTGATTGTCTAGTGTCTTGGCAAAGCAAAAAGCAGGTTGCAGTTTCAACATCCACTGCTGAGGCAGAATATATTACTTCTGCTAGCTGCACTGCACAACTCTTGTGGCTTCTAAACCAGTTGCTGGATTTTGGTGTAACTGCACTAAAGACTCCACTCAGATTGGACAGTCAAGCTGCTGAAAACATCATTAAAAATCCAGTGTCTCATTCAACTACAAAGCACATTGACATCAGACATCACTTTGTGAGAGATTGCTATGAAAAAGGTTTGATTTCTTTGCATCATGTCCATACTTTAGGTCAGTTGGCAGATGTCTTAACCAAGGCATTGGATACATCTACCTTTGAAAACTTGATCTTAAGAATTGGAATGCTAAACATGGATTAAAAACAAGTTTTCTTGTAAATCCATGCGTACATAGCATCAAAATGTTTTCAGAAATCAATAACTCATCCCTAAAAAAAGTTAAAATTGAAATTTTTCAATAAATCTTTAAAAGTCTGTTTATAACATCTGTTTGCTCAAAACCTCTGATAGGCTTAAAAATCCTATCCACTGTTAAAGTGTATCCTCTGACTTCCATTTTTACCACATTTTCAAAACGTTGATACCTATCCACTGATAGTGTTAAAAATCAGTACTTTTCTCATCAGAGGTTACACATGGCCAGATGTTAGCCATAAGATCTTGCAACAGATGCCATGTCATGTTAACTTTTTCAAAACCCTATAAAAACTGTGTTTTATCCCTCACCAGTGGTTACCCTAAAACTGTGTCGGTTTCAAAAATCTCAAAACAGTTTTTCTCTCTAACACAATGGCTCCCAAATCAAAATCTTCGAAGAAATTCACATAAGCACTTCCACCTTACACTCTCATAATCAAAACCCCACATAATTACACCGCCATACTTGAAGCAAACGACGCAAATACTCGCTATCATCCAATGATTTGAATTTTGCAAAAGTCGAAATTCAAGCACATGTTAGAAGTCAAAGCCCCAATTTACATTGATTTTCTTCGTGACTTCTGGAATAATGCTAAGGTTCACTCAACTGTTGCCGGTGTTCCTTATACAATAATCTCAAGAGTAGGGGAGTGTTAATGTAAATTAGCCCCCAATCGATCTCTCAAGTTTTCAAGTTAAATGACATAGAACACCCTGTGTCATTTCCCCAAAATGAGATCCAAGCAGAGTTTCTGGAAAGAGGTTATGTAGGCCAGATGAAAGGTATGGCCATCTTTAAACCTAACTTTCCTACTGAGATGAGATTTTTCTTTCACACAATTCTAACTTGTTTCTCAGCAAAAACCACTACTTTCAATGAAATTCCATTGAACATGCAATATCTGGGGTATGCAATTTTTACTGACATAGATTTTAACTACTCCCAGATACTGTTCAATGATCTTGTGAATAATTTTCAAAATATTTCAAAAAGAAAAGCTTTTTTGATTCATCCACGTTTTCTGAGTGTTTACTTACAAGATCAAATCAAATGTCCTGAAAGTAAAAAAGGCGTTGTGACTAAACCAGGCTGCCTCACTCATGAAACCTTCACCAGAATAACAAACCAAGATAAAGTTGCGAAAACACAAGTAGAGGAGGCTGAGCAAGTTTTACCTGAACAAATTGTTCAAACTCAACATCTTGCTACTAAGCCCACTGCTCTTGGTGATCAGGGCACCACAACCGTTGCTCTGAAGCCCACACCAAAAATCCTCAAAAAGAAAACCAAAACACTTACCAAAAAGCCCACCAAACCCAAAAAGGGTACTCTGGAAGATGAGATCCCAGAGGTTAACCCAGTGACAGCACCAAAGTCACAAACCACTGTTGCTACTTCTTCACAGCAGTTGGTTCAAAGATCTCCAACCGGCGTTGAAATTCCTCCTTCTTCCTCACAAAAGGGAAAGGTTGTAGACACAGGGACACCAAATTATGAAGCTCTAGATCTACTTGGCTCTATCTTCCACAGCCCCTCTCCCAGGGCACTGTCTCTTTCTACACAGCCACCTTCACCAATGACCACACTTCCACCTACTATGTTACCATTGTTGAATGCAATTGAATTAGACCAGACACAAACCAGCACTTCTCAACAACCTATTACTGAGAATATACTTCATCAAGAGGCTGAGTCTGACTCTTTATTCATTGCTAGCCCATCAGCACATGAAGAGGCTACATCCCTTGGGTTACATGTAACCCTTGGTGATAGTTCAACTCAAGCAGCCACTACAATTGCTGAACTCCCAAGTTCTCGGTTGGACAGTGGTTTCATTACTAAGATTTGGTTGAATGAAACCACTGTTGAGGCAACAACTGTTACCTCTGTTATGGGAAGTCCCAAGTTCCAAGACAAAGAGGCATCTATGGTTGAAGCTGGTACTAAAACCACTGCTAATGATACCATAGATACAACTACCACTTCAGGTAAGAGTTCAGATGATCCTATTAAATTTGGTGATGAGCTAAAATACAAGGATTTGACAGAGAGAGTGACAAGGATAGAAAATTCTGTTGATGAAATCAAAAGTTTATTGAAGCAGATGATAGCTACAAAAGTCAACCCTCTGTTCTATCCACTGCTGATCTCAAAGAAGCTCTTAACCTTCTGTTTCAACATCAACAACATTATTTGGATCTACAACACAAGAACCAGATGAATGATGTTAGAAACATGGTTGAATCAAGGTATCAAGACACTACAGCAGACATTAAAGCCATCAAAGCTCATCTACTCACAACCACTGGCCATGCACCTCCAACGGTTATCTTTGTTACAACAGATGAAGCCAAAAAGGGGGAGAAACCTTTGGGAAACAAAAAGCTGAAAATAGATGTGATGATAAGGCCAGACCTACTTTAAATATTCCAAGGCCTGATGGTTCAAAGAAGATAGATTTGACTGATGAAATTATGGCCAAGGCAAGGGCTAGTCACAAGAAGACAATGATCGAGGAGAGCAGGGTGTTGGTTGAGAAAAAGATTGAACAACAAAAGAAAAAGGAGAGGTTGGTACTTCATCAAAGAGGATACCTGCTAGAAAAGCCAGGCAACCAACATCCACACCTCCTAAAACTAAGCCTGCAACCAATCAAACCATTAAAACCTCTGCCTCTCAAAAACCTATCACATCTTCAAAATCACAACCCACATCCACACAAGCACCTGTTGTGTCAACATCTGTTGATACAGCAGAGGTTGAAACAAATGTAACTCTATCCACTGCCATGATCACATTTCCCACATCAACTCATCCATTATCCACACCACCTAAGATCCCACAACCACCATTACCCACTTTAAGGTTTAAAAGGAGAAAGATCACAAAAGTGATAAATGATGATAAGATTCCTACACCTCTTCCACTATCATCACAACCAATGACCTCCACATCAGTGATTACAACATCTTTAACTCTTGAAGTTATCCTCTTGATTTACCAGCAGTCAGGGAAGAGATCCTAAGTTTCTTTTCAGAGGATGGCCCTAACAAAAGAACAATCATATCCCTTGATGGCTATCCAAGACCTGCAAATGTTGATGATTACCTGGAATTGAAACGGAAGCAAGCAGAGGATATTGCCAAAAGAGAAACAGCTAGTAAAGATGATAGAGAAATACAGATTGCCATGTCCTTTCAACTAAGTAAAGCCAACATTTTACAAAACTTTGTCAAGAACCTGAGCAACCAGTTGTCAGAAAGGGAAGATAAGTTGCTAAAAAGTGAACTCATTGAGTATATCATGGAGAAGAAGATGTATAAGGCAAAAAGGGCATAGTTCAGGGATTGGAGCATAGATGAGCTAAGAGAAGAAATCAACAGAATGCAAGAAATGTTGAAAGACCATCTCAAAAAGCCAACTCCTCCCAACTGGGATTTATACAAGAAAGATATGACTGAAAGAGCCTTGAAGCTGAAGAGAATGAAGAATGAACTAATTCATAACAATTATGGTTCAAAGAATCAAGTGATGAGATGGGGTGAGGTCAGGGTGATAGACACTTACAAAAATTTGGAAGAAAGGAGGAAAAAGGATCCATCCATGCCTCCTAAACCCGATTATTCAAAAGAAGATGCTATTCTTAAAGCCCAACTCTCCAAAAAGTCCAGCACAACATCTGCCGATTCCACACTTGCCCTGTTACACAGAAAAAGGCAAGGGGAGATGTCTCTAAAGACTGACAAAGAGGTTGAGGATACATTTATCAAAGAAGGCATACTGAACATGATTGATTATCCAACTGATGATTCAAGTGCCAAGCTGGCTAAAGATTTATCACAAATAGCTCCTTCTCGATCCTTATCAATAAAAGCTCCTTCAAGAAAACCTTCAGACCCAAAAATTCTAAAGTGGAAGGTCGACAAAGACACCCATGAATTGACACTGCTCAAGTCTGATGGTAATGCCACTAAACTATCCATGGAAGCTGCTTATGGGCTTACAGTAGAAGACTTCCAAGAATTATTATGTTTAGAGCTGGAGAAGGATGCTGATGACATAGAATCTCTTAACTTTGAACTTCAATTCAAAGGTCAAATAAGAGAATTCTTCCTGAGGAATAAAGACCAAGAATAAAGTGTTTTTAGCATCATCTGTTCCAGGGGGAGATTGTTGGGATTGAACCCTATGAAAGGAACAGATGATACAAAGCCAAATAACACTGTCCGAGCTTTGGTTAAACTATCAGAGTTTACAACCTCTGTTGTACATACACTGCTTTCCCTAAAGACTGCTCTCCTATCATCTGTCTTCACAAAGTTGCAAAGGTCTGCCAGAGTTCAAGGATCAGATGATAGAGATCAGAGCTTAGTCATTAGATAGATAATCAATGTAACATTGCTAAGCACTGATAGTTAGTATTAGTATTGTTTGTAGTTAGTTACATATAGTTTCCTGTCACTATCAACCCTGACGTCATCAAAGATGCTCAGTGGTTAGATAGTTTAGTATAAATATGTAACTTGTGTAACAGTTTAACTTTGTCTATTAAAAGATCAACTTTCGCATATCATCTTCCCTGCATTTTCTTACTACTAAACTTCAATTGCAAAGGCTGATGGGGAGTTTGTGAATCACATGCAAGTTTACCAACTTGAAAGCATGTTGATGATGAAAACAAACGACCATTGCTTGTAGTAAAAGTTTTCATTTATTTCCGCTGCAAATCTCTTTTAAAACTCAATCATTTTAATTTTTGAAACAAAAACTACAAGTAATTCAAACTCAAATCCTAACACAACTCCACCTGCTACTCCCACTTCGTACGTTTGACGTTCGCACTAACGTCAACAAATACAATTATTAACTCTTAATTAGTACTGTTGATAGCTTGTGTCGTTGTCACGCTTTCGACATTACTATCGATCGTCGTTTTCATTTGTTGCTGTAACGTTTTTGTATCGCTATGGTGTGCATTTATATTTTTTTATTGTTGGTTCATGCTGCAGTTTCACATAATCACTCATCACGGCATACCTTTCCCCATAATTTATGACATGTGGGTACTGTCTTACTTATTCATAGACCGACCCTTTCCTCATAACTATGGATGTAGGTACTACCACCTTTTAGTCACACCCTGTTTGGGCTCGAGACTCATACATTAGTTGTTGTGGTTTGTATATATTCATTTAATTAGTAAGGTTGAGTCGTCGCATAGAACCGATCAAAACCGCTAACAAAGCCATTGAAATTTGATTAGGACATGGTGGATATGCCGTTGGTACTTCCTATATATGGGTGTTCTTATCAAACTATCAAAAGCCTCGTTGGATTGGTTGGGAGAATTTCTATGTAAGTTGTGTTTGTGTCGTCCATCATGATCCGAATAACGAAGCCGATGAAAATCGATAAGGACATGGTGGATACGCCGCTGGTACTTCCTATAAATAAGTGTTCTTATCGAAATATCAAAAGCCTCGTTAGACTGGTCATGAGAAGTTCTGTTTGTGTTGTCAATCATGATTCGAATAATGGTGTGGATGAAAATTTGGTAGAGACATGGTGGATGTGACAACTGGCAACTTCCAGGTAATTTCCATACAATTAAATCATTAATTTAATCATGCAATTATATGATAAAACACCATGTTCTTCTAGATTACATCTTATATATCTGAAATTGTCATGAATTACATTTAAATAGTGCATATTATTCATTTTGATCATCACCCCTGAACACAGTTTAGACAGTGCACTAAAACAACTAGTAGACGTGCCGGTTAGACTAGTTGTGTCAGCACTAGTCCGCTACTCAGCATAACGACAATTTTAGCGACTAGATGAGGAACCAATAACAATAACACATTAAATCCTAGGATGGGAAGACAAGGATTTGTGTTAACACTTTCCGGAAATACTACAAGCATCTAAAAGTGTCCGAAACGGACAATAAATAACTGTTTCAGCAATAATTCAGCATTTCAACTTTTAACAAGCCAACGTAATATTCAGAAAAAAGTATGAACATTATAATATGCTTACAAAAGTGTTGGAAACTCAATAGTGTCACAAGAACACATTATACCATACAAAGTGCACAATTTGGCAATTTAGCGAAACAATAACTAAACGACCACCCGAACACAACTAGAAGCATCTAGTGAACTAGTTAACACTATTTTGATTTCATACGACTAGTAAAGATCACCCGACACTTTGTCATCCTAAATCCCTCATACAATAAACCCCCCTAACTAATTACCCTTAAATCCTAACTAGTTTACTAACCAACAATTGAAACACAACTAAACCCCCCCTCCTTGATGTGGACAGTCAAAGCATGGGCCCCACAAGCCCCCAAGTTGTCTAGTGATAAGGATTTTGGCATGGAGGTTAATAGGAGTGTTTAGTGGATGCTTAATTGGTGTAAGATTATAAGGGGACATAATCACCAAACCTTATCACTTCACCCAACTCAAGAATTCAAAACACAAAAACCTTCTCCTCTTGCTCTTTTGCTCACGGCCCAAACCACCCAAGAACACTCTCCATTTTCTTTCATCTCCTGGCTAGTTCAAGTTTATACAAAGATGTCTCAAGGTTGATTAAAGAAGGATCATGTGCTAGAAGTTGAAGGACCATCTTGAGGAGCTTTTATCCACTTACATTGCATCATCTCCTTCATCTTGTTTCACTTGCCACTTCCCTAGCCACAAGAGCTAGTTGTAAGCCTCTTGTTCCTTGATTTAGTTCATATTACTAGTATATCAATCATGGGCAAGTTAAACCATCAAGAAACATAAGCTTTAAAAGGATGAACACATGAAGAACTCTTGAAATCTAAAGAAAACCAATATAATCTTGAAGTGTAATAATGTTGTGTATGATTATTTTGTGCTAAGCTTGATGCTCATCATATGTGGACTTGTTAAATGAAAAGATCTAACAAGTGTATACATGGATCTTGAAAGATCCATGAAAAACAAAGTTGATGAACTTGATTTACTAGGAAGATGAACATGATAAATGCTTAAAAACAACTTAAACATGGATTTTAAACCTTTCAAGAAGGTGTATGGACAAGTTGTTAAACATGGATTTTTCACAAAATTGTGTAATTAGTGGATAGTTAGTGTTTTTGAAGTTAAACAAACATGTTAAACCTAGATTTAAAAGACTACATGATTTCTTAAACTTTCAAGTTCATCACCATATGAAAAGTGCTTGAATGTGTATGGTTATACTTGTAGAAATTGTTGTGGTTGATTTGATGAAATTTTAAAGCTTAAACACATGTATTTAAACATGGGAAAACTCTTAAATCTAGGGGGAACTATGGACAATTTTTTGTAAAAATTCAACATTTAGAAAAATATAAAATTTGCTACTAAACTTTTGATTTTAAGATGTTTAAATAAATTAAACATGGCCATACCCTAGTTTTATATAAAAATACTAGTTAAGAAAATAAAGATTTCTTAAAGTATAAAAACAAGTATAAATATATATTTTGAGGTCATCAAGTTTTTGTGTGCTATGTGTATGCTATGCGTATTATATGGTAGTAGACAAATTAGGGGATTCAAAACAATAAATACTCTCAATGGAGTGTCAATATAAAGACCCCAAAAATACCAAGAAAAATACTCAAGAGGAATACACACAAAAATACCCATACTTGGGTGCATGGACACATACAACAATATATATATATATATATATATATATATATATATATATATATATAACAAGCCTTAAAAATATATTATTTTTAAGAAAATTAATTTCCGTAAAATTTTAAAAATCACTAGAAAAGATTTTTGTCACTTAATGGGAAATACATGAACATTAATACATAAATACATGTATACTTGCCTAAGTACACATTTGACGAATAACAAAAATACTTATACTAAAAATAATATTGGAAATATTATTTTACAAAGTATACATATTTATTTTGGAAAATAAATATAACTAAACACATACTTTGACTTGATCAAAGAAGTATAACACGAGAATACTTAGAGAAGTATAAGTACACAAACACAAGTGTAAGTTAAAAATCATATTATTTTTAACAACCCATCTTAATTGGTAAATACATATTTATTTGAGAATAAATATAACATGGGCTAACCCAAAGACACAAAGACATGGGCTAGGCCCAATGACACAAAGACATGGGATAGGCCCCAACTACACAAAGACATGGCTAGGCCCAATGACATGCTTGTAAGGCACGAGGACAAGGAACGGGCGATGCCGTTCACACACAATTCAAGACTCGATAACAAAATATATATTAACAAGTCAAGAAATACTTAATCAAGAACACAATTAAGAACAATTAACACAAGATGGGAACTTGTACATAGAACAAGCATAGACATAAGTGTCTAATGGAATTTAGAACACTTGTAGGTTTCGGTTCGAGACCAAGAGAACAATTGTGAGTTTACATGAAACATAAGGAACACAAATCCGTGAGTTCATGTCCCCCTTTCCTTTTAAATGTTTTTGGTTTTATAACACTCGGGGGAAATACATGTTAAGACATATGGTATGTTAGTTATGGATTTTGACGATAACCAGATCGATGTGCATAAGTAGGATTGATAACAATTATAACATTAGTAACCATTAATCATTTAGTGACCAAGGTGCAAAAGGTGTAGATCTATTGAGCTTGAGGCACGCTCCACTCCAAGTTGTTAACCATGGAGTGCTTTTGTTATCCCAATTGAGAACAAAGTGTCTCGGTTTGGTTATTTACTTACGGCGCATAGTATCGGCGAGCTCGCTACCCACTGATAGATCCTTAAATATCATTATTATTTTAACATACCTGGATTTCAATATTAGATTTCAATTATGACAACTTATTCAAAAACAATACTACATGAACTCGCTCAACTTTTGTTGATTTTTCAAACTACATGTATTTCAGGAAACAAGGCGTAACTGGTGATGGACCTCGGAAGTTAAGAAAAGACTATACAACGATGGCCGCTTTTGGAGGATTTGCCTCTTATATCCCTTCCTCGTTTGGGCATATAGGAGTCAAAACCTCGATTTAATCTACGATTATAACAAACATATTTTGGTGATGTAACTTAACTAAATATTGTTTTGGATAATTTATGAAACTTGTTGGAAACTTGTAAACTTTGAATTTGAATCTATGTAATACATGGCATCGTTGTGGGTTATGGTTATGCTTACACGATTGATTGCAATGATTACCGTTAAGTCACACGTTTGCGCTTCCGTTGCGACCATGGTGTGACAGTGGATACGCCGCTGGTACTTCCTATATATAAGTGCGTCTATCGGTTTTTCAATAGCAGTGTTATACTGATCATGAGAGGTCTGTGTAAGTTTTGTATGAGTCGTCAATCATGATTCGAATAACGAGGTGGATGAAAATTTGATAGACATGGTGGATACGCCGCTGGTACTTCCTATATATAAGTGTCTCTATCGAATTTTCAAAAGTAGCGTTAGGCTAATCATGAGAGTTTCGTTAGTTTATTTTGGTATTGTGATTGGAAAATTCTAATTCTATGATTTCGCTCATTCAACTCAAATTGTGGCATTTTATGAGAAACTTTTCAAGATCCCAAGTAGTGACACGATTGTAGTTTGGGCTTCACGAGTATACTTCAAGACTTAGTTACAAACTCTCTCGTGTTATAAGTCATCTTTGGGACAGGATTTTCCTTTTAGCTGCAATAAATCCTTGATACGCCAATATTGAGCTTCGTGATTGTAATGATCACAGAGCTTATAACCGGCTACCTTACGCTTTCCATTTCTGTATCCTTGGCATTTGAAAGCGATTCCTCAATTGGGTATGCAACCCTTATTAGGAACGCTACCGCCTTGGTCTAATCTAAACACGTACTTCTATCTTCGTTTAAGCGTAAAATCAACAACGTTAGGACCGGTGTTTGAAACTTGATTCCTGACTACCCTAAGGAACAACCTCATATCAGGATTACAGTTCCTAATACTATTAATAAACCGAACCAATATCAGTTATGCTTATGAAAAGACCATACATCTAACCTTACCCGGGCAGTTCCCCCTAATTTCGGGACGAAAATCCCAAAAGTAGAGGAGACTGTAACATCCGCCGAAAATGGATCCCCGAAAACCTGATTCGGTTGTAAAACCGGATCCGAAATGCAATAAATAAATAATGCGATTTTTTATTATCTTTTATTATTCTTAATGATGTCATGTATTTAATTAGTTCATATAAAGATACATGGGTTTTAAAAATATTAAATTGGTAAATAAATCACCGCTAGTTTCGTTAGATAATATAAAAGAAATGAAATTTTTAATTGTTCATTTGTTTTAAATATGGTTCGTGTAACTTTAATTTAATACCGACTAGAAATATTAAATTTGGATTAAAAACGTTTATTTTATAAATAAATATCCGCTCGTTGCATAAAACTCGGTTAAATCTGTTAGAAATTTATAAAAGAGAATAATTAAATCGAAGTTAAACGTGTGGAATTTATTAGAGTCCTTATTAAACTAAAAGGGTTATTGTGTAAGTTATTTAGTAATTTAGGGAGTGTTGTGAAACTTTGAAATTTACTCTAATGTAAATTACTTCATCTTCCCCCGTGACTTGTTGCTGCTAAACCGATGTAACCGTCCAATTCGAACTTAACCATGTGTAACCGATCAACTTTAGTGCATATTATCGACCTATTTCAATGCCAAGGACGGAGAAACGGAAACTAGTTATGATGGTCTTGATTCATTTTGATCAAGCTTTAGATTATTGCTTCATCGAGTGAACTCTTGTTTTCTTTTTTTTTTTACCGAAACCGTCACATAGTCTTTTGCCGCCGTTGTAAACAACCACTCTCGCAGTACCCGTGGAACAAAATATGGCCGCCCTGGATTACCCCTTGACGTCTGACACCGTCATGACGGTCAAGGCGAACTCGGACGAATATAACCATCGCCATAACATAATTAATCTCTTGATTCCTCTTGGCTATGATCTCTGTTTTGTTACGTCGGACGAAGAATCCCTGCTGAATCTTTGCTGCCAATCATCTGAAGCATCGTCGACTGGTTCCTGTCCTACATCTCCGCCCTCGGCAATCGTACCACGGAACCATGCCCATCAGAACCTCAAGTTAGTCTCAAGAACCGTAATATCTAACATTACGATTACTTAGACATTTGGGTTAAATCGGGATTTTTGACGGTCTAGGATTAGCTACTGTAGAACATGACTCACGCTCGTTGGTTAAGTAAAATTTATTTTAAATCCGAACTTAACGAGCGGGTTGAGGCGACTGGTTTAGTCACTTCACTAAACAAGCATTGTATTTAAACCTGACTACTACATGATTTTAGTATATATTATTATTATTATTATTATTATTATTATTATTATTATTATATTTTTCTTACATGTTTGGTTGTATTCTTGAATCTCCATCTAATCAGTTAATCACTGTCCAAAAGATTTAAATGCCATTCCAATGATTTTGTTAAGCCAATGATGATATTTCAAAAATACAACTTGAGAACAGTAGTGGCTGTAATTTTAAGAATACGTTATGTTAATAAATTATAGACCAGACCTAAAACAGAAAAACGGGAGTAGTCTAGCTGGTCAGCCTAGGTGCTAGTAATAACAATATTTTTTTACAGCCATGGTTAAATCTTGATTTATTAAGCCTTCCTCTAAATTATCATATTATTAAATCATGTAGGAACTAATTTTGTAACTTATGTATTGCTTTTCCTTATAATAATTATTAATTATACTTTTAGGGAACCAGATCGTGATATAGTTAAAATGTGATTATTAAATTAAAATGTTCAAAACAAAGATATAAAAGCTTAGTATGTACAAATAATATATACAAAACAGGTTGTTCAAATGATTTAAATGACACCATGTCTTTTAAAATTGTTCGGATCAACTTTGGATTCATTAGAATGACCAACCTAGTAACTAAAATAAAATAAAACTGTAAACGCCCCCATTACCCGAATCAATTGTCCTAAGTTTATTGATTCATATTTTTAGGGTCTTTTGCTATTCTTTTTAGATTTCATCCATTCATTTTCGTGGGGTATCCTCGTGGATCATTTCTTCGCAACCAGTGAGTAATTTCTCTCAAACTCCTCTTTTTAATTTTACAAATTTTGGGGTGTATCATGTTATTTTAATCTATAATTTATTTCTATTGTTTTTAACATGCTAAATCAAAGTGTTGATATCTAGATGTTCATGTGTATGATCATTTTAACTTATATGCTATGTCAAGTCTATTGCATGCTATTGTATCTAGTAGATCCACGGCTAACTAGGTTCTCCACGGCCATGGGTTGTAGCCTAGTATCGTCAACAGTATTAGACTCGCTCTCTGGGGCTTGAGCCTACTGCACGCTATTGTTGTGTGCTATTTTGGTCTTCGTGTGTTTTATTATTTTGTTATGTGTCTTTGTTGGTATGTGTGTATTGGTTAGTTATATTAGTGACATGTGACAATCTCTATATTAACCTTGTGAGCATGTTGAAATATAATTTTCTTTAAAATAAACACTAAACCATTTTCTACAAAATAAGAAATTGCTCACCAACATAGTTGTTGATCCAAAAATATATTTTTCTAACGTGGTGCAGGAGCAAAGTTGATAATCAAGTGAGGAGGACACGTAGCATGGGCCTTAGGAATATAAATCGAAAAATTTTGTTATGTTTATTTTTGAACATTGTTTGTACAACTATTGATTGGTATATGTTATCTGAAAATTTAATTTAATGGTTTTAAATATTAAACTTATAATAGTGTCATGATCTATGGGAATCGGTTCGCTCCGTACCTATCCGCTGCGGGTCGGGGTGTGACATTGGAGGCTGCTGATGAGGCAAAGGTTTCTGCTGTCAGGTCCATCCTCAAAGATAGAATCAAAATGGCTCAAGAGGCTATGGATCCTTCTTTTGACAGGGCCGAGTTAGACATGGCTGCTTAGAAGCAGAGGTTGGTGGAGCTTGGGAATGATCAAAACTCTGAGTAGGTGCCCATCCCGGAGGAGGAGCCCAGTGGCATGAAGGATCTGGCGGATGCAGTGATCAGTGGTGAAGGAGGTGAAGGAGGTGAAGGTGGTGAAGGTGGCGAAGCAACCGTGGTGTAGGTTGCACAAACGGGCGATGATGGAAATTTCTAAACGTGGCCGGAGCCCATTTTTTATGGTTTATGTTTTTTGTTGATGGTGTTTTGATTTCGAACAATGCTGGTCTGTAACTAAACAATAGTTTCTTAGGGTTAAGGATCACTGATCCTACGAACAATAGGGGATAGCAAAGGTGGATGGGTGCTTATGTTTGTGGAGGATGAAGCCCTTGATGCCCCTCGCCTTTATTTTCCCTAATTTTATGAACCGTTAGCATGGACACCCTTTACCTACCCAAGTGGCTGGATCACAGATTGCTGGTGGAAGCTTGGGTAGGTAATTTTGATTACCTTGAAAGGGTTTTAATAAAACTTTAATCTTTTGGCTATTTTTGTTGTTGTGTAAGTTTTAATTTAGAACCTCATTTCAATATGTTTACCGTATAAAAGTTCTATCTTTTGGAATCACTTAGAAGTTGATAAAACGTTTAAAATGAACATCCTATGGTATTACATGATAGAAGATCAATTATTCTCAAACTGAGTGTAGTAGATAAGAGTGTAATAATAGAAATAAAAGCAAATAAACAAAGATTAAGTCATACCCGAGAATCCAAGTTAGGATTCTATATCCTTAAAACTTATGGTTGCATTAATAAGGCATAGAAATTAATTAAAGCTTGAGGATCCGGGATCCTTATTTATAAAACTTCAGAAACCTGAAATAATGTACAACTTGGGACTAAGCCAAACATCAATTGAATAGATCATTAGTGACTGGGGACAAGCCCAAACAAACTGGGGTCAAGCCCAAATGAAATGGGTCAAGCCCAAATAAGTAACATGACTTGACCTAACGCGAAAACGTTAGAAACCTTAGAATTCTGGTGTATAGCCCATGCTGGCGTCTAACCAATCTTAAGTGACATGAAAATTCCAAAACCTTAACTAACATGAAAACGTTAGAAACCTTAGGAACGAATGTATGGTACGTCTACCATGATACTTGAGATCTGACATATAGCAAACAACAATGAAATTGTCAGCCCAAAAAATGAGTACTGTCCCATTGCCTCGAACTATACTTGGATAACGTGCGCTAATAGCGGGGTGTCGAAACCCAATTCGTGTGAAAGATGAAAACCTTTAAACCTTAGAAGGTATTGGATACCTTAAACTGGGGACAAGCCCAAAGTCTTGGAGAGGTGGCCAACCTCTTGATCCTTTGCAAACTTAAAGCTTGATAAGGTTGAATGTTGAAAATTCAACATCCTTACTTCATAATAATAAATAAGAAGTATAATAAGAATGAAAGCATTAGTAAAATGTTACCGAATCAAGGATCATATATCCTTTGAGGATCCTTCAATCTGCACTGAACATTGAGATACTTAAGGATCCCTGATCCTTTACATGAAATACTTCTTTAGGTGGATAGCATTCCAAGCTCTTGGTAGAAGGTCACCATCCATAGTTAGCAAATGATATGCCCCCTTTCCAGCTTCAACTTCGATAAGATAGGGGCCTTCCCATTTTGGTGCCAACTTTCCATCAGAAGGATTTGTTGTATTCTGGAATGCTTTCCTCAGTACCATGTCACCAACTTGAAATCTTCTTACTCTGACATTCTTGTTATAAGCACCAGTCATCCTTTGTTGATAGCTAGCCAGCCTTATCCTTGCTAAATCTCTAAGCTCTTCCACGGTATCCAAGTCTTGTGTCAGAGTCTCAGCATTGGCTTCAGGATCACGGATGCTTGTTCTGGCTGTAGGGACTACCATTTCTGTAGGGATCACCGCCTCAGTCCCAAAGACTAAGGAAAAAGAAGTTTGACCCGTAGCATTCTTAGGAGTTGTTATGTCTGCCCATAAGACGTATGGTAATTCTTCCGCCCATTTCCCTTTCTTGGATCCAAGCTTCTTCTTCAAGTTGTTGATGAAGATCTTGTTGGATGATTCTGCCTGGCCATTAGCTTGTGGGTGGACTGGTGTTGATGGAATCTTCCTAATCCCCCAGCTGTCACAAAAGTTAGTAGTACGACTCCCAATTAATCTGGGACCCGTTATCACAAACAATTTCTAAATTAATACCAAATCTAGTAATGATATTTCTTTTAATAAAGGATATAACTTCCTTTTCTCTGACTTGGGCAAAGGCTTTAGCTTCTATCCACTTAGAAAAGTAGTTTGTCATAGCTAGCATGAACACTTTTCCTCCCGATGCCTTGGGAAGCTTGCCTACTATATCCATTCCCCATCTCATGAATGGCCAAGAAGAGGATATAGGATGCAGAGGTTCTGCTGGCTGATGAAGAATATTGCTATGCCACTGGCAAGCATCACATTTCTTTGCGTATTCAATAACATCTTTCTTCATTGTGGGCCAGTAATATCCTGTTCTAAGCATCCTTGAAAATAGTGCTCTGTCCCTAGTGTGATTCCACAGTCTCCTTCATGAAAATCCTTCAAAACTTCTTCTACCTCTGGATCCTCGATACACCTCAGGTATGGTCCCGCAAGAGATCTTTTATATAACATATCATTAATTATGGTGAATTGGGATACCTTAATTTTGAATGCTCCTGGGTTTTCCCTAGTAGGAATTTCCCCATTTTGAATGTATTTCAGAATTGGAAGGATCCAGGATCCTGAACTAGACTGCCTATCATCACTGGGTACAACTGTAGCATCATCCACTATCTCCATTGCATCATTCTCCTCGACTGCAGGAGTTAGAACATGGATAATAGGTATTTTCACATCCTCTGGCATCTTCAATGATGATCCAAGGTTGGCTACAGCGTCAGCTTCTGCATTTTCTTCCCTTGGTAACTGTGTTAAACTGAAAAGAGCAAAAGAATCTGCCAATTTCTTGACTATCTCCAAGTATTTGATTAGTTTTTCACCTTTGACAGTGTAGGATCCATTATAGTGATTAGTAATCAATAAAGAATCTACAAATACTTGAAGATACCTGATCCTCAGAGTTTTGGCTAGTTGCAAACCTGCTATCAAGGCTTCATGTCGGCCTCAATATTAGTGGTCTGAAACTCACAGGCTACAGATTGGGGTATAATGTCCCCCTGTGGCGATTTTAGTAGTAAGTCTAATCCAGTTCCCTTGACATTTGAAGCTCCATCTGTGAAGAGTGTCCAAGGATCCTTGGTCTCCTCAAGTTGTTGCACTACTAACTCAACTTCCCTTTGTAGATCACTTCTGAAATCAGCCACAACGTCAGCCAAAGCTTGAGACTTGATGGCAGTTCTAGGTTCATACTTAATGTATATGCACTAAGTTTAACGACCCATTTTTCCATTCTTCCCGACATCTCTGGTTTCTTGAGAACATTCTTAATTGGAAAGTTAGTTTTAACGATAATAGTATGAGCTTCAAAATAATGACGAAGTTTAGTGGAAGCCATAATTAAAGCAAGAATAAGTTTCTCTAAGTGAGAATACCTGGCCTCAGCATCAAGTAAACTTTTACTTACATAGTATACCAGATGTTGTTGGCCTTCATGATCCTTAACTAGGACTGCACTTACCGCTTTACCTGATACGGCCAAGTATAAGGATAGGGGTTCTCCATTTTCTGGCTTCATCAAGGCTGGTGCGGAGGATAAGTAATCCTTAAGGGCTTCTAAAGCAGCTCATGCTTTTCATTCCATTCAAACTACTTATTCTTCCTTAGAATGTCGTAGAAATCCTTGCATCTTTCTGAGGATTTTGAAATGGATCTGTTCAGGGCAGCGATTCCATCTTTGGCATTGGCAGGAGACTTGATGTTCACTATTGTGACAACCCGTAACTTCGAGGTAAAAATCGTTCGCTTTTGCATATTAATTATATACCATTTTTTTTCGACGAATAAACTTATACTTAATTTAACTTATAGTTAGCAAACGTCTAGTTGAAACCAAATCCATAACGTGTTGGACCGACCCGAACCATTTAAACCAAAACACCTATTTCGCTTGTCGAATCAACCCACTCGTGTAAATCGAAACTCATGAGATCTGAACCATGGCGTAAAACGTATACATCCATATTAGTTGGTGTTATAAAAAAATAATATATAATAATCTAAAAACATGGACTCGACCCAAACTGCCTCCCATCACAAATCATTATAATAATTTTTTTTGTTAATTATTGTTTTGTGAATCGTGAATGTGAATCTGATAGTTTTCATTTATTGTTTTGTGAAGGTGGTAGTACTTGATTATGCTAGTATCAAAATTTTAATTTATGAACAATGCATACAGAAGATTTGTAAAGCACTACTCATGCATTTTGTTGATCCTCAAGCCCAACTAAGTTCGAGTTATTATCAACATGTCTTTAAACTAAACACCTACTTGTTTTATGTTAAACAAAACTGTGAACTCGCCGGCTTAATCGTTGATACACTTTTTTCTGCATGCTTGCAGGTCGTTAGATGTATCTTGCAGAACTTGCAGTCTGAGGAGCTAAGGGTGTCATGGGGCGTGTTCTTGATGCAAACATTGATAATTTACGTTTTAAAATATTTTGGTTTTTAATTGTTTGAGATACTTACATTTGCTTCCGCTGAAAATATACTTTGTTGAATCGTTTAATTTGAGTAACTCTAATCATGTTGGACATGGCGTTGTTTTTTCTTATATTATTACTATTTGTTCGACATGATTAGTGGCTAGATCCTGGTACGTCACACGCTTTGCGGTAAAACCCTGCAGGTGGATTTTTGAGGGTGTGACAGTTTGGTATCAGAGCCATTGGTTATAGTGAACTAGGTTTTCAAAAGTTTTCGTAAAACCAGACTATAACCGAATCAGTCCCAGAAACGACCATGATACTGCGCTCCAGATTGCAAAGTTCGTCTTTTATTATTGTATACACTATACATTAAACATATACGTATGCATTGCATGTAGTCACACACAATATTGTAGTACGATTTCATGTGTTACCTATTTATGTTAAGATGGATCATTTAGTATGGTTTTAACTCTAGACCATTTTATGATGTTTATCGCTTTGAAAAAAAAATACCCACTTTTACCATTCGAATCTGAGAATCTTTTAACACACGTTATGAGGAATTGGGGTGACCATGCAAATGGAACTATCATTACGGATGCACACGTAATAATAATAGGGGGTGCATGCGAGTCCCAGCGAGACCAAGCGTGTGTAAAGGGATTCTGACCCATTATTCAACATAATTTGGGGATTTAGATATCCATAGGAGTCATGACGATGATGGACTCCTACCTAATCTTGAACTATATTCTTATCTTTTCTTGTCTACTTGTGCTGAACATGGAAATAATATGCGCTACATATATTTTATATATACATATATATATCGGCACAAAACCTCTCTTGAAAACCAAACACATTGAGGAATTGGCTGACAGTCAGTCAAGCGAAACATCCCATATTTTTAGGTTGGGTGCAAACTTGATCTTTAGGTCAGGTGTTTGACAATGACCTCCTTCCTGTTATTCTTAGTAGTTTTGATGCAGTCATCTTAACGCATTCCTTTCACTCTTCTGTTAATGTTTAGCAAAATTTTGGGACGAATTTCCCTTCCAACTTGGGGATGATGTGGTACCCAAGGAAAATCGACAGTCATCTTAACTCGTTTTTCACTCTCCTGTGTCTATTTATCAAATTTCGGGACATAATTTCTTTTAACTTGGGGATGATGTGACAACCCGTAACTTTGGGGTAAAAATCGTTCGATTTTACAAATTAATTATATGCTATTTTTTTTCCGCGAATAAAATTTATACTTAATTTAATTTATAGTGAGCAAACGTCTAGTCGAAACCAAATCCATAACGTGTTGGACCTACCCGAACCGTTTAAACCAAAACACCTATTTCGCTTGTCGAATCAACCCACTCGTGTAACTCGAAACTCATGAGATCTGATCCATGGCGTAAGACGTATACATCCATATTAGTTGGTGTTATAAAAAATAATATATAATAATCTAAAAACATGGACTCGACCCAAACTGCCTCCCATCACAAATCATTATAATAATGTTTTTTTGTTAATTATTGTTTTGTGAATCGTGAATGTGAATCTGGTAGTTTTCATTTATTATTTTGTGAAGGTGGTAGTACTTGATTATGCTAGTATCAAAATTTTAATTTATGAACAACGCATACAGAAGATTTGTAAAGCACTACTCATGCATTTTGTTGATCCTCTAGCCCAACTAAGTTCGGCCCAACCCCACATATTCTCTCAAACCGTTCCCAACTCCTATCAAATTAAGGATTACGAATATATATGTATTTATATTATAATTTCTCCAATCCAAAAACCCTAACTTATGTACTATATACCTGCGATCTCACCCCCTCCCTCCGTTGACGCTAGTAGCAACCCAAGGACTCGAGTCTAGCCGGTTTCAAGTCACAAGCGACTTCTCTAGTTCACAAATCGGTAATTCTTTGGGTTTTAATTGATTCTTCTTAGTGTAATGATGTGTATATTGGCTGACTTTTTTGTTATGCATATTATATGAAGAGCTAGACGCTAGGAATCATGGGTTATAATGTGTAAGTCGTTTGCATGATCGGTTAAGTTGCTAGAGTTTCGTTATGGGTTAAATCTTGGGTTTTGAGACGCCTATCAAGATGCATGATTGTTGTTAAGTTTCATGGCTGCGTTTTCTGTTATGATAGTAACAATTGTTGTTTTGCGGACTACATATGACATAGAGTTAGTAGAAATCGCATCGTGGTGTGCTATGGGTGAATCACGGGTTCGTGTATCTCTCACGGGTGTGGTTTATGGGTTTAACCCGATGGTTAGTGTCAATTTAGTGTTAAATGAACTACTTTGTATACAAACCTGTTGTGATTAAAGTATATGGATCATTGGATTCATAAACTAATCGTTTGTGGGGTTCAGATGACTAAACAAATTCCGTCCAGAATGTTACAGCCAACTTTACTTGGCTGTAACCGAGTCAAAATTTAATAAAAATTGATGTTTCTTGACTCTAAGATTAACTTCCAGGAAATACCTTTCAAACCCAACTGGAATCGCATTTTTTCAACGTCGTTTGATATTTTAAATGATTTATTTCGTGTCAAAGATCCAAGCTGTGTTTTTCATCAGAATTTTCAGCCCATTACGAGAGTTATAACTCAATGTAGGAATTGATTTATGATCTGAAATTTTTACTGTAAGTAATTCCAGGTGATTTCAAAAATCTTGAACTGGAATTACGTAAATCGGATAACCGAGGATTTTTAAATGAATTTTTCTGAGAGCTGCAGTCAGAAAGTGACGAATCTGATTGCTGCTTAGTAAATATTTTTTATAAATTTTTGATAAAGAGTTAGACTCTAAAATTATAATATAATGTTTTGGTTCGATTGACACGTTCTATAATTTTTCGAGAACTATCTGATGCCCAAAAGGTCCCGATTAACGTATCGCAAATTGTCCGAAAATGCACTTAAAAACAGAATTTTTGTGACAAGATTTATTATGTGATTTGTGACGAAAAGGTGGTCGCTATTCCGAATAGCGACATTTTGCATGCATGTGTGTGTATATATATTGTAATATTTTACGTGTAGGATCCGCCTCTCCGTGTGAGTTCATCCATTAACTTTTAACCGGTAATCGTGTTAGGACGTGATTGACCCGTTCCACTCCGCACTTACTTTCCGTCTTCTAACCGAGCAATTGAAGGTGAGTTCACTGCTCTTATACAAGCATGCGTTCCGAGGGAACAAACAAACTATTATTCCTTGGAGGAATACATTTACGAAATTACTATTCCTTGGAGGAATACTTTTCATAACTGTTGAAGTTTAATTTCGATGTTGGATAATCTACTCACCTCTATCACTTAAGTCCCATCTTATTACCGTACTAGTTGCTTGGAGGGCAACAGGGTATTAGTTGATAGTGCTATTAGGCTTGACCACCTCACACCGTACCTGGATTGGACGGGCATGAACTAATGACCTTAACCACATGATCTCAATGTTGATAGGCATTGGGGAAGGGCAAATAAACTGACGTCACTACGGTATTAAGTTATTATCAACCTGTCTTTAAACTAAACACCTACTTGTTTTATGTTAAACAAAACTATGAACTCGCCGGCTTAATCGCTGATACACTTTATTCTGCATGCTTGCAGGTCGTTAGATATATCTTGCATGGGAACTTGCAGTCTGAGGAGCTAAGGGTGTCATGGGGCGTGTTCTTGATCCAAACAATGATAATTTACGTTTTAAAATATTTTGGTTTTTAATTGTTTTTTCCGCTGAAAATATACTTTGTTGAATCGTTTAATTTGAGTTACTCTATTCATGTTGGATATGGCGTTGGTTTTTCTTATATTATTTACTATTAGTTCGACATGATTAGTGGCTAGATCTTGGTACGTCACACGCTTCACGGTAAAACCCCGCAGGTGGATTTTTGAGGGTGTGACAACTATAGCCTTGATTTGCTCTGTACTTGCTTTGATCCCTCTCTTGGTTACCATATATCCTAAGAATATTCCACCCTTGACTCCAAAATGGCATTTAGACGGATTCGACTTCATGTTTTAGTGATCGAGGATGTTGAATGCTACTTCAAGATCCTTCAGGTGATCTTCAGCCTTTTTGGACTTGACCACCAGTCATCTATGTATACTTCCATCGTATGTCCAAGCTAATCCTTGAACATCATGTTTACCAGCCTTTGGTATGTAGCACCTGCATTTCTCAAACTAAAGGGCATAGCAAGATAACAATATATGCCGGTGGATGTCATGAAGGCTGTGTCCTCTTGATCAGATGGTTCCATCTGAATTTGTTGGAATCTAGATGAAGCATCCATAAAAGTTAACAACTCATGACCCGCCGTAGCATCCACCATGGAGTCAATGTGTGGTAATGGGAAAGGATCCTTGGGACATGCCTTGTTTAAATCAGTAAAATCGACACATACCCTCCACTTTCCGTTTTTCTTTTGAACAACAACCACATTGGCCAACCATCTTGGATACTTAACCTCTCTAATCATACATGCCTTTAATAACTTGTCTACCTCTTATTGGATAATGGTATTTCTCTCATGTGCAAACTTCCTCCTTTTTTGGTGTATTGGCCTGAAAGATTTGTCAATACCAAGTTTATGAGTAGTAACATCCTTTGAAATACCTGTCATGTCTTCATGTCTCCAAGCAAAGGTAGACTTCCTTCTCTTCAGGAAGGATATCAAAACTTGTTCAATGTTGTCTTGGATCCCAGATCCTATAAAAGTTTTGGATTCAGGATCCTCAGGGTCTAACATAATATCCTTGACGTCTTGTTCTCTTGCCTCCATAACGTCTCTCGGAGGATACTTTAATTGCTATGCTTCCCTTGATTTGGAAGCTGGTTTCATCGAAGAGGTGTAACAGTTCTTTGCCTCCTGCTGATCACTGTCTATCTTGACTATTCCCCATGGACTTGGGAGCTTGACACACTGGTGATATGTCGAGGGAACTGCCTTCATATCATGTATCCATGGCCTGCCAAGGATAACATTACAACAAGATAAGCAATCTATTACACAAATTTTTTGGATATAATTCAACCCTTCTATATAAATTGGGAGTTTGATGTCCCCCAATGTATTCTTGGTTTCTACACTGAATCCCACGAGCACCAATGATGTTGGGATGATCTTGGATTCAGGGATATTAATTCTCTTGAGGACATCCAGCTGGATTATGTTCACTGAGCTTCCTCCGTTAATGAGGATCCTGTGAACAAAATGGTTAGAAATAAACAATGTAATGACAAGACCATGATGATGAGGATCCTATATGTCGACACGATCATCCTCAACAAAGGATATCACTTTCTACTGTGTTAAAGTGGAAGTTCGAACTAGTCTTTCCGCATTCTCCATCTTCGTTTCCTTAGCATGCCTTTTATCTGCAGAAAATGAGGTTCCACAAATATTAGAACCTCCGGAAATAAAGTTAATGATCTGAGCATCTGGAGGTGGAGGAGGAGCTCTTTCTAGAATTTTCTCAGCATCTTGAGTCTTTGATCTTTTCCTTCCAAGCAACTCTTTCAAGTAGCCTTTGCTGAGAAGGTACCCGATCTCCTTCCTTAATGCTATGCACTAGTCAGTAAGGTGATCAAAATCCTCATGGTAAGCACACCATTTGGATTTATCCTTGCTAACTGTGGATTTTTCATTCTTTCAAGGCCACCTGGCTTTATCACCTAAGTTTTGCATAGCAAGGATCAATTCACTGTTAGTAGCAGCAAAACTGTGACATCCCGGCTTTTCAGGTATCTTAAACGCGCTACTTCACGGTTATTCATTCCTACGCTAAATTGATTCGGAGAATTTAATTACACGCTCGCAAAAACTATGCTAACTTTGTGAATTCATTGGGTGAATTACGTGCTATGTGTTATAAGACGTTTGTAGAATTATTGTATCGCGTTTTGATTTCGCGATTATTAGTTACAGAAATAAAAATAAATATTAAGTAAATAGCCGAACCAAACCGATCCGCGAAACGTGTCGACCTCACCTCCTTGTGGCCCAAGTAACTAGCCTAAACTTGAGGCCCAAGTTACTCACCCAAACCCCCCCCACCACTTTCTCCTTCTTTTCCTTGTTTTATATAAATAGGGAGATGCATGTGTTATGTTTCAAAAAAAAAAAGAAACACAAACCCTAGCTCTAAGAAACCGACGGCAGCCCCCCCCTCTCTCGATCGCACAAGCCTTCAACCCGGATTGATTCCAATCTCGTTCCCGGTTCGCTAATCTTCATCGTATCAAGGTTAGGATTTTAATTGTTTTGCAAATCACATTAGGGTTTGTGAAATCTTGATCATGATTGTATGTATTGTTTGAATCATTGTTATGAAAAGTGTTATGATTTATGTTTAGTTCGGTTGATTGTGCGAGTTTTTGCGATTGTGATGTTTAGATGAATACCAAAAATCATAGGCTGCGTTTTAGTGATAAAAATCATATCATATGATTAGGGTTTGCATGGGTATTGATGTACATAATGATATGTGACAAATAAACATGTTCTTGATCGTTGTTATTTAGAGTCTTGATCGTTTAAGCGTGTTCTATTGCGATGAAAGTCGAAAACAGGTTGCTGAATGGTATTTACAGCCAACTTCAATTGGCTGTAACTTGGTCATTATTTATTGAAAAGTGGATTTTCTGAAGCATAAGACGTATATTTTGAAAACGGTTCTAATGGCGCTGGATTCATATTTTTGTGAGGTGGTTTGCTATTTTTAAGTGGTCATTTAAGTGCAGCAGCTGAAGCTGCGTAAATTCTGAAAATTTTCTAGTTGTTTATCGAGTCGGATCTCATAATCTGTAGAGGGTTGGGTCACGAAATTTGTACAGTAACTGGAGACGGGAATTTCCGGAAAACCCCCACTGGAATTTTGTTAATTGGATGAACGATGATTTTTAAATAATTTCTCCGTGGACTGCAGTCAGAAAGCGACGAATCTGACTGCAGCCTAGTATATAAATTTTCATAAATAATTGGTAAAGTTTTAGGACTTGAAAAATTTACATAAAATTATACAGTTTAGTTTACATCTCCTGTAAAGAAATTGGAATTTTTAGAACGTTGGAACTATTTTAAAAAAATCCTCGAAAACAGCCTAGTTATGAGCGTACAAGCGGAAACATGATAACTTGCGTATGTGTGTACCAAAGTGTTGTATGAGTTGATTTGTGTTTATGACAAGTTGGTTTGATCACTATTTTGGTATGATGATACTTTGCATGCATGATTATGTTTTCGAAATTGTTATTATGCGTGCCGCATTGTATATTAGTTATGCGTAGGGTTTGTATCAGTCTGTTCACACACTAACTTTAAATCGATTGACAAGATAGGACGCAATTAGCGGTCCCATCATTTGCTACTTCTGTGTTACACTAACCGAGCAATTAAAGGTGAGTTCACGGCCCCTATTTTATCCGGTTTTAAACAACAGGGGGAGAAACATGTATACATTCTATAACTCTATCTTTTTACGTTATGCGAAATTAACGTCATTAAACTACTCGGTAACTAAGTTAATGTTAATGTACGTTATGGTCACTAAGCAGCTATATCCCGGAAGTCCTCGACAAACTCTCGGATCGTTAGTATTGGGTTAGATAGCGGGGAAATTATAAGTAGTACTACTGGGCCCGACAAGCCCCACCCGAGCTAGTCGCGATAGCCGACCGGGTATGGTCAACGGGTGATTAATTTGGCCTAACTTTCGCCATGGTCAGTGATAAGCCTGGCAACAGGGAGGCACAACAGTCAGCTTCGATCGCGAACACTTATGTGACGTAACTTTAGGCTCGCTACCTACATGTTAACATTGAACTTAATTACGAACCAACATCATTATTATTCCGGGTTAGGAATAATGGAACTAAATCGTTATCCCGGGTTAGGGATAACGGGGGAAACAAACTTTTAACCGAACCAATGAACTTATAAAAACCTGTGAACTCACTCTTCTTAAATGTTGACACTTGTTTGTTTACATGTTTCTCAGGACGCTAGGAGAGCTAGGTGTACTCACTTGCATTGACCAAGACATATTTTTATCGAGTCTCATTTACGAATATTGCTTGGGATTTTTGGTTTTGGCGTTTATGTTGGCGCCCGTTACTTTACTTTACTTTACTTTAATACTTCCGCACAACTTAGAAACTGATGCTTCCGCTAAACTTTGAAACTAAACTAAGAAAAATTGAAAATAATTATGAATGGGTAAACCAATGTTTTTGGAAAATGTTTAAATAAATCATATAGAGTCGTTCGATATTACTAGTGTCTCAGATTCTGGTTTGTTCACACGCCTTGCGGTAAAACTCCGCAAGTGGAAATTGAGGGTGTGACAGATTGGTATCAGAGCCTCTAGCTATAGAGAACCAGGTTTGCATTAAAAGTAGACCTAAACTATAGCTGATTACACGACATTAGACTAGTTGGCACCGAACTGTGATATCATGTTATGTGTTATACTACAACTGTTTTATGTAAGATATAAATGTATATTGAGATGCACGCAACTCGTAACTAACTACACAACCCAACAGGCAATGTCATCATCATCATCCGACAAACTTCTACAACCAAGGGCGCCGGGGAAGGCACCCATGGTCGAACCCTCACCACCTCATGGCGTGGAGACACGCTCAGCTGCTAGGAAAAGACTCGCTCTAGGAGGGGAGTCGTCCTCCCGTCCTCCCACCGCTATGTCGGTCGAACCGGTTAATTCGTTAGAGGTAGGGGACGACCTACTTAGGGATGTGATAAGGAAACAACAGGAACAACTAGAGAGAATGCATGAGGCTATCGAAGCACAAGGATGTATGATACGTCAACTAACTGGTAAAACTAGAGAGCTCGAGGAAGAGCAATATGAGAATAAGAAAGCTCGCAACATTTTAGCTAAGGATCTTCATGCTGAGCAGCTGAGGGCGGACTGGCTCGAAGACAGGGTTCTTGAGTCCAGTTGGAGGATTCAAGAACTGGAGCAGAATCAAGCACATGTCCCAGTACCCGCCCCTCCAGCACCAGTAGAGGAAGAAGAGGAGGACCCGGAGGAGGATCCGGAGGAAGAGGAGCCGGAACAGGAACCGGCGGTTGAAGCTGAAAACGCCGCAGAGGATGACGGCAACGATAGCGACTTGGGAGATGGAGACGTAGAAGACTGACTCGTCTAGCCAATTCCCGCTTTGTTTTTTTTAGTTTGTCCATTTTCCACTTTTGTTTGAACTTGAAACTTTATAATTAAACTTGGATGTTGGTTGGTATTTTGTGAGACATTGCAACTTATTTAATCGAATGTTCCTTTTTATTGTTTAATTAGTTGGGTTGACATAACTTGTATGATGATTGAAGTTTGGGGTATGATAACTATATTGGATCTATATACTTATCAGTATGTGTTTGTGTTGTCTTACAAAGATCTGAAATGGCAACTGGACGTCGTGGAAACCTCAACATGACACTTGAAGAATTAGCCGCAATGATCCAAGAACACGTGAATGCTGCTCTGGCAGGTGTTCAAAACCCACCAGCAGGTAACCATTATTAAATTTTCCTGGGAAAATCTAATAGTTGGGCTAGTAGACTTTCTCGCTGACTACCTATCCTCTGTCAGCAGGAGGGGGTCTTAACCCCTACAAGATGTTCCTCGACGCGAAACCGAGCAAATTCACGGGTGCAGAAGGACCCATAGGACTGGTCCGTTGGATTGAAAAGTATGAATCGGTGTTCGAGATGTGCAATTTCCTTGAGGCCAATAAGGTCAAGTATGCTGCCTCAACGCTGGAAGATGGGGCATTAACCTGGTGGAACGCACAAGTCCAAACGCGTGGACTTATTGCTGCGAACGCAATGGCCTGGGCCGAGTTTAAGGCCCTAATCAAAGAGGAGTATTGTCCGCGGGACAGAGTTCAGCAGTTGGAGCAAGCGCTATGGAACCATAAGATGGTAGGATCTGAAATTGAAGCGTATATGGCGAAACATCACGATCTGGTGTTCCTATGTCCCGATCTGGCTAACACCGTTGAAAAACGACTTGAGTTTTATCTTGGGGGTCTGGTCCCTGAGATCCAGGGCATGGTAATGTCTAGTAACCCTGCGACGGAACATCAAGCGATCAGGTTGGCGCACAAACTAACCGATAAGGCGGTGGAACAAAGGAAGTTGCCATCTCGGGGTGCAACTGAAGTTGTCCCTGATAATAAAAGAAAATTTGAAGACTCGCCTGCTCGACAGTCTTCGTCAGCCAGCCACAACAAGGAAACTAGAAACGGTTCAACAATTTCAACAATAATCGGGGTCACAATAATCAGTCCGCCAACAACACCCAGAACACAAGCGGCTATGTGGGTCGAAAGCCGCAATCGTTGTAACCTCCATTATCACGGCCTTTGTGCCGGAAATCGCTGCCAACGATGTGGCAAAACGGGACATGCGGCAAAGGATTGTCGCGGGGAAATCGTGTATCGACAAAATCAAAATCAGCACCAGATTCAACAGCAAGGTATTAACCGGGGGTGCTATCAGTACGGTAGCACTACCCATTTCAAG
Source organism: Scalesia atractyloides (assembly GCA_947069175.1). Lineage (NCBI taxonomy): Eukaryota > Viridiplantae > Streptophyta > Magnoliopsida > Asterales > Asteraceae > Scalesia > Scalesia atractyloides. The sequence continues at coordinate 24,963,911 of CAMTDV010000010.1, forward strand.
CGAGACTGCCCGTAACTTCGCAACAACAACAACAATGGTGGGAACAACAACAACAACAACCACAACAACAACAACAACAACAACAACAATGGAAATGGTGGCATAGGAGGTGCCAAAGGTCGTGCATTCACGCTAGGCCGCGGAGAGGCCAGAAACGACTCGAACGTGGTCACCGGTAAGTTTCCCCTTAACGAACATTTTGCTATTGTACTTTTTGATATGGGTGCGGATAGGAGTTTTATATCTGAGTCTTTTAGGAAGAACCTAAATCTCACGCCTAAACCCCTAGAGACCCCTTACGTCATAGAACTAGCCGATGGTAAATCGGTAGATGTGACCCATTTAGTAACCGGCTGCCAACTTAAACTCGCGGGTCACACCTTTACCATTGATCTGATGACAACTACCCTGGGTAGTTTTGACGTGGTAGCCGGAATGGACTGGCTATCCGACGTCCGAGCTGAAGTTCACTGCTTCGAGAAATCTATCCGTATTCCGCTCTCTAACGATGAAGTCTTGATGGTGCAAGGCGAGAAGGCAGGCACCGTCACAAACATCATCTCTTACATGCAAGCTCAAAAGTATCTTCGGAGGAAGAACTCCTTCGCTTTGCTCGCACTGGTCACCGAGCAGCCTAAGGACGAGAAGCGTATAGAAGATATCCCCGTCGTCCGTGACTTTTCCGGTGTATTTCCAGAGGAGTTACCTGGTCTTCCACCACATCGACAAGTGGAGTTTGAAATCGAATTGGCGAACCATGCAACTCCTATCGCCAAGGCCCCGTACAGCCTGGCTCCAGCAGAGCTGCAAGAACTGTCTACCCAACTTCAGGAATTGTTAGAAAAAGGGTTTATCCGACCCAGTACTTCGCCATGGGGAGCTCCGGTCCTTTTTGTCAAGAAGAAGGACGGGACCTTCCGCATGTGCATCGACTACAGGGATCTCAAGAAGGTTACCGTCAAGAACCGATACCCATTACCTCGCATCGACGATCTCTTCGACCAACTTCAAGGGTCAAGCTACTACTCCAAGATTGATCTACGGTCTGGTTATCACCAGTTACGCGTCAGGGAGCAGGATATCTCTAAGACGGCATTTCGTACTCGGTATGGCCATTATGAGTTCTTGGTCATGCCCTTCGGTCTCACCAACGCACCCGCGGTGTTCATGGACCTCATGAACCGCGTGTGTAAGCCGTATCTCGACAAGTTTGTCATTGTGTTCATCGATGACATACTCATCTACTCTAAGGGTGAAGAAGAACATGCTGAACATCTACGATTATTGCTGGAATTACTTCAACAGGGGAAACTATATGCCAAGCTTTCAAAGTGTGATTTCTGGATTCGGGAAGTTCAGTTCCTCGGGCATATCGTGAATGAAAAGGGTATCCACGTTGATCCCGCCAAGATCGATGCTATCAAGAACTGGGAAGCACCCAGGACACCGACAGAGATCCGCCAATTTTTGGGTTTGGCTGGTTACTACAGACGTTTCATCGAGGGATTTTCAAAGATTGCGCAACTGCTTACCACTCTCACCCAGAAAGGCACTAAGTATGCTTGGGGTGACAAGCAGGAAGCAGCATTTCAATTGCTGAAGCAGAAACTTTGCAGTGCACCCATTCTGTCCTTGCCGGAAGAGACTGATGATTTTGTGGTATATTGTGACGCTTCCATTCAGGGATTGGGATGCGTACTCATGCAACGTGATAAGGTCATCGCGTATGCGTCCCGACAATTGAAGGTTCACGAGAAAAACTACGCAACACATGACCTTGAATTAGGAGCAGTGGTGTTTGCGCTTAAGATTTGGAGACACTACCTATATGGAACAAAGTGTACAATCTACACGGATCACAAGATCCTCCAGCATATCTTCGACCAGAAGGAGTTGAACATGCGACACCGTCGGGTCGAACTCCTGAACGATTATGAATGTGCCATTCGGTATCACCCGGGTAAAGCTAACGTGGTAGCTGATGCCCTCAGTAGGAAGGAGCACTTGAAACGTCGTCGGGTACGAGCACTACAGTTCACCATTCATTTGGGGTTACCGGAATAGATACGCGATGCGTAGCTAGAAGCAGTTAAGGAAGAAAACATTAAGGCCGAATCTGTGGGAAAGATGGAACGCGATTGGGAAGTAAAACCCAATGGTGCCCGGTATTTCATGAATCGTATATGGGTACCTCTCTGCGGAGACCTCAGGAAGCTAGTTATGGACGAAGCTCACAAATCCAGATACTTTGTCCATCCCGGTTCGGACAAGATGTATCAAGACCTTAAAGCCGCGTACTGGTGGCCTAATATGAAAGCGGATATAGCCACCTACGTGAGCAAGTGTTTGACTTGTGTGAAAGTCAAGGTGGAATACCAGAAGCCATCAGGGCTACTTCAACAACCTGAGATCCCAGTGTGGAAATGGGATCAGATCTCGATGGACTTTATCACTAAACTCCCGCGAACTCCGGGTGGTTGCGATACCATCTGCGTGATCGTGGATCGTTTAACTATGTCCGCACACTTCCTAGCGATCAAAGAAACAGATAAGATGGATAGGCTGACTCGCATCTACATTAAGGAAGTAGTTTCTCGGCACGGAGTGCCAACGTCCATCATCTCAGACAGAGATGCTCGTTTCACGTCCAACTTTTGGCAGTCACTTCAGAAAGTGTTGGGTACACACTTAGATATGAGCACAGCTTATCACCCTCAGACGGATGATCAAAGTGAAAGGACTATTCAGACCTTGGAAGACATGCTTAGGGCATGTGTGGTAGACTTTGGGATCAGTTGGGAAATCCATCTGCCTTTAGTGGAATTCTCGTATAACAACAGTTACCATACGAGTATTCAAGCGGCACCGTTTCAAGCATTATACGGTCGCAAATGTAGATCACCGATCTGTTGGCCAGAAGTCTATGACAGTCAACTCACAGGTCCTGAGTTGATACTTGAGGCTACTGAAAAGATTGTGCAAATCAGAAACCGCATGGCAGCGGCACGAGATTGACAGAAAAGCTACGCTGATCAATGACGCAAACCGCTCGAATTTCAAGTAGGCAACCGCGTCCTACTAAAAGTGTCACCCTGGAAGGGTGTAATCCGTTTTGGGAAACGAGGCAAACTAACCCACGGTACGTAGGCCCATTTGTGATCTTGAAGCAATCGGGCCCGTAGCTTATCAATTAGACCTTCCTACCGAACTCAGTGGAGTTCACAATGTTTTTCACATGTCAAATCTGAAGAAGTGTCTATCAGATGAGACCCTAGTCATTCCATTGGATGAGATTCAAGTGGATGAACAACTGCACTTTGTGGAACAACCTATCGAGATCATGGATCGTGAGATCAAGACTCGAAGGCACAGCAAGATACCGATCGTCAACGTTCGTTGGGATTCTAAGCGTGGACCGGAGTTCACGTGGGAAAGAGAGGACCAAATGAAAAGCAAATACCCACACCTTTTTGCAGCTGAGCAGCAATCTAACGTTACCACCAACTAAATTTTCGGGACGAAAATTCTTTCAACATGGGGATGATTTGACAGCCTGGGAATTTCTTGTACCATTGCTACCAAACTGAATCTTTGTGCGTTGCATTCTAAACCGCGTTTACTCAATTTTCGGGACGAAAATTCTTTCAACATGGGGATAATGTGACATCTCGGCTTTTCAGGTATCTTAAACGCGCTACTACACGGTTATTCATTCCTACGCTAAATTGATTCGGAGAATTTAATTACACGCTCGCAATAACTATGCTAACTTTGTGAATTCATTGGGTGAATTACGTGCTATGTGTTATAAGACGTTTGTAGAATTGTTGTATCGCGTTTTGATTTCGCGATTATTAGTTACAGAAATAAAAATAAATATTAAGTAAATAGCCGAACCAAACCGAGCCGCGAAACGTGTCGACCTCACCTCCTTGTGGCCCAAGTAACTAGCCTAAACTTTAGGCCCAAGTTACTCACCCAAACCGCCCCCCCTTTGCGGTCGCGAGCCCCCCACCCCTTTCTCCTTCTTTTCCTTGTTTTATATAAATAGGGACATGCATGTGTTATGTTTCAAAAAAAAAAAAAGAAACACAAACCCTAGCTCTAAGAAACCGACGGCAGCCCCCCCCCTCTCTCGATCGCACAAGCTTTCAACCCGGATTGATTCCAATCTCGTTCCCGGTTCGCTAATCTTCATCGTATCAAGGTTAGGATTTTAATTGTTTTGCAAATCACATTAGGGTTTGTGAAATCTTAATCATGATTGTATGTATTGTTTGAATCATTGTTATGAAAAGTGTTATGATTTATGTTTAGTTAGGTTGATTGTGCGAGTTTTTGCGATTATGATGTTTAGATGAATACCAAAAATCATAGGCTGCGTTTTAGTGATAAAAATCATATCATATGATTAGGGTTTGCATGGGTATTGATGTACATAATGATATGTGACAAATAAACATGTTCTTGATCGTTGTTATTTAGAGTCTTGATCGTTTAAGCCTGTTCTATTTCGATGAAAGTCGAAAACAGGTTGCTGAATGGTATTTACAGCCAACTTCAATTGGCTGTAACCTGGTCATTATTTATAGAAAAGTGGATTTTTTGAAGCCTAAAACGTATATTTTTGAAAATCGCTTCTAATGGCGCTAGATTCATATTTTTCTAAGGTCGTTTGCTATTTTTAAGTGGTCATTTAAGTGCAGCAGCTGAAGCTGCGTAAATTCTGAAAATTTGCTAGTTGTTTATCGAGTCGGATCTCATAATCTGTAGAGGGTTGAGTCACGAAATTTTTACAGTAACTGGAGACGGGAATTTCCGGAAAACTCCCACTGGAATTTTGTTAATTGGATGAACGATGATTTTTAAATAATTTCTCCCGTGGACTGCAGTCAGAAAGCGACGAATCTGACTGCAGCCTAGTATATAAATGTTCATAAATAATTGGTAAAGTTTTAGGACTTGAAAAATTTACATAAAATTCTACAGTTTAGTTGACATCTCCTGTAAAGAAATTGGAATTTTTAGAACGTTGGAACTATTTTATAAAAATCCTCGAAAACAGCCTAGTTATGAGCGTACAAGCCGAAACATGATAACTTGCGTATGTGTGTACCAAAGTGTTTTATGAGTTGATTTGTGTTTATGACAAGTTGGTTTGATCACTATTTTGGTATGATGATACTTTGCATGCATGATTGTGTTTTCGAAATTGTTATTATGCGTAGGGTTTGTATCAGTGTGTTCACACACTAACTTTAAATTGATTGACATGACAGGACGCAATTAGCGGTCCCATCATTTGCTACTTCTGTGTTACACTAACCGAGTAATTAAAGGTGAGTTCACGGCCCCTATTTTATCCGGTTTTAAACAACAGGGGGAGAAACATGTATACATTCTATAACTCTATCTTTTTACGTTATGCGAAATGAACGTCATTAAACTACTTGGTAACTAAGTTATGTTAATGTACGTTATGGTCACTAAGCAGCTATATCACGGAAGTCCTCGACAAACTCTCGGATCGTTAGTATTGGGTTAGATAGCGGGGAAATTATAAGTAGTACTACTGGGCCCGACAAGCCCCACCCGAGCTAGTCGCGCTAGCCGACCGGGTATGGTCAACATGTGATTAATTTGACCTAACTTTCGCCATGGTCAGTGATAGGCCTAGCAACACGGAGGCACAACAGTCAGCTTCGATCGCAAACACTTATGTGACGTAACTTTAGGCTCGCTACCTACATGTTAACATTGAACTTAATTACGAACCGACATCATTATTATTCCGGGTTAGGAATAATGGAACTAAATCGTTATCCCGGGTTAGGGATAACGGGGGAAACAAACTTTTAACCGAACCAATGAACTTATAAAAACCTGTGAACTCACTCTTCTTAAATGTTGACACTTGTTTCTTTACATGTTTCTCAGGACGCTAGGAGAGCTAGGTGCACTCACTTGCATTGATCAAGACATATTTTTATCGAGTCTCATTTACGAATATTGCTTGGGAATTTTGGTTTTGGCGTTTATGTTGGCGCCCGTTACTTTACTTTACTTTACTTTAATACTTCCGCACAACTTAGAAACTAATGCTTCCGCTAAACTTTGAAACTAAACTAAGACAAATTGAAAATAATTATGAATGGGTAAACAAATGTTTTTGGAAAACGTTTAAATAAATCATATAGAGTAGTTCGATATTACTAGTGTCTCAGATTCTGGTTTGTTCACACGCCTCGCGGTAAAACTCCGCAAGTGGAAATTGAGGGTGTGACAAAAACAATATTCAGAGATAGGTGGGTAATCCTCATCATCTTCTTCTTGTTCAACAGCATGCACATTCTTGTTGTCATGCTTAGTATACTGTCTGGATCGGTTATTCTTGAAGAAGGATCCTTGCTTCTCTTGTTTTGAGGATCCTGACAACCTCTCCTGGATTCTTTTGTCATCCTCTAAATGGATGAATCGTAAGGCCCAGTTCCTGAATTCATCTAAATTCCTGCATGGTGTCATAACAAGGTCATCATAGAATGGGGAATCCTTGAGCAATCCCATTTTGAATGCCTCCACAGTGGTGGCAATATCTAAATTAGGGATCTCCAAGGATTCTCTACTAAATTTAGTGATGTAATCTCTTAATGATTCATCACGTCCCGGAGTTATTCGATACAAGTCACTAGCTAATCGTTTAAAAGTTCTACTACATGAAAACTTGTTATTGAACAAATTAACTAGGTGAGAAAATGAAGTAATTGAGTAAGGAGGAAAAATTAGCAGCGATTTCAATGCTGATCCAGTGAGTATGGATCCGAAACCCTTGCAAGGACATGCTTCCTTTAACTTTTCTGGAAGGTTGATCTCCATTCTCTCCCTGTATTGGGCCACGTGCTCCTCCGGATCAGTTGTACCATCATAGAGCTTCATGTTCGGAGTCTGGAAGCGCTTCGGCATCTCAGCATTGCATATTGGATGGGAAAAACGAGACACCTTATGACTTCCATCCGGGATCTCAGGAATGTATTTAACCACTCTTGGGACACTGGATATTATATCCTTAAGCTTCTGGAGCTCCCTAGCCATAGCCTAATTGATGCCTGAATCCTGCATGAAACCGTAGTTAGTACCAAAAGATGTATTGAGATTGTTACCTCCTGATTGGTTTGGCAGTGGTATGCAAGAAGTATATCCAAAGGTGGACACTTCAGGTGTAACAGTTGGACCAGATGAAGTAATAGTCTGCATAAGGATAAAATCCCCTTTGTGAACTTCTGAATCCTTGAACATCTGACTCCCTGAGGATATTTGATCCTGAAAGATACTGGATCCAGGATACATGGGTGCTGATGACCTTAGAGGATATTGCATGGATCCTTGAACCTGAGAGGAGGATCTTTGAATCTGAGCATAGGATCCCTAAACCTGGGAGGAGGATCCTTGATGCTGAATGTATGATTTCTTAGGTGCAACTGTCTCTAAGTATCCTCCTGAACTGAGATAGCCTCCTTGATACTGATATGAGGATCCTATAGACTGGGATAAGGATCCATAAGGCTTGTAGTAGGATGCTTCAGGCGGAGTCATCGCCAATGATCCATGCTACAATCCTAAGGATCCTTGATACTGGACCACGGATGTTTTGGAATGTTGGATGGTAGAAGGTGGAGTAGCGAAATCCAACGATCTGGGCATTAATGGAGAGTGATCCTCCGCTGATCTCTTTTGCTTCTTGATCTCATCAATGTCATGAAGGATCCTCTGGTTTGTTTTGTCCTGCTGTTCCATATATCCTTTCATCTACAAAATCAAAACAACAAGATCATTGTTAGTAGGTGTAGAGGGCGCAACAGTAGAAGCCTTTGAGAAAACTGGTGTCGGCCTCTTCTGAGCATTGTCAGCGGTCCTCGCTAGTGTAGGAGGAATAGGAGGCAACGATGCACTGGTTTGAGATGAGGTAACTGCCGGCATGGCACTTGAAGCAGATTTTCCTTGAGAAGCCATGTGGTTGACGAAGATGAACAGAAATGAACGAAATAAATGTGTTTTTTTTAGAATTGAAGCACCAATTGCCCCACGGTGGGCGCCAAACTATTTCGGTTAAAAATCACAATAAGGATAATGTAACCAAATCTGATTTTGTGAGGTTGAGTGCTTGAATTATGAACAACGTTGTATAAGAGTTTTCGATGAATGAAATGAATAACACAGATATTTATACGAGGAAAAAGCCCTTGATCAGTGAATGATCTCCGGCATAAAAAACCTCGGGTGATGGAAATTACCGATCACCGAACGTATTGCACAAAAAAGATTACAACTTTGGAAGTATTGAGTTTGTTACAATGATTTCTAGTGTGAGTGTATTCGAGAGAGAGTAGCAGAAGCGTTGTGTTTCAAAAAAGTACAAGTGTTGTCTATTATAGCTCAATACCCCGGTTAAACTAGCTAAAATTATCCTTAACTAACTACGCGAAAATCTTGCTAATTCTCCCACGATCTCACAACGTCCACTTTATTCATTTGCACGTACGAGATTCCCGCTTGGAACAAGTCTTGACTCGTAACCTACCTTCAATCACAAGTTATAAGCATAGGAGACAATTGTTAGACAATTATAGATAAAAGTAAGGATCCTTAATCCTTGGACTCTCTGCACCACCCGCTAAGGATAGTCGATCCAGGTTAGCCTCAGGATAAGGGATCCATGCCTACTAAAAATCATCCGCTAACACTGATTACGTTTGAGTAACAGTTTACGTATTACTTTCAAAAACGTTTTTGAGAGTTCGAAATCGTGCAAGGATTAAAAATGTGAAAATATCATTGATAATTATACAATCCCAGAAATAAAACACAAGGTTTCATTAAATATGAATTTTTTTGGAATTGTACAATGATTGAAAAGGCACAAATTTCACAGTCTCCCCTACTTTAGGAAATTTTGTCTCGAAATTTAATTAGAGGAAACTTGTGAAAACAGATGTGGGTATTTCGCTTTCATTTGATCCTCTCATTCCCAAGTAAATTTTGGCCACGTTTGGATTCCTCGAACTTTAACTATCGGTATACGTTTGCGTTTGAGTTTCTTGACTTCACGGTCCAGTATTTCCACAGGTTTCTCGACAAAGTGCATCGTGTTATCAACACGAATTTCGTCAAGTGGGATGTGGAGGTTTGTATTGGCTAAACACTTTTTCAAGTTGGACACGTGGAAAGTTGGGTGAACGTTCCCAAGTTCAGGAGGTAGCTCGAGTTTGTAGGCTACCTTTTCCGATTCTCTCAACGATTTTGAATGACCCGACATATCGTGGTGCAAGTTTTCCTTTTTTTTCCAAATCTAACCACACCTTTCCAAGGGGATACCTTGAGAAGGACGTGATCACTGACTTGGAATTCCAAGAGCTTGCGTCGCTTGTCTGCATAACTCTTTCGACGGCTTCTGTGACACCCGGTTATTTTGGGCCTGTACTAACATGACACGTGTTATGAATAAATAAAAGGCAAAATTTTATTGAATTTGGTGTTATTTGATGTGTTAATAAATTTAAAATATATTGGAAATTATGTTGGCAATTTTAAGATAAACGCTTATCGCGTAACGGTTAAAATCCGAAACGAACGTCGGTGACCGCCCGATTAATGTTAAAATCCTAAAAATAGTCCGATCTGATTAAAATAATATATTTAATCATAGTCGTGAGGAAAAATAATTTAAAACGCTAAGAAACTCTATTTTTCGAGTTTAAGCGCGTGCTGCGCAACACAGCGCGCATACTGCCAAATACCGATAACGCAGCCAGTCCAGGCAAATAAAATATTGTTTAGTAATATTTTGGTGAGTATATTTTTATAGAGCATTAAAAATAATTTAAAACGCACTAAAACGTGATTAAAACGCTAGATAAAACACCCGATATCCAGTTAAATGCTAGTTTTTGGCCAATATATGTAATATATATGTATGTATGTGTGTGATATGTGTGAGGGACAAGGAGGTGGCAGCCATTTAGCTTTCCCTATGTCCTCTCTCTTCCACTTGTTGGCCTAGGGATTATGTGTGATGATTATAACTTGCATATCTTCTCATATCTTCCAATATCCAAGAAATCAAATCACCAACAAATCAACTCTCTCTCTCTCTCTTGAATACCTACGGCCGAACACCCCTCATACATACCCATTTTCAAAATTTCAATATTGTTCAAGAAGATCCAAGCTTATTTGAAGGTGTTTTTAAGTGTTTTTGAAGATTAAAGTGTGTTTTCATGGAGTTCCAAGCTAGAACGAAGTTCCATATCATCACTTTTATCAAAACTCACTAGAATCTTGAAGGTATAAAAATTACTTCTTTACACATGTTCTTGATTCATAGTGATGATCTTGATAATGGAAAGTTTCTCTTGTTCTTGGATATAAACACCAACTTAAAAACAATAACAAATGGGTTTTTGTACAAAATAAAAATGGAGATGTACATGTGTGTATATGTGGCCGTGTGTGTGTATATATGTGTGTATGAGATTGAGTTTTGATTTTGAATGTTTTTTATTGATAATGTTCAAAAGGATTTGAATGCATGCATGTTTAAAAGGGTGGTTTAGTGATTTATGATGAATATGAGAAAAGTGAAACTTTGGAATCATATGTATGTATACATGTGGCCGTATATATATATATATGTATATGCACGCATGTGAAAGTTTGATGTTAGTACATAAATGTGTAGAAACAAGATTCTTGCATTTATGATAAATGATTGGATGAAGATCATATGATGATGATGACGTTCTTGAATGGGTGAACATGAGATAAATGAATGTTGGATGTATTTGAGTTCATGCATGTTGATGATGATATGATATGGTTGCATTAGGTGCTTCATATGAGCATACATGAAGTTAAAATGGTAATGAAATGATGATTAAGTTATGTTATGATGAAAATGGCTTTAGATCAGATTATAAACCTTAAAAATAAGGTTATTTGATGTAATAAAGTGGTATGAAACTTGTCATAAAGTTTACTAGCTTTGCATGTAGTACATTGTGCTTAAAGAGTTGTAAAATACGTGAAATCGCATGATTTGTATGACTTACACAAAAACTGCACTAATCTGATTATAACCATCATTTTAATCAGTAAATAACATGGGTTATGTTAAAATATCAAGTCGTTTCGATTTGGGATGGTTATGGTAACGTTTGATGCGAAACTATGCGATAAAAACGGTAAAAATCGCCTTTCTAAGAGATTTTTGTAAAACTGTTTTGGATCAGTAAGTAAACTGATATTTTTGATATAAATATAAGCATTTGAACTTATATTAAGTTTACTTGGTATTTGGTTAGTCATACATGACTTTCGATGCCCGAAAACGTTACCGAATCACTAAAATACATGTCTTACAATATACACTAGAATGAGTTGTTCATAGGTGAACCTCAAGGGTTTAAAAGTGTTATGTGATTTAAATATGTGTATATGATGATATGTTAAGTGTTGACATGATAGCTGGAATTTAGACTATGCATGTACACTTGTGTGTTTAAAGCGGTAGAATCGGTGAAATCGCGTTAAATGTGTAACTTATTTGTCGAGCATGAAAATTGATACATAGGTTAACTTAATAAGTTATTTCATGTATGCATGCTTTAAAAATGATAAAATGTATAAGTTAACGAGTTTACGCGTGTTATGATTTTGAGTATTTGTGTACGTTTATGTATATATATTACGACGTGTAAATCGTAGATATATAGCACGTATAAACGGGAGTGTTAACGAATATAACATGTTAAGGGTGTGACATTTGTGACCTTCGATCATATAACTGTTATGGGTGGAAATTCTTACATATATCCTGAAAACATATCTTGACCTTATAGCTGCGACTAGGATACTGATCCAGGATATTGGTAACATCCTGTGGGGGTATCCTATTCGCTACTAACGTTTTTCTTTAGCTGCAAGGTAGCAATGGATATGAGGGCTTGGTCTCCCTGAAGACTCGCTCAAGACAGTTAGTAGATGAACGTTGGAAGCTGGAGAAGGAGTCCACAACGGTCATAAGGGAATATTCGCAGCATCCCTAGAATGTAGGATAGTTAGTTATTTTTGTTTACTATATATAGGGAAGCTGGATCAGCAGTAAGAGACACAACGTTCGTACACTTTTACCCTCTAGCTGCAGCAGGAATCACAAACACTCACAACACTTACAAAATTCGAAAATTGTAACACTTAGAGCTGATCCAAGCAGTATCCCGAAGTTGTATCCTGCTATTTGATCAATAAGAAGAACAAGGCAGCTGGCGATTGTCAGCTCCCGAGGTTTTATGCCGGCGATCTAGATTGATCAAGGGCTTTCCTCGTACATCCTGTGTCAATTTCTACTTTTATTGCATTTACATGTTATTTAGATATATTTCATTATCCTGAGACTATATCCTGAAACTGTTTTCATAATCAACCAACTTAGCATATTCTCACAAATCACAATAGCACGCTACCTCACATACTATGTTTGATCACTTAATTGCTTCGGAATTTTTACCAAAACAATTTGGCGCCCACCGTGGGGCAAGTGGTGCTATTTTTAATCATAACTTTTCTAAGATCACTAATCGGTTCTTTATTCTCTAATATTTTTGCAAGATTATTTTTGATGGCTTCTTAGTCAGGTTTAAGCTCTTCTTCGATGCTCGCATCAATATCTGCTGTAACTGGTTCATTGCCTCTTCCTCCTCCACCAGTCCAGACTTCTCAGAGAAGGAGTGAAAGCCAAACAGCTCGAGACGCCACTGCTGCTCAAAATGCTTCCAGATCCGGAGTCTCAGGAAGAACTCTGATTTTTGCTTCTAATGATGAAATCTTATCTTTGTTTGGTAATATTCAGGATCAAATGAAGAAACAACAGGAAACTAACCAGCTCCTGATGAAGGAAATACAACTCTTGAAGTCCAACTCCAAGAGACCCGCTGAGGACATTGTTGCCCCTTTGCAGCCCAGGATGTTGAACTTTAATTTAGCAGCATATACTGAGGATAATCAGGGCAACGTCGTACCAAGTCACTCCCAGAGCAATATCCCAGAATTCCCCTTATCCGCCAGGATATCGACTGTCATGGATCCATGATATGCTGCAGGATATGGCCACAATCGCCAAGCTGGTAACTTGTCCATTAATACTAATATACCGACTGCTAACAACTTCGAATATACAAGTGCAACATCGGCGTTATCCAGAGAACTCTAGAAATTGAAAGATATTATATCAAGTGTGCCTGGGGTTGTTCAACCAATACCAGAAGTATGCCAGGATAGTCACAACATATCCCGCTTTGCTCGTCATTTGTGATGCTGAAATTCCCAAGAGATTCAAACTCCCAACATGAAGCTTTACGATGGCACGACGGATCCTAAAGAACATATTGCTCAATATAGGGAAAGGATGGAAATAAACCCCATCACACCGGACCTTAAGGAAGCATGCCTATGCAAAGGCTTCGGTTCCACTTTTATAGGATCGGCCTTGAAATGGCTTCTAAATGTTCCACCTTATTCCATTACGTCTTTTGCACATTTAGTTAACTTATTTAATAGTCAATTTTCTTGTAGCAAGAGCTTTGAGAAACTAACAAGTGACCTATACAGGATCACACAGGGACCACAAGAAGGGATTATGTTAACAAATTAAGTAGGGAATCCCTGGGTATCCCGAATCTTGATGTTGCTACGGCAGTGCAAGCATTCAAGATGGGATTAAAGAAGGATTCCCAGTTTTATCATGATCTTGTGATGAATCCTTGAAGGAATCTGGACGAAGCTCGAAATAGAGCTCTGAGATATATCAGGCTTGAAGATGACAAGAAAATGCAAGAGAGGATGAATGCATCCTCAACATATGAACTAACGAATAGGAAGTCGGAATCCTCATATAAATCATACCGCTTTAAGCCATATGCTAAAAATGACAACAAAAGAGTGAATGCTGTTGAGGACGAAGACGCTGAAGAATATCCTGAATTGTCGCAATATTGTTTTTCAGTAAATATCCCTGAACTAATATATGCCATGCAGGGACTAGGGGATAAAGCAAGGTGGCCAAGAAAGAACCAGCAGAAGGCTGCTTAGAAAGATAAGTCCATGTGGTGTGCCTTCCATGAAGATTTTGGAGATATAACAGAAGACTGCATAGCCCTGAGGAAGGAGATAAGCTACTTGCTGAGCAAAGGCTACTTAAAAGATCTTCTTGGCAGAAAGAAGAATAAGGGTCACGATACTGAAAAGGATCCTGAACGAGCAGCATCACCTCCTCCGCACGCCAAGATAATTAACTTCATATCCGGAGGATCCGATATATGTGGAACCTCATACTCAGCGGCCAAGAGACATGCCAAGGAGGCTACGGCAGAAAGAGGAGATAAGCCGACGAGGATGTCAACACTTACAACTGACAAAGTGATAAAATTGATAGTGATGATCGGGATAGCATTTAGGATCCTCATCGTGATGGTCTGGTAATCACTTTGTATATTGCTAATCATTTTGTATGCAGGATATTAGTGGACAATGGCAGCTCGGTTAACATCATTCAACTAGAGACCCTGAAGAGGATGAACATCCCAGAAATGGAGATTACCTCGAAGTCCACTGTGCTTATAGGATTCAGTGGAGAAGCAAAGAACACTGTTGGAGAGATAAAGCTGCCTGTATACGTTGAAGGAGTGAATTCAATGCAACGGTTTTGTGTCATGGATTCATATCCTGCTACAATATTATATTGGGCAGGCCATGGATTCATGATATGAAAGCTGTACCTTCCACCTATCATCAGTATGTTAAGATCCCTACTCCTTGGGGGGTAGTCAAAGTGGAAAGCGATCAACAGGAGGCGAAGGAATGCTACTCCTCTTCAATGAAGGCGTCAACAAAATCCAGAGCAGGATAGCAATTAAAGATACAATCCCAGGATATCGTGGAAACTTCGGAGCAGGATGTTAAGAAAGTTATCCTGGATCAGGATAATCCAGATATCTCGTTGCTTGTAGGAATTAATATCCCTCGGGATATTGAGAATCAGCTAACTAACTTTTTGAAATGCAGGATGTCCATGGTTGCATGGAAACACGAAGACATGACATGTGTATCGAAAGATATTATAACTCACAAACTTGGAATTGACAAATCGTTCAGGCCCATTCAACAAAAGAGAAGGAAATTCGCTCCTGAAATGAACGCGATTATACAAGAGGAGGTTGAAAGGTTGTTGAAGTCCAAGATGATTAGGGAAGTTAAATTTCCTAAGTGGCTAGCAAACGTGGTGGTGGTCCAAAAGAAGAATGGGAAGTGGAGAGTTTGTGTAGATTACACAAACCTCACTATAGCCTGTCCTAAAGACCCGTTCCCATTACCTCATATAGATTCGATGGTAGATGCAACTGTCGGTCATGAAATGCTGACCTTTATGGATGCATCCTCAGGATTTCAGCAAATCCAAATGGAGCCATCTGATCAGGAAGATACAACATTCATGACACCCACATGTATATACTATTATACTGCCATGCCTTTTTGTTTAAAAAATGCAGGTGCAACATACTAGAGGCTAGTCAACATGATGTTTAAAGACAAACTGGGGGACACAATGGAGGTGTATTTTGACGATATGTGGTAAAATCCAAGAAAGCCGAGGATCATATCTAGGATCTTGAATGTGCTTTCAATATCCTGGACCAGTATAATATGAAGCTGAATCCTGCTAAGTGTCACTTCGGAGTGGGGGCAGGAAAATTTCTAGGATATATGGTGACCAAAAGGGGAATAGAAGCAAGCCCATAACAGATTAAAGCGATCTTGGATCTCAAATCACCATCCAACATGAAGGATGTGCAGAGATTAACAGGACGGGTAGCAGCGTTGAATAGGTTCATATCAAGATCCTCGGAAAAATGCAAGGAATTTTAAGATATCCTGAAGAAGAACAAAAAAATTGAGTGGGCAGAAAGGCACGAAGTTGCTCTAAAAGAACTGAAGCAATATCTTTCAAGTGCACCCCTGTTGATGAAGCCCGAGGATGGTGATCCCTATACCTTGCAGTATCAGGAAACACAGTAAGTGCTGTCCTGGTAAAAGGATCATGAAGGTTAGCAGTATCTTGTTTATTATGTTAGTAAAAGTTTGTTAGACGTTGAAACTAGATATTCACACTTAGAAAAATTGATATTAGCTCTAGTCATGGCATCAACCAAGCTTAGATATTATTTTGAAACACATAGGATGCATGTTAAAACCAATTATCCTGTTAAAAATGTACTTAGGAAAGCTGAAATGTCGGGTAGGATGGCTAAGTGGTCCGTAAAACTAAGTGCATACGATTTAGTATATGAACATAGAAATGCTATAAAGTCACAGGATTTAACAGACTTTGTGGCTGATTTTAGTAGTGACATCCAAAATGAAGCTAATCTAGAAGTACAACAACTAGGTGAGAATTCAAGATCTTGGATATTGTATACTAATGGTGCATCTAATGTAAGAGATGTAGGATTATGGATACTACTAAAATCGCCACAGGGGGACATATTACCCCAGGCTATTAGATGTGAATTTCCTGCTACCAATAATGAAGCTGAGTATGAAGCTCTGATAGCAGGATTAGAATTGGCTAGGAATATGAATGTTAAATGTTTGCAGGTGTATGTTGATTCCCTGCTGATTACTAACCATTTCAATGGATCTTATGTAGTCAAAGGTGAAAAGTTAGCTGAATATCTTGAAATTGTTAAGAAATTAGCAGGGTATTTCGAAAATTTTACACTTGAACAGGTACCAAGAGAAGACAACGCTGAAGCAGATGCTCTAGCAAATTTAGGATCTACTGTCAGGATACCAGAAGGAACTCAGATACCAATACTACTTATCCTGTATCCCGCAATGAAACTTTTCATGTCTTAGGATAAGGAAGTAGTAACTATCTAGGGTCCTGTGAGGATATCCTGAGGAAAATCCTGAATCCTGGATAACTCCAATTGTGAAGTACCTTGAAGGAGGAGATATCCCAAAGGATGAGAATCCCAAAGATTTTAGAATGAAGGTATCCCGTTTTATTATTATAAACGATGTCTTGTATAAGAAATCCCTTGGAAGATCCTGAAACCAAGGAGGTACTTCAGGATATACATGAAGGAGACTGTGGCAACCATACTGGGGGCAGATCTTTATTCTCAAAAGTGTTGAGAACAGGATATTATTGGCTGACCATGAGAAAGGATGCTGCGGAGTATGTTCGAAAATGTGATGCATGCCAAAGACACAACAATATACTACATCAGCCTGCTGAACCGTTATATCTCATCATATCCACGTGGCCATTTACAAAGTGGGGAAACTACCTAAGGCTCTGGGAGGAAAGGTTTTCATGCTGGCATGACGGATTATTTTTCCAAGTGGGTTGGAGCGGAAGCCTGTGTCCAAGTAAGGGATCAAGAAGTGGTATCTTTCATCAAGAGGAATATCCTGACAAGATTCGGGATACCAGCTGAGATAATTTGTGATAATGGCTCTCAATTCATCAGCAAAAGAACTACTGATTTTCACAAAAGCTGGGGAATAAAGATGATCACGTCAACGCCAGTACATCCTCAGGCTAATGGACAGGCAGAATCCTCGAACAAGATAATTGTCAATAATCTGAAGATGAGATTAGGTGCTAAAAAAGGAAAGTGGGCAGAAGAATTACCATTTGTCTTATGGGCTGATAGAGCAACTGTGAAGAATGCTACTGGGCAAACCCCATTTTCTTTGGTGTTTGGGGCAGAATCAGTGATTCCAACAGAGATGGTAATACCGACAGCTAGGTCAAGCCTACGGGATCTTGAAGCGAATCCTCAAGTCTTATGTCAAGGGTTGGACACTATTGATGAACCAAGGGATGCGGCAAAGCTTGGGATGGCAGCATACCAACAAAGGATAGCCAAATCGTACAACAAGAATTAAAGAACCAGAAGATTCTAAGTTGGAGATTGGGTATTGAGAAAAGCGTTTCAGAATACGACTAATCCTGCTGATGGGGAAGTTAGCTCCAAAATGGGAAGGGCCATACGAGATTGAGTCAGAATCAGGAAAAGGAGCATACCGGCTCAAGACCATGGAGGGAGATATGATACCAGGATCCTGGAATGCTATACATCTTAAGGCTTATTTCAAGTGAGTTTAGAATTTGATTTCTAACTCAAGACGGTATAAATTCTATCTTTTAAATATGTGTTTTTAATTTAAGTTATTATTCTTTGAAACCCAATACTGACTTAAGCATTGGAGGGGTGTTAGCCAAGCTAACACCCACCTTAGTTTAAAGGGGTTTTGTAGGATATGCTTCAAGATACTTGCTAAAGATGGATCGAAAGATTATAGGATTGGCCCCCTCTCTCACATTCCTTCTGAATTGGGTTTAAACACTCCGCCAGGAGCGCAAGTATCCGGGTATAGTTCAAGATGGCGGGGCCAATTCATGTAAAAGTGGCTGACAATTTTGTTATTGTTGACTATATCTCGGATCCTTACGGTATATGAGGATTGATCACCCTCTCTCGTGAAAGGGTATTGTCATAGTCTCTAAGGTTTAAAGGTTTTCACCTTTCTAAGTCTTGGAGTTTATACACTCCCGCCTGTAGCACACGAGAAACAAGGGTTTATCCCCAGGATACTTAGGGTTTATCCCCAGGATACTAAGGGTTTATCCCCAAGATATTAAGGGTTTATCCCCAGAAAAACTAAAGTTTTTAACAAAATTATGACAAATCATGACTACACACATTCTTTTGTGAATAAAAAGCTTCGAAGCTTAATCACCAAGTGAAAGTATACTTAAGTATGTCTTATGCTGATGCAATATCCTGCGTAGACAGGGAACATCCATGCTGGGGACATCGCAAAGGATTTAAAGGATGGAATCGAAAGATTTTGCCTAAGGGCTCTTGGTATGATTTCTTATTTATTGAGTTTTGGAGATCTTATTTGAATAACTTAAGTTTTCTATAAAGATTATATTCAACCAAGTTTTTATCTAACAGTTTTCCATTAAAGATGACATAAACTTATCAGTATCCTGAGCAGGATATTTGATCAGGATGTTTTAAAACATATCTTTATATAACAACAACAGATAAAGCAGAAAGGTTAGTTTATTATTAACAAAACAAAATGTCACATTCTTGGCTTCGGCTTAAACCAAGACCCATCCACCAAGAATGTGATCAGTTCTAAAGCATATAAACATTGATGACCAAAGGCTTCGTCCTGAAACTCAGGATCCCTCCACCTCAGGTCATCACAAAATACTAATGTTTAAAGTGCAGGAAATATAAATTGTTCAAGTGCAGGAAAAGTAAAATTGTTTAGGTGATTACAGACCATTTAAATTAAAAAAGTGGGCTCCAACCTTAGCAATAATATCCATCATCGCCCACTAAGCCGCCCTCTCACGGGGCAGCACCTTCAACCATAGCTTCACCATCTCCACCAGCACCTACGTCAGCTTCAACCCCAGGATCCTTGCCAGCCTCGCCACCTGTCTCTACCTCCACCTCAGCTGCCTTGGAAGAAGCTCCAACTTCGGGTTTGGCAGGATACTCCACAGGGTTCCAACCAAGATCCTTTAGCTTTGCCTCCCAAGCATCAATATTCCAAGTTGGACATTCGAAGCCCGCAGCCTTAGCTTCATAAGCCATCTTTATCCTGGCTTGGAGGAGGGAAATCACAATAGAACCTTTAAGGCCTTCCTGATAGGAGTTCATATCCTGCTCATGTTGGAGTTGAGCGGCATCCATCTTGGCCTGGGCATCATAATTAGCCTTATGGACAGCGGCCTGAGCTTCCTAGGTTATAGCTTTGTATTTATCCTCATAATGCTGAGACTTGGCGGCGACTATCTTCCCTTGATCCCCAATGGTGGCCTCAGCCTTCTTTAACCGGGCTTCCAGCATCTTGGCGGACCCACAGGTATCCTCATAGAGATTTGTCAGGCGTTCAAGACCCTACAATCCACAATACAGGTATCAACATACATAATTTGATCAGGATATCATATAAGCATGTGTGTAGGATACATGATAAGGATACATACCTAGTTAAGGAAAGAGGTCATGAATCCACTAGATTCAAGGAACCCATGGTTCTCGTAGGGAAAGCTTCAGGAGTAGCAGGGGAGTCTGCCTCTTTTCTCTTGCGAGAACTAGAAGCGCGTGGCTTTGTGGCAGGAGAAGGCTTAGGCATGATCGTTCCCTTGGAACTAGTTGCAGGCTTGGATACAGTGGATGGTTTGCTGGATTCCTTCTTCACTTGGACGGGGCCAGAGTAACGTCGAGTTCTTCGAGATCAAAAACTTAGGGCATTTTGACTGGGTCTGCATAAAAGGGAGAATTCTTAATCTTAACTTTAATTTCATAATTACGTAACTATGTACAAAAATATATAGTCTTTACCGGACATGTTGGATGAAGAGTATTGACTTGAACTTGGATGATGAGATGAGAAGCTTCTGTCACTTTCAGGTAACTTGTAAATGGCTATGATTCTCTCTTCAAACTCTGCAGTAGGAGGAGCTAGTTCCTTGTAATTCGCTGCATGGAAGCAACGAGAATATCCGTTTGGGATATAACCTCAAGATATATTTAGGGATAATCTAAAACCCTAAATCCTAACAGTGGTCAACCACTTCACCGGAAGGCTATCCCCTTCGGCGATGGAGTCACGTCTAACAAAGGAAAATTTACGTTTCCACTCATCCTCGTTTTTTGTTACTTTAAGGATGAGGGGTTGTTAGAAGTGGAAAAGAGCAAGAACCGGTTGTTACCATGGGAACGAAGATGGTAGGCTATGGGGATGTCCTCAATACAGAGATCAGGGAAGTGGAGAGTTTTGATTTGATTGAGTACCATCAACACCCTCCAAACCATGAGCATTGTTTGAGCCAAGCTAAGACCAGGTTTACGAAAAAATTACATTATGAACTCGGGGAAAGGATACCGGAGACCGAGAGAGAAAGGGTATGCCGAGAAGCAGATCCACTCCTTGGACGACACGTCTGATCGAAGGGTTCGGTCAAACGGACGGATCACCGCTCCGTCGGGGAAGGCACCGGAGGCCCTAAGTGCAGCGATGTCGGCGTTATCAAAGGAGCATATCTCCTTCTCGGGGTTCTTGAGCAGGTTTTGGATGGTAAAAGGGGAGGCAGATTCGCCGGATTGAGATCGGGTTCTTGTAGCCATCAAAAGAGAAAGACATATGGAATTTTAGAGAGAAAGGAAGAGATTATACCTGGAAATTCTGAGAAGGATGGCTGGTTTTGAAACAAAAGAATGAGAAGATATAAGCTGGAGATAGGATGTAATGAGTAAACTTCGCCTCGGGAGTTACAAGTTGTCTTATCAACATCTACATCCCATTAAGTGCCTCGATTTGCGCAACCACTTGGGTTCCAGGATCCCAACAGCTATATTTTTGGGGACAATTGTTATGGGTGGAAATTCTGACCTGTATCCTGAAAACATATCTTGACCTTATATGCTGCGACCAGGATACTGATCCAGGATATTGGTAACATCCTGTGGGGGTATTCTTCTCGCTACTAACGTTTTTCTTTAGCTGCTAGGTAGCAATGGATATGAGGGCTTGGTCTCCCAGAAGACTCGCTCAAGACAGTTAGTAGATGAACGTTGGAAGCTGGAGAAGGAGTCCACAACAGTCATAAGGGAATATTCGCAGCATCCCTATAATGTAGGATAGTTAGTTATTTTTGTTTACTATATATAGGGAAGCTGGATCAGCAGTAAGAGACACAACGTTCGTACACTTTTACCCTCTAGCTGCAGCAGGAATCACAAACACTCACAACACTTACAAAATTCGACCATTGTAACACTTAGAGCTAATCCAAGCAGTATCCCGAAGTTGTATCCTGCTGTTTGATCAATAAGAAGAACAAAGAAGCTGGCGATTGTCAGCTCCGGAGGCTTTATGCCGGCGATCTAGATTGATCAAGGGCTTTCCTCGTACATCCTGTGTCAATTTCTACTTTTATTGCATTTACATGTTATCTAGATATAGTTCATAATCAACCAACTTAGCATATTCTCACAAATCACAATAGCACGCTACATCACATACTAAGTTTGATCACTTAATTGCTTTGGTAATTTTTTACCAAAACAATAATGATTTTTGGAACACTATTTTGATCAATAAAATATCGTGTTTTATTCCCGAGATTTGTTTAAATTCATAACATTTGTGTAATTTCAACCTTTGTTCAATTTCGATCTTTCGAACCTTTTCAAGAAGTGAAATCGCAAATCGTTACGCAAACGTAACCAGTATAACGCGACATACACTCCGAGACAAGGAAATAAGCTAAACATACCGTAAATAAACTTTACATAACTTAAAAGTAAGTTTTGAAAGGTTCGGTATGGCAAAAACATGCTTATACAACTACAAGGACTATTTTGCAAAATCTGCGAAAGTACGCCGATTCGTGTATTTCTTAATACGGAACACATCGGTACATCCAAAAATTTTTGTAATCATTAAAATCTTATATTTTAATGATTGGAATACAAAAATATCATTCGTTACGCAATTATGGTTGTTCCGTGTTAATTAAAGCGCTCGTCGTAATTAAGCGAAACGCGTAACCGTACAACTGAACGAACTGAGAGCCGGGACATTTTTGGACACATTTCAAGTTTCCTAAGCTTTATCATCTTCATAGAGCTTAAAAATTAGGTTAACAGGTGTTATAAGTGACAAAACGCAACGAAACAAGTGTAGGGGCCTTTTCTGCCATTTTTGAAAGTTTGGCTGCCCAGCCCCCACCGTACGCTACGCCTCCATCATAGCCTATTGTGGTACCTAGGGACAACAAGCTGTTTTCATGGCAGCCAGCTGTTTTTCTTTGCTTGGAGCCCAAGAACTCCAAATTTCCAGCTTGTTTCCTTCATTTGACAAGTGTTAGAACCTCCCTTGATCATTCCCACCTCATGGGACACTTTTAATGATCTTGTGGCATCCAAAACACTATAAATAGCAAGCCATTTTCACCATTTCAACTTGTTCATTTCTCATTTTCTTCTCCCACTCTCTTGAAACTTGCTTCCATCTTTTGGAGGCCTCCTACTGAGTTTCTTGAGCTCTTCAAATGTTCTTCAACACAAGTAAGTGCTCTCTCTTAGTCTGTTTATTTCTTTTAGCTATTTTTAGCTAAAAGTCAAACAGTTTGACTTTCTGTTTGACTTTCTATTTGACTTTTGGTTCTGACCATTTTAGTCAAAGTCAAAGTTCAATTGAACTTTGCAACGTGATCGTAATCACGAAGGTTAAGATCCATAGCAATCACACCTACTGTTACCACATTTACTAGTCGATGTGACGAGTCAAAGTTTCGGCCAAAATGCGCATTGTGTGCATTTTGCGACGGAACTATTTTTGGGTATCAAAACACCAAGTTTTGATATCAAAACATTTTTCTAACTTAGTTAGACATGTTTTGACATGTCTAACTCGTCACTTTTAGTTTACTGCTTATTTAGGATCGTAAGTCTAGCGGTATTGACCACCGCTTTGACTTTCGAATCCGACCCGTTTGGTCGATCTTTGGATCCGACCAAACACATATTTGTGACCATAGATGTACAGGGAATAACCCTCTGAGGTTATACCTTATGGTCACGTCATTTGGTTAGTATTATGATAAGTCGCTAGTTATGCCTTTTATAATGACCAAAACGCCCTTTTTGCGCATAAATCCATTTTAAGCATATGTAATCCAACATTTTTACTTATACACTGATGTCATAACATTTTTAAACATGTTTGGGCTATTAAGACTTATCATAGGATGTTAGGATCGCTCCTCCACTATCAAGGAACCTAATTTGTATCTAATGTCCAATATAAGCGGAAATTTTATGACATGTTAATCAAATACACAAGTTTACTGTTTAAATGTCGGTTTATTAATGTCCAAACGTACTAAAATGTGATTTCCAAACCGACAGAGCTTCATCGTCAAAGTCGCAAAGTTCTTACAATGAGAGACCCATGACCAACTATATATAGACACACAAGTTCGCTTGAACTATGGTTGGATGGATCAAGTTCGGGTGAACTTGATCATCGTTCACACAAGTTCGGCCGAACTTGTGTTTACATCATAAATATAATTCAAGTTCTAACATATTCAAGCCCTAACCATATAGACTCGATCCAAGACCTAGACAATAGACATTATGCATCAACAAACTCCCCCTTGGATATTGTCGTAGTCTTGATCAGTCTTCAAACTTCAACACCTTCCGAAGAAGTTCTTGTACGGCTTCTTTCGACGTTCTTGCTTAGGAATCGGCGTTTGGTCAGTAGGAGGCGCCCACTTCATAAACTGAAACCGTCTAATCCTTGCCTCTCTACCCCTTTCGTGTATCTTTTCAAGACACTTTTCCTCTTTTAAGAACTCTTCTCTTTCCAAGTCTCTCCATCTGGATTCCCACATATGACCTGAGTTAATACCATGTGCATAGCAAACATTAATCACACCTTGGTATTGCTTTGCTTGGACTTCTTCACGCTTGTCGAAACATATCTTGTTGAAGAACAAGCATTTAACATCTTCTTTTGAACAGTTAACTAGCCACATTGGGTCTAGTATTCGTATTGTTCTCCACAGCCCCTAAAATCCTTCTTCGTTCAATAGGTTCTGGATCCTTTTCCTTCGTAATATCCCATGTCTTATCAGCACGCAACACAATCCTTGCTTCACATGTTTCTGGATCCGTTTGCCACCACAAAAAGTAAGGATGAAAATCCCGTTCTGGGGGCTTTAGTGGCATATTCTTCATAGATCTCGGACGTTTCATCACAAACGTAACATCCTTTTCTCCCGTCTTTTTGTTAATCTTTACTCTACGTTTAGGAATGAATGGTTTCCATAACTCAAAACTTCTTGACGCTTTAAACTTTATTACCCTCCAGAGTCTTTGTTCATTGAATTCCATCTGCAGACTTATGTTTCTCGTTTGCACTAACTCTTCAACATCCCAGAATGGCAATGTCTTTATGTCTGCAAGATGTCTGAAATATTGCACCCCAAACTCTCTTTTTATTGCATGTACTTCAAGTTCTCGAATCCATCCCCAACTTAGAACATCTCCCAGAGATTTGTCTTTATCACGTGTGAAGAACGCTAGAGGCCTTTTAAACTTTCTTTCTTTTGGCAATTCCTTGAACCATGACTTCTTAGCTTCAGCAATCTGCTCTTTAGTATAACGTTTAGGAATGTCGCCTTCCTTCACCACTTCATCTATTTTCTGTTTCAACAAACCCACATCGATTTGATTCACCAGCTCTTCAATCGTCGGAAACTTGTCAGTGTTGATGTTTGAATACTTATCAGTTTCATCATCATCAGAATCTTCAAATATCACACGGTCATAGTCATCAGCTTCAGCAACACGTTTGTATACATACTCTTTCGGTTCAAACTCTTGATGTTCACCAATTCTTATTCAAAATCGAACTCAAATGAATCAGCATCAACCTCCAACATTCTGGCTAATTCTTCTTTGGTGTAATTATGCACATACTCCCCTTCTTCAATACTAGGATCCAACATTATCATCAAAGGCTTTTCATGTACAGCAGCAACAGGCATAACAACTATCGCTTTAGAAGCATCAACATCTTATGGCCCTGTCTGCTCTGTATGCTCCCCCTTACTTTGTTCATCTTCCATATTTGCATCGTCGTTAATCAAAGATTCAAAATCAAACTCTGAATGAACTTTCGTAGAATCAACATTTAAACCAATGCCCACTAATCATCATTATCATCACCATCATGATCTGAATCATCTTTCGTATCATCTACAAGGTCATCGTCTTTTTCATTGTCTTCCTCGTCATCATCTTTCTATTCTGATTCTTTTTCTTCAACAGATACATCTTTAGGAATATCTTCAGAAAAATCTCTGACCCCGGAGTTTTTTCAGATTCAACTGCCTTTCCTATTACCGGCTCCTCTATTGGTATAGGGACACCATCAATAACCCCTTTGCCTTTTCCCTGCTCTGCCAACTCTTTATCAGCTTTCTCTTTCACTTCTTGCAGATCAAGTCTATCGTATTCTGCCCTGAAATCAATGCTCAAGCTGTTAGTTAATGCTTTATGCAACCTGGCAAATCTTCTATCATTCATATCTCTCTCTGTTCGAATCTCAGCAATCTCTTTCTCTCGTTTTGCATTTGCAGCACTTAAACTTTCAACCATTGCTTTCATGTAGCCTCAATCGTCTTCAAGAAATTTCACTTTGTCTTGCAGAATCTCTTTTTCAACATCACCCTGCTTCACTTTCTTTTCAAGATCTGCTTTCTCGACTTCATTTTGTTTGAGCTTGTCTTCCAATGCTTTGATTCTTTTCTCCAGCATATCAACTGGAGTATCTTCAAACCAGTTTGAAAGATCTTCGGCCGTGACAGGATGTGTAATGTTATCTGGAATTTCACCGAAAGCATCTTTAAATTCTCTTGCTCTGGCACTTTGAGGAGTAGATTGCTTTGACCTTGGTGGAGTAGCTTTTGGAATACCCTTTGCAGCAACCTTTGGACTTGAAATAGGCGTACTTTGAACAGGTACTTCAATAGTAACAGATGGTGGTTCCTGTGTGAGAGTTGTTGGTGGAACTTCAGCTTCAACGATCGGAATTTCTTGCATATTAGAAACAGGAGGTTCTTGTGTAACTCCTTTCTTCGGTTTCTTTTGACTCAAATACCTGCGACTTGGAGTTTTCTTCCTTCCACGAGTACTCGGAGAACCCGTTGTTTTCTTTGTATCTCCAGCTTTTGACTTTGAGCGCTTAGACTTTTTCTTTGGACGTTCTGTATCAGAAGCTTCTTCAGCCGAAGGTTCATAAAGATCTTCACCAATCTTTTTCAAACGTTCTTCTTCCTTTTCTTTTTCTGCTGCTTTCAATCTAAGGTCAGCAGAATCTTCAGACGATTCATCATCTTTGTCTGAGGTTGCAGATATAACATCATCATTCTTATCTTGGCTTTCAACATTTTCCGCAACACTAGATCCTTCAATATTCTGAACAATCTCGTCAGGCTCGTCGATCAACTTTGTTTCAACTTTCTTCGACGCCCTTTTTCTCTTTGGCTTTTCAAAAACTACAACTCTCTTGATGTACCAATCGCCTATTTTCTCTTTAAAAGTCTTTAACATTTCAACTTCGTCTTTATCATCGCCTCTTTAAAAGTCTTTAACATTTGTTCTCAGGTGGCGCGATATAATCAGCTTTATCGATAGCACTGAATACAGGCTTTCCAACAGCCGCTGAATCTTGTTTCTGATAAATCTTTAGCTTCTTCAATGTTGTTTCATCCATATGGATCAAATAAAGAATATCGTTCGGATCCTTCACAATATCTTTGAACTTTTCGTCAATCAACATCTGAATGAACCTCGGATACAATACCAGTCTTTCCTTTCCCATATTCTTAGATGTAAACTTGAAGATCACTCTTAAGAAGTTGAATTTCTTGTTTAGAACCAAAGCGGTAACCATACATGCCATGTAATCTTGAATATCATCGAGCCCTGCTTTTCTGTGACTAAAAGCGTGAATGATAGCATGAATTGAAGCTTGTACAGTAGAGGAACACCGCCTTTCTTTAACGTAGGCTCGTTTGCATGACCTTTATAGCCCATTCTGTAGAAATATCCCTTAACCATCCTTTCCTCGAAGCTAATAGGATCACTTTCATCATCGTTGAACGCTAAGACCCTTCGTATATCAGCTTCTGTGATAAAAAAAAAATTCCTTATCTTCATTTCCGACATGAACTGCAGACTTTATGACATTCTTAGCTTCATCGTAGGATGCTGAATTCCAGAAGAAGTAGACATGTGATCTATATACAACATGCTTATCCGTGATCGCCTTCGTGATAGGAATTCTACCAAAAAATTCTAAGATATCTGAGAATGCTGACAGCGTCGGATAAATCTTCTCGTTCAGCGAAATACAAGTATTATGGAACTTGTTAAACGAAAGCTGGATGTTTTGCGGATAAAGAAATCAAACAACTTAGAAAATTTTGACACTTTTCAACATTTAACATCAAATTCGGTCGAACATGTACATGAAACATGTTTTTCCATTTTTTTCACAAGTTCGGGTGAACTTGTAATAAAAAACAAAGTTTTACAAGTTTACAACAAGTTCGGGCGAACTTGTTGCATTTTCAATTTTGAAACCAGTTTAGATCAACTTCACCCGAAGTTGAGTTAAATCAACTTAAACAAGTTCGGGCGAACTTGTTATCTCCTACAATCACAACCTACAACATTTTAACATGTTGAATCATCGAACTTTCAGATTTTTTTAAGATGTTTACATGATTAATGACACATTTCACCGTTCAATTTGTCCATTTTATTCCTAAAACTATTTGATTTATCTTTATCGGTCCAAAGTTGTTCAAACAGGTTCGATCCATGGATGTTTTAAGCGATTAATACCTCGGCCATAATAATAAGTGTGCCAATCACTTATTAATGGTCTCTATTCGGGCAGATAACGACACAAACTCTGCAATTTCAATTTCGCTCAAAACCTTACTAAATTCGCTCGAAGTTCAAAGTAACAGATGAATGATAGTTTGAGCGAACACAGTCTTTTATAACTAGTCAAGTTCGGGCGAACTTGATTCTCAAAACATCAAACTTTTTTAACTTCGCCCGAAGTTATGATACAATGTTACACTATAATACTTGCAACTTTGGCCGAACTTAGTAAAAACCAATTTTCTAACATTTTCATATTTTTCAATTTTAACCCGTACTCTCACATGTTTACCAGTTATGAAAATCCACTCAGTTGACCAAGTCCAAGTTAATGACCTCGGTTAACTGATCTGTTTGTCGAGTTCAAGTTAATGACCTCGGGTTGACCCGTTATGAACAAACTGATGTTTTTCTTCAATTTTAAAGTTTCAAATTAATGAATTTTTCATTGTTTTTCGTGCATTTTGATTTTACAGATTAGCTCCCAACCCGTTATCGTCAAGATTCCAACAACTTAGCACCATTCTGAACTCCTAAGATCCGCTTTCCATCATTGGTTTTGAAAATAATGTAGAAACAAAATCTTTTTGAATTTCGAAAGTTTATGCTAAAACACATTGAAAATCTTTTTTGGTTTAAATCTGAAATCAAACAAGCTATGTACAAACATATTTATAGACATATTTTTGTGAATTCGTGTCTAAGGATCATATCAGTTGATTGAGACGTATCACCACTATCGTTGACCTTATGATGACTTTAAGTTCTAAACTCGTTTACCTAGATTGTCGATATGTTATCCACTTAAACTTCGGCACATTTCTCAATTGTTCCAAGATATCTTAGTTAGAATTATGAAACTTGACTTAACTATGGTTCCCATCTCAAAATCTACTCCCGTATCAAGATTCCCTAGATTTCATCTTACAGGTGAGTATAGCGTAATTGATATCTGTATCTGGGTTTTTGCGAGGCCTTGAGAGCTCAGGTTAATACCACCGTATCGACAAAGAGATGAAGGCTCGACTTTAAGGTGTGTTCCAATTAAGGAATCTTTTAAGCACTGCAATTGATTAGATCTTTCGTTTCTTTCAATTTTGTTGCAGTTTAGGGGTTTTTTAGCAAAAGCATTATAGAAGCTCTAGGCTATTGCTTCCGCAAAATCAGAAGAACTTGTATAATACCCCAGATATCAATCATCTATAATGACCTCGTATCTCAGAATCAGGCAATCTCTCAAACGAAATTTCGAAGTACTAAGTCCATATATCCGAGAGATGTTAATCCAAAAGTTTAAGAAGTTTTAGTTTATATCACGGAAACAATTTACCGAACGTGTAAAGCCTATCGACTCATCCATAGTAAGACTTGTTTATACTTTTAACTTTACAATTCCTTAGCATACTATGATAGTCCACTTATGTACTATCATTTCCTTTTTGACACAAAATTCTTTTTTTATCCTTTTCATGTTTTTGTACTTTTTGGTTTTTCATATGTTTTTGTATTTTCTCGTTTCATTTCTCCTCCTAAAATCAAAAACATATTTTTGTATTTTAGTTTTGAAGAAAATCTAATCCTAAAAGGTAACAAACCAATGAGGATCACGAGAACTCGTCGTCCGATCCATATTCAACCTCTGCATCTGCACATGTCAACAAATTTTTCATACCGTTAAGCCTCATTAAGTATTTAAAACGTGAAAGAGTAAATGGTTTGGTTATAAAAATCAGCTTTTTGTTCATCAGTGTGGATTTTCTCCATTCGTACCAATCTTTTTTCGTAGCAAACACGAATAAAGTGGTATCAAACCTCGATATGTTTTGTTCGAGAGTGATGAACTGGATTTTTTGTTATCTCGATTGCTGCCTTATTATCAACATACAACGGAGTGTCAAGAA
Organism: Scalesia atractyloides; assembly: GCA_947069175.1. Lineage (NCBI taxonomy): Eukaryota > Viridiplantae > Streptophyta > Magnoliopsida > Asterales > Asteraceae > Scalesia > Scalesia atractyloides. The sequence continues at coordinate 24,994,434 of CAMTDV010000010.1, forward strand.
ATTGCATACCATAGTCTCTCATCTGCTGTTGGATCCACGTAATCTGTGAACAACAGCTGGAGGCCGAGATATACTCAGCTTCACAAGTAGAGCGACCGTAGTCTGTTTCTTACATTGCCAGGTTACCAAGCGTGTTCCGAAGAAGTGGCAGCCTACTGTAGTTGATTTTGAGTTCAATTTATCTACACCAAAATCAGAATCAGCGTATCTCGTCAGATCAAAGTTGTCATTCTTCGGGTACCACAAGCCGGTGCTTGGACATCCCTTCAAGTATCTGAAAATGCGCTTCACGATCTGCATATGAGAAATTCTTGGACTTGACTAATATCTGGTGCAGAGGCAGGTAGGATACATGATATCCGGGCGAGATGCCGTCAGATACATGAGTGATCCTATCATCGACCTGTAAAGAGTATCATCAACTTTGGTTCCGGTTTCATCAATGCAAATTCCGTGATTGAGTGCAAGAGGAGTAGATAACAGCTTCGAATTTTCCATTTCAAACTTCTTCAAGATGTCATGACCATACTTGGTTTGATGAATGAAAATACCGTCTGGCAGTTGATCAACTTGCAATCCGAGGAAGAATTTCATTTCGCCCATAGAAGACATCTCGAATTTCTTCTTCATGCTTTTCTCAAACTCTTTGCAAAGATCGTCATTTGTCGAACCAAATATGATGTCGTCCACACATATTTGTACAATAATCAGATGACTTCCAACTTTTTTGGTAAATAGCGTACTATCCACTGTTCCTCTAATAAAGCCGTTGCAAACGAGATGTTAAGAAAACATCTCGTACCAGGCTCTTAGGGCCTGATGCAAACCATACAGTGCTTTATCCAGAAGATATGCTTTCTTCTTGTTCAGTAGATCGACAAAACCTGGTGGTTGGCCAACGTACACTAGCTCTCGTAGCTTACCATATAGAAAAGCTGATTTCACATCTTTTGATACACTTTAAATCCTTTCCAAGCAGCGAATGCAAGGAAAATGCGAATGGACTCCAATCTAGCAACTGGTGCATATACCTTTGTATAATCAATTCCTTCTTGTTGATGGAATCCTTTGACAACGAGCCGAGCTTTGTTGCGCACAATAACTCCACGATCATCGCGCAAGGACTTGAAAACCCATTTAGTATCTATCGCCTTTTGATTCTCCGGTAGGTCAACAAGCTTCCACACCCCTAGCTTTTCGAACTATAGCAATTCTTCTTGCATCACCTGCACCTAGTTCTCATCTCCCAAAGCTTCAGCAACATTCTTCGGCTCAATATGGGATATAAAGCATGAGTAATAGCAATACTCTTGAATTGGAGCTACTCGAGTATAGAAACAACTCAAAGCTGTGTTAATCTGGCTCCTTGTTCTTATGCCAGTTTGCAATTCACCAATTATAGAGTTTGATGGGTGATAAGAATAGGTCCTTGGCATCACCTCACTTGGAACATCAACAGTACTCTCCTGATTAGTAATATTTTGATCAACCACCACTTCAACTGTAGAAGCACTAGAAGACGTTTCATTTTGAGTACCTGGGCCAGCAGATTGATTTAACATACTAGTGATCTGCTCAGATTCTTCGTCAGAAGAAGATTCTCCATCATCACCAAACGTCGGAGCCTCGTCAGAGTCTGAATCATGTGCTTGAGAAAGATTGGGTTCCACTGTAGCATTTACTTGTTCTGTAGCAGGTGTCTCTTGTTCTACATGAGTTTCTTGAACACCACTACTGCTAGGACCTGCACCAGAAGAAGATGATGATCCAACAGCTGGTTGATTAACCACTATTGGTCTAATAATCTGCTCTTGATTTGCCGACTGATGTAGATAATATAAAACTGCAATGTCTTCTTCAGAAGGCTCTTCTGGCAAGTCGAATGATTTCCACAATTCACTATAATTGAACAACCAAGCATCGCCTGCTCTTTGAATTGGAGTTGTATACCGAAAACAATCAACGTGCTGTGCTTCTACCACTCTTCTCAAACTTCGAAGATATACTCTATTGAGTGGAGTCGCGTAGCCGACAAAGAAACCGTCTATAGATTTGACACCAAACTTTCCGTCTGAATCAATAACAGTACAAGGTGCACCAAACGGTTCTAAGTACTTCAGATTGGGTTTCCTTCGGTTAAGCATTTTGAAGTAAGTCCTTTTGGTAGGTTTGACCGTGATGACTCTGTTCAATGTATAGCATGCTGTTGCGACTGCTTCACTCCAGAAACTGACTGGAAGTTTTGAATCAGCAAGCATAGTTCTTGCTGTTTCTATCAACGTTCTGTTCTTCCTCTCAGCTACTCCATTTTTTTTGTGGAGTGTATGGAGCACTGAATTCGTGTAAGATGCCTTTGTCGTTGCAAAACTCTTTCACTCGGGCATTCTTGAATTCTGTACCGTTATCACTTCGAATTCTTCTAATAGGGAGATGGTACAAATTTTCAAACTTCCTGAAGAGAATCATGAGAATATCAAACGTTTCGTCTTTGCTCTCTTGGAAAACAACCCATGAAAATCTTGAATAATCATCGGTGACAACAAGACAATACAGATCTCTAGATATACTACGAACATTCACTGGACCGAAAAGATCCATATGCAGTCTTTCGAGGGGCAACTTGATTGAGTTAAGAATCTTTCTTGGATGTGACTTTTTAGTCTGCTTTCCTTTCTTGAATTCTAGACAATTTTCAGTCATGTGAAAGCTTCTAAGATTCACTCCTTCAACCAAATCATTGTGAACCAAGTGATTCATCTGTCTGAGATGCATATGACTCATCTTTCGGTGCCAAAAATTGACTCCTTCTCTGTGGCCTTTGTTACAAAACATTGAGCCGACTTTGAATAGTTGTAGCAGCACTCCTATCTAGCACATAAAGATCATTCTCGCGAGGAGCACGCATGAGAATCCATTCTTCTGGAATCTTAAAGCCCGGTTTAATGATCATGCATTCCTTGTCGTTGAAATGGGTAGTAAATTGCTTATTACAGATCTGAGAAATACTGAGAAGATTGTTCTCCAGCTCGGCACCACACCGTTAGATAATTTTCCTTCTTCAACAATTCTACCTCCTTGATTACCTGCGAATCCCACGTAGTGTCACATCCCGACTTACAGCGGAAATAAAATACGGGATGCAACAGACACCACTGGTACAAGCACATTGTTTATAAAGACACTACATTTATTACTTACAAAATGTTGATTACATACTACATGTATGTTACAACTGCGTGTTCCCATGAACCACATAAGTCTTCTAAGCCACATGCGTGTATATCAGCATTCATCTATAACATGTCTTGAACAACATACACAGATCACACCAATCTCAAGTTAACTGAAATGCATGTTAGTTTTAAAAAGGGTCAGCTAAACGTTGCTGGTGAGTTCCACTGGTTTAGTTGTTGTGTAACAATATGTGTTAACAAGTTTAATTGCACAGGTCAAAGTCACAGATGGAATTACACCAAGAGCACAAGTGAAACCTGGACTATTTTAATTGTGCCGTGTCACGTTCGACACCTCAGCACACCAGGCCGTGTCACGTTCGACACCTCAGCCCATTTACTGCATCACGTGCAGTTGAATGTCCCCAAAGTAGTTATGCCTAACAACATAACCAAGGTTAGGACGCGTGCAGACCTTGTTGCCGACATCCTATCGGGCGCGGCCTGGGTTTGTCAGACCAATAGTACTATCCACTGCCCCATAAGGCTTACGTTAATCACTTGTAGTGAGGAGGTAGTTCGTGTGTTAGATAATTCACATCATCACAAGTTGGGCAATTAACACAGTTTGAAATATGCAAATCATTCCAGAGAACAGTAAAACAGTCTAAAAGTGGGGAAGTGAAACACACTCCCAATTTGGTGTAATCAACACAGTTTTTAACATGCAAGTCCCCAGAGAACAATAGAACAATTTAAAAGTGGGGAAGTGAAACTCATAGGATAGCAGCATCAAAGGTAACAATAGGAGTATGTAAGCTTGTTCGGCTTTAACAACAATCATGCAAGTAATTACTAATATCAGTCGCTAGGTCGGTAACGCCTATAACTTGGGTCCAAGTGTGTATTTTCAGTTCATATTTTACATATAGTATCCTGGTGTAGTGATGGATCTTAGGGTATAATTAGTTTCACGTTTGGCTCCCGGCCACCGGTTCGTGTGCAAGCCAAAGTCGGTTGTTTGACACGTTTGGATAATGGTACGGGAATACCAATAGTGCCAATGTGTTGTGATTTAAGAAAGATTAACTTTTCATTAAGGGAGTTTGGGTGTTTGGGGAGTTTAGGTTGCCCAAATTTGAGTTTCCATTTTCGCAGTCAGGGATTCTCCCGAACGGTGGTGGAACACACCTGGAGTGTTCCGCTTACCCTGGAACTTCCCAAAATACTCCCGGTGTTTCAATTATAGTCAAGATAGGGTTCGTTCCGTTCCCAGTTCCGGCAGGTTCGTTGTCCGGTAACCTACCGAATTTAGTTAAAAGAAGCGTTTTAAATGCCGAAAAAATCCCATTTAATCTATATAATTTATAAAATTCTGGAGATTTTTGTGCAACTTCAATCAAAATATTTAGATTCAAGGAAAAATATTTTGGGAATTTATAAAGCTATTTTAACTCCTCAATTAATTTGTTTGTAAAACAAAATTTAACCGATTAAGGCATGTTGTTAATCAGTAATGTCTAAAAATTCCCCAAAAATTCCAGTAAGTCCCTGATGTGCCCAGGAACATCCTGTAAAATTTGGAATTTTTCCGACTTCGTTTCGGTGTGTTTCCGGCTACCGAAACTCCCAAAAACGCGGATTTTTATCCTGAATCAAAACTCAACCAATGGACTCGCAAACTTCCCAGAACATTTGCTATATGTTCCTTAGTGTCTCTGTAAAGTTTGGTGATTTATTAAATTCGTTTGGTATTTTTACCAAAATTCTTTGGTAGAACAGAGAAAAATTCACCAAAAATCGTATGAAATTCCAAAAATCCTAAAATATTATGTGGGCCTTCCTGTCAATATCCTACATCACCACAAAAAATTGCAGCTCAATCAAATACCCACAAACAAAGTTATGGTCCAAACAATATTCTGCCTAGTCTAGATTCAAGTTTCGGGTAATATACCTAGCGATTCTTTCGATCCAGAGCGGTTTTCTTGAGCCCCGAAGTGTGTGAGAGCCATATTCAGTACCTATATACCAAGAACAATCCAACCATGCCATAACCCATGTCAATCAAGCTTTGTTTCATTGTTTTTCGGTTTAATCGAATAGTTATGCGATTTTGGTCGAATAGATGTTGATTAGGGTATCAAAATCCAAAGATTTGTGCTCATGGCTGCCATATAACATCAGGGAATTCACAAGGTGTTATTATTCAGCCAATACACTGGTTTTAAACCTTCAAAAATCATGGATTAAAAAGGGTTGTCATGATCTAATTCATGTATAATCAAGAAAACATGATTAAAACTATAAAAAACAAGGTTTATACCTTTGATTTGATGTTGTTTCTTGGTAGATCAGCTGAGATGAAGGTGTCCTTGTGCAAAATTTTGTGGAATAATGAAGAATTTAATAAAAAAATATAAAGAAAAACCTTTATATAATAAGGTGGGGTGCCCCTACCCACCTATGGTTCGTCGTGCTTCGTATTTCATGTTAAAAGATGATGTTTATATTTGGTTTAACGTTTAAGTTCGTTTTCGGGTCCTACACGTGTCCTAAATTTGTGAAACGGACTATGTTTTTCGCGTTTTTAGTGTCAAAAGACTCGGTTTTAAAAGCCGTGCAAAACCGTCTCGAAATCCGAACCCAGTTAGGTTTTAATCATAAAAGCCTCGTTTGAGGTTAGTTTAAGTGTTTTTAGGCTTGATTGACCATTCCTTGCATGTTTGGTTTGTCTTTCATTGCTCCCAACGCAAAGGCGCTTCCCTAACTGGGACTACCTCGTTTTTCGTGCCCGAGCACTGATTTGTTTCAAATCTTATGTCAGAGTCCATGGCACATAACTAAGATGTTTCGTGAACTCAGAATCTTAAAGGGCCTTACCGTTGGCCTAATAATCCTAATCGAATGTTTAATGCGCTTTTAAACGTCAAGTCCCCGTTTAACACGTTGTTAAAGGCTAAGGACACCAACCTCACATTGTTGGCCCTTAATAGTGTCATGTCAACCATGACGTGTTCCCAAAGTCGTCAATCCATTCACGACTTTGTCTTGCCATGTAGGTGACGCATAGCGCCAATGTAATGTTTTTGGTACTTGCTTGGCATATACTCCTATTATTGTTGGTGTAACATTATCAAGAATTCATATCATCACACATAATCACAACAATATCATGATATACATATCACGTCCGGTTACCACGGACTAATACCAATCAAAGTTTACCGAGATTTTCACAGTTGTCACAGTCTCCCCCGGTTAAAAGAATTTCGTCCCGAAATTCCGTTTAGTAATTCGTTGGAAGGCTTAGTCTTTACAGTTGAGTCAGTCATTTGACAGACAAGTATGTTTTGGCTTTTCATTTAGTATCATCATCATACAGGGATGATAATTATTGTGTTACATAGTAGCTGTGTAATTTGTCCATCCACAATTCCTACGTAATGTTAAGAGTAACATTTATCATCACTTCCAATCTGAAAGTGAGAGTGTTGTTGGATTCAGCTTGCAGATAACTGCAATTATTATGTTTTCTTCGCATTCATTATCTTTACCATTCAAACACCATAAGTTCCGTTTATGATTTCGTTGAATAGTTATTGAACACCTCCTATAGAGGAGGAGTATGGGTACTCTCCCAGGGTTCGTTGTGAACGTCGCAATGGTGAGCATCATGCTCTGCATGTTTGGTGTTAAGGGAATAAATTTGATCTCACTGAGTTGTGAGTGACAGTCTTCCCTTATTGTCGTGTACGTGGGTATCTTCGGTTAATACTAACCGACCCCTAGAGTCCATACTCCATGGTAGAGTCTAAGAAAGAGAAAAGCTTCTGAGAGCCTAAGGCTGCCGTACCGTGAGCATGTACACGAGTAGTAACGAATCTGTACACTTACGTCCGTGGTGTGCTCGCACAACTCACCAATAGTCGGATTTCGTCGTAAGGATATGAAATTTCTATAATAATAATTCCAGTTTGCGTTAAGTGTCGGGAGCTTGGCTCCAGCTGTTGTACAACTGTTTATGTCTTTTTCGGAAGGAAACAACTTAGCAGCTTCGATAACATCGATATGATTCTTCGGTTGATAATCGTATAAAAATTCCCTACACCGGGAATGGTAGAGTGTGCACCCAATGCGGTTTTAATTCAAGTAACACCACGTCCAGAATGTTACTATATCACGAAGAAATATTTAAGGCGTGATGAGTGCCTAATGATCACAAGTATCACCATTATGCCCCTACATATGGGACCAAAATTTCGTAGACGTACAGGTAATTTTGTAAAAGATGATTAAATAAGAAGTCATCGAATCAAGATTCCCCATCAATGGAGAACCCCTCACAGGTAGGAACATAGCCACACTCGACTAACGTTTCGAAAGGATATCGTTAATGGAAACAACGAGAAATAATCATTTTCCATCATGTTCTCGAAAGATTATCTAACGCACCAACGAATATTGCCCATACTAGTCACAAGGTGGTTAATCACCACTTGACCGTCTCGGTCTCGTGGTTTTTCGAGTCCAACTCGGACTTGGTATGATCTGAACTGGATGTGAGGATATGAAGATATGATGCTTTCCCATCTTAACACCTCCACCATTTGAATTATCGATTAAATGTAAGGGTTTCTTCAAGTTCGTTCATGCCAAACCATCTTGGTTTAGATTGGGAAATTCGTGTTGTTTTATGAAACCATGGGCTAAAGCCCGAATCCATAGTCACCCTATTCCGATAGGGACAGTTGACCATTGAATCTGATTTTTCCCGCTAGTCTCATTTGTAATAATGTAAACAAGAAATGAAGACCCGGCCCCCGAGTTGGTCAAGACTGGGGTCCTTGATTTTCTCGACCCTTTGTCGTAGGATTAGTCAGTTATGTTTCCCAATAGGGCACGAAAGGAATGCGTGCTGCTGGGAAATGTAGTAACATAGATTTCACAATCGCTCGACAACCTCTTGAAATAACAAAAGTAACTTTAAGAAAGGCTAAATGAAATTCGTAATCAATCGAGGTAAGTCTAGCACTCTAATGGCTAGGATATGAATAAAGGTTATGAATGCCATTTAGCCAATCGGTGCATCCAACCAAGCACCGATTTACACTTTGGTCATTTTGTTTGGCTTTGTATCATACATCGAGGTATCTAAAATTCGTAGCGTATGTTAAGTAATTCTCCAAGTTGGAAGAGAATTAGTTGTAGCGTCGAAGTCTTATTCCTATTTTAGGTATATAATACGTGTTTATCAAAGGAATTCCCCTCTGGATGGGCATGATATTCGAGGGACGTATTCGAAAGATTCACTAGTCCCTTCATCTGGAATGATTGGGACTACTAGATTTCTGGTTTAGTTTTCCCCATGTGGGTTTAGCGCACAAAAGATACCAATTACGATACTCGGACGACTCATGACTACGCTTATTTCAAAGAGAGTTTGGTTTTGACTGTGGTCCTTCATGCAGGGTAGTTCGTGCTTTTCATAATATGGCGTATATATGTCACTCCGGTGACATGTTCTGACCACACATTTAAGCACTGACCCTTTTGGGTTAAGTCTAAGTGCAAATTTAACCATTGTATGATAACGAATATTATTATATACATGATAATGATGTTGAACTAGGCAAGTTCGGTCGAACTGCGACGATATTGTGTGATATAGATGATTGAATATGTGAGATTGATACATGTATATAAGTATTGTTTATAATAGAATGGCCCCGAAACGCTCACTCCAAATGACCGAGGCGGAATCGTACAAATGATAGCGCAACAGCTTCCAACAATCATCCCCCCGATCGTGAATTTCACCCGTGGTACAAATACCTAGGTATATATGTATATATACAGTATTATACTTAATATTTCTCCCGTTCTTGTTTCCTTAAGTAACACAAGAATTTTCGTCACTCGAAAATAACGAAGAATCGGGTTTCTTGGTAGCATCGTATTTTACGAATACTTATTTAAATCGATCAAACTGAAAATCAATTGAAGGTACCAACCATTCGAAGGAAGACGAGGGGTTGTCCGACAATACTCCACTTATCTAAAGAATTTATTTCTCGTATACTCACGAAGACAAGCAACACTGTTTAACGCATACTCTTGGTTACTCACAAGCATAAGGTATCGTTCACTTTGTGTCCAATCGACAGATGAAAGTTAGTGTATCTCATGCATCATTCTCCTACTCATGTAGGAGACCACTACCAAATAACACCTTTACAATGGCTCGACGGGAATTTCGATCATCCCCTATGAATCGTGAATAACATCGTGTATAAGAATTTGTACTCCACGTATGTTTCAGGGAAGAGGAGGAGACATATGGTGTTCTCCGAGTATTATTATCATAGAGTTGGGGAGTCAATACGTTCTATAGACATATAAGTATCCGGGTTGGTCCCTACTCCGGACCAATCACACGGTCGTCATAGATATCGTGACGCGAAAAGCCTTAACCAAAAAGGAAATCAAAGAACCATGTATCACTTTATACAATTTCTAGAATGAATGCACCGCCTTCATACGGGTGATATTAACTGAAGACTTATTATATCACGGGTACGGTAAGTGAAAGAATTCCGGTCAGGACCCTGGGTAAATAGAACTTGGGTGTCATTCCTTTTTCTCCAGGTTCTATGGTACCATTCCTTCTCATGGTTGTTTCGTCGCCCTGCTTAAGAATTGTAATACTCGGTCGACTACTCTTACGACCATTGTCGAGATGAATAACCAATACGGTCGTCACAAAATATTACCTAAAAAGGAACCGAAAGAACCGATGGTCTAGAGTCTGCAGGTTTAGATAAGAGTTGTCACATTGGTTAGTTATCATATTACTGTAATCGAATACTACTCGAAGGCGATCTCGTCTTTCATTGGAACATATTTTCACTAAGTTATGCGAGGCTGAAAACAAGGGATCGTGATATATAAAAATTTTATACGATTCTTTTAAATATCGTTCTTCGAATTAGATATATGTATATATATATATAAATAAAATAATTGTTTGATGAAAATTCGGTTTGTGTCATTTGTTTATTAACTATACATTAAGAGGTAGCTTCGTTACGGTCCTTCGTACCGTTCATTCACTACTTCTTCGAGTTACTGGGAGTTTATCATGTATTAGTTTGAACTAAATCGATAGGGCGTATCAAATTAGTAATTTATATGTACCGGACCTTTACACTTTCCAATAGTGTTAGTAAGGAGAACTGAATTGATTTGAAGTAATGAATCAGATTATTTACTGATTATAGTTTTCTTACTTCGCACCAGGGTTACGTCACCCTCAACCTAAATTTACCAAATTGACAATTGGATTGGACCGCGGTTAATGTTGTATATTTATAAATAAACACATACATAGGAGTGTCCTGTTAATACGAAGTATTAGCATTTACGAGGAATATGGATAAAAATGCTTTCGCCTCCATGAATCTTATTACAATCAGATCCGCATCCACACAACTCCTTGCCGAACTTTGATTGCATCGGATAAGTTCCTCCATTTATGTGTTACCCCTAAATCCCCTTGGGTTAGCAATACTGATACTAATTACGTATTCTTACTAAGAATTAGAGATTGTATCACTAGCGAACAACTAGTAACGGAAATATATGCTTCAACTGAATAGCTTCATAGACAACGGTCAGCACATAAGCATAGTTGGTTCTTCGTAACATAGTGATTTCGAATATATGACTATACGTTCGAGCAATTACCTCCAAAAGAAAGAAATTACGCTGAATTGTCTTACCAAAGACAGAATATTGTCATTTATCGCGAATCAATCATTGGGTAATTGATGTTGGTAAGCTATCACCGGCTATACCCAGATAGTTCAGTACAGAGTACTATCAGGGTGTAGCACCCCTAAAAAGTCGTACTACCTTTTCGAAAAAGGACCTTCCCAGGATTAACCCCAAAGGTCGTTATATGTCAACCCCTAAACTACTTTTTATTTAAAATCACCACAACGTATATAGCTATCGTGGTTACGACAACTATGGCATTATCTATCACATCAAACAAGGCCGAAGTCTCAACACCGCGTTGCCCAAAACATAACCGAACGAATCGCAACATGAAGCCCGTCTGTCCTGAGTAACGGTACCTTGATAATGTTGCTGGGTGTTTATATATAGGAAGTACCGCATCATATCCACCACACCCATATACATGATCAGTGTTCCGTTCACCACGATATTCGGGCCTCATATTACTTTTTGCAAATAACCCATTGAAATTCAAAACAATCATTAATCATAAAGAACACAATGTAACCAACGGTGACATGAAACGATGTTCCACCTCGCAAAGCGTTTCAAAGGAATCTGTATCATCACAAACTCTATACCCCATGGCATCGAATGGTAATGGGAAAGGTAACTTATTCACGCACCCCATGCCATCTCTATAACCCAGAGATCGTCATATTCAGATATAACATATATCAAAACATGTGCTATGGAATACCACTAAGTATCATAGTATCACACGACATGAAAGCTAAAGCCAATATTGTAAACAGAAGAGGAATCCAGCGGACAATCAAATGAATCATGGATTCAAGGACGAAAAAGTTTCATAAGATGTTTGAATTCTGCGATTGTATAACAATCAAATGTGGAGCGACGAAAAGTGGAATAAGGATCCGTACCCGTCCTCCCAAGCTATCAGGATGACCTACGCGTTCTTTGGGTATATATGTTCTTATTAAAGTCTCATTCTGGTACATAATCATTGTTACGGTAGCTATAAGGATATAGTGGGTGAGATTGTATCGTTAGAAAGACTTGGGTTCTCACATCATAACGTATAAGTAACAGCTGTATAAGTGATAGGAATCCAACTCTAGTTTATATTAAATATGCGGTCAGTAGGAATGTGGAATGGACCGTAATACCCGTTTTTTGCCTATCCCGAAGGCATATGTAGTAACGTATTATCCACCATTCCCAATTCATGTATCAATTCACGCACAAACATTGCACATTATCACCTTGGTATACGTATGTATCATTCCACGTATTTAACTGTGTTCATTACCGTGGCTTTCCAACACTGCCTTGTATGAGCAAGCCTGTTATTACATTCCGGACCATAATAACCCACTTGCCCGACAAGGCCATCCTGGTGCTTGCAAATAGGATACTTTACAGTGTTCACTAACGACCTTGAGTAGAGGTTAATTTCTCCAATGATGTCCACTAAAGTCCGAGCCTGTAGTTATAGTCTAGGTTTCCTTAAAGGCACCTAATTCTCTATAACCAATGGCTCTGATACCATCTTCTGTCACACCCCGACTTGCAGCGGAAAAAACAAATACGGGATGCAACAAACACCTCTGGTACAAGCACATTATTTATAAAGACTACATTTTATTACTTACAAAATGTTGATTACATACTACATGTATGTTACAACTGCGTGTTCCCATGAACCACATAAGTCTTCTAAGCCACATGCGTCTATATCTACATTCGTCTATAACATGTCTTGAACAACATACAAGGATCACACCAGTCTCAAGTTACCTGAAATGCATGTTAGTTTTAAAAAGGGTCAGCTAAACGCTGCTAGTGAGTTCCACTGGTTTAGTTGTTGTGTAACAATATGTGTTAACAAGTTTAATTGCACAGGTCAAAGTCACAGATGGAATTACATCAAGAGCACAAGTGAAACCTGGACTATTTTAACTGTGCCGTGTCACGTTCGATACCTCAGCACACTAGGCCGTGTCACGTTCGACACCTCAGCCCATTTGCTGCATCACGTGCAGTTGAATGTCCCCAAAGTTGTTATGCCTAACAACATAACCAAGGTTAGGACGCGTGCAGATCTTGTTGCCGACATCCTGTTGGGCGCGGCCTGGGTTTGTCAGACCAATAGTACTATCCACTGCCCCATAAGGCTTACATTAGTCACTTGTAGTGGGGAGGTAGTTCGTGTGTTAGATAATTCAAATCATCACAAGTTGGGCAATTAACACGTTTTGTAATTTGAAAATCATTCCAGAGAATAGTCAAACAGTTTAAAAGTGGGGAAGTGAAACACACTCCCAATTTGGTGTAATCAACACAGTTTTTTAACATGCAAGTCCCAGAGAACAATAAAACAATTATAAGTGGGGAAGTGAAACTCACAGGATAGCAGCATCACAGGTAACAATAGGAGTATGTAAGCTTGTTCGGCTTTAACAACAATCATGCAAGTAATTACTAATATCAGTCGCTAGGTCGGTAATGCCTATAACTTGGGTCCAAGTGGGTATTTTCAGTTCATATTGTACATATAGTATCCTGGTGTGGTGATGGATGATAGGGTATGATTAGTTTCATGTTTGGCTCCCGGCCACCGGTTCGCATGCAAGCCAAAGTCGGTTGTTTGACACGTTTGGATGATGGTACGGGAATACCAAAAGTGCCAATGTGTTGTGATTTAAGAAAGATTAACATTTCATTAAAAGAGTTTGGGTGTTTGGGGAGTTTAGGTTGCCCAAATTTGAGTTTCCATTTTTGCCGTTAGGGATTCTCCCGAACGGTGGTGGAACACACCTAGAGTGTTCCGCTTAACCTGGAACTTCCCAAAATACTCCCGGTGTTTCAATTATAGTCAAGATAGGGTTCGGTCCATTCCCAGTTTTGGCAGGTTCGTTGTCCGGTAAACTGCTGAATTTAGTTAAAAGAAGCGTTTTAAATGCCGAAAAATCCCATTTAATCTACATAATTTATAGAATTCTAGAAATTTTTATAGAACTTCAATCAAAATATGTAGATTCAAGGAAAAATATTTTCGGAATTTATAAAGCTATTTTAACTCTGTTGATGCATATGTTTGTTGCCTACGTCATCATATAACGTGGAGTCAGTATTTAGGAGCGAAATGTCAAGTTTATGTATGATTAAGAGTCAAGTTCGCTTGTAGTTGTAAGGTTGAAGTCAAGTTTGGCCGAACTTGACTAAGCAGGTTCACCCGAACTTGCACTCCCACCAGCGAACTTGACATGCTATAAATAGGTGCTTTGACATTTCATTTGTAACATTAAGAGATTTTGTCACGACAGAGGCGAAGCCCTATCCAAGTGTTACCAGGATCTGTAACGTTTACTAATCAATGAAATAGTGATTAAACATTAAAGAACTTGTATCCAATGTCGCCTATGCAAACCGATTCCGCACGTTTACTTTAGGTTTACAAAATTAGGACCTGAACGATCCGTACAACGGACCCTCAAGTGGTATCAGAGCAAATTTGGTCTAATTTGAAGACATTGGACATAGAATATCTCATCTTCTACTCATTTCTTTCATTTTTTAAACTTTTCTTGGACAATACACGGTCAAAATGGATTGATTTTCAAGTATAATATGTAAAATCCATAACAGTAAAATCCTTGAAAAGATCAGAGCTTATAAAAACGAATTCATGTCGAAAATTTGAAAAAACCATGTTTGAAAACATATGTTCGCTCGAACTTGACATCAAGTTCGTTCGAACTTGACTGAAAAATTTACAATTTTTCATCAAGTTCGCCCGAACTTGATTGATTTTTCAAGATTTTTGGGTAAGTTCGCTCGAACTTGCATATTTTTCAAACAAATTTCATCAAGTCCACCCGAACTTGATTAAATATTGTTGAAAAATATTACAAGTTCGCCCGAACTTATAAAGCCTCTTGAAATTCTTACAAGTTCGCCCGAACTTGGTTAAAGGTGAAATTTTTCTGAACTTTTACACAAGTTCGCCCGAACTTGTTAAATCTTATTGTTTGTTAGCACAATTTTGCCCGAACTTGTCTCACAAGCTATTACAAGTTCGTCCGAACTTGTCCAAGGCATGAAAATTCAGAATAACGTCTCAGACATCATATATCGTTAGATTCGTATCGACGAGACGAGTTTAAAGCTCTAATCTGGTAAAAATAGTTTTGCGAAAAATTTTAAACATTTTTAGCAAACCGATACGTTAATATTGTCGGTGAAAAAGTCAATTTTTTTAAAATTGTCTATTTGCTAATCATTTTTCAAGTGTTTTTGAACATTAGATTAGTTTGGAAAACGAAATGGGGTCTGTGAAGCTGCCAATGTTGATGAGATTAGAAGAGTATGAAGCCTGGAAAGAAAAGTTTACCAACTGGGTCCAAGCTATGCACTTTCAAAGTTGGGTTGCGATTAAAACAGGATATGTCGTTCCATGAGATGAGAATCAGAATATTCTAGAGAAGTACAAGTATTCTACGCAACAGAAAGAGGAGTATTTTGCTGAAAAGAAAATGATTAGTCTGATTCAACAATCTGTTAAGGAAGATATATTGATACTACTGCCTGAATACAAAACTGCAAAAGAACTTTGGATATCTCTGAAAAATAAATATCAGGTGAAGAGAGAAGAGAATATAGTGGTTAAGAACTGTGAAGCTCAACTTTCAAGTATATCTACAAATGGATCTTCAAGTTCTAAACCAGTCTGTCCAGTTTATGATGTAGATAACTATCGGGCAGATACTGCCAAACTCTTGAGTGAGATTGAGAGTTTGACATTAAAAAATAAAAAAATAAAAGAAAATGAAAAGAACTTTGAAAACAAAATAAAAATTTTAGAAAATGAAAAACTACAAATGGTAGTATATTTTCAAAATTAAATAAAAATATTTAAAAATGAAAAAAATGTTTTGAAAAATTAAATATAGAAAATCAAATAGCAATAAATTCTCATATTGAGAAAATAGCTCAACTTGAAAAAGAAGTTGAGACTGTTAAAAATAAAGCTGTTAATTCAGAAAAATTATTGAAATGTTTTGTGACCTTCTCATTAAAGTTTGATCATATATGTCTAAAACCGATCAATGATAATAAAAAGAAAATTCCAATAACTAACATTGTTACAAATTATGACGATGTCTTAATTGAAGATTGTGACGATAATACCGATGATGAAAGAGCTAAAATGACAAACATGAAATATTTTTAAAACTAAAAGAAAAATTTCTAGAAACCGTTCTACAATCTACTGAAAAAGGTGAATGCCCAACGCAAAAACCTTTTAAGCAGAATGAAGAACAAAAACAAAGTTTTAAAAGTTTTCAAAACAAAAATAAAAGCTCATCGGAACAATCATCAAATCATTATAAAAATTCAAATAAATTTGAAAAACAAAACTCACAAAAATTTGTGAATAAATGGTGTAGGTCGGACCACAGTGCTTCAACGTCAAATAAAAGTTACAGGAGAAGAAGGAAAGATGGCTACCACACATCAAATCAATGTTATGATTTAAGTGTATGGTTTGATAGAAAAGATCGATATGAGATAAGGAAGTGTCATAAATGTGGAGTAACTAGACACATTGCTAGTAAATGTTTACAAATTAAACCTAATCCTGCTCATATTGATAACAAAAAATCTGGAATACCAACTCAGGTTTTAAAACAATGTATAGAAACTCTAAACAAGGTAAAATCAGTTATTACTAAGTTTTCAAATTTTGAAACTGGTGAATCCTCGAATAGTAGTGAACAAAAAGTTTCTACATTGTATTTCAAGAAAGCTTTAATGAAAAATAAAACATGGTTGGTGAAAGGAAAAGAATTTACACAATTAGTGAAAATTGAAAGTTTAGAGGACTTTCCGAAACTTGAGAAAGTCCAAAATAAACCCGATTGTGAAAAGAAAGTCAAAATTAAGGTTGAAGAAATATCACCTAAGACTGAAAAGGCTTGGGTGTCACTATTCAACTAATTGTGTTTATTTTTGTGCTTGGAACTTCCGAGGAAAAAACAAATTACTAAGAATGGAGTTCCGTGGCACACAATGAAGATGGGTCGGGTTATCATGTTTTACATAAAGGCCATTTTTACAAAAGATTTGAAATTTCTATAACGTTTACTTTACAATTTTTGAATATTTTTGGAGAAAATTTTCGAAAACACGTTCCAATAACGTTCTTGAAAATTTTACAAATTTTAGAAAAAAATTTGAAAAATTTCACAGAACCCTCACTGTTGAATAGACAAAACCCAGGGGTATAAATTGTCATAAACACAAAAGTGTCATAGTTTTTGTCATCATGAGCGGGAGAGTGCTTTAAATGTAAAAACGTGAAGCAATAATGGATGGAGAATTGAACTGATTCTTAGCAGTTGGTCAATGTTTTTCTACACAATAAAAAATCCCAAAAAATATGTTTTTGAATTTTAGGGGGAGAAAATTTTTTCAGAAAATCCAAAAACATATTAAATATGAAAAGTACAAAAACATGAAAAAGGCAAAAAGAGTTTTGGGTGTATAAAGGAAATGATAGTACATCAGTGGACTACCACAGTATGCTAAGGATTTGTAAAGTATAAAAATTATAAACAAGTCTTACAGTAGATGTGTCGATAGACTTTACACGTTCAGTAAATTGTTTCCGGTATATAAACTAAATTTTACAACTGCTTAAACTTGTGGATTAACATCTCTCGGATATATGGATTTAGTACTACGAAATTTCGTTTGAGAGATTGCCTGATTTTGAGATACGAGGTCTCTATAGATGGTTGATATCTGGGGTATTATACAAGTTTTTCTGATTTTGCGTAAGCAATGGCCTAAAACTTCTATAATGCTTTTGCAAAAATCCGCTAAAACTGCATTTAATTGAAAATATCAAAAGATACTACAATTGCAGTACAAAAATATTCCATTTTGGAACACTACTTTATAAGTCGAGCCTTCATCTCTTTGTCGATTCGATGGTATTAACCCGAGCTCTCAAGGTCTCGCATAACCCATATACAGATATCAATTACGCTATACTCACATGTAAGATGAAATCTAGGGAATCTTGATACGGGAGTATATTCTGAGATGGGAACCATAGTTAAGTCAAGTTTCATAAGTCTAACTAAGATATTTTGGAACAATTGAGAAATGTGTTGAAGTTTAAGAGGACAAATATATCGACAATCTAGGTAAATTTGTTTAAAACTTAGTGTCATGAAAATGTCAATGGTACTAGTGATATGTCTCAAAAACTGATATGATTCCTTAACACAAACTCAACAAAAATATGTTTGTAAATATGTTTGTATATACTTAGTGTTTGATATTCATTTCATAAAACAAAAAGATTATTTTATCTCTTAGTTTCGACCACTGATGATGAAATGCTGATTTTAAAAATCTAAAGCTGCTGAACAAAAGTTTGGAAATTTCAAATTGATCTGAAAAGTTTAAAAGTTCATTAAGTTGAAACTGACATTTGAACAAAAAAAATCAGTTTAGAGTCAAAATGTTTTAATCAAGATCATTAAGTTGAACTTGATACATAAATCAGATATTCAAGGTCATTAATTTGGACTTGTTTAACTAAGATGGTTTAAAAAAACTGATGAGGTGATTAAAATTTGAAATGTTGGTGTTAAGAAATTTCAAAGTTTGAATTTGAAATATTTGTTAGAATGTTTGAAGAACTTTGAAACAGGAAGTTGATTTTAAGGGGGAGATGGATAAAACACGTTGATTGAATATGCCAGAAAGCACAAAGCATGGGGGAGCATGGTGCTTAAAGCTTTATCAAGACATGCTCGAGAAGAAAAGAGAAAAGGATTGTAGATGCTATGAAGATCAAGGAAGTTAAAATTATTCAAGAAATAAAGATTAAGAGATTAATAAAGACTAAAGAACTTAATTGAAGAATGATGACTACGACAACATCCAAGAGGGAGTCTGTTGATGCATATGTCTGTTGCCTACGTCATCATATAACGTCGAATCAGTATTTAGGAGCGAAATGTCAAGTTTATGTATGATTAAGAGTCAAGTTCGCTTGTAATTGTAAGGTTGAAGTCAATTTCGGCCGAACTTGACTAATCAAGTTCGCCTGAACTTGCACTCCCACCAGCGAACTTGACATGCTATAAATAGATGCTTTGACATTTCATTTGTAACATTCAGAGATTTTGTCCGACAGAGGCGAAGCTCTATCCAAGTGTTTCCAGGATCTGTAACGTTTACTAATCAATGAAATAGTGATTAAACATTAAAGAACTTGTATCCAATGTCGCCTATGCGAACGGATTCCGCACGTTAACTTTAGGTTTACCAAATTAGGACCCGAACGATCCGTACAACGGACCCTCATGGAGTTTACAGTGTCAAAGGGAACAAGTTGGCCCGAACTTGACATGTGGAGGTCAAGTTCACTCGAACTTGACATGTGGAGGTCAAGTTCGCTCGAACTTGACATATGGCAGACAAGTTCGACCGAACTTGTCATATAATAGACAAGTTCGCCCGAACTTGTCCTCCTATGCACATGACAAGCAAACTTGTGTGTTTCCCTATAAATAGGTGGTGTGTGTTCATTTGTCATTTGAGTTTTTGCCATCCCTACGGGGAGGTGCTGCCGAATTCTCTCCAGTAACTCCGGCAGCTGGACTTATAAAGATGTATACTCTTTCGGTATGAATGAAGACTTCCGCTGCATTCTACTTTTACTCCATTCTTAATAACATTCTACCGAAACTATTATATAAGTTTATGCATTAACTTCCGTCTAGAACCGCCTGATCACGGACCTTCAAACTCCTCAATTAATTTATTTGTAAAACAGTATTTAACCGATTAAGGCACGTTGTTTATCAGCAGATGTCTAAAAATTCCCCAAAAATTCCAATAAGTCCCTGATGTGCCCAGGAACTCCCTGTAAAAATTTGGAATTTTTCTGATTTCGTTTCAGTGCGTTTCCGGCTACCGAAAACTCCAAAAAACGCGGATTTTTAACCTGAATCAAAGCTCAACCAATGGACTCCCAAACTTTCCAGAACATTTCCCATATGTTCCTTAGTGTCTCTATAGAGTTTGGTGATTTATTGAATTCATTTGGTATTTTTACCGAAATTCTTTCGGTAGAACAGACAAAATTTCACCAAAAATCGTATAAAATTCCAAAAATTCTAGAACTTACGTGGGCCTTCCTGTCAATACCCTACATCACCACAAACAATTTCAGCTCAATCCAATACCCATGGACAATGTTATGGTCCAAACAATATTCTGCCTAGTCTATATTCAAGTTTCGGGTGATATACCTAGCGATGCCTTCGATCCCGAGCGGTTTTCTTGAGCCCAGAAGTGTGTGTGAGCCATATTCAGTACTTATACCAAGAACAATCCAACCATGCCATAACCCATCTCAATCAAGCTTTGTTTCATTGTTTTCTGGTTAATCGAATAGTTATGCGATTTTGGTCGAATAGGTGTTGACTAGGGTATCAAAACCCAAAGATTTGTGCTCATGGCTGCCATATAACACCATGGAATTCACAAGGTGTTCTTATTCAGCCAAGAAACTGGTTTAAACCTTCAAAAATCATGGATTAAAAAGGGGTTTCATGATCTAATTCATGTATAATCAAGAAAACATGATTAAAACTGTAAAAAACAAGGTTTATACCTTTGATTTGATGTTGCTTCTTGTTAGATCAGCTGAGATGAAGGTGTTCTTGTGCAGAATTTTGTGGAACAATGAAGAATTTAATTAAAAAAATAAAGAAAAACCTTTATATAATAAGGTGGGGTGCCCCTACCCCACCTATGCTTTGTTGTGCTTCGTTTTTCATGATAAAATATAATGTTTATCTTCGGTTTCACGTTTAGGTTCGTTTTTGAGTCCCACATGCGTCTCTGATTTGTGAAACGGACTCCGTTTTTTTTCGTTTTTAGCGTCAAAAGACTCGGTTTTAAAAACCATGCATAACTGTCTTGAAATCCGAACTTAGTTACATTTTAATCATAAAAACCTTGTTTGAGGTTAGTTTAAGTGTTTTTAGGCTTTATTGACCATTCCTTGCATGTTTGGTTTGTCTTTCATTGCTCCCAACGCAAAGGCGTTTCCCTAACCGGGACTGCCTCGTTTTGCGTGCACGAGCACCGATTTGTTTCAAATCTTATGTCTGAATTAAGCTTATGATCGGACCCAACATAATGAGCTTTCCGGTAAGACATGCTCACCTAACAGAGGCGGAATTCATTGTTAGCTGATTGAACAAACAAAGAACAAGCAATGATTACTGTTTAACCGTCTGTGTATTGAATAAACGTTAGCAACGATTACAGACTCGAATAGGGCTTCGCCACTGATTCCTCAAAACAGCATACCTAACACACAACCTAAGTCACTTATTTATAGGCAGACATGACAACACCTAGTGAGAAGGCAGGATGGATTTCCGCACGAAATTTTCGTGCGAAAATCCTTACAGATTTTCGTACGAAAATATCAGTATACAAACAAAAACTTCAAAACTAAACTTCTGAGGCTACGAAACCCTATCTGTACTATAGACTCGTCCTAGACATAGGCAATAGACATAAGTGCACCAACAGACTCCCCCTTGGATGTTGCTGTAGTCTTAGAAAGTCTTCAAAACTTTTTCTTCAAAAAACTTTAAACATGTTTGACTTGAATCATCCGAAAAATCTCTTTCGTGGCCTTCGATGCTCCTCTGAAGTAATGGGAGTTTAATCTGTAAGAGGAGGTCGGTTGTAAGTATTCCCGAACTTGAACCTTTCACGGGTTGCCAGCTTTCGACGAGCTTCAATCCTTTCTTCATTTTGATCTTTCTTTTTCTGCTCTTTATCTTCAAGCTTTCTCCATGAAGTTTTCCATTCTTTTCCTGAATTAATGTTGTTAGTGTAACAAACATTCACAATTTTCTGGAACTGCATGGCCTGCTCCTTGTGTTTATCTTCATAACTGATTTTGATGAAGAATAATCGTTCAATGTCTTTCTCTGAGCAGTTGACAAGCCACATAGGATCCAATACTCTGATTGCACGCCATAGCCCATAGATCCACTTGTGCATAATTACGGTCTCTGATAGATCCTCGGACATATCCCATGACCCTTCATCAGGCTCAACACAAATCACAGCCTCTCACGTACTCGAATCAAAGTGCCACCACTTAAAGATCTTGTAAAAATCTTGTTCCATTTTCTTCAGAGGCATATTCTTCATAACGCGTGGCCTTTTCACAATCAAAGTCACATCTTTCTCTTGAGTAACTGGATCTATCTTTGTCACGGTTTTTGACTTGTGTGGCTTCCATAGATTGAAACCATGTTCAGCTTCAAACTTGATGAGCTTCCACAGACGTTGATCATTTGGTCGCAACTTCATACTGAACGTCTTGGTCTGAACCAACTCTTTCACGTCCCATTCTGGCAGGGACTGTATATCTCCCAATCTTCTGAAGTGTTGCACTCCATACTCTCGTTTCAACGCATATACATCTAGTTCCTCAATCCATCCCTAACTAATAATGTCACCTAGAGATGCGTCAAGGTCTCTAGTGAAGAAAGCCAATGGATGGCAGAACTTTCTTTCAGGTGGCATCTCCTTGAACCATTTCTTTTTCATCTCTATGATCTCTTCTTTTGTTAGAGGTTTAGGAGCTGTTCCTTCTTTAACTGCTTCTGCCACTTTCTGTTTTTACATTTCATCATCGATCTCGGCAGCCATTTCATCAAGGGTAGGAAACACATCAGTTCCTTCACCCGTGTATCTTGCTTCTTCATTATCATCTGAATCCCAATCTTCAATAATTACTCTATCATAGCCGTTTGCTTGAGGGATGACTTCGAAAACATAATCATTTGGCTCTGATCGGGTGTTCTTCAATTCTTCTTCAAAATCAAACTCGAAAGAATCTTCATGTAAGCCAAATAATTCTGCAAGATCTGCCTTGGAGTAGTTATGAACAAACTCTCCTTCTTCCACATCGTGCTCTAGATAGATAACTTTTGACTTTAGCACTGTTTCTTCAATCGACGACTCCCCCTGAACCTGTTCATCAGTTAGCTCAAACATAGAGTCGTTCATGTAAAAAAAACAGAAATATTTTTATTATCAAATAAAGTTGCTACATATTCAAACCCTTCCTTTTCTAAGTCATCAAACGTTTCATCTACCAACTCGTCAATCTCTTTCTTTAGCTCCCTTTGAGCGATTGCCTTCTCTTTCGTCATAGATTCTAGAACACCTTCCCCTTGAAGCACAAACCTCTTGCTTACATCAATGGTAGGATCATAAACTACCAACTCAGAAGATGCTGGCGCGGATTCAGCTTCCGGCGCAGACTGTTCGATCAAAGGAGCCATAGAGGACGTAGCTTTCTACACGGGCATGTCATCAATCTTTTCTTTGCCTCGGCTTTCAGCATCAGACAGTGCTTTGGAAGGTCACTTCCTTTCTACAACTTTCTGTCTAGCTTCCTCTCTCTATCTTCTCAATCTCATCAGTGAGAGAGATACCCATAGTACGAACTAAAATCTTCTTCATAAGCTCTACTTGCCTGTTGTTCGACTCATGTTCTGCTTCATATTCTTCCATCTTCTTTACAATCCTCTGATGTTCTATTTCGTAGCTACTCAGAGTTGCCTTTAGAACTTCCCTTTCTTTTTCTAGGACTTTGATTCTTTCTTCATACACTGCAACTTTCTGGGAAGCTTGGAAATATCTTTCACTATCATCAGTCACCAATCTCAAGATCTCCCTGATACTCTCCCTATCGGATTCAAGAATCTTTATCTTTTCATCACCAGACTTCAATTTTTCTTCCAACTCATTGAGTCTTCCAACATAAACGTCATCAGCTGTGAGCCTATCTCCCCCTGGAATACTACCCATCTCGAAGAAATAGTCATCAAAAGTTGTGTCAATTGGAGGATCTGGCTGTGTAGGGTGAGCAGATGATGTTCCGTTTGCTTGAGACATAGAAGGAGTAACCACTGGAGGTTCTGA
This sequence comes from Scalesia atractyloides, assembly GCA_947069175.1. NCBI lineage: Eukaryota > Viridiplantae > Streptophyta > Magnoliopsida > Asterales > Asteraceae > Scalesia > Scalesia atractyloides. The sequence goes on from CAMTDV010000010.1 coordinate 25,018,421, forward strand.
AACTGTCGGAGGAGATGGAATAGGAACCTTTGTAGATGTGAACTGTGGAGGAGGAGATGGAGGGCGTTCAGAGGATGTTTCTGCAGGGCAACTGGAGCTTCAGAAGGCCTTGGCCTTAGCTTGAGTCGAAGCTTTCGAGTAGTTTTCTTTCTTTGCAGGTTTAATGACTGAAATATCTTCTTCGCCCTCAGGCTCATAAGGTGTGTCATCATCCCCTGTAGCCTTACGCTTTTTCTGCTCAGCCAATTCTCTCTCCCTATCTCTTTTATCTTGCTCTTTTCTTTCTCTTTCTCTCTTTTCTCCTTCTCGTCTATCCTCAGAGTCTGTGCTTGATGATGGCCCTTCATCATCACCACCACCTACTTCTTTCTCAACTCCTACCATTTTCTCAATGTCTGTAGTAGTTTGTTCCAACGTTTCTTCAACATAGACCGGTTCAGGTTGTTGCACAGTCTCTTCTATATTCATCTGCTCGACATCTGTTTCATCTATCCATCCTGTTCTAATACTGGCCTATTTTCTCTGGCATTTAGGTGCGGAAGTGGAAGTTCTGTAGTTGACTTTCTTTTAGAGGCAACACCACCTTTCTTCTTTCCATAGTGCCCTTTCTCACCATCGCCCTTAATATACCACTGACTTCTCTTTTCAACAAAATCCTCCAACATACTAGCTTCTTCACTTTCGTCCCCGCTCCCAATTTCTCCATTTTCCTTCAGGAGGAGCAATGTAATCAGTTTTAGCAAATGTTCCAAAAACTGGCTTGAAAGCAGGAGCCTTTCCTCTTTTGCGGTAGTTGCTGATGTTGTGCAAGTCAGAAGCAGTCATGTGTTCTAACTCCAAAATGTCATCCTTTTTCTTCTCAATATTAGGATGTAAATGGCCGAGAATCATCTGTACGAAACGAAGATACTTCAAAAATCTACCCTTCTCCAAGTTCATCACCATCTGACAAAATCCATCCCACTATAGTTGTAGGGCTTGTTTAAAATCACTGCCACCATAATGCACATGTGGTAGTCTAGTAAATCATCCCATCCACCTTTCCTATGACTAAGTGAACGTGTAATGCAGTGGGCAAGAAATCGATAAGGCAAGCCCAGCTGATTAATCTTGAAGGGCGCAGAGTTCACGTAACCGTTATATCCCATACGGTAAAAGCAGCCCTTGACGAATCTCTCTGTATATCCAGTCGGAAAATCACTTTCATCTCTAAAATGTAGCACTGAGCGGATCAGATCTTCTATGATCCTAATTTCGACATCTTGATCCCCAATCTTTACAGCTGACTTAATAGCCTTTTCGTCAGCTCTCAACACTACTGCGCTCCAAAAACTATCGACGTGTGAGGCGTAGAAATCACGACGATGTGTAAGAGCATAATATACCGGCCGTCTCTCCAGAAAGTCAATGTACTGCGTGAATGGAGCAAACTCAGCTATTTCCTTGTCGATCAAGCAACATGAGTTGTGGATTGGCTGAAACAAATATTTACACAAACAAATATTTTCTTAATTTTCGTACGAAAATTGCTAGAGTATATGTTTTCAAAATTTTTGTGCAAAAATAATCATAACACAATCTGACAGTCAACAACAGGAATTTTCGTGCGATAATCCAAGATTTCCGTGCGAAAATCTTTATCTTCCCCAACAGATAGCCATTTTCATACCGACTCAAAACGCTTGTAATTTTTTACTTTTTCAAGAAATCGAAACGGTAAACCTTAGTTAAACTTGCCGATGTTAACGTTTTAGGGTTCAATTTTAAGTTTTACCGGCTAGTTTATCCTAGATCTACGTTTTAGTCCGTTTAAGGTCCAACAAGTCCAATTTTGACGATTCAATCTTGGTGATTACCTTCGCCATTACAAGAGGTGTGCAAATCAACCTCCCTAATGTGTCAAAAATGTCGAGAAATGAGAGAACCGAGACAAAGTGTTCAAATCATTTCAGAGAATCCGCACCAAAATTCTTCGCGGGTTTTCGTGAGGAAACTGGGATCTCACTCTTATATATATAGGCAACTGATTTTCGTGCGGAAATTTGGCTTATGAAGTTAAGCCATATTTTCGTGCGGAAATACCAATTTTCGCACGAACATTGTTGCCCTTTTGAAATTTTCTCAACATTTCAACTTTTTTGTTTATTTTTGGTTTTAAATATCGACACAGTTGTCCAAGTCCTAGTTAATGACCTTGTTTAACTATTTTGGCTACCAAGTCCAAGTTAATGACCTTGGTTGACCACTTTTTGACCAAAACTGATATTGTTCTTTAGATTTTAAGTTTCAAATTAATGAACTTTTCAATCTTCCAAACCAGATTATGTTCCCAGATTAGCTCCTAACCCGAAATTCAAACGATTTTCCTCAGCATTCTGTCGCTTTTAACTTTGAAGATTTGTTTTCCATCACTGGTAGTCAGAAAATAAAGTAGAAACGGAAAATCTTTTTTTATTTTTGAATACTTCTAAATTAACCATTCTTAAAGCAATGTGTACACACATATTTACAGACATATTTTTGTGAGTTTATGTTAGAGGGTCATATTAGTTTATTGAGACACATTACAAGCACCGTTGCTCTAGATAAAACTTTAAGTTCTTAAACCGATTTTCTTCAGATTGTCCGTATACTGATCCACTTAAACCTCTACACATTTCTCAACTGCTTCAAGATATGTTAGGTAAATTTTAGCAACATGGCCTAATATGTGTTTCCCACCTCAGAATATACTCCCGTATCGACATTCCCTAGATTTCATCTCACAGGTGAATATATCTAACTGATATCTGTATAGGGGTGAAATGCGAAACCTTGAGAGCTCAGGTTAGTACTTCCGTACAGAGAAAGAGATGAAGGCTCGACTTTAGGTGGTGTTCCTCTTGGGAATCTTTTTAATTTATGTACTGCAGAATGTCGTATCTTTTTTATGACATTTTTCTTCATTTTTATGCAGCTTTGGGGTGAATAATGCGAAAGTATTATACAAGTTCTAGGCCATTGCTGACGCAAAATCAGAAGAATTCGTATAATACCCGATATATCAACTAAATATAAAGACCTAGTATCTCAGAATCTGGCATCCTCTCAAACGAAATTTCAGGCTACCAAGCCCATATATCCGAGAGATGTTAAGCCACAGATTTACCAGTTTTATTTCTTTAGGTTTATATCCTGAAAGCAGTTTACTGAACGTGCGAAGCCTACCGACATATCTTTAAAAGACCCGCTTAAACGCTTTTTAAACACTACATTTCTTTAGCGTACTGTAATGGTCCACTGATGTACTATCATCTCCTCTTATACACAAAACTCTTTTTGTATTTTTTAATGTTTTTGTATTTTTCATGATTTTTTCAATTTTTTTGTATTTTTCACAACCTTTTCTCCCCCTAAAAATCAAAAACATATTTTTGGATTTTTGGTTTTTTTTAAGAAAAAATGTAAACTATTTACAGAAAAACTTTTAACTTACCAGTGAAGATTACGTCCCAACATCGTCATCCTCAAATTCAACCTCATAAATATCCCTTGATGATAGATTCTTTAAAACATTTAATTTTGAAAGATTTCGAAATCTTGCTCTATCAAAAGCTTTGGTATAAAAATTTGCTTTTTGGTCATCAGTGTGGATTTTCTCAATTCGTATCAACTTTTTCTCGTGACAGTCACGGATAAAGTGATATCGAATCTCGATATGTTTAGTGCGTGAGTGTTGACAAGGATTGACCGAGATATCAATGGCCTCCTTGTTATCTACGAAAATGGGCGTATCAAGAAATTGCAGACTATAGTCTCTCATCTGTTGTATCCACAGTATTTGGGAACAACAACTGGATGCTGAAACGTATTCAGCTTCGCAACTAGAGAGAACGACCGCGGTCTGTTTCTTGCACTGCCATGTTACCAAACGAGTTCCGAAGAACTGGTAGCCGGCCATTGTAGATTTAGCGTTCTGCTTGCAGCAACCGAAATCAGAGTCAGAGTAACCCGCAAGGTTGAAATCATCGTGACGTGGATACCACAAGCCGGTGCTCGGGCATCCTTTCAAATAGCGCATGATCCTTTTGACGATCAACAGATGTGATTCCTTCGGACTTGACTGATATCTGGCGCAGGAGGTATGTGGGGTAGATGATATCCGGTCGAGAAGCTGTAAGATACATCAAGGATCCGATCATGGAGCGATATAATGTTTCATCAAATTTTTCTCCATAGTCGTCTGGACAAATGCCGTGGTTTGTGGCTAAAGGGGTAGATGCGGGTTTAGTTCCTGTCATGTCAAATTTCTCCAACACGTCATGAACATACTTCGTCTGGTGAATGAAGATACCATCTGGTAGTTGTTCAACCTGAAGCCCCAAAAAGAATTTCATCTCTCCCATAGCGCTCATTTTGAATTTCTCTTTCATGACTTTCTCGAAGTCTTTACACAGCTTTTCATTTGTCGATCCGAAGATGATATCATCCACGTAGATTTGTACAATAATCATATGTCCATCTACTTCCTTTGTAAAGAGGGTGTTGTCTATTGTCCCTCTGGTAAAATGATTAGCCTATAGGTGCTTGGAAAGCGTCTCGTACCAGGCTCTCGGGGCCTGGTGTAATCTGTAAAGAGCTTTGTTCAGCAAGTAGACCTTGTCTTTATGAATTGGATCGACAAACCCTGGTGGTTGGCCGACATATACCTCCTCTTTTACCTTACCGTATAGGAAAGCAGATTTCACATCCAATTGGTACACTTTGAAACCTTTCCACGAGGCGAATGCCAGGAAAATGTGGATAGCTTCTAGACGTTCGACTGGGGCGTAGACCTCGTTGTAATCTATCCCCTCTTCCTGACGAAAACCTTGAACTACTAGGTGAGCTTTGTTTCGAACAACGACTCCTCTGTCATCTATTTTGCAATTGTAAACCCACCGTGTGCTTATCTTTTTCTGCTTTAGCGGTAGATCAACAAGTTCCCAGACTCCAAGTTTCTGGAATTGCAATAATTCTTCCTGCATTGCTTCCACCCAACTATCATCTTTAAGAATATCTCTGATGTTTCCTGGTTCTACCTGAGAAACAAAACAACTATGAGAAAATTTATTTTGGAGTGGAGCAGCTTTAAAATAAAAGCAACTTAGATCCTTATTGATCTGATTTCGCGTTTTCACGCCAGTTTGCAGTTCTCCAATGATGTTATCTGTTGGATGGTAGGAGACTGATCTCGGCATTACTTCGCCTGGAACATTTACTGAGCTTTCCAAATTTGTGATATTCTGATCAGCAACTTGTTCTGAAGAAATGGCCTCATTTCTAGTACTAGTTTCGGCAGCTTGATTGTTTAGATAACTTGTAATCTCTTCTGATCCTTCATCGGAACTGGTATCCCCATTATCAAAAGTAGGATCTTGTTCAGGTTCTGCGTTTACTGGCTGAGAAGATGGTTCTGCAGGATTTTGTTATGGTGGAACAACTGGTTTTGATTGTCGGTTGCTTGGACCTGCTTCAGAGGAAGGTGCTGTTGTTGGAGAAATTACCAACGGCCCCGTTACTTGCTCTTGATTGGATATCTGATGTTGTTGAAATAGCAAGATAAGTTCTTCCTTAGAAGGTTCTTCAGGCAGATCAAAGGAATTCCATAACCCGTCGTAATTGAACAGCCATGGATCTCCAGGTTTTTGCACGGGCGTTGTGTATCTCTGGCAATCAAAACATGTTGAGCAAAAATAACTTGATTCAAGCTTGGGAGAAAGGCTCGCTTTTGCGGACTTGCATATCCTATGAAGAAACCTTCCAAAGATCTGGCTCAAATTTCCCTTCCGGGTCCAAAACTATACACGGTGATCCAAAGGGTTCCAGAAACTCTAGATTAGGTTTTCGCTGGTTAAGAAGTTCAAAGCATGTCTTCTTGTGTTTCTTGACTGTCATTACGTGGTTAAGGGTGTAACATGTAGAGGCAATAGCTTCGCTCCAAAAATTAATAGGCAACTTAGAGTCGGCAAGCATTGTGCCTGTAGTTTCAATAAGCGTTCTGTTCTTTCGTTCAGCTACTCCAGTTTGTTGAGGAGTATAGGGGGCAATGAACTCATGATGAATACCCTCAGCATTGCAGAATTCAAGCATCTTGTTGTTCTTAAACTCAGTACCGTTGTCACTTCTGATTCTCTTGATAGGCAAATGGTAAAGGTTTTCAATCTTTCGAAACAAGATCATCAGATTGTCGAATGTTTCATTCTTGCTTTCTTGAAAGAAAATCCATGAGAATCTTGAGAAGTCATCAGTTACAACCAGACAGTATAGATCCCCTGTAATACTCTTCACATTGACAGGCCCAAAGAGATCCATGTGTAGCCTTTCTAGTGGAAATTTGATGGAGTTTAGAAGCTTTCTCGGGTGTGACTTCTTGTGCTGCTTCCCTTTTTTGCAGCTGATACAGTCGTCTGATAAATGAAAATTTTTGAGATTCACCCCTTCCACTAGATTGTTATGCACTAGAGAATTCATCTTCCTTAAGTGTATGTGACCCATCTTCCTATGCCATAGTATTGATTCTTTCTCTGTAGCCTTTGATACAAAGCATTGCCCTTCTTTTGAAGTAGTGGATGCGACACTCATGTCTAAGACATATAGATCATTTTCTCATGGAGCGCGCATGAGAATCCACTCCTCGGGAATTACGAAACTAGGTTTGAGAATAAGACATTCTTTGTCAGTGAAGTGAGTTGTGAACTTCTTGTCACAGATCTGTAATGTGCTCAAAAGATTATTCTCAAGTTCAGCGATGTAATTCACTTTGTCGAAAGATACGACTCCGTTTGTAAAAATTCCTTCTCCCACGATCCTGCCGCCGTGTGTTCCGGCAAACCCAAAATATCCTCCCCTGATGGCTTTAACATTGTACAACAATGCCAACATCCCTGTCATGTGCCTAGAAGCTCCACTATCCATTATCCACTTTGAAATGATTGACCTTGGAAGCCCCTGCTCACATTAAAAGCATATTACTTAAACAGAGAGACCCAAGCCCTTTCGGTCTTGGGTGGGATGACAATGTCGACATTTGGAACTTTGGCAACTTTGTCATCTTTCTTAACATCAACCCACTGTCCAGTCTTGAAGTCAGTCTTATCTTTTGATTTGACTGGAACATTGGTTGATTTTGGAGTTACAGGAGATGTCTTCGCTTTGGCTACCTAGGTTTGTGTCTTAGAAAATGCCTTTTTGATGTAAAGTTTAGATTCTTTCTTTTCATTTTTCTTTGAGGTTTCTCCAATTTCAAATTTTGAAATGCTCTCAGTTGGTGAATCCTTAATAGAATTGGCATTTTCATCTCTTTAAAATTTTTGTTGGCACAAATGCTGGACCCTTTTTCTTCTCATCTACTGTAAACCTCTTTTGTTCATGAACATGTTTTTAACGATTTTTTGAACATTGTCGTGCAATATGCCCAAGTTTGTTACACCTGTAACAGGTTCTACTGTAATTTCAACAGTGTGTTCCAAAGCCTGTTCACGAAGCTCCTTTTCTTTCTTAAACTCTTCGTTGGTTTGTTTGTTAATAACCTCTTTTTCTTCAACAGTGTTGGTTCCAAAAACAAACTCAACTTTCTTTGTAAAATCTGGTTTTCGGGATTTGTTGTTTTGTTTGTTCTCAAACCCTAACCCATCCCTTTTGTTTTCTGGATAACTTCTTCCTCTGGGATGAATGTGTTTGTGAGTTTTCTTTGGTTTTGAGTAGAAAACATCAACATTCTTCTCAAGTTCAGATGTTTCAACTTCAATGAGTTTAAATATTTTATCGACACGGTCAAAGTTAACATTCTGTACAGGGAATTCTTCATCAGTATATAGTTTATCTGATCCTTTCATTTTGTAGATAACTACATTAGGATCATCACTTAAACCATTTTCTAATGTTGTAATAAAATTTTCATGAAAACTTTTCTCACTTCTAGAATGTGAACTTGACTCTGATTTCTCAATGTTTGACTCAGCACTTTCATAAATTGTGTTATCAGACTCATTTTCAAACACATTTTCAAACACTTTAGTTACCACCTCGGATTCACATTCCTTTACTGTTTTGGAATATGTTACGTCAACATTTTCAGGCAGCTCGTTATTCTTTTCTGTGAGAAGATTTAAATTCAGCGCCTTATCCACTCCGTTAGGATGTTTCTTAGCATAGCTATTCCACATAGGAGGTGGAACATGATCGTAACATTTTCCAAGATTTTTCTCACTTTTCTTACCATCTTTACTGCTTTCTGGTTTTGGCAGAATGTGATCAAGGACATACATGCTGGTAGAGTAACTGATTAACAATTTGTTAACCCTTTCTGTTTCAATTCTACTTTTCTCCAGCTCATTTTTCAGCTCAGCAATTGTGTTAATATGAAGATTAATGGCCATTTGTTTGTCCATCACAGTTGCTTTGAGCATCGAAAGTGTGTTATCATTTTCTTTGACAGTTTTCTCATACTGTCGAATGGTCCTGCTGAGCTTATCATATGATTCTTTTACAGTGTTGTAATCGTATGACTGCTTATCATTGTATGTTTTAAGTTCTTTAAACGCTTTTTCTTTCTCAGCACATTGCTCACATGCTTCAGTACATTTTAAGCATGGGCTGACCAATTCGACAGTTTGAGCTTTGATTGTTTCTTTATCTGTTTCAACCTTTTCTATCTGTTTTTCCACACTGACTACCTCGTTTGTATTGGCCATGAGTGCTTTGTTGGCAATATCGGTTAGGCTCTCTAGTGTTACAGGCTTGGTTACATCAATCACTTCCACACACTCTGTCTTTGTCTCCTCAGGACTTTCTTCTTTGTGACCAGAATCGAAGCTCTGCAAAAGGTTTCATCATTGTGTCAAATAAACAGGGTTTGGGGATACCTGCTAGAAGTTCTTCTTCCTCTGCTGAAGTTCTGAAGTAATCTGCCAATACTTCTTCCATTTCTTCTTCTGATACTTCTTCAGATGCTTCTGGTTCTTCCATGATTTCAGCAACAAGTGCAAGACTTTCCTTTTTGGAGATGAAATTGTTCCAATTGAATCCTTCATCTTCCTGTGATACCACCAGAGATTTATCTTTTGAGTTTGAACCTCCATCTTTGATCTGTACCAATTTCTTCTCTGGTTGTGGTCGATGATAGATTGCCTTTTTGTAATAATCATCACCAAACGGATTTTGATTGCCTTTTACTTCTCGGTTTGGGCATTGGCGTTTGAAGTGCCCTTTCTCTCTGCACTTGAAACATGTGTCTTTGGATTTATGAAAGCCTAATTTACTGTCAAGGCCCCTTAAATCATCTCTTCCAGTAATTTCCATGAAACCCTGAGCTCTTCGAACCACTGATGCCATGCACCACATGATGTCAATTAATTCCATCTCCTCTGGATCAATTTGGTTGTAGTCTTCTATAGTCATTTCTGGGTTTCCAATTCGACCAGTTACAAGACTTTTGTAGGATTCTAGAACTGTTGCAAGGAGCACAATCTGATGCTTAGCAGTTTGCTCATTGAAGTGTTGAGCGTTCTGGAGATTTACTGCGATGTTGCATTGCAGTATTCTTTGGTTAGAGTTGGATTGACTCTGCTGGTTGCTCTGTGATTGATTTGAGCTCTGAGATGATTGTTGTCCTTGGTGATTGTTTGGATTGAAGGAAGCAAACGTTTGAGACCCACTAGACTGGTTGGAGGTTGGACTAGTATTTGTGTTAGCATTGAAGGTTGTTTGGATTTTGGGACTCTAAACAGGAGTATTTGGGTTTCCTTTGTAGTATAAGCTCACATCCTGTTGCGAGTTCGTTTTCTTGCCTTTTGCCATTTTCTGCATCTCTAGTTCGTGCCCTTCCAACTTTTCTATGAATCTCGGCAAAACTGAGACTGTCATACTCGGCACCATTCTTTAGAATTGTTAGATATGTTGCCCAATCTCCTTCAGGCAAAGAATCTGCCAGTTTATCGACTAGTTCTTCATTCGTCTTAACAATTCCTATTCGCTTCATCTGCACTACCCGGTGGCAATACCTTTCGATGAGTTGCTTCATGTTCTCACCTAGAAGAATATTGAATACTCCAAATTCTTTGTTCAGTAACGCCTTCTTGCCTTTCCTGACATTAGTACTTCCTTGTGCCCTTAATCGTAAGGCGAGCCATAGTGAATGAGCATCGTCGTCATGTTGTAGGAGAACTAAGATTTCTTCTTTTATGGCCTGCTGAAGGAGATCATCATCTTCTTTTTACTGATGTATTTTTCTCGTTCTTCTTCAGACAAACGAGCCATTGTTTTCTCAATGCCAAGTTCATTCAGTGGTGGTTGATATTTGTTTTCGAGTGCGAACCAAACTGTTAAGTTTGTCGCTTGAACCCAGTTCTTGAAACGCTCACTCCAACTTTCATAATCTTTGATGTTCATGAGCTTTGGAGGCTTCGTAGTGGTTCCCATTTCATTTTCCAGATTCATGTTTTGGGCCGCTACGGAGGCTGTAATGGCTTGTGTAGCAAAAGCGTTATGGAATTCTTCTTCACCTGACATCTTGTCAAAAACTTAAAACAGAAAACAGATTAAAACTGGTTAACTTGAAGTTGACTGAAAATTGGTATGAGACACAAGATTTTCGTACGAAAATGATGCTGGATTTTCGTGCGAAAATTCTCTTTTGGTGCGAAAATAATGTTTCTTTGTTAAATCAAATTTTCAGGTTTTAGACTACTGATTTTCGTACGAAACCTAGTATTTCGTGCGAAATTACTTATCTTCCTTGAACACTTGTTCACAATTTCACGTTTTTGATGATTTCAAGCATGATTTTGATGGATCTTAGGTTTGTTTGATTCAGTAAGCTGATTAGAGTTGATTTTAACACGGTATACTAATAACCTAGTCCAAATTGTCCATGAAATCCTTCAGATCTAAAGTAAGTTCCAAGAAAGAGTAGAAGAAGAGTTTCTAATGGATGAATCTTGACTTTGAAGGTTGAATCCAGTTGAAACTTGGTTGTTGGTTCACAAATCAGACCTTAAGGCTCTGATACCACTTGTGAATGAAGCTTAGGATCAGACCCAACTTAATGAGCTTTCCGGTCAGACTTGCTCAGCTAACAGAGGCGGAATTCATTGTTAGCTGATTGAAAAAATAAAGAACAAGCAATGATTACTGTTTAACCGTCTGTGTATTGAATAAACGTTAGCAACGATTACAGACTCGAACAGGGCTTCACCACTGATTCCTTAAAACATCATACCTAACACACAACCTAAGTCACCTATTTATAGGTAGAGATGATAGCACCTAGTGAGAAGGCAAGATGGATTTTCGTACGAAAATAACAGTATACAAACAAAAACTTCAAAACTAAACTTCTGACGCTACGAAACCCTATCTGTACAATAGACTCGTCCTAGACGTAGGCAATAGACATAAGTGCACCAACATTATGTCAGAGTCTATGGCACATAATTAAGATGTTTCATGAACTCAAAATCTTAAAGGGCCCTACCGTTGGCCTAATAATCATAATCGAATGTTTAATGCGTTGTTAAACGTCAAGTCCCCGTTTAACACGTTGTTAAAGGCTAAGGACACCAACCTCACACCATTGGCCCTTAATAGTGTCATGTCAACCATGACGTGTTCCCAGAGTCGTCAATCCATTCATGACTTTGTCTTGCCATGTAGGTGACGCATAGCGCCAATGTAATGTTTTTTGTACTTACTTGGCATATACTCCAATTATAGTTGGTGTAACATTATCAAGAATTCGTATCATCACACATAATCACAACAATATCATGATATACATATCATACCACAGACTGATACCAATCAAAGTTTACTGGGATTTTTCACAGTTGTCACACGTAGCCTCCATTGATTGCTTTAATATCGAAGAGTAAGGCACGCATCCTGGTCATGTGACGTGAAGCTCCGCTATCCATAATCCACTTCGACAAGATGCATCTTTGGAGCCCCTGCACATGCAAAGAAACTATTTAAAGTGGGAAACCCAAGCCTTCCCGGTCTTGGGTTGAATCGGATAACCATCTTCGTATTCAAATTCACAATCATATTCGTAATCAAAATCGTCATCAAACATTTCATCAATTGTTGACTTTGAAAACTTTCCAATTTATCTACCTTTTTACCTTTTTGAAAAACCTTTTTCAATTTTGGAAAAACATTTTTTGGAACCCCCTTATCAGTCTTTGCTTCTTTGGTTTCTTTAACATTGACTGAATTGGTTGGTTTGACATTTCCAATTTTGACTGTTCCAGACTTTGCACTTTCAGATGATGTTGGTGTTTTCTTTGCAACCCATGATTGAGATTTCATTCGAGCTTTCTTAATGTAGAATTTTGAATCTTTGTTTTCATTTGATTTAGAAGCTTCACCTTTTTCAAAAGTTAATTTCTCAAATTTAGTTTTGATTTTAGGTTTTACTTCGATTTTAGATTCGTTATTTTTTTTAAGATTGTGATTGGCTTTTCAATCTCTGGGCGCTTAAGTTTCTCATCATCTGAAACTGTCTTTCTTCGGTGATACATAGGCTATGATTTCGGACACTTGCGAGCAATGTGACCAACTTCATTGCATTTGAAGCAAGTCCGAGTATCAACAGAATGTCCATTCGTGGGTTTTACTACACTTGTGGACTTAGCCTTATCCCGAAGTTCCTTTTCCTTCTTAAACTCATCATTTGATTGCTTTCCAATCAAATTTTCTCCCTGAACGGTGTTAGTCCTAAACACGAATTTCATGTTTTTATTCTTGTATTCGTGAAATGGTTACTTTTGTTTCTTTTTCGGTTCATCTTCTACCTCCAAACCCAAACCTGCTCTGCTGTTCTCAGGAAAATCACCACCATTCCTTCGGTAGTTATTGTAAACTTTCTTGGGTTTTGAATAAAACTTCTTTTCATTTCTCTCAAGGTCATCTGATGATACTTCAACAAGTTTAAACAATTTATCGATTTGATCTTGTTTCACATTTCGAGTCGGAAAACTATCATCGAAATATAGTCTATCAGAGTTCTTAACTTTGTACATTACAACGTTAGGATCATCACTTAGGCTATTTTCCGAAGATGTATCGTCATTTTCGGATTGTGATTCAGAATTGTTCAAACTTGAGTTGGCGCTTTCAAAGCTACCATCATCAGAATCATTTCCCAAAACATTTTCAACCACATTTTTCACAACCGCTTCACTGTCATCATTTGATGTCGTATAGACTACATCAATGTTCTCAGGCAACTTATCATTTGTTTCTGATAAAAGTGTTATATTAGTTGCCTTTTCAATCCCATCCACTTTCTTATGACAATAACTTGCAAGTAATGGAGGTGGAACATTGTTGTACTCTTTACGCTTCATACCTTTTGGTTTTTCAACATTTTCCTCTGACTTAATCATAGGAAGAATGTGATCGATGACATAAGCGTTAGTCATATAACTGAGCAAAAGCTGTCTAACTCTTTCAGGTTAGATTTTCATATCTTGAAGCTCTTGTTTTGTTTCAACAATGGTGTTTATATACATATTAATTGCTTTTTGTGTTGATGCATATGTCTGTTGCCTACGGATCGTATTACGTAGAGTCTGTGTTTGAGAGCGAAAAGTTAACTTTATGTTTGATAGACAAGTTCGGCCGAACTTGTAAGGTGAATGATCAAGTTCGCCCGAACTTGACCAGGCACCTTTAGAGCGAACTTGTCACACTATAAAAATGTGTGTTGCGCTCTCATTTGTAAGAATCAGAGATTTTGTCACGACAGAGGCGAAGCTATGTCCAAGTGTTTCCAGGATCTATAACGTCTACACATTAATGAAACAGTGATTACTCAGTAACAAACTAGTATCCAATGTCACCTATGCAAACGATTCCGCACGTTTACCTTAGGTTTACCAAATTAGGACCAGAACGATCCGTATAACGGACATACAAGTGGTATCAGAGCAGGATTTGTCTAATTTGAAGACATTGGACATAGAACATCTCATCTTCTACTCATTTCTTTCATTTTTAACTTTTCTTGGACATTTCACGGACAAAATAGATTGATTTTCAAGTATAATACGTAAAATCCATAATACTAAAACCCTTGAAAAGATCAGAGCTTAAAACAAACGAATTCATGTCGAAATTTGAAAAAACCATGTTTGAAAACACATGTTCGCTTGAACCTGACATCAAGTTCGCTCGAACTTGACTGAAAAATTCACAATTTTTCATCAAGTTCGCCGAACTTGATTGATTTTTCAAGAGTTTTGGGTAAGTTCGCTCGAACTTGCTTATCTTTCAAATAAATTTCATCAAGTTCGCCCGAACTTGATTAAATATTGTTGAAAAATATTACAAGTTCGCCCGAACTTGTAAAGCCTCTTGAAATTCTTACAAATTCACCCGAACTTATTAAGTAGTTGTATTTTCACAAGCTGTGACAAGTTCGCCCGAACTTGTCCAAGGTTTATAAAAAAATCCCGAAAAAAAATCTAGGACATTATATATCATTAGATTCGTATTGACGAGACGAGTTTAAAGCTCTAATATGGTAAAAACAGTTTTCCAAAAAAATTTAAACGTTTTTAGCGAACCGATACGTTAAAATTGTCGATTAAGAAGTCAAATTTTACTAAAATTATCTGTTTGCTAATCATTTTTCAAGTGTTTTGAACGACAGATAAATTTAGAAAACGAAATGGAGTCCGTGAAGCCGCCAAAGTTGATGGGTATGAACGAGTATGAAGGCTGGAAAGAAAAATTCGAGAATTGGGTACGACCAAATCACCTCTATGGTTGGGTTGCTATTCAAATTGGATTTTAATGGCCAGTCGATGAACGTGGAGCTGAGCTTTCGGTATCAAAGTTTACATCTCAGCTGAAGGATGCATATGCCCATGAGAAGAAGATTCGAACCTCGTTACAACAATCGATAAAAGAAGATATCTTCGTTTTGTTACCAGAGTACAAAACTATACAGGATTTGTGGAAATGTCTAGGCGCTAAATATTTGGAAAGTGCTGAGCTGATTAAGAACAAAAAGGTGCTAATCAAGAAAAGGTCTGACCGTGTTAGTGATCAAGGAAATGATCGGGAAGCACAAAGTTCAAATGATCGGTTTAAGAGAGAAGGAAGTATGATTGCGAAGAACTGTGAAGAACAAGTTTCAAGTACATCTACAAATGAGGTTTCAAGTTCTGAATCTGTGTACTCAAATTGTCAACAATACAGATCTAATAATGTCAAATTTTTGAAAGATAGGGAAATATTGACATTAGAAAACAAAAAGTTAAAAGAAAATGAAAAGAATTTTGAAAAAAAAAAATTTTAGAAAATGAAAAATTACAAATGGTAGTAGATTTTCAAAATGAAATAAAAATATTTAAAAATGAAAAAATTGTTTTTGAAAAATTAAATATAGAAAATCAAAAAGCAATAAATTCTCATGTTGAGAAAATAACTCAACTTGAAAATGAAGTTGAGATTGCTAAAAATAAAGCTGTTGATTTAGAAAAGAAATCGAAAGGTTTTGTGACCTCGTCATTGATTCTAGATCAGATATGTGCAAAACCGATCAATGAAAATAAAAAGGAAATTCCATTAAGTGATAAAGTCACAAATTTTGACAAGGTCAAAATTGAGAATTGTGATGATGATGCCGGTGATGAATGTCACACCCCGACCCACAGCGGAAAAGGAGATCGGGGCATGATTGGGTTATCATCAAAGCTCATGACATTTATTTTAACGTTTCATATTCATTAATACAGTTTAATGGAAATTTACAATCATAATTACATCAATGACCTAAACATCAGTCTAAGCTTCTTTGTTTTCTTCTAAGGCATTTCCTATGTTTTCCTTGCTTCATCCTGTTCACCTGTATCATGTGTAAAAAGGTTTTTGGATCAACTAAAAGTTGGCGAGCGAATCCTATGGAAAACATTTGAACAAGTTTATTTAATTGATTATAAAATAAGTGCACAACCACACATGAGTAAAAATAGATGTAAACTTATTCATAAATCAATTTAATATTAAACAATACACACATGAACAATAATGGATCGTTTAGAGGCACGCGTTGCTCAACTCGTCTCTCACGAGGAACTGATGGGCCTAATGAATGAATTGCATAAACATGATAATATGAAAGACATAACTACAAACATATGAACTCAATAATACACACATGAACAATAATGGATTGGTTTTGAGGCACGCGTTGCTCAACTCGTCTACCACAAGGAACTGATGGGCTTAATGAATGAATTTCATATAAGTTGACAAAATGAAATACATAATTACAACAATATAAACAATCTAAGTTTAGATCACGATATAGTATGGCACAAGTTTAAATAAACGAGTTAATTATTTTGTAACACATGACACACCCAAAACGTGTAATTAAAAAGGGGGAGTTGTAAGATTCACTCACAGTGGGTGCGTTCGGTTGATGATGTTGAATGCACGCGAAGTGGTTTTAACCACGAGTGAAATTAACCTAGATAATGGCATAATGTTTCGGTAAGTAAACGTATTTTATTAATCCATTTTAGTAGGATTGTTGGGTGTATTTTTGTGAGTTTAAGGCTATTTTCTAACCTTAAAAATGTTATTTTTAAGTATTTTTAATTGATTTTTAATTAAAATAAATAAATAAAAATAATAAAAAAATTGACTTTTTTGACCGTTGACCGTTGACCGTTGACCATTGACCTTGACTGTTTGACCGGTTCGTATGCGTGTATATGTGCGCTGAGTGAGGCTCGAACCCGAGACCTCCCGTACGCGTGCACGCAGCTCTACCAACTGAGCTACGTGTCTAACCCGAAATATTTATGTTTTTAATTATATTTATATACTAATTAGATTAAACAGAAAATCCTTTATTTTTAAAAACGATTTTAATCCAAAGACTCGGTGCGCTCCACAGGTCTCGAACCCGGGACCTGTGGTTTATGCTAACACACAGTCCACCGCTGGACTGTGTGTCCAACTTGTTAACTTAACTGATTTTTATTAAACTTAAATACAAACTAAGTATTTCCATTTCTGACTTAAAGAAAAAGTTTAATAATTATCCGGGTCGATGCAGTAGACCGGACTCGAACTCGTGTCCTGTGATTAAACATACATACAGTCCACCACTGGACTGTGTGTCTAACTTGGTTATTATTCCGGTTATTAATAAACTTAACATATAACATTGGTGACCGGTTCGGTTAACAAAAAAAAAGGCAGTTTTATTAAGGCAGCATGCGTGGGACAAGATTCGAACTCGAGACGTTAGTGTGTTTAATGTGCACACAGTCCACCACTGGACTGTGTGTCTAACCCGAGTAATAACTTGATTTTAATTATACTTATATGTTACCGAACTTCGTCTTCTTCGTCAGTTTTAACCAGAAACGATGACTGACTGGTTTGAAGTTTTATTCAGGTTTCTTTAGCGTTTTTTGATTAATCATAGGTGAGATATAAATAAAAAGAAAGAAAAATTAGGCGTAAGGTATACCGACTGGACTCCTCTGTTTTTCCGACAGAACTCCGGCGACAGCAACAGGTTCCGGCGTCGCGTGTCTTGCAGCAGCGAGTCTTCAGAAAGCTTGAAAAGGATGTGGGTGACTTCGGTATAAGCTCAGGGGGTTCAGTAAGGCTCAGAAATGGAGGGTTCGGTTTTCCGGCGATGAGCAGAAGATTTCCGGCGAGTGAGTTTTCGCCGAGAAAGGGTGCGGTTTTGAGCGAAAAAGTTTGCAGAGGTTCGAGTGGGTATTTATAAGGCAGGTTATCGATGAACTTGGTCCAATTTCCGACTTGATTCGTCTGTTAGAAAGTCTTCAGCGGTTATAACTTGTGTCGCGGGTTCAGGCGTCGGTTATAACCGATGTAGCGATTAAGTTTTACGTTATAACTGAAGATGTCGTAAATTCTTGGCGAGATCGCCGGGATTTCCGACGACTGAAATTTGGGCGCCGGTTTTGAATTCGGAAAGACATGTTATGAATTAAATGATTCTAACATTTAACAAGAAACATCAGTGGCGCAGTGGTTGAGTGTGTGTGTGTTAAGTTGGTTGAACCGGCTGACTGACCCGGGTTCGAAAACCGGCAGTGCCAAATCATTATTATTTTTCTTATTTTTAACAGTTTTTCAAAAACTAATTATATATTCCCTTATAATAATTAATTATGTATCGTTTAAAAATATTTTGGGCATTAAATTTGCAACGAAATTTTTAACTGATTGTTCGGTTAATAAACGGAGCGGGTTTGGTAAAATCCGTTTTTTACGGATGTTACAGTATCCCCTGCTTTTTAGAAATTTCGTCCCGAAATTTAAATAGTGATATATTTGACTAAAAGAATGATGGTTTTTTAGTTTGACAGTTACATGCTTAGAGAAAGTAAGGTTTTAAGTTTTTTGTTTGAGGCGGTAACGTTCCTTGTAAGGGTTAAGTACCCCATTACAGGAATCGCTTTTTGTTGCCTACTGTAAAAGTATTGATAAGCATAATTGATTCGCTAAATATGATATCATGCATAAGAGTTTGGATATGTTTGGAAGAATATGGTTATATCCTAAGGCAAAACTTCTAATACTACAACCTACATGGAACTTCTCATAACCATCTAACAATACCTCTGATCCTTTGACAAGAATACTTATATATAGGAAGTACCAGCGGCGTATCCACCATATTATTGTCAAATTTTCATTGGTTTTATCAGTAAGTTATGATTGGTTCTATGACTAAAGAACATAAATAAACACAACAACTAATATTTGAATCCACATTCTGATAGCATATATGTTTGAATGGTGACAGTTCCTCTCTCGTTTGTTATGATAGAGAGGTTAGTTTATGTAGAAATAGAACACAGTCCAATTTCTTTAAATGGCGAGATGATATGAATGTAACACAAATTTCAACCAAGGCAATACTAAATCCAACATGGAACTTCTCATAACCGCCTGATATGCCTCTGATCCTTTGGCAAGAATACTTATATATAGGAAGTACCAGCAGCGTATCCACCATATTCTTGCCAAATTTTCATTGGTTTTATCCACAAGTTATGATTAGTTACCAAGAAACTACTAAATCCTACATAGAACTTCTCATAACCGTCTGACAATGCCTCTGATCCTTTGACAAGAATACTTATATATAGGAAGTACCAGCGGCGTATCCACCATATTCTCGTCAAATTTTCATTGGTTTTATCAGTGAATTATGATTAGTCCTATGTGACTCTACAACCAATACAACAAACTCATAAATACTGGAAATGAAAAATGTCTGTGCGATCAAGGCTCAATCAAACGGAGCCGATCGTATTGCATGTACTGAAAATGAAATTGTCTGTGCGATCAAGGCTCAATCAAGCGGAGCCGATCGTATTGCATGTACTGAAAATAATAAACTTAATCTAAACAATAATCACAGAAACAACCTATACATGGAACCTCTCATAACCGCCTGATAATGCCACCGATCATTTGACAAGAATACTTATATATAGGAAGTACCAGCGGCGTATCCACCATATTCTTGTCAAATTGTCATTGACTTTATCCACAAGTTATGATTAGTTCTATGTGACTCTACTACAAACACAACAACCACAAAATACTGATAATGAAAATGTCTGTGCGATCAAGGCTCAATCAAACGGAGCCGATCGTATTGCATGTACTGAAAATAATAAACTTAATCTAGAAACAATCACACAAACAGCCTATACATGGAACCTCTCATAACCGCCTGATAATGCCTCTGATCATTTGACAAGAATACTTATATATAGGAAGTACCAGCGGCGTATCCACCATATTCTTGTCAAATTCTCATTGACTTATCCGCAAGTTATGATTCGTTCTATGTGACTCTACTACAAACACAACAACCATAAGATACTGATAATGAAAATGTCTATGCGATCAAGGCTCAATCAAACGGAGCCGATCGTATTGCATGTACTGAAAATGAAAATGTATGTGCGATCAAGGCTCAATCAAATGGAGCCGATCGTATGTGGGCACGCCAGGTTCAACCTCATAATAAAATGGGGAACATGCTCAACGCTCATAATGTAATGGGGAGCGGCGGCCTATGAAATTGCATGTACTGAAAATAATAAACAATAATTACTCTAACAGTCTACACATGGAACCTCTCATAACCGCCAGATAATGCTTCTGATCCTTTGACAAGAATACTTATATATAGGAAGTACCAGCGGCGTATCCACCATATTCTTGTCAAAGTTTCATAGGCTTTATCCTTAAGTTATGTTTGGTTCTATGTGATAAAGAAAAACATAAAACTAAACGATAGGAGTTGAATCTGGATTTTCGGTGAAGAGGACTAGTTGAGTATCTTCGCTTGGGCCGTCATTATCTTCGACAGGATTGGCGTTGATATTGAAGACTCTTCCTCTTGCTGGTGGCCTAGCGGTTGGGTTTTCTTGGTTTGATTGGGCTTGAGTGTTGATGACGTTAACCAATTCAGGGCATGTGTTTCTAAAGTGGGTAGGGTCGCCACAATTGAAACAAGCTCGAACATATGGAAACATGGGGTATTGGGGTTGTTGATAGGTTTGGTTCATGGCTTGAGTAGGGGGAGAGATTTGGTTTTGAAAGGTGCGGCAAACCTTGCTCAAATGACCATAGCGTCCACAAGTTGCACATAGTCGACAAGGTAGAGTAAGGGGATGGTGATAAAAACAGTTGTTGCATCGAGGGTGAGGTCCAAGATATGGTTTCTTATTTAGGTAAGTTGAGTTGGGTGCCACTTGAGTGATTGGGATAGCTTGGATGGGTATGGCATGTGAAATTGGTTGATTTCGTTGGATTGCAGCGAAAAGTTGCCTGTCTCTTTTTCTCTTAGAATTGGGTTGAGAAGGGGATTCGGTTTGGGTGTAGTCGGAGGTTTCAGTCGATTCTTTATCCTTCTTCTTCTCCTCCTTGAAATCTTTGTTCCGGATTCGGTTCTCGGTGAGCGCTGTTGCTAGCTCCATTGCTGCTTCCAAAGTTGCAGGCGAGGTACTTATTACAGAGTCTTGAATCTTTGACGGAAGACCACGAATGTAGTGCTCGATCAAACGGTAGAGGGGAGTGAACATGTTGGGAACCATTTGATGTAACTCGAGGAATCTTTTGTTGTATGTGGTGTGGTCTCCTTCCTTTTGCTTCAACGAATAAAATTCATCTTCTAATTTCTTGATTTCGCTCCTTGGGCAAAATCGTCTGGTCATGATTTCCTTCAATTCATTCCAAGTTAAAGTCATAGCCTCTTCAACACCTCGTTTGACCTTCTCTGTATTCCACCAAGTAGGTGCTATACCATATAATCGACCGGTAGCATATCGCACTTTGCGATCATCGGGACAATCGCAATTTAGAAAGGTGTTCTCCATTTCTTCAAATCAATGGAGGAGAGCGGTGACGCCTTCAGTCCCTTTGTATTTTGGAGGGTCGCATGATTTGAAATGCTTGTAGGTGCATTTAGTGGTATTTGGGGGAGAGTTGATAATGTTTTGGTTTTCCTGATTGACAGGATTAGTGGTAAGTGCTTGTTGGACTTGGATTACAATGTTGGGTATTATGGCAGCCATTTGTTGAGCGATTAGGGCAGCCATGTGTTCGCGGGCTTTTCCTGCTCTCGTCTTCCTACGGGCGTGGTTAGAAGACATCTACAAGGAATACATGAAAAGAGTATGAGTTGGATGCTTTTGGGATCATGGGTCGCACTAGGAATGAACATTCATAAAATAATTATAGAAAAATAAATCTACTACATCCATAGGATGTCTTGGGCTTTGCTCGCCATTAGGCCCTACATGCCGCCATACTTCACCTTTGTAATCATGTTGGCCCCCATGAATACCGGTTTTTCATATGGTTCGCATGGGTTTGCCTGGTTGCGTACACTAAAACCCGGAGAAAATCGAGAAATATGTATACAACGTGTGATATTCGGAATGTGTCCAGGTGTAGACACGGTGACACCTCAAAGTGGGGTTAGTTCGAACGACGTTTGGTGTGGCATGCTTTGGCCTAATAGGTCCTTCGTACTCTCATCGTTGGTCCCCAGGTAGGCAAACTGGTTCGTTATATTGGATTTATACGAATGCCAACCTAGACAGGACGTTCCGACTACCGGTACTTATACCCTTCCAGTTACTACATGCCCGTCGCAGAACTTACTTTGATGAGATTTGAAAATTGCAACAAAATCTTTGAATAATGAGAGTATGAAAATGAATTGAATATATGAACATTGATATATGTATAATGAATATGTATATAAGCATGTATGTTTGACTGTAAGTATAAACAAATATGAAACAATTAAATATCACAAGTTTGTATGTAACCACCTAATCAATTAAAATTTAGGCAGACTATAGTATAGGCTCTAAGGGTCTAATAACCTATCCTATATCCCTATAGTCATGGCTCTGATACCAATCTGTCACACCCCGACCCGCAGCGGAAAAGGTGATCGGGGCATGATTGGGTTATCATCAAAGCTCATGACATTTATTTTAACGTTTCATATTCATTAATACAATTTAATGGAAATTTACAATCATAATTACATCAATGACCTAAACATCAGTCTAAGCTTCTTTGTTTTCTTCTAAGGCATTTCCTATGTTTTCCTTGCTTCATCCTGTTCACCTGTATCATGTGTAAAAGGGTTTTTGGATCAACAAAAAGTTGGCGAGTGAATCCTATGGAAAACATTTGAACAAGTTTATTTAATTGATTATAAAATAAGTGCACAACCACACATGAGTAAAAATAGATGTAAACTTATTCATAAATCAATTTAATATTAAACAATACACACATGAACAATAATGGATCGTTTAGAGGCACGCGTTGCTCAACTCGTCTCTCACGAGGAACTGATGGGCCTAATGAATGAATTGCATAAACATGATAATATGAAAGACATAACTACAAACAATATGAACTCAATAATACACACATGAACAATAATGGATTGGTTTTGAGGCACGCGTTGCTCAACTCGTCTACCACGAGGAACTGATGGGCTTAATGAATGAATTTCATATAAGTTGACAAAATGAAATACATAATTACAACAATATAAACAATCTAAGTTTAGATCACGATATGGTATGGCACAAGTTTAAATAAACGAGTTAATTATTTTGTAACACGTGACACACCCTAAAACGTGTAATTAAAAAGGGGGAGTTGTAAGATTCACTCACAGTGGGTGCGTTCGGTTGATGATGTTGAATGCACGCGAAGTGGTTTTAACCATGAGTGAAATTAACCTAGATAATGGCATAATGTTTCGGTAAGTAAACGGATTTTATTAATCCATTTTAGTAGGATTGTTGGGTGTATTTTTGTGAGTTTAAGGCTATTTTCTAACCTTAAAAATGTTATTTTTAAGTATTTTTAATTAAAATAAATAAATAAAAATAATAAAAAAAATTGACTTTTTTGACCGTTGACCGTTGACCGTTGACCATTGACCTTGACTGTTTGACCGGTTCGTATGCGTGTATATGTGCGCTGAGTGAGGCTCGAACCCGAGACCTCCCGTACGCGTGCACGCAGCTCTACCAACTGAGCTACGTGTCTAACCCGAAATATTTATGTTTTTAATTATATTTATATACTAATTAGATTAAACAGAAAATCCTTTATTTTTAAAAACGATTTTAATCCAAAGACTCGGTGCGCTCCACAGGTCTCCAACCCGGGACCTGTGGTTTATGCTAACACACAGTCCACCGCTGGACTGTGTGTCTAACTTGTTAACTTAACTGATTTTTATTATACTTAAATACAAACTAGGTATTTTCATTTCTGACTTAAAGAAAAAGTTTAATAATTATCCGGGTCGATGCAGTAGACCGGACTCGAACTCGTGTCCTGTGATTAAACATACACACAGTCCACCACTGGACTGTGTGTCTAACTTGGTTATTATTCCGGTTATTAATAAACTTAACATATAACAGTGGTGACCGGTTCGGTTAACAAAAAAAAAGGCATTTTTATTAAGGCAGCATGCGTGGGACAAGATTCGAACTTGAGACGTTAGTGTGTTTAATGTGCACACAGTCCACCGCTGGACTGTGTGTCTAACCCGAGTAATAACTTGATTTTAATTATACTTATATGTTACCGAACTTCGTCTTCTTCGTCAGTTTTAACCAGAAACGATGACTGACTGGTTCGAAGTTTTATTCAGGTTTCTTTAGCGTTTTATGATTAATCATAGGTGAGATATAAATAAAAAGAAAGAAAAATTAGGCGTAAGGTATACCGACTGGACTCCTCTGTTTTTTCAGACAGAACTCCGGCGACAGCAACAGGTTCCGGCGTCGTGTGTCTTGCAGCAGCGAGTCTTCAGAAAGCTTGAAAAGGATGTGGGTGACTTCGGTATAAGCTCAGGGGGTTCAGTAAGGCTCAGAAATGGAGGGTTCGGTTTTCCGGCGATGAG
Source organism: Scalesia atractyloides (assembly GCA_947069175.1). Lineage (NCBI taxonomy): Eukaryota > Viridiplantae > Streptophyta > Magnoliopsida > Asterales > Asteraceae > Scalesia > Scalesia atractyloides. Next base: position 25,042,917 of record CAMTDV010000010.1, read on the forward strand.
CAGAAGATTTCCGGCGAGTGAGTTTTCGCCGAGAAAGGGTGCGGTTTTGAGCGAAAAAGTTTGCAGAGGTTCGAGGGGGTATTTATAAGGCAGGTTATCGATGAACTTGGTCCAATTTCCGACTTGATTCCTCCGTTAGAAAGTCTCCGGCGGTTATAACTTGTGTCGCGGGTTCAGGCATCGGTTATAACCGATGTAGCGATTAAGTTTTACGTTATAACTGAAGATGTCGTAAATTGTTGGCGAGATCGCCGGGATTTCCGACGACTGAAATTTGGGCGCCGGTTTTGAATTCGGAAAGACATGTTATGAATTAAATGATTCTAACATTTAACAAGAAACATCAGTGGCGCAGTGGTTGAGTGTGTGTGTGTTAAGTTGGTTGAACCGGCTGACTGACCCGGATTCGAAACCCGGCAGTGCCAAATCATTTTTATTTTTCTTATTTTTGACAGTTTTTCAAAAACTAATTATATATTCCCATATAATAATTAATTATGTATCGTTTAAAAATATTTTGGGCATTAAATTCGCAACGAAATTTTTAACTGATTGTTCGGTTAATAAACGGAGCGGGTTTGATAAAATCCGTTTTTGATGGATGTTACAATGAAAGTGCTAAAAAGGAGAAAAATGAAATATTTTTAAAACTAAAAGAAAAATTTCAGGAAGCTGTTCTACAATCTACTGAAAAAGGTTAATGCTCAACGCAAAAACCTTCTAAGCAGAATGGAGAACGGAAACAAAAGGAAAAACACAGTTTTTAAAATTTTCAAAAGAAACATAAAAGCTCATCGGTACGATCATCCAATCATTATAAAAACTCACAAAAATTTGTGAATAAGTGGTGCAGGTCGGACCACAGTGCTTCAACGTCAAATCATGCTTATAGACGAAACAGGAAAGATGGTTACCACACACTAAATCAATGTTATGATTTGAGTGTATGGTTTGCTAAAAAGGACCAGTATGATAACAGAAAGTGTCATAAATGTGGAGTAACTGAACACATTGCTAGAAAATATTTTCAAACTAATCCTAAACCTGTTCATATTGATAAGAAAAATTTTGAAGATTTGAAAGTACCAACTCAAGTTTTGAAACAATGTATAGAAACTACAAATAAGGTGAAACCAGTTATTATTAAGTTTTCAAATTTTAAAACTGGTGAATCCTCGAATTATAACGAACAAAAAGTGTCTACATTGTATTTCAAGAAAGCTTTAATGGAAAATCAAACATGGTTGGTAAAAGAAAAAGCGTTTACACAATCAGTGAAAATTGAAACTGTAGAGGACTTTCCGAAACATGAGAAAGTTCAAAATAAACATGACTGTGAAAAGAAAATCAAAAAAAGGTTGAAGAAAAAACGCCTAAAACTAAAAAGGCTTGGGTGTCACTATTCAACTAATTGTTTGAATTTTTGTGCAGGAACTTCTGAGATGAAAATAAATTACTGAGAATGGAGTTCCGTGGCACATAATGAAGACGGGTCGGGTTATCATGTTTTATATAAAGGCCATTTTTACAAAATTTGAAATTCAAATAATGTTTACTTTACTATTTTTGAAAATTTTTTGGAGAAAATTTTTCGAAAATATGTTTTAATAACGTTTACTTGAAAATTTTACAATTTTTGAATAAAATTTGAAAAATTTCACAGAACCCTCACTGTTGAATAGACAAAACCCAGGGATATAAGTTGTTATAAACACAAAGGTTTCAAGGTTTTTGTCATCATGAGGGGAGAGGATCTTAAAAGAAAATTGTGAAGTAGTAATGGATAGAGAATTGAAGTGATTCTCATCAATTAGTTAATGTTTTTCTCAATATAAAAAAATTCCAAAAATATGTTTTTGAATTTTAGGTGGAGAAAAAGCAAAAAAATACAAAAACACTGAAAAAGGCAAAAGAGTTTTGTGTTCAAAAGGAAATGATAGTACATCAGTGGACTATCACAGAATGCTAAGGAATTGAAAAGTTTAAAAAGTGATAAACAAGTCTTACTGTGGATGTGTTGATAGGCTTTATACGTTCAGTAAATTGTTTCCGGGATATAAACTAAATTTTACAACTGCTTAAACTTGTGGATTAACATCTCTCGGATATATGGACTTAGTACTCCGAATTTTCATCTGAGAGATTGCCTGATTCTGAAATACGAGGTTTTTATAGATAGTTGATATCTGAGGTATTATACAAGTTCTTCTGATTTTGCTGAAGCAATAGCCTAGAACTTCTATAATACTTTTCCAAAAATCCAGTAAAACTGCATTCAATGAAAATATCGAAATATACTACAATTCGAGTACAAAAAGATTCCATTTTGGAACACTACCTTATAAGTCGAGCTTTCATCTCTCTGTCGATACGATGGTACTAACCTGAGCTCTCAAGGTTTCGCACAACCCAGATAAAGATATCAAATATGCTATACTCACCTGTAAGATGAAATCTGGGGAATCTTGATGTGGGAGTATATTCTGAGATGGAAACCATAGTTAAGTCAAGTTTCTTAATTCTACATAACGTATCTTGGAACAATTGAGAAATGTGTTGAAGTTTAAGAGGACAAACATATCGACAATCTAGGTAAATTTGTTTAAAACTTAAAGTCTCAAAAGGTCAATGGTACTTGTGATTTGTCTCAAAAACTGATATGATTCTTTAACACAAACTCAACTAAAATATGTTTGTAGATATGTTTGTACATACTTAGAGTTTGATATTCATTACATAAAAACAGAAAGATTATATTATCTTTTAGTTTTGACCACTGATGATGAAATGCCGATTTTCAAAATCTAAAGCTGCTGATCAAAAGTTTGAAAATTTCAAATTGATCTGAAAAGTTTAAAAGTTCATTAAGTTGAAACTTACATTTGAATAAATGCGTCAGTTTAGTGTCAAAACGTTTAATCAAGATCATTAAGTTGAACTTGATACATGAATCAGATATTCAAGGTCATTAATTTGAACTTGTTTAACTGAGAGTGTTTAAAAACTGATGAGAAGATTAAAATTTGAAATATTTGTGTTTAAAAGTTTCAAAGTTTGAATCTGAAATGTTTCTTTGAGTGTTGAGAATCTTTGAATCAGGAAGTAGATTTTAAGGGGGAGCTAGATAAAAATGTTGATTGAAGATACCAGAAAGCTCAAAGCAAGGGGGAGCATGGTGATTCAAGTTTTATCAAGACAAGCCCAAGAAAAAAGAAAAGGATTGTAGATGTTATGAAGATCATGGAAGTTAAAGTTATTCAGGAAATAAAGATCAAGAAAATATTAAAGACTTAGGAATTCAATTGAAGAATGATGACTACGGCAACATCCAAGGGGGAGTCTGTTGATGCATATGTCTATTGCCTACGTCATCGTATTACGTAGAGTCTGTGTTTGAGAATGAAAAGTTAACTTTATGTATGATATAAGACAAGTTCACCCGAACTTGTAAGGTGAATGATCAAGTTCGCCCGAACTTGTCCTGTGAAGGACAAGTTCGCTGGAACTTGACCATGGCAACTTTGGAGCGAACTTGTCACACTATAAATATGTGTGTTGAGCTCTCATTTGTAAGAATCAAAGATTTTGTCATGAAAGAGGCGAAGCTCTGTCTAGGATGTAACGTCTACACATTAATGAAACAGTGATTACTCAGTAACAAACTAGTATCCAATGTCGCCTATGCAAACTGATTCCGCACGTTTACCTTAGGTTTGCCAAATTAGGACCAGAACGATCCGTATAATGGACCTACATTTTGTTTTATTACCGTTGCTTTTAACATTCTTATATTGGCACCTTGTTCTAAATTAGCTTTTTCAACATTGCAATAAGTGCCTTTCATCTTATCATAAGCCTCTTTCATCGTGCGATAATCGTATCTAAAATTTTTGTTATGCATAGTCTGTTCGCTTATGATTTGAGATTTCTCAACATATTGCTCACAAGGTTTTGTGCACTTTGTGCAAGGTTTTTCAACCTCCACAACTTTCACAACTTCCTTTTCAATTACCTTTACCTTTGAATCCACCTGTTTCAGATTTGCCATCATGGCTTTGTCAGCAATCTTTGTGAGGTTTTCTGCATTCATCTCCTTTGTCACGTCAATGAGCTCCTCAACTTCTAGTTTCTTTTCTTCAACCACTTGCTTTTGCGATGTATTTCCGAAGCAACCTGCAAAACTAGAATCAAAGTTAGGAGAGATAATGTTCCTCATCTGTGTCTAGTGATAGATCATTTCCTCTTCCTCTGTTCTTTGAAGATATTCTTTTAGGATTGCATTTTCCAGAGCTGCATCATCAACCATTGATTCTGATTCATCCACAATCTCTGCCATCAAAGCAACTCCAGTCTTCTTGCCAATATACTTATTCCAATCAAACCCTTCTTCTCATTAGACACAACTAGAGCTTGTTCAGTTGGCTTTGAGGAATTATCTTGAACTTCAACTTGAGTTCTCTTTGGATGTGGCTTATATTGCAACGCTTTCTTGTAAATTCATTGTTGTTGCCGAACGGACTTGGATTGCCGCTTGCTTCTTGGTTGGTGCATTCGCGTTTAAAATGTCCCTTTTGTCTGCATTTGAAGCATGTTACTTTCGACTTGTCATATCCAAGCTTATTGCTAGAGTTTTCAATGTCTCTTCCAGTGAGCGCTACAAACTTCGTGACTCTTCTGATAATTGAAGCTAAACTCCACTTGATATCCATCAGTTCCAATTCCTCTTCATCAACTTAATCGTAATTCACAGCTTTCATTTCTGGATTTCCAATCTTCCCCGCAACTAACCTTTCGTATGATTCGAGTACAGTTGCAAGCAGTGCTATATGTTGTTTACCAACTTGCTCAGGGAAAACATTCTTCAAATTAACCGCAATGTTGCATTGGAAAACATTTGGATAAGAACTAGATTGATTTGTCTGATTCGGTTGATTCTGGAACGGAGAATTTGAATTAGCACTCGAATATCCTGTGTTCGGAGGACTCTGATCATAACTCGGGTATGATTGAGTGTTCGATTGACTTTGTGACGAATGATTCGAGGAATTCATGTTCGCACTAAACGCCGTTATAATTTTAGGACTCGAAATATCTTGAACACCTCCTTTGTAGTACACACCTACATCTTGCACTACATTTGCATTCTTTGATTTGGCCATTTTTAGCAACTCCATTTCATGTCCTTCTAACTTGTCAATGAAAGATGATAGTTTTAAATGCATCCAACACGGACTATTCTTCAGAACCATCAAGTAGGTCGACCACTCCCCCTTAGGAAGTGCATCAGCCAACTTATCAATCTGCTCTTCATTAGTTTTTTTAATATCATGTCTTCGCATCTGAACCATCAAATGACAATATCAATCGATCATTTGATTCATGGTTTCACCTTTAATCATCGTGAAAATGTCAAGCTTTTTCTTGATTAAAGCCTTCTTGCTTTTAATCATCTCGTAACTTCCCATATATTTAGCACAAAGAGCATGCCACAACAGCTGTGACGTTTCGCATTCAGGTAGCAAGATCAAGATGTCTTCTTTCACTGATTGCTGTATCAGACTGATCATCTCTTTTTCTGCCACATACATCTTTATGTTCTGGTGTAAACTTAACTAAAGCAAGATCTTGATCATGTTCATCTTTTGGCCACTTATATCCTGTCACACCCCGACTCGCAGTGGAAGCGCACGCGGGGAGCAATAGATACATGGTACGACATGGTATTTAAAAAGATATTGCATAACTTAACACAAGCATCGGTTACAACGTTTGATTACACACTAAGTATTTAATGTACAGGCAGTACTGTCCCAAAAGTTGTTTGTCTTTGCTAAGCATGCTTCTATGGCAGTAATATCCGATCCACAAAACTTGAAATCCATACGCACATCACTTTATTCTTCCTTAGCTTCGCCAGAAACGCATGTTAAGTTTGAACGGTCAACTACGAATAGCTGGTAAGTTTCACTGTTTTAGTTTGTTTCACAATTTAATTTGAACCAATTGATTTGCACATTTGATATGAAATTATACTAAGCCTACAAGTGAAACCTTGACTGTTCTCAAGTACTGTGTCCCACAACCGACGCCTCAGCACTTTCCCACCCCAAGTAGCTATGTCTAACACCACATAGCGTGTTCACAGAATTGCATGGACATGTGCAATTGTAGTAGAACCCCTGGCATTCGTGCTAGATCATGTTAGTACAGTATGTCTATGTCTTAGTCTTGTATCGAGTCTGTTTAGATTAGGCTAGATTATGCTAGAAACGAGTCGTATTTATGTAATTTGTAGACAAGTTCACCCGGATCTTTGATATTGGAACAAGTTCGCCCGAACTTCTTATCCTCCCAGCGAACTTGTACTACTATAAATATGTGCCTTAGGATCTTTTATTTGTAACTTTGTAACTTTGGCAACTCAGAGGCAAAGCTCTATCCGATCCGGAACTTGAATGTATTGAACTTTATCCTCCCAGCGAACTTGTACTACTATAAATATGTGCCTTAGGATCTTTTATTTGTAACTTTGTAACTTTGGCAACTCAGAGGCAAAGCTCTATCCGATCCGGAACTTGAATGTATTGAACTTTAAGATCAATAAATAGACAGTTAACGTGTAATTCTTGTATATGTTATTAACATGTCATTTAGTTTCCACCTAATTAAACATTAGATACCAAATTAGGTTCCTGTGCTATCAAGTAGCGATCTAAGAAGTGGTATCAGAGCCACGGATACTTGATTTGGTGAAATCATCACAAGAACTACTCAATTTCTCCTCATTTCTAAGATTTTTCTGAACTTTTTCATGGAAAACAATGAACCTACGGATAAAATTTACTAAATTTTGAATATGTCACGTAAAATACACTAAAGATCAAGCCCTGAAAGTTTCAAGACCTAATTCAAACGAATTGATGTCGAAAAGTTGAAAAAACCATGTTTTGCAAACTCATTTTGGTCGAACTTCACATCAAGTTCGCTCGAACTTGACTGAAAAAATCACATTTTTTATCAACTTCGCCCGAACTTGATTGATTTTTCACTGATTTCTCTCAAGTCCGCTCGAACTTGCTAGATAATTCTTCAAATTTAATCAGGTTCACCCGAACTTGATCAAATCTTGTTGAAAATCTAGTACAAGTCCGCCCGAACTTGTTAAATCTCTTGAAATTTTTACAAGTCCGCTCGAACTTATCAGGGTGAAATTTTTTCAAACTTCAACACAAGTTTGCCCGAACTTGTTTGAAATTGAATCTGAATTGTTTACTGCACAAGTTTGGCCGAACTTGTCAATGTACTAATCAATTTTCAAAGTTTAAGAACGTCTTTTCAGCGATTCTCGTTAGTTTTCCGTAATGGAAGATATCCACAGCGCGTATATGACAGCCGGTGCTTCTTCATCGAATGCCAACATGGTGAATCAAGTAAATATTGATAACGAGATGGGTACATCGGTGAAGCCACCGAAACTTATGTGTATGGATGAATACGAGGGATGGAAAGAAAAGTTTACGAACTGGGTTCAGGCTACGTTCTTTCGCAGCTGGGTTGCAGTTGAGACTAGTTATACATGGCCAAGCGATGAACATGACAATGTTATCGAAATGAACAAGTTTTCTACTGCACAAAAGGATGCATACGTTGCTGAAAAGAAAATGATTAGTCTGATTCAATAGTCTGTAAGGAAGATATCTTGGTGCTATTGCCAGAGTACAAAACTGCACAAGAGTTATGGAAGTCGTTAAAGACCAAATATCAGGGGAGTTTAGAAATGGTTAGAAGCAAAAAGGCCCTAATCATGAAAGAATTTGACATATTCACAATGCTCAAAGGTGAGATGATGAAACAAATGATTGAACGATTCTGTCAGTTGAAGGTTATTATGAGAAGGCATGGTCTTGAGAAGACAGAAGAAGAATACATTGACAAATTGGTTGACGCTTTTCCTGAAGGTGAATGGACGACGTATGTCATGGTGCTTAAGGAAAGTCCAAGCTAGGAATTTTTCAAGTTATCCACTTTTATTGATAAGTTGGAAGGGCACGAGATGGAACTGTTAAAGATTGCCAAGTCGAAGAATCCGAACATTGCTCAAGATGTTGGACTTTATTACAAGACTGGAGCTCAAGAGAATATCTCAAGTCCAAAGATCCAAACTGCTTTTAGCGCGAATATGAATTCCACAAATCATTCGCCACAGATCCAAACTCAATCATATCCTAACTATGATCAGAGTCCTCAGAATGCATCATATTCAAGCACTGGTTCTAATCAGAATAATCAATCGAATTCTGATCCAAATGTGCTTAGCTGCAACATTGCAGTCAACCTAAACAACGTTGTTTCTGAACAAGTGGCCAAACAACATATGGCACTAGTTGCCACCGTGTTGGAATCTTATGAGAGTTTAGTGGCCGGAAAGATTGGTAATCCAGAAATGACCGCAGAGGATTATGATTAAGTGGATGACGAAGAGCTTGAGTTGATGGACATGAAATGGTCCTTAGCCTCGGTTATTCGAAGAGTCACCAAATTTGTTGCACTAAATGGAAGAGATATCGGAAACTCGAGCAACAAATTGGGATTCGACAAGACGAAAGTTACCTGCTTCAGATGTCAACAGGAAGGTTATTTCAAACGAGAATGTAAAAATGCAGAAGCAAGTGGCAACCAAAGTCCTTTCGGAGGAGGCAGTGATTACTACAAGAAGTTGTTGCAATATAAGCCATTTCCGAAGAAAACTCAAATCAAGTTCAAGAGAAACAATCCAACAACACAGAGAAAGCTACGGTTGCTTAGAATGAAGATGATGGTTTTGATTGGAACTCATATATTGCCAAGAAGACAGGAGTTGCTCTAATGGCTGAAATCGTGGTAGATACATCTGCTGAGGATGCAGCTATGGAGAATGCAATGCTAGAAGAATATTTGCAACAAGCAGAGGAAGAGGAGATCTATCATCACACAAGGATGCAAAGTGTTCTTTCTCCTAACATGACTACTAGTTTTGCAGGTTGTTTTGGTGAAGCAGCATCTTCTGAGCATATTGTCGAGAAGAAACTGGAAGTTGAAGAAGTCATCAACGTGACCAATGAGATGAATGAGGAAAGCCTCACGGAGATCGCCAACAGAGCGATGATGGCTAATTTGACAAAGGTAGGTCCGGTGGTAAAAGTTGTAGAAAAAGAAGTTGTAAAAGTGCAAGTCGTTGAGGTTGAAAAACCTTGTACGAAATGTACCGAGCCTTGTCTACAATGCACCGAAAAATCTCAAATCATAAGTGAACTCAATGTGCATAACAACAATTTTAAATATGATTATCGCACAATGAAGGAAGCTTACGATAAAATGAAAGGCGATTACGGCAGGCTTGATAAAAACAACATTGAACAAGATGACACAGTAAGAATGTTAAAAGCAACGGTAATGGAAAAACAAAAAGCAATTAACATCTATATCAATACCATTGTTGAAATTAAACAGAGCTTCAAGATATGAAAATTGAAACCGAAAGGGTAAGACGGCTTTTAAAAAGCTATACCACAAATGCTTACGTCATCGATCATATTCTTCCAACGATTCCGTCGAAAGAAGATGTTCGGAAATCAAAAGGTAAGAAACATGGGATTATAGCAATGTTCCACCACCCTTGTGCGAAAAATATTGTCGCAAGAAAACAGAAGGGATGGAAAAGGCGCTTAACATTGAACTTTTGTCTGAAAAGAAAATGAGCTGCCTGAGAACATTGACATAATCTACGCAAAAGATGACAGTGAAGAAGTGGTAAAAAATATTGTTGAAAATGTTTTAAGTGAATCTGATGATAACAGCTTTGAGAGCGCCAACTCGAGTTCGAACAATTCTGAATCGCAATCTGAAGATGACGATACATCATCGGAAGATAGCCTAAGTGATGATCCTACGTTGTCATATACAAAGTTAAGGAATCTGATAGACTATATTTCAATGATAGTTTTCCGATTCAAAATGTGAAAGAAGATCTAATCGATAAATTGTTCAAACTAGTCGAGGTATCATCAGAAGTTTTGGAAAGAAATGAGAAAAAGTTTTATTCTAAACCTAAAAGAAACTACAACAACTACCGAATGAATGGTGGTGACTTTCCTGAACAAAGGAGAGCGGGTTTGGGTTTAGAGGAAGAAGATGAGCCGAAAAAGAAAAAGTCACCATTTCGCGAATATAAAGATAAGAAATGGCATTCGTATATGGGACTTGTACGGTTCAAGAAGAGAGTTTGATTGGAAAGCAATCAAATGATGAATTCAAAAAGGAAAAAGAACATAGGGATAAGGCTAAATCTGCAAGTGGAGTAAAACCCACTAGTGGACATTCTCATGATACTCGGACTTGCTTCAAATGCAATGAAGTTGGTCACATTGCACGCAAGTGTCTGAAATCAAAGCCTGATTATCCTTGAAGAAAGACAAATTCAGATGTTGAGAAACTTAAGCAACTAGAGATTGTAAAACCAATCACAATTCTAAAACGAAACAATGAATCTAAAATCGAAGTTAAATCTAAAACTGAATCAAAGTTTGAAAACTCAACTTTTGAGAAAGGTGAAACTTCCAAATCGAACGAAAACAAAGATTCAAGGTTTTATATTAAGAAAGCAAGAGTTAAATCACAATCCTGGGTTGCCAAGAAGAAAACAACACCATCGGAAATTGCAAAGTTTGAAACAAAGGTCGACAAAGTGTCTGATTCAAAAGATAAAACTGTCAAAGTTTGTCCAAAATTTTCAAAAGATAAGAAAAAGGTCAAGTTTGAAAATGATAATGTCGATGAAGTCTTAGATGGTGAATTTGAGGATGTTTATGAAGATTATTATCCCAAACCCAAGATCAAAAAGGCTTGGGTTGCACTTTTTAACTATGTTGTTAATGTGTGCATGGGCTCCAAAGATCCATATCAAAGTGGATTCTGGATAGCAGAGCTTCGAGGCAATGACTGGGATGAAAGCACTACTATTCGATATCAAAGCGATTTATGAAGAGTATGTAGGCTTCACTGGAAATCAAGGAGGCCGGATTGTAGCTAAAGGAAAGCTTTCGAATGGTGTGGTAGCTTTTGATCGTGTTAACTATATCGCCGAGCTAGAGAACAATCTTCTCAGTATCTCACAGATTTGCGATAAGCAGTTCACAGTTCCTTTCAATGATAAGGAGTGCATTATTCTTAAGTCAGGCTTCAAGATTCTTGATGATTGGATTCTAATGAGCGCTCCACACGAAAATGATCTCTACGTTCTAGACATGGGTGTTGCTACAACATCATCAAAGTCGGCTCAATGTTTTGTCACAAAAGCCACGGAGAAGGATTGGATTCTATGGCACAGAAAAATGGGGCATATACATCTGAGGAAAATGAATTTTCTGGTTCACAATGATTTAATCAACGGAGTAAATCTTCGAAGCTTCCACATGACGGATCATTGTCTTGAATGCAAGAAAGGAAAGCATATTAAGAAGTCACATCCTAAGAAAATTCTAAACTCCATAAATCGCTTGAACGTCTACATATGGATCTTTTCGGTCCGGTGAATGTTCGAAGTATATCCGGAGATCTGTATTGTTTGGTTGTCACAGATGATTATTCTCGATATTCATGGGTTTTCTTTCAAGAGTCCAAGGATGAAACATTCGAAAATCTTGTGATTCTCTTCAGGGAACTTCAAAATCTATATCATCTCCCTGTTAGACGTATTAGAAGTGATAATGGCATGGAGTTCAAAAACAACAAGATGAAAGAGTTTTGCAATGCCAAAGGAATTTTGCATGAATTCAATGCACCCTATACTCCACAACAAAATGTCGTAGCTGAAAGGAAGAACAGAACTCTAATCGAAACAACTAGAACAATGCTTGCAGATTCCAAGCTTCCTGTTAGCTTCTGGAGTGAGGCGGTTGCAGCGGCACACTACACTTTAAACAGGGTCTTAACTGTCAAACCGACTAAAAAGACATGCTTCAAGATGATTAACCGAAGGAAACCAAATCTAAAGTATCTAGAACCGTTTGGTGCACCGTGTACAGTGATTGATCAAGATGGAAAATTTGGTGCTAAAACGCTTGAAGGTTTCTTTGTTGGTTATGCTAGTCTGCTCAGGAGGGTTTACATTCCTACTTTGAGATGAGTGGTCGAAGCACAACACGTAGATTGCTTTCGGTACACAACTCCTATTCAGAGGAAAGGCAATGCGTGGTTGTTCAATTACCAAGATTTGTGGAAGTCATTCGACTTGCCAGAAGAACTGTATGAAGAAGAACTTGCAGCTCTTTATTATCTTCAACAGTCGGCTAGCCAAGAACAGATTCTAAGGCCATTTATGGTTAATCAACCTACCATTGGTTCTACATCGTCTTCTGGTGAAGGTCCGAGTAATAGGGGTGTCCCGGTTGAACAAGTTTCTGAAGCAGAAGTAGAACCTACTACAACTCCAGCAAATGTTCCACTGAACTAGGAAATACAACTACGGAGACCATTATTCCTCAGAATAAGAATTCCTACTCTGATGAAGCTCCAACTTTCGATGATGATGGAGAATCTTCCTCTGATGAGGAATCTGAGCAGATATCCAATATGTTAAACTAATCTGCTGGCCCGAACATCAAAATGAAGCTACTTCTAGTTCTCCTGAAGTTAATTTGATCCTTGATCTGAATATTTCAAATCAGAATAGTACGGTTGATGTTCCTAGTGAGGAGATGCCACAATCTTATTCATATCACCCTTCAACAAACATAATTGGAGAGTTACAGACTGGTGTGAGAACAAGAAGCCAGATCAACAAAGCTTTAAGTTATTTCTATACTTGAGTGGCTCCGACTCAAGATTATTGTTATTATTCATGTTACATATCTCAAATAGAGCCAAAGACTGTGAATGAAGCTTTGGGTGATGAGAACTGGGTGATAGCGATGCAGGAGGAATTGTTACAGTTTAACAAAGCAAAAAGCGATAGATACGAAGTGGGTCTTCAAGTGTAAGAGGGATGATCAAGGTGTGATCGTTAGAAACAAAGCTCGGTTGGTTGTCAAAGGTTTCCACCAGCAAGAAATAATTGACTATACGGAAGTCTATGCACTGGTTGCATGCTTAGAGTCAATCCGCATTTTCCTTGCATTCGCTGCTTGGAAAGGTTATAAGGTGTACCAAGTAGATGTGAAATCTGCATTTCTCTATGGTAAGCTACGCGAACAAGTGTACATTGGCCAACCACTGGGGTTCGTTGATTCGCTGAACAAGAACAAAGCTTATCTCCTAGACAGAGCCTTAGACGGATTACATCAAGCCCCGAGAGCTTGGTACGAGACGTTATCTCAACATCTCGTTGGAAACGGCTTTACTAGAGGCACAGTGGATAGTACATTGTTTACCAAAGAAGTCGGAAGTCATCTAATCATCGTACAAATCTATGTGGATGATATCATCTTTGGTTCAACAGATGATAATCTTTGCAAAGAATTCGAGAAGATAATGAAGAAGAAGTTCGAAATGTCTTCTATGGGTGAAATGAAATTATTCCTCGGGTTACAAGTTGATCAGTTACCAGATGGCATATTCATTCATCAAACCAAATATGTTCATGATATTCTGAAGAAGTTTGAAATGGATAGCTCGAAGGCGCTTTCTACTCCTCTGGCACTGAATCACGGAATCTGCATCGACGAAACAGGAACCAAAGTGGATGATACACTCTATCGGTCGATGATAGGATCTCTTATGTATCTGACGGCATCTCACCCAGATATCATGTATCCTACCTGTCTTTGCGCAAGATATCAGTCCAGTCCCAGAGTATCTCACATGCAGATAGTCAATAGAATATTCCGTTACTTGAAGGGATGTCCAAGCACCTGCTTATGGTATCCAAAGAACGATAACTTTGATCTGACGGGATATGTTGATTCTGACTTTGGGGTGGACAAGCGGAATTCAAAGTCTATGACGGCTGGTTGCCAATTCTTCGGAACTCGATTAGTAACGTGGCAATGTAAGAAACAAACCACGTCTCTCTTTCTACATGTGAGGAAGAATACATATCTGCTTCCAGTTGTTGTTCACAAATCTTATGGATTCAACAACAGATGACGGACTTTGTATATCAATTTCTTGATACGCCTTTATATGTAGACAATAAGGCAGCAATCGACATCACTAAAAATCCAGTTCATCACTCTCGAACTAAACACATAGAAATTCATTACCACTTCATTCGTGACTGCTACGAAAAGAAGTTGGTACGAATTGAAAAAATCCACATCGATGAACAAAAAGCTGATTTTTGTACCAAAGCTCTTCCTTTAACAAGATTTAAATATCTAATGAGGCTTAACGGTATTAAAAATGTGTTAACAGGTGCGGAGGCAGAAGTTGAATATGGATCGGACGACGAGTTCACGTGATCCACATTGGTTTATTTATCTTTTAGATTAGTATTTCTTAAAAACTAAAATTCAAAAATATGTTTTTGATTTTAGGGGGAGAAATATTTGAGAAAATACAAAAACATATGAAAAATCAAAAAGTACAAAAACATTGAAAAAGACAAAAAGAATTTTGTGTCACAAAGGAAATGATAGTACATCAGTGGATTATCACAGTATGCTAAAGAATTGTAAAGTTTAAAAAGTGATAAACAAGTCTTACTGTGGATGTGTCGATAGGCTTTACACGTTCAGTAAATTGTATCCGGCATATAAACTAAATTTTACAACTGCTTAAACTTGTGGCTTAACATCTCTCGGATATATGGACTTAGTACTCCGAAATTTCGTTTGAGAGGTTGCCTGATTCTGAAATACGAGGTCTTTATAGATAGTTGATATCTGGGGTATTATACAAGTTCTTTTGATTTTGTGGAAGCAATAGCCTAGAACTTCTATAAAGCTTTTGCTAAAACCCCCAAAAATGCATGCATACTTGAAAAGAATCGAAAGATCTAATCATTTGCAGTGCTTAAAAGATTCCTTAATTGGAACACACCTTTAAGTCGAGCCTTCATCTCTTTGTGGATACGGTGGTATTAACCTGAGCTCTCAAGGCTTCGCATTAACCCAGATACGTATATCAATTACGCTATACTCACCTGTAAGAATAAATCTAGGGAATCTTGATACGGGAGTATATTCTGAGATGGGAACCATAGTTAAGTAAAGTTTCATAATTCTATATAAGATATCTTGGAACAATTGAGAAATGTGTTGAAGTTTAAGTGGACAAACATATCGACAATCTAGGTAAATGAGTTTAAAACTTAAAGTCATCAAAAGATCAACGGTACTGGTGATATGTCTCAATCAACTGATATGATCCTTAGACACGAATTCACAAAAATATGTCTATAAATATGTTTGTACATATCTTACTTTCTTTACAGATTAAAACCAAAAAGATTTTTAGTGTGTTTTAGCATAAACTTGCAAAAATACAAAAAGATTTTGTTTCTACATTAGTTTCAACAAGCCAATGTTGGAAAACTGGTGGAAATATGATTGACAACGGGCTGTAAGCTAATCTTTAAAATCGGATAAGCGAAAAACGATTAAAAGTTCATTAATTTGAAACTTGATTTTGAGAAAAACTAGCAGTTTGTTCATAACGGGTCGAACCGAGGTCATTAACTTGGACTCAGCAGACAAATCGGTTAACCAAGGTCATTAGCTTGGACTTGGTCGACTAAGTGGATTGTTAAAACTGGTAAAAGTTGAAAATTTAGGGTCAAAATTGAAAAATTTGGTTTTGGGTTTGATCAAGTTCACCCGAACTTGTTCAGGGCTTAATTATAATGATCTGATTATAAGTTCGCCCGTACTTGTGTGTGCTCAACAGATATATTGTACAAGTTCGCCCGGACTTGTTAGGTATAAATAGACCACAAGTCCGCCGGACTTCATTATCGGTTTTCTAATACACTGAGCGAACTTGAGCGATATTGAGCGAACTTCAAATTTGCACATTTTAAGTCTAATTGCTGCCCAAATTAAGAGTGAATCTTAGTGATTTGCACACTAAGGATCATGGCAATGGTAAGAGATTGGATTTTGGACCATGAATTTATAAAATTTGAATGATATAGATCTGATCTTGACAATTGGACTTGAATAAAGAGGTTTAAGGACAAATTGTACGATAAAATACATTAAACATACTTAATCGATCCTTAACATGCTTTGAATTTGAATCAGAATGTCATGAACATGATTGTTGCAGGTTTCAATGGAAGAGATGACAAGTTCGCTTGAACTTGTCAACTGGTTCATTGAACCAAGTTCGGCCGAACTTGTCCTCAAGTGTGAAAATAATGAATATCTCACAAGTTCGCCCGAACTTGTCTGATGATTTCAAAGTCATAAAGTTTTGATAAGTTCGCCCGAACTTGTCTGTTAATCAATGAAATCTGCACAACATAAGTTCGCCCAGACTTGTCTGTTAATCAATGAAATATGTTCAAGACAAGTTCGCCCGGACTTGTCTGAACATGGTCAAAATCATAAGTCTTAACAAGTTCGTCCGAACTTGTTTAAAGATTAATCAAAATGTTTTGATAAGTTCGCCCGGACTTGATGATTTGTAATGTATAAATGGCTATCAAGTTCGCCCGAACTTGATATATAGGTTTGTGAAAATTGTAAAAAAAATTGCTAATTTTGTCTCGATTCTCGTGTTTACAGAATATCCAGCTTTCGTTCAATAAATTTCATAGCACGTGCGTCACGCTCGACAAGACTGTTTGTCCATCTTTAGAAGCATATAACAGCATTATTGATTTTATGACGCGTATTCCGATAAACAAGGCGATCACGTAAAAGACTGTTGTGTATAGATCGCACATGTACAGATTTTGGAGCTCAGTGTCATTGAATGAGGATAATACAGTGATCAAATCAGTGGTCCGAGTTGGAAATGAAGACAAGGAGATGACAGTGACAAAAGCTGATATTCGGAAAGTGTTGAATTTCAACGATGAAGCGAATGATCCGATGCTACTTGATGAGAAGATGGTACGAGGTTGTTTTTGCAGAATGGGCTACAAGGGGCAAGCAAATAAGTCTACCTTGAAGAAAGGGGAGTTCCGAATTCCTACAAGTTCTTGATGCACGACATTATTCATGATTCAGCCATCGAAAGGCAGGTTTAGACGATGTACAAGATTACATGGCATGTATGGCTACTGCATTGGTCCTAAACAAGAAATTCAATTTCTCAAAGCTCGTATTCACTCACATGAAGAATAATATGGGAACGAGCAGGCTTGTTATGTATCCAAGATCGTACAGATGCTCATTGATGATAAATTCAAGAAGATTGCGAAGGATCCAAACGATATTGTTTATCTTAGCCACTTGGATGATACAATTGTAAAGAAGTTGATTACTTTCCAGAAACAAACTTCAGCGCCTGTTCAAAGCCTTTATTTGGTGCTATTGTGTCAGCTGATTATGTCGCACCACCGGAATATAAATGGAGAAAGATGATAGTGGTAACGAGAAAAAAAAAGAACGCTAAATTAGAATGGTTATCAACTTTCAAGGAAAAGCGCAACGACTGGTTCTTAAAGAAAGTAGTTGAAGAGAACAAGAAAACGTCTCGAAAGTCAAAGAAAGTCGAAACTATGTTGATCGACAAAGAAGAACCTGAGAATGTTCAACCAGAAGCTGGTTTGAAATGCTGTAGTTAACGTTGAGAGTCAAGAGACAGAAAAGACTACTCAAGAATATGATCCGAAAAAGATGAAGATAGTGACGATTTCTTGAAAGAGCAACAAAGAAAGAAATTTCTGAAAAGGAGTCAGAGAAGATAAAGGAAACTGATGCTGATTATGAACCGGAGATTGAAAGGGTTCTGATGAGGAGAGACTGAAGAAAAAGGCGAAAACGTGTTAAGTCTTCTGTAAAAGATACAACATTGAAGACTACAGGTTCTCCGAATACCAAAGGGAGGAAAGCTGCACAGAAATCGAAAAGCCGTCATTATGTTAAACGCACAGAAGTTACAGAAGAACCTTCTGGTGCAAAAGAAACAGGAGTTTCACAAGAACCTCCTGCGGCTGAAACAATTAAAACTTCTACTATTCAAGAGACAATTGTGCAAACAGGAGTCGCACAAGAACCTCCTAAGTCTATTTTGCTTGATATTTCGATTATAGAGTCTCAAGATCCTCCAAAAACTTCACAACCAGTAAGTTCTATTCCAAAAGAAGTTCCAACACCGAAGAGTACTCAAAAGTCAACGCCAAAGACGACTCCAAGGTCAAAGCCATTTGGAAGTATCCTAATGAGCCAGTTAATATTCAAGATCTGAATGATTCTTCCCAAGAATCTGATGTTGATGAACTGGAGAAAAGAGTTAAAGCTTTGGAAGATAAAGTAACAAAGAATGAAGCTGAGAAAGCTGCTTTGGAACAAATGGTGAAGCAAAGCGAAATTAAGAAATAAATCTTGAACGACAAAGTGAAATTCTTGGAAGGTGATCGTGGTTACCTGAAAGCTCTAATTGAAAGTCTGCAGGATGCAAATGAACGATTACAGAAAGCGATTGCAGATTTACGATCAGAAAGGGATTTGAATGATAGAAGATTTTCCAGAATACAGAAAGTGTTATCTAACATTCTGGGAATCAAATTCAAAGAAGAATATGAAAGATTGGATTTACAAGAGGCAAAAGAGAAAGCAGAGAAAGAGATTGCAGAACAGGGTAAAGGCAAGCATGTGATTGAAGGTATGCCTGAAACAACAGAGCCTGTGATTGAATCTACGAAAGCTTCTGAGTCTGAAAACATTCTTGAGAAAGAAATTGAACAGAAAGACGATGAAGAAGCTGAAGATAAAGATGATGATGAGCCTGTTGATGATTCAAAGAATGATTCCGATAATGATGATGGTAATGACGATGGTCAGGGAGGAGTTAGTTTAAAAGTTGTTGATGCAAAAGTATCCGATGAGTTTGATTTTTCCTCACTACTAAGCGATGATACAAATATGATGGAAGATCAAAATCAGGGGAGCAAACAGGGCAAACAGGGCAAACTGATGAAGATATGACAGATGCAATCGTCGCAATGCCTGTTACTGCGATGCCGACAAAGCCAATGGTTTTAATGTTAGAGCATAATGTGGAGGAAGGTGAATTTGTTCACAAGTATTCGAAGGAAGATTTGTCTAAGCTGCTGAACGTTGATGCTGAAATGTTTGATTTTGATTTGGAGGAAGATGTGGTTAACATAGATACGTTTGAATCGAATGAATACTGCTACAAAAGAAGATCCGTTGCAGATGATTACAACCAGGTTATTATTGAAGATTTGTCAAATGATGAAACAGATGAAGCAGAAAAGTATGTTGGTGTGAATACAGACAGTTTTCTGACATTTGAAGAAATGTACGAGCAGCTAAATGAAGATCTATTAAAAGAAAAGATAGCAGAGTCCGTGCGAGAAGGAAAAGTTCCTAAACTGGTGACTAAAGAAGAGATTGCACAAGCAAAGAAGTCCTGGTTTAAAGAAATGCCAAGAGAAAGAAAGTTCCGACGACCGCTAGCGTTCTTTACCAGAGATGCAGACAAGTAATTGGGTGCATCCTTAGTTGGGGTTGGTTGAAAGAGCTGAATATCTACACCATCAAATGTGAATTTGGCGTGCAATACTTAAGATATCTGGCTGATTTTAGTACACTACCGAATTGGGATGTGGAGGAGTTAGTTCAGACAAGGAATGTGAGCTACCACATGAAGTTTATTGATAAATTATTGTGGAAGATGATAAAGTTTGAAGCTACACAGGGATTCAAGTACTGGAAAACGTTTATTCCAAAGAGCCGAATTAAAACGAACAAGCAAACGGGAGAGAAAGACATAACATTGATTATGAAACGTCCACGTGTGATGAAGAACATGCCCCTAATGCCAATAGAATAAGCTTTATATCCGTTGTTCAAATGGTGGCAGGTTGATCCTACAATATGTGAAGCAGTGATTGTGTTGAGGTTAGAAGAACACTTGGATATTACGAAAGAACGATTAGTTGAAGTGTTTCAGAATGAAGGATTGAGAGGGTTATGGAGAACGATACGGATTCTAGACCCGATGTGGCTAGTGAACTGTTCGAAGGAGGATATTCGATGTTTATTCTTCAACAAGATATGTTATGAAAAGCATGAAGAGGTACAAGCGATGGGTTGTAAATGTTTGCTACGCTCATGGTGTAAATTCAGGAAGAATGTGGGAGTCTAGCTGGAGAGAGTTAGAGCGCAAAGAGTTTCTGAAGGAAGAAAGGCGTTTGGAACGAGTTCAAGAAACGACTAAGGAGGCAAGACTTATACGTTTTCAATTCATGACTAAAGTACCGCCTACATATCGAACGCCGATTCCTGTGCAAGAAAGAAGAAAGAAGCCTTACAAGAACTTCTTTGGGCGCTGCAGATGAAAGATAGAGTTTGAAGACTGATAAAGACGAAGACGATATCCAAGGGGGAGTCTGTTAGTACAGTATTTCTATGTCTTAGTCTTGTATTGAGTCTATTTAGATTGGGCTAGATTATGCTAGAAACGAGTCGTATTTATGTAATTTGTAGACAAGTTCGCCCGGATCTTTGATGTTGGAACAAGTTCAGCCGAACTTGTTCAAAAAAGTTCGCCCGAACTTGTTGTCCTTCCCAGCAGAATGCCTCCTCTTCGAGATGTGAATTCGGACGCTGATATGGCAGCTTTGATAGCTCAGCAGTTTGTTGTTGTACTACCCAATCTCATAACTCAAATAAACCAAGCCAACAAAAACAACAATGCACCTGCTGCATGCAACTTTAATCAGTTTAATTCGGCTAAACCACTCAAGTTTAGTAGTTCTGAGGGAGCAACTAGGCTCCTACAATGGTTCGAGGAGAGTACATTCCGCCATGTCCAATGTCTGAATGAACGAAAGGTCGAGTTTGCTTCGAGTGTGTTCCAAAAGAGGGCACTCACGTGGTCGGAGAGGTAAGAGATGTAGGTGCTGATCTTGCAATCGGTCAGACTTGGGAGGAACTCAGAGCTCTGATGATGAAAGAGTTTTGTCCTCGTCATGAAAAGAGGGCACTTGAGAATGAGTTCCATGATCTAAAGCAAGACAGCGGTGAGCACCGTACGTATACCAATCGGTATGAGGAGTTGAGCTTGTTGTGTCATGAGATGGTGACGCCTTTGGATAAGGCAATTGAAAAATACATAGATGGTCTTCCTGACCCAGTTCAGGATATTGTCACCAGCAGCAACCCTACTACTGTTAGACAAGCGATTGAGCTATCTGCATCCCTGACTGAATCCCAGATCAAAAAGGGTAAGCTCCACCGTAAGGGTGACAAGAAACCGTCTGACAAATCTGAGAAATAGAAGGGTAAGAAAGCTGAAAGTTCGAAGAAGTCCAGAAAGCGTAAGGCTTCTAAGAACTTTGTTGTCACTACACAACCCAACGAAACTGCTCCCAACCAGCTAGCACAACCACCAGCCAAGAAACAATATGCTGGTACTTCACCTATGTGTAACAAGTGTAATTGTCATCATCAACCCTATCAGCAGTGTCGTCATTGCACCAACTGTGGTAGATCTGGCCAACACATGTCGCTCAGCTCCTGCCCAGAATAATGTGGTTCAAAACCCTGTCCAGCCTGCCAATCATGTACGACCTCATTATCCACCAGGGTCTTGCTATAACTGTGGTGATCTCACCCACTACAGAAACAATTACCCGAAGTTGGCAAATGCGAACCCGACTCGTGGACGAGCTTTTAATATCAATGCAAACGAGCAGACAACAAGGTGGTGAATGGTACGTTCTTCATTAACAACCATCCTCCATCAATTATTTTTTATTCGGGTGCCGATAGAAGTTTTGTATCCTTAGCTTTTGAACCATTGCTTTCAACGCCTAGAACCAAACTAGGAAAGCCCTTGGCAGTCGAAATAGCTAGTGGCGAACCCCTTAAACTTGATTCTATCATCTGAGATTTCCAATTGAACCTTAATAATTATCTTTTTGCCATTGACCTCATGCCAATGCAACTCAGGAGCTTTGATATCATAGTAGGGATGGACTGGTTGTCTAATCATCATGCTGAGGTAATATGTTTTGATAAGATCGTTCGTATACCCCTTTCGTCTGATGAAACCTTGGAGGTTCGTGGAGAAAAACCCGTTAGTAGCCTTAAACTCATGACATGTACCCAAGCCCATAAATACCTACGAAAGAATTATGTTGCCTTCTTGGCACGTATCGTAGAGGACAAAGGCAAGAGCAAACTATTCAAGACATCCCTGTTGTTCGTGATTATCCTGAGGTATTTCCTGAAGAGCTACCTGGTTTACCCCCAGCACGATAAGTTGAGTTTTATATAGATCTTGTACCAGGTGCCAACCCTATTGCTAAATCTCCATACTGTCTTGCACCGTCCGAGATGCAAGAGTTATCTAAGCAACTTCAAGAACTTTTTGACAAAGGATTCATTCGTCCGAGCTTTTCACCTTGGGGCGCTCCAATCCTATTTTTGAAAAAGAAGGATGGATCCTTCCATATGTGTATCGATTACCGTGAGCTCAACAAACTCACAATCAAGAATCGATATCCCCTACTTTGCATTGACGATCTCTTTGATCAGCTACAAGGTGCTACATGCTTCTCATGCGTTCTGGGTATCATCAGATTCATGTACTCGAGGAAGATATTCCCAAGACAGCCTTCCGCACACGTTACGGTCACTATGAGTTCACTATTATGCCCTTCGATTTGACAAATGCTCCTGCCATCTTCATGGACTTGATGAATAGGGTTTGTAAGCCTTATTTAGACAAGTTCATCATTGTTTGCATTGATGACATTTTGATTTATTCAATGTCTCGAGCCGACCACGAGGAACATCTACGTCTAACCATGGAACTCCTAAAGAAAGAACAACTCTATGCCAAGTTCTCCAAATGTGAATTTTGGCTCAAAGAAGTTCAATTCTTGGGGCATATTGTCAATGAACAAGGTATACATGTAGATCCCGTCAAAATCAGTGCGATTAAGGAATGGGATACGCCTACTACTCCTACGAAGCTCGTTCATTTTTGGGTCTCGCGGGTTATTATCGTTGCTTTATTGCTAACTTCTTCAAGATTGCGGTACCCCTCACTGCTTTGACTCAAAAGAATAAAACTTTTGAGTGGGGACCCGAACAAGAAGAATCTTTTCACACCTTAAAACAGAAGCTTTGTAATGCTCCTATTTTGTCCTTACCTAAGGGCAACGACCACTTTGTAGTATATTGTGATGCATCGAACTTAGGCCTTGGCTGTGTTCTCATGCAAAAGGGAAAAAACTATAGCCTATGATTCTAGACAATTGAAAATCCACGAAAAGAACTAACCACTCATGATCTTGAGTTGGGTTCTGTTGTTTTCGCTCTCAAAATTTTGAGATATTATCTATACGGTACGAAATGCGTGGTTTTCATAGACCACAAAAGTCTCTAGCATTCTCAATCAGAAAGAACCAAACATGAGACAACGACATTGGGTCGAGCTTCTGACTGACTATAATTGCGAAATTCGTTGCCATCCTAAGAAGGTGAATGTCATAGATGATGCTCTTAGTCATAAAGAACGTATCAAGCTACATTGTGTTCAAGATCGATCTGATATTCAAAACCGTATCTTCCAAGCTCAACGTACTTGTGCTACACAAGGCATGATGGGTGATGAATTACCACATCATCTTGAGCTTCAACTTGAAACAAAAGACAATGGTTTATTTTATTACCAGAACCGTTTGTGGGTTCCAAACCAAGACAATCTCCGCACCTTGATAATGGATGAAGCTCACAAGTCTCATTATTCAATCCAGTGAAGACAAAATGTACAAGGATCTTCGTTCCCAATATTGTTGGCCGGGTATGAAGAAAGACATTGCCTTATACGTATCTAAATGCCTTACTTGTCTTAAATTTAAAGCATAACATCAATG
The DNA here is from genome assembly GCA_947069175.1 of Scalesia atractyloides. Lineage (NCBI taxonomy): Eukaryota > Viridiplantae > Streptophyta > Magnoliopsida > Asterales > Asteraceae > Scalesia > Scalesia atractyloides. Next base: position 25,066,918 of record CAMTDV010000010.1, read on the forward strand.
TCTTTCTGGTTTGCTTGAACAACCAGAAATTCCGATTTGGAATGGAGAACATTGCTATGGATCTCATTACCAAATTGCGACGTACATCTAGAGGTCATGATGCCATTTGGGTGATCGTTGATCGTCTAACCAAATCAACACACTTTTTACAATCCGTGAGGATTTCCCTGCTGACAAACTTGCTAAGATCTATGTGGATGAAATTGTATCTCATCATGGTGTTCCTTTGGATATCATATTTGACTGTGATGCTCGATTCTCATCTCACTTTTGGAGGAACATGCAATCTGCCATGGGAACCAAACTTAACTTGAGCACTGCTTATCATCCTCAAACGGATGGACACTCCGAAAGGACAATCCAAACACTGGAGGATATGCTTAGAGCTTGTGTGATGGAATGGTAGTTGGGATTCGCATCTTCCGTTGATCGAAATGTCCTACAACAATAGTTATCACTCTAGCATTAACATGGAGCCTTTTCAAGCTCTTTATGGTCGAAAATGCCCTTCACCTGTCTGTTGGAATGAAGTTGGTGAATCTCAATTCACTGGACCTGAATTCATTCAAGACACAACCGACAAAGTCAAGAAAATTCGCGATAACCTATTGATAGCTAGAAGCCGTCAAAAGAGTTATGCGGACAAACGACGCAAGCCCTTGGAATTCCAAGTCGGTGATCACGTCCTACTCAAGGTATCCCCTTGGAAAGGTGTGGTCATATTTGGAAAGAAAGGAAAACTTGCACCACGGTATGTTGGACCATTCAAGATCGTTGAGAGAATCGGAAAGGTGGCCTACAAACTTGAGCTACCTCCTGAACTTGGTAATGTTCATCCAACTTTCCACGTATCCAATCTGAAAGAGTGTTTGGCTGATGAAAACCTCCAAATCCCTGTTGATGAAATTCGTGTTGATAACACGATGCACTTTGCCGAGAAACCTGTGGAAATATTGGACCATGAAGTCAAAAAGCTAAAGCGCAGACGAATAGTAATTGTTAAAGTTCGCTGGGAGTCCAAACGTGGCCCAGAGTTTACTTGGGAACGAGAGGACCAGATGAAAGCGAAATAACCACATTTGTTCTCACAAGTTTCCTCTAATTAAATTTCGGGACGAAATTTCCTAAAGTAGGGGAGACTGTGATATTTGTGACATTCGATCATATAACGATTTTCCAAAAATTGTTATGATCAATAAAATATTGTGTTTTACCCCCGAGATTTGTTTAAATTCATAACATTTGTGTAATTTCAACCTTTATTCAATTTTGATATTCCGAACTTTTTCTAGAAGTGAAATCGCAAATCGTTACGCAAACGTAACCAGTTTAACGCGGCATACACTCCGGGACAAGGACATAAGCTAAACATACCTTAAATAACCTTTACATAACTTAGAAATAAGTTTTGAAAGGTTCGGTATGGCAAAAACATGCTTATACAACTCTAGGGACTATTTTGCAAAATCTGTGAAAGTACGCCGATTCGCGTATTTCTTAATACGGAACACATATGTACATCCAAAAATTTTTGTAATCATTAAAATCTTATACTTTAATGATTGGAATGCAAAAATATCATTCGTTACGCAATTATGGTTGTTTCGAGTTAATTAAAGCGCTCGTCGTAATTAAGTGAAACGCGTAACCGTACAACCGAACGAACCAACACCCCGGACATTTTTGGACACATTTCAAGTTTCCTGAGCTTTATCGTCTTTATAGAGCTTAAAAATTAGGACAACGGGTGTTATAATTAACAAAACATGGCGAAACAAGTGCAGGGGCCTGTTCTTTCATTTTGAAAGTTTGGCTGCCCAGACCCCACCGTACGCTACGCCCCCACCGTAGGCTACGGTGGTACCTGGGGACAGCAAGCTGTTTTCATGGCCGCCAGCTGTTTTTCTTTGCTTGGAGCCCAAGAACTCGAAATTTCCAGTTTGTTTCCTTCATTTGACAAGTGTTAGAACCTCCCTTGAGCATTGCTACCTCATGGGACACTTGTAATGATCTTATGGCATCCAAAACACTATAAATAGCAAGCCATTTTTGTAACACCCCAAATTGCGTAAAAGCAACACGCGGCAAAACACTTGGGGAGTCACATTAACAGATAGTTTCAACAACACTTGGTATTTGAAGTTTTGTTTTAATTAAATATTAAACATGGATTATATTGTCATAATTGTCTTAGAACTTTCAACCAAACATAAACAAACAACGAACAAGCATAACTATTGTCTTTCATATTTTATAGGTACTAAAGTCCACATCCGATCCTACATGAGCACGCATCAATATCATCTAGCATTGTTCCTTGAAACATATGTGAAAAACGAGTCAGCATAAAAGAATGCTGGCGAGTACATAGTTTTTTTGAGTAAGTCAGATTTATGGCATGTAACATATTGCATTACCTTGCACGACTACTAGAGTCGAGTAGTGAAAACCTTGTATTAAAAAGTGTCTTGTCTTGCAATATAATTAACCAACTAAAACACGTTGATTAAAGTTTATGAAATCTTGTTGCCATGAATCTTGACTAAAACATTTGTTTTGGTAAACCAAGTAGTAAATCGTCCTTGAAGAAAATTCGTATGGTTTATATCATTATATAAATATCGTTGTGTGACATCATTTGAAAATACTCATCCAAGTGATCTAAATAAGCCACAGATAGAATATGATAAAAGCACTTATATATAGGAAGTACCAGCAGCGTATCCACCATGCTTTTATTACATTAAACCGTCTCGTTATCTAATCACTTACCATAAACCAATCGTCCGTGTTATTAATTGTTCGTGTTATAAATAAAGCATCATTCATTTTTGTTGTAAACCAATCGTCATTCGTCCGTGTCATAAAACCATTCGTCTATCGTCCGTGTGGTAAAACCATTCGTCAACCGTCCTTTTTTTAATTGTGAAAGCTTTTGGTCGTTTCGTGAATACATTCAAACCTGTGTGACTCGTCTATACCACCAAAGGGTTTTTTAAAATAACAGATTATGTCGTTACCCCAAACTATACACCAAATTCCAGTGAATAGCCTGATAACAGGATTTGTCAGATCCTATGGTACCATAACATACTACTGGTCGGCTTGGCCATTGTTAATGAATGTAATTCTTGTTATGAATAGAACGCACCAACAAGTTCGTACACATTATCGAAATCGTCTTGTTTATATAAACAATAGTAATTTGTACTTGGAAACTCGAAAACCTTTAGCACATATGAATCACCCCAAAACAATATGTAAAACGTAAAAGAGGGGACTATGTACTCACTTGTGGTTGCTATTGTAACCTTGAATCAAAGATCAAACAAGATCAAATGTCCGAGAAATCAAGCGTGTCCTAAAATCGGATAATAATGTAAATATCGAAACTTGAAATCGGAGGATTTGGATAGAATGGTACCTTATAAACCAAATGAGTATTGGGACTCATATGACATGGTTTAATAAGTTAACATTCTGAGCTGGTAGTTTAAGCCACTTTAATGCGTCATTTGCGTAACTACGCATTCAGATGGTTAGATATGTGTTATGATAAGTCTTTAATGCCTAAATATGTTTGAAATATTATTTGATCAGAATACTTGTCAAATTTTATGTTCCATATACTTAAGGTTGATTTATTTGCGAAAAAGGCATTTTGGTCATTATTGAAGAACATAATAACTAATTATCATAACACTAATCGAATGACATGACCATAAGGTATAACCTCAGAGGGTTACTCTCTTTATAATTATGGTCACAAATATGTATTTGGTCGGGTCCAAAGATCCACCAAATGGGTCAGATTCGAAAGTCGAAGCGGTGGTCAAACGGTTCAACTTTCGACTCTAAACAAGCACTAAAATAAGAGCGATGATTTAGACATGTTTTGACATGTCTAAATAAGTTCATAAAAGAGTTTTGGTATCAAAACAAACGGTTTTGACACCCGAATTTAGATCCGTCATTAAATGCGCATTTATCGCATTTTTTACCAAACTTGGACTTGTCAAAATGATTAGAAATCATAGGAATCAGTAGGTATGATCAATAGAGATCATAATCACCTTGATTACCATCATATTGCAAGTTTTAATTGGACTTTATGTTGATCAATATATGATCAATTCTGGAAGTCAAACAAAAGTCAAACTTTGTGACTTTTAATCCAATTAAACTACAAGAATTGAATCAAAACATGATTGAAACACTTACAATACCAAATGAATGATCAAGGAACTCAGAAGAACTCCAGAGATGGTTGCAATTTCAGTTGGTAGCAGTAAATGAGTGATCAAAGGTTTCCAAAAATGAAGAACACATGGGTATTTATAGGTTTCTTGATGTTATAGGATCAAGACAAGTGTCCCATGACTCACCCACATGTTAGCTTAGTGTCCCATATGTGTCAAATGAAGAAAAAAGGGTGGCAAGTTCGATTGGTGAGTCATTGAGTGAATAAACAAGCTGCTGCCAAGTCTCTAGTGAGCTGGGCAAGGCTTACGGACCGTATGGGCTTAGGTCTTACGATCGTTTTGTCGTGTTTCGGGCACTTCTAACACCTGTTAACCCCATTTCTAAGCTCCATAAGGACGTTTAAGTATCGGGGAACTTGAAATGTGTCCAAAAATATTCCAGAGGTTGGTTCGTTTGGTCGTACGGTTGCGGTTTTCGGTTAATTACGACGAAAATTGTAACGAACGCGTGCGCGACCGTAAAAGCGTAACGAATGATATTTTTGCATTCCAATTATTAATATTCAATATTTTAATGATTATAAGATTTTTTGGATTTCCGTACATGCCCCGGACAGTGATTTACGCGAAAAGGCAAAGTTTTGCAGAATTTGCAAAATAGCCCATGAAGTTACAAAAGTGTGATTTTGCCATACCGAAGCCCTAGAAACTTATTTCTAAGCAATGTTAAGGGTATTTAGGGTATGTTTAGCTTATGACCTTGTTCCGGAATGTGTGTTGCTACGAGAATTGGCAGACTTTCGTATTTGTCGTAAATAGTCCGTGTGATCGAATAGACTTGTTTTGACATACCAAACCCTTCAAAACTTATTTCTAAGTTATGAAAAGGATATTTAAAGTATGTTAAGCTTGTATCATTGTTTCGGAGTGTAAGTCATGTCAAACTGGTAACATTTTTGTAACAATTTGCGATTTCACTTCTAGAAGTCGTTAGAAAACTCGGAATCGTGCAAGAATTGAATATGTGCAATTGTCATGAGAAAAATACAAAACTCATAAATAAAACATAAAATTCCATTCATTGATAACTTGTTTATATTGTTACATGCTCGGATCACCACAGATATCACAATTTTCACCATTTCAACTTGCTCATTTCTCATTTTCTTCTCCCACTCTCTTGGAGCTTGCTTCCATCTTTTGGAGGCCTCCTACTAAGTTTTCTTGAGCTATTCATGTGTTCTTCAACACAAGTAAGTGCTCTCTCTTAGTCTTGTTTATTTCTTTTAGCTGTTTTTAGCTAAAAGTCAAACAGTTTGACTTTCTGTTTGACTTTTGGTTCTAACCATTTCTTTAGATTGGACACGTGGAATGTTAGGTGAATGTTCCCGAGTTTAGGAGGTAACTCAAGTCAGTAAGCCACCTTTCCGATTCTTTCAATGATCTTGAATGGTCCAATGTATCATGGAGTAAGTTTTCCTTTCTTTCCAAATCTCATTACTCCTTTCCAAGGGGATACCTTGAGTAGGACGTGATCACCAACTTGGAATTCCAAGGGCTTGCGTCGTTTGTCCGCATAGCTGTCAGAAGGTTATCGCGTATCTTCTTGAATTTCTTGGTTGTCTCGTGAATGAGTTCAGGTCCAGTAAACTGCGACTCTCCAACTTCATTCCAACAGACAGGTGAACGACATTTTCGACCGTATAAAGCTTCGAAAGGCGCCATGTTGATGCTGGCGTGATAACTGTTGTTGGAGGAGAATTCGATCAATGGTAGATGCAAATCCCAACTACCACCAAAATCGAGCACGCAAGCTCGGAGCATGTCCTCCAGTGTTTGAATCTTCCTCTCAGATTGTCCATCCGTTTGAGGATGATAAGCAGTACTCAGGTTAAGTTTGGTTCCCATTGCAGATTGCATAGTCTTCCAGAAATGAGATGAGAACCGAGCATCTCGGTCAGATATGATATTTAAAGGGACACCATGACGAGACACAATCTCATCAACATAGATCTTGGCAAGTTTGTCAGCAGAGTAATCTTCACGTATCGCTATAAAGTGTGCTGACTTCGTTAAACGATCAATGATTACCCAAATTGCATCATGACCTCTAGATGTGCACGGTAGTTTCGTGATGAGATCCATCGCAATGTTCTCCCACTTCCATACCGGTATTTCTGGTTGTTCTAATAAACCAGACATATGTTGATGCTCGGCCTTGACTTTAAGACAGGTAAGGCATTTAGACATATACAAGGCAATGTCATTCTTCCTACCCGGCCACCAATACTGGGTACGGATATCCTTGTACATTTTTGTAGAACCAGGATGAATCAAATAACGAGACTTATGAGCTTCGTCCATCAATAGAGTACGGAGATTATGCTGATTCGAAACCCACAAACAGTTCATGTAGTAAAGTAATCCATCGTCTTTCGTTTCGAGATGCAATTCGAGTTGATGAGGTAGTTCGTCTTTCACCAAACCTTTGGTTACACAAGTGCGTTGGGCTGCAATAATACGTGTTTGGATATCGGATTGAACTCGAACATAATGAAGCTTGACACGTTCCTTACGACTAGTGCGTCAGCCACAACATTCGCCTTACCAGGATGGTAGCGAATTTCGCTGTCGTAACCATTTAGGAGTTCTACCCAACGTCGTTGCCTCATGTTTAACTCCTTCTGATTGAATATGTGTTGGAGGCTTTTGTGGTCAGTAAAAACCACACACTTCGTACCATAAAGATAGTGCCTCCAAATCTTGAGTGCGAAAACGACGACACCCAACTCAAGATCATGACTTGTATAATTCTTCTCGTGGACTTTCAATTGTCTTGACGCATAGGCGATGACTTTATCTCGTTGTATTAGAACACAACCAAGCCCAAAATTCGACGCGTCACAATAAACCACGAAATCGTCATTGCCATCGGGTAAAGACAAAATAGGAGCATCACAGAGTTTGAGTTTCAAAGTTTGAAAGGTTCCTCTTGCTTCGGTCCCCACTCAAAAGACTTATTGAGTCAAAGTAGTGAGAGGAACCGCAATCTTTGAGAAGTTCGCAATAAATCGTCGATAGTAACCAGCAAGACCAAGAAACGAGTGAACTTCCGTGGGAGTATTGGGTGTTTTCCAATCCTTAATCGCAGTGATTTTTGAAGGATCCACGTGAATACCTTGCTCATTAACAATTTGTCCCAAAAACTGAACTTCTTTCAACCAGAATTTACACTTGGAGAATTTGGCATAAAGTTGCTCTTTCTTTAGGAGTTCCATTGTCAGACGAAGATGTTGTTCGTGCTCGGCTCGAGACTTAGAATAAATAAGGATGTCGTCGATGAAAACCATGATGAACTTATCCAAATAAGGTTTACAAACCCGATTCATTAAGTCCATAAATACAGCTGGAGCATTTGTCAAACCGAAAGGCATAACTGTAAACTCGTAGTGACCGTATCGTGTGCGAAAAGCAGTCTTAGGAATATCTTCTTCGTGAACATGAAGCTGATGATACCCAAAGCGCAGATCGATCTTCGAAAAACATATAGCACCTTGTAGCTGATCAAACAGATCATCAATGCGAGGTAGGGGATATCGATTTTTGATCGTGAGTTTGTTGAGCTCACGATAATCGATACAAATTCGGAAGGATCCATCCTTCTTTTTCACAAATATGACAGGAGCACCCCAAGGAGAATAACTCGGACGAATGAAACCTTTGTCAGATAATTCTTGTAGTTGTTTCGATAACTCCGGCATCTCATAGGGTGCAAGTCGGTAAGGAGATTTGGCTATCGGATTGGCACCAGGTACAAGTTCAACACGAAATTCCACTTGACGTACCAGTGGTAAACCAGGTAGATCTTCGGGAAAGATCTCAGGATAATCTCGAATAACATGAGTATCTTCAATAGTTTTGCTTTTTCCTTTCTCCTCTGTGACATGTGCCAAGAAGGCCACATAATTCTTTCGCAGGTACTTTTGGGCTTGTATACAAGTCATGAGTTTTAGGTTACTAGCTTGTTTCTCTCCATGAATTTCCAAGGTTTCTGGTGAAATCGGTATACGAACAATCTTGTCAAAACAAATAACTTCGGCATGGTGCTTGGTTAACCAATCCATTCCAATAATGTATCGAAGCTTCCGAGTTGCATTGGTGTGAGGTCGATAGAAAACAAATGGTTGTTGAGATTTAACTTGCAATCACGAATAACAGAATCAAGAACAAGAGGTTCACCATTGGACATGTCAGCAGACAAGGGTCTTCCTAGTTTCATTCTGTAGAACCGATCCTCGATGCTTAGGAACATAAATTTGATATCTAACGTCCATAATAGCGGAAATATTACGTCGTGTCACCAATAGACAAGAATTAATCAGTTAATCGTCAGTTTCATTGATTAAACGTTCAGATTACAAACTGACAGAGCTTCGCCTCTACAATGACAAAGTTACAAATGAGACACAAAAGCTAGGTATTTATAGCACAACAAGTTCGGCAATGGAGGGTGCAAGTTCGCCCGAACTTGCCTATGCAAGTTCGGCCGAACATGCATACATAACATGACATATGCCTGAACTTGGCTAAGACACTTTATAAATACTTCAAAACCTAGCCTATTCAGCTCTATACAATACAGACTCGATATAAGACTAAGACATAGACATTCTGCACCAACAGACTCCCCCTTGGATATCGCCTTCGTCTTTTATCAGTCTTCAAAACTCTGTCTTCATATGTACATTAACGTACCCGACCAAAGAAGTTCTTGTAGGCCTTCTTTCGTCTCTCTTGTTTCGGATCCGGCGTCTGATCAGTTGGCGGTGGTCTTTTGAAGTTAACCATTCTGAGCGAACTTTGTCTTACAGCTTTTTCCATATTTTCTTTGATCGCCTCACTTCTGGTTTCTTCCTTTATGAATTCAACTCTTTCCAGATCCCTCCACTTTGTCTGCCACATCTTCCCTGAATTTACTTCACGTGCATACCAAACATTGACAACTTTCTGATACTGCATCGCCTGTACCTTTTCTTTTTCTTCAAAAACAATCTTGTTATAGAAAAGGCATTTTATACTTCTCTTCATTAAAACAATCTTGTTTAGAAATAGCTTTATACTTCTCTCGACTTTTACCAACCACTATATCTAGAATCTTATCTCCTCCACAAACCTCTCATACCCTGATAACCCATCACTTTCAACTCGTTATTTAGAAATTCCAAATGATCTTCAAACTTTAATACAATCACTGCTTCGATGTAGCTGGATCAATCTGCCACCTACTTGAATAAATGAATAAAATTCTGTTCAATCGGCATAAGCGGCAAATTCCTCATGCTCTAGGACGTTTCTATAATCAACGTCATGTCCCTTTCCCTGTAATCCTTGATTAATCATTATTCTTCGTCTTGAATAAATGGCTTCCAGTGATTCCAACCTTTTTCAGCTTCGTACTTTATCATCTTCATACAATTGATCAACTGTCTTCATCTGATATAACATTCGCTGTTTGCACCAGCTCTTCCATACCCCAATACGGCAACTCTTTAAATCAGCAAGATATTTGAAGTATTGCACTCCAAACTCTCTTTTGATTGCATACCTTGAGCTCTTTAAACATCCCCAATCAATTATTCCAAGAAACTCTTTTCTCTGGCGAAGATCTGTGGACGTCGAAACTACATTACGAGGCATCTCCTGAACAGGTTCTTGCTTCAGCTATTCTTCTGGTCATCGTTTAGAATTTTTCTTCTCTTATCTTCAACGTCCTCTTCATATCTTCATTCGCTTTATAATTTTCATGTAGAATTTCTGATCTGACAAATACTTATCTTTCTTTTCTGTTTCATCATCTGGCCATCTTCACAATCACACGATTATCTATCAGCTTCAATCTCTTTAACTGATATTTTTTGGTTCAAATGATCATTTATCACTTCTCAAATCAACTCTAAATTCCAGTTCGTTTCAACTAGTTTTGCTAGATCTTCTTTCGTGTAGTTATGTATAAACTCACCTTCTTCAACATTGTGTTCCAACATTTGAATCAAAGGCCTTGTACATACTGCAGTCATAGGCTTCGCAAAACAATCAACATCTAACAAATCAACATCATTTGAAGGCCCTTTTTGCCCTGACTCCCCCTGGCTTTTATCTTCCATCTTATTCGATTCATCATTCATCAGATCAGAAAAATCAAATTCATCAGAAACTTTAGCTTCATTGATATTTAAGCCTGTACCACCTTGATCAAAATCATCATCACCCTGATCAAAATCATCATCATCATCCCCAACATTCCAATCTTCATATCCTTCTTCCTCTTCGTCATTCTTATCCTCTTTCCCGGCTTCTTCATTGTCTTTTTCTTCAGTAACAATGGTAGGATCAGAAGGTTTGACAGATTCGTCAACCTTTTGTATATCAGACTCAGAAGCTTTTGAAACATCTTCAGTAGACTTCTCGGGGACATCGGAAGATTTCTCAGCAGTAGATTTAGGAATTTCACCCTCAACCTGCTTCCCTTTACCACTCTCAGCCAAATCTCTCAGCATGTTCCTTGGCTTCTTCACGATCCAGTCGATCTTATTCAGCGATAAATCAATATTCAGATTATTGGATAGCACCTTTTGTAATCTGATGAATCTTCGATTGTTCAAAGCTTGAATTTTCTTCAATTCTGCAATCTCTGTCTGTAACTTTTCATTTACGTCCTGCACACTTTCTATCAACGCCTTGTAATATTCTCGTTCATTCCCAAGCACCTTCACTTTATCATCAAGAATTTATTTTTCGACTTCGCTTTTATTTACCTTTTTTACAAGCTCAGCCTTTTCTAACTCAATCTGCACAACTTTATCTTCCAAAACCTTCACACGTTTTTCTAACATTTCAGCATTCATTTCTGGGAAAAATTCATCCAAGTCTTCAAGACTAATTAGACCGTGTGGCATATCACCAAACATTCTTCCCCTCGGTGTCTTAGGTGTTGAATCTTTTTGTGTTGCAGCTTTCGGTGTAGACTTCTTCGGTGTAGAACTTTCAGGAATAGAAGTCTTTTGAGCATAGACGATTCAGCGATCCGAACTTCAATAAATTCAGACACAGGAGGTTCTTGTGTAACTCCTGGCCTCGACATGAATGATAACATGAGGTTCCTGTGGAGGAGGTTCTTGTGTTGCTCCTTTCTCCTGAGCACCAGAAGGTTCTTGTGTGGCTTCTGTGCTTTGCACCTTGCTTTTGTATATTTTGCTCACCGTTTTCTAAGCTTTCTTAGCCTTTTGTTTCCCTTTAGTATGAGGTAACCTTGTAGTCTTCTTAGATATCTCAACTGCTGGAGACTTTGTTCGTTTAGTCTTTTTCTTTGGCCTCTCCTCATCAGATTCTTTTTCAGCACTCGGATCAAAATCTGCATCCAATCTCCTTTCTTTTTCTGCTCTAATTTCAGCCTCTGTTTTTCAGGCTCTTTATCAGATTCTTCATTTTCGGACGTAGTAGAAATTACCTCTTCTTGAGTCGACTTCACAGTTTCTTGACTCTCATTAACAACTGCAGCACTCGATCCAGCCACTGCCTCAACATTCTCAGTCTCCTCCTCATCAACAAGCAAAGTTTCAACTTTCTTTGATGCTCGCTTCTTTTTCGGTTTATCAGCTTCAGCTTTCAAAAACCATTCACTCCTTGCCTTTGGTTTGAATTCTTTAAACCACTCTCGTTCAGCTTTAAGCTCATTTCATCGTCGCTACCTTCTTTTTTCCATTTGTTTCCAGGTGGCGATACATAATCTGAATCTTTTATAGCTCCGAATACTGACTTGGCGATAAGAGCTGAAGCTTGCTTCTGGAATTTAATAAGCTTCTTCACTGTGGTTTCATCGAGATGAACTAAATAAAGAACGTCATTCGGATCTCGAGTAATGTTGGTATACTTCTCATCGATTAGCATCTGAATAAATCTTGGATATAAACACAACTTCGATTCTTCCATGTTCTTCGACATGTGAGTAAATACTAACTTTGAAACGTTGAACGGCTTCTTCAGAATAAGCGCCGTTGCCATGCTAGCCAAATAATCATGAACGTCATCCAAACTAGCTTTGCGATGGCTAAAAGTATGAATCAACGCATGAATTAAAAGCTTGTAGGGGTTAGGCACTTCCCTTTTCTTTAGCGTTGGCTTGTTTACGGTTCCTTTATATCCCATGCGGAAAAAGCATCCGCGAACCATCTTCTCATCTAGATGAATCGGATCATCTTCTTTATCTTTGAGTTTTAAAATCCTTCGGATATCGCCTTCGGTTACTGTGATCGGCTTTAGCTCATCACCAACTTGTACCGTAGAAGAGATTGTCTTCTCGTCAGCGCTTAAGCTTGCATTCATCCAGAAGTGAACAATATGAGATCGATAAGATAGTGTGCGCTCAGTAATTGCACGACGAATGTGACTATCTTCGAGAAACTTCAAAATGCTGTCATATTCTTTCAGCGACGGACAAATAGACTTGTCAAGCATGATACATGTATTGTGAGTTTTGGAAAACACAACTGAGATAACACGCGCTGGAACCTGTGCACGAAAAACGACATAAAACAATTAGCACGCTTTTCGAGAAAAATTCACAAAAAAATTACTTAACACTTTAATCAAGTTCGGGCGAACTTGATTAGTGTTAAACACTCTGATTTTAACAAGTTCGCCTGAACATGTAACAAACATGTTCAACTTTTTTCTAATGCAAGTTCGGGCGAACTTACAGTTTTTATTATTCAATTTTTCCTAAGTTCGGCCGACATGTATGACACACATGAAAGAACAAGTTCGGGCGAACTTACAATTCAAACAAAACACTTTTTGCTAACATAAGTTCGGTTGAACATGATTGGATCGAAAACACTTCAACAATCAAGTTCGGTCGAACATGTTTCTGGTTCATTTAGTTGTGTTTTGGACAAGTCCGGTCGACCTTGACAACAAGTTCGGCCGAACTTGTCGTCTTCTTCAACTGATCAACCAAGTTTAAACATGCAAACATGTATTTTAGTTTAATCAAAATCATTTTCATGGTCGATTTTAAGTATATATCAAAGATCTATGTTCAATTTTGTCCAATAACACCTAAAACTATCAGATTTTAAATTTTAGATCTGGTTTTGTTTGATTAACAGTTAAATTCATGGTTTTATCGCAATTTTATACCTCTGCTATTGTGATTGGTGTGCAAATCACCAAAAACAATCCTGATTCGGACAGTATAACGGTATGCAAATGCCAATTTCACTCAAATTCTATAACAGCTGAAGTTCGCTCAAAACGGTTCTGATAACAAGTAAATGAGTTCGGCCGAAATTGAATGGTATTTATACCATATCAAGTTCGGGCGAACTTGCTAAACCCAACATGAAGGCCCAGACTAAGTTCGAGCGAACTTATTATAAAACCAACAAACAACCATCTGGAAGTTCGGTCGAACTTGCTATTTGTTAAACTTGAATTATTTGGCAAGTTCGGTTGAACTTGTCAAACCTCAAAATTTCAAACTTTTTCAAATTTTTCATTTTTAACCCTGAACTTTCCAACTTTTTACCAGTTATGGAAATCCACTCAGTTGACCAAGTCCAAGCTAATGACCTTGGTTAACCGATTTGTCTGCCGAGTCCAAGTTAATGACCCGGTTTGACCCGTTACGAACAAACTGTTGGTATTTTCAAAATCAAAGTTTCAAATTAATGAACTTTTCATCGTTTTATCTTTTCAGATTTAACAGATTAGCTCCCAGCCCGTTGTCAAAGAGATTCCCACCAGCTCTAGCACCTTACCAGACTTCGAAGATCCGTTCTCCAACATTGGTTTGCTGAAAACAATGTAGAAATAAAATCTTTTTGTATTTTTTAAAGTTTTATGATAAAACTCACAAAAAAATCTTTTTGATTTTAATCTGTAAAGCTGAAATACAATGAAATAAGCAATATAAACTATTTACAAACATATTTAAAGACATATTTTTGTGAATTCGTGTCTAAGGATCATATCAGTTGATTGAGACATATCACCAGTACCGTTGACCTTTAAACGACTTTAAGTTTTAAACTCGTTTACCTAGATTGTCGATATGTTTGTCCACTTAAGCTTTACCACATTTCTCAACTGCTTCAAGATATGTTAAGGTAGAATTTATGAAACTTGACTTATTTGTGGTTCCCACTTCTTGAATATACTCCCATATCCAGATTTCCTAGATTTCATCTTACTGGTGAATATAGCGTAATTGATATCTGTATCTAGATTGTGCGAGACCTTGAGAGCTCAGGTTAGTACCACCGTATAGACAAAGAGATGAAGGCTCGTCTTTAAGGTGTGTTCCACTTAAGGAATCTTTTCAGCATTGCATATGATTATATCTTTCGATCTTTTTCAATATTGCATGCAATTTGGGGTTTAAAGCGAAAATATTATAGAAGTTCTAGGCCATTGCTTCCGCAAAATCAGAAGAACTTGTATAATACCACAGATATCAACTATCTATAAAGACCTCGTATCTCAGAATCAGGCAATCTTTCAAACGAAATTTCGGAGTACTAAGTCCATATATCCAAGATATGTTAATCCGCAAGATTAAGCAGTTGTAAAATTTAGTTTATTTCTCGAAAGCAGTTTACTGAACGTGTTAAGCCTATCGACACATCCATAGTAAGACTCGTTTATTACTTTTACACTTTACATTTCTTTAGCATATTGTGATAGTCCACTGATGTACTATCATTTCCTTTTATGACACTGAATTCTTTTTGTCTTTTTCAATGTTTTTGGATTTTAAAATTTTCGAATGTTTTTGTATTTTCTCTAACATTTCTCCCCTTGAAATCAAAAACATCTTTTTGGATTTTAGTTTTTAATAAAATTCTGAACTAGAAAGATATTTACAAACCAATGTGAATCACGTGAACTCGTCGTCTGATCCGTATTCAACCTCAGCGTCCGCACCTGTAAGCAAATTTTTCATACTGTTAATTCTCAGCAAGTATTTAAATCGTGACAAAGAAAATGGTTTGGTATAAAAATCAGCCTTTTCTTCGTCGGTGTGGATTTTTTCTATTCGTACCAATTTCTTTTCGTAGCAATCACGAATGAAATGATAACGAATTTCAATGTGTTTTGTGCGTGAGTGATGAACCGGATTTTTAGTTATATCGATGGCTGCCTTGTTATCAACATACAGCGGAGTGTCTAGAAATAGCAGACCATAGTCTCTCATCTGTTGTTGAATCCACAGAATCTGTGAACAACAACTGGAGGCCGAGAAATACCCAGCTTCACAGGTAGAGAGAGCGACCATAGTATGTTTCTTACACTGCCAGGTTACCATTCTTGTTCCGAAGAACTGGCATCCCGCTGTAATTGATTTTGAATTCAACTTATCTACACCAAAATCGGAATCAGCATAGCCTATGAGATCGAAATTGTCGTTCTTCGGGTACCACAAGCCGGTGCTTGGGCATCCTTTCAGATATCTGAAGATACGCTTTACGATCTGCATGTGTAAGATCCTCGGGCTTGACTGATATATGGCGCATACGCAGGTTGGATACATAATATCTGGGCGCGATGCCGTCAGATACATCAACGATCCAATCATCGATCTGTATAACGTCTCGTCAACTTTGGCTCCAGTTTTGTCAACACAAATGCCATGATTTAGAGCGAGAGGCGTAGATAGGGGCTTCAAGCTTTCCATTCCAAACTTCTTCAAGATGTCGTGAACATACTTAGTCTGGTGAATGAAAATACCATTCGGAAGCTGATCTACTTGCAAACCAAGAAAGAATTTCATCTCGCCCATCAAGGACATTTCGAATTTCTTTTTCATGATTCCCTCAAACTCCTTGCAGAGACTATCGTTTGTAGATCCAAAGATGATGTCGTCAATGTAGATTTGAACTATAATCAGATGGCCATCAACTTCTCTGGTGAAAAGAGTACTATCAATAGTTCCTCCGATAAAGCCGTTTCCGACGAGATGTTGTGATAACGTCTCGTACTAAGCTCTCGGGGCTTGGTGTAGACCATAAAGAGCTTTATCCAGTAGGTATGCTTTCTTCTTGTTAAGTGGATCAACAAACCTCGGTGGTTGTCCAACGTACACCTTCTCGCGTAATTTGACATTCAGAAAAGCTTATTTGACATCCAATTGATAGACCTTAAATCCTTTCCATGATGCGAAAGCTAGAAATATTCGAATAGATTCCAATCGAGCTACTGGTGCATAGACTTCCGTGTCGTCTATCCCTTCCTGCTAGTGAAATCCCTTGACAACAGCCTAGCTTTGTTACGAACAATAACCCCTCTATCATCTCATTTACACTTAAAGACCCATTTTGTATCAATTGCTTTCTGATTTTCTGGTAAGTCTTCAAGCTTCCACACACCCAACTTCTCAAACTGCAATAATTCTTCTTGCATTGCTTGTACCCAGTTTTCATCTGCTAAAGCTTCATTAACTGTCTTAGGCTCAATCTGAGAGATGAAACATGAATAGAAACAGTAGTTCTGGGTTGTAGCAACGCGTGTGTAGAAACAACTGAGTGATTTATTAATTTGCCCTCGAGTTCTAACACCAGTTTGCAGTTCTCCGATAATATTTGTTGACGGATGATAGGAATATGATCGCGGTAATTCTTCACTTGGAACATCTACTGAATTTTTCTGATTCGTGATGTTGAGATCAACAACCAATTCAATGTTTGGAGAGCTTGATGAAGCTTCATTTCTGTTGTTCGGGACTACAAATTGATTAAGAAGACTTGTTATCTGCTCCACTTCTTCATCTGAAGAAGATGATTCCCATCAGCATCAAATGTTGGTGCTTCATCTGAATCAGAATCTTGATTCTGAGGCATACTGGGCTCCATTGTTGTATTCATTGGTTTAGTAGAGGCATTCGTTGGAGGAATAGTAGGTGTTGATAATGTTTCAGAAACATTTTCAGCCGGAACACCAATATTGTTTGAACTTGCGCCAGAAGAGATGGATCCAACGTGGGTTGATTAACCACAATTGGTCGAACAATTTGCTCTTGATTCACTGACTGGTGAAGATAGTATAACGCTGCAACTTATTCGTCAGTTGAAGGAACATATACTTTCTCAACGTAACCTTTCCTCCGAATAGGATCCGTGTAATTGAAACAATCCACGTGTTGTGCTTCAATAACCTTTCTTAATGAAGGAACATATACTCTTCTCAACGAACTCGCATATCCGACAAAGAAACCTTCGAGAGATTTAGCTCCGAATTTGCCATCTTGGTCTATTACGGTACAAGGTGCACCGAATGGTTCTATGAACTTCAAATTTGGCTTCCGTCGGTTTATCATCTCAAAACATGTTTTCTTTGTTGGTTTGACAGTGAGAACCCTGTTTAGCGTGTAGCAAGCCGCAACAACTACTTCACTCTAGAAGCTGATTGGAAGTTTAGAATCTGCAAGCATGGTTCTCGCAGTTTCGATTAAAGTTCGGTTCTTCCGTTCAGCAACTCCGTTTTGCTGTGGAGTATAGGGAGCATTAAACTCGTGCAAAATCCCTTTTGCGTTGCAGAATTCCTTCATTTTATTATTCTTAAACTCTGTGCCATTGTCACTTCTAATGCGTCTGACCGGCAGATGATAAATGTTCTCGAGTTTCTTGAATAGAATAACGAAGTTCTCGAACGTTTCGTCTTTTGATTCTTGAAAGAATACCCACGAATATCCCGAATAATCATCTGTCACGACCAAGCAATATAAATCTCTTGATATGCTTCGAATATTACAGGACCAAATAAATCCACATGGAGACGTTCTAGTGGCAGCTTGATTGAGTTTAGAATTTTCTTCGGATGAGATTCTTGATCTGCTTTCTCTTCTTGCATTCCAAGCAATGATCAGACATTTGAAACTTTGAAGATTTACGCCTTTTACAAGATCATTATGAACCAAGAAATTCATTTTTCGCAAACGAATGTGCCCCATCTTACGATGCCAAAGAATAGAATCTTTTTCAGTAGCCTTTGATACAAAACATTGTGCTGATTGTGATGAAGTGGTAGCAACACCCATATCAAGAACATATAAATCATTCTCTTGCGGTGCTCGCATCAGAATCCACTCATCTGGAATTTTGAATCCCAGCTTCAAGATAATATACTCTTTGTCATTGAAATGGACTGTAAATTTCTTGTCACAAATCTGCGATATACTCAGAAGATTGTTCTCAAGCCCTGCAATATAGTTCATGTGATCAAAAGAAACTACGCCATTGGAGAGTTTTCCCTCAGCGACTATCCTTCCACCTTGATTTCCTGCAAATCCAACATATCCACTATTGATAGCTTTAATGTCGAATAGCAATGCTTTCATT
Source organism: Scalesia atractyloides (assembly GCA_947069175.1). Lineage (NCBI taxonomy): Eukaryota > Viridiplantae > Streptophyta > Magnoliopsida > Asterales > Asteraceae > Scalesia > Scalesia atractyloides. The sequence continues at coordinate 25,085,513 of CAMTDV010000010.1, forward strand.
CCCGTCATGTGCCTGGATGCTCCACTATCCAAAATCCACTTTGATAATACAGATCTTTGGAGCCCCTGCAAAATTCAGAAATTAGGTGAAAAGCTCTACCCAAGACTTCTTGGTCTTGGGTTTTACTGGATAACCATCAAAAAAAGCATATTCAAACTCATCAACATCATCAAAATCAAATTCATCATCTGTTTCAACAATGTTAATGTTTGAAAATTTCACTTTTTTATCTTTTACAGATTTGACATTATCGTTGTTGATTTCTGTTTTAATTTATTTCACATTCTCACTAGTCTTCACTTGCTCAGGCTTAGTGATTTCAGACTTTGATTCTTTTGTGTTGTCAGTCTTTACCAGCTCAGACTTAACAACACCAGATGTTGTTGACCTTTTCTTCGCAATCCTGGTTTGAGATTTGATATTAGCCTTTTTGATGTAAAACTTGTTTTCATTAGACCTAGAAGTTTCACCTTTTTTGAAAATGGAATTTTCAAAAGTCTTTTCTGACTTTGGTTTAACTTCTGGTTTTGATTCATTTCGTTTCAAAATCCTTACAGGTTTTACAAACACTGGTTGCTTTGGTGTAACAACATTTGAATCTTCTTTTCTTCGAAGATAAGCCGGTTTTGATTTCGGACATTCTCGTGCCATATGACCAATTTCATTGCACTTGAAACATGTCCGTTTATCAAGTGGATGTCCTTTAACAGGTGGTTTTACCCTACTTGAAGTTTTAACACCACTTGTAACCTTGGCTTTATATCGAATTTCTTTCTCCATCATTTGATTGTTTACCAATCAAACTCTCTTCATGAACTGTACTCGTCCCATATAAAAACTTCATGTTTTGTTTTTATATTCATGAAATGGTGACAGTTTCTTTACAGATTCATCAGTTTCTTCTTCTAAACCCAATCCCGCTCTCCGGTTTTCCGGATGATCACCACCATTTCTTCGGTAATTGTTTCTTTTAGGTTTGGAATAGAATTTTCGTTCATTGATTAACAATTCTTCTTATGTGACATCCACGAGTTTAAAGAATTTATCAAGCAATTCTTCCTTCACATTCTGAATCGGGAAGCTATCATCAAAGTATAGTCTATCCGAATCCTTAATTTTGTACATTACAATATTAGGATCCTCACTTAGACCATCCTCTGACAACTTATCGTCATTTTAAGACTGTGAATCAGAATTCTTTGAACTCGAGTTGGCGCTTTTGAAGCTGCCTTCATCAGAATCACTTAAAACATTTTCAACCACTTTGTTAACCACAGTGTTGTTATCATCATCAGATTTAGCATAGACTATATCAATGTTCTCTGGCAACTCGTTTTTCTTTTCAGAAATTAATTCAACATTGAGTGCCTTGTCCATCCCGTCTGCAGATTTAACACAGTATTTCTCGCAAAGGGGTGGAGGACATTGCTATATTCTTTGCTCGCTTTCTTTTTAGGTTTTTCTTCCGTTGAGATTGTCGGAAGAATGTGATCGATAACATACGCGTTGTGGTATAACTTCTCAATAATTGTCGAACTCTCTTAGTTTCAATTGTCATATCTTGAAGTTTTTATTTGATTTCAGCAATGGTGTTGATGTAAATGTTAATTGCTCTTTGTTTATCCAATACTGTACCACTCAACATTCTTATATTATCATGTTGTTTGAGATTATTTCTGTCGAGTCTGCCGTAATCATTTTTCATTTTGTGATACGCTTCTTTCATTGTGTAATAATCATATTTTAACAAATCGTTATGCACATTGTTTTCAGCGATGATCTTTGACTTTTCAGCACATTCGACACAAGGTTTAGTACATTTTGTACAAGGTTTCTCAACCTCTACAACTTGTACTTTGACAACTTCTTTCTCGATAACCATTACCTCTAGACCTACCTTGGTTAGATTCGCCATTAAAGCTTTATCTGCCATGTCCTTGAGGTCTTCGATTTTCATTTCTTGAGTGACATCAATGATCACTTCATCAATCGTTTTCTCCTCAACCACTTGTTCTTTCATGCTACCATCGAAGTGACCTGCAAAACTGTCACAAGAATTAGAGGATAAAATTCCTTGTCTCTGCATATGGATATATTCCTCTTCTTCCTGTTGTTGATGCAATTATTGTTCCAAAATGGCTTGTTCGAAAGTTGCTGCTGGCGCTGCTTCAGCTGCTGCCGCTGCTTCCTCTGCAGAATTATCTTCAAATATCTTTGTCATCAAAGCAACTCCGGTCTTTTTCCCAATATAAGAATTCCAGTCAAAATCGTCATCTTCTGTGGACGCAACCATGGCTTACTCCGTGGTACTACTATTTGGCTTTTCTTGGATCTCAACTTGAGTTTTCTTCTAGAACAGTTTATATTGAAGTGCCTCTTGTGATATTCATTACCTCCTCTGAAAGGACTTTGATTTCTGGTTGCTTCAGTGTTCTTGCACTCCCTTTTAAAATGTCCCTTATGTCGACATCTAAAGCATGTGACTTTGGATTTGTCAAAACCCAATTTGTTGCTTGAGTTTCCTATGTCACGGCCTGTGAGTGTAACGAACTTTGTCACTCTCCTGATGATCGAAGCTAAGGACCATTTGATGTCCATTAGTTCAAGCTCTTCCTCGTCTACCTGGTCATAATCTTCTGTGTTCATCTCAGGATTTCCGATCTTTCCGGCAACAAGACATTCATAAGACTCTAGAACAGTAGCGAGTAGTGACATATGTTGTTTTGCAACTTCTTCTGAAACAACATTGTTCAAATTCACTATGATGTTGCATTTGTAAACATTCGGATCAGAACTTTGCTATTGGTTCTGATTAGCTTGACTTTGAAATGTTGTACTTGAACCAGTGCTCGAGTAAGAACTTTGGTCATACTGAGGCTGTGAATGATTCTTGTTCTGTGGAGAAGCATTCATGTTTGCACTAAAAGCAGTTCCAATTTTTGGACTCGAGATGTTATCTTGCATTCCGGTTTTTTAGTACAAACCGATGTCTTTAACAACATTAGCGTTCTTTAACTTCGCTATCTTCAGAAGCTCCATTTCGTGACCTTCGAGTTTATTAATAAATGTTGACAACTTGAAGAAATCCCACTTATCACTATTCTTCAGAACCATCAAATACGTAGTCCATTCACCCTCTGGTAGTGTGTCAGCAAGTTTGTCGATGTATTCTTATTCCGTCTTCTCAAGACCGTGTCTTCGCATTTGCACTTTGAGGTGACAGAAACGCTCAATCATTTGCTTAATGGTCTCATTCTTTAGCATACTGAAGATATCAAACTCTTTCAGAATGAGAGCCTTCTTGCTTTTGATCATTTCGGCACTGCCTTGGTATTTCTTCCGTAATGACAACCAAAGCTATCTTGCAGTAGTATACTCTGGTAACAGAATCAGAATATCTTCTTTGACAGACTGTTGGATGAGACTGATCATCTTTTTCTCTGCAATGTATTCGTCTCTCTGAGCTGTCGAGTAATTGTACTTCTCAAGAACTTGTTGATGTTCATCTACCGGAATAGTGTAGCCTCTTTCGATTGACACCCAGCCAGCGAAGTGCATGGCTTGAACCCAGTAGGTAAATTTCACTTTCCATGCTTTGTATTCGTCCATGCTCATCAGCTTGGGCGGTTTGACGGTCGTTCCCATTTCGTTATAAAGATTGACTTGATTAATCACGTTGGCGTTTGACGAACTAGCTCCGGACATATAAGCTCTTAGTTGATCCTCCATTGTGAATAACGAAACTTGTATGCTGAAAAGTTTTCAAAAACTTTGAAAACAATTAGTCCTACTACAAGTTTGGTCGAACTTGTAGCAATTAATGAAGAATTCTTGGATTTTCTAACAAGTTCGGTCGAACTTGTTAGATCTACTTTAGAAAAATTCATTTATCTTCGGTCGAACATATAACAACAATTAAACAGATCTTTGATCGAACTTATCACCATAATTTCGATGAAATACAAGCAAGTTTGGGCGAACTTACTTAAAATCTTCTTGATTTTACACAAGTTCGGTCGAACTTGATGTAAAAATGATGAAAATTCAGTATCTTCGAGCGAACTTGACTGAAATTTAAAATCACCTAAGTTCGGGCGAACTTACTGAAAAATCACTAGAAAAGTGATGTTTTAGGGCAAGTTCGGCCGAACATGGCCAACAAGTTCGTTCCTGAGGGTTTTCAAAAACATGGTTTTTTCAAAATTTCGACATGAATTCGGTTGAATTTGGTCTCCAATCTTTCAAGGGTTTATCTTTGTTGTATTTTACATGATATATTCAAAATTCAAAAGATTTTGACCATGAATTCTTCATTTTGTGATCAAAAGTTAAGAAAAAAGAAGAATGGAGTAGAAATAGAAGTGTTCTTGTCTTGATACTATCAAATCAGGCTGTTCTAGCTCTAATACCACTTGTAGGACCTATCCTCGATGATTAGGAACCTAAATTTGATATCTAACATCCATAACAGCAGAAATATTACGTTGTGTTACCAATAGACAAGAATTAATCAGTTAATCGTCAGTTTCATTGATTAAACGTTCAGATTACAGACTGACAGAGCTTCGCCTCTACAATGCCAAAGTTACAAATGAGACACACAAGCTAGGTATTTATAGCACAACAAGTTCGGCCATGGAGGGTGCAAGTTCGCCCGAACTTGCCTATGCAAGTTCGGCTGAACATGCATACATAACATGACATATGCCCGAACTTGGCTATGACACTTTATAAATACTTCAAAACCTAGCCTATTCAGCTCTATACAATACAGACTCGATATAAGACTAAGATATAGACATTCTGCACCAACATGTTCTAGGCGTCGAGAGCAAAGGCTCAAAAGTTAATGACACAAAGCTCCTATCGGCACCTGAAACAAAAAGAACAGAAGCTGGATGATTGTTGACAAGGAATGTACCGTTAACAACTTCATTGTCCGCACGAGCCTCGTTGGCGTTCATGTTAAAAGCTCGTCCCCGAGCTGGATTTGCATTGGCTATCCTTCGACAGTTGTTCCTATAGTGACCCATTTAAATTATAACATGAACCAGGCGGAAATGGAGGACTAGCGGCATTTTCTTGAGGATGTATTGGGTTCTGTGCAGCTTGATTCGGAGCAGTTCGACAAATATTTGCCGTGTGTCCAAGTTTCCCACAAGATGTACATTGTCGACAAGCTAGATGAGCTTGATGATGACCATTGCACCGGTTACATAACGGTGCAGTACCAGCATATGGTTTCCTTGCAGGAGGCTGTGCTGGATGGTTCTGGGGAGCTTGATTGGGTTGAACAACTGGAGCGGGTTATGCAGTCATAGCAAAATTCTAAAATCCTTACGCTTCCTTGACCTCTTCGACGACTCGGATTTCTTCTTCTTGTCTTTTTCTTTATCTTGTGTGGTTTTGGCTGCCTGTTTCTTGTCGCCCTTGCGAAACAGTTTACCCTTTCTAACCTGAGACTCAGTCAGGGTTGCAGCCAGCTCAATGGCCTGACGATAGTGGTAGGGTTTCTACCAGTAATAATATCTCGCACAGGGTCAGGTAAACCATCGATATACTTCTCAATAGCTTTATCCAGTGGGGTAACCATTATGGGGCACAGTAAGCTCAATTCTTCATATCAATCTATGTAAGCATGATTTTCGCCACTATCTTGTTTAAGATCATCAAATTCCCTTTCCAAAGCCCTAAGTTCATGACGAGGACAGAACTCCCTCATCATTAGAACTCGAAGCTCTTCTCAGGTTTGAGCCATAGCCACATCGGCACCCCGGTCTCTCAAGACACCATTCCACCATGTTAATGCTCTTTTCTCAAAAACACTAGATGCTAACTCAACCTTTCGCTCGTTTGGGCATTGAACATGTCAAAATGTGCTTTCCAGACTCTCGAACCATTGTAGGAGCCCCGTAGCTCCTTCAGACCCAGAGAATTTAAGCGGTTTAGCCGAACTGAAAGTGTTATATGCACTGAGTGTGGTTATTGTTAGTGTTGTTTTCTTGATTTATCTGAGTTACTAGGTTCGGGAGTACGGCCGCAATTTGTTGAGTGACTAAGGCTGCTATTGCAGCGTCTTGAGTTTGATCGCGACTAGGAGGCATTCTAAAAGAATAAAGAAAACATGAGAAATGTGTATAATTGACATTCGGATAAACAAAGAGAGAGGTATTGAAAATATCAACAAAACATAAGGATTGCGATCATTCGTTCGTTTCTCAAAACAAACAATTGACACACGATGACTAGCCAAAGTATATGGGTCTTTATAATGTATCACGAAGACATGCTTTAGCCTATAAGTGGAAACTAACCCGAAGAGTTCCCATGTAAGAGTGACTGGTCCGATTAAGTGGATTTGTACGAACACTCTAGCCTAGACAGAAAACTCAGGGTACAGGCACCCACCCTTCCAGATTGCACGTGTTCACATTATTAAAACCCAAACTTTGACGAGAATTTGAAAACATTTGAAGGCTTACACCAAAAATAAATCATCTAACGATAGATGATTGATTTTTAAAATGGATTTGTAATTTGTGGATTTGTTGGTAATCACCTAAGGATAGGTGATTGTATTGTGTTTTAAATCTAAACGCAAGTAGACTCGCGTTAGGGTCCTAGGAAGGTTATAGTCTAGGTCAAAGCATTACTAATAACCTAATTCCCTATAACTAGTGCTCTGATACCAACCTGTAACACCCCAAATCGCGTAAAAGCAACACGCGGCGGAAACACTTGGGGAGTCACGTTAACAGATTGTTTCAACAACACTTGGTATTCGAAGTTTTGTTTTAATTAAATATTAAACATGGATTATATTGTCAAAATTTTCTTAGAACTTTCAACCAAACTTAAACAAACAACGAACAAGCATAATTATTGTCTTTCATATTTGGTCAAGTCCAAAGATCCACCAAATGGGTCAGATTCGAAAGTCAAAGCGGTGGTCAAACCGTTCAACTTTCGACTCTAAACAAGCACTAAAATAAGAGTGACGATCTAGACATGTTTTGACATGTCTAAATAAGTTTATAAAAGAGTTTTGGCATCAAAACAAACTGTTTTGACACCCGAATTTAGATCCGTCATAAAATGCGCATTTATCACATTTTTTTCCAAACTTTGACTTGTCAAAATGATTAGAAACGATAGGAATCAGTAGGTATGATCAATAGAGATCATAATCACCTTGATTACCATCATATTGCAAGTTTTAATGGACTTTATGTTGATCAATATATGATCAATTCTGGAAGTCAAACAAAATTCAAACTTTGTGACTTTTAATCCAATTAAACTACAAGAATTGAATCAAAACATGATTGAAACACTTACAATACCAAAGGAATGATCAAGGAACTCAGAAGAACTCCAGAGATGGTTGCAACTTCAGTTGGTAGCAGTAAATGAGTGATCAAAGGTTTCCAAAAATGAAGAACACATGGGTATTTATAGGTTTCTTGATGTTATAGGATCAAGACAAGTGTTCCATGACTCACCCACATGTTAGCTTAGCGTCCCATATGTGTCAAATGTAGAAACAAGGGTGGCAAGTTCGATTGGTGAGTCATTTAGTGAATAAACAACTTGCTGCCAAATTTCTGGTGAGCTGGGCAAGGCTTACGGACCGTATGGGCTTAGGTCTTACGGTCCGCAAGTGTGATATCCCGGCTTTTCAGGTATCTTAAACGCGCTACTTCACGGTTATTCATTCCTACGCTAAATTGATTCAGAGAATTAATTTACACGCTCGCAATAACTACGCTAACTTTGTGAATTCATTGGGTGAATTACGTGCTATGTGTTATAAGACGTTTGTAGAATTATTATATCACGTTTTGATTTACGTTTGTAGAATTATTGTATCGCGTTTTGATTTCAATATTATTAGTTACAAAAATAAAAATAAATATTAAGTAAATAGCCGAACCAAACCAAGCCGCGAAACGTGTCGACCTCACCTCCTTGTGGCCCAAGTAACTAGCCTAAACTCGAGGCCCAAGTTACTCACCCAAACCCCCCCCCCTTTGCGGTCGCGAGCCCCCCCCCCCCAATCCTTTCTCCTTCTTTTCCTTGTTTTATATAAATAGGGACATGCATGTGTTATGTTTCAAAAAAAAAAAAGAAACACAAACCCTAGCTCTAAGAAACCGACGGCAGCCCCCCCCTCTCTCTCGATCGCACAAGCCTTCAACCCGGATTGATTCCAATCTCGTTCCCGGTTCGCTAGTGTTCATCATATCAAGGTTAGGATTTTAATTGGTTTGCAAATCACATTAGGGTTTGTGAAATCTTGATCATATTGTTTGAATCATTGTTATGAAAAGTGTTATGATTTATGTTTAGTTCGGTTGATTGTGCGAGTTTTGCGATTGTGATGTTTCGATGAATACCAAAAATCATAGGCTGCGTTTTAGTGATAAAAATCATATCATATGATTAGGGTTTGCATGGGTATTGATGTACATAATGATATGTGACAAATAAACCTGTTCTTGATCATTGTTATTTAGTGTCTTGATCGTTTAAGCGTGTTCTATTCGATGAAAGTCGAAAACAGGTTGCTGAATGGTATTTACAGCCAACTTCAATTGGCTGTAACCTGGTCATCATTTATCGAAAAGTGGATTTTCTGATACCTAAAATGTATATTTTTGAAAAATGCTTCTAATGGCGCTGGATTCATATTTTTCTGAGGTCGTTTGCAATTTTTAAGTGGTCATTTAAGTGCAGCAGCTGAAGCTGCGTAAATTCTGAAAATTTGCTAGTTGTTTATCGAGTCGGATCTCATAATCTGTAGATTGTTGGGTCACGAAATCTGTACAATAACTGGAGACGGGAATTTCCGGAAAACTCCCACTGGAATTTTGTTAATTGGATGAACGATGATTTTTAAATAATTTCTCCCGTGGACTGCAGTCAGAAAGCGACGAATCTGACTGCAGCCTATTATATAAATGTTCATAAATAATTGGTAAAGTTTTAGGACTTGAAAAATTTACATAAAATTCTACAGTTTAGTTGATATCTCCTGTAAAGAAATTGGAATTTTTAGAACGTTGGAACTATTTTATAAAAATCCTCGAAAACAGCCTAGTTATGAGCGTACAAGCTGAAACATGATAACTTGCGTATGTGTGTACCAAAGTGTTGTATGAGTTGATTTGTGTTTATGACAAGTTGGTTTGATCACTATTTTGGTATGATGATACTTTGCATGCATGATTGTATTTTTGAAATTGTTATTATGCGTGCCGCATTGTATATTAGTTATGCGTAGGGTTTGTATCAGTGTGTTCACACACTAACTTTAAATCGATTGACATGTTAGGACGCAATTAGCGGTCCCATCATTTGCTACTTCTGTATTACACTAACCGAGCAATTAAAGGTGAGTTCACGGCCCCTATTTTATCCGGTTTTAAACAACAGGGGGAGAAACATGTATACATTCTATAACTCTATCTTTTTACGTTATGCGAAATTAACGTTATTAAACTACTCGGTAACTAAGTTAATGTTAATGTACGTTATGGTCACTAAGCAGCTATATCACGGAATCCTCGACAAACTCTCGGATCGTTAGTATTGGGTTAGAAATTATAAGTAGTACTACTGGGCCCGACAAGCCCCACCCGAGCTAGTCGCGCTAGCCGACCGGGTATGGTCAACGGGTGATTAATTTGGCCTAACTTTCGCCATGGTCAGTGATAGGCCTGGCAACACGGAGGCACAACAGTCAGCTCTGATTGTGAACACTTATGTGACGTAACTTTAGGCTCGCTACCTACATGTTAAAATTGAACTTAATTACGAACCGACATCATTATTATTCCGGGTTAGGAATAATGGAACCAACATTATTATTCCGGGTTAGGAATAATGGAACTAAATCGTTATCCCGGGTTAGGGATAACGGGGGAAACAAACTTTTAACCGAACTAATGAACTTATAAAAACCTGTGAACTCACTCTTCTTAAATGTTGACACTTGTTTCTTTACATGTTTCTCAGGACGCTAGGAGAGCTAGGTGCACTCACTTGCATTGACCAAGACATATTTTTATCGAGTCTCATTTACGAATATTGCTTGGGATTTTTGGTTTTGGCGTTTATGTTGGCGCCCGTTACTTTACTTTACTTTACTTTAATGCTTCCGCACAACTTAGAAACGAATGATTCCGCTAAACTTTGAAAGTAAACTAAGACAAATTGAAAATAATTATGAATGGGTAAACAAATGTTTTTGGAAAACGTTTAAATAAATCATATAGAGTCGTTCGATATTACTAGTGTCTCAGATTCTGGTTTGTTCACACGCCTCGCGGTAAAACTCCGCAAGTGGAAATTGAGGGTGTGACAGATTGGTATCAGAGCCTCTAGCTATAGAGAACCAGGTTTGCATTAAAAGTAGACCTAAACTATAGCTGATTACACGACACTAGACTAGTTGGCACCGAACTGTGATATCATGTTATGTGTTATACTACAACTGTTTTATTTAAGATATAAATGTATATTGAGAAGCACGCAACTCGTAACTAACTACACAACCCAACAGGCAATGTCATCATCATCATCCGACAAACCTCTACAACCAAGGGCGCCGGGGAAGGCACCCATGGTCGAACCCTCACTACCTCATGGCGTGGAGACACGCTCAGCTGCTAGGAAAAGACTCGCTCTAGGAGAGGAGTCGTCCTCCCGTCCGACCACCGCTATGCCGGTCGAACCGCGGTAGGGGACGACCTACTTAGGGATGTGATAAGGAAACAACAGGAACAACTAGAGAGAATGCAGGAGACTATCGAAGCACAAGGATGGATGATACGTCAACTAACTGGTAAAACTGGAGCAATATGAGAATAAGAAAGCTCGTAACATTTTAGCTAAGGATCTTCATGCTGAGCAGCTGAGGGCGGACTGGCTCGAAGACAGGGTTCTTGAGTCCAGTTGGAGGATTCAAGAACTAGAGCAGAATCAAGCACCTGTCCCAGTACCCGCCCCAGCACTGGTCCCTCCAGCGCCAGTAGAGGAAGAAGAGGAAGACCCGGAGGAGGATTCGGAGGAAGAGGAGCCGGAACAGGAACCGGCGGTTGAAGCTGAAAACGCCGCAGAGGATGATGGCAACGATAGCGACTTGGGAGATGGAGACGTAGAAGACTGACTCGTCTCGCCAATTCCCGCTTTGTTTTTTTTTAGTTTATCCATTTTCCACTTATGTTTGAACTTGAAACTTTATAATTAAACTGAGATGTTGGTTGGTATTTTGTGAGACATTGCAACTTATTAATCGAATGTTCCTTTTTATTGTTTAATTAGTTGGGTTGACATACCTTGTATGATGATTGAAGTTTGGGGTATGATAACTATATTGGATCTATATACTTATCAGTGTGTGTTTGTGTTGTCTTACAAAGATCTGAAATGGCAACTGGACGTCGTGGAAACCTCAACATGACACCTGAAGAATTAGCCGCAATGATCCAAGAACACGTGAATATTGCTCTAGCAGGTGTTCAAAACCCACCAGCAGGTAACCATTATTAAATTTTCATGGGAAAAATCTAATAGTTGGGCTAGTAGACTTTCTCGCTGACTACCTATCCTCTGTCAGCAGGAGGGGGTCTTAACCCCTACAAGATGTTCCTCGATGCGAAACCGAGCAAATTCACGGGTGCAGAAGGACCCATAGGATTGGTCCGTTGGATTGAAAAGTCTGAATCGGTGTTCGAGATGTGCAATTGCCTTGAGGCCAATAAGGTCAAGTATGCTGCCTCAACGCTGGAAGATGGGGCATTAACCTGGTGGAACGCACAAGTCCAAACACGTGGACTTATTGCTGCGAACGCAATGGCCTGGGCCGAGTTTAAGGCCCTAATCAAAGAGGAGTACTGTCCGCGGGATAGAGTTCAGCAGTTGGAGCAAGCGCTATGGAACCATAAGATGGTAGGATCTGAAATTGAAGCGTACACGGCGAAACATCACGATCTGGTGTTCCTATGTCCCGATCTGGCTAACACCGTTGAAAAACGACTTGAGTTTTATCTTGGGGGTCTGGTCCCTAAGATCCAGGGCATGGTAATGTCTAGTAACCCTGCGACGGAACATCAAGCGATCAGGTTGGCGCACAAACTCACCGATAAGGTGGTGGAACAAAGGAAGTTGCCATCTCGGGGTGCAACTGAAGTTGTCCCTGATAATAAAAGAAAATTTGAAGACTCGCCTGCTAGACAGTCTTCGTCAGCCCAGCCACAACAAGGAAACCAGAAACGGGTCAACAATTTCAACAACAATCGGGGTCACAATAATCAGTCCGCCAACAACACCCAAAACACAAGCGGCTATGTGGGTCGAAAGCCGCAATGTAATCGTTGTAACCTCCATCATCACGGCCTTTGTGCCGGAAATCGCTGCTAACGATGTGGCAAAACGGGACATGCGGCAAAGGATTGTCGCGGGGAATCGTGTCTCGACAAAATCAAAATCAGCACCAGATTCAACAGCAAGGTATTAACCGGGGGTGCTATCAGTGCGGTTGCACTACCCATTTCAAGCGAGACTGCCCGCAACTTCGCAACAACAACAACAATGATGGGAACAACAACAACAACAACCACAACAACAACAACCACAACAACAACAACAACAACAATGGAAATGGTGGCACAGGAGGTGCCAAAGGTCGTGCATTCACGCTAGGCCGTGGAGAGGCCAGAAACGACTCGAACGTGGTCACCGGTAAGTTTCCCCTTAACGAACATTTTGCTACTGTACTTTTTGATACGGGTGGGGATAGGAGTTTTATATCTGAGTCTTTTAGGAAGAACCTAAATCTTACGCCTAAACCACTAGAGACCCCTTACGTCATAAAACTAGCCGATGGTAAATCGGTAGATGTGACCCATTTAGTAACCGGCTGCCAACTTAAACTCGCGGGTCACACCTTTACCATTTATCTGATGACAACTACCCTATGTAGTTTTGACGTGGTAGCCAGAATGGACTGGCTATCCGACGTCCGAGCTGAAGTTCACTACTTCGAGAAATCTATCCGTATTCCGCTCTCTAATGATGAAGTCTTGATGGTGCAAGGCGAGAAGGCAGGCACCGTCACAAACATCATCTCTTACATGCAAGCTCAGAAGTATCTTCGGAGGAAGAACTCCTTCGCTTTGCTCGCACTGGTCACCGAGCAGCCTAAGGACGAGAAGCGTATAGAAGATATCCCCGTCGTCCGTGACTTTTCTGTTGTATTTCCAGAGGAGTTACCTGGTCTTCCACCACATCGACAAGTGGAGTTTGAAATCGAATTGGCGAACCATGCAACTCCTATCGCCAAGGCCCCGTACCGCCTGGCTCCAGTAGAGCTGCAAGAGCTGTCTACCCAACTTCAGGAATTGTTAGAAAAAGGGTTTATCCGACCCAGTACTTCGCCATGGGGAGCTCCGGTCCTTTTTGTAAAGAAGAATGACGGGACTTCCGCATGTGCATCGACTACAGGGAACTCAATAAGGTTACCGTCAAGAACCGATACCCATTACCTCGCATCGACGATCTCTTCGACCAACTTCAAGGGTCAAGCTACTACTCCAAGATTGATCTACGGTCTGGTTATCACCAGTTACGCGTCAGGGAGGAGGATATCTCTAAGACGGCATTTCGTACTCGGTATAGCCATTATGAGTACTTGGTCATGCCCTTCGGTCTCACCAACGCACCCGTGGTGTACATGGACCTCATGAACTGCGTGTGTAAGCCGTATCTCGACAAGTTTGTCATTGTGTTCATCGATGACATACTCATCTACTCTAAGGGTGAAGAAGAACATGCTGAACATCTACGATTATTGCTGGAATTACTTCAACAGGAGAAACTATATGCCAAGCTTTCAAAGTGTGATTTCTGGATTCGGGAAGTTCAGTTCCTCGGGCATATCGTGAATGAAAAGGGTATCCACGTTGATCCCGCTAAGATCGATGCTATCAAGAACTGGGAAGCACCCAGGAACCGACAGAGATCCGCCAATTTTTGGGTTTGGCTGGTTACTACAGACGTTTCATCGAGGGATTTTCAAAGATTGCGCAACCGCTTACCACTCTCACCCAGAAAGGCACTAAGTATGCTTGGGGTGACAAGCAGGAAGCAGCATTTCAATTGCTGAAGCAGAAACTTTGCAGTGCACCCATTCTGTCCTTGCCGGAAGTGACTGATGATTTTGTGGTATATTGTGACGCTTCCATTCAGGGATTGGGATGCGTACTCATGCAACGTGATAAGTTCATCGCGTATGCGTCCCGACAATTGAAGGTTCACGAGAAAAACTACACAACACATGACCTGGAATTGGGAGCAGTGGTGTTTGCGCTTAAGATTTGGAGACACTACCTATATGGAACAAAGTGCACAATCTACACGGATCACAAGAGCCTCCAGCATATCTTCGACCAGAAGGAGTTGAACATGCGACAGCGTCGCTGGGTCGAACTCCTGAACGATTATGAATGTGCCATTCGGTATCACCCGGGTAAAGCTAACGTGGTAGCTGATGCCCTCAGTAGGAAGGAGCACTTGAATCCTCGTCGGGTACGAGCACTCTAGTTCACCATTCATTCGGGGTTACCCGAACAGATACGCGATGTGCAGCTAGAAGCAGTTAAGGAAGAAAACATTAAGGCCGAATCTGTGGGAAAGATGGAGCGCGATTGGGAAGTAAAACCCAATGGTGCCCGGTATTTCATGAATCGTATATGGGTACCTCTCTGCGGAGACCTCAGGAAGCTAGTTATGGACGAAGCTCACAAATCCAGATACTCTGTCCATCCCGGTTCAGACAAGATGTATCAAGACCTTAAAGCCGCGTACTGGTGGTCCAAAATGAAAGCGGATATAGCCACCTACGTGAGCAAGTGTTTGACTTGTGTGAAAGTCAAGGTGGAATACCAGAAGCCATCAGGGCTACTTCAACAACCTGAGATCCCAGTGTGGAAATGGGATCAGATCTCGATGGACTTTATCACTAAACTCCCGCAAACTCCGGGTGGTTGCGATACCATCTGGGTGATCGTGGATCGTTTAACTAAGTCCGCACACTTCCTAGCGATCAAAGAAACAGATAAGATGGATAGGCTAACTCGCATCTACATTAAGGGAGTAGATTCTCGGCACAGAGTGCCAACGTCCATCATCTCAGACAGAGATGCTCGTTTCACGTCCAACTTTTGGCAGTCACTTCAGGAAGCATTGGGTACACGCTTAGATATGAGCACAGCTTATCACCCTCAGACGGATGGTCAAAGTGAAAGGACTATTCAGACCTTGGAAGACATGCTTAGGGCATGTGTGGTAGACTTTGGGATCAGTTGGGATATCCATCTGCCTTTAGTGGAATTCTCGTATAACAACAGTTACCATACGAGTATTCAAGCGGCACCGTTTGAAGCATTTTACAGTCGCAAATGTAGATCACCGATCTGTTGGGCAGAAGTCGGTGACAGTCAACTCACAGGTACTGAGTTGTTACTTGAGGCTACTGAAAAGATTGTGCAAATCAGAAACCGCATGGCAGCGGCACGAGATCGACAGAAAAGCTACGCTGATCAACGACGCAAACCGCTCGAATTTCAAGTAGGCGACCGCGTCCTACTAAAGGTGTCACCCTGGAAGGGTGTAATCCGTTTTGGGAAACGAGGCAAACTAAACCCACGGTACGTAGGCCCATTTGTGATCTTGAAGCGTATCGGGCCCAGTGGAGTTCACAACGTTTTTCACGTGTCAAATCTAAAGAAGTGTCTATCAGATGAGACCCTAGTCATTCCATTGGATGAGATTCAAGTGGATGAACAACTGCACTTTGTGGAACAACCTATCGAGATCATGGATCGTGAGATCAAGACCTGAAGGCACAGCAAGATACCGATCGTCAAGGTTCGTTGGGATTCTAAGCGTGGACCGGAGTTCACGTGGGAAAGAGAGGACCAAATGAAAAGCAAATACCCACACCTTTTTGCAGCTGAGCAGCAAGCTAACGTTACCACCAACTAAATTTTCGGGACGAAAATTCTTTCAACATGGGGATGATGTGACAGCCTGGGAATTTCTTGTACCATTGCTACCAAACTGAATCTTTGTGCGTTGCATTCTAAACCGCGTTTACTCAATTTTCGGGACGAAAATTCTTTCAATATGGGGATAATGTGACATCCCGGCTTTTCAGGTATCTTAAACGCGCTACTTCACGGTTATTCATTCCTACGCTAAATTGATTCGGAGAATTTAATTACACGCTCGCAATAACTACGCTAACTTTGTGAATTCATTGGGTGAATTACGTGCTATGTGTTATAAGACGTTTGTAGAATTATTATATCACGTTTTGATTTACGTTTGTAGAATTATTGTATCGCGTTTTAATTTCGCGATTATTAGTTACAAAAATAAAAATAAATATTAAGTACATAGCCGAACCAAACCAAGCCGCGAAACGTGTCGACCTCACCTCCTTGTGGCCCAAGTAACTAGCCTAAACTTGAGGCCCAAGTTACTCACCCAAACACCCCCCCCCCCTTTGCGGTCGCGAGCGCCCCCCCCCCACCCCTTTCTCCTTCTTGTCCTTGTTTTATATAAATAGGGACATGCATGTGTTATGTTTCAAAAAAAAAAGAAACAAAAACCCTAGCTCTAAGAAACCGACGGCAGCCCCCCCCCTCTCTCGATCGCACAAGCCTTCAACCCGGATTGATTCCAATCTCGTTCCCGGTTCGCTAATCTTCATCGTATCAAGGTTAGGATTTTAATTGTTTTGCAAATCACATTAGGGTTTGTGAAATCTTGATCATGATTGTATGTATTGTTTGAATCATTGTTATGAAAAGTGTTATGATTTATGTTTAGTTCGGTTGATTGTGCGAGTTTTTGCGATTGTGATGTTTAGATGAATACCAAAAATCATAGGCTGCGTTTTAGTGATAAAAATCATATCATATGATTAGGGTTTGCATGGGTATTGATGTACATAATGATATGTGACAAATAAACCTGTTCTTGATCATTGTTATATAGAGTCTTGATCGTTTAAGCGTGTTCTATGGCGATGAAAGTCGAAAACAGGTTGCTGAATGGTATTTACAGCTAACTTCAATTGGCTGTAACCTGGTCATTATTTATCGAAAAGTGGATATTCTGAAGCCTAAAACGTATATTTTTGAAAAACGATTCTAATGGCGCTGGATTCATATTTTTCTGAGGTCGTTTGCTATTTTTAAGTGGTCATTTAAGTGCAGCAGCTGAAGCTGCATAAATTCTGAAAATTTGCTAGTTATTTATCGATTCGGATCTCATAATCTGTAGATGATTGGGTCACGAAATCTGTACAGTAACTGGAGACGGGAATTTCTGGAAAACTCACACTGGAATTTTGTTAATTGGATGAACGATGATTTTTAAATAATTTCTCCCGTGGACTGCAGTCAGAAAGCGACGAATCTGACTGCAGCCTAGTATATAAATGTTCATAAATAATTGGTAAAGTTTTAGGACTTGAAAAATTTACATAAAATTCTACATTTTAGTTGACATCTCCTGTAAAGAAATTGGAATTTTTAGAATGTTGGAACTATTTTATAAAAATCCTCGAAAACAGCCTAGTTATGAGCGTACAAGCTGAAACATGATAACTTGCGTATGTGTGTACCAAAGTGTTGTATGAGTTGATTTGTGTTTATGACAAGTTGGTTTGATCACTATTTTGGTATGATGATATTTTGCATGCATAATTGTGTTTTCGAAATTGTTATTATGCGTGCCGCATTGTATATTAGTTATGCGTAGGGTTTGTATCAGTGTGTTCACACACTAACTTTAAATCGATTGACATGTTAGGACGCAATTAGCGGTCCCATCATTTGCTACTTCTGTGTTACACTAACCGAGCAATTAAAGGTGATTTCACGGCCCCTATTTTATCCGGTTTTAAACAACAGGGGAGAAAACATGTATACATTCTATAACTCTATCTTTTTACGTTATGCGAAATTAACGTCATTAAACTACTCGGTAACTAAGATAATGTTAATGTACGTTATGGTCACTAAGCAGCTATATCACGGAAGTCCTCGACAAACTCCCGGATCGTTAGTATTGGGTTAGATAGCGGGGAAATTATAAGTAGTACTACTGGGCCCGACAAGCCCCACCCGAGCTAGTCGCGCTAGCCGACTGGGTATGGTCAACGGGTGATTAATTTGGCCTAACTTTCGCCATGGTCAATGATAGGCCTGGCAACACGGAGGCACAACAGTCAGCTTCGATTGCGAACACTTATGTGACGTAACTTTAGGCTCGCTACCTACATGTTAACATTGAACTTAATTACGAAACGACATCATTATTATTCCGGGTTAGGAATAATGGAACCAACATTATTATTCCGGGTTAGGAATAATGGAACTAAATCGTTATCCCGGGTTAGGGATAACGGGGGAAACAAACTTTTAACCGAACCAATGAACTTATAAAAACCTGTGAACTCACTCTTCTTAAATGTTGGCACTTGTTTCTTTACATGTTTCTCAGGACGCTAGGAGAGCTAGGTGCACTCACTTGCATTGACCAAGACATATTTTTATCGAGTCTCATTTACGAATATTGCTTGGGATTTTTGGTTTTGGCGTTTATGTTGGCGCCCGTTACTTTACTTTACTTTACTTTAATGCTTCTGCACAACTTAGAAACTAATGCTTCCGCTAAACTTTGAAACTAAACTAAGACAAATTGAAAATAATTATGAATGGGTAAACAAATGTTTTTGGAAAACATTTAAATAAATCATATAGAGTCGTTCGATATTACTAGTGTCTCAGATTCTGGTTTGTTCACACCCCTCGCGGTAAAACTCCGCAAGTGGAAATTGAGGGTGTGACAGTAAGGCCCCTAGCTGGCCACAACTTTCAGAATTGGCAGAAATGGTCCCTGCACTCGTTTCGTCGCGTTTCGGGCACTTCTAACACCCGTTAACCCCATTTCTAAGCTCCATAAGGACGTTAGAGAATAGGGAACTTGAAATGTGTCCAAAATATTCCAGAGTTCGGTTTGTTTGATCCTACGGTTGTGGTTTTCGGTTAATTACGACGAAAATCATAACGAACGTGTGCGCAACCGTAAAAGCGTAACGAATGATAGTTTTGCATTCCAATCATTAATATACAAGATTTTAATGATTATAAATTTTTGGATGTCCGTACATGCCCCAGAAAACGATTTACGTGAAAAGGCATAGTTTCGCAGAATTTGCATAATAGCCCCTGAAGTTACAAAAGTGTGATTTTGCCATACCGAAGCCCTCGAGACTTATTTCTAAGATATGTTAATTGTATTTAGGGTATGTTTAGCTTATGACCTTGTTCCGGAATGTGTGTTGCTACGAGAATCGGCAGACTTTCGTAGTTTGTCGTAAGTAGTCCCTGTGATCGAATAGACTTGTTTTTGACATACCAAACCCTTCAAAACTTATTTCTAAGTTATGCAAAGGATATTTAAAGTGTGTTAAGCTTGTGTCATTGTTCCGGAGTGTACATCGTGTTAAACTGGTTACATTTACGTAACAATTTGCGATTCACTTCAAGAAGTCGTTAGAAAACTCGGAATCGTGCAAGAATTGAATATGTGCAATTGTCATGATAAAAATACAAAACTCAGAAATAAAACATAAAATTCCATTCATTGATAATTTGTTTGATATGTTACATGCTCGGATCGCCACAGATATCATAATTTTCACCATTTCAAGTTGCTCATTTCTCATTTTCTTCTCCCACTCTCTTGGAGCTTGCTTCAACACAAGTAAGTTCTCTCTCTTAGTCTTGTTTATTTCTTTTCGCTATTTTTAGCTAAAAGTTAAACAGTTTGACTTTCTGTTTGTCTTTTGGTTCTGACCATTTCGGTCAAAGTCAAAGTTGAATTGAACTTTGCAACGTGATAGTAATCACGAAGGTTATGATCCATAGCGATCACGCCTACTGATTACCACGTTTACTAGTCGAAGTGACGAGTCAAAGTTTCGGTTAAAATGCGCATTATGTACATTTTGCGACAGAACTGTTTTCGGGTAACAAAACACCAAGTTTTGATACCAAAACATTTTTATAACTTAGTTAGACATGTTTTGACATGTCTAACTCGTCACTTTTAGTTTAGTGCTTATTTAGGATCGTAAGTCGAGCGGTATTGACCACCGCTTTGACTTTCGAATCCGACCCGTTTGGTCGATCTTAGGATCCGACCAAACACATATTTATGACCATAGATGTATAGGGAATACCCCTCTGACGTTATACCTTATGGTCACATTGTTTGATTAGTATTATGATAAGTCGCTAGTTATGCCTTTTATAATGACCAAAACGCCCTTTTTGCGCATAAATCCAAAACGCCCTTTTTGACTTATACACTGATGTCATAACATTTTAAACATGCTTGGGCAATTAAGACTTATCATAGGACATATCAAACCATCTGAACGCGTTTTTACTCAAATGACACGTTAAAGTAGCGGAACTGCCTTAACGTGTCATAATGGGTCAAAAGCACTTAGGATCCTTTCCAAATCATAATGTTAAGTTTATTAAACCATATCATATGAGTTCCAACACTCATTTGGTTTATTAGACTTCATTCTATCCGAATCCTCTAATTAAAGTCCCGATATTTACATAGGTATCCGATTTTAGGACATGCTTAAATTCTTGGACTCTTGAGCTTGTTTGATCTTTGATTCAAGATTACTTTGCAATCCCAAGTGAGTACATAGTCCTCTCTTTTTACGTTTTATAAATGTTTTGGGGTGAAACATATTGTGCCTATAACTACTTTCGTGTTTTCATGACATCATACACGCTTTGATTACATAGTACATTTAGTACATGATTTCCATTGCGTTTTGCTATGTATGTTGACTGAGCATACTAGTACATGATTTTCAAAGACATTTTTGCTATGTATGTTGACTGAGCATACTAGTACGTGGTTTCAAAATATTTTCTTAACATGCTTACATTGTTCATGACATATTGGTGTGTTAAACTTGACAATGATACATTCATTAACATTGATCACGCCGACCGGTAGTATGTAATGGTACCATAGGATTGACAATTTCGTTCCCACTTCCTAGGTTTGTTTAGAAGTGACTTTAGGGAATGACAGAATCTGATGAACATCGATAGACCTTTATCTTTTTAAGGGTTTATCCGACAGTCAACAAGGCTTGAATGTATTCGCCAACAATCCTAATATATGTTTGAACAATAAAGGCAATGGTTTATAAGACATAACTTTTGATTTAAACAAAACTTTTGTTTATTCAAAGACATTGTTTTATACAAGACATTTTGGCTATTCAAGACATGACAATTGTTTTATACACGACATTAGGTTTACACATGACATTGTTTATACAAGACATTACTTTGGTTTTAAACAAGACATTTCATTTGTTGGTTTATGGCAAGTGATTTAAATAACGGGACGTGCTTAATATGATAAAAGCATGGTGGATACGCCGTTAGTACCAAGTGCTTTATTATATTACATAACCTGGCGTTATCTAAGTCATTTCAAACAAAATACAATTCAAGACATATTTATACGAGACACGACATCTTTTATACCAAGACATGACATTTTTACACGAGACATGACATATTTTGGTTAATGATTTAACCATGCATTATTTCTTTTATATCATTCGATTTTTCTTATAATTTCATGAAAGAAAACATTTTGTAAGTATTTATGGCCACTTTTTATTAAACTTTCCCTTAAATATTTTAGGCCATGAATCTTTAACACAAAACCTATGTTACTCACAGGCATTTTTATGTTGACGTATTTATTTTCACACATGTTTCAGGAGCAAATGCTTAAGGCTAATCATGCTACATCTACGACGGACTTTGGGCTTTAGTGACTTAAAATCGGAAGATAATTTAATTTATTTTATGTTCTATGTTTAAACTCTAGACAATGTAAACAATTATATTCAATAACACAAACTTTAATTACCATGGTTGTGAAACAATAGTTCTGTTACGACACTCCCTGACGTTTCTGCCGCGGTTTGTTGTTTTACGCGGTCGTGGTGTGACAAAGGGTCACCAATAAAATCGTTCAAGTCGCAAAATCTTAATATATATGTATATATATATATATATATTAAAGTGGCAACGTAATAAAAAATTTTAACTTTTCGAGAAAATCTCAAAGTTATGTGAAAATTCCAAGATTTGGAGAAACTTAGGAATTTTGTGATGTATTGTTTGATAAATCGTTCCTACATATAACAGGGCGTGTAGAAACAATTGTGGGATTGTGCTATTTATAATACGCACCCAAATGTGGGTGTCACTAAACCCTTTTTACTGTTTTTATAAATGTTTTGGGGGAAGAACACACCTTAAAAGGATACGTATACACTTTTGTATAAAATACACCTTTGATTAAACTATGAATATATTTTCGTGGAAAATATATGGATTTGATATAAATATGTTTCGGGGAGAAACAAATTTGGATAAATGTGAATATATATTTCAGGGAGAAACGAGTGTTATTACGGTGTTTAAGAGAAATCGACTGTGTAGATTTAAAAATGCTTAAATCTAAAAGTTGTGACGAATTCGCTCGGTCTCAAGAAAGTAAGTACCGGGCATGGTTTTTGTTTTGGTTGGGACTTCGGGGAAATTCGTACAACTCGTTATATATTAAATTTATCATTTTAGTAAGATTTATGTATTACACATGAGGAAGGCATTAGATAAGAGACCCATTGCGGGCTCTTGCGCAAGTTTTGCCGTTTAATCATTAATATTGAATGCGTGGAATTGATAGATCTATCGGGTTGACCACCCCGTCGTGACCGGTAGCTCCGTGTCAGTCAAGCGACGAATTGATATTATGTAGTGTGTCTAGCTTTGATTATACCTTCATAGTAAATATATAGTTCGTATTGTCTTGCAAACATACGAGTCTGAACACTTAATGCTATCAATTTAATATGGAAAACTTGGGAAGATGTTGTATATCGAAGGTTTTAGGAAAACGCTTATAAGGAAATGAAAGTGGCTTTCATAATATTATATGGATGTTTTATTAATTAAACACGTAATTTGGAAGTTTTCCTTGGACCAAATTGTTTTAAATTTGAATACGTGAACTCCACCACCTTTGTGTCGACACTTGATTTTAATGTGTTCTTCAGGTACATGAGTTTGGCTTCGGGGAATCTTGGCGTGTCTTGTGGTTGTGATGCATGTTTTGTTTAATAATAAACTTGGACAACTTTTAAAACTTATTTGGGACCGACTGTATTAAAATCCATAAGGATCAAGACAACTTAACTATGTTATGGTTGTGGTTTATGTTTAAACTTTTAAACTATGTTTTAATTAAGTTAAATGTCCAAAATTAACGATGCATCTTCTACTAAGATATTTATGGGCACCAACTTCCGTCACCATTACGTTTGTATTTCCGCTGCGACGTTTTTGGGGTGTTTACAGAAGTTGGCATCAGAGCCAATGGTTGTAGCGAACTATATGCTTTCGGGGGAAAACTCTAGACTTCAACCGACAAAATTTTTATACTAAGTTGCAAAATTCACGAAGCCAATAATTTAAAGTAAACATGGATTTTGATCATGTATGAAAACTGTTTTGAGTTTATGTGCATACGTGTTAATCTGTTTATTTGGGCCTTCTGAGTTATTTTTCATTTTAACAAACACTTACTTAGTGTGCTTACCTTGTGTCACATATGTCACACTCATATGAGATCATAGATATTCACAACTCAGATAGCGAGCATGAATACGAGATCTCACCGACCTCAGTCCTGGCAGATATACCCCACACGACCCCTCAGATCGTTAACATGGCCGAATTTGCCTCGTCATTTTGCATTGGCCCTGCTGCATTCGCCAGCCAGGTAGACCCCCGTTACGCACATACTAGTAACACCTGGATTGACGATGATGACTCTGTTCCACCCTCGATTTTTGAGATCGGACAGTCATCTGGCACAGTGCCTATTGCTGACGAGATGGGTAGAGGTACCCCGTTGACTGGAGGATCCTTTGTGATAGCTCCAGTGTTGGACGCCACTACTATTACGGTCCGTCCATTAGAGCCACCAGTAGTCCCGCCCATTCCCACTTCTGAGCCAACACCGAGATCCCTCTGCCTGTTACGTCATAGTCGTCCGTACAGCCGCCCGAGTCACGAGTCTCCACTGCACCTATTTTAGTCTATTACCGCTGTAGGAAGAGGACTCGCTCTGCCGGAGACATTGTCTCAACCTCTAGAGCTGCCATGGAGTCTGCTTCGAAGAAACAGAAAGGAGTATGGGTTGACTGGTGTTCTCACTACGACCGTCAGATGGGTGCTATTCGCGGAGACCTGGAGATGACCAAGGGGAAGGTGAAGGATCTCGAGGGTCAGATGGATTGGTATGACGAACTTAAGGATTTGGATATTGATCAGATGCACTGAAGGTTGTAGACACACCAAATTGATTGTTGTTGTTTTGTTTGTTGTATTTCTCTTTTGGTAACCCTATAATGGCCTGCATGCCAAATTAGTTTTTGATATTTAGGAGGAAATTCATATAGACTTGTTATTGGTGATGATGTTGACACACCAAATATTGATTAGTCGTTGTACTATGAATAAGCTTTGTAATTTCCGTGATAAATATCAATGAAAAAGGTTTTTGGTTAAATTATTCTCATTATTATGTGAATGCATGTGTATTGTTTAGTCCACTACTATTTAATGATTGATTACTTAATTATTGTCTTACGTTGTTATTATTGTTGCAATAATAGAACCGATATTATGCCACCAAAATCGAGACATGGTCACACTACTAACGATACTGGATTGCCTACCACACCTGAGAGTTGGCGTAACTTATCGCTCAACACGTCAATACTGCCATGGAACAGTGCGCGGCTAACCAGCCGATGGGGCGAGGACGTGGACGCGGTGATGCTCCTGGTTTTGGAGAAGCGCCAATTGGAGCCCTTCAAGATAGTGTAATGATTGGAAAAGTTTTTGTAGTTTCATGCGTTATGATATAATCTAAGAGTAATCTTGATTTTTCATTAACCTTGTGAAAAGTGCACGGATGTACAAAACATTCCAGGGTTGTAAGCCAAAATCATTTACTGGTGCTGAAGGCCCCCTTTATATAGTTAGATGGATCGAGAAGATGGAGTCTGTGATGGCTATCAATGGTTGTGCCGCTGATCAAAGGGTTAGGTATGCTTTGTGTTCATTTCTTGATGAAGCTTTATCCTGGTGGAACACTCAAATTTAGATTTTGGGAGAAGATGTTGTTTACGGTCTTACCTGGAATGAACTGAAAGAGATGCTTCTTAAGGAGTATTGCCCGCATAGTGAGCTGCAGAAGATTAAGACTGATTTCTTGTAACTGACCATGGAAGGCTTGAATGTCAGAGCTTACACGTCTCGGTTCAATGATCTGGCTAGGTTGGTTCCTCGGATGGTCACTCCTGAGTATGTTAAGATAAAGAGGTACATTTGGGGTTTAGCGCCACAGATCCGCAGTATGGTCACATCAACGAAACCCACTACCTATCCGGAAGATACTTCTTTGGCAAAATCACTGACCGGTGATGCCGTTAGTAGGAGTAATCTTAACAAGAAGGATGAGTCCGGGAAATCGTCGGTGAAAGATGCTGCAAAAAGGAAGTCCGATCGACATGAGTGCTCTACCGTAGGTCAAAAGGTTCGTAGAAGCGAAAATCTGAGAGTTCGAGGAAGGATTCCGATGATAGGCGTGATAGGAAGTGCAGTTATGGTAAAGCATTTGTGGCTAACACCAGTGGTTCAGGAAAGGATAATGCAAGGGATGGCAGGACCCATGAATGCTATGGTGATGATAGCAGTTCAGTGAAGAAGACTCATGGTGATGAGCAAGGAAATTGTACCAGATGCGGTCGATCTGGGCACACGACGCGTGAATGCTATGCCAAAAGCACATCAGATGGAGTCAAGCTTGAAGGTTTCTTCGAATGTGGAGAGCATGGAAACTTTAAGCAGAATTGTCCTCTGGTGAAAGGCCAGGGTGCCAGAGGTAGAGCTTTCGAGCTTAATGTTGGGAAAGTGCGTGATGATCCTGCAGTGGTTACCAGTACGTTTTTAATCAATAACCATTATGCGTTCGTACTATTTGATACTGGTGCTGACTTGAGTTTTGTTTCAAAAAGCATTGAACCATTTCTGTGTTCTCAAGCAAGTAAGATAGACAAAAAGTATTCAATCGAATTAGCAAATGGTAAACCGATAGAAACTAGCGAAGTCATTCGTGGCTATAGTATTCGGTTATGCGATCATAGTTTTAGTATCGATTTGTTGCCAGTAGAGCTCGGTAGTTTTGATGTAGTTGTTGGAATGGATTGCTATCAAAGAACGGAGCTAAGATTGTTTGTTCAAAGAATTTAGTGCGAATACCCCGTCCTGGTGGTGAAGCGTTGGTGATTCAAGGAGATCGATCAGATCGGGAATTGAGAATCGTTAGTGTGATGAAGATGCACAAGATGTTGCGTAAGGGTTATGTAACGCCTCGCCTTTCGCAGCTTTCCTTTTTTTAGCAAGATTGTATCGTAATTCTATTCTTCGGAAACTTGTTTCCCTTGTAATCGTATCTCGTTTTAAAATCATTGTAAATCCGAGACTTTGATCGTAATAAAATGAATCTTTTATACATTGTTTATACATGTCTATACATTAATACGTGCATTCGGTTGATACATGATTCATAATTCGCTTGAACGTAAGTTTAACTCGTAAACATTGATCGTGTATTCGTAATTCTCAAATCTCCATACATTCAAATACTTGGTTATTCAATTTTAATATTAAGTTATATGTTTTCACTTGATTATACCTAACCATAAATCAAACATACTTGTTACTTTTGATATGTCACCTACATGTATTTTTATCACACATTTTGGCACTTTAAAACATGTTTAATATGCACTTTAGACCTTGATAACCTATGAATAATACACCAAACATCATGTAACATCTGAAGGACCGTGATCAGGCGGTTCTAGACGGAAGTTAGTGGATAAACGTAAACGAATTCGGTAGAATGTTATTACAGAAAGGAGTAGAAACATAATGCAAGCGGAAGTCTTCATTCATACCGAAAGAGTATACATCTTTATAAGTCCAGCTGCCGGAGTTCCTGGAGAAAATCCGGCAGCACCTCCCCGTAGGGATGCCAAAAACTTAAATGACAAATGAACAACACACCTATATATAGGGAGACAAGTTCGCTGGAGTGTATGGAATTTCGGCCGAACTTGACCTAGTCAAGTTCGGCCGAACTTGACTTCCTAAGAGCATTCTCAAGCGAACTTGGCCTGCATTAGTCAAGTTCGAGCGAACTTGGCTAAAGGCACATCAAGTTCGGGCGAACTTGACCAATACAGGTCAAGTTCGGGAGAACTTGTTCCCTTTTACACTGTAATCTCCGTATTTCGGTAGTGTGTTCGATTCTAACCTATACAATATTCAACACACGCTCAATCTAGCCTATTCGACAAGTGACGAACACAAAGTGCATCAACAGATTCCCCCTTGTTCGTTACTATCGAATCTTGGTCTTCAAACGTGAGCCGCGTTTGAATATTCTGCAACTTCAATCAAGGTACCTGCCGATGTCGTCAAAACGCGTCAACAAATTCCCCCTTAATTGATGATCCGGGTTTGCATTATCAACATCTAATTCCCCCTGAAATCTCCAATTCAGATATTTGTTGCACAGTTTCCAACCTCCTCTGATTTTCTTGACCGACAGATTATCTTGAATAGACACCAATTTAAAACTCATCAATGTAGCTTCTCCATTTCAACTTTAACCACATCCGCGTTTAGTTAGCGCATCTCGAATGCTCGATCGTCCGATCTTCAAGACTCAACCGGCAATTGATAGAAACTTCGAATCACCACACTAGTAAACTTCAAATCAATGTTTACCCGCAAAAATCTGAAATCCCGATTTCCGTTATCACTCCAGATCAGCAAATCGGTAATCTTTTTCAATTAGCAAAACTTCATCGGAACCAAATAATCTGGTAACACTTCGAATCTAAGAATCACTCGTCCATGATCAAATCACATTCTTCCTCTTCAGTCATAATGCCAGATATATAGCTATCTCCGGTAGACCAGCGCCACTTAATCACCAAACATCATCATCCAATGGCGGTTAGTCTAAAGAAAAGAATGATTCATATGCTTGAAGATTAAAAATAATGGCCACCAAAGGTCATCATCAGATTTCCTTGGTAATTTTGAAACCATCCGTCTTCGGAGCTAGTCATCAATTCCTAAGATCATCACCGAACGTTTTGAACATCCTCAGTTCCTCACTGGTATTAACGACTGCTAATCCAGCTAACTGTTCTTCACCGGAGATCAGGACTCTAACCCTTAAGCATCAATCTGAATCATGATCTGAATAATCTAAACTTCCTGTGATCATTGAATCCCAAATGGATAATCTCTTTCGTCAGCAACTGGTACACTTCTTTATCTGGAAGATCCGATCCCATAAATTATCTTCCTTAATCATGGTACCGTGTACAACCCTGGGCAGCTGAAACTACAAAGCATCCTTATCTCCTGGCGGTTAGTCCAGTCAATAATTCATGTGCAAAGCAGAGTTAAAGATAGGCAGTCGTGTGTGCTTCCAAACCACACGCACGACTCAGGTGTCAATCCACAACCATGACCGCAGAATCTGATAAACAACTCCTCCAAGACTCAGTTATGTAACCACCCACTTTCAAACTAGACATCCACTTAATCACTTTACAAATGAATCTCAAATATTTGTATTTCCCGGTTAATCTGTAGTTGGAAACCACCCGAATACTGTTGCAGTGTCACGAATTTCAAAAATGCGGGAATCTTCAAATATTGAAAATTTTTTATTCCCCCTCATTTTTGCAAATTCTGACCATACTGAAATATTCACTGAAATTTCCCCTCAAATCCGGAATTTTCAGAACTTAACAAACGCGGAATTTAACTTTAGGCCCATCGGTAGTCTTCAACCCTAATGAACACCAAATTGCTTTAGTATCAATGACTACCCTCTCATCTTCAACCATCTCTAACCTCATCATCTCAGCCTATCTCTAAGGCCTCTGATAGTGTCCTAGAACAGTCAGTATCGGACGTTAAAATTTCGAAAAATCTGTATCACAAAATTTTTTCTGGACACCCGTCACATCAACCCGAGCAATAATTTTTTTAGGCATTGGACCAAGTTCGGGCGAACTTGGTCACCCATCACCAAGTTCGGGCGAACTTGATCAAAAATGGTACAAGTTCGGTCAAACATGACCAATATAAGTCAAGTTCGGGCGAACCTAATCCCCCAAATCAGCCCATTTTTCACATTTTTCGATTCAGAATCCTTATTTCTTTGAATTTCAAGATGAATCCACCATAGATCTGGTCAAAAATGGTTTTATAACAATCCTATCCGTTCAATTTTACTTTTCATCCGTGGATTGTATGTTTATTTCATGTTTTACGTCCAAAACCCCTCCTAATGTCCATAAATGTCCAAAGTCATGAGCGTAGGTGATAACCGTAGCTCTAATACCAATTGAAGGTCTGAGATCAGGCGGTTTGAGACAGAAGTTAGTGGATAAACGTAAACTGATTCGGTAGAATGTTATTACAGAAAGCAGCGGAAGTCTTCATTCATACCGAAAGAGTATACATCTTTATAAGTCCAGCTGCCGAAGTTCCTGGAGAGAATCCGGCAGCACCTCCCCGTAGGGGTGCCAAAAACTTAAATGACAAATGAACAACACACCTATATATAGGGAGACAAGTTCGCTGGAGTGTATGGAAGTTCGGGCGAACTTGACCTAGTCAAGTTTGGCGGAACTTGACTTCCTAAGAGCATTCTCGAGCGAACTTAGCCTGCATTAGTCATGTTCGAGCGAACTTGACTAAAGGCACATCAAGTTCGGGTGAACTTGACCAATACAGGTCAAGTTCGGGCGAACTTGTTCCCTTTTACATTGTAATCTCCGTATTTCGGTCGTGTGTTCGATTTATTTAACACACGCTCAATCTAGCCTATTCGACAAGTGACGAACACAAAGTGCATCAACAACATCTTAGTTATATAAAGTGCATCCCAAATACAACTTTTATTACATTTAACAAAAAAAAGAATATAAAGGCTGAAAATCAGCCTTGCAATCAGCCCTTGTTTGGGTATGTTTTTGGGCTTGTTTCAAGTCTAATGACCCACTAATTTTATTCAAAACCCAAGCCAATTAAACCCTAATCCTTTCCCTATAAGTACCTCTTATATTACAGCCATTTTTCAACTTTACAAAGCCTCCAAGCCTCCCAAAACACTCCAAGTTTGTAGCTAAATCCAATTTTCGGGCAGATTTGTGACTCTACACTAAAGTGTGCATAACTCACTCAATAATCAACGAAATTGCCCCATTCTTTTTCCTACATTCTTGGTTTTCCTTGGGGCATGATTCCATGGTCTCTACTTGGAGAATTCAGACCTGGAAATGCCCCTAAATTGTCCAAAACTTTCTATTTGTTTTCAAACTCTTTCAAACTTTGTTTATGTTCATCAAACTTGTGTCAAACTCATCTCAAACCTATGTCCGAATGCTTACAACACTTCTTGTGGTTGGTTAGGCTTAAAAACAAGGTTGAGACATTCAAACAAGAGGTTTAAACCTCACAATAATTTTGTTTTCATAGAGCATTTAGCTCACAAGTGATGCAAGTTCAAAGACTTGTTGATGTGTGCCCACCAAGGTAAGCTTTGGCTATCCTAAACATTGAGACCACACATCACATATGATTTTCATCATCATCTCAAGTAGTTTGCTAGTCCTAAAGTGTCACAACCCCGCCAAGCCGTTGACATGTATCCTCGGGTGCTCTCCGAGTTGTATTCACTTGGCTACTTGGTATTATGGTGACATACATAAAATTCTTGTCATTTCATTCTTGTATTGTTCTCATTCATGACCCTCGTTGTTGTCCATGACAACTTGTGTAGTGGTGAATCATATAACGAGGTTAAATGGATGTTCATCATCCTACCTCCATGCTTGACTTACTTGAATACTTAGAGGTACCAAAGTGGATGGTTCATCCTCCCACCTCCTAAATAATCACCTATCAAGTTATTAAATTTATAACTAAAGTATGTAGTTCCTTGTCACAATTCTAATAGGTCTCGAACCTATGAAACCATATTAACCCCTTTCGGGTTATCATAGTGTCAAGAACATGTGCTATGTCTTAGTGAATATTTTCATACATAATACTTTAATTCTTATTTCCGTAATCTCGCTCGAATACTCCAAATCTACCGTTACACTCATAACTAATACCTAAGTTCTTCTTTTAGAGGGACAAGGTGCCATACTCTAAAGAACACAACAAGCTCCCGGGATTACTTAAGTGGAACACTTAGCAAAACCGTGAGTACACTCGACCCATTTACCGTTTTAACCACTTTTGGGTTGTAACATGTTTACCTATCAAAATACACATGTCACAAACTCATGCTTTTACATGCTCAATCCTTATACATGAATACTTGTTATGCCTAGATACATGCTCGATTATACATGCTTGATCATTAACTTAGCTAGCCCAACTTATCATATATAGCACTATAGGAGTATCACGCGGCCCGTCGGGGTTATGTTAAGATATTCATTCTCATTTTAGTCTTGTTGCTTTTGTGACAAGGGAAGCTCGATCTCGTTAAAACTTTTGTGGAAACTCGGGGTTTGATCTAGTATTGCATGATTAGTATGAAATTTGCTTACAATTACCATGTGGACTCGAGTTACATTTTTATACTTATGCTATGTATCACCAAACTTGTGTACTCGCCTTTGCTTTTGCATTGAACTCGTATTCTTAACATGTTACAGGTTGATGAAGATTTTTTCATGAAATTGGAATAGTGATGATGCTCTAGATACACATTTAGACGTTAGGCTAAAATGTTGTATTATTTTGTTGCTATGTTTATGTTGTACTCGTCTTTAAATTTCCATATTATTGTAATTGACTTAATGATGTAATTTGACAATGTTATCGTTGAATGAATGAAATATGAGTTTTGTTTAAATATTGTCGCTAATATCGTTATGAAGTCTCTTGCAATCTCGTTTACGTCTCACTCCGATATTTCCGCCATCGGTTGGGGTGTGACAGATTGGTATCAGAGCCATAACTATAGGGAATTAGGTAGAATGGCCATGTTCGCCCTAGTCTATAGTTTAAGCGTCCATTTTTTACCATTCTTATATCATGCTTAAAACTTTATTCTTCCTCATTGCGTCTTCCTTATCTTTTGGTCTTAAAATTTACATAATGTCTTCCCTAAGAAATTTTACATAATACACTTGAAGACTTAAAGACACTCATGATGCAAACGAGGCGATTTGCACCAAGATAGGTCCAATGACTTACAATTTTTGGTGAAATCCCTCATTCCGCGTATTCGATTTTCACAAAGTTATACCATCAGTTAGGAGTGATATCCACATCCTGATGGAAACTTCCATTTCATGCTCTAGTGGATCTTACAAACGAGTCGGAATATGCTCCTCGTTTAGTAAGAAATAACCACACTTAGGGTACGAAATCGTCCAGTTAGGGGTGAAACCCGCACCTTGTCGATTAAGTCCCATTCCTTGATTTTCGCTCTCGCCAAAGTTCCGATTTTAATCGATTAGAGACGTGTAGTAACTGGAAGGGTAAATACCGTTAGTCGCTTCTCGATGAGAGTATTTCCTATAGGCCAAAGCACGTTTCTCTGATTAGAAAGGATCTTCGATTCACTTTGGAATTGTTGACGTTTCTATGCCCGAAACAATCTCTTGTTTTATTGAGCCAATCTTTTATGTTATCTCAATTTTTATGTGATTTTATACTTGTTACCTTATTCGTTTCGAAATGTTACACATCTCGCACGTTTATCGCAATAAAAAAATACTAATCCTCATGAACACACTAAATTTATACTCGTTATTCGCATTTATACGTGATTGTCCATGCTATACTTGATACTTTCATGCAAACTTTGTGAACCAGGCAATCTTTTGTGAACCATGCTTGAACCCTATACATGCTTATTCATGCACAACTTATTTTTTCCATATTATGATCAAGTCTCATCCATTTTCTTCTGTGTTGAACCTCTAGATTAATTCTCCTAACTTATCCAAGAAATCCAAGAGGTCCAACAAGGGTTCCAAAAACAACAACAATGAAGACTCCATCTCCAAGCAAGAACTCATCGGTCTTGTCGCTGAGCAAATGGCCGATCAAATGGCCCGTGTGATACCCGATATCGTTAGCCAGCATCAAACCATCAATACTGAGACACCCAAATCCTCTTCCGAATCTAAAACCGACAACCCAAAAATGTCCTTCCAATTCAAGCATTTCATGGCTTGTAAACTGGTAGAATTCACCGGCATGGATGGTGTCACCGCCATGATCAATTGGTTTGACACGATGGATTCAGGGCGGGTGCCCTGATGACCTTCGAACCCTTAACGTTACTGGGGTCTTTCGCAGACAGCCCTCGAGTGGTGGACTACGGAACATAACAAGCGTGTCAATGAAGCAGCTCACGCTCTCACTTGGGATGAGCTCAAGCAGCTCATGAGAGATCAGTTCTGTCCCCCCACGAGACCCAGAAGCTCGAGAATGAATTCTGGAACCTCACGCAGCAAGGAAGCAACGCTGAAGGACTGATCGCTCGCTTCAAACAATTGAGTTCATCTTTCCTGGACAGGTGGATACGGTTCCCAAGGCGATAGCCAAGCTTAATCGTTCGCTTTCGCATGTGATCATGAATCACGTAGCCGCCGCAAACCCTAGAACCCTCGAAGAAGCCTTTAGCATAACCATCCAGCTGAACCCCAACTACATCCTTCAGGGGGCCTACGATAAGGTTCCAACGAAGCATGCGCTCCAAGCCACCACCAATGCCACCACCACTACCGAGTCGCCTCCCTGTAAACCAAAAAGAACAACCCCAAGAACAATGCGGTTGTTACTCCGCCTGCCCCTACACCTTTAAATGCCATCTCCTCTACCCAAAACAACAATCCACCCAAACGAAGCTACACCGGCTCTTGGCCTAGGTGTGATCGTTGCACCTACTACCATCTCCCTAATACCCCGTGTCGAAAGTGCGCCAACTGTAACTGGATGGGCATCTTTCTAGCCAATGTCGCCAACCCCAAAGCAACCAAGCCATCGTCCCTAACCCTAACCCAAACCAGACTCAACCCCAACGTCAGAATGCTCCCGTACGAGCATGTTACAAATGTGGCGATCCCAATCATCTTGCCAATGTCTGCCCTCTTGTCAACCAGCAGCAGCAGCAGCCTGAACCTGCAAAGGGGCGAGCTTTCATGCTTACCTCCGCTCAAGCTCAAAGCTCAAATGACGTCATCACTGGTACGTTACTTGTGAACCATATTTATGCTACTTGTCTATTTGGTACTGGCACCGATAGGAGTTTTGTGTCGCTAGAATTTGAACCTTTTCTTAAGTGCGAATGATCTAAAATGCCTAATCCTTTCGTTGTCAAAGTCGCTAATGGTAAAACCATCTGTTGATTCCGTTCTTTCTGGTTGCTCTTTGATTCTTAATGATCATTCGTTCTCCATTGACCTCATTCCCATGCAAATGGGTAGTTTCGACATCATAGTAGGCATGGTTGGCTTATGCGAGTTCGTGCCGAAGTCGTTTGTTCTGAAAAGTTCATTCGCCTCCCTCTTCCTCAAGGTGATTCTCTACACGTCTATGGCGAGAAACCTTCTAAAGGTCTCAAGCTTATGTCGTGCATCAAAGCGAACAAGTACTTGCGTAAGGAGTACGTTGCCTTTCTCGCCCATGTTGTGGAAAAGAAATACAAAGGTCCTTGCATAAGTGATGTTCCTATCGTTTGTGAGTTTCCTTCTGTTTTCCCTGAGGATCTTCCTGGTCCTCCACCTCCTCGAGCTGTCGATTTTCATATTGATCTTATCCCTGGCGCAACTCCTGTTGTGAAAGCTCCCTATCGTCTAGCACCCTCGGAGATGCAAGAACTATCAAGCCAACTTCAAGAGCTTCTTGAAAAAGGCTTTATACGCCCTACTACTTCCCCTTGGGGCGCTCCCGTTCTCTTTGTCAAAAATAAAGATGGATCATTTCGCATGTGTATTGACTATCATGAGCTCAATAAGCTTACAGTAAAAAACCGATACCCACTTCCTCGTATTGATGATCTCTTCGATCAACTGTGACATCTGTGTATTTTAATCATCATGCATTTCCGAAACGATTTCATATTTAATAACATTGTGTTTTATTCCAATATTTGTGTATTTATTAATGGCATTTCGTATTTTCAATCCTTGTTCAAAGTCGACCTTCCAAACATTTTCTAGAAGTGAAATCGCGAACCGTTACGCAAACGTAACCCATTTAATGCGACGTACACTCCAGAACAATGTCACAAGCTAAATAGACCTTAAATATCCTTTACATAACTTAGAAATAAGTTTTGAAGGGTTCGGTATGGCGAAAACATGTCTATTCAGCTCTAGGGGCTATTTTGCAAAATCTGTGAAACTATGCCAATTCGCGTATTTCGCTATCTGGAACATGTATGGACATCCAAAAATTTTTTTAATTATTAAATATCATATGTTAGTGATTGGAATGCAAAAATGTCATTCGTTACGCATTTACGGTTATTTGCGCATTCGTTATGATTTTCGTCGTAATTAACCGAAAACCGCAATTGTACGACCGAACGAGACGACATCCGAAACATTTCCGAGCATTTTTCACGTTCCCTATGCTTTCTCATCCTTATGAAGCCTTAAAATTTGGTTAACCGGGGTTAAATGCGTCGAAAAATAAGTTTAAAGGCTGTAGGGACGAAAACTACAACTTTTGTAAACTTTAGCCCCTGCACAAGGCTTACGGACCGTAAGCCATGGACATACGGTCCGTAAGGCATGCCCAGAACCAGAATTATTAGCAGCCCCTTGTTTTTATTCTTGGAGGCCAAGTTGTGTGATCACCAAAGCTTTAATTCCTAGCCTAACAAGTGTATGGTGTAGATTATTCCTTGTTCACCACACATAACACTTGGCATGATCCAATGGTTCAAGAATTCCTATAAATACCCATGATCATCTTCACTCCAACTTGCTCATTTTCTTTCCATCTTCATCTTTTCTCTAAATTGGAGGCTACCATCATTGTGGAGGCTTTCTATTGAGTATTCTTGGATCCTAGAACACAAGTAAGTGTTCTATCTTGATCTTGTATAGTTATTTAAGCTATTTCAAGCTAAAAGTCAAATAATGTTTCACTTTCAGCTTTGACCATGAATTGAT
Organism: Scalesia atractyloides; assembly: GCA_947069175.1. Classification (NCBI taxonomy): domain Eukaryota; kingdom Viridiplantae; phylum Streptophyta; class Magnoliopsida; order Asterales; family Asteraceae; genus Scalesia; species Scalesia atractyloides. The sequence continues at coordinate 25,122,033 of CAMTDV010000010.1, forward strand.
CAAGACAAAGTTCATTTGAAATTTGCAACATGATCGTAATCACAATGGTTATTATCCTTGACACTATACCTACTGATTACCACGTTGACTAGTGGTAGTGGCGAGTCAAAGTTTCGGTCAATAATGCGATAAATGCGCATTATCCGACGGAACTATTTTCGGGTATCAAAACACTTTGTTTTGATATCAAAACATTTTAAAACTTAGACCAGACATGTTTTGGCATGTCTAACTCGTCACATCTAGTTTAGTGCTTAGTTAGGGTCGTAGGTCAAGCGGTCTCGACAATCGCTTAGCCTTTCGAACCCGACCCGTTTGGTCGATCACTAGGATCCGACCAAACATATATTGTGACCATATTTGTATAGGGAATAACCTTCAGAGGTTATACCTTATGGTTACTTCGTTTAGTTAGTTGTGTGATAGGTAATTTATATGCCTTAGGAAAATGACCAAAATGCCCTTTTTGCGCATAAATTCAATATAAGCATATGTAACCTAAATTTTGACACTTAAACTGATTGTGCAACGTTATTAAACATTTTTAGGCATATAAGACTTATCATAGGACTGGTTAGACCATCCGAACGCGCTTTTGCGCAAACGACACGTTAAAGTAGCTTAAACTACCTTAACGAGTCGTAACGGGTCATAAGCACTTAGGATTGGTTTCAAATCAAAATGTAGGCTTTGTTAAACCATATCATATGAGTTCCAACACTCATTTGGTTTACAAGATCTCATTTTATCCGATCTCCCGATTTAGGTTCCGAATTATTAACATAGTGATTCCATACTTGGTGCCACTTGATTCCTAGACTTTGCGAGCTTTGTTAGTTCACTAGACCAAGGATACTTGCAATCTCAAGTGAGTACATAGACCCCTCTTTTTTTATGTTTTGTGGTGACTATGTGAGCACATAGTCCCCTCTTTTACTTTTGCAACTATTTTGGGGTGAAACACATGTGCCTACTTGTTACTTTATTAGTTCATGTTTTTATGACATATACTTGCTATGTTCATCTGGTACACTTATAGTACATTATTTCAATTACGTTTTGCTATGTATGTTTACTTGAACATGCTAGCCCTTTGATTTATGAATTACTTTTGCGGCATATGTTGACTTAGCATATGAGCACATTGTTTTACATTATATTTCTTGCTATGTATGTTGACTTAGCATACTAGTACATTGGTTTTCAAAGACATTTACTTACTATGTATGTTGACTGAGCATACTAGTACATTGGTTTTCAAAGACATTTACTTGCTATGTATGTTGACTGAGCATACTAGTACATTGTTTTTCAAAGACATTTTTTTTGCTTACATTGTTCATGACATTTTGGGACGTTGGAGATTGACTTAATACATTCATTAACATTGATCACGCCGACCGGTAGTATGTAATGGTACCATAGGATTGACAATCTCGTTCCCACTTCCCGGGTTTGTTTCGAAGCGACTTTAGGGAATGACAGAATCCGATTAAATGGATAGACCTTTGACTGATAAGGGTCTATCTGACTGTCAATAATGGCTTGAATGTGTTTGCCAACAATCTGAATACATATTTACAATAAAAGCAATGGTTTATAAAATATATCCTTTGATTATTCAAAGACGCGTTTTATACAAGACATTTTGACTATTCAAGACATTTGGTTTGCATTTGACTTTTGGTTTACACAAGACTTTGTTTATACATGACATTTATTTACTTGACATTGGTTTACACCACTTTGATTTAAACAAGACTTTTTGATGGCTGGTTTATGGTAAGTGATTTAAATGACGTAACATGTGTAATATGATAAAAGCATGGTGGATATGCCGATGGTACTTCCTATATATAAGTGCTTTTATCATCTTACATATTGTGGCGTTATCTAAATCATTTTCAAACAAGATACAAGGCACGACTTATTTTATACAAAATTTGAGACTTTTTCACAGGACAAGACATATTTTTGGTTATTGATTTAACCATGCATTTTTTTTCTTTTATATCATATTGATTTTCATATGGTTTTTATAAAAGAAACTTTTTATGGTTCATGGCTACTTTGGTATCATTTAAACATTTCTTTTGATAACCAAAGCCATGAAACAACATTACAAAACCTATGTTACTCATAGGAATTTTTATGCTGACGTACCTATTTTCACATGTGTTTCAGGAGCTAATGCTTAAGGTTGATCTTGCGTCACTTAGGTCGGACTTTGGGCTTTAGTGACTTAAAACTTGAAGACAATTTAACTTATGTTATGTTTTATGTTTAAATTACAGACAATGTAGACAATTTGAATCAATACTACAAAACTTTAATTACCATGGTTGTTGAAACAATAGTTCTGTTACTCCACTCCCCAACGATTCCGCCATGTTTGTTGTTTTACGCGGTCGAGGTGTGACAGAAAGATTGGTATCAGAGCCAATGGTTATAGGGAATTAGGTTATTAGTAACGCTTTGACCTAGTCTATAACCTCTCTAGGACCCCAGCGCGAGTTTACGTGCGATTAGAATTTAAAACACTACCATCACCTATCCTTAGGTGATTACCCAAAAAAAACAAATCCACAAATTTCAATTCTGTTTTGAAAATAATAATCTATCCTTAGATGATTTGTTTTGGCTTAATGCCTTTCAAAGATTTCAAAATCTCGTCAAAGTTTGGGTTCTAATGATGTGAACACATGCAATCTGGAGGGTGGGTGCATGTACCCTAAGTTTTCTGTCTAAGGCTAGAGTGTTCGACAAATCCGCATTATCGGACCAGTCACTCTTACCTGGGAACTCTTGGGGTGAGTGTCCACTTATAGGCTAAAGCATGTCTTCGTGATACATTATAAAGACTCAGTTACTTTGATTAGTCACTGTGTGTAGTTTGTTTGTTTTTTGGGTAAACGAACGAATGACCACAATCCTTATATTTGTCGATATTTATCCATCTCATTTTGATTATTCAACCTTCATCTCACTCGTTTTCTCTCATGTTTTATCTCTTATAGAATGCCTCCTCGATGAAACGTAAATACGGACGTCAACATGGCAGCTTTAATCGCTCAGCAGTTTGCTTCTGTGCTTCCAAATCTCATAAATCAGATAAACCAAGCTAACAATAACAACAATGTACCTGCTGCGTGCAACTTTAAGCAGTTTAATTTGGCTAAACTGCTCAAGTTTAGTGGTTCTGAGGGACCAACTGGGCTCCTACAGTGGTTTAAGTGTCTTGAGAATACATTTCGCCATGTTCAGTGTCCAAATGAGCGGAAAGTTGAGTTTGCTTCTAGTGTGTTTGAAAAGAGAGCACTCACGTGGTGGAACTGAGTGATGAGATATAGGAGTGCTAATGTTGTTATGGTTCAAACTTGGGAGGAACTCAGAGCTCTTATGGTGAAAGATTTCTGCCCTCGTCATGAAAAGAGGGCGCTTGAGAATGAGTTCCATGACCTGAAGCAAGATAGTGGTGAATACCGTGAGTATACTGACAGGTATGAGGAGTTAAGTTTGTTGTGCCCAGAGATGGTGACGCCTTTGGAAAAGGTGATTGAAAAGTACATAGTTGGTCTTCCTAACCCTGTTCAGGATATTGTCACCAGCAGCAACCCTACTACTGTTCGACAAGGCATTGAGCTTGCTGCTACCTTGACTGAATCCCAAATTAAAAAGGGTAAGCTCCACAGAAAGGGTGACAAAAAACCGTCTGACAAGTCTAAGAAACAAAAAGGGAAAAAAGGTTGAGACTTCAAGAAGATCTAGGAAGCGTAAGGCTTCTAAGAACTTTGTTGTCACTGCACAACCCAATCAAGCCACTCCTAACCAGCCTGCTCAACCTCCTGCGAAGAAACAGTATACCGGCAATGCACCTCTGTGCAACAGGTGCAACGGTCACCACCAGCCTCATTTTCCGTGTCGTATTTGTACAAACTGTGGACGATCTGGCCATCTGGCCAACACTTTTCGCTGTCCTCCTGCTCAGAACCCAGCCGTACAAAACCTTGTTCAGCAGCCAGCCAATCTAGCACGACCTCACTACCCACCTGGTTCTTGCTATAATTATAGTGATCTTACCCACTATAGAAACAATTGCCCGAAGTTGGCAAACGCGAATCAGGCTCATGGGAGAGCTTTCAACATTAATGCAAATGAGGCGCGCGCAGACAACGAGGTGGTGAACGGTACGTTCTTTGTTAACAACCAACCTGCTTCTGTTCTTTTTGATTCGGGTGCTGATAGAAGTTTTGTATCCATAGCTTTTGAACCTTTGCATTCAATGCCTAGAACAAAACTAGGAAAGCCCTTGATAGTCGAAATAGCTAGTGGCGAACCCCTTAAACTTGCTTTTGTCATTCCTAGTTGTCAATTGAACCTCAATAACCATCTTTTTCCTATTGACCTCACACCTATGCAACTCGGGAGCTTTGACATTATAGTGGGAATGGATTGGTTAACTAAACATCATGCTTAGGCGGTCTGTTTTGATAAGATTGTTCGTATACCTCTCCCGTCGGGTAAAATCTTGGAGGTTCGTGGAGAAAAACCCGTTAGTAGCCTTAAACTCATGACTTGCACCCATGAAAGAATTATGTTGCTTTCTTGGCACATATCGTAGAGGACAAAGGCAATGGCAAAACTATTAAGGACATCCCCGTTGTTCGGGATTATCCTGAGGTGTTTCCAGTCGAGCTACCTAGTTTACCCTAGTACGTCAATTTGAGTTCCGTATAGATCTTGTACCTGGTGCCAACCCTATAGCCAAATCCCCATACCGTCTTGCACCGTCTGAGATGCAAGAATTATCTAAACAGCTTCAGGAGTTGTCTGACAAAGGATTCATTCATCCGAGCTTTTCACCTTGGGGCGCTACAGTCCTATTCGTGAAAAAGAAAGATGAATCCTTCCGTATGTGTATCAATTATCGTGAGCTCACAAACTCACAATCAAAAATCGATATCCCCTACCTCGCATTGATGATCTCTATGATTAGCTATAAGGTGCTACCTGCTTCTCAAAGATTGATCTGCGTTCTGGGTATCATCAACTTCGTGTTCACGAAGAAGACATTCCCAAGACAGCTTTTCACACAAGATATGGTCATTATGAGTTTACTATTATGCCCTTTGGTTTAACTAATGCTCCTGCTGTTTTCATGGACTTGATGAATAGGGTTTGTAAACCTTATTTGGACAAGTTCATCATTGTTTTCATTGATGATATTTTGATCTATTCAAAGACCCGAGCTGAACATAAACAACATCTCCATCTAACTATGGAACTCCTAAAGAAAGAACAACTTTATGCCAAATGCTCCAAGTTCAAATTTTGGCTAAAGGAAGTCCAATTCTTGGGACTTATTGTCAACGAACAAGGTATTCATGTAGATCCCGCTAAAATCAGTGCGATCAGGGATTGGAGTACACCTACTCCTCCTACCGAGATTTGTTATTTTCTTGGTCTCGCAGGTTATTATCGTCACTTTATCACAAACTTCTATAGGATTGCGGTTCTACTCACTGCTTTAACTCAAAAGAATAGAGCTTTTGAATGGGGACCCAAACAAGAAGAAGCTTTTCTGACCTTGAAATAGAAGCTTTGTGATGCACCTATCTTATCTTTACCTGAAGGTAACGACGACTTTGTCGTATATTGTGATGCATCGAACTTAGGCCTTGGTTGTGTTCTCATGCAAAGAGACAAAGTCATAGCCTATGCATCGAGATAATTGAAAATCCACGAGAAGAACTACACAACTCATGATCTTGAGTTAGGTGTTGTAGTTTTTGCTCTCAAAATTTGGAGAAACTACCTTTATGGTACAAAATGCATGGTTTTCACCGACCGCAAAAGTCTCCAATATATTTTCAATCAGAAAGAACTAAACATGAGGCAACGACGTTGGGTTGAACTCCTAAACGACTACGATTGCGAAATTCGCTACCATCCAGGTAAGGCGAATGTCGTGGCTGATGCATTGAGTCGTAAGGAACGCGTCAAGCTACACTGTGTCCATGTTCGATCAGATATTCAAACCCGCATTTCTCAAGCTCAACGTACTTGTGTTTCACAAGACTTGATAGGTAAGGAATTACCATATCATCTTGAGCCTCATCTTGAACTAAAAAACAATGGGTTATATTATTTCATGGACCGTTTGTGGGTCCCAAGTCAAGACAATCTCTGCACCTTGTTAATGGATGAAGCTCACAAGTCTCGTTATTCAATTCATCCTGGTGTAGATAAAATGTATAAGGATCTTTGAACCCAGTATTGGTGGCCGGGAATGAAGAAAGACATTGATGTGTCCAAATGCCTAACTTGTCTTAAGGTTAAGGTAGAACATCAACATCCCTCTTGATTATTGGAACAACCAGAGATACCAGTTTAGAAATGGGAAAACATTCCTATGGATCTCATTACCAAACTACCACGCACTAATAGAGGTCATGATGCCATTTGGGTAGTCGTTGATTGACTAACAAAGTCAGCACACTTTATAGTAATCCGTGAGGATCTATCCGCTGATAAACTAGCCAAGATACATGTAGATGAGATTGTATCTCGACATGGTGTTCCTTTGAACATCATATCTGACCGTGATTCTCGATTCTCGTCTCACTTTTGGAGAACCATGCAATCTGCCATGGGAACCCAACTTAATTTAAGCACCGCATATCATCGTCAAACGGATGGTTAATCTGAAAGAACAATCCAGACACTGGAGGATATGCTTAGAGCTTGTGTGATCGATTTTGGTAGGAGTTGGGATTCGCATCTACCGTTGATAGAATTCTCCTACAACAACAGTTATCACTCTAGCATTAACATGGCTCCTTTCGAGGCTTTATACGGTCGAAAATTTCGTTCACCGGTCTGCTGGAATGAGATATGTGAAGCTCAGCTTACTGGACCTGAACTCATTCTAGAGACTACAGACAAAGTTAAAAAGATTCACGATAACCTCCTGACATCTAGAAGTCGTCAAAAGAGTTACGCGGATAAACGACACAAGCCCTTGGAATCTCAAGTCGGTGATCACGTCCTACTCAAGGTATCCCCTTGGAAAGGCGTGGTTAGATTTGGAAAGAGAGGAAAACTTGCACCACGATATGTTGGACCATTCAAGATCGTTGAGAGAATCGGAAAAGTAGCCTACAAACTTGAGCTACCTCCTGAACTTGGAAATGTTCATCCAATCTTTCAGGTGTCCAACTTGAAAAAGTGTCTAGCCGATACAAACCTCCACATCACTCTTGATGAAATTTGTGTTGATAACACGATGCACTTTGTCGAGAAACCTGTGGAGATAGGGGACCGTGAAGTCAAGAAACTCAAGCGTAAATGTATACCACTTGTTAAAGTTCGCTAGGAATCCAAACGTGGCCCAGAATTTACTTTGGAACGAGAGGATCAAATGAAGGCGAAATATCCACATCTATTCTCACAAGTTTCTCTAAATAAATTTCGGGACGAAATTTCCTAAAGTATGGGAGATTGTGACATCTGTGTATTTTAATCATCATGCATTTCTGAAACAATTTCATATTTAATAACATTGTGTTTTATTCCAATATTTGTGTATTTATTTATGGCATTTCGTATTTTCAATCCTTGTTCAAAGTCGACCTTCCAAACATTTTCTAGAAGTGAAATCACGAACCATTACGCAAACGTAACCCATTTAACAAGACGTACACTCCGGAACAATGTCACAATTAAACATACCTTAAATATCCTTACATAACTTAGAAATAAGTTTTGAAGGGTTCGGTATGGCGAAAACATGTCTATTCAGCTCTAGGGGCTATTTTGCAAAATCTGCGAAACTATGCCAATTCGCGTATTTCGCTATCCGGAACATGTACGGACATCCAAAAATTTTTGTAATCATTAAAATTGTTACACCCCAACTTGCAGCGGAAGAAAAAATATACGGGATGTAACAGACACCTCTGGTACAAGCACATTGTTTATAAAGACACTACATTTTATTACGTACCAAACGTTGATTACATAATACATGTATGTTACAACTGCGGGTTCCCATGAACCACATAAGTCTTCTAGCTGCATGCGTCTATATCAGGATTCGTCTACAAACACGTCTTGAACAACATACATGGATCACATCAATCTCAAGTTACCTGAAATGAATATTAGTTTTAAAAAGGGTTAGCTAAACGTTGCGTGAGTTCCACTAGTTTTGTTGTTATGGAACAATATGTTTTAAGAATTTTCATTACACTGGTCACAGTCATAGTGACGGTCACAGTTGGACGAGTGCAGTTGCTTGTGGCTGGGCATCGAACCCTCCGGCCTCAACTGGGTTTGTCGGACCAATAGTGCTATCCACTGCCCACGGCTCATATTAATCACTTGTAATGGGGGTATTCGTGAGTTAGGTAATTCACATCGTCCCAAGTTGGTCCAATTAACACAGTTTTATAACATGCAAATCACTTCAGAAAAAATTAACACAGTTTAAAAGTAGTGGAGTGAGGCTCACTCCCAAGTTGGTGTAATCAACACAATTTGTAACATGCAAGTCCCCATAAAACAGTAAAACAATTCAAAAGTGGGGAAGTGAACACTCACTGTGCGAGCTGTGATCTCAAAGCAAGAGTGATCAAGCAACTGGATCAACTTTAATAACCCACATGCAAGTGTGGACTCAAATCAGTATCTAAGTTGGTAATGGTTATAACTTGAATCTGGTCAGGAGTTTTTACTCTGGATTGAGTCTATAGGACACTTGGTGATGGACAGGGTAGTACTAGTTTTGAATTTGGCTTACGGGCACCGTTTCGCGTGCCAGCCAAAGTTAGTAGTTTAACGTGTTCAGGTAATGGTATGGGATTACCAATAATGCCAACAGGTGGTTATTTAAGAATTATTAACTTTCCATTAAGGGAGTTTGAGGGTTTGGGATGTCTAGGTCGCCCAAATTTTGAGTTTCCATTTTCACCGTCGGGAATTTTCTAGAATTGTATTAGGACACATCCATAGTGCCCAATTTGCCCGGGGATCTTCGGAATACTCCCAATTATAGTATTTTTTGGGTTGGGTTAGTTCCCAGTTCTGGCAGGTTCGTTATATGGTAAACTGGCGAAATTGCTTTAAAATAACTCATTTTTAATTCCATAAATTCCCATTTCATCTATATTTTATATAAAAATGTGTAAATTTTTATATAATTTAGTAAAAATCTGTAGATTATGGGAAACATTTCTGGGAATTTATTTTGTTTATTTACTTATTTAAATAAATTATTTATAAAACTATTTTAACCACATAATTAACATTAAATACCATCAGTATTTCAAAAGTTCCATAAAAAATTCCAGAACACTCTTTACATGTCCAGGAACTCCTTACAAAATTTTGAGATTTTTCCAATTTCGTTTCGGTGCGTACCTGGCTACCGAAAACTCGCAAAAACACTGATTTTTATCCCACGTCAAAACTCAACCAATAGACTCCGAATTTTCCAGAACACTCCCCATATGTTTCTTAGTGTCTCTATGAAATTAGGTGATTTATTGAATTTGTTTGATAATTTTCCCAAAATTCTTTTTGTAAAACAGTTAAAAATTCACCAAACATCGTAGAAAATTCCAAAAATTCTAAAATTTTACGTGGTCCTTCCTGACAATACCCTACATCACCACACAAAATTTCATCTCAATCCAAGTTTAACGGACCAAGTTATAGCTAAAACAATTTTCTGCTTAGCCTAGATTCGGTTCTTGGATGTTATACCTAGCGATTCTTCCGATTCCAATCGTTTATCTTGATCCCAAAAGTGTGTAAAGGCTATATTCAGTACCTACACACCAAGTACAACCCAAATATGCTAGAACTTAGATCAATCATGCTTTAATTCATTGTTTTTCGGTTAATCGAATAGTTAAACGATTTTTGTCGAATAAGAGTTGATTAGGGTATCAAAACCCAAAGATTTGCAACCACGCTGCCATATAACACCAGGGATTTCATGTGGTGTTCATATTCAGCCCCTAAACTTGTTTAAAACTCCAAATTTTATAGATTAAGAAGGGTTTTCAAGGCCTAAACCATGTTTAATCAAGAAACCATGCTTAAAACCTTATGGATTTGAGTTAATACCTTTGATTCGGGGCTTGTTCTTGTGAAATCAGCTGAGAAAAAAGGGTAAGAGGGCAGATTTCTTGAGAGTTTTTAAGGAAAAATGAAAGAATTTGAAGAATTTAAAAGAAAAAAATAATAAAAAAATATGGGGGTACCCCTACCACACTAGTAGCTTAGTCGTGCTTCGTAAAACACTTTAAAAGATGATGTTTATCTTTGGTGTTACGTTTAGGTTCGTTTTCCGGTCCCACACGCGTTCTCGATTTGCAAACCGGACTTCATTTTGCGCGTTCTTAGTGTCAAAAGACTCGGTTTTAAAAACTGAGCATAACCGTCTCGAAATCCGTGCACGGTTACGTTTTAATCATAAAAGTCTCGTTTGACGTTCGTTTAAGTGTTTTTACGCTTCATCGAACGTTCCTTGCACATTTGGTTCCCTTATGTTATGCCCGGAACGAAGGCGTTTCCCCAACCGGGAGCTGCGTCGTTTTGCGTGCCTGGGCTTTGATTATTTTCAAACCTTATGTCAAAGTCTATGACACAAAACTAAGTTATTCCTGGAACTCGAAATCTTAAATGATGCCACCGATAACCTAATAATCCACACTAAAGGTTTAATGCGCTGTTAAACGTCAAGTCTCCGTTTAACACGTTGTTCAAGGCTAAGGATGCCAATCTCGTATCGTTGGTCCTTAATAGTGTCATGTCAACCATGACGTGCTCTCGGATTTCTCCGAGACATAATAATGATTGCTCAGCATAGCACACAAGTCATGCAAATTTGCAAGGTTTACACACAATTATTGTTTAAATCATGCTTAAAGTTTAGGACCAAGTTAAGGTGTACCTGGTTTTGTCATGGGTATCACATATAATCACCATGAGATCATGATATACATATCATGTCCAGTTACCACGGACTCGTACTAATCAAAGTTTACCAGGATTTTTCACAATTGTCACAGTTTCCCCCGGTTAAAAGAATTCCGTCCTCAAAATTCCGTTTAGTAATCCATTGGAAAGCTCCGTATTTACATTCGTGTCAGTCATCTAACAGACAAGTATGTTTTCGCTTTTCGTTTAGTATAATCATCATACGGAGATGATAATTGTGCTACGTAGTAGCAGTGTAATTTTTCCATCCACAATTCCTACATATCGTTAAGAGTAACGTTAGTCATCACTTCCAATCTGAAAGTGAGAGTGTTGTTGGACTCACAGTAGGATATGAGTTTCGTATTCAGCTTATAGCTGACTGCAATTATTACGTTTTCTTTGCATTCATTATCTTCACCATTCCTACACCATAAGTTTCAATTACGATTTCGTTTAATAGTTATTGAACACCTCCTATAAAGGAGGAGTATGGGTACTCTCCCAAGGTTTGTTGCGAACATTGCAATAATGAGCACCATGCTCCGCATGTTTGTGTTAAAGGAATAAATTTGCTCTTACCGATTGATGCACGCCAATCTTCCCTTGTTGTCGTGTACGTGAGTATCTTCGGCTAATACAAACCGACCACGAGAGTCCCTACTCTATGGTAGAGAGTAAGAAAAAGAAAGGATTTTAAGAGCATACGGCTTCCACAAGGCGAGCATATACACGAGTAACAACGAATTTGCGCACTTACATCAATGGTATGGCCGCACTACTCACCAGTAGTCTGATTACGTCACAAGGATATGAAAGTTCCACAATAATACTTCCAGTTTGCGTTAAGTGTCGGGAGCTTGGCTCCAGCTGTTGTATATTGTTTATGTCTTTTCCAGAAGGAAATAACTTGGCAGCTTTGATAACATCGACGTGATTTTCTGAGAGGTCATCGTATAAAAATTCCCTTATACCGGGAATGGTAAAGTGTGTATCCAAAGCTGTTTTAATTCCAATAACACCACGTCTAGAACGTTACTATTTCACGTGGAATTATATAAGGCGTGACGATTGTCTAATGATCACAAGTATCACTGTGATGCCCCTACACATGGGATCGGCATTGATCGTAGACGTACGGGTAATTTGGTAAAAAGATGACTAAGTAACGAGTCATTGAATCAAGGTTCCCCATTGACGGAGTACCCTTCACAGGGTAGGAACATAGCCACGCTCGACTATTATTTCATAAGAATGTTGTTAATGGAGACAATGAGAAGTAATCATTTCCCATGATGTTCTTGAAAGACTACCTAAATCATAGGCGAATATAATCCATACTACTTACAAGGTGGTTAATCACCACTTGACCATCTCAGTTTCATGGTTTTTCGAGTCAAATTCGGACTTGGTAAGATCTGAAATGTATATGAGTATAAAAAGATATAATGACTTCCCATCTTTGCACCTCCGCCATTTGAATTACCGGTTAAACATAAAGGTTTCGTCGAATTCGATCATGTCAAACCATCTTGGTTTAGATTGGGAAATTCATGTGGTTTTATGAAACCACGGGTTGAAGCCCGAATTCATAGTCACCCTAGTTTGGTAGGGACAATTGACCACTGAATCTGATTTTTCCCGTTAGTCTCATATTCGTAATAACATAAACAAGAAATGAAGACCCGTCCCCCGGGTTGGTCGAGACTAGGCTTTTTGAGTTTCTCGACCCCTTAGTCGTAGGATTAGTCAGTTCTGTTTCCCAATAGGGCACGGAAGGAATACGTGCTGCTGGGAAATGTAATAACATAGATCCACAATTGCTCTGTAATCTCTTGAAATAACAACAACAGTTTCAAGGAAGATGAATGAAAATCGTAATCAATCGAGGTAAGCCTAGCACTCTGACGGCTAGGATACAAATAAAGGTTATGAATGCCATTTCAAATCCGGTTGGTGCCTCCAACCAAGCACCGATCTACACTTTGGTCATTTAGTTTGACTTAGTATCGCACATCAAGTCATTTACAATTCGTATCGTGTGTTAAGTAACTCTCCAAATTTGAAGTGTATTAGTTTTCGTGTCAAAGTCTTATTCCTCCTTTAAGTATATATGACGTGCTTACTAACAGAATTTCCCTCTAGATGGACATGATATCCGAGGGACGTATTCGGAAGATTCATTAGTCCTTTCATATGGAATGATCGGGATTACGAGATTTCTGGTTTAGCTTTCCCCCAAGTGGGTTCAGCACACAAAAGACACCAATTATAAAATTCGGACAACACGTGACTATTCCTATTTCAAAGAAAGTTTAGTTTTGATTGCGTTCCTTCATATATAGTATTCATGCTTTTCATAGTATGGCGTATATACGCTACTCCAGTGACATGCTTTGACCGTACCCTTAAGCACTGACCCTCTTTGGGTTAAGTCTATGTGCAGTTTTAACAGTTGCATAATGTCGGATATTATTACATACATGATAATGATGTTGGTTATACAGGTTGTGGACTCATGCGTGCGACGAATTTGTGTGATATGGGACGATTGAAAATGTGGCATTAATGCATGTATATATATTTTTTGTTTATAATAGAATTGTCCCGAAACGCTCATCACAAATGATCGAGGCAGAAATCGCGTAAATGATAGCGCACAGCTTCCGACAATCATCCCCACGATCGTGAATTTCACTCGTGGTACGAATACACCGGTATATATATATATATATATACAATATTATACTTAAGATTTCTCCTGTTCTTATTTCCTTAAGTAACACAAGAATTTTCATCACTCGAAAATAACGAAGAATCGGGTTGCTCGGTAACATTGTATCTCACGAATACTCATTTAAATCGATCAAACTGAAAATCAATTGAAAATACCACTAGTTGAGCGAAGACGAGAGGTGTTTCAACAATATTTCCCTGATCTAAAGAATTTAGTCCCCGTATACTCATGAGGACTAGCAACACCGTCTACCGAATAGCTTTAGATTACTCACAAGAGTAGGGTATCGTTCACTTTGTATCCATCGGTGGATGAAAGTCAGTGTATCCCATGTATCATCCTCCTACACATGTAGGAGACCTTACCAAATAACACCTTTACAAAGGTCCGAAGGGAATTTCAAACATCCCTTAGGAATTGTGAATAACATCGGGCATAATTATTTAGACTCCTCGGATGTTTCAGGGAGGAGGAGGAGACATATGGTGTTTTCCTGGGTCTTATTATTATCGTAGAGTTGGGGAGTCACCATGTTTTATAACATATAAGTATCTAAGTTGGTCCCTACTCTGGACCAATCGCATGGTCATCGTAGGTATCATGACGTGAAAAGCCTAAATCGAAAGGAATCAAAGAACCATGTATCCACTTATGCGATTGCACCGCCCTCATTGGGTGATATTGGTTCAAGACTTAGTATAGCCATCACAAAAATATTACCCAAAAAGGATTAAATGAACCGGTGGTCTAGAGTCTGCTGGTTTGGATAGGAGTTGCCCCATGGGTTAGTCATCTGATTGTTGTACTCAAATATTACTCAAAGGCGATCTCGTCTTTCATCAGAACATATTTTCACTAAGTTACGCGAGGCTGACAACAAGGGATCGTTTGATATGTGAAAGTCTTATATGATTCTTTTGAATACCGTCCTTGGAATTAGATATACGTATATATATATATATACATAAAATAATCGTCTAACGAAAATTAGTTTTGTATCATGTTGTTTCCTAATTATGCACTAAAAGGTAGCTTCATTACGGTACTTCGCACCGTTCATTCCCTACTCATCGAGTTATTGGGGATTTATCTTGTATTGGTTTGAACAAAATCGATAGGGCGTATCCAATTAGTAATTTATATGTAACGGACCTTAACACTTTCCAATAGTGTTAGTAAGGAGAATTGAATTGATTTGAAGCAGTGAGTCGGATTATTTCATGATTATAGTTTTCCGACTTTGCACTTGGGTTACGTCACCCTCAACTGAAATTTACCAAATTGACACTTGGATTGGACCGCGGTTAATGTTGTATATTTGTGATTAAATGTATACATAGGAGTGTCATGTTAATATGAAGTATGAACGGTTACGAGGAATATCGGCAAAATTGTTCCCGCCTCCATAAGTCTTATCACCATCAGATCCGCATTCACACAATTCCTCACCAAACTTGGATTACATCAAATAAGTTTCTCCATTTATGTGTTACCCCTAAATCCCCTTGGGGTTATCAACACTGATGTTAATTACGCGTCCTTATTAAGAATTAGTGATTGCATCATTAGCAAACGACAGCCAATAACGGAAATATATGCTTCACGGAGTAATTTCATAGACAACGGTCGGTGACATGAGTATAGTTTGTTCGCCGTATCGTAATGATTTCGAATATATGACTAGAAGTTCTAGCAAATCCCGCCAAAAGAAATAACTTACGCTGAATTGTCTTATTGAAGACAGAAACATTGTTACTTATCGCGGATCGATCATTAGGTCATCGATGTGGATAAGCTATCATCGGCTCTACCCAAATAGTTCAATACGGATTACTACCAAGGTGTAGTACCCCTAGAAATCATGTCACGTATTTAAGAAAAAAAAAGACTTTCCCAGGATTAATTCATGGTCGTTTATAAGTCGACCCAAACTACTTTACATGTAAAATTACTACAACCATGTATAGACATCGTGGTTACTACAACTAGGGCGTCATTTATCGCATCAAACGGGGTCGAAGTCTCAATACCGCATTGCCCAAAACATAACCGCACAAATCGCAACATGAAGCCCGTCTGCCCTGAGTAACGGTACCTTGATCATGTAGCCGGGTGTTTATATATAGGAAGTACCGCAGCATATCCACCACACCCATATATGTCACACCCTCAATTTCCACTTGCGGAGTTTTACCGCGAGGCGTGTGTACAAACCAGAATCTGAAACACTAGTACGTCGAACGACTCTATATGATTTGATAATACGTTTTCCAAAATCACTTGTTGTAGATTTTATATTACCAATATTTAGCAGAAGCATCAGTTTTAAAGTTTGAGCGGAAGCCTAAATAAGTAGTGAAGCGGGCGCCAACACAAACGCCAAAACAAATGAAAAATCCCAAAACAATATTGATAAATAAGACTCGATAAAAGATGTCTTGTTCAATGCATGTGCGTGCACCTAGAGCTCCTAGCGTCCTGAGAAACATGTAAAGAAACAAGTGTCAACATTAAAGATGAGTGAGTTCACAGGTTTTCATAAATTCGTTTGTTCGGTTATAGTTTGTTTTCTCCGTTATCCCTAACCCGGGATAACGAATTGGTTCCATTATTCCAACCTGGAATAACAAGTTGATGCTTCCAATATTCCAAACCCGGAATATTAAGTTGTTGCTTCCAATATTCCAAACCCGGAATATTAAGTTGTTGTTTCCAATATTCCAAACCCGGAATATTAAGTTGTTGTTTCCAATATTCCAAACCCGGAATATTAAGTTGTTGTTTCCAATATTCCAAACCCGGAATATTAAGTTGATTCGTAATTAAGTTCAATGTTAATATATATAGGTAGCTAGCCTAAAGACATGTTTGAGTCCTAACTTGATTAATTCCTAGAGTTACAATGAATCAAAGTTGGTTCGTGTCGTGATTCGGTTCAGTTCGTGTACATATCTACTGTAATTATTCTATAACTAAAACAATCACACAACACACATCACGTATTCATTTAACTCGTACACGTTTAATGTTTAGCATATACTTTATTCGACAAGTGTCGCGTTTAAGTTATCCGAAAAACCCGGGATATCACAATATACCTGATCAATATTCCGTTCTCCATGATATTTGGGCCTCATACTACTTTCTGCAAATAACCAACTGAAATTCGAAACAATCAACAATCGTAAAAGAACACAATGTAACCGATGGTCACACGAAACGATGTTCCACAATGCAAGCATTTCAAAGGAATCCGTACCATTACAGACTTTATATCCCAAGAATCAAATGACAACAGGAAGGGTAACTTATTCACGCACCCCATTCCATCTCCATGATCCAGAGATCATCATATTCAAATATAATATATATCGAAACACGTGCTAATGAATACGCTAAGTATTATGGTATCACACAGCGTAAAAGCTAAAGCCAATATTGTAAACAAAAGAGGAATCCAACGGGCAATCAAATGAATCATGGATTCAAGGATGAAAAAGTTTCATAAGATGTTTGAACTCTGCGATTGTATAACAATCGAATGTGAAATAATGAGAAGTGAAGTAAGGATCCCTACACGTCCTCCCAGTCTATCTGAACGACCTGCACATTCTTTGTGTATCTTGTTCACTTTAAAATACCATTCTGGTATGCAATCGTTGTTATAATAATTATAAGGATAGGGTTGGTGAGATCGTATTGCACTAAGGCTTGGGGTCTCACATCATAAAGTATAAGTAACCACTGTGGAAGTGGTATGAATCCAACTCTAGTGTATAGTAAACAGGTGGTCAATAGGAATGTGGAATGGACTGTAATACCAGTTTCTTGCCTATCCCAAAGGCATATGTAGTAACGCATTATCCACCAATCCCAATTCATGTATCAATTCTCGTACAAACATTCACACACTATCACCTTGGCACACGTATGTATAATTCCACGTATTTAAGTGTGTTTATTACCACAGGTTTCCCAACACTGCCTTGTATGAGCAAGTCTATTATTACGTTCCGGACCATAATAACCCACTTTCCCCACAAGGCCATCCTGGTACTTGCAAGTAGGATCCTTTACAGTGTTCACTAACAACCTTGAGTAGAGGTTAATTTTTCCGATGATGTCCACTAAAGTCCGAGCCTGTAGTTATAGTCTAGGTTTCCTTAAAGGCACCTAATTCTCTATAACCAATGGCTCTGATACCATCTTCTGTCACACCCCAACTTGCAGCGGAAGAAAAAAATACGGGATGTAACAGACACCTCTGGTACAAGCACATTGTTTATAAAGACACTACATTTTATTACGTACCAAACGTTGATTACATACTACATGTATGTTACAACTGCGGGTCCCATGAACCACATAAGTCTTCTAAGCTGCATGCGTCTATATCAGGAATTGTCTACAAACACGTCTTGAACAACATATATGGATCACATCAATCTCAAGTTACCTGAAATGCATGTTAGTTTTAAAAAGTCAGCTAAACGCTGCGTGAGTTCCACTAGTTTTGTTGTTATGGAACAATATGTTTTAACAAGTTTAATTGCACTGGTCATAGTCATAGTGACGGTCACAATCATAGTTATAGTCACAGATTGCCCGATGGAATTTCACGCGCGTACAAGTGAAACCAGACTATTTCCCCTGGGCTGTGTCACCCAGACACTCCCGGCCCACCAACTGCGTCACGTGCAGTTCAACGCCCCCGGGTAGTTATGCCTAACACATACCCAAAAGTTGGACGAGTGCAGTTGCTTGTGGCTGGGCATCGAACCCTCCAGCCTCAACTGGGTTTGTTGGACCAATAATACTATCCACTACCCACGGCTCATTTTAATCACTTGTAATGGGGGTATTCGTGAGTTAGGTAATTCACATCGTCCCAAGTTGGTGCAATTAACACAGTTTTATAACATGCAAATCACTTCAGAAAATAGTAACACAGTTTAAAAGTAGTGGAGTGAAGCTCACTCCTAAGTTGGTGTAATCAACACAATTTGTAACATGAAAGTCCCCAGAAAACAGTAAAACAATTCAAAAGTGGGGAAGTGAAAACTCACTGTGCGAGCAGTGATCTCAACGCAAGAGTGATCAAGCAACTTGATCAACTTTAATAAACCACATGCAAGTATGGACTCAAATCAATATCTAAGTTGGTAATCGTTATAACTTTGATCTGGTCAGGAGTTTTTACTCCGGATTGAGTCTATAGGACTAGTATGGTGATGGATGTCAGGGTAGTACTAGTTTTGAATTTGGCTTCCGGGCACCGTTTCGCGTGCCAGCTAAAGTTAGTAGTTTAACGTGTTCGGATAATGGTACGGGATTACCAATAATGCCAACACGTGGTTATTTAAGAATTATTAACTTTCCATTATGGGAGTTTGAGGGTTTGGAAAGTCTAGGTCACCCAAATTTTGAGTTTCCATTTTCACCACCGGGAATTCTCCCGAATTGTATTAGGACACACCCATAGTGCCCAATTTGCCCGGGGATCTCCGGAATACTCCTAATTATAGTATTTTTTCAGGTTGGGTCAGTTCCCACTTTCGGCAGGTTCGTTATACGGCAAACTGCCGAAATTGCTTTAAAATAACTCATTTTTAATTCCATAAATTCACATTTAATCTATATTTTATATAAAAATCTGTAAATTTTAATATAAATTTGTAAAATCTTTAGATTATGGGAAAAATTTCTGGGAATTTATTTTATTCATTTACTTATTTAAATAAATTATTTATAAAACTATTTATAACCACATAATTAACATTAAATACCATCAGTAGTTCAAAAATTCCAAAAAAAATTCCAGAACACTATTTACATGTCCAGGAACTCCTCACAAAATTTTGAGATTTTTCCGATGTAACACCCCAAATCGCGTAAAACAACAAACCGCGGCGGAAACACTTGGGGAGTCAAGTTAACAGATTGTTTCACAACACTTGGTATTTGAAGTTTCGCTTTAGTTAAAAATTAAACATGGATTATATTGTCATATTGTCTTAAATTGTATTAAAAACAAACATCCAAACAAACAAAACATGCGTAGTTATTGTCTTTCATATTTTTAGGCAGTAAGGTCCGTCTGAATCCTAAGTGAGCATGCATCGTCATCAAACTTGATTTCCTGAAACATATGTGAAAACGAGTCAGCAAAAATATGCCGGCGAGTACATAGGTTTTGTGAGTGTGTCAAGTTCATTACTTTGTATATATTGCAACATATAATCCGACTAATAGAGTCGTAAATGAAAACATTGTTTTAAAAGCATTTGTTATTGCACTAATTAATCGTCTAAAAACAATTGTGTAGCCATGAACCTTGACTCGAAAACATTTGTTTTGTAAATCCAAGTTGTAAATCGTCAGGAAATAACTCGTATGGTTTATATATTTAATCGAAAATCGTTGTGTGTCTTTGTTTGAAAAACATTTGCTCAAGTGATACAAATAACGACACGTATGTAATGTGATAAGAGCACTTATATATAGGAAGTATCAGCGGCGTATCCACCATGCTTTTATTACATACACCCATTCCGTTATCTAAATCACTTATCGTAAACCATTTATCATAAATCAATTGTTCATTCGTTCATCGTTCATTGTTGATCGTTCATCGTTCAGCGTCCATCATTCCTTTTTATAAACCATTTATTCATCGTTCCTTGTTTAATTGTGAAAACTTTTGGTCGTTTCGTGAATACATTCAAACCTTTGTAGACTTGTTTGAGACCACCCACGGTATCCCTTAATCGTATAACATACCACCAAAGAGTATGTTACAAATACAGTTTCAGTCGTTTCCCAAATTTCCCCACAAACCCCGGGAATTTTGGTAACGGGATTGTCAGTCCTAGGCGCCTTAACTTACTACTGGTCAGCTTGGCCATTGTTAATGAATGTCATTCTTGTTATGAATATAACACACCAACAAGTTCGTTCACATTATTGAAATCGTATTGTTTAATATAAACCATCGCATTTATACTTTGAAAGCTTGAAAACCTTTAGCACGTATGATCAACCCAAAATATTTGAAAGCATAAAATAGGGGAACTATGTACTCATTTGTGATAGCAAAGTAACTCTTGGATCAATAAGAAAACCGAAGCCCAAAGATCCGAGAAATCATGCGTGTCCTAAAAATGAATAATAGTGTAAATTTCGGGCCTTGAAATCGGAAGATTCGGATAGAATGAGGTCTTACAAACCAAGTGAGTGTCAAAACTCATATAATATGGTTTAATAAGCTTACATTCTGAGTTGGAAAGATTTTTAAGTGCTTTTGACCCGTTATGATCTGTTAAGGTAGTTTAAGCCACTTTCACGCGTCATTCGCGTAACAACGCATTCGGATGGTTAGATATGTGTCATAATAAGTTTTAAATGCTTAAACATGTTTAAAAATGTTTTGATCAGATTATATGTCAAATCTTGTGTTACATATGCTTAACGTTGATTTGTTTGCGAAAAGGGCATTTTGGTCGTTTTTAAGTAATATTACAATCAATCATCATAACATAATCCAAACATCATGACCATAAGGTATAACCTCAGAGGGTTATTCCCTATATATTTATGGTCACAATTATGTATTTGGTTGGGTCCGAAGATTCACCAAACGGGTCAGATTTGAAAGTCAAAGCGGTAGTTAAACCGTTCAACTTTTCGACTCTAAACAAGCACTACAATGAGAGTGATGATTTATACATGTGACATGTCTAATTAAGTTTATCAAAGTACTTTGGCATCAAAACAACCTGTTTTTACACCCGAAAATAGATCCGTTGCAAAATGCGCAAAAATCGCATTTTGACCGAAACTTTGACTTGTCAAAATGACTAGAAATGGTGGAAATCAGTAAGCATGATCACTAAGGATCATAACCACCTTGATTACCATCATAATGCAAGTTTCAATTAAGCTTTATTTTGATCAATTCATGATCAAAACTAAAAGTCAAACAGAAAGTCAAGCTGTTAGATTTTTAGTCCATTTAAGCTATGATAACTTAATAGGACATGATTAGAACACTTACAAACACCATAGAAATTGCCCAAGATAGTTGCAAATTCGGATTTGTAGCTGATTAGTGCAAGAAGGTGACTAAAAGCTCAAAATTGATCATGAACAAGGTATTTATAATGATCCAAGATGATCAAGATCATGCCAAGTGTTATGAAAATGATCGAGGATGTTAACAAGTGTTAGGGAGGTGTTAGAAGCAGGTTAAAGGGTGGAAAATTCGGGCTAGGTGTCAAAAATTACGAATTGGTGGAAAAGAAATGAGCTGGGAGGCTGCCAGCTAACTTTCTGTCAAAACAGGGGCCTCGCGCTTCGCCACGCCCCCTGACTGAAGTTTTGAAAAATTGCAAACAGGTCCCTGCACATGTTTTTGATGGTTTTTGATGTTTTTAACATTCGTTAACCCAATATTTAGGCTCTATAAAGACGTTAAAGCACAGGGAACTTAAAATATGTTGGAAAATGTTCCAGAGGTCAGTTTGTTTGGTCATACGGTCGCGGTTTTCGGTTAATTACGACGAAAATCGTAACGAACGCATGTATGACTTTAATTGCGTAACGAACGGATTTTTCGCATTCCAATCACTAACATATAATATTTTGATGATTAGAAAAATTTTTGAATGTCCGTACGTGTTTCGGATAGCGATATAGGCAAAAAGGCATAGTTTCGCGAAATTTGCAAAATAGTCCTTGAAGTTACAAACGTGTGAATTTGCCATACCGAAGCCCTCAAAGCTTATTTCTAAGCTATGTTAAGGATATTTATGGTATGTTAGGCTTGTTTTCTTGTTCCAGAGCATACGTCGCTGCGAGAATCGGCAGACTTTCATAGTTTGTCGTAATTAGTCCCTGTGGTCGAATAAACTTGTTTTTGACATACCAAACCCTCCAAAGTTTATTTCTAAGTATGCGAAGGTTATTTAAGGTATGTTTAGCTTGTGACATTATTCCGGAACATACATTGCGCTAAATTGGTTTCGTTTGCGTATCGGTTCACCGGTTTTGCTCATAGAAGCGATTTAAGAGTTCGAAATTGTGCAAGAATCAAATGTGTGTAAATAATCAAAATAAATAAACATAATTCACATATACAACATAAGATTTCATTCCTTGATAACTTGTTTATCATTGTTAAATGTTTGGATTGCCACAGATATCACAGTCCCCCTACTTCAGGGAATTTCGTCCCGAAATTTAATTAGAGGAAAATCGTGAGAATAAGTGTGGATACTTCGCTTCCATCTGATCCTCATGTTCCCAAGTAAATTCTGGGCCCCATTTGGATCCCAACAAACTTTGGCTATCAGGATTCGTCTTCGTTTAAGTTTCTTGACTTCACGGTCCATTATCTCCACCGGTTTCTCGACAAAATGCATAGAATCATCAACGTGAATCTCATCGAGTGGAATATGGAGATTTGTATCAGCTAAACACTTTTTCAAGTTGGACACGTGGAATGTTGGGTGAATATTCCCGAGTTTAGGAGGTAGCTCAAGTCGGTAGGTCACCTTTCCGATTCTTTCGACGATCTTGAATGGTCCAACGTATCGTGGAGCAAGTTTTCCTTTCTTTCCAAATCTCACTACTCCTTTCCAAGGGGATACCTTGAGTAGGACGTAGTCACCAACTTGAAATTCTAAGGGCTTGTGTCGCTTGTCCGCATAACCCTTTTGACGGCTTCTAGCTGTTAAATGGTTATCGCATATTTTCTTGACTTTCTCGGTTGTGTCGTGGATGAGTTCAGGTCCAGTGAGCTGTGTCTCACCGATCTCATTCGAACAGACAGGTGAATGACATTTTCGACCGTATAAAGCTTCGAAAGGTGCCATGTTGATGCTGGTGTGATAACTATTGTTATAGGAGAATTCGACCAAAAGGAGATGTGAATCCCAACTACCACCAAAATCGATCACACAAGCTCTAAGCATATCCTCCAATGTTTGAATCGTCCTCTTAGATTGTCCATCCGTTTGAGGATGATAAGCAGTGCTTAGATTGAGTTTGGTTCCTGTTGCAGATTGCAAGGTCTTCCAAAAGCGAGATGAGAAACGAGCATCTCTGTCAGATATGATGTTCAAAGGAACACCATGACGAGATATGATCTCATCAACATAGATCTTTGTGAGTTTTTCAGCAGAATAGTCTTCACGAATTGCTATGAAATGTGATGACTTCGTTAGACGATCAATGATAACCCAAATTGCATCATGACCTCTAGACGTGCGTGGTAGTTTGGTAATGAGATCCATCGCAATGTTCTCCCACTTCCAAACTGGTATTTCTGGTTGTTCCAACAAACCAGAGGGACATTGATGCTCAACCTTGACCTTGAGACAAGTAAGGCATTTAGATACATACAAGGCAATGTCATTCTTCATACCCGGCCAACTGGGTGCGAAGATCCTTGTACATTTTTGTAGCACCAGGATGAATCGAATAACGAGACTTATGAGATTCATCCATCAATAGAGTACGGAGATCGTGTTGATTCGGAACCCACAACTGGTTCATGTAATAGAGTAATCCATCATCTTTTGTTTCGAGTTGAAGTTCGAGTTGGTGAGGTAGTTCGTCTTTCAACAAACCTTGTGTTACACAAGTGCGTTGGGCTTCAAGAATACGTGTTTGGATATCAGATCGAACTCGAACACAATGAAGCTTGACACGTTCTTTGCAACTAAGCGTGTCAGCCACAACATTCGCCTTACCAGGATGGTAGCGAATTTCGCAGTCGTAATCGTTTAGGAGT
This sequence comes from Scalesia atractyloides, assembly GCA_947069175.1. Classification (NCBI taxonomy): domain Eukaryota; kingdom Viridiplantae; phylum Streptophyta; class Magnoliopsida; order Asterales; family Asteraceae; genus Scalesia; species Scalesia atractyloides. Next base: position 25,146,548 of record CAMTDV010000010.1, read on the forward strand.
TCGACCCAGCGTCGTTGCCTCTCCTTTTGATTGAATATGTGTTGGAGACTTTTGTGGTCCGTGAAAACCACACATTTCGTACCATAAAGATAGTGCCTCCAGATTTTGAGAGCAAAGACAACAGCTCCTAACTCAAGGTCATGAGTCGTGTAGTTCTTTTCGTGGAGTTTCAATTGTCTCGACGCGTAGTCTATGACTTTATCTCGTTGCATGAGAACGCAACCAAGGCCTAGATTCGACGCGTCACAATAAACCACAAAATCATCATTACCTTCAGGTAAAGATAGAATAGGAGCATTGCAGAGCTTTTGTTTTAAGGTTTGGAAAGCTTCCTCTTGTTTAGGTCCCCACTCAAAAGGCTGATTCTTTTGAGTCAAAGCAGTGAGGGGAACCGCGATCTTTGAGAAGTTTGCATAAATCGTCGATAGTAACCAGCAAGACCAAGAAATGAGCGAACTTCTGTGGGAGTAGTGGGTGTTTTCCAATCCTTAATCGCAACGATTTTGGAAGGATCCACATGAATACCTTGCTCAATGACAATGTGTCCCAAAACCTGAACTTCTTTCAGCCAAAATTCGCACTTGGAGAATTTGGCATAAAGTCGTTCTTTCTTCAGAAGTTCCATTGTTAATCGAAGATGTTGTTCATGCTCGGCTTGAAATTTAGAATAAATGAGAATGTCGTCGATGAATACAATGATGAACTTATCCAAATAAGGCTTACAAACCCTATTCATTAAGTCCATGAATACGGCTGGAGCATTTGTCAAACCGAAAGGTATAACTGTGAACTCGTAATGGTCGTATCGAGTGCGGAAAGAAGTCTTAGGAATATCTTCCTCGTGAACACGAAGCTGATGATACCCAGAATGCAGATCGATCTTCGAAAAACATGTAGCACCTTGTAGTTGATCAAACAGATCATCAATGCGAGGTAGGGGATATCGATTCTTGATCGTGAGTTTTTTGAGCTCACGATAATCGATACACATCCGGAAGGATCCAGCCTTCTTTTTCACAAATAAGACAGGCGTACCCCATGGAGAATAACTTGGACGAATGAAACCTTTGTCAGATAACTGTTTTTTCGACAATTCTTGCATCTCAGAAGGTGCAAGACGATAAGGAGATTTGGCTATTGGGTTTGCACCAGGTACAAGATCAATTCAAAACTCGACTTGTCGTACTGGAGGTAAACCAGGTAGATCTTCGGGAAATACCTCAGGGTAATCTCGAATAACAGGAATGTCTCGAATATTCTTGCTCTTGCCTGTCTGCCTCATAATATGTGCCAAGAAGGCGACATAATTCTTTCGCAAGTATTTCTGAGATTGGGTACACGTCATGAGTTTAAGGCTACTAAGGGTTTTTCTCCATGAACTTCTAGAATTTCATCAGACGGAAGAGGTATTCGAACAATCTTGTCAAAACAAATAACTTCGGCATGGTACTTGGTTAACCAATCCATTCCTATAATAACATCGAAACTTCCAAGTTGCATTGGTGTAAGGTTGATAGGAAAAAGATGGTTATTGAGGTTTAATTGGCAGTTACGAACGACGGAATCAAGCACAAGGGGTTCACCATTAGCAATCTCGACTGACAAGGGCTTTCCTAGTTTAGTTCTAGGCATCGAAAGCATGGGCTCAAAAGTAAGTGACACAAAGCTTCAATCGGACCCGAATCGAAAAGAACAGAAAGAGGGTGATTGTTGACAGGGAACGTACCGTTAACAACTTCATTGTCAGCACGAGCCTCATTAGCATTCATGTTAAAAGCTCGTCCACATGCTGGATTTGCATTTGCTAATCTCGGACAGTTGTTCTTGTAGTGACCCATCTCATCACAGTTATAACAAGAACCAGGTGGAAAGTGAGGTCGAGCAGGATTTGCTTGTAGTTGGGCTTGGTTTTGTGCAACTTGGTTTGGGTTAAAACGACAGATGTTTGCTAGATGACCAAGTTTTTCACAGGTAGTACATTGTCGACATGGTACATGAACTTGGTGATGACCATTACATCGGTTGCAAAGCGGTGCAGTTCCTGCATATGGTTTCTTTGCCGGTGGTGGAGCTGCTTGGTTTTGGGGAGCAGTTGGAGCGGGTTACACAGGTTGAGTAGTAACAACAAAGTTTTGAGAAGCCTTACGCTTCTCTGATCATTTGGATGATCCGTCTTTGTCTTTCTTTTGTTTCTCTTGGGTTGACTTGGCAGAGGATTTCTTATCACCCTTGCGATGTAGGTTACCTTTCCTGATTTGGGATTCTGTTACAGTTGCAGCTAACTCAATAGCTTGTCGAACAGAGGTAGGGTGACTACCGGTGACAATATCTTGCACAGGATCGGGTAAACCATCGATATACTTCTTGATCGCCTTTTCCAAAGGCGTCACCATCGTAGGGCAAAGTAAACTCAGTTCCTCGTATCGGTCGGTATAAGCGCGATGCTCACCGCTATCTTGCTTCAAATCATCAAATTCCCTCTCTAAAGCCCTAAGTTCATGACGAGGACAGAACTCCCTCATCATTAGAGCTCGAAGCTCTCCCCAAGTTTGGGCTAAGGCCACATTAGCACCCCTATCTCTCATAACACCATTCCACCATGTCAAAGCTCGTTTCTTGAACACACTCAATGCGAACTCAACTTTTTGTTCATCCGGACATTGAACAAAATGAAATGTGCTCTCGAGACTCTCAAACCATTGAAGAAGTCCCGTAGCTCCCTTAGACCCAGAAAATGCAGCCCAACAGAATTGTTTGTAGCTACACGGAGCATTGTTTTTATTATTGTTATTATTGTTATTATTGTTGTTCGCTTGATTCATTTTAGTTGCTAGGTTCCGGAGTACGGCAGCAATTTGTTGAGCGATCATGGCTGCCATTTCAGCATTTTGAGTTGTATCACGTCGAGGAGGCATTCTAGAAAAGAAACATGATGAAAGATGTGTGAGATTGCCATTTGGAAAATTGAAACAAGCATCAAAAATATCAACAACACATAAGAATGTGGTCATTTGTTTGTTTCTCAAAACACGCAAATGACACACTGTGACTAATCAAAGTAAATGGGTCTTTATAATGTATCGCGAAGACATGCTTTAGCCTATAAGTGGACGCTCACCCCAAGAGTTCCCAGGTAAGAGTGACTGGTCCGATTAAGTGGATTTGTACAAACACTCTAGCCTTAGACAGAAAACTCAGGGTACAGGCACCCACCCTTTCAGATTGCACGTGTTCACATTATTAAAACCCAAACTTTGACGAGATTTTGAAAACTTAAAGGCTTATGCCAAAAACAAATCATCTAAGTATAGATGATTGATTTTCGAAAACGGATATGAAATTTTTGTGGAATTGTTTTGGTAATCACCTAAGGATAGGTGATGGCATTGTATTTTAAATCTAATAGCAAGAAAACTCGCGTTAAGGTCCTAGGAAGGTTATAGTCTAGGTCAAAGCATTACTAATAACCTAATTCCCTATAATCAGTGCTCCGATACCAACCTGTAACACCCCAAATCGCGTAAAACAACAAACCACGGTGGAAACACTTAGGGAGTTACATTAACAGATTGTTTCACAACACTTGGTATTTGAAGTTTCTCTTTAGTTAAAAATTAAACATTGATTATACTGTCATATTGTCTTAAATTGTTTTAAAAACAAACATCCAAACAAACAAAACATGCATAGTTATTTTTCTTCATATTTTTAGGCACTAAGGTCCGTCCGAATCCTAAGTGAGCACGCATCGTCATCAAACTTGATTTCCTGAAACATATGTGAAAACGAGTCAGCAAAAATATGCCAGCGAGTACATAGGTTTTGTGAGTGTGTCAAGTTCATGGCTTTGTATATATTCCAACATATAATGCGATTACAAGAGTCGTAAATGAAAACCTTGTTTTAAAAGCATTTGTTATTGCATTAATTAATCGTCTAAAAACAATTACGTAGCCATGAACCTTGACTCGAAAACATTTGTTTTGTAACTCCAAGTTGTAAATCGTCATGAAATAACTCGTATGGTTTATATCTTTAATCGAAAATCATTGTGTGTCTTTGTTTGAAAAACATTTGCTCAAGTGATGCAAATAACAACACGTATGTAATGTGATAAGAGCACTTATATATAGGAAGTACCAGCAGTGTATCCACCATGCTTTGATTACAATACACCCGTTCCGTTATCTAAATCACTTATCATAAACCATTTATCATAAATCAATTGTTCATTGTTCCTTGTTATAAACCATTGTTCATTCGTTCATCGTTCATTGTTCATCGTTCATCGGTCCTTGTAATAAACCATTTGTTCATCGTTCCTTGTTTTAATTGTGAAAACTTTTGGTCGTTTCGTGAATACATTCAAACGTTTGTTGACTTGTTCGAGACCACCCACGGTGTCCCTTAATCGTATAACATACCACCAAAGGGTATGTTACAAATATAGTTTCAGTCGTTTCCCAAATTTCCCCACAAACCCTGGGAATTTTGGTAACGGGATTGTCAATCCTAGGCGCCTTAACTTACTACTGGTCGGCTTGGCCATTGTTGATGAATGTCATTCTTGTTATGAATATAACACACCAACAAGTTCGTTCACATTATTGAAATCGTATTGTTTAATATAAACCATCGCATTTGTACTTTGAAAGCTTGAAAACCTTTAGCACATATGAATCACCCAAAATTTTTGAAAGTATAAAATAGGGGAACTATGTACTCACTTGTGATAGTGCCTAAAAATGAATAATAGTGTAAATATCGGGGCTTGAAATCGGAAGATTCGGATAGAATGAGGTCTTACAAACCAAGTGAGTGTCGGAACTCATATAATATGGTTTAATAAGCTTACATTCTGAGTTGGAAAGATTTTTAAGTGCTTTTGACCCGTTATGACATGTTAAGGTAGTTTAAGCCACTTTCACGCGTCATTTGCGTAACAACGCATTCGGACGGTTAGATATGTGTCATAATAAGTTTTAAATGCTTAAACATGTTTAAAAATGTTTTTGATCAGATTATATGTCAAATCTTGTGTTACATACGCTTAACGTTGATTTGTTTGCGAAAAGGGCATTTTGGTCGTTTTTAAGTAATATTACAATCAATCATCATAACACAATCCAAACATCATGACCATAAGGATAACCTCAGAGGGTTATTACCTATATATTTATGTCACAATTATGTATTTGGTCGGGTCCGAAGATTCACCAAACGGGTCAGATTTGAAAGTCAAAGCGGTAGTCAAACCGTTTAACTTTTCGACTCTAAACAAGCACTACAATGAGAGTGATGATTTAGACATGTTTTGACATGTCTAATTAAGTTTATCAAAGTACTTTGGCATCAAAACAACCTGTTTTTACACCCGAAAATAGATCCGTTGCAAAATGCGCAAAAATCGTATTTGACCAAAACTTTGACTTGTCAAAATGACTAGAAATGGTGGAAATCAGTAAGCATGATCACTAAGGATCATAACCACCTTGATTACCATCATAATGCAAGTTTCAATTAAGCTTTATTTTGATCAATACTAAAAGTCAAACAGAAAGTCAAGCTGTTTGATTTTTAGTGCATTTAAGCTATGATAACTGAATAGGACATGATTAGAACACTTACAAACACCACAGGAATGATCAAAGACCATAGAAATTGCCCCAAGATAGTTGCAAATTCGGATTTATAGCTGATTAGTGCAAGAAGGTGACTAAAAGCTCAAAATTGATCATGAACATGGTATTTATAATGATCCAAAGATGATCAAGATCATGCCAAGTGTTATGACAATGATGTAGGATGTTAACAAGTGTTAGGGAGGTGTTAGAAGCAGGTTAAAGGATGGAAAATTCGGGCTAGGTGTCAAAAATTGCGAATTGGTGGCAAAGAAATGAGCTGGGAGGCTGCCAGCTAACTTTTTGTCAAAACAGGGGCCTTGCGCTACGCCACGTCCCCCACTAACTGAAGTTTTGAAAAATTGCAAACAGGTCCCTACACATGTTTTTGATGTTTTTTGACGTTTTTAACATTCGTTAACCCAATATTTAGGCTCTATAAAGATATTAAATCATAGGGAACTTAAAATATGTTGGAAAATGTTCAAGAGGTCAGTTCGTTTGGTCGTACGGTCCCGATTTTCGGTTAATTACGACGAAAATCGTAACGAACGCGTGTGTGACCGTAATTGCGTAACGAACGGATTTTTTGCATTCCAATCACTAACATAAAATACATTGATGATTAGAAAAATTTTTGAATGTCTGTACGTGTTTCGGATAGCGATATAGGCAAAAAGGCATAGTTTCACGAAATTTGCAAAATAGTCCTTGAAGTTACAAACGTGTGAATTTGCCATACCGAAGCCCTCAAATCTTATTTCTAAGCTATGTAAAGGATATTTATGGTATGTTAGGCTTGTTTTCTTGTTCCAGAGCATACGTCGCTGCGAGAATCGGCAGACTTTTGTAGTTTGTCGTAATTAGTCCCTGTGGTCGAATATAAACTTGTTTTTGACATACCAAACCCTCCAAAACTTATTTCTAAGTTATGCAAAGGTTATTTAAGGTATGTTTAGCTTGTGACATTATTCCGGAACATACGTTGCGTTAAATTGGTTTCGTTTGCGTATCGGTTCACCGGTTTTGCTCATAGAAGCGATTTAAGAGTTCGAAATTGTGCAAGAATCAAATGTGTGTAAATAATCAAAATAAATAAACATAATTCACATATACAACATAAGATTTCATTCATTGATAACTTTTTTATCATTGTTACATGTTTGGATTGCCACAGATATCACATCCGATTTCGTTTCGGTGCGTTCCCGGCTACCTAAAACTCGCAAAAACACTGATTTTTCCCACATCAACACTCAACCAATGGACTCCGAATTTTTCCAGAACACTCCCCATATGTTTCTTAGTTTCTATGTGAAATTTGGTGATTTATTGAATTCGTTTGATAATTTTCCTGAAATTCTTTTGGTAAAACAGTTAAAAATTCACCAAAAATCATAAAAAATTCCAAAAATTCTAAACTTTTACGTGGTCTTTCCTGACAATACTCTACATCACCACACCAAATTTCAGCTGAATCCAAGTTTCACGGACCAAGTTATAGTTAAAACAATTTTCTGCATAGCCTAGATTCGGTTCTCGGATGTTATACCTGGCGATTCTTCCGATTCCAAGCGTTTATCTTGATCCCAAAAGTGTGTGAAGGCTATATTCAGTACCTACACACCAAGTATAGCCCAAATATGCTAGAACTTAGATCAATCAAGCTTTAATTCATTGTTTTTCGGTTAATCAAATGGTTAAACGATTTTTTTCGTTTAAGAGTTGATTAGGGTATCAAAACCCAAAGATTTGCAACCATGGCTGCCATATAACACCATGGATTTCATGTGGTGTTCATATTCAGCCCCTAAACTTGTTTAAAACTCCAAATTTCATGGATTAAAAAGGGTTTTCATGGCCTAAACCATGTTTAATCAAGAAACCATGCTTAAAACCTTATGGATTTGAGTTAATACCTTTGATTTGGGGCTTGTTCTTGTGAAATCAGCTGATAAAAAGGGTAAGAGGCAGATTTCTTGAGAGTTTTTTAAGGAAAAATGAAAGAATTTAAAGAATTTAAAAGAAAAAAATAATATTAAAATATGGGGGTACCCCTACCCCACTAGTAGCTTAGTCGTGCTTCATAAAACGTGTTAAAAGATGATGTTTATCTTCGGTGTTCCGTTTAGGTTCATTTTCGGGTCCCACGTGTGTTCTCGATTTGCGAACCAGACTCCGTTTTACGCATTCTTAGTGTCAAAAGACTCGGTTTAAAAAACTGAGCATAACCGTCTCGAAATCCGAGCATGGTTACGTTTTAATCATAAAAGTCTCGTTTAACGTTCGTTTAAGTGTTTTTAAGCTTCATCGATCGTTCCTTGCACATTTGGTTGCTTTATGTTATGCCTGGAACGAAGGCATTTCCCCAACCGGGAGTTGCTTCGTTTTGCATGCCCGGGCTTTAAGTATTTTCAAACTTTATGTCATAGTCGATGAAACAAAACTAAGTTATTCCTGGAACTCGAAATCTTAAATGATGCCACCAATAACCTAATAATCCACATTAAAGGTTTAATGCGCTGTTAAACGTCAAGTCTCCGTTTAACACGTTGTTCAAGGCTAAGGATGCCAATCTCGTATCGTTGGTCCTTAATAGTGTCATGTCAACCATGACGTGCTCTCGGATTCCTCCGAGACATAATAATGATTGCTCAGCATAGCACACAAGTCATGCAAATTTGCATGATTTACACACAATTATTGTTTTAATCATGCTTAAAGTTTAGGACCAAGTTAAGGTGTACCTGGTTTTGTCATGAGTATCACATATAATCACCATAATATCATGATATACATATCATGTCCGGCTACCACGGACTCGTACTAATCAAAGTTTACCGGAATTTTTCTCAATTGTCACAAAAATATCATATTTTAGTGATTGGAATGCAAAAATGTCATTCGTTTCGCATTTACGGTTATTTGCGCATTTGTTACAATTTTCGTCATAATTAACAGAAAACGGCAACCGTAAGACCGAACAAGCCGACATCCAAAACATTTCCGAGCATTTTTCAAGTTCCCTATGCTTTCTCATCCTTATGAAGCCTTAAAATTTGGTTAACGGGAGCTAAACGCGTCGAAAAACAAATTTAAAGGCTTCAAGGACCCAAACTACAACTTTTGCAAACTTCAGCTCCTGCACAAGGCTTACGGACCGTAAGCCATGGACCATACGGTCCGTAAGGCATGCCCAGAACCAGAATTATTAGCAGCCCCTTGTTTTTATTCTTGGAGGCCAAGTTGTGTGATCACCAACGCTTTAATTCCTAGCCTAACAAGTGTATGGTGTAGATTATTCCTTGCTCACCACACAAAACACTTGGCATGATCCAATGGTTCAAGAATTCCTATAAATACCCATGATCATATTCACTCCAACTTGCTCCTTTTCTTTCCATCTTCATCTTTGCTCTAAAATGCAGGCTACCATCATTGTGGAGGCTTCCTACTGAGAATTCTTGGATCCTAGAACACAAGTAAGTGTTCTATCTTAAGTTTGTTTAGTTGTTTTAGCTATTTCAAGCTAAAAGTCAAATAATGTTTGACTTTCAGCTTTGACCATGAATTGGTTAAGAAAAAGTTCATTTGAACTTTGCAACGTGATCGTAATCATGATGGTTATAATCCTTGCGACTATACCTACGGATTACCACGTTGACTAGTGGTAGTGACGAGTCAAAGTTTCGGTCAATAATGCGATAAATGCGCATTATCCGACGGAATTATTTCCGGTTATCAAAACACTTTGTTTTGATATCAAAACATTTTAAAACTTAGATTAGACGTGTTTTGGCATGTCTAACTCGTCACTTCTAGTTTAGTGCTTAATTAGGGTCGTAGGTCAAGCAGTCTCCACAACCGCTTAGCCTTTCGAACCCGACCCGTTTGGTCGATCACTAGGATCCGACCAAACATATAATGTGACCATAGTTGTATAGGGAATAACCTCTAGGGGTTATACCTTATTTTTACTTCGTTTAGTTAGTTGTATGATAGGTAGTTTATATGCCTTAGGAAAATGACCAAAATGCCCTTTTTGCGCATAAATTCAATCTAAGCATATGTAACCTAAATTTTGACACTTAAACTGATTGTGCAACATTACTAAACATGTTTAGGCATGTGACATCCCGGCTTTTCAGGTATCTTAAATGCGCTACTTTATTGTTATTCATTCCTATGCTGATTTAATTCGGAAAATTAAATTACGCGCTCGCAATAACTACGCTAACTTTAGTATTTAGGGAATACACAATGTTTGGAAATTCTAACGAGTTATATCTGAATCACGTGCTATGTGTTATTAGATGCTTGTGGATTATTGAAATTCTAACGAGTTATATCTGGATTACGTGCTATGTGTTATTAGACGCTTGTAGATTATTGTATCACGCTTTGATTTCGCGATTTATTAGTTATAAGCCTTGTGTTATCGAATTGTAAAAAAAAAATTAAATAAATAGCCGAACCGAACCGAGCCGCGGAACGTGTCGACCTTGTGACAACACAAGCCCAACCCGCCGCCCACACCCCACCTTGCGAACCCAACCCAACCCGCCACCCCTCCCTTGCGGCCCAAGGACAAGCCCAAACCGCCCCCCTTGCCCCTTATGTATGCATACGTATGTATGCATGATTAGTTTTCTTGAAGTTTTGGCAAAACCCTAAAACCTACTCCCTTGTGGTGTGCGACGGCAAGCAGCCCCCCCTCTCTCGGTCGCGCAAACAGCCCATATCCCTCGGATCGAATCCAAGCTTGTCCCAGTTTGCTAGTTGTCATCGTTTAAGGTTAGGGTTTTTCGATTTTGTTACGATTCATGTGATGATCTTCTGTAGAATTGATTATGATTATGTGCTCGTATGATTGTTGTTATGAAAAGTGTTGTCGTGCATGACTAGTTCGGATGAATATGCGAATCCTTGCGGTTGTGATGATGTGTTCGAGTATTAAAATCGTAGGCTGCATTTTATCTATAAAGATAATGATATATGCTTAGGGTTTTCATGAATACTGTTATATAGATGATATCCGATACAATAACCTGCTATAAATCGATACAACTAAGCGTCGTGGCCGTTTAAACATGTTCTAATGCGATAAAGTCGAAAACAGTAAGCTGATTGACATTTACAGCCAACTTCAGTTGTCTGTAACCTGATCACTATTTATCGAAAAGTGGATTTTCTAATGCCTAAAACATGTATTTTTGAAAAACGCTTCAAATGGAGCCGGATTCATATTTTTCTGAAGTCGTTTGCTATTTTTAAATGATCATTTGGTGCAGCAGCTGAAGCTGCGTAATTTCTACAGAATTTATAGGATGTTTATCGAGTCGGATCTCATAGTCTGTATGGGGTTAAGTCACGAAATCTGTATAGTAACTGGAGACGGAGTTTCCGAAAATCTCCCACTGGAATTTCGTTAATCGGATGAACGATGATTTTTAAATGATTTTTCTCGTGGACTGTAGTCAGAAAGGGACGAATCTGACTGCAGCCTAGTATATAAATGTTATTAAATAATTGGTAAAGATTTAGGATTTGAAAATTTTACACTAAATTTTACAGACTAATTGGCACCCTCTGTAAAAGATTGGAATTTGTGGAACATGGGAACTATTTTATAAAAATTCTCGAAAACAACCCAGTTATGAGTGTACAAGCTGAAACATGATAACTTGTGTTTGTGTGTATCTAAGTGTTGTATGAGTTATCTTGTGTTTATGACAAGTGGATTTGGTCGTTATTTTGTATGGTGATACTTTGCATGCATGATTATGGTTTCGAATTGGTTATTACGTTTGCCGTACTGTGTGTTAGTTATGCGTAGGGTTTTGTGTCAGTGTGTTCACACACTAACTTTGAATCGGTTGACATGTTAGGACGCGATTAACAGTTCCATCATTTGCTTCTTTTTCGATATCTAACCGAGCAATTTAAGGTGAGTTCATGGCCCCTATTTTATCCGGTTTTGAACAACAGGGGGAGAAACATGTATACACTCTACAACTCTATTTTTACGTTATGCGAAATTAACGCCGTTAACTATTCGGTAACTAAGTTAATGTTAATGTATGTTACGGTCACTAAGTAGCTTTATCACGGAAGTCCTCAACCAACTCTCGGATCGTTAGTATTGGGTTAGATAGCGGGGAAATTATAGTAGTACCTGGGCCCGACAAGCCCCACCCGAGCTAGTCGCGCTAGCTGACCGGGAATGGTCAATGGGTGATTAATTTGGCCTAACTTTCGCCATGGTCAGTGATAGATCTGGCAACACAGAGGCAACAACAGTCAGCTTCGATCGCGAACTCTTAGGTGACGTAACTTTAGGCTCGCTACCTACATGTTAACATTGAACTTATTTACAAACCAACATTATTATTCCATGTTAGGAATAATGGAACTATGTCGTTATCCCGGGTTAGGGATAATGGGGGAAACAATCTTTTAAACCGAACTTGTGAACTTATAAAACCTGTGAACTCACTCTTCTTTAATGTTGACACTTGTTTCTTTACATGTTTCTCAGGACGCTAGGAGCGCTAGGTGCACTCACTTTGCATTTGATCAAGGCATTTTTATCGAGTCTTTATTAACGATTATTTTTGGGATTTTGGTTTTGGTGTTTATGTTGGCGCCTGTTACTTTATTCTAATGCTTCCGCTAAACTTTGAAACCTCGGAACTTTGAAAATGACTATGCATGTTTACAATAAATTTTTTTGGAAAACATTTAAATAAATCATATAGAGTCGTTCGACATTGCTAGTGTCTGAGATTCTGGTTTGATCACACGCCTCACGGTAATACTCCGCAAGTGGAAATTGAGGGTGTGACAGATTGGTATCAGAGCCTCTAGCTATAGAGAACCAGGTTGCATTTAAAGTAGACTTAAACTATAGTTGTTAAACGACACTAGACTTAGTTGGCACCGAACTGTGATATCTTGTTATGTCTAATACTACAATTGTTCTATGTGATATATATATATATTGTGATATACGCAGCTCGTAACTAACTACACCAACCCAGCAGGCTATGTCATCATCATCGTCCGACAGATCTCGACAATCAAGGGCGTCGGGGAAGGCACCCATGGTCGAACCCTCACCACCTCGTGGCGTGGAGACACGCTCAGCTGCCGGAAAAGACTCGCTCTAGGAGGGGAGTCGTCCTCCCGTCCAACCACCATTGTACCGGTCAAACCGGTCAACTCTTCAGGAGTGGGGGACGATCTACTTAGAGCTATGCTAAGGAAACAACAGGAACAGCTGGAGAGAATGTAAGAGACTATCAAAGCACAGGGATGGCTGATACGTCAGCTGACTGGTAAAACTGAAGAGCTCGAGGAAGAGCAAGATGAGAAGAAGAGAGTTCGAAGCATTTTAGCTAAGGACCTTCGTGCTGAGCAGCTGACGGCTGACTGGCTCGAAGACAGAGTTCTTGAGTCCAGTTGGAGGATTCACGAACTGGAGCAGAACCAAGCACCACCTATCCCATTACCTGTACCAGCACCGGCCCCTCCAGCACCGGTAGAAGACGAAGAGGAGGATCCAGAGGAAGACCCAAAGGAGGATCCGGAGGAAGAAGAGCCGGAACAGGACCCGGCTGTTGAAGCTGAAAACGCTGTAGAGGAAGACGGCAGTGATAGCGACTTGGGAGATGGAGACATAGATGACTAACTCGTCTCGCCAATCTCTGTTTTGTTTCCTTTAGTTTGTTTGTTTCCACTTATGTTTGAACTTGGAAATTTTATAATTAAACTGATATGTTTGGTTGGTATTTTGTGAGACATTACAATTTATTTAATCGAATGTTCCTTTTGATTGTTTAATTTGTTGGGTTGACATAAATTGTGTGACTATTGAAGTGTGGAATATGATAACTATATTGGATATATACTTATCGGTGTATGTTTGTGTTGTCTTGCGAAGATCTGAAATGGCAACCGGTCGTCACGGAAATCTCAACATGTCAGCTGAAGAATTGGCTACTTTAATCCAACAACACGTGAATGCTGCTCTGGCAGGTGTTCCTAACCCACCAGCAGGTAACCATTATTAAATTTTCATGGGAAAATCTAATAGTTTGGCTAGTAGACTTTCTCGCTGACTACCTATCCTCTATCCTCAGGAGAGGTCTTAACCCCTACAAGATGTTCCTGGATGCGAAACCGAGCAAGTTCACGGGAGTTGAAGGACCCATATGACTGGTCCGTTGGGTCGAAAAGTCTGAATCGGTTTTCGAAATGTGCAATTGCCTCGAAGCTAATAAGGTCAAGTATGCTGCCTCGACGTTGGAAGATGGGTCATTAACGTGGTGGAACGCACAAGTCCAAACGCGTGGACTTGCTGCGGCGAACGCAATGGCTTGGACCGAGTTCAAAGCTCTAATCAAGGAGAAATACTGTCCGCGGGACAGAGTTCAGCAATTGGAACAAGCGTTATGGAACCACAAGATGGTCGGGTCAGAAATTGAAGCGTACACGGCAAGACATCATGATCTGGTGTTCCTTTGTCCCGATTTGGCTAACACCGTCGTTAAACGACTTGAGTTTTATCTTGGTGGTCTGGTCCCTGAGATCCAGGGCATGGTAATGTCTAGCAACCCTACGAGGGAGCAACAAGCGATTAGGCTGGCATATAAACTCACAGATAAGGCGGTGGAGCAAAGGAAGTTGCCACCTAGGGGTGCGACTGAAATTGTCCCTGACAACAAAAGGAAATTTGAAGACTCACCTGCTCGACAGTCTTCATCAGCCCAGCCACAACAAGGAAACCAGAAGTGGTCCAACAACTTCAACAACAATGGGGTCACAACAATCAGTCTGCCAACAACACCGAGAACTCGAGCGGCTATGCGGGTCGAAAGCCCCAATGTAATCGTTGTAACCTCCATCATGTTGGCCTCGACTTTCCGAGCTTCGTTAGTTCACTAGAACAAGGATACTTGCAATCTCAAGTTAGTACATAGACCCCTCTTTTTACATATTTTGTGGTGACTATGTGAGTACATAGTCCCCTCTTTTACTTTTGCAAATATTTTGGGGTGAAACACAAGTGCCTACTGGTTACTTTATTGGTTCATGTTTTTATGACATATACTTGCTATGTTCACCTAGTACACTTATAGTACATGATTTCAATTATGTTTTGCTATGTATTTTGAGTTGAACATGCTAGCACATTGTTTTACGAATTACTTTTGTGGCATATGTTGACTTAGTATATGAGCAAATTGATTTACATTACGTTTCTTGCTATGTATGTTGACTGAGCATACTAGTACATTGGTTTTCAAAGACATTTTTTTTGCTTACATTGTTCATGACATTTTGGGCGTTGGAGGTTGACTTAATACATTCATTAACATTGATCACGCTGACTGGTAGTATGTAATGGTACCATAGGATTGACAATCTCGTTCCCACTTCCCGGGTTTGTTTGGAAGCGACTTTAGGGAATGACAGAATCCGATGAAATGGATAGACCTTTGACTGATAACGGTCTATCTGACTGTCAACAAAGGCTTGAATGTGTTTGCCAACAATCTTAATACATGTTTAACAATAAAAGCAATGGTTTATAAAATATATCCTTTGATTATTCAAAGACGCGTTTTATACAAGACATTTTGACTATTCAAGTCATTTTGTTTACATTTGACTTTTGGTTTACACAAGACTTTGTTTATACATGACATTTATTTACTTGACATTGGTTTACACCACTTTGATTTAAACAAGACTTTTTGATGGTTGGTTTATGGTAAGTGATTTAAATGACGTAACATGTGTACTATGATAAAAGCATGGTGGATACGCTGATGGTACTTCCTATATATAAGTGCTTTTATCATCTTACACATTGTGGCGTTATCTAAATCATTTTCAAACAAGATACAAGGCACGACTTATTTCATACAAAATTTGACACTTTTTCACAGGACAAGACATATTTTTGGTTATTGGTTTAACCATGCATTTTTTTCTTTTATATCATATTGATTTTCATATGGTTTTTATAAAAGAAACTTTTTATAGTTCATGGCTTCTTTTGTATAATTTAAACATTTCTTTTGATAATCAAAGCCATGAAACATCATTACAAAACCTATGTTAATCACAGGCATTTTTATGCTGACGTACCTATTTTCACATGTGTTTCAGGAGCTAATGCCTAAGGTTGACCTTGCGCCACTTAGGCTGGACTTTGGGCTTTAGTGACTTAAAACTTGAAGACAATTTAACTTATGTTATGTTTTATGTTTAAAATCCAGACAATGTAGACAATTTGAATCAATACTAAGAAACTTTAATTACCATAGTTGTTGAAACAATAGTTATGTTACTCCACTCCCCGACGATTCCGTCGCGGTTTGTTGTTTTACGCGGTCGGGGTGTGACATCAATTGCAAGGCGCGGTGCTTTTCAAAGATTGATCTCCGTTCCGGTTATCATCAACTTCGGGTTTCCGAGGAAGATGTACCCAAAACCGCCTTTCGCACATGTTATGGACACTACAAGTTCGTGGTCATGCCTTTTGGTTTGACCAACGCACCTGTAGTGTTTATGGATCTCATGAACCTCGTGTGTAAGCCTTTTCTCGATCACTTCGTCATTGTAACATCGACGATATCTTAATCTACTCCAAGATGAAAGAAGAACATGGACGACATTTGCGTCTCATTCTTCAGCTTTTGCAAACCGAACGTCTTTTCACCAAATTTTCCAAATGTGAATTTTGGCTAAAAGAGGTTCAATTCTTAGGTCACACCGTCAATGAACTCGGTATTCATGTTGACCCTGCAAAGATAGAAGCTGTGAAGAATTGGATTGCACCTAAGTCGCCTCTGAAATTCGTTCGTTTCTTGGCCTAACTGGGTATTATCGCCATTTCATCTCGAACTTCTCTAAGATTGCCGTTCCTTTGACTTCGTTAACTCAAAAAGATAAACCTTTTGCTTGGGGTCCCGAACAAGAGGAATCTTTCCAAACGCTCAAGGACATGCTTTGTAATGCTCCTGTCCTCACTCTCCTCGATGGGAACGACGATTTCGTCGTGTATTGCGATGTCTCTAACCAGTGTCTTGGTTGTGTACTCATGCAACGAGACAAAGTAATCGCTTACGCGTCGAGACAACTCAAAATTCATGTTAAAACCATACTACTCACGACCTTGAACTTGGTGTAGTTATCTTTGCATTAAAGATTTGGCGACATTACCTTTATGGTACAAAGTGTACGGTCTTGACCGACCATAAGAGCCTCCAACATATCTTTGATCAAAAGGAACTCAACATGCGTCAACGTCGTTGGGTAGAATTGTTAAACTACTACGACTGTGATATTCGCTACCACCCTGGCAAAGCGAATGTCGTAGCCGATGCGCTTAGTCGTAAAACTCATGTTAAGAGTGTTTGTTGCTACCAAATCGTGGGAAAACTCAACGAGTTGATTCACAAGCACAATTTACCGTCATTAATGAGGGTAACCTCGATAGTGAATTGAATTGTGGAGTCGAAAACCCGCTCGAAGCTAAACCTGATGGTATTCTTTACTAACATAATCATATTTGGATTCCCGATCGTCTCAATCTTCGGACTACTTTGATGAATGAAGCCCACAAATCACGATACTCGGTCCATCCTAGAGCTGATAAAATGTACTACGATTTGCGTGCATCCTATTGGTGGCCTGGGATGAAACGTGATATCGCTCTTTACGTATCCAAATGCCTTACGTGTTCCAAAGTCAAGGCAAAACATCAACGTCCCTCTGGTTTGCTCGAACAACAAGAAATTCCTGTCTGGAAATAGGAGAGCATAGCCATGGATTTCATCACGAAATTGCCTCGTACTTCGTCTGGTCATGATAGAATTTGGGTTATCAATCGATCGTCTGGCCAAATTCGTCCATTTCCTCACCATTCGTGAAGATTATAAAGTCGAGAAATTGGCTCGTATCTACACGGATGAAATCATTAGCCGTCACGGTACTCCTCTTGATATTATCTCGGATCGCGATGCTCGTTTCACCTCTCGCATTTGGCAAACTTTTCAACCCGCCCTTGGCACTCAGCTTAATCTTAGCACCGCTTTTCATCCTCAGTCTGATGGTCAAACCGAGTGTACTATCCAAACCTTGGAGGATATGCTTCGGTCATGCGTAATTGATTTTGGCGGCAATTGGGATTCACACTTACCCTTGGTTGAATTCTCGTACAACAATAGTTATCATGCTAGTATTGAAATGGCTCCATTTGAAGAATTATATGGTCGTAAGTGTCATTCGCCTATTTTCGTTGGCACAAGATTGGAGATGTACAAATCACCGGTCCCGAGCTAATACAATAGACAACGGACAAGATCTTACAAATACATGATAATCTCCTCAAAGCACGAAGACGACAAAAGAGCTACGCTGACAAAAGACGCAAGCCCTTGGAATTTAATGTGGGTGATCATGTACTTCTCAAGGTATCCCCTTGGAAAGGCGTTGTCCATTTTGGTAAGAAAGAAAAATTCGCTCCTCGCTACGTAGGTCCTTTCAAGATCTTGGAAAGGATTGGCAAAGTAGCATATCGACTGGACCTACCTCAAACGCTCAACAATGTTCATCCCATTTTTCATGTTTCAAATCTCAAGAAATGTCTAGCCGAAGAAGGACTTCAAGTTCCACTCGAAGATCTTCAAATGAATGAGACGTTGCATTTTGTGGAAAAACCGATCGAAATCATGGACCGAGGAGTCAAGCAGCTACCACCCAGTCGGATCCCTATCCTAAAAGTTCGTTGGGAAGGGAAACATGGCGCCGAGTTTACTTGGGAACTCGAGAGTGATATGAAGACTAAGTATCTGCATCTCTTCGTTGCATCTTCCTAAACTTCGGGATGAAATTTCCTAAAGGAGGGGAGACTGTAACGCCTCGCTTTTCGCAGCTTTCCTCTTTTTAGCAAGATTGTATCGTAATTCTATTCTTCGGAAACTTGTTTCCCTTGTAATCGTATCTCGTTTTCAAATCATTGTAAATCTGAGACTTTGGTCGTAATAAAATGAATCTTTTATACATTGTTTATACATGTCTATACATTAATACGTGCATTCGGTTGATACATGATTCATAATTCGCTTAAACGTAAGTTTAACTCGTAAACGTTGATCGTGTATTCGTACTTCTCAAATCTCCATATATTCAAATATTTGGCTATTCGATTTTAATATTAAGTTATATGTGTTCTCGTGTGCTCTCCGGGTTGTATTCACTTGGCTACTTGGTATTATGGTGACATACTTACGGTTGTATTCACTTGGCAACTTGGTATTATGGTGACATACTTACAATTCTTGTCATTTCATTCTTGTATTGTTCTCATTCATGACCCTCCTTGTTGTCTATGACAACTTGTGTAGTGGTGAATCATATAACGAGGTTAAATGGATGTTCATCATCCTACCTCCATGCTTGACTTACTTGAATACTTAGAGATACCAAAGTGGATGGTTCATCCTCCCACCTCCTACATGATCTTACTACTATGTATATTATAGACTATAATATAATCCTAAAACCGAAACCTTGATAATGACTAAATAATCACCTATCAAGTTATTAAGTTTATCACTAAAGTATGTAGTTCTTTGTCACGATTCTAATAGGTCTCGAACCTATGAAACATATTAACCCCTTTCGGGTTATCATTGTGTCAAGAACAAGTGCTATGTCTTAGTGAATATTTTCATACATAATACTTTAATTCTTATTTCCGTAACTCGCTCGAATACTCCAAATCTACCGTTACACTCATAACTAATACCTAAGTTCTTCTTGTAGAAGGACAAGGTGTCATACTCTAAACAACACAACAAGCTCCCGGGGTTACTTCTGCGGAAGACTTGGCAAAACCGTGAGTACACTCGACCCATTTACCGTTTTAACCACTTTTGGGTTGTAACATGTTTACCTATCAAAATTCACATATCACAAACTCATGCTTTTACATGCTCAATCCTTATACATGAATACTTGTTATGCCTAGATACATGCTTGATGATTAACTTAGCTAGCCTAACTTATCATATATAGCACTACAGGAGTAGCACGCCGCCCGTCAGGGTTATGTTAAGATATTCATTCTCATTTTAGTCTTGTTGCTTTTGTGACATGGGAAGCTCGATCTCGTTAAAACTTTTGTGGAAACTCAAGGTTTGATCTAGTATTGCATGATTAGTATGAACTTCTCTTACAATTACCATGTGGATTCGAGTTACATTTTTATACTTATGCTATGTATCACCAAACTTGTGTACTCGCCTTTGCTTTTGTATTGAACTCGTATTTTTAACATGTTGCAGGTTGATGAAGATTTTGCCATGAAATTGGAGTAGTGATGACGCTCTAGATACACATTTAGACGTTAGGCTAAAATGTTGTATTATTTTGTTATTATGCTTTTGTTGTACTCGTCTTTAAATTTCCAAATTGTTGTAATTGACCTAATGATGTAATTTGATAATGTTATCGTTGAATGAATGAAATATGGGTTTTGTTTAAATATTGTCGCTAATAGCGTTATGAAGTCTCTTGCAATCTCGTTTACGTCTCACTCCGATGTTTCGGCCATCGGTTGGGGTGTGACAGGTTATCCTGTGTTCTTAGTTAACGTGATTGATACGAAGATCGAAGGTAGGAAGATTGAAGATATTCCTATAGTTCATGATTATCCTAAAGTTTTTCCTGGAGACTTACCTGGATTGCCCCCTGCGAGACAGACCGAGTTTAGAATTGATCTTGTTCCTGGTCCTGTACCGATCGCAAAATCTCCCTATAGATTGGCACCTTCGGAAATGAAAGAGTTGTCGAATCAGCTTCAAGAGCTTTTAGACAAAGGTTTCATTTGCCCAAGCTTTTCACCTTGGGGAGCACCTGTTTTATTTGTGAAGAAGAAGGATGGTTCCTTCAGGATGTGCATAGATTATCGGGAGCTGAACAAGCTGACTATCAAGAATCGGTACCCGCTACCAAGATTTGATGATCTGTTTGACCAGTTGCAAGGATCCAGCTACTACACGAAGATTGATTTACGTTTGGGATATCATCAATTAAAGATTGCTGATGAAGATGGTCCAAAGACTGCTTTTAGAACACGTTATGGCCATTATGAGTTCTTAGTCATGCTTTTTAGCTTAACTAATGCGCCTGCAGTGTTCATGGATCTCATGAACAGGGTATGCAAACCCTATTTGGATA
Source organism: Scalesia atractyloides (assembly GCA_947069175.1). NCBI lineage: Eukaryota > Viridiplantae > Streptophyta > Magnoliopsida > Asterales > Asteraceae > Scalesia > Scalesia atractyloides. Next base: position 25,167,424 of record CAMTDV010000010.1, read on the forward strand.
AATTCATGATAGTATTCATTGATGATATACTTATCTATTCACGAACCAAAGAAGATCATGAGCAACATCTGAAGATTGTTTTGGAGCTGCTGAAGAACGAGAAGCTGTACGCCAAGTTCTCTAAATGTGAGTTTTGGATTCGAGAGGTTCATTTCCTCGGTCACGTCATAAATGAGAAAGGTATACACGTGGATCCGTCGAAGATTGAGGCAATTAAGACTTTGGAAGCGCATTGGACTCCGTCAGAGGTACGACAATTCTTAGGACTTGCTGGGTATTACAAAAGATTCATTGAGAATTTCTCCAGAATAGCGCAGCCATTGACGCTATTGACCCAGAAGGACAAGAGGTTTGATTGGACAGAGAAGCAGGAGGAAGCTATTCGGATGTTGAAAGAGAAGTTGTGTAGTGCACCTATTCTTTCCCTGCTTGAGGGAAATGACAGTTTTGTTGTATACTACGATGCATCATCATGTTTGGGCCGTGGTTGCGTGCTTATGGAAAAGGACAAAGTGATAGCCTATGCATCCAGACAACTGAAAGTGCATGAGAAGAACTACATAACTCATGATTTGGAGTTAGGAGCTGTTGTGTTTGCCTTGAAGATTTAGAGACATTATCTGTATGGCACGAAGTGTACGATTTACACAGACCATAAGAGTCTCCAGCATATCTTTGATCAGAAGGAACTCAACATGAGGCAACAACGATGGGTGGAATTACTCAATGATTATGAGTGTGATATTCGCTATCACCCAGGGAAAGCCAATGTTGTTGCTGATGCGCTTAGTAGGAAAGAGCGGGAAAAGCCTCTGTGTGTTCGTGCTTTAGGTTTAACCATACAGACGAGTTTGACTGATCAAATTTGTAGTGCACAACGAGAAGCTTTAAGAGATGAGAATCTGAGTAGAGAAGGTTTGAGAGGTTTGGAATGTGAACTGATACTAAAAGTGAGTGAAGTGATGTACTTCATGAACCGGATATGGGTTCCGCTCAGAGGTAACCTACGTGAACTGGTTATGAACGAAGCTCATAAGTCCAGATATTCAATTCACTCAGGTTCTACCAAGATGTATCAGGATATTAAGGAATTGTATTGGTGGCCGAATATGAAGAAAGATATTGCGGTATGTGAGTAAATGTCTAACGTGCTCGAAGGTTAAGGCTGAGCATCAAAAGCCGTCTAGGCTTCTGCAGGAACCAGAGATTCCTGAATGGAAGTAGGAGCATCTTGCTATGGACTTTATCACCAAATTACCCCGCACATCACGTGGACATGGCACCGTATGGGTAATTGTTGATCGATTGACAAAGTCTGCTCATTTCTTGCCCATTAAGGAAACAGACAAGATAGAGAAGATATCGCAGTTGTACCTCAATGAGATTGTAGCCCAACATGGAGTGCTAGTGTTAGTTATCTCTGGTAGAGATGGACGATTTGACGATCTCTTCAAGAGTCGATGGGTTCTCGTTTGGACATGAGTACTGCGTATCATCCTCAAACGGATGGTCAGAGTTAGAGAACCATTCATACGTTAGAGGATATGTTGAGAGCGTGTGTGATTGATTTCGGTGGAAGTTGGGATACTCACCTACCATTAGCTGAGTTTTCCTACAACAATAGTTACCATGCGAGTATCAACGCCGTTCCGTTTGAAGATTTGTACGGAAGGAAATGTCGACCACCCCTGTGTTGGGCTGAAGTTGGCGAAATGCAACTAACCAGACCCGAGCTTATCCAGGAAACCACCGATAAGGTTGTCCAGATTAAGGAAAGGTTGAAAGCTGCCACCGATTGACTGAAAAGTTATGCAGACAACCGAAGGAAACCGTTGCGGTTTCAAGTCAGAGATCGTGTTCTGCTGAAGGTGTCACCTTGGAAAGGTGTTGTTAGGTTTGGGAAGGGGGAAAGCTTAGCCCGCGTTATATAGGTCCTTTCGAAGTCCTCTCTCGAGTTGGATTAGTCACGTATATGCTTAAGCTGCCACAAGAACTGAATGGAGTTCATGACGTGTTTCATATTACCAACCTGAGGAAGTGTCTGTCGGATGAGACACTAATCATACCACCTGACGAGGTTCAAGTAGACGATAACTGAGATTTATCGAAGAACCGGTAGAAGTCTTGGATGAGAAGATTCAGCAACCTAGGAGGAGTTAGATTAAGTTGGTCAAAGTTTACTGGAATTCGAAGCGTGGACCGGAGTTCACATGGGAACGACAGGACCAGATGCAATGGAAATATCCGCATCTCTTTAAATCTAGTGCGAAAACGAAACCGTAGTGTAAACAGGGGGAGACTGTGACACTCGGTTATTTTGGGCCTGTACTAATGTGACACGTGTTATGAATAAATAAAAGGCAAAATTTTATTGAATTTGGTGTTATTTGATGTGTTAATAAATTTAAAATTTATTGGAATATTTTAAGATAAACGCTTATCGCGTAACGGTTAATATGCGAAACGAACGTCGGTGACCGTCCGATTTATGTAAAATCCTAAAAATAGTCCGTTATGATTAAAATAATATCTTTAATCATATTCGTGAGGAAAAAAAATTTAAAACGCTACGAAACTCAATTTTTCGAGTTTAAGCGCGTGCTGCGGAACACAATGCGCATAATGCCAAATACCGACAACGAAGCCTGTAACATCTCAATCGCGTAATACAACAAGACGCGGCGGAAATATCAGGGAGTCACGTTACAAATCGCTCAGCCACAACTGGTACTAAATTGTTTCATTATTATTACATTGTTTTACAATACAAAGAATACATGTAATTGTCTTTTGTTTAAAGAAGTCTAAAGCCCAGATGCATTCCTATGTGTAGCATGCTTGAATAATCGTCAACCTGAAACATATGTGAAAAAGATACCTCAACAAACAATGTTGGCGAGCACATAGTTTTGTTGGCCAAATAAATGACAAAAGGTTTTGTATTACAATTCTTTGAAAACTACGAGAATTGCAAGTTGTAAATCGACTCGTTTTAGCCATGGAATTGCGAAAAGTTAGCTTTGCAATACATTAACTTTATTATGAAACTTGTGACAAAAGAGTTTTGTATATGACATTATAATCATTACTAAATAATTTTCATACCTTTGAAAAATTGTACTTTGTTATTTGTGACCATACTGAAATCGTCCATAAACTTGTAAGTATGTTATTAAAATCCAATGAAGGATTTCGATAACTATACAATAATTAGTCACAACTCGTGTGAGTATTAATTGAAATCAATCAATTATTTAATATAATACTAAATATCCTTCTAAAAATCTATCATACAAATCATGAAAGGATTCTTTAAGGATTTGGATATCGAACATTGAAATCAGTCGTACACAAAATCCTAAAGTGACTCGAATAACGCTACAAGAGTAATGCAATAAGAACACTAATATATAGGAAGTACCAGCGGCATATCCACCATGTTCTTATGGTATTACACTTGTTTCGTTATCCTAATCACAACTAACCACATAAACACATAATCATCACTTGTCACTTGTCTTGTCAACTTGTATCACATATACGCATTAAAGTACGGAGAATCCAATCAAGGACTACCAATTAGTACCTTAAACATTCCACACATATCTAACTATAAAGATAGGTAGACGTAGTAGGAAATAAGCCTTGTCACATTCTCTTATCAACTTGTGTCATAAAATCATAAACCTAATGGTGATTCGGATAAGGCTACGAAGTGTAATACAATAAGCACACTTGTATATAGGAAGTACCAGCGGCGTATCCACCATGTTCTTATTATATTACTCTAGTTTCGTCATCTAAATCACCAACAATTCTACCCATAAACCAATTGTTCAACGTTCATTGTTCATCGTTCATTGTTCATTGTTCATTGTTCATCGTTCATTGTTCATTGTTCATTGTTCATCGTTCATCATTCATTGTTCATCATTCATTGTTCATTGTTCATTGTTCATCGTTCATTGTTCATTGTTCATCATAAAGTACTTCTTAGAAATCTTACTATAAAGATAGAAGGATTTAAGAGCGTACTTCAGACATCCTTTGAGAATCTAACTATGAAGATAGAAAGATTTTACAAGGATATAGGCCCTAAAAGACCTCTTTAAATATCGTACCATCAATCATAACATTGCATAATTGGAATAACACACAAAAAGCACTTAGTAAACATATACATGCCATACATTTAAGAAAAATTGATTACACATATGAATCACCCCAAAGCATTTGGAAAACATAAAAGAGGGTAGCAATGTACTCGCCTGGGATAGCGTATAGATCTTGTTCAAATGATATAACAAAGCTCAAAGGATCAAGAGTTCAAGGGTTGAAGTGGTTCCTAGTGTATCAGATAAATATAATGTTAGTGTCGAAACTTGAAAACGAGAAATCGGATAGAATGAAGGATATAAATCAAAAAAGAGTTGGATCTTGTATAATATGGTTCATATTACCTAACATTCTGATTTGGAAGCATTTCAAAAGGTTTTGGCTTGATGCGGCTCGCTATAGTGGTTTACGCCACTTTAAAGGGTCATAAACGTAACTAGGGGTAAGGATAGTAAAATATGTCCTATAATAAGTCTAATATGTCAAAACCAGTTTATTTAAGTTGTGAAATAAGTTTAGATGTCAAAATAATGTTCGTATATGTTTAAAACTAATTTATGTGTAAAAAGGGCATTTTCGGCATTTTAAAGAATACATAGTCGACTTGTCATTTGACATCCAAATGGTATGACCATAAGGTATAACCTCAGAGAGTTATTCCCTATGGTATTATGGTCATAATAATAGTTTTGGTCGGATCCTAAAGTTGACCAAATGTGTCAGATTTGAAAGTCAAAGCGGTGGTCAAACCGCTAGGCTTTTTGACTCTAAATAGGTATTTTAACAAAGGTGAATAATTTGACATGTTGCGACATGTCTAAATAAGTTTATAAAAGTATTTTGGAATTAAAACAAACTGTTTTGATACCCGTAAACAGATCCGTTGCAAAATGCGCAAAAATCGCATTTTGACCGAAACTTTGACTTGTCAAAATAACAAGAAATGGAGGGAATCAGTAGACATGGTTTTTAGGGATCATAACCACCTTGATTACCATCATATTGCAAGTTTCAATTGAGCTATATCTTGATCAATTCATGATCAAAACTAAAAGTCAAACAGAAAGTCAAAATGTTTGATTTTTAGTTCATGTAAGCTATAATAATTGAACAAGACATGAGGGAACACTTATAAACACAAAGGATTGATCAAAGTTCATCAGAGAAGCTCCAAGGTGGTTGCAATTCGGATCTATAGCTGATTTGAGTATGAAGGTGATTAAAGAGTTCAAGAATGGACATGAGTTTGGTATTCATAATGATCCAAAGATCACCAAATCAAGACAAGTGTTGGGCAAGGCGTTTATGCATGGATTAGTGTCCCATTATGTGTCCAAAGCAGAAGAGAAGTGGCAAAATTCGTATGCTTAGTGTCCTCAATTGAACAGCTTTACTAGCTATTTGCTATTTTAAATTTTCTTTGTTTGATAGCTTCTCGCGGGCCGCCAGTCATTTAGGCTTAGGGACTTGCGCCCCACCAGAGGTCATAATTTCAGAATTAGCAGAAATGGTCCCTGCAGCCTCTAAACTTGTTTTTCGACGCGTTTTGGCACTATTAACACCTGTCAACCCAATTATTAAGCTTTATAAGGACAATAAAGTATAGGGAACTTGAAATATGTCCAAAAATGTTCCAGAGGTCAGTTCTTTTGATTGTACGGTCACGGTTTTGGTTAATTATGACGAAAAGCGTAACGAACGCGTGTATGACCGTAAATGCGTAACGAATGGAATTTTGCATTCAAATCACTAAAATATGATACTTAAATGATTACAAAAATCTTTGGATGTCCGTACATATTTCGGATAGTGATTTACGCATAAAGGCATAGTTTCGCAAAATTTGCAAAATAGCCCCTGAAGTTACAAAAGTGTGATTTTGCCTTACCGAAGCCCTCAAAACTTATTTCTAAGTTATGTGAAGGATATTTAAGGTATGATAGGCTTGTGTTATTGTTCCGGAGTGTGCGTCGCTGCGAGAATCAACAGACTTTCGCAGTTTGTCGTAATTAGTCCCTGTGATCAAATAAGCTTGTTTTTGACACATCGAACCCTCCAAAACTTATTTCTAAGTTATGAAAAGGTTATTTAGGGTGTGTTAAGCTTGTGTCATTGTCTCGGAGTATATGTCGTGTTAAACGGCCTTCGTTGGCGTACCGGTTTACGGTTTTGCTTATAGAAGTTGTATAGGAATTTGAAATCGATCAAGGACTGAATATGTGAATTTGTTTTTGAAATAAACTCGTTTTGAATCTGTAAAATGATTAAAATGTCTCAGGTGTCACAGTCTCCTCTACTTTAGGAATTTTTGTCCCGAAATTTATCCGAAGGAGACCGCGGAGTGTGATTGAAACAATTGGCTGATAACAAGGCTCGAGATTCCAAAGATGCGGAGCACCATTTGGTTTTGGGAATGTTTGGGAGATCCAAAGCGTAATCGTATTTATTCAGAATATCTCAAGGTATTCGGAACCTTTAGAACTTTTGAATCTTTAAGGCGTCATCGATTGTGTAAAAACGGCATTATGTTATACTAAGTCTTTAGTGTGAATCCTAGCAACAAAAGGGGGTGTACATTCAAGCCTGGCCATACGTACACGGTTTCTAACGTCCCACGAGGTACATCCCATGTACCAGAGCATCTCATGCATAGGAGACGGGTCAACATACCTATGGCATCAAGATCGTCACCTTTAACACCATAATATACTCCCGTTCAGCTCGAATAGAGTTAATGAATGTACTCGTCAATCGTCCATTGCATTCAATAACCAAATAACAAATAGTCACATAATCACATAATGGTCCAAGATAACATAAAACCTTCAAGTGATCCTGGTAACATTCCGAAGAATAACACAATAAGAACACTTATATATAGGAAATACCATCAGCGTATCCACCATGGTCTTATTGCGTCATACCCTTCCGGTTACCTAATCACTCTAGATTTTATGCCACCATCTTAACAAAGCTTACTATGATTCTCATGTGTCGATCCTCGTAATTAAGTGTGCACCCATAATTACGTGTTTCGTCACATGGTCCACATAGCTCCTCTTGTTAAGTAAGGGAAACAGATAATAAGGTCGAAACAATAACTACACCAGATAATCATCGTCATAACACAATATTGACATCAAACATATATCATCGCAACATAGAAATTATTTATTTTGGGCGTGTTTCATACTAGAAATGATGACACTACTTCTTATGCATACCACAAAATTAGTAGCAGGTATTCCATTCTAGTATAAATATTAATATATGTTTCACACTACCCGAACTGGTAGTATGTATCATATACTAAACGAATATGTATTTGTAAATCGTATGCTAAGTCAACATGCAAAGCAACATCGTATTCATGTACTATACATAATAGGTAACCAAACCATATATGTACCATCATGAAAACACAAGTAGAAGTAATAGGCACATAGTATTCGTATTGTTTGTTTTGCAGCGATTGTACGAATGCACTAGTGTGCAAATCATAATATGCTATTCTTACTAGATTAAGTTCCTAATAATAAGAACAGAATCCTCAAAGTGGGTATGTAGTTGTAAATTTCACATAGTGTAATCATATTGAAATTTGTAACTGGAACACAAATAAATGAAGGAAACTTCTTGATATTCATATTGTCATTACAAACACAGTTGAAATATCGTTCATAGTTTCTATATAACATAAGGAAAACGTAAAGGTTCAAATGATCATGAGTGCTTGATTGTCAGCTTGAACCTCATTGACATTGTACATTTGTCCGTTAGCATTTGCAAGCCTCGAGCAGTTTCGCTTGAAATGATTTAAATCACCGAATTGAAACATACTCCAGCTGGATATCGAGGTCGTGTCTGAGTAGGGGTAGCTTGATTTCGGATGCGACAGGTCACAGATAGATGCCCAAAAAGACCACAGATTGTACACTGGCGGCATGGAGAATTGGCTGGGTAGTGATAGTTGCAACGATTGCACCGAGGATGTTTCCCACGATAAAACTCCCTAACGGGTATGGAGTTGAGTGGGATTGGCGTAGGGATTGCACAATTCCTTGAAGTCTTGCGCTTCTTAGAATTTTCTGGAAGATTCACCCGTTGTTTCTTGCGTAGCTCGTTTCTTGTCTCCGTTTCGAAAACGTTTCCCTTTCCTGACCTGGGAGTTGGTTATGTGGCAGCTAATTCTTTAGCATCCCTAAGTGTCGCAGGTCTGCTGCCAGTGACAATATCTTGGATTGGGTAAGGTAGGCCATCAATGTATTTTTCAATGGCCCGATCCAATTGTGTGACCATAGTGGGGCAGAGTAAGCTCAATTGTTCAAACCGATCAGTGTAGGCACGGTTTTCCCCACTATCATGTTTGAGATAGTAAAATTCGTTTTCGAGTGCCCTTATTTCGTGCCGTGGGCAGAATTCTTTCATCATAAGATTCCTGAATTCTTCCCATGCTTGTGCCATAGCTACTTCTGCACCTTTGTCCCTCATGATTCCGTTCTACCAAGTGAGTGCTCTCTTTTGGAAAACACTCGAGGAAAAATCTACTTTGCGCTCACTGTACACTGAACATGGCGGAATGTGCTTTCTATACTCTCAAACCATTGTAGGAGCCCAATTGCTCCTTCAGACCCATTAAACTTGAGTGGTTTAGCCGAGTTAAATTGTTTGTAGTTACATGGCGTAGGAAAATTGTGTTGCTGTTGTTGTTGTTTTGATTAACTTGGGTCACAATGTCTGGGAGTACAGCAGCAAAATTCTGGGCGATCATTGCTTCCATTTCAGCATACCAAGTAGCGCCACGGTGACAAGACATCTTGCAGAAATAGCTACAGTAAAAACAAATTAGGTGAGATTTCGTAAGATTGTTATAAGTTTAAAACACCATAGTAAATTGAAAAGTTGGATTTGGCATTTGTTTAAAAGATCGTGTTCTTGTCCTTGGGAAAATTAGTGTTGTAAATTTTGTCTTTAAAATTGCTTGAAAATAAACTTTTGTTATATTTTCAAATACGAAAATACAAACCAAATTAATGGTTTGTGTTATAAATTCTTTACCATTTAAATTTTATTATTTTTAAGATAAAAACTTTCAATCTATTTTTAGTTGAGTATTTTTAAAATAAAGAAACTTTTGTGGATTTTATTTGAAAAATGTCATCCAAATGATAAAAATTTTGAAAATCTTGAAGGTCAAGAACTTGTATTGGAAAATAGAGTAGGATTGTAAAGTTCGTTAGATGAAAATGAAATTTGTTTCGTGTGTGTTGAATATTGTCGTAACATATTACCGAAGGTAACATGTCGGAATATTGTCATACAGGTAGTAGTAAATCGTTCGACTGATCAAGGTAGATGGGTTTTCATAATGTTACGAGAAGTCATGCTTTAGCCTATAAGTGAACACTCACCTTAAGAATTCCCAAGTAAGAGTAACTGGTCTGACAATGCGGATTTGTACGAACACTCTAGCCTTAGACAGAAAACTCGGGGTAAGGCGTTCACCCTTCCGGATTGCATGAGTTCACATTAATAAAACAAAGATTTCGACGAAAATGTTTGAGAGTAAAACATTTTGAGAAATCCTTTTTGATAACTTGTTTGAGATAAATGAGTCGAGAAATATTCTTGACAAAAACTTTTTGAGAAAGTGTTTCGATAAACCTTTTGATAAATTGTTTAACATAATTAGATTGAGAAACATTTTGTTGAGTGCGTTTGAGGAAACGTTTTTTAGAAACCTTTTTGATAAAACACTTGAGAGGAATACGTCGAGAAATATTTTTGACGAAAAAGTTTGTTAAAATATTTGAGAAATACTCCGTTGAAAATGTTTTGAAAGAAAAACATTAGGAAATTCCTTAAGGCGTAATGCCTAAGGATTTAATATAAACCATCTAAGGATAGATGATTTGTGAATCATAGAATAGTTGTGGCACGAGTAAGGAGAGGATTAGGATAGAAATCCTAAGTCTACTCATGTTCGGGTCCCTATAAGGGTTATAGACTAGGTTAAAGGCAATCTAATAACCTAATTCCCTATAACCAGTGCTCTGATACCAATCTGTAACACCCCAATCGCGTAATACAAAAAGACGCCACGGAAATATCAGGGAGTCACGTTACAAATTGCTCAGCCACAACTGGTACTAAATTGTTTCATTATTATTACATTGTTTTACAATCCAAAGAATACATGTAATTGTCTTCTGTTTAAAGAATTCTAAAGCCCGGATGCATTCCTATGTGTAGCATGCTTGAATAATCGTCAACCTGAAACATATGTGAAAAAGAGACCTCAACAAACAATGTTGGCGAGCACATAGTTTTGTTGGCCAAATAAATGGCAAAAGGTTTGGTATTGTAATTCTTTAACAACTACGAGAATTGCCAATTGTAAATCGACTCGTTTTAGCCAAGGAATGGCGAAAAGTTAGCTTTGCAATACATTAACTTGATTATGAAACAAAAGAGTTTTGTATATGGCATTATAATCATTACTAAATAATTTTCATACCTTTGAAAAATTGTACTTTGTTTTTGTGACCATATTGAATCGTCCATAAACTTGTAAGTATATTATTAAAATCCAGTGAAGGATTTCGATAACTATACTGTAATTAGTCATAACTCGTGTGAGTATTAATTGAAATCAATCAATGATTTAATATAATACTAAATATCCTTCTAAGAATCTATCGTACAAATCATGAAAGGATTCTTTAAGGATTTGGATATCGAACATTGAAATCAGTCGTACACAAAATCCTAAAGTGACTCGAATAACGCTACAGGAGTAATGCAATAAGAACACTAATATATAGGAAGTACCAGCGACGTATCCACCATGTTCTTATGGTATTACACTTGTTTCGTTGTCCTAATCACAACTAACCATATAAACACATAATCGTCACTTGTCACTTGTCTTGTCAACTTGTATCACATATACGCATTAAAGTACGGAGAATCCGAACAAGGACTACCAATTAGTACGTTAAACATTCCACACATATCTAACTATAAAGATAGGTAGACGTAATTAGAAATAAGCCTTGTCACATTGTCTTGTCAACTTGTATCATAAAATCATAATCCTAATGGTGATTTTGATAAGGCTACGAAAGGTAAGACATTAAGCACACTTGTATATAGGAAGTACCAGCGGCGTATCCACCATGTTCTTATTATATTACTCTAGTTTCGTTATCTAAATCACCAACAATTCTACACAGAAACCAATTGTTCAACGTTCATTGTTCATCGTTCATTGTTCATCGTTCATTGTTCATTGTTCATCGTTCATTGTTCATCGTTCATTGTTCCTTGTTCATCGTTCATCGTTCATTGTTCATCGTTCATTGTTCATTGTTCATCGTTCATTGTTCCTCGTAAAGTACTTCTTAGAAATCTTACTATAAAGATAGAAAGATTTAAGAGCGTACTTCAGGCATCCTTTGAGAATCTAACTATGAAGATAGAAAGATTTTACAAGGATATAGGCCCTAAAAGACCTCTTTAAATATCGTACCATCAATCGTCACGTTGCATAATCGGAATAACACGCAAAAAGCACTTAGTAAACATATAAGTGCCATACATTTAAGAAAAATTGATTACACATATGAATCACCCCAAAAGCATTTGGAAAACATAAAAGAGGGTAGCAATGTACTCGCCTGGGATAGCGTATAGATCTTGTTCAAATGATATAACAAAGCTCAAAGGATCAAGTGTTCAAGTGTTGAAGTGGTTCCTAGTGTATCGGATAAATATAATGTTAGTGTCGAAACTTGAAAACGAGAAATCGGATAGAATGAAGGATATAAACCAAACAAGAGTTGGATCTTGTATAATATGGTTCATATTACCTAACATTCTGATTTGGAAGCATTTCAAAAGGTTTTGGCTTGATACGGCTCGCTATAGTGGTTTACGCCACTTTAACGGGTCATAAACGTAACTAGGGATTCGGATCGTAAAATATGTCCTATAACTAGTCTAATATGTTAAAACCAGTTTATTTAAGTTGTGAAATCAGTTTAGATGTCAAAATAATGTTCGTATATATTTAAAACTAATTTATGTGTAAAAAGGGCATTTTTGGCATTTTAAAGAATACATAGTCGACTTGTCATTTGACTATCCAAATGGTATGACCATAAGGTATAACCTCAGAGAGTTATTCCCTATGATATTATGGTCTCTGCATCCTCTAAACTTGTTTTTCGACGCGTTTTGGCACTATTAACACCTGTCAACCCAATTTTTAAGCTTTATAAGGACGATAAAGTATAGGAAACCTGAAATGTGTCCAAAAATGTTCCAGAGGTCAGTTCGTTTGATCGTACGGTCGCGGTTTTCGGTTAATTACGACGAAAAGCGTAACGATTGCGTGTATGACCGTAAATGCGTAACAAATGGCATGTTTGCATTCAAATCACTAAAATATGATATTTCAATGATTACAAAAATTATTGGATGTCCATACATGTTTCGGATAGCGATTTACGCATAAAGGCATAGTTTCACAGAATTTGCAAAATAGCCCCTAAAGTTACAAAAGTGTGATTTTGCCATACCGAAGCCCTCAAAACTTATTTCTAAGTTATGTGAAGGATATTTAAGGTATGTTAGGCTTGTGTTCTTGTTCCGGAGTGTGCGTCACTTCGAGAATCAGCAGACTTTCGCAGTTTGTCGTAATTAGTCCCTGTGATCAAATAAGCTTGTTTTTGACACATCGAACCCTCCAAAACTTATTTCTAAGTTATGAAAAGGTTATTTAGGGTGTGTTAAGCTTGTGTCATTGTCTCGGAGTATATGTCGTGTTAAACGGCCTTCGTTGGCGTACCGGTTTACGGTTTCGCTTATAGAAGCTGTATAGGAATTTGAAATCGATCAAGGACTAAATATGGGAATTTGTTTTTGAAATAAACTCGTTTTGAATCTGTAAGATGATTAAAATGTCTCAGGTGTCACACAGCCAGTCCAGGAAAATAAAATATTGTTTAGTAATATTTGGTGAGTTTATTTTTATAGAGCGTTAAAAATAATTTAAAACGCATTAAAACGTGATTAAAACGCTAGATAAAACGCCCGGTATCCAGTTAAATACCAGTTTTGGCCAATATGTAATATATATGTATGTATGCATGTGATATGTGTGAGGGACAAGGAGGTGGCAGCCATTTAGTTCTTCCTCTCTCCTCTCTCTTCCACTTGTTGGCCTTGGGATTATGTGTGATGATTATAACTTGCATATCTTCTCATATCTTCCAATATCCAAGAAATCAAATCACCAAAAAATCAACTCTCTCTCTCTTTTGAATACCTACGGCCAAACACCCCTGATACATACTCATTTTCAAAATTTCAATCTTGTTCAAGAAGATCCAAGCTCATTTGAAGGTGTTTTCAAGTGTTTTTGAAGATTTAAGTGTGCTTTCAAGGAGTTTCAAGCTAGAACCAAGTTCCATATCATCACTTTAATCAAAACCCACTAGAATCTTGAATGTATAAAAATTACCTCTTTATACATGTTCTTGATTCATAGTGATGATCTTGATAACGAAAAGTTTCTCTTGTTCTTGGATATAAATACTAACTTAAAAACAATAACAAATGGGTTTTTTTGTATAAAATAAAAATGGAGATGTACATGTGTGTATATGTGGACGTGTGTGTGTATACATGTGTGTATGAGATTGAGTTTTGATTTTGAATGTTTTTTATTGATAATGTTCAAAAGGATTTGAATGCATGCATGTTTAAAAGGGTTGTTTAGTGATTTATGATGAATATGAGAAAAGTGAAACTTTGGAATCATATGTATGTATACATGTGGCCGTGTATATAATTATATATATATATATATATATATATATATAGAGAGAGAGAGAGAGAGAGAAGATCATGAGAAAACTAAATATAAATGAGAAAAATAGAAAACCAACTAAAAAAGCCAAAAAAAACATAAAAACATACAATTTTTTTTTACAATTTTTTATAAAAAATCGCTTCTTTTTATGTATAAAAAAACTTTATTTTCAAAAAAAAAAACTTGTACTCCACATGTGCACTATGTGTGTACTACACATGTGCATTATATGTATATGGTGCACATGTGCATCATATGCTCTTTTTATTATTTTTTTAAAAATTTTTTTATATAATATAGATAGCGATTTTTTATAAAAAACAAAAAAAATTGATTTGTTTTTTTGGCTTTTTTAGTTAGTTTTTTGGTTTTCTCATTTAAACTAGTTTTCTCATGATCCGTCCCCTATATATATATATATATATATATATATGCATGTGAAAGTTTGATGTTAGTACATAAATGTGTAGAAACAAGATTCTTGCATTTATGATAAATGATTGGATGATGATCATATGATGATGATGATGATGTTCTTGAATGGGTGAACATGAAATAAATGAATGTTGGATGTATTTGAGTTCATGCATGTTGATGATGATATGATATGGTTGCATTAGGTGCTTCATATGAGGATGCATGAAGTTAAAATGGTCATGAAATGATGATTAAGTTATGTTATGATCAAATGGGTTCAGATCAGATTATAAACCTTAAAAATAAGGTTATTTGATGTAATAAAGTGGTATGAAACCTGTCATAAAGTTTACTAGCTTTGCATGTAGTACATTGTTCTTAGAGGGTTGTAAAATACGTGAAATCGCATGATTTGTATGACTTACACAAAAACTGCACTAATCGGATTATAACCATCATTTTAATCAGTAAATAAAATGGGTTATGTTAAAATATCAAGTCGTTTCGATTTGGGATGGTTATGGTAACACTTGATGAGAAAATATGCGATAAAAACGGTAAAAAATTGCCTTTTTAAGATATTTTATTAAAACTGTTTTAGATCAGTAAGTAAACTGATATTTTTGACATAAATATAATTATTTTAACTTATGTTAAGTTTACTTGGTGTTTGGTTAGTCATACGTGACTTTCGACACCCGAAAACGTTACCGAATCACTAAAATACACGTTTTACAATGTACATTAGAATGGGTTGTTCATAGGTGAGCCTCATGTGTTTAAAAGTGTTGTGTGATTTAAATATGTTTATATGATGATATGTTAAATGTTGACATGATAGCGGGAATTTAGACTATGCATATACACTTGTGTGCTTAATGCGGTAGAACCGGAGAAATCGCGTTAAATGTGTAACTTATTTGTCGAGCATGGAAATTGATACATAGGTTAACTTAATAAGTTATTTCATGTATGCATGATTTAAAAATGATAAAATTATAAGTTAACGAGTTTACACGTGTTATGATTTTGATTATTTATGTACGTTTATGTATATATATTACGACGTGCAAATCGTATATATAGTACGTATAAACGGGAGTGTTAACGGATATAACATGTTAAGGGTCACCAATATAATCGTTGAAGTCGTAAAATCTTAAAATATATATATATTAAAGTGCCAACATAATAAAAAATAATGACTTTTCGAGAAAATCTCAAAGTTATGTGAAAATTCAAAGATTTGGAGAAACTTAGGAATTTTGTGATATATTGTTTGATAAATTGTTCCTACGTATAATAGGATGTGTAGAAACAATTTTGGGATTGCGCTATTTATAATACGCACCCAAAGGTGAGTGTCACTAAACCCCTCTTTTTACTGTTTTTATAACTATTTTGGGGGAAGAACACACCTTAAAAGGATAAGTATACACTTTTGTATAAAAATACCTTTGATTAAATTATGAATATATTTTCGTGGAAAATATATGGTTTTGATAAAAATCTGTTTCGGGGAGAAACGGATTTTGGTTAAATGTGAATATATGTTTCGGGGAGAAACGAGTGTTATTACGGTGTTTAAGAGAAAACGACCGTGTAGATTTAAAATTGCTTAAATCTAAAAGTTTTGACGAATTCGCTCGGTCTCAAGAGAGTAAGTACCGGGTATGGTTTACATTTCGGTGGGGACTTCGGGGAAATTCGTACAACTCGTTATATATTAAATTTATCATTTTAGTAAGATATATGTATTGTACATGAGGCAGGCATTATATAAGAGACCCATTGCGGGCTCTTGCGCAAGTTTTGCCGTTTAATCATTAATATTGTATGCATGAAATTGTTGATAGATCTATCGGGTTGACCACCCGTCGTGACCGGTAGCTCCGTGTCAGTCAAGCGACAAATTTGTAGTGTGCCTAGCTTTGATTATACCTTCATAGTAAATATAAAGTTCGTATTGTCTTGCAGACATACAAGTCTGAACACTTGATGCTATCAATTTAATATGGAAAACTTGGGAATATGTTGTATATCGAAGGTTTTAGGAAAACGCTTGCGATGGCTGACCCTTGAATTTTTATAAGGAAATGAAAGTGGCTTTCATAATATTATATGGACGTTTTATTAATTAAATACATAATTTGGAAGGTTTTCCTTGGATCAAATTGTTTTAAATTTGAATATGTGAACTCACCCTCCTTTGTGTTGACACTTGATTTTAATGTGTTCTTCAGGTACATGAGTTCGGCTTCAGGGAATCTTTGGTGTGTCTTGTGGTTGTGATGCATGTTTTGTTTAATAATAAACTTGGACAACTTTTAAAACTTATTTGGGACCGACTGTATTAAGATCCATAAGGATCAAGACAACTTAACTATGTTATGGTTGTCGTTTATGTTTAAACTTTTAAACTATGTTTTAATTAAGTTAAATGTCCAAAATTAACGATGCATCGTCCACTAAGATATTTATGGGCACCAACTTCCGTCACCATTACGTTTGTATTTCCGCTGCAACATTTTTGGGTGTTACAGCTTCTAGTTGTTAGAAGGTTATCACGAATTTGCTTGACTTTATTTGTTGTTTCCAGAATGAGTTCAGGTCCAGTGAGCTGAGCTTAACCAACCTCATTCCAGCAGACAGGTGAATAACATTTTCGACCGTATAGAGCTTCGAAAGGAGCCATGTTGATGCTAGTGTGATAACTATTGTTGTAGGAGAATTCGATAAACGGTAGATGCGAATCCCAACTACCACCAAAATCGATCACACATGCTCTAAGCTTATCCTCCAGTGTTTGGATCATTCTTTCAGATTGTCCATCCGTTTGAGGATGATAAGTAGTGCTTAGATTTAGTTGGTTCGCATGGCGGATTGCATGGTTGAGATGAGACGCGAGTGTCATGATTTGTTATGATGTTCAAAGGAACACTATGAAGTGATGAAATCTCATTTGCATAAATCTTAGCAAGCTTGCTAGTAGAGGAAATCCTCATTAATCGACAAAAGTGTGTTGACTTAGTCAGACGGTCAATGATTACCAAAATGGCATCACGACTTCTTAGAAGTCTGTGGTAATTTAGTGGTGAGGTCCATAGCAATATTCTCTCACTTTCATACCAGTGCTTCTAGTTGTTTAAGTAAACCGAGGGAAAGTTGATGTTTTACCTTTAGAGCTTATGAATTCGAAAAGGGTGTGAACTTGAAAAGGGGATTGGAGTTTCAGATAACGGATGAAAGAATGTTTATAGAGGTTTCCTAAGAAGACTATTATAGGAAATTGATGTGCGTGTTCGAAGTTGGAGTTGGAATGTGTAAGAGAAAATTTGATTAGAAGGTGAATGTCATGGATGTATGGTTTAAATGTATCACTGTAGGTCCTATGGAATCACAAATGATAAAACTTACTGTGGTTTCTATGCACCGAATTTTATAATTATGTGTGCACCCATAATTGCTTAATCCTTTACATAGTCCGCATGGTTCATTTTTGTGATGTATGGGGAAAACTATACGATTAAATTCACTAAAAGTATTTGAATCAAATAATGTTTCGGATAGTACCTTAAAATCCAAGGGTCTAACTATTTGCATAAAAAAGCCCATTAAGGATTTAGGATAGTACTTTAGGATCAATCATGGATTTGGGATTTGTGTTTTATTTTTGTCTCAAAATTGGCACATAAACATGTTGTATGAGACCAATCAAGGACTTGTGAAAGTACCCTTGGAAATCCAGTTAAGGATTATAAGGTAGTACTTTGAGTATCATTAAGGATTTTAACTTGTGCCTTGTTCTTTGTTTTTCGGGGGAATCGAGTACATATGATTTTCGTAGAGATCGCGAGCGATCTCAAAAATCGAAGAAACCACGATAGTAGTTTGATTTGAAAGGAACCATATCCTTGGTGTCGGGATAGTAGCGGTATGTCACACATACATGTAATCATACTAGTTCTGTAAGTAAATTGGGAACAACAAGGTTTATTTATAAAACAACCAAAGTGTTTCAAAGTTCTTGATAACAAACAGAAAACATAAAAGTTTAAATGTTTATTTTGACATTCGTGCAAGCCCTGACATTGCCAGTGTTAATCTTGTGCCTATGTGTTAAGTCGTCTTTTGCCATCCTAGGTCAATTGTAGTGATTAGGATAACCACAACTGAAGCAGATTCCATGTGGGTAGTTAGGACAATCAGGTATCACATGAGGAATTGCGATAAGTTGAGTAGGAACTGTCATAGCTTTGATTGGCGTAGTAGCTAAGCGACAAACACTAGCTGTATGATCAAAATGTCCACAGTTTGAACATTTTTGGCAAAGGACACTGGCATAGTGATGAAGGTTACAATGATTGCACAGAGGCGCTTTTCATCTGTATGGCATTTTTGCGGGTGGCGGGGCCACCTGATTAAGTCCCACTTGATTAAGTTGAATTGGGGCAATCACTAGTAAATTTATTGAAGCTTTACGCTTCCTTGAATTTTTAGAAGGCTTGATTTTATTTTCTTTGGTGCCTCAGGAGTAGTCTTATCATCAACATTGGATATGGCTACAGCTAACTCAATGGTTCCACCGAGTAGTACGCCTATTTGTTGGGCGACTTTAGTAGCCAAATCTGTTACCTGGGTATTCTCGCGTAGCGGGGGGCCTTTTAAAAGAGAGGAGGAAGAAAACAAATTGGATTGATAAGGATAATCAAAATTGAATGTTAAAAATATCGACAAAGCATAATGATTGTGATCATTTATTTGTTACTCAAAACAAACAAACGACACGGTGACTGATCAAAGTAACTAGGTCTTTATAATGTATCGCGAAGACATGCTTTAGCAATATAAGTGGACACTCACCCCAAGAGTTCCTAGGTAAGAGTGACTGGTCCGGTGATGCGGATTTGTACGAACACTCTAGCCTTCGACAGAAAACTCAGGGTACAGGCATCCACCCTTGCGGATTGAACATGTTCACATTATTAAAGCCCAAACTTTGACGAGATTTTGAAAACTTCGAAGGCATAAAGCGGATTTCTTGTGAAGTTTTGGAAAATTTTGACTTTCAAGGATGTATTATGCTTTGTTTTTGGTAATCACCTAAGGATAGGTGATGGTATTGTATTAAGAATCTAAACGCAAGATAACTCGCGTTAGGGTCCTAGGAAGGTTATAGTCTAGGTCAAAAGTATTACTAATAATCTAATTCCCTATAACCATGGCTCTGATACCAATCTCTGTAACACCCCGATCGTGTAATACAACAAACTACGGCCGAAACATCGGGAAGTCATGTTACTGGAAATTGTTTCACAACACATGGTATTAAAAGTTTCGTTTTACTAAATTAATATGTTACATTGTTTTGAAAGAAACAAACAAATACGAACAATTGTCTTTGTAGTTTTAAGGTAAGATAAGGCCCGAGTCCATCCTATGTGTAGCATGCATTAACAATCATCACATACTAGACCTAAAACATATGTAAAAATAAAATGTCAGCATAAAAATACCTGTAAGTAACATATGTTTTGTGTGTCAAATTCATGGCTTTATATTCATATTGCAATACTTCGTCCGACTTCGTGAGTCGACGAGTATGAACCTTGAAATCAAAAAGTGTTTGATACTGCAATATGTTTAACCAACTTAACAAGTTGATATAACTAAAAGAAAAGATTGTAGCCATGAATCTTGACCAAAAACATTTCTTTTGTAAAACCGAGTAATAAATTGATTTAAAGAAAACATTATATGGTTTATATCTTTAAGTGAAAATCGTTGTGTGAAATCGTTTGAAAACATTTGTCCAAGTGATTGGGTAATGCTACGATATGTAATACGATAAAAGCACTTATATATAGGAAGTACCAACGGCGTATCCACCATGCTTTTATCATATAACACTTGCCTCGTTATCTAAATCACTTAACTTAAACCAATCGTCCATTCGTCTGTGTTATAAACCATTGTCCATGTTGTAAACCATTTTTCCGTGTTATAAACCATTCGTCCTTGTTATAAACCATTCGTACGTGTTATAAACCATTCGTCCGTGTTATAAACCATTAGTCTGTGTTTTAATTGTGAAAATTATGGTCGTTCTTTAATGAATACATTCAACCTGCGATGACTCGGCTAGACCACCAAAGGGTCTCTTTAAATCGACTAACAAACCACCAAAGGGTTTGTTAAAAATACAGTTTCTGTCGTTCCCCAAACTTCCACACAAACACCTGGAATTTTGGTAACGGGATTGTCAGTCCTATGGTACCATAACATACTACTGGTCGGCTCGGCCAAAGCTAATGAATGTAATTCATGTTATGAATAACGCACCAACAAGTTGTTCACATTATTGAAATCGTCTTGTTTTATATATAAACCATAGACTTTGTATTGAAAACTAGAAAACGATTTAGCACATATGAATCACCCCAAAACATTTGAAAACGTAAAAAGGGGGAACTATATACTCACTTGGGATTGCGTAAGTATCCTTGAATCGATGGAATAAACAAAGCCCAAACGTCTCCTATTGTGTCGGATATCTTATGTTAGTGAGTCGAGACTTTAAACGGGAGATTCGGATAGAATGAAGTCTTACAAACCAAACAAGTGTTGGGACTCGTATGATATGGTTTAATAAGCTTAACATTCTGATTTGGAAAGGATCCTAAGTGCTTTTGACCCGTTATGACTCGTTAAAGTAGTTTACGCTACTTTAACGGGTCATTAGCGTAATTATATGTTCGGATGGTCAAATATGTCATATGAGTCTTACATGCCAAAAAATGTTTGATTATGTTATAACATCAGTTTAGATGTCAAAACATTGGTTACATATGCTTAAAACCAATTTATGCGCAAAAGGGTATTTTGGTCAATTTAAAAGATCATAAAAGCAGCTCATCATATAACTAATCAAACCACAAGAACATAAGGTATAACCTCAGAGGGTTTTTCCCTATACAACTATGGTCCTAAAAATATGCTTGGTCGAATAATAAGATTGACCAAAGGGGTCGGATTCGAAAGTCAAAGCGGTAGTCAAACCGCTCGACTTACGACCCAAATAAAGCACTAAACTAGAAGTGATGAGTTAGACATGTTAAAACATGTCTAACTAAGTTATAAAACTGATTTCGTATCAAAACATGGAGTTTTGATACCCGAAAATAGTTTCGTCGTAAAATGCACTTCTGCGCATTTTTACTGGTAATAAATAAAACTTTAACTCGTTACTTCGCCTAGTAAACGTGGTAATCAGAAGGTGCAATCGCAAGGGATTAATACCTTCGTGATTACAATCACTTTGCAATGTTCAATTGAACTTTGACTTGACCAAAATGGTCAGAACCGAAAGTCAAACAAGAAACCAAACTGTTCGACTTTTAGCTCCAAATAGCTAAAATAATGAAAGAACTATGAAGAGTACTTACTTGTGTTGACTACCAAAGGCTGGAAACAAGCTCTAAGAAGGATAGAAAGAAGAACTTTACACTTTGCTTTGAAGTGTTTTGCAGTGGTGTGAAAAAAATGGAAGAATCATGGGGTATTTATAGTATTCAGGATCAAGGAGGTGATGACAAGTGTCCTCAAGTGTGGATTCGTCACACCCCAACCAATGGTAGAAACACCGGAGTGAGACGAAATGGATTGCTCCAGACATCATAACACTATTTACGACAATAATTAATTCAAGACCGAAGTTCATTAATAAACATAGATTGTTAATACAACAAAGAAGGTTCAAGTACAACATGGAAATAACTAAACATAACAACTACAAATCAAAATGTAATTCTAGTATCTTGAGCGGGTTTCTAGTCATCCCTACTAGATTCATCATGGCATCAATCCTCAACCTGTAACATGTTTGAAATAAAGTTCAATGCAAAAGCAAAGGCGAGTACACAAGTTTTGGATTACTTAGCATAAGTATAAAAAGTATTTACTCGAATCCACATGGCAATCGTATACAAGGTAAACTAGTATGCAATACTACTGTCAAACCCGAGTGTCCACAAGAATAATAGTGTCCCTCGTCACAAAAGTAACGAGACTAAATAAGAATGAGAATAAGCTTAACATAACCCCAACGGGCGGCGTGCTACTCATATAGCGCTATATTTGTGAAGTTGGGCTAGCTAAGTGTAACACCCCATATCACGTATAACAACAACACACGGCGGAAACCCTTGGGGAGTCACGTTACAAATTTTTTCACAACACATGATATTTCAAGTTTTGTTTTATTGAATAACGAATTACATTGTCTTGGAATAACGAAAACGACATACAATCAAATTGTCTTTCAAATTTTAAAGTCACTAAGGCCCGAGTCCATCCTATGTGTAGGACGCAGCAACAATCATCACATAGATAAACCTGAAACATATGTGAAAATAGGTACGTCAGCATAAAAATGCATGTGAGTAACATAGGTTTTGTGTTTAGATTCATGGCTTTGAGTGTTTAAAGAAATGTTTAAATGGTTTCAAAATAGCCATGAATCCATATAAAATGTTTTTCTTTTATAAATCATATGAAAATCAATGATATAAAAGAAATAATGTAGGGTTAACTTAATAACCAAATAGTGTCATGAATAAGCCATTGTTCTTGTGTAAGCCAAATTGTCAAGTATAAACCAAATGTCTTGTATAAGCAAAGTCTTGTGTAAACCAAATGTCAAGTATAAACCAAATGTCTTGTATAAGCAAAGTCTTGTGTAAACAAAATGTCAAGTAACTCAATGTCAAGTATCCAATGTCGAGTAAGCCATTGTCATGTAAATCAATGTCGAGTAAACTAAAGTCATGTAAATCAATGTCAAGTAACAAATGTCGAGTAAACCAAAGTCATGTCAATCATGTCAAGTAAGCTAATGTCTCGTATAGTCATAATGTCTTGTATAAAACAACGTCTTTGAATAAACAAAAGTTTTGTTCAAATCAAAGTTATGTTTTATAAACCGTTGTTTTTTTATTGTTAAGACATATCTTATGGTTTGTTGGCGAATACATTCAAACATTGTTAATTGTCGGATAAACCTTTATAAAGACAAAGGTTTGCCAATGTTCATCGGATTCTGTCATTCCCCAATGGATACTTCCAAAACTAGGAAGCGTATAAAGACAAAGGTTTGCCAATGTTCATCGGATTCTGTCATTCCCCAATGGATACTTCCAAAACTAGGAAGCGGGAATGAGGTGTCAACCTATGGTACCATTACATACTACCGGTCGGTCATAAATGTTAATGAATGTATCATTGTCGAGTTCAACGCACCAATATGTCAATAACAAAGCAAGCATGTATGAAAATGTATTGAAACCATGTACTAGTATGCTCAGTCAACATACATAGCAAGAAAAGTCTTTGAAAATCAAGGTGCTAAATATGCTAAGTCAATATATGAAGCAAATGAAATTTAAATCATGTACTATATGTACTATGTAATCAAAGCATGTATTGTGTCATGAAAACACGAAAGTAGATATAGGCACATATGTGTCACCCCAAAACATTTGAAAATGTAAAAGAGGGGACTATGTACTCACTTGGGATTGCAAGAAAGTCCTTGTTCAAGAAGATAAACCAAAACTCAAGAGTCCGAGAAATTATGTATGTCCCAATATCAGACAACTATGTTATATCGAGACTTTAATCGGAGGATTTGGATAGAATGAAGCCTTATAAACCAAAAGAGTATTGGAACTCATATGAAATGGTTTAATAAAGTTTACATTCTTGTTTGGAAAGGATCCTAAGTGCTTTTTGACCCAAATGGCTCGTTAAGGTAGTTTACGCTACTTTAACGTATCATTTGCGTAAACACGTGATGGGATGGTTAGATATGCCCTATGATAAGTCTTATATGCCAAAAAAAGTTTAATATAGTTGTAACATCAGTCTATATGGCAAAACATTGGTTACATAAGCTTAGAATCAATTTATGCGCAAAAAGGGCATTTTGGTCATTTATAAAGGCATACTAGGCGACTTAACATAATGCTAACCACACGACGTGACCATAAGGTATAACCTCAGAGGGTTATTCCCTATAAAACTATGGTCCCTAATATGAGTGTGGTTGGATCCTAAGATCGACCAAACGGGTCGGATTCAAAAGTCAGAGCGGTGGTCGAGAACGCTCGACTTACGACCCTAAGCAAGCACTAAACTAAAAGTGACGAGTTAGACATGTTAAGCATGCGTAACGTAATTTATAAAACTCATTTGGTATCAAAACAACCAAAAAAAGTTCCGTCGTATAATGCGTAAAAGTGCGCATTATTGACCGAAACTTTGACTCGTCACTACAGCTAGCGAACGTGGTAATCAGTAGGTATGATTGCTATGGATCATAACCATCGCGATTACGATCACGTTGCAAAGTCCAATTGGACTTTGACTTGACCAATTAATGGTCAAAGCTGAAAGTCAAACTCTGTTTGACTTTTAGCTTGAAATAGCTAAACAAATGAAACAAGACAAGGATAGAGCACTTACTTGTGTTGTAGAACACCCAAGAGCTCCAAGAAGACAAGAACAACTCAGGTAGGAGGCATCCAACAATGTGGTAGCCTCCACTTAGAGTGTTTGAGAGAAAGAAAAGAATTGAGCAAGGAATAAGGTGAACTTTGTTGGGTATTTATAGTGTTCGTGGAATAAGATCATTCTAAGTGTCTCATGTGTTGGCATGATCTTATGGAAGTCCTAACAAGTGTCAATTTCCGGTGAATTGGTGGCAAAATTGATTTGCTTGGTGTCCAAGGAGTAAACAAGAAGCTGCCACCTGTTTACAACAAGTTTGATGAGCTAGGGACCCCTTACGGACCGTATAGGGTTTTTCCTTACGGTCCGTAAGGCCCTTGCAGGGGCTGAAGTTTCAAATTTGGCAGAAATGGCCCCTAAACTTGATTTTGATGCGTTTTGGCACTTTTAACACCCGTTAACCCCATTTTCAAGCTCTATAAGGACAATAAAGCATAGGGAACTTGAAATGTTCTCAAAAGTATTCTGGATGCCGGTTCGTTTGGTTGTACAGTTGCGGTTTTCGGTTAATTACGACGATAAGCGTAATGAACGCGCAAATGGTCGTACATGTGTAACGAATGATATTTTTGCATTCCAATCATTAAAGTACAAGTTTAATGATTAAAAAAATTTTGGATGTGCCTACATGTTCCGGATTAAGAAATACGCGAATTGGCATAGTTTCGCAGAATTTGCAAAATAGCCCCTGAAGTTGCAAAAACATGTTTTTGCCATAGTGAAGCCCTCAAAACTTATTTCTAAGCTACGTTAAGGGTATTTAGGGTATGGTTAGCTTATGACCTTGTTCTGGAGTGTGCTTCACGTTAAACTGATTACGTTTGCGTAACGGTTTGCGATTTCACTTCCAGAAGCTGTTCGAGAGTTTGTTATCGTGTAATAATCGAATATGAGCAATTGTTATGGATAAGTTCCATAATTCAATGAATAAAACACAAGGTTTTGTTGCTTATGAAATTGTTCGAGATATGATAATGACAACTGGAGGCACAGTTGTCACACTAAGTTAATGACAAAAGCATGTATGTATCTAGCATGAACCTAAGCATAACAAGTAACATGTATAAGGATTGAGCATAAAAACGCATGTAAAGTGTGTGTTAGTGGTTTTTGTATATTAACATGTTACAACCCAAAGTGTTCTAAAAGTAAACGGCTCAAGTGTACTCATGGTTTTGCAAATCTTCCTTTGTTAATCCCGTGAAGAGTTTAGTTGATTGGTGATAGGATCGCCGAGTTATCCTACACAAGGAAACGTAGGCGTATGAGTATTTGGACGAAAACATAGGGTTTAGGAATTTGGAATGAAAGGTATAACAAAGTAAATATACAAGAATATAATCACTTAGACTTAGCACTCGTTTTTGACACTATGAAAACCCATAGGGTTAGTATGATTTCATAGGTTTTAATACCTATTAGAATCGTAACGAGGAACTAAGCACTTAGGTGATGTAACCTAATAACTTGACAAATAGCCATTTGGTTATCATCAAGGGTTGGTTTCTTACATATATGTATTTTTTATAGTACTCATTATAAATTTAGTCCATCAAGTATAGCAAGATTGTCATAGAAGTCGCATGAGGTGGGAGGATCAACATTCCATTTAAGACCTCTTTTGTATTTTCACCAATGCACAATGTAGGTCCGGATCGGTTCACCGAAGAACACAAGATCTGCGTTTAAATGGTTTTACGTGTGGAATCCGTAAAGATTTGTAATCGATGCACGAGAATCGTAAATAATCAACATTTATTATGTTTCAATCATAACCAGACAGAGTTTCGACGCTAATCGACACGCAAACACCTAATCGAGACTCGCTACCGTGTTGCTTGTTCTTGACGTTCTTGTGAGAGAGCTATTTTCGTGCGGACCTTGTCTATTCTGAGTGGATGATGACTGCTATTTATACATGCGAACTTTCGTACGAAATATATCCTAATTTTCGTACGAAAATAATTGTTGTCATCTCTACGTATTTTGCTTGTTGACTTTGTCTTCAATTTTTCAGATGATAACCTCATGCACATGATATAATTGTGATGACATGCATGTGATGTCATCACATGAATGTGATGAAATCACTCTCGAACATGCCCGCTCTCGTCGCATCGTGTCATACCGAAACCTAACCTAACCTAAAATTCTAACACAACATAGCGAAACCTCTGTCCGGTATTTTACAGACTCAAGACACTTGACTTTACAAGTAAAATAAGATTTCTGTCTATGGCCACACGAATAGTGCACTAACAGTCTCCCCTTGGACATAGCTAGAAATTTGTTGATGATTAGTCTTGAAATGCCTTGGATAACATCTTCAAATGAAACTGCAGTCTCCCCCTTGAATGATGCTCCGAATCTCTAAGATTTGACTTTTAAGAACAAACACATGTATCTACACACAAACAGTATCTTAACAGTCTCGTTGGTCCGGCTCACATTTGACATTATCAGGTTATCATGGAAGTTTTTGAAAGAAAATCTTTTTGGATTTGAATTTTGAATGCTGAAATGAAACATACTAAAATGTAATATTTACAGTTTATATTTTTGTGAGAAAACGTGCTAGAGGATCATATCAGTTTTACTGAGACATATCAACTGCACCGTTGATCTTAAGAAACACTCAGTTTAAACAATTCACATGGATTGTCGATATTGTTGTCCACTTAAACTCAATCTAAACACTTTCGTAAAGCTTACTGGTACGTTAAGGTACATTAATTTGCACTAAGTTCTTATGGACCCCACAATCTCAGCATATCCCCTCATCATGTAATACACTAACTCAAGCAATGCCTTTAAACTTTCATCAACTGTGATGTGTGTGAAAATAACGCAATATGTTTAAACATTAACAATCAGGTCGATCTTTCGATACGCAGAGAAAGTCCAATGTTTAAACAAAATAAGAAACAAAAACTAGTTGAAATTGTTTAACTCTTAATCACCAGATCGATATTCCCATATACGCAGAGGTAATCCAAGATTTAAACGAAACACCAAGTAAAATTAAGCAGAAACGTTTAGGCACTAACATCCAGTTCGATACTTTCTTATACCCAGAGGATGTCCAATGCTTAGATAAAAATAAATAAATAAAACAAGTTTAACTCATTGCAAAATGAAATACACAATCATAGTGACTTTTTCAGTAAGTTGTGAAAGTCCACAAACTGACCGGTTTTTATGCTTTGCAGCATTCAGTGATTACCGAGTAGGTACACAGTCACGAAGGGCAAAACTAAGTACTATGCTTTCAATCGCGTTTCCCACTTAGAACTAGGCTTTTCTATTTAAGTTTGTATCGTTTTCGCAAAACTACTAGTCTAGCTGAGCCTACCGACACATCTTTAGTGAGATTGTTTAACCATTTAAATAATACATATCTTTAGTATGCACTGATAGTCCACTGATTTACTATCATTTCCTCTTTTTGCACAAGTAATCTAATTTTTCATTTTTCAATGTTTTTGACATTTTTTAGATTTTCTATATGTTTTTGGCTTTTTGAAAAATTTTATCTATCTAAAATGATTTTGAACTAATGTTTTTCAATTTTACAGAAATTTTTGATTTTTTATTTTGGATTTGCCAATTTTAAAATTTTTCTCCCCCTAAAATTGAAAACATCTTTTCGAAATCGAAAATAAGAATCTTACATTTTAACCATTTAACGACTTTTACGAATGTGAACGCGAGACTACCATTTTGTTTGTGTGGAATTCAAAAAATTTTATCTCTGTCTCATTATCCATCTCTTCAAACTTTGCATGAACAACCACTACTTCTGAATAGACATTAGCTTTGAAGCTTGGTTATCCTGCACATTTAAAAAAACTTCAGTTAGTTTTGAATTGGAACCCAATCCATTCTGGATTTAGGTTTACCAAATTCATTAACATCTAAAGTAAACAAACATTCACACTCCTTTTTATATTCAAACAGTTTGATAAAAACTTTATCTGAAAAATTAACTTTCTTTGACTTTTTAACTGTTTGATTAACCAAATTTTTCTTCAATGTTCTCTCTTTAGTCCTCAGATTTGTATCTAGTGAATTCGTTTTACTTGCAAAACTTGTATCTGAAACGGTCGTATCCGAGGACAAAATCTTTTCCGAATACTCTCTCGCTTTCTTTCGCTTTTTCCTCAATCTGTCTTTCTGCCCTTGCGATAATTTCACTATTTGTTCATTGGGCTTTTCTCCTACTTTCTCAGTTTTCTTCGCAACTTTTCTTTTCTCCTCCTGAAATTTATCCCGCGATCCTTTCCTCAGATTCATCGGACAATTTCTGGAAATATGACATTTGATTTGACAATTATAGCATCTTCTTATATTAAATCTCTTTCTCATGCAATTAACAGAAATGTGTCCACTTACTCCACAGTTGTAACACACCCTGTTATCGCACATATCTCCTCTTTCAAACCATACACTTAGATCGTAACATTGATTTGACTTGTAGTACTCATCACTTCTCCGTTTTCTATCATAGTGATGATTTGTCTCTGAAGCATTATGGTCAAACCTACACCACTTATCATCAAATTTTTGTGAGGTTTGTTGTTCAAATTTTTTTGATTTTTTATTTTGATTAGATGATTGTACCGATGAACTTTTATTTTTGTTTTGAAAATTTTTATAATTTTGAAAATTTTTATAATTTTGAAAATTTTGTTTTTCCTTTTCTTTTTGTTCTCCATTCTGCATAGAAGGTTTTTGATTTGAGCATTCACCCTTTTCAGTAAATTGTAGCACAGTGTTTTAAAATTTTTCTTTTAGTTTCAAAAATATTTCATTTTTATCATTTTTATCTTTTTCATCATCACAATCCTCAATTATGACATCGTCATAATTTTTGACATTGTCACTTATTGAAATTTCAACTGAAGAAGTATTTTTATTTTTATTGATCGGTTTTGGAACTATATGATCTAGCAATAACGAAGAACTAACAAAAACTTTCAGTTTCTTTTCTTTAATCTCAGCTTTATTATTAGCATTTTCAAAATCTTTTTCAATATTTAATTTTTCATTTTCTAAAATTTTAATTTTATTTTGAAATTCTTTTTCATTTTCTTTTAAATTTTATTTTCTAATGTCAAACTCTCCAGATTGGTCAAGAGTTTGGCATTATATGCCAGATAATCATTCAAATCTTCAT
Source organism: Scalesia atractyloides (assembly GCA_947069175.1). Lineage (NCBI taxonomy): Eukaryota > Viridiplantae > Streptophyta > Magnoliopsida > Asterales > Asteraceae > Scalesia > Scalesia atractyloides. Next base: position 25,197,576 of record CAMTDV010000010.1, read on the forward strand.
CATAATTTGGGCAGTTTGGTTTAGAACTTGAAGACTCGTTTGTAGATGTACTTGAAACATTGACTTCACAGTTCTTCGCCATCATTCTTTTTTCTGCCTCCATCCTTCTCTTCCATTTTGCTATCACTTTCAAGAAACTCATATACTGTAGATTCAGACAAATCAGAATATTTCTTCAATATGAACATAAAATCATCCCACTCCGAGGGTAAAGCATCTGCAAATTTTAATACCTTCTCAGTATCTGAAATCACGACACCATAATCTTTCATTTCATATACTAAATCATAATACTGTTCTGCCATCCCTCGAACTGATATATTTTGTGGAATCGTGAAATTTTCATTTATTTTTAACATCTGTTTATGTTTTGACTCACTCCACATTTTAAAATTTTAGTCTCTTGAACCCAAAAAATTAAACTTGAAAAATTTTGTAGATTAAAAATCCGGTTCAAAATATCTCAATCCAAATATCACGGCCCAATTGTAGTAAACCAACTCGGTCACTTGATTTTGGACCGAGACTTGATTATGACTAGAGATGGGCATAAAAACCGGTTCCGAACCCGAACCGGTAGAACCGAACTGGAACCGGTTCCAGTTCCTACCCGACATTAAGTAGAACCGGTTCCGGGTTCAAAATACCCGTTGGTTCCAACCCGGTTCCACAATTTTACCATTTGAATCGGGTAGTAACCGGTTCCTACCCGTACCCGGTTCCTACCCGTACCCAGTTTCACTAGTACCCGGTTCCATCAGTACCCGGAAATGCAGTTCTAGAAGGAATCGGTTATACCGTTAAAATGTTACCTTTGGAACCGGTTATAGCCGAAAAAGTGGAGACTAACGATAGAAAGAAACACAAAAATAACAAACACAATAGAAAGAAACATTACACAAACTTTATTAAAACACCAAACCAAACAGGTTACATCAAACATTTGAAGAACCGGTGCCGGAACCTTCTCCCGTCTCATTTTTCTTTGCCTTCGTCACTGGGCAATGCCGCTCAGTGTGTTTCTTAAGGGTTGAGTTGGCTGCGGCCTTCATAAATTTTCCGCAAGCTTTGCATCTAGCCATCTCGTGGCTGTCGGACATTAAACAGAGATCAAAATTCTTCCATATAGCTGGGTTTCTTTTCGTCTCTAAGACAGTAACAACTTCTTCGTTGCATGCCATAGGTATTTTGCAAGATTTTTGAGAAGATGATTGAGTTTGTAATTTGATGATGGTGAGTTTGTAAGTTGATGATGGTGAGTGTTAAGTTTTGAAATGGTAAGTAGGGAGGGGTTTATATAAAAAAAAAACCGATTTCGACTGCCAGGAACCGGTTCCCAACGGTAACATTTTTTATCAGGAACCGGTTCTAACGGTAACATTTTTATCAGGAACCGGTTCTGAACAGTAAAAGTCAGATTTTTCGACTATCAGGAACCGGTTCTGAACAGTAAAAAGTCAGGGTTTACTGTCAGGAACCGGTTCTGTACAGTAAAGTCAGGTTTTTTACTGTCAGGAACCGGTTCTGAACAGTAAAAAGTCGGGTTTTACGATCAGGAATCGGTTCCACACCATACCCGGTTCCATAATACCCGTACCCGGTTCTACACGGTTCCATATTCTTGGGTGTGAACCCGGGTAGGAACTGGACCCGGTTCCACACCATACCCGGTTCCAATGATATCCAAGCAGAACCGGTTCCGGGTTGAAACCGGTTCCGGGTAATAATAAAACCCGATTATGCCCATCTCTAATTATGACCATTACTTGATTTTTTTTAATTCTAAACAATATACGTCACTTTTCAATGCAAATTGAATAGACTTCTTTTTAAAATGTTGATTCCCAAGACACTCGTAATCAGTCCATCAATTAATTCTTTGTAAAGTCAATATCAAATGATACAAACCCTAATGTCGCAAATCAGCACCTGTAGCTTTTATGACAAAAAACAAGTATTGCTATTTTCTTTAATGCATAATAACTTGCCGCAAATTATCTGTTTCTGTAAATCATTCGAATTAACAACCTGAAAGATTCAACATATAATATTCATTTGGTATCTCCTATCTTTCTTATCTGTTTCTCAGAAAACAATCGTCACAAAAAATCCTATCTCTTTCAAAACTCAACTCCTTCAGTAATTTTCTCAACACAAAAAAAAAATGTCCCGAAATTTTCTTCTTCGTAACAACCAGATAAAGAACAAATTAAGACATAACAGCACCACGGTAATACAGATCTAATTTTTTTGAACGGTTAATACATATCTAATTCTCAGTAAAACATCAACCTGCTACTCTTGTTTATCACTACAAAACCAACGCAGATAATCACCACTTCATCATTCTTCTTCGAAACAACTCAGATCTGGATTATTGGAAGAAGATACAAAAACGAGTGCACAAATATGAATCGATGATGTTTCGAAAACTTGTCAAAATCACGTCGATAACTGAATATATCAATTTCAACAAATTTTTCAATTTGAACAACTTTGATATGATTTTGTCCGATAACAACACTAAAAACAGTCGGTAACCTTCAAGATTTTAACCCAAAAACACCAAAAACATATCAAAGTTTATACCGAAATGAATCAAAACAGTCTGAAATCAACTGAAATTCGATTTGATTTCGCTGAAACTCTTTGAAATGATCCGAAATTCAATCAAATCAGTCCGAAATCGACCGAAACTCGTCCGATTCGATAACGATTACACCAGAGCTTCCGTAGCTCTGATACCAGTTGTAGGTCCGGATCGGTTCATCGAAGAACACAAGATCTGCGTTTAAACGGTTTTATGTGTGGAATCCGTAAAATCGAGTTGTAATCGATACACGAGAATCATAAATAATCAACGTTTATTACGTTTCAATCGTAAACCAGACAGAGTTTTGACACTAATCGACACGCAAACACCTAATCCAGACTCGCTACCGTGTTGTTTGTTCTTGACGTTCTTGTGAGAGAGCTATTTTCGTGCGGATCTTCTCTGTTCTGAGTAGATGATGACTGCTATTTATACATGGGAACTTTCGTACGAAAATAATTGTTGTCATCTCTACGTATTTTGCTTGTTGACTTTGTCTTCAAATTTTCAGACGATAACCGCACATGATATAATAGTGATGACATGCATGTGATGTCATCACATAAATGTGATGACATCACTCTCGAACATGCCCGCTCTCGTCGCATCGTGTCGTACCGAAACATAACCTGACCTAAACAATTCTAACACAACATAGCGAAACCTCTGTCCGGTATTTACAGACTCAAGACACTTGACTTTACAAGTACAATAAGATTTCTATCTATGGCCACACGAATAGTGCATTAACGCACAAGTTGTCAAGACAACAAGGATGGTCATGAATAAACAATAAGGATATGAAATATACATACTAAATAAGGGAAATCATTAAGTGAAGTGTGGATAGTAAGTAGGTTAGCCCAAGCTTTCCAAGTAATCACACATACACAAGTTCAAGCCTTGTTCAACACTTGTAGGTTAAAACCCTTTTAAAAACTGAATGTTTAGAGGATTAAAACCTCTAAATTTGTATGTTACACCCTTGTTTTTAAGCACACTTAATGATAGACTTGATTAGTGGCATAAGGACATAGAAATGTATGAAGAAAACATGAGTTTTCTTCCAAAACATGAAGAATCAAAAAGATGAAAATGAGCAGAATCTTAGATACACTTTGGACCTTGTTTTGGATGAGGATTCACCTTAGTTTGCACAAGCACACTTGTGAAAACCTTCCTAAGGGTTATCCAAGTGTCTTAGAAGAAGAATCAAGAAGAAAATCGAAGTGGAAGTGAGTTAAAACTCACTTTTGTGGCATGAACTTTCTGTGTGAAGCTTAAAAACTTAGCTAAGTTTAGGTGTGTTTTGGTGAGGTTTGAAGATGGTAAAATTAGGAAGGGGGCTGAATTATAAGGTGTATTTATAGGGGGGAATGATTAGGGTTAAGTGGGCTGGGTTTTGAATAGGATTAGGGGGTCAATAGACTTGAAACAAGCCCAAAAACACACCCAAAAAAGGGCTGATTGCAAGGCTGTTTTCAGCCTTTATATTCTTTTTTTTTGTTGTTGTTTGATGTATAACTCACATGTTATCAAGGTCTAAAGTGCATATTAAACATGTTTTCTAGTGCCAAAATGTGTGATAAGAATACATGTAGGTGACATATCAAAAGTAACAAGTATGCTTGATTTAGGATTAGGTATAATCAAGTGAAAACATATAACTTGATCTTACAATCAAATAACCAAGTATTTGAATGTATGGAGATTTGAGAATTACGAATACACGGTCAATGTTTACGAGTTAACTTACGTTTAAGCGAATTATGAATTATGTATCAACCGAATGCAAGTATTAATGTATAACAACGAATAATTCACACCAAAGATTAATTTCATTACGATCGAAGTCTCGGATTTACAGTGGCTTGAAACAAAGTACGATTACAAAGGAAACAAGTTTCCAAAAATAGAATTACAATATGAACTTTCTAAAAACGGAAAGTTGTGAAAAGCGTGGCGTTAGAGCCTCCCCTCCATTAGGAAATTTCGTCCCGCAATTTAGGAAGATGAAACTAATAGATGCGGATACTTAGCCTTCATATCATCTTCGAGTTCCCAAGTAAACTCAGCGCCACGTTTTCCTTCCCATCGAACCTTAACGATAGGAATTCGACTGCATCTTAATTACTTGACTCATCGGTCCATGATTTTGACGGGTTTCTCCACGAAGTGCAAAGTTTCGTTGATTTGAAGATCTTCAATTGGGACTTGGAGTCCTTCTTCAGCTAGGCATTTCTTGAGATTCAAAACATGAAATGTTTGGTGAATGTTGTTGAGTTTGATCCAGTCGGTATGCTACATTGCCAATCCTTTCGGGAATATTGAATGGACCTACAAAGCGAGGAGCGAGTTTGCCTTTCTTACGAAATCGAACCACACCTTTCCAAGAGGATACCTTGAGAAGTACACGATCACCTACGTTGAATTCCAGAGGCTTGCGTCTTTTGTCAGCATCACTCTTTTGTCGTCTTCAGGCTATGAGGAGATTATCACGAATTTACAGGAACTTGTCTGTTGTCTCTTGTATAAGTACAGAATCGGTGATTTGAGCTTCTCCGAACTCGTGCCAAAAAATAGGCGAACGACACTTGCGACCACACAATGCCTCAAATGGTGCCATTTGAATACTAGCGTGATAACTGTTGTTGTATGAGAATTCTATCAAAGGTAAGTGCGAATCCCAGTTGCCATCAAAATCGATTACGTAACAACGAAGCATATCCTCTAGTATTTGGATAGTACGCTCGGTTTGACCGTCTGACTAAGGGTGAAAAACGGTACTAAGATTGAGACGAGTACCAAAAGCGGTTTGAAGTGTTTACCAGAGGCGAGAAGTAAAACTAGCATCGCGACCAGAAATGATGTCAATGGGGGTACCATGACGACTAATGATCTCTTTAGTGTAGACACGAGACAATTTCTCGACTTTGTAATCTTTAAGAATGTGGAGGAAGTGAGCGGATTTGGTCAAGCGATCAATGATAACCCAAATACTATCATGACCAGAAATAGTGCGAGGGAGTTTATTAATGAAGTCCATAGCAATGCTTTCCCATTTCCAGACAGGAATCTCTGGCTGTTCGAGTAGGCCAAAGGGACGTTGATGTCGGCTTTGACTTTAGAGCACGTAAGACATTTCGAGACGTAGAGAGCGATATCTCTCTTCATGCCAGGCCACCAGTAAGACGTACGAAGGTCGTGGTACATCTTATCAGCACCAAGATGAATGAAATATCGAGACTTGTGGGCTTCATTCAACAAAGTGTTTCGAAGGTTGCTACGATCAGGAATCCAGATACGATTAAGGTAGTAAACAATGTCATCAGACTTAGACTCGAGTGGGTTTTCGATTCCACACTTCAACTCATTAACGAGATTTCCCTCATTAATTGCTGAGAATTGCGCATCGCGAATCAGTTCGTGAATTTTTCCCAAGGCTTGGTAGCAACAAATACTCTTTACGTGAGTTTTACGACTAAGTGCATCGGCTACAACATTCGCTTTGCCAGGGTGGTAGCGAATATCCCAGTCGTAGTCGTTTAACAATTCTTCCCAACAACGTTGATGCATGTTGAGTTCCATTTGATCTAAGATGTGTTGAAGGCTCTTATAGTCGGTGAAGACCGTACACTTAGTACCATAAAAGGTAGTGTCGCCAAATCTTCAATGCAAAAACAACTGCACCAAGTTCAATGTGACATTTCTGGTATTACGAATCTGTAACGATTATGGAAAAATTATCAATCAATAAAATTTTTTGTTTTATTTATGAGTTTTGTTTATTTATCATGACATTTGCACATGTTCGATTCTTACACGATTTCAAACTCTCGAACAACTTCTGAAAGTGAAATCGCAAAATTTTACGCAAACGTATTCAGATAAACGCGACATACACTCCGGAACAATGGAATAAGCTAAACATACCCTAAATATCCTTTACATAACTTAGAAGTAAGTTTTGAGGGCTACAGTATGGCAAAAACATGCTTATGCAACTTTAGGGGCTATTTTGCAAATTCTGTGAAACTATACCGTTACGCGTATTTCTTAATCCGGGACATGTACGCACATCCAAAAATTTTTGTAATCATTAAAATCCTGTATTTTAGTAATTGGAATGCAAAAATATCATTCGTTGCGCATTTACGGTCATTTACGCGATCGTTACGATTTTCGTCGTAATTAACCGAAAACCGCAACCGTACGACCAAACGAACCGACACCCGGGACATTTTTGGACTTATTTCAAGTTCCTTATGCTTTAACGTCCTTATAGAGCTTAATAATGTGGTTAACGGGTGTTAGAAGTGCCAAAACGCGACGAAATGTGTGCAGGGGCCTGTTCTGCCAATTTTGGAAAGTGGCTGCCACCAAGAGTGGATGCGGACTGTATCCACAAAGCCATACGGTCCGCATGGGGTGCCCAGCACAGCAGCTTTGCTGTCTTGCTCTTGTTCACTCTCTTGGACACTAATCTCGCGATTTTTGCCACCTTTAACCTGCTTTGGACACCTAAAGGGACACTAAGCATTACCCTAACACCTCATTGCACACTTGTCATGATTTGGTGGCCTCTTGATCACTATAAATAGGTGAGTTCATGGCCATTTCAAATTGCTCAATTCATTTCTTTCTCTCATCTACTCTAATTGGTGTGCTACCACTTGTGGAGGCCTCCTACTGAGTTTTCTTGAGCTCTTGAGTGTTCTTCAACCAAGTAAGTGCTCATTTCTTAGTCTTGTTTATTATTTTAGCTTGTTATGAGCTAAAAGTCAAATAGTTGACTTTCTATTTGACTTTTGGTTCGACCATTTTGGTCAATGTCAAAGTTCAATTGAACTTTGCAACGTGATCGTAATCACGATGGTTATGATCCATAGCGATCATACCTACTGATTACCACGCTTACTAGTTGTAGTGAAGAGTCAAAGTTTTGGTCAATAATGCGCAAAATGCGCATTATACGACGGAACTACTTTCGGGTATCAAAACACTTTGTTTTGATATCAAAACATTTTTATAACTTAGTTAGACATGTTTTGACATATAAGACTTATCAACTTTAAGCATATGTAACATAAATTTTAACATGTAATCTGATGTAGCAACATTATTAAACATGTTTTAACATATAACACTTATCATAACACATATCTAACCATCCGAACACATGTTTACGCAAATGAATCGTTAAAGTAGCGTAAACTACCTTAACGAGCCATTATGGATCAAAAGCACTTAGGAATCGTTTCAAAATGCTACTACACCGAAGCACAAAGTCGCTTGTCATCGACATCCAAGCCACAGAGACCTCGTCAGTTCTCTCTCTTTCTCGACTTGCAACTCACTTTTCCCTTTATTCCGCTTCGAAAGGGGTGCGAACGCTAGGTTTTGGTCAGCGGCTTTCCTCAGCCTCAGAGCCGATAAAAGCTTTTTTCTTGATTTAGGAACGAAAGAAGATGGATCTGTTTAAGAAGAATAAGCAGCTATTTTATCCACTATAGTTCGAATCAGAATGTTGACTTTGTTAAACCATTTCATATGAGTTCATCACTCATTTTGTTTACAAGATCTCATTCTATCCGATCTTCCTAATAAGTCTCGATATTTACATAGTTATCCAATTTTAGGACACGTTTGATTTCTCGGACTCTTGAGCTTTGTTGATCTTTGATTCAAGAATACTTTGCAATCCCAAGTGAGTACATAGTTCCCCTCTATACGTTTTCAAATGTTTTGGGGTTATTCATATGTGCTAAAGTATCTTTTAAGTTATCGAATCAAATGCTATGGTTTATATAAACGAGACGATTTCAATAATGTGAATGAACTTGTTGGTGCGTTGTATTGAGGACAAGAATAACATTCATTAACTTTGGCCAAGCCGACCAGTAGTAAGTTATGGTACCATAGGACTGATAATCCCGTTACCAAGGTTCCCGGGGTTTGTGGGGAAGTTTGGGGAACGACCGAAACTGTTTACTTTAACAAACCCTTTGGTGGTTTGTTATTGCAATTTAAAGATGCCCTTTGTTGGTATAGACGAGTCAACAAAGGTTTGAATGTATTCAACGAAACGACCAAAAGTTTTCACAATTAAAACAAGCATGATTTATTTATGACAATGGCGATTGGTTATGATAAGTAATTTAGATAACGTGACGGGTGTAATGTGATAAAAGCATGGTGGATACGCCGCTGGTACTTCATATATATAAGTGCTTTCATCATATTACATACCGTGGCCTTATCTAAATTTCTTGGAACAATGTTTTTGAGCAATGTCACGCAACGATTTTCACTTAAAGATATAAACCATACGAAGTTTTCTTTTAAATCAATTTATCACTTGGTTTAAAAAAGAAACATTTTAGTCAAGATTCATGGTTACGAGACTTTTCACAAACTTTAACCAACTAGTTGTGGTTTGTTAACTATATTGCAATATCAAAGACATTTGATACAAGTTTTCATTCAACGACTCGAGTAGTCCGACGAGGTATTTCAATATGTATACAAGACCATGAATTTGACACACTCACAAAACCTATGTACTCGCTGGCATTCTTTTCTGCTGACTCGTTTTCACATATGTTTCAGGAGCTTAGGTGTGACGATTTAAAATGCTCGGATCACATAGGAACGGACGGGCCTTAGTGACTTTTAAAAACAAGAAAGATGATATATTAATGTTTATATTATGTTATGTATTTTGTTTAAACTCAGACAATGTTTCATATTAATGCTTTAATACAAAACTTTAAAATACCATGGTTGTGTAACAATTTGTAACGTGACTCCCCGATGTTTCCGCCGCGGTTAGTTGTTTTTACGCGGTCGGGGTGTTACAGATTGGTATCACAACCAATGGTTATAAGGAATTACGTTGTTAGTAATGCTTTGACCTAGACTATAACCTTCCTAAGAGCCTAACGCGAGTTTGCTTGCGTTTAGATTTAAAACACAATACCATCACCTATTCTTAGGTGATTACCAAAAACAATACAAAAGTCACAAAAATCTTTTCCGAAAACTTTTTACAAGAAAACAACTATTCTCAAATGAATCATTTTCGACTCTTAAGACTTGAAAGTTTTCAAAATCTCATCAAAGTTTGGGTTTTATTAATGTGAACACGTGCAATCTGGAAGGGTGGGTGCCTGTACCCTGAGTTTTCTGTCTAAGTCTAGAGTGTTCATAAAAATCCACTTAATCGGACCATTCACTCTTACCTGGGAACTCTTGGGGTGAGTGTCCACTTATAGGCTAAAGCATGTCTTCGCGATACATTATAAAGACCCATTTACTTTGATTAGTCACCGTGTGTCTTTTTATTGTTTTGAGAAACGAACGAATGGCCACTATCCTTAATTTTGTCGATATTTCAATACCCCGCTTGATTTATTTTAATGGCAATCTCACATATCTTCCTTCATGTTTTCTTTTAGAATGTCTCCTCGACGTGATACAACTCAAAATGTCGAAATGGCAGCTCTTATCGCTCAGCAAATTGCTGCAATACTCCCGAATCTTGTGACCCAACTAAATCAAGCAAACAACAACAATAACAATGAACCTGCTCAGTGCAACTATAAACAATTTTGTTCGGCTAAACCACTATCGTTTTCTGGGTCTGAAAGAGCTACTGGACTCCTGCAATGGTTCGAGAGTCTTGAAAGTATTTTCCGTCAGGTGCAATGTCCGAATGAGCAAAAAGTTGAGTTTGCATTGAGTATGTTCAAGAAAAGAGCTCTTACATGGTGGAATGGTTTGATGCGAGACAGGGGTGCTGGTGTGGCTATGGCACAAACTTGGGAAGAGCTTAGGGCTCTAATGGTGAAGGAATTCTATCCTCATCACGAGTAGAGGGCGCTCGAGGATAAATTCCACGATCTCAAGCAGAATAGTGGGGAAAACCGTGCTTATACTAACCGATACGAAGAGTTGAGTTTGTTATGTCCATGGATGGTGACGCCTTTGGATAAGGCGATTGAAAAATATATCGATGGTCTGCCTGATCCGGTTCAGGATATCTTCACTGGCAGTAACCCCACTACCGTTAGCTAGACCATTGAGCAAGCTGCAACTTTGACCGAGTCTCAGGTCAAAAAGGGTAAACTTCATCGCAAGGGCGATAAGAAATCCTCTACTAAGTCAACTCAAGAGAAACCAAAGAAAAAACAAAACCGAACCATCCAAGAGATCGAGGAAGCGTAAGGCTTCGCAAACTTTTGCTGGTATTGCACAACCCGCTCAAGCCGCACCAAACCAACCAGCTCAGCCTCCTGCAAGGAAACCGTATGCTGGTACTGCACCATTGTGCAACCGATGCAATGGACATCACCAAACTCACCAGCCATGTTGTAAGTGTACCTCCTGTGGAAAACTTGGTCACTTGGCCAACATTTGTCGATTTGTTCTCAAGCCAGCTGTTCAAAACCCCGCTCAACCTCAAGCAAATGTTGCTCGACCTCACTTCCCACCTGCTTCATGTTACAATTGTGGTGAAATGGATCACTACAGAAACAACTGCCCGAGGCTAGCGAATGCCAATCAAGCTCGTGGACGAGCATTCAATATCAACGCCAACAAAGCCCGTGCTGATAACGAAGTCGTAAATGGTACGTTCTTTGTTAACAATTGTCCTGCCTTAGTTCTTTTCGATTCAGGTTCCGATAGAAGCTTTGTATCACTAGCCTTCGAACGTTTGCTTTCAACACCTAGAACTAGACTAGGAAAGCCTTTGACAGTAGAAGTCGCTAGCGGTGAACCTCTTGTGCTCGATCATGTTATTAAAAATTGCCAGTTAAACCTCAATAATCATCTTTTTCCTATTGATCTCACGCCAATGCAACTTGGGAGTTTTGACATTATCATAGGAATTGATTGGTTAACCAAGCATCATGCCGAAGTTATTTGTTATGACAAGATAGTTTGAATACCTCTTTCCTCTGGTGAAGTATTAGAAGTTCGTGGAGAGAAACCCTCTATCAACTTGAAACTCATGACTTATATCCAAGCCCAAAAGTACTCATGAAAGAATTACGTTGCCTTCTTGGCACAAATTGTAGAGAAGAAAGGCAAGAGCAAAATTGTTTAGGACATCCCCGTTGTTCGGGATTATCCTGAGGTGTTCCTGAAGAATTACCTTCTTTACCTCTAGCACGACAAGTTTAGTTCCGCATTGATCTTGTACATGGTGCCAACCCGATTGCTAAATCAACTTATTGTCTTGCACCGTCTGAGATGCAAGAGTTATCGAAGCAATTACAAGAGTTATTAGACAAAGGATTTATCTGTTCGAGCTATTCTCCTTGGGGCGCTCCTGTCCTATTTGTGAAAAAGAAGGATGGTTCTTTCCGTATGTGTATCGATTATCATGAGCCCAACAAACTCACGATCAAAAATCGATATCCCCTACCTCGAATTGACGACCTTTTTGATCAACTACAAGGTGCTACATATTTTTCGAAGATCGATTTACGTTCTGGGTATCATCAGCTTCGTGTACTCGAGGAAGATATTCCCAAGACTACTTTCTGCACACGATATGGTCATTACGAGTTCACTGTCATGCCATTTGGCTTGACAAATGCACCTGCCGTATTCATGGACATGATGAATCGGGTTTGTAAACCTTATTTAGACAAGTTCATCATTGTATTCATCGACGACATTTTGATCTATTCTAAGTCTCAAGCCGAACACGAACAACATCTTTGATTAACAATGGAACTACTAAAGAAAGAACAACTTTATGCCAAATTGTCCAAGTGCGAATTTTGGCTAAAAGAAGTTCAATTCTTGGGTCACATAGTCAACGAGCAAGGTATACGTGTTGATCCTTCCGAAATCACTGCGATTAAGGATTGGGACACAGCCACTACTCCCACCGAAGTTCGCTCATTTCTTGGTCTTGCTGGATATTACCATCGATTCATTGGAACTTCTCAAAGATCGCGGTTCCTCTCACCGCTTTAACTCAGAAGAATAAGCCTTTTGAGTAGGGACCCAAACAAGAGGAAGCTTTTCAGACATTGAAACAAAAACTCTATGATGCTCCTATCCTATCTTTACCTAATGGCAACGATGATTTTGTTGTCTATTGTGACGCATCAAATCTAGGCCTTGGTTGTGTTCTCATGCAATGAGATAAAGTTATAGCCTATGCGTCAAGACCATTAAAAGTCCACGAGAAGAACTACACAACTCATGATCTTGAGTTGGGTGCCATAGTTTTTGCTCTCAAAATTTGGAGACATTATCTTTATGGTACGAAATATGTGGTTTTCACTGACCACAAAAGTCTGCAACACATATTCAATCAAAAGGAGCTAAACATGGGACAATGACGCTGGGTCGAACTTTTAAACGATTACGACTGCGAGATTCGCTACCATCCTGGTAAGGCGAATGTTGTGGCCGATGCGCTTAGTCGCAAGGAACGTGTCAAACTTCATTGTGTTCGAATTCAATCTGATATCCAAACACGTATCCTTCAAGCTCAGCGTACTTGTGCTACACAAGGCATGATGGGTAGTGAATTACCACATTAACTTGAGCTTCAACTCGAGACGAAAGACAATGGATTACTCTATTATTTGAACCATTTGTGGGTTCCAATTCAAGACAGTCTTCGCACCTTATATCAGGATGAAGCTCATAAGTCTCGTTATTCAATCCATCCTGGTGCAGATAAAATGTACAAGGATCTCTGTACCCAGTACTGGTGGCCGGGTATGAAGTTGGATATTGCCTTGTATGTGTCGAAATGCCTAACTTGTCTTAAGTCAAGGTCGAACACCAACGCCCATCTGGTTTGCTTAAACAACCACAAATACTGGTATGGAAGTGGGAGAACATTGCGATGGATCTCATCACTAAACTACCGCACACATCTAAAGGTCATGATGCTATTTGGGTAGTCATTGATCGTCTAACAAAGTCAGCACACTTTTTGGCAATTCGTGAGGATTACTCTGCTGACAAACTCGCTAAGATCTATGTCAATTAGATTGTATCTCGTCATGGTGTTCATTTGGATATAATATCTGACAGAGATGCTCGGTTCTCATCTCATTTTTGGAAGACCATGCAAACTGCTATGGGAACCAAACTGAATCTCAGCACTGCTTATCATCCACAAACAGATGGACAAACTGAAAGAACAATTCAAACATTGGAGGATATGCTTAGAGCGTGTGTGATCGACTTTGGTGGTAGTTGGGATTCACATCTACCATTGATCGAATTCTCTTACAACAATAGTTATCACGCCAGCATCGACACGGCACCTTTCGAAGCTTTATACGATCGAAAATGTCGTTCACCTGTCTGTTGGAATGAAGTTGGAGAGTCTCAGTTTACTGGACCTGAACTTATTCATGACACAACAGACAAAGTCAAGAAAATACGTGATAACCTTCTGATAGCTAGAAGCTGTCAAAAGATGAGGGTCCGTTGTACGGATCGTTCGGGTCCTAATTTGGCAAACCTAAGGTAAACGTGCGGAATCCGTTTGGGTAGGCGACATTGAATATAAGTTATTCACTGATTAATCACTGTTTCATTGATGTGTAGACGTTACAGATCCTGGAAACACTTGGACAGAGCTTTGCCGTCTCTGTGCCAAAATCACTGAAAGTTACAAATGAAATGACAAGACACCTATTTATAGGAAACACAAGTTCGCTTGGGGAGTGCAAGTTCGGGCGAACTTGCTTAGTCAAGTTCGGCCGAACTTGATATTACATCACAATCTCAAGCGAACTTGGCTATAAACTTTAATAAACTTCGTCATTTCGCTCCTAAATACAGACTCGATATTATACGATGACGTAAGCCCTTGGAATTCCAAGTTGGTGATCATGTCCTACTCAAGGTATCCCCTTGGAAAGGAGTTGTCAGATTTGGAGAGAAAGGAAAAATTGCACCACGATACGTTGGACCATTCAAGATCGTTGAAAGAATCGGAAAGGTGGCCTATCGACTTGAGCTACCTCCTAAACTTGGGAACGTTCACCCAACATTCCATGTGTCCAATCTAAAGAAATGTTTAGCCGACGCAAATCTTCACATCCCCCTCGACGAAATTCACGTTGATGACATAATGCACTTTGTCGAGAAACCCGTGGAGATTTTGGACCGTGAAGTCAAGAAACTCAAACAAAGACGAATACCGATAGTCAACGGCCGCGAGGGACTCCAAACGTGGCCCAAAATTTACTTGGGAATGAGAGGATCAAATGAAAGCGAAATACCCACATCTATTTCCACAAGTTTCCTCGAATTAAATTTCGGGACGAACTTTCCTAAAGTAGGGGAGACTATGACATTTTTGGTATTACGAATCTGTAACGATTATGAACAAATTATCAATCAATAAAATGTTGTGTTTTATTTATGAGTTTTGTTTATTTATCATGACAATTGTACATATTCGATTCTTACACGATTTCAAACTCTCAAACAACTTCTGAAAGTGAAATCGCAAACTATTACGCAAACGTAATCAGATTAATGCGACGTACACTCTGGAACAATGAAATAAGCTAAACATACCCTAAATATCCTTTACATAACTTAGAAATAAGTTTTGAGGGCTTCGGTATGGCAAAAACATGCTTATGCAACTTCAGGGGCTATTTTGCAAATTCTGTGAAACTATGCCGTTACACGTATTTCTTAATCCGGGACATGTACGCACATCAAAAATTTTTGTAATCATTAAAATCTTGTATTTTAGTTATCGGAATGCAAAAATATCATTCGTTGCACATTTACGGTCATTTACGCGATCCTTACGATTTTCGTCGTAATTAACCGAAAACCGCAACCGTACGACCAAACAAACCGACATCCGAGACATTTTTGGATGTATTTCAAGTTTCCTATGCTTTAACGTCCTTATAGAGCTTAAAAATGTGGTTAACGGATGTTAGAAGTGCCAAAACGCGACGAAACGTGTGTAGGGGCTTGTTCTACCAATTTTGGAAAGTGGCTGCCAGCAAGGGTGGATGCGGACTGCTTCCACAAAGCCATGCGGTCCGCATGGGGTGCCCATCACATCAGCTTTGCTATCTTGCTCTTGTTCATTCTCTTGGACACTAATCTCACGATTTTTGCCACCTTTAACCTACTTTGGACACCTAGAAGGACACTAAGCATTACCCTAACACCTCATTGCACACTTGTCATGATTTGGTGGCTCTTGATCACTATAAATAGGTGAGTTCATGGCCATTTCAAATTGCTCAATTCATTTCTTTCTCTCATCTACTCTAATTGGAGTGCTACCACTTGTGGAGGCCTCCTACTGAGTTTTCTTGAGCTCTTGAGTGTTCTTCAACATAAGTAAGTGCTCATTCCTTAGTCTTTTTTTATTATTTTAGCTTGTTATGAGCTAAAAGTCAAAAAATTGACTTTCTGTTTGACTTTCGGTTCTAACCATCTTGGTCAAAGTCAATGTTCAATTGAACTTTGCAACGTGATCGTAATCACGATGGTGATGATCCATAGCGATCATACCTACTGATCTAACCATCCGAACACACGTTTACGCAAATGAATCATTAAAGTAGCGTAAACTACCATAACGAGCCATTATGGATCAAAAGCACTTAGGAATCGTTTCAAATCAGAATGTTGACTTTGTTAAACCATTTCATATGAGTTCCTCACTCATTTGGTTTACAAGATCTCATTCTATCTGATCTTCCAATTAAGTCTTGATATTTACATAGTTATCCGATTTTAGGACATGTTTGATTTCTCGGACTCTTGAGCTTTGTTGATCTTTGATTCAAGAATACTTTGCAATCCCCAAGTGAGTACATAGTTCCCTTCTTTACGTTTTCAAATGTTTTGGGGTGATTCATATGTGCTAAAGTATCTTTTAGGTTTTCGAATCAAATGCTATGGTTTATATAAACGAGACGATTTCAATAATGTGAATGAACTTGTTGGTGCGTTGTATTGAGGACAAGAATAACATTCATTAACTTTGGCTAAGCCGGCCAGTAGTAGGTTATGATACCATAGCTGACAATCCCGTTACCAAGGTTCCCGGGGTTTGTAGGGAAGTTTGGGGAACGACCGAAACTGTTTACTTTAACAAACCCTTTGGTGGTTTGTTATTGCAATTTAAAGATGCCCTTTGGTGGTATAGACGAGTCAACAAAGGTTTGAATGTATTCAACGAATCGACCAAAAGTTTTCATAATTAAAACAAGGATGATTTATTTATGACAATGATGATTGGTTTATGAAAATGACGATTCGTTTATGGCAATGACAATTGGTTTATAACAATGACGATTTGGTTTATAAGAATGACAATCTGGTTTATAACAAGGACGATTTGGACAATTGGTTATAACAAAGACGATTGGACGATTGGTTTATGATAAGTAATTTAGATAACGTGATGGGTGTAATGTGATTAAAGCATGGTGGATACGCCGCTGGTACTTCCTATATATAAGTGCTTTCATCATATTACTTACCTTGCCCTTATCTAAATTTTTTGGAACAATGTTTTTGAGCAATGTCACGCAACGATTTTTATTAAAGATATAAACCATAAGAAGTTTTCTTTTAAGTCAATTTATCACTTGGTTTTACAAAAGAAACATTTTAGTCAAGATTCATGGTTACGAGACTTTTCACAAACTTTAACCAACTAGTTGTGGTTGGTTAACTATATTGCAATATCAAACACATTTGATACAAGTTTTCATTCAACGACTCGAGTAGTTTGACGAGATATTGCAATACGTATACAAGACCATGAATTTAACACACTCACAAAACCTATGTACTCGCCGGCGTTCTTTTATGCTGACTCGTTTTCACATATGTTTCAGGAGCTTAGGTGTGACGATTTAAAATGCTCGGATCACATAGGAACGGACGGGCCTTAGTGACTATTAAAAACAAGAAAGACGATATATTAATGTTTATATTATGTTATGTATTCCGTTTAAACTTAGAGAATGTTTCATATTAATGCTTTAATACAAAACTATAAAATACCATGGTTGTGTAACAATTTGTAACGTGACTCCCCGATGTTTCCGCTGCGGTTCGTTGTTTTTACACGGTCGGGGTGTTACATTCAAGGTCATGCGTAGTATAGTTCTTCTCATGGATTTTCAGTTTCCTTGATGCGTATGCGATAACCTTGTCCCGTTGCATAAGAACGCAACCAAGACCTTGGTTTAAAGCATTGCAATACACGACGAAATCGCCATTTCCATTGGGAAGTGTGAGCATAGGATCATTACAAAGCATGTCCTTGAGGGTTTGGAAATATTCATCTTGTCCAGGACCCCAAACAATAGGTTTATCTTTTTGAGTCAAGGAAGTGAGAGGAATGGCGATTTTGGAAAAATTCGATACGAATCGATGATAGTAACCAGCTAAACCAAGGAACGAACGAATTTCAGACGGAGATTTAGGAGCAATCCAGTTCTTTACAACTTCGATTTTTGCAGGATCAACGTGAATACCGAGCTCGTTGACAACATGAACAAGGAATTGAACCTCTTTTAGCCAAAATTCACAATTGGAGAATTTGGCGTAAAGACGTTCAGTATGCAAAAGTTTGAGGATAAGACGCAAGTGTCACTCGTGCTCTTCCTTTGTCTTGGAGTAGATGAGGATATCGTCGATGAAGACGATGATGAAGCGGTCGAGATAAGCTTTACATACGCGATTCATCAAATCCATGAACACCGCAGGTGCGTTGGTTAAACCAAAAGGCATGACCACGAACTCGTAGTGCCCATAACGTGTACGAAACGCGGTTTTGGGTATATCTTCTTTGAGAACTCAAAGTTGATGGTAACCAGAACGAAGATCGATTTTTGAGAAACAGGTCGCACCTTGAAGTTGATCGAAGAGATCGTCATACGTGGAAGAGGATATCAGTTTTTTACTGTGAGTTTATTGAGCTCGCGATAGTCAATGCACATCCGAAAGGATCCATCTTTCTTTTTGACGAACAGAACGGGAGCGCCCCAAGGAGAAGTACTAGGGCGTATGAACCCTTTATCAAGAAGTTCTTGAAGTTGGCTAGATAGCTCCTGCATTTCTGAGGGTTCTAGACGATAAGGAGCTTTCGCAACAGGAGTCGCGACAGTCAATACAAAAATCAACAGAATGAGGAAGAGGAGGAACATGAAGTGTGATACCCAGGACGAAACCAGGTACACCTTAAACGGTCCAGAACTTTAAATCATGCTTAAAACAATAATTATGCGAAAACCCTAAACACATGCATGACTTGTGTGCTATACTAAACGATATCTGTTATGTCTCGGAGAAATCCGATAGCACATCATGGTTAACATGACACTATTAAGGGCCAAATGTGCGAGGTTGTTGTCCTAAGCGTGTAACAACGTGTTAAACAGGAGATTTCCGTTTACCAGCGCATTAAACGTTTGATGATGATTATTAGGCCATTGGTAGGGCTATTTAAGATTCTGAGTACACGGAACATCTTAGTTATGTGCCTTAGACTATGACATAAGACTTGAAGCAAATTGGAGCTCGGGCACGCAAAATGAGGCAGTTTCCCGGTTAGGGAAACACCTTTGTTTTCAAAACAAAAAAAAGGCAACCAAACATGCAAGGAACGGTCAATCAAGCCTAAAAACACTTAAACTACCTTAAAACGAGGCTATTATGATTAAAACATAACCGGGGTCGGGTTTCGAGACGGTTATGAATGATTTTTAAAACCGAGTCTTTTAACAATTAAAACGCGAAAAAAGGAGTCCGTTTCACAAATCGGGGACTCGTATGGGACCCAAAAACAAACCTAAATACAAAACCGAAGATAAACATCATCTTCTTAACACGAAAAACGAAGCACGACAAAGCGATAGGTGGGGTAGGGTTGCCCCCACTTGCGACCGCCCCCTTATTATATTCTTTATTTTTAATTATTTTTTCTTCAGTTTCACTCAAAAATCTACCATAACCTTCAAGAACTCAGCTGATCTTCACCAATTTAAGCAAAATCAAAGGTATTCTTCAAGTTTTGCATGGTTTTGATGTTGATTTCTTGAGAAAACATGAACTAGACAAAGAAAACCCTTTTTAATCCAGGATTATGGATGATTTAAACATGGTTCTTGGTTGAATAAGATCACATCAGGGATTCCTTGATGTTATATGATAGCCAAGATCACAAAAATTCGGCTTTTGATATCTTAATCGACCCCTAATCAACCAAAATTGAATAACAAAGCAATTAACCGAAAAACAGTGAAACAAAGCTTGACTGACATGAATTATGGCATGTTTGGATTGTACTTGATGTGTAGGTACTGAATATAGCACCCAAACACTCCTGGACTCGAGAAAAACACGGGGGAACGAAGGTTACGCTAGGTATAATGCCCGGAACCTTAAACTAGCATAGGCAGAAAATTGTTTGGTCTATAACTTGGTCCGTGTTGCTCGGATTGAGCTGAAAATTGGTGTGGTGATGTAGAGTATTGACAGGAATGTCCACCTAAAATGTTATAATTTTTTAAATTCTCTACGATATTTGGTGAATTTTTGACTATTTTACAAAAAGAAATTCGGGAAAAGTACCAAACGGAATCAATAAATCACCAAGCTTTACAGAAACACTAAGGAACATGTAGGGAATGTTCTGGAAAGTTTGGGAGTCCATTGGTTGAATTTTGATTCGGATTAAAAATCCGCGTTTCTAGGAGTTTTCGGTAGCCAGAAACGCACTGAAACGAAATCGGAAAAATCCCAAATTTTGCAGGGCGTTCCAGGACATGTAAGGAGCTTTCTGGAATATATTGGGAATTTTTGGACATCTGATAATAAGCAATGTAAATTATTCGGTTAAATACTGGTATACAAATAATTTATTTGAGGAGCTCAAATAGCTAAATAAATTCCCGAATTATTTTTCTCATAATCTATATATTTTTATTGAATTATATAAAAATTTACAGATTTTTATAAAACTTATGTATTAAAGGGGAATTACAGAGTTAAAAAGGCTTTATTTTAAACTAGTTTCGGCAATTTACCGTGTAACGAACCTGTCGGGACCGAGAACTGACGAAACCCAAAGTTTACTATAATTCGAACAACGGGAGTATTCCGGGAGATTCCAAGGTCAATTGGACACTAGGGGTGTGTCCAATGCCAGTAGGGAGAATCCCCTACGGAGAAAGTGGAAACCTAATTTTGGGCAACCTAAACTCCCCAAACACCCAAATTCCCTTAATGAAAAGTTAATCTTTCTTAAATAACAACACGTTGACACTATTGGTATTCCCGTACCACTATTCGAGCATGTCAAACAACTGACCTTGGCTGGCACGTGAACCGGTGCCCGAAAGACAAACTAAAAACTGATACTACCCTGACATCCATCACCATACCAGTATGCTATAGGTTCAATCCAGGGTGAAAAGTCATAACCAAGTCCAAGTTATAACCATTACCAACTTAAATGCTGATTTGAGTCCCTACTTGCATGCGTGTTATTAAAGCTGATCCAGCTGATTGATCACTCTTTGTTTGAGACTACTACTTTCACTGTGAGTTTCACTCCCCCACTTTTAAACTGTTTTATTGTTTTCTTGGGTGATTTGCATGTTACAAACTGTGTTAATTGCACCAACTTGTGATGATGTGAATTACCTAACACACGAACTATCCCCACTATAAGTGATTAACGTAAGCCGTGTGCAGTGGATAATACTATTGGTCTGACAAACCTAGTTACTACGACCAGACTGTGTGTCGGCAAACAAGCAACTGCACGCGTCCTAAACTCTGTTATGTTGTTAGGCATAACTACACCTGGGCGTTGGTGTATGTCCGTTGTACGGATCGTTCGGGCACTAATCTGACAAACCTAAGGTAAACGTGCGGAATCCGTTTGCTTAGGCGACATTGGATACACTCATTTGTTTCTATTTAATCACCGTTTCATTAATATTCAACGTTACAGATCCTAGAAACACTTTGACAGAGCTTCGCCTCTGTCGTGAAAAATCTCTAAAAGTTACAAATGAAACATCAAAGCTCCTATTTATACTAACACAAGTTCGCTGGTGGGAGTGCAAGTTCGAGCGAACTTGCTTAGTCAAGTTCGGCCGAACTTGACTACAACACTACCATTTCAAGCAAACTTGTCCCTAAATATACATAAACTTCAACATTTCGCTCCTAAATACTGACTCGATATTATACGATTACGTAGGCAACAGACATATGCATCAACAGATTCCCCCTTGGATGTTGCCGTAGTCATCATTCTTCAATTAAGTTCCTGAGTCTTTAATGTTCTCTTGATCGTTATATCTTGAATAACTTTGACATCCATGCTCCCCCTTGCTTTGAGCTTCCTGGTATCTTTAATCAACGTGTTTATCTAGCTCCCCCTTAAATGATGCTTCGAATCTCTAAGATTTGACGATTAAGAACAATCACACGTATCCACACACAAACAGTTTCTTAATAGTCTCGTTGGTCCGGCTCACATTAAATATTATCAGGTTACCATGGAAGATTTTGAAAGAAAATCTTTTTGGATTTTTACTATTGAATGCAAAAATGTAAACAAACTAAAATGTAATATTTACGGTTTATATTTTTGTGAGAAAACGTGTTAAAGGATCATATCAGTTTTTGAGACATACTACCAGTACCGTTGACCTTTTAATGACTTTAAGTTTTAAACTTGTTTACCTAGATTGTCGATATGTTTATCCACCTAAACTTTAACACATCTCAATTGTTCCAAGATATGTTAGGATAAGAATTATGAAACTTGACTTATCTGTAGTTCCCACTTCTTGAATATACTCCCGTATCAAAATTCCCTAGATTTCATCTTACAGGTGAATATAGCATAATTGATATCTGTATCAGGGTAATGCGATGCCTTGAGAGCTCAGGTTAGTACTACCGTACAGACAAAGAGATGAAGGCTCGACTTTAAGGTGTGTTCTATTTAAGGAATTTTTTCAGCACTACAAATGATTAGATCTTTCGATACTTTTCAAGATTGCATGCAATATAGTAGTTTATTGCAAAAGTATTATAGAAGTTCTAGGCTATTGCTTCCGCAAAATCAGAAGAACTTGTATAATACCCCAGAAATCAACTATCTATAAAGACCTCGTATCTCAGAATCAGGCAATCTCTCAAACAAAATTTCAGAGTACTAAGTCCATATATCCAAGATATGTTAACCCACAAGTTTAAGCAGTTGTAAAATTTAGTTTATATCCCTGAAACAATTTGCTAAACGTGTAAAGCCTATCGACACATCCACAGTAAGACTTGTTTATAACTTTTTAAACTTTACAAATATTTAGTGTACTATGATAGTCCACTGATATACTATCATTTCCTTTTTGCGCACAAGTAATCTCATTTTTCATTTTTCAATGTTTTTTTATATTTTAAGATTTTCTATTGTTTTTGGCTTTTTCAATCATTTTACCTATCTAAAATGATTTCGAAACGTTGTTTTTCAATTTTACAAGAATTTTTTACAATTTTTAAAATTTTTTCTCCCCCTAAAATTGAAAACATCTTATTAAAATCGAAAATAAGAATCTTCCATATTAACCATTTAACGACTTTTTACGAATGTGAACGCGAGACTACCATTTATTTGTGTGGAATATCATTCCTGTCTCTTGTCTCTCTACATGAACAACCACTGCTTCTCAAATGACATTTGGCTTGAAGCTTGGTTATCCTGCACATTCAAACAAACTTCAATAAGTTTTGAATAGGAACCCAATCCATTCTGGATTTAGGTTTACCAAAATCATTAACATCTGAAGTAAACAAACATTCACACTCTTTTTGATATTCAAACAGTATGATAGAAACTTTATTTGAAAATTTTACTTTCTTTGATTTTTTAACTGTTTGAATTATCAGATTTTTCGACACTGCTCTCTCTTTTGTCCTTAGATTTGTATCCGATGAATTCGTTTTACTTGACTGTGAGTAAAATGATTCATTAGAACTTTTATCTGATTTTTTAGACGTATCCGAGGACAAAATCTTTTCCAATACTCTCTAACTATTTTTCTCTTTTTTCTAAATCTGTCTTTTTGCCCTTGTGATAGTTTGACTTTTTGTTCTTTGGGCTTCTCTACAGTTTTCTCATTTTTCTTCTCTGTTTTCTTCTCCTCTGGTCTTTTCTCCCCCTGATATTTAACCGATCTTCTTTTCAGATTAATTGGACAATCCCTGGAAATATGACCTTTGATTTGACATTTATAGCATCTTCTCGTATCAAATCTCTTTTTCAGGAAGTTAATAGCAATGTGTCCACCAAATCCACAGTTGTAACACACTCTGTTATCATACCAATCTCTCCATTCAGACCAAACACCCCAATCAGCACATTGATTTGACATGTAGTAGTCATCTTTCCTGCTTCTTCTATAAAATTGGTTTGACTTTGAAGCACCGTGATCCGACCTGCACCACTTATTCTCAAATTTTTGTGAGTTTTTATAATGATTGGATGATGAGCTTTTATTTTTGTTTTGAAAATTTTTAGAATTTCGGTTTTCATGTTGTTTTTGTTCTCCATTCTGCTTAGAAAGTTTTTGCGTTGAGCATTCACCTTTTTCAGTAGATTGTAGAAAAGTTTCTTGAAATTTTTCTTTTAGTTTCAAAAATATTTCCTTTTTATCATTTTTATCATCGGTATTATCATCACAAACCTTAATTATGACATCGTCATAATTTGTGACATTGTCACTTATTGGAATTTCCTTTATATTCTTATTGAACGGTTTAGGACATATCTGATCTAACATTATAGATGAAGTCACAAAACCTTTCAATTGTTTTTCTAAATCATCAATTTTATTTTTTTTGCAATCTCAACATCTGGTTCAAGTTTTCTAATTTTTTCAAGATGCGAGTTTATTATATTTTGTTTTCAGTAACATTTTTATTCAAAACAGATTTATCATTTTCTAAAATTTTTATATTATTTTGAAAGTATTTCATTTTCTTTATTTTCTAATGACAAACATTCCAAATCTTTCAAAATTTTGATATTAATAGATTTGAATTTTTGACAATTTAAGCACACAGATTCAGTACACTTTGTGCAAGGTTTTTCGACATCCACAATTTGTACCTTTACCACTTTTTTATCAACAATTTTTATCTCTGACTCAGCACGCTCCAGATATTTAGCACGTAGAGCATTCCATAGCTTTTGTGCCGTATCACATTGTGGTAGCAGATTCAAGATATTTCCTTTCACCGACTGCTGTATCAGATTAATCATTTTCTTTTCAGCAAAATAATCATCTTTTTGTTGAGTAGAATATTTGCACTTCTCCAGAATTTGCTGATTTTCATCTCTAGGAATGACATAACCTGTCTCAGTCACGACCCAACTACGGAAATGCATAACTTTGACCCAGCTCTCAAATTTTCCTTTCCAACCATCATATTCATCTATATTCATCAACATAGGAGGCTTCATGGACACCATTTCGTTTTCCAAACTAATATGTCGTTCAAAACACTTGAAAAATGATTAGCAAACAGACAACTTTTAGAAAACTTTGACTTTTTAACCAAAAATAACAACGTATCGGTTTGCTAAAAGCGTTTAAAATTTTTCGGAAAACTTTTCTTACCAGATTAGAGCTTTAAACTCGTCTCGTCAATACGAATCTAACGATATATAATGTCCGAGATATCTCGTCAAAACTTTTCTTTTTAGAAACCTTGGACAAGTTCGGTCAAACTTGTCACATTGTGTGAAACTGAGCTATTTAACAAGTTCGGGCGAGCTTGTATCACTCAGAATACAAGTTCGAGCAAACTTGTAAGAAAATCCGAAGAAATTAGCAAGTTCGAACGAACTTGGAGAGAATTTCAATCAACTTTTGGTCAAGTTCGGGCGAACTTGATTAAATTTGATAAAAATCATGCAAGTTTGAGCGAACTTGGCTAAAATCCTTGAAAAATCAATCAAGTTCGGGCGAACTTGATGAAAAATGTGAATTTTTAGTCAAGTTCGAGCGAACTTGATGTTAAGTTCGAGCGAACATGAGTTATTCGACATGGTTTTTTTGCAATTTTTGACATGAATTCGTTTGTTTTAAGCTCTGATCTTTTTAAGTGTTTATCTATTATGGATTTTACATATTATACTTGAAAATCAGTCCATTTTGTCCGTGAATTGTCCAAGAAAAGTTAAAAATGAAAGAAATGAGTAGAAGATGAGATGATTTCAGTCCAATGTCTCCAAATTAGGCCAATCCTGCTCTGATACCACTTGTAGGTCCGTTGTACGGATCGTTCGGGCACTAATCTGACAAACCTAAGGTAAACGTGCGGAATCTGTTTGCTTAGGCGACATTGGATACACTCATTTGTTTCTATTTAATCACCGTTTCATTAATATTCAACGTTATAGATCCTGGAAACACTTTGACAGAGTTTCGCCTCTGTGGTGACAAAATCTCTAAAAGTTACAAATGAAACATCAAAGCTCCTATTTATACTAACACAAGTTCGCTGGTGGGAGTGCAAGTTCGGGCGAACTTGCTTAGTCAAGTTCGGCCGAACTTGACTACAACACTACGATTTCAAGCGAACTTGTCCCTAAATATATATAAACTTCGACATTTCACTCCTAAATACTGACCCGATATTATACGATGACGTAGGCAACAGACATATGCATCAACAGTTGGGCTGCACGTGACGCAGTCGGTGGGCTGAGGTGTCGAACGTGACACGACCCGGTATGCTGAGGTGTCGAACGTGACACGGCATGGTTATAACAGTCAAGGTTTCACTTGTCCACTTGTGTAATTCCATCTGTGATCTGTGAGACGTGCAATTAAACTTGTTAAAGCATGTTATACGAAAACAACCAAACAAGTGAAACTCACCGACTCGTTTAGCTGACCCTTTTTAAAACTAACATGCATTTAAGGTAAAACTAAACAGGAATAAGGAATGTACGTTTGGAATGGCTTGAGTAGCAGATAGTAGCAGAATAAAGGCGGTAGTGGCTTGTAGTACCGCACTTAAACTTATGGTTTGTAATATGATACTTTAAGTATGTTGTAACCGATGTTCCCTCGTTATATGATATCACATTTTAAACTATAAGGAAATGCCATGTGTCTGTTGCACCCCACAATTGTCTTCCGCTACGAGTCGGGGCGTGACAGGAAGATCCTCTGGAAGACGGCAGGAAAGTCATATACGACAGGAACATCACTTACGCTTGGACCCTTGTCTTTCTTTTCCACAATATGGGCGAGAAAGGAGAAGTATTCCTTACGCAAGTATTTGTTCGATTGGATACACGACATCAACTTGAGACCTTTGGAAGGTTTCTCGCCATAGACGTGTAAGGAATCACCATTTGGAAGAGGAAGACGGAAGAACTTTTCAGAACAGACGACTTCAGCACGAACTCGCCTAAGCCAATCCAGCCTACTATGATATCAAAGCTTCCCATTTGCATGGGTATAAGGTCAATGGAGAACGTATGATCGTTAAGATTCAAGGAACACTTAGAAAGGATGGAATCAACATCAACGGACTTTCCGTTACGACTTTGACTACGGATGGTTTAGGCAACTTAGAACGTACGCACTTAAGCAAAGGTTCGAATTCAACAGATACAAAACTTTTATCTGCGCCAGTATCAAAAAGACAAGAAGCATAGACATGGTTGACAAGAAACATACCCGTTATGACGTCGTTATCATTTTGCGCCTGAGCGGCGGTGATAACGAAAGCTCTGCCTCGAGCTTGTTGAGGCTGCTGCTATTGTTGCTGTTGTTGCTGACGATTCCGATCGCCACACTTGAAGCATGCCCGAACAGTAGCGGCTTGGGTTTGAGCTTGGTTAGGGGTAGGTTTTGCAACCATAACTTGGTCTTGGGTAGGCCTTGGGTTTTAGCAACAATGATCGGCGAAATGCCCCAACCTGTTACAGTTGGTGCATTTACGACATGGGGTGTTGCCGGGATGGTGGTAAGTGCATTCGTTACACTTGGGCCTTGTCCCAGTATAAGTCCTATTCGGTGGTTCCTAGTTTAGGGTAGCAGGTACTGACTATAAGGGTATAGGGTTTTGCGGAGTAAAAACCGCACAGTTTTGACCAGAAGCCTTCCACTTCTTCTTCTTATTTTTCTTGGGAGGTTGGGAAGGTGAAGGTTCAATAGTGGTGGCGTCTGTGGCGGCTTGGTGTGCATTCTTTGTTGAAACCTTGTCATAGGTTCCATGAAGAATACAGAAGTGGTTAAGTTCGACGGATATGCTGAACGAATCATCGAGAGTTTTGGGGCAGGCAGACACTACATGGTTCATTAAAATGGATGGGAGGCAACAGATAAATTTGGCAATGGCTTTACGGATGGTGTCAACTTGACTAGGGCAGAGGATACTGAGTTGTTTGAAGCGTGCTATCAGACCAACGGTGTCGCTCCCAACTTGCTTCAAATCCTCGAACTCGTTCTCGAGTTTTTGAAGTTCGTGTGGAGGACAGAACTCATCCCTCATCAGTTGTTTCAATTCTTCCCCGGGCAAGGCGTGGGCTGTGTCATTCCCTCTTTTGTTACGCTCGGAGGTCCACCATTCGAGAGCCCTCGAACGGAATACCCCTGTAGCGTTCATGGTTCGCAGGTTGTCAGGAAACACGCTTTGGAGGAAGGTGAGTTCGATAGCATCGAACCAATTCATCATGGCGGTGGCACCATCCATGCCAGTGAATTCAAGCGACTTGCAGGCCATGAACTGCTTGAAGAGAAATGTCATCTTAGGTGTTTCGACCTTGGAATCGACGGAGGTGTTGGGGGTTTCATTAATGGTTTGATTCGGCTCACGATATCAGGTATAACCTTGGACATTTGCTCGGCCATTTGTTCAACAATTAGACCTATGAGATCCTTCCTTGATATTGTGTCCTCATTGTTGTTGGACCCCTTTTTGAACCAGATCGCGACTTCTTGGATTTCTCGGACAAGCTTGGGGAAGACATCTAGAGAATCCAAAGAGAAAGAAAGGATGAGACTTGATCATAATTCGAAATAAAGAGTTTGCATGTATAAGCATGTATGTGTCATGCAACACATATGATTCACATAAATTGCATGTATTCGGCAAGTATTCAACAAGTATAATCACGTATGAATGCGTAAAGAGTTCTCAGGTAAGAGTGACTGGTCCGATAATGCGGATTTGTACGAACACTCTAGCCTTAGACATAAAATTCAGGGTACAGGCATTCACCCTTCTAGATTGCATGTGTTCACGTTATTAAATCCCAAACTTTGACGAGATTTTAAAAACTTTGAAGGCATAAGCCCAAAACAAATCATCCAAGGATAGATGATTTCTTGTGTAATTTTTTAGAAAAAACTTTGACTTTTAAAAGATGTATTATGTTCTGTTTTTGGTAATCACCTAAGGATAGGTGATGGTAGTGTATTAGAAATCTAAACGCAAGTAAACTCGCGTTGGGGTCCTAGGAAGGTTATAGACTAGGTCAAAGCATTACTAATAACCTAATTCCCTATAACCAGTGCTCTAATACCAATCTGTAACACCCCAAATCGCGTAAAACAACACGCGGTGGAAACACTTGGGGAGTCACGTTACAAATTGTTTCGTAACACATGGTATTTAATGTGACATATGTTTATTTTAATCATTGTACTATTCCGAACAATTTTGTAATTTTATAACATTGTGTTTTATTCCAAGATTTATTTTAATACTTATGACATTTCATATTTTCAATCCTTGTTCAAATTCGCCCTTTCAAATCACTTCTGGAAGTGAAATCGTTAACCGTTACGCAAACGTAATCAGTTAACGGTCATTTGCGCTTTTGCTACAATTTTCGTCGTAATTAACAGAAAACCGTAACCGTACGACCGAACGAACCAACACCCAGGACATTTTTGGACACATTTCAAGTTTCCTAAGCTTTATCGTCTTTATAAAGCTTAAAAATGAGGTTAACGGGTGTTAAAAGGGCCAAAACGCGATGAACCAAGTTCAGGGGCCTGTTCTGCCAACTTTTGAAAGTTGCTGTCAGCTAAGGGGCTTACGGACCGTAAGCCCATACTCTTACGGTCCGTAAGGACCCCCCAGCTCAGCAGAAACATGGCAGCTTCTTGTTTACTTCCTTGGACACTAATCCTTCGAAATTGCCACACTTCTCCTGGTCTTGACACATCTATAGACACTTGTAATGATCCTAAATTAGTGCCTAATACTTGGGATGATCTTGTGCATCATCCACAAGTATAAGTAGGCCATCAAACTCACCTCACAACTTGCTCTTTTCCATCTTCTTCCTCCCATACTCTTGGAGCTTGCTTCCATCCTTTTTGGAGGCCTCCTACTGAGTTCCTTGAGATCTTGGGTGTTCCTAAAACACAAGTAAGATCTCATCCTTAGTCTTTTTATTTCTTTTAGCTATTTCAAGCTAAAAGTCAAACATTTGTTTGACTTTCGGCTTTGACCATTAATTAGTCAAGTCAAGGTCCAATTGGACTTTGCAACGTGATCGTAATCACGATGGTTATGATCCATAGCGATCATGTCTACTGATTACCACGTCTCCTAGTCGAAGTGACGAGTCTAAGTTTCAGTGAATAATGCGCAAAATGCGCATTATACGACGGAACTGTTTTCGGATCTCAAAACCCTTTGTTTTAATACCAAATCAGTTTTATAAACCTTGTTAGACATGTTTAACATGTCTAACTCGTCACTTTTAGTTTAGTGCTTGTTTCGGATCGTAAGTTGAGCGGTCTTGACCACCGCTTTGACTTTCGAATCCGACCCGTTTGGTCGATCTTAGTATCCGACCAAACTCATAATTGTGACCATAGTTGTATAGGGAATAACCCTCTGAGGTTATACCTTATGGTCACGTCGTTTGGTTAGTATTATGATAAGTCGTTATTATGCCCTTTATAAATAACCAAAATGCCCCTTTTGCGCATAAATTCATTTTAAGCATATGTGGCTAAAGTTTTGACATATAAAATGATATTACAACATTATTAAACATGTTTGGGCAATTAAGACTTATCATAGGACATGTTTAACCATCCGAACACGCGTTTACGCAAATGACACGTTAAAGTAGCATAAACTACCTTAACGGGTCATTACGGGTCAAAAGCACTTAGGATCACTTCCAAATCAGAATGTTGAGTTTATTAAATCATACCGTATGAGTTCCAACACTCATTTGATTTATGAGACATCATTCTATCCAATCCACCGATTAAAGTTCTGATTTATTAACATAGTTATCCGATCTTAGGAACCATTTGATTCCTCGGACTCTTGCGCTTTATTATTTTCTTGAACAAGGATACTTTTGCAACCCCAAGTGAGTACATAGTCCCCTCTTTTACGTTTTCAAATATTTTGGGGTGAAACACATGTTCCTACTTATTACTTTATTGATTTCATGTTTTCTTGTTTCTCATAACATATACTTGTTATGTTCAACTAGTACAATATATAGTACATGATTTAAATTATGTTTTGCTATGTATGTTGACTGAGCATACTAGCACATTGATTTCAAAGACATCTTTTGCAGCATATGTTGACTTAGCATATGAGCACATTGATTTACATTACATTTTGCTATGTATGTTGACTGAGCATGCTAGCACATTGACTTTATGGACATTTCTACTTCGTATGTTGACTTAGCATACTTAGTACATGGTTTAAAGACATTTTTCATGACATTGCTTACATTGACTATGACATTTGGTTTGTTTAACGGGACATAATACATTCATTAACATTGATCACGCCGCCCGGTAGTATGTAATGGTACCATAGGACTTGACAAATCCCGTTCCCCGCTTCCCAGGTTTGTTTGGAAGTAGGGAATGACAGAATCCGAATACATTTTTGATAAACCTTTGACTTGATAAGGGTTTATCCGATAGTCTCAAGGATTGAATGTATGCGATAAACATAACTACATAAATGTTCATATCAAATAAAGCATTGTTTTTGCAAAACATGACTTTTGATTTAAACTTTGGTTTATTCAAGACATTGTTTTGTACATGACATTTGACATTTGTTTGACAAGACATTTTGGTGGTTATTTGATAAGTGATTTAAATAACGAGATGTGTGTAATATGATAAAAGCATGGTGGATACGCCGCTAGTACTTCCTATATATAAGTGCTTTCATGATATTACATAACGTAGCGTTATTTAAACCACTTCGACAAAGACAAAGACATGACACATTTGGTACAAATATCATATATTTTTCACAAGACACTGTTTTACAAATGGAATATTTTATACAATTCATTATCTTCCGGTTAATTATTTAACCATACATCCTTCTTCTATATCATTTGATTTTCACATTGATTTTCATATGATTTTGTAAAAGAAAACATTTTATAAGGTTCATGACTACTTTTCGTTAAACTGTTATTTTAACTTCCAGTCATGAATCCTCATCAACAAAACCTATGTATCTCACAGGCATTTTTATGCTGGCGTACCTATTTTCACATGTGTTTTAGGAGCTAATGCTTAAGGATGATTCATGCGACACTTAGGACGGACTTGGACTTTAGTGACTTAAAATTTAGCTAGACAAATAAATTTATGTTATGTTTCTGTTAAATTCCAGACAATGTAAACAATTTGAATCAATAATACAAAACTTTAATTTCCATGGTTGTTGAAAGAATACTTCTGTCACGACACTCCCCGACGTTTCCGCCGCGGTTTGTTGTTTTACGCGGTCGGGGTGTGACATTTAAAGTTTTGTTTTATTGAATTATCGAATTTTAAATATCTTGGGATAAAGAAAATAAAATACAATCAAATTTTCTTCTAATTTTTAATGTCACTAAGGCCCGCATCCATCCTATGTGTAGTATGCAGCGACAATCATCATGTAAAATAACCTGAAACATATGTGAAAATAGGTACGTCGACATAAAAATGATGTGAGTAACATAGGTTTGTAATTTAGATTCATGACTTAGGATGTTTAAGAAAAGAACATATATTTTAAAAAATATCCATGAATCCTCGCAAAATGTTTAGTATCTATAATACTTTGCTTTTTGATAAAAAGAGTTTGTAGTATATACGAAATATACTTTGGTTTTGAATAAAAGAATCGGTAGTATATCAAAATATACTTTGGTAAACAATAAGAGAATCGATCGTATATCAAAATATACTTTTGTTTAAGAACAAGAGATTTAGTAGTATATCAAACTATATTTTGGTAAATAATATCACATTGATAGCATATCAAACTATGCTTTGGAAGTATATCGAAATATACTTAATTATGATTTGGTAGTATATCAAAATATACTTTTGTTTAGGGAATCAATAAAAGATAAGTTTTTATGGATTAGTTAGAAAACCTTTGTAAAACATACATTGTGGTCGTTTGGCAATACATTCAAACCTTAGTATATCAAACTATACTTTGGTGACTATAGATTTACCACGAAGGAAAAATCTATTTGGTTTAAACTTGGTTTCTGACATTCCATACAACAGGAATGGGGTGTCAAATCCTGTAGCGCTATATCGTACTACCAATCGGCTTGATCATTGTTAATGAATGTATAAAAGAAATACGCACCAACAACAGTCTCAAACTTTAAAAATCATTGTTTTAGCGATAGGTAACAGTTTCGATTCGTTAAAGGATAAGTATTACGTATGCGAAATCGTATAGCTTTGAAATCGTGAAAATATTGAATAGGCACATGTGAATCACCCCAAAACATTTGAAAACGTAAAAGAGGGGAACTATGTACTCACTTGGGATTGCGTATAAGCCTTGTATGAATGTGTAAACAAAGCCCAAAAGATCAAGAAATCAAGTGTGTCCTAAGTAGGGACGTAATCGGGAGATTCGGATAGAATGAGGTCTTGTAAACCAAATGAGTGTTGTAACTCATATGAAATGGCTTAACAAAGTCAACATTCTGATTTGGAATGAATCCTAAGTGCTTTTGACCCGTTGTGACACGTTAAGGTAGTTTACGCTACTTTACATGTCATTTACGTAAACGCGTGATCGAATGGTTAAACATGTCTTATCATAAGTCTTAAATGCCAAAACATGTTTGAAAATGTTTTAAAATCAGTTTATATGTCAAAAATTTGGTTACATATGTTAAAATGGATTTATGCACAAAAAGGGCATTTTTGTCATTATTAAAGGCATAATAAGCCACATAACATAAGGCTAACCAAACGACATGACCATAAGGTATAACCTCAGAACGTTATTCCCTATACAACTAGGGTCACTAATATGAGTTTGGTCGGATCCTAAGATCGACCAAACGGGTCGGATTCGAAAGTCAAAGCGGTGGTCAAGACCACTCGACTTACGACCCTAAACAAGCACTAAACTAAAAGTGACGAGTTAGACATGTTAAACATGTCTAACTAAGTTTATAAAACTGATTTGGTATCAAAAAAAAGTGTTTTGATACCTGAAAATAGTTCCGTTGTATAATGCGCACTTTGCGCATTATTGACCAAAACTTTGACTCGTCACTTCGACAAATAAACGTGGTAATCAGTGGCATGATCGCCATGGATGGTAACCAACATGATTACGATCACGTTGCAAAGTCCAATTGGGCTTTGACTTGACCAATTTATGGGCAAAGCTGAAAGTCAAACACTATTTGACTTTTAGCTTGAAATAGCTAAAAATAATAAACATGACTAGGATGGAACACTTACTTGTGATCCAAGAATGAAGGAAAGACTAAAGAACTCAGATGAGAGACCTCCAACAATGTTGTAGTCTCCACTTAGAGTTATAGAGAGAAAGAAAAGAATTGAGCAAGAAAAATGGTTGCAACTATGGAGGTATTTATAGTTGAATATGAAGTGTAGGATCATGCCAAGTGTTGAGAGGTGTTGTAGGATCATAACATGTGTCTAATGATGTGTTGCAACCAGAGGAAGTGTGGCAATAACAAGTGCTTAGTGTCCAAGGAAGTAAACAAGAAGCTGTCAAGTTGCAATTAGGAAGCTTCTACTCTGGGCAACCCTTACGGACCGTATGGGGTTTTGCCTTACGGTCCGTAAGGCCCTTACAGGGGCATAAGTTTCAGAATTGGCAGAATTGGCCCCTAAACTTGTTTTTGTCGCATTTTGGCACTTTTAACACCCGTTAACCTCATATTAAAGCTTTATAAGGATGATATAGCATAGGGAACTTGAAATATGTCCGGAAATGTCATGGATGTTGGTTCGTTTGGTAATACGGTTGCGGTTTTTGGTTAAGTACGACGAACATCGTAACGAACGCGCAAATGACCGTAAATACGTAACGAACGACATTTTTGCATTCCAATCATCAAAATACAAGATTTTAATGATTATTAAAATTTTTGGATGTGCGTACATGTTCTGGAGTTGCATAAGCATGTTTTTGCCATACCAAACCCTTCAAAACTTATTTCTAAGTTATACAATGGATATTTAAGGTATGTTTAGCTTGTTTCAATCTTCCAAAGTATATGTTATGTTAAACTGATTACGTTTGCGTAACTGCTTGCGATTTCACTTCCAGAAGTGATTCGAAAGATCGAAATTGTACAAGGACTGAAACGTGTGAATGTCACATGTAATTATACAATTCTCCGGAATGAAACACAAGATCTCATTGGATTCGAAATTGTTCAGAATTGTACGATGGTTGAAAAGGCACAGATGTTACAAGATAAACCTGCTACACGGCCCTGTGTGTCAACGGCACAGCCTCGTGGCCATTGTACTTGTTGTACTATCCCAGATACACAAATCTGGAAGTTGACCACGACCAGTGTCAACTGGGACACGGCCCCGTGTCTCTTGTCTACTCTGTTTGTCTTCTTCTAAAGTGGAATCTTGAAGTGGCACGACCCATGCTGACGAGGCATGGCCCCGTGCCAAAATTTTGATTTGTTGTTTTTGTTCGTGGGGTGAAGCTTGGGTGTTTGGTATAGTGTGTTGTCTTCCCTTCTTCATAATTATGCTGGATTTCGTCGTTAGTTTGATCCCTTTGTGCATTTAAGCTCTTTTTATCCTGAAAATCAAAATAAACAAAGAAACGCTCTTTTTATCGAAGGTTGGCAGCTTCCAACTTCATTTCCACCCATTTTCTTGAGCTACCTTAGCGACAATTCAGGCATAAGTTATCTTCTAGTTGTTTATGTTCAGAATATTCATGAAAAATATTCTCTAACAAGACAAGCAAATGATTACTAACAATAACATTCAGGATCCTGTCCTCAACTCCGTCAGGATCCTATTTGATGTCCCGCATGTTAGGATCTTGCCTTGAATCTACAGATGTCAGGATCCTCATAGTTATAAAAATTCTACCCCAAACAGAACTAAAATGACACATCATCTATAGTTAACTTTAAATTATCAACTAGTTGATTAATCATCTTTTGTTAATTTTATATTAAAACCAAAAACTAAAAGCAAGTAATAGATGATTAATAGAGAACATCCATTTCACACCCAAACCGATGGCGGAAACATCAAGGTGGGACGAAATAGATTACTCATTGCTCACAACACTATTGGTGACAATATTTAATTCAAAACCGGATTTCATTTCATAACAAAATTGTCAAATACAACATGGAAATTCAAAGTACAATAGAAGAAATAATACAACATTACAACATAAAATCTAGAAGTCTAGATGTGTTTCTATGCCGTTCCTACTTTGTTTCATCCATAGCATCATCATCAACCTATAACATGTTTTAAAATAAAGTTCAATGCAAAAGCAAATGCGAGTACACAAGTTTAAGTATATGCATACGTATAAGCATAAGGTTTAAAATGAATCCACATGGCAACTAAGTTTATACAAGAGCATCATACATGGCATGCAATATTTCTAGTCAACCCTCAGTTTACGCAATAAAGAATGATAATTCAACATGACCTCACGTTCAAGGGTGGTGCGTTACTCCTATAGCGCTACACATGTCAAATGGAGGCTCATATAAAGATAATAACTATGGTATCACATAAGTATAGTCTAAGTATAAGCATCAAGTAATGTATCAAAGTATTCATGTATATTGGATTGTTTTGTGCATTGCATAAAGTATAAGCTTTAGTGATTTTTGAATAAGGTAAAACATGTTATATCCAATGTGACTAAAAAGGAAATGGTCATGTGTACTCACGGTTTTGCAAGCTTTCCGACTTGATGATCCCGTGAAGATTTGTTTGGTTGAGGAGGAACACCGAGTTATCCTACAAGAGGAAACGTAGGCGTATGAGTATTTGGATGTTTAACGGAGGATTCGGAATTTGAATATAAAGCGTGTCAAAGTATGTATACAAGAATGCATCACCTAGGTCTTGCACTCGTTTTTGACACCATGAGAACCCATAAGGGTTAATATGATTTCATAGGTTAACACCTATTGGAATTGTAACGAGGAACTAAACACTTAGGTGGTATAACTTAGTAGCTTGACGAATAACCATGTGGTCATCATCAAGGGTTAGGTTATTAGTTTATATATAAGTTATATACATATATGTTATGTTCAAGTCCATCAAAGATGTCATAGAAGTCAAGTAGGAGGTAGGAGGTAGGAGGTATAACCATCCATTTTAGAACCTCATGTATAGTTCACCACTACACAAGTTGTCATAGACAACAAGGAGGGTCAAGAACATAAGCAAGAATGAAGAAATAACATCTAATCTAAGTAAAACATCAAGTGATGTGTGGACTTGTATGTAGGATAGCCCAAGCTAACCAAGTTAGTCACACAACTTCAAATTCAACACTTGGCACCACTTGTGAGTTAAAACTTATACAAAAGAATGTTTGTGAGAATAAATCCTCTAATTTTGAATGTCTCAGCCTTGTTTTTAAGCCCAACTAACCATTCAATTGATTATGAGCATTAGGACATTGGTTTGAGATGAGAGAACTCAAGTTTAGCTAAGTTTAACAAAGTTTAAGTGAAAACAGAAAGTAACAGTCAACTTTGGAGCCTTTTTAGTGTCATTCCAGAGCTTGGTTTTTCATGGAAAACCTGTGGAAATGTTCTTAAGGTTGTTCCAAGCAAGTAGGAAAAAGAATGGATGAAAAAGACTAAGTATTGAATGAATTATACTCACTTCAGTGAAGTAAGATGATTCTGCTCGAACTTCTGATTAGTAGCTGATTATGGACTGATTTGAGAGTGTTTGAGAGAGTTGGAAAGTGGGAAAAGCTTGGAGAAGGCATGGGTTTTATAGGGAAGAGTTAGGTTAGGTTGGTGGGTGATTAAATGGGGTTTAGAGGCCAGTGGTGGAGGTTTATTGTTGGGATTTCGTGCATAATCGCGGGCTGCCAAGGATTCTGCCCGCCAGACCCCCTTACGGACCGTATGGGGGAAACCATACGGTCCGCAAGGCCTCGGCTGAAACGTATTTTTTTATTTTGTTGATTAAGGTCTTGTCCAATTGTTATATGTTAATTGTTTTTGAAATATTTTAATGTTTTTAAGCATAAGTAGCAAGTACTAAAGATTACACAAGTATAAAATGAGTATGATTAAGTACAAACATCGCGTATAAGTTTCATGTGAAGCACGTATGTCACGTATTTCTAAATTTATCAAACTTATTCAAGTATTATGGATCAGGTATCATATCTATGAATATATGAATATGTATAACATGAATTGAAATAAAATATGAGTTTCATTATCATTCAAGTCTCGAACTACAATGATTACAATGAAAGGATGAATACAAGATTACAATGTTTCCAAAAATAGAATTACAAAACGAGTTTTCTAAATATGGATAGTATGAAAAATCGGGGCGTTACAGTCTCCCCTCCTTTCGGAAATTTCGTCCCGAAATTTAGGAAGATGCAACGAACAGATGCGGATACTTAGTCTTCATATCACTCTCGAGTTCCCAAAAAACTCAGCACCACAGTTTTCCTTCCCATCAAACCTTGACGATAGGGATTCGACTACACCTTAATTGCTTGATTCCTCGGTCCATAATTTCGACTGGTTTTTCCACAAAGTGCAATGTATCGTTGATTTGAAGGTCTTCGAGTGGAACTGGAAGTGCTTCTTCAGCTAAACATTTCTTCAAGTTTGAAACATGGAAGACTGGGTGAACGTTGTTGAGTTCTTGAGGTAAATCCAGTTGATACACTAACTTGCCAATCCTTTCGAGAATTTTGAGAGGACCTACATAGCAAGAAGCGAGCTTGCCTTTCTTACCAAAACGAACAAAACCCTTCCAAGGGGATACCTTGAGAAGTACGTTATCACCTACGTTGAATTCCAAAGGCTTGCGTCTTTTGTCAGCATAACTCTTTTGTCGGCTCTAGGCCTTAAGGAGATTATCACGAATTTGTAGGATGTTGTCCGTTGTCTCTTGTATAAGTTCAGGACCAGTGATCTGTGCATCTCTGATCTCGTGCCAACAAATAGGTGAACCACACTTACGACCATACAATGCTTCAAATGGTGCCATTTGAATACTAGTGTGATAACTGTTGTTGTACGAGAATTCTACCAAAGGTAAGTGCGAATCCTAGTTGCGGCCAAAATCGATTACGCATGAACTAAGCATATCCTCCAAGGTTTGGATAGTACGCTCGGTTTGAGCATCAGACTGAGGATGAAAAGCGGTACTAAGATTGAGTTGAGTACCAAGAGCGGTTTAAAACGTTTGCCAAAGGCGAGAGGTGAAACGAGCGTCACGGTCAGAAATAATGTCAATGGGGTTACCATGACGACTAATTATTTCATCCGTGTAAATACGATCCAATTTCTTGAATTTTTAATCTTCACGAATGGCAAGGAAATGAGCGGATTTGGTCAGTTGGTCAATGATGACCCAGATGCTATCGTGACCAGACGAAGTGCGAGGTAGCTTAGTAATGAAATCCGTAGCAATACTCTCCCATTTCCAGACAGGAATTTCTGGTTGTTCGAGTAAGCTAGAGGGACGTTGATGTTCAGCTTTAACTTTGGAACAAGTGAGACACTTCGAGACGTAAAGAGCGATATCCCTCTTCATCCCAGGCCACCAATAAGATGTACGAAGGTCATGATACATCTTATCAGCGCCAGGATGAATGGAGTATCGGGATTTGTGGGCTACATCCATCAAGGTGTTTTGAAGGTTGAAACGATCAACAATCCAAATATGATCGTGGTAGTAAAGAATACCACCAGGTTTAGCTTCGAGTG
This sequence comes from Scalesia atractyloides, assembly GCA_947069175.1. Lineage (NCBI taxonomy): Eukaryota > Viridiplantae > Streptophyta > Magnoliopsida > Asterales > Asteraceae > Scalesia > Scalesia atractyloides. The sequence goes on from CAMTDV010000010.1 coordinate 25,237,481, forward strand.
GGTTTTCAACTCCACAATTCAACTCGTTATCGAGGTTACCCTCATTAATGACCGAGAATTGCGCATGGCGAATTAGCTTGTGAAGTTTCCCCACGGTTTGGTAGCAACGAATACTCTTGACATGAGTTTTACGACTATGTGAATCGGCCACAACATTCATTTTACCAGGTGGTAGCGAATATCATAGTCGTAGTCGTTTAACAATTCTGCCCAACGACGTTGACGCATGTTGAGTTCCTTTTGATCAAAGATATGCTGAAGGCTCTTGTGGTCGGTGAAGACCGTACACTTAGTACCATAAAGGTAGTGTCGCCAAATGTTTAATGCGAAAACAACTACACCAAGCTCAAGGTCGTGCGTAGTATAGTTTTTCTCAAGGATCTTGAGCTGTCTCGACGCGTAGGCGATGACCTTGTCCTGTAGCATAAGAACGCAACCAAGACCTTGGTTTGAGGCATCGTAATACACGATGAAGTCATCGTTTCCATCGGGGAGGGTAAGGATAGGAGCATTACAAAGCATGTCCTTGAGGGTTTGGAAAGACTCCTCTTGTTCGGGACCCTAACAAAGGTTTATCTTTTTGAGTCAAAGACGTAAGAGGAACAACGATCTTTGAAAAGTTCGAGATGAAGCAATGATTGTAACGAGCTAGGCCAAGAAACGAACGAATTCCAGAAGGAGACTTAGGTGCAACCCAATTCTTCACCGCTTCAATCTTTGCAGGGTCAAAATGAATACCGAGTTCGTTGACGGTGTGACCAAGGAATTGAACCTCTTTTAGCCAAAATTTACACTTGGAATGGAGAATTTGGCGTAAAGACGTTCAGTTTGCAAAAGCTGAAGAATAAGGTGAAAATGTCGTCCGTGTTCTTCTTTCGTCTTGGAGTAGATGAGTATGTCGTCAATGAAGACAATTACGAAGCGATCGAGGAAACATTTACACACACGATTCATCAAATCCATGAATACTGCACGCGCGTTGGTCAAACCAAAAGGCATGACCACGAATTCATAGTGTCCATAGCGTGTGCGAAAAGAGGTTTTAGGTATATCTTCTTCGAGAACTCGAAGTTGATGATAACCCGAAGGAAGGTCAATCTTGGAGAAACACGTTGCGCCTTGCAATTGATCGAAGAGATCTTTGATACGAGGAAGTGGATATCGGTTTTTGACAGTAAGCTTGTTGAGTTCACGATAGTTAATGCACATCCGAAAAGATCCATCTTTCTTTTTGACAAACCAATACGGGAGCGCCCCAAGGGGAAGTACTAGGGTGTATAAAGCCTTTATCAAGAAGTTCTTGAAGCTGGCTTAATAGCTCTTGCATTTCCGAGGGAGCTAAACGATAAGGAGCTTTCGCAACCGGAGTTACGCCAGGAATGAGATCAATACGAAAGTCAACAGAACGAGGAGGAGGAGGACCAGGAAGATCCTCTGGAAAGACATCTCTTATGCTTGGCCCTTTATCTTTCTTTCCCATAATATGGGCAAGAAGGGCAAAGTATTCCTTACGCAAGTATTTTTTCGCTTGGATACACGACATAAGCTTGAGACCTTTAGAGGGTTTCTCGCCATAGACATGTAAGGAATCACCATTTGGAAGAGGAAGGCGCATGAGCTTCTCGGAACAAACAACTTCAGCACGAATTCGCCTAAGTCAATCCATGCCGACTATGATATCGAAGCTTCCCAATTGCATGGGTATGAGGTCAATCGAAAATGTATGATCATTAAGATTCAAGGAACAATTACAAAGGACGAAATCAATAGTGATGGATTTCCCGTTAGTGACTTCGACAACGAATGGATTAGGCAACTTGGAACGTACACACTTAAGCAAAGGTTCAAATTCGATAGATACAAAAATTTTATCTGTGCCAGTATCAAATAGACAAGAAGCATAGACATGGTTCACAAGAAATGTACCAGTGATAACGTCGTTTGCGTTTTGCGCCTGAGTCGAGGTGAGAACAAATGCTCTGCCTCGAGCTTGTAGAGGCTGCTGTTGTTGTTGAGGTTGTTGGTTGGTGTTGCGTTGCGGGAAAACGTTGGCGAGGTGATTGGGGTCCCCACACTTGAAACAGGCTCGCATAAGAGCAACTTGAGGTTGAGGCTGAGGTCGAGTAGGGTTAGGGTTTGGCATGATGGCTTGAGGTTGAGGGTTTTGGGGTTGAAGGATGACACGACATCGGTTAGAAAAGTGTCCAAGCCTAGGGCATTGGGCACACTTGCGACATGGAGTGCCGGTAGGGTGGTGGAATGAACAATTAGCACACTGGGGATGAGCTCCAATGTAGCCACATTTTGGTGCTTCTGGGTTGGCAGGAGTAATGGCCACTACTATTTTGATGGGTTGAGGGTTTGGCGGAGTAACAACTGCACAATTTTGAACGGAAGCCTTCCGCTTCTTGTTCTTGTTTTTCTTAGCTTGGGAGGGTGAGGGTTCAACAGTGGCGGTGGTATCGGTGGTGGCTTGGTATGCACTCTTCATGGAGACCTTGTCGTAGGCCCCATGAAGAATACAATTGTTATTCAGCCCTATGGCGATACTGTAGGCTTCCTCAATGGTTTTTGGGCAGGCTGAGGCTACGTGGTTGATCAGGACAGGTGCGAGGCAACGAATGAACTTGGCTATCACCTTGGGAACAGTATCGACCTGTCCAGGACAGAGGAAACTAAGTTGTTTGAATCGCGCGACCAGTCCTTCTACGTCGCTCCCCTTTTGAGTGAGATTCCAAAATTCGTTATCCAGCTTTTGGATCTCGTGTGGGGGGGCATAAATGGTCCTTCATGAGCTGCTTAAGCTCGTCCCAAGGTAAAGTGTGGGCATCTTCGTTACCATGTTTGCTCCTTTCAGTGGTCCACCATTCGAGGGCTCTCTGACGAAAGACCCCCGTTGCGTTTAGGGTTCGAAGTTCGTCGGGACAACCACTTTGTAGGAAGGTAAGTTCGATTACATCGAACCAATTAATCATAGATGTAGCTCCATCCTCGCCAGTAAACTCCAGAGGCTTACAGGCCATGAATTGTTTGAATTGGAACGATGTTTTAGGTGTTTCCATCTTGGAATCGACAGAGGTTTGGGGGTATCATGGAGGGATTGAATATAACTAACTATCGGGTATAACTTGGGCCATTTGCTCGACCATTTGCTCAGCGACGAGACCCACGAGGTCTTTCTTCGAGATGGAGTCCTCATTGTTGTTGGAACCCTTCTTGGAGTTCTTGGACTTCTTTGAGGAGCTTGGGGAAGACATCTAGAGGTTGAAAATAAAAGAAAGGATGAGACTCGATCATAATGTAAAAATAAGTTTTGCATGTATAAGCATGTGTATGTTTACGTACGATTCACATAGTTTGCATGTATTCATCAAGTATTGCCATGTATAATCACGCATGAATGTGTAAAAAGAGTTTAAATTTAGTTTGTTCACGAGGATTATTATTGTTTTTGATTGCGAGAGACGTGGGAATTGTGCAACGGTTTTGAAAAGAACGAGATAACAAGTATTAAAATCACATAGAAATTGAGATAACATAAAAGATAGGCTCAATAAAAGATAGGATTGTTTCGGGTAGAGAAACTTCGACTATTCCAAAGTGGTTTGTAAGATCTTTCGAGTTAGGGAACATGCTTTGGCCTAATAGGTAAAATACTCTCGTCGAGAAGTGATTAACGGTATTTTACTCTTCCAGTTACTACATATCCCTAGTCGATTGAAAATTCGAGACTTTAGCGAGATTGAAAATCGAGGAATGTGACTTAATCGACAAGGTGCGGGTTTCACCCCTAACTTGACGATTTCGTACCCTAAGTGTGGTTGGTACTCGTCGGGTCAAAATTAGTTTCGACACTTTGACGAGGGTCCACTAGAGTTTGAATGGGAAGTTTTCCATCAAGGTGTGGATGTCACTCCTAGCTTGATGGTGTAACTTCGTGAAAAATCGAATACGCGGAATGATGGATTTCACCAAAAAATGTGGGCCATTGGACCTATCTTGGTGCAAATCGCCTCGTTTGTATTACGAGTGTCTTCAAGTCTTCAAGTGTATTGTGTAAAATGTCTTAGGATAAACATTAGGTGAGTATTAAGACCAAAAAAAAGAAAGAAGCAAGGTAGGGAGAATAAAGTTTTAAGCATGAAACAAGAAACAAGAATGGTCAAAAAATGGGACACTTGAACTATAGACTAGGTCGAACATCGCAATTCTACCTAATTCCCTATAGTTATGGCTCTGATACCAATCTGTCACACCCCAACAGATGGTGGAAACATCAAGGCGGGATGAAATAGATTGCTCGATGCTCACAACACTAATGGTGACAATATTTAATTCAAAACCGGATTTCATTTCATAAGAAAATTGTCAAATACAACATGGAAATTCAAAGTACAACACAAGAAACAATACAACATTACAACATAAAATCTAGTAGTCCAGATATGTTTCTATGCCATTCCTACTATGTTTCATCCATAGCATCATCATCAATCTGTAACATGTTTTAAAATAAAGTTCAATGCAAAAGCAAAGGCGAGTACACAAGTTTATGTATAAGCATACGTATAAGCATAAGGTTTAGAACGAATCCACATGGCAACTAAGTTTATACAAGAGCATCATACATGGCATGCAATATTTCTAGTCAACCCTCAATTTACGCAATAAAGAATGATAATTCAACATGACCTCACGTTCATGGGTGGTGCGTTACTCCTATAGCGCTATACATGTCAAATGGAGGCTCGTATAAAGCTAATGACTATGGTATGACATAAGTATAGTCCAAGTATGAGCATCAAGTAATGTATCAAAGTATTCATGTATATTGGATTGTTTCGTGCATTGCATAAAGTATAAGCTTTAGTAATTTTTGAATAAGGTAAAACATGTGACACCCAAAGTGACTAAAAAGGAAATGGGTCATGTGTACTCACGGTTTTGCAAGCTTTCCGACTTGATGATCCCGTGAAGAGTTGTTTGGTTGAGGAGGAACACCGAGTTATCCTACAAGAGGAAACGTAGGCGTATGAGTATTTGGATGTTTCATAGAGGATTCGAATTTGAATATAAAGCGTGTCAAAGTATGTATACAAGAAAGTATCACCTAGGTCTAGCAGTCGTTTTTGACACCATGAGAACCCATAAGGGTTAATATGATTTCATAGGTTAACACCTACTAGAATCGTAACGAGGAACTAAACACTTAGGTGTTCTAACTTAGTAGCTTGACGAATAACCATGTGGTCATCATCAAGGGTTAGGTTATTAGTTTATATATAAGTTATATACATGTATGTCATGTTCAAGTCCATCAAAGATGTCATAGAAGTCATGTAGGAGGTAGGAGGTATAACCATCCATTTTAGAACCTCATGTATAGTTCACCACTACACAAGTTGTCATAGACAACAAGGAGGGTCAAGAACATAATCAAGAATGAAGAAATAACATCTAATCTAAGTAAAACATCAAGTGATGTGTGGACTTGTATGTAGGATTACCCAAGCTAACCAAGTTAGTCACACAACTTCAAGTTCAACACTTGACACCACTTGTGAGTTTAAAACTCATACAAAACATAAAGTTTGTGAGGATAAATCTTCTAATTTTGAATGTCTCGGCCTTGTTTTTTAAGCCCAACTAACCATTCGATTGATTATGAGCATTAGGACATAGGTTTGAGATGAGAGAACTCAACTTTAGCTAAGTTTAACAAAGTTTAAGTGAAAACAGAATGTAACTGTCCACTTTGGAGCCTTTTTGGCAACATTCCAGAGCTTGGTTTTTCATGAAAAACCTTTGGAAATGTTCCTAAGGTTGTTCCAAGAAAGTGGGAAAAGAATGGATGAAAAAGACTAAGTATTGAGTGAATTATGCTCACTTTAGTGAAGTAAGATGATTCTACTCGAACTTCTGATTAGCAACTGATTTGAGAGCCTTTGAGAGAGTTGGAAAATGGGAAAAGCTTGGAGAAGGCATGGGTTTTATAGGGGAAGAGTTAGCTTAGGTTGGTGGGTGATTAAATGGGTTTAGAGATCATTGGTAGAGGTTTAGTGTTGGGATTTCGTGCGTAATCGCGGGCTGCCAAGGATTCTGCCCGCCAGACCCCCTTACGGATTGTAAGGGGAAACCATGCGGTCCGCAAGGCTTCGACTGAAACACATTTTTTATTTTTTTTATTTTGTTGATTAAGGTCTTGTCCAATTGTTATATGTTAATTGTTTTTGAACTATTTTAAGGTTATTAAGCATAAGTACCAAGTACTAAAGATTACACAAGTATAAAATGAGTATGAAAGTACAAACATCGCGTATAAGTTTCTGTTAGAATCGCTCCTCCACTACTTACGAACCTAATTTGTATCTAAAGTCATCGTAAGCGGAAATTAGGTGATTTGTTAATCGAATACACAAGATTTACTGTTTAAAGTGTCTGTTTATTAGTCCAAAATCATATTACATTGAGAATCCAAACAGACAGAGCTTCGCCGTCTAGAATGCAAAGTTACAAATGACAAAGACACGTATATATATAGACCACCAAGTTCGCTCGTGTGACATGGCTAGGACAAGTTCGGGTGAACTTGTCCTGCCTAAGGTTAACTTCGGCCGAACTTGAGTCTACACAACATAAATATTGTCAAAATCTAACGTTTACAAGCCCTAATCACACAGACTCAATCCAAGACCTAGACAATAGACATCATGTATCAACAGACTCCCCCTTGGATATTGTCGCAGTCTTGATCAGTCTTTACAATCTTTAACCTCTTCCAAAGAAGTTCTCGTACGGCTTTCGTCTTCGCTCTTGCTTAGGAATAGGCGTTTGGTCAGTAGGAGGTGCCCATTTCATGAACTGAAATCTTCTGAGCCTTGCCTCTCTACCCCTTTCATGTATCTTCTCGAGACGCTTTTCCTCTTTCAAAAACTCTTCCCTTTCTAATTCTCGCCACCTTGACTCCCACATATGCCCGGATTTAATTCCATTTGCATAGCATACATTGATCACACCTTGGTATTGTTTGGCTTGAACTTCGCGTTTATTGAAACAAATCTTGTTGAAGAATAAACACTTCACATCTTCTCTAGCCACATCGGGTCTAGTATACGTATAGTTCGCCACAATCCCCAAATCCTCCTTCGTTGGATGCATTTAGGATCTTTATCTTTAGTGATATCCCACGTTTCATCAGCTCGTAACACTATCACTGCTTCACATGTATCAGGATCTGTTTGCAACCACAGGAAGTATGGATGAAAGTCTTGTTCAATAGATTTCAGTGGCATATTCTTCATAGCCCTTGGCCTTTTCATTACCAGCGTAACATCTTTAACACCCGTCTTCTTATCGATCTTAACTCTTTGCTTTGGAATAAACGGCTTCCATAATTCAAAACCTCTTGAAGCTTCAAATTTTATAACTCTCCCTAGCCATTGTTTGTTTATTTTCATTTGAAGACTAATGTTTCTCGTTTCCACCAATTCTTCAACATCCCAAAATGGTAACGTCTTTATGTCAGTAAGATGTCTGAAGTATTGTACCCCAAACTCTCTCTTGATAGCATAAACATCAAGTTCTCTAATCCATCCCCAGCTCAGAATATCACCAAGAGATTTGTCTTTAGCTCAAGTAAAGAATGCCAGTGGTCGTTTGAACTTTCTTTCTTTAGGCATCTCTTTAAACCACGACTTCTTCGCTTCAGCAATCTGTTCTTTAGTATAACGTTTAGGGATATTTGCTTCTTCCACCACTTCGTCAATCTTTTGTTTTAACAACTCTACATCAATCTGATTAATGACTTCTTTGATCATTGGAAAGCTATCAGTATTGACACCCGAATACTTTTTAGCTTCATCAGCAGAAGATTCTTCAAAGATAACACGATCATAATCATCTGCCTCTGGTACCTGCTTGTATACATAATCCTTTGGTTCAAAAGTGCTCATATTCACCAACTCTTCTTCAAAAACTCGAAAGAATCAGCATCAACTTCAAACAACTTGGCCAACTCTTCTTTTGTATAGTTGTGAACGAATTCCCCCTCTTCAATATTCGGATCTAACATAATCATCAAAGGTTTATCATGAACAGCAGCAACATGCATAACAACTATTGCATCAGAAATATCATCATCTTGAGGCCCTGTTTGCTCTGTGTGCTCCCCCTTACTCTGATCATCCTCTATGTTCACTTCATCGTTTATCAAGGACTCAAAATAAAAATCAGTGTGAACCTTAGCAGAATCAATCTTTAGACCAACACCACCCTGATCATCATTAACACCATCGTTGTGATCTGAATCATCTTTCATGTCATCACCTGCAGGGTCGTCTGCTTTATTATCATCTTCATCATCGTCATCTTTCTCTTCTGTTTCTTTCTCTAACTCAGAAGTTTTGAAAGATTCATCAATCTTTTCAGCTTCCTGAGATTCAACAACAGATACAACTTCAGCAACAATCTCAGATTCTGGAGCTTTTGTCGCTTCATCAATCTTTTCAATCACAGGCTCCTCTGTTGGTTTAGGGACACCATCAATGACCTTTTTAGCCTTTCCCTGGTCTGCTAGCTCTTTTTCAGCTTTCTATTTAGCTTCTTGTAGATCAAGTTTTTCATATTCTGCTTTGAAATTAATACCCAAGCTGTTAGTTAAAACTTTCTGTAGCGTGGCAAACCCTCTATCATTCTGATCTCTTTCAGATCTAAGTTCAGCGATCTCTTTCTCCAAATGTTCATTTGCAGCACTCAGACTATCAACCATCGCTTTCATATAACCTCTATCATCTTCTAGAAATTTAACTTTATCTTGCAGAAATTTTTTTCAACCACACTCTGCTTTACTTTTTTCTCCAGAGCTTCTTTCTCGATTTCATTATGTTTAAGTTTATCTTCCATAGCTTTGATCCTTTTCTCTAACACATCTATTGGAGTACGTTGATTATTAATGAAACAGTGTTGAATAGAAACAAATGAGTGTATCCAATGTCGCCTAAGCAAACGGATTCCGCACATTTACCTTAGGTTTGTCAGATTAGTTCCTGAACGATCAGTACCACGGACCTTCAATTGGTATCAGAGCAGGAGAGGACTAATTTGAAGACATTGGACTTAGAACATCACATCTTCTACTCATTTCTTTCTATTTTTATTTTTCTTGGACATTTCACGGACAAAATGAACTGATTTTCAAGTATAATACGTAAAATCCATAATACTAAAACCCTTGAAAATATCAGAGCTAAAAACGACCAAAATGATGTCGAAATTTACAAAAAATCAAGTTTTGGAAACTCATTCTACACGAACTTGTTGAACAAGTTCGCTCGAACTTGTCAAAAAGTGAACAAGTTCGTCCGACTTGTCCGAAAGTATACAAGTTCGCGCGAACTTGTCTGAAAGCGAACAAGTTCGCCCGAGCTTGTCTGAAAGCGAACAAGTTTGGCAGAAGTTGTCCATTACATATTGTTAGATTCGTTTCGACGAGACGAGTTTAAAGATATAATCAGGTAAAAACAGTTTTCGGAAAAATTTTAAACGTTCTTAGCAAACCGATACATCAATATCGTCGATTAAAAAGTCGGTTTTTGCATAAAATTTCTGTAAACTAGTCATTTTGTCGGAAATGGAAGATATTGTTTTTGAAGAATAAATGATTGGTTTGATGGTATTTGGTATTCGAGGAATAAAAATGAAAATAAAAATACCTGGGTTAAGAGATTTGAATATTTTTTTGTTCAGAAAAGATGAATCGTTGAATCAGTTAATAAAATGGTATGATGCATTACATGACAAATTAAAAGAATACAATATAAGAATCAGAAGTGCTGAAGAGATATCAAAATTTGCAGAAGCGTTATCGTTAGAGTGGGATGAATATTTGATTGAATTAAAAAAAGATTCTAGATTTTCAAAGTTTTATCTAAATGAGTTTTTCATTGAGCTTAAAAACCACAATTTAGAAATTACAAAGAAGAAGAAAGCTTTGATTGAAAAGATAGAAGAGAAGCTAGATAAAATAAGTTTGGATGTGGTTTTGAAATAAGCAGAAGAATCAATATATGTCTTAAAGCTAATTTTTTTATGAAATATGATATTAAGAGGGGTTGTTATATAGATGAAAATATGAATCATGTTTGTTGATTTTACTAAAAAAATTTCTGCAGGTACATTCAAGACAGATTCAACTCCAAAGAATGAAGAATCAAGTGCATCAACATATGAAGCTTTAAGTTCTGAATCTGTGTGTTCAAGTTGTGAAAAATTCAGATCTGATCATTTCAAACTTTTGAGAGATGTGGAATGTTTGACATTAGAAAACAAAAATTCTATAAAATTAGAAAATGATTTGAAAAATCAAATAAAAAATTTAGAAAATGAAAATTTTGTTTTTGAAAAAATTAATATTGAAAATGAAAAAACTATAAATACTCATCGTGAGAAATGAAGTTGAGATTGCTAATAATAAAATTGTTGATTTAGAAAAGAAGTTGAAAGGCTTTGTGACCTCGTCATTAATTCTAGATCATATATGTCCAAAACCGATCAATGAGAATAAAAAGGAAAGTCCAATAAGTGATAATGTCACAAATTATGCTGATGTCATAATTGAGGATTGTGATAATAATACTGCTGATAAAAATGATAAAAAAGAAATATTTTTGAAACTAAAAGAAAAATTTCAAGAAACTGTTTTACAATCTCCTGAAAAAGGTGAATGCTCAACGCAAAAATCTTCTAAGAAGAATGGAGAACAAAAACAAAAAGAAAATCAAAATTTAAAAAATTCTTAAATTTTTCAAAACAAATAAAAGTTCATCGGTACGATCATCCAATCATTATAAAAAATCACAAAATTTTGAAAATATAAACTCATAAAAATTTGAAATAAGTGGTGCATGTCGAACCACAATGCTCCAAAGTCAAATCAATACTATAGAAAAATCTGGGATGATGATTATTACACGTCAATTCAATGTGCTGATTTGGGTGTATGGTCTGAATGAAGAGATTGGTACGATAACAAGTGTGTTACAACTGTGGATTTTGTGGACACATTGCTGTTAACTGCCTAAGAAAGAGATTTGATACGAGAAGATGCTATAAATGTCAAATCAAAGGTCATGTTGCCAGGGATTGTCCGACTAATCTGAAAAGAAGATCAGATAAATCTCAGGGGAAGAATGGAAATGCTGTGAAGAAGACAGTAAAAACAGAAGAAAAGCCCAAAGAACAGAAAATGAAATTATCACAAGGGCAGAAAGACAAATTGAGGAAAAAGAAGAAAAAATTAGAGAGCATTTGGAAAAGATTTTGTCCTCAAATACATCTAAGAAATCAGATAAAAGTTCTGATGAATCATTTTACTCACTGTCAAGTAAAAAGAATTCATCAGATACAAATCTGACGACAAAAGAGAGAATAGTGGAGAATAAATTGATAAATCAAACTGTTAAAGTATCAAAGAAAGTATAATTTTCAAATAAAGTTTTTATCAAACTGTTTGAATATCAAAAAGAGTGTGAATGTTTGTTTACTTCAGATGTTAATGAATTTGGTAAACCTAAATCCAAAATGGATTGGGTTCCAATTCAAAACTAGTTGATGTTTGTTTGTATGTGCAGGATAACCAAGCTTCAAACCAAAGGTCAATTCAGAAGCCGGGATTGTTCATGCAGAGAGACATGAGTGATATTCCACACAAACAAAATGGTAGTCTCGCGTTCACATTCGTAAAATGTCGTTAAAAGGTTAAAATGGAAGATTCTTATTTTCGATTTCGAAAAGATGTTTTCAATTTTAGGGGGAGAAAAATTTAAAATTGTCAAAATAAAAAATTTCTGTAAAATTGAAAAACATCATTTTAAAATCATTTTAGATAGATAAAAAATTTTTAAAAAGACAAAAACAATAGAAAATCTCAAAATATAAAAAACATTGAAAAATGAAAAATGAGATTATGTAGGTCGATCTTTCAACTTGTTTTTCATTTCTTATTTTGTTTAAACATTGGACTTTCTCTGCGTATCGAAAGATGGACCTGATTGTTAATGTTTAAACATTCTGCTTTATTTTCACACAATTCACAGTTGATGAAAGTTTAAAGACATTACTTGAGTTAGTGTATTACATGATGAGGGGATATGCTGAGATCATGGGGTCCATAAGAATTTAGTGCAGATTAATGTACCTTAACGTATCAGTAAGCATTACGAAAGTTTTTAGATTGAGTTTAAATGGACAACAATATCGACAATCCATGTGAATTGTTTAAACTAAGTGTTTCATCTAAGAACAACGGTGCAGCAGATATGTCTTAGTAATCTGATGTGATCCTCTGGCACGTTTTCTCACAAAAATATAATCTGTAGATATTACATTTTAGTTTGTTTGCATATATGTATTCAAAATTCGAAAAGATTTTCTTTCAAAATTTTCCATGGAAACTTGATAATGTTGAATGTGAGCCGTACCAATGAGACTGTTAAGAAATTGTTTGTGTATGGATACGTGTGATTGTTCTTAATCGTCAAATCTTAGAGATTCGGAGCATCATTTAAGGGGGAGCTAGATAAACTTGTTTATCGAAGATAACAGAAAGCTCAAAGTAAGGGGGAGCATGGTAATTAAAGTTAATTGGAGTGTGATGACTGCGGCAACATCCAAGGGGGAGTCTGTTGATGCATATGTCTGTTGCCTACGTCACCGTATAACGTCGAGTCTGTGTTTAGGAGCGAAACATTAAGATTATGTATGTTGTGAGTCAAGTTCACCCGAACTAGTAGTGGGAAGGACAAGTTCGCCCGAACTTGTCATGGCTATGAAAAGTTCGCCCGAACTTGACCTAACCACATTTGGAGCGAACTTGTTCAAGTATAAATAGGATAGTTGTATTCTCATTTGATAGAATCAGAAATTTTGTGTACTGGATGGCGAAGCTCTGTCCAAGTGTTTCCAAGATTTGTAACATTGACTATTAATGAAATGGTGTTAAATAGAAACAAATGAGTGTACCCAGTGTCGCCTAAGCAAACAGATTCCGCACGTTTACCTTAGGTTTGTTAGATTAGTGCCTGAACGATCCATACAACAGACCTTCATCTTGCATATCATCAAAACCTCATTTGCGATGGCTCATTGCTTGTATCAACGAATGTAAGAAAAACTTTTATGGACGACCGAGACCACCCTTCTTGAATGTTATAGATTGACATACCGTCGATATCACATCTTGTATAAACATCCTTTAACCATACGTTCAGAGAATCCTATGTGATATGAATCTTTGTCGTTGAACTCTAAAACCCTTCGAACATCTTCTTCAGTAATCTTGATCTCATGGTCCTCATTTTCGATTTTGACCGCCTAAGTAATCGTCTTATCAACTTCACTGTACGATGCCGACGCCCAAAAGAATGTAACATGTGAACGATAAGCAGTATGATGTTGAGTTAAGGCTTTTGTCACTGGCAGAGGTCCCATAAACTCTAATACTTCCTCAAACGATGCTAATCACGGAAACTTTTCCTTGTCCAAAACACAACACGTGTTAGGAACTTCGAGTAACTCAACTACACAATCACAACAAACAAAAACACTTAAACAACTTTTTTTTTTAAAATATTTACATACTAAAGTTGTAATTCGCACGAACTATATCAACCATGTCAAACAAAAATACATCTAATTCGCACGAATTAAGACATTTAACAACTTTATTTTATTTTTCTCTTAGTTCGTACGAATTAGGGTATCAATCAATTTTTTTGAAAATTTTTTATCTTGTACTTCGTACGAGCTACATCATCTTCCCCAACTAAACCTACAACATCAAACTTGTTTAAATCCTGGAATTGATGGTTCACAAGTGTATTATACATGCCGACTCATGATTCTGTTTGTTAAATTTCAACTTTTAACCGTTAAAACCTATTGAATCTAAGTTTTCTATGTTCGAACTGTTCAATGCATCAAAATTAACAGTTCATACGATTATCCTTAACTGTGCCATTGTATAAGTTGTGCAAATCAACTTAAAAAAACTAAAATCAGGCAGAATAACGACGTTTTCTTTGCAATTTTCACTAATTCGCACCAAACATTCAGAGAACACTCAAGGAACATAATGACTAATTCGTCTGAATTAGGTATATATATACCCACTGAAATGTAATTCCCATGAATTAGTCCATTTGAACTATAACTCTTAATGAACTTCAAAACTTTTTCAAATTTTACAATTTTAACCCACTTATTTTACCATTTTATCAGTTTTAATAATCCACTCAGTTGATCAAGTCCAAGTTAATGACCCTGGTTAACCAAATTGTCTACCGAGTCCAAGTTAATGACTTCGGTTTGATGCTTTATGAACAACTGAAGTTTTCGGTAGTGTAAAGTTTCAAATGAATGAACTTTTGAACTTTCAAAAACTTTTCATCATTTTTCATTAACTCCCAGCCCGTTGTGTCAATATTTTCATCAGCACACACTTTCTTTGGACTTTAAAGATCCGCTTTCTATCATTGGTAGTCGAAACTAAGATAGAAATAGAATCTTTTTGAATTTTCCAAAGTTTATGTTAAAACACACCGAAAATCTTTTTCAGTGCTTATGAAAAATGATATGTAAAACACTATGTACAAACATATTTACAGACATTTTTGTGAGTTCGTGTTTGAGGATCATATCAGTTTTTGAGACAAATCACCAGTACCGTTGACCTTTATAAGACTTTAAGTTTCAAAAACCAATTCACCTGGATTGTCAGTATGTTTGTCCTTTTAAACTTCAATACATTTCTCAATTATTCCGAGATTTATTATGTAGAATTAAGAACTTGACTTAACTGTGTTTCCCACCTTAGAATATACTCTCGTATTAGGATTCCCTAGATTTCATCTTACAGGTGAGTATAGCTTAACTGATATCTGTATCTGGGTTGTGCGAGACCTTGAGAGCTCAAGTTCGTACCACCGTACCGACAAAGAGATGAAGACTCAACTTTAAGGTGATGTTCCAATATGGAATCTTTTGACCGCAATAGATTAGATCTTTCGATACTTTCAATAAGCTACAGTTTATGGGTTTTTAAGCAAAAGTATTATATAAGTTCTAGGCCATTGCTTACGCAAAATCAGAAGAACTTGTATAATACCCCAGATATCAATTTTCTATAAAGACCTAGTATCTCAGAATCAGACAATCTCTCAAACGAAATTTCAGAGTACGAAGTCCGTATATCCGAGAGATGTTAACCCACAGATTAAGAAGTTGTAAATTTAGGTTTATATCCCAAAAACAATCTACTAAACGTACAAAGCCTACTAGCACATGCACAGTGAGATTCGTTTTCTCAACATTTTAAAACACAATTCGTTTTCTCAACCTTTTAAAACACTTCAATTCTTTAGCATACTGTGATAGTTCACTGATGTACTATCATTTCCTCGTTTTACACAAAACTCTTTTTGCCTTTTTTCATGTTTTTGTTCTTTTTGAATTTTATATGTTTTTGTATTTTCTCCAATTTCTCCCCCTAAATCAAAAACATATTTCTGGATTTTTTATTTTTTAAGACAGAAAAAAAACTAACCAAAATAAAGTAAAATGACTAACCAATAAGGATTACGAGAACTCATCGTCAGACCCATATTCAACATCATCCTCATCTGACGGACGAAAGATTTTTCATACCGTTTAATCTCATAAGATATTTAAATCTTGTTCGTGTAAAAGCTTTGGTATAAAAATCTGCCTATTGTTCATCAGTTTAGATTTTTTTGATTCGAATCAACTTTTTCTCATGGCAATAACGGATAAAGTTATATCGAATTTCAACATTTTTTGTTTTAAAATGTTGAACATGATTTTTTTTATGTCGATAGCTGCCTTATTATCTACATACAGCGGTGTGTCAAGAAATTGCAATCCAAAGTCTCTCATCTGTTTTTGTATCCATAAGAGCTGTGAACAACAACTAGAAGTTGAAATGTACTTAGCCTCACAAGTCGAGAGAGCGACTATGGTTTGTTTCTTGCAATGCCAAGTTATAATACGAGTTCCAAAGAACTGGCAACCAGCTTTAGTGGATTTAGCGTTAAGTTTATCACATCCGAAATCAGAATATGCGGATCTAGTGAGATAAAAATTGTTGTTTTTAGGATACCACAAGCCAGCGCTTGGGCAACCCTTCAAGTATCTGAAATTTCTCTTCACGACCATCAAGTGTGATACTCTTGGACAAGACTGATAACGGGCACACAAGCAGGTAGGATACATAATGTCTAGACGCGAAGCTGTCGGATACACTAGTGACCCTATCATCGACCGATACAGCGTTTCATCCACTTTGGTTCCATGTTCGTCTGGGCAAAAACCATGATTGATCGCCAATGGAGTTGATATAGGTTTAGCACTTGTCATCTGAAATTTCTACAAAATATCATGAACGTATTTAGTTTTAAGAATGAAAATACCATCGGGTAGTTAATCAACCTGTAATCCTAGAAAAAATTTCATCTCTCCCATCGAACTTATCTCAAACATTTTCTTCATAATGTCTTCGAATTCTTTGCATAAATCATCGTTCATAGATCAAAAGATTATGTCGTCCACATAAATCTGTACAATCAACAAATGACCAGCAACTTCTCTGATGAAGAGTGTGCTATCCACAGCACCTCTTGTAAAGTCGTTGCTTAACAGGTGCTTAGACAAAGTTTTGTACCAGGCTCTCGAGGCATGATGCAACCCGTAAAGTGCTTTATCAAAAAATGTACCTTGTCTTTGTTTTGTGGATCGACAAACCCAGGTGGTTGTCCGATAAACACAAGCTCCTTCACTTTTCCGTAGAGAAAAGCTGATTTGACATCTAGTTGATATACCTGGAAGCCCTTCCACGACGCAAACACTAAGAAAATTTGGATTGCTTCCAGTCTCGCAACCGGAGCATAGACTTCTGTGTAATCAATTCCTTCTTGTTGATGAAAACCTTTGACAATGAGCCGAGCTTTGTTGTGCACAATTACTCCTTGATCATCACGCTTGCACTTGAAGGCCCATTTCATATCGATGGCTTTTTGATTTGCTGGAGGATCAAGAAGCTTCTAAATGCCTAACTTCTCGAATTGTTGCAGTTCTTCCTGCATGGTGTTAACCCAGCTTTCATCTTCAATTGTTTCCTTCCAATGCTTTGGTTCAATCTACGATATAAAACAACGAAAAGAACAATATTCCCGAACAGGAGCAACTTTAGTATAGAAACAACTAAGTGCTTTGTTAATTTGATTTCGCGTTTTTACTCCTGCACGCTGTTCACCAATTATGTTGTCTGAATGATGATACGATAGATTTCTTGGAACCACTTCATCAGAAACAGCCATTTCGTTCTCCAGATTAGTAATATTTTGTTCAGCCACAGAATCAACAACAATACCACTTGTAGATGCTTCATTTCTTGAACTCGGACCAGTAGATTGATTTAATAAACTTGTGATCTACTCAGATTCCTCATCAGAACTTGAATCACCATCTTGATCAAAAGTTGCTGCAGAATCAGAATCAGAATCAGACTCATTTATTGGAGAAAGAATGGGATCAGATGAATTTGGAATTGTTGCAGGAACTGGTTCTTCTGAAACATTTGTTTGAACAATTTTAGAACTTGACGTACCAATAGGTGGTTGAGTTACCACTATCGGTCATGAAACATGTTCTTGATTAGCTGCTTGTTGCATTTGATATAACAATGCAAGTTCCTCTTCACTTGGTTCTTCTGGTAGCTCAAAAGAATTCCACAAGTTGTCATAATTAACATCCAATAATCTCCAGGTTTTTGTGTTGGGAATGTGTATCTTCGACAATCAACATGCTGTGCAAGAACCACTTGATTCAAACTTGGCAAATATACCCGTCGTAGTGGACTTGCATAACCAACAAAGAAACCTTCTAGCAACTTTGCTCCAAATTTGCCATCAGGATCAATTACCGTACAAGGAGATCCGAAAGGTTCAAGAAACTCCAAGTTGGAAGGTTTCCTTTGATTGAGAAGTTCAAAGCATGTCTTCTTAAATGGTTTAACAGTTAGCACCCGGTTCAAGGTATAGCATGCCGAAGCAACAACCTTACTCCAAAAACTCACTGGTAATTTAGAATCAGCCAGCATCGTTCTTGCTGTTTCAATAAGCGTGCGATTCTTACGTTTAGCTACTCCATTTTGTTGAGGAGTATAGGGAGCGCTGAATTCGTGAAGAATGCCTTTATCGTTGCAAAACTCGAGCATTCGGTTATTCTTGAATTCCGTTTTATTATCACTTCTGATTCGTCGAATGGGTAAATGATATAAATTCTCAAGCTTTCGGAAGAGAATCAGTAGATTTTGAAACGTTTCATCCTTTCTCTCTTGAAAGAATCCCCACGAGAACCTTGAATAATCATCCGTAACCACCAAGAAGTATAGATCTCTAGAAATGCTTTTCACATTAACTGGTCCGAAGAGATCTATGTGTAACCGCTCTAAAGGTAGTTTGATTGAATTTAGCAGTTTTTTCGGATGAGATTTCTTGTGCTGCTTTCCTTTCTTACAACTGACACAATTATCAATCAGATGAAAACTTTTCAGATTTACCCCATCAACTAAGTTGTTATGAACCAGAAAATTCATCTTTCTTAAATGTATGTGACCTATATTTTTGTACCATAACACTGATTCCTTTTCAGCAGCTTTAGTAACAAACACTATGCCGACTTTGATGTTGTAGTTGCAACTCCCGTATCAAGCACGTATAAATCGTTTTCTCTTTGAGCTTTCATCAAAATCCATTGCTCTGGAATCTTAAATCCGGGTTTCAAGATCATACACTCTTTGTCATTGAAATGTGTGGTGAACTTCTTATCACATATCCAGGAGATACTCAGCAAGTTGTTTTCTAACTCCGCAATATAGTTCACTATGTCAAAAGATACCACTCCATTTGACAACTTTCCTTCACCGATAATCCGACCGCCTTGATTTCCCGCAAAACCCACATAATCACCTCTAATAGATTTGACATCAGAAAGCAAAGCTAGGATTCCGGTCATGTGTCTGGAAGCTCCACTGTCCATGATCCATTTATAAAGAATCGACCGTGGAAGCTCCTGCTCACACAATAGAGAATCTAGTTAAAGAGAGAAACCCAATCCTTTTTGGTTTTGGGGTTGGATAAACATCTTCGTAATCACTCTCAAATGCATATTCATCCTCTTCATCAAAATACTTATCAACAATCTCTTTGGTAAAATTGACTTTCTTTTTTACCTTTGTAAGTTTGGGAAAATATTTTGCACTATCAATTCTTACCGGGTTTTTAACTTTCTCAAGTTTTACACTCTCACTTACACTTGCATGTTCAACCTTTTCCTTTCCTTTGGTTGAATCAACTTGTTTGGATTTCATAGAAGATGATTTTGCCCTAACCACCCATCTTTGTTGAAATTTGCCTATTTAGGATAATATGTTGATTCTTTATTTTCAACTTTAACCGACGAATCACCAGTTTCATTTGTTGGTACAAAATCCTTTACTGCTATTTCAGTTTCAGTTTCCCTTTTTAAAATTTTGTTGGTGCAAAATCTGGTGATTTCTCATTTACATTTTCTGTGAATTTTCTTTCAACATAAGCAGATTTGGTTTCTTTTGCAAACAACGTCGTGCGATATGCCCAACTTCGTTGCATTTGAAACATCTTCTGCTATCAGATCTAGCAGATGAATCCAATTTATGTTCACGGAGTTCTTTCTTTTTCTTAAACTCATCATAATAATCGTGTTACTTCCCAAAAAAATTCCATTTTCTTATTATTATAATTTTAATTTGGAAACTTTTTGTCATTTTTCTTTGTTTCAAAACCCAACCCTTCTCTTCTTGTCTCAGGAAAATCCCCACCTTTCCTTCGAGAATTGTTGAAAATCTTTTTGGATTTTGAATAAAACTTTGCCAGATTTTTATCAAGTTACTTCTACCAGTTTGAAAATTTTATCAATATGATCTTCTTTCACATTCTGGATCGGAAAGGTCTCATCAAAGTATAGTTTATCAGAATCCTTAACTTTGTATAACACAACGTTAGGATCATCACTTAAACTATCCTCTGTCGAAATTTTCTTACAGAAATTATCTTCATTTCCAGATTATGACTCAGATTCTGAATTGTTTAAGCTTTACTCGGCACTTTCAAAATTTGAACAAGCCCTAACACCTGTAATGATCTCCTTGATCATTCTCAACTATAAATAGGTCCATCATTCAATCTTCACACTTGCTCATTTCTTTCTTTTCACCTCCCACACTCTTGGAGTTTGTTTCCTGATCAAAAGGAAGCCTCCTACTAAGTTCTCTAAGATCTTGGGTGTTCCTAAACACAAGTAAGATCTCATCATTAGTCTTTTTCATTGTGTTTGGCTATTTTAAGCCAAAACTCAAACACTTTGACTTTCTGTTTGACTTTCGGTTTAGACCATGAATTGGTCAAAGCAAAGTCCAATTGAACTTTGCAACGTGATCGTAATCACGATTGTTATGATCCTTAGCGATCATGCGTACTGATTACCATGTATACTAGTCGAAGTCACGAGTCAAAGTTTCGGTCAAAATGTGCATTATGTGCATTATACGACGAAACTGTTTTCGGGTATCAAAATAATTTGTTTTGATATCAAATCAGTTTTCTAACTTAGTTAAACATGTTTTAACATGTTTAACCCGTCAGTTTTAGTTTAGTTCTTTATTAGGGTCGTAAGTCGAGCGGTATTGACCACCGCTTTGACTTTCGAATCCGACCCGTTTGGTCGATCTTAGGATATGACAAAACACATATTTGTGACCATAGTTGTATAGGGAATAACCCTCTGAGGTTAGACCTTATGGTCACGTCGTTTGGTTAGTATTATGTTAAGTCGCTAGTTAAGCCTTTATAAATGACCAAAACGCCCTTTTTGCGCATAAATCGATTTTAAGCCTACGTAACTAATGTTATGCCATATACACTGATGTTATAACATTACTAAACATGTTTTGGCATATAAGACTTATCATTACATATATCTAACCATCTGAACACGTAATTACGCACGTTAAAGTGGCCTAAACTACCTTAACGAGTCAAAACGGGTCAAAAGCTCTTAGGAATCTTTCCAAATCAGAATGTTAACTTTGTTAAACCATTTCATATGAGTTCCAACACTCATTTGGTTTACTAGACCTCGTTCTATCTGATCCGCCAATTAAAGTCCCGATATTTACATAGTTATCCGATTTTAGGACACGCTTGATTTCTCGGACATTTGAGCTTGTTTAATCTTTGATTCAAGGTTATTTTTGCAACCCCAAGTGAGTATATAGCTCCCCTCTTTTTACGTTTTGCAAATATTTTGGGGTGATTCATATGTGCTAAATTCTTTTCAAGTTTTCCAAAAACAAAGAATATGGTTTATATAAACACAACGATTTCAATAATGTGAACGAACTTGTTGGTGCGTTGTATACATGACACGAATGACATTCATTAGCTTTGAAGGCCAACCAGTAGTAAGTTATTGGCAAGGAAGCCTATCGACTGGACCTACCTCAAACGCTCAACAATGCTCATCCTGTGTTTCATGTTTCAAATCTAAAGAGGTGTTTAGCTGAAGAAGGACTTCAAGTTCCACTCGAAGATCTTCAAATCAATGATACTTTGCACTTTATGGAAAAACCGGTCAAAATCATGGACCAAGGAGTCAAGCAACTAAGGTGCAGTCGAATCCTTATCGTCAAGGTTCTATGGGAAGGAAAACGTGGCGCCGAGTATACTTGGGAACTCGAGAGTGATATGAAGACTAAGTATCCGCATCTTTTCATTACCTCTTCCTAAATTTCGGGACGAAATTTCCTAAAGGAGTGGAGACTGTAATGCCCCGCATCCAAACTTTCTATTTATAGCTTGCTCGTATTGTATTTCTATTTTCAGAAAGCATTGTACCTCGTATTCGAATTGTCGTTATAATCGTTGTATTCTGAGACTTGGATCATAATAAAAACTTGTATTTTGTTCATATTTTTCTTATTCATAATCATTTTATACTTGTACTTATTCATACACTTAAGCATGTGATCATATTCGTGATACTCATACTCGTAATCATGTGACGACTTGCAAACATGATATTATACTTATTCGAGACCTAAACGTGATAATCATACTTAATCATATTCACTTTATATTCACACGTATGTTACAACATGTTAAATATGTTTATATACCTTAACATGTCATAAAATACCTTAGAAATACATTCAAACCCGTAACATTTGAATAAATCAACAAAATATAAAACATTGTCCCGGACTTGGTCCTTATGGACCGCAAGGGGAAACCCTTAAGGTCCATAAGGCCTGCTGGGCGGGACAGCAGGTTTCAAACCCGTGGGTTTGCACGAATCCACACATCCATAACCTCACCAATCACCTTCTAACCTCCTTTAATCACCTTCTATCAACCCTAAACACCTTCACTATAAATATACACCTCCTCCAAGCTATTTTACACTTTCACAACCTTCTAATCCCTCCCAAAACACTCTCAAATCATCTCAAGAACTTGCAACATCAGAATTTTCGGTCATATTCACCATCTTGCACAAAAGTTAGCATAACTTGCTCATTTCTTAACGGAATCACTTGATTGTTCTTTCTAAATACTTGGATAATCTTTAGGGTTGAATCCAAGGGTTTTCCATGGAGAATCCAGACCTGGAAATGCCCCTAAGTGTCCCAAAACTTTTTGGTTTGTTTTTTAAACTTTTCAAAACTTGTTAATCTTCATCCAACTTGAGTTAAACTCATCTCAAACCTATGTCCTAATGCTTACAACACTACTTGTGGTTGGTTAGGGTTAAAAACAAGGTTGAGACATTCAAAATAGAAGATTTATCCTCACAAAAATTCTGTTTTCAAAGACTTCAAGCTCACAAGTGATGCAAGTTCATGAACTTGTTCATGTGTGTCCACCTTGGTTAGCTTGGGCTATCCTAAACTTTGAGACCACACATCACTTGATGATTTTCATCATTATTCCAAGTAGTTTGCTAGTTCTAAAGTGCCACAACCCCGCCTAGCCGTTGACGTGTGTCAATGTGTGCTACAAACTACTTGGGTTAATGATGAAAATACAATACTAACTGTCGTGAACAAAGTAAATTACACTCTTTATTCGTATTCATACGTGATTATACATGCTATACTTTATACATCGATGCAAAACTTGTGAACCATACTTGAACCTTATACGTGCTTATACAAAACTTGTTTTCTGTATTATAATCAAGTCTCATCCCCTTTTCTTCTATGTTGAACCTCTAGATGAACTCCCCAATCTCTAACAAGAAGTCCAAGAGGTCCAACAAGGGGTCCAACAGCAACAACAACAACAACAACAATGAAGACTCCATCTCCAAGCAAGACCTCGTTGGTCTTGTTGCTGAGCAAATGGCCGATCAAATGGCCCATGTCATCCCCGATATTGTTAGCCAACTTCAAACCATCAACACCAAAACACCTAAATCCTCTGCCGACTCTAAAACCGACAACCCCAAAAAGTCCTACCAATTCAAGCATTTCATGGCTTGTAAACCGGTCGAATTCACTGGCATGAACCATGTTACCGCCATGATCAATTGGTTTGACGTAATGGAGCTTACCTTTATTCAGGGCGGGTGCCCTGATGCACTTCGAACCCTCACACTACCGGGGTCTTTCGTCAAAGAGCCCTCGAGTGGTGGACTACTGAGCGCAACAAGCGTGACAACGAAGCAGCCCACGCTCTAACTTGGGACGAGCTTAAGCAGCTCAAGAGGGATCAGTTTTGTCCTCCCCACGAGACCCAGAAGCTCGAGAACGAATTCTGGAATCTCACGCAGCAAGGGAGTGACGCTGAGGGACTGATAGCTCGCTTCAAATGGTTGAGTATCATCTGTCCTGGACAGGTGGATAGTGTCCCCAAGGTGATAGCTAAGCTCATTCGTTCGCTTTCGCCTGTGATCACGAACCATGTAGCCGCCGCACGCCCCAAAAACATCGAAGAAGCCTATAGGACCATCATAGTGCTTAACTACAACTGCATCCTTCAGGGGGCCTATGACAAGGTGTTGATGCACTATTGTGTTCGTCACTTGTCGAATAGGCTAGATTGAGCGTGTTGAATATTGTATAGGTTAGAATCGAACACACGACCGAAATACGGAGATTTCAGTGTAAAAGGGAACAAGTTCGCCCGAACTTGACCTGTATTGGTTAAGTTCGCTCGAACTTGATGTGCCTTTAGTCAAGTTCGCCCGAACTTGTCCTGTGAAGGACAAGTTCAACCGAACTTGACTATGGCACATCCGGACGAACTTGTCTCCCTATATATATGTGTGTTCATTTGTAGTTTGAGTTTTTGGCATCCCTACGGGGAAGTGCTGCCGGATTCTCTCCAGGAACTCCGGCAGCTAGACTTAAAGATGTATACTCTTTCGGTATGAATGAAGACTTCCGCTGCTTTATGTTTCTACTCCATTCTTAATAACATTCTACCAAAACTGTTATACACGTTTATCCACTAACTTCCGTCTAGAACCGCCTGATCACGGACCTTCAATTGGTATCAGAGCTACGGTTATCACCTACGCTCATGAATTTGGACATTTATGGACATTAGGAGGGGTTTTGGACATAAAACTTGAAATAAACCTACAATCCACGGATGAAAAGTAAAATTGAACGGATAGGATTGTTAGAAAGTCATTTTCGACCAGATCTATGGTGGATTCATCTCAAATTTGAACAAATAAGGATTCTGGATCGAAAAATGTGAAAAAAGGCTGATTTGGGGGACCAAGTTCGCCCGAACTTGACATGTATTGGTCAAGTTCGCCCGAACTTGACAAGGATTTTCAAGAGTTTTCATCAAGTTCACCCGAACTTGACTGAATTTCATTGAAATTAAGCACAAGTTCGCCCGAACTTGTCTATTTCATGCAAGTTCGCCTGAACTTGGAGGTGGCCAACCAAGTTCGCCCGAACTTGTCACAAATTGACCAAGTACGCCCGAACTTGTCACATACTGACTAAGTTCGCCCGAACTTGTCATACAAGTTCACCCGAACTTGTCCAAGAGCCTAAAAAAAATTGGCGATAGAAAGTTTTTCGAGTTTTTGAAGACCGAACCTCGATGTTCGGGGACACCGTCTAGAGCTTCAGAGTACAAATTTGGTGATACGGTTACAGAATTTTGAAGATAACGGGAGAGTCATTGATACCGGCGCAGAATGTTGATCATTTGGGTGTCGTGACTAGTAATGGGCCTAAACGTTAAATCTGCATTTGTGAAATACTGAAAGTTCCGGATTTCAGGGGGAATTTCAGTGAAAATTTCAGTATGGTAAGAATTTGAAAAAAATGAGGGGGAATAAAAAATTTTCAATATTTGAAGATTCCGGCATTTTTGAAATTCGTGACTGCTGCAACAGTATTCAGGTGGTTACCGATTGCAAATTTATCGGGAAATGCAGAGGATCGAGATTCATTGGGTATTTCAAATTGATATCTAGTTTGAAAGCGGGTGATTATATAACTGAGTCTTGAAGGAGTTGTATATCAGATTCTGAGGTCGTGGTTGTGGATTGACACCTGAGTCGCGCGTATGGTTTGGAAGCACACATGACTGCCTATCTTTAACTTTGCTTTGCACATGAACTATTGACTGGACTAACCGCCAGGAGATAGGGATGCTCTGTAGTTCTAGTTGCCCCGGGTTGTACGCGGTACCATGATTAAAGAAGATGATTTATGGGGTCAGATCTTTCGGATAAAGCTGTGTATACCAGTTGCTGACAAAAGAGGTTATACATTTGGGATTCTGTGATCACAGGAAGTTCAGAGTTTTTCAGTTCATGATACAGAGTGATGCTTAAGGGTTAGAGTCCTGATCTCCGGTGAAGGAACAATTAGCTGGATTAGCAGTTGTTAGTACCATTGAGGAACTGAGGACGTTCAAAATGTTCGGTGATGATCTTAGGAATTAATGACAAGCTCCGTAGACGTATGGTTTCCAAATTACCAAGGAAATTTGATGATAACCTTTGGTGGCCATTATTTTTAGTCTTCAAGCAGATGAATCATTCTTCTCTTTGGACTAACCACAGTTGGGTGATGATGTTTGGTGATTAAGTGGCGCTGGTCTACCGGAGATAGCTATATATCTGGCATTGTTACTGAAGAGGAAGAATTAGATTTTGGTCACGGATGTATGTTTCTCAGATTCGATGCTTTACCAGATTATCTGTTTCCAATGAAGATTTGGTGATTGAGCAGATTACCGATTTGCTAATCAAATCTTTCTGAAGGGTGCTTAATTGTGATTAAGGAAATCGGGATTTCAAATTTTCGAGGGTATTTGTTGATTTAAAGTTTTCTGATGCGGTGATTCGAAGTTTCTATCAATTTCCGGTTGAATTTTTGATACTTTAGGAGTGCGAAGAATAAACTCTCGATGCTCAAGCTTATTCAAAAACCGAACTCGGATGTGGTTATCGTCGAAATGGAGAAGCTGTTGCATTGATTAGCTTCGAGTTGATGGTTATTCGGGAAAATTTGTCGGTCAAGTAAATCAGAGGTGTCAGAAATCACGCAACCAAAGATCTGAACTGGAGATTTCAGCGGTTTTGAAAGTTGATAATGCAAACCCAGATCATCATTTAAGGGGAATCTGTTGACGCGTTTCGACGTCATCGGAAGACACCTTGATTGAAGTTGCAAAATATTCAAACACGGTTCAAAGTTTTGAAAATCAAGATAAAGCTTCGACAGTAACGAACAAGGGGGAATCTGTTGATGCACTATTGTGTTCGTCACTTGTCGAATAGGCTAGATTGAGCGTGTGTTGAATATTGTATAGGTTAAAATCGAACACACGACCGAAATACGGAGATTTTAGTGTAAAAGGGAACAAGTTCGCCCGAACTTGACCTGTATTGGTCAAGTTCGCTCGAACTTGATGTGCCTTTAGTCAAGTTCGTCCGAACTTATCCTGTGAAGGGCAAGTTCGCCCGAACTTGACTATGGCGAACTTGTCTCCCTATATATATGTGTGTGTTCATTTGTAGTTTGAGTTTTTGGCATCCCTACGGGGAGGTGCTGCCGGATTCTCTCCAGGAACTCCGGCAGCTGGACTTAAAGATGTATACTCTTTCAGTATGAATGAAGACTTTTGCTGCTTTCTGTTTCTACTCCATTCTTAATAACATTCTACCAAAACTGTTATATACGTTTATCCACTAACTTCCATCTAGAACCACCTGATCACGGACCTTCACAAGGTTCCTGCAAAGCTTGCACACCAAGCCATCACCGATACCACCACCACTACCGAACCTCCTTCCTCCCAAACCTAGAAAAACAACATCAACCGGAACAAGAAGCAGAAGGCTTCTATTTAAAATAATGTGGTCGTCACTCCGCAAAACCCTCAACCTCTCCAAACCCTTGCAGCCATCACCCCCACTACCACCGATCAACCCAAGTGTGGCTACACTGGACCTCATCCCCAGTGTATCAACTGCTCCTACCACCATCCCGTAGACACGCCTTGTCGCAAGTGTGCCCAATGTCAAAGGTTAGGAAATTTTGCTAACCGTTGCCGCAACTTTCCTCCACCCCAAAACCAGCAATCCCAAGCCATCATGCAAAACCCTAACCCGAACCAAGCTCAACCGCAACGCCAAAATGCTCCTGTGCGCGCGTGTTTGTCCTCTTCTCAACCAACCGTGCCAACAACAGCAGCAGCAACAGCAGCCTGAGCCTGCAAAAGGACGAGCTTTCATGCTTACCTCCGCTCAAGCCCAAAGCTCTAACGACGTCATTACTGGTACGTTCCTTGTGAACCATATTTATGCTACATGTCTATTTGATACTGGTGCCGAAGAAGCTTTGTGTCCTTAGAATTTGAACCCTTGCTTAAGTGCGAACGATCTAAAATGCCTAATCCTTTCGCTGACGAAGTCGCTAATAGTAAGACCATCTCCGTTGATTCCGTTCTTTCTGGTTGCTCTTTGATTCTTAACGATCGTACGTTCTCCATCGATCCCATTCCCATGAAAATAGGTAGTTTCGACATCATAGTAGGCATGGATTGGCTTATCCTAGTTCGTGCCGAAATTGTTTGTTCCGAAAAATTCATTCGCCTCCCTTTTCCTCAAGGTGATTCTCTACACGTCTATGGCGATAAACCTTCTAGAGGTCTCAAGCTTATGTCGTGCATCAAAGCGAATAAGTACTTACGTAAGGTGTACTTTGCCTTTCTCGCACATATTATGGAAAAGAAAGACAAAGGTCCGAGCATAAGTGATGTTCAAGTCGTTTGTGAGTTTCCTTCTGTTTTCCCTGAGGATCTTCGTGGTCCTCTGCCTCCTCGAGCTGTCGATTTTCGTATTGATCTTATCCCTAGCGCAACTCCTGTTGCGAAAGCTCCTTATCGATTAGCACCCTCAGAAATGCAAGATCTATCGAGCCAGCTTCAAGAACTTCTTGATAAAGGCTTTATACGATCTAGTACTTCTCCTTGGGGCGCTCCCATTCTTTTCTTCAAAAAGAAAGATGGATCATTCCGCATGTGTATTGACTATCGTGAGCTCAACCAGCTTACAGTCAAAAACCACTATCCACTTCCTAGTATTGACGATCTCTTTGATAAATTGCAAGGCGCGAAGTGCTTTTCAAATATTGATCTCCGTTCTGGCTATCATCAACTTCGAGTTTCAGTAGAAGATGTACCCAAAACTGCTTTTCCGCACACGTTATGGACACTACGAGTTCGTGGTCATGCCTTTTGGTTTGACCAACGCGCCTGCAGTGTTTATGGATCTCATGAACCAGGTGTGTAAGCCTTTTCTCAATCATTTCATCATTGTATTCATCGACGATATCCTAATCTACTCCAAGACGAAAGAAGAGCATGGACGACATTTGCGTCTCATTCTTCAGCTTTTGCAAACCGAACGTCTTTATGCCAAATTCTCCAAGTGCGAATTTTGGCTAAAAGAGGTTCAATTCTTAAGTCACACTGTTAATGAACTCGGTATTCATGTTGACCCTGCAAAAATAGAAGTTGTGAAGAATTGGATGGCACCTAAGCCGCCCTCTGAAATTCGTTCGTTTCTTGCCCCGGCTGGGTATTATCACCGTTTCATCTCGAACTTCTCAAATTTGTTGTTCCTTTGACTTCGTTGACTCAAAAAGATAAAACTTTTGTTTGGGGTCCCGAACAAGAGGAATATTTCCAAACGCTCAAGGACATGCTTTGTAATGCTCCTATCCGTACTCTCCTCGATGGGAACGGCGATTTCGTCGTGTATTGCGATGCCTCTAACCAGGGTCTTGGTTGCGTTCCCATGCAACGAGACAAAGTAATCGCTTACGCGTCGAGACAGCACAAAATTCATGAGAAAAACTATACTACTCACGACCTTGAACTTGGTGCAGTTGTTTTTGCATTAAAGATTTGGCGACACTACCTATATAGTAGAAAGTGTACGGTCTTCACCGACCATAAGAGCCTCCAACATATCTTTGATCAAAAGGAACTCAACATGCGTTAACGTCGTTGGGTAGAATTGTTAAACGACTACGATTGTGATATTCGCTACCACCCTGGTAAAGCGAATGTCGTGGCCGATGCACTTAGTCGTAAGACTCATGTTAAGAGTGTTCGTTGCTACCAAATCATGGGAAAACTCAACAAGTTGATTCGACAAGCACAATTTACCGTCATTAACGAGGGTAACCTCGATAGCGAATTGAATTGTGGAGTCGAAAACTCACTTGAAGCTAAGCCTGATGGTATTCTTTACTACCACAGTCGCATTTGGATTCCCGATCATCTCAATCTTCGTACTACTTTGATGGATGAAGCTCACAAATCCCGATACTCCGTTAATCCTTGAGCTGATAAGATGTACCATGATTTGCGTGCATCCTATTGGTGGCCTGGAATAAAATGTGATATCGCTTTTTACATGTCCAAATGCCTTACGTGTTCCAAAGTCACGGCAGAACGTCAACGTCCCTCTGGTTTGCTCGAACAACCAGAAATTCCTATCTGGAAATGGGAGAGCATAGCCATGGATTTCATCACGAAATTGCCTCGTACTTCGTCTGGTCATGACAGTATTGGGCCATCACTGACCGACTGGCCAAATCCGTGCATTTTCTCGCTATTCGTGAAGATTACAAAGTCGAGAAACTGGCTCGTATCTACACGGATGAAATCATTAGTCGTCATGGTACTCCTCTTGATATTATCTCTGATCGCGACGCTCGTTTCACCTCTCGCCTTTGGCAAACTTTTCAATCCGCCCTTGGCACTCAGCTTAATCTTAGCACCGCCTTTCATCCTCAGTCTGATGGTCAAACCGAGCGTACTATCCAAACCTTGGAGGATATGCTTCGTTCATGCGTAATTGATTTTGGCGGCAATTGGGATTCACACTTACCCTTGGTTGAATTCTCGTACAACAATAGTTATCACACTAGTATTCAAATGGCCCCATTTGAAGCATTGTATGGTCGCAAGTGCCATTTGCCTATTTGTTGGCACGAGATTGGAGACGCACAAATCACCAGTCCTGAGCTAATACAATAGACAACGGAAAAGTTCTTACAAATACGTGATAATCTTCTCAAAGCACGAAACTGACAAAAGAGTTACGCTGACAAAAGACGCAAGCCTTTGGAGTTTAATGTAGGGGACCAAGTACTTCTCAAGGTATCCCCTTGGAAGGGTGTTGTCCGTTTGGGTAAGAATGGCAAACTCGCTCCTCGCTACATAGGTCCTTTCAGGATTCTCGAGAGGATTAGCAAGGTAGCGTATCGACTGGACCTACCTCAAACGCTCAACAATGTTCATCCTGTGTTTCACGTTTCAAATCTAAAGAGGTGTTTAGCTGAAGAAGGACTTCAAGTTCCACTCGAAGATCTTCAAATCAATGATACTTTGCACTTTGTGGGAAAACCAATCGAAATCATGGACCGAGGAGTCAAGCAACTAAGGCGCAGTCGAATCCCTATCATCAAGGTTCGATGGGAAGGAAAACGTGGTGCCGAGTATACTTGGGAACTCGAGAGTGATATGAAGACTAAGTATCCGCATCTTTTCGTTGCATCTTCCTAAATTTCAGGACGAAATTTCCTATAGGAGGGGAGACTGTAACGCCCCGCGTTCCAAACTTTCTATTTATAGGTAGCTTGTATTGTATTTCTGTTTTCGGGAAGCATTGTACCTCGTATTCGAATTGTCGTTATAATCGTTGTATTCTGAGATTTGGATCACAATAAAAAATGTATTTTGTTCATTTTATACTTGTACTTATTCATACACTTAAGCATGTGATCATATTCATGATACTCATACTCGTAATCGTGTGACAACTTGCAAACGTGACATTATACTTATTCGAGACCTAAACGTGATAATCATACTTAATCATATTCACTTTATATTCACACGTATGTTAAACACGTTAAATATGTTTATAATACCTTAACATGTCATAAAATACCTTAGAAATACATTCAAACCCGTAACATTTGAATAAATCAACAAAATACAAAACCTTGTCCCGGACCCGGTCAGTAAGGCATGCTAGGCGGAACATCAGGTTTCATACCCGCGGGTTTGCACGAATCCACACATCGATAACCTCATCAATCACCTTTTAACCTCCTTTAATCACCTCCTATCAACCCTAAACACTTCCACTATAAATATACACCTCCTCCAAGCTATTGTACATTTTCACAACCTTCTAATCCCTCCCAAAACACTCTCAAATCATCTCAAGAACTTTCAACATCATAATTTTTGGGCAGATTCACCCTCTTGCACAAAAGTGAGCATAACTTGCTCATTTCTTAACGGAATCCCTTGATTCTTCTTTCTAAATACTTGGATAATCTTTAAGGTTGAATCCAAGGGTTCTCCATGGAGAATCCAGACCTGGAAATGCCCCTAAAGTGTCCCAAAACTTTCTATTTGTTTTTAAAACTTTTCAAAACTTGTTAAACTTCATCCAACTTGAGTTAAACTCATCTCAAACCTATGTCCTAATGCTTAGAACACTACTTGTTGTTGGTTAGGCTAAAACAAGGTTGAGACATTCAAAATAGAGGATTTATCCTCACAAGAATTTTGTTTGTGTAGAGCTTCAAGCTCACAAGTGATGCAAGTTCATGAACTTGTTCATGTGTGTCCACCTTGGTTAGCTTGGGCTATCCTAAACTTTGTGACCACACATCACTTGTTGATTTTCATTATTATCCCAAGTAGTTTGCTAGTTCTAAAGTGTCACAACCTCGCCTAGCCGTTGACGTGTGTCAATATGTGCTCTCCGGGTTGTATTTCACTTGGCTACTTGGTATAATGGTGACGCACCTTACATTCTTGTCATTTACATTCTTGTTCTTGTTCTAGTACCTTCCTTGTTACCTATGGTGACTTGTGTAGTGGTGAACATCATACGAGGTTCCAAAGTGGATGGTTAATCCTCCCACCTCCTACTTGACTTACATGATACTAAGAGGTACCGAAGTGGATGGTTCATCCTCCCACCTCCTACATGATTATATAACTATATTTATACTTATGGACTATAATATAATCCTAAAAACCAAACCCTTGATAATGACTAAATAAGCATCTATCAAGTTAATAAGTTTATCACTAAGTGTGTAGTTCCTTGTCACGATTCTAATAGGTCTTGAAACTATGAAATCACATGCAATCCTTAGTGATTATTATAGTGTCAAAGACAAGTGCTAATACCTTAATGACTATTTTTATATCTTATACTTTGTCATATTTTGAATCTTGAAACTGAATATCCCATCATCATCCCCAAAATACTCATATGCCTTTGTTTTCCTCTTGTAGGATAACTCGGCGTTCATTCCATCAAAACAACTACTTTCACGGACTTGGAAAGTTTGAAGACTTAGAAAAACCATGAGTACTCTCGACCCACTTTCGTTTATAACACTTTTGGGTGTACCATGTTTTCCATATACAGAATCACAACACATAAACTTTATGAAATGCACAAACAATCCTATATCCATGAATACTTGAATCGTTTACATTGATACTTATATCTTGGACATTCTTTATGTAATACCTTAGTCATTAACTAACTTTATCCTTCGTTTGACATGTATAGCGCTATAGGAAGTAACGCATCCCCCTCCTCATGGAATCTAGAGGCCATGTTAAAATATCGTGATTGCGTGAAAGGTTTGACTAGTAGTATTGCATGCCTTGTATATGCTCTTTTAAAATCATAGTTGCCATGAGGATTTGTTTAAACTTTAATCTTATACGTATGCTATGCTTAAACTTGTGTACTCGCCTTTGCTTTTGCATTGAATTGTTATTTTAAAACATGTTACAGGTTGATGGAGATGATGCCATGAAAACAAAGTAGCAAGGACAGTAGATACACATTTAGACGTTTGGTTTAATATTGTTGTATCAAATTTTGTCAAGTTTATGTTGTTATTTGAATTTCCCTTGTAATGTAGTGAGTATTGCTATAAAATGAAATCCGGTTTATCTAAATATTGTCGCAACTAGTATTTATGAGCAATCAGCAATTTATTTCGTCCTGCCTTGATGTTTCCACCATCGGTTGGGGTGTGACACCTTTGGTGGTTTGTTATTGCAATTTAAAGATACCCTTTGGTGGTATAGACGAGTCAACACAGGTTTGAATGTATTCACCAAAACGACCAAAAGTTTTCATAATTAAAACAAGGACGATTTGTTTACACGGACGATGAACAATTGGTTTATGACACGAACAATGAATGATTGGTTTTTGGTAAGTGATTTAGATAATGGGACGTGTGTAATGTGATAAAAGCATGGTGGATACGCCACTGGTACTTCCTATATATAAGTGTTTTTATTATGTTACATACGTGGCGTTATTCGAATCAGTTGGAACAAAGGTTTACAAAAAAATGACACGCAACAGTTTTGAATCTAAGATATAAACTATACAAGGTTTCTTTCAAGATGATTTACTACTCGGATTTACAAATTAAATGTTTTGGTCAAGTTTCATGGCTACAAGTCTTTTACAAACTATAACTAACTTGTTTTAGTTGGTTAGTTATCATTGCAATACCAAATACTTTTGATAACAAGGTTTTCAATTAACGACTCTAGTAGTCTGACGAGGTATTGCAATACATATTCAAGGCCATGAATTTGACACACTCACAAAACCTATGTACTCGCCGCCATATTTTTGCTGACTCGTTTTCACATATGTTTTAGGAAACCAAGTTTGATGTCGATGCATGCTCACGTAGGATCGAACGCGGACTTAGTGCCTTAAAATATGAAAGACAATAGTTTATTTAGTTTGTTTTAAATTACAAGACAATGTAACTATGTAATTTCAATATTCAAATAAAACGAAACTTCAAATACCATGTGTTGTTGTAACATACTGTTAACGTGGCTCCCCGACGTTTCCGTCGCGGTTTATTATTTTTACGCGGTCGGGGTGTTACAGATTGGTATCAGAGCAATGGTTATAGGGAATTAGGTTATTAGTAATGCTTTGACCTAGACTATAACCTTCCTAGGACCCTAATGCGAGTTTACTTGCGTTTAGATTCATAAAATACAATACTATCACCTATCCTTAGGTGATTACCAAAAACAATACAAAAGTACAAAATCTCTTTCCGTAAACTTTTTGCAAAGAAAAATATCTAATCTAAAATGAATCGTTTTAGGCCTTATGCCTTTAGAGTTTTTGCAAAGAAAAACATCTATTCTTAAATGAATCGTTTTAGGTCTTATGCCTTTAGAGTTTTTAAATCTCGTCAAAGTTTGGGTTTTATTAATGTGAACACATGCAATCTGGAAGGGTGGGTGCCTGTACCCCGAGTTTTCTGTCTAAGGCTAGAGTGTTCATACAAATCCACTTAATTGGACCAGTCACTCTTACCTGGGAACTCTTGGGGTGAGTATCCACTTATAGGCTAAAGCATGTCTTCGCGATACATTATAAAGACCCATTTACTTTGATTAGTCACTGTGTGTTGTTTGTTTGTTTTGAGAAACGAACGAATAACCACCATCCTTATTTCGTTGATTTATTTTCAACACCTCTCCTGATTTATTTCGACCTCACTTTCCACCTGGGTCATGCTTTAACTGCGGCGAGATGGGCTATTACAAGAACAATTGCCTGAAATTAGCCAATGCCAATCAAGCTCGTGGATGAGCATTCAACATTAACGCCAACGAGGCCCGTGCTGATAACGAAGTCGTTAACGGTACGTTCCTTGTCAACAATCATCATGCTTCTGTTCTTTTCGATTCGGGTGCCGATAGGAGTTTCATGTCCTTAGCATTTGAACCATTGCTTTCAATGCCAAGAACTAAACTAGGAAAGCCCTTGACTGTCGAGATAGCTAGTGGCGATCCTCTTAAACTTAATTTTGTCTTTCACGATTGCCCATTGAACCTCGATAACCACCTTTTTCCCATTGACCTCACGCCAATGCAACTTGGGAGTTTCGACATCATTGTAGGAATGGATTGGTTAACCAAGCATCATGCCGAAGTTATTTGTTTTGACAAGATAGTTCGAATACCTCTTCCCTCTGGTGAAGTCTTAGAAGTTTGTGGAGAGAAACCCGCTAGTAATCTAAATTCATGACCTGTAACCAAGCCCAAAAATACCTACGAAAGAACTATGTTGCCTTCCTGGAACATATCGTAGAGGAGAAAGGCAAAAGCAAAATTGTTCAGGATATCCCCATTGTTAGGGATTATCCTGAGGTCTTTCCCGAAGAATTACCTGGTTTACCTCATGTACGTCAAGTCGAGTTCTGCATTGATCGAATACCTGGCGCCAACCCAATTGCTAAGTCTCCATATCGTCTTGCACCGTCGGAGATGCAAGAGTTATCGAAACAGCTTCAAGAACTATCTGATAAAGGATTCATTCGTCCGAGATATTCACCTTGGAGCGCTCCTGTCCTATTTGTGAAAAAGAAGGATGGATCTTTCCGTATGTGTATCGATTACCGTGAGCTCAACAAACTCACGATCAAGAATCGATATCCCCTACCACGAATTGACAACCTTTTTGATAAACTACAAGGTGCTAAATGTTTTTCCAAGATCGATTTGCGTTCTGGGTATCATTAACTTCGTGTACTCGAGGAAGATATTCCCAAGACTGCTTTCCGCACAAGATACAGCCACTATGAGTTTACTTCATGCCATTCGGTTTGACAAATGCCCCAGTTGTTTTTATGGACATGATGAATCATGTTTGTAAACCTTATTTGGACAAGTTCATCATTGTTTTCATCGACGACATTCTCATTTTTTCCAAGTCTCGAGCCAAACATGAACAACACCTTCGATTAACTATGGAACTACTAAAGAAAGAACAACTTTATGCAAAATTCTCCAAGTGCGAGTTTTGGCTAAAAGAAGATCAATTTTTGGGACAGATAGTCAACGCGCAAGGTATACATGTGGATCCTTCCAAAATCACTGCGATTAAGGATTGGAACACACCCACTACTCCCACAGAAGTTCGCTCATTTCTTGGTCTTGCTGGATATTACCGTCGATTCATCGCGAACTTCTCAAAGATCGCAGTTCCCCTAACCGCTTTGACTCAAAAGAATAAGCCTTTTGAGTGGGACCCAAACAAGAGGAAGCATTCCAAACTCTGAAACAAAAGCTCTGCGATGCTCCTATTCTATCTTTACCCAATGGCAACGATGATTTTGTTGTCTATTGTGACGCATCGAATCTAGGCCTTGGTTGTGTTCTCATGTAATGAGATAAAGTCATAGCCTATGCGTCAAGACAATTGAAAGTCCATGAGAAGAACTACACGACTCATGATCTTGAGTTAGGTGCTGTAGTTTTTGCTCTCAAGATTTGGAGACACTACCTTTATGGTACAAAGTGTGTGGTTTTTACTGACCACAAAAGTCTCCAACACATATTCAATCAAAAGGAGCTGAACATGAGACAACGACACTGGGTCGAACTTTTAAACGACTACGATTGCGAAATTCGCTACCATCCTGGTAAGGCGAATGTTGTGGCCGATGCGCTCAGTCGTAAGGAACGTGTCAAACTTCATTGTGTTTGAATTCAATCTGATATTCAGACACGTATCCTACAAGCACAACGTACATGCGTGAACCAAAGCTTGTTGAAAAATGAGCTACCTCAAAATCTCGAACTTCAACTCGAAACGAAAGCCAATGGATTACTCTATTATTTGAACCGTTTGTGGATTCCAAGTCAAGACAATCTCCGCACCTTATTGATGGACGAAGCTCATAAGTCTCGTTATTCAATCCATCCTAGTGCAGACAAAATCTACAAGGATCTTCGTACCCAGTATTGGTGGCCGGGTATGAAGAAAGACATTGCCTTGTATGTATCAAAATGCCTAACTTGTCTTAAAGTCAAGGCCGAACATCAACGTCCATCTGGTTTGCTCGAACAACCAGAAATTCTGGTATGGAAGTGGGAGAACATTGCAATGGATCTCATCACTAAACTACAACGCACATCTTGAGGTCATGATGCTATTTGGGTAATCATTGACCGTCTAACAAAGTCAGCACACTTTTTGGCAATTCGTGAGGATTACTCTACGGACAAACTCGCCAAGATCTATGTCGATGAGATTGTATCTCGTTATGGTGTTCCTTTGGACATCATATCTGACAGAGATGTTAGGTTCTCGTCTCACTTTTGGAAGACCATGCAATCTGCTATGGGAACCAAACTCAATTTGAGCATTGCTTATCATCCTCAAACGGATGGACAAACTGAAAGAACAATTCAAACATTGGAGGATATGCTTACAACATGTATAATCGACTTTGGTGGTAGTTGGGATTTGCATCTGCCGTTGATCGGATTCTCCTACAACAATAGTTATCATGCCAGCATCAACATGGCGCCTTTCGAAGCTTTATACGGTCGAAAAATGTCGTTCACCTGTCTGTTGGAATGAAGTTGGAGAGTCTCAGTTTACTGGACCTGAACTTATTCATGACACAAAGTCAAGAAAATACGCGATAACCTTCTAACAGCTAGAAGCCGTCAAAAGAGTTATGCGGACAAACGACGCAAGCCCTTGGAATTCGAAGTTGGTGATCACGTCCTACTCAAGGTATCCCCTTGGAAAGGAGTGGTCAGATTTGGAAAGGAAGGAAAACTTGCACTACGATACGTTGGACCATTCAAGATCGTTTAAAGAATCGGAAAGGTGGCCTACCGACTTCAGCTACCTCCTAAACTTGGGAACGTTCACCCAACATTCCACGTGTCCAATCTAAAGAAGTGTCTAGCTGACACAAATCTTCACGTCCCTCTCGATGAAATTCACGTTGATGACACTATTCACTTTGTCGATAAACCAGTGGAGATTTTGGACCGTGAAGTGAAGAAACTCAAGCGCTGACGAATACCGATAGTCAAAGTTCGCTGGGAATCCAAACGTGTCCCAGAATTTACTTGGGAACGAGAGGATCAAATTAAAGCGAAATACCCACATTGTTTCCACAAGTTTCCTCTAATTAAATTTTGGGACGAAATTTCCTAAAGTAGGGGAGACTGTGAAATTTGCGGTGATCCGACCGTGTAACGATTCCGAACAAATTATCAATCAATGAAATTTTTGTGTTTTATTTCCGAGTATTTTATTTTTATCATGTCAATTGCATGTATTCAATTCTTGCACGAATCCCAACTCTTAAACAATTTCTAGAAGTGATATCGCAAACTATTACGAAACGTAATCAGTTTAATGCGACGTACACTCCGGAACAATGACATAAGCTAAACATACCCTAAATACCCTTTACATAACTTAGAAATAAGTTTTGAGAGCTTCGGTATGGCAAAAACACGCTTATGCAAGCTCAGGGGCTATTTTGCAAATTCTGCGAAACTATGCCGTTACGCGTATTTCTAATCCGGAACATGTACGCACATCCAAAAATTTTTGTAATCATTAAAATCTAGAATTTTAATGATTCGAATGCAAAAAAAATCATTCGTTACGCGTTTACGGTCATTTGCGCGTTCGTTACGATTTTCGTCGTAATTAACCGAAAACCACAACCGTACGACCGAACGAATCAACGCCCAGGACATTTTTGGACATATTTCAAGTTCCTTAAGCTTTATCGTCCTTATAAAGCTTAAAAATCAGGTTAATGGGTGTTAGAAGTGCCAACACAGACGAAACGAGTGCAGGGGCCTGTTCTGCCATTTTTAAAAGTTGTTGTCAGCTAAGGGGGCTTACGGACCGTAAGCCCATAGCCCTTATGGTCTGTAAAGACCTTCCAACTCAGGAGAAACTTGGCAGCTTCTTGTTTACTTCCTTGGACATTAATCTGTCGAAATTGCCACATTTCCCCTGGTCTTGACACCTCTCTAAACACCTGGAATGATCCTAGAACAAGCCCTAACACCTGTAATGATCTCCTTGATCATCCTCAACTATAAATAGGTCCATCATTCAATCTTCACACTTGCTCATTTCTTTATTTTCACCTCGCACACTCTTGGAGTTTGTTTCCCGATCAAAAGGAAGCCTCCTACTGAGTTCTCTGAGATCTTGGGTGTTCCTAAACATAAGTAAGATCTCATCCTTAGTCTTTTTCATTGTTTTTTGCTATTTTAAGCCAAAAGTCAAACTGTTTGACTTTCTATTTGACTTTCGGTTTAGACCATGAATTGGTCTAAGCAAAGTCCAATTGAACTTTGCAACGTGATTGTAATCACGATGGTTATGATCCTTAGCAATCATGCCTACTGATTACCACGTATACTAGTCGAAGTGACGAGTCAAAGTTTCGGTCAAAATGCGCATTATGTGCATTATACGACAAAATTATTTTTGGGTATCAAAACACTTTGTTTTGATATCAAATCAGTTTTCTAACTTAGTTAAACATGTTTTAACATGTTTAACCTTTCACTTCTAGTTTAGTGCTTATTTAGGATCGTAAGTCGAGCGGTCTTGACCACCGCTTTGACTTTCGAATCCGACCCATTTGGTCGATCTTAGGATCCGACCAAACACATATTTGTGACCATAGTTGTATAGGTAATAACCATCTGAGGTTATACCTTATGGTCACGTCGTTTGGTTAGTATTATGTTAAGTCTCTAGTTAAGCCTTTATAAATGACCAAAACGCCCTTTTTGCGCATAAATCGATTTTAAGCCTACGTAACTAATGTTATGCCATATACACTGATGTTATAACATTACTAAACATGTTTTGGCATATAAAACTTATCATAACACATATGTAACCACCGGAACACGTAATTACGCAAATGGCACGTTAAAGTGGCCTAAACTACCTTAACGAGTCAAAATGGGTCAAAAGCACTTAGGAATCTTTCCAAATCAGAATGTTAACTTTGTTAAACCATTTCATATGAGTTCCAACACTCATTTGGTTTACAAGACCTCATTCTATCCGATCCGCCGATTGAAGTCCCGATATTTACATATTTATCTGATTTTAGGACACGCTTGATTTCTCGGACATTTGAGCTTGTTAAATCTTTGATTCAAGGTTATTTTTGCAACCCCAAGTGAGTACATAGCTCCCCACTTTTTACGTTTTGCAAATATTTTGGGGTGATTCATATGTGATAAATTCTTTT
Source organism: Scalesia atractyloides (assembly GCA_947069175.1). Lineage (NCBI taxonomy): Eukaryota > Viridiplantae > Streptophyta > Magnoliopsida > Asterales > Asteraceae > Scalesia > Scalesia atractyloides. The sequence continues at coordinate 25,278,282 of CAMTDV010000010.1, forward strand.
CAAGTTTTCCAAAAACAAAGAATATGGTTTATATAAACACGACAATTTCAATAATGTGAACGAACTTGTTGGTGCTTTGTATACATGACACGAATGACATTCATTAGCTTTGGCCAAGCCGACCAATAGTAAGTTATGGTACCATAGGACAGACAATCCTGTTACCAAGGTCTCGGTGTTTGTGGGGAAGTTTGGGGAACGACCGAAACTGTTTACTTTAACAAACCCTTTGGTGGTTTGTTATTGCAATTTATAGATACCCTTTGGTGGTATAGATGAGTCAACACAGGTTTGAATGTATTCACCAAAACAACCAAAAGTTTTCACAATTAAAACAAGGACGATTTGTTTACACGTACGATGAACAATTGGTTTATGACACGAACAATGGACGATTGGTTTATGACACGAACAATGAACGATTGGTTTTTGGTATGTGATTTAGATAACAGGACGTGTGTAATGTTATAAAAGCATGGTGGATATGCCGCTGGTACTTCCTATATATAAGTGTTTTCATCTTGTTACATACGTGGCGTTATTCGAATCACTTGGAACAAAGGTTTACAAAAAAAAATGACACGCAACGGTTTCAATTTAAGATATAAACCATACAAGGTTTCTTTCAAGACGATTTACTACTCGGATTTACAAATTAAATGTCTTGGTCAAGATTCATGGCTACAAGTCTTTTACAAACTATAACTAACTTGTTTTAGTTGGTTAGTTATCATTGCAATATGAAATACTTTTGATAACAAGGTTTTCAATTAACGACTCTAGTAGTCTGACGAGGTATTGCAATACATATTCAAGGCCATGAATTTGACACACTCACAAAACCTATGTACTCGCCGGCATATTTTTGCTAACTCGTTTTCACATATGTTTCAGGAAACCAAGTTTGATGTCGATGCATGCTCACGTAGGATCGAACGCGAATTTAGTGCCTTAAAATATGAAAGACAATAGTTTATTTAGTTTGTTTTAAATTCCAAGACAATGTAACTATGTAATTTCAATATTCAAATAAAACGAAACTTCAAATACCATGTGTTGTTGTAACAATCTGTTAACGTGACTCCCTGACGTTTCCATCGCGGTTTGTTGTTTTTACGCGATCGGGGTGTTACACATCCCTTCGAGTTTCTTTTTGCCATAACTTTGCCACATGGGTGGAGGACAATGTCTATGATCCACACTTTTCTTTTCAACTTGACCATCCTCTCCTATTGTTACAGTCGGAAGAATATGGTCGTTGACATATGAACTCTTTAAATAACTGATCAAAAGTTTGCTTACTCCCTCTGTTTCAATTTTATGTGTTTCAAGTTCCATTTAAGCTCAGCAATCTTGTTTATGTGAATGTTAATAGCCGTTTTTTTTCCATTAAAGTGCTTTTAACATATCTATTTTCTTACCTTGCTCAAGATTTGCTTGCTCGACCATTTTATATGTTCTTTTCATTTTATCGTATGCTTCTTTCATATTTCTGTAATCATATCTGAAATTTTCATTGTGTTTGTTAATATCTTTAATGATTTCAGACTTTTAAAAACATTTTTCGCATGGCTTAATGCATTTTGTGAAGGTTTTTCAACCTCGACAATCTGCACTTTAACCACTTCTTCTGATTTCTTATTCTGAACGTTCTTATCATTTGATTCAGACTCTACCTCTTTCAAATTTGCCATAATTGCTTTGTTAGCAATTTCAGTCAAATTTTCAGATGTCATCTCCTTTTCCACATCAATCACTTCTTCAATTTCCGACTCCACTGTTTCCACCGTCTCTCCATGACATCCAGTACTAAAGAATCCTGCAAAAGAAGGCATCAAATTAGGTGGAACAATATTTTTAAATACATTGTGTAAAATATTTTCATCTTTAGTGCGTTGAAGATATTCCCCTAATAGTGCATCTTCCAAAGATTCTTCTTCATCAAAAACAACACTTGATTCTTCTATCTCTGGTTCTGGCTCTTCGATGATTTCTGCCAGTAGAGCTAAGCTTTCATTCTTGAAAAGATATTTGTTCCAATTAAAGCCCTCATCTTCTTGTGCTACTACCAAAGCCTTATCTCTTGATGGTGATGGTCCATCTTCGATTTGAACGACTCTTGTTTGCGGAGAAGGTCGATGGTAAATAGCCCTTTGATAGTAATCGTTGCGGTTTCCAAATGGATTTTGATTACCGCTTACCTCACGATTTGGACATTCTCACTTAAAATGACCCTTTTCTTTGCATTTGAAGCAAGTAACCTTTATCTTATCAAACCCCAATTTACCCTTTCCATCTCCGATATCTCTTCCAGTTAATTCCATGAATCTGGCTGCTCTTCGGATAATAGAAGCCATACACCATCTTATGTCCATCAACTCCAGTTCTTCTTGGTTGATTTGATCGTAATATTCTGCTGTCGTTTCTGGATTCCCAATCCTACCAGCGACCAAACTTTCATAGGACTGTAAGACAGTAGCAAGTAATGCCATATGTTGTTTTGTTGTTTGCTCGTTGAAATTTTGAGCATTTTTCAGATTAATAGCAATGTTGCATTGTATGACATTTGGGTTTGAACTAGCATGACTGGATTGATTTGATTGACTTTGGAAAGGATTTGAATTCTGAGGCGTTTGTGGTGTATTCGGATCGAAACTAGGAAATGATTAGAAATTTGATTGACTTGAAACTGAGCCTTCCGAAGTGTTTGCATTGAATGCAGTTTGTATTTTTGGGCTTTGAGTTTCAGTAGATCCAGTTTTGTAGTACAGACTGACATCTTGTACCATTTGTGCACTCTTAGACCTTGCTCTCTTCTGAAGTTCCATCTCATGACCTTTCAGTTTTTGTATGAATGTTGGTAAGTTCTACCCACTGTATTCGATCCCTTTCTTTAACACCATCAGATACATAGACCATTCACCCTCTGGCAAAGCGTCTGCCAGTTTGTCAACCAGTTCTTCATCGGTTTTGATAATTTCGTGTCTCTTCATCTGAAACACCAAGTGACAATAGCGTTCAATCAATTGTTTCATTGATTCTCCTTTCATGAGACCGAACATATCAAACTCCTTTCTTAATAACGCCTTTTTTACTTTTCCTCATCTCAGTACTTCCATGATACTTCATACACAAAGTGTTCCACAATGTTTGTGAGTGGTTATCATGTTGCAAAAGCATCAGGATGTCCTCTTTGACCGATTGTAACAGTAGACTCATCATTTTCTTCTCATTGACGAAACTATCTTTCTCTTCTGGAGTAAAATTCTTTGATATTTTCTCCAAGTTATTTCCGTCTCTCGCAAAAGTATATTTGGTTCCGATCGCCAACCAACAGTTGAAATGATTCGCCTGAACCCAGTTCTCAAATTTTTCTCTCCAACTTTCGTAGTCTTCGAGATTCATTAACTTTGGGGGTTTAACAGCAGTTCCCATTTCGTTTTCGAGGTTTATTTGAGCGACTGCATTTGTGGCTTTTGCAGCACTAGTTGCAAACACATTATAAAACTCAGAATCCATTTTGATAAGTTGAAAATATCTGAAACACGTTCAAACTTGAAAATTATCAGTCACAGGGACTAATTTGTACGAATTAGGAAGTCCTAGTTCGTACGAACTAGGATAAAATTTTTGAAAACTTCAAACTTGTATTCGTACGAATTACAGGTTTTACTTCACACAGAATGGTTCTCCAAAACGTGATTTTTTGCAATTTTCGACCTGAATTTGTTTGTTTTTAGGTCTGAAACTTTCAATTTTACATGACATACTGAAAATTCAGTCCATTTTACCGTGAATTCGTTAAAAAGTAAAAATGATGAAGAAATGAGTAGAAGGAGAAGTGTTCTTGTGTAGATATCCACAAATCAGGCCTCCATAGCTCTGATACCACTTGTAGGACCGTTTGATTCCTTTAGCAAAGGTGCCTAATGTGTATCTAATCCATTTATGCGGAATTTACGTGAATTAGTTATATTAACACAAGATATTCAGTTTAAACGTCAGTTTATTAATTGTCAAAGTTGTACATTCGAGATCCCAAACTGACAGAGCTCCGCCGTCTAGCTTGCAAAACTGTTACAAATGAAATTCTAACACGGCTATTTATAAGGGATTGTAGTTCGCACCAAAACACTAGAGTCCTACTTCGTACAAACCACTAGTTCGTACGAACTAGGTACATGACATTTCCTTACTTCGTGCGAACTACACCTCTAACATACATAAACATAAACTTAAACATCATAACCCTAAACATTTAGACTAGATCCAAGACATAGACAATATACATCATGTACCAACAGATTCCCCTTGGAATTAATCTTCAGGTCTTTGTTTGGACGGTTGCTGACCTCCTCTAATTTGCTTAACTGCAATCTTCACGGATAATCACCAACTCGAAACTAATCAATGCAGCATCTCTGTTTCTATGTTAACCACATCCGCGTTCGGTTTTAGAGCACTCATCTGCTCGATCCTCTGATCTTCAAAAACCCAACCGGCAATTGAAAAAAACTTCGAATCACCACACCGGTAAATTTCAAATCAATGAATAGCCGGTAAAAACTGAAATCCCATTTTCCGTAATCACGTTTAAGCACACTCCTGAATGATTGATCAGCAAAATGGTAATCTCTCTCTCAATCAGCAAATCTTCATCGGATAACAAATTATCTGGTAACACAATCAGATCTGAGAAACATTCTTCCATGTTCAGAATCACAATCTTCATCTTCAGTTACAATAACAGATATATAGCCTTCTCCGGTAGACCAGCGGCAACTTAATCAACCAACATTGTCATTTCCTAGCGGTTAGTTCAAAAAACAATTCCCATGCTTGAAGACTAAACATTCTAACACCTTAGACTATCATCAAGCATTCATGAACACCCTCTGATATCTTATACGTATCGACAATACAGTTGCATCTCCTGATGCTAATCCTGCTAACCCACTTGATGAAGACCCGGGACTCAAACCACAAGAAATCAATCTGTATCACGATCCAAAGAATTTGAACTTCCTGTGATCACGAACTAACTAATCCAGATCGAATGCATCTCCTGACAATCTGAAGTCGGAACCACCCGAATACTGTTGCATGTCACGAATTTCAAAAATGCTGGAGTTTTAATATATTCTATAAAATTTCTATTCCCCCTCATTTTTACAAATTCTGACCTCTCTAAAATATACCACTGAATTTCCCCCTCAAATCTGAAAATTCAGTTTTTCATCACTGTGGATTTTGCATTTAGGCCCATCAATAGTCACTGCAGCAAATGATCATCATTCTACACAGGTATCCGTGACTACCCAGTTATCTTCAACCCTCTGTGATCGTATCATAAAATCTATTCTCTGAAGCTCTCGATGGTGTCCCCGAACAACCCGAATTTTTCATTAAATCCCAAAAAAAAATTCCTATCACCATTTTTTTTCTGGACACTCATCTCATCAATACGACCAACAAAATTTTCAATGCCTTCGTACGAGGCTAATCTACCTTCATGCGAAGGTAAACTATCATCTTGCAAAGTGAATTCTATCTTCGTGCGAAGGTAACTATCTTCGTGCAAAGATAATCATTTCCGTGCGAAGAGAACAACATTTTTCGATCCAAAATCTTTATTTCTTCGAATTTCATGATGATTCTTTCACAGACATGGTCAATATTCATTTCTAAACAATCCTATGATTTCAATGTTAATTTTTGTCCATTGATTGTCCGTTTATTTGACAATTTACGTCTAAAACCCTCTAAAGGACATAATTCATGAGTGTAGTTGATTCAATCAACTGTTAGATAAATTGAATCGGTACCGTAGCTATGATACCAAATGAGAGTCCAGGATCCAGCGGTTCTAGACGGAAGTTGGGTATAATAGTACTGATTCAGTAGAATATTATTAAGAACGGGGTAGAAGCAAAATAATAGTCATCATAAGTCATAAGCTTCTTGAAAGGGTATGGTCCCAAAACCTTGCGCCAAGCAAGTGACCATACCGTCATTAACATCCAACGGCACAAGGCAAAGCTTTGTGCAGGAAAAATACTGAATAACGAGCATTATTTACCCATGCGCTAGAACACTGAAAGGAGTAACAATCATTTAACTACCTTACACGGGCTTGCGCAAGAAAACAAGTTAAACTTGAAGATTACAACTGATTCATGTTGAATTCCGTGCACAAGGACTTAAGCTTAAATCAAAGGAATCTTTTCTGTTGTAACAGAATGGGCACGTGGCAGTAGATCAGGACACTACAGCTGTAGAATGTTCTAGAAGCTTTAAATGCACATCGTGCAAAGCCTTATTCAGTTGTAACCGAATGTGACGTGGCATGATCTGGTGCATCCATAAAAAATCACCATGATGGCATGTTTCTTACATAAAGGAAGATGATCGCATACGCCATGTGGCAATTCCCCAGCCATTGATCAACTCATGATCCGTGTGCTTGGATGACAAGTTAACTAACTAATGGTGTGAAAAAGATTCCGTTAAGTCTCTCCTAAATTTTGGTGCCCAAACCCGGCAATAAATAGAAGTCTTCAGGTACAAGTAAACCATTCACTCCTCTCTTACTTCACTCAAACTATTTCGATAACCTATACTTATTCTCACGCCGGAGGGTGGTCACGGAGAGAACCCCCATTCTCCCCGTGGCGAGTCTAACGGTGTTCTCTTTTACAGCATTCATCGGAGATCCATTTTCGTTCGGCGAACAATCGGAGGATTGACCTTTTTATGCATAAACCACAACCTCATATCTAATTTGATTTGATTCCGGTCAATTAGATCTTGTGTTTCTTCATTGGCGCCCACCGATTACTTTTTTCTTCTTCTCATCTTTTCGTTTGTTTCACCTGAATCATCTATATCATGGCTGATGGTTCATCTCATCCACTAGGTTCTCGATCTGAGATTCGTCATGTTGCTCATGGTGATCAGATCGACGGACACGTGGAAGAAGAGTTTTCCGGCGAAGCTGATGCTTATAATGACCAAGGTCATGTGAACGTTCTAGTAACTCCGGGAATTCAAAATGAAGTACCACTTATTGCTTAAATTTTACCACCTGGCGAGACTCCGATCTCGTGGTATGTGAGATCTCAAAGTGCATTAAATGCTATTTATGCTCAGCTTTGTGCACACACGGGCACACTAGCACTTCATGCTCAGATCATTGCGGCTCTGATACGTGCTTTGCCGGCACCTCGAGTCCTGAGTTATGATTCACCAAACAGAGCACGTGCACCGTCGCCTATGTCTGTTGAAGAGACAGAGATGTACTCGCAATCTAGAATCAGGTATGACTCTATGCCATCTGGTGGTAGACGTCAAGAAGAGACTAAGAAACGTGTTTCTATCCATTCTCGTCTTGGCTCGCGCTTGTCACAAAAGCGGGACACTCAGTACGACGAATATGACAAATTTTATGAAGAAAGTGAAAGTGCAAGTGCAAGTGTTTTCAACTGTTTATCCAAGGATCATGTTAATTATAAACCAAAAGTCCGTGCAGTTTATAATTCAGAAGTTGAACATGATTACAACCTAATATACAGACCAACTGAAGCAGTAGAAGAATCAAAGTTTGTGAAGGAAATTGCGTTAGCTCCGCTTGAGCGCGCAAAGTTACCTTCAAATGTGGGAAAGTTCAATGGAATGACTGACCCAGATGACCACTTGCACTTGTTCACCGGCGTAGGACTTATCGAAGGATGGACTTTGCCTATGTGGTGTCACTTATTCATTCAGACCCTCACTGGGGATGCGCGCCTGTGGTTTGATAATCTTCCAACTGGTAAGTTAACTTCCTGGAATGATCTCAAGGATAAGTTCTTAACGCATTTTAGTCAACAACGACGATATGTTAGAAACTCCTCAGATGTGATGAACATCTGTCGGAGGGATGATGAAAGTTTAGAGGATTTCATTACTCGTTCTAACAAAGAAGTCCTTGAGATTGGCGACGTTCACGAGGATTTGATTCGCGCACAGTTAAAATATGTTGTGCGCTGCGATGAAATGATTAAGGTTTGGTCTGGCACTCTTGGTTTGCCTAAGAGTTAGGATAAACTCATGGCGGCAGCCAAAGTTTATGCCCAAACTGAACGCAACCTAAATTCCAACAGGCCACCCTTACCTCAGAATCGACCTCAAGATCTAAGTAGGGGTAATCGAAAATTCATAAAAGGATGGAAAGAGACAAATCAAGGGTCATATTCTCCTTACTTGCCAATGGATGCTCGCACAACCATTAATAAAATAACAAATCAAAAGGTGATAAAGCAAGAGAATCGAGAAAGACAGTGGACACCTATAACAAAGTCTCCAGCAGAAGTTCCTGAGCATAGAGAATTAACAATTCAAACAACCTCAACCCATGAAAAACAAGAAGGGCCAGGACCCAAACCTCTGATGTGACTATCATAAAGATACGGGGCACACAACGGATAACTACATCAGTTTGCGTACTAAGATTGAAAAGGCTTTAAAGAGTGGTAAACTCACACATTTACTCCAGAGTGTGCGCAAGGAGGTTCGACAGATAGTGCGCAGTGATGAGGGTCCAAGTAAAAAGTTGAAGAAAGTTTTTATGATTCATGGTGGAACAATGCGCAAGCGCAGCCACCAGTGTTTTCACAATGATAATTGGCACGAGCAACATGTTATTTTTCCTATACTTCCTGGCAGACCACAGGAAGAACGGCCAGTAGTGATTACATGTATTTGTGGACATTACCGAACTGATTACATGTTTATTAATCCTGGAAGCTCAATGGATATTATCTACGAGCAAAGCTTTAGACAATTAGATCCAGAGGATAAGGCACGCCTAGAGCCGGTTGATTTCCCTCTAACTGGTTTCTACAATGGGGTTGTCTTTCCTCTCGGACAAATTACTTTCCATGTAACCTTTCGGGTAGGAATCATTCGCAGACGATTGAAGTAAATTTTATGGTGATGCCAGCTACTTCTCGTCAGGATGTTCTATTGGGACGCCACGCGCAACGCGACTTCAGCATGTGGTTTCCCAACAAAGACAGGGGTGGCTATCATGTATGCGCGTAAAGAAATCATTTCTATCGAAGAACCAGTGGCCAAAGCTGGCAAACCATCAGCAAACGAACCAGAGAAGTGGATTCTTAACAATAAATATCCTGAGCAAACAGTTTTGCTGGGACCTGCAACCTCCACAATAATCCGTGCCAAACTTAAGCAATCATTGTTTCAGAACATCGACATCTTCGCTTGGTCACCTGTAGATATGACCGGTGTGTCGCGTGATGTTGAAGAACATCGTTTAAACATTTTCCCTTCGGCAGAACCTGTTGTTGATGCATTTTGTATTTGTCACTTGTCGAATAGGCTAGATTGAGCGTGTGTTGGATATTGTATAGGTTAGAATCGAACACACGACCAAAATACGGAGCGTATAGTGAAATTGGGAACGAGTTCACCTAAACTTGTCATGTTGTGGACAAGTTCGGCCGAAGTTGATATGTGATGGACAAGTTCGCCCGAACTTGTCATATGGTGGACAAGTTCGCCCGAACTTGTCCTATGCACACTTCGAGCGAACTTGTTCAGCTATATATAGGTGTGCGTTCATTTGTCATTTAAGTTTTTGCAATACCTACGGGTAGGTGCTGCCGGATTCTCTCCAGGAACTCCGGCAGCTTGACAATATGTACACTCTTTCGGTATTAATGAAGATTTGACTTCCGCTGCACTCTACTTCTACTCCTTTCTGTAATTACATTCTACCGGATCGGTTACGTTTACGCACTAACTTCCGTCTAGAACCGCCTGATCACGGACCTTCAATTGGATTTGTAGTCACTAGTACCAGTGAGGAACTGAGGACGTTCAAAACGTTCAGTGATGATCTTAGGAATTAATGACTAGCTCTGAAGTCGGATAGTTTCAAAATTACCAAGGATATCTGAAGTTATTCAAGATATAACTGATGATAGCCTTTGGTGGCCATTATTTTTAGTCTTCAAGCAGATGAATCATTCTTCTCTTTGGACTTATTGCCATTGGATGACGATGTTTGCTGATTAAGTGGCGCTGGTCTACCGGAGATAGCTATATATCTGGCATTGTGACTGAAGAAGAATGTGATTCTGATTACGGACGTGTGTTTCTCAGATTCGATGTGTTACCAGATTATCTGTTTCTGATGAAGATTTGCTAATTGAGCAGATTACCAATTTGCTGATCAAATTTTTCTGAAGGGTGCTTAACTGTGATTACGGAAATCGGGATTTCAGATTTTTGAGTATTCGTTGATTTGAAGTTTTCTGATGCGGTGAATCAAAGTTTCTATCAATTGCCGGTTGAGTTTTTGATATTTTAGGAGTGTGCGGAATAAACTCTCGATGCTTATTCAAAAACTGAACTCGGATGCGGTTATCATTGAAATGGAGAAGCTGCTGCATTGATTAGCTTCGAGTTGTTGGTTATTCGAGAAAATTTGTCGGTCAAGTAAATCAGAGGAGTCGGAAACCATGCAACCAAAGATCTGAACTGGAGTTTTCAACGGTTTTTAAATTTGATAATGCAAACCCGAATCATCAATTAAGGGGGAATCTGTTGATGTGTTCCGACGACATCGGCAGTCACCTTTATTGAAGTTGCAGAATATTCAAACACGGCTCAGAGATTTGAAGATCAAGATCAAGCTTCGACAGTAACGAACAAGGGGGAATTTGTTGATGTATTTTATGTTTGTCACTTGTCGAATAGGCTACATTGAGCGTGTGTTGAACATTGTATAGGTTAGAATCGAACACACGACCAAAATACGGAGCGTATAGTGAAAATGGGAACAAGTTCGCCCGAACTTGTCCTATGCACACTTCGAGCGAACTTGTTCAGCTATATATAGGTGTGTGTTCATTTGTCATTTAAGTTTTTGCAATCCCTATGGGGAGGTGCTGTCGGATTCTCTCCAGGAACTCCGGCAGCTTGACAATATGTATACTCTTTCGGTATGATTGAAGATTTGACTTCCGCTGCACTCTACTTCTACTCCTTTCTGTAATAACATTCTACCGAATCGGTTATGTTTATGCACTAACTTCCGTCTAGAACCGCCTGATCACGGACCTTCACTTGTAGTACAGAAGAAGCGCAGCCTTGGCTAAGAGAAAACCAATGCAATGAATGAACAGGTCGCCAAGTTATTGGAAGCAGGAATCTTGCGCGAAGTAAGGTATCAAACATGGGTAGCAAATCCGGTCATGGTTAAGAAACACAATGGCGGTTGGCATATGTGTGTCGATTTTAAAGATTTAAATAAAGCTTGTCCCAAAGATTGTTATTCTTTACCAGAAATTGACAAGAAAGTCAATTCACTAACCTCTTATCGATGGAAATGTTTTCTTTATTGCTACAAGGGATATCATCAAGTATTGATAAAGAAAGAAGATGAGAATAATACGACCTTCCGCACGGAGAAAGGTATCTTTTGCTACACTAAGATGCCTTTTGGTCTCCGCAACACGGGCGCTACCTATTAGAGGGATTAGTGGACACAGTCTTCGGGGATGACATCGGGGTTACAGTCGAAGTTTATATTGATGACCTCGTCATCATGAGCCATACTGAAGACACAATGTTGGCAAATATTCAAAGAACGTTCGATTCTTTAAGAAAGGTCAACTTGAAGTTGAACCCCAAAAAGTGTTCTTTCGGCATGGAAGAAGGCAAACTCCTGGGTTTTATTGTTACAAAAGATGGATTTAGAGTTAACCCTGAGAAGGTCGAAGCAATTCAGAACATGCCATCGCCAGCAAGTATCAAAGAGATGTAGCGTTTAGCAGGACGATTAGCTATGCTCAATCGGTTCCTAATCACGCTGCAAAATCCTATCCTTTTATTAGCACCCTCCGCAACAGTGTTAAGAAAGATAAGTTTCAATGGACTCCTGAAGCGGAGAAAGCTTTTCAAGAAATGAAGGATTGTTTGATTCAACTCCCAACTCTTACAGCTCCGATAGACAAAGAACTTATTATCCTTTATTTGTCCGCTTCTGAAATGGCAGTTGGTGCAGTATTACTCGTTGACCAGAACGGAGTTCAAACGCCTATTTATTATGTGAGTAATATGCTTAATGATCCTGAAACCCGATATTCAATCATGGAGAGGCTTGTTCTTGCGCTAGTCCATGCATGGCGTAGGCTGCGCAGGTATTTTTCTGGCCACGTTATCACTGTCTTAACGAATTATCACCTCAGCAAAGTACTTTCCAAACCAGATGTCTCGGGTGGTCTTGCAAAGTGGGCAATTGAATTAGGCAGAAACAATATTGTGTACTAGCCGCGCCCAGCAATCAAAAGGCAAATTCTTGCTGATTTTATAACAAAAGTTCCAGCGGATAAAATACAAGAGTGTGAAGATATTCAAAATCCGATGCCCCTTGTCGATGACAGAGTTTGGCTGTTACATACCGATGGCGCATCAAACAGTGATGGAGCCAGCGCAGGCCTTCGTTTGGTTAATACTGATAACCAAGAATTCACTTATGCCATCCGATTGGACTTCAAGAGTACAAATAATGAAGCGGGGTATGAAGCATTCTTGGCAGGTCTTCGCCTCGTGATAAAAATTGGAGCTACAAACTTAACAGCACATGTTGATTCTCTGCTTGTGGCTGGGATAATCACTGGCACGTATGATGCGAAGGGAGATGTCATGGCTCTGTACTTAGAGCAAGCAAAATCTTTGATCAGCCAGTTCAAGCAATTCAAAGTCGTGCATGTTAATCGCAGTGAAAATAAACAATCCGACACACTAAGCAAACTAGCAGCTACAAGTTTCCAACATTTAGCGAAAGAAGGTCCAGTTGAGATCCTGAAAAACCCATCTGTCCCGCTAAGGCAGGTAAGCATGGTTGAAGTCGGAAGTCAATCTTGGATGTCTTCGATTATGATGTTCTTACAGCATGGATCCCTTCCCGAAAATAAAGCTCAAGCACGAAAGATTCATTATATGGCTTTAGATTACGAAATGGTGGATGGGATCCTGTATCGAAAATATTATATGGGCCCTCTTCTACGGTGTGTTGACAAACAGGATGCGCGGTACTTGATCAGAAAAATTCATGAGGGGCTATATGGTATTCACGCCCGGCCGCGCATGGTCGTGGCTAAAATAATGAACACATGCTATTATTGGCCAGGCATGCATGTAGATGCTGTCGAAATCCTGCGCAAATGCCCATCTTGCCAACGTCACGCACCGAAAACTCTAAGCCCCAAGAATCCGTTAGTCCCAGTAACCACGGCCTGGCCTTTTCAGCAATGGGCCATTGACCTGGTCGGTCCATTTTCTTACGCGCCAGGTGCAGTAGTCGTGGACTACTTCGCAAAATGGGTTGAAGCTAAACCTCTGGCCTCGACAACGGCTATGGTGATTCGTAAGTTTATTTAAGAGCACATCGTATGCCGGTTTGGCTTACCAATGCGTATCCTCACGGATAATGGCACAAACTTAGCTTCTGATGACCTTCAAAAGTGGATGCATGAAATGAATATCGAACATGTCTTCGCTTCCGTTGCGCACCCTTAGGGCAACAGTCAAGTGGAGAGTATCAACAAACAATTGGTTGAAGGCATCAAGGCTCGCCTGGGGACGTCGCGAAGAGGATGGGTTGATGAGCTTCCAAGCATACTTTGGGCTCATCGCACCATGCCCAAGACAAGTAATGGGGAAACACCTATCCCCGCCAAAATCGGCCTCCCATCACCTTGAATGTTAGCATTAGAAAAACAAGATAACGAGGCGCAGCGAAGAATGGACCTAGACCTATTGGAGGAGCGTCACGAGAACGCAACCATCGGAAAAGCAAAATATAAAACCAAATTGGAAAAGTATTACAACGCAAGGGTTCACGTCTGCACGTTTTTACTAGGAGACTTTGTCTTGCGCGACAACGAGGCTTCCAACGCTGAGAAACCAGGAAAACTAGCGCTAAAGTGGGAGGGACCTTATGTTATAAATGAAGTCCTAGGAAAGGGCGCATACTCACTAAAGCGCCTGGATGGGACTAATATTCCTAGAACTTGGAATGCCCAGCAGTCGTGCCGCTGCTACATGTAACCTTACTTTTCTCTGAATGCACTAGCCTCGTGCCTTACTGATATTAGTGCAGGAGAATACTATTTACAAGTTTTTCATTTATCGTGTAATCATAACGACTGTATCAATGGCTTTACGCCTTATCGATGAAAATAACAGTCGTTACTTACATTTACGCTTCTATTTTTTACAAATGCATACACTTACTTGGGAGAGTCCAAAAACACTAAGGGTATTCTAAATCTCATGAACATAGTGGTAACACATTACCACGAAAGGATGAACCTGGTTCATACATGAGTTTTATACCTTCATTCATTTGTCTCACCTAAAACAAGTAATTATACACATGCACATATTGTAACTAAAATATATAATTAAGTTCAAAAGCTACATGCGTGGCAGCGCACCTATACACCACACAAAGATTGTTTCTTAACACAAACCCAATACAAGTATTTGGTACAAACTTGACAAAGAAATTTTGCATGAAAGCAAGTCACTCCTGTTCAGGGGCTTTTGCTTCATCCTTCTCTCCTTCCGAGAAGATCTCTATCAATCGGTTCACAAAATCATCATGATGAAGCGCATCATCAGTAAGATCCATCACCGATATTCGCAAGTGATCATACGTTTCTTTTGTAGCGGCGAAGGCAGTGTTAGTATCCATACCATGTGTGGCGGATCGGCTAGTGTCCCATCGCACTTTCAAAATTTCACGAACTTGTTGGGAACACCCGCCATAGCCTTGCGCATATCCATCTATGTGCGACGACATCATCAGCTTGGCAACCGCCTCATCCAGCTCGGTTGAGTTCAAGATCGAGTTAGCAATCTGCGTAGATGAATCTTAACATAAGGTCGTGCAATAAGGATAATATCATATGAGAAAGAAGATGCTTACATTAACAATCCCATATTGTTGCAACAACATAAGGTTGTTTGTCAAGGCTTCGGCCACACTCACTGTAGTGGCGCGAGCAACTTCAGCATCCTCAACTCTTTTCTCATTCTCCGCCAAACGGCGGGCCAGCTCCGCCTTCTCAACCTTGATAAGCTGAAGGTCTTTCTTTTCCACATCCAAGTAGGCCTTCATTTGTTCCTGGTCAAAGAACATAGAGGTAAGATCAGCGATTTCTTTATTACTATGAAGAAGAGTCATTCTTGTCTCTACCTCTTTCTGCTCGCTTCGTTCATGGTGTGAACGCGCTTCATCGGCTGCAGCAATAGCGTTGTTTTTCTCTTTCTTCAATTTTTCAATTTCGTTACGTAAAGATATTTTCTCATTGTTGTCACGCTCGCAAGCCTCTAACCGCCGCTTTCAGTCTTCAGCATAGAGCGCAGCTTCTGCCTCAGCCTTCTTCTTCCAACCCATGGCTGACCATTCTTCAGTCTTCGTCTCTTCGTTGACTTTGGCTTTTTCAGCCTCCAATTCCATCAACATTTTCTTCACCCGCTCACCTTCCACTCCCAACTTGAATTTGGTTGACTCAAACTCATCCCACTCCTTATTCATGCTGCGCTATTTGCGCCCTATTCTCTGAGTAGTGGAGGAAACCTGCGCAGTTTCTAGAAATTACGCTTGATACGTCTGCTCATGCGTTTTTTCTTCTTGAAGTTTGACCTCCTCCGAATGAAATATGCCCTTGTACCATTCTCTGCAAGCTTGCAAATTAGCAAGGTGTCGCCTTGTTTTAATTTCCATACTGGCTGATGAATGGCGGCGACTCTCTTCACTGAATAAGATCGATAGTAATAATCCCCTGGAGTCTCTTCAGGGCGAATGGGGGACTCGTCCTCTGGATCGTCAGAAAATGATTCAAAATCTTGAGCGGCGGATGAAGAACCAATATCTTTTCACTGGCTGCCAGTGGCAATCTTCTCAATATTCGATGAGGTAAGAACGGTTTTCGTGTCCTTGCTCATCAGCAGTTATGATCTTTTCAACACCAGAAGAAGATGGGGCAGTTGTTTTTACCTGCTCGCCAGCAGGGACTTCAGCAGAAATGTTTGGTTTTTCCCTCTCTGGGACAGTTTTCTTTGGCATATCAGGGACAATAAGTTCTGGTTCACTGCCCCTGGTTTCAGCATTCATCACATCATCATCCTTAACAGTTTCTTCAGTTTCTAGTTCATGCGCCACAGGGATCGATGATGATGGTTGGGATGGTTGAGAAGTTTTGACCATTTTCTCTGAAAATAAGAAAAGATTAGTTATGGCTACAATCTACACGAATTATTAAACACTTACCAGGTGAAAATTGTGCAACTAGAGCATCCAAATTACTCTTCTTTCCTATCCTCGCCCTCACAGCTTTCTATGGTGGTGGTACTAGTGGTTCTGGTTCCGCGTTTTTCCTCTTCTTCGATCTATGATGCACCAAATGCTCTGGGCTTGATGGTATGTCAATCATATCATCAGGATTGGGTGCAGGGTAACATATCCACTGGCTCCACCTTTGGTTTTTTTAAACCTATAGGCGCAAGACCTTTTAGTGAATCAGACACCACCACATAATCACACCATGAATCAGATGTGAAGCACGTACCTTTCTTTGTCTCCATCTTTGGGACATCAGTTTTCTTGGGGAAAGGAACAACGGAATGAGGTTTCTATTTCTTCTTGGACTCCGGGCCTATGCCGAAATGTATCAGTTCACCTAGATTATAAAGAGGTGCGCATGTAAGCCAGAAGTTGTATTGCAATATTACTCAAAGCGCAACAAAAAGCAAATTTGTAATATTGTAATATCAACTTAGGTGCAGTTTAATCAGCAAAAGACTTACCAACAGTAGTCGAGGGTTCCGGCCTCAAATCTTTCTCTTTCGGGAACTCGAAGTTCTTCTGAATTTGCTCGAGCCATGACGGCTCGTTTACTCCCAATGGCACGGTGCTCATTTTTCCCTTGTCTCTCTTGAAAGAGACAACATACAAAGAGGTAACTTTAGAGAAGCAACAATGCGCAAACAATTACCAACAAAGCTAGATTTTACACAAAGATAACAACTTACCCAGATCTTCTTCCATATATACCGGTCGATCACGGCGGTCAGCTTTCCAAAGCACACTCATGCAGGCAGTAATCAAAGCTTTTTCCAGTAACATGATGCTCGGTACATCTTTAAAATCTTCATACAATTCTTCATTTACCGGCACAGCTATCATTTCCAGAGGAATATCTTCAACACCATGAAACACCATCTTCATCGGAATAACACCGGCTCTAATATAAAAGAATTTCTGTTTCCAGTCTTAAAAAGATTTAGGAGGTGCAAGCAGCAATTTCTTCGCTTGAAGCCTCTGTTGAAACGAGTAAAAACCCAAGGAACAGTGTAACTGATAAAAACCCGGAACCAGTTCACCGTCGGGGCAATATTCATTGACCGGCATATAAACTCGAAATGTCGAAGTCTAACCATTCCCATGAGGTTCAACTGGGAAATATGGAATTTATGATAATCAAGAACCTCCAAGAAGAAGTGAGTAACCGGCACTCGAAAATTACCGTCTGCAAAATACTCCCAAAATAAGGTGATATAACCGGCCGAAGTGTTTGCCGCCATGTCAGTCTTAGCAGGATATCTCGAATCCTAGATGGCCGGAAATTTAAATTGTTTACCATTTCATAAAAAGCACTCCGGACCACTTCAAAGTAGGTAAGGATGATGTCGAAGGCATCTCTGTTGTATCCTCAGGTCTGGAACTAGTCGCCATCGCTAGATATATAAGTTAGCAAGAACGACAATCGTCTTTTTATAACAGAAGAAGAGATTCAGAAGAACTCAGAGAAGAAGGAATTCATAGGGAAGAAAGCATAAAGAAAGGAAGAAGAATGGGATATATATATATATAGGCATCGCAATTAATGCCTCGGGCGACATGCAGCAACTTTATCGTTTCCACAAAACCCTAGAACGACAAGTGGGCGAGTGGGGAACAGTAACGGTTGCACACGCGCGCGTGACGACTAACACTGTCAGCAGATGTCATCTGCACGTTTTGCTTTTTACCTACTCCCCCATACTGATGAGTGACACCTGGCAGGGTTTTTGAAATTCAAATATCTCATCAACTTTATCCGCTAAAAGTATCTTCATCATGAAGTTTCCTAACCCTGCACATTAAACCACATGTAGCAGCATTATTATAAGTCCCTGCTCCACCCACTTGCCACAGCGCATAGGAACAACACTAGACTGGGCGGACTTGAAGGGGTATGGTCCCTAAACCTTGCGCCAAGAAAGTGACCATACCGTTATTAACATCCAACGGCACAAGGCAAAGCATTACGCAGGAAAAATACTGAGTAACAAGCATTATTCACCCATGCGTTGGAACACTGAAAGGAGTAATAATCATTTAACTACCTTGCGCAGGCTCGCGCAAAGAAACAAGTTAAACTTGAAGATTACAACTGATTCATGTTGAATTCCGCGAACAAGGGACTTAAGCTTAAATCAAAGGAATCTTTTCTGTTGTAATAGAATGGGCGTGTGGCAGCAGATCAGGACACTACAACCATAGAACGTTCTAGAAGCTTTAAATGCACATCGTGCAAAGCCTTATTCAGTTGTAACCGAATGTGACGTGGTATGATCTGGTGCAATTCGCAGTTAGTTCGAAAAACAATTCCCCTGCTTGAAGACTAAACATTCTAACACCCTAGACTATCATCGAGCATTCGTGAACACCCTCTGATATCTTATACATTCGACAATACAGTTGCATCTCCTGATGCTAATCCTGCGAAACCACTTGATGAAGACCCGGGACTCAAACCACAAGACAACAATCTGTATCACGATCCAAAGAATTTGAACTTCATGTGATAACGAACTAACTAATCCAGATCGAATGCATCCCCAGACAATATGAAGTCGGAACCACCCGAATACTATTCCACATCACGAATTTCAAAGCTGCTGGAATTTCAATAAATTCTATAAAATTTTTATTCCCCCTCATTTTTGCAAATTCTGACCTCTCTAAAACATACCACTGAATTTCCCCCTCAAATCTGAAAATTCAGTTTTTCATCACTGTGGATTTTACATTTAGGCCCATCAATAATCACTACACCAAATGATCATCATTCTACAGAGGTATCTGTGACTACCCCGTTATCTTCATCCCTCTGTGATCGTATCATAAAATCTATTCTCTAAAGCTCTTGATGGTGTCCCCGAACAACCCAAATTTTTCATTAAATCCCAAAAAAAATTCCTATCACCAAATTTTTTCTGGACACTCATCTCATCAATACGATCAACAAAATTTTTCAATGACTTCGTACGAGGGTAATCTACCTTCATGCAAAGGCAAACTATCATCATGCAAAGTGAATTCTATCTTCGTGCGAAGTGAATTCTATCTTCGTGCGAAGATAATCATTTCTGTGCGAAGATAACCACATTTTTCGATCCAAAATCTTTATTTCTTCGAGTTTCATGCTCTTTCACAGACATAGTCAAAATTCATTTCTAAACAATCCTATAATTTCAATTTTAACTTTGTCCATGGATTGTCCGTTTATTTGATGATTTACGTCTAAAACTCTCTAAAGTACATAATTCAATGCAATCAACTGTTAGATCAATTGAATCGGTACCGTAGCTCTGATACCAAATGAGAGTCCAGGATCCGACGGTTCTAGACGGAAGTTTGGGTATAATACTACTAATTCGGTAGAATATTATTAAGTACGGAGTAGAAGCAGAATAATAGTCATCATAAGTCATAAGCTTCCTGAAGGGGTATGGTCCCAAAACCTTGCGCCAAGCAAGTGACCATATCGTTATTAACATCCAACGGCACAAGGCAAAGCTTGGCACAGGAAAAATACTGAGCAACGAGCATTATTTACCCATGCGCTGGAACACTGAAAGGAGTAATAATCATTTAACTACATTGCACGGGCTCGCGCAAGGAAACAAGTTAAACTTGAAGATTACAACTGATTCATGTTGAATTCCGTGCACAAGGACTTAAGCTTAAATCAAAGGAATCTTTTCTGTTGTAACAGAGTGGGCACGTGGCAGTAGATCAGGACACTACAGCTATAGAACGTTCTAGAAGCTTTAAATACACATCGTGCAAAGCCTTATTCGGTTGTAACCGAATTTGATGTGGCATGATCTGGTGCAACCATAAAAAATCACCATGATGGCATGTTTCTTACATAAAGGAAGATGATCGCATACGCTATGTGGCAATTCCCCAGCCATTGATCAACTCATGATCTGTGTGCTTGGATGACAAGTTAACTAACTAACGGTGTGAAAAAGATTCCATTAACTCTCTCCTAAATTTTGGCGCCCAAAACCCAACAATAAATAGAAGTCTTCAGGTACAAGTAAACCATTCACTCTCACATACTCTCTCTCTTTTACTTCACTTAAACTATTCCGATAACCTGTATTTATTCTCATGTCGGAGGGTGGTCACGGAGAGAACCCCCATTCTCCCCGTGGCGAGTCTAATGGTGTTCTGTTTTGCAGCGTTCATCGGAGATCCACTTTCATTCGTCGAACAATCGGAGGATTAACCTTTTATGCAGAAACCACAACCTCAGATCTGATTTGATTCTGGTCGATTAGATCTGGTGTTTCTTCATTGGCGCCCACTGATTACTTTTTTCTTTTTCTTATCTTTTCGTTTGTTTCGCCTGAATCATCAGTATCATGGCTGATGGTTCATCTCATCCGCTAGGTCCTCGATCTGAGATTCGTCATGTTGCTCAAGGTGCTCAGATCGATGGACACGTGGAAGAAGAGTTTTCCAGTGAAGTTGATGCTCATAATGGCCAAGGACATTTGAATGTTCTAGTAACTCCGGGAATTCAAAACGAAGTACCACTTGTTGCTTCAATTTTACCACCTGGAGAGACTCCGATCTCGTGGTATGTGAAATATCAAAGTGCATTAATTGTTATTTATGCTTAGCTTTGTGCACACACTGGCACACTAGCACTTCATGCTCAGATATCTGCGGCTCCCATACGTGCTTCGCCGGCACCTCGAGTCCTGAGTTATGATTCACCAAACAGAGCACGTGCACCGTCGCATGTGTCTGTTGAAGAGACAGAGATGTACTCGCAATCTAGAATCAGGTATGACTCTACGCCATCTGGTGGTAGACGTCAAGAAGAGACTCAGAAACGTGTTTCTGTCCATTTTCGTCTGGGCCCGCGCTTGTCACAAAAGCGGGACACTCAGTACGACGAATATGACAAATCTTATTAAGAAGGTGAAAGTGCAAGTGTTTTCAATCGTTTATCCACGGATCATGTTGATTATAAACCAAAAGTCCGCACGGTTAATAATCCAGAAGCTGAACATGATTACAACCTGATATACATACCAGCTAAAGCAGTAGAAGAATCAAAGTTTGTGAAGGAAATTGCGTTGGCTCCGCTTGAGCGCGCAAACTTACCTTCAAATGTGGTAAAGTTTAATGGAATGACTGAACCAGATGACCACTTGCGCATGTTCACCGGCGCAAGACTTATCGGAGGATAGACTTTGCCTATGTGGTGTCACTTATTCATTCAGACCCTCACTGGGTTGTGCGCCTGTGGTTTGATAATCTTCCAACTGGTAAGTTAACTTCCTGGAATGATCTCATGGATAAGTTCTTAAACGCATTTTAGTCAACAACGACGATATTTTAGAAACTCCTCAGATGTGATGAACATCTGGCGGAGGGATGATGAAGTTTAAAGGATTTCATTACTCGTTATAACAAAGAAGTCCTTGAGATTGGCGATGTTCACAAGAATTTGATTCGCGTACAGTTAAAATATGTTGTGCGCTGCGATGAAATGATTATGGTTTGATCTTGCACTGTTGGTTTGCCTAAGAGTTAGGATAAACTCATGGCGGTAGCCAAAGTTTATCCCCAAACTGAGTGCAACCTAAATTCCAACAGGCCACCCTTACCTCAGAATCGACCTCAAGATCTGAGTAGGGGTAATCAAAAATTCAAAAAAGGATGGAAAGAGACAAATCCCGGGTCACATTCTCCTTACTCGCCAATGGATGCTCGCACAACCATTAATAAAATAACAAATCAAAAGGCGATAAAGCAAGAGAATCGAGAAAGACAGTGGACACCTATAACAAAGTCTCCAACAGAAGTTCCGAGCACAGAGAATTACCAATTCAAACAACCTCAACCATGAAAAACATGAAGGGCCAGGACCCAAATCTCTTCTGTGACTATCACAAAGATACGGGGCACACAACGGATAACTACATCAGTTTACGTACTGAGATTGAAAAGGCTTTAAAGAGTGGTAAACTCACACATTTACTCCAGAGTGTGCGCAAGGAGGTTCGACAGATAGTGCGCGGTGATGAGGGTTCAAGTAAAAAGTTGAAGCAAGTTTCTATGATTCATAGTGGAACAATGCGCAAGCGCAGCCACCAGCGTTTTCAGAATGACAATTGGCGTGAGCAACAAGTTATTTTTCCTATAGTTCCTGGCGGACCACAGGAAGAATGGCCAGTAGTGATTGCAGGTATTTTTGGACATTACCGAACTGATTACATGTTTATTGATCCTGGAAGCTCAATGGATATCATCTACGAGCAATGCTTTAGACAATTAGATCCAGAGGATAAGGAACGCCTAGAGCCGGTTGATTTCCCTCTAACTGGTTTCTGCAATGGGGTTGTCTTTCCTCTCGGACAAATTACTTTCCATGTAACCTTTCGGATAGGAATCATTCGCAGACTTCAAAGTAAATTTTATGGTGATGCCGGCTACTTCTCGTCATGATGTTCTATTGGGACGCCGCGCGCAACGCGACATTAGCATGATCACCTCCACACCACATGCAGCATGTGGTTTCCCAACAAAGACAGGGGTGGCTATCATGTATTCGCATAAAGAAATCATTTCTATTGAAGAATCAGTGGCCAAAGCTGCCAAACCATCACCAAACGAACCAGAGAAGTGGATTCTTAACAATAAATATCCTGAGCAAACAGTTTTGTTGGGACCTGCAATCTCCACAACAATCCGTGCCAAGCTTAAGCAATTATTTTTTCAGAACATCGACATCTTCGCTTGGTCACCTGTAGATATGACCAGTGTGCCGCTTGATGTTACGGAACATTGTTTAAACGCTTTCCCTTCGGCAGAACCTGTAGTACAAAAGAAGCACAGCCTTGGCTTAGAGAAAACCAATGCAATGAATGAACAGGTCGCCAAGTTATTGGAAGCAGGAATCCTGTGCGAAGTAAGGTATCAAACATGGGTAGCGAATCTGGTCATGGTGAAGAAACACAATGGCGGTTGGCGTATGTGTGTCGATTTTAAAGATTTAAATAAAGCTTGTCCCAAAGATTGTTATTCTTTACCAGAAATTGATAAGAAAGTCGATTCACTAGCCTCTTATCGATGGAAATGTTTTCTTTATTGCTACAAGGGATATCATCAAGTATTGATGAAGAAAGAAGATGAGGATAAAACGGCCTTCCGCACAGAGAAAGGTATTGTAACGCCTCGCGTTTCCATACTTTCTATTTATAGCTAGCTTGTATTGTATTTCTATTTTCGGAAAGCATTGTATCTCGTATTCGAATTGTCATTGTAATCGTTGTATTCTGAGACTTGAATCATAATGAAAACTCGCATTTATTCATGTAATGTTTGTTCTTAATCATTTTATACTTGTACTTATTCATACACTTAAACATGTGATCATATTCATGATACTCACACTCGTAATCGTGTGACGACTTGCAAACGTGATATTATACTTATTCGAGACTTAAACGTGATATTTATACTAAATCGTATTCATTTTATACTTACACCTATGTTACAACATGTTATTTATACTTATAATGCCTTAACATATCATATAATGTCCTTAAAAATGTTCTAGACCCGTCAAAATTGAACAAAGCAACAAAATAAGAAAATGTGTCCCGGCCCGGTACTTACGGACCGCAAGGGGATACCCTTACGGTCCGTAAGGGTATCTGGGCGGGGCAGCCTTGTTTTGGCTCGCGATTGTGCACGGATCCACACCACTTCTCCTCACCCAATCACCTCAAAGCATCATTAAACACCCCCAAACCAACCCTAACTCATTCCCCTATAAAACCCATGTCCTCTCCACACATTTTACACTTGCACAACTCCTTAATCTCTCTCAAATCACCTCAAGAACTCTTGCAAATCAGAAATTCAAGAAATTCAACTTCTTGCACAAAAGTGAGCCTAACTTGCTCAAATCTTGTTCTTTTTGCTTGATTCTTCTTTCTAAATACTTGGATAAACATTGGGATTGAATACAAGGGTTCTCCATGGAGAATCCATACCTGGAAATGCTCCCAAAGTGTCCAAAATTTTATGTTGTGTTCAAATCCTTTCAAAACTTGTTTAAACTTATCATTTCTTCATCGAATCTTGTGTTCTTGAGCTCCTAATCAAAGCTATGATTAGTGAGACTAACCAAGGTGGTAGTACATGTAAACAAGAGTGTTTAAACACTCCAAACTTTCTGTTTTGGAAGTGCTTTAAGCTCACAAGTGATGCCAAGCCAAGAGCTTGATGATTGTGTGTCCACCTTGGTTAGCTTGGGCTATCCTAACTTTGAGACCACACATCACTTGATGATTTTCATCATTATCCCAAGTAGTTTGCTAGATTCAAAGTAACACAACCCGGCCTAGCCTTCGACTTGTGTCGACGTCGGCTCCCCAGGTTGTAGCTTACTTGGCTACTTGGTATCATGGTGACACACTTACATTATTGTCATTTACATTCTTGTTCATATCATTGTTCTAAGACCCTCCTTGTTACCTATGGTGACTTGTGTAGTGGTGAACATCCTATGAGGTTTCAAAGTGGATGGTTAATCATCCCACCTCCTACTTGACTTACATGACACTTAGAGGTACCAAAGTGGATGGTTCATCCTCCCACCTCCTACATGATTATATAACTATATATATGTACATATGGACTGCAAAATAGATCCCTAAACTGAACCCTTATTGATGATTAAGTAGTCACCAATCAAGTTAATAAGTTTATCACTAATGTGTATGGTTCCTTGTCACGATTCTAATAGGTCTTGAACCTATGAAACCACATTAAATCCTTACGGATTATTACAGTGTCAAAGACAAGTGCTAATACCTTAGTGACTATTTTTCGTATCTTATACTTTGTCCCATGTTGAATCTTAAATCTGAATGTTCCGTCATCATCCCCAAAATACTCATACGCCTTCGTTTTCCTCTTATAGGATAACTCGGGGTTCATCCCATCAAACAACTAGCTTCACGGACTTGTCAAGTTAGAAGACTTAGCAAAACCATGAGTACACTCAACCCACTTTCGTTTATAACACTTTTGGGTGTAACATGTTTTCCATATACAAAATCACAACACATAAACTTTATGAAATGCACAAACAATCCTATATCCATGAATACTTGAATCGTTTACATTGATGCTTATATTTTGGACATTCTTTATGTAATACCTTAGTCATTAACTATTTAGCCTTCGTTTGACATGTATAGGGCTATAGGAAGTAATGCATCCCCCTCCTCATGAAATTTAGAGGCCATGTTAAAATATCATGTTTGCGTTAAGGGTTTGACTAGTAGTATTGCATGCCTTGTATATGCTCTTGTAAAATCATAGTTGCCATGAGGATTTGTTTAAACTTTATTCGTATGCGTATGCTATGCTTAAACTTGTGTACTCGCCTTTGCTTTTGCATTGAATTGTTATCTTAAAACATGTTACAGGTTGATGGAGATGATGCTATGAAATCAAAGTAGCAAGGACAATAGATACACATTTACACGTTTAGGTTTAATATTGTTGTATCAAATTTTGCCAAGTTAATGTTGTTATTTGATTTTCCCTTGTATTGTAATGACTTTTGCTATGAAATGAAATTCGGATTAAATTAATTATCGTCACATTTAGTTTTATGAGCAATGAGCAATCTATTTCGTCCCGCCTCGATGTTTCCGCCACCTGTTGGGGTGTGACAGATTTGTATCAGAGCCATGACTACAGGGAATTAGGTAGAATTGCCATGTTTGACCTAGTCTATAGTTTAAGTGTCCATTATTGACCATTCTTGCCTTATGCTTAAAACTTTATTCTTCCTCATTGCTTCTTCCTTATCTTTTGGTCTTAAAATTTACATAATGTCTTTCCTAAGACATTTTACATAATACACTTGAAGACTTGAAGACACTCATGATGCAAACGAGGCTATTTGCACCAAGATAGGTCCAATGACTTACAATTTTTGGTGAAATCCCTCATTCCGCGTATTCGATTTTTCACGAAGTTATACCATTAAGTTAGGAGTGACATCCACACCTTGATGGAAACTTCCATTTCATACTCTAGTGGATCTTACAAACGACTCGGAATATGTTCCTCGTTTAGTAAGAAACAACCACACTTAGGGTACGAAATCGTCAAGTTAGGGGTGAAACCCGCACCTTGTCGATTAAGTCCCATTCATCAATTTTCAATGTCACACCCTCAGATTTCACATGCGGAGTACTACCGCGAGGCGTGTGACAAACTGGCCAGGATCATGCCATCAATCATATTGAACAATTAAAATAAAGTAAAGTAAATACATCACATTAACACAATCAGTGACTGAGTTTAAAGTTCAAAAACAATGTTTAGAGTTAATAGCGGAAGCATAAGGTTTAACAGTTTAATACTCCAAATGATAGTTCAAAGTTCGGGGATTTTATTAGGAATTCAACAAGGTTCGATACAACCACTACACTCCTCCGCTGCAAGCTCCCGAGCTGTACCTACGGTCCTGCAAAGCATGCAGTAGAGTGTCAACAATAAAGTTGGCGAGTTCACGATTTTGTTAGTTGAGTTAATTACTGTTTTCGTCCCTAGGCAATCCCAAACCAGGGAAAATGTAGTTCGTTCGTTCCCAACCACCGGGAATACATGCTTTTAATAAGTTGTGTGAACTCACCTTTGATTGCTCGGTTGGTCTCTACAAAATTCTAAATGATTTACAGAACGTCCTAAACGGTCCACGTCACCTTGTGTAAAAATCTCAAGACCTGATTCATTACCGGTTATTTAATAAAAATCATTTAATGGGCTGCAGTCAGATTCGTCAGCCTCTGACTGCAGTCCACGGAAAAATTCATTTAAAATTCATCGTAAACCCGATTGATGAAATTCAAGTTGGAGATTTACGACAACACCCGTGCCCAGCTACTGTATGAATTTCATGACCTAAATCTATCCAGATTGCAAGTTAATGCGAATAACATAACACGAATTCTCTGAAGAAAAACGCAGCTTTTGCTGCTGTGAATAATGACCCCTTTAAAAATAGCAAACGACCTCCGAAAAATGTGATTCCAGCGCTATTTGAAGCGTTTTTCGAAACGTATGATTTGGACTCCAGAAAATACATTTTTCATTTTATTAAGGTCCGGTTACAGCCAACTGAAGTTGGCTGAAATCACCAAACAGCCTCCTGTTTTTAGCTTTCAACATTCTAATGCGAGTTATATTGGTTCCGTTAACATAATTAGTGAATCAACCACACTTATACGTCAGTTACAGCAGGTTAACATCAAAACTCAGATTATTTGTCACTTAACACATCAAGAACTAACAAGATTCAACCCAACACCATACGAAAATCAAAACTCTAGAACTAACCGAAAATGGAATCACTTGAACACACCTTGAAATGGCCTTAGAACTTCAAGAACAAGACTGAAAGATGAAAATGGTGATGTTTGGGAGGGTGTTCAGCTGAGAGCTTGATGAGAGAGAGAGAGTTAAGATGGATGTGGTTGTGATATGTCTTGGATTTTATGGATCTTATGGAAGATTTGGAAAATGGTTAGTCATCATGTGTACATCTCCATGGCCAACAAGTGGAAGTAAGAGAAGAAAGGGAGAGAGAGAAGTGATAGATTTGTTTTGATTGTGTTGTAAGAAGTGATAGATTTGTTTTGATTGTTTTGATTGGTTGTGATATGTCTTGGATTTTATGGATCTTATGGAAGATATTTGGAAGATATGGAGGAAAGATTTGGTTCACAAATCTTGCCACACTTGGCAACAAAAGGGTTTGGTGTGCACACTAGGTGTCGCCACCTTATCCCCACACACACATTTGCATGCATAAATATACATATATAATACATATTGGTTAAAAGCAGGTATTTAACTGGTTACCGAGTATTTTATCTAGCGTTTAAATCCCGGTTAATGGCGTTTTAAATTATTTTTAACGTTCCATAAAAATAAACTCACCAAAATATTACTGAATAATATTTTATTTGTCTGGACTCGCAGCGTTGCCCGTATATGACAGTATACGCGATGTACTGCGCAGTATGCGCTTAAACTCAAAAAAAAGATAGTTGATGGGAATGAACGCTCTACCTTGAAAGTACGGTTTGTCACATTATCCCCAAGTTGAAAGAAATTTCGTCCAAAATTCGCAAAAAGTCACTGAAGAATCTCGTGCAGTTGAGCGTTTTTGTGGGGTGTCACATCATCCCCTCGTTGGTTTGGAATTTCGCCCCGAAATTCAGTAGTTGCTTCAGTACTGGAATCATCTTTCTCAAACAACTGACGATACTTGCGTTTAATTTGGTCTTCTTGTTCCCAGGTAAACTCTGGGCATGATGCGAGTTCCAACGAACTCGAACTATAGGTATCTTGCTACGTTTAAGAATTTTGACTTCCCGGTCCATGATCTCCACTGGTTATTTGATGATACGTAGCTGGTCATCGATCGTGAGTTCCTTGAAAGGAACAATGAGAGTCTCTTCTGATAGACACTACTTCAGATTCGACACGTGAAAGACGTTGTGTACACCACTGAGTTCTTCTGGCAGGTTCAGTCTATACGCCACTTTGCCGATTTTCTCAGTGATTTCGAAGGGTTCGACATAACGCGGATTAAGCTTGCCCCGTTTGCCAAAATGAACCACACCTTTCCAAGGTGAAACCTTTAGCAAAACTCGGTCTCTAACTTGGAATTCCAAAGGTTTCCTACGCTTATCAACGTAGCTTTTCTGGCGGTCACGGGCGGCCGCCATTTGTTGTCTGATTTGGGCAATCTTCTCCATCGTGTCGAGTACGAGTTCTGGGCCAGTGATTTGGCTGTCGCCAACTTCATCCCAACATAAAGGTGATCGGCATTTCCGTCCGTACAAAGCCTCGAACGGAGCTGCCTTAATGCTGGTATGGTAACTATTGTTGTAGGAAAATTCCACCAAGGGCAGATGTCTATCCCAGCCGTTACAAAAGTCAATAACACACGCCCGCAGCATGTCCTCAAGGGTTTGTATAGTACGTTCCGTTTGACCATCCGTCTGCGGGTGATAGGCAGTGCGCATGTCTATACGTGACCCAAAGGATTTATGCATTGCTTGCCATAGTTCAGTTGAAACCCGGGTCACGATCAGAGATGATCGAAGTTGGCACTCCGTGCGTAGCGACTACTTCCTTCAAATAGATATCCGCGAGTGTAGAGAATTGTTCGTTTCCTTAATAGCTAGGAAGTGTGCAATTTTAGTCAGTCGATCTGCGATGACCCAAATGGTGTCATTCCCTCGCTGAGATCTTGGTAAACCAGAGACAAAATCCATGGAAATTTGCTCCCATTTCCATGTTGGTATCTCAAGTTGCTGCAGTAACCCTGATGGCTTTTGATATTCGATTTCGACTCTGGCGTAGGTCAAGCATTTACTAACATACTCGGCAATGCTAGCTTTATATTAGGCCACCAGTATAAAGTTTTGAGATCCTGGTACATCTTGTCCGAACCAGGATCTATCGAGTAACAAGACTTGTGCGCTTCGTCCATCACAAGCTCTCGTAGGTTTCCATAGAATGGAACACAAATACGTTCCATGAAGTAGTATGTGCCGTGTTCCTTGCGTTCGAGTTGCTTTTCCATGCCCCGCATGGATTCAGCTAAGAGATTCTCTTCCTTCAGTGCTTCAACCTGAGCCTTCCGGATTTACGCAGGAAGATTAGAGTGTATGGTAAGCTATAAGGCACGTACACGCTTAGGTGTAGTTTCCTTCCGACTGAGGGCATCGGCCACAATGTTGGCCTTTCCTGGATAAGACTTTATCGTGTAATCGTAGTCGTTGAGGAGTTCGACCCATCGACGCTGTCGCATGTTCAACTCCTTCTGATCAAAGATATGCTGGAGACTCTTGTGATCGGTGTAAATAGTGCACTTAGTACCGTACAAGTAATGTCTCCATATCTTGAGTGCGAACACTACTTCTCCCAACTCCAAGTCATGGGTAGTGTAGTTCTTTTCATGAACCTTGAGCTGGCGTGAAGCGTAGGCAATGACCTTCTCACGCTGCATCAACACATAGCCAAGCCCTTGGATAGACGCGTCACAATAAACAACAAAATCGTCTGTGCCCTTTGGTAACGAGAGAATGGGTGCACTGCATAGTTTCACTTTCAACTGCTGAAACGCGGATTCCTGAGCATCACTCCACCGGTAGGTGACACCCTTTTGCGTTAAAGTAGTGAGAGGTTGTGCAATCTTTGAGAAGTCTTGAATAAACCTTCGGTAGTATCCTTCCAATCCCAAAAATTGACGGACTTCAGTTGGAGTACGGGGTGCTGGCCAATTCTTGATGGAGTCAACCTTAGCTGGATCGACATGGATCCCAACTTCGTTCACTACATGGCCGAGGTAATGGACTTCACGAAGCCAAAAGTCACATTTCGAGAACTTGGCATAGAGTTGTTCGTTTCATAGGAGTTCCAGAATAAGACGTAGGTGTTGCTCGTGGTCCTCTTAACTCTTTGAGTAAATCAAGATGTCGTCGATAAATACGATTACGAATTTATCGAGGTAAGGTTTGCACACTCGGTTCATAAGATCCATGAAAACCGCAGGTGCATTAGTCAACCCGAATGGTATAACAAGAAACTCATAATGGCCGTAACGATTCCTGAATGTTGTTTTGGAAATGTCTTCGTCTCGGACTCTCAGCTGATGATAGCCTGATCTTAGATCAATCTTCGAATAGAAACTTGACCCTTGCAGTTGGTCGAATAAGGCGTCGATGCGAGGGAGTGGGTAACAATTCTTGACGGTTACCTTGTTCAGCTCGCGATAATCGATGCACATACGAAAAGTGTCGTCTTTCTTTTTGACAAACAGTACGAGGGCTCCCCAGGGTGACGAGATAGGGTTAATAAAACCCTTATCTAGGAGCTCTTGCAATTGCGTGGACAATTATTCTAGTTCGATTGGGGCTAGTCGGTAAGGTGCACAAGCTATAGGTGTCGCTCCAGGAGTTAGCTCGATTTGAAATTCGACTTGACGGTGAGGTGGGAGACCAGGTAATTCCTCAGGAAATACCTCGGGAAAGTCACGAACGATGGGGGATATCTTCAATTTTCTTTTCGTTAGTCTGAGTATCAGTAACGAGAGCAGGAATAGAGGTTTGGCCCTTTCGCAAACATTTCTGAGCCTTTAAGAATGAGATGATGCCTACAATAGCACCACTCTTTTCGCCTTGGATAACAAGGGGTTCGCCGACCGAACGAGGAATGCGGACGATTTTCTCTTCGCGGAGTAATTCAGCTCGATTTTGAGTTAACCAATCAATTCCGATGATAACGTCGAAGCTCCCGAGAAGGAAAGGGATGAGATCGATAATGAACGTTTGACCGGATAACACAAGTTTACAACCGTTGATGATATGAGTAGCCTTGATATTTCTACCATTAGCTAGTTCGACGACGCGCTTAGAGTTCAGGAGAGTTGGGGTAGAGTTAAGCAACTTATAACACTTGAGGATACATAACTAGCATCGCCTCCAGAATCAAAAAGTGCGGAAACAAGGAGATCATCAAGTAGGAACTTACCCGTTATAACGTTGGGATCGTTCCTTGCTTCGCCAGCACCGAGCAGAAAAGCTCTTCCTCTTGCATCGTCGTTGCCGTTGTTGTTGTTGGCGTTGTTCCCAGTGCCTTGGTTGTTGTTGTTTTGATTCAGTTGAGGGAAATTCTTCTTGATGTGCCCTTCAGCTCCACATTGACAGCATCCTTGATTGTTACCCCCATTGTTTTTGCTGCGGCTGATTCTGCCTCACTGGGAATTGGCTTCTGCAATCCTTAGCCAAGTGCCTTGGCTTGTTGCACCGCTGGCAGCGATTCTTGTCACACTGCCCGTTGTGATGTCGATTGCATTTGTTGCACTTGGGTCGGTGTCCTTGATAACCACCCTGGTTCTGGTTGGTCGGAGCTTGCTGGTTGGGACTCTTGTTATCATCAAACTTTCTTTGCTGAGCTTGAGGCTGTGAGGAATTGGAACCCTTGCCTTGGTTGTTATCCCACTTATATTTGTTATCAGCAGGAGTATCGGTAGTAGCACTGAATCACGGGGGTAACTTGCGCTGTTCGACTGCTTGATCGGTGAGACGGTGTGCCAAACGAATGGCTTGCTGAATTGTGGTGGGATTAGCTGAAGTTACTAAGCTCTGGATCTCAGGAACTAAACCCTTAAGATAAAGCTCAATTCTCTTGTAAGCAGGTGCGACAAGTTGGGACATAGAGCAGCCAAGTCGCCAGACCTTTTAGTGTACGCTTCGATCTCTGATCCAACCATTTTCAAACCGTAGTACTCCATTTCAAGTTTCTAAATGTCATCCCTGTGACAGTACTCTTCCTTGATCTGATCTTTGAATTGGTTCCAGGGAGTGGCATTGGCATCAGCCAATCCGAGCATCTAAATTTGCTCGTTCCACCAGGAGAGCGTGTTTCCTTCAAGAGTGCCAGTAGCATACTTCACTCGATTGTTAGCAGGGCATTCACACATCTCAAACACAGATTCGACTTTCTCGATCCAGTGAAGAAGGCCTACGTTCCCTCGGTGCCGTTGAAGGAGTGAGGTTTGTAATCCATAAAAGCTTTGAAAGTGCGAACTCGAGGTTGAGCGGGGGCAGGTTGCATTCCAGCATGAGCTGCCAAAGCCTCTGCAACCCGTGCGCTGATCATGGCTTCCAGTTGGCCCTGAGTCAGGTTAGTAGTGTGTTTTCCGCGTCCGCTCATTTTCTTTAAATCCACAAAACACAGAATAAGAATGACGCCGTAGTGATGCGAGAATAAGATAAGAGAGCATGACATGTATGTAATTATCCTACTTTTAGAGTTCACATACTAAGTATATATAGCTACATCGATGATCAACTATGCATCAAGTAAACACATGCACGAGCTACCGATTCTAGTTTGTTGAGCCTTGCAGTTGGAGTGTAGTGTCGTTGCGGTTCGTTTAATACATCAGGTTATAGTCTGGTTTTCTCAAAAAGACTTTTCTTTTTAAAACCGAGTTCACTATAACCAATGGCTCTGATACCAATCTGTCACACCCTCAGATTTCACGTGTGGAGTACTACCGCGAGGCGTGTGACAAACTGGCCAAGATCATGCCATCAATCATATTGAACAATTAAAATAAAGTAAAGTAAATACATCACATCAACACAATCAGTGACTGAGTTTAAAGTTCAAAAACAACGTTTAGAGTTAATAGCGGAAGCATAAGGTTTAACAGTTTAATAATCCAAGTGATAGTTCAAAGTTCATGGATTTTATTAGGAATCCAACAAGGTTCAATGCAACCACTACACTCCTCCGCTGAAAGCTCCCGAGCTGTACCTATGGTCTTGCAAAGCATGCAGTAGTGTGTTAACAATAAAGTTGGCGAGTTCACGATTTTGCTAGTTGAGTTAATTACTATTTTCGTCCCTATGGTTTGTCAAAAATCACTATTTCAGTCCATTAGTTTAAAAATTACGATTTCAGTCCCTGCGGTTTCACTTACGTTACCATTTTAGTCAACCTCACAACCATTTCAGTCCCTGTACTTACGGAATAAATGGATTGAAGTGGTTACAAAAGTGAAACCACAGGGACTGAAATGGTTACGAAAGTGAAACCATAGGGACTGAAATTGCAATTTTTAAACTAATGGACTGAAATAGTGATTTTTGACAAACCACAGGGACGAAAACAGTAGTTAACTCTTGCTAGTTTTAATTCCAAAAACATAGTTGTTAAGTTACTTATTTATAAATCATGTTTGCCATGGTGAGCTACCCCATATGTAAGCTACTAAACTGCGTAATACCGTAGACATGCGACGTATTTGTTTTTGTTGCCCCGTTTGTCAATGTCTATCATCATTGACGGTTGCCAAGGCATACTAGTTCACGCCCGTCCTCCTTGGCACGGTGTGAGGTTTGTGAGACCTAATAGCGCTATCAACTAATAACCCGTATGCCAGGCCAGGCGATTAATCGGTATAGAATGTGGGGACTTCGCGATAGGTTTGCGTTTAGTATTCCTTCTCGGAATACTAGGCAATCCCAAACCAGGGAAAATGTAGTTCGTTCGTTCCCAACCACCGGGAATACATGCTTTTAATAAGTTGTGTAAACTCACCTGTGATTACTCAGTTGGTCTCTAAAAAATGGTTAACAGTCAAGGTAGGTCAATCCCGTCCTAATACGATTACCATTTAGTTCATTAGTGTATTCAAGTAAGGTACAAAGCTCCTACACGCATCTAACACATAACATGCACTCACTTTGACGGTTTATGCACATATACATATTTCACCTATAACTACTCATGATCAAGTACACAACACTTCACATAATACTTTCGTGGATATTAAACAAGTTGGATCATTATCAGATAGCATAATTGACATCTAGACACGCAAATCACAACTTATACTATTTCAGCTTTAACATCCAAAACTGGGCTGTTTTCAGGTATTTTTATAAAATAGTTATCTTGTTCCAAAAATTCTAAATGATTTCCATAATGTCCTAAACGGTCCACGTCACCTTGTGTAAAAATCTCAAGACCTGATTCATTACCGGTTATTTAATAAAAATCATTTAATGGGTTGCAGTCAGATTCGTCACTCTCTGACTGCAGTCCACGGAAAAATTCATTTCAAAATTCATCGTAAACCCGATTTGATGAAATGCCAGTTAGAGATTTACAAAAACACCCGTGCCCAGCTACTGTATGAATTTCATGACCTAACTCTATCCAGATTGCAAGTTATGACTAATAACATAACATGAATTTTCTGCAGAAAAACGCAGCTTTTGCTGTTGTGAATAACGACCCCTTTAAAAATAGCAAACGACCTAAGAAAAATGTGATTCCAGCGCCATTTGAAGAATTTTTCGAAAACGTATGATTTAGACTCCATAAAAAACATTTTTCTTTTTATTAAGCTCCAGTTACAGCCAACTGAAGTTAGCTGAAATCACCGAACAGCCTCCTATTTTTAGCTTTCAACATTCAAATGCGAGTTATATTGGTTCCGTTAACATAATTAGTGAATCAACCACACTTATACGTCAGTTACAGCAGGTTAACATCAAAACTAAGATTATTTATCACTTAACACATCAAGAACTAACAAGATTCAACCCAACACCATACGAAAATCAAAACTCTAGAACTAACCGAAAATGGAATCACTTGAACACACCTTGAAATGGCCTTAGGACTTCAAGAACAAGATTGAAAGATGAAAATGGTGATGTTTGGGAGGGTGTTCAGCCAAGTGCTTGATGAGAGAAAGAGTTAAGATTGATATGGTTGTGATATGTCTTGGATTTTATGGATCTTATGGAAGATTTGGAAAATGGTTAGTCATCATGTGTACATCTCCATGGTCAACAAGTGGAAGTAAAAGAAGAGAGGGAGAGAGAGAGAAGTGATAGATTTGTTTTGATCGTGTTGTAAAAATGAAGATCATGGAAGATATATTTGAAAGATATGGAAAGATTTGGAAGATATGGAAAGATTTGGGTCACAAATCTGCCACACTTGGCAACAAAAGGGTTTGGTGTGCACACTAGATGTCGCCACCTTATCCCCACACACACGTTTGCATGCATAAATATACATATATATAATAGGTATTGGTTAAAAGCAGGTATTTAACTGGCTACCGGGTATTTTATCTAGCGTTTAAATCCCGGTTAATGGCGTTTTAAATTAATTTTAACGTTCCAAAAAATAAACTCACCAAAATATTACTGAATAATATTTTATTTGTCTGGACTCGCAGCGTTGCCCGTATTTGACAGTATACGCGATGTACTGCGCAGTATGCGCTTAAACTCAAAAAAAAGATAGTTGATGGGAATGAACGCTCTACCTTGAAAGTACGGGTTGTCACATTATCCCCAAGTTGAAAAAAATTTCGTCCTGAAATTCGCAAAAAGTCACTGAAGAAGCTAGTGCAATTGAGCGTTTTTGTGGGGTGTCACATTCAATCTCGCCAAAGTTTTGATTTCTAATCGATTAGAGATGTGTAGTAACTAGAAGGGTAAAATACGGTTAGTCGCTTCTCGATGAGAGTATTTTACCTATAGGCTAAAGCACGTTTCTCTAATTAGAAAGGATCTTCGATTCACTTTGGAATTGTTGACGTTTCTCTAACCAAATCAATCCCATTTTTTATTGAGCCAATCTTTTATGTTATATCAATTTTTATGTGATTTTAAACTTGTTACCTTATTCGTTTCGAACCGTTACACATTTCG
This sequence comes from Scalesia atractyloides, assembly GCA_947069175.1. Classification (NCBI taxonomy): domain Eukaryota; kingdom Viridiplantae; phylum Streptophyta; class Magnoliopsida; order Asterales; family Asteraceae; genus Scalesia; species Scalesia atractyloides. The sequence continues at coordinate 25,315,002 of CAMTDV010000010.1, forward strand.
CACGCTTATCGCAATAAAAAACAATACTAATTCTCGTGAACACACTAAATTTATACTCCTTATTTGCATTTATACGTGATTATACATGCTATACTTGATACATTCATGCAATCTTATGTGAACCATACTTGAACCTTATACCTGCTTATACAAAACTTGTTTTCCTTATTATGATCAAGTCTCATCCTCTTTTCTTCTATGTTGAACATCTAGATGAACTCCCCAATCTATAAAAAGAAGTCCAAGAGGTCCAACAAGGGGTCCAACAACAACAACAACAATGAAGACTCCATCTCCAAGCAAGACCTCGTTTGTCACACCCCGACTCGCAACGGAAGACAATTGCAGGGTGCGGAGACACATGGTAATTCCCCAAAAAAACATGATATCATAAAAGGGAGTCAGCGGTTACAACACACTTAGTTATCATATTAAAAACCATATGTTCAAGTACGGTACTACAAGCCACTACAGCTCTTATTCTGCTACATTCTGCTACCCAAGCCATCCACATGCACGTTCCTTATTCCTGTTTAGTTTTTCCTAAAATGCATGTTAGTTTTGAAAGGGGTCAGCTAACGCTGCTGGTGAGTTCCACTGGTTTAGTTGTGGAACAATATGTGTTAACAAGTTTAATTGCACTGGTCATAGTCACAGATGGAATTACACGAGAACACAAGTGAAACCTTGACTGTTTTTGCCTAGGGCCGTGCCATCACAGACACTGCCGCCCACCGAACCGTGTCACCTAGACACTCCCGGCCCATGGTTATTTAAGAATGATTAACTTTTGATCAAGGGAGTTTGAGTGGGGAGTCTAGGTTGCCCAAATTTAAGTTTCCATTTTCACCGTCGGGAATTTGCCAGAACTATCTTAGGACACACCCATAGTGCCTAATTTGCCCGGTAATCTCCCGGAATACTCCCAATGATCCACTTTTAGTACTGGTCTGGTTGGGTCAGTTCTCGGCTCTGGCAGGTTCGTTATACGGTAAACTGCCGAAATGGATTTAAAATAACCCATTTTTAATTTCATAAATTATCGTTTAATCTATCATTTGAATAAAAATTTGTTAATTTTTATACGAGTTTGTAAAAATCAGTAGATTATGGGAAAAATAGTTTGGGAATTTATTTTGGCTTTTCTTTATTTAAATAAATTTAATTTATAAAACAATATTTAATCAAATATTTAACATTAATTATCACCAGTGGTCCAAAAATTCCTAGAAAATTGCAGAACATCCTTTACATGTCCAGGAACTTCTCACTAAAATTTGAGAGTTTTCCGATTTCGTTTCAGTGCGTTCCTGGCTACCAAAAACTCGCAAAAACGCGGATTTTTAGAGCAACTCAAAACTCAAGAAATAGATTCCAAAATTTCCCAGAACAGTCCACATATGTTCCTTAGTGTCTCTGTAAAATTTGGTGATTTATTGAAATCGTTTGGTAGTGTTTCCGAAATTCTTTTGGTAAAACAGTCAAAAATTCACCAAAAATCGTAGAAAATTCCAAACATTATAAAATTTTACGTGGACCTTCCTGACAATACCCTACATCACCACACCAAATGGAAGCTCAATCCTAGTATTACAGACCAAGTTATACCCAAAACAATAATCTGCCTACTCTAGTTTCGGTTTTCGGGCGATATACCTAGCGCAAGCTCCGTTTCCGCAGGTTTTTCTTGAGTCCAGAAGGGTGTGGAAGCTATATTGAGTACCTACACATCAAGTACAATTATAATATGCTAGAACTTAGATCAATCAAGCTTTGTTTCATTGTTTTCGGTTAATCGAATAGTTATGCGATTTTTGTTGAATAGGTGTTGATTAGGGTATCAAAACCCAAAGATTTGTGACCATGGCTGCCATATAAAACCAGGGAATTCACAAGGTGTTCTTATTCAGCCCATAAACTTGTTTAAACCTTCAAAAATCATCGATTAAAAAGGGTTTTTCGGTTCTAAATCAAGTTTAACCAAGAAATCATGAGTAAAACTATGAAAAAAAAGGTTAATACCTTGGATTTGGTGGTGTTTAAGGCTGTAATCAGCTGAGGAAGGTTGAAGAAGGCAGAAATTTGGTGGGATTTTTGAGTGAAATTAAAAGAAAAAAGATAAAAAAAAATGTATTAAATAAGGGAGGTGGCGGTTTGGGGTGGGGTCCATAGGGCCACCTCGTGCTTCGTAACGTGCGCTAAAAGATGATGTTTATCTTCCAGATTGCGTTTAGGTTCATTTTCAGGTCCCGCACGCGTTCTCGATTTGCGAAACGGGCTCCGTTTTGCGCGTTATTAGTGTTAAAAGACTCGGTTTTAGAAACTGAGCATAACCGCCCTGAAATCCGAACCCAGTTACGTTTTAATCATAAAAGTCTCGTATTACGTTGGTTTAAGTGTTTTTAAGCTTGATTGACTGTTCCTTGCATGTTTGGTTTGTCTTTCGTCGCTCTTAAAACAAAGCGTTTCCCTAACCGGAAACCGCATCGTTTTGCGTGCCCGAGCTTCGATTTGCTTTTAATTTTATGTTGTAGTCTATGGTACATAATCGAAATGTTTCGTGAACTTAGAATCATAAAGGTCCCTATCGTTGGCCTAATAATCACAGTCGAATGTTTACTGTGCTGTTAAACGTCAAGTCCCCGTTTAACACGTTGTCAAAGGCTAAGGACACCAACCTCTCATCGTTGGTCCTTAATAGTGTCATGCTAACCATGACGTGCTCTTGGATTCCTCCGAGACATTATCAATATTGTTTAGCATAGCACACAAGTCATGCAAGTTTACAAGTTTACATGCAATTATTGTTGTAAGCATGACTTAAAGTTGAGGACCAATTAAGGGGTACCTGGTTTCTTCATGGGTATCACAGTCTCCCCTGGTTAAGAAATTTCATCCCCGAAATTTACCATGTCTAGCTAGGGGAAAAGGTGAGGATGTTTTCTACGGAATTCATCCTTCCGTTCCCAGGTATATTCAAGTCCTTCTTTAGAGTTCCACCGAACTTTAACCGGTGAAATCTTGTTGTGCCTTAATTGCTTAACTCTGCCATCAACTATTTCTACCGGCGCTTCCACAAAGTAGAGTTTATCATTAACCTGTATGTCTTCCAATGGTATCTGGGTGGCCTCGCGTGAAAGGCACTTCTTTAAGTTCGAAATGTGGAAGACATTATGAATGGCACTAAGCTCGGTTGGTAGCTTCAACCGATATGCTACGGGACGTACTTTTTCTAGGATCTCGTAGCGTCCAATGTATCGCGGGGCTAACTTTCCGATCTTTCCAAATCGGATAACGCCTTTCAATGGCGATACCTTTAACAATACTCGTTCACCAACCTTGAACGATAATGGTTTCCTGCGTACATCAGCCAAGCTCTTATGCCTACTCTAGGCAGCTTTCAATCGGTTCTGAATATGATGGACCTTATCGGCCGTTTCTTGTACCAGCTCTGATCCTGTCAGCTGAGTGTCACCCACTTCGGCCCAACAAAGTGGTGATCGGCACTTTCGACCATAAAGTGCTTCGTATGGGCTGCCTGGATGCTACTGTGGTAACTATTGTTGTATGAAAATTCCACTAGTGGGAGATGCTTTTCTCAGCTTCCTCCGAAGTCCAGGATACAAGCACGAAGCAAGTCCTCTAATGTCTGGATCGTGCGTTCCGATTGGCCATCGGTTTGGGGATGGTATGCAGGGCTCAAATCAATTCGCGTCCCCAAAGCTTCTTGTAACTTTTGCCAGTACTGCGATGTAAAATGGCTGTCTCGGTCGGAAATAATGGCAATCGGGACACCATGTCTAGCTACTATCTCATTAGTATAGATTTCGACAACTGGTCGATCTTATAAGTGGTATGGATCGGAATAAAATGTACGGATTTGGTCAATCAGGCTTGTCTGTACAATCATTCCCAAGGCTCTCACTCAGAGAGGTTTAATTCGATCTTTCCTACTTAGCGCATCTGCTACCACATTAGCTTTCGTTGGGTGGTACTTTATCTCACAGTCGTAATCCTTTAACAACTCCACCCATCTGTGCTGCCTCATGTTTAGGTCTTTTTGGTCGAAGATATGTTGGAGGCTTTTGTGATCCGTATATATAGTATACTTGGTACCATATAAGTAATGTCTCCAAATTTTTAGTGCGAATATAACGGCGCCTAGTTCCAAGTCATGCGTCGTGTGGTTCTTTTCGTGTACCTTCAGTTGTCTGGAGGCGTACGCAATAACTTTATTTCTTTGCATAAGGACACATCCAAGCCCTTGTCGTGATGCATCACAATATACGACGAAGTCATCGTTGCCTTCGGGCAATGTCAGGATTGGGGCCTCGAATAACATTTTCTTTAACAGCTGGAACGCGGTTTCCTGATCTTCACCCCATTCGTACTTCCTGTCCTTCTATTTTAAGGCTGTTAGCGATTGGGCAATACTATAGAAATTCTCGAGGAAGCGACGATAGTACCCTGCCAGTCCCAAGAATTGGTGTATCTCCTTTGGAGATTTCGGTGCCGGCCAATTCTTGATTGCTTCGATCTTGCTTGGGTCCACGTGGATTCCGTATTGATCCACCACATGTCCTAAAAATTGCATGGCTTGCAACCAAAAGTCACACTTAGACAATTTAGCGTACAATTGTTCTGTCCGTAGTATCTCCAAGATAGCACGTAAGTGATGCTCGTGCTCGTCCTTGCTCTTGGAGTAAATTAAGATATCTTCGATGAAGACGATGACAAATTTGTCAAGGTATGGTTTACACACCAGGTTCATGAGGTCCATGAACATAGCAGGTGCATTGGTTAACCCAAATGGCATAGCCAGGAATTCATAGTGGCCATAACGAGTTCGAAACGTTGTCTTGGGAATATCGTCCTCTTGGACCTTCACTTGATGGTAACCTGATCGAAGATCTATCTTAGAAAAATATCGGGCTCCTTGTAGTTGATCAAAAAGATCATCGATCCTTGGAAGAGGGTAACAATTCTTAATAGTGACCTTATTCAACTCTCGGTAGTCAATGCACATTTGGAAGCTATCGTCCTTTTCTTCACAAACAAGACTGGGGCTCCCCAAGGGGAATAACTAGGACGGATAAAACCACGATCAAGTAGCTCCTGCAGCAGCGTCGATAGTTCTTGCATCTCGGACGGTGCAAGACGATATGGGGCTTTGGCAATGGGTGCCGTTCCCGGTATTAGGTCGATGCGAAACTCGACTTGCCGATTAGGCGGCAATTCAGGCAATTCCTCCGGGAATACATCCGGGTATTCACATACTACCAGGATGTCTTCAATACGTTTCTCGGCTGGTTCCTCCGTCGTGACGTTGGCTAAAAACACGTCACATCCCCGTCGTATATACTTCAATGCCTTGAGGCGAGATATGAGGTTCAGTATGGTACCTAACTTCTCTCCTTGTACCATGATTGCATTCGTCGGGGATAAAGGAATCTTCACAACCTTCTGGTCACACAACACTTCTTCACGATGGTTGGACAGCCAGTCCATTCCTACGACGATGTCGAAACTACCCAATTCTACGGGTAATAGGTCGATAGAAAATTGGTAACCGTTAAGGGTTATAGGGCAGTTACAAATGAGTTGGTGACTAATGATCGGTTTCCCGTTAGCAAGTTCGACGGTATAGGGTTGTTTTAAGTCAGTATCATGCATATTCAATAGTGGTAAAAACGCAATCGAAACATAACTTCTATCAGCTCCCGTATCAAATAACACTGAAGCAAATTGATCGGAAACGAGGAACGTACCTGAAACCACATTGGGATCCTCGCGTCCGTCACCAAACCCCATGACAAAGGCACGGCCTCGAGCTGTATTCGAGGTAGATGCTTGGTTCTGCGTGTTCCTTCCTGCTGCCGGCGGAACGAACTTCGGGCAATTTCGTTGAAAATGTTCCGTACTGCCACATCTGAAGCACGTACGGGGGTAGGTAACCTTGGTGGGGGTTGTTGGGGTTGTTGCTGTAGAGGTTGAGACTTAGGAGGTTGGAAACGAGTTGGTTTGGGGTTTGGTTTCATGGACATCTTACAGTTTCGGGCAAAATGCCCATTACTATGGCACCTCGAGCATATCACTGTTTGGCATCTACCAGAGTGGTGCAAAGCGCACTTGTTGCACTTTGGGGCTTTTCCTTTATAGTTATTAGAGTTACCGGTTGGGGTAGTCATGGTGTAACTCTGGCTAGTTGCTTTCCCTTTCTTCGGTGTTGCTGCCCCGGCTTGATTACTTTCTGGGGCTTATAGCTTATTCCATATCACTAATCCATTCGGTCCTTCAGTTCCACTAAATTCCATTAGTTTGCATTCCATGACGTGCTTATACGTGTAAACCAGTCTAACCTTGTTTTGTGTGTTGTTTTGGTTATTGTTTTGACCTACCAGTCCTGTTTGCGGGTTAGCATTAATACCGGCGCTAACCTACGCCACAATCGTGGGGGATAACTGCCTGAAGCTGTTGCACTATCATTTGCACGATTTCTGCCTCAGTCATTTGTGGTGCTCGTTTCGAGGCCATTCTATTATAACCAATAGATATGTATGGATCAATGTCACATAGTCAATTGTCACATATCACACCATTTCATCACACACATAAATTCACAATATGTATAACCATAAGCGTCATTATATATAATAATAATAATATTCGTCATCATATAACTATCAAAATTGGCACATAGACATAACACATTAGGGCCAGTGCTTAAATGTGCTATTAAAACATGTCACGACAGTGACGTACATATGCCATACGATGGAAAACACGGACTACGAAAACAACGAAACACTATGACTACATCACCACCTCGACATGGGTATAACCCAGTGCTTGGTAGGATGGGCAAAAGATACATCATATCTGTCTATACTATGAAGAAACCATACTAAGAACGCCACACCCAACACGTCAAACCTACAAATCCTGCCACCAGGCCTATGATAGTACTGATGCATCCATACAGCATCGCCCGACAATGATCCTGGTGCTGATGAACATAACTCATACCCTGCTGTGATGCAACGATTGCCTGCTGTAAGAAGATCAAGTAATCTCCCATCGCTCTCCTATGCTGCTCGTCCTCATCTCGCGCCATCCATAGCAAGGAGATCTGCTCAAACAAATACCCCATCAAACTGCTTCGGTGATGGGAGCAGGCACCTCCTGAGGAGGAACGGGTATGCCCCAGACGTGTGGGGAAGGCTCTCTAAACGGCTGGGAAGGGCCACCTCGCTCGTAAGTGTGAAAAGGAGAAGGGTCCTCCCGAGGTGGTGTCAGAAAATGGGCGGTAAAATGCTGTTGGGTCCCTATGGGTACGGGTATCGGACGAATAGGGGAAACGGGTGGTGTAAAAATAGGCATAGGGACAGGCACCCTCCAATGAGCCGTCTGTCAGAGGCGGATAAGGGGTACCTCCTAAGAACTAGGTTAGGAGGGTGAGTAAGCACTCGGAGTGGAAGGAGTAGAAGGGTCAGGGGGAGTCTCTGGTGTAGGTAACCTAGGTGCTACCGACTCCCACTCCCAATGCCCCGTGGCGGGAGTAGGGCTCCGAGGAATAGGTCCTACTGGTATAACAACATCCGGGGTACGACTATGCTCCGAGGAGCTAGTTGGGTGGTGAGGTGGGGAACAGTAGGCGCTCGAGGCTTCTCCCTCGCGCCTAGTACGAGGTCTGGGTGGGTAAGGACCACAACAGTAACCAGAAGGATCTGACTCGTTGGCCGATGTCAAAGGGGGTATCAGTGGATCCTCCTCAGGATCGGTCTCCTTATGAGAAGTAGTCTGGCGACTCGAAATACTGAACTCAATATTCCACAAATATACACATAAGTACGTATTGCACACAGTTTTGATTTTTAAGATTTTAAAAATTATTTATGGTTGGTGACGTTAGTAGACGGATTTCCATCCTATCTCAATGACGTTCCCAGAACTCCCAAGTATGAGAAGATAAATTATTGTGTTCCGGACCACAATAATTTATTTGCCCCACAAGGTCGTCCTGGTAATAGCCACACTACTCAGTTTCTAGAGGTTCTCAGCGTTTGGAGACTAACTTAGGATTATAGTCTAGGTTCTTTAGGGATACCTAGTTCGCTATAACCAAAGGCTCTAATACCATCTTCTGTCACACCCCGACTCCAGCGGAAGACAATTGCATGGTGCGGCCGACACATGGTAATTCCCCATAATTTAAAAAAACATGATATCATAAAAAGAGGGAGTCACCGGTTACAACACACTTAATTCTCATATTACAAACCATATGTTCAAGTACGGTACTACGAGCCACTACAGCTCTTATTCTGCTACATTATGCTACCCAATCCATCCACACACACGTTCCTTATTCCTGTTTAGTTTTTCCTGAATGCATGTTAGTTTTAAAAGGGGTCAGCTAACACTGCTGGTGAGTTCCACTGGTTTAGTTGTGGAACAATATGTGTTAACAAGTTTAGTTGCACTGTTCATAGTCACAGATGGAATTACACGAGAACACAAGTGAGACCTTGACTGTTTTTGCCTAGGGCCGTGCCATCACAGACACTGCTGCCCACCGAACCGTGTCACCTAGACACTCCCGGCCCACCAACTGCGTCACGTGCAGTTCAACGCCCCAGTGTAATTATGCCTAACAACATAACCGAGTTAAGGATGCGTGCAGACCTTGTTGCCGACATCCTGTCGGGCGCGGCCTGGGTTTGTCAAACCAATAGTACTATCCACTGTCCACGGCTTACGTTAATCACTTGGAGTGGGGAGGTAGTTCGTGTGTTAGATAATTCACATCATCACAAGTTGGTGCAATTAACATAGTTTGTAACATGCAAGTCACCCCAGAAAACAATAAAACAGTTTAAAAGTGGGGAGTGAAACTCACAGTAGTAGTCTTAACAACAGAGTGAACAAGCAACTGGATCAACTTTAACAGCAAGCATGCAAGTATGGACTTAAATCAGTATCTAAGTTAGTAATGGTTATAACTTGGATTCGGTCAGGAGTTTTCACCCCGGATTGAGTCTATAGGACACTAGCATGGTGATGGAGGTAAGGGTAGTATCAGTTTTTAGTTTGGCTTCCGGGCACCGTTTCGCGTGCCAGCAAAGTCAGTAGTTTAACGTGTTCAGGTAGTGGTACGGGAATACCAATTGTGCCAACACGTGGTTATTTAAGAATGATTAACTTTTCATCAAGGGAGTTTGAGTGTTTGGGGAGTCTAGGTTGCCCAAATTTGAGTTTCCATTTTCACTGTAGGGATTTTTGCCCGAACTATCTTAGGACACACCCATAGTGCCCAATTTGCCCGGGAATCTCCCGGAATACTCCCGGTGATCCATTTTAGTACTGGTCGGGTTGGGTCAGTTCTCGGCTCGGGCAGGTTCGTTATACGGTAAACTGCCGAAATTGATTTAAAATAACCCATTTTTAATTACATAAATTCCCATTTAATCTATAATTGGAATAAAAATCTGTACATTTTTATACGAGTTAGTACAAATCTGTAAATTATGGGAAAAATAGTTTGGGAATTTATTTTGGCTTTTCCTTATTTAAATAAATTATTTATAAAACAATATTTAATCAAATAATTAACACTAATTATCACTAGTGGTCCAAAAATTCCCAGAAAATTCCAGAACATCCTTTACATGTCCAGAAACATGTCACAAAAATTTGAGATTTTTCTGATTTCGTTTCAGTGCGTTCCCGGCTACCAAAAACACGCAAAAACGCGAATTTTTAACCCAAATCAAAATTCAACCAATGGACTCCGAAATTTTCCAGAAAAGTCCCCATATGTTCCTTAGTGTCTCTATAAAATTTGGTGATTTATTGAATTCGTTTGGTAATTTTTCAGAAATTCTTTTGGTAAAACAGTAAAAAAATTCACCAAAAATCGTAGAAAATTCCAAAAACTATAAAGTTTTACGTGGACCTTCCTGACAATACCCTACATCCAAACACCAAATTTCAGCTCAATCAAGTATCACGGACCAAGTTATACCCAAAACAATAATCTGCCTACTCTAGTTTCGGTTTTCGGGCGATATACCTAGCGCAAGCTCCGTTTCCGCAGGTTTTTCTTGAGTCCAGAAGGGTGTGGAAGCTATATTGAGTACCTACACATCAAGTACAATCCAAATATGCTAGAACTTAGATCAATCAAGCTTTGTTTCATTGTTTTTGGTTAATCGAATAGTTATGCATTTTTGTTGAATAGGTGTTGATTAGGGTATCAAAACTCAAAGATTTGTGACCATGGCTGCCATATAACACCAGGGAATTCACAAGGTGTTCTTATTCAGCCCATAAACTTGTTTAAACCTTCAAAAATCATCGATTAAAAAGGGTTTTTTCGGTTCTAAATCAAGTTTAACCAAGAAATCATGAGTAAAACTATGAAAAACAAGGTTAATACCTTGGATTTGGTGGTGTTTAAGGTTGTAATCAGCTGAGGAAGGTTGAAGAAGGCAGAAATTTGGTGGGATTTTTGAGTGAAATTAAAAGAAAAAAGAAAAAAAAATGTATTAAATAAGGGGGATTGGTGGTTTGGGGTGGGGTCCATAGGGCCACCTCGTGCTTCGTAACGCGCGCTAAAAGATGATGTTTATCTTCCAGGTTGCGTTTAGGTTCATTTTCGGGTCCCGCACGCATTCTCGATTTGCGAAACGGGCTCCGTTTTGCACGTTATTAGTGTCAAAATACTCGGTTTTAAAAACTGAGCATAACCGCCCTGAAATACCGAACCCAGTTACGTTTTAATCATAAAATTCTCGTATTACGTTGGTTTAAGTGTTTTTAAGCTTGATTGACTGTTCCTTGCATGTTTGGTTTGTCTTTCGTCACTCGTAAAACAAAGCGTTTCCACGTTTTCAAAATGTTTCGTGAACTTAGAATCATAAAGGGCCCTATCTTGGCCTAATAATCACAGTCGAATGTTTAATGCGCTGTTAAACGTCAAGTCCCCGTTTTACACGTTTTCAAAGGCTAAGAACACCAACGTGTCATGTTAACCATGACGTGCTCTCGGATTCCTCCAAGACATTATCGATATTGTTTAGCATAGCACACAAGTCATGCAAGTTTACAAGTTTAGGTGCAATTATTGTTCTAAGCATGACTTAAAGTTTAGGACCAATTAAGGGGTACCTGGTTTCGTCATGGGTATCACACCGTTGGTCTTATTGCTGAGCAAATGGCCGATCAAATGGCCTGTGTAATCCCCGATATTGTTAGCCAAGTTTAAACCATCAACACCGAAACACCCAAATCCTCTGTCGATTTGAAAACCGAAGCCCCCAAAACGTCCTACCAATTCAAGCATTTCATGGCTTGTAAACCAGTCGAATTCACTTGCATGGACGGTGTCACCGCCATGATCAATTGGTTGACGCGATGGAACTTACCTTTCTTCAGGGCGGTTGCCCTGATGAACTTCGAACCCTCAACGCTACCGGGGTCTTTCGCCAGAGAGCCCTCGGGTGGTGGACTACGGAACGCAACAAGTGTGGCAACGAAGCAGCCCACGCTCTAACTTGCGACAAGATTAAGCAGCTCATGAGGGATCAATTCTGTCCTCCCCACGAGACCCAGAAGCTCGAGAACAAATTCTGGAATCGTACACAGCAAGGGAGCGACGCTGAGGGACTGATCGCTCGCGTCAAACAGTTGAGTATCGTCTGTCCTGGACAGGTGGATACGGTCCCCAAGACGATAACTAAGCTCATTCATTCACTTTCTCCCGTGATTATGAATCATTTAGCCGCCGCATGCCCCAAAACCATCGAAGAAGCCTATAGCACTATCATAGAGCTTAACCACAATTGCATCCTTCAAGGGGCCTACGACAAGGTTCCTACGAAGCATGCACACCAAGCCATCACCGATACCACCACCACTACCGAATCTCCTCCCTCCCAAACCAAGAAAAACAACATTACACGGAACAAGAAGCGGAAGGCTTCTATCCAAAAGAATGCGGTCGTCACTCCGCAAAACCCTCAACCTCTCCAAACCCTTGCAGCCATCACCCCTGCTACCACCGAACAACCCAAGCGTGGCTACACTGGACCTCGTCCTCAGTGTACTAACTGCTCCTACCACCATCCCATTGGCACGCCTTGTCGTAAGTGTGCCCAATGTCAAAGGTTGGGACATTTTGCTAACCGTTGCCGAAACTTTCCTCCACCCCAAAACCAGCAAGCCCAATGATATCCTTTTAGGCTCACTTCCTCTGTTTATCCAAGGAAAAAGACCTTCCTATGGTATTCCAAGATAGACAGACATCATAAAGAAACATCATTCCTCAAAAGCCCACTCGTCTTACAAAAAGTGACACACATATTCACTCACTACACAAGATATATGTTACTTCTTCAAATCTAATCTTAATGATTTTGTTCAAACCATTGCCTTTGCATAAAGGTGCTGACATTTTAAAGGCAGTCGTTTAAATTTCATGATGGATGAACATTTAAACATCACTAATGTGAAACCTCTCACTACCACATCTAAGAGATAATCCTTCAGACCAATGCTCAGATGTTACATAATTCACTTCCTAATCCCACATGAAGAAGAGGTAAAATCCATCTCAGGTATTTCCTATGGATGATGTTACAAGTGTGGCTTCCACTCTTCTGATTGACCTCACTTGGTCACATATTGACAGTGGAATCATAAGTAAGACCACCTTGCAGGCAACAACCTTGCAGGTAACAACAATTTGCTTCCTCAGGAAAATAAAATAACTGGTAGTCCCCAGTACCAAGAAAAAGGGGCATCATTGTATGTCAAAACTAGTGATATAACCACAAAATGTGGGCGTGTATGAGTTCACTAGATTTAGTGATGCTAAAACTCTAAAACTTCTGGATTTGATGAAACAAGCTGAGAGCTGAGGTCATCTCTCAAGTAGATGTTCACCAAAATGCCTCAAGCTAAGTCCAGCTAGTCCATGAATCTACCCAACATCTGGCCTCGTAAACAAGAGTCCAAAATCTCAAATCTGTTAGTCACTTTCAAATCCTTCCAGCCACATAAAGCCAAACTACTGGTGAGGAAATAACCACCTTATCACTAACCAGTAGGGGTGCTATTTACCTTGTTAAAATGTTAGACCTACAGAAGAACAGATGATATTCAAAAGCGAAAACATGATCAAGTAATCAAGAAATATATAGAAGTTTGAACCAAATTCCTCCCAAAGATAGTGAATCTTGAACACCTAAATCAGAGCATTTGTTGAAGACAAGCAAACATCTGTTCAAATCCTTGGAACGACTATTCATGAAGAAACAAGGTCTGTTCAAGTCCTAAAGTCTGTTGAAGCAAAAGTCTGATGAAGAAGACCAAACATCTATCTGGCCAAACTGATGTTTGGAACAAAGCAACAGAGGATAGATAAACAGATGTTTCCCATTGTAACAGTATTTGCTTTTTAACATTGTTTAGCTTAGTTAGATTAGTTGTTTGATTTGCACAAATGTTTGCAACATATGTGGAATCTTTTCTGTTAGGAATGTTAGATGTCACTATGAGGGTGATGTCAGCAATCACAAACAAAGCTTTCGTACTTAGTATAAATAGATCTCACCTGTGAGAGATCTATTCATCACTACACATCACATTTTCTTTTGTACGAACATAAATGTTTAGTGATCAGTTTGAGGGGGAGTCTGTAGAGTCTCTTCTGTAAAACATTAACATATGTTGATGAGGATTTCTTGTTTATGATTGTTTATCTTTACTTACAATACAAAATTGTTTTTAACTTAATTGTTGATTAATCACAAACCTTGTACACTCAGACTTAACACCAAATCAATCTGCTGATACCAAACAAAAAGGGAGATACTATATGCTTAGTAGTCAAAACCCATACAATGTACTTATCTTACCTTCAAGAAAAGCCACTATTCCTCCTACTCTGGAAACTCAACAGATATCTTCTAAAAGCTTCTTACCAATCACTGGAGTAGCATAGCAGAATCAAGATGGTAGGAAAATAAGGATTAAAATGATGATTCTTCCTCAAAGCTCACAACCTCAGGAGTTTTAGACTATTAATCTAATCCAGAATTTGCTGACATGTAAATAGCTGGAAGCTAAAATACAGCTCATCCAATAGTTTTTAATAAACCAACACTTCACTTCTCAAAGGTGGAAGTTGCCAAACCAGAAAATCCTTCATAAGCTTCCAAAGGTCCTAGCCTTATCAAGTGTTCCTAAAAGGACCAATTTTCCATATTTCTTAGAAGAAAGGAGTGCATGCCTTTCTTCAAAGGTCCAAAGGGTAGTAGCCTCTAATCATTTCTAACCCATAGATTAAGAGACAAGAAGCTACTTATAGATTAAAAGGTGTGAAGATAGTGATTATTTGTGGATACCTTATAAGTGTTGTTTGTAACACTTTTTATGAGTTTATGTTGTCAAAAGTTACTAGTTTATGTTGTCAAAAGTTACTACTGAACTTTACTTTGATGTTTATTTTGTGTTTTGGTTTGCTAAGTTGATTGTGGTATGACCAAATTTATTTGGAGTCTCGAACGAAGAAAGGTAATTGTATCTCAACACATTACTTTTATAGCACCTATCACTTTCCTGTTGAAATTGGATATTAGACCTGATGTTTACATTGTTTCAGGTGTGCGGGTTTAAAGATATAGGGTTTGGTGAGTCATAACCAACGTTAATGGCTCTTCTTAGGAAAAACAACATTTTTTTAAGATCGGGAGGCCAGAATCATTGCATTTGACTCGCATGTTTTCGTTTTGAAGTGATGTTTTCAATTATAAGCATATAAGGTCATGCTAGAAGAGGGAACTTATTCAACTGAATGGGATTACGTCCACCAGGCCTCTCAACTGCTAATGCAGTCGTATGCCCAGGTATATTAATGTATGAATTGTGGGTATTTGCTTATTTTATTAATTCCCTAATCCTAGATTTGTTTTCTTTAGGAAGATTGGGGCATTTAGCCAGCGTGTCATATCTCGAAACTATCTTGCAATACACATATCTTAGTGTCCAGTGTATCTATTGCGGTTAGCTTCCTTTCTCAAACCAAACAAGCCTAATTCGTTCTTGCATTTTGATTACGTTTAGCAATCTGTCTCGATTGATTTGTATTTTTTTTAGTTCGTCAAATCAAAATAAATTTCTTCCATTTGATGTACTGTAAAGTTTACTAATATTTGGTGCTTATATAACTCTATTAAAATAATGTGTATATACTTGAGTTTTTTATTTTTACATGGCTACCTGGGTTTTGATTGAAAAATTGATAAAAGGGTTGGAGAAGATAGCTTTATTGGCTGATGACCTGATCACTTTTTATGACCAAATTTCAATTCTGCAATTTCTTTTGTGTGGCTGTTTAAATTTTGTAACATGGTTTCGACATTGATTCAACATTGAATGTTCTTTTACATGGTACTGGTATCGATAGCAGTACTCTTATTATGCTTCTAGCTCATTATGTGATGGATTAAAAGTATAAATGAACAAATGATTTTAATGTATTTGCATATTTATGTAAGAGATCTTTCTAGCAATATATGTTGGTTGCTTGTATGTTTTGGAACTTTTTACTTGCAGAGAGAATAATTTTGTTCCGCAAACTATTCACATATCTCTTATTCAATGTTGCCTCCAACTCACCAGCATCATATCATATGTGGTAGGAACATTACTTTATATACGTCGTTAGTCTATTTTAGTTTTTATTTTTCCAAATTGGCAAATGCTCACATGTGTGACATGCTGGTTACTTTTTTACTATTATAGTTAATGAATGACTTGTGGTTTATCCACCTATAATTGCGAGCATTACAGGGACGCATGGCCCATGGGACATGATTATTAATGCCTTTCTCAACTTCCAACATTGCTCAAGGACCTCAATGCAGAACTTCAGGTCTGGGATCTTCATAAGTAGATTGATTTTATGTGAAATTTGCATAAACTTATTAATTAACGTTTGAATTTCTACAGCCAAGTCCCTTTTTCACGGAACAATTGATAACATTTGAGGTGTGGCTTGATCATAAGAAACCACCAGAATAGTTGCCTATTGTTCTTCAGGTATGTAAACCAATATTAAATTTCCATATTATAAATTAGCAACAACTTATTACTTAATGATGTTGTATTCCATGTATTGGGAATGTTTAAAAAAAAGGTTAATTTTTCACTTCTAACCCAAATAATTTTACTTTTTACATTTTGACCCCTTTGATATTTTAATTTTTAACAAAATGTTTTTCATCTTTTCAATTTAATCACAACACTTTTTTATTTTCAACTATGGTCCCCCATACTTTTCATCTTTGATAAGTTTTTTCGTTCTAAATTTTGTGAGTCAACACACAACAACGTGTGTGTGGGGTTTAACGTTTTTTCGTCTATTTTTTCCCTTTTGACTGGCCCGTCACAAAACGTCTATCTTTCCCCATTTGACATTCGTCGCAACGCGCAGGTCGTACATCGACTTATTTTTTCTTTTTTTACGTTTTACGTTTCGCTCTAATTTCATCGCAATTACACGCCGCAATGGGCGTGCGTGGTGCAACGATCTTACGTCTGCTTTTCGTCCTGTGGTATTTTGTTAGTTTTACGAATTTTCCTAATGTTGGTGGTCGCTGGCAGTTGAAGGTGAAAAAGTTGTGAGTTTAAATTACAAAAGATAAAAAAATTTGAGTTAAAAGTAAAAAATTAAATAATTTGGATTAAAAGTAATTTATCAAATACTTTTGGGTTAAAAGTAAAAATCATTTATTTTTTTTTTTTGACGTTTCGACTCTAATTTCATCGCAATTACACGCCGCAATGGGCGTGCGTGGTGCAACAATCTTACGTCTGCTTTTCGTCCTATGGTATTTTGTTAGTTTTACGAATTTCCCAATGTTGGTGGTCGCTGGCAGTTGAAGGTGAAAAAGTTGTGAGTTTAAATTACAAAAGATAAAAAAATTTGAGTTAAAAGTAAAAAATTAAATAATTTTGGATTAAAAGTAATTTATCAAATACTTTTGGGTTAAAAGTAAAAATCATTTATTTTTTTTAAAACTCCCTAAGCATCAAATACAAGATCTATATGCATAAAAGTGTTGCTAACTTATTAAATAGGTTACAAATATGTGTAACACATAGCTTTAATTATTAGTTATGTAAGATATTTTTTTTTACTTTTATTTGTTTAGTTTACAAGTCTGAAATTACTGGTTATAAAAGTTATTAAAAACTACCTATAAAGACAATCTTGGACCCAACTTGGAAAAAAAATTTAGGACCCGACTTAAAAAGAAGTCAAAGCCAACTGTAAGATCTAAAACACATGGATTTTGTAATAAACGAGAGGGAGAAGGTATTACAAGATACAGTTGCATCACTTTCGTAATAAGCGAGACACTGTTTCATGCCCCTTGCATTGCTTTCGTAATAAACAAGGCATGTTTTTATGCCCTCGGTTTCATGTCCCTTGCATCGCTTTCGTAATAAACGAGACACGGTTTCATGCCCCTGCCGCAACGCGGGGGGACTTCCATCTAGTTATACATTATTTTTTAAGTTTAGTAAATTATAGATGAGAAAGTACCCCTTATTGTTCACTGTTGACTATATTAGATGTTTATTGTTCATGTTTTGCTTAGTCAATGCCATAGGTTTCGTGCCCTTGTGCTTCTGGGAAGATTTCTTGATATGGATTAGGGGACTGAAAAGCCATCAAAATTGCTCACTGCAAAACCTGTTTTTTTTATTTGAGAGTGAGAAAGATGTCAGGTTAGGGCACCTTATATACATTCACTAAACACTTGTGACGGTTTCTTTTATTATTGTTGATGTTTTTATCTGATTGTTATAAAGGATACTTTTGTCATAATAAATTCTAGGCGTTAAGAGTTTTTAAAGAGTGGCATATTCCATTGTATGAGGCATGACACCAAAACTAATTAATTTAAGTACGTTTATCATTCATTGTATTTTGTATAATGTAACTTTTAGGTATTATTGAGTGATATTTTTTGTATGATTTAATTAATCATAAATAGTTTTTAATAAAAGTAATTTTCTCAAGCCCGGAAAGCATAAATATGGTATACGGTTCTAACGTATTATCCTTTTTAAGTAAATACCCCACTAAAATATAAACATAATAATAAGAAGATATGAATTAATAATCAAACCTCTTTATAAATTTACTCTCTAACATCATCTTTTCCCAATTTCCTCCTCTCAAACTCGAATTCAAATCTCGATATGGGCTGAGTGGATGGTTCGCGATACACATTTGATAACTTTAAGGATCGACTAGTGACTACAAAAGAAAGCATGGATAGTAAGATAGTAGATATGAAGACGTTTACTCGTTAATCATACTATAATATAATAAAGAAATACATCTAATGCCATGTGGCATTCTCTTATTTAATTCACTTATATATTAAATTAATACTATTATGTATTAGATTAATCTCTAATATTATTAATATATAATATAATATATCTAATAATATACAAATATAAACGATTGTTACACATTTTCCCAATTTATCTTTGCGTCAATTTCTTAAACTTTATTTTTTAATGATTATATGGATTTTGTCTTTATTTTCTTTTTTATTAAAATATTTAAATTATAAACATATAATAATTAAATCAGTATTTAAATTAAATTTTATACTAAATTAATACTATAGTAATATATTAGATTTATCTCTAATATTATTAATTATTGAGATATCTAATACTATATAAATATAAATAATTGTTATACATTATCTCGATTTATCTTTACGTCAATTTCTCAAGCTTTATTTTTTTAAAATTACATGGATTTTGTCTTTGTTTCTTTTTTTATTTAAATATTTAAATTATAAACAAATAAATAATTAAATGAGTATTTAAATTAAATTGATAAATAATTAAATGAGTATTTAAATTAAATTTTATATAATCCTTAACTTATAATTTATGATCGATAATTATTAAGTTATTTCTAATTATTGTAGAGGAGATTTATATAGTAACTAACGGGACGGATTTGGTTTGCTTTAGTTATTAACAATAACAAATATAAAATTTGAAGTAATAACCACTGAAATCTCCTGTGCGACTCGGCGGGAATTTAATTTCGATCGATATCGGTTTGGTTCATTACGGTAATAACATTGTGTATAACAACCGAAAGAAAAAAAACCAAAGAAATAAAGTCGTTAAACTTCATAGTATAAAAATCTTATAATCATTTAAAAATAATGTTCATGTCACAAAAACACAAAAGAAAAGAAAATATTATATTAAAGTGAAAACCATTAATGAAATCTATGCTCAAGCTGATGTTTAACATTTAGATGTACTAGTATATTGTTCATGTTAGCGTTCCATTTCAAATTATTCATAATTCAAGTTATCTAAATTATAAGTTTTAACTTATGTATTTAATAATAGTTAGCAATAATTATCTGTTATATATTGGCTTCTTAATATGTGTGAATTTATTTCAAAATTATTATATTTTTCGCTAAATTTAAAGAAAAAACTTTGATATTTTCTTGATTATATGGTTTTTAACAATTTTTGTATGATATTTATCATCTTTAACTTACGTAAAATGTGTTATTTATTTAACCCATGTAATACATGGGTTTATGACCTACTAATTTAATATAATTGCAAGTTTCACATATTCAATGAATGGTGCGCAGCCAACTTTAGGATTCCAATAACTTTATCTTTTGTTTTCTAATTCCAAGTTTAGCCTTATGTAACAAAGGAAAACTTTTATATATATAATATATAAATAGTAAAAAGAGTTGAATGTTTGGTTGGTCCTGTGGTTTATGAATATTACAGAGTTGGTCCTAATGATTTAATAATTACACACCTGGTCCTAGTGGTTGTAATTTTGCACTTATGTAGTATTTATCACTAACTTATGTTAAGTTTATCGGTTAAATATATGCGAAATTACTAGATTGCCCCTAAAGTTAAAAAAATTTAAAAAAAAAACAAAAGAAATGAGCCCACCCCTCAACTTCTTCCTCCTCTCCCCTCTCGCTCTATGAAACCCACCACCACCTCCACCTTCAACCCACAACCACCACCACCACCTCCATCTCCACCGTCAACCCACCACCTCCACCACCACTGTCACCTTCAACCCATCACCACCACCTCCACCGTCAACCGACCACCACTACTTCCATCGTCACAGTCACCTTCAACTGACCACCACTGCATCCACCGCCACCTTCAACCCACCACCAGCACCTCCACCACAACAGCACCCCAACCTCCACCACCAACACCACCCCAACCACCACCACACAAACCCGCCGGAAAAAACAATTATAGCCGGAAAAAGGAATCTGGCCGGCTACCACCATCTCCGATGATATTAAACCAATACGATTTGTAATGTTGTGAGTTTCTGATCTGAAATATAATGAGACCTTCTTGATCGAGGTCATCGTTGGTGGGAGTAAAACCCAGAATTCAATGTGAAATTGGTGATCAAAACCAACCATTTTAATGTTGTTTTTATGTGTTTATGGAGTAAAACCCAGAATACAATGCGAAATTGGTGATCAAAATCAACCATTTTGATGTTGTTTTCACGTCTGAAATGTGGATCTGATTCGAGTTTTCCAGTTTTTATCGATAAATGTATGGTGGCAATCCAAGGTGGTGGTGGTGGCGAATGTATTGTGTTGTTGTGGTTTTAGAGGGAGAAAAAACGTGAGTTGACTGCGAGAGACGTCTTTGTGAGGGTGGGGTGGGTGAGGGTTGGTTAAAAATAAAATATGGGGCCCACTTTATAATTAGTTTTTTTATAAATTTATTTATTTATTTATTTTTGCGTTTAATACTAAGGGTAGTTTGGTAATTTTACATAGACATAACTTAGAAACTTAACATAGGTTAGTGATAAGGACCACACGAGTGCAAAAATTACAACCACTAGGACCAAGTGTGTAATTATTGAACCACGGGGACCAAGTGTGCAATATCTGCAAACCACAGGAACCAACCAACCATTTAATAAATTCCGCAATTATTGAAGTATTCGTTTCCGTCTTTTTCGTATTCAACCATTGTAATCCGAGACTTATGATCATAATGGAATTTATCTTATTTTATTTTTTATCAATAAGTGTTCAATTAAACATAGGTGTTATTCATATAATCATCAAGACACGATTAAATCATTAAAAAACCGGCTTATGTTGTGTAAATTCGATATTCCAAACCCAATGAATCAACTATTGTGTCATACTATGTTTATAAATTATGTTGGAAACTTAAATTTATACAAATAATAACAAAAGAGAAATTGATAAAACAAATAAGCCCATGACATTAGGCCCAAATAAAACACAAAAATATATTAATGGGCCAATTTTCAACTTTCCATATTTCTTTCACCACCTTAAACCCGAATCCATCACCTATAAATACCACACTCATTTCACCACTTTTCTTTACCATCTGTCAAAGAATTCTTCTCTTTTCTTGAAAGTGAGTTCTTCTCCTTTCACCTTCTTCTCTTCTTCTTGTTTTTTATCTTTGTGTTTTCACATTCCTCATTTTGGAGAAATCCTTATGGAATGTCACCGACGTTTGCCATGGCAAACAAAGATGGTGCATCACCAAAATAAGGACCAATCTTGGGTTTTCTTACCGTTAATTATGTCATTTTCATCTTACATTACTAACCAATGATCAATTATTATAATGCCTAACTATTTATTATATGTCTAACATTACTAACCATTCTAACTTATTTAACCATACTAACAATCACTAACAATTTAATCATGCTACTAACTACTAACTCTTTTACTTTTTCAATTTACTTACTTAGTCTTACAATTTATTACCAATTCATTAGTTATTATTACATACTAAAAATGCATAAATTAAAGTAACTCTTCTAATTTTGTCATTTTCCTATTTAGTCTTCTAATTAGATTATTATTACTAATTCATTAATTATTATTACATACTAAAAATATATAAAAGTACTAACTCCTTTAATTTTGTTATTTACTTAGACTTGCAAATTTAATTATCATTGTCAATTCATTACTTATTACTATATAGATATTATTATTATTATTATTATTATTATTATCATCATTATTACTATTTATCTCTTATTCAAATCTCATTTACATTCTAACTTCTAAATCCTTCTATTTACACACCTTGTTCATCCTTGTTAGGATAAATTAGTGCTTCAACCGCTCAAGACGATCATCTCACGTTTGTGGAAATCACTTGCAAACGGTGAGTATACTCAATCCCATTTTTGTTTTAACACTTTTGGGTGCAACATGTATTCTATACCAAAAACACGCAACACTTGAAACTTGTTATATTCACCCTCTATCCACATTTTAAACATGAAATAATTTGATGCTTGTTAATCTCATATGCTATGTAAACTTTTCGTGTCTATATACTCATTAATTTCGTACAAGCCTACCTTAACAATTATAACGCTATAGGAGTAACGCACCGCCTTGAGTCTTGAGGTATTGTTAAGTCAAACATGTTAACCTCCCACTAGTCTTTGGGACAGACAAAATTGCGTTGGAAACTTCGGGTTTGAACATATAGATTAAACCGTTTCAGCATATTAGTAACTTGCATCATGTTATTCATGTTGGGTATTAGTATTTAAACTTTATTCTATTTACGCTATGTATCAAACTTGTATACTCGCCAATATTTTTGTTGATTTTATTTTAATACATGTTGCAGGTTGATAGATGAAGTGATGAAGAAATCAAGTTTGGGTGGACTAGAAACTCATCTAGAAAATAAACTATGTTTGGAAAATTGATATGCGTTTTGAATATGATTGAACAATGTATGACTTTTACTATTATTATGAAATTTGATTTAAATTATATTGTCACAATAGTGTGGTATGATGCTTCGAGAGATTTGTTCGTCTCATCCCGATGTTTCCGCCATTGGTTGGGGGTGTGACATTTAACTCTAGTTAAAATAGGGTGATAATAAAGCCACACTTTTAAATCTTATTTTTCATATCATCTATATGGGTCGTATAGAATATTCTGACATAACAAATATTGAGTCATATAATGCTATATGGTGGGTCGTATAACATTCTATGAGTCATATAGTATTATATAGGGTTAGGGTTATATAGAATTATATGGTCCTATAACATTTTATACGGGTCATATAATGCTATACGGCTCATACATATGGAGACAAAAACATTCTCTGATAAATTTTTTTGTGCAACATTTTCCTGTACACTCGTATAATTCTATCGGGTCATATAGGTATAGGGGTGTGAAAATAAGATTTTTAGGGTTGGGAATAGTGAGAATTCGGATAATGTCGTGTGGAACACGGACAACTGGATGTCCAAGCTGAGGGGATCTAAGATCATTCATAGCACGTAGTTTGGCTATATGGTGACTAGTCATCCTAGCATATGGTAGCACAACATGGCTTAGATTAATCCATTTCTTATTTGTTTTAGTAAACACGTTGAGTAATAAGTTCTCACTTAATTACATCATGCAAAAAAATGACCTTAATATTCAACTACGAGGGTATCGTCTGATGATGTTGCCTGAGGGGTGCTAAAAAAACTTCATTTAGATGTAATAACTTGACACATCTTTCACCCTTACTGGATTTTTTTTTGAACGGCAAAACCACTTTATAGCTATATATAAAGAGCCAGCAAGCCGCTGAAAAGCATACAAAACGAAGAAAGCGGAAAAACAATTATAACAGGTTCAACACATCAAACTCTAACCACTGGTCCCACGTCGTAGCCGGGAGTTTAGAGCGGTGCTTTAACCACAAAAAAGAGTCTTCCTTAACCTGCTCCACTGTTTCTTGAACTCGAACGAACTTTCCTTCAAAGACCATCTGGTTTCTCGCATGCCAAATTCGCCAAAAAGACGCCTTCATCATGACATTGATTATTTTCCTCCATCTTTTTGAACCCGTGACAGTCTCTAATACTTCAATCAGTTGTGGGACTGATACGATATTAGGCGGCATTGAGACTCTAACCCAAACGAAGATGTTCCACCAGATCGCTCTCGCCAAAATGCAGTTTATAAAAGTGTGGTTGTTGTCTTCTACGCCATAACCGCAACGGACGCAGGTTACATTCGGAAGAGAAACACCTCTGTTACTCAGCTCTCTTTAGAAGGGAGTTTCCTATAGATGCCCTCCATGTAAGAAACACGCTTTTAGAAATCGCCCAAGCGTTCCAATGGAACTGTCCCGGGTTACCAGCCTGCACCCCTTGTTTCATAATTTCACCCTTACTGAATTATATTAACTATTTGTGTATATCTTTATATCTATATAAAGTATTTTAGATGTACAAGATTGTAATTTAACGCTATGTATTAGTTCTTAAGCAGCATGTGCAAACGAGTTTAAGCAATCTGGGAGGAACACAAAGACATTTTAAGACGCCACCAGGGTCATTCACGGAATAATTTTTCCCAAGTTTTCTCAAGTAACCCAAACGTTTTGGTTTTCCCCTATTCAAAGCCAACCCAATCGATCTTCTGCATACAGTTCTTGTGGAACGCCAGTGATTGGTTATGGTGTTACGACAACGGAGGTCTGTCATCTTCCATACGCCACCATCACGGTTACCGTATTGGCTTCTGTAATGTAATTTAAGCATCTCGCACCGTTCATGACTAATGATCAGTTGAATTGACGATTGAATGGTCAGGGCAATTAATGGAAATCGATGATTGAATGGTGGGAGCAAACTAAATACGCGGATTGAATCGAAATAGGGTTTCGCCGAATTAACCGACTTCCTGTCGTTCTATATCGCTTCTGAAATCGAAAAAGCGTTTTATGATTCAATTGTTAAACCTAGAAATCGCTGGTCTCAGATCTACGCTGCCCAATTTAACTGTTTCAGAGGTATTTCGTGAACTCAATGAATTTGTTGTTTTTTTAATGTATCGCAGGTCTCAGATCTACGCTGCCAATTTAACCGTTTCATATGAACTCAATGAATTTGTTGTTTTTAATTGTATATTTGTATTTGTCACATGATTTTGCATGTTTCGTGTCAATAGATTGTATGTTATGGATGATATTCTCATAGAGATTGAGATCTTTACTATTTCATGTGCAAATTGCCTGCCTATTGATTTGTGTACACTAATTACAAATGTCATGTGGAGGAACTTGTTAGTACAGGTATTAACATTTTTTATTTAGTAGATTTTGGGTTAATAATATATTATTAATGATATGTGTGTTTCAATGAAAGTATAGGCTCTTTATCAAGTTTCGGTTACATTAATGTTGCAATGATGTATCAAGATATTGGGAAAATGAATACGGCTCTTTGTTATTTAGAAAAAGCATTAAAGAAGACCAAGAGGCTTTTGGGTGAAAAGCATATCCAAACTGTTGTCTGCTATCATGTACTTGTGATTGCGTTTAACTATGTTGGCGCCTTCAAGCTCTTTCATCAGGCAAGCGATTTTAGATTTAGTACTCTTTTTGTTATCGGTGGTGGTCAAATAGGTGAATTATGAATTTGTTTTAAACAACATGAAAAGAAGACATATGACGTACTTGTAAAGCAACTTGGAGAAGATGACCCGGGACTAAGAGACGCAGGTAAAAGGGTGGTTATCAATTTTTTTATGGTTTTTCAAGTATTTTTGTTTTTTAATTGTTATGTGATAATATGACACTAGATGAATGCACAAAAACAGAAAGGACAAGCTGTAAATGCAGTTTCTTCTCAACTGCTCGAGCAGCACTCGATCTCTTAAAGGTATGAAATGCTATCAAAAGTTTTGGAAAAAAAAGGGGAACCTTACCGGCCGGGTTGGTTAGATTGGCAGGACTGGCTGATTTATACGTTTTTACAGTTCCGTTTGATAGCAGTTTTAGTAAGAAAAATTAAGCATAATCTGGGATTATACTTTAAAAAATGTTAAGCAACTATCATGAATATAATAAAAGATGAAAAAAAATATTAACCATAAATGTTAAATGGTAGGTTAAACCAAACAATGTCCACCTAACCAGCCAACGTTCTTCGGTCTTGGCTATTTGGCCAGTTTTGGCGGTTTATGAACACCCATAATAGTGTTTACAGGTCATCGCAACTCGAACCATGTTGAATTTCCCCATTTGACCCAAACTTGCTTGGATTTCATTGAAGATATTTTCAACATACACCCCATTCATTGTTTTCTTCATTGTTAATTGAAAAACAAGTCTTCATAACTACTTTAACAAAGTATAACATGAGGCGCGCCCCTCAATTGTTTTGGCTAAAAATTGCGTCACACATGTGCTTTATGTATAACACTCGCCTTATGTAGCCTGGAGGGCAAGACCTTGTGCCTCAGGCACGCCTTTCAAAACCAAGCTGGTATTAGCTACTGATTATTCTTTGTAATTTTACAATAAGTTAAAGTGGTGTTCTATGTAGGCATTAGGGGTAATTTTGTTTTCTCTGTGTATCGAGTTTTGTTTTGTGGTCATCATCTACATTGATTGTTTAGTTACAGGTTAAGAAGTCACTCCAGTTGGGGCCTCATGATCATCTCTATCTAGAAGGATTTGCATCAAATGTCTTTGCAAAGATCGATAAACAAGACCGGCTGGAATAGCTGACCTGTATGATATGCTCTACTTCTTCTGATATAGTTATTGTAACACTGGCTCACTAAAGATTTAACACATTAAGAATGATTTAATGTGCTTAAAAGGCTTCCAACATCATATGTCATAGGCTCGTACATCTAAGAAAAACTCTCTTTTTAGCAATTTCTCATGAAAAAGAACCGCCTCTGGTTGAATTTTAACATTTGAGTTCATAATGTTTTCTGTTCAAGGGTTTCTTGATCAATAGCTTTTTCGGATGTATTGTTGTTAAGATGCTATGGACATAGTAGGCTATTACCAATGCTGTATATGCTAAAGGGTTTGTTAAAGTTAAATTGCAATATGGATTTTTTAAGGCAGTATCTGTGTTATGTAACTTTTTAACGAGCAGTTTCTAACCTTATGACACAAACACCAACCGTGGGTGAGTGTTAACCCGCCGCAAAACGCGAGTGCTTTTATTTATATACACACTTGTTTATGATTTTTTAATCGCTTTTAAGGTTTGAATTATGTTCCTACCCCGTATTGACGACTCCGCTGTAACGTGCGGGTTCCCCACTAGTATTAACAATATATTATCTATACCTTTGTGTAAGTGTGCTATAACTCTCGCCTGACATTATGAAACCTGTTTGATATATAACGGAAATGTGAGCATTATGCTGTCGAAATTCCTTGTTACATTCTGTTTCATTTTAGAACGTATTGTTTCCATATAAATTTTATTAAAAATCTGCGACGAATGATTGGTCTCATGGACCGGCCTTTTCTTATTGTTCCTTTTGTTCCGGTGATGGAATAACTAATTTTACTATTTTTATTATTATTATTATTATTATTATTATTATTATTATTATTATTATTATTATTATTATTATTATCATTATTATTATTATTAAGCTCGCCATTCCTAAGATAGATGTTTAATATATTTAATTAATATTAATATTTTAAATATAATTTATATCTTAATGGTGTTATCTATTTTCTTTAGACGATATTGTTTACCATGTAGTCCATATAAGTAATCTTCCTATACTAATAAATAAAAGTCTTTTTTTAGATGTGTCACTTCTTTGTGCTTTATCAACTTATTTTTCTATTATCTCTTATATTAAATAATAAGAAGAATAATTTTAAACAATATTTTAGATAAGAATAAATATTTGTTTTTTTATAAATAATTTTAAACAAAAATTAGATAAAGATAAACATTTGTTTTTATTATGATCACATTAAATAATAATAATAATAATAATAATAATAATAAACAAAAATTAGATAAGAATTTAAACGTTTGTTTTTATCACGATCATATTAAATAATAATAACTTTAAACAAAAAAATAAGATAAGAAAAAATATTTATTTTTCTATAAATAGTTTTAAACAAAAAATTAGATATTATGAGTAGATATACTTTGGAGTTCGGTGATTGAAATTATGGTAAATTAGGAATCAAAGGTTCCCGTTTGATAGTTACTTAATAATTGTATTATTATCTTTTTACTAAATAATTATTCTAGGCAGGGCATATGCTTCTATCAAATTGTAAGTGTTTTTAGACGTATCGCTATAATGGTTTGGAATGTTCATTTTTAAAAGATAAAACTTGACGATTGTTTGTGTTATCATGACATTATATTTTATTCAACACGTGCAATGTAGGAGTTTTTTTAAGATATATCTTTTTTTACTATTTATTATATAATATTACTTTGTGCAACCCGTATAATACACGGGGTATTAACCGATCCGAACCGAACCGAGCGTTTTTTCAATCGAGCGAAAGTCGAACGAGCGCATTCGATCCGAGCATTTTTCGAATGAACGTCGAGCGGGTATCGAGTGTCGCAAAACAATATAGGAAAGTGATGATGGGGGTTTTAGTTTTTTATAGTAAAGTGTAGTTTTCGTCCTTAAGGTTTCGTCCAATTATATCACAAGTATAAATTTAACAAATAACAAGGAATAGGAAAAACATTCAACTGGTTCTACCGAGATCATCTGAGTGGGAAAATGAATCGACGATCGATAGAAGCAGACCCTTGTTCTACCGGAAGTTCAAAATCAAATGAACCGATTGAAGCAAAACTTTGGGGAGTTGGCGTCTTGGCGTTGGAGAATTCGAATAATTATGATCGATGCAGGGTTCTAATCAGGATTATGTACTTCTGAATTGAATGACGGGTTGAGACTTGAGAGTCGGCCTTAATTACTCAAATGGACATTAGATTATTGGACAACGGACTATTGGTGTTAGCCTTCAATTCTATACTTAAATGGCGTCTATTTGGATTTTGAACCAAACATTATTAATTTGCGCCTCTAGCCATTTTATTAATATCATACATATATATATATATATATATATATATATATATATATATATATATAGGGAGAGGATCATGAAAAAAACTACATATAAATAAGAAAACTAAAAAACTAACTAAAAAGCCTAAAAAATACAATATTTTTTTACAATTTTTTTATAAAATTCGCTACTTTTTATGTATAAAAAAACTTTCTTTTAAAAAAACTTGTACTGCACATGTGCATTATATGCGTAGATTTAGCTTTTGAGTTTACTTTAGCTTTTAGGGTTAGGTTTTTTGGGGGTTTAGGATTAGGATTAGGTTTTTGGGTGTGGGGGGAGGGGGTTTAGGTTTTTGGAGGGTGCGGGTGGGGGGTTTAGGTTTTTTGAGGGGTTCCGGTGGAGGGTTAAGGTTTTTTGGGGGATTTACGTTTAGAATTTAGTGTTAGGTTTTTTTGGGGGAGTGGGGGTGAGGGGGTTTAGGTTTTTTGGAGGTGAGGGGTTTAGGCTTTTGCTGGGAGGGTGAATTTAGGTTTTTGGGGGGTGAGGGTAGGGGGTTAGGTTTTTGGGGGGTGTCGGTGGGGGGTGGGTTAGGTGGCTTAGGCTTTTTCGTATTAATGCACATGTGCGGTACAACTTTTTTTTTTGAAAAAAAAGTATTTTTTATACATTATATATAGCGATTTTTGTTAAAAAAATAAAAAAAAATATGTTTTTTAGTTAGTTTTTTGGTTTTCTCATTTAAACTAGTTTTCCATGATCCATCCTCTCTCTCTTGTGTAGAATACAATTACCTTTATCCTACATTATGTACGCGACGCCAAGACCAGACGCGTGTTAATTTTAATGTTTTCCTAATAAGATCAAATTAGACATTTATAATCATTAAGTAGGGTAAATTAGACATTTACTATTATCAGGAGAAGATTGCTTGTTCGCTATACCCATTATCCCGGTAATTATGATCCGAATCAGTTTCAAATATTCTCCAAACTTTAAACTATCAAAATTGCGGTTAAAGGTGTGGGTTTAGGATTCCAATCGCTTATTGTGTTCAATGGATCCACATAGCAGTAATGCACGAAGTACAAAGGATATTGAAATTGAAGATGCTGAAGTCCATGGCGATCATGATGCGTCTGAACAAGTGCGAAACCCGATATCTGTAAACGTTCTATTAGACGATCAGACCAGTAACTTATCAATTAAGCTTTCAATTGTTAACAATTCAACTTAATCATCTTGTGTTGATGTTAATTTGTATATCGTTCATTATTAGGAGTGTAATTGAAGTAGTATATTTGATCAGATTGTGAAATGGATATGATTGTTCTTAATACCGCAGGTTGTATATGATATATACTGCTACAGGCGGTTTTTTATCAGTATGTACAGTTAATATTTTTGCGCATGATACCGCATGTTGTATATTTCATAAATTTAATAGGCGTTTTTATTTCACAAATTCAATATTACTAATTTTGAAGAGAGTAAGCCGCATGTGTTTTTTTTTAGAATTGTAACATGTTACATTGTGTAATATGTTGTTTATTTATTAAGCTCATGTTTTTTTATTTAATATGTGTAGAGGAAAGATGGTATATTCAAGAGGCGGATGCATCCTGCATGCCTGTGATAGGAATGGAATTTAGTTCTATTGAGCAAGCATATGTTTTTTTATCAAACCTATGCCAGGAAATCAGGTTTCTCTGTTCGAAAAGGGGGAGAAAATAGTAGTGGATGTATTATTAAGAGTAAGTATTTTGTGTGTTTGAAGAAGGGACATAAGCCACAAGCTTTCGATGATCCTTATTCGAAGTTGGCTAAGCATTATAAAAGTAGGAAAATGCCGACTATTCGAACCAGATGTAAAGCACAAATTATGCTTGGTTCGATGGATGGGGTGTCATTCACTGTTAAGAAGTTTGTTAAAGCCCACAATTGTAACAACCCGCATTTTTCGCGCTTGTTACTCTCGTTACGCCTAGCACCATAGATTCGGATCATAATGTGATCTATATCGCTTACTACGCTACATCGCATATTTTCGCACTACATCGCTTATTTCAAACACACTACATCGCACTTCACAACGCTTACAATGCACTCGCTAATACTATGACAATTGCGTGATGTTTCCAAGACTACTCGATCGCTTACACTATAACGCGATACTCGCAAGACTTAGGAACTGAGACGCATACTATCTCGCTTATTTATTTTATTTAATTTAATTTAAAGGACCTGAAGAGCACTGGCTAGAGCTTGCAAAGCTGGAGTTCCAGTCTAAGCACAGAGTTGAGCATACATAGCATTTAGAGCAGTCTGAGATTTGATAAGCCAAGACAACGGAGTCTCGCCTGGTGGCAAAATTGATGCAACATCGGTATGTGGAGTTGCCGGAGTTACTGGAATGCTCGTATGACCAAGGTCATGTTGAACAGGCGAAACAAACGAAAATATGAGAAGAAAAAAGTAATCGATGGGCGCCAATGAAGAAACACCAAATCTAATTGACCGGAATCAGATCAAATCAGTTGTGATAGTTTCCGCATAAAAGGTTAATGTTTGGACCCTAACAAAGGAACAAATGATATCAAAGCCAAATTCAATATCCGAGCTTTGGTCCAACTATCAGAGGTTACAACCTCTGATCTAACTTTGAAACGCCCAAATCCATCAAAGGTTAAAACGCCGTAAAATTTGAACTTTTATACCGTAACATAAATTTTACCAAAATACCCTCACGATTAATTATAATAATAGCAGCCGTCAAAGCGTTTTATACAACATTAATCCAAACCACCAAACCACAACTTACCAATTTAACTTACTTACAAAAAAAACTTTAAGTATAAAATTGACATTTACAACCCAAAAAGAGTTTTGACCCGTTTGACATTAAACATAACCGAAAGTGCATAGAGGGCAATGAGGTGTGTTCATCCCAAGCTCGCCATTCCTAAGCATGAAATTTACCTATCATTCACATCACAAAAATATATTCATAAGTATCTGTCCTTAAACGCTAAAACTACATTTTTCATTCTTCATCTTATTTGACCCGTTAGCAAAGTCATACTTCCATATCATACTTTATGTAATTATTTCATTCGCACCACAATTCGTCTACAACGAATTTGTTCTTCATCATTCCATCATCATCATCAAAATTACACATTCCATCCGACCCATTCATTTCGGGTCAAAATCTAACCATTTTCATATTCCATCATCTTTGGGTTATTTGACCCATTCATAACAAGTCAACATAGTGACCATTTCATTCTTACTACTAATTTATTCATCTTGACCCGTTTGACAACGAGTCATATCATACACAATCAAAATTTAACCAATTTCATATTCCATCATCTTTGGGTATTGACCCATTCATAACAAGTCAAAATAGTGACCATTTCATTCTTATTACTAATTCTTTCATCTTGATCCGTTCGACAATGAGTCATATCATACACAATATCATCATCATCATAAACTTTTACTCATTTTGACCCGTTAATAACGAGTCAATATGCATCCTTTACTTTCTCATTTCTAACCATTCTTCAAAGCTCAACTCATCAATTTACTATGTTCTATACTACAACTTTCAACTTGAATTAATATAGTGGGACTATCTTCTTAATTTACATTAAGAATAGACGAAGTTCAAATGAACTTACCGTGGTCTTGCGTTGCTTGTGCCTTGGAATGGCTCGTGCCTTCTTCCTTCTTCGCTCCTATACGTTACAACTTAACATTCTTAGCTTTCATTCAAATTCATTATTTGTACATTCTTCATTGTACATTATGATGCTAATAAAGCATATACAGTACCATCATCATCATAATACATCAATTTAGCAAGCATTCGTATCAAATCAAAATTAAATCGATTAAGGCATTTCATCGAACAGATGGTGTGCGTATCATCAACAAAGCATAATGTACAAGCAAGTTAAGCACATTTTTCCCATTTCATCCATAGATTTACATAACAATTCTAACTTCAAAAATCATCACCATAGCCATATATCTTTCGTTCTATATCAATTCCTCAACAATGTACTTACTACACAAATTACTTCAAACATTAACATTACACTAGTTTGCACATAATCGTCACTAAACTTGATCATTCTACAACACACAAGTGGGTTTAACCCCAAATCATCAATATAGCCAAAATTAAGCACATTACAACTTCCACATATTGATATTAACTAGCATTCATGTTAATTTTCATTATACATTCACGGATTACACATAACCCACTTCATCAAAAACCATTAAATCATGAAATTCAACTTACTTGATGGTAAGAACACTTAGGTGATCAAAATTCTTAGCACATGCATCAATTCAAGCTTCAATTTCCTTTTGAGTTTGCAGATTTTGTGAAAACAAGGGTTTCTCCTTGTTCTTCTCTAATTTGGTCGACACACACACACATCTGACGTGTGTGTTTGTGTTTTATTTATATATTTTTTTTATTTCAACTTCCTACTTATCCATGTTTGGCCCCTCAAGAATGATGTTTTTATTTTCATGGCTAAAAGTTCTATCTTTACTTATTTATAATCTCACTTTTATAAATTAACACATAAAATTTGGGGTGTTACAAGCCTCCCCCTCTTAAATAAGGTTTCGTTCTCGAAACCTGTTTCATACATTCTGACAAGTCTACTCGAATCATTTCGTAAGTACTTACCTCGAACTACGACAACAAGTTTTCATCCGATCACCCATTATGATGAATTTGTCACTACCACTTTACAACTTGTCCAATACACTTGGTAATTCAATCTTGTATGATTCAATATGATCTTATTACATTATTCCATGATCAACGTTCATTCGTTCGAGCTGGTTTTTTTAAACTCGTGTGTCAAACTATGCATACTCACATACCTCTAACATCCACTTAGGGAAATAATTATCATAATATTCATGCTTGTTCATTCCTATTCATTCATATAAAATCATAAGTCAAACACCATTCAATAGTTGCTAACTATTTAGCTTCTTCATACACCCCACCCTTTTCTAGGCCAATATCAAGCAAAATTTCTTTCATGTCACTAGCTTGGTAATTCTTTTCACACTTTTCTTGTAATACCTACGTATGATCTCTACCCGAAATACTCTACGTATTTCTTTCACGATAATCTATCATCTGCATGGTTAACTGCATTTCCATGCATATATTTATACAACTTGCATATATACTATCTTGCTCCAACCCCTCTTACCATCTATCCCTTGTTTATAAGGGCCTACATAAGGCTTTAATCACACAACCATTATAACCGTGTATCAATACTCATATTTCCATAGCTATCATACATACATCAGTCCTTCTAGCATTGCAATACAAAGGCAAATATCTAACATCGTACCACAATGGATAACTCTACCTATATACCTACTACAGTTCCGTTACATACGAGGTTATAAGCTTATTACACATGCCATTCCATTTGACGTATGACTTACATTAAACTAGGTACAACCATTCATTCAATAATTTGTTAACACTTTACTTCATATGGTTGTCCTATAAAACGAACCAAGGATCCTTAAGTATACAAACTCTAACTCGTGACATTTTTTTTTCGAGAGGTTTACCTTCTAAGAAATCCTCACATGTGTTAGGAAAACCATCTAGGGGTAGAATTCATTCAAATATCCATTTATTTACTCACTTAGTCCAAAATTTCTTGCCATAGCGTAATCCCGTCTTACATTCTTTGCAAGGCTTACTTGTGGCAAAATATCTTTTATGCCACATTCCACTCAACTATTCTTTATTTAACATTTCACCTTTCTAATAGTTATGCATTCTAAGGTTTTCATTCTAACTTCCTTCAATGTTAATCTTTCAAATCTTCCGCAGAATTCTTTCTAATTATTTTAAATTTGGCATACTAAGCATTTACCCTGCTTTGTTACCAGTTCCTT
The DNA here is from genome assembly GCA_947069175.1 of Scalesia atractyloides. Lineage (NCBI taxonomy): Eukaryota > Viridiplantae > Streptophyta > Magnoliopsida > Asterales > Asteraceae > Scalesia > Scalesia atractyloides. The sequence goes on from CAMTDV010000010.1 coordinate 25,349,964, forward strand.
ACTTTCCTTTCTACTACCCATTTTTTTCTCAATATGCGGTTTGACTCTTACAATTTTTCCACAACGACACTTTAAGACATCTAATAACTATCCTTTGCAATAAACAAGAATTTAGAGCCGCGCTAATTTCCTGTAACGATATGAAGTTTATAATCCAGTTCCCAACATAATAAGTCATTTACTTCTGCTTTCTAAGTTACTAACCATACTTGTTCCTTCTCTATACCGTTAGGAACGATAAGGCTCATCATGAGCCTACTACTCAATCCCTCCAATGTTATTATCATCATTCTTTCTAATCTCCTCCTTTGTGACGTAAAATTCTGACTATCAATATACATGTATGTGTATATATATACACGCCACAGACATTTAGTAACTCCATTCCTTTAATTGCTTGTGTTTTCAAACATTCACAAATTTTTTCGTACGCAATATCTAGTTATCTACCTTACTATGACAAATTTAATGTTTTACTTCCAAACCATATTACATGTTCAACTTCGTTAATTAAAACTCATGGCTTTGGTCATTGCCCTTTTTATCCCCACAATATGGACTAGTTCGTACATTTATACATCCTTGTAAATTTTCAGACATACTTATGCAAATGTTGTTCTTGCCATGCCTTGCATTTTTTTTTATCTTTCCTTTGTTAAAATTAAGCCACTTGTTAGGGTCTCAACTTGTTAGCCATCCTATTTCTTTTGAGTCGTTTACTGATAAGTCCAACAGGTAATTATGCTTACATGTTGGGCCAACATCCTTCATTCTTGTAATTCATGCATATCTTTCAAACATTCAGATTCTATATATTTCTCGAATTATTATTTTTTTACACAATTGTATTCTACCTTTCTTTCTAGTTGTTCATTCAGATCTCTCCCTTTTATTATAGAATGTTCTCGATTACTCGAGTGTCTTACTTCCTCTTTTCCTTTCTTACAAATTCTTACTAGCTTCCCACGTTTTTAGGCATATTTGTGATGAGTTTCTGCTCGTGAGCATCCTTTCGCTAAGTTTATTTGTTTTCTTCACATAGAGGTCTTTGCCTCCTCATCTCGTTTCAATTCGGACATACTTACTATCATTTTACCATTTCTTTCAAAAATCTCTACCCTTGTCGGTACTTAAATCATTCTTCAAGATCTTAGCCCATTATCCATTCTGATCCTCATGAGTCGATCACTACATGTCTATTTTGTAACATATTTAGTGTATCATTCTTTCATTAGCATCTTTTATTACCACAACATCTTTCTATATATATACTTGCTTACACCATCACATGCTACCACATTTGTCATATGTTTTACACTTACTCGTATATCCCGTTTCGAGACGGTTAACTATCAACATATCCTTACTATATTCCCACAGCCAGCTACAACCTAAGTCACACGTTTCAGATTTACATCACCTATATATATATATATATATATGTGTGTGTGTGTGTATATGTGTGTATATATATAGATATATATATATATATTCTTTTAGTCTAACATCATGCTTGACCGATCCGACTATCAGCGCCACTTACTTATTATGTTTATACTTATCTTAAATTAGGTGGGGAACGCATCCCCTCACTTTCTTTCATAGATTCCTTCCCACCGAAAGGCTCTAACTTTCATTCGTTTATAACCCATTCTTAAGGTTTTATCCATGCTTACTACTCGTATACAATCCTTCCGTCCTGACTGTCTGTTCGGGTATTCCATTTGAGTATGATTGCCATATTCGTTTACGGTATTGAACGTTTTCTTTCGTACTTTTCATCCTTATTTGTTGATTCGCACTAATCTACAGATTCAAACCGTTCATCCTTACATTTCTTTCTTTTATCATATCATTCTCCATCTCATCTCATATAAGATGTCTTGCAGCTACCTTCTATATTCAACTTCAAGTGTTGTATTCCAACACTACATTCTACTTTTTGTTTCATGTGTTGCGTCTCAATGCAACTCTCTACATTCTTTTTCAAGTGTTGCGTTTCCATATAATTATCTTCCTTTAAAATTTTCGTTCTACTAAGATTTACTTTTTTTTATTTGGCCAGTTTTTGTTTTTTTATTATTCACCATTACCATCATTGGTCACGATGAACCATATCATACATGCCTTCAAATCCTAGGGAATAAGGATCCCTAATCTTTCTTACTCATATTCCCGTACCATACATTTCTAGTAACGTAACCATGTGTCATAATTAAGTTCTTACGACCTTTTCACAGCTTATGCTACTTTCTGGAAGTTTATCGAGGCCTTTACGTAAGTCTTAGGGGGGGTTCGGGACAAAGAAAATGCGAAAGACCAAAATTGGGGACAAAACGTATGAAACAAAGCCTCAGGTGCCGTAAATGACGGACCAGGCCGTAATTTACGGCCTCCCCTTCATCAACATTATGTTTGAGGCCCGTAAATAGTAGGTAGGCCGTATTTTTGGGCTGTATTTTAGGCTGTATTTTACTGGGTAGGCCGTAATTTACGGCCCAGGGGGGTTTTGGATAGTTTTTGTAAGATTTTGACCGAATAAACATGTTTTTCTTTGGGGTTTTTGACTAAAACACCGCATCTCCCGAAAATGTTCCAACTCTTCTCCTTCGTATTACCCATCTTCTAAACCCATCTTGTAACGTTACCCGTCAAATTGAAATACCGAAAACATAAGATTGTACCTCTATCAAGCCGTGGAGCGAACACACCCAGCGTACGAGCTTTCGGTTTGAGTTCAAGCATTCCCATTCATGCTTGAATCCCTCAAACCTAGGCTCTGATACCAACTTGAAACGCCCAAATCCATCAAAGGTTAAAACGCCGTAAAAATTTGAACTTTTAAACCGTAACATAAATTTTACCAAAATACCCTCACAATTAATTATAATAATAGCAGCCGTTTTATACAACATTAATCCAAACCGCCAAACCACAACTTACCAATTTAATTTACTTACAAAAAAAACTTTAAGTATAAAATTGACATTTACAACCCAAAAAGAGTTTTGACCCGTTTGACATTAAACATAACCGGAAGCGCATAGAGGGCAATGAGGTGTGTTCGTCCCAAGCTCGCCATTCCTAAGCATGAAATTTACCTATCATTCACATCACAAAAATACATTCATAAGTATGTGTCATTAAACACTAAAACTACATTTTTCATTCTTCATCTTATTTGACCCCAAAGTCATACTTCCATATCATACTTTATGTAATTATTTCATTCGCACCACAATTCGTCTACAACGAATTTGTTCTTCATCATTCCATCATCATCATCATCATCATCATCAGAATTACACATTCCATCCGACCCATTCATTTCGGGTCAAAATCTAACCATTTTCATATTCCATCATCTTTGGGTTATTTGACCCATTCATAACAAGTCAACATAGTGTCCATTTCATTCTTACTACTAATTTATTCATCTTGACCCGTTTGACAACGAGTCATATCATACACAATCAAAATTTAACCAATTTCATATTCCATCATCTTTGGGTATTGACCCATTCATAACAAGTCAACATAGTGACCATTTCATTCTTATTACTAATTCATTCATCTTGACCCGTTTGACAATGAGTCATATCATACACAATATCATCATTATCATAAACTTTTACTCATTTTGACCCGTTAATAACGGGTCAATACACATCCTTTACTTTCTCATTTCTAACCATTCTTCAAAGCTCAACTCATCAATTTACTATGTTCTATACTACAACTTTCAACTAGAATTAATATAATGGGACTATCTTCTTAATTTACATTAAGAATAGACGAAGTTCAAATGAACTTACCGTGGTCTTGCATTTCTTGTGCCTTGGAATGGCTTGTGCCTTTTCCTTCTTCGCTCCTATAAGTTACAACTTAACATTCTTAGATTTCATTCAAATTCATTATTTGTACATTCTTCATTGTACATTATGATGCTAATAAAGCATATACATTACCATCATCATCATAATACATCAATTTAGCAAGCATTCGTATCAAATCAAAATTAAATCGATAAAGGCATTTCATCGAACACGTGGTGTGCGTATCATCAACAAAGCATAATGTACAAGCAAGTTAAGCACATTTTTCCAATTTCATCCATAGATTTACATAACAATTCTAACTTAAAAAATCATCACCATAGCCATATATCTTTCGTTCTATATCAATTCCTCAACAATGTACTTACTACAAATTACTTCAAACATTAACATTACACTAGTTTGCACATAATCTTCACTAAACTTGATCATTCTACAACACACAAGTGGGTTTAACCCCAAATCATCAATATAGCCAAAATTAAGCACATTACAACTTCCACATATTGATATTAACTAGCATTCATGTTAATTTTCATTATACATTCACGGATTACACATAACCCACTTCATCAAAAACCATTAAATCATGAAATTCAACTTACTTGATGGTAAGAACACCTAGGTGATCAAAATTCTTAGCACATGCATCAATTCAAGCTTCAATTTCCTTTTGAGTTTGCAGATTTTGTGAAAAGAAGGGTTTCTCCTTGTTCTTCTCTAATTTGGTCGACACACACACATCTGATGTGTGTGTTTGTGTTTTATTTATATATTTTTTTATTTCAACTTCCTACTTATCCATGTTTGGCCCCTCAAGAATGATGTTTTTATTTTCATGGCTAAAAGTTCTATCTTTACTTATTTATAATCTCACTTTTATAAATTAACACATAAAATTTGGGGTGTTACAATCTTTACACTGCTTTCCCTAAACAACTGCTCCTATCATCTGATCGAACAAGAAGCAAAGGTCTGATAGAAGAAACAAGATCAGAGGATAGAGATCAGTGCTTAGATTAGTTATAGTTTATTCAATGTAACAGTGCTATGCACGGATAGTGTTAGTTTAGCAGTGTTTTAGTTTGTTATGATTTTGTTAGCTGTCACTATCAACCATGACGTCACAAAAGATGCTCAGTGGTTAGATAGTTAGTATAAATAGCTGATCAATGTAACAGTTAAACTTGTCTTCCTGAAAAAGATCAATTCGCATTTTATCTTCTTCATTTCTTACTATCAAACGACTGTAATTGGCTAAGGGGAGTTTGTGAATCACATGCGAGTTTACCAACTTGAAAGCATGATGATGATGAAAACAAATGACCGATTGCTTGTAGTAAAAGTTTTCCTTTAATTCCGCTGCATATCTTTAAATTTCAATCCATTTTCCATCTTTAGAAACAAAAACTACAAGTGATTCAAACTTAGATCCTAACAATTGGTATTAGAGCCTGGTCAATCGATTTTGATTTAACAGTCAAATTGATTTGAACAGATCAGCTCTTTGTGCTAATTCGTTTGATAGTTTTACTTGAATACAAAGTTTTATTGCTACAAAAGTTTTTAAAACACAAATATGTTGTAAACAAGAGAAATGGCACAAAACACACTGAATCCAATATTGGATCCATATTCAAACCTCCAATAATGTAATGAATATTTTATTTGGCAACGTCGGATGGGTCATATTCTTGCCCAACAGAACACCAGATGCTGGAGATCCGTTGTATTTAGACCTCATGTTCCCATGGTTCCATATACAGAGGATCCCCACACACAGGTCCCTAAGAAACTCAAAAATTACTCTGAACAGGATTTCCTCACCCATATTCGTCTAAATATTGAAAGTAGGCGAAAATTGACGAAACTCGGTTTAAATTTTTCTTGCAAAATAGAATATCTGTATCAATAAATCGGAGTTTGGAAGCTAAGAAATACAGAAACGATCAGATATTTAATTTATTCAATTATTCACTTGTTTTTCGTATAAATATGGAAAGTGGGGGAAAATTGACGAAACTCGGAATAAATTTTTCATGCAAAATAGAATCCCTGTATATAAAAACTGAGTTTGGAAGCTGAGAAATACAGAAAATGCTAACAGAAACGACCAGATATCTGATTTAACCGACTTTTAACCCGTTTTACGTCTAAATATGGAAAATGGGCGAAAATTGACGAAAATCAGAGTGAATTTTTCGTGCAAAATTGAGTATCTGTATCAATAAATCTGAGTTTGGAAGCTGAGAAATAGATAATCGATCAGATATTTGATTTAATCAATTATTCACGTGTTAAATATGGAAAGTGGGCGAAAATTGACGACACTCGGAATGAATTTTTCATGCAAAATTGAATCCATGTATCAAAAAACTAAGGTTGGAAGCCGAGATATACAAAAACTACAAGATATTTGATTTAATCAATTATTCACGCATTTTCGTGTAAATATGGAAAATGGGGGAAAATTAAAGCAAATCCGAATGAATCAATTATTCACGCATTTTGGTTGCGGAGAAATACAGAAACTATCAGATATTTGATTTAAACAATTATTCACGTGTTTTCGTGTAAATATGGAAAGTGGGGGGAAATTAAAGAAACTCGGAATTAATTTTTCGTGCAAAATCGAATCCGTATTTCAATTCAACTGAGTTTCGAAGCCGAGAAATACAGAAACGACGAAATATTTTATTTAACCGCTTATTCACACATTTGCGTCTAAATATGGAAAGTGGGCGAAAATTGACGAAACTCGGATTGAAATTTTCTTGCAAAATCGAATATCTGTATCAATATATATGAGTTTGGAAGCTGAGAAATACAAAAAAGAGCATATATTTGATTTAATCAATTATTTACGCGTTTTTGTATAAATATGGAAAGTGGGCGAAAATTGACGAAACTCGGAATGATTTTTTCATGCAAAATCGAGTATCAGTATCAATAAATATGAGTTTGGAAGCTGAGGAATAAAGAATCGAACATATATTTGATTAAATCAATTATTCACGCATTTTCCTCTAAATATGGAAATTTGGCGAAAATTGACGAAACTCGGAATGAATTTTTGGTGTAAAATTGAATCCGTCTATCAAAAATCTGAGTTTGGTTGTGGAGAAATACAGAAACTATCAGATATTTGATTTAAACAATTATTCACGTGTTTTCGTGTAAATATGAAAAGTATGGTGAAATTAAAGAAACTTGAAATGAATTTTCATGCAAAATCGAATCCGTGTATCAGTTAAACTGAGTTTGAAGACGAGAAATACAGAGACGATGAGATATTTTATTTAACCGCATATTAACCCATTTTCGTCTAAATATGGAAAGTGGGCGAAAATTGACGAAACTCGGATTGAATGTTTCTTGCAAAATCGAATATCCATATCAATAAATCTGAGTTTGGAAGCTGAGAAATACAGAAATGATCGGATATTTGATTTAATCAATAATTCACGCGTTTTGGTATAAATATGGAAAGTGAGGGAAAATTGACGAAACTCGGAATGTATTTTTCGTGCAAAATAGATTCCCTGTATAAAAAACTGAGTTTGGAAGCTGAGCAATACAGAAAAAGCTGACAGAAACGACTAGGTATTTGATTTACCCATTTTTCGTCTAAAAGGAAAATCGGCGACAATTGACGAAACTCGGATTGAATTTTTCGTACAAAATAGAGTATCTGTATCAATAAATTGGACTTTGGAAGTTGAGAAATACATAATCCCTCAGATATTTGATTTAATCAATTATTCACGCGTTTTCATATAAATATTGAAAGTGGGCGAAAATTGACGAAACTCGGAATGAATTTTTCATGCAAAATTGAATCCATGTATCAAAAAACTAAGGTTGGAAGCTGAGATATACAAAAACTACAAGATATTTGATTTAATCAATTATTCATGCATTTTCGTGTAAATATGGAAAATGGGGGAAAATTAAAGCAAATCCGAATGAATTTTTCGTGCAAAATCGAATCCCTAGATCAATTAAACTGAGTTTGGAAGCCGAGAAATACAGAAACGACGAGATATTTTATTTAACCACTTATTCACCCATTTTCGTCCAAATATGGAAAGTGGGAAAAATTGACGAAACTCGGATTGAATTTTTCTTGCAAAATCGAATATAGATATCAATAAATCTAACTTTGGAAGCTGAGAAAATACAGAAACAATCAGATATTTGATTTAATCAATTATTCACGCATTTTTGTATAAATACGGAAAGTGGGCGAAAATTACGGAACTCGGAATGAATTTTTTTGTGCAAAATTGAATCGCTATCAAAAAATGAATTTGGAAGCTGAGAAATACAGAAACTATCAGATATTTAATTTAAACAATTATTCACGTGTTTTCGTGTAAATATGGAAAGTGGGGGGAAATTAAAGAAACTCGGAATGAATTTTTCGTGCAAAATCAAATCCATATATCTGAGTTTCGAAGCCAAGAAATACAGAAACGACGAGATATTTTATTTAACCGCCAATTCACACATTTTCGTCTAAATATGGAAAGTGGGTGAAAATTGACGAAACTCGGATTGAATTTTTCTTGCAAAATCGAATATTCGTATCAATAAATTTTAGTTTGGAAGCTGAGAAATACAGAAAACGATCAGATATTTGATTTAATCAATAACTGACGCGTTTTTGTATAAATATGGAAAGGGGGAAAATGGACGAAACTCGGAATGTATTTTTCATGCAAAATAGAACCCTATATAAAAAACTGAGTTTGGAAGCTGAGCAATATAGAAAAAGCTGACAGAAACGACTATATATTTGATTTACCCATTTTTCGTCTAAATATGGAAAATCGGTGAAAATTGACAAAACTCGGATTAATTTTTTCGTGCAAAATCGAGTATCCGTATCAATAAATCGGAGTTTGGAAGCCGAGAAATACATAATCGATCAGATATTTGATTTAATCAATTATTCACGCGTTTTCGTATACATATGGAAAGTGGGCGAAAAATGACAAAACTCGTAATGAATTTTTCATGCAAAATTGAATCCATGTATCAAAAAACTGTGTTTGGAAGCTGAGAAATAAAGAAACTATTAGATATTTGTTTTAATCAATTATTCACGCGTTTTTGTGTACATATGGAAAGTGGGAGAAAATTAAAGAAACTCGGAATGATTTTTTCGTGCAAAATCGAATCCCTATATCAATTAAACTGAGTTTGGAAGCCGAAGAAATACAGAAACGACGAGATATTTTATTTAACCGCTTATTCGCACATTTTCGTCAAAATATGGAAAATCGGCGAAAATTGACGAAACTCGGATCAAATTTTTTCAGCAAAATCGAATATCTGTATCAATAAATCGGACTTTGGAAGCTGAGAAATACAGAAACGATCAGATATTTGATCTAATCAATTATTCACGCGTTTTCGTCTAAATATGGAAAGTGGGCAAAAATTAAAGAAACTCGGAATGAACTTTTCGTGCAAAATCGAGTATCTGTATCAATAAATATGAGTTTGGAAGCTGAGAAATAAAGAATCAAACAAATATTTGATTAAATCAATTATTCACGCATTTTCGTGTAAATATGGAAAGTGGGCGAAAATTGACGAAACTCGGAATGAATTTTTCGTGTAAAATTGAATCCGTGTATCAAAAAACTCAGTTTGGTTGCGGATAAATACATAAACTATCAGATATTTGATTTAAACAATTATTCACGTGTTTTCGTGTAAATATGGAAAGTGGGGGGAAATTAAAGAAACTCGGAATGAATTTTTCGTGCAAAATCGAATCCATGTATCAATTAAACTGAGTTTGAAGCCGAGAAGTACAGAAACGACGAGATATTTTATTTAACCGCTTATTCACCCATTTTCGTCTAAATATGGAAAGTGGGCGAAAATTGACGAAACTCGGATTGAATTTTTCTTGCAAAATCGAATATCCGTATCAATAAATCTGAGTTTGGAAGCTGAGAAATACAGAAACGATCGGATATTTGATTTAATCAATAATTCACGCGTTTTTGTATAAATATGGAAAGTGGGGGAAAATTGACGAAACTCGGAATGTATTTTTCATGCAAAAAAGAGTCCTTGTATAAAAAACTGAGTTTGGAAGTTGAGCAATACAGAAAAAGCTGACAGAAACGACTAGATATTTGATTTACCCATTTTTCGTCAAAATATGGAAAATCGGCGAAAATTGACGAAACTCGGATCAAATTTTTCCAGCAAAATCGAGTATCTGTATGAATAAATCGGACTTTGGAAGCTGAGAAATACATAATCGATCAGATATTTGATCTAATCAATTATTCACGCGTTTTCGTCTAAATATGGAAAGTGGGCGAAAATTAAAGAAACTCGGAATGAACTTTTCGTGCAAAATCGAGTATCTGTATCAATAAATATGAGTTTGGAAGCTGAGAAATAAAGAATCGAACAAATATTTGGTTAAATCAATTATTCACGCATTTTCGTGTAAATATGGAAAGTGGGCGAAAATTGACGAAACTCGGAATGAGTTTTTCGTGTAAAATTGAATCCGTGTATCAAAAAACTGAGTTTGGTTGCGGATAAATACATAAACTATCAGATATTTGATTTAAACAATTATTCACGTGTTTTCGTGTAAATATGGAAAGTGGGGGAAATTAAAGAAACTCGGAATGAATTTTTCGTGCAAAATCGAATCCATGTATCAATTAAACTGAGTTTGAAGCCGAGAAATACCGAAACGACGAGATATTTTATTTACCGCTTATTCACCCATTTTCGTCTAAATATGGAAAGTGGGCGAAAATTGACGAAACTCGAATTGAATTTTTCTTGCAAAATCGAATATCCGTACAATAAATCTGAGTTTGGAAGCTGAGAAATACAGAAACGATCGGATATTTGATTTAATCAATAATTCACGCGTTTTTGTATAAATATGGAAAGTGGGGGAAAATTGATGAAACTCGGAATGTATTTTTCCTGCAAAATAGAATCCCTGTATAAAAAACTGAGTTTGGAAGCTGAGCAATACAGAAAAAGCTGACAGAAACAACTAGATATTTGATTTACCAATTTTCCGTCTAAATATGGAAAATCGGCGAAAATTGACGAAACTCGGATTGAATTTTTCGTGCAAAATCGAGTATCTGTATCAATAGATAGGACTTTGGAAGCTGAGAAATACATAATCCATCAGATATTTGATTTAATCAATTATTCACGCGTTTTCGTATAAATATGGAAAGTGGGCGAAAATTGACGAAACCCGGAATGAATTTTTCGTACAAAATTGAATCCATGTATCAAAAAACTAAGGTTGGAAGCTGAGATATACAGAAACTACTAGATACTTGATTTAATCAATTATTCACGCATTTTCGTGTAAACATGGAAAATGGGGGAAAATTAAAGAAATTGGAATGAATTTTTCGTGCAAAATCGAATCCCTAGATCAATTAAACTGAGTTTGCAAGCCAAGAAATACAGAAACGACGAGATATTTTATTTAACCGCTTATTCACCTATTTTCGTCTAAATATGGAAAGTGGGAAAAAATTGACGAAACTCGGATTGAATTTTTCTTGCAAAATCGAATATCTGCATCAATAAATCTAACTTTGGAAGCTGAGAAATACAGAAACGATTAGATATTTGAGTTAATCAATTATTCATGCGTTTTTGTATAAATATGGAAAGTGGGTGAACATTTACGAAAATAGGAATGAATTTTTTGTGCAAAATTGATCCCTGTATCAAAAAATGAGTTTGGAAGCTAAGAAATACAAAAACTATAAGATATTAGATTTAAACAATTATTCACGTGTTTTCGTGTAAATATGGAAAGTGGGGGGAAATTAAAGAAACTCGGAATGAATTTTTCGTGCAAAATCGAATCCGTATATCAATTAAACTGAGTTTCGAAGCCGAGAAATACAGAAACGACGAGATAATTTATTTAATCGCTTATTCACACATTTTCATCTAAATATGGAAAGTGGGCGAAAATTGACTAAACTCTGATTGAATTTTTCTTGCAAAATCGAATATCTGTATCAATGAATCTGACTTTGGAAGCTGAGAAATACAGAAACGATCAGATATTTGATTTAATCAATTATTCACGTGTTTTTGTATAAATATGGAAAGGGGGCGAAAATTGACCAAACTCGGAATGAATTTTTCGTGTAAATATGGAATGTGGGCGAAAATTGACGAAACTTGGAAAATTTTTTCGTATTGTCAGGATCTAAGTTTGAATTGATTGCTGTTTTTGTTTCAAGTAATGGAAAATGATTGAAAACAGAAAATAAATGTAGCGGATTAATGGAAAACTTTTACAACAATCAATCGGTCGTTTGTTTTTATCATCATCATGCTTTCTAGTAATTAAACTATTGCATGTGACTCATAAACTCCCCATTAGCCCAATAACGATCGTTTCGTAGTAAGAAATGAAGAAGATATGCGAAATTGATCTTTTTAAGAAGACGAGTGTTAACTGTTACATTGAGCGCCTATTTATACTTATTATCTAACCACTGATCATCTTTCAATGACGACAGGGTTGATAGTGACAACTAACAAAAAGTAACTAACTACAAACACTACTTAGACTAAACTATCAGTGCATAGCACTGTTACATTGATTAATCTAATACTAAACTAAGCACTGTTGGCTATCCTCTGTTCTTGTGATCTTCTGGTTGAGACTTTCTTCTGTCAGAGGATAGGAAGCAATGTGTTTCTTGAAAGCAGTAAATACTCATTAGCGGTTAGAACCTCTGATGGTTTGATCAAAGCTCGGATGGTGTGTTTTGACTATGTATCATCTGTTCCTTTCCAAAGGTTCAATCCCAACAATCTCCCCCTGGAACAGATGATGCCAAAAACACCTTATTCTTGATCTTTATTCCTCAGAAAGAATTCTCTTATTTGACCCTTGAATTGTAGTTCAAAGTTAAGTGATTCTAAATCATCAGCATCCTTATCAAGCTCTAAACTTAGTAGTTCGGGGAAGTCTTCTACTGTAAGCCCATAAGCAGCTTCCATGGATAGTTTAGTGGCTTTACCATCAGACTTGAGCAGAGTCAATTCGTGGGTGTCTTTGTTGACCTTCCACTTTAAAATTTTTGGGTCTGAAGGCTTTCTTGAAGGAGCCTTTATTGCTGAGGTTAGAAAAGGAGCTATTCTTATCAGATCTTCTGCCAACTTGACACTTGTATCATTTGTTGGATAGTCCATCATATTTTTTATGCCTTCTTTGAAGAATGCTTTTTCAAACTCTCTGTTAACATTCTCTGACATCTCCCCTTGCCTTTTTCGCTTTAGCAAGGCAAGTGTGGATTGGGCAAATGTTGAGCTGGGCTTTTTAGAAAGTTGGGCTTTGAGAGCAGCATCGTCTTTGGTATAATCAGGTTTAGTAGGCATTGATGGATCCTTTTTCCTTCTGGCTTCCAGCTTCTTGTAGGTATCCAACACTCTTAATTCCCCCCATCTCATTACCGGGTTCTTTGACCCATAATGATTTTGAATTAGCTCTTCTTTCATTCTTTTGAGCTTCAGGGTCTTTTTAGGTACACTCTTTTTGTATTTGTTCCAATCTGGGCATGTAGGTTTGTTGTGAGGATCTTTTAGTTGTTCTTGTATTCTTTCAATTTCTTCTTGAAGCTCACTCACAGACCAATCTTTGAAATGTGCCCTACTTGCATCATATTTCTTGTTTTCCATGATATGAGAGATGTACTTTTCTTTCAAGAATTTATCATCTGCTTCAGAATCTGATTTGATAGATTCTTTGAAAATCTTTCCAGTGATTGGACTTTGCTTAGCTGAAACTAGAATTGGTTCTGCACTTCTCTATCACTTTTGCCTTCAGACAACTTCTTAGCAATATCCTCTGCCTGCCTTTCTTTGAGTCCATATACTTATCAATATTTGCAGGCTTTGGATAACCTTGAAGAGATGGGAAATGTCTTTTGTCTAGATCTTCTTCAGCGTAGAAAGACTTGATTTCTTTCCTAACTGCAGGCAAATCAAAAGGAAACTTCATAGCTGCAGGAACCACTTATTTTGAAGGAACAAATGTTGTAGTTGGAGAAGCAGAGGTTAGATTTAACATTGGTGCAGATGCAAGAGGGATAGGAGCAGGGATCTCTTCTTCATTTATGACCTTTGTTACCTTCCTTCTCTTAAAACTGATTGATGGTGACGATGGATGGCTTGGAATTCTGGGTGGTGTTGGTAGTATTTGTGTGGAAGTGGGAAAGGTGATGATGGCAGTGTTTGTGGTAACACCTGCTACAACCTCTGCTGTATCAACAAATGTTGGCACAATAGTTGCTGTGACATCTGTTGGGGTGGATATGGAAGTTGTGTGAGAAGATGTGGTTGATTTTGTGATGACATAGGTTTTTGTGGTTGGATTGGTAGCAACTTTTGTTTTGAGCGTTGTGGATTCTGGTTGTCTTGCTTTTGTAGAAGATCTCCTCTTTGTTGAGGTACCAGTCTCTCTCTTTTCTAACTACTGATCAATTATTTTCTCAACCAGCACCTTGCCTTCATCAAACACAGTCTTCTTGTGAGACATCTTTGCCCTTTCCAGGATATCTTCAGTTGAGTCTGGTTTCTTTGAGCCATCTGGCTTAGGGATATTCACTGTAGGCCTTGCCTTTGTATCATCCATCTTCAACGTTTCTTTTCCCAAAGGTTTCTCCCCCTGATGTGGACTTCCTTGTTGTTTTACGTCCAGGAAAGTCACTATCAGAATATCCTTCAAGCTCAATTTTACCATTAGCTGGATACCAGATACCAAGTGTGGGAGCACCTTTTATGCATCTGAATATCCTTTTTACAGTAATAAGGTCTGATTTTCTTGGCAATGACTGTGATCTGGCACAAACACAAGTAGCAAACATAATGTCTGTCCTTGAAGCAGTTAGGTACAATAAAGACCAATCATGTTTATGATAAACAATGATCAACAAGGTCATCTTTGCCATCTACAGTGACTAGCTTGGATGTTGCCATGGGTGTGCTACAAGGTTTACAATCATTCATATCAAATTTCTTAAGTAGTTCTTTCACATACTTATTTTGATGAATGAAAGTGCCTTTTTGCATTTGTTTGGCTTGTAAACCAAGAAAACATTGCAACTCACCCATTGCACTTATCTCAAACTTTGCTGCCATGAGTTTTCAAAACTCTTCACACAAGGGAGTGCATGTGGATCCAAAAATGTTGCCATCCACATAAATTTGGACAAGCATAAAATCTTTTCCTTTCCATTTTAAAAATAGGGCTTTGTCAATCCTACCTTTGGTGAAACCAAAGGATAAGAGAAAAGTGGATAGAGTTTCATACCAGGCTCTTGGTGCTTGTTTTAGACCATACAGTGCTTTGTTTAACCTGTAAACATGGTCAGGATGAAAGTGATCCTCAAATCCAGACAAACATATACTTCTTCCTTGATCTTTCCATACAGGAATGCACTTTTGATGTCCATTTGATGCACCTTGATGTTGTGGTTAGCAGCAAAAGCTAAGAACAGGCGAATGGCTTCTAACCTTGCTACTAGAGCAAAAGTTTCATCGTAGTCAATCCCTTCTTCCTGTCTGTAGCCTTGAACCACGAGCCTTGCTTTGTTCTTGACAACAATACCCCTTTCATCGGTTTTGTTCTTGAAGACCCACTTTGTGCCGATGGGACTCACATCTTTTTGCAGTGGTACAAGTTCCCATACTTGTTGTCTCTTGAACTGTAGGAGCTCTTCTTGCATGGCCTCTACCCAGCTGTTGTCTTTCAGTGCCTCTTGGTACTTGACAGGCTGTGTGAGTGATAGAAAACCATCAAAAAGACAAATGTTTTGGGCTTGGCTTCTTGTGAGCACACCCGCATTGATGTTGCCGATAACTTGATCCAATGGATGGCTTTTGAGAAAGATCAAATCACCTTGATATGGGACAATGGCATTTTGAGGTGAAGCTTGCAAATGTGTATCATCTGAGCTAACCTCTGCTGGTGAATTTGATGGTCCAGCCTCTGATTGGAATGGTGGTGGAGGGATTGGTGGAATGGTAGTGAAAATGGGTTGACTTTTGTCCATTTGTTATGGACTTTTATCAACAGATGTTTGGTTTGAAGAGCTGGCAGAGGTTTGAGTACTAACCATTGTTGGACTGGCAGAGTTTTCACCATTTCTACTAACATCTACTTCTCTTCCTGTAGGATTGATTTTGAAACTTGGAAGAATGCAATCATATCCTTGCTCTTGAAATGATGATTGTGGGGTACCTACAGGGTTAGTCTTGACAGACACATCTTCAAATGTAAATTTAGATAAATCAAACAATTCAGCAGGTCCATTTGCTGGGATTTTCAAAGATGAGAGTTCATTGAACTTCACATTTAGAGTTTCCTCAACACACTTGGTCCTAGAGTTAAAAACTCTGTAGGCTTTGGCAGTGGTTGAGTATCCCAGAAAATAACCACAATCAACTTTGGCTACAAACTTGGATATTGAATCCTTGATGTTTAAATGAAGCATGGGCAGCCAAAGACTTTGAAATAAGAGATCAGAGTTTTGATTTTGTAAAGCAATTCATACACAGTCTTTTGATGCCTAGGGTTTATCAAAACTCTGTTCTGGACATAGCAGGCAGTGTTTACAGCCTCTGCCCAAAAAGACAAGGGTAAACCTGAGTCTGCAAGCATGGTCCTTGCTGATTCAATTAAAGTTCTGTTTTTCCTTTCAACAACCCATTTTGTTCTGGAGTTCTAGGGATGCAGTATTGTCTAACAATCCCTTTTGACTCACAGAAGGCATCCAACTCCTTGTTCCTAAACTCTGTCCCATTATCACTCCTAAAGATTTTACAGGAAGATCAAATTGCTTTTCAACTTGTTTGACAAAGTTTTGCAAAATGTTTGTTGTTTCATCCTTAGAGTGTAAAAAGAAAGTCCATGTGAACCTGGAAAAATCATCAACTACCACCAGACAATATCTTTTGTGTTTTAAGCTCATGATTTTTACAGGTCCAAACAAGTCCATATGCAGCAACTGTAGACACTGACTTGTTTTGGACTCTTCAATTGACTTGTAAGAGCTTTTATGTTGTTTACCTTTTAAACAAGAAACACAAGGCTCTTCACAAGTAAATTGGTTTTGGGGCAAACCTCTAACCAGACTTTGTTTTGAGAGAGCGGATATGGTTTTTAGATTTGTGTTCCCTAGCCTTTTATGCCATAGCTCTGTCTCTTTGCTTGAGGAAACTGAGAATAAGCATGCATTTGACATAGGATTATCCTTTACCATATCAACCACATACACATTTCCTACTCTATGAGCAGTCAACTGTGCTTTGCTCTCTGCAATGATTTGATCAATCTTTTTGACAACCTCTGGCCCTACTATTTGGCAAGTTTTCTTTGTGAAGAAAGAACCATAACCCTTATCACTCATATGTGAGACACTTAAGAGGTTGAATTTAGATTGTCAATGAGATTCACATTTTCAAACTTGAGTTTTCCTGCTGACACACATCCTGACCCTAACATCTTCCCTTTTGAATTATTTCCAAGAGATATATCACCCCCTCCATGAGCTTTAAAATCTCTGAGCAGGGCTTTACATCCTGTCATGTGCCTGGAGCCTCCACTATCTACATACCAAAGACTGTCAAGGCAAGTAGAAGCTCCATTCGAAGCAGCCATAAGAGCACAATCACACTCTTCTTCACACACCTTTGTGTCCCATGGGTCAGATAGATTGTCTTTTTCAACATCAACAGCATTCTTTTCAACCACAGGTGTAACTTCTGGTGTAACCACTGCTTCACAACATTCAACCACATCAGATTTTGACTCCTGTTCCACAGACTCATCATCTTCAACTATGGTCTCAAAAGCCATTAAACACAAGTTTTCATTTTCAAAATCATTTTTGGCTATGAGATCAAAATTTTCATCAGTTAAATCCTCAGGCAAACTACTCCAGTCAACAAAACCTTAGGTAAAGAAGCTTTGTTGTGTAACCTCTGCTGGTGTAGCAGTGGTTTGAGTAGTTTGAGTGACATGTGGGACTTTTTGCACATGCACTTGAGGTGGTGCTTGAACATATTGAATCCGTGGAGCAGAGGTTTGGACATAATGAATAGGGACAGTTGTTACAGGAGTTGCAAAATGAGCAGTGTTTTGCATTTGTTGTCAGTGGCAAACTGGGAATATTGGACAGTGCTTTGAGGATTGGGGCCAGGTGTGTAATAATTGGTCCTGTAGTTTGAGTTCTGCATTCCCTGGCAAAATGTCCCATCCTATTGCACTTGAAACATTTTATCTTTGATTTATCTAACCCAACTTTTAACCCCCCATGCAAACCTGGAAACCTCCTACCAGTTCTTTTGTAAAACTTACTAGCCCTAACACTCAAAAGTGCCAACTGGTGTAGGATGTCCATTTCTTCCAAATCTGTGGGTTCAAAGTTTTGTAGGTCATTCATCTCAAAACTCAGATTGTTAGAGGTTTGGCTTTCACAATTTGCAGCAAAAGCAAAATTTGGTGTACAGGGATCAGAGTTGAAATTGTTTCCAGAAGTTATGTCAATGTAATGATCAAAACTCTGATCCTTTCCACTACCAGACCACTCCTCATGACTATAGAGAGCAGTGTTTCCCAGAGTATAGTCGTCGGTTATTTTCCCTGACTCTTGTAACTTCTTTTTCTGGTTCAACTCTCTCTCATATGTGAGAAGTCGACCATGAAGTTGTGTCAAGGTCATTTCCTTGTAACCAACAACTGTCCGAGTGACATAAGCTACAGTCTCCCATTTCTCAGGTAAAGATCTCAAGAAACGACTATTGACAGTCGAATTTGGAAATTCCACATTTACCAATTTGAGCTCACTGATGAGACAGCTATATCGTTCGAACTACTGAGTTAATGACTCACCCTTAACGTGGCAAAATGTTTCATACTGTTGATTTAAAACTTCTCTATTATTCTCGATCACCTCTTCAGTACCACCGAATTGCTCTTTAAGAGCATCCCGTAACTCTTTATCACTATTACAATGAAGTAATCCCTCATAAATCTCATTGGGAAGAGCCGAAACAACGATGGTAAAAGTCTTAGCATCCAATTCGATTTTGAAAATATCCTGTTCAGAGTAATTTTCAAGTTTTTTAGGGACTTGAGTGTGGGGATCCTGTGTACTTGGAACCATGGGGACATGTGGTCCAAATTCAATGGATCTCCAACATCTGGTGTTCTGTTGGGTGAGAATATTACCCATCCTACGTTGCCAAATAAAATACTCATTTCGTTTCAACATAGGTGGTTTGAACATGGATCCAATATTGGATTCCGGTGTGCTTTGTGCCATTTCTCTTGTTTACAACAGATTTGTATTTTAAAAAGTAATAAAACACGGTATTCAAGCAAAACTTATCAAACGAAATTAGCAACAAAGAGCTGATCTGTTCAAATCAATTTGACTTTTAAATCAAAATCGATTGACCAAGCTCTGATACCAATTGTCAGGATCTAAGTTTAAATTGATTGCTGTTTTTGTTTCAAGTAATGGAAAATGATTGAAAACAGAAAATAAATGCAGCGGATTAATGGAAAACTTTTACAACAATCAATCGGTCGTTTGTTTTCATCATCATGCTTTCAAGTAATTAAACTATTTCATGTGACTCACAAACTCCCCCTTAGCCCAATAACGATCGTTTGATAGTAAGAAATGAAGAAGATATGCGAAATTGATCTTTTTAAGAAGACGAGTGTTAACTGTTACATTGAGCGCCTATTTATACTAATTATCTAACCACTGATCGTCTTTCAATGACGTCAGGGTTGACAGTGACAACTAACAAAAAGTAACTAACTACAAACACTGCTTAGACTAAACTATCAGTGCATAGCACTGTTACATTGATTAATCTAATACTAATTTAAGCACTGTTGGCTATCCTCTGTTCTTGTGATCTTCTATCAGCGGTTAAGACTTTCTTCTGTCAGAGGATAGGAAGCAATGTGTTTATTGAAAGCAGTAAATACTCATCAGCGGTTAGAACCTCTGATGGTTGGATCAAGGCTCGGATAGTGTGTTTTGACTATGTATCATCTGTTCCTTTCCAAAGGTTCAATTCCAACAGTCTCCCCCTGGAACAGATGATGCCAAAAACATCTTATTCTTGATCTTTATTCCTCAGAAAGAATTCTCTTATTTGACCCTTGAATTGTAGTTCAAAGTTAAGTGATTCTAAATCATCAGCATCCTTCTCAAGCTCCAAACTTAGTAGTTCGTGGAAGTCTTCTACTGTAAGCCCATAAGCAGCTTCCATGGATAGTTTAGTGGCTTTACCATCAGACTTGAGCAGAGTCAATTCGTGGGTGTCTTTGTTGACCTTCCACTTTAGAATTTTTGGGTCTGAAGGCTTTCTTGAAGGAACCTTTATTGATGAGGTTAAAAAAGGAGCTATTCTTATCAGATCTTCTGCCAACTTGACACTTGTATCATTTGTTGGATAGTCCATCATATTTTTGATGCCTTCTTTGATGAATGCTTCTTCAAACTCTCTGTTAACCTTCTCTGACATCTCCCCTTGCCTTTTTCGCTTTAGCAAGGCAAGTGTGGATTGGGCAAATGTTGAGCTGGGCTTTTTAGAAAGTTGGGCTTTAAGAGCAGCATCGTCTTTGGTATAATCAGGTTTAGGAGGCAGTGATGGATCCTTTTTCCTTCTGGCTTCCAGCTTCTTGTAGGTATCCAACACTCTTAATTCCCCCATCACATTACCTGGTTCCTTAACCCATAATGATTTTGAATTAGCTCTTCTTTCATTCTTCTGAGCTTCAGGGTCTTTTCAGGTACACTCCTTTTGTATTTGTTCCAATCTGGGCATGTAGGTTTGTTGTGAGGATCTTTTAGTTGTCCTTGTATTCTTTTAATTTCTTCTTGAAGCTCACTCATAGACCCATCTTTGAAATGTGCCCTACTTGCATCATATTTCTTGTTTTCCATGATATGAGAGATGTACTTTTCTTTCAAGAATTTATCTTATGCTTCAGAAATCTGATTTGATAGATTCTTTGAAAATCTTTCCAGTGATTGGACTTTGCTCAGCTGAAACTGGATTTGGTTCTGCACTTCTCTATCAGTTTTGCCTTCAGACAACTTCTTAGCAATATCCTCTGCCTGCCTTTCTTTGAGTTCCAGATACTTATCAATATTTGCAGGCTTTGGATAACCTTGAAGAGATGGGAAATGTCTTTTGTCTGGATCTTCTTCAGCGTAGAAAGACTTGATTTCTTTCCTAACTGCAGGCAAATCAAGAGGAAACTTCATAGCTACAGGAACCACTTCTTTTGAAGGAACAGATGTTGTAGTTGGGGAAGCAGAGGTTAGATTTAACATTGGTGCAGATGCAAGAGGCATAGGAGCAGGGATCTCTTCTTCATTTATGACCTTTGTTACCTTCCTTCTCTTAAAACTTATTGATGGTGACGATGGATGGCTTGGAATTCTTGGTGGTGTTGGTAGTATGTGTGTGGAAGTGGGAAAGGTGATGATGGCAGTGTTTGTGGTAACGCATGCTACAACCTCTGCTGTATCAACAAATGTTGGCACAATAGTTGCTGTGACATCTGTTGGGGTGGATATGGGAGTTGTGTGAGAAGATGTGGTTGATTTTGTGATGACAGAGGTTTTTGTGGTTGGATTGGTAGCAACTTTAGTTTTGAGAGGCGTGGATTCTGGTTGTCTTGCTTTTGTAGAAGATCTCCTCTTTGTTGAGGTACCAGTCTCTCTCTTTTCTAACTGCTGATCAATCTTTTTCTCAACCAGCACCTTGCCTTCATCAAACACAGTCTTCTTGTGAGACATCTTTGCCCTTTCCAGGATATCTTCAGTTGGTCTGGTTTCTTTGAGCCATCTGGCTTAGGGATATTCACTGTAGGCCTTGCCTTTGTATCATCCATCTTCAACTTTTCTTTTCCCAAAGGTTTCTCTCCCCTGATGTGGACTTCCTTGTTGTTTTACATCCAGGAAAGTCACTATCAGAATACCCTTCAAGCTCAATGTTACCATTTGCTGGATACTAGATACCAAGTGTGGGAGCACCTTTTATGTATCTGAATATCCTTTTTACAGCAATAAGGTCTGATTTTCTTGGAAATGACTGTGATCTGGCACAAACACAAGTAGCAAACATAATGTCTGGCCTTGAAGCAGTTAGGTACAATAAAGACCCAATCATGCTTCTGTATAAAGTTTGATCAACAAGGTCATCTTTGCCATCTACAGTGACTAGCTTGGATGTTGCCATGGGTGTGCTGCAAGGTTTACAATCATTCATATCAAATTTCTTAAGTAGTTCTTTCACATACTTATTTTGATGAATGAAAGTGCCATTTTGCATTTGTTTGGCTTGTAAACCAAGAAAACAACAACTCACCCATTGCACTCATCTCAAACTCTGCTGCCATGAGTTTTCTAAACTCTTCACACAAGGGATTGCATGTGGATCCAAAAATGATGCCATCCACATAAATTTGGACAAGCATCAAATCTTTTCCTTTCCATTTTAAAAATAGTGTTTTGTCAATCCTACCTCTGGTGAAACCAAAGGATAAGAGAAAAGTGGATAGAGTTTCATACCAGGCTCTTGGTTCTTTTTTTAGACCATACAGTGGTAAACATGATCAGGATGAAAGTGATCCTCAAATCCAGGAGGTTGACAAACATATACTTCTTCCTTGATCTTTCCATACAGGAATGCACTTTTGATGTCCATTTGATGCACCTTGATGTTGTGGTTAGCAGCAAAAGCAAAGAACAGGCGAATGGCTTCTAACCTTGCTACTGGAAAGTGGGCGAAAATTGACTAAACTCGGATTGAATATTTCTTGCAAAATCGAATATCTGTATCAATGAATCTGACTTTGGAAGCTGAGAAATACAGAAACGATCAGATAATTGATTTAATCAATTATTCACGTGTTTTTGTATAAATATGGAAAGGGGGCGAAAATTGACGAAACTCGGAATGAATTTTTCGTGTAAATATGGAATGTGGGCAAAAATTGATGAAACTTGGAATAAATTTTTCGTGTTGTCAGGATCTAAGTTTGAATTGATTGTTGTTTTTGTTTCAAGTAATGGATAATGATTGAAAACAGAAAATAAATGCAGCGGATTAATGGAAAACTTTTACAACAATCAATCGGTCGTTTGTTTTCATCATCATCATGCTTTCTAGTAATTAAACTATTGCATGTGACTCACGAACTCCCCATTAGCCCAATAACGATCGTTTCATAGTAAGAAATGAAGAAGATATGCAAAATTGATCTTTTTAAGAAGACGAGTGTTAACTTTTACAACGAGCGCCTATTTATACTAATTATCTAACCACTGATCGTCTTTCGATGACGACAGGGTTGATAGTGACAACTAACAAAAAGTAACTAACTACAAACACTGCTTAGATTAAACTATCAGTGCATAGCACTGTTACATTGATTAATCTAATACTAAACTAAGCATTGTTGGCTATCCTCTGTTCTGTGATCTTCTATCAGCGGTTGAGACTTTCTTCTGTGAGAGGATAGGAAGCAATGTATTTCTTGAAAGCAGTAAATACTCATCAGCGGTTAGAACCTCTGATGGTTGGATCAAGGCTCGAATGGTGTGTTTTGACTATGTATCATCTGTTCCTTTCCAAAGGTTCAATCCCAACAATCTCCCCCTGGAACAGATGATGCTAAAAACACCTTATTCTTGATCTTTATTCCTTAGAAAGAATTCTCTTATTTGACCCTTGAATTGTAGTTCAAAGTTAAGTGATTCTAAATCATCAGCATCCTTCTCAAGCTCTAAACTTAGTAGTTCGTGGAAGTCTTCTACTGTAAGCCCATAAGCAGCTTCCATGGATAGTTTAGTGGCTTTACCATCAGACTTGAGCAGAGTCAATTCGTGGGTGTCTTTGTTGACCTTCCACTTTAGAATTTTTGGGTCTGAAGGCTTTCTTGAAGGAGCCTTTATTGCTGAGGTTAAAAAAGGAGCTATTCTTATCAGATCTTCTGCCAACTTGACACTTGTATCATTTGTTGGATAGTCCATCATATTTTTGATGACTTCTTTGATGAATGCTTCTTCAAACTCTCTGTTAACCTTCTCTGACATCTCCCCTTGCCTTTTTCGCATTAGCAAGGCAAGTGTGGATTGGGCAAATGTTGAGCTGGGCTTTTTAGAAAGTTGGGCTTTGAGAGCAGCATCGTTTTTGGTATAATCAGGTTTAGGAGGCAGTGATGGATCCTTTTTCCTTCTGGCTTCCAGCTTCTTGTAGGTATCCAACACTCTTAATTCCCCCATCTCATTACCTGGTTCCTTGACCCATAATGATTTTGAATTAGCTCTTCTTTCATTCTTCTGAGCCTCAGGGTCTTTTCAGGTACACTCCTTTTGTATTTGTTCCAATCTGGGCATGTAGGTTTGTTGTGAGGATCTTTTAGTTGTCCTTGTATTCTTTCAATTTCTTCTTGAAGCTCACTCATAGACCAATCTTTGAAATGTGCCCTACTTGCATCATATTTCTTGTTTTCCATGATATGAGAGATGTACTTTTCTTTCAAGAATTTATCATCTGCTTCAGAAATCTGATTTGATAGATTCTTTGAAAATCTTTCCAGTGATTGGACTTTGCTCAGCTGAAACTGGATTTGGTTCTGCACTTCTCTATCAGTTTTGCCTTTAGACAACTTCTTAGCAATATCCTCTGCCTGCCTTTCTTTGAGTCCATATACTTATCAATATTTGCAGGCTTTGGATAACCTTGAAGAGATGGGAAATGTCTTTTGTCTGGATCTTCTTCAGCGTAGAAAGACTTGATTTCTTTCCTAACTGCAGGCAAATCAAGAGGAAACTTCATAGCTACAGGAACCACTTCTTTTGAAGGAACAGATGTTGTAGTTGGGGAAGCAGAGGTTAGATTTAACATTGGTGCAGATGCAAGAGGCATAGGAGCAGGGATCTCTTCTTCATTTATGACCTTTGTTACCTTCCTTCTCTTAAAACTTATTGATGGTGACGATGGATGGCTTGGAATTCTGGGTGGTGTTGGTAGTATTTGTGTGGAAGGGGGAAGGTGATGATGGCAGTGTTTGTGGTAACATCTGCTACAACCTCTGCTGTATCAACAAATGTTGGCACAATAGTTGCTGTGACATCCGTTGGGGTGGATATGGGAGTTGTGTGAGAAGATGTGGTTGATTTTGTGATGACAGAGGTTTTTGTGGTTGGATTGGTAGCAACTTTAGTTTTGAGAGGTGTGGATTCTGGTTGTCTTGCTTTTGTAGAAGATCTCCTCTTTGTTGAGGTACCAATCTCTCCCTTTTCTAACTGCTGATCAATCTTTTGCTCAACCAGCACCTTGCCTTCATCAAACACAGTCTTCTTGTGAGACATCTTTGCCCTTTCCAGAATATCTTCAGTTGAGTCTGGCTTCTTTGAGCCATCTGGCTTAGGGATATTCAATGTAGGCCTTGCCTTTGTATCATCCATCTTCAACTTTTCTTTTCCCAAAGGTTTCTCCCCCTGATGTGGACTTCCTTGTTGTTTTACATCCAGCAAAGTCACTATCAGAATATCCTTCAAGCTCAATGTTACCATTAGCTGGATACTAGATACCAAGTGTGGGAGCACCTTTTATGTATCTGAATATCCTTTTTACAGCAATAAGGTCTGATTTTCTTGGAAATGACTGTGATCTGGCACAAACACATGTAGCAAACATAATGTCTGGCCTTGAAGCAGTTAGGTACAATAAAGACCCAATCATGCTTCTGTATAAAGTTTGATCAACAAGGTCATCTTTGCCATCTACAGTGACTAGCTTGGATGTTGCCATGGGTGTGCTGCAAGGTTTACAATCATTCATATCAAATTTCTTAAGTAGTTCTTTCACATACTTATTTTGATGAATGAAAGTGCCTTTTTGCATTTGTTTGGCTTGTAAACCAAGAAAACATTGCAACTCACCCATTTCACTCATCTCAAACTCTGCTGCCATGAGTTTTCTAAACTCTTCACAATAGGGAGTGCATGTGGATCCAAAAATGATGCCATCCACATAAATTTTGAAAAGCATCAAATCTTTTCCTTTCCATTTTAAAAATAGGGTTTTGTCAATCCTACCTCTGGTGAAACCAAAGGATAAGAGAAAAGTGGATAGAGGTTCATACCAGGCTCTTGGTGCTTGTTTTAGACCATACAGTGGTAAACATGATCAGGATGAAAGTGATCCTCAAATCCAGGAGGTTGACAAACATATACTTCTTCCTTGATCTTTCCATACAGGAATGCACTTTTGATGTCCATTTGATGCACCTTGATGTTGTGGTTAGCAGCAAAAGCAAAGAACAGGCGAATGGCTTCTAAACTTGCTACTGGAGCAAAAGTTTCATCGTAGTCAATCCCTTCTTCCTGTCTGTAGCCTTGAACCACGAGCCTTGCTTTGTTCTTGACAACAATACCCCTTTCATCGGTTTTGTTCTTGAAGAACCACTTTGTGCCAATGGGACACATCTTTTGGCAGTGGTACAAGTTCCAATACTTGTTGTCTCTTGAACTGTAGGAGCTCTTCTTGCATGGCCTCTACCCATCTGTTGTCTTTCAGTGCCTCTTGGTACTTGGCAGGCTGTGTGAGTGATAGAAAACCAGCAAAAAGACAAATGTTTTGGGCTTGGCTTCTTGTGAGCACACCCGCATTGATGTTGCCAATAACTGGATTCAATGGATGGCTTTTGAGAAAGATCAAATCACCTTGATATGGGACAATGGCATTTTGAGGTGAAGCTTGCAAATGTGTATCATCTGAGCTAACCTCTGCTGGTGAATTTGATGGTCCAGCCTCTGATTGGAATGGTGGTGGAGGGATTGGTGGAATGGTAGTGAAAATGGGTTGACTTTTGTCCATTTGTTATGGACTTTTTTTCAACAGATGTTTGGTTTGAAGAGCTGGCAGAGGTTTGAGTACTAACCACTGTTGGACTGGCAGAGTTTTCACCATTGCTACTAACATCTGCTTCTCTTCCTGTAGGATTGATTTTGAAACTTGGAAGAATGCAATCATATCCTTGCTCTTGAAATGATGATTGTGGCGTACCTACAGGGTTAGTCTTGACAGACACATCTTCAAATGTAAATTTAGATAAATCAAACAATTCAGCAGATCCATTTGCTGGGATTTTCAAAGATGAGAGTTCATTGAACTTCACATTTAGAGTTTCCTCAACACACTTGGTCCTAGAGTTAAAAACTCTGTAGGCTTTGGCAGTGGTTGAGTATCCCAGAAAATAACTACAATCAATGTAACATCCGTAAAAAACCGGGTTAACCAAACCCGCTTCGTTTATTAACCGAACAACCAGTTAAAAATTTCGTTGCGTATTTAATGCTTAAATTAATTTTAAACTATACATAATTAATAAGTATATTAGAATATAAAATTTATATTTGAAAATGTATTAAAAATAGTGAAATAAAAATTAATTACTGATGTCGGGTTTCGAATCCGGGTCAGCCGATAGTATCACAAAGTCTTAACTCACATCCATCCAACCACTCCGCCACTTGTGTTGTTTGATAACATATTGAAACAATTAATACATATAATAAAACTGGAAAATCAAACCCAGTCAACAGCGCGCCCAAATCCGCAGACGCCGGAAAATCCGACGATTTCGCCAATTATCGTCGGTTACTTTTGACTTAACGTAAGAATTAACGACGCCATGGTTATAACCGATGTCCAGTTCCGCGACATCCGTCGTAACCGCCGGAGAACGGCTCACCAATGAATCGAGACTAGAAACAGACCCAATTCAACCTGATTCTTCCCTATAAATGCACACCCTAGCCTCTGGTAAACTTTTCGCTCAAAATCGCACTAATTCTTCAATCAATTTCACTCGCCGGAATTCTCTGCAAGTCGCCGGAAAACCGAGACTTTCATCAACATGAATCAACCCCAGACGACGTTTCCGGATTTTCTGTTTTCGCCGGAAAACTTCTGGAATTTCCAGAATCTCGCTGATAATCGAGGAAGCTCACAAAACAGAGCCGGCGATCCTTGCCGGAGTTCTGAAAAAGACGACCTGTTCCGGTACTTTCTTTCCCCAAACCCTCTCCGTTCATTACCTTTCAATTGCTCATAATATTCTTTAACCGAATTAAACAAGAAACAGTTGGTTTAACCGTTGTCTATGTTTTGAACGAAGAAGACGAAGTCGTGTATGATATAAGATTAATTAAAATCGGTATTATAAACGGGTTAGACACACAGTCCAGCGGTGGACTGTGTGCAAACAATACGCATACGTCCCGAGTTCGATCCTTGACACACGCACATTCGCTGTAATAAAAATGTTTTTTTTTTAAACCGAACCGGATCCACACGCAGTAAGATGTTAAGTATAATAAAAACCAGAATAATTACCAAGTTAGACACACAGTCCAGCGGTGGACTGTGTGCCAAACTAAACCACAGGTCCCGGGTTCGAGACATGTGGAGAGCACCGAGTCGATACCATTAAATTCTTTTTAAAATAAATTATTTTCGGATTAACTTAAATAGTGGTATAAATATAATTAAAAACAGAAATATTTCGGGTTAGACACGTAGCTCAGTTGGTAGAGCTGCGTGCACGTGTACGGGAGGTCACGGGTTCGAGTCTCACTCAGTGTAAATATATACTCGACCGAACCAGTCAACGGTCAACAGTCCTGGTCAACGGTCAACGGTCAAAGTCAAAAAGTCAACATTTTTTTTATTTTTTATTTTTTTATTTAATTTAAAAATCAATTAAAAATACTTAAAAATAACGTTTTTAAAGTTAGAAAATAGCCTTAAACTCACAAAAATATATCCAAAAATCCTACTAAAATTGATTAATAAAATCTGCTTATTTACCGAACCGTTATGTTATTATCTAGGTTAGTTTCTCTCGTGGTTAAATCCAAATTCGTGCGCATTCATCATCAATCCAAGAAACGCACCCACTGTGAGTGAATTCTTACAAAT
Source organism: Scalesia atractyloides (assembly GCA_947069175.1). NCBI lineage: Eukaryota > Viridiplantae > Streptophyta > Magnoliopsida > Asterales > Asteraceae > Scalesia > Scalesia atractyloides. The sequence goes on from CAMTDV010000010.1 coordinate 25,378,874, forward strand.
TCCCCTTTTTATTCACGTTTTGGGGTGTATCATGTGTCGCTTAAACTAATTCGTTTATTCAAACTCGTGCTATACCATATTATGATCTAAACTTAGAATGTAAATATTGTTTGTTGTTATGTATTACATATTGTCAAGTAGTATGCAAATTATTTGTTAGGCCCATCAGTTCCTCGTGGGAGACGAGTTGAACAACGCGTGCCTTAAAACTCATTCATTTAGGCCCATCAGTTCGTAGAACAACGCGTGCCTCAAAACTCATTCATTAGGCCCATCAGTTCCTTGTGGGAGACGAGTTGAACAACGCGTCCCTCAAAACAAGCTATTGTTGTATGTGTGTGCAATATTTAATATTAAGTGTTTTGTGAATAAATTTACATTTACATTTACTCATATGTGGTTATGCACTTTATTTTATAATCAATTCAATAAAAACGTTTAAATGTTTTAATAGGATTCACTCGCCAACTTTTTGTTGATCCAAAAACCATTTTTACACATGATACAGGTGGACAGGATGAAGCAAGGAAAACATAGGGAAAGTGCCTTAGAAGAAAAATAATGAAGTCTAGAAAGATGTATAGAACATGTTGTAATTATGATTGTATGATCTTCTTTAAAATTGTGATAATAAATATGAAACGTTATAATAAATTTCATGAGCTTTGATGAAAACCCAATCATGCCCCGATCACCTTTTTCCGCTGCGGGTCGGGGTGTGACAGATTGGTATCAGAGCTTTTGACTATAGGGATATAGGATAGGTTATTAGACCCTTAGAGCCTATACTATAGTTGATTAGATTTTAATTGTTTATGTGGTTAGATGCAAACTCATGATGTTTATTTCTTTCATATTTATTACATACACAAATACATGCAAACACTTCCAATATTACATTTAGTGATACATAGTGAATTATACTTACAGTCAAACATAGATACTTACATACATATTCATCATACATATTTCAATGTTCACATATTCGAATCATCTTCATACTTCCGTTATTCAAGATTTTGTCGCATTTTTCATTTTTCAAATCTCATCAAAGTGAGTTCTGCGACGGGCATGTAGTAACTGTAAGGGTACCAGTACCGGTAGTCGGAACATCCTGTCTAGGTTGGCATTCGTATAAATCCAACATAACGGACCAGTTTGCCTACCTGGGGACTAACGATGAGAGTACAAAGGACCTATTAGGCCAAAGCATGCCACACCAAACGTCGTTCGAACTAACCCGACTTTGAGGTGTCACCGTGTCCACACCTGGATACATTCCGAATATCATACGTTACATACATATTTCTCGATTTTCTCCGGGTTTTAGTGTACGTAACCAGGCTAACACATGCGAACCATATGAAAAACCCGGTAATCATGGGGGCCCACATGATTACGAAGGTGAAGTATGGCGGCATGCAAGGCCCAATTACGAGCAAAGCCCAAGACATCCTATGGATGTAGTAGATTTATTGTTCTATAATTATTTATTGAATGTTCATTCCTAAATACGACACATGACCCCTAAAACGTCCAACTCATACTCTTGATATGTATTCCTTGTAGATGTCTTCTAATTCCGCTCGTAGGAAGATGAGATCAGGAAAAGCCCGCGAGCGCTTGGCTGCCCAAATCGCTCAACAAATGGCTGCCGTAATACCTAACATTGTAGTTCAAGTTCAACAAGCCCTTACCGCTAATCCCGTCAACCAAGAAGATCAAAATGTTATCAACCCTCCCCCAAAAACCACTAAATGCACCTTCAAGCATTTCAAATCCTGCGACCCTCCAAAATACGAAGGGATTGAAGGTGTCACCGCTCTCCTCCATTGGTTTGAAGAAATGGAAAACACTTTTCTAAATTGCGATTGTCCCGATGATTGCAAAGTGCGATATGCTACTGGTCGTTTACTTGGAATAGCACTTACATGGTGGAATACAGAGAAGGCCAAACGAGGTGTTGAAGATGCTATGACTTTGACTTGGGAAGAGTTGAAGGAAATCATGACAAGACGGTTTTGCCCAAGAAGCGAAATCAAGAAATTAGAGGATGAGTTCTATTCGTTGAAACAAAAGGAAGGCGACCACACCACGTACAACAAGAGATTCCTCGAGTTAAATCAAATGGTTCCCAACTTGTTCACTCCTCTTTACCGCTTGATCGAGCACTACATCCGAGGTCTTCCTTCAAAAATTCAAGACTCTGTAATAAGTACCACACCTGCAACTTTGGAAGCAGCAATGGAGTTAGCTACAGAGCTCACCGAGAACCGCATACGAAATAAGGACTTCAAGGAGGAGAAGAAGAAGGATAAAGCATCAACTGAAACCTCAAACTCCACCCAAACCGAATCCCCTTCTCAACCCATTTCTAAGAGAAAACGAGATGGGCAACTTTTTGCTGTCACCCAACGCAACCAACCAGCCTCACAAGCCATACCCCTCCAAGCTATCCCAATCACTCAAGTAGCACCCAACTCAACTTACCCAAATAAGAAACCTTACCTTGGACCTCACCCTCAATGCAACACCTGCTTTTATCACCATCCCTCTACCTTACCTTGTCGACTATGTGCGAATTGTGGACGCTATGGTCATTTGAGCAAGGTTTGCCGCACCTCTCAAAACCAAACCTCACCCCCTACTCAAAACATGATCCAAACATATCAACAACCCCAATACCCCATGTTCCCATATGTTCGAGCTTGTTTCAATTGTGGCGACCCTACTCACTTTAGAAACACGTGCCCTCGATTGGTTAACATCATAAACGCCCAAGCTCAAGCAAACCTAGTTAACCAAGCAAATCAAGCAAACCCAGCTCCGCCGCCAGCAAGAGGAAGAGTTTACAACATCAACGCCAATCCTGTTGAAGATAATGACGGCCTAAACGAAACACCCAACTATTCTCCTTCACCAAAAAAATCAAAGATTCAACTCCAACCGCTTAGTTTTTATATTTTTTCTTTATGTTATCTCAATTTTCACGTATCTCAATTATAAATTGGAAATTTATCCAAGAATCTTAATGCGAATTACTATTTCAGTTTTGTTTTATACTCATTGATTTAACATTCATATCATCATACATCTCAACGTATTTCAATCTCATCATTTAAAGAAGTTGGGTTGTGTCTCACTTCTACATAGACTAACCTCTCCATCATAACAAACGAGAGAGGTACTGTCATTATTCAAACATGTATACTTTCAGAATTTAGACTCAAGCTTTGGTTGTTGTGTTTGTTTATGTTTTAGAGTCACATAGAACTAATCCTAACTCACTGATAAAACCAATGAAAATTTGACAAGAATATGGTGGATACGCCGCTGGTACTTCCTATATATAAGTATTCTTGCCAAAGGATCAGAGGCATTGTCAGGCGGTTATGAGAAGTTCCATGTAGGATTTAGTAATGTCTTGGTTGAAGTTTGTTTTATACTCACTGATTTAGCATTCATATCATCTCATCATTTAAAGAAATTGGATTGTGTTCCATTGCTAGATAGACTAACCTCTCCATCATAACAAACGAGAGAGGTACTGTCACCATTTCAAACATGTATACTATCAGAATTAGGACTCAGACTTTGGTTGTTGTGTTTGTTTATGTTCTAGAGTCATATCATAGAACCAATCATGATTTACTGATAAAGCCAATGAAAATTTGACAAAAATATGGTGGATACGCCGCTGGTACTTCCTATATATAAGTATTCTTGTCAAAGGAACAGAGGCATTGTCAGGCGATTATGAGAAGTTCCATGTAGGTTTTAGTAGTAGAAGTTTTGTTTTAGGATACACCTTATCTTTCCAAACATATCAAAACTCTTGCGCATGAAATCATACTTAGTGAATCAACTCTGTTTCTAAATATTCTTTACCGTAGGCAACAAAAAGCGATTCCTGTAGCAGGGTACTCAACCCTTACAAGGAACGTTACCGCCTCAAGCAAAATTTAAACTCTTACTCCCTTTTAAGTATGTAATTGTCAAATTAAAACACCATCCTTTTGAGACAAACATGCCACTACTTAAATTTCGGGACGAAATTTCTAAAAGTAGGGGATACTGTAACATCCGTCAAAAACCGGGTTAACCAAACCCGCTTCGTTTATTAACCGAACAACGAGTTAAAAATTTCGTTGCGTATTTAATGCTTAAATTAATTTTAAACGATACATAATTAATAAGTATATTAGAATATAAAATTTATATTTGAAAATGTATTAAAAATAGTGAAATAAAAATTAATTACTGATGCCGGGTTTCGAACTCGGGTCAGCCGAGAGTATCACAAAGTCTTAACTCACATCCATCCAACCACTCCGCCACTTGTGTTGTTTGATAACATATTGAAACAATTAATACATATAATAAAACTGGAAAATCAAACCCAGTCAACAGCGCGCCCAAATCCGCAAACGCCGGAAAATCCGACGATTTCGCCAATTATCGTCAGTTACTTTTGACTTAACGTAAGAATTAACGACGCCATCGGTTATAACCGATGTCCAGTTCCGCGACATCCGTCGTAACCACCGGAGAACGGATGACCAATGAATCAAGACTAGAAACAGACCCAATTCAACCTGATTCTTCCCTATAAATGCACACCCTAGCCTCTGGTGAACTTTTCACTCAAAATCGCACCAATTCTTCAATCAATTTCACTCGCCGGAATTCTCTGCAAGTCGCCGAAAAACCGAGACTTTCATCAACACAAATCAACCCCAGACGACATTGCCGGATTTTCTGTTTTCGCCGGAAAACTTCTGGAATTTCCAGAATCTCGCTGATAATCGAGGAAGCTCACAAAACAGAGCCGGCGATCCTTGCCGGGGTTCTGAAAAAGACGACCTGTTCCGGTACTTTCTTTCCCCAAACCCTCTCCGTTCATTACCTTTCAATTGCTCATAATATTCGTTAACCGAATTAAACAAGAAACATTTGGTTTAACCGTTGTCTGTGTTTTGAACGAAGAAGACGAAGTCGTGTATGATATAAGATTAATTAAAATCGGTATTATAAACGGGTTAGACACACAGTCCAGCGGTGGACTGTGTGCAAACAATACGCATACGTCCCGAGTTTGATCCTTGACACACGCACATTCGCTGTAATAAAAATGTTTTTTTTAAACCGAACCGGATCCACACGCTGTAAGATGTTAAGTATAATAAAAACCAGAATAATTACCAAGTTAGACACACAGTCCAGCGGTGGACTGTGTGCCAAACTAAACCACAGGTCCCGGGTTCGAGACCTGTGGAGAGCACCGAGTCGATACCATTAAATTCTTTTTAAAATAAATGATTTTCGGATTAACTTAAATAGTGGTATAAATATAATTAAAAACAGAAATATTTCGGGTTAGACACGTAGCTCAGTTGGTAGAGCTGTGTGCACGCGTACGGGAGGTCACGGGTTCGAGTCTCACTCAGTGTAAATATATACTCGACCGAACCGGTCAACGGTCAACAGTCCTGGTCAACGGTCAACGGTCAAAGTCAAAAAGTCAACATTTTTTTTATTTTTTTATTTTTTTATTTAATTTAAAAATCAATTAAAAATACTTAAAAATAACGTTTTTAAAGTTAGAAAATAGCCTTAAACTCACAAAAATATATCCAAAAATCCTACTAAAATTGATTAATAAAATCTGCTTATTTACCGAACCGTTATGTTATTATCTAGGTTAGTTTCTCTCGTGGTTAAATCCAAATTCGTGCGCATTCATCATCAATCCAAGAAACGCACCCACTGTGAGTGAATTCTTACAAATTCCCCTTTTTATTCACGTTTTGGGGTGTATCATGTGTCGCTTAAACTAATTCGTTTATTCAAACTCGTGCTATACCATATTATGATCTAAACTTAGAATGTAAATATTGTTTGTTGTTATGTATTACATATTGTCAAGTAGTATGCAAATTATTTGTTAGGCCCATCAGTTCCTCGTGGGAGACGAGTTGAACAACGCGTGCCTTAAAACTCATTCATTTAGGCCCATCAGTTCGTAGAACAACGCGTGCCTCAAAACTCATTCATTAGGCCCATCAGTTCCTCGTGGGAGACGAGTTGAACAACGCGTGCCTCAAAACAAGTTATTGTTGTATGTGTGTGCAATATTTAATATTAAGTGTTTTGTGAATAAATTTACATTTACATTTACTCATATGTGGTTATGCACTTTATTTTAATAGGATTCACTCACCAACTTTTTGTTGATCCAAAAACCATTTTTACACATGATACAGGTGGACAGGATGAAGCAAGGAAAACATAGGGAAAGTGCCTTAGAAGAAAAATAATGAAGTCTAGAAAGATGTATAGAACATGTTGTAATTATGATTGTATGATCTTCTTTAAAATTGTGATAATAAATATGAAACGTTATAATAAATGTCATGAGCTTTGATGAAAACCCAATTATGCCCCGATCACCTTTTTCCGTTGCGGGTCGGGGTGTGACAATCAACGTTGGCTACAAACTTGGATATTGAATCCTTGATGTTTAAATGAAGCATGGGCAGCCAAAGACTTTGAAATAAGAGATCAGAGGTTTGATTTTGTAAAGCAATTCATAAGCAGTCTTTTGATGCCTAGGGTTTATCAAAACTCTGTTCTGGACATAGCAGGCAGTGTTTACAGCCTCTGCCCAAAAAGACAAGGGTAAACCTGAGTCTGCAAGCATGGTCCTTGTTAATTCAATTAAAGTTCTGTTTTTTCTTTCAACAACCCCATTTTGTTCTGGAGTTCTAGGGATGCAGTATTGTCTAACAATCCCTTTTGACTCACATAAGGCATCCAACTCCTTGTTCCTAAACTCTGTCCCATTATCACTCCTAAAGAGATATATCACCCCTCCATGAGCTTTAAAATCTCTGAGTAGGGCTTTACATCCTGTCATGTGCCTGGAGCCTCCACTATCTACATACCAAAGACTGTCAAGGCAAGTAGAAGCTCCCTTTGAAGCAGCCATAAGAGCACAATCACACTCTTCTTCACACACCTTTGTGTCCCATGGGTCAGATAGATTGTCTTTTTCAACATCAACAACATTCTTTTCAACCACAGGTGTAACTTCTGGTTTAACCACTGCTTCACAACATTCAACCACATCAGATTTTAACTCCTGTTCCACAGACTCATCACCTTCAACTATGGTCTCAAAAGCCATTAAACAAAAGTTTTCATTTTCAAAATCATTTTTGGCTATGAGAGCAAAATTTTCATCAGTTAAATCCTCAGGCAAACTACTCCAGTCAACAAAACCTTGGGTAAAGAAGCTTTGTTGTGTAACCTCTGCTGGTGTAGCAGTGGTTTGAGTAGTTTGAGTGACATGTGGGACTTTTTGCACATGCACTTGAGGTGGTGCTTGAACATATTGAATCTGTGGAGCAGAGGTTTGGACATAATGAATAGGGACAGTTGTTACAGGAGTTGCAAAATGAGCAGTGTTTTGCATTTGTTGTGCAGGGGCAAACTGGGAATATTGGACAGTGCTTTGAGGATTGGGGCCAGGGTGTGTAATAATTGGTCCTGCAGTTTGAGTTCGCATTCCCTGGCAATATGTCCCATCCTATTGCACTTGAAACATTTTATCTTTGATTTATCTAACCCAACTTTTAACCCCCCATGCAAACCTGGAAACCTCCTACCAGTTCTTTTGTAAAACTTACTAGCCCTGACACTCAAAAGTGCCAACTGGTGTAGGATGTCCATTTCTTCCAAATCCGTGGGTTCAAAGTGTTGTAGGTCATTCATCTCAAAACTCAGATTGTTAGAGGTTTGGCTTTCACAATTTGTAGCAAAAGCAAAATTTTGTGTACAGGGATCAGAGTTGAAATTGTTTCCAGAAGTTATGTCAATGTGATGATCAAAACTCTGATCCTTTCCACTGCCAGGCCCCTCCTCATGACTATAGAGAGCAGTGTTTCCCAGAGTATAGTCGTCGGTCATTTTCCCTGACTCTTGTAACTTCTTTTTCTGGTTCAACTCTCTCTCATATGTGAGGAGTCGAACATGAAGTTGTGTCAAGGTCATTTCCTTGTAACCAACAGCTGTCCGAGTGACATAAGCTACAGTCTCCCATTTCTCAGGTAAAGATCTCAAGAAACGACTATTGACAGTCGAATTTGGAAATTCCACATTTACCAATTTGAGCTCACTGATGAGACAACTATATCGTTTGAACTGTTGGGTTAATAACTCACCCTTAACGTGGCAAAATGTTTCATACTGCTGATTTAAAACTTCTCTATTATTCTCGATCACCTCTTCAGTACCACCGAATTGCTCTTTAAGAGCATCCCATAACTCTTTAGCACAATTACAATGAAGTAATCCCTCATAAATCTCATTGGACAGAGCTGAAACAACGATGCTAAAAGCCTTAGCATCCAATTTGATTTTGAAAAAATCCTGTTCAGAGTTATTTTCGAGTTTTTTAGGGACTTGAGTGTGGGGATCCTCTGTACTTGGAACCATGGGGACATGTGGTCCAAATACAATGGGTCTCCAACATCCGGTGTTCTGTTGGGCGAGAATATGACCCATCCTACGTTGCCAAATAAAATACTTATTTCGTTTCAACATAGGTGGTTTGAACATGGATCCAATATTGGATTCCGGTGTGTTTTGTGCCATTTCTCTTGACAACATATTTGTGTTTTAAAAACGTTTGTAGTAATAAAACACGGTATTTAAGCAAAAATTATCAAACAAATTAGCAACAAAGAGCTGATCTGTTCAAATCAGTTTGACTTTTAAATCAAAATCGATTGACCAAGCTCTGATACCAAACAATCAGGATCTAAGTTTGAATTGATTGCTGTTTTTGTTTCAAGTAATGGAAAATGATTTAAAACATAAAATAAATGCAGCGGATTAATGGAAAACTTTTACAACAATCAATCGGTCGTTTGTTTTCATCATCATCATGCTTTCAAGTAATTAAACTATTTCATGTGACTCACAAACTCCCCCTTAGCCCAATAACGATTGTTTGATAGTAAGAAATGAAGAATATATGCGAAATTGATCTTTTTAAGAAGACGAGTATTAACTGTTACATTGAGCGCCTATTTATACTAATTACATAACCACTGATCATCTGTCAGTGACGTCAGGGTTGATAGTGATAGCTAACAAAAAGTAACTAACTACAAACACTGCTTAGACTAAACTATCAATGCATAGCACTGTTACATTGATTAATCTAATACTAATCTAAGCACTGTTGGCTATCCTCTGTTCTTGTGATATTCTATCAGCGGTTGAGACTTTCTTCTTTCAGAGGATAGGAAGCAATGTGTTTATTGAAAGCAGTAAATACTCATCAGCGGTTAGAACCTCTGATGGTTGGATCAAAGCTCAGATGGTGTGTTTTGACTATGTATCATCTGTTCCTTTCCAAAGGTTCAATTCCAACACGTGTAAAATTGAATTCCTGTATCAAAAAACTGAGTTTGGAAGCGGAGAAATACAGAAACTACCAGATATTTTATTTAATCAATTATTCACACGTTTTCGTGTAAATATCGAAAGTGGGGGAAAATTATAGAAACTCGGAATGAATTTTTCGTGCAAAATAAAATCCATGTATCAATAAAACTGAGTTTGGAAGTTGAGAAATACAAAAAAAATCAGATATTTGATTTAATCAATTATTCACTCGTATTTTGTATAAATATGGAATGTGGGGGAAAGTTGATGAAACTCGAATTGTATTTTTCGTGCAAAATAGAATCCCTGTATATAAACACTGAGTTTGGAAGCTGAGAAATACAGAAAATGCTGACCGAAACGATCAGATATTTGATTTAACCAATTATTCACCCGTTTTCCGTCTAAATATGGAAAATGGGCGAAAATTTGCGAAAATTTACGAATATCGAATTGAATTTTTCGTGCTAAATCGAGTATCTGTATCAATAAATATGAGTTTGGAAGCAATGAAATACGGAATCGATCAGATATTTGATTTAATCAATTATTCAAGGGTTCTCGTATAAATATGGAAAGTGGGTGAAAATTGACGAAATTCAGAATGAATTTTTCATGCAAAATTGAATCCATGTATAAAAAAACTGAGTTTAGAAGCTGAGAAATATAGAAACTACTAGATATTTGATTTAATCAATTATTCACGCATTTTCGTGTAAATATGGATAGTGGGGGAAAATTAAAGAAACTCAGAATGAATATTTCGTGCAAAATCGAATCCCTGTATCAATTAAAATGAGTTTGGAAGCCTAGAAATACCGAAACGACGAGATATTTTATTTAACCGCTTATTCATCCATTTTTGTCTAAATATGGAAAGTGGGCGAAAATTGACAAAAGTCGGATTGAATTTTTGTTGCAAAATCGAATATCTGTATAAATCTGAGTTTGGAAGCTGAGAAATACAGAAATGATCAGATATTTGATTTAATCAATTATTCACGCGTTTTTGTATAAATATGGAAAGTAGGCGAAAATTGACGAAACTCGAATGAATTTTTCATGCAAAATAGAATCTCTGTATCAAAAAACTGAGTTTAGAAGCTGAGAAATATAGAAAATGCTGAAGGAAACGACCAGATATTTGATGTAATCAATTATTCACGTGTTTTCGTCTAAATATGGAAAGTGGGCGAAAATTAAAGAAACTCGGAATTTTCCGTGCAAGATCGAGTATCTGTATCAATAAATATGAGTTTGGAAGCTGAGAAATACAGAATCAATCAGATATTTGATTAAATCAATTATTCACGCATTTTCGTGTAAATATGGTAAGTGGGCGAAAATTGACGAAACTCAGAATGAATTTTTCATGTAAAATTGAATTTCGGTATCAAAATACTGAGTTTGGTAGCTGAGAAATACAGAAACTACCAGATATTTTAATTTAATCAATTATTAACGCGTTTTCATGTAAATATGGAAAGTGGGGGAAAATTAAAGAAACTCGGAATGAATTTTTCGTGCAAAATCGAATCCCTATATCAATTAAACTGAGTTTGGAAGCCGAGACATACAGAAATGACGAGATATTTTATTTAACCGCTTATTCCCCATTTTCGTCTACATATATTTTTCGTGCAAAATAAAATCCATGTATAAAAAAATGAGTTTGGAAGCTGAGAAATTACAGAAAAAGCTGACAGAAACGACTAGATATTTGATTTACCCATTTTTCCTCAAAATATGGAAAATCGGCGAAAATTGACGAAACTCGGATCGAATTTTTCCAGCAAAATCGAGTATCTGTATGAATAAATCGGAGTTTGGAAGCTGAGAAATACATAATCGATCAGATATTTGATTTAATCAAATTATTCACGTCTTTTCGTATAAATATGGAAAGTGGGCGAAAATTGACGAAACTCGGAATGAATTTTTCGTGCAAAATTGAATCGATGTACCAAAAAACTTAGTTTGGAAGCTGAGAAATACAGAAACTGTTAGATATTTGATTTAAACAATTATTCACGTGATTTAGTGTAAATATGGAAAGTGAGGAGAAATTAAAGAAACTCGGAATTATTTTTTCGTGCAAAATCGAATTCATGTATCAATTAAACTGAGTTTTGGAAGCCGGGAAATACAGAAATGACCAGATATTTTATTTAACCGCTTATTCACCCATTTTCGTCTAAATATGGAAAGTGAGAGAAAAGCGTCGAATCTCGGATTAATTTTTCTTGCAAAATCGATTATCTGTATTAATAAATATGATTTTTGATGCTGAGATATACAAAAACGATTAGATATTTGATTTAATCAATTATTCACGCGTTTTTGTATAAATATGGAAAGTGGGGAAAAGTGATGAAACTCGGAATGTATTTTTCGTGCAAAATAGAATCCCTGTATAAAAAACTGAGTTTGGAAGCTGGCAATACAGAAAAAGCTGACATAAACCACTAAATATTTGATTTACCCAATTTTTTTCGTCTAAATTTGGAAAATCGGCGAAAATTGTGGAAACTCGGATGGAATTTTTCATGCAAAATCGAGTATCTGTATCAATAAATCTGAGTTTGGAAGCTGAGAAATACAGAATAGATCAGATATTTGATTTAATCAATTATTCACGCATTTTTGTATAAATATGAAAAGTGGGCGATAATTGACGAAACTCGGAATTGATTTTTCGTGCAAAATTGAATCCATGTATCAAAAAACTGAGTTTGAAAGCTGAGAAATACAGAAACTATCAGATATTTGATTTAAACAATTATTCACGTGATTTCCTGTAAATATGGAAAGTGGGGGGAAATTAAAGAAACTCGGAATTAATTTTTCATGGATAATCGAATTCGTGTATCCACTAAACTGAGTTTTGGAAGCCGGGAAATACAGAAACGACAAGATATTTATTTAACCGCTTATTCACCCATTTTCGTCTATATATGGAAAGTGGGCGAAAATTGACGAAACTCGGATTGAATTTTTCTTGCAAAATCGAATATCTGTATCAATAAATCCGAGTTTGCAAGCTGAGAAATACAGAAACGATCGGATATTTGATTTAATCAATTATTCACGCGTTTATGTATAAATATGGAAAGTGGGCGAAACCTGACAAAACTCGGAAGAACTTTTCACGCAAAATAGAATCCTTGTATCAAAAAACTAAGTTTGGAAGCTGAGAAATACAGAAATACTGACGAAACGTCCAGATATTTGATTAATCAATTATTCACGTGTTTTCTTCTAAATATGGAAAGTGGGCGAACATTAAAGAAACCCGGAATGATTTTTTCGTGCAAAATCGAGTATCTGTATCAATAAATATGAGTTTGGAAGCTAAGAAATTATGAATCGATAAGATATTTGACTAAATCAATTATTCACGCATTTTGGTGTAAATATGGAATGTGGGCGAAAATTGACGAAACTCGGAATGAATTTTTTGTGTAAAATTGAAACCCTGTATCAAAAAACTGAGTTTGGAAGCGGAGAAATACAGAAATAACCAGATATTTGATTTAATCAATTGTTCACGTGTTTTCGTTTAAATATGGAAAGTGGGCGAAAATTGACGAAACTCGGAATGAATTTTTCGTGTAAAATTGAATCCATGTATCAATAAAACTGAGTTTGTAAGCTGAGAAATACATAAACGATTAGATATTTGATTTAATCAATTATTCACTCGTTTTTTGTGTAAATATGGAAAGTGGGGGAGGTTGACGAAACTCGAATTGTATTTTTCATGCAAAATAGAATCCCTGTATATAAAAACTGAGTATGGAAGCTGAGAAATACAGAAATGCTGACCGAAACGATCAAATATTTGATTTAACTAATTATTCACCCATTTTCCGTCTATATATGGAAAATAGGCGAAAATTGACGAAACTCGAATTCATTTTTTCATGCAAAATCGAGTATCTATATCAATAAATCTGATTTTGGAAGTTAAGAAAAACATAATCAATCAGATATTTGATTTAATCAAGTATTAACGTGTTTTTGTATAAATATGAAAAGTGGGCAAAAATTGACGAAACTCAGAATGAATTTTTCGTGCAAAATTGAATCCATGTATCAAAAAACTGAGTTTGGAAGCCGAGAAATACAGAAAATGCCAGATATTTGATTCAATTATTCACGCGTTTTCGTGTAAATATGGAAGATGAGGGAAATTTAAAGAAACTCGGAATGAATTTTTCGTGCAAAATCGAATCCCTGTTTCAATTAAACTGAGTTTGGAAGCTGAGAAATACAGAAACGACCAGATATTTACTAACCGGTTATTCACCCATTTTCGTCAATATATCGAAAGTGGGCGAAAAATTGTCGAAACTCAGATGGAATTTTTCATGCAAAATAGAGTATCAGTGTCAATAAATCTGAGTTTGGAAGCTGAGAAATACAGAATCAATCAGATATTTGATTTAATTAATTATTCACGCATTTTCATATAAATATGGGCGAAAATTGACGAAACTCGGAATGAATTTGTCGTGCAAAATTGAATCTATGTATCAAAAAACTGAGTTTGGAAGCTGAGAAATACAGAAACTAACAGAAATTTGATTTAAACAATTATTCACGTGATTTCGTGTAAATTGGAAAGTGGGGGAAAATTAAAGAAACTCTGAATTAATTTTTCGTGCATAATCGAATTCGTGTATCAATTAAACTGAGTTTTGGAAGCCGGGAAATACAGAAACGACAAGATATTTTATTTAACCGTTATTCACCCATTTTTGTCTATATATATAAAGTGGGCGAAACTTGACGAAACTCGGATTGAATTTTTCTTGCAAAATCGAATATGTGTATCAATAAATCTGAGTTTGGAAGCTGAGAAATACAGAAACGATCAGATATTTGATTTAACCAATTATTCCCGCATTTTCCGTATAAATATGGAAAGTGGGCGAAAATTGACGAAACTCAGAATTAATTTTTCGTGCAAAATAGAATCCCTATCAGATATTTGATTTAATCAATTATTCACGCGTTTTCTTATAAATATGGAACTCGAAATAAATTTTTCGTGCAAAATTGAATCCTTGTATCAAAAAACTGTGTTTGGAAGCTGAGAAATAGAGAAACTACCAGATATTTGATTTAATCAATTATTCACGCATTTTCGTGTAAATATGGAAAGTGGAGGGAAATTAAAGAAACTCGGAATTAATTTTTCATGCAAAATTGAATCCCTGTATCAATCAAACTGAGTTTGGAAGCCGAGAAATACAGAAACGACGAGATATTTTATTTTACCGCTTATTCACCCACTTTCGTCTATATATGGAAAGTGGGCGAAAATTGTCGAAACTCGGATGGATTTTTTCGTGCAAAATCGAGTATCTGTATCAATAAATCTGAGTTTGGAAGCTGAGAAATACATAATTGATCAGATATTTGATTTAATCAATTATTCACGCATTTTCGTATAAATATGCAAGGTGGGCGAAAATTGATGAAACTCGGAATGAATTTTTAATGCAAAATTGAATCCATGTATAAAAAACTGAGTTTGGAAGCTGAGAAAAACAGAAACTATCAGATATTTGATTTAAACAATTATTCACATGATTTTGTGTAAATTTGGAAAGTGGGGGAAAATTGAAGAAACTCTGAATTAATTTTTCGTGCAAAATCAAATTCGTGTATCAATTAAACTGAGTCTTGGAAGCCGGGAAATACAGAAACGACCAAATATTTTATTTAACCGCTTATTTACCCATTTTCGTCTATATATGGAAAGTGGGCGAAAATTGACCAAACTCGGATTGAATTTTTCTTGCAAAATTGAATAACTGTATAAATAAATCTGAGTTTGGAAGATGAGAAATCCAGAAACGATCAGATATTTGATTTAACCAATTATTCATGCATTTTCCGTATAAATATGGAAAGTGGGCGAAAATTGACAAAACTCAGAATGAATTTTTCGTGCAAAATAGAATCCTTGTATCAAAAAACTGAGTTTGGAAGCCGAGAAATACAGAATCGATCAGATATTTGAATTAATCAATTATTCACTAGTTTTCGTATAAATATGGAAAGTGGGTGAAAATTGACGAAACTCGGAATAAATTTTTCATGCAAAATTGAATCCCTGTATCAAAAAACTGTGTTTGGAAGCTGAGAAATACAGAAACTACCAGATATTTGATTTAATCAATATTCATGCGTTTTCGTGTAAATATGGAAAGTGGAGGGAAATTAAAGAAACTCGGAATGAATTTTTCGTGCAAAATCGAATCCCTGTATTAATTAAACTGTGTTTGGAAGCCGAGAAATACAGAAACGACGAGATATTTTATTCAACCGCTTATTCACCCATTTTCGTCTATATATGGAAAGTGGGCGAAAATTGTCAAAACTCGGATGGAATGTTTCGTGCAAAATCGAGTATCTGTATCAATAAATCTGAGTTTGAAAGCTGAGAAATACAGAATCGATCAGATATTTGATTTAATCAATTATTCATGCATTTTCGTACAAATATGGAGAGTGGGCGAAAATTGATGAAACTCGGAATGAATTTTTCGTGTAAAATTGAATCCATGTTTCAAAAAACTGAGTTTGGGAGCTGAGAAATACAGAAAAACTATATTAGAAATTTGTATTTATAACAATATTCATGTTAATTCGTGGTAAAATTTGTAAAGTGGGGAAAATTAAAGAAATCTGAATTAATTTTTCTTGAAAAATCGAATTCGATTATCGGGAAATACAGAAACCGACGAGATATTTTAATTTAACCGCTTATTACCATTTTCGTTATATATGTGAAAGTGGGCAAAATTGACGAAACTCGGATTGAATTTTTCTGCAAAATCGAATACTGTATCAATAAATCTGAGTTTGGAAGCTGAGAAATACATAAACGATCAGATATTTAATTTAATCAATTATTCACGCGTTTTCTATAAATATGGAAAGTGGGCGAATATTGACGAACCTCGGAATAATTTTTCGTGCAAAATAGAATCCCGTATCAAAAACTGTGTTTGGAAGCTGAGAAATACAGAAACTGACCAGATATTTGATATAATCAACTTATTCACCCGTTTTCGTGTAAATATGGAAAGTGGGGAAAATAAGGAAACTCGGAATGAATTTTTCTGCAAAATCGAATCCTGTATCATTAAACTGAGTTTGGTAGCGAGAAATACAGAAACGACGAGATATTTATTTAATCCGCTTATTCACCATTTTCGTCTAAATATGGAAAGTGGGCGAAAATTGAGGAAATCGGAATTGAATTTTTCTTGCAAAACCGAATATCTGTATCATTAAATCTGAGTTTGGTAGCTGAGAAAATACAGAAACATCAGATATTTGATTTAATCAATTATTCACGCGTTTATGTATAAATATGGAAAGTGGGCGAAAATGACGAAATTCGGAATGAATTTTTCGTGCAAAATAGAATCCTGTATCAAAAAACTAAGTTTGGAACCCGAGAAATACAGAAAATGCTGACAGAAAACGACCAGATATTTGATTTAATCAATTATTCACTGTTTTTCGTCTAAATATGAAAATTGGGCGAAAATTAAAGAAACTCGGAATGAATTTTCATGCAAAATCGAGTACCTGTACCAATAAATATGAGTCTGGAAGCTGAGAAATTAATAATCAATTAGATATTTGATTAAATCAATTATTCATGCATTTTAGTGTAAATATGAAATGTGGGCGAAAATTGACGAAACTCGGAGTGAATTTTTCGTGTAAAATTGAATCCCTGTGTCAAAAAACTGAGTTTGGAAGCGAAAAATACAGAAATTACCAGATATTTGATTTAATCAATTATTAACGTGTTTTCATGTAAATATGGAAAGTGGGGGAACATTAAAGAAACTCAGAATGAATTTTTCGTGCAAAATCGAATCAATGTATCAATAAAAATGAGTTTGTAAGCTTAGAAATATAGAAATGATCAGATATTTGATTTAATCAATTATTCACTCGTTTTTTGTATAAATATGCAAAGTGGGGGAAAGTTGACGAAACTCGAATTGTATTTTTCGTGCAAAATAGAATCCCTGTATATAAAAACTGAGTTTGGAAGCTAAGAAATACAGAAAATGCTGACAGAAACGATCAGATATTTGATTTAAACCAATTATTCACCCGTTTTCCGTCTAAATATGGAAAATGGGCGAAAATTGTCGAAACTCGAATTGAATTTTTCATGCAAAATCGAGTATCTGTATCAAAAAATATAAGTTTGGAAGCTGAGAAATACATAATCGATCAGATATTTAATTTAATCAATTATTCACGCGTTTTCGTATAAATATTGAAAGTGGCAAATATTGACGAAACTCGGAATAAATTTTTCGTGCAAAATAGAATCCCTGTATCAAAAAACTGTGTTTGGAAGCTGAGAAATACAGAAACTACCAGATATTTGATATAATCAATTATCACGCGTTTTGGTGTAAATATGGAAAGTGGGGGAAAATTAAGAAACTCGGAATGAATTTTTCATGCAAAATCAAATCCATGTATCAACTAAATTGAGTTTGGAAGCCGAGAAATACAGAAAACGACGAGATATTTTATTGAACCGCTTATTCACCCATTTTCGTCTAAATATAGCAAATTGACGAAACTCGGAATGTATTTTTCGTGCAAAGTAGAAACCATGTATAAAAAACTGAGTTTAGAAGCTGAGCAATACAGAAAAAGGTGATAGAAACGACTAGATAGTTGATTTACCCATTTTTCGTCTATACATGGAAAATCGGCGAAAATTGACGAATCTCGTATTGAATTTTTGGTGCAAAATCGAGTATCTATATCAATAAATCGGAGTTTGGAACCTGAGAAATACATAATCGATTAGATATTTGATTTAATCAATTATTCACGCGTTTTCGTATAAATATGGAAAGTGGGCGAAAATTGACGAAATTCGGAATGAATTTTTTGTGTAAAATTTAGTCCATGTATTAAAAAACTGAGTTTAGAAGCCGAGAAATACAGAATCGATCAGATATTTGATTTAATCAATTATTCACGTGTTTTTGTATAAATATGGAAAGTGGGCGAAAATTGACGAAACTCGGAATAATTTTTCGTGCAAAATCGAATCCCTGTATTAATTAAACTGAGTTTGGAAACCGAGAAATACAGAAACGATCAGATATTTGATTTAATCAATTATTCACGCGTTTTTGTATAAATATGGGAAGTGGACCAAAATTCACGAAATTCGGAGTGAAATTTTTGTGCAAAATAGAATCCCTATATCAAATAACTGAGTTTGGAAGCTGAGAAATACAGAAAATGCTGACAGAAACGACCAGATATTTGATTTAATCAATTATTCACCTGTTTTCGTCTAAATATGAAAAGTGGGCGAAAATTAAAGAAACTCGGAATGAATTTTTCGTGCAAAATCGAGTACCTGTACCAATAAATATGAGTCTGGAAGTTGAGACATTAAGAATTGATATGTATTTGATTAAATCAATTACTCACACATTTTCGGGTAAATATGGAATGTGGGCGAAAATTGACGAAACTTAGGAATGGATTTTTCGTGTAAAATTGAATCCATGTATCAAAAAACTGAGTTTGGAAGGTGAGAAATACAGAAACTACCATATATCTGATTTCCTCAATTATTCACGTGTTTTCGTGTAAATATGGAAAGTGGGAGAAAATTAAAGAAACACGGAATGAATTTTTCGTGCAAAATCGAATCCCTGTATCAATTAAACTGAGTTTAGAAACCGAGAAATACAGAAACGACGAGATATTTTATTTAACCGCATTATTCACCCATTTTCGTCTAAATATGAAAAGTGGGAAAAAATTGACGGAACTTGGATTGAATTTTTCTTCCAAAATCAAATATTTGTATCCATAAATCTGAGTTTGGAAGCTGAGAAATACGAAAACAATCATATATTTGATTTAATCAATTATTCACACGCGTTTTTGTTTAAATATGGAAAGTGGGCCAAAATTGACGAAACTCGGAGTGAAATTTTTCGTGCAAAATAGAAGCCCTATATCAAAAAACTGAGTTTGGAAGCTGAGAAATACAGAAAATGCTGACAGAAATGACCAGATATTTGATTTAATCAATTATTCACGCGTATTGGTGTAAATATGGAAACTGGGCGAAAATTAAAGAAACTCAGAATTAATTTTTCATGCAAGATCGAGTATCTTTATCAATAAATATGAGTTTGGAAGCTGAGAAACATTGAATCAATAAGATATTTTGATTATCAATTATTCACACCATTTTCGTGTAAATATGGAAAGTGGGCGAAAATTGACGAAACTCGAAATGAATTTTTTCGTGTAAAATTGAATCCCTGTATCAAAAAACTGAGTTTGGAAGCTTAGAAATACAGAAACTACCAGATATCTCTGATTTACTCAATTATTCCCGTGTTTTTGTGTAAATATGGAAAGTGGGGGAAAATTAAAGAAACTCGGAATGAATTTTTCGTGCAAAATCGAAATCCCTGTATCAATTAACTGAGTTTGGAAACCGAGAAATACAGAAACAACTAGATATTTTATTGAACCGCTTATTTCAGCCATTTTCGTCTAAATATGGAAAGTGGGAAAAAATTGACCAAACTTGGATTGAATTTTTCTTTCAAAATCGAATATTTGTATCAATAAATCTGAGTTTGTAAGCTGAGAAATACGTAAACGATCAGATATTTGATTTAATCAATTATTCACGCATTTTTGTATAAATATGGAAGGTGGGCGAAAATGACGAAACTCGGAATGGATTTTTCGTGCAAAATCGAGTACCTGTACCAATAAATATGAGTCTGGAAGCTGAGAAATTAAGAATCGATTAGATATTTGATTAAATCAATTACTCACGCATTTTAGTTTAAATTTGAAATGTGGGCAAAAATTGACGAAATTTAGGAATGAAGTTTTCGTGTAAAATTGAATCCCTGTATCAAAAAACTGAGTTTGGAAGCTGAGAAATACAGAAACTACCAGATATCTGATTTACTCAATTATTCACGTGTGTTCGTGTAAATATGGAAAGTGGGAGAAAATTAAAGAAACACGGAATTAATTTTTCGTGCAAAATCGAATCCCTGTATCAATTAAACTGGGTTTGGATACCGAGAAATACAGAAACGACGAGATATTTTATTTAACCGCTTATTCACCCATTTTCGTCTAAATATGAAAAGTGGGAAAAATTTGACGGAACTTGGATTGAATTTTTCTTCCAAAATCGAATATTTGTTTCAATAAATCTAAGTTTGTAAGCTGAGAAGTACGGAAACGATCAGATATTTGATTTAATCAATTATTCACGCGTTTTTGTATAAATATGGAAAGTGGGCCAAAATTGACGAAACTCGGAGTGAAATTTTCGTGCAAAATAGAATCCCTATATCAAAAAACTGAGTTTGTAAGCTTAGAAATACAGAAAATGCTTACAGAAATGACCCGATATTTGATTTAATCAATTATTCACGCGTTTTCGTGTAAATATGGAAACTCGAACGAAAATTAAAGAAACTCGGAATGAATTTTTCATGCAAGATCGAGTATCTTTATCAATAAATATGAGTTTGGAAGCTGAGAAATATAGAATCAATCAGATATTTGATTAAATCAATTATTCACCCCATTTTCGTGTAAATATGGAAAGTGCGAAAATTGACGAAACTCGAAAAGAATTTTTTGTGTAAAATTGAATCCCTGTATCAAAAAAACTTAGTTTAGAAGCTGAGAAATACGGAAACTACCAGATATCTCTGATTTACTCAATTATTAACGTGTTTTCGTGTAAATAGGGAAAGTGGTGGAAAATTAAAGAAACTCGGAATGAATTTTTCGTGCAAAATCGAATACGTGTATCAATTAAACTGAGTTTGGAAACCAAGATATACAGAAACAACGAGATATTTTATTGAACCGCTTAGTCACCCATTTTCGTCTATGAATGGAAAGTGGGAAAAAATTGACCAAACTTGGATTGAATTTTTCTTCCAAATCGAATATTTGTACCAATAAATCTGAGTTTGTAAGCTGACGTAAACGATCAGATATTTGATTTAATCAATTATTCACGCATTTTTGTATAAATATGGAAGGTGAGCGAAAATTGACGAAACTCGGAATGGATTTTTCGTGCAAAATAGAATCCCTATATAAAAAACTGAGTTTGAAAGCTGAGAAATACAGAAAATGCTGACAGAAACGATTAGATATTTGATTTAATCAATTATTCACGCGTTTTCGTCTGAATATGGAAAGTGGGCGTTTTTGTATAAATATGGAAAGTGGGCCAGAATTGATGAAACTCGGAGTGAAATTTTCGTGCAAAATAGAATCCCTATATCAAAAAACTGAGTTTAGAGGCTGATAAATACAGAAAATGCTGACAGAAATTACCAGATATTTGATTTAATCAATTATTCACGCGTTTTCGTGTTAATATGGAAAGTGGGCGAAAATTAAAGAAAATCGGAATGAATTTTTCATGCAAGATCGAGTATCTTTATCAATAAATATGAGTTTGGAAGCTGATAAATATAGAATCAATCAGATATTTGATTAAATCAATTATTCACCCATTTTCGTGTAAATATGGAAAGTGGGCGAAAATTGACAAAACTCGGAATGAATTTTTCGTGTAAAATTGAATCCCTGTATAAAAAAACTGAGTTTGGAAGCTGAGAAATATAGGAACTACCAGATATCTCTGATTTACTCAATTATTCACGTGTTTTTTGTGTAAATATGGAAAATGGGGGAAAATTAAAGAAACTCGGAATGAATTTTTCATGCAAAATCAAATCCCTGTATCAATTAAACTGAGTTTGGAAACCGAGAAATACAGAAACAACGAGATATTTTATTGAACCGTTTATTCACCCATTTTCGTCTAAGTATGGAAAGTGGGAAAAATTGACGAAACTTGGATTGAATTTTTCTTCCAAAATCGAACATTTGTACCAATAAATCTGAGTTTGTAAGCTGAGAAATACGTAAATGATCAGATATTTGATTTAGTCAATTATTCACGCATTTTTGTATAAATATGGAAAGTGGGCGAAAATTGACGAAACTCGGAATGGATTTTTCGTGAAAAATAGAATCCCTATATAAAAAAAAACTGTGTTTGGAAGCTGAGAAATACAGAAAATGCTGACAGAAACGATTAGATATTTGATTTAATCAATTATTCACGCGTTTTCGTCTAAATATGGAAAGTGGGCGGAAATTAAAGAAACTCGGAATGAATTTTTCGTGCAAAATCGAGTACCTGTGCCAATAAATATGAGTCTGGAAGCTAAGAAATTAAGAATCGATTAGATATTTGATTAAATTAATTATTCACGCATTTTCATGTAAATGTGGAATGTGTCGAAATTGACGAAACTTAGGAATGAATTTTTGGTGTAAAATTGAATCCCTGTATCAAAAAACTGAGTTTGGAAGCTAAGAAATACAGAAATACCAGATATCTGATTTACTCAATTATTCACGTGTTTTCGTGTAAATATGGAATGTGGGGAAAATTAAAGAAACTCTGAATGAATTTTTCATGCAAAATCGAATCCCTGTATCAATTAAACTGAGTTTGGAAGCAGAGAAAGACAGAAATGAATAGATAGTTATTTAACCGCTTATTCACACATTTTCGTCTAAATATGGAAAGTGGGTAAAAGTTGATGAAACTTGGATTGAATTTTTCTTCCAAAATCGAATATTTATATCAATAAATCTGAGTTTAGAAGCTGAGAAATACATAAAAGATCAGATATTTGATTTAATCAATTATTCTCGCATTTTTGTATAGATATGAAAAGTGGGCGAAAATTGACGAAACTCGGAATGAATTTTTCGTGAAAAATAGATTCCCTATATCAAAAAACTGAGTTTGGAAGCTGAGAAAATACAGAAAATGCTGACTGAAACGACCAGATATTTGATTTAATCAATTATTCACGCGTTTTTCGTCTAAATATGAAAAGTGGGCGAAAATTAAAGAAACTCGGAATGAATTTTTCATGCAAAATCGAGTACCTGTACCAATAAATATGAGTCTGGAAGCTGAGAAATTAAGAATCGATTAGATATTTGATTAAATCAATTATTCACGCACTTTCGTGTGGGCGAAAATTGACGAAACTTAGGAATGAATTTTTCGTGTAAAATTGAATCCCTATATCAAAAAACCTGAGTTTGGAAGCTGAGAAATACAGAAACTACAAGATATCTGATTTACTCAATTATTCACGTGTTTTCGTGTAAATATGGAAAGTGGGAGAAAATTAAAGAAACACGGAATGAATTTGTCCTGCAAACTCGAATCCCTGTATCAATTAAACTGAGTTTGGAAAACGAGAAATACAGAAACGACGAGATATTTTATTTAACCGCTTATTGACCCATTTTCGTCTAAATATGAAAAGTGGGAAAAAATTGACGGAACTTGGATTGAATTTTTCTTCCAAAATCGAATATTTGTATCAATAAATCTGAGTATGGCAGCTGAGAAATACGGAAACGATCAGATATTTGATTTAATCAATTATTCACGCGTTTTTGTATAAATATGGAAAGTGGGCCAAAATTGACGAAACTCGGAGTGAAATTTCGTGCAAAATAGAATCCCTATATCAAAAAACTGAGTTTGGAAGCTAAGAAATACAACAGAAATGACCAGAATTTGATTTAATCAATTATTCACGCGTTTTTTCGTGTAAATATGGAAACTGGGCGAAAATTAAAGAAACTCGGAATGAATTTTTCATGTCAGATCGAGTATCTTTATCGATAAATATGAGTTTGGAAGCTGAGAAATACAGAATCAATTACCCATTTTCGTGTAAATATGGAAAGTGGGCGAAAATTGACGAAATTCGGAATGAATTTTTCGTGTAAAAATTGAATCCCTGTATCAAAAAAACTGAGTTTGGAAGCTGAGAAATACAGAAACTACCAGATATTTGATTTAATCAATTATTCACGCGTTTTCATGTAAAATATGGAAAGTGGGGGAAATTTAAAGAAACTCCGAATTAATTTTTAGTGTAAAGTCGAATCCATGTATCAATAAAGCTGAGTTTGGAAGATGAGAATTACAGAGACGATCAGATATTTGATTTAATCAATTATTCACTCGTTTATTGTATAAATGTGGAAAGTGGGGGGGGGGGGATTGACGAAACTAGAATTGTATTTTTCGTGCAAAGTAGATCCCTGAATATAAAAACTGAGTTTGGAAGCTGAGAAATACAGAATCGATCAGATATTTGATTAAATCAATTATTCAAGCGTTTTCGTGTAAATATGCAAAGTGGGGAAAATTAAAGAAACTCGGAATGAATTTTTCGTGCAAAATTGAATCCATGTAACAAAAATCTGAGTTTGGAAGCTGAGAAATACAGAAACGACCAGATACTTTTTCACCCAATTATTCACCCATTTTCGTCTAAATATGGAAAGTAGGCGAAAATTTACCAAACTCGGTTTAAATTTTTCTTCCAAAATAGAATATTTGTATCAATAAATTGGAGTTTGGAAGCTGAGAAATATCAAAACGATCAGATATTTAATTTATTCAATTATTCACTCGTTTTTGTATAAATATGGAAAGTTAGGGAATGTTGACGAAACTCGGAATGTATTTTTCATGGAAAATAGAATCTCTGTATATAAAAACTGAGTTTGGAAACTAAGAAATATAGAAAATGCTGACAGAAACAACCAGATATTTGATTTAACCAATTATTCACCCGTTTTCTGTCTAAATATGGAAAATGGGCGAAAATTAACAAAACTCCGATTGAATTTTTCATGCAAATCCAGTATCTGTATCAATAAATCCAAGTGTGGAAGCTGAGAAATACCGAATCGATCAGATATTTGATTTAATCAATTATTCACGCATTTTCGTATAAATATGAAAAGTGGGCGAAATGACGAAACACGAAATGAATTTTTCATGCAAAATTGAATCTCTATATCAAAAAACTTAGTTTGGAAGCTGAGAAATATAGAAACTACCAGATATCTGATTTACTCAATTATTCACGCGTTTTCGTGTAAATATGAAAAGTGGGGGAAATTAAAGAAACTCGGAATGAATTTTTCGTGCAAAATTGAATCCCTGTATCAATTAACTGAGTTTGGAAACTGAGAAATACAGAAACAACGAGATATTTTATTGAACCGCTTATTCACCCATTTTCGTCTACGTATGGAACGTGGGAAAAAATTGACGAAACTTGGATTGAATTTTTCTTCCAAAATCGAATATTTGTATCAATAATCTAAGTTTGTAAGCTGAGAAATACGTAAACGATCAGATGTTTGATTTAATCAATTATTCACGCATTTTTGTATAAATATGGAAAGTGGGCAAAAATGGACGAAACTCGGAATGGATTTTTCGTTTTAAAATAGAATCCCTATATAAAAAAACTGAGTTTGGAAGCTGAGAAATACAGAAAATGCTGACAGAAACCATCAGATATTTGATTTAATCAATTATTCACGCGTTTTCGTCTAAATATGGAAAGTGGGCGGAAATTAAAGAAACTCGGAATGAATTTTTCATGCAAAATCGAGTACCTTTACCAATAAATATGAGTGTGGAAGCTAAGAAATTAAGAATCGATTAGATATTTGATTAAATCAATTATTCATGCATTTTCGTGCAAATGTGAAATATGGACGAAAAGACGAAACTTAGGAATGAATTTTTGGTGTAAAATTGAATCCCTGTATCAAAAAACTGAGTTTGGAAGCTGAGAAATACAGAAACTACCAGATATCTGATTTACTCAATTATTCACGTGTTTTTGTGTAAATATGGAAAGTGAGGGAAAATTAAAGAAACTCTAAATGAATTTTTCGTGCGAAATCGAATCCCTGTATAAATTAAACTGAGTTTGGAAGCAGAGAAAGACAGAAACGATGGGATATTTTATTTAACCGCTTATTCACCCATTTTCGTCTAAATATGGAAAGTGGGAAAAAATTGATGAAACTTGGATTGAATTTTTCTTCCAAAATCGAATATTTGTATCAATAAATCTGAGTTTAGAAGCTGAGAAATACATAAAAGATCAGATATTTGATTTAATCAATTATTCACGCATTTTTGTATAAATATGGAAAGTGGGCGAAAATTGACGAAACTCGGAATGAATTTTTCGTGAAAAATAGAATCCCTACATAAAAAAACTGAGTTTGGAAGCTGAGAAATACAGAAAATGCTGAAAGAAACGATCAGATATTTGATTTAATCAATTATTCACGTGTTTTCGTCTAAATATGGAAAGTGGGCGGAACTTAAAGAAACTCGGAATGAATTTTTCGTGCAAAATCCAGTACCTTTACTAATAAATATGAGTCTGGAAGCTAAGAAATTAAGAATCGATTAGATATTTGATTAAAATCAATTATTCATGCACTTTCGTGTAAATGTGGAATGTGGGCGAAAATTGATGAAACTTAGGAATGAATTTTTCGTGTAAAATTGAATCCCTGTATCAAAAATACTGAGTTTGGAAGCTGAGAAATACAGAAACTACCAGATATCTGATTTACTCAATTTTTCACGTGTTTTTGTGTAAATATGGAAAGTGGGGGAAAATTAAAGAAACTCTGAATGAATTTTTCGTGCAAGATTGAATCCCTGTATTAACTAAACTGAGTTTGGAAGCAGAGAAAGACAGAAACGATGAGATATTTTATTTAACCGCTTATTCACCCATTTTGGTCTAAATATGGAAAGTGGGAAAAATTGATGAAACTTGGATTGAATTTTTCTTCCAAAATCGAATATTTGTATCAATAAATCTGAGTTTAGAAGTTGAGAAATACATAAAAGATCAGATATTTGATTTAACCAATTATTCACGCATTTTTGTATAAATATGGAAAGTGGGCGAAAATTGACGAAACTCGGAATGAATTTTTCGTGAAAAATAGAATCCCTATATCAAAAAACTGAGTTTGAAAGCTGAGAAATACAGAAAATGCTGACAGAAACGACCAGATATTTGATTTAATCAATTATTCACGCGTTTTCGTCTAAATATGAAAAGTGGGCGAAAATTAAAGAAACTTAGGAATGAATTTTTCGTGTATAATTGAATCCCTGTATCAAAAAACTGAGTTTGGAAGGTGAGAAATACAGAAACTACCAGATATCTGATTTACTCAATTATTCACGTGTTTTCGTGTAAATATGGAAAGTGGGAGAAAATTAAAGAAACACGGAATGAATTTTTCGTGCAAAATCGAATCCCTGTATCAATTAAACTGAGTTTGGAAACCGAGAAGTAAAGAAACAACGAGATATTTTATTTAACCGCTTATTCACCCATTTTCGTCTAAATATGAAAAGTGGGAAAAAATTGACGGAACTTGAATTGAATTTTTCTTCCAAAATCGAATATTTGTATCAATAAATCTGAGTTTAGAAGCTGAGAAATACGGAAACGATCAGATATTTGATTTAATCAATTATTCACGCGTTTTTGTATAAATATGGAAAGTGGGCCAAAATTGACGAAACTTCGTGCAAAATAGAATCCCTATATCAAAAAACTGAGTTTGGAAGCTGAGAAATACAGAAAATGCTGACAGAAATGACCAGATATTTGATTAATCAATTTATTCACGCGTTTTCGTGTAAATATGGAAACTGGGCGAAAATTAAAGAAACTCGGAATGAATTTTTCATGCAAGATCGAGTATCTTTATCAATAAATATGAGTTTGGAAGCTGAGAAATACCGAATCAATCAGATATTTGATTAAATCAATTATTCACCCATTTTCGTATAAATATGGAAAGTGGGCGAAAATTGACTAAACTCGGAATGAATTTTTCGTGTAAAATTGAATCCATGTATAAAAAAACTGAGTTTGGAAGCTGAGAAATACAGAAACTACCAGATATTTGATTTAATCAATTATTCACGCGTTTTCTTGTAAAATTTGGAAAGTGGGGGAAAATTAAAGAAACTCCGAATGAATTTTTAGTGCAAAATCGAATCCGTGTATAATAAAGCTGGCTTTGGAAGATGAGAATTAAAGAAACGATCAGATGTTTGATTTAATCAATTATTCACTCGTTTATTGTATAAATATGGAAAGTGGGGGGGGGGGGAATTGACGAAACTCGAATTGTATTTTCGTGCAAAGTAGATCCCTGAACATAAAAACTGAGTTTGGAAGCTGAGAAATACAGAATCCATTAGATATTTGATTAAATCAATTATTCAAGCGTTTTCGTGTAAATATGGAAAGTGGGGGAAAATTAAAGAAACTTGGAATATTTTTCGTGCAAAATTGAATCCATGTATCGAAAATCTGAGTTTGGAAATACATAAATACAGAAATGACCAGATACTTTTTCACCCAATTATTCACCCATTTTCGTCTAAATATGGAAAGTAGGCGAAAATTTACAAACTCGGTTTAAATTTTTCTTCCAAAATAGAATATTTGTATCAATAAATTGGAGTTTGGAAGCTGAGAAATATCAAAACGATCATATATTTAATTTATTCAATTATTCACTCGTTTTTGTATAAATATGGAAAGTGAGGGAATGTTGACGAAACTCGGAATGTATTTTTCGTGGAAAATAGAATCTCTGTATATAAAAACTGAGTTTGGAAACTGAGAAATATAGAAAATGCTGACAGAAACAACCAGATATTTGATTTAACCAATTATTCACCCGTTTTCTGTCTAAATATGGAAAATGGGCGAAAATTAACAAAACTCCGATTGAATTTTTCGTGCAAATCCAGTATCTGTATCAATAAATCCAAGTGTGGAAGCTGAGAAATACCGAATCGATCAGATATTTGATTTAATCAATTATTCACGCATTTTCGTATAAATATGGAAAGTGGGCGAAATGACGAAACACGAAATGAATTTTTCGTGCAAAATTGAATCTCTATATCAAAAAACTTAGTTTGGAAGCTGAGAAATATAGAAACTACCAGATATCTGATTTACTCAATTATTCACGCGTTTTCGTGTAAATATGAAAAGTGGGGGAAAATTAAAGAAACTCGGAATGAATTTTTGGTGCAAAATCGAATCCCTGTATCAATTAAACTGAGTTTGGAAACCGAGAAATACAGAAACGACGAGATATTTATTTAACCGCTTATTCACCCATTTTCGTCTAAATATGGAAAGTGGGAAAAAATTGACGAAACTTGGATTGAATTTTTCTTCCAAAACGAATATTTGTATCAATAAATCTGAGTTTCGAAGCTGAGAAATACGAAAACGATTAGATATTTGATTTAATCAATTATTCACGCGTTTTTGTATAAATATGGAAAGTGGGCGAAAATTGACAAAACTTGGAATGAATTTTTCATGAAAAATAGAATCCCTATATGAAAAAACTGAGTTTGGAAGCTGAGAAAAATACAGAAACGAATAGATATTTGATTTAATCAATTATTCACTCGTTTTTTGTATAAATAGGGAAGGTGGGGGGGGGGATTGACGAAACTCGAATTTTATTTTACGTGGAAAATAGAATCCCTGTAAATAAAAACTGAGTTTCGAAGCTGAAAAATATAGAAAATACTGACAGAAACGATCAGATATTTGATTTAATCAATTATTCACGCGTTTTCGTCTAAATATGGAAAGTGGGCGGAAATTAAAGAAACTTGGAATGAATTTTTCATGCAAAATCGAGTACCTTTACCAATAAATATGAGTCTGGAAGCTAAGAAATTAAGAATCGATTAGATATTTGATTAAAATCAATTATTCACGCACTTTCGTGTAAATGTGGAATGTGGGCGAAAATTGATGAAACTTAGGAATGAATTTTTGGTGTAAAATTGAATCCCTGTATCAAAAAACTGAGTTTGGAAGCTGAGAAATACAGAAACTACCAGATATCTGATTTACTCAATTATTCACGTGTTTTTGTGTAAATATGGAAAGTGGGGGAAAATTAAAGAAACTCTGAATGATTTTTTCGTGCAAAATCGAATCCCTGTATCTATTAAACTGAGTTTGGAAGCAGAGAAAGACAGAAACGATGAGATATTTTATTTAACCGCTTATTCACCCATTTTCGTCTAAATATGGAAAGTGGGAAAATTGATGAAACTTGGATTGAATTTTTCTTCCAAAATCGAATATTTGTATCAATAAATCTGAGTTTAGAAGTTGAGAAATACATAAAAGATCAGATATTTGATTTAACCAATTATTCACGCATTTTTGTATAAATATGGAAAGTGGGCGAAAATTGACGAAACTCGGAATGAATTTTTCGTGAAAAATAGAATCCCTATATCAAAAAACTGAGTTTGGAAGCTGGAGAAATACAGAAAATGCTGACAGAAACGACCAGATATTTGATTTAATCAATTATTCACGCGTTTTCGTCTAAATATGAAAAATGGGCGAATATTATAGAAACTCCGATTGAATTTTTCGTGCAAAATCGAGTACCTTTACCAATAAATATGAGTCTGGAAGCTGAGAAATTAAGAATCGATTAGATATTTGATTAAATCAATTATTCACGCACTTTCGTGTAAATATGGAATGTGGGCGAAAATTGACGAAACTTAGGAATGAATTTTTCGTGTAAAATTGAATCCATGTATCAAAAAAACTGAGTTTGGAAGCTGAGAAATACAGAAACTACTAGATATCTGATTTACTCAATTATTCACATGTTTTCGTGTAAATATGGAAAGTGGGAGAAAATTAAAGAAACACGGAATGAATTTTTGTGCAAAATCGAATCCCTATATCAATTAAACTGATTTTGGAAACCGAGAAATACAGAAACAACGAGATATTTTATTTTACCGCTTATTCACCCATTTTCGTCTAAATATGAAAAGTGGGAAAAATTGACGGAACTTGGATTGAATTTTTCTTCCAAAATCGAATATTTGTATCAATAAATCTGAGTTTGGAAGCTGAGAAATAAGGAAACGATCAGATATTTGATTTAATCAATTATTCACGCGTTTTTGTATAAATATGGAAAGTGGGCCAAAATTAACGAAACTCGGAGTGAAATTTTTGTGCAAAATAGAATCCCTATATCAAAAAACTGAGTTTGGAAGCTGAGAAATACAGAAAATGCTGACAGAAATGACCAGATATTTGATTTAATCAATTATTCACGCGTTTTCGTCTAAATATGGAAACTGGCCGAAAATTAAAGAAACTCGGAATGAATTTTTCTTGCAAGATCGAGTATCTTTATCAATAAATATGAGTTTGGAAGCTGAAAAAAAAATCCATCAGATATTTGATTAAATCAATTTTCACCCATTTTCGTGTAAAAATGGAAAGTGGGCGAAAATTGACGAAACTCGGAATGAATTTTTCGTGTAAAATTGAATCCATGTATAAAAAAACTTGAGTTTGGAAGCCGAGAAATACAGAAACTACCAGATATTTGATTTAATCAATTATTCACGCGTTTTCATGTAAAATATGGAAAGTGGGGGAAAATTAAAGAAACTCCGAATGAATTTTTAGTGCAAAATCGAATCCATGTATCAATAAATCTGAGTTTGGAAGATGAGAATTAAAGAAACGATCAGATATTTGATTTAATCAATTATTCACTCGTTTATTGTATAAATATGGAAAGTGGGGGGGGGGGGGGAATTGACGAAACTAGAATTGTATTTTCGTGCAAAGTAGATCTCTGAAAATAAAAACTGAGTTTGGAAGCTAAGAAATACAGAATCGATCAGATATTTGATTAAATCAATTATTCAAGCATTTTCGTGTAAATATGGAAAGTGGGGGAAAATTAAAGAAACTCGGAACGAATTTTTCGTGCAAAATT
Organism: Scalesia atractyloides; assembly: GCA_947069175.1. NCBI lineage: Eukaryota > Viridiplantae > Streptophyta > Magnoliopsida > Asterales > Asteraceae > Scalesia > Scalesia atractyloides. The sequence continues at coordinate 25,411,193 of CAMTDV010000010.1, forward strand.
GGATCCATGTATCAAAAATTTGAGTTTGGAAGCTGAGAAATACAGAAACGACCAGATACTTTTTCACCCAATTATTCACCATTTTCGTCTAAATATGGAAAGTAGGCGAAAATTTACGAAATTCGGTTTAAATTTTTCTTGCAAAATAGAATATTTGTATCAATAAATTGGAGTTTGGAAGCTGCGAAATATCGAAACGATCAGATATCTAATTTATTTAATTATTCACTCGTTTTTGTATAAATATGGAAAGTGGGGGAAAGTTGACGAAACTCGGAATGTATTTTTCGTGGAAAATAGAATCTCTGTATATAAAAACTTAGTTTGGAAACTGAGAAATACCAGATATTTGATTTAACCAATTATTCACCCGTTTTCCGTTTAAATATAGAAAACGGGCGAAAATTAACAAAACTCTGATTGAATTTTTCATGGAAATCCAGTATCTGTATCAATAAATCCAAGTGTGGAAGCTGAGAAATACAGAATCGATCAGATATTTGATTTAATCAATTATTCACGCATTTTCGTATAAATATGGAAAGTGGGCGAAATGACGAAACACGAAATGAATTTTTCGTGCAAAATTGAATCTCTATATTAAAAAACTTAGTTTGGAAGCTGAGAAATATAGAAACTACCAGATATCTGATTTACTCAATTATTCACGCGTTTTCGTGTAAATATGAAAAGTGGGGGAAAATTAAAGAAACTCGGAATGATTTTTTCGTGCAAAATCGAATCCCTGTATCAATTAAACTGAGTTTGGAAACCGAGAAATACAGAAACGACGAGATATTTATTTAACCGCTTATTCACCCATTTTCGTCTAAATATGGAAAGTGGGAAAAAATTGACGAAACTTGGATTGAATTTTTCTTCCAAAATCGAATATTTGTATCAATAAATCTGAGTTTCGAAGCTGAGAAATACGAAAACGGTCAGATATTTGATTTAATCAATTATTCACTCGTTTTTTGTATAAATAGGGAAGGTGGGGGGGGGGGATTGACGAAACTCGAATTGTATTTTACGTGGAAAATAGAATCCCTGTAAATAAAAACTGAGTTTCGAAGCTGAGAAATATAGAAAATGCTGACAGAAACGATCAGATATTTGATTTAACCAATTATTCACCCGTTTTCCGTCTAAATATGGAAAATGGGCAAAAATTGATGAAACTCGAATTGAATTTTCATGCAAAATCGAGTATCTATATCAATATGAGTTTGGAAGCTGCGAAATACAGAATCGATCAGATATTTGATTGAATCAATTATTCACGTGTAAATATTAAAGAATCGGGATGAAATTTTCATGCAAAATCGAATCCCTGTATCAAAAAACTGAGTTTGGAAGCTGAGAATATAGAAACAACCAGATATTTATTCAACCAATTATTCACCCATTTTCATCTAAATATGGAAATTTTCGCCGAAACTCGGTTTATATTTTTCTTGCAAAATAGAATATCTGTATCAATAAATTGGAATTTGGACGCTGAGAAATACAGAGAACGATCAGATATTTAATTTTCAATTATTCACTCGTTTTTTGTATAAAAATGGAAAGTGGGGGAAAATTGACGAAACTCGGAATGTATTTTTCGTGCAAAATAGAATATCTGTTTATAAAAACTGAATTTGGAATCTGAGAAATATAGAAAATGCTGACAAAAACGACCAGATATTTGATATAACCCATTATTCACCCGTTTCCGTCTAAATATGGAAAATGGGCGAAAATTGACGAAACTCGAAGTGAATTTTTCATGCAAATCGAGTATCTGTATATATAAATCTGAGTTTGATAGCTGAGAAATACATAATCGATCAGATATTTGATTTAATCAAATATTCACGCATTTTCATATAAATACGGAAAGTGGGCGAAAATTAACGAAACTCGAAATGAATTTTTCTTGCAAAATAGAATCCCTGTATCAAAAAACTGAGTTTGGAAGCTTAGACATACAGAAACTACCGGATATTTGATTTAATCTATTATTCACGCGTTTTCATGTAAATATGGAAAGTGGGGAAAATTAAAGAAACTCGGAATTAATTTCTCGTGCAAAATCGAATCCCTGTATCAATTAAACTGAGTTTGGAAGCGGAGAAATACAGAAATGATGAGATATTTTATTTAACCACTTATTCACCCATTTTCATCTAAATATGGATAGTAGGCGAAAATTGACGAAACTCGGATTGAATTTTTTATGCAAAATCGAATATATGTATCAATAAATCGGAGTTTGGAAGCTGAGAAATACAAAAACGATCAGATATTTGATTTAATCAATTATTCACATGTTTTTGTATAAATATGGAAAGTGGGGGGAAATTAACGAAACTTGGAATGTATTTTTCGAGTAAAATAGGATCCCTATATAAAAACCTGAGTTTGGAAGCCAAGAAATACAGAAAAAGCTATTTGATTTACCCATTTTTTTTATCTAAATATGGAAAAATCGGCGAAAATTGACGAAACTCGGATTGAATTTTTCGTACAAAATTGAATCCATGTATCAAAAAACTCAGTTTGGAAGCTGAGAAATAAAGAAAACTATGAGATATTTGATTTAAACAATTATTTACGCGTTTTCGTATAAATATGGAAAGTGGGGGAAAATTAAAGAAACTCGGAATGAAATTTTCGTGCAAAATCGAATCCCTGTATCAATGAAACTGAGTTTAGAAGCCGAGAAATACAGAAACGACCAGATATTTTATTTAACCGCTTATTCAACCATTTTCGTCTAAATATGGAAAGTGGACGAAAATTAACGAATATCGGATTGAATTTTTCTTGCAAAATCTAGTATCTATATCAATAAATCTGAGTTTGGAAGCTAAGAAATATAGAAACGATAAGATATTTGATTTAATCAACTATTCACGCTTTTTTGTATAAACATGGAAAGTGGGGGAAAATTGAGGAAACTCGAATTGTATTTTTCGTGCAAAATAGAATCCCTGTATATAAAAACTGAGTTTGGAAGCTGAGAAATACAGAAAATGTTGACCGAAACGATCAGATATTTGATTTAACCAATTATTCACCAATTTTTCGTCTAATCGAATTGAATTTTTCGTACAAAATCGAGTATTTGTATCAATAAATATGAGTTTGGAAGCTGAGAAATACAGAATCGACCAGATATTTGATTAAATCAATTATTCACGCGTATTCGTGTAAATATGTAAAATGGGGGAGAATTAAAGAAACTCGGAATGAACTTTTCGTGCAAAATCGAATCCCTGTATCAAAAAACTAAGTTTGGAAGCTGAGAAATACAGAAACGACCAGATATTTTTTCAACCAATTATTCACCCATTTTCATCTAAATATGGAAAGTAGGCGAAAATTGACGAAACTCGGTTTAATTTTTTCTTGCAAAATATAATATATGTATCAATAAATTGGAGTTTGGAAGCTGAGAAACATAGAAACAATCAGATATTTAATTTATTCAATTATTCACACATTTTTTGTATAAATATGGAAAGTGGCTGAAAATTGACGAAACTCGGAATGTATTTTCGTGCAAAATAGAATCTCTATTTATAAAAATTGAGTTTGAAAACTGAGAAATATATAAAATGCTGACAGAAACGACCAGATATTTGATTTAACGAATTATTCACCCGTTTTCCGTCTAAATATGGAAAATGGGCGAAAATTGATGAAACTTGGATTGTAATTTTCGTGCAAATCGAGTATCTGTATCAATAAATCTGAGTTTGGAAGCTGAGAAATACATAATCGATCAGATATTCGATTTAATCAAATATTCACGCATTTTCGTATAAATACGGAAAGTGGGCGAAAATTAACAAAACTCGAAATGAATTTTTCGTGCAAAATAGAATCCCTGTATCAAAAAACTTAGTTTGGAAGCTTAGACATACAGAAACTACAAGATATTTGATTTAATCAACTATTGACGCGTTTTCGTGTAAATATTGAAAGTGGGGGAAAATTAAAGAAACTCAGAATTAATTTCTCGTGCAAAATCGAATCCCTGTATCAACTAAACTGAGTTTGGAAGCGGAGAAAGACCAGATATTTTATTTAACCGCTTATTCACCCATTTTCGTCTAAATATGGAAAGTAGGCGAAAATTGACGAAACTCGGATTGAATTTTTATTCAAAATCGAATATATGTATCAATAAATCTGATTTTGGAAGCTGAGAAATAACAGAAACGATCAGATATTTGATTTAATCAATTATACACGCGTTTTTTTTATAAATATGGAAAGTGGGGGAAAATTAACGAAACTCGGAATGTATTTTTTCGTGTAAAATGGATCCCTGTATAAAAAACTGAGTTTGGAAGCCGAGAAATATAGAAAAAGCTGACAGAACGACTAGACATTTGATTTACCCATTTTTTATCTAAATATGGAAAAAACGGCGAAAATTGACGAAACTCGGATTGAATTTTTCGTGCAAAATCGAGTATCTGTATCAATAAATCTGAGTTTGGAAGCTGAGAAATACATAATCGATCAGATATTTCATTTAATCAATTATTAACGCGTTTTCGTATAAATATGGAAAGTGGGAGAAAATTGACGAAACTCGGAATGAATTTTTTGTGCAAAATTGAATCCCTGTATCAAAAAACTAAGTTTGGAAGCTAAGAAATACAGAAACGATCAGATATTTAATTTATTCATTATTCATTCGTTTTTTGTATAAATATGGAAAGTGGGGGAAAATTGACGAAACTCGGTGTCACACCCCAACCGATGGCGGAAACATCGGGATGAGACGAAATCTAGATTGCAAGAGGCTTCATAACGCTAGTTGTGTCAAGTGTTTAATAATTACCCCTTTTCATAGTTTAAATCAAATAATACAAAATTTAGATCCCGACACGTAACAAATATAACTTCATTTCATTGATAATGATTTAATACAAGATATTGAAACAAAATACATGTTTGAAACAAATACAATACAATAAGTATTTAAAGTTTAAATGCGTTTCTAGCCAATCCTACTAGATTCCATGTGTCATCAAAATTCCTGCAACATGTATTAAAAGCATAGATCAATACAAAAGTATTGGCGAGCATACAAGTTTGAAATTAATTATAAGTATGTTTTGATTGTGACAAGTATATATTCAAGTCGAATTGCACAAATATGTAGACCACTTTCACATAACAATAGCATATAATCGAATTCCTTAACTAGCATGCATAGTATTCTAAGCAAAACGATATCATGAGAATACAAGTCAAAGCTAATAAGCATAAACAAACTCAAGCATAACAAGTAGCATGTATAGACGAGTTTAAACTAACACATATAACTCACATAAGCGTAACTGATGGCACATTTGGTATTGTGAACACATTTAATTTTGTTTAAAATAAATTTTGTAATTTATACATGTTGCACCCTAAAATGCATTAAAGTGTAAAAAGGGGGTCGAGTATGCTCACAGTTTTGCAAAGTTTCCTTTGGTGATTTCGTGAAGAGTTGGAGGTTGGAGCTTCAAAGCTTCCTTTAAACACTTGTGTTTTATTTTAGAACTCTTAGAGTTCTCTTCCTTGCTTGGAAGATTTGAGAGAAGTAGAGAGGTTGAGAGAAGAATGGTTGGAACACTTAGTATCCTTTTAGAATTCTTAGAATTCTTGATTTAGAGATATTGAGAGAATTAGAGAGATGGAGAGAAGAATGGTGTGAATAAAATAGTAGAAGGAGGTTGGTATTTATAGGTAGAGAAAGTGGAAAAGGATGAAATATGATTGGTTAAAAAAGGTGGAAGGGGATTGAAAAGATGATTGGTGGAGAAAGGTGGTGGAAAAGGGTGAAATATGATTGGTTAAAGAAGTTGAAAGAGGATTGATGAGGTGGAAAGATGATTGGTATATTTCTTGGTTTGAGTATATATTATGTAATTAAGTATATATAAAAAAGTATAAAAGTATAATTCAAGTATTGATGATGTGCGTATAAGTATTTATACGTATAATTGTGTCGGTTTAAGTATAAATACGTATTTAAATGATCGGTCATGTGACTAATGAATATGTAATAAGAGATATATGCATATATATATATATATATATTATGATTAACGCCTCGAATTACGATATAAAAATATAAGGATACTAAAATACGAGGCGTTACAGTCTCCCCTACTTTTGGAAATTTCGTCCCGAAATTTATTCAAGAGGAAGTCTTTAGAAAAAAAGAAGATGGTATTTCGTAGTATGTGTGGGTAGTAGACGAGTATTAGGTCTTGAGCGATCAAAGTTTGTATTCAATAGTAGAGAACCACCGAATTTCTCATGGCACGTTTTTACGAAAGTTCGGTAATATGGTAGGAACACTTATATATAGGAAGTACCGGCGGCGTATCCACCATGTTCATATCATATTACGTTCGTTTCGCTAATCGATGCCATGTTACGTTCCGTGTCACGATCAGGGTTTATTAGCATATTACGAGTGAGAATGATAGCGTATATAGAGTCTAAAGTATATAAGTATAATTGTATTTAAGTATGAGAGAGGGTATAGTGTATAAGTATGAGTATAAGTGTAAGTGTACGTATATGCGCATTCGTGTACAATACAAATGATATATTTTAGTTAACCAAGATTAACGGATTACTGGCATGTGAATAAACAGGTCAAACCATCGTGTACCGCAATGTAGACTACCCATTATCGTTAAAACGAAGAGGGTGTAAAATAGTTTACTTAACATGACCTCAAGAATACGGGCGGGCGTCACTCCTATAGCGCTACACAAGCACTATACATGTTAAGGTGTGGCTTGATCAAAGTTAATGACGAGTCTACCACATAAACGTGTGAATAAACAAGTCAAACCATCGTGTACGCAATGTTGACTAGTCAATATTGTCGAAACATAGTGTAAAATAGTTTACTTAACATGACCCCAAGTCTCAAGGGCGGTGCGCTACTCCTATAGCACTACGCATAGTGCTATACATGTTAAGGTGTGGTTTTATAACGAGTTTATCACATATAACGTTCCAGTAATCCCAAATCAACTATGATATTTAGTATGCACCTATAGAATCATTGTGTAATAGATTTAGTATAAATGTGAAGTTTGTCGTGCATAAATTCGATTTTAGTATAGTGTGACATTGAAAGAAAATGAAGGAATAAGAATTATATAGCATAAAATGTAAGATAGCATAAAAGAGAGGCTTGTTAAAATGTTGGAGTGTTTCAGTTTTAGAAACTTCGACTATTCCAAAGTGACTCGTAAGTCCTTTCGAATTAAGGAGACATGATTTGGCCTAATAGGTATCATACTCTCGTCGCCAAGCGATTAACAGTACTTTACCCTTCCAGTTAGTACATGTCCCTAATTTGATCGAAATATACGAAACTTTGGCGAGATTGAAAATTGAGGAGCGGGGACCAGTCATCAAGGTGTGGATGTCAATCATGGCTTGACAATTTCGTCCCCAAATTGTGGTTTATTGAACGTATCAAGATATAATCTCGAATCGTCAATAAAGAATCCACTAGATATGAAATGAAACTCCCATCAAGATATGGATATCACTCCTGACTTGATGGTGAATTTCGTGCGAAATAACATGTAAAACGGATTGAAACTCGTCACTAATGGCGGGAATCACCCCTGTATTGATGAGTTATTTCGATTGTGGAACAAGAATATACTCAAAAGCATGTGTTGTGTTTCATGTCTTAGGAAAGACATATTGTAAGTTTTAGGATCAAAAGGGGGAGAAGCATGACAGAAAGAATAACATTTTAGACAAGTATCACAAATGGTAAAAAGTATGGTACTTAAACTATAGACTAGGTCGAACATGGCAATTCTACCTAATCCCTATAGTTATGGCTCTGATACCAATCTGTCACACCCCAACCGATCGCGGAAACATCGGGATGAGACGAAAACTAGATTCCAAGAGGCTTCATAACGCTAATTGTGTCAAGTGTTTAATAATTACTTTTTTTTTCATAGTTTAAATCAAATAAAACAAAATTTAGATCCCGACACGTAACAAATATAACTTCATTTAATTGATAACGATTTAATACAAGATATTGAAACGAAATATATGTTTGAAACAAATACAATACAATAAGTATTTAAAGTTTAAATGTGTTTCTAGGCAACCCTACTAGATTCCATGTGTCATCAAAATTCCTGCAACATATATTAAAAGCATAGATCAATACAAAAGTACTGGCGAGCATACAAGTTTGAAATTAATTATAAGTATAAAAGTTTGTTTTGATTGTGACAAGTATATTTTCAAGTCGAATCGCATGAATATGTAGACCACTTTCGCATAACAATAGGATATAATCGAATTCCTTACCTAGCATGCATAGTATTCTAAGCATAACGATATCATGATAATACAAGTCAAAACTAATAAGCATAAACAAACTCAAGCATAACAAGTAGCATGTATAGATGAGTTTAAACTAACACATATAACTCACATAAGCGTAACTGATGGAACATTTGGTATTGTGAACACATTTAATTTTGTTTAAAATAAATTTTGTAATTTATACATGTTGCACCCCAAAATGCATTAAAGTGTAAAAAGGGGGTCGAGTATGCTCACAGTTTTGCAAAGTTTCCTTTGGTGATTCCGTGAAGAGTTAGAGGTTGGAGCTTCAAAGCTTCCTTTAAAACACTTTGTGTTTTATTTTAGAACTCTTAGAGTTCTCTTCCTTGCTTGGAAGATTTGAGAGAAGTAGAGAGGTTGAGAGAAGAATGGTTAGAACACTTAGTATCCTTTTAGAATTCTTAGAATTCTTGATGAGATATTGAGAGAATTAGAGAGATGGAGAGAAGAATGGTGTGAATAAACTGGTAGAAGGAGGTTGGTATTTATAGGTAGAGAAAGTGGAAAAAGGGTGAAATATGATTGGTTAAAAAAGGTGGAAGAGGATTGAAAAGATGATTGGTGGATAAAGGAGGTGGAAAAGGGTGAAATATGATTGGTTAAAGAAGTTGAAAGAGGATTGATGAGGTGGAAAGATGATTGGTATATTTCTTGGTATTTCTTGAGTATATATTATGTAATTGAGTATATATAAAGAAGTATAAAAGTATAATTCAAGTATTGAGGATGTGCGTATAAGTATTTATACGTATAATTGTGTCGGTTTGCGTATAAATACGTAATTAAATGATCGGTCGTGTGACTAATGAATACGTAATAAGAGATATATGCATATATATATATATATTGATTAACGCCTCGAATTACGATATAAAAATATAAGGATACTAAAATACGAGGCGTTACAGTCTCCCCTACTTTTGGAAATTTCGTCCCGAAATTTATTCAAGAGGAAGTCTTTAGAAAAAAAGAAGATGGTATTTCGTAGTATGTGGGTAGTAGACGAGTATTAGGTCTTGAGCGATCAAAGTTTGTATTTAATAGTAGAGAACCACCGAATTTCTCATGGCACGTTTTTACGAAAGTTCGGTAATATGGTAGGAACACTATTATATAAGGAAGTACCAGCGGCGTATCCACCATGTTCATACCATATTACATTCGTTTTGCTAATCGATGCCATGTTACGTTCCGTGTCACGATCAGGGTTTATTAGCATATTACGAGTGAGAATGATAGCGTATATAGAGTCTCAAGCATATAAGTATAATTGTATTTAAGTATGAGAGAGGGTATAGTGTATAAGTATGAGTATAAGTGTAAGTGTAGGTATATGCGCATTCGTGTACAATACAAATGATATATTTTAGTTAACCAAGATTAACGGATTACTGGCATGTGAATAAACAGGTCAAACCATCGTGTACCGCAATGTAGACTACCCATCATCGTTAAAACGAAGAGGGTGTAAAATAGTTTACTTAACATGACCTCAAGAATACGGGCGGGCGTCACTCCTATAGCGCTACACAAGCACTATACATGTTAAGGTGTGGCTTGATCAAAGTTAATGACGAGTCTACCACATAAACGTGTGAATAAACAAGTCAAACCATCGTGTAACCAATGTTGACTAGTCAATATTGTCGAAACATAGTGTAAAATAGTTTACTTAGTATGAAATAGTTTACTTAACATGACCCCAAGTCTCAAGGGCGGTGCGCTACTCCTATAGCACTACGCATAGTGCTATACATGTTAAGGTGTGGTTTTATAACGAGTTTATCACATATAATGTTCCAGTAATCCCAAATCAACTATGATGTTTAGTATGCACCTATAGAATCATTGTGTAATTGATTTAGTATAAATGTGAAGTTTGTCGTGCATAAATTCGATTTTAGTATAGTGTGACATTGAAAAAAAATGAAGGAATAAGAATTATATAGCATAAAATGAATTATATAGCATAAAAGAGAGGCTTGTTAAAATGTTGGAGTGTTTCAGTTTTAGAAACTTCGACTATTCCAAAGTGACTCGTAAGTCCTTTCGAATTAAGGAGACATGATTTGGCCTAATAGGTATCATACTCTCGTCGCCAAGCGATTAACAGTACTTTACCCTTCCAGTTAGTACATGTCCCTAATTTGATCGAAATATACGAAACTTTGGCGAGATTGAAAATTGAGGAGCGGGACCAGTCATCAAGGTGTGGATGTCAATCATGGCTTGACAATTTCGTCCCCAAATTGTGGTTTATTGAACGTATCAAGATATAATCTCGAATCGTCAATAAAGAATCCACTAGATATGAAATGAAACTCCATCAAGATATGGATATCACTCCTGAGTTGATGGTGAATTTCGTGCAAAATAACATGTAAAACGGATTGAAACTCGTCACTAATGGCGGGAATCACCCCTGTATTGATGAGTTATTTCGATTGTGGAACAAGAATATACTCAAAAGCATGTGTTGTGTTTCATGTCTTAGGAAAGACATATTGTAAGTTTTAGGATCAAAAGGGGGAGAAGCATGACAGAAAGAATAACATTTTAGACAAGTATCACAAATGGTCAAAAGTATGGTACTTAAATTATAGACTAGGTCGAACATGGCAATTCTACCTAATTCCCTATAGTTATGGCTCTGATACCAATCTGTCACACCCCAACCGATTGCGGAAACATCGGGATGAGACGAAAACTAGATTGCACGAGGCTTCATAACGCTAATTGTGTCAAGTGTTTAATAATTACTTTTTTTCATAGTTTAAATCAAATAATACAAAATTTAGATCCCGACTCGTAACAAATATAACTTCATTTCATTGATAACGATTTAATACAAGATATTGAAACGAAATACATGTTTGAAACAAATACAATACAATAAGTATTTAAAGTTTAAATGTGTTTCTAGGCAATCCTACTAGATTCCATGTGTCATCAAAATTCCTGCAACATGTATTAAAAGCATAGATCAATACAAAAGTATTGGCGAGCATACAAGTTTGAAATTAATTATAAGTATAAAAGTTTGTTTTGATTGTGACAAGTATATATTCAAGTCGAATCGCACGAATATGTAGACCACTTTCGCATAACAATAGCATATAATCGAATTCCTTAACTAGCATGCATAGTATTCCAAGCATAACGATATCATGAGAATACAAGTCAAAACTAATAAGCATAAACAAACTCAAGCATAACAAGTAGCATGTATAGACGAGTTTAAACTAACACATATAACTCACATAAGCGTAACTGATGGCACATTTGGTATTGTGAATACATTTAATTTTGTTTAAAATAAATTTTGTAATTTATACATGTTGCACCCCAAAATGCATTAAAGTGTAAAAAGGGGGTCGAGTATGCTCACAGTTTTGCAAAGTTTCCTTTGGTGATTCCGTGAAAAGTTGGAGGTTGGAGCTTCAAAGCTTCCTTTAAAACACTTAGTGTTTTATTTTAGAACTCTTAGAGTTCTCTTCCTTGCTTGGAAGATTTGAGAGAAGTAGAGAGGTTGAGAGAAGAGTGGTTGGAACACTTAGTATCCTTTTAGAATTCTTAGAATTCTTGATGAGATATTGAGAGAATTAGAGAGATGGAGAGAAGAATGGTGTGAATAAACTGGTAGAAGGAGGTTGGTATTTATAGGTAGAGAAAGTGGAAAAAAGGTGAAATATGATTGGTTAAAAAAGGTGGAAGATGATTGAAAAGATGATTGGTGGAGAAAGGAGGTGGAAAATGGTGAAATATGATTGGTTAAAGAAGTTGAAAGAGGATTGATGAGGTGGAAAGATGATTGGTATATTTCTCGGTATTTCTTGAGTATATATTATGTAATTGAGTATATATAAAAAAGTGTAAAAGTATAATTCAAGTATTGAGGATGTGCGTATAAGTATTTATACGTATAATTTTGTCGGTTTGCGTATAAATACGTATTTAAATGATCGGTCGTGTGACTAATGAATATGTAATAAGAGATATATGCATATATATATATATATATATATATATATATTATGATTAACGCCTCGAATTACGATATAAAAATATAAGGATACTAAAATACGAGGCGTTACAGTCTCCCCTACTTTTGGAAATTTCATCCCGAAATTTATTCAAGAGGAAGTCTTTAGTAAAAAGAAGATGGTATTTCGTAGTATGTGTGGTAGTAGACGACTGTTAGGTCTTGAGCGATCAAAGTTTGTATTCAATAGTAGAGAACCACCGAATTTCTCATGGCACGTTTTTACGAAAGTTCGGTAATATGGTAGGAGCACTTATATATAGGAAGTACCAACGGCGTATCCACCATGTTCATACCATATTACGTTCGTTTCGCTAATCGATGCCATGTTACGTTCCGTGTCACGATCAGGGTTTGTTAGCATATTACGAGTGAGAATGATAGCGTAACAGAGTCTCAAGTATATAAGTATAATTGTATTTAAGTATGAGAGAGGGTTATAGTGTATAAGTATGAGTATAAGTGTAAGTGTATGTATATGCGCATTCGTGTACAATACAAATGATATATTTTAGTTAACCAAGATTAACGGATTACTGGCATGTGAATAAACAGGTCAAACCATCGTGTACCGCAATGTAGACTACCCATCATCGTTAAAATGAAGAGGGTGTAAAATAGTTTACTTAACATGACCTCAAGAATACGGGCGGGCGTCACTCCTATAGCGCTACACAAGCACTATACATGTTAAGGTGTGGCTTGATCAAAGTTAATGACGAGTCTACCACATAAACGTGTGAATAAACAAGTCAAACCATCGTGTACGCAATGTTGACTAGTCAATATTGTCGAAACATAGTGTAAAATAGTTTACTTAGTATGAAATAGTTTACTTAACATGACCCCAAGTCTCAAGGGCGGTGCGCTACTCCTATAGCACTACGCATAGTGCTACACATGTTAAGGTGTGGTTTTATAACGAGTTTATCAAATATAATGTTCCAGTAATCCCAAATCAACTATGATGTTTAGTATGCACCTATAGAATCATTTTTGTCAGCATCTTCTGTATTTCTAATGATCAGATATATGATTTAACCAATTATTCACCCGTTTTTCCTCTAAATATGGAAAATGAGCGAAAATTGACGAAACTCGGATGGAATGTTTCGTGCAAAATCGAGTATCTGTATCAATAAATCTGATTTTGGAAGCAGATATTTGATTTAATCAATTATTCACGCGTTTGGTATAAATATGGAAAGTGGGCGAAAATTGACGAAACTTGGGATGAAATTTTTTTGCAAAATTGAATGCATGTATCAAAAAACTGAGTTTGGAAGCTGAGAAATACAAAAACTATCAGATATTTGATTTAAACAATTATTCACGCGTTTTCGTGTAAATATGGAAAGTGGGGGAAAATTAAAGAAACTCAGAATGAATTTTTGGTGCAAAATCGAATCGATATATCAATAAAACTGAGTTTGGAAGCTGAGAAATACATAAACAACCAGATTATTTTTCAACCAATTATTCACCCGTTTTCGTCTAAATACGGAAAGTGGGCGAAAATTGATGAAACTCGATTTAATTTTTCTTGCAAAATTGAATATCTGTATCAATAAATCGGAGTTTGGAAGCTGAGAAATACATAAACGATCAAATATTTGATTTATTCAACTATTCACTCATCTTTTGTATAAATACGGAAAGTGGGGGAAAATTGACGAAACTCGGAATGTATTTTTCATGCAAAATAGAATCCCTGTATTAAAAAACTGAGTTTGTAAACTAAGAAATACAGAAGTTGCTGACAGAAATGACCAGACATTTGATTTAACCAATTATTCACCTGTTTTCCGTCTAAATATGGAAAATGGGAAAAAATTGACGAAACTCGGATTGAATTTTTCGTGCAAAATCGAGTATCTGTATCAATAAATCTGATTTTGGAAGCCGAGAAATTTATAATCGATCAGATATTTCATTTAATCAATTATTCACGTGTTTTCGTACAAATATGGAAAGTGGGTGAAAATTGACGAAACTCGGAATGAATTTTTCGTGCAAAATTAAATCACTGTATCAAAAAACTGAGTTTGGAAGCCGAGAAATACAAAAACTATCAGATATTTGACTTAATAATTAATCACGCGTTTTCGTGTAAATACGGAAAGGGGTGGGGGAAATTAAAGAAACTCGGAATGAATTTTTCGTGCAAAATCGAATCGACAGTTAAACTGAGTTTGGAAGCTGAGAAATTCAGAAACGACGAGATATTTTATTTAACCGCTTATTCACGCATTTTTGTTTAAATATGAAAGTGGACGAAAATTAACGAAACTCGAATTGAATTTTTGTTGCAAAATCGAATATCTGTATCAATAAATCTGAGTTTGGAAGCTGAGACATAGAGAAACGATTAACTATTTGATTTAATCAATTATTCACGTGTTTATGTATAAATATGGAAAGTGGGGGAAAATTGACAATACTCGGAATGTATTTTTCGTGCAAAATAGAATCCCTATATAAAAACAGATTTTGGAAGCTAAGAAATACAGAAAAAGCTCACAGAAACGACTAGATATTTGATTTTACCATTTTTCATCTAAATATGGAAAATCGGCGAAAATTGATGAAACTCAGATTGAATTTTTCAGGCAAAATCGAGTATCTGTATCAATAAATTTGAAAGCTGAGAAATACAGAAACGATTAGATATTTGATTTAATCAACTATTCACTAGTTTTTTGTATAAATACAGAAAGTGGGGGAAATTAACGAAACTCAGAATGTATTTTTCTTGCAAAATAGAATCCATGTATCAAAAAACTGAGTTTGGAAGCTAAGAAAAAGAAGATGCAGACAGAAATGACCAGATATTTGATTTAACCAATTAATCACCCGTTTTCCGTCTAAATATGGAAAATAGGCGAAAATTGATGAAACTCGGATTGAATTTTTCATGCAAAATCGAGTATATTTATGAATAAATCTGATTTTGGAAGCTGAGAAATACATAATCAAGCAGATATTTGATTTAATCAATTATTCACACATTTTCGTATAAATATGTAAATTGGGCGAAAATCAACGAAACTCGGAATGATTTTTTTGTGCAAAATTGAATCCCTGTATCAAAAAACATAGTTTGGGAGCTGAAAAATAAAGAAACTATTAGATATTTGATTTAAACAATTAGTCACGCGTTTTCATGTAAATATGGAAAGTGGGGGAAAATTAAAGAAACTCGGAATGAATTTTTCATGCAAAATCGAATCGATGTATCAATAAATCTGACTTTGGAAGCTGGGAAATACAGAAACGACCAGATAGTTTTTCAACCAATTATTCACCCATTTTCGTCTAAATATGGAAAGTGGGCGAAAATTGACGAAACTAGGTTTAAATTTTTCTTGCAAAATCGAATATCTATATCAACAAATCTGAGTTTGGACGCTGAGAAATACAGAAACGATCATATATTTAATTTAATCAACTATTCACTCGTTTTTTGTATAAATACGGAAAGTGGGGGAAAATTGACGAAACTTGGAATGTATTTTTCATGCAAAATAGAATCCCTATATCACAAAAGTGAATTTGAAAGCTTAGAAATACAGAAGATGCTGACAAAAATGACCAGATATTTGATTTAACCAATTATTCACCCGTTTTCCGTCTAAATATGGAAAATGGGCGAAAATTGACGTAACTCGGATGGAATTCTTGGTGCAAAATCGAGTATCTGTACCAATAAATCTGATTTTGGAAGAAAGAAATACATAATCGATCAGATATTTGATTTAATCAATTATTCACGCGTTTGGTATAAATATGGAAAGTGGGCGAAAATTGACGAAACTTGGAATGAATTTTTTGTGCAAAATTGAATCCCTGTATCAAAAAACTGAGTTTGGAAGCTGAGAAATACAAAAACTTTCCGATATTTGATTTAAACAATTATTCACGCGTTTTCGTGTAAATATGAAAAGTGGGGGAAAATTAAAGAAACTCAGAATGAATTTTTGGTGCAAAATCGAATCGACGTATCAATAAAACTGAGTTTGGAAGCTGAGAAATACATAAACGACCAGATTATTTTTCAACCAATTATTCACCCATTTTCGTCTAAATACGGAAAGTGGGCGAAAATTGATTAAACTCGATTTAAATTCTTCTTGCAAAATCGAATATCTGTATCAATAAATCGGAGTTTGGAAGCTGAGAAATACATAAACGATCAGATATTTGATTTAATCAACTATTCACTCATCTTTTGTATAAATACGGAAAGTGGGGGAAAACTGACGAAACTCGGAATGTATTTTTCATGCAAAATAGAATCCATGTTTTAAAAAAACTGAGTTTGTAAACTAAGAAATACAGAAGTTGCTGACAGAAATCACCAGATATTTGATTTAACCAATTATTCACCTGTTTTCCGTCTAAATATGGAAAATGGGCGAAAATTGACGAAACTCGGATTGAATTTTTCGTGCAAAATCGAGTATCTGTATCAACAAATCTGATTTTGGAAGCTGAGAAATATATAATCGATCAGATATTTCATTTAATCAATTATTCACGCGTTTTCGTACAAATATGGAAAGTGGGTGAAAATTGACGAAACTTGGAATGAATTTTTGGTGCAAAATTAAATCACTGTATCAAAAAACTGAGTTTGGAAGCTGAGAAATACAGAAACTATCAGATATTTGACTTAATAATTAATCATGCGTTTTCGTGTAAATACGGAAAGTGGGGGAAATTAAAGAAACTCGGAATGAATTTTTCATGCAAAATCGAATCGACGGTTAAACTGAGTTTGGAAGCTGAGAAATACAGAAACGACGAGATTTTTTATTTAACCGCTTATTCACCCATTTTCGTTTAAATATGGAAAGTGGACGAAAATTAACGAAACTCGAATTGAATTTTTGTTGCAAAATCGAATATCTGTATCAATAAATCTGAGTTTGGAAGCTCAGACATAGAGAAACGATTAAATATTTGATTTAATCAATTATTCACGTGTTTTTGTATAAATATGAAAAGTGGGGGAAAATTGACAATACTCGGAATGTATTTTTCGTGCAAAATAGAATCCCTGTATAAAAACAGATTTTGGAAGCTAAGAAATACAGAAAAAGCTGACAGAAACGACTAGATATTTGATTTACCCAATTTTCATCTAAATATGGAAAATCGGCGGAAAATTGACGAAACTCAGATTGAATTTTTCAGGCAAAATCGAGTATCTGTATCAATAAATCGGAGTTTGGAAGCTGAGAAATACAGAAACGATCAGATATTTGATTTTATCAACTATTCACTCATTTTTTGTATAAATACAGAAAGTGGGGGAAAATTAACGAAACTCAGAATGTATTTTTCTTGCAAAATAGAATTCATGTATCAAAAAACTGAGTTTGGAAGCTAAGAAACGCAGAAGATGCAGACAGAAATGACCAGATATTTGATTTAACCAATTAGTCACCCGTTTTCCGTCTAAATATGGAAAATGGGCGAAAATTGACGAAACTCGGATTGAATTTTTCATGCAAAATAGAGTACCTGTATCAATAAATCTGATTTTGGAAGCTGAGAAATACATAATCAATCAGATATTTGATTTAATCAATTATTTACGCTTATTCATATAAATATGGAAACCGGGCGAAAATTGACGAAACTCGGAATGAATTTTTTGTGCAAAATTGAATCCCTGTATCAAAACACTGAGTTTGGAAGCTGAGAAATACATAAACTATCAGCTATTTGATTTAAACAATTATTCAAGCGTTTGGGTGTAAATATGGAAAGTGGGGGAAAATTAAAGAAACTCAGAATGAATTTTTCGTGCATAATCGAATTGATGTATCAATAAAACTGAGTTTGGAAGCTGAGAAATAAAGAAACGATGAGATATTTTATTTAACCTCTTATTCACCCATTTTCGTCTAAATATGGAAAGTTGGCGAAAATTGACAAAACTTGGTTTAAATTTTCCTTGCAAAATCGAATATTTGTATCAATAAATCGGAGTTTGGAAGCTAAGAAATAAAGAAATGATCAGATATTTGATTTAGTCAACTATTCACTAGTTTTTGTTATAAATACGAAAAGTGAGGGAAATTAACGAAACTCGGAATGTATTTTTCATGCAAAATAGAATCCCTGTATCAAAAAACTGAGTTTGAAAGCTATGAAATACAGAAGTTGCTGACAGAAATGACCAGATATTTGAATTAACCAATTATTCACACGTTTTCCGTCTAAATATGGAAAATGTGCGATAATTGACGAAACTTGAATTGAATTTTTCGTGCAAAATCGGGTATCTGTATCAATAAATCTGATTTTCGAAGCTGAGAAATACATAATCAATCAGATATTTGATTTAATCAATTATTCACGCATTTTCGTATAAATATGAAAATTGGGCGAAAATTGCCAAAACTAGGAACGAATTTTTTTTGCAAAATTGAATCCCTTTATTAAAAAACTGAGTTTGGAAGCTCAGAAATAAAGAAACTATCAGATATTTGATTTAAACAATTATTCACGCGTTTTCGTGTAAATATGAAAAGTGGGGGGAAATTAAAGAAACTCGGAATGAATTTTTCGTGCAAAGTCGAATCCCTGTATCAATTAAACTAAGTTTAAAAGCCGAGAAATACAGAAACGACGATATATTTTATTTAACCGTTTATTCACCCATTTTCGTCTAAATATGGAAAGTGGGCGAAAATTCACGAAATTCGGATTGCATTTTTTTTGCAAAAACGAATATCTGTATCAATAAATCTGAGTTTGGAAGCTGAGAAATACAGAAACGATCAGATATTAGATTTAATCAATTATTCACGTGATTTTGTATAATATGGAAAGTGGGGGAAAATTGACAAAACTCGGAATGTATTTTCGTGCAAAGAAGAATCCCTGTATAAAAAACAGAGTATGGAAGCTGAGAAATACAGAAAAAACTGTCAGAAACGATTAGATATTTGATTTACCCGTTTTTTCATCTAAATATGGAAAATCGGCAAAAATTGACGAAACTTAGATTGAATTTTCATGCAAAATCGAGTATCTGTATCAATAAATCTAAGTTTGGAAGCTGAGAAATACATAATCAATAAGATATTTGATTAATTCAATTATTCACGCGTTTTCATATAAATATGGAAAGTGGGAGAATATTGACAAAACCCTGAATGAATTTTTGGGGCAAAATTGAATCCCTGTATCAAAAAACTGAGTTTGGAAGTTGAGAAATACAGAAAATACTGACAGAACCAACCAGATATTTTTTTAATCAATTATTCACGCCTTTTCGTCTAAATATGGAAAGTGGGCGAAAATGAAAGAAACTCGGAATGAATTTTTTGTGCAAAATCGAGTATCTGTATCAATGAATATGAGTTTGGAAGCTGAGAAATACAGAATCGATAAGATATTTGATTAAATAGATTATTAATGCGTTTTCGTGTAAATATCGAAAGTGGGGGAAAATTGACGAAACTCAGAATGAATTTTTCTTGTAAAATTGAATCATTGTATCAAAAAACTGAGTTTGGAAGTTGAAAAATACAGAAACAACCAGGTACTTGATTTAATCAATTATTCACGCGTTTTCGTGTAAATATGGAAAGTGGGGGAAATTAAAGAAACTCGGAATGAATTTTTGGAGCAAAATCGAGTCCTTGTATCAATTAAACTGAGTCTAGAAGCCGAGAAATATAGAAACTACCAGATATTTTATTTAACCGCTTATTCACGCATTTTCGTCTAAATATGGAAAGTGGGCGAAAATTAACGAAACTCGGATTGAATTTTTCTTGCAAAATCGAATATCTGTATCAATAAATCGGAGTTTGGAAGCTGAGAAATACAGAAACGATCAGATATTTGATTTAATCAACTATTCACTTGTTTTTTGTATAAATACGGAAAGTGGGGGGAAATTAATGAAACTCAGAATGTATTTTTCGTGCAAAATAGAATCCCTGTATCAAAAACTTAGTTTGGAAGCTAAGAAATACAGAAGATGCTAACAGAAATGACTAGAAATTTGATTTAACATTTTATTCACCCGTTATCTAAATATGGAAAATGGGCGAAAATTGACGAAACTCGGATTGAATTTTTCATGCAAAATCAAGTATCTGTCTCAATAAATCTGATTTTGGAAGCTGAGAAATACATAATCAATCAGATATTTGATTTAATCAATTATTCACGCGTTTTCGTATAAATATAGAAAGTGGGCGAAAATTGACCAAACTCGGAATGATTTTTTTGTGCAAAATTGAATCCATGTATCAAAAAACTGAGTTTGGAAGCTGAGAAATACAGAAACTATCAGATATTTGATTTAAACAATTATTCACGTGTTTTCGTATAAATATGGAAAGTGGGGGAAAATTGACGAAACTCGAAATGTATTTTCGTGCAAAATCAAATGCATGTATCAATTAAATTGAGTTTAGAAGCCAAGAAATATAGAAACGATGAGATATTTTATTTATCCGCTTATTCACCCATTTTCGTCTAAATATGGAAAGTGGGCGAAAATTAACGAAACTCGGATTGAATTTTTCTTGCAAAATCGAATATCTGTATCAATAAAAATCTGAGATTGGAAGCTGAGATATTTGATTTAATCAACTATTCACTCGTTTTTTGTATAAATACGGAAAGTGGGGGAAAATTGACGAAACTCGGAATGTATTTTTCGTGCAAAATAGAATCCATGTATTAAAAAACTAAGTTTGGAAGCTAAGAAACACAAAAGATGTCGACAAAAATGACCAGATATTTGATTTAACCAATTATTCACCCGTTTTCCGTCTAAATATGGAAAATGGGCAAAAAATGACCAAACTCGGATTGAATTTTTCGTGCAAAATCGAGTACCTGTATCAATAAATCTGATTTTGGAAGCTTAATTATTTACGCGTTTTCGTAGAAATATAGAAAGTGGGCGAAAATCGACGAAACTCGGAATGAATTTTTTGTGCAAAATTGAATCCCTATATCAAAACATTGAGTTTGGAAGCTGGAAATACAGAAACTATCAGATATTTGATTTAAACAATTATTCACGCGTTTTTGTGTAAATATGGAAAGTGGGGGAATATTAAAGAAACTCAGAATGAATTTATCGTGCAAAATCGAATCGATGTATCAATAAAACTGAGTTTGGAAGGCGAGAAATACAGAAACGACCAGATTATTTTTCAACCAATTATTCACCCATTTTCGTCTAACTATGGAAAGTGGGCGAAAATTGACAAAACTTGGTTTAAATTTTTCTTGCAAAATTGAATATATGTATCAATAAATCGGAGTTTGGAACCTGAGAAATAAAGAAACGATCAGATATTTGATTTAATCAACTATTCAAACATTTTTTGTATAAATACGGAAAGTGAGGGAAATTGACGAAACTCAGAATGTATTTTTCATGAAAAATAGAATTCCTATATCAAAAAACTGAGTTTGGAAGCTAAGAAATACAGAAGATGCTGACAGAAATGACCAGATATTTGAATAAACCAATTATTCACACCTTTTCTGTCTAACTATGGAAAATGGGTGAAAATTGACGAAACTCGAATTGAATTTTTCGTGCAAAATCGGGTATCTTTATCAATAAATCAGATTTTGGAAGCTGAGAAATACATAATCAATCAGATATTTGATTTAATCAATTACTCACGCGTTTTCGTATAAATATGGAAACTGGGCGAAAATTGACGAAACTCGGAATGAGTTTTTTGTGCGAAATTGAATCCCTGTATCAAAACACTGAGTTTGGAAGCTGAGAAATAAAGAAACTATCAGATATTTGATTTAAACAATTATTCACGCGTTTTCGTGTAAATATGGAAAGTGGGGGGAAGTTAAAGAAACTCAAAAGAATTTTTCATGCAAAATCGAATCCCTGTATCAATTAAACTGAGTTTGGAAGCCGAGAAATACAGAAACGACGAGATATTTTATTTAACCGCTTATTCACCTATTTTCGTCTAAATATCGAAAGTGGGCGAAAATTAACGAATCTCGTAATGAATTTTTCTTGCAAAATCGAATATCTGTATCAATAAATCTAAGTTTGGAAGCGGAAAAAATACAGAAACGATGAAATATTTGATTTAACCAATTATTCACCCGTTTTTCCGTCTAAATATGGAAAATGGGCGAAAATTGATGAAACTCAGATTGAATTTTTCGTGCAAAGTCGAATCCCTGTATCAATTAAACTGAGTTTAAATGCAGAGAAATACAGAAACAACCAGATATTTTATTTAACCGCTTATTCAGCCATTTTCGTCTATAGAAACGATCAGATATTTGATTTAATCAATTATTCACGCGTTTTTGTATAAATATGGAAAGTGGGGGAAATTGACGAAACTCGGAATGTATTTTCATGCAAAGAAGAATCCCTGCATAAAAAACAGAGTTTGGAAGCTGAGAAATACAGAAAAAGCTGTCAGAAATGATTAGATATTTAATTTACCCGTTTTTCATCTAAATATGGAAAATCGGCGAAAATTGACGAAACTTAGATTGAATTTTTTCATGCAAAATCGAGTATCTGTATCAATAAATTGGAAGGTGAGAAATACAGAATCAATAAGATATTTGATTAATTCAATTATTCACGCGTTTTCGTATAAATATGGAAAGTGGGAGAATATTGACGAAACCCAAAATGAATTTTGGTGCAAAATTCAATCTCTGTATCAAAAAAATGAGTTTAGAAGCTGAGAAATACAAAAAATGCTGACAGAAGCGACCAGATATTTTTTTAATCAATTATTCACGCCTTTTCGTCTAAATATGGAAAGTGGGCGAAAATGAAAGAATCTCGGAATGAAATTTTTCATGCAAAATCGAGTATCTGTATCAATGAATATGAGTTTGGAAGTTGAGAAATACAAAATGGATAAGATATTTGATTAAATCAATTATTTATGCGTTTTCGTGTAAATATCGAAAGTGGGCGAAAATTGACGAAGCTCGTAATGAATTTTTGGTGCAAAATTGAATCACTGTATCAAAAAACTGAGTTTGGAAGCTGAGAAATACAGAAACCACCAGATATTTGATTTAATCAATTATTCACGCGTTTTCGTGTAAACATGGAAAGTAGGGGAAAATTAAAGAAACTCGGAATGAATTTTCCGTGCAAAGTCGAATCTCTGTATCAATTAAACTGAGTTTAGAAGCCGAGAAATACAGAAACAACCAGATATTTTATTTAACCGCTTATTCACCCATTTTCGTCTAAATATGGAAAGTGGGCGAAAATTAACGAAACTCGGATTGATTTTTTCTTGCAAAATCGAATATCTGTATCAATAAATCGGAGTTTGGAAGCAGAGAAATACAGAAACAATCAGATATTTGATTTAATCAACTATTCACTCGTTTTTGTATAAATACAGAAAGTAGGGGAAAATTAACGAAACTCAGAATGTATTTTTCGTGCAAAATAGAATCCATGTATCAAAAACCGAGTTGGAAGCTAAGAAATACAGAAGATGCTAACAGAAATGACTAGATATTTGATTTAACAATTTATTCACCCGTTTTCCGTCTAAATATGGAAAATGGGCGAAAATTGACGAAACTCGGATTGAATTTTTCATGCAAAATCGAGTATTTGTATCAATAAATATAAGTTGGGAAGCTGAGAAATACAGAATCGATAAGATATATTAAATCAATTATTTATGTGTTTTCGTGTAAATTTCGAAAGTGTGCGAAAATTGACCAAACTTAGAATGATTTTTTTGTGAAAAATTGAATCCCCGTATCAAAAAAACTGAGTTTGGAAGCTAAGAAATACAGAAACCATCAGATATTTGATTGAAACAATTATTTCACGCGTTTTCGTATAAATATGGAAAATGGGGGGAAATTAAAGAAACTAGGAATGAATTTTTCGTGCAAAATCGAATCCATGTATCAATTAAATTGAGTTTAGAAGCCAAGAAACACAGAAAACGATGAGATATTTTATTTATCCGCTTCTTCACCCATTTTCGTCTAAATACGGAAAGTGGGCGAAAATTAACGAAACTCGGATTGAATTTTTCTTGCAAAATCGAATATCTGTATCAATAAAAATTTGAGATTGGAAGCTGAGAAATATAGAAATGATCAGATATTTGATTTAATCAACTATGCACTCGTTTTTTGTATAAATATGGAAAGTGGGGGAAAATTGACGAAACTCGAAATGTATTTTTCGTGCAAAATAGAATCCCTGTATTAAAAAACTGAGCTTGGAAGCTGAGAAATACAGAAACCACCAGATATTTTATTTAATCAATTATTCACGCATTTTCGTCTAAATATGGAAAGTGGGCAAAAATTAACGAAACTCGGATTGATTTTTTCTTGCAAAATCAAATATCTGTATCAATAAATCGGAGTTTGGAAGCTGAGAAATACGAAACGATCAGATATTTGACTTAATCAACTATTCACTCGTTTTTTGTATAAATACGGAAAGTGGGGGAAAATTGACGAAACTCAGAATGTATTTTTCGTGCAAAATAGAGTCCATGTATCAAAAAAACTCAGTTTGGAAGCTAAGAAACACAGAAGATGCTCACAGAAATGACCAGATATTTGATTTAACCAATTATTCACCCATTTTCCATCTAAATATGGAAAATGGGTGAAAAATGACGAAATTCGGATTGAAATTTTCACGCAAAATCAAGTACATGTATTAATAAATCTGATTTTGGAAGCTGAGAAATACATAATCAATCAGATATTTGATTTAATCAATTATTTACGCGTTTTCGTATAAATATGGAAAATGGGGGAAATTTGACGAAACTCGGAATGAATTTTTTGTGCAAAATTGAATCCATGTATCAAAACACTGAGTTTGGAAGCTGAGAAATACAGAAACTATCAGATATTGATTTAAGCAATTATTCACGCGTTTTCGTGTAAATATGGAAAGTGGGGGAATATTAAAAACACTCAGAATGAATTTTTCATGCAAAATCGAATCGATGTATCAATAAAACTGAGTTTGGAAGTTGAGAAATACAGAAATGACCAGATTATTTTTCAACCAATTATTCACCAATTTTCGTCTAACTATGGAAAGTGGGCGAAAATTGACAAACTTGGTTTAAATTTTTCTTACAAAATCGAATATCTGTATCAATAAATCGGAGTTTGGAAGCTAAGAAATAAAGAAACGATCAGATATTTGATTTAGTCAACTATTCACTAGTTTTTGTATAAATACGGAAAGTGAGGGAAATTAACGAAACTCGGAATGTATTTTTCATGCAAAATAGAATCCCTGTATCAAAAAACTGAGTTTGAAAGATAAGAAATACAGATGATGCTGACAGAAATGACCAGATATTTGATTAACCAATTATTCACACGTTTTTCGTCTAAATATGGAAAATGTGCGAAAATTGACGAAACTCGAATTGAATTTTTCGTGCAAAATCGGGTATCTGTATCAGTAAATCTGATTTTGGAAGCTGAGAAATACATAATCAATCAGATTCTTGATTTAATCAATTATTCACGCGTTTTCGTATAAATATGAAAATTGGGCGAAAATTGAAGAAACTAGGAACGAATTTTTTATGCAAAATTGAATCCCTTTATCAAAAAACTGAGTTTGGAAGCTCAGAAATAAAGAAACTATCATATATTTGATTTAAACAATTATTCACGTGTTTTCGTGTAAATATGGAAATTGGGGGGAAATTAAAGAAACTCGGAATGAATTTTTTGTGCAAAGTTGAATCACTGTATCAATTAAACTGAGTTTAAAAGCCGAGAAATACAGAAACGACGAGATATTTTATTTAACCGCTTATTCACCCATTTTCTTCTAAATATGGAAAGTGGGCGAAAATTAACGAAATTCGGATTGCATTTTTTTTGCAAAAACGAATATCTGTATCAATAAATCTGAGTTTGGAAGCTGAGAAATACAGAAACGATCAGATATTTGATTTAATCAAATATTCACGTGTTTTTGTATAAATATGGAAAGTGGAGGAAATTGACGAAACTCGGAATGTATTTTCGTGCAATGAAGAATCCCTGTATAAAAAACAGAGTATGGAAGCTGAGAAATACATAAAAAACTGTCAGAAACGATTAGATATTTGATTTACCTGTTTTTCATCTAAATATGGAAAATCGGCGAAAATTGACTAAACTTAGATTGAATTTTCATGCAAAATCGAGTATCTGTGTCAAATCTAAGTTTGGAAGCTGAGAAATACATAATCAATAAGATATTTGATTAATTCAATTATTCACGCGTTTTCATATAAATAAGGAAAGTGGGAGAATATTGATAAAACCCGGAATGAATTTTTGGTGCAAAATTGAATCCCTGTATCAAAAAACTGAGTTTGGAAGCTGAGAAATACAGAAAATGCTGACAGAAACGACCAGATATTTTTTAATCAATTATTCACGCCTTTTCGTCTAAATATGGAAAGTGGGCGAAAATGAAAGAAACTCGGAATGAATTTTTTGTGGCAAAATCTAGTATCTGTATCAATGAATATGAGTTTGGAAGCTGAGAAATACAGAATCGATAAGATATTTGATTAAATAGATTATTAATGCGTTTTCGTGTAAATATCAAAAGTGGGGCAAAATTGTCGAAACTCAGAATGAATTTTTCGTGTAAAATTGAATCACTGTATCAAAAAACTGAGTTTGGAAGCTGAAAAATACAGAAACCACCAGATACTTGATTTAAACAATTGTTCACGCGTTTTCGTCTAAATATGGAAAGTGGGCGAAAATTAACGAAACTCGGATTGATTTTTTCTTGGAAAATCGAATATCTGTATCAATAAATCGGAGTTTGGAAGCTGAGAAATACAGAAAAGATCAGATATTTGATTTAATCAACTATTCACTCGTTTTTTGTATAAATACGGAAAGTGGGGGAAAATTGACGAAACTCGGAATGTATTTTTCGCGCAAAATAGGATCCATGAATCAAAAAACTGTGTTTGGAAGCTAAAAAACAAAGAAGATGCTGACAGAAATGACTAGATATTTGATTTAACCAATTATTCACCCGTTTTCCATCTAAATATGGAAAATGGGCGAAAAATTGACGAAACTCGGATTGAATTTTTCATGGAAAATCGAGTATCTGTATCAATAAATCTGATTTTGGAAGCTGAGAAATACATAATCGATCAGATATTTGATTTAATCAATTATTCACGCGTTTTCATATAAATATGAAAGTGGGTGAAAATTCACCAAACTCAGAATGAATTTTTTGTGCAAAATTGAATCCCTGTATCAAAAAACTGAGTTTGGAACCTGAGAAATACAGAAACTCTCAGATATTTGATTGAAACAATTATTCTCGCGTTTTTGTATAAATATGGAAAGTGAGGGAAATTAAAGAAACTAGGAATGAATTTTTCGTGCAAAATGTAATCGATGTATCAATTAAATTGAGTTTGGAAGCCAAGAAATACAAAAAACGATGA
Source organism: Scalesia atractyloides (assembly GCA_947069175.1). Taxonomy (NCBI): domain Eukaryota; kingdom Viridiplantae; phylum Streptophyta; class Magnoliopsida; order Asterales; family Asteraceae; genus Scalesia; species Scalesia atractyloides. Next base: position 25,439,129 of record CAMTDV010000010.1, read on the forward strand.
GATATTTTATTTATCCGCTTCTTCACCCATTTTCGTCTAAGTGGGCGAAAATTAAACGAAACTCGGATTGAATTTTTCTTGCAAAATCGAATATCTGTATCAATAAAAATCTGAGATTGGAAGCTGAGAAATACAGAAACGATCAGATATTTGATCTAATAACTATTCACTCGCTTTTTGTATAAATATGGAAAGTGGGGGAAATTGACGAAACTCGAAATGTATTTTTCGTGCAAAATAGAATCCCTGTATCAAAAAACTGAGTTTGGAAGCTGAGAAATACAGAAACCACTAGATATTTTATTTAATCAATTATTCACGCGTATTCGTATAAATATGGAAAGTGGGCGAAAATTAACGAAACTCGGATTGATTTGTTTTGCAAAACCGAATATCTCTATCAATAAATCGGAGTTTGGAAGCTGAGAAATATTAAAATGATCAGATATTTGATCTAATAACTATTCACTCGTTTTTTGTATAAATACGGAAAGTGGGGGAAAATTGACGAAACCTGGAATGTATTTTTCGTGCAAAATAGAATCCATGTATCAAAAAACTGAGTTTGGAAGCTGAGAAATACAGAAAAGGCTGACAGAAATGACCAGATATTTGATTAAAGCAATTATTCACCCGTTTACCGTCTAAAAATGGAAAATGGGAGAAAAATGACGAAACTCGGATTGAATTTTTCTTGCAAAATCGAGTACCTGTATCAATAAATCTGATTTTGGAAGCTGAGAAATATATAATCGATCAGATATTTGGTTTAATCAATTATTTACCCATTTTCGTATAAATATGGAAAGTGGGCGAAAATTGACCAAACTCAGAATGAATTTTTTGTGCAAAATTAAATCCCTGTATCAAAACACTGAGTTTGGAAGCTGAGAAATACAGAAACTATCAGATATTTGATTTAAACAATTATTCACGCGTTTTCGTGTAAATATGGAAAGTGGGGGAATATTAAAGACACTCAGAATGAATTTTTCATGCAAAATCGAATCGATGTATCAATAAAACTGAGTTTGGAAGTTGAGAAATACAGAAACGACCAGATTATTTTTCAACCAATTATTCACCCATTTTCGTCTGATTATGGAAAGTGGGCGAAAATTGACAAAACTTGGTTTAAATTTTTCTTGCAAAATCAAATATCTGTATTAATAAATCGGAGTTTGGAAGTTAAGAAATAAAAGAACGATCAGATAATTGATTTAGTCAACTATTCACTAGTTTTTGTATAAATACGGAAAGTAAGAGAAATTGACGAAACTCGGAATGTATTTTTCATGCAAAATAGAATCCCTGTATCAAAAAACTGAGTTTGAAAGCTAAGAAATACAGAAGATGCTGACAGAAATGACCAGATATTTGAATTAACCAATTATTCAAACGTTTTCGGTCTAAATATGGAAAATGTGCGAAAATTGACGAAACTCGAATTGAATTTTTCGTGCAAAATCGGGTATCTGTATCAATAAATCTGATTTTGGAAGCTGAGAAATACCTAATCAATCAGATATTTGATTTAATCAATTATTCACGCGTTTTCGTATAAATATGGAAAGTGGGTGAAAATTGACGAAACTAGGAACTAATTTTTTGTGCAAAATTGAGTCCCTGTATCAAAAAAATGAGTTTGGAAGCTGAGAAATAAAGAAACTATCAGATATTTGATTTAAACAATTATTCACGCATTTTCGTGTAAATATGGAAAGTGGGGGGAAATTAAAGAAACTCGGAATGAATTTTTCGTGGAAAGTCGAATCCCCGTATCAATTAAACTGAGTTTAAAAGCCGAGAAATACAGAACGACGAGATATTTTATTTAACCGCTTATTCACCCATTTTCGTCTAAATATGGAAAGTGGGCGAAAATTAACGAAACTCGGATTGCATTTTTTTTTGCGAAATCAAATATCTGTATCAATAAATCTGAGTTTTGAAGCTGAGAAATACAGAAATGATCAGATATTTGATTTAATCAATTATTCACGCGTTTTTGTATAAATATGGAAAATGGGGCAAAAATGACGAAACTCGGAATGTATTTTCGTGCAAAGAAGAATCCCTATATAAAAAACAGAGTTTGGAAGCTGACAAATACAGAAAAAGCTGTCAGAAACGATTAGATATTTGATTTACCCGTTTTTCATCTAAATATGGAAACTCGGCGAAAATTGACGAACTTAGATTGAATTTTTCATGCAAAATCGAGTATCTGTATCAATAAATCCGAGTTTTGAAGCTGAGAAATACAGAATCAATAAGATATTTGATTAATTCAATTATTCACGCGTTTTCGTATAAATATGGAAAGTGGGAGAATATTGACGAAACTCGGAATGAATTTTTGGTGCAAAATTGAATCCCTGTATCAAAAAACTGAATTTGGAAGCTGAGAAATACAAGAAATGCTGACAAAAACGACCAGATATTTTTTTAATTACTTATTCACGCCTTTTCGTCTAAATATGGAAAGTGGGCGAAAATTAAAGAAACTCGGAATGAATTTTTCATGCAAAATCAAGTATCTGTATCAATGAATATGAGTTTGGAAGCTGAGAAAAACAGAATCGATAAGATATTTGATTAAATCAATTATTTATGCGTTTTCGTGTAAATATCAAAAGTGGGCGAAAATTGACGAAACTCGAAATGAATTTTTCGTGCAAAAAATGAATCACTGTATCAAAAAACTGAGTTTGGAAGCTGAGAAATACAAAACCCACCAGATATTTGATTTAATTAATTATTCACGCGTTTTGGTGTAAATATGAAAAGTGGGGGAAGATTAAAGAAACTCGGAATGAATTTTTCGCGCAAAATCGAAGCCCTGTATCAATTAAACTGAGTTTAAAGCTGAGAAATACAGAAACTCGGATTGAATTTTTCTTGCAAAATCGAATATCTGTATTAATAAATCGGAGTTTGGAGGCTAAGAAATAAAGAAACAATCAGATAATTGATTTAGTCAACTATTCACTAGTTTTTGTATAAATACGAAAAGTGAGAGAAATTGACGAAAAGGAATGTATTTTTCATGCAAAATAGAATCCCTGTATCAAAAAACTGAGTTTGAAAGCTAAGAAATACAGAAGATGCTGACAGAAATGACCAGATATTTGAATTAACCAATTATTCACACGTTTTCGGTCTAAATATGGAAAATGTGTGAAAATTGACCAAACTCGAATTGAATTTTTCGTGCAAAATCAGGTATCTGTATCAATAAATCTGATTTTGGAAGCTGAGAAATACCTAATCAACCAGATATTTAATTTAATCAATTATTCACGCGTTTTCGTATAAATATGGAAAGTGGGTGAAAATTGACGAAACTAGGAACTAATTTTTTGTGCAAAATTGAGTCCCTGTATCAAAAAACTGAGTTTGGAAGCTGAGAAATAAAGAAACTATCAGATATTTGATTTAAACAATTATTCACGCATTTTCGTGTAAATATGGAAAGTGGGGGGAAATTAAAGAAACTCGGAATGAATTTTTCGTGGAAAGTCGAATCCCCATATCAATTAAACTGAGTTTAAAAGCCGAGAGATACAGAACGACGAGATATTTTATTTAACCGCTTATTCACCCATTTTCGTCTAAATATGGAAAGTGGGCGAAAATTAACGAAACTCGGATTGCATTTTTTTTTGCGAATTCGAATATCTGTATCAATAAATCTGAGTTTTGAAGCTGAGAAATACAGAAATGATCAGATATTTGATTTAATCAATTATTCACGCGTTTTTTTATAAATATTGAAAGTGGGGGAAAATTGACGAAACTCGGAATGTATTTTCGTGCAAAGAAGAATCCCTGTATAAAAAACAGAGTTTGGAAGCTGAGAAATACAGAAAAAGCTGTCAGAAACGATTAGATATTTGATTTACCCGTTTTTCATCTAAATATGGAAACTCGGGCGAAAATTGACGAACTTTGATTGAATTTTTCATGCAAAATAGAGTATCTATATCAATAAATCTGAGTTTTGCAGCTGAGAAATACAGAATCAATAAGATATTTGATTAATTCAATTATTCACGCGTTTTCGTATAAATATGGAAAGTGGGAGAATATTGACGAAACCCGGAATGAATTTTTGGTGCAAAATTGAATCCCTGTATCAAAAAACTGAATTTGGAAGCTGAGAAATACAGAAAATGCTGACAAAAACGACCAGATATTTTTTTAATTACTTATTCATGCCTTTTCGTCTAAATATGGAAAGTGGGCGAAAATTAAAGAAACTCGGAATGAATTTTTCATGCAAAATCAAGTATCTGTATCAATGAATATGAGTTTGGAACCTGAGAAAAACAGAATCGATAAGATATTTGATTAAATCAACTATTTATGCGTTTTCGTGTAAATATCGAAAGTGGGCGAAAATTGACGAAACTCGGAATGAATTTTTCGTGCAAAAAATGAATCACTGTATCAAAAAATTGAGTTTGGAAGCTGAGAAATACAAAACCCACCAGATGTTTGATTTAATTAATTATTCACGCGTTTTGGTGTAAATATGAAAAGTGGGGGAAGATTAAAGAAACTCGGAAATTCGATTTTCGCGCAAAATCGAAGCCCTGTATCAATTAAATTAGTTTAAAGCTGAGAAATACAGAAACTCGGATTGAATTTTTCGTGCAAAATCGAATATCTGTATTAATAAATCGGAGTTTGGAAGCTAAGAAATAAAGAAACAATCAGATAATTGATTTAGTCAACTATTCACTAGTTTTTGTATAAATACGGAAAGTGAGAGAAATTGACGAAACTCGGAATGTATTTTTCATGCAAAATAGAATCCCTGTATCAAAAACTGAGTTTGAAAGCTAAGAAATACAGAAGATGCTGACAGAAATGATCAGATATTTGAATTAACCAATTATTCACACGTTTTCGGTCTATGGAAAATGTGCGAAAATTGACGAAACTCGAATTGAATTTTTCGTGCAAAATCGGGTATCTGTATCAATAAATCTGATTTTGGAAGCTGAGAAATACCTAATCAATCAGATATTTGATTTAATCAATTATTCACGCGTTTTCGTATAAATATGGAAAGTGGGTGAAAATTGACGAAACTAGGAACTAATTTTTTGTGCAAAATTGAGTCCCTGTATCAAAAAACTGAGTTTGGAAGCTGAGAAATAAAGAAACTATCAGATATTTGATTTAAACAATTATTCACAGCATTTTCGTGTAAATATGGAAAGTGGGGGAAATTAAAGAAACTCGAATGAATTTTTCGTGGAAAGTCGAATCCCCGTATCAATTAAACTGAGTTTAAAAGCCGAGAAATACAGAACGACGAGATATTTTATTTAACCGCTTATTCACCCATTTTCGTCTAAATATGGAAAGTGGGCGAAAATTAACGAAACTCGGATTGCATTTTTTTGCGAAATCAAATATATGTATCAATAAATCTGAGTTTTTGAAGCTGAGAAATACAGAAATGATCAGATATTTGATTTAATCAATTATTCACGCGTTTTTGTATAAATATGGAAAGTGGAGAAAATTGACGAAACTCTGAATGTATTTTCGTGCAAAGAAGAATCCCTGTATAAAAAAACAGAGTTTGGAAGCTGAGAAATACAGAAAAAGCTGTCAGAAACGATTAGATATTTGATTTACACCCGTTTTTCATCTAAATATGGAAACTCGGCGAAAATTGACGAACTTAGATTGAATTTTTCATGCAAAATCGAGTATCTGTATCAATAAATCTGAGTTCTAAAGCTGAGAAATACAGAATCAATAAGATATTTGATTAATTCAATTATTCACAGCGTTTTCGTATAAATATGGAAAATGGGAGAATATTGACGAAACCCGAATGAATTTTTGGTGCAAAATTGAATCCCTGTATCAAAAAACTGAATTTGGAAGCTGAGAAATACAGAAAATGCTGACAAAAACGACCAGGTATTTTTTAATTACTTATTCACGCCTTTTCGTCTAAATATGGAAAGTGGGCGAAAATTAAAGAAACTCGGAATGAATTTTTCATGCAAAATCAAGTATCTGTATCAATGAATATGAGTTTGGAAGCTGAGAAAAACAGAATCGATAAGATATTTGATTAAATCAATTATTTATGCGTTTTCGTGTAAATATCGAAAGTGGGCGAAAATTGATGAAACTCGGAATGAATTTTTCGTGCAAAAAATGAATCACTGTATCAAAAAACTGAGTTTGGAAGCTGAGAAATACAAAACCCACCAGATATTTGATTTAATTAATTATTCACAGCGTTTTGGTGTAAATATGAAAAGTGGGGGAAGATTAAAGAAACTCGGAATGAATTTTTTCGCGCAAAATCGAAGCCCTGTATCAATTAAACTGAGTTTAAAAGCTGAGAAATACAGAAACTCGGATTGAATTTTTCGTGCAAAATCGAATATCTGTATTAATAAATCGGAGTTTGAAGCTAAGAAATAAAGAAACGATCAGATAATTGAGTTAGTCAACTATTCACTAGTTTTTGTATAAATACGGAAAGTGAGAGAAATTGACGAAACTCGAATGTATTTTTATGCAAAATAGAATCCCTGTATCAAAAAACTGAGTTTGAAAGCTAAGAAATACAGAAGATGCTGACAGAAATGACCAGATATTTGATTTAACAATTTATTCAACCGTTTTCCGTCTAAATATGGAAAATGGAGAAAATTGACGAAACTCGGATTTAATTTCTGGTGCAAAATCGAGTATCTGTATCAATAAATCTGATTTTGGAAGCTGAGAAATACATAATCGATCAGATATTTGATTTAATCTATTAGTCACACGTTTTGGTATAAATATGGAAAGTGGGTGAAAATTGACGAAACTAGGAACTAATGTTTTGTGCAAAATTGAGTCCCTGTATCAAAAAACTGAGTTTGGAAGCTGAGAAATAAAGAAACTATCAGATATTTGATTTAAACAATTATTCAGCATTTTCGTGTAAATATGGAAAGTGGGGGAAATTAAAGAAACTCGGAATGAATTTTTCGTGGAAAGTCGAATCCCCGTATCAATTAAACTGAGTTTAAAAGCCGAGAAATACAGAACGACGAGATATTTTATTTAACCGCTTATTCACCCATTTTCGTCTAAATATGGAAAGTGGGCGAAAATTAACGAAACTCGGATTGCATTTTTTTTTGCGAATTCAAATATCTGTATCAATAAATCTGAGTTTTGAAGCTGAGAAATACAGAAATGATCAGATATTTGATTTAATCAATTATTCACGCGTTTTTGTATAAATATGGAAAGTGGGGGAAAATTGACGAAACTCGAATGTATTTTCGTGCAAAGAAGAATCCCTGTATAAAAAACAGAGTTTGGAAGCTGAGAAATACAGAAAAAGCTGTCAGAAACGATTAGATATTTGATTTACCCGTTTTTCATCTAAATATGGAAACTCGGCGAAAATTGACGAACTTAGATTGAATTTTTCATGCAAAATCGAGTATCTGTATCAATAAATCTGAGTTTTGAAGCTGAGAAATACAGAATCAATAAGATATTTGATTAATTCAATTATTCACGCGTTTTCGTATAAATATGGAAAGTGGGAGAATATTGACGAAACCCGGAATGAATTTTTGGTGCAAAATTGAATCCCTGTATCAAAAAACTGAATTTGAAAGCTGAGAAATACAGAAAATGCTGACAAAAATGACCAGATATTTTTTTAGTTACTTATTCATGCCTTTTCGTCTAAATATGGAAAGTGGGAGAAAATTAAAGAAACTCGGAATGAATTTTTCATGCAAAATCAATTATCTGTATCAATGAATATGAGTTTGGAAGCTGAGAAAAACAGAATCGATAAGATATTTGATTAAATCAATTATTTATGCGTTTTCGTGTAAATATCGAAAGTGGGCGAAAATTGACGAAACTCGGAATGAATTTTTCGTGCAAAAAATGAATCACTGTATCAAAAAACTGAGTTTGGAAGCTGAGAAATACAAAACCCACCAGATATTTGATTTAATTAATTATTCACGCGTTTTGGTGTAAATATGAAAAGTGGGGGAAGATTAAAGAAACTCGGAATGAATTTTTCGCGCAAAATCGAAGCCCTGTATCAATTAAACTGAGTTTAAATCATTCACCCATTTTCGTCTAAATATGGAAAGTGGGCGAAAATTACGAAACTCAGTTTAAATTTTTCTTGCAAAATCGAATATCTGTAGCAATAAATCGGAGTTTGGATGCTGAAAAATACTGAAACGATCTGATATTTGATTTAATCAACTATTCACTCGTTTTTTGAATAAATACGGAAAGTGAGGGAAATTGACGAAACTCGGAAAGTATTTTTCATGGAAAATAGAATCCCTGTATCAAAAAACTAAGTTTGGAAGCTAAGAAATACAGAAGATGCTGACAGAAATGACCAGATATTTGAATTAACCAATTATTCACACGTTTTCTGTCTGATGGGCGAAAATTGACGAAACTCGAATTGAATTTTTTGTGCAAAATCGGGTATCTGTATCAATAAATCTGATTTTGGAAGCTGAGAATACATAATCAATCAGATATTTATTTAATCAATTATTCACGCGTTTTCGTATAAATATGGAAAGTGGGCGAAAATTGACGAAACTAGGAACGAATTTTTTGAGCAAAATTGAATCCCTGTATCAAAAAACTGAGTTTGAAAGCTGAGAAATAAAGAAACTATCAGATATTTGATTTAAACAATTATTCACGCGTTTTCGTGTAAATATGGAAAGTGGGGGAAGTTAAAGAAACCCGGAATGAATTTTTCGTGCAAAGTCGAATCCCGTATCAATTAAACTGAGTTTAAAAGCCGAGAAATACAGAAACGATGAGATATTTTATTTAATCGCTTATTCACCCATTTTTGTCTAAATATGGAAAGTGGGCGAAAATTAACGAAACTCGGATTGCATTTTTTTTTGCAAAATCAAATATCTGTATCAATAAATCTGAGTTTTGAAGCTGAGAAATACAGAAACGATCAGATATTTGATTTAATCAATTATTCACGCGTTTTTGTTTAAATATGGAAATTGGGGGAAAATTGACGAAACTCGGAAGTATTTTCATGCAAAGAAGAATCCCTGTATAAAAAACAGAGTTTGGAAGCAGAGAATTACAGAAAAAGCTGTCAGAAACGATTAGATATTTGATTTACCCGTTTTTCATCTAAATATGGAAAATCGGCAAAAATTTACGAAACTTAGATTAAATTTTTCATGCAAAATCGAGTATCTGTATCACTAAATCTGAGTTTGGAAGGTGAGAAATACAGAATCAATAAGATATTTGATTAATTCAATTATTCACACATTTTCGTATAAATATGGAAAGTGGGAGAATATTGACGAAACCCGGAATGAATTTTTGGTGCAAAATTGAATCCCTGTATCAAAAAACTGAGTTTGGAAGCTGAGAAATACAGAAAATGCCGACAGAAACGACCAGATATTTTTTTAATCACTTATTCACGCCTTTTCGTCTAAATATGGAAAGTGGGCGAAAATAAAAGAAACTCGGAATGAATTTTTCGTGCAAAATCAAGTATCTGCATCAATGAATATGAGTTTGGAAGCTGAGAAATACAGAATCGATAAGATATTTGATTAAATCAATTATTTATGCGTTTTCGTGTAAATATCGAAAGTGGGCGAAAATTGACGAAACTCGGAATGAATTTTTCGTGCAAAATTGAGTCACTGTATCAAAAAACTGAGTTTGGAAGCTGAGAAATACAAAACCCACCAGATATTTGATTTAATTAATTATTCAAGCGTTTTAGTGTAAATATGAAAAGTGGGGGAAAATTAAAGAAACTCGGAATGAATTTTTCGCGCTAAATCGAATCCATGTATCAATTAAACTGAGTTTAAAGTCGAGAAATACAGAAACTCAGATGGAATTTTTGTGCAAAATCGAATATCTATATCAATAAATCGGAGTTTGGAAGCTGAGAAATATAGAAACGATCAGTTATTTGATTTAATCAAATATTCACTCGTTTTTTGTATAAATATGGAAAGTGGGGGAAAATTGACGAAACTCGAAATGTATTTTTCATGCAAAATAGAATCCCTGTATCAAAAAACTGAGTTTGGAAGTTCAGAAATACAGAAGATGCTGACTGAAATGACCAGATATTTGATTTAACAATTTATTCAACCGTTTTAGTCTAAATATGGAAAATGGGCGAAAATTGACGAAACTCGGATTGAATTTCTGGTGCAAAATCGAGTATCTGTATCATAAATCTGATTTTGGAAGCTGAGAAATACATAATCGATCAGATATTTGATTTAATAAATTATTCACGCGTTTTGGTATAAATATGGAAAGTGGGCGAAAATTGACGAAACTCGGAATGAATTTTTTGTGCAAAATTGAATCCCTGTATCAAAAAGCTGAGTTTGGAAGCTGAGAAATACAGAATAAGCTGACAGAAACGATTAGCTATTTGATTTACGCATTTTTCTTCTAAATATGGAATTCGGCGAAAATCGACGAAACTCAGATTGAATTTTTCATGCAAAATCGAGTATCTATATCAATAAATCTGAGTTTGGAAGCTGAGAAATACAGAATCAATCAGATATTTGATTTAATCAATTATTTAGGTGTTTTCGTATAAATATGGAACGTGGGCGAAAATTGACGAAACTCAGAATGAATTTTTGGTGCAAAATTGAATCCCTGTATCAAAAACCTGAATTTGGAAGCTGAGAAATACAGAAAATGCTGACCGAAACGACCAGATATTATATTTATTCAATTAATCACGCCTCTTCGTCTAAATTTGGAAAGCGGGCGAAAATTAAAGAAACTCAGAATGAATTTTTCATGCAAAATAGAGTATCTGTATTAATAAATATGAGTTTAGAATCTGAGAAATACAGAATCGATCAGAAATTTGATTAAATCAATTACTTACGCGTTTTCGTGGAATACCGAAAGTGGGTGAAAATTGACGAAACTGGGAATGAATTTTTCATGCAAACTTGAATCCCTGTATCAAAAAACTGAGTTTGTAAGCTGAGAAATACAGAAACCACCAGAAATTTGATTTAATCAATTATTCACGCGTTTTCATCTAAATATGGAAAGTGGGCGAAAATTAACGAAACTCGGATTGAATTTTTCCTGCAAAATCGAGTATTTGTATCAATAAATCAGAGTTTGGAAGCTGAGAAATACAGAAACGATCAGATATTTGATTTAATCAACTATTCACTCGTTTTTGTAAAAATATGGAAAGTGGGGGAAAATTGACGAAACTCGAAATGTATTTTTCATGCAAAATAGAATCCCTGCATCAAAAAACTGAGTTTGGAAGCAAACAAATACAGATGATGCTGACAGAAATGACCAGCTATTTAATTTAACCAATTATTCACCTGTTTTCCGTCTAAATATGGAAAATGGGCGAAAATTGACCAAACTCGGATTGAATTTTTCATGCAAAATCGAGTATCTGTATCAATAAATATGATTTTGGAAGCTGAGAAATACATAATCGATCAGATATTTAATTCAATCATTTATTCACGAGTTTTCATATAAATATGGAAAGTGGGCGAAAATTGACGAAACTCGAATTGAATTTTTTGTGCAAAATTGAATCCATGTATCAAAAAACTGAGTTTGGAAGCTAAGAAATACAGAAAATGCTGTCAGAAACGATCAGATATTTGATTTAATCAATTATTCACGTGTTTTCGTGTAAATATGGAAAGTGGGGGGTAAAGAAACTCGGAATGAATTTTTCGTGCAAAATCGAATCCATGTATCAATTAAACTGAGTTTGAAGCCGAGAAGTACAGAAACGACGAGATCTTTTATTTAACCGCTTATTCACCCATTTTCGTCTAAGTATGGAAAGTGGGCGAAAATTAACGAAACTCGGATTGAATTTTTCTTGCAAAATTGAATATCTGTATCAATAATTCTGAGTTTGGAAGCTGATAAATACAGAAACGATCAGATATTTGATTTAATCAATTATTCACGCGTTTTTGTATAAATATGGAAAGTGGGGGAAAATTGACGAAACTCGGAATGTATTTTCGTGCAAAATAGAATCCATGTATAAAGACCAGAGTTTGGAAGCTGAGAAATAGATAAAAAGCTGACAGAAACGACTAGATATTTGATTTACCCATTTTTCATCTAAATATGGAACATCGGAAAAATTGACGAAACCCAGATTGAATTTTTCATGCAAAATCGAGTATCTGTATCAATAAATCTGAGTTTGGAAGATGAGAAATACATAATCAATCAGATATTTGATTTAATCAATCATTCACGTGTTTTCATATAAATATGGAAAGTGGGCGAAAATTGATTAAATATGGAATGAATTTTTGGTGCAAAATAGAATCCCTGTATCAAAAAACTGAGTTTGGAAGCTGAGAAATACACAAAATGTTGACAGAAAAGACCAGATATTTTATTTAATCAATTATTCACGCATTTTCGTCTAAATATGGAAAGTGGACGAAAATGAAAGAAACTCGGAATGAATTTTTCATGCAAAATCGAGTATTTGTATCAATATGAGTTTGGAAGCTGAGAAATACATAATCGATCAGATATTTGATTAAATCAATTATTTGCGCGTTTTCGTGTAAATATCGAAAGTAGGCGAAAATTGACAAAACTCGGAATGAATTTTTCGTGCAAAATTGAATCCCTGTATCAAAAAACTTAGTTTGGAAGCTGAGAAATACATAAACCACCAGATATTTGATTTAATTAATTATTCACGCATTTTCGTGTAAATATGAAAAGTGGGGGAAAATTAAAGAAACTCGGAATGAATTTTTCGTGCAAAATCGAATCCATGTATCAATAAAACTGAATTTGGAAACTGAGAAATACAGAAATGACTAGATGTTTTTTCAACCAATTATTCACCCATTTTTGTGTAAATATGGTAAGTGGGCGGAAATTGACGAAAGTTGGTTTAAATTTTTCTTGCAAAATCGAATATCTGTATCAATAAATCGGAGTTTGGAAGCTGAGAAATACAGAAATGTTAGGATCTGAGTTTGACATGATTGTGTTGTTTTAAACAATATGATCATCAATAAGATAAAAAACATAATACCTTGCAGCGGAATGCTATTTAAAACTTTGTAACACAATCAAATAAGAGATTAGCTTTAATCACAGAATGTTTTCATTACTCAAAAGTTTGAAAAAGATTACAAGTAATTACATGCATGAATCACTAACTCCCCATCAGCCCGAGCTCACACAGGTTAGAATGTACAAGATAAGTGTGTGTATGTGAGCTGAATAGAACAATACCTGCACTGTCTATTTATAGTACTAATCCTAACCTCTGTGGCATCTTTGCTGACATCACCAAGACAATGACATCTAACAAACTTAACAAACTCTAACCACTGCTAATGCTATCATATGATATATTTACAAAACACTGATTGCTACCCAAATAAGATGCTAACCACTGATGAGCTTAACCACTGATGAAGCTTTATCAAATGTTCTTTAAAGGGTGATCAGACCTTTGACTTTCAGCAGACCTTTGACTTCAAACAGAGGTTGGCCTTCAACAGTCTTTACAAACCAGCAGAGCTTTAGCACTGAGCAGATGTTATAGCTATCAGATATTTGATGCCTTTCCATTGAGGGAAATTATGAGTCAAAACAATGTTTATTCTAGATCATTTAGAACAGACCTGTTTCGGCATTTTATCATCTGTTCTTTTGTAGGGATCAATCCCAACAATCTCCCCCTAGAACAGATGATGCCGAAACTCTTCCTTATTTCTTGATCTTTATTCTCTCATCAGTTTTTCCCTAATTTGTCTCTTCAACTGTAGTTCAAAATTCAGGGAATTTTCATCACTTCATCCCTGCATAGTTGAAGTTCCAAAAGATCTTGAAGGTCAGCTACACCCAGGCTTAGTGCATCCTTGCTTGTTACATATTCAACTTTCCCATTGGACTTGAGCAGAGTCAATACATGGGTCTGTTTATCAGACACCCACTTTAGTATTTTTGAGTTCAATGGGTTTCTTGGAGAAGTTTTATTTGTGATGAGTTTGGTGAAGTTTGTCTGCTTGATAAGGATGTGGCAGTTATAGTAGGTGGATTCTGATAGTCTGATGAAGTGGCATCTATTTTTGATTCTTTCATGTTTTCATCTTCCTTCTTTTCACGTATCTTATCCATTTGATACTCTTTCCTTTAATTGAAGGTTTGGATGTATTCATCTAAGGCAAGATCTGCACTTGAATTAAGTTTCTTGAACTTGTTCCAGTCTGGTGCAATCTTCCTTATCTGAGGATCATTCTTCATTCTTTCACGCCTGTTTGCTTCTTGTTGAAGAGCTTTGAGAGGCCATTCTTCAAATTGATGCTCTTCAGCTTGATATGGTTTGTCTCTCATGTTAGTTTCTATGAAGCCTCTTCTTAGTTTCCTTTGAATATCAGCATCAGGTGATTGAGTTGACCTCTTCTTGTTCAAGTCTTTTGCAAAGTCTTCTAGTTTCTTAACTTTACTAAGTACATGCTGCATTTGACTTGACAAGTACAATTCACCTTTCCCTTTGCTCTCTTCTTTTGCAATGTTTTTGGCTTGTTTGACTTTTAATTTCAAATACTCCTTAATGTTCCTTGGAGCTCTGTAGCCAAAAAGAGATGGGAATGTTCTTTTGGATGGATTATCCTCTGTGAAGAATTGTAACATTTCATCTTTAACTGTAAGCAGTTCCAGAGGATAATTTACTGCCAAGGGTATCTCCCTTGTAGGATTACGGCAAGTAGGTGATTGAGTAAGTGGGTTTGATGTTGGTGATGATGGAGGGATGAAAGGTTCTGGATTGGTTAGAATAAGTGGTGTAGGTGTGGGTATATCATCAGTCACCTTGAATTTTCTTTTTCTTGTATAGACTGAGCTTAGTGAATGAGTTGTTGTGGAGGTGTGTGTTACAGGGGTTTGGATTTGAGAAGATATGATAACAGTGGTTTGGCTAACAACTGATGAGGGAACTGTTGTCTCAACCACTCTTGTTTTAACATCATTGTACCTTTTGTAGTCCCAACATCTGTTGCAGTGAAGGTTGGTGATGAAGGTGGTGGCATTGTTTTCAGCTTTTTAGCAGGTGATTTGTGAGGTGAGGTTGTTGGTTTAGGTGCAGCAATTGATATAGTACCATCAGTGGTTTTGAGACCAGCAGTGGTTTGCTCTTTAGGTTCTTGTGGTGGTGATTTCTTTCTGTTTGAGGTGACATGAACCTTTTTAGAAGTCCTTTTTCCTGCATCTTCATCATCTGCTTGAATGTCTAGGGTTTCATCAACTCCCTTTTTCTTTTCTTTGACAGATGTTTCAGCAGAAGTTACCAAGGATTCTTTTCCAGATTCTGGCTTTTGCTTTGACACATTATCCACAGGCTCAGTTTTCTCCCCCTTTTTGGCATCATCTTTTTCGAAGATAGGTGCAGAGGAAGTGCCAAGACTTCTTTGTAAGGAATTCTTTGATACCCTTGAGGTCTGCCTGAGTTTCTCTATATCTTTCATCAACCAAATTTTTGAGCATTTTTACACGTATTTCATGTTGGTGGTCAGCAAGTTGGCATTGTTGTTGAAACAGATGATATACTTGTTTGATTATATTAGCGGTTTGAAGAACAGAGGATTGAGCAGCGTTTTGAGATTTTGAAGCTTCTAACATTTGTTGCAGCACATTTTTGATATCTGCCACTGATGTTTCAATTTTTGTAACTCTCTCCGTCAAATCTTTAGATTTTAGATCATCACCTAACTTAGTAGGATCATCTAAACTTCTACCAGAAGTGGTAGTTATATCTATGTTATCATGAACAGAGGTTTCAACCCTTGTTTTAAACATAGATGCCCCTTTTTCTTGGTACTAGGGACTTCTTTCTATAGCAGAGGTTTCCTTAGTAATTCCAACAGTGGTTTTAACACCAACAGTGGATACCATGGTAGCCTTAGTAAAATTGCCTTCAAGGGAGACTTACTTATGTAACCACTGTCCAGAGATAGACCAGTGGGTCTAATATCTGTAGTGGTTACTCCACTTGAACTACCAACATGAATTTCGTGAAATTCAGGTGGTGTAGCATCCTCATCTGTTTGTGGGTTAACCAATTGAAATGATCAGACATAGCCCTTGTTGTGGTTGTACTCTCAGTAATGTGTTGGTGAGAGGGACTATTTTGTGTCTGAGTTTCAATGGCACCAAACAGTGGTTGTATTGATGGTGGAAATTTAGATATGTGGTGTGGGAAAGAAAGAGAATTTGCCTTGGGAGGAGAGCTACTCAACATACTCTCAAATGAGGGTAAGGTCTCGTGTTGTGGATTCCCTTTGCTTACAACATGTTCCTTTTGTGAGGAATCATGAGGAGTTTTGGTTTTGGGTGGAGATCTTTCCAACTGTTGTAAGGAAGTAGCAACAGTGTTTTCTTGTGACTTTTGTGTTGTCACTGGGTAAATTTCTGGGATCTCATCTTCCAAAAGACCCTTTTTGGTGGGTTTAGTGGGCTTGGTGGATTTCTTTTTGGTCTTTTTGGTCTTTTTGGTGGTTTTTGGTGGGGGTTGCATAGTAGTGGTTGTGCTACTGTGGTCACCAAGAGTAGTGGACTCAGTAGCAGGTGGTTGAGTTTGGGCAGGTTGTTCTGATAAATCTTTCTCTACCACATCTAGTTAGGTTTTTGAAACTTTATCTTGATTAGAAATGCATGTAAAAGTTTCATGACCCATAGCTCCTGCCTGGCTAACTGGGTTAATTTTAGAATCATCTCCAGGTAATTGATTTTGAAGATATATGCTTAAAAACCTGGGATGTAACAGAAAAGCCTTTTCTTTTGCAATATTATAATAATTATTAACAATGTCATTGAACAAGACTTGGGAAAAATTGAAATCTGAATCAGTCAAAATAGCATATCCCAAATATTGCATATTCAATGGAATTTCATTAAAACCAGTAGTTTTCGCTGAGAGACATGTCAAAATAGTATGGAAGAAAAATCTCATCTCAGCAGGGAAATTTGGTTTGAAAATAGTCATACCTTTGAGTTGACCAGCATACCCTCTTTCAATAAACTCCGCTTGGATCTCACCCAGAGGAAATGTCACAGGATATGACATGTCATTCAATTTAAAAACCCGTGAGATCGATTGTGGGGTAATTCTCATCAAGGTTTTGCCCACTCTTGATATTATTGCATAAGTTACTCCCTTTGTTGAGTGAACCTCAATATTTGCCCAAAATTGTCGGAGTGAACCTTCATAAATTGGGGCTTTTACTGTCAGCATCTCCTTGAATTTGGACTCTTTTAGTAACCGAATCATTGAATGATATCTCGTATTTGACTCGGTTTCTTCAAGAATAGCAGTGTAGTTATGAGGAGTTTTGATGATTAACATGAATGTCGATGATGCAGGTTTAGATTTTGCTTTTGATTTTGTCTTAGGAGCCATTATTTATGGTAAAAATTGGTGTTAGATTTTTGAAATCACACAGTAAGATGAAAACCCCTGTTATGAATAGAACAGGGTTTTTTTAGGGTTTTTGAAAAGTGATGATGACGTGGCATCTGATGCAAACGTCTGTTGAATAACATCTGTCCACGTGTAACCTCTGTTGTGTATGGAAGACAGTTGTTAGGTCAAGCACTGTTGAGTAATATGGTCAGAGGATAGCAAACAGTGCCCTTAAAGCAAACAAATGATACACTTTGGCAGTGGATAGATTTTAATATTCTAACATTTTCTATGATATCGCTGCTTTAAATAAACTTTGAGGATTTATTGAAAAATTCAATTTTAAACTATTTTTAGGTTATTCTTGATATTCAGAAAACATTTTTATGCTATTTACACTGAAATACAAGAGAACTTGTTTTAATCCATGTTTAGCATTCCAGACCTAGAGATCAAGTTTTTAAGGACAGATGATTCCAATTTTTGGTTTGTACATCTCCCAACTGATCTTTAGACTGGACATGTTATAAAGAAATCAAACCCTTTTTATAGCAACCCCTCATAAATGATGTCTGAATCAGTGTTTGGATATCATGTGATGGCAGTGATTTTGAAGCTGTTTTGATCAACAACTGTTTAACCAGCAGAGGATGAGCTTTGACAGTTGTTTTGAATATCTGCTACTCTTGTAGTGAGAAATGTGAGTATCTGCAAAGTTAGCCTAGACAAGCATAATATGAGATAACCTTGAACATCAACAGATTTCTTTTGATTATCAAGGAAGAGTAACTCCCTTTTCTCTAAAAATAGAAAGGTTTTACTTCCTGGTAGGTATTTGAGCTATAACTATCAAGAACAAGTTAAAGCTCATCATGTATTACTTTTCAGAAAAAAATGAGAAAAGAATAATACATGTCTTGATATATAAATGAAATTTTTACTAATAAATATTAAGTAAAAATTTCTTGATAACTGAATCGAATAGACCTGATAAATGTCCTAAGTCCTCTTTAAAGCAATTTTTAACTTGAGGTACATCAGTTACCTGGATTTATCTGTAAACAGTGGTTGCACTCAGCTTGTTTGGTAAAATATGTTTGGATTACTCATAACTTTTGTTCTTCATATAGATCTTGTTCCTAAGTTTTAGGTTCACCTCAGTCTTTTAAAGACATTAGATGAATCCTTAGCAACCGTCACTCATGGAATCATCACAAATTTTGACACAAATACTGAAATTGTATATAACGTGATTTGGCTCTTACTCTGTTTTCCAACAATTACGAATAACACAGTATCACAGAAATTGAGCTGATCTTTTTACATCATATCGATTGATAGATCGAATTTAACTCTCTGATACAATTGTTAGGATCTGAGTTTGACCTGATTGTGTTGTTTTAAACAAAATGATCATCAATAAGATAAAACACATAATACCTTGCAGCGGAATGCTATTTAAAACTTTGTAACACAATCAAATGAGAGATTAGCTTTCATCACATAATGTTTTGATTACTCAAAAGTTTGAAAAAGATTACAAGTAATTACATGCATGAATCACTAACTCCCCCTCAGCCCGAGCTCACACAGGTTAGAATGTACAAGATAAGTGTGTGTATGTGAGCTGAATAGAACAGTACCTGCACTGTCTATTTATAGTACTAATCCTAACCTCTGTGGCATCTTTGCTGACATCACCGAGACAATGACGTCTAACAAACTTAGCAAACTCTAACCACTGCTAATGTTATCATCTGATATATTTACAAAATACTGATTGCTACCCAAAACCACTGATGAGCTTAACCACTGATGAAGCTTTATGAAATGTTCTTCAAAGGGTGATCAGACCTTTGACTTTCAGCAGACCTTTGACTTTAAACAGAGGTTTGGTCTTCAACAGTCTTTACAAACTAGCAGCGCTTTAGCACTGAGCAGATGTTATAGCTATCAGATGTTTGATGCCTTGCCATTGAGGGAAATTATGAGTCAAAACAATGTTTATTCTGGATCATTTAGAACAGACCCGTTTGGCATTTTATCACCTGTTCTTTTGTAGGGGTCAATCCCAACAAAAAACGATCAGATATTTGATTTAATCAACTATTCACTCGTTTTTGTACAAATATGGAAAGTGGGGGAAATTGACGAAACTCGGAATGTATTTTTCGTGCAAAATAGAATCCCTGTATCAAAAAAGTGAGTTTGGAAGCTGAGAAATGCAGAAAATGCTGACAGAAATGACCAGATATTTGATTTAACCAATTATTCACCCGTTTTCCGTTTAAATATGGAAAATGGGCGAAAATTAGCGAAACTCGGATTGAATTTTTCGTGCAAAATCGAGTATCTGTATCAATAAATCTGAGTTTGGAAGCTGAGAAATACATAATTGATCAGATATTTGATTTAATCAATTATTCACGCGTTTTCATATAAATATGGAAGGTGGGCGAAAATTGATGAAACTCAGAATGAATTTTTTTGTGCAAAACTGAATCCCTGTATCAAAAAACTGAGTTTGGAAGCTGAGAAATACAGAAACTATCAGATATTTGATTTAAACAATTATTCACGCGTTTTCGTGTAAATATGGAAAGTGGGGGAAAATTAAAGAAACTCAGAATGAATTTTTCATGCAAAATCAAATCCCTGTATCAATTAAACTGAGTTTGGAAGCCGAGAATACAGAAATGACGAGATATTTTATTTAACCGCTTATTCACCCATTTTCGTCAAAATATGGAAAGTGGGCAAAAATTAACGAAACTCGGATTGAATTTTTCTTGCAAAATCGAATATCTGTATCAATAAATCTGATTTTGGAAGCTGAGAAATATAGACACGATCAGATATTTGATTTAATCAATTATTCACGCGTTTTTGTATAAATATGGGAAGTGGGGGAAATTGACGAAACTCAGAATGTATTTTTCGTGCAGATTAGAATCCCTGTATAAAAAACTAAGTTTGGAAGCTGAGAAATACAGAAAAAGCTGACAGAAACGACTAGATATTTGATTTACCCATTTTTCATCTAAATATGGAAAAATCAGCGAAAATTGACGAAACTCAGAATGATTTTTTTGTGCAAAATTGAATTCCTGTATCAAAAAACTGGGTTTGGAAGCTGAGAAATAAAGAAACTATCAGATATTTGATTTAAATAATTATTCACGCGTTTTCATGTAATATGGAAAGTGGGGGGAAATTAAAGAAACTCGGAATGTATTTTTCTTGCAAAATAGAATCCCTGTATCAAAAAACTGAGTTTGTAAGCTGAGAAATACAGAAAATGCTGACAGAAATGACCAGATATTTGATTTAACCAATTATTCACCCGTTTTCCGTCTAAATATGGAAAATGGGCGAAAATTGACAAAACTCGGATTTAATTTTTCGTGCAAAATCGAGTATCTGTATCAATAAATCTGAGTTTGGAAGCTGAGAAATACATAATCGATCAGATATTTGATTTAATCAATTATTCACGCATTTTCGTATAAATATGGAAATTGGGCAAAAATTGACGAAACTTAGAATGAATTTTTTGTTCAAAAGTGAATCCCTGTATCAAAAAACTGAGTTTGGAAGCTGAGAAATACGGAAACTATCAGATATTTGATTTAAACAATTATTTACGCGTTTTTGTGTAAATAGGGAAAGTGGGGGAAGTTAAAGAAACTCGGAAGAATTTTTCATGAAAAATCGAATCCCTCTATCAATTAAACTGAGTTTGGAAGCCGAAAAATATACAAACGACGAGATATTTTATTTAACCGCTTAATCACCCATTTTCGTCTAAATAGGGAAAGTGGGCGAAAATTAACGAAACTCGGATTGAATATTTCTTGCAAAATCGAATATCTGTATCAATAAATCTGAGTTTGGAAGTTGAGAAATACAGAAACGATCAAATATTGTATTTTATCAATTATTCACGCGTTTGTATAAATATGGAAAGTGGGGGAAAATTGACGAAACTCAGAATGTATTTTTCGTGCAAAATAGAATCCCTGTATAAAAAACTGTGTTTGGAAGCAGAGAAATACAGAAAAAGCTGACATAAAGGACTAGATATTTGATTTACCCATTTTTCATCTAAATATGGAAAAATCGGCGAAAATTGACGAAACTCATAATGAATTTTTTGTGCAAAATTGAATCCCTGTATCAAAAAATTTAGTTTGGAAGCTGAGAAATACAGAAACCATCATATATTTGATTTAAACAACTATTCACGCATTTTCGTGTAAATATGGAAAGTGGGGGGAAATTAAAGAAACACGGAGTGTATTTTTCGTGCAAAATAGAAACTTTGTATAAAAAAACTAAGTTTGGAAGATGAGAAATACTGAAAATGCTGACAGAAATGACCAGATTTTTGATTTAACCAATTATTCACCCGTTTTCGGTCTAAATATGGAAAATGGGCGAAAATTGACCAAACTCGGATTGAATTTTTCACGCAAAATCGAGTATTTGTATCAATAAATCTGAGTTTTGAAGCTGAGAAATACATAATCGATCTGATATTTGATTTAATCAATTATTCACAGCGTTTTCGTATAAATTTGGAAAGTGGGCGAAAATTGACGAAACTTAGAATGAATTTTTTGTGCAACAGTGAATCCCTGTATCAAAAAACTGAGTTTGGAAGCTGAGAAATACAGAAACTATCAGATATTTGATTTAAACAATTATTCACGCGTTTTCGTGTAAATATGGAAAGTGGGGGGAAGTTAAAGAAACTCGGAAGAATTTTTCATGCAAAATCGAATCCCTGTATCAATTAAACTGAGTTTGGAAGCCGAGAAATACAGAAACGACGAGATATTTTATTTAACCGCTTATTCACCTATTTTTGTCTAAATATGGAAAGTGGACGAAAATTAACGAATCTTGGAATGAATTTTTCTTGCAAAATCGAATATCTATATCAATAAATCTAAGTTTGGAAGCTGAGAAATAAGAAACGATCAGATATTTGATTTAATCAAGTATTCACGCGTTTTTGTATAAATATGGAAAGTGGGGGAAATTGACGAAACTCAGAATGTATTTTTCATGTAAAATAGAATCCCCGTATAAAAAAGGAGTTTGGAAGCTGAGAAATACAAAAAAAGCTAACAGAAACGACTAGATATTTGATTTACCCATTTTTCTTCTAAATATGGAAAAATCAGCGATAATTGACGAACCTCGGATTGAAATTTTTGTGCAAAATCGAGTATCTGTATCAATAAATCTGAGTTTGGAAGCTGAGAAATACAGAATCAATTAGATATTTGATTTAATCAATTATTCACGCGTTTTCGTATAAATATGAAAAGTGGGCGAAAATTGACGAAAGTCGGAATGAATTTTTGGTGCAAAATTGAATCCCTGTATCAAAAAACTGAGTTTGGAAGCTGAGAATACAGGAAATACAAGATATTTGATTTAATCAATTATTCACGTGTTTTCGTCTAAATATGCAAAGTGGGGAAATTAAAGAAACTCGGAACGAATTTTCGCGCAAAATCGAATCCCTATATCAATTAAACTGAGTTTGGAATCCGAGAAATACAGAAACGACGAGATATTTTATTTAAACTGCTTATTCACCCATTTTCGTCCAAATATGGAAAGTGGGAAAAAATTGACGAAACTCTTTTCTTGCAAAATCGAATATCTGTATCAATAAATATGAGTTTGGAAGCTGAGAAATACTAAAAGGATCAGATATTTGTTTTAATCAATTATTCACGCGTTTTTATATAAATATGGAAAGTGGGCGAAAATTGACGAAACTCGGAATGAATTTTTCGTGCAAAATAGACCCTGTATCAAAAAACTGAGTTTGAAAGCTGAGAAATATAGAAAATGCTGACAAAAACGACCAGATATTTGATTTAATCAATTATTCACACGTTTTCATCTAAGTTTGGAAAGTGGGCGAAAATTAAAGAAACTCGGAATGAATTTTTCATGCAAAATCGAATCCATGTATCAATAAAACCGAGTTGGAAGCTGAGAAATACAGAAACGATCAGATATTTGATTTAATTAATTATTCACTCGTTTTTTGTATAAATATGGAAAGTGGAGGAAAATTGACGAAACTCGAATTGTATTTTTCATTCAAAATAGAATCCCTGTATATAAAAACTGAATTTGGAAGCTGAGAAATACAGAAAATGCTGATAGAAACGATCAGATATTTGATTTAACCAATTATTCACCCATTTTCCATTCTAAATATGGAAAATGGGCGAAAATTGACCAAACTCGAATTGAAATTTTCGTGCAAAATCGAGTATCCATATCAATTAATATGAGTTTGGAAGCTGAGAACTACAGAATCGATTCAATATTTGATTAAATCAGTTATTCACACGTTTTCGTGTAAATATGGAAAGTGGGGGAAAATTAAATAAACTCGGAATGAATTTTTCATGCAAAATTGAATCCATGTATTAAAAAACTGAGTTTGGAAGCTGAGAAATATAGAAACGACAAGATATTTTTTCATCCAATTATTCACCCATTTTCGTCTAAATATGGAAGTAGGCGAAATTAACAAAACTCGGTTTAAATTTTTCTTGCAAAATAAAATATCTGTATCAATAAATCG
Source organism: Scalesia atractyloides (assembly GCA_947069175.1). NCBI lineage: Eukaryota > Viridiplantae > Streptophyta > Magnoliopsida > Asterales > Asteraceae > Scalesia > Scalesia atractyloides. The sequence continues at coordinate 25,463,254 of CAMTDV010000010.1, forward strand.
GAGTTTGGAAGCTGAGAAATACATAAACGATCAGCTATTTAATTTAATCAATTATTCACTCGTCTTTTGTATAAATATGGAAAGTGGGGGAAAATTGACGAAACTCGAAATGTGTTTTTCGTGCAAAATAGAATCCCTGTATATATAAAACTAAGTTTGGAAGCTGAGAAATACAGAAAATACCGAAAAAAACGAGCAGATATTTGATTTATCCAATTATTCACCCGTTTTCCGTCAAATATGGAAAATGGGCGAAAATTGACGAAACTCGGATTGAATTTTTCGTGCAAAATCGACTATCTGTATCAATAAATCGGAGTTTGGAAGCTGAGAAATACATAACGGATCAGATATTTCATTTAATCAATTATTCGCGTGTTTTTCGTATAAATATGGAAAGTGGGCGAAAATTGACGAAACTCGGATTGAATTTTTCTTGCAAAATCGAATATCTATCTCAATAAATCTGAGTTTGCAAGCTCAGAAATACAAAAACGATCAGATATTTGATTTAATCAATTATTCACGTGTTTTTGTATAAATATGGAAAGTGGGGGAAATTTGACGAAACTCGGAATATATTTTTCGTGCAAAATAGAATTCCTGAATAAAAAACTGAGTTTGGAAGCTGAGTAATACAGAAAAAGCTGACCGAAACGACTAGATATTTGATTTACCCATTTTTCGTCTAAATATGGAAAATCGGCGAAAATTAACGAAACTCGAATTGAATTTTTCGCGCAAATTCGAATATCTGTATCAATAAATATGAGTTTGGAAGCTGAGAAATACAGAAAGGATCAGATTTTTTCGCCTTTTTTATATAAATATGGAAAGTGGGCGAAAATTAACGAAACTTGTAATTAATTTTTCGTGCAAAATAGAATCCTTGTATCAAAAACTGAGTTTGGAAGCTGAGAAATATAGAAAATGCTGACAGAAACGACCAGATATTTGATTTAATCAATTATTCACACGTTTTCGTCTAAATATGGAAAGTGGGGAAAATTAAAGAAACTCGGAATGAATTTTTCATGCAAAATCGAATCCATGTATTAAAAAACTGAGTTTGGAAGCTGAGAAATATAGAAACGACAAGATATTTTTTCATCCAATTATTCACCCATTTTCGTCTAAATATGGAAGTAGGCGAAAATTAACGAAACTCGGTTTAAATTTTTTCTTGCAAAATAGAATATCTGTATCAATAAATCAGAGTTTGGAAGCTGAGAAATACATAAACGATCAGATATTTAATTTAATCAATTATTCACTCGTCTTTTGTATAAATATGGAAAGTGGGGAAAATTGACGAAACTCGAAATGTGTTTTTCGTGCAAAATAGAATCCCTGTATATATAAAAACTAAGTTTGGAAGCTGAGAAATACATAAAATACCGAAAAAACGAGCACATATTTGATTTATCCAATTATTCACCCGTTTTCCGTCAAATATGGAAAATGGGCGAAAATTGACGAAACTCGGATTGAATTTTTCGTGCAAAATCGACTATCTGTATCAATAAATCGGAGTTTGGAAGCTGAGAAATACATAACGGATCAGATATTTAATTTAATCAATTTCGCGTGTTTTTCGTATAAATATGGAAAGTGGGCGAAAATTGACGAAACTTGGATTGAATTTTTCTTGCAAAATCGAATATCTATCTCAATAAATCTGAGTTTGGAAGCTCAGAAATACAAAAACGATCAGATATTTGATTTAATCAATTATTCACGTGTTTTTCTATAAATATGGAAAGTGGGGGAAAATTGACGAAACTCGGAATGTATTTTTCGTGCAAAATAGAATTCCTGAATAAAAAACTAAGTTTGGAAGCTGAGAAATACAGAAAAAGCTGACCGAAACGACTAGATATTTGATTTACCCATTTTTCGTCTAAATATGGAAAATCGGCGAAAATTGACGAAACTCGAATTGAATTTTTCGCGCAAATTCGAATATCTGTATCAAAAAATCTAAGTTTGGAAGCTGAGAAACACAGAAAGGATCAGATATTTCGCCTTTTTATATAAATATGGAAAGTGGGCGAAAATTGACGAAACTTGGAATGAATTTTTCGTACAAAATAGAATCCTTGTATCAAAAACTGAGTTTCCAAGCTGAGAAATATAGAAAATGCTGACAGAAACGACCAGATATTTGATTTAATCAATTATTCACACGTTTTCGTCTAAATATGGAAAGTGGGCGTAAATTAAAGAAACTCGGAATGAATTTTTCATGCAAAATCAAATCCATGTATCAATAAAACCGAGTTTGGAAGCTGAGCAATACAGAAACGATCAGATATTTGATTTAATTAATTATTCACTTGTTTTTTGCATAAATATGGAAAATGGAGGAAAATTGACGAAACTCGAATTGTATTTTTCATGCAAAATAGAATCCCTGTATATAAAAACTGAGTTTGGAAGCTGAGAAATACAGAAAATGCTGACAGAAACGATTAGATATTTGATTTAACTAATTATTCACCCGTTTTCCGTTCTAAATATGGAAAAAGGGCGAAAATTGACGAAACTCGAATTGAATTTTTCGTGCAAAATCGAGTATCCATATCAATTAATATGAGTTTGGAAGCTGAGAAATACAGAATCGATCAGATATTTGATTAAATCAGTTATTCACGCGGTTTTCATGTAAATATGGAAAGTGGGGAAAATTAAAGAAACTCGGAATGAATTTTTCATGCAAAATCGAATCCACGTATCAAAAAACTGAGTTTGGAAGCTGAGAAATACAGAAACGACCATATATTTTTTCACCCAATTATTCACCCATTTTCGTCTAAATATGGAAAGTAGGCGAAAATTGACGAAACTCGGTTTAAATTTTTCTTGCAAAATAGAATATCTGTATCAATAAATCAGAGTTTGGAAGCTGAGAAATACATAAACGATCAGATATTTAATTTAATCAATTATTCACTCGACTTTTGTATAAATATTGAAAGTGGGGGAAAATTGACGAAACTCGAAATGTGTTTTTTCGTGCAAAATAGAATCCCTGTATATATAAAACTAAGTTTGGAAGCTGAGAAATACAGAAAATACTGAAAAAAACGAGCAGATATTTGATTCTTCCAATTATTCACCCGTTTTCCGTCAAATATGGAAAATGGGCTAAAATTGACGAAACTCGGATTGAATTTTTCATGCAAAATCGACTATCTTTATCAATAAATCCGAGTTTGGAAGCTGAGAAATACATAATGGATCAGATATTTAATTTTATCAATTATTCACGCGTTTTTCGTATAAATATGGAAAGTGGGCGAAAATTGACGAAACACGGATTGAATTTTTCTTGCAAAATCGAATATCTGTCTCAATAAATCTGAGTTTGGAAGCCGAGAAATACAAAAACGATCAGATATTTGATTTAATCAATTATTCACGCGGTTTTGTATAAATATGGAAAGTGGGAGAAAATTGACGAAACTCGGAATGTATTTTTCGTTCAAAATAGAATTCCTGAATAAAAAACTGAGTTTGGAAGCTGAGAAATACAGAAAAAGCTGACCGAAACGACTAGATATTTGATTTACCCATTTTTCGTCTAAATATGGAAAATCGGCGAAAATTGATGAAACTCAAATTGAATTTTTCGCGCAAAACGAGTATCTGTATCAATAAATCTGAGTTTAGAAGCTGAGAAATACAGAATCGATCATATATTTGATTTAATCAATTATTCATGCGTTTTCATATAAATATGGAAAGTGGGCGAAAATTGACGAAACTCGGAATGAATTTTTTGTGAAAAATTGAATCCCTGTATCAAAAAACTGAGTTTGGAAGCTGAGATATATAGAAACTTTCAGATATTTGATCTAATCAATTATTCATGTGTTTTCGTGTAAATATGGAAAGTGGGGGAAATTAAAGAAACTCGGAATGAATTTTTGGTCAAAATGGAGTATCTTTATCAATAAATTTGAGTTTGAAGCTGAGAAAGACAGAATCGATCAGATATTTGATTAAATCAATTATTCACGCGTTTTCGTGTAAATATCTAAAGTGGGCGAATATTAACGAAACTAGGATTGAAGTTTTCTTGCAAAATCGAATATCTGTATCAATAAATCCGTGTTTGGAAGCTGAGAAATAAAGAGACGATCAGATATTTGATTTAATCAATTATTCATGTGTTTTTGTATAAATATGGAAAGTGGGAGAAAATTGACGAAACTCGGAATGAATTTTTCGTGCAAAATAGAATCCTTGTACAAAAACTAAGTTTGGAAGCTGAGAAATACAGAAAAACCTGACAGAAACGATCAGATATTTGATTTACCCATTTTTCGTCTAAATATTGAAAATCGGCAAAAATAGACGAAACTCGGATTGAATTTTTCTTGCAAAATTGAATATTTGTATCAATAAATCTGAGTTTGCAAGATGAGAAATACAGAAACGATCAGATATATGATTTAATCAATTATTCACGGGTTTAGTATAAATATGGAAAATGGGTGAAAATTGAGGAAACTCGGAATAATTTTTTTGTGCAAAATTGAATCCCTGTATCAAAAAACTAAGTTTGGAAGCTCAGAAATACAGAAGTTATAAGATATTTGATTTAAACAATTATTCACTCGTTTTCGTGTAAATATGGAAAGTGGGGGGGGGGGAATTAAAGAAACTCGGAATGAATTTTTCTTGCAAAATCAAATCCCCGTATCAATTAAACTGAGTTTGGAAGCCGAAAAATACAGAAACGACGAGATATTTCTTCAACCAATCATTCACCCATTTTCGTCTAAATATGGAAAGTGGGCGAAAAATTACGAAACTTGGTTTAAATTTTTCTTGCAAAATCGAATATCTTTATCAATAAATCGGAGTTTGGAAGCTGAGAAATACTGAAACGATCAGATATTTGATTTAATCAACTATTCACTCGTTTTTTGTATAAATATGGAAAGTGGGGGAAAATTGACGAAACTCGAGATGTATTTTTCATGCAAAATAGAATCCCTGTATCATAAAACTGAGTTTGGAAGCTGAGAAATACATAAAATGCTTATAGAAATGACCAGAAATTTGATTTAACCAATTATTCACCCGTTTTCCGTCTAAATATGGAAAATGGGCGAAAATTGACAAACTCGAATTTAATTTTTCGTGCAAAATCGAGTATCTGTATCAATAAATATGAGTTTGGAAGCTGAGAAATACCGAATCGATCAGATATTTGATTTATCAATTATTCATGCGTTTTCATATAAATATGGAAAGTGGGCGAAAATTGACGAAACTCGGAATGAATTTTTCGTGAAAATTGAATCCATGTATCAAAAAACTGAGTTTGGAAGCTGAGATATACAGAAACTTCCAGATATTTGATCTAATCAATTATTCACGTGTTTTCGTGTAAATATGGAAAGTGGGGGAAAATTAAAGAAACTCGGAATGAATTTTTGGTGCAAAATCGAATCCCTGTATCAATTAAACTGAGTATAAAAGCCGAGAAATACAGAAACGACGAGATATTTTATTTAACCGCTTATTTACCCATTTTCGTCTAAATATGGAAAGTGGGCGAAAGTTGACGAAACTCGGATTGAATTTTTCTTGCAAAATCGAATATCTGAACCAATAAATCTAAGTTTGGAAGTTGAGAAATACAGAAACGATCAGATATTTGATTTAATCAATTATTCACGCGTTTTTGTATAAATATGGAAAGTGGGGGAAATTGACGAAACTCGGAATGTATTTCTCATGCAGATTAGAATCCATGTATAAAAAACTAAGTTTGGAAGCTGAGAAATAAAGAAAAAGCTGACGAAAACGACTAGATATTTTATTTACCCATTTTTAATCTAAATAATCGGCGAAAATTGACAAAACTCGGATTGAATTTTTCGTGTGAAATCGATTTATATATATCAATAAATCTGAGTTCTGAAGCTGAGAAATACATAATCGATCAGATATTTGATTTATCAATTATTCACGCGTTTTCGTATAAATACGGAAAGTGGGCGAAAATTGACGAAACGCGGAATAAATTTTTTGTGCAAATTGAATCTCTTTATCAAAAAACTGAGTTTGGAAGCTCAGAAATATAGAAACTATCAGATATTTGATTTAAACAATTATTCATGCATTTTCGTGTAAATATGGAAAGTGAGGGAAATTAAAGAAACTCGGAATGAATTTTTCGTGCAAAATCGAATCACTGTATCAATTACACTGAGTTTGGAAGCAGAGAAATACAGAATGACGAGATATTTTATTTAACCGCTTATTCACCCATTTTCGTCTAAATATGGAAAGTGGGCGAAAATTAACGAAACTCGGTTTAAATTTTTCTTGCAAAATTGAATATTTGTATCAATAAATCGGAGTTTGGAAGCTGAGAAATACTGAAACGATCAGATATTTTATTTAATCAACAATTAACTCGTTTTCCGTCTAAATATGGAAAGTGGGCGAAAATTGACGAAACTCGAATTGAATTTTTCGTGCAAAATCGAGTATCTGTTTCAATGAATATGAGTTTGGAAGCTGAGAAATACAGAAGATCTGATATTTGATTAAATCAATTGTTCACGTGTTTTCATGTTAATATGGAAAGTGGGCGAAAATTGACGGAACACCGAATGAATTTTTGTGCAAAATTGAATCCCAGTATAAAAAAACTGAGTTTGAAAGCTGAGAAATACAGAAACTATCAGATATTTAATTTAAACAATTCTTCACCCGTTTTCGTGTAAATATGGAAAGTGGGGGAAATTAAAGAAACTTGGAATAATTTTTTCGTGCAAAATCGAATCCCTGTATCAATTAAACTGAGTTTGGAAGCCGAGAAATACAGAAACAACGAGATATTTTTCGTCTAAATATGGAACGTGGACGAAAGTTGACGAAACTCGGATTGAATTTTTCTTGCAAAATCGAATATCTGAATCAATAAATCTAAGTTTGGAAGCTGAAAAATACAGAAACGATCAGATATTTGATTTAATCAATTATTCACGCGTTTTTGTATAAATATGGAAAGTGGGGGAAATTGATGAAACTCAGAATGTATTTTTTCGTGCAGATTAGAATCCCTGTATAAAAAACTAAGTTTGGAAGCTGAGAAAAACAGAAAAAGCTGATGAAAACGACTAGATATTTGATTTATCCATTTTTTAATCTAAATATGGAAAATCGGCGAAAATTGACAAAACTCGGATTGATTTTTTCGTTCGAAATCGAGAGTTTGGAAGCTGAGAAATACATAATCGATCAGATATTTGATTTAATCAACTATTCACGCGTTTTCGTATAAGTACGAAAAGTGGGCGAAAATTGACGAAACTCGGAAATTTTTTTTTGTGCAAATTGAATCTCTGTGTCAAAAAACTGAGTTTGGAAGCTGAGAAATTTAGAAACTATCAGATATTTGATTTAAACAATTATTCACGCATTTTCGTGTAAATATGGAAAGTGAGGGGAATTAAAGAAACTCGGAATGAATTTTTCGTGTAAAATCGAATCCCTGTATCAATTAAACTGACTTTTGGAAGCCGAGAAAATACAGAAACGACCAGATATTTTATTTAACCGCTTGTTCACACCATTTTCGTCTAAATATGGTGGGCGAAAATTGACCAAACTCGGTTTAATTTTTTCTTGCAAAATTTAATATTTGTATCAATAAATCGGAGTTTGGAAGCTGAGAAATACTGAAACGATCAGATATTTGAGTTAATCAACTATTCATTCGTTTTCCGTCTAAATATGGAAAGTGGGCGAAAATAAACGAAACTCGAATTGAATTTTTCATGCAAAATCGAGTATCTGTATCAATAAATATGAGTTTGGAAGCTGAGAAATACAGAAGATCTTATATTTGATTAAATCAATTACTCACGCGTTTTCATGTAAATATGGAATTGGGCGAAAATTGACCAAACTTGGAATGAATTTTTTGTGCAAAATTGAATCTCTGTGTCAAAAAACTGAATTTTTGATGCAAAACTCGGAATGAATTTTTGGTGCAAAATCAAATCCCTGTATCAATTAAACTGAGTTTGGAAGCCGAGAAATACAGAAACGACGAGATATTTTATTTAACCGTTTATTCACCCATTTTCGTCTAAATATGGAAAGTGGGCGAAAGTTGACGAAATTCGGATTGAATTTTTTTTGCAAAATCGAATATCTGTCCAATAAATCTGAGTTTGGAAGCTGAGAAATACTGAAACGATCAGATATTTGATTTAATCAATTATTCACGTGTTTTTTTATAAATATGGAAAGTGGGGAAAATTGACGAAACTCGAAATGTATTTTTCGTGCAAAATAGAATCCCTATATAAAACTAAGTTTGCAAGCTGAGAAATACAGAAAAAGCTTACAAAAACGACTAGATATTTGATTTACCTATTTTTAATCTAAATATGGAAAATCGGCGAAAATTGACGAAACTCCGATTGAATTTTTGGTGCGAAATCGATTATATGTATGAATAAATCTGAGTTTGAAGCTAAGAAATACATAATCGATCAGATATTTGATTTAATCAATTATTCATGCGTTTTCGTCTAAATTGACGAAACTCGGAATGACTTTTTTGTGCAAATTGAATCTCTGTATCAAAAAACTAAATTTGGAAGCTGAGATATATAGAAACTATCATATATTTGATTTAAACAATTATTCACGTATTTTCGTGTAAATATTGAAAGTGAGGGGAAATTAAAGAAACTCGAAATAAATTTTTCATGCAAAATCGAATCCCTGTATCAATTAAACTGAGTTTGGAAGCCGACAAATACGGAAACGAAGAGATATTTTATTTAACCGCTTATTCACCCATTTTCGTCTAAATATGGAAAGTGGGCGAAAATTAACGAAACTCGGTTTAAATTTTTCTTGCAAAATTGAATATTTGTATCAATAAATCGGAGTTTGGAAGCTGAGAAATACTGAAATGATCAGATATTTTATTTAATCAACTATTAACTCATTTTCCGTCTAAATATGGAAAGTGGGCGAAAATTGACGAAACTCGAATTGAATTTTTCGTGCAAAATCGAGTATATGTTTCAATAAATATGAGTTTGGAAGCTAAGAAATACAGAAGATCTGATATTGATTAAATCAATTATTCACGTGTTTTCATGTAAATATGGAAAGTGGGCGAAAATTGACGGAACTCGGAATGAAATTTTTGTGCAAAATTTAATCCCTGTTATAAAAAACTGAGTTTGAAAGCTGAGAAATACAGAAATTATCAGATATTTAATTTAAACAATTTTTCACCCGTTTTCGTGTAAATATGGAAAGTGGGGGGAAATTAAAGAAACTCGGAATGATTTTTTTGTGCAAAATCGAATCCCTGTATCAATTAAACTGAGTTTGGAAGCCGAGAAATATAGAAATGACGAGATATTTTATTTAACCGCTTATTCACCCATTTTCGTCTAATATGGAACGTGGACGAAAGTTGACGAAACTCGGATTGAATTTTTTCTTGCAAAATCGAATATCTGAATTAATAAATTATAGTTTGGAAGCTGAGAAATACAGAAACGATCAGATATTTGATTTAATCAATTATTCACGCGTTTTTGTATAAATATGGAAAGTGGGGGAAATTGATGAAACTCATAATGTATTTTGTGTGCAGATTAGAATCCCTGTATAAAAAACTAAGTTTGGAAGCTGAGAAAAACAGAAAAAGCTGATGAAAACCACTAGATATTCGATTTACCCATTTTTTAATCTAAATATGGAAAATCGGCGAAAATTGACGAAACTCGGATTGATTTTTTGGTGCGAAATCGAGAGTGTGGAAGCTGAGAAATACATAATCGATCAGATATTTGATTTAATCAACTATCACGCGTTTTCGTATAAATACGAAAAGTGGGCGAAAATTGACGAAACTCGGAATAAATTTTTTGTGCAAATTGAATCTCTGTGTCAAAAAACTGAGTTTGGAAGCTGAAAAATATAGAAACTATCAGATATTTGATTTAAACAATTATTCACGCATTTTCGTGTAAATATGGAAAGTGAGGGGAATTAAAGAAACTCGGAATGAATTGTTCGTGCAAAATCGAATCCCTGTATCAATTAAACTGAGTTTGGAAGTCGAGAAATACAGAAACGACCAGATATTTTATTTAACCGCTTATTCACCCATTTTCGTCTAAATATGGTGGGCGAAAATTGACGAAACTCGGTTTAAATTTTTCTTGCAAAATTTAATATTTGTATCAATAAATCGGAGTTTGGAAGCTGAGAAATACTGAAACGATCAGATATTTGATTTAATCAACTATTCATTCGTTTTCCGTCTAAATATGGAAAGTGTGCGAAAATAAACGAAACTCGAATTGAATTTTTCATGAAAAATCGAGTATCTGTATCAATAAATATGAGTTTGGAAGCTGAGAAATACAGAAGATCTGATATTTGATTAAATCAATTATTCACGCGTTTTCATGTAAATATGGAAAGTGGGCGAAAATTGACCAAACTTGGAATGAATTGTTTGTGCAAAATTTAATCCCTGTATAAAAAAACTGAGTTTGGAAGCTGAGAAATACAAAAAACTATCAGATATTTGATTTTAAACAATTATTCACGCGTTTTCGTGTAAATATGGAAAGTGGGAGGAAATTAAAGAAACTCAGAATGAATTTTTTGTGCAAAATCAAATCCCTGTATCAATTAAACTGAGTTTGGAATCCGAGAAATACAGAAACGACGAGATATTTTATTTAACCGCTTATTCACCCATTTTCGTCTAAATATGGAAAGTGGGCGAAAGTTGACGAAACTCGGATTGATTTTTTTTTGCAAAATCGAATATCTGTACCAATAAATCTGAGTTTGGAAGCTGAGAAATACAGAAGCGATCAGATATTTGATTTAATCAATTATTCACGCGTTTTTTTATAAATATGGAAAGCGGGGGAAATTGACGAAACTCGAAATGTATTTTTCGTGAAAAATAGAATCCCTATATGAAAAACTAAGTTTGCAAGCTGAGAAATACAGAAAAAGCTTACAAAAACGACTAGATATTTGATTTACCCATTTTTAATCTAAATATGGAAAATCGGCGAAAGTTGACGAAACTCCGATTGAATTTTTCGTGCGAAATCGATTATATGTATGAATAAATCTGAGTTTGAAGCTAAGAAATACATAATCGATCAGATATTTGATTTAATCAATTATTCACGCGTTTTCGTATAAATTGACGAAACTCGGAATGAATTTTTTGTGCAAATTTAATCTCTGTATCAAAAAACTGAGTTTGGAAACTGAGATATTTAGAAAACTATCATATATTTGATTTAAACAATTATTCACGTATTTTTCATGCAAAATCGAATCCCTGTATCAATTAAACTGAGTTTGGAAGCTGACAAATACGGAAACGAAGAGATATGTTATTTAACCGCTTATTCACCCATTTTCGTCTAAATATGGAAAGTGGGCGAAAATTGACGAAACTCAGATTGAATTTTTCTTGCAAAATCGAATATCTGTATCAATAAATCTGATTTGGAAGCTGAGAAAGAAACGATCAGATATTTGATTTAACCAATTATTCACCCATATTCCGTCTAAATATGGAAAATGGGCGAAAATTGACGAAACTTAGATTGAATTTTTCGTGCAAAATCGAGTATCTGTATCAATAAATCTGAGTTTGGAAGCTGAGAAATACATAATCGATCAGATTCTTGATTTAATCAAATTATTCACGCGTTTTCATATAAATATGGAAAGTGTGCGAAAATTGACAAAACTCGGAATGAATTTTTTGTGCAAAATTGAATCCCTGTATCAAAAAACTGAGTTTGGAAGCTGAGAAATACAGAAGCTATCAGATATTTGATTTAAACAATTATTCACTCGTTTTCGTGTAAATATCGAAAGTGGGGGGGGGGAATTAAAGAAACTCGGAATGAATTTTTCTTGGAAAATCGAATCTGTGTATCAATTAAACTGAGTTTGGAAGCCGAGAAATACAGAAGCGACGAGATATTTTATTTAACCGCCTATTCACACATTTTCGTCTAAATATGGAAAGTGGGCGAAAATTGACGAAACTCAGATTGAATTTTTCTTGAAAATTGAATATCTATATTAACAAATCTGAGTTTGGAAGCTGAGAAATACAGAAACGGTCAGATATTTGATTTAATCAGTTATTCACGCATTTTTGTATTCATATTAAAAGTGGGCGAAAATTAACAAAACTCGGAATGAATTGTTTGTGCAAATTGAATCTCTATTTCAAAAAACTGACTTTGGAAGTTGAGAAATACAGAAACTATCAGATATTTGATTTAAACAATTATTCACGCATTTTCGTGTAAATATGGAAAGTGAGGGGAAATTAAAGAAACTCGGAATGAATTTTTCATTCAAAATCGAATCTCTGTATCAATTAAACTGAGTTTGGAAGCCGAGAAATACAGAAACGACGAGATATGCTATTTAACCGCTTATTCACCCATTTTCGTGTAAATATGGAAAGTGGGCGAAAAGTGACGAAACTCGGATTGAATTTTTCTTGCAAAATTGAATATCTGTATCAATAAATCTGATTTGGAAGCCCAGCGATACCGAAACGACAAGATATTTGATTTAACCAATTACTCACCCGTTTTCCGTCTAATAATGCAAAATGGGCGAAAATTGACGAAACTTAGATTGAATTTTTCGTGCAAAATCGAGTATCTGTATCAATAAATCTGAGTTTGGAAGCTGAGAAATACATAATCGATCAGATATTTTATTTAATCAATTATTCACGCGTTTTCATATAAATACGGAAAGTGGGCGAAATTCACGAAACTCGGAATGAAACTTTTGTGCGAAATTGAATCCACGTATCAAAAAACTGAGTTTGGAATCTGAGAAATACAGAAACCACTAAATATTTTATTTAACCAATTATTTACCCGTTTTCGTCAAAATATGGAAAGTGGGCGAAAAATGACGAAACCCAGATTGAGTTCTTCGTGCAAAATCGAATATCTGTATCATTAAATCGGAGTTTGAAAGCTGAGAAATACAGAATCGAACAAATATTTGATTTAATAAACTATTCACTCGTCTTTTGTATAAATATGGAAAGTGGGGGAAAATTGACGAAACTCGAAATGTATTTTTCATGCAAAATAGAATCCCTGTATCATAAAACTGAGTTTGGAAGCTGAGAAATACATAAAATGCTGACAGAAATGACCAGATATTTGATTTAACCAATTATTCACCCGTTTTCCGTCTAAATATGGAAAATGGGCGAAAATTGACAAACTCGAATTGAATTTTTCGTGCAAAATCGAGTATACATATTAATAAATCTGAGTTTGGAATCGATCAGATATTTGATTTAATCAATTATTCACGCGTTGTCGTAAAAATGTGGAAAGTGCGTGAAAATTGACAAAACTTGGAATGAATTTTTTGTGATTGAATCCCTGTATCGAAAAACTAAGTTTGGAAGCTGAGAAAACTAGAAGCTATCAGATATTTGATTTAAACAATTATTCACTCGTATTCGTGTAAATATTGAAAGTGGAGGGAAATTAAAGAAACTCGGAATGAATTTTTCGTGCAAAATCGAATCCCTATATCAATTAAACTGAGTTTGGAAGCCGGGAAATACAGAAACGACGAGATATTTTATTTAACCTCTTATTTACCCATTTTCGTCTGAATATGGAAAGAGGGCGAACATTGACGAAACTCGGATTGAATTTTTCTTGCAAAACCGAATATCTGTATCAATAAATCTGAGTTTGGAAGCTGAGAAATACAGAAGCGATCAGATATTTGATTTAATCAATTATTCACGCATTTTTGTAAAAGTATCAAAAGGGGGCGAAAATTGGCGAAACTCGGAATGAATTTTTTGTGCAAATTGAATCTCTGTATCAAAAAACTGAGTTTGGAAGCTAAGAAATACAGAAACTATCAGATATTTGATTTAAACAATTATTCACATGTTTTCGTGTAAATATGGAAAGTGAGGGGAAATTAAAGAAACTCGGAATGAATTTTCATGCAAATTCGAATCCCTGTTCAATTAAACTGAGGTTGGATGCCGATAAATACAGAAACAACGAGATATGTTATTTAACCGCTTATTCACCCATTTTTGTGTAAACATGAAAAGTGGGCGAAAATTGACGAAACTCAGATTGAATTTTTCTAGCAAAATTGTATATATGTATCAATAAATCTAATTTGGAAGCCCAGCGATACAGAAACGACCAGATATTTGATTTAACCAATTATTCACCGTTTTCCGTCTAAATATGCAAAATGGGCGAAAATTGACGAAACTCGGATTGAATTTTTCGTGCAAAATTGAGTATCTGTATTAATAAATCTTAGTTTTGAAGCTGAGAAATACATAATCGCTCAGATATTTGATTTAATCAATTATTCACGCGTTTTCGTCTAAATATGGAAAGTGAGCAAAAATTGACGAAACTCGAAATGAAACTTTTGTGCAAAATTGAATCCCTGTATCAAAAAACTGAGTTTGGAAGCTGGGAAATACAGAAACGACTAGATATTTTATTTAACCAATTATTTACCCGTTTTCGACAAAATATGTAAAGTGGGCGAAAAATGACGAAACCCAGATTGAATTCTTCGTGCAAAGTCAAATATATGTATCAATAAATCGGAGTTTGGAAGTTGAGAAATACAGAAACGATCAGATATTTGATTTAATCAACTATTCACTCGTTTTTTGTATAAATATGGAAAGTGTGGGAAAATTGACGAAACTAGGAATGTATTTTTGGTGCAAAATAGAATCCTTGTATGATAAAACTGAGTTTGGAAGCTGAGAAATATAGAAAATGCTGACAGAAATGATCAGATATTTGATTTAACCAATTATTCACCCGTTTTCCGTCTAAATATGGAAAATGGGTGGAAATTGTGCAAAATCGAGTATATGTATTAATAACTCTGAGTTTGGAAGCTGAGAAATACATAATCGATCAGATATTTCATTTAATCAATTATTCACGCGTTTTCCTATAAATATGGAAAGCTGGCGAAAATTGACAAAACTCGGAATGAATTTTTTTTGCAAAATCAAAAAACTGAGTTTGGAAGCAGAGAAATACAGAAGCTATCAGATAGAAAAAATTACACCGTTAGTCCTTGTGGTTTCCACAAAATTTCAATGTTGGGTACTAATAAATTTTTGTTGCACAATCAGGTATTAACATTCTAATTTGCAACAATCCTAGGCATTAAGCCTTAACACCGTCACTGACTAACGTCCAAGACCCTCACGTGCAGAAAATGTGAGGGTACTTTCATCTTTTTCCACTTTTGTTTGAAAAACCCTTATAAAACCCCATGCCCCTTTATTTTCACACCTGGTTCATCATCTTCAACATCAAGGCATTCACCCAAAAGCTATGGTTCTGTGCAAATGTGGAAGCTAAGCAACAATGAAAACTTCATGGACTGAAAGTAATCCTGGGCGACCGTTTTACACTTGCCCTCAGCTGGTATGTATTTATAGCCCTAATTTTAACAACTTTATTCAATCCCTGATTTTTACATTTGCATTCAGTGGTCTAGGTGCAAATTCTTCGCATGGCATGATCCCCCATTGTGGAATCGTGCTAGCCAAGTCATCACAAGCCTACAAAATTCCAAGAATGTGCTTGAACTCGAAGTTAGGATCTAAAAGATCAAGTGCAGATGTACAAGTTGCAAGTCACAGAAATGGAAATGAAGCATTCCAGGGTTGTTCATAAGAGGGATGCATGTTTGATAATCAGTTGGATTATGTTTATCTTAGTTGTATTTGTCTTTGCAAGTTAATGTGCCTTGTATTGTAGGATATGGTACTAATGCTACTTATGGTTTTTTGGACTTTCTTGTTGTCTGGTTTGTAATGTATGGGAAATTCTCTTTTTTGGAATTGTATGTAGTTTGACATGTTTAATTTGACTATGAGTTGGTATAACAAGTTAAAAGTTATATAAACTGAAGTTTGACTTTGAAAGTCAAACTGCACAATCAGGTTAACAAAACAGGTGAAATGTTATATAAATTGCAGTTTGACTTTAAAAGTCAAACTGGACAATCATGTTACAAAGCATGCAATATATGACCATTTTATGCAGGTTGACCTAATAAAGTCAAACTGGACAATCAAAACTGTATATGACCACTACAAGGACTCGCAGCCTCAACAAATATGACCATCTAGTGCAGTTGACTTTAAAAGTCAAACTGCACAATCAAAACTGTATATGACCACTACAAGGACTCGCAGCCTCAACAAATATGACCATCTAGTGCAGTTGACTTTAAAAGTCAAACTGCACAATCAAAACTGTCTGTGACCATGTGTAGTATGTGTAGTTGACTTTAAAAGTCAAACTGCACCTAGATAAACTATATGTGACCATGTGCAGTGGACTTTAATAGTCAAACTAAACAATTTGTAACATGATTAAAAGTAAAAAAAATCAAAAGAGACCATAAACAGGTTCAAACATGTCCATAAACAGGTTCATACATGTCCCAGAAAAGGCAATAAAAGTTAACCATAAGTAACCACAACCAAAAGAGACCATAAACAGGTTCATACATCCCAAAAAATTATAAACTGCTAGAAAATAAATCTTTCTTTTCTTTGAAGTTCCAGCCCTTGATGTTGCAGCCTTGGATGTTGCAGCCTTTATTTTCTTGTTAGTAGCACTTGATGTTTCACCACCTTGACCTTTACAACCCCTCTTATTATGTCCTTTGTTCCCACAACTTCCACATGTGGTTGTCTTCAACTTTCTAGTTAGTTTGTTACCCTTATACACAACATCTTCTTTCTCCAAAGCATCCTTTCTTCTCACCTTTCTTGGCCTTCCAATTGGTTTGTGATACCTTGGTTGGACTAGCTTAGTTGGACACTCAGATCTAGGCCACATCCTTTTGCCACTGAAGGCCCTATCTTATGTGAGTAGACTTCTTTCCATGTAGATAGCCAGTAATAGGGATCCACCCACTTTTCTGGTATGTCCACCTTTTCACCATGTAATACCATGTCCCAGTTAGTGGCCACAACATATTTAGCAGGGGATTCCAGTTAACTCCCATTTCCTACAAGAGCATGACTTCTCTTGCACATCCACCACACACTGTTCCTCACAAAAGCTATTGTTAGAAACTTGAAATTTGGAACCACCATGCCATTTCACAATTAACTTGGCAGCATCTTTCTTTATCTCATCAAACTTTTCACTAACTTTAGGAGTTAGGACACCATCAGTCTTCTCAATTACTTTGCAAACATTTACTATCCTTTTCATCAAGTATTCTCTAACAAACTCCAAAGCTGTAATAATAGGCTTATCCCTACCTGTTGGCATGTGTATTATATTTGAAGGTTAGAAAACATAAATGTAAATATAGAATGTCATATGCATGTATAATCATACCATCAACCAATCTTCCATTTAGACATTCACAAAGGTTGTTAAATAGCACATCTGTTTTCGCTCTACCTATAGCAAATCACAAAGGATGTTTAAAACTACAAATTGCACAAATTAAACTAAACTTTAAAGGTTATATGTAAAGTGGCTTCTTGTCCAGTGCACAGCTGGTATTTGGCTTAACCAGTGGTGACATTCACGACCCATCAATTGTAGTTCCACCATCTTATCTTGATACTCTTGCATTATTGTAGCAGAAGCTATGGACCATAACATATCCTTGAATGCTTTTCCCCTCCATTGTAGTTGCCTGTTTTGATTTATGTGTCTCAAACCGTATCTATGTTAGGGAATAGATCTTCTATGGCTGGAATTAAGCCTTTTTGTCTGTCAGAGATGAATGTTAGATTTGTGGTCACTAAATCTCCTAAATCATCCCTAAATGTCCTTGTGATACCCGTCTTCATCCGCTCTGATGTGCCAATCTGTAAGCATTTTTGCCTAATCGTCATGTTCTTTGATGATTGTTGTGTGTGTGATTCAATTTGATCAGGAAGTTTGAGAATGTGAAAGGGTTTTGCAGTTTTGATCCTTTTGTATGGACTTTGAGAGGTTTTTAAAGAAAAGACGAAAATACCCTCATGTTTTCTGCACGTGAGGGTCTTTGACATTAGTCAGTGACGATGTTAAGGCTTAAAGCCTAGGATTGTTACAAATTAGAATTTTAATACCTGATTGTGCAACAAAAATTTATTAGTACCCAACATTGAAATTTTGTGGAAACCACGAGGACTAACGGCGTAATTTTTTCTATCAGATATTTGGTTTAAACAATTATTCACTTGTTTTCGTGTAAATATGGAAAGTGGGGAGAAATTAAAGAAACTCGGAATGATATTTTCGTGAAAAATCGAATCCCTGTATCAATTAACCTGAGTTTGGAAGCCGAGAAATACAGAAACAACGAGATATGTTATTTAACCGCTTATTCACCCATTTTCTTCTAAATATGGAAAGTGAGCGAAAATTGACGAAACTCGGATTGAATTTTTCTTGCAAAATCGAATATCTGTATCAATAAATCTGATTTGGAAGCTGAGAAATACAGAAGTGACTAGATATTTGATTTAACCAAATATTCACCCGTTTTCCGTCTAAATATGGAAAATGGGCGTAAATTGACGAAACTCGGATTGAATTTTTCGTGCAAATCGAGTATCTGTATCAATAAATCTGAGTTTGGAAGCTGAGAAATACATAATCGATCATATATTTGATTTAATCAATTATTCACGCGTGTTCATATAAATATGGAAAGTGGGTGAAAATTGATGAAACTCGGAATGAATTCTTCGTGCAAAATGGAATATCTGTATCAATAAATCGGATTTTGGAAGCTGAGAAATACATATACGATCAGATATTTGATTTAATCAACTATTCACTCGTTTTTTGTATAGATATGGAAAGTGGGGGAAATTGACGAAACTCGGAATGTATTTTTCGTGAAAAATAGAAACCCTATATCGTAAAACTGAGTTTGGAAGCTGAGAAATACAAAAAATGATCACATAAATGACCCGTTTTCCGTCTAAATATGGAAAAATGGGCGAAAATTGACGAAACTCGGATTGAATTTTTGGTGCAATATCGAGTATATGTATTAATAAATCTGAGTTTGGAAGCTGAGAAATACATAATCCACCAGATATTTGATTTAATCAATTATTCACGTGTTTTCGTATAAATATGGAAAGTGGGCGAAAATTGACAAAACTCGGAATGAATTTTTTGTGCAAAATTGTATCCCTATATCAAAAAACTGAGTTTGGAAGCTGAGAAATAAAGAAACGACTAGATATTTTATTTAACCAATTATTTACCCGTTTTCGTCAAAATATGTAAAGTGGGCGAAAAATGACGAAACCCATATTGAATTCTTCGTGAAAAATCGAATATATGTATCAATAAATCGGAGTTTGGAAGCTGAGAAATAAAGAAACGATCAGATATTTGATTTAATCAACTATTCACTCGTTTTTGTATAAATATGGAAAGTGGGGGAAAATTGACGAAACTCAGAATGTATTTTTCGTGCAAAATAGAATCCATGTATCATAAAACTTAGTTTGGAAGCTGAGAAATACATAAAATACTGAGAGAAATGACCAGATATTTGATTTAACCAATTATTCACCCGTTTTCCGTCTAAATATGGAAAAGGGGCGAAAATTGACGATACTCGAATTGAATTTTAGGTGCAAAATCGAGTATATGTATTAATAAATCTGAGTTTGGAAGCGGTGAAATACATAATCGATCAGATATTTGATTTAATCAATTATTCACGCGTTTTGGATAAATATGGAAAGTCGGCGAAAATTGACAAAACTCGGAATGAATTATTTGTGCAAAATTGAATTCCTCTATCAATAAACTAAGTTTGGAAACTGAGAAATACAGAAGCTATCAGATATTTGATTTAAACAATTATTCACTTGTTTTCGTGTAAATATGGAAAGTGGGGGGAAATTAAAGAAACTCGAAATGAATTTTTCGTGCAAAATTAAATCCCTGTATCAATTAAACTGAGTTTGGAAGCCGAGAAATACAGAAACGACGAGATATGTTATTTAATCACTTATTCACCCATTTTCGTCTAAATATGGAAAGTGGACAAAAATTGACGATACTCAGATTAAATTTTTCTTGCAAAATTGAATATATGTATCAATAAATCTGACTTTGGAAGCTAAGAAATATAGAAATTGTCACACCCTCAATTTCCACTTGCGGAGTTTTACCGTGAGGCGTGTGAACAAACCAGAATCTGAAACACTAGTACGTCGAACGACTCTATATGATTTGATAATACGTTTTCCAAAATCATTTGTTGTAGATTTTATATTGTCTAAATTAGTTACCAATATTTGGCAGAAGCATTAGTTTTTAAAGTTTGAGCTGAAGCATAAATAAGTAGTGAAGCGGGCGCCAACACAAACGCCAAAACAAATGAAAAACCCCCAAAACAATATTTATAAATAAGACTCGATAAAAGATGTCTTGTTCAATGCATGTGCGTGCACCTAGAGCTCCTAGCGTCCTGAGAAACATGTAAAGAAACAAGTGTCAACATTAAAGATGAGTGAGTTCACAGGTTTTCATAAATTCGTTTGTTCGGTTATAGTTTGTTTTCTCCGTTATCCCTAACCCGGGATAACGAATTGGTTCCATTATTCCAACCCGGAATAATAAGTTGTTGCTTCCAATATTCCAAACTCGGAATATTAAGTTGTTGTTTCCATTATTCCAAACCCGGAATAATAAGTTGTTGTTTCCATTATCCTCAACCCGGAATAATAAAGTTGATTCGTAATTAAGTTCAATGTTAACATATATAGGTAGCTAGCCTAAAGTTATGTCACGTAAGTGTTCGCAATCGAAGCTGACTGTTGTGCCTCCGTGTTGCCAGGCCTATCACTGACCATGGCGAAGTTAGGCCGAATTATTCACCCGTTGACCATACCCGGTCGGCTAGCGCGACTAGCTCGGATGGGGCTTGTCGGGCCCAGTAGTACTACTTATAACTCCCCCGCTATTAAACCCAATACTAACGATCCGAGAGATTGACGAGGACTTAAGTGATAAAGCTGCTTAGTGACCATAACATTACATTAACATTAACTTAGTTACCGAATAGTTATGTGACGTTAAGTTCGTATAACGTAAAGAGATTGAGTTTGAAGAGTGTATACATGTTTCTCCCCTGTTGTTTAAAACCGGATAAAGTTAGGGGCCGTGAACTCACCTTTTGTTGCTCAGTTAGTGTAGCAAAGAAGTTGTAAAGGATGGGACCGCTAATTGCGTCCTAACAAACCAATTGATTTCAAGTCAGTGTGTGAACACACCAATACAAATTCTACACGTAATTTACTCACAAAGTGATACACACAAACAACATATCTAACACTCAAACATGCATGCAAGTATCCTCATGTGAACCTAGTGATCAAAACAACTTATCATGAACATAAACCAATCCATACCACAATTTGGTGCACACAATCACAAGTTATCAAATTTCAGCTTAACACTCATAATTCAGCTGTTTTCTAGGATTTTTATAAAATAGTTCCAACATTCCAAAAATTCCAATATTTTTACAGTTGGTGACATTTATACCATAGAAATTTATATAAATTTTCCAAGTCCTAAATCGTTACCAATTAACCATAAATATTAATATACTAGGCTGCAGTCAGATTTGTCGCCTTCTGACTGCAGTCCACGGAAGAATTTATTTAAAAATCACTGATCGTCCAATTAACAAAATTCCAGTTGGAGTTGCCCGGAAATTTCCATACCTAGTTTCTGTACAAAATTCATGACTCAACTCTCTACTGATTTTAAAATCCAACTCGATAAACAACTAACAAAATTTCAGGATTTTCACAGCTTTAGTTACTGCACTTATTTGGCCCTTTAAAAATATCAAACGACTTCAGAAAATTATGAATCCAGCGCCATTAGATTCTTTATTCAAATCTCTATGTTCTAGACATCAGAAAATCCGTTTTTCGATAACTAACGACCGAGTTACAGCCAGATGAAGTCGGCTGTAACTACTACTCAGCAACTGTTTCAGCATATCATTATTATAGACTCGCATAAGCCGTTCATACGATTAACCTAGGCGATCAAGAACCGATTTCTAATCATAGATCACTACTAATAACATATCCATGCAAACCCTAGTTCATACTTCTAGTTTTTACAAACAAACATACTCGCAAACTTACAAGTTCCGCAAACTATTATACATGCAAACAATGATAGTTCAGCCGATTACTTTCACACATGTATAATCCGAAAACAAACCAATTAATCATTCAAGCACATATATCCGAATGTTATCTTGTAGCATATGACAAATTCAAGTCTTTTAATAACAAGGTAAACGAACCGTGAGTACTATAAGGAATCGGTGATCAAGGATTGCTTGCGACCGAGAAGATGATGATGGAGTAGGCTGTTTTGTTGATCGAATAGAGGTGAACAAGGACTGATCTCGCGACTGAATGGAGGTGAACAAGGGCTATTTGCGGTTGAATGGAATGAACGATGGCTGTTCGCGATCAATGGAGCAAGAGAAGGCAGCCGACGGCTGTTTTGCTTGTTAGGGTTTGTGTTTGTGAATGAAACATGCATGGGTGTGTGTGTATATAGCGCAAAGGAGATGTGGGTTACGGTTAGGCTTAAGCTTGTGGCCGAGGGACTTGTGTTGGGTCAGTTTGGGTTTTACCTTGCGGCCGGGATATGTTTAAGGTTGGTTTGATCTCGGTTTGGGTTTGCGGTTTGGGTTGCACACGGCCGAGAATAGTTTGAGTCCTAAACTTGGTTAATTCCTAGAGTCACAAGGAATCAAAGTCGGTTCGTGTCGTGGTTCGGTTCGGTTCGTGTACATATCTACCATAATTATTTTATAACTAAAACAATCACACAAACACTCATCACGTATTCATTAACTCGTACACGTTCATACACATAGCACGTAATTAGTTTGACAAGTATTACGTTTAAGTTATCCGAAAAACCCAGGATGTCACATTATCCCCATGTTGAAAGAATTTTCGTCCCGAAAATTGAGTAAACGCGGTTTAGAATGTAGCGTACATGTTTAGAGTGCCACGCACAAGGAGTTAGTTCGTTAATGATGGTACGCAACGTTACAAGAAGTTCCCAAGTGCCATACACAAAGATTTCCAAGTGCCATGCACAAGAATTTAGTCAACAATAGTACACGAAAGTATGAGAAATTTCCAGGTTGTCACATCATCCCCATGTTGAAAGAATTTTCGTCCCGAAAATTTAGTTACTGGTATCATTAGTTTGCTGCTCAGTTGCGAAGAGGTGCGGGTATTTGCTTTTCATTTGATCCTCTCTTTCCCACATGAACTCCGGTCCACGCTTAGAGTCCCAACGAACCTTAACGATCGGAATTTTGCTGTGCCTTCGAGTCTTGATCTCACGATCCATGATCTCGATAGGCTGTTCCACAAAGTGCAGTTGTTCATCCACTTGGATCTCATCCAATGGAATGACTAGAGTTTCATCTGATAGACACTTCTTCAGATTTGACACGTGAAATACGTTGTGAACTCCACTGAGTTCGGCAGGAAGGTCTAATTGATAAGCTACGGCTCCAATACGTTTCAAGATTACAAATGGGCCTACGTACAGTGGGTTTAGTTTGCCCCGTTTTCCAAAGCGGATTACACCCTTCCAGGGTGCCACCTTTAGTAGGACGCGATCGCCTACTTGAAATTCAAGCGGTTTGCGTCGTTGATCAGCGTAGCTTTTCTGTCGATCTCGTGCCGCCGCCATGCGATTTCTGATTTGTACAATCTTTTCAGTGGCCTCAAGTATTAACTCAGGGCCTGTGAGTTGACTGTCACCGACTTCTGCCCAGCAGACCGGTGATCTACATTTACGACCGTATAATGCCTCAAACGGTGCTGCCGAAATACTCGTATGATAGCTGTTGTTATATGAGAATTCTACTAGAGGCAGGTGGATTTCCCAACTATTTCCGAAGTCTATGACGCATGCCCTAAGCATGTCCTCCAAGGTTTGTATGGTCCTTTCACTTTGACCATCAGTCTGAGGGTGATAGGCTGTGCTCATATCTAAGCGTGTTCCCAACGCTTTCTGGAGTGACTGCCAGAAGTTAGACGTGAAGCGAGCATCTCTGTCTGAGATGATGGACGTTGGCACTCCGTGCCGAGAAACTACTTCCTTAATGTAGATGCGAGTCAACTTCTCCATCTTATCTGTTTCTTTAATAGCTAGGAAGTGTGCGGACTTAGTTAAACGATCCACGATCACCCAGATGGTATCACAACCACCCAAGGTTCGCGGGAGTTTAGTGATGAAATCCATTGAGATCTGATCCCATTTCCACACTGGGATCTCAGGTTGTTGGAGTAGCCCCGATGGCTTTTGATACTCTACCTTGACTTTTGCACAAGTCAAACATTTACTCACGTAGGTGGCTATATCGGCTTTCATGTTGGGCCACCAATATGCAGCTTTAAGGTCTTGATACATCTTATCCGAACCCGGATGGACAGAGTATCGGGATTTGTGAGCTTCATCCATGACTAGCTCTCTGAGGTTTCCGTAGAGAGGTACCCATATGCGATTCATGAAATACCGGGCTCCATTGGGCTTTACTTCCCAATCGCGTTCCATTTTTCCCACTGATTCGGCTTTGATGTTTTCCTCCTTAACTGCTTCTAACTGGGCGTCGCGTATTTGTTCGGGTAGCCCCGAATGAATAGTGAGTTATAATGCTCGTACACGACGAGGTTTCAAGTGTTCCTTCCTACTGAGGGCATCAGCTACCACGTTAGCTTTACCCGGGTGGTACCGAATGGCACACTCATAATCGTTCAAGAGTTCGACCCAGCGACGCTGTCGCATGTTTAACTCCTTCTGATCAAAGATGTGTTGGAGGCTCTTGTGGTCCGTAAAGATTGTGCACTTCGTTCCATAGAGGTAGTGTCTCCAAATCTTAAGTGCAAAAACTACTGCTCCCAATTCCAGGTCATGCGTCGTGTAGTTTTTCTCGTGAACCTTCAGTTGTCGCGACGCATACGCGATGACCTTATCGCGTTGCATGAGTACGCATCCCAATCCCTGAATGGAAGCATTACAATATACTACAAAGTCATCTGTCCCCTCCGGCAAGGACAGAATGGGTGCACTGCAAAGTTTCTGTTTCAGCAATTGAAATGCTGCTTCTTGCTTGTCACCCCAAGTATACTTGATACCTTTCTGGGTGAGGGTAGTAAGCGGTTGTGCTATCTTTGAAAACCCCTCGATGAAACGTCTGTAGTAACCAGCCAATCCCAAAAATTGGCGGATCTCCGTCGGTGTCTTAGGTGCTTCCCAGTTTTTGATGGCTTCAATCTTGGCAGGGTCTACGTGGATACCCTTTTCATTCACGATATGCCCGAGAAACTGAACTTCCCGAATCCAGAAATCACACTTCGAAAGCTTGGCATATAGCTTTTCCTGTTGGAGTAATCCTAGCAGTAATCGTAGATGTTCAGCATGTTCTTCTTCACTTTTGGAGTATATGAGTATGTCATCGATGAACACAATGACAAACTTGTCGAGGTATGGTTTACACACGCGGTTCATGAGGTCCATGAACACCGCAGGTGCGTTGGTGAGACCGAAGGGCATGACCAAGAACTCATAATGGCCATACCGAGTACGAAATGCTGTCTTAGCGATATCCTTTTCCCTGACGCGTAGCTGGTGGTAACCGGACCGTAAATCAATCTTAGAGTAGTAACTTGACCCTTGAAGTTGGTCGAAGAGATCGTCGATGCGAGGTAACGGGTATCGGTTCTTGACAGTAACCTTGTTGAGTTCCCTGTAGTCGATGCACATGCGGAAAGTCCCGTCCTTCTTCTTGACAAAAAGGACTGGAGCTCCCCATGGCAAAACCTTGGTCGGATAAATCCTTTTTCTAATAGCTCCTGAAGTTGGGTAGACAGCTCCTGCAGCTCGGCTGGAGCTAGGCGGTATGGAGCCTTGGCGATAGGAGTCGCATTGTTCGCCAATTCGATTTCAAACTCCAATTGTCGATGGGGTGGAAGACCAGGTAGTTCTTCTGGGAATACATCGGAAAAATCACGGACGACAGGGATGTCTTCTATACGTTTCTCTTCCTTAGGCTGTTCGGTAATCAGTGCGAGTAAAGCGAAGGAGTTCTTCCTCCGAAGATACTTCTGCGCTTGCATGTAAGAGATGATGTTGGTGACGGCGCTTGCCTTATCGCCTTGTACCGTCAGGATTTCGTCGTTAGAGAGCGGAATACGGATAGATTTTTCGAAGCAGAGAACTTCAGCCCGGACGTCGGATAGCCAGTCCATTCCGACTACCACGTCAAAACTACCCAGGGTAGTTGTCATCAGATCAATGGTAAAAGTGTGGCCCGCGAGTTTGAGTTGACAGCCGGATACTATTTGGGTCACATCTACAGATTTACCATCGGCTAATTCTATAACATAAGGGGTCTCTAATGGTTTAAGCGTGAGATTTAGGTTTTTCCTAAAAGACTCAGATATAAAGCTCCTATCCGCACCCGTATCAAAAAGCACAGTAGCAAAATGTTCATTAAGGGGAAACTTACCGGTGACCATGTTCGAGTCGTTTCTGGCCTCTCCGCGGCCCAATGTAAATGCGCGACCTTTAGCACCTCCTGTGCCACCGTTCCCATTATTGTTGTTGTTATTATTGTTGTTGTGGTTATTGTGGTTGTGCTTGTTTCCACCATTATTGTTGTTGTTACGCGACTGTGGGCAGTCTCTTCTGAAATGAGCAGTGCTACCACACTGATAGCATCCCCGGTTAATACCATGCTGCTGACCCTGGGGTTGATTTTGATTTTGTCGGGACATGATTTCCCCACGACAATCCTTTGCCGCATGTCCCACCTTGCCACATCGTTGGCAGCGATTTCCGGCACAAGGGCCGTGATGATGAAGATTACAGCGATTGCACTGCGGCTTTCGACCTACATAGCCGCCTGCATTCTGGTTGTTGTTGTTGTTGTTGGCAGGCTGATTTTGGTGACCCCGGTGGCTGTTGAAATGATTGAACCGCTTCTGGTTCCCTTGCTGCGGATGAGATGACGAAGACTGTTGAATAGTTGAGTCTTCAAACTTTCTTTTGTTATCCGGGGCAACTTCAGTTGTACCCCGTGCTGGCAGCTTCTTCTGTTCCACCGCCTTATCGGTGAGTTTGTGAGCCAATCGGATTGCTTGATGTTCAGTTACAGGGTTACTAGCCATTACCATACCCTGAATTTCCGGAACCAGACCCCCAAGATAGAACTCGAGTCTTTTCTCCACAGTGTTGGCCAAATCGGGACACAGAAATACCAAGTCATGATGTTTTGCGGTGTAAGCTTCAATTTCCGATCCCACCATCTTGTGGTTCCATAAGGCTTGCTCCAACTGTTGCACTCTGTCTCGTGGACAGTACTCCTCTTTGATTAGGGCCTTGAACTCGGCCCATGCCATTGCATTCGCAGCTATAAGTCCACGTGTTTGGACTTGTGCATTCCACCATGTCAGTGCCCCATCTTCCAGTGTTGAGGCTGCGTACTTGACCTTGTTGGCCTCTATGCAGTTGCACATTTCAAAAACGGATTCAAATTTTTTGATCCAGCGGACCAGTCCAATGGGTCCTTCCGCCCCCGAGAATTTGCTTGGTTTCGCGTCGAGGAACATCTTGTAGGGGTTAAAGCCCCCTCCTGCTGACAGAGAATAGGTAGTCAGCAAGGAATTTTACTAGCCTCACTATTAGATTTTCACGCGAAGATTTAATAATGGTTACCTGCCGGTTGGTTCTGAACACCCGCTAAAGTTGCGTTCACGTGCTCTTGAATCATGGCAGCTAGCTCTTCGGGCGTCAAGTTAAGGTTTCCACGTCTTCCAGTTGCCATTTAGATCTTCGAAACACAACACAAACACACCCCGATAAGTCTATATATCCAATATAGTTATCCTACTTCGTACTTTAATAATTATTAAGTTATGTCAACTCAATATGTTAAATAGTCAAAAGAAATACTTGATTAACTGAATTTTCAACGTCTTACAAAAGTGCAAATCAAACATATGAATTCACTATAAAGTCTCAAGTTTAAACACAAGTGGGAAAATAAATAAACTGAAGGAAAACAAATAAAATAAGCGAGACGTGTCAGTCGTCTACGTCTCCATCCCCCAAGTCACTGTCGTTGCCGTCATCCTGCGCGGCATTTCCAGCTTCTACAGCTGGGTCCTCCTCCGGATCCTCCTCTGGATCCTCCTCAGGGTCCTCCTCTGGATCCTCTTCCGGATCCTCCTCTACCGGCACTGGAGGGGCCGGTGCTGGTGCCAGTGCTTGATTTTGCAGTTCCTGAATGTTCCAACTATTTTCCAGGACTCTGTCCTCAAGCCAGTCGGCTCTTATCTGCTCAGCACGCAGATCTCTGGCTATGGTGTTACGAGCTATCTTACTCGTATGATGCTCTTCCTCGAGCGAGTCGGTTTTACCAGTCAGTTGTCGGATCATCCATCCTTGTGCTAGGATGGTTTCCTGCATTCTTTCTATCTGTGCTTGTTGTTTATGTAATATGATTCTAAGTAGGTCAATTCCTACTTCTACAGGGTTAACCGGTTCAACCGGTACAGCAATGGTTGGGCGTGATGACGACTCCTCCCCCAGAGCGAGCCTTTTCCTCACAGCTGAGCGTGTCTCCACGCCATAAGATGGTATGGGTTCCACCATAGGTGCCTTTCCTGGCGCTCTTGGTGGCGTAGGTCTGTCGGATGATGATGACGATGAGGATGATGACATTGCCTGTTAGGTCGTGTAGTTAGTTACGAGTTGTTTTCATTTCTTATTATGAAGGCATAATCTACATATCACAGTTGTGGTATATTGCATAACAAGATATAATAGTTCGGTGCTAAACTAAGTCTAGTGTCGTGAATTCAGCTATAGTTTAGGTCTACTTCTAATGCAAACCTGGTTCTCTATAGCTAGTGGCTCTGATACCAATCTGTCACACCCTCAATTTCCACTTGCGGAGTTTTACCGCGAGGCGTGTGAACAAACCAGAATCTGAAACACTAGTACGTCGAACGACTCTATATGATTTGATAATACGTTTTCCAAAATCATTTATTGTAGATTTTAGATTGTCTAAATTGGTTACCAATATTTGGCAGAAGCATTAGTTTTTAAAGTTTGAGCGGAAGCATAAATAAGTAGTGAAGCGGGCGCCAACACAAACGCCAAAACAAATGAAAAACCCCCAAAACAATATTTATAAATAAGACTCGATAAAAGATGTCTTGTTCAATGCATGTGCGTGCACCTAGAGCTCCTAGCGTCCTGAGAAACATGTAAAGAAACAAGTGTCAACATTAAAGATGAGTGAGTTCACAGGTTTTCATAAATTCGTTTGTTCGGTTATAGTTTGTTTTCTCTGTTATCCCTAACCCGGGATAACGAATTGGTTCCATTATTCCAACCCGGAATAATAAGTTGTTGCTTCCAATATTCCAAACTCGGAATATTAAGTTGTTGTTTCCATTATTCCAAACCCGGAATAATAAGTTGTTGTTTCCATTATCCTCAACCCGGGATAATAAAGTTGATTCGTAATTAAGTTCAATGTTAACATATATAGGTAGCTAGCCTAAAGTTATGTCACGTAAGTGTTCGCAATCGAAGCTGACTGTTGTGCCTCCGTGTTGCCAGGCCTATCACTGACCATGGCGAAGTTAGGCCGAATTATTCACCCGTTGACCATACCCGGTCGGCTAGCGCGACTAGCTCGGATGGGGCTTGTCGGGCCCAGTAGTACTACTTATAACTCCCCCGCTATTAAACCCAATACTAACGATCCGAGAGATTGACGAGGACTTAAGTGATAAAGCTGCTTAGTGACCATAACATTACATTAACATTAACTTAGTTACCGAATAGTTATGTGACGTTAAATTCGTATAACGTAAAGAGATTGAGTTTGAGAGTGTATACATGTTTCTCCCCCCTGTTGTTTAAAAACCGGATAAAGTTAGGGGCCGTGAACTCACCTTTTGTTGCTCGGTTAGTGTAGGAAAGAAGTTGTAAGGGATGGGACCGCTAATTGCGTCCTAACAAACCAATTGATTTCAAGTCAGTGTGTGATCACACCAATACAAATTCTACACTTAATTTACGCACAAAGGGATACACACAAGCAACATATCTAACACTCAAACATGCATGCAAGTATCCTCATGTGAACCTAGTGATCAAAGCAACTTATCATAAACATAAACCAATCCATGCCAAAATTTGGTGCACACAATCACAAGTTATCAAATTTCAGCTTAACACTCATATTTCAGCTGTTTTCTAGGATTTTTATAAAATAGCTCCAACGTTCCAAAAATTCCAATATTTTTACAGTAGGTGACATTTATACTATAGAAATTTATATAAATTTTCCAAGTCCTAAATCTTTACCAATTAACCATAAATATTAATACACTAGGCTGCAGTCAGATTTATCGTTTTCTGACTGCAGTCCACGGAAGAATTTATTTAAAAATCACCGATCGTCCAATTAACAAAATTCCAGTTGGAGTTGCCCGGAAATTTCCATACCTAGTTTCTGTACAAAATTCATGACTCAACTCCCTACTGATTTCAAAATCCAACTCGATAAACAACTAACAAAATTTCAGGATTTTCACAGCTTTAGTTACTGCACTTATTTGGCCCTTTAAAAATATCAAACGACTTCAGAAAATTATGAATCCAGCGCCATTAGATTCGTTATTCAAATCTCTACGTTCTAGACATCAGAAAATCCGTTTTTCGACAACTAACGACCGAGTTACAGCCAGATGAAGTCGGCTGTAACTACTACTCAGCAACTGTTTCAGCATATCATTATTATAGACTCGCATCAGCCGTTCATACGATTAACCTAGGCGATCAAGAACCGATTTCTAATCATAGATCACTACTAATAACATATCCATGCAAACCCTAGTTCATACTTCTAGTTTTTACAAACAAACATACTCGCAAACTTACAAGTTCCGCAAACTATTATACATGCAAACAATGATAGTTCAGCCGATTACTTTCACACACGTATAATCCGAAAACAAACCAATTAATCATTCAAGCACATATATCCGAATGTTATCTTGTAGCATATGACAAATTCAAGTCTTTTAATAACAAGGTAAACGAACCGTGAGTACTATAAGGGATCGGTGATCAAGGATTGCTTGCGACCGAGAAGATGATGATGGAGTAGGCTGTTTTGTTGATCGAATAGAGGTGAACAAGGACTGATCTCGCGACTGAATGGAGGTGAACAAGGGCTATTTGCGGTTGAATGGAATGAACGATGGCTGTTCGCGATCAATGGAGCAAGAGAAGGCAGCCGACGGCTGTTTTGCTTGTTAGGGTTTGTGTTTGTGAATGAAACATGCATGGGTGTGTGTATATATAGCGCAAAGGAGATGAGGGTTACGGTTAGGCTTAAGCTTGTGGCCGAGGGACTTGGGTTGGGTCGGTTTGGGTTTTATCTTGCGGCCGGGATATGTTTAAGGTTGGTTTGATCTCGGTTTGGGTTTGCGGTTTGGGTTGCACACGGCCGAGAATAGTTTGAGTCCTAAACTTGGTTAATTCCTAGAGTCACAAGGAATCAAAGTCGGTTCGTGTCGCGGTTCGGTTCGGTTCGTGTACATATCTACCATAATTATTTTATAACTAAAACAATCACACAAACACTCATCACGTATTCATTAACTCGTACACGTTCATACACATAGCACGTAATTAGTTTGACAAGTATTACGTTTAAGTTATCCGAAAAACCCGGGATGTCACAGAAATGATCAGATCTTTGATTTAATCAATTATTCACGCGTTTTTGTGTAAATATGGAAAGTGAGCGAAATTGGCGAAACTCGGAATGAATTTTTAGTGCAAATTGAATCTCTGTATAAAAAAACTCAGTTTGGAAGCTGAGAAATACAGAAACTATCAGATATTTGATTTAAACAATTATTCACGCGTTTTCGTGTAAATATGGAAAGTGAGGGGAAATTAAAGAAACTCGGAATGAATTTTTCGTGCAAAATCAAATACATGTATCAATTAAACTGAGTTTGGAAGCCGAGAAATACAGAAACGACGAGATATGTTATTTAACCGCTTATTCCCCATTTTCGTATAAATATGGAAAGTGGGCGAAAATTGACAAAACTCGGATTGAATTTTTCTTGCAAAATCGAATATCTGTTTCAGTAAATCTGATTTGGAAGCTGAGAAATACATAATCGACCAGATATTTGATTTAACCAATTACTCACCCGTTTTCCGTTTAAATATGGAAAATGGGCGAAAATTGACGAAACTCGAATTGAATTTTTCGTGCAAAATCGAATATCTATATCAATAAATCGGAGTTTGAAAGCTGAGAAATACAGAAACGAACAGATATTTGATTTAATCAACTATTCACTCGTTTTTTGTATAAATATGGAAAGTGGGGGAAAATTGACGAAACTCGGAATGTATTTTTCGTGCAAAATAGAATCCATGTATCATAAAACTGAGTTTGGAAGCTAAGAAATACAGAAAATGCTGACAAAAATGACCAGATATTTGATTTAACCAATTATTCACCTGTTTTCCGTTTAAATATGGAAAATGGGCGAAAATTGACAATACTTGGATTGAATTTTTGTTGAAAAATCGGGTATATGTATTAATAAATCTGAGTTTGGAAGCTGAGAAAAACATAATCGATCAGATATTTGATTTAATCAATTATTCACGCGTTTTCGTATAAATATGGAAAGTGGGCGAAAATTGACAAAAACTCGGAATGAATTTTTTGTGCAAAATTGAATCCCTGTATCAAAAAACTGAGTTTGGAAGCTGAGAAATACAGAAGCTATCAGATATTTGATTTAAGCAATTATTCACTCGTTTTCGTGTAAATATGGAAAGTGGGGGGACATTAAAGAAACTTAGAATGAATTTTTCATGCAAAATCGAATCCATGTATCAATATAACTGAATTTGGAAGCCGAGAAATACAGAAACGACGAGATATTTATTTAATCCTTATTCAACCTTTTTCGTATAATTTTGAAAGTGGGGAAATTGACGATACTCAGAATGTAATTTTTCTTGCAAAATAGATATCTTTATCATAAAACTGAGTTTGGAAGCTGACAAACATAGAAAATCTATAAATACAGATTTTGATTTATACAATTATTCATCCGTTTTTGTATAAATATGGAAAAGTGGGCAAAAATTGACAAACTTGGAATGAATTTTTTGTGCAAAATTGAGATCTTGTATTAATAAACTAGTTTGGAAGCTGAGAAATAATAACTCATTAGATATTTGATTTAAACAATTATTCACGCGTTTTCGTATAAATATGGAAAGTGGGGAAATTGAAAAACTCGGAATGAATTTTTGTGTGCAAAATTGAATCCCTGTATCAAAAACTGAGTTTGGAAGCTGAGAAATACAGAAGCTATAATATTTGATTTAAGCTTATTCACCGTTTTCGTGTAAATATGGAAAGTGGGGAATTAAAAACTTAGAATGAATTTTCATGCAAAATCGAATCTGTATCAATATAACTGATTTGGAAGCGAGAAATACAGAAACGACGAATATGTTATTTAACGCTTATTAACCCATTTTCGCCTAAATATGGAAAGTGGGCGAAATTACGAACTCGATTGAATTTTTCTTGCAAAATAGAGTATCTTTATCAATAAATCTGAGTTTGGAAGCTGACAAATATAGAAACATCAGATTTTGATTTATTAAATTATTCACGTTTTTGTTAAATATGGAAAGTGGGCGAAAAATTGACGAAACTCGAATGAATTTTTGTGCAAATTGATATCTCTGTATCAAAAAACTAGTTTGGAAGCTGAGAAATATAGAAACATTAGATATTTGATTTAACAATTATTCACGCAGTTTTTCGTTAAATATGGAAAGTGAGGGGAAAATTAAGAAACTCGGAATGAATTTTTGGTGCAAAATCGAATCCCTGTATCAATAAACTGAGTTTGGAAGTCGAGAAATACAGAAAACGACAATTTTATTTAACCATATTTCACCCATTTTCGTCTAAAATATGAAAGTGGGCGAAAAATTGACGAAACTCGGATTGAATTTTTCTTGCAAAATCGAATATTGTATCAATAAATCTGATTTGAAGCTGAAAATACAGAAACGATCAAGATATTTGATTTAACCAATTATTCACCCGTTTTTGTCTAAATATGGAAATGGGGAAAATTGACGAAACTCGATTGATTTTTCGTGCAAAATCAGTATCTGTATCTAATAAATCTGAGTTTGGAAGCTGAGAAATACATAATCGATCATATATTTGATTTAATTAATTATTCACCGATTTCGTTAAATATAGGAAATGGGCGAAAATTGACGAAACTCGGAATGAAATTTTTGTTCAAAATGAATCCTGTATCAAAAGATTGTTTGGAAGCCGAGAAATACAGAAAATCTAGATATTTTATTTAACCAATTATTTACCAGTTTTCGTCAAAATATGGAAAGTGGGCGAAAATGACGAAAACCAGATTGAATTCTTGTCTGCAAAATGAATTATGTATCAAAAACGGAGTTTGGAAAGCTGAGAAATACAGAAACATCAGATACTTGATTTAATCACTTTCACTCGTTTTTTGTTAAAATATAGAAAGTGGGGAAAATTGACGAAACTCGGAATGTATTTTTCGTTGCAAAATAGAATCCTTGTATCTTAAAAACTGAGTTTGGAAGCTGAGAAATACATAAAATGCTGACAGAAATGACCAGATATTTGATTTAACCAATGATTCACCCGTTTTCGGTCTAAATATGGAAAATGGGCGAAAATTGACGAAACTCGGATTGAATTTTTGGTGCAAAATCGAGTATATGTATTTATAAATCTGAGTTTGGAAGCTGAGAAATACATAATCGATCATATATTTGTTTTTAATCAATTATTCACGCGTTTTCGTATAAATATGGAAAGTGGACAAAACTTGACAAAAATTGGAATGAATTATTTTCTGCAAAAGTGAATCCCTGTATCAAAAAACTGAGTTTGAAAGCCGAGAAATACAGAAACAACCAGGTATGTTATTTAACCGCTTATTCACCCATTTTCGTCTAAATAAGGAAAGTGGGCGAAAATTGACGAAACTCGGATTGAATTTTTCTTGCAAAGTCGATATCTGTATCAATAAATCTGACTTTAGAAGCCAGGAAATATAGAAATGACCAGATGTTTGATTTAACAATTATTCACTCGTTTTCCTTCTAAATATGGAAAGTGAGCGAAAATTGACGAAACTCTGATAGAATTTTTCATGCAAAATCGAACATCTGTATCAATAAATCTGAGTTTGGAAGCTGAGAAATACATAATCGATCAGATATTTGATTTAATCAATTATTCACGCGTTTCATTTAAATATGAAAAGTGGGCGAAAATTGACGAAACTCGAAATGAATTTTTGTGAAAAATTGAATCTCTGTATCAAAAAACTGAGTTTGGAAGCTGAGAAATACATAAACTATAGGATATTTGATTTAAACAATTATTCATGCATTTCGTGTAAATATGGAAAGTTTTTCATGCAAAATCATAGATCGGTATCAATAAATCTGAATTTGGAAATTGAGAAATTCATAAACGAACATATATTTGATTTAATCAATTATTCACGTGTTTTCGTATAAATATGGAAAATGGGCGAAAGTTGAAGAAACTCAAAATGATTTTTTCATGCAAAATTGAATCCATGTATCAAAAAACTGAGTTTGGAAGCTGAGAAATACAGAAAATGCTGTCAGAAACGATCAGATATTTGATTTAATCAATTATTCACGTGTTTTCGCCTAAATATGGAAACTGGGCGAAAATTAACGAAACTCAGAATGAATTTCTCGTGGAAAATCCAATCACTGTATCAATAAAACTGAGTTTGAAAGCTGAGAAACACAAAAACTATTGTCAGAAACGAGCAGATATTTGATTTAATCAGTTATTAATGCTTTTTCATCTAAATATGGAAAGTGGGCGAAAATTAACCAAACTTAGAATGATTTCATAGAAAATCGAATCCTTATATTAAAAAACTGGGTTTGGAAGCTGAGAAATATATAAAACTGCTGTTGGAAATGACTAGTTATTTGATTTAATCAATTATTCACGTGTTTTCGTAGATATGGAAAATGGGTGAAAATTGAACTCGGAATAAATTTTTTCGTGTAGAATCATATATTTGTATAAATAAATCTGAATTTGGAATCTGAGAAATACAGAAACGATCAGATATTTGTTTTTATCAATTATTCACGCGTTTTCGTATATATATGGAAAATAGGCGAAAATTGAGGAAACTCGAATGAATTTTTCGTGCAAATTTGAATCCATGTATCAAAAAACTTAGTTTGAAAGCTGAGAAATATAGAAACTACTGTAAAAAAACGAGCAGATATTTGATTTCATTAATTATTCACGCGTTTCGTAGATATGGAAAGTGGGCGAAAATTCACCAAACTCGTAATGAGGTTTTCGTGCAATATCGAATCCCTGTATCAAAAAGCAAAGTTTGGAAGCTGAGAAATACAGAAACTTCTGTCAGAAATGAGCAGATATTTGATTTATTCAATTATTCACGCATTTCGTAGAAATAGAAAGTGGGCGAAAATTCACGAAAATCGAAATAATTTTTCATTCAAAATCATATATTTGTATAAATAAATCCGAATTTGGAAAATGAGAAATACAGAAACGACCAGATATTTTTTTATCAATTATTCACGTGTTTTCGTATAAATATGGAAAATGGGTGAAAATTGAGGAAACTTGAATGAATTTTCCGTGCAAAATTGAATTCATGTATCAAAAAGCTTAGTTTGAAAGATGGGAAATACAGGAACTGCTGTCAGAAACAAGCAGATATTTGATTTAATTAATTATTCATGTGTTTTTGTATAAATATGGAAATTGGGCGAAATTGACGAAACTTGGAATGAGGTTTTCGTGCAATATCGAATCCCTGTATCAAAAAACAGAGGGTTTGGAATCTGAGAAATACAAAAACTACTGTCAGAAACGAGCAGATGTTTGATTTATTCAATTATTCACGTGTTTCGTAGATATGGAAAGTAGGCGAAAACTGACGAATCTCGGAATAAATTTTTAATGCAAAATCGAATATCTTTATCAATAAATCTGAATTTGGAAACTGAGAAATACATAAACGACCAGATATTTGATTTAATCAATTATTCACACGTTTTCACATAAATATGGAAAGTGGGCGAAAATTGACGAAACTCGGAATGATTTTTTCGTTCAAAATTGAATCCACTTTCAAAAAACTGAGTTTGGAAGCTGAGAAATATAGAAACTGCTGTCCGAAACTAGCAGATATTTGATTTAATCAATTATTCACGCATTTTCGTCTAAATATGGAATGCGTGAGAAAATTAACGAAACTCAGAATAATTTTTTCGTGGAAAATGGAATCCCTATATCAAAACAGTAATTTTGAAAGATGAGAATACAGAAACTGCTGTCAGAAACGAGCAGATATTTGAAAGTCAGAATTAATTTTTCGTGCAATATCGAACCCCGGTATTAAAAAAGAGAGTTTGGAAGCTTTGAAATACAGAAACTGCTGACAGAAACGACCAGATATTTGATTTAATCAATTATTCACGCGTTTTGGTAGATATGGAAAGTGGGTGAAAATTCACGAAACTCGGAATAATTTTTCATGCAAAACCATATATATGTATAAAAAAATCTGAATTTGGAAACTGAGAAATACATAAACGACCAGATGTTTGATTTAATCAATTATTCACGTGTTTTGGTATAAATATGGAAAATTGGCGAAAATTGACAAAACTAAATGAATTTTTCGTGAAAAATTGAATCCATGTTTCAAAAAACTTAGTTTGAAATCTGAGAAATAAACAAAAAGCTGACAGAAACGAGCAGGTATTTGATTTAATCAATTATTCACGCGTTTTCGTCTAATATGGTAAGTAGGAGAAAATTAACCAAACTCGAAATGAAGTTTTCATGGAAAATCGAATCCCTGTGTTAATTAAACTGAGTTTGGAAGCTGGGAAATAAGAATCTGCTAAACGAAACAACCAGATATTGGATTTAATCAATTATTCACGCGTTTTGATTTAATCAATTATTCACGCGTTTTCGTAGATATGGAAAGTGGGCGAAAAGTGACGAAACTTGATATAAATTTTTCGTTCAAAATCATATATAAGTATCAATAGATCTACATTTGGAAACTGAGAAATATATAAACGACCAGATATTTGATTTAATCAATTATTCATGCGTTTTTGTACAAATATGGAAAGTGGGTGAAATTAACGAAACTCAACGAAACTGGGAATGAATTTTTCCTGGAAAATCCAATCCCTGTATCAATCAAACTGAGTTTAGTAGCTGAGAAAATATAGAAACTGTTGTTAGAAACGAGCAGATATTTGATTTAATCAATTATTCACGTGTTTTCGTCTGAATATGGAAAGTGGGTGAAAATTAACGAAACTGAGAATGCATTTTTCATGGGTTATTGAATCGCTGTATCAAGAAACTGAGTTTGTAAGCTGAGAAATACAGGAACTACTGTAAAAAACAAGCAGATATTTGATTTAATAATTATTCATGCGTTTTCGACAAATTATGGAAAGTGGGCGACAATTAAAAACAACTCCAAATGCATTAACCTGCAGACAGAAACAACCAGATATTTGATTCAATTAATTATTCACGTGTTTTCGTAGATATGGAAAGTGGGCGAAAATTCACGAAACTCGGAATTATTTTTTCGTGGAAAATCATATATCTGTATCAATAAATCTGAATTTGGAAACTGAGAAATACATAAACGACCGGATATTGGATTTAATCAATTATTCACGCGTTTTCGTATAAATATGGAAAATGGGCGAAAGTTGACGACACTCGAAATGAATTTTTCGTGCATAATTGAATGCGTGTATCAAAAAACTAAGTTTGGAGGCTGAGAAATACAGAAACTGCTGTCAGAAACGAGCAGATATTTGATTTAATCAATTATTCACGTGTTTTCGTCTAAATATGGAAACTAGGCAAAAGTTAACGAAACTCGGAATGATTTTTTTGTGGAAAATCCAATCACTGTATCAATAAGACTAAGTTTGAAAGCTGAGAAACACAGAAACTACTGTCCGAAACGAGCAGATATTTGATTTAATCATTTATTCACGCGTTTTCGTCTAAATATGGAAAGTGGGCGAAAATTAACGAAACTTAGAATGAATTCTTCATGGAAAATCGAATCCTATATTAAAAAACTGAGTTTGAAAGCTGAGAAATATATAAACTGCTGTCAGAAACGACCAGATATTTGATTAATTGTTTATTCACGCGTTTTCGTAGATATGGAAAATGGGCGAAAATTGACAAAACTCGAAATAAATTTTTCGTGTAGAATTATATATCTATATCAATAAATCTAAATTTGGAGACCAGATATTTGTTTTAATCAATTATTCATACGTTTTGCTATAAATATGGAAAATGGGCGAAAATTGAAGAAACTCGAATGAATTTTTCGTGCAAAACTGAATCCAGGTATTAGAAAACTTAGTTTGAAAGCTGAGAAATACAGAAACTCCTGTCAGAAACGAGCAGATATTTGATTTAATTAATTATTCACGTGTTTTTGTATAAATATGGAAATTGGCAAAAATTGACGAAACTCGTAATGAGGTTTTCGTGCAATATCGAATCCCTGTATCAAAAAACAGAGTTTGGAAACTGAGAAATACAGAAACTGCTGTAAGAAACGAGTAGATATTTGATTTATTCAATTATTCACGCGTTTCGTAGATATGGAAGTTGGCGAAAATTCACGAAAATCGAAATAATTTTTCATTCAAAATCATATATTTGTATAAATAAACCTGAATTTGGAAAATGAGAAATACAGAAACGACCAGATATTGTTTTATCAATTATTCACGCGGTTTTCGTATAAATATGGAAAATGGGCGAAAATTGAGGAAACTTGAATGAATTTTTCGTGCAAAATTGAATTCATGTATCAAAAAGCTTAGTTTGAAAGATGGGAAATACAGAAACTGCTGTCAGATCCAAGCAGATATTTGATTTAATTAATTATGCATGCGTTTTTGTATAAATATGGAAATTGGGCGAAAATTGACGAAACTTGGAATGAGGTTTTCGTGCAATATCGAATCCCTGTATCAAAAAACAGAGGGTTTGGAAGCTGAGAAATACAAAAACTACTGTCAGAAACGAGCAGATGTTTGATTTATTCAATTATTCACGTGTTTCGTAGATATGGAAAGTGGGCGAAAACTGACGTATCTCGGAATAAATTTTTCATGCAAAATTGAATATCTTTATCAATAAACCTGAATTTGGAAACTGAGAAATACATAAACGACCAGATATTTGATTTAGTCAATTATTCACACGTTTTCACATAAATGTGGAAAGTGGGCGAAAATTAACGAAACTCGGAATGATTTTTTCCTGCAAAATTGAATCCATGTTTCAAAAAACTGAGTTTGGAAGCTGAGAAATATAAGAAACTGCTGTCATAAACTAGCAGATATTTGATTTAATCAATTATTCACGCGTTTTCGTCTAAATATGGAATGCGTGAGAAAATTAACGAAACTCATAATAATTTTTTCGTGGAAAATGGAATCCCTATATCAAAACACTGAGTTTGAAAGATGAGAAATACAGAAACTGCTGTCAGAAACGAGCAGATATTTGATTTAATCAAGTATTCATGCGTTTTCGTTTAAATATGGAAAGTGGGCGAAAATTAACGAAAGTCAGAATTAATTTTTCGTACAATATCGAACCCCTGTATTAAAAAACAGAGTTTGGAAGCTTTGATATACAGAAACTGCTGACAGAAACGACCAGATATTTGATTTAATCAACTATCCACGCGTTTTGATAGATATGGAAAGTGGGCGAAAATTCACGAAACTCGGAATAATTTTTCATGCTAAACCATATATATGTATAAATAAATCTGAATTTGGAAACTGAGAAATACATAAACGACCAGATGTTTGATTTAATCAATTATTCACGTGTTTTCGTATAAATATGGAAAATTGGCGAAAATTGACAAAACTCGAAATGAATTTTACGTGAAAAATTGAATCCATGTTTCAAAAAACTTAGAATGAAATCTGAGAAACAAACAAAATGCTGACAGAAACGAGCAGGTATTTGATTTAATCAATTATTCATGCATTTCGTCTAATATGGTAAGTGGGAGAAAATTAACCAAACTCGGAATGACGTTTTCGTGGAAAATCGAATCCCTGTGTTAATAAAACTGAGTTTGGAAGCTGGGAAATAAGAATCTGCTTAACGAAACAACCAGATATTGGATTAATCAATTTATCACGCGTTTTGATTTAATCAATTATTCACGCGTTTTCGTAGATATGGAAAGTGGGCGAAAATTGACAAAACTCGATATAAATTTTTAGTTCAAAATCATATATATGTATCAATAGATCTATATTTGGAAACTGAGAAATACATAAACGACCAGATATTTGATTTAATCAATTATTCACGCGTTTTTGTACAGATATGGAAAGTGGGTGAAATTAACGAAACTCAACGAAACTGGGAATGAATTTTTCGTGGAAAATCCAATCCGTGTATCAATCAAACTGAGTTTAGTAGCTGAGAAATATAGAAACTGCTGTAAGAAACGAGCAAATATTTGATTTAATCAATTATTCACTTGTTTTCGTATGAATATGGAAAGTGGGTGAAAATTAACGAAACTGAGAATGGATTTTTCATGGGTTATCGAATTGTTGTATCAAAAAACTGAGTTTGTAAGCTGAGAAATACATGAACTACTGTAAAAAACAAGCAGATATTTGATTTAATAATTATTCATGCGTTTTCGACAAAATATGGAAAGTGGGCGACAATTAAAACAACTACGAATGAATTAACCTGCAAACAGAAATAACCAGATATTTGATTCAATCAATATTCACGCGTTTTCGTAGATATGGAAAGTGGGCGAAAATTCACGAAACTCGGAATTATTTTTTCGTGGAAAATCATATATCTGTATCAATAAATCTGAATTTAGAAACTGAGAAATACATACGACCGGATATTGGATTTAATCAATTATTCACGCGTTTTCGTATAAATATGGAAAATAGGCGAAAGTTGACGAAACTCGAAATGAATTTTTCGTGCATAATTGAATGCATGTATCAAAAAACTAAGTTTGGAGGCTGAGAAATACAGAAACTGCTGTCAGAAACGAGCAGATATTTGATTTAATCAATTATTCACGTGTTTTCGTCTAAATATGGAAACTAGGCAAAAATTAACGAAACTCGGAATGATTTTTTTGTGGAAAATCCAATCACTGTATCAATAAGACTAAGTTTGAAAGCTGAGAAACACAGAAACTACTGTCAGAAACGAGCAGATATTTGATTTAATCATTTATTCACGCGTTTTCGTCTAAATATGGAAAGTGGGCGAAAATTAACGAAACTTAGAATGAATTTTTCATGGAAAATCGAATCCTTATATTAAAAAACTGAGTTTGAAAGCTGAGAAATATATAAACTGCTGTCAGAAACGACCAGATATTTGATTAATTGTTTATTCACGCGTTTTCGTAGATATGGAAAATGGGCGAACATTGACAAAACTCGAAATAAATTTTTCGTGTAGAATCATATATCTATATCAATAAATCTAAATTTGGAATCTGAGAAATATAGTAACGACCAGATATTTGTTTTAATCAATTATTCATACGTTTTGGTATAAATATGGAAAATGGGCGAAAATTGAAGAAACTCGAATGAATTTTTCGTGCAAAATTGAATCCATGTATTAGAAAACTTAGTTTGAAAGCTGAGAAATACAGAAACTCCTATCAGAAACGAGCAGATATTTGATTTAATTAATTATTCACGTGTTTTTGTATAAATATGGAAATTGGCAAAAATTGACGAAACTCGTAATGAGGTTTTCGTGCAATATCGAATCCCTGTATCAAAAAACAGAGTTTGGAAGCTGAGAAATACAGAAACTGCTGTAAGAAATGAGTAGATATTTGATTTATTCAATTATTCACGCGTTTCGTAGATATGGAAGTTGGCGAAAATTCACGAAAATCGAAATAATTTTTCATTCAAAATCATATATTTGTATAAATAAACCTGAATTTGGAAAATGAGAAATACAGAAACGACCAGATATTGTTTTATCAATTATTCACGCGTTTTCGTATAAATATGGAAAATGGGCGAAAATTGAGGAAACTTGAATGAATTTTTCGTGCAAAATTGAATTCATGTATCAAAAAGCTTAGTTTGAAAGATGGGAAATACAGAAACTGCTGTCAGATCCAAGCAGATATTTGATTTAATTAATTATGCATGCGTTTTTGTATAAATATGGAAATTGGGCGAAAATTGACGAAACTTGGAATGAGGTTTTCGTGCAATATCGAATCCCTGTATCAAAAAACAGAGGGTTTGGAAGCTGAGAAATACAAAAACTACTGTCAGAAACGAGCAGATGTTTGATTTATTCAATTATTCACGTGTTTCGTAGATATGGAAAGTGGGCGAAAACTGACGTATCTCGGAATAAATTTTTCATGCAAAATTGAATATCTTTATCAATAAACCTGAATTTGGAAACTGAGAAATACATAAACGACCA
The DNA here is from genome assembly GCA_947069175.1 of Scalesia atractyloides. NCBI lineage: Eukaryota > Viridiplantae > Streptophyta > Magnoliopsida > Asterales > Asteraceae > Scalesia > Scalesia atractyloides. The sequence continues at coordinate 25,507,165 of CAMTDV010000010.1, forward strand.
GATATTTGATTTAGTCAATTATTCACACGTTTTCACATAAATGTGGAAAGTGGGCGAAAATTAACGAAACTCGGAATGATTTTTTCCTGCAAAATTGAATCCATGTTTCAAAAAACTGAGTTTGGAAGCTGAGAAATATAGAAACTGCTGTCATAAACTAGCAGATATTTGATTTAATCAATTATTCACGCGTTTTCGTCTAAATATGGAATGCGTGAGAAAATTAACGAAACTCATAATAATTTTTTCGTGGAAAATGGAATCCCTATATCAAAACACTGAGTTTGAAAGATGAGAAATACAGAAACTGCTGTCAGAAACGAGCAGATATTTGATTTAATCAAGTATTCATGCGTTTTCGTTTAAATATGGAAAGTGGGCGAAAATTAACGAAAGTCAGAATTAATTTTTCGTACAATATCGAACCCCTGTATTAAAAAACAGAGTTTGGAAGCTTTGATATACAGAAACTGCTGACAGAAACGACCAGATATTTGATTTAATCAATTATTCACGCGTTTTGGTAGATATGGAAAGTGGGCGAAAATTCACGAAACTCGGAATAATTTTTCATGCTAAACCATATATATGTATAAATAAATCTGAATTTGGAAACTGAGAAATACATAAACGACCAGATGTTTGATTTAATCAATTATTCACGTGTTTTCGTATAAATATGGAAAATTGGCGAAAATTGACAAAACTCGAAATGAATTTTACGTGAAAAATTGAATCCATGTTTCAAAAAACTTAGTATGAAATCTGAGAAACAAACAAAATGCTGACAGAAACGAGCAGGTATTTGATTTAATCAATTATTCACGCGTTTTCGTCTAATATGGTAAGTGGGAGAAAATTAACCAAACTCGGAATGACGTTTTCGTGGAAAATCGAATCCTTGTGTTAGTAAAACTGAGTTTGGAAGCTGGGAAATAAGAATCTGCTAAACGAAACAACCAGATGTTGGATTAATCAATTATTCACGCGTTTTCGTAGATATGGAAAGTGGGCGAAAATTGACAAAACTCGATATAAATTTTTAGTTCAAAATCATATATATGTATCAATAGATCTATATTTGGAAACTGAGAAATACATAAACGACCAGATATTTGATTTAATCAATTATTCACGCGTTTTTGTACAGATATGGAAAGTGGGTGAAATTAACGAAACTCAACGAAACTGGGAATGAATTTTTCGTGGAAAATCCAATCCATGTATCAATCAAACTGAGTTTAGTAGCTGAGAAATATAGAAACTGCTGTCAGAATCGAGCAAATATTTGATTTAATCAATTATTCACTTGTTTTCGTATGAATATGGAAAGTGGGTGAAAATTAACGAAACTGAGAATGAATTTTTCATGGGTTATCGAATCGCTGTATCAAAAAACTGAGTTTGTAAGCTGAGAAATACAGGAACTACTGTAAAAAAACAAGCAGATATTTGATTTAATAATTATTCATGCGTTTTCGACAAAATATGGAAAGTGGGCGACAATTAAAACAACTACGAATGAATTAACCTGCAGACAGAAATAACCAGATATTTGATTCAATCAATATTCACGTGTTTTCGTAGATATGGAAAGTGGGCGAAAATTCACGAAACTCGGAATTATTTTTTCGTGGAAAATCATATATCTGTATCAATAAATCTGAATTTGGAAACTGAGAAATACATACGACCGGATATTGGATTTAATCAATTATTCACGCGTTTTCGTATAAATATGGAAAATGGGCTAAAGTTGACGAAACTCGAAATGAATTTTTCGTGCATAATTGAATGCATGTATCAAAAAACTAAGTTTGGAGGCTGAGAAATATAGAAACTGCTGTCAGAAACGAGCAGATATTTGATTTAATCAATTATTCACGTGTTTTCGTCTAAATATGGAAACTAGGCAAAAATTAACGAAACTCGGAATGCTTTTTTTGTGGAAAATCCAATCACTGTATCAATAAGACTAAGTTTGAAAGCTGAGAAACACAGAAACTACTGTCCGAAACGAGCAGATATTTGATTTAATCATTTATTCACGCGTTTTCGTCTAAATATGGAAAGTGGGTGAAAATTAACGAAACTTAGAATGAATTTTTCATGGAAAATCGAATCCTTATATTAAAAAACTGAGTTTGAAAGCTGAGAAATATATAAACTGCTGTCAGAAACGACCAGATATTTGATTAATTGTTTATTCACGCGTTTTCGTAGATATGGAAAATGGGCGAAAATTGACAAAACTCAAAATAAATTTTTCGTGTAGAATCATATATCTATATCAATAAATCTAAATTTGGAATCTGAGAAATATAGTAACGACCAGATATTTGTTTTAATCAATTATTCATACGTTTTGGTATAAATATGGAAAATGGGCGAAAATTGAAGAAACTCGAATGAATTTTTCGTGCAAAATTGAATCCATGTATTAGAAAACTTAGTTTGAAAGCTGAAAAATACAGAAACTCCTGTCAGAAACGAGCAGATATTTGATTTAATTAATTATTCACGTGTTTTTGTATAAATATGGAAATTGGCAAAAATTGACGAAACTCGTAATGAGGTTTTCGTGCAATATCGAATCCCTGTATCAAAAAACAGAGTTTGGAAGCTGAGAAATACAGAAACTGCTGTAAGAAACGAGTAGATATTTGATTTATTCAATTATTCACGCATTTGTAGATATGGAAAGTGGGCGAAAATTGACGAATCTCTGAATAAATTTCTTCGTGCAAAACCGAATATCTCTATCAATAAATCTGAATTTGGAAACTGAAAAAATACATAAACGACCAGATATTTGATTTAATCTATTATTCACATGCTTCCACATAAATATGGAAAATGGGTGAAAATTGACGAAACTCGAATGGATTTTTGGTGCAAAATTGAACCATGTATCAAAAAACTGAGTTTGGAAGCTAAGAAATATAGAAACTGCTGTCAGAAACGAGCAGATATTTCATTTAATCAATTATTCACGTATTTTCATCTAAATATTGAATGTGGGCGAAAATTAACGAAACTCAGAATAAATTTTTCATGGAAAATCGAATCCCGGTATTTGATTTAATCAATTATTCACGTGTTTTCGTATAAATATGGAAAATGGGCAAAAGTTGACAAAACTCGAAATTATTTTTTCTTGCAAAATTGAATCCATGTTTCAAAAAAACTTAGTTTGAAAGCTAAGAAATAAAGAAAATGATGACAGAAACGAGCAGGTATTTTATTTAATCGATTATTCACGCGTTTTCGTCTAAGTATGGAAAGTGGACGAAGACTAAAGAAACTCGGAATGAATTTTTCTTTCAAAATCGAATCCCTGTATCAATAAACCGAGTTTAGAAGCAGAGAAATACATAAACGACTAGATATTTAACTGAACCAATTATTTACCCGTTTTCGTCAAAATATGTAAAGTGGGCGAAAAATGCTAAAGCCCAGATTGAATTCTTCGTGTAAAATCGAATATCGCTATCAATAAATCTGAGTTTGGAAGCTGAGAAACACAGAAACGATCAGATTTTTTAATCAATCAATGAGTCAAGTTTTTTTTTATAAATAAGTAAAATGAGTGAAAATTGACAAAACTCAGAATGAATTTTTCGTACAAAATCGAATCCCCGTAATAATAAAACTGAGTTTGGAAGTTGATAAATACATAAACGGCCATATATTTGAGTTAACTAACTATTCACACGTTTTCGTGTAAGTACGGAAAGAGGGCCAAAAATGACGAAACTCATATTGTATTCTTCATGCAAAATTGAATATCTGTATCAATAAATCTGAGTTTGGAAGATGAGAAATAAAGAAACGACCAGATATTTGATTTAACTAATTATTCACAAGTTTTAGTCTAAATACAGAAAGAGGGCGAAAAATGACAAAACTCGGATTGAATTCTTCGTGCAAAATCGAATTTACGTATAAATAAATCTGAGTTTGGAAGCTAAGAAATACGAAAACGATCAGATTTTTTATTTAATCAATTATTCACGCGTGTTCGCCTAAATATGGAAAGTGGACAAAAATTGAAGAAACTCAGAATGAATTTTTTGTGCAAAATAGAATCTCTTTATCAATAAAAGTTAGTTGGAAGCTCCGAAATGCTGAAACGACTAGATATTTGATTTAACCAATTATTTACCCGTTTTCGTCAAAATATGGAAAGTGGGCGAAAAATGTCGAAACCCAGATTGAATTATTCCTGCAAAATCGAATATCTGTATCAATAAATTTGAGTTTCGAAGTTGAGAAATACATAAATGATCAGATATTTGATTTAATCAATTATTCACGCATTTTCGTTTAAATATGGAAATATGACGAATATTCACGAAACTTGGAATGAATGTTTCGTGCAAAATTGAATCACTATATTAATAAAACTGAGTTTGGAAGCTGAGAAATAACGAAACGACCATATATTTTATTTAACCAATTACTCACACGTTTTCGTCTAAATACGGAAAGTGGGCGAAAAATGACGAACTCAAATTGAATTCATCGTTTTAAATTGAATATCTGCATCAAAAATCTGAATTTGGAAGCTGAGAAATATAGAAACGATCAGATTTTTGATTTAATCAATGAGTTTCGCTTTTTTGTATCAATACGAAAAATGAGCGAAAATTGACAAAACTCGGAATGAATTTTCCGTGCAAAATTGAATCCCTATATCAAAAAACTGAGTTTGGACGCTGAGAAATACAGAAAATGCTGACAGAAACTACCAGATATTTGATTTAATCGAATATTCACGTGTTTTTGTCTAATATGGAAAGTGGACGAAAAGTAAAGAAACTCGGATTGAATTTTTCGTGCAAAATCGAATCCCTGTATCAATAAAACTGAGTTTAGAAGCTGAGAAATACTGAAACGACCAGATATTTGATTTAACCAATTATTCACATGTTTTCGTCTAAATGCGGAAAGAAGGCGAAAATGACGAAACTCAGATTGAATTCTTCATGCAAAATTAAATATCTGTGTCAATAAATCTGAGTTTGGAAGATGAGAAATACAGAAACGACCAGATATTTGATTTAACCAATTATTCACACGTTTTCATCTAAATACGAAAAGTGGCGAAAAATGACGAAACTCAGATTGAATTCTACGAGCAAAATCGAATATCCGTATCAATAAATCTGAGTTTAGAAGCAGAGAAATACAGACACGATCAGATTTTTGATTTAATCAATTATTCACGCGTTTTCGTCTAAATAAGGAAGTGAACAAAAAATAAAGAAACTCGGAATGAATTTTTGGTGCAAAATCAAATCTCTTTATCACTAAAACTGAGTTTGGAAGCTCCGAAATACTGAAACGACTAGATATTTGATTTAACCAATTATTTACCCGTTTTCATCTAAATACGGAAAGTGGGTGAAAAATGACGAAACTCAGATTGAATTCTTCGTTTAAAATGAAATATCTGTATCAAAAATCAGAATTTGGAAGCTAAGAAATACAAACGATCAGATTTTTTATTTAATCAATGAGTCACGCTTTTTTGTATCAATACGGAAAATGAGTGAAAATTGACAAAACTTGGTATGAATTTTTCGTGAAAAATTGAATCCCTATATCAAAAAACTGAGTCTGGATGTTGAGAAATACAGAAAATGCTGACAGAAACTACCAGATATTTGATTTAATCGATTATTCACGCGTTTTCGTCTAATATGGAAAGTGGACGAAGTATAAAGAAACTCGAAATTATCTTTTCGTGCAAAATCGAATCCCTGTATTAATAAAACTGAGTTTGGAAGCTGAGAAATACATAAACGGCCATATATTTGAGTTAACCAATTATTCACACGTTTTCGTCTAAGTACGGAAAGAGGGCGAAAAATGACGAAACTCATATTGAATTCTTCATGCAAAATTGAATATCTTTATATATAATTCTGAGTTTGGAAGCTGAGTAACAGAAACAATCAGATTTTTTATTTAATCAATTATTCACGCGTTTTCGTCTAAATATGGAAAGTGGACGAAAATTAAAGAAATTCAGAATGAATTTTTCGTGCAAAATCGAATCCCTGTATCAATAAAACTAAGTTTGGAAGTTTAGAAATACAGAAACGACTAGATATTTGATTTAACCAATTATTTACCCATTTTCGTCAAAATATGGAAAGTGGGCGAAAATTGCCGAAACCCGGATTGAATTCTTCGTACAAAATCGAATATCTGTATCAATAAATCTGAGTTTGGAAGCTGAGAAATACTGAACGATCAAACTTTTGATCTAATCAATTAGTCACGCGTTTTTGTATAAATACGAAAAAATTAGCGAAAATTGACAAAACTCAGAATGAATATTTCGTGCAAAATTGAATCCCTATATCAAAAAACTGAGTTTGGATGCTGAGAAATATAGAAAATGCTGACAGAAACTACCAGATATTTGATTTAATCGATTATTCATGCGTTTTCGTCTAATATGGAAAGTGGACGAAAATTAAAGAAACTCGGATTGAATTTTTCGTGCAAAATCGAATCCCTATATCAAAAAAATTGAGTTTGGAAGCTGAGAAATACTAAAAAAACCAGATATTGATTTAACCATATTATTCACACGTTTTCGTCTAAATGCGGAAAAAGGGCGTAAAATGACCAAACTCAGATTGAATTCTTCGTGCAAAATTGAATATCCGTATCAATAAACCTGAGTCTGGAAGATGAGAAATACCGAAACGACCAGATATTTGATTTAACTAATTATTCACACGTTTTCGTCTAAACACGAAAAGAGGCGAAAAATGAGACACTCAGATTGAATTCTTCGTGCAAAATCGAATTTACGTATAAATAAATCTGAGTTTGGTAGCTGAGAAATACGGAAACGATCAGATTTTTGATTTAATCAATTACTCACGCGAGTTCGTCTAAATATGGAAAGTGGACGAAAATTAAAGAAACTCGGAATGAATTTTTCGTGCAAATCGAATCTCTTTATCAGTAAAACTGAGTTTGGAAGCTCAGAAAAACGACTAGATATTTGATTTAACCAATTATTTACCGTTTTCGTCAAAATATGGAAAGTGGGCGAAAAATGCCGAAACCCAGATTGAATTCTTCATGCAAAACCGAATATCTGTATCAATAAATCTAAGTTTCGAAGTTGAGAAATACCTAAACGATCAGATATTTGATTTAATCAATTATTCACGCGTTTTCGTTTAAATATGGAAATATGGCGAAATTCACCAAACTTGGAATGAATTTTTCGTGCAAAATTGAATCACTATATCAATAAAACTGAGTTTGGAAGCTGAGAAATAACGAAACGACCATATATTTTATTTAACCAATTACTCACACGTTTTCGTCTAAATACGGAAAGTGGGCGAAAAATGACCAAACTCAAATTGAATTCATCATTTTATATCGAATATCTGCATCAAAAATCTGAATTTGGAAGCTGAGAAATATAGAAACGATCAGATTTTTTATTTAATCAATGAGTTTTGCTTTTTTGTATAAATACGAAAAATGAGCGAAAATTGACAAAACCCGGAATGAATTTTTCGTGCAAAATTGAATCTCTATATCAAAAAACTGAGTTTGGACGCTAAGAAATACAGAAAATACTGACAGAAACTATAAGATATTTGATTTAATCGATTATTCACACGTTTTCATCTAAATACGAAAAGTGGCGAAAAATGATGAAACTCAGATTGAATTCTTCGAGCAAAATCGAATACCCGTATCAATAAATCTGAGTTTAGAAGCAGAGAAATACCTAAAGGATCAGATATTTGATTTAATCAATTATTCACGCGTTTTCGTTTAAATATGGAAATATGGCGAAATTCACCAAACTTGGAATGAATTTTTCGCGCAAAATTGAATCACTATATCAATAAAACTGAGTTTGGAAGCTGAGAAATAACGAAACGACCATATATTTTATTTAACCAATTACTCACACGTTTTCGTCTAAATACGGAAAGTGGGCGAAAAATGACCAAACTCAAATTGAATTCATCGTTTTAAATCGAATATTTGCATCAAAAATCTGAATTTGGAAGCTGAGAAATATAGAAACGATCAGATTTTTTATTTAATCAATGAGTTTTGCTTTTTTGTATAAATACGAAAAATGAGCGAAAATTGACAAAACCCGGAATGAATTTTTCGTGCAAAATTGAATCCCTATATCAAAAAACTGAGTTTGGACGCTGAGAAATACAGAAAATACTGACAGAAACTATAAGATATTTGATTTAATCGATTATTCACACGTTTTCATCTAAATACGAAAAGTGGCGAAAAATGATGAAACTCAGATTGAATTCTTCGAGCAAAATCGAATATCCGTATCAATAAATCTGAGTTTAGAAGCAGAGAAATACAGAAACAATCAGATTTTTTATTTAATCAATTATTCACGCGTTTTCGTCTAAATAAGGAAAGTGAACGAAAATTAAAGAAACTCGAAATGAATTTTTGGTGCAAAATCAAATCTCTTTATCACTAAAACTGAGTTTGGAAGCTCAGAAATACTGAAACGACTAGATATTTGATTTAACGAATTATTTACCCGTTTTCGTCAAAATATGGAAAGTGGGCGAAAAATGCCGAAACCTAGATTGAATTCTTCGTGCAAAATCGAACATCTGTATCAATAAATCTGAGTTTCGAAGCTCAGAAATACTGAAACGATCAGATTTTTTATCTAATCAATTAATCACGCGTTTTTGTATAAATACAAAAAATGAGCGAAAATTGACAAAATATGGAATGAATTTTTCGTGCAAAATTGAATCGCTATATCAGAAAACTAAGTTTGGATGCTGAGAAATACAGAAAATGCTAACAGAAACGATCAGATTTTTGATTTAATCGATGATTCACGCGTTTTCGTCTAATAAGGAAAGCGGACGAAAATTAAAGAAACTAGGATTGAACTTTTCAAGCAAAATCGAATCCCTGTATCAATAAAACTGAGGTTGGAAGCTGAGAAATACTGAAACGATTAGATATTTGATTTAACCAATTATTCACACATTTTCATCTAAATGCAGAAAGAGGGCGAAAAATGACGAAACTCAGATGGAATTCTTCATGCAAAATTGAATATCTATATCAATAAATTTGAGTTTAGAAGATGAGAAATACAAAAACGACCAGATATTTAATTTAACCAATTATTCACACGTTTTCGTCTAAATACGAAAAGTGGGCGAAAAATGTCAAAACTCAGATTGAATTCTTCGAGCAAAATCGAATATCCGTATCAATAAATCTGAGTTTAGAAGCAGAGAAATACAGAAATGATCAGATTTTTGATTTAATCAATTATTCACACGTTTTCGTCTAAATAAGGAAGTGAACAAAAATTAAAGAAACTCGGAATGAATTTTTGGTGCAAAATCAAATCTCTTTATCAATAAAACTGAGTTTGGAAGCTCTAAAATACTGAAACGACTAGATATTTGATTTAACCAATTATTTACGCGTTTTCATCTAAATACGGAAAGTGGGCGAAAAATGACCAAACTCATATTGAATTCCTCGTTTAAAATCGAATATATGTATCAAAAATCTGAATTTGGAAGCTAAGAAATACAAACGATCAGATTTTTTATTTAATCAATTATTCATGCGTTTTTGTCTAAATAAGGAAAGTGGACGAAAATTAAAGAAATTCGGAATGAATTTTTCGTCTAAATCGAATCTATTTATCAATAAAACTGAGTTTCGAAGCTCAGAAATACTGAAACGACTAGATATTTGATTTAACCAATTATTTACCCGTTTTCATCAAAATATGGAAAGTGGGCGAAAAATGCCGAAACCCAGATTGAATTCTTCGTGCAAAATCGAATATCTGTATCAATAAATCTGAGTTTCGAAGCTGAGAAATACTGAAATGATCAGATTTTTTATCTAATCAATTAGTCACGCGTTTTGGTATAAATACGAAAAATGAGCGAAAATTGACAAAACTTGGAATGATTTTTTCGTGCAAAATTGAATCCCTATATCAGAAAACTGAGTTTGGAGGCTGAGAAATACAGAAAATGCTGACAGAAACTACAAGATATTTGATTAATCAATTATTCACAGTTTTGTCTAAATAAAGTGACAAAATTAAAGAAACTCGGATAATTTTTGGTCAAAATCAAATCCTTATCAAAAAACTGAGTTTGAAGCTCTAAAATCTGAAACGACTAGATATTTGATTAACCAATTATTACCGTTTTCATCTAAATACGAAAGTGGGAAAAATGACAAACTCAATTGAATTCCTCGTTAAATCAATATAGTATCAAAATCTGATTTGAAGCTAAAAATACAAACGATCAGATTTTTATTTAATCAATTATTCAAGCGTTTTTGTCTAAAAGGAAGTGGACGAAAATTAAAAAATTCGGAATGAATTTTTTGTCAAATCAATCTTTTATCAATAAAACTGAGTTTGAATAGAAATACTAAACACTAGATATTTGATTAACCAATTATTTACCCGTTTTCATCAAAATATGGAAAGTGGGCGAAAAATGCCGAAACCCAGATTGAATCTCGTGCAAAATCAATATCGTATCAATAAATCTGAGTTTCGAAGCTGAGAAATACTAAAATGATCAGTTTTTATCTAATCAATTAGTCACGCGTTTTGGTATAAATCGAAATGAGCGAAAATACAAACTGGAATATTTTTCGTGAAAATTGAATCCCTATATCAAAAACTGAGTTTGGAGCTGAGAAATACAGAAAATGCTGACAGAAACTACAAGATATTTGATTTAATTGATTATTCACGTGTTTTCGTCTAATATGGAAAGTGGACGAAAAGTAAAGAAACTCGGATTGAATTTTTCGTTCAAAATCGAATCCCTGTATCAAGAAAACTGAGTTTAGAAGCTGAGAAATACTGAAACGACCAGATATTTGATTTTACCAATTATTCACACGTTTTCATCTAAATACGAAAAGTGGGCAAAAAATGACGAAACTCAGATTGAATTCTTCGAGCAAAATCGAATATCCGCATCAATAAATCTGTGTTTAGAAGCAGAGAAATACCGAAACGATCAGATTTTTTATTTAATCAATTATTCACGGGTTTTCGTCTAAATATGGATAGTGGACGAAAATTAAAAAACTCGGAATGAATTTTTCATGTGGCATCTAATCCCTTTATCAATAAAACTGAGTTTGGAAGCTCAGAAATACTTAAACCACTAGATATTTGATTTAACCAATTATTTACCCGTTTTCGTCAAAATATGGAAAGTGGACGAAAAATGCCAAAACCCAGATTGAATTCTGCGTGCAAAATCAAATATATGTATCAATAAATCTGAGTTTGATAGCTGAGAAATACTAAAACGATCAGTTTTTTGATCTAATCAATTAGTCACGCGTTTTTGTATAAATACGGAAAATGAGCGAAATTGACAATACTCGGAATGAATTTTTCGTGTATAAAATTGAATCCCTATATCAGAAAACTGAGTTTGGATGCTGAGAAATACAGAAAATGCTAACAGAAACTACCAGGTATTTGATTTAATCGATTATTCACGCGTTTTCGTCTAATATGGAAAGTGGACGAAAGTTAAAGAAACTCGGATTGAATTTTTCATGCAAAATCGAATCCCAGTATCAATAAACCTGAGTTTGGAAGCTGAGAAATACTGAAGCGACCAGATATTTGATTCAACCAATTATTCACACGTTTTCATCTAAATGCGGAAAGAGGGCGAAAAATGACGAAACTCATATTGAATTTTTCATGCAAAATTGAATATCCGTATCAATAAATCCGAGTTTGGATGATGAGAAATACATAAACGACCAGATATTTGATTTAACCAATTATTCACATGTTTTCGTCTAAATACCAAAAGAGGGCGAAAAATGGCAAAACCCATATTGAATTCTTCGTGCAAAATCGAATATACGTATCAATAAATCTGAGTTTGGAGCTGAGAAATATAGAAACGACCAGATTTTTTATTTAATCAATTATTCACGCGTTTTCGTCTAAATATGGAAAGTAAACGAAAATTAAAGAAACTCGGAATGAATTTTTCGTGCAAAATCGAATCCCTTTATCAATAAAACTGAGTTTGGAAGCACAAATACTGAAACGACTAGATATTTGATTTAGACCAATTATTTACCGGTTTTCGTCAAAATATGGTAAGTGGGCAAAAAATGCCGAAACCAGATTAATTCTTCATGCAAAATCGAATATCTGTATCAATAAATCTGAGTTTCGAAGCTGAGAAATACAGAAACGATGAGATATTTTATTTAATCAATTATTCACGCGTTTTCGTTATAAATATGGAAATATGGCAAAAATTCACGAAACTTGGAATGAATTTTTTCGTGCAAAATTGAATCACTATATCAATAAAACTGAGTATGGAATCTAAGAAATAACGAAACGACCAGATATTTGATTTAACTAATTATTCACACGTTTTCGTCTAAATACGGGTAGTGGCCGAAAAAATGACGAAACTCAAATTGAATTCTCGATTAAAATATAATATCTGTATCAAAAATCTGAATTTGGAAGCTTAGAAATACAGAAAACAATCAGATTTTTTATTTAATCAAATGAGTCACGCTTTTTTGTATAAATACGAAAATGAGCGAAAATTGACCAAATCCGAATGAATTTTTCGTGCAAAATTGAATCCATAATACAAAAACTGAGTTTGGATGCTGAGAAAATACAGAAAAATGCTGGACAGAGAAACTACCAGAATAATTTTATTTAATTGATTATTCACGCATTTTCGTCTAATATGGAAAGTGGACAAAAATTAAAGAAACTCGGATTGAATTTTTCGTGCAAAATCGAAATCCTGGTTTTAATAAAACTGAGTTTTGGAAGCTGAGGGAAATACTAAAAGACTAGATATTTGATTTAACTAAGTATTCACATGTTTTCGTTTAAATACGGAAAAGGGAGGAAAAACGAGAAACTTAGATTGAATTCTTCAAGAAAAATTGAATATCTGTATCAGCAAATCTGAGTTTGGAAGCTGAGAAATACAGAAACTGATCAGATTTTTGATTTAATCGATTATTCACAGCGTTTTCGTCTAAATATGGGAAGGGGACGAAAATTAAAGAAACTCAGAATGAATTTTTCGTTGCAAAATCGAATCTCTTTATCAATAAAACTGAGTTTGGAAGCTCAGAAATACTGAAACGACTAGATATTTCATTTAACCAATTATTTACCCGTTTTCGTAAAAATATGGAAAGTGGGCGAAAAAAATGCCGAAACCAAGATTGAATTCTTGGTGCAAAATCGAATATCTGTATCAATAAATCTGAGTTTCAAAGCTGAGAAATACTGAAACGATCAGATTTTTGATCTAATCAATTAGTCACGCGTTTTGGTATAAGTACGAAAAATGAGTGAAAATTGACAAAACTCGGAATGAATTTTTCGTGCAAAATTGAATCCCTATATCAGAAAACTGAGTTTGGATGCTGAGATATACAGAAAATGCTTACAGAAACTACCAGATATTTGATTAATTGATTATTCACGCGTTTCCGTCTAATATGGAAAGTGGACGAAAATTAAAGAAACTCGGATTGAATTACATGCAAAATCGAATTCCTGTATCAATAAAACTGAGTTTGGAAGCTGAGAAATACTAAAACGACTAAGATATTTGATTTAACCAATTATTCACACTGTTCGTCTAAATGCAGAAAGAGGGGGGGGAAATGACGAAACTCAGATTGAATTCTTTGTACAAAATTGAATATCCGTATCAATAAATCTGAGTTTTGAAGATGAAAAATACATAAACCACCAGATATTTGATTTAACCAATTATTCACACATTTTCGTCTAAATATGAAAAGTGGGCGAAAATGACGAAAGTCGGATTGAATTCTTCGAGCAAAATCGAATATCCGTATCTATAAATCTGAGTTTAGAAGCAGAGAAATACAGAAACGATCAGATTTTTTATTTAATCAATTATTAACGTGTTTTCGTCTAAATATGGAAAGTGGACGAAAATTAAAGAAACTCAGAATGAATTTTTCGTGCAAAAATCGAATCTCTTTATCAATAAAACTGAGTTTGGAAGCTCCGAAATACTTAAACGACTAGATATATGATTTAACCAATTATTTACCCATTTTCGTCAAAATATGGAAAGTGAGCAAAAAATGCCCAAACCCAGATTGAATTGTTTGTGCAAAATCAAATATCTGTATAATAAATCTAAGTTTTGAAGCTGAGAAATACTGGAACGATCGATTTTGATCTAATCAATTAGTCATGCGTTTTTGTATAAATACGGAAAATGAGCGAAAATTGACCAAACTCGGAATGAATTTTTCATGCAAAATTGAGTCCCTATATCAGAAAACTTAGTTTGGATGCTGAGAAATACATAAAATGCTAACAGAAACTACCAGATATTTGATTTAATCGATTATTCACGCGTTTTCGTCTAATATGGAAAGTGGACGAAAATTAAAGAAACTCGGATTGAATTTTTCTTGCAAAATCGAATCCCTGTATCAATAAAACTGAGTTTGGAAGCTCAGAAATACTTAAACGACTAGATATTTGATTTAATCAATTATTTACCCGTTTTCGTCAAAATATGGTAAGTGGGCAAAAAATGCCAAAACCCAGATTGAATTCTTCGTGCAAAATCAAATATCTGTATCAATAAATCTAAGTTTCGAAGCTGAGAAATACTGAAACGATAAGATTTTTATCTAATCAATTAGTCACACGTTTTTGTATAAATACAGAAAATAAGCGAAAATCGACCAAACTCGGAATGAATTTTTGGTGCAAAATAGAATCCCTATATCAGAAAACTGAGTTTGGATGCTGAGAAATACAGAAAATGCGAACAAAACTACCAGATATTTGATTTAATCGATTATTCACGCGTTTCGTCTAATATGGAAAGTGGACGAAAATTAAAGAAACTCAGATTGAATTTTTCATGCAAAAATTGAATCCCTGTATCAATAAAACTGAGTTTGGAAGCTGAGAAATACTAAACGACTAGATATTTGATTTAACCAATTATTCACACGTTTCGTCTAATGCAGAATGAGGGGAAAATGACGAAACTCAGATTGAATTCTTGTGCAAAATTTAATATATTATCAATAAATCTGAGTTTGGAAGACTGAAAAATACATAAACGACCAGATATTTGATTTAACCAATTATTCACACTTTTCGTCTAAATACGAAAAGTGGGCGAAAAATGACGAAACTCTGATTGAATTCTTCGAGCAAAATCGAATATCCGTATCTATAAATCTGAGTTTAGAAGCAGAGAAATACAGAAACGATCAGATTTTTATTTAATCAATTATTCAAGCGTTTTCGTCTAAATATGGAAAGTGGACGAAAATTAAAGAAACTCAGAATTAATTTTTCGTGCAAAATCAATCTCTTTATCAATAAAACTGAGTTTGGAAGCTCTCGAAATACTGAAAACGACTAGAATATTGATTAACCAATTATTTACCCATTTTCGTCAAAATATGGAAAGTGGGCAAAAAATGCCCAAACCCAGATTGAATTCTTGTGCAAAATCAATATATCTTTATCAAATAAATTCTAAAGGTTTCGAAAGCTGAGAAATACTGCAAAAATCATAGATTTTGATCTAATCAATAGTCAACAGCGTTTTGTAATAATACGGAAATATGAGCGAAAATTGACACAAACTCGGAATGAATTTTTCATGCAAAATGAAGTCCCTATATCAAAAACTAGAGTTTGGATGCTGAGAAATACTAAATGCTAACAAACTACTGATATTTGATTTAACGCTTATTCACGCGTTTTCGTCTAATTGGAAGGTGGGACGAAAATAAGAAACTCGGATTGATTTTTCATGCAAAATCGAATCCCTGTATCAATAAATACTGAGTTTGGAAGCTAGAAATACGAAACGAACTAGATATTTGATTTAACCAATTATTTACCCGTTTTCGTCAAAATATGGTAAGTGGGCAAAAAAATGCCAAAACCCAGATTGAATTCTTCGTGCAAAATCAAATATCTGTATCAATAAATCTAAGTTTCGAAGCTGAGAAATACTGAAACCATAAGATTTTTATCTAATCAATTAGTCACACGTTTTTGTATAAATATAGAAATAAGCGAAAACTGACCAAACTCGGAATGAATTTTTCGTGCAAATTGAATCCCTATATCAGAAAACTGAGTTTAGATGCTGAGAAATACAGAAAATGCAAACAAAAACTACCAGATATTTGATTTAATCGATTATTCAAGCGTTTTCGTCTAATATGAAAAGTGGACGAAAATTAAAGAAACTCGGATTGAATTTTCATGAAAAATCGAATCCCTGTATCAATAAAACTGAGTTTGGAAGCTTAGAAATACTGAAACGACCAGATATTTGATTTAACCAATTATTCACACATTTTCCTCTAAATGCGGAAAGAAGGTGAAAATGACGAAACTCAGATTGAATTCTTGGTGCAAAATTGAATATCCGTATCAATAAATCTGAGTTTAGAAGATGAGAAATATAAAAACGACCAGATATTTGATTTAACCAATTATTCACACGTTTTCGTCTAAATACGAAAAGTGGGCGAAAAATGACGAAACTCAGATTGAATTCTTCGAGCAAAATCGAATATCCGTATCAATAAATCTGAGTTTAGAAGCAGAGAAATACAGAACGATCAGATTTTTTAGTTAATTAATTATTCACTCGTTTTCATCTAAATATGGAAAGTGGACGAAAATTAAAGAAACTCGTAACGAATTTTTCGTGCAAAATCGAAAATCTCTTTATCAATAAAAATGAGTTTGTAAGCTCAGTATTAATACTAAAAACGACTAGATATTTGATTTAACCAATTATTTACCCGTTTTCATTAAAATATGGAAAGTGGACGAAAAATGCCAAAAACCAGATTGAATTCTTCGTGCAAAATCAAATATCCGTATCAATAAATCTGAGTTTCGATGAATTTTCGTGCAAAATTGAATCTCTTTATCAATAAAACTGAGTTTGGAAGCTCCGAAATACTGAAACGACTAGATATATGATTTAACCAATTATTTACCCGTTTTTGTCAAAATATGGAAAGTGGGCAAAAAATGCCGAAACCCAGATTGAATTCTTCGTGCAAAATCGAATATCTGTATCAATAAATCTGAGTTTCGAAGCTGAGAAATACTGAAACAATCAGATTTTTTATCTAATCAATTAGTCACGCGTTTTTGTATAAATACGGAAAATGAGCCAAAATTGACAAAACTCGGAATGAATTTTTGGTGTACAAAATTGAATCCCTATATCAGAAAACTGAGTTTGGATGCTGAGAAATACAGAAAATGCTAACAGAAACTACCAGATATTTGATTTAATCGATTATTCACGCGTTTTCGTCTAATATGGAAAGTGGAACGAAAATTAAAGAAACTCGGATTGAATTTTTCATGCAAAATCGAATCCCTGTATCAATAAAACTGAGTTTGGAAGCTGAGAAAATACTGAAACGACCAGATATTTGATTTAACCAATTATTCACACGTTTTAGTCTAAATGCGGAAAGAGGGAGAAAAATGACGAAACTCAGATGGAATTCTTCGTGAAAAACTGAATATCCGTATCAATTAATCTGAGTTTGGAAGCTGAGAAATACTGAAACGACCAGATATTTGATTTAACAAATTATTCACACGTTTTCGTCTAAATGCGGAAAGAGGGCGAAAAATGACGAAACTCAGAATGAATTCTTCGTGCAAAATTGAATATTCGTATCAATAAATCTGAGTTTGGAAGATGAGAAATACAGAAACGACTAGATATTTGATTTAACCAATTATTCACACGTTTTCGTCTAAATACGAAAATTGAATTTCTTTATCAATAAACTGAGTTTGGAAGCTCAGAAATACCGAAACGTTTAGATATTTGATTTAACGAATTATTTACCCGTTTTCGTCAAAATATGAAAGTGGGCAAAAAATGCCCAAACCAGATTGAATTCTTCGTGCAAAATTGAATATCCGTATCAATAAATCTGAGTTTGGAAGCTGAGAAATACAGAAACGACTAGATATTTGATTTAACCAATTATTCACACGTTTCCGTCTAAATACGAAAAGAGGGCGATAAATGACGAAACTCAGATTGAATTCTTGGTGCAAAATCGAATATACGTATCAATAAATCTGAGTTTGGAAGCTGAGAAATACAGAAACGACCAGATTTTTGATTTCAATTATTCACGCGTTTTCTTCTAATATGGAAAGTGGACGACAATTAAAGAAACTCGCAATGAATTTTCATGCAAAATCGAATCCCTTTATCAATAAAACTTAGTTTGGAAAATACTGAAACGACTAGATATTTGATTTAACCAATTATTTACCCGTTTTCGTCAAAATATGGTAAGTGGGCAAAAATGCCAAAACCCAGATTGAATTCTTCATGCAAAATCGAATATAAGTATCAATAAATCATAGTTTCGAAGCTGAGAAATACAGAAACGATGAGATTTTTGATTTAATCAATTATTCACGCGTTTTCGTCTAAATATGGAAATTGGACGACAATTAAAGAAACTCGCAATGAATTTTTCATGCAAAATAAATTCCTTTATCAATAGAACTTAGTTTGGAAGCTCAGAAATACTGAAACGACTAGATATTTGATTTAACCAATTATTTACCCGTTTTCGTCAAAATATGGTAAGTGGGCAAAAATGCCGAAACCCAGATTGAATTCTTCATGCAAAATCGAATATCTGTATCAATAAATCTGAGTTTCGAAGCTGAGAAATATAGAAACGAACAGATTTTTTATTTAATCAATTATTCACGCGTTTTCGTCTAAATATGGAAAGTGGACGAAAATTAAAGAAACTCCGAATGAATTTTTCGTCCAAAATCGAATTTCTTTATCAATAAAACTGAGTTTGGAAGCTCCTAAATACTGAAACGACTAGATATTTGATTTAACCAATTATTTACCCGTTTTCGTCAAAATATGGAAAGTGGGCGAAAAATGCCAAAACCCAGATTGAATTCTTCATGCAAAAATATCTGTATCAATAAATCTGAGTTTCGAAGCTGAGAAATACTGAAACGATCATATTTTTGATCTAATCAATTAGTCACGCGTTTTTGTATAAATACGAAAAATGAGTGAAAACTGACAAAACTCGGAATGAACTTTTCGTGCAAAATTGAATCCCTATTTCACAAAACTGAGTTTGGATGCTGAGAAATACAGAAAATGCAAACAGAAACTACCAGATATTTGATTTAATCGACTATTCACGCGTTTTCGTCTAATATGGAAAGTGGACGAAAATTAAAGAAACTCGGATTGAATTTTTCATGCAAAATCGAATCCCTGTATCATATAAAACTGATTTTGGAAGCTGAGAATTACTGAAACGACCATATATTTGATTTAACCAATTATTCACACGTTTTCATCTAAATGCGGAAAGAAGGCAAAAAATGACGAAACTCGGATTGAATTCTCTGTGCAAAATTGAATATCCGTATCAATAAATCTGAGTTTGGAAGATGAGAACTACAGAAACGACCAGATATTTAATTTAACCAATTATTCACATGTTTTCATCTAAATACGAAAAGTGGGCGAAAAATGACGAAACTCATGTTGAATTCTTCGAGCAAAATCGAATATCCGTATCAGTAAATCTGAGTTTAGAAGCAGAGAAATACAGAAACGATCAGAATTTTTATTTAATCAATTATTCACACGTTTTCGTCTAAATATGGAAAGTGGACGAAAATTAAAGAAACTCGGAATGAATTTTTCATGCAAATCGAATCTCTTTATCAATAAAACTGAGTTTGGAAGCTCAGAAATACTGAAACGACTAGATATTTGATTTAACCAATTATTTACCCGTTTTCTTCAAAATATGAAAGTGGGCAAAAAATGCCGAAACCCAGATTGAATTCTTCGTGCAAAATCGAATATCTGTATTTATAAATCGGAGTTTCGAAGCTGAGAAATATTGAAACGATGAGATTTTTTATCTAACCAATTAGTCGCGCGTTTTTGTATAAATACAAAAAATGAGCGAAAATTGACAAAACTCTTAATGAATCGTGTAAATTGAATCCCTATATCAGAAAACTGAGTTTGGATGCTGAGAAATACAGAAAATGCTGACAAAACTACCAGATATTTGATTAAATCGATTATTCACGCGTTTTCGTCTAATATGGAAAGTGGACGAAAATGAACGAAAAACTCAGAATGAATTTTTCATGCAAATCGAATCCCTTTATCAATAAACTGATGTTGGAAACTCAGAAATACTGAAATGACTTTGATATTTGATTTAACAAATTATTTACCCGTTTTCGTCAAAATAGGAAGTGCGCGAAAAAATGCCGAAACCCAGATTGAATTCTTCGTGCAAAATCGAATATGACGAAAATAAATTGATTTTATCGAACTAGAAATCTAAAATCGATTTGATTAATAATTATCCCGATTTTTTATTATGTAAACTTACAAATGGGAAAACGAAAAATATCGAATGATTGTTTTGGTGCAAAATTGAATCCTATCAAAAACTGAGTTTGGATGAGAAAATACAAAAATGCAACAGATATTACTAACTAATTTATAATCACTAAATCACGTTGTCAAAAAATGGGAAAAAATTTGAAAAGAAACTCGGATTAATTTTGATTAAATCGAATCTGATATAAAACGAGTTTGAATGAATATTGAACGCCTAAATATTGAATTGAACAATATTCAAAATCGAAATTTTCATCAATCATCGTGAAAAACAAAATGAGAAACTCGATTGAAATTCTTGCTGAAAATTGATTACAATAAATCTAGTTTGCAAGAAATACAGAAAACCAGATATTTAATTTAAAATTCTAGAAATTTCAATCTAATACGAAAATGGCGAAAAATGCGAAATTAGTTGAATTCTTGACAACAATTCGAATATCCGTTAATAAATCGATAAAAGCAAAAATGAAAATCAGATTTATTGAAAATTATTCCATTTACTAATTGGAAGTGGAAAACGAAAATGTAAAAACCGGATAATTGAATTTTTATCAAATATCTCTTTATAAAACTGAGTTTGGAAGCTGAAATAACGAAAACGAATGATATTTGTATTTAACAATATTTTCACACGGTTTGTCTCAAAATATGAAAGTGGGCAAAAAATGCCGAAACCAATTGAATTTTTCGAATGAAATCGAATATTATCAAAATAATGAATTTCGTGACGTTTTGAATATCTGGTTTGAAGAGAAACTGAACAATTTTTAACAATTAGTCAGCGTTTTTGTATAAATAAAAATGAACGGAAACGAAATAATGACAAAATAACCGATATGAAACGGTTTGAATTGAAAACCGTAATCAAAAACTGAGTTTGGATGTAAAATCAGAAAAGTGTCAAGAAACTGACAGATATTTAATTAAACATTATTAACGTTTTCAGTCAAATATGGAAATTGGACGAAAATTAAAGAAACTCAGAATGAATTTTTTCATGAAATTCAATCCTTTATAATAAAACTTGAGTTGGAAGCTCAGAATAGTAGAAAAATGATATTTGATTTAATCAATTTTATACCGTTTTCGTACAAAATATGAAAGTGGGCATGAAAAATGCCGAAACCCAGTAATTTAATTTTCAGTGCAAATCGAAATATCTGTTCAATAAATCTGAGTTCTGTGAAGTCTGAGAAATACTGAAACGATCAGATTTATTGATTAATCATTAGTCAATCAGAAACGTTTTTTTAAATCAAAATTGAATGAAATTGACAAAACTCGGAAATGAACATTTTATACAAATTGAATCCCTATTTCATGAAAACTTGAGTTTGGATGCTTGGAAATACAGAAAAATGCAAACATGAAACTACCAGTATATTTGATTAAATATGAATTCTCAACGCGTTTTCGTTAATATGGAAAGTGCGAAAATTAAAAAATTCGAATTGAATTTTTCATGCAAAATCTGAATCCCTTATCTATAAAACTGAGTTTTTGGAAAGCTGAAAATACTTGAAATCGACCTATATTTGATTTAACCAATTATTCACCACGTTTTCATCTAAATGCGGAAAGAAGGCAAAAAATGACGAAACTCGATTGAATTCTTCGTGCAAAATTGAATATCCGTATCAATAAATCTGAGTTTGGAAGATGAGAAATACAGAAACGACCAGATATTTAATTTAACCAATTATTCACATGTTTTCATCTAAATACGAAAAGTGGGCGAAAAATGACGAAACTCATGTTGAATTCTTCGAGCAAAATCGAATATCCGTATCAGTAAATCTGAGTTTAGAAGCAGAGAAATACAGAAACGATCAGATTTTTTATTTAATCAATTATTCACACGTTTTCGTCTAAATATGGAAAGTGGACGAAAATTAAAGAAACTCAGAATGAATTTTTCATGCAAATCGAATCTCTTTATCAATAAAACTGAGTTTGGAAGCTCAGAAATACTGAAACGACTAGATATTTGATTTAACCAATTATTTACCCGTTTTCTTCAAAATATGAAAGTGGGCAAAAAAATGCCGAAACCCAGATTGAATTCTTCGTGCAAAATCGAATATCTGTATCAATAAATCTGGGTTTGGAAGCTGAGAAATACTGAAACGACAGATTTTTTGATCTAATCAATTAGTCATGCGTTTTTTGTTATAAATACAAAAAATGAGCGAAAAATTGACAAAACTCGGAATGAATCGTGTAAAATTGAATCCCTATATCAGAAAACCTGAGTTTGGATGCTCAGAAATACAGAAAATGCTGACAGAAACTACCAGATATTTGATTTAAATCGATTATTCACGCGTTTTCGTCTAATATGGAAAGTGGACGAAAATTAAAGAAACTCAGAATGAATTTTTCATGCAAATCAAATCCCTTTATCAATAAAACTGAGTTTGGAAGCTCAGAAATAGTGAAACGACTTATTATTTGATTTAACCAATTATTTACCCGTTTTCGTCAAAATATGGAAAGTGGGCGAAAAATGCCAAACCCAGATTGAATTCTTCGTGCAAAATCGAATATCTGTATCAATAAATCTGAGTTTTGAATCTGAGAAATACTGAAACGATCAGATTTTTGATCTAATCAATTAGTCACGCGTTTTTGTATAAATACGAAAAATGATGAAAACTGACAAAACTCGGAATGAAATTTTCGTGCAAAATTGAATCCTATATTCAGAAAACTGAGTTTGGATGCTGAGAAATACAGAAAATGCAAACAGAAACTACCAGATATTTGATTTAATCGATTATTCACGCGTTTTCGTCTAATATGGAAAGTGGACGAAAATTAAAGAAACTCGAATTGAATTTTTCATGCAAAATCGAATCCCTGTATCTATAAAACTGAGTTTGGAAGCTGAGAAATACTGAAATGACCATATATTTGATTTAACCATATATTCACACGTTTTCATCTAAATGCGGAAAGAGGCAAAAATGACGAAACTCGATTGAATTCTTTGTGCAAATTTGAATATACGTATCAATAAATCTGAGTTTGGAAATGAGAAATACAGAAACGACCAGATATTTGATTTAACCAATTATTCACACGTTTTCGTCTAAATACGAAAAGTGGGCGAAAAATGACGAAACTCAGGTTGAATTCTTCGAGCAAAATCGAATATCCGTATCAATAAATCTGAGTTTAGAAGCACGAGAAATACAGAAACGATCAGATTTTTTATTTAATCAATTATTCACACGTTTTCTTTTAAATATGGAAAGTGGACGAAAATTAAAGAAACTCGAAAATTTTTCATGCAAAATCGAATCTCTTTATCATAAAACTGAGTTTGGAAGCTCAGAAATACTGAAACGACTAGATATTTGATTTAACCAATTATTTACCCGTTTTCTTCAAAATATGAAAGTGGGCAAAAAATGCCGAAACCCAGATTGAATTCTTCGTGCAAAATCGAATATCTGTATTTATAAATCGGAGTTTCGAAGCTGAGAAATACTGAAACGATGAGATTTTTTATCTAACCAATTAGTCGCGCGTTTTTGTATAAATACAAAAAATGAGCGAAAATTGACAAAACTCGAATGAATCGTGTAAAATTGAATCCCTATATCAGAAAACTGAGTTTGGATGCTGAGAAATACAGAAAATGCGACGAAACTACCAGATATTTGATTAAATCGATTATATCAGGTTTTCGTCTAATATGGAAGTGGACGAAAATTAAAGAAACTCAGAATGAATTTTTCATGCAAATCGAATCCCTTTATCATAAAACTGAGTTTGGAAGCTCAGAAATACTGAAATGACTAGATATTTGATTTAACCAATTATTTACCCGTTTTCGTCAAAATATGGAAAGTGGCGCAAAAAATGCGAAACCAAGATTGAATTCTTCGTGCAAAATCGAATATCTGTATCAATAAATCTGAGTTTGGAAGCTGAGAAATACTGAAACGATAGATTTTTGATCTAATCATTAGTCACGCGTTTTTGTATAAATACGGAAAAATGAGGAAAATTGAAAAAACTCGGAATGAAAATTTTCGTGCAAAATTGAATCCCTATTCAGAAAACTGAGTTTGGATGCTGAGAAATACAGAAAATGCAACAGAAACTACCAGATATTTGATTTAATCGATTATTCACGCGTTTTCGTCATATCGGAAGGACGAAAATTAAGAAACTCGGATTGAATTTTCATGCAAAATCGAAATCCTGTATCAATAAAACTGAGTTTGGAAGCTGAGAATACTGAAACGACCATATATTTTATTTAACCAATTATTCACACAGTTTCGTCTAAATGCGGAAAGAGGCGAAAAATGACAAACTCAGATTGAATTCTTTGTGCAAAATTGAATATCCGTATCAATAAATCTGAGTTTGGAAGATGAGAAATAAAAACGACTATATATTTGATTTAACCAATTATTTACCCGTTTTCGTCAAAATATGGAAAGTGGGCGAAAAATGCCGAAACCCAGATTGAATTCTTTGTGCAAAATCGAATATCTGCATCAATTAATCTGAGTTTCGAAGCTGAGAAATACAGAAACGATCAGATTTTTTATTTAATCAATTATTCACGCGTTTTCGTCTAAATATGGAAAGTGGATGAAAAATAAAGAAACTCATAATGGATTTTTTGTACAAAATCGAATACCTGTATCAATAAAACTGAGTTTGGAAGTTCAGAAATACAGAAACGACTAGATATTTGATTTAACCAATTATTTACCCGTTTTCGTCAAAATATGGAAATTGGACGAAAAATGCCGAAACCCAGATTGAATTCTTGGTACAAAATCGAATATCTGTATCAATAAATCTGAGTTTCGAAGCTGAGAAATACTGAAACGATCAGATTTTTGATCTAATCAATTAGTCAGACGTTTTAGTATAAATACGAAAAATGAGCGAAAATTGACAAAACTCGGAATGAATTTTTCGTGCAAAATTGAATCCCTATATCAAAAAACTGAGTTTGGATGCTGAGAAATACAGAAAATGGTGACATAAACTACCAGATATTTGATTTAATCGATTATTCACGCGTTTTTGTCTAATATGGAAAGTGGACGAAAATTAAAGAAACTCAGAATGAATTTTTCGTGTAAAATCGAATCCCTGTATCAATAAAACTGAGTTTGGAAGCTGAGAAATACTGAAACGACCATATATTTGATTTAACCAATTATTCACATGTTTTCGTCTAAATGCGGAAAGTGGGCGAAAAATGACGAAACTCAGATTGAATTCTTCATGCAAAATTGAATATCCGTATCAATAAATCTGAGTTTGGAAGCTGAGAAATACAAAAACGACCAGATATTTGATTTAACCAATTATTCACACGTTTTCGTCTAAATAGGGCGAAAAATGACTAAACTCAGATTGAATTCTTCATGCAAAATTGAATATCCGTATCAATAAATCTGAGTTTGGAAGCTGAGAAATACTGAAACGGTCAGATTTTTTATTTAATCAATTATTCACGCGTTTTCTTCTAAATATGGAAAGTGGACGAAAATTAAAGAAAGTCGGAATGAATTTTTCATGTAAAATCGAATCCCTTATCAATAAAACTGAGTTTGGAAGCTAAGAAATACTGAAACCACTATATATTTGATTTAACCAATTATTTACCTGTTTTTGTCATAATATAAAAAGTGGGCGAAAAATACCGAAACCCAGATTGAATTCTTCGTGCAAAATCGAATATCTGTATCAATAAATCTGAGTTTCGAAGCTAAGAAATACAGATTCGATCAGATATTTGATTTAATTAATTATTCACACGTTTTCTTTTAAATATGGAAATATGGCGAAAATTCACGAAACTTGGAATGAATTTTTCGTGCAAAATTGAATCTCTATATCAATAAAACTGAGTTTGGAAGCTAGGAAATAACGAAACGACCAGATATTTGATTTAACCAATTATTCACACGTTTTCGTCAAAATACGGAAAGTGGGCGAAAATGACGAAACTCAAATTGAATTCTTGGTTTAAAATCGAATATCTGTATCAAAATTTTGAATTTGGAAGCTGAGAAATACAGAAACGATCAGCTTTTTGATTTAATCAATGAGTCACGCTTTTTGGGATAAATACGGAAAATTAGCGAAAATTGACAAAACTCGGAATGAATTTTTTTGTGCAAAATTGAATCCATGTATCAAAAAACCGAGTTTGGATGCTGAGAAATACAGAAAATGCTAACAGAAACTACTAGATATTTGATTCAATTGATTATTCACGCGTTCTCGTCTTATATGGAAAGTTGACGAAAATTAAAGAAACTCAGAATGAATTTTTCGTGCAAAATCGAATCCTTATATTAATAATATTGAGTTTGGAAGCTGAGAAATACATAAACGACCAGATATTTGATTTAACCAATTATTCACACGTTTTCGTCTAAATACGAAAAGAGGGCGAAAAAATTACGAAACTCAGATTGAATTCTTCGTACAAAATCGAATATCCATATCAATAAATCTGAGTTTGGAAGCTGAGAAATACAGAAAAGATTAGATTTTTGATTTAACCAATTATTCACGCGTTTTCGTCTAAATATGGAAAGTGGACGAAAATTAAAGAAACTCGGAATGAATTTTTCGTGCAAAATCGAATCCCTTTATCATTAGAACTGAGTTTGGAAGCTCAGAAATAACTGAAACGACTAGAGATTTGATTTAACCAATTATTTACCGTTTTCGTCAAAATATGGAAAGTGGGCGAAAAATGCCGAAACCCAGATTGAATTCTTCATGCAAAATCGAATATCTGTATCAATAAATCTTAGTTTGAAGTTGAAAATACAGAAACGATCAGATATTTGATTTAATCAATTATTCACCGTTTTTGTATAAATATTGATATATGGAAAAAATTCACGAAACTTGAATGAATCTTTCGTGCAAAATTGAATCACTATATCAATAAACTGAGTTTGAAGCTGAGGAATAACGAAACACCAGATATTTGATCTAACCAATTATTCACACGTTTTCGTCTAAATACGGAAAGTGGGAGAAAAAACGAAACTCAAATTGAATTCTTCGTTTAAAATCGAATATCTGTATCAAAAATCTGAATTTGGAAGCTGAGAAATACAGAAACGATCAGATTTTTGATTTAATCAATGAGTCCACTTTTTGTATAAATACGGAAAATGAGCGAAAATTGACAAAACTCGGAATGAATTTTTCGTGCAAAAATTGAATCCATATATCAAAAACTGAGTTTGGATGCTGAGAATATCAGAAAATGCTAACAGAAACTACCAGATATTTGATTTAATCGATTATTCACGCGTTTTCGTCTAATATGGAAAGTGGACAGAAAGTAAAGAAACCGAATGAATTTTTCGTGCAAAATCGAATCCCTGTATCAATAAATTGAGTTTGGAAGCTGAGAAATACATAAACGACCAGATATTTGATTTAACCAATTATTCACACGTTTTCGTCTAAATATGGAAAGTGGCGAAAATTAAGAAACTCAGAATGAATTTTTCGTGCAAAATCGAATCCATTATCAATAAAACTGAGTTTGGAAGCTGAAATACAGAAACGATCTAGATATTTGATTTAACCAATTATTCACGTTTTCGTCTAAATATGGAAAGTGGACGAAAATGACGAAACTCCAGGAATTTAATTTATTCGTGCAAAATCGAATATCTTGTATCAATAAATCTGAGTTTGGAAAGCTGAGAAATACAAAACGATCAGATATTTGATTTAATCAATTATTCACCCGTTTTCGTTAAATATGGAAAATGGGCGAAAATCCGAAACTTGAATGAATTTTCATGCAAAATTGAATCACTGATCAATAAAACTGAGTTTGAAGCTGAAATACAGAAACGACAGATATTTGATTTAATCCAATTATTCACGCGTTTTCGTCTAAATATGGAAAGTGGGAGAAAAATACGAAACTCAAATGAATTTTCGTAAAAATCGAATATCTGTATCAAAAACTGATTTGGAACTGAGAAATACAGAGAACGATCAGATTATTTGATTTAATCAATTATTCACGCATTTTCGTCTAAATATGAAAGTGGACGAAAAATCTGACAATGAAACTTGGATCAAAATTGAATATCCTGTATCAATAAATCTGATTTGGAAGCTGAGAAATACAGAAACGATAGATATTTGATTTAATCCAATTACCATTTTCATAAATATGGAAATGAGCGAAAATTGACGAAATCTCGAATGAATTTTTCGTGCAAAATGAAATCCTGTATCAAAAACTGAGTTTGGAAGCTGAGAAATACAGAAATGACAATCAGATATTTGATTTAATCAATTATTCACGCGTTTTCGTTAATATTGGAAAGTGGGCGAAAGTTGAACGAAACTCGAAATGAATTTTTCGTGCAAAATGAATCCCTGTATCAATAAATCTGAGTTTGAAAGCTGAGAAATACAGAAACTGTGTCACCAGATATTTGATTTAATTCAATTATCACCACATTTTTCGTATAAATATGGAAATGTGGCGAAAATATGAGAAACTCGAATGAGTTTTCGTGCAAAATCGAATCCTGTATCAAAAAACAGAGTTTGGAAGCTGAGAAATACAAATGTCAAAACGAGCAGATATTTGATTTATTCAATTATTCCGTTTTCGTCAATATGGAAAGTGGCGAAAAATGACGAAACTCGAATAAATTTTTGCTAAATCGAATTCTTATCAATAAATCTGAGATTTGGAAACTGAGAAATACATAAACGACCAGATATTGATTTAATCAATTATTCACACGTTTTCATCTAAATATGGAAAATGGGCGAAAATTAACGAAACTTGGAATGAATTTTTCGATGCAAAATTGAATCCATGTATCAAAAAACTGAGTTTGAACTGCTGAATCAGAAACGACAGATATTTGATTTAATCAATTATTCACGCGTTTTTGTCTAAATATGGAATGTGGGCGAAAATTACGAAACTCAAATAATTTTCGTGAAAATCGATATCTGTATCAAAAAACTGAGTTTGGAAGATGAGAAATACAGAACTGCAGAACGCAGATATTTGATTTAATCAATTATTCATGCGTTTTCGTCTAAATATGGAAAAGTGGCGAAAATTAACAGAAGTCGGAATTAATTTTCCGTGCAAATGAATCCCTGTATAAAAAACGAGTTTGGAAGCTGAGAAATACAGAAATGTGACAGAAACGCCAGATATTTGATTTAATCAATTATTCACCATTTTCGTCAAAATATGGAAAGTGGGCGAAAATTACGAAACTCGGAATGAATTTTTCATGCAAAATCAATATCTGTATCAATAAATCTGAATTTGGAAAGGAGAATACAGAAACGACCAGAATTTTTGATTTAATCAATTATTCATCGTTTTTCGTATAAATTTGGAAAATGGGCGAAAGTTGACGAAACTCTAAATGAATTTTCGTGAAAATTGAATCCATGTTTTCAAAAAACTTAGTTTGAAGCTAGATAAAAAGAAAATGATGACAGAAACGAGCATGTATTTGATTTAATCAATTATTCACGCGTTTCCGTCTAAATATGGTAAGTGGGAGAAAATTAACGAAACTCGGAATGAATTTTTCGTGGAAAATCGAATCCCTGTATTAATAGAACTGAGTTTGAAAGCTGAAAAATACAGAAACTGCTGTCAGAAACGAGCATATATTTGATTTAATCAGTTATTCACGCGTTTTCATCTAAATATGGAATGTGGGAGAATATTAACGAAACTCGGAATGAATTTTTCATGAAAAATCAAATCCTCGTATCAAAAAACTCAGTTTGGAAGCTGAGAAATAAGAAACTGCCAAATGAAACAACCAAATATTTGATTTAATCAATTATTCATGCGTTTTGATTTAATCAATTACTAGTTTAAGAACCCGTGAATTTCACGGGTTGTTAAAAGAAAATTTTATATATATATGGAGAGATTTAATAACGTGAAATCGAGTTATCAATCTAACAACAAATAAAATACATTATTTTTTAAATTAAAGCACAACAATTACTAAAGAAAAGGAAAAACACTAAGTTTCAACATACGACACCAATAACAGTCAACTACTCGAAATATAAAATTTCAGTCTTCATTTTGCATATCTTTCGAGGTCTTCAACTTCTTATTAGACGTATTATGATTGTTGTTGGAATCTGCAATCTCTTTTGCACACCTTTCTCTCATGGCCGGGCCTTCTTCCATTTTAAGCTCCTATCAATATATATTATTTAACAATGTTGTCATAAACTTAAAAAGAAAAAAACGTTTCTCTACTAATGTAAATATATGCATGTTTGTAAGTTCTGAAGATCATATAATTGATATGTAATTGATACGTAGGAATACCCGAGGAAAATTATTAGCTTAAAAAATTATCACCACCTTTTTAAACTTGCAAGATGGCATATATGTGATCTTACAAATGAAATTTAAAAAGTACTTTAATACGTTAAGGCAAATACAAAATTAATAAAATCAACTTAAAATGAAGAAGCATAAGAAATGTGAATTCACCTCAGGTGCAAGATAACCGTGTCTCATTCCTTTGGTATCAAAGGAAAAAAAAAATCAAATGGATCACGAGGGATGTTGATTCAAAGGATGTAAAGTCAGCAAGATAAAGTCAATTCCAAAAAGCAACAACCACATTCTCTCATTTGATATCACCTGCAAAAGTAATTAAATTACACCATCATGACCACATAAAACCATTGATAAAAGCTAACATTTCAACCCAAACCAATTTTCACATGTTGTCCAACCCAACTTGGCCGTTTGGACATGTTTCAACCCAAAACCATAATTTATTTCAACCAATATGAAAAATGACGTGTTTCAACCCAAAACCATTTTCAGGCGTATCTTATTGAAACGGGTCAACTGGGTAATTTTCCTTTTTAAGAAGAAAATAAATGAAATGACCAAATAACTCAAATCACTTTTGGACCCAAATATATGTTGACCCGTCACCCACCCCGCCTAACCTGGCCATCTTGCCAATGCCACTTATATGTACCCATACCATTTCGGGTTATGAACATTTGCTCATAGTGGTGGCAACTTCAACCTGTCCACCAAACGCATGCATGGAAAGAAATAGATGTACATACCTTCCTGTAGTTGTATATTTTGTCTTTGCCTTTGCCAAGGGAAAGAATTCTCAGGTGCAGTATGAGTACAATAAACCTACAGAAACTAAATAAACAACAATAATGTTAAAAGTTAACCACAATTCGCGATGAGAATGGCAAAAATGTTAACATATAACTAAAACTATGTAAAAGCAAACATACGCCCTTGCTACTGAATTACACAACATTATCACCATTTTTATTGGTTCCATAACAAATTAGACCACTACAATAAATATCACATTAACATAAGAGGTGATTTTGTTACTTTACGAAGTGACAACATGGATAATACATTATATATAAAAAAGGAGGAAAAGAATCACCTTTTGGACAACTGTTTTAATATAGTGGGGACGCCCGCACGTTGCCGCGGGTAATTATATTTTGAAATTAAAATTAGTCTTATTCCAGAACTTGATTTGCTAAGAATGGAACGGATTTCTCGTTCATATACCATATCAAGCATTCGATCTGCTTCATCAAGCACCTGAAAACAAAAATCAAATTTAAAACCATACCCAAAAACCACCAGCTTTGGCCTGCTACAATAAATATCACATTAACATAAGAGGTGATTTTGTTACTTTACGAAGTGACAACATGGATAATACATTATATATAAAAAAGGAGGAAAAGAATCACCTTTTGGACAACTGTTTTAATATAGTGGGGACGCCCGCACGTTGCCGCGGGTAATTATATTTTGAAATTAAAATTAGTCTTATTCCAGAACTTGATTTGCTAAGAATGGAACGGATTTCTCGTTCATATACCATATCAAGCATTCGATCTGCTTCATCAAGCACCTGAAAACAAAAATCAAATTTAAAACCATACCCAAAAACCACCAGCTTTGGCCTGCTACCCAACCTATCCAACCCACCCATTTTGCTGCCCTTAGAATACAGATAAATATTGACGATAGCACAAAAATAAAAGAGTTCTGGTAACCATATTTGACGCTAATTATAAATAAAAATCTAAATGAATGAACAAAAAGTGTTTCAAGTCAACCCCCAATACGAACTAACCCAAACACTACTCATTTCCTGTTACTAAAGGTTGCTCACTTGTTATAACTGTATAAAAACTGAAGCAGCTGAATTGAAGTTTCCCCAAGTAAAGTTCCTTCATTTTTGTCAACCTTTCAGCATAGCAAATGTCTTCTGACATGTTAATATGATATGTTAAAATATATATACAGAAGGCTAATAAGTACAAATGTGCATCATATCCATAGTTGTTAATAGTGAGCATAGCGCCCGCTATAGCGAATAGCGTAGCGCTCATGTGTCGCTATATAGTTGGTAGCGACAAATAGAGAATTTTTGTATTTTTTTAATTTTTAGGTAAAATATACATATAAAATATTTCTAAATTTTCTTCTAGTAGGCGATATACTAGAAGAAAATTTAGAAATATTTTATATGTATATTTTACCTAAAAATTAAAAAAGTACAAAAATTCTCTATTTCCCGCTATTTGTCGCTACCAACTATATAGCGACACATGAGCGCTACGCTATTCGCTATAGCGGGCGCTATGCTCACTATTAACAACTATGGATATGATGCACATTTGTACTTATTAGCCTTCTGTATATATATTTATGGACAACTATAATCATATGACCATACAATCAAACTTAAGTTTTATGTACTTTTAATGTATTGATACTTTATAGTTTTTATAAAAAAAAAAAGTACATTCCGTCTTTTTTCTTAACTTCATCGTAAATTTTACCATAACTTTTCACTCTCCCATCTATGTGAAGACATCAATGAACTTTTCACAACATATGTCAATGGGCTAGGTTCAAGCTCTATAGCTCATGTACTAACAGTAACGTGGCATGCGGGTGGGGTGGAAGATTGGTTCTGATGTGTGTGGACCATTTCCACATGGAAGAATGGACAAAGGAAATAAAATGTGAGTGTGTGTGGGGGGGGGGGGGGGGGGGGGTTAATAATTGGTATACCTGTGTAGAGTGTATGGGGCAGTCCGTATTTGTATTTTTAAGTGTAATGGAAGGTTTCACAATGTCCCTTTCTAAGATTAATTCCAAACAAAACCACCAAAAGGTAAACCAACCTGCAATTAAATGGCAAAAAGCGTTAGCAGTTTCGTAATGTCATCTAATGATGCAATAAATACACTAATAAACCATGCAACTGAAAGACCACAAATCTTCGAAGGAATGGGTTTGATAAATATAACAACATTATACCAAAAGTACAACAGCTGAACAACTGAAAGTTAGGCGTTGTTTTTAGGAGCAACATCCAAGCTAACCTTCACATAAAGGCAACTCTCACATACCAAATCCCCTTTGATCACACCACCATATTTGGACAAATTAGTGACCATGGTTTTCTTTTAAAAAAATCAATAACACCATAAGATTCTGAAATGGTAAAGTAATTTTTTCTATCATACCTTCTTTCTATTTCACACTTTTGTTCATCTTTGTTTCCAAACCACCACCAAAACCATGTGACCTGAAACCCATATGGAGGATCATAAATCCAATGTTAGACCAATCAAAACGAGACACTTGTTTATTCTTGGTTGTTTCAATCAACTGGTTAAAACTTTCTTTCCATATATCAAGTTTTCAAAAAGAAAAACTCCTGCAAC
This sequence comes from Scalesia atractyloides, assembly GCA_947069175.1. Taxonomy (NCBI): domain Eukaryota; kingdom Viridiplantae; phylum Streptophyta; class Magnoliopsida; order Asterales; family Asteraceae; genus Scalesia; species Scalesia atractyloides. The sequence continues at coordinate 25,541,529 of CAMTDV010000010.1, forward strand.
ATTCATGAGGTGAGACGACGAACCCTTCTCCAAACCTACCATTAAATTTTCAGTTTTGACCGTAGTTTCGACAACTTTGTTTGCAATTACAATTTCAGAATTGATATAATAAAAAGTTACAGAGACAAACTTATAAAGATTTAGGTTTTAACCAATGATAAGAACCATATAAGAGTAGAGAATACCTTTACGTTTCATGGTAATGATAAGAACTATATAAGAGTAGGGGAATACCTTTAAGTTTCATGGTGTATGCCATGGAAGCTGGTAATTAAGATCAGATGAGCACAAAGAAATATGTGATATATGATGGCTAAAGTTATAACATAACCAAGAGCTAAATTCCCAAACGTGGGGTAAAAGAATGGAACAGTATACACGGGATGAACACTAAATAGCTCTATCAAATGTATACTGTAAGAAGGACGAACATTTGGGTAATCAGTTCATATGTTTTATGCAGTGTACCATACATTAGAAATATATTTTTAAACTAAATAACTGAATGTCCCTGATCAATCAAAAACATAACACAAAACGCTGGCCAACCTTAGACAGACCAGCACCAAAAACTGTCAAAGTTAAACTTTTAGTGGAAATTTAAAGACTGTTCATTCATTCAAATGCAAAGTCTTCCTTATGCGGTGAGATACCAACCATACGATATCACCCACAAAGCTAAGAGGCCACAGACACCGAATAATACCCATAAAAACGCTAACCGGCATCTGATACCATCCAATAAGGGAGAACTCTTTCGCCAAAGAGTTTTACCGATTCGAATCATTATGCTCGATAAAGGAAAAAAGAGGACATCAATAAGCCTTACATGTGCAACCATCATTTGGCTTTCTCTGCTTGCAAGATATAGCACCGTTCAACTATAACACTTCCTCCTAAGTTTATTAAATAATTATATTGCTGGAATGTCGCTTCTGCTTTCTTGCAGATTACTACACTAAGATTCCTGGTAGAGGAGGAAGACACAAATTTTCTTGCAGATTACTACACTAAGATTCCTGGCAGAGGAGGAAGACACAGATTGTTGGTTTTTAAAACTTAAATAATCAGGAATCATTAAAACATTGAAACTACATGATCATTTTCAAAACATGCTTCCGAACACTCCCTAACCCTAAAACATTAAAAATATGATCCCATTTCTCTACCTGAGAGCACTGAGAAAGAAGCTTGCCCCAAGAAACCCCAACATTAGATTCCGACGTCTTTTCGGATCTAATTTAAACCAGTCGCACCGCCATTAGCATTTGTTTCGTCTTCTCAACATCAATAACAGATTCCCTACAAACCAAACCAAACCAAACCAAACAAAACATCAACAACTTCACAAAAAAATTGTTTCCAAAAAACAAAGCTTCAACAAACAATACACCTAGAGACATCAGCGTGACTAACTGCTAGCCTTCCACCTGCACGCACAACTTGAAACTTCTCCGTCAAATCTTTGGGGAGATACAATGCATTTATACCTAGCTTCACATGATATAACTTTTATATTATCAAGATATTAATTTTTAACATTTAAATACATAAACACCAACTTCCATAAAATGAAAAAAACTTTCAGATCTTGGAGGAAAAAAACATATATTAAAGATGCCATTCTATAACTTCATAGAAAATCAACCATTTCAATATTCTAGTACATGTACTAATTACCTCAGTTCTTATAATATCCCACACCTAAACAATTAGTAAATGTCATTTTATAACAACTTTAAGTATAGAAACACTTACATTTGTTCTTGAGGACCATAGCATCTTCATTATTCGCCCAACACGCTGTCCACATATAGTCAGAAAAACCAGCCAACTTCACCATTATACTTTCTTTTTCTAAATTCAGATCCGAAAACAATTAAAAGAGTGTGCTTTGCTCAAAACCAAAATTATAACTCCTTTTTTTCATAGTTGTTTTTACCCAAACTAAAAGAAACATATTATATGTAGGTTTTCCTAATTCATGCGTCGGATAAACAAATAAGAAGTAATAACAATCATGGTATATGATTTCAGATGAACTGAAATAAACAAACAAATACACTTAGGGTTAAGAATATAGAAAAAATAACATCACAACAGGGATTCAAGATAACCGCAGGCTGTAGCGTCGGCTAGGGTTCCGATAAAGTGCCAACGCTGGAATACTAAACAAAGGAACAGTGAAAGTAATATTACAAAATCATATCGGAAGTAAAAACTTACCAAGAAGATTATCGATTGAAGATCAAAAACATCGAAAAACCCTACTCGATGAAGAAATTAAATTTCAAAATACGATTGCATCTGAAATCAAGAACAATACAACATATGAAATCGAGTAACGTTGTGTCCCAAGAAGAAAAAATAGAAGTTTCAGAAAGCAAAAAAGAGACGAAAGTACACCTGAAATACGGAAGAAGATGTGCTTCAAGGGGTGACATCACCGAGTAAAAACGACAGCGGTGCAGGTTGATTTAATTCTCTGTAGGGTTTGAGAGGAATGGAGAAGAATTAGGCTTTCTGATTATATAATGATGGAAGAAGCTTTAGGAATAGAGAGAATGCGTAACATCTCATATTTTTGGAAAATTGAATTGATAGGAGAGAGAGCGTGCTGTGAAGGAAAATGTCTGAGGAATGAGGAAAAGGATTTGCAGCTCCATGAGATTGAAGGAGAATATAAAGAATCAAGATTGCCTCTCAAAGTTCTATTAACAGGCTAAATAGCAATGGCACATCATCCGGTGATGTGGCAAAATCCGGTGATGTGGCAAAGATGAATTGTTTTAGTATAATAGGTAGATTAACACGTTTTCATAGATATGGAAAGTGGGCGAAAATTAACGAAACTCGATATAAATTTTTCATTCAAAATCATATATATTTATCAATAAATCTGTATTTGGAAACTGAGAAATACATAAACGACCAGATATTTGATTTAATCAATTATTCACGCGTTTTTGTACAAATATGGAAAGTGGGTGAACTTAACGAAACTCAACGAAACTTGGAATGATTTTTTTGTGAAAAATCCAACTGCTGTCATAAACGAGCAGATATTTATTATTCACGTGTTTTCGACTGAATATGAAAAGTGGGTGAAAATTAACGAAACTCGAAATGAATTTTTCGTGGAAAATTGAATGGATGTATCAAAAAACTAAGTTTGTAAGCTGAGAAATACAGGATCTACTGTTAGACACGAGCAGATATTTGATTTAATAATTATTCATGCGTTTTCGTCTAAATATGGAAAGTGGGCGAAAATTAACAAAACTCCGAATGAATTTTTCTTGCAATATTGAATCCATGTATCAAAAAGCAGAGTTTAGAAGCTAAGAAATACTTAACCTACAGACAGAAACGACCAGATATTTGATTTAATCAATTATTCACGCGTTTTCGTAGATATGGAAAGTGGACGAAAATTCACGAAACTCGGAATAATTTTTCGTGGAAAAACATATATCTATATCAATAAATCTGAATTTGGAAACTGAGAAATACATAAACGACCACATATTTGATTTAATCAATTATTCACGCGTTTTCGTATAAATATGGAAAATGGCCGAAAATTGACGAAACTCGAAATGAATTTTTCGTGCAAAATTAAATCCATGTTTCAAAAAACTTAGTTTGAAAGCTGAGAAATAAAGAAAATGCTGACAGACCGAGCAGGTATTTGATTTAATCAATTATTCACGCGTTTTCGTATAAATATGGTAAGTGGGAGAAATTAACGAAACTCGAAAAGAATTTTTCGTGGAAAATCGAACCCCTGTATTAATAAAACTGAGTTTGGAAGTTGAAAAATGCAGAAACTGCTGTCCGAAACGAGCATATATTTGATTTAATCAGTTATTAACGCGTTTTCATCTAAATATGGAATGTGGGCGAATATTAACGAAACTCGGAATGAATTTTTCATGGAAAATCGAATCCCCATATCAAAAAACTCAGTTTGGAAGCTGAGAAATAAGAAACTACTGAATGAAACAACCAGATATTTGATTTAATCAATTATTCACGCGTTTTGATTTAATCAATTATTCACGCGTTTTCGTAGATATGGAAAGTGGGCGAAAATTGACGAAACTCGATATAAATTTTTCATTCAAAATCATATATTTGTATCAATAATTCTGTATTTGGAAACTGAGAAATACATAAACGTCTAGCTATTTGGTTTAATCAATTATTCACGTGTTTTTGTACAAATACGGAAAGTGGGTGAAATTAGCGAAACTCAACGAAACTCCGAATAAATTTTTGTAGAAAATCCAATCCTTCTATCAATCAAACTGAGTTTGGTAGCAGAGAAATATAGAAACTGCTGTCAGAAACGAGCAGATATTTGATTTAATCAATTATTCACGCGTTTTCATCTGAATATGGAAAGTGGGTGAAAATTAACGAAACTCGGAATCAATTTTTCTTGGAAAATCGAATCACGGTATCAAAAAACTGAGTTTGTAAGCTGAGAATTATAGGAACTGCTGTCAGAAACGAGCAGATATTTGATTTAATAATTATTCATGCGTTTTCATCTAAATATGGAAAGTGGGCGAAAATTAACAAAACTCCGAATGAATTTTTCATGCAATATCGAATCCCTGTATCAAAAAGGAGAGTTTAGAAGCTAAAAAAATACTTAACCTACAGACAGAAACGACCAGATATTTGATTTAATCAATTATTCACGTGTTTTCGTAGATATGGAATGTGGGCAAAAATTCACGAAACTCGGAATTATTTTTTGTAGAAAATCATATATTTGTATCAATACTGAATTTGGAAACTGAGAAATACATAAACGACCAGATATTGGATTTATTCAATTATTCACGCGTTTCGTATAAATATGGAAAATGGGCGAAAGTTGACGAAACTCGAAATGAATTTTTCGTGCACAATGGAATCTATGTATCAAAAACCTGAGCTTGGAAGCTCAGAAATACAGAAACTGCTGTCAGAAACGAGCATATTTTCGATTTAATCAATTATTCACGTGTTTTCGTCTAAATATGAAACTGGGCAAAAATTAACGAAACTCGGAATGAATTTTTCGAGGAAAATCCATCATTGTATCAATAAAATGGAGCTTGAAAGCTGAGAAACACAGAAACTGTTGTCAGAAACAAGCAGATATTTGATTTAATTAGTTATTAACACGTTTTCATCTAAATATGGAAAGTGGACGAAAATTAACGAAACTTAAATGAATTTTTCATGGAAAATCGAATCCTTATATCAGAAACTGAGTTTGGAAGGTAAGAAATATAGAAACTGCTGTTAGAAACTACCTGAAGAAACTTAGACCTAGCTGACCGGAATCTGGTTAGATCTAGGGTTTGGTTTCTACATAAAATTGGTTAATTCTTCGTTTGTTTTGACGGTGCTGATCGCAACTACCTTCCGATGATACCTACAAAACAAAGCGTCGTTAGCCTCGTTACGGGGAGAATGGGGGTTCTCTCCGTGACAACCCTCCGGCGTGAGAGTAAGTATCGGTACTTGGAAGAATAGTTTAAGTGAAGTAAGAGAGAGAGTAAGTGAGAGTGAATACCTTTCCTTGAAGCCGAAGTTACTTATTTATAGCCAGATTTGGGCGGCAAAATGAGAGATGAAAACTTAACGGAATCTTTGCCATTCCGTTAAGTGTTGTTGTTACCGTTAGTACACACGGATTGGCTTGTTATCAACGGCTAGGGAGATACCACGTGTCGTCGTGAAATCACTGAGCTTTCTTGAGGTGACCACGCCATCACCATGACCTTCTTGATTATCTAAGATGCTGCCACTTGGCATTTAGTTGTAACCGAAAGGAAAGGTGCCCTTGCACAATTGAACATTAAATGCTTCTAGAAGTTTCACAACTGTGACCTGCTGTCACGTGTGCATTCTGTTACAACAGAAAAGATTTCTTTTGCCTCTGCACCATATCTTGTGAATAGAAGTTTTTCGCTAAGGAAAAGTCTTTCAAGGTTAACTGTTTCTTTGCGCGGGTGGCGCAAGGTAGCTAAATGATCATTTTCCCTTCTGAATGCCTGGCGCAGAGAATTGTGAACTTCTTTGTTGTGTTGTGGTCTGCCCAAGATATCTGGAAACCAAGAGTGACTTAGGGAATTCTCAAGATTAACTATCTTCCTTGCGCGAAATGGCGCAAGGTAGCTAAATGATCTTTTCCCTTCTTTGCTATTTAGTGCAGCGTTTGCTAAGTTCTTTCTTTGGTACACATCTGTGTGAAGTTTCCTTGACTGTTAAGAGTCGGTATGGTTCCCTTGCTTGGCGTAAGGTTTTTGGGACCATACCCTTTCAAGTCCCCCTAGTCCAGTGTTGCTCCTATACACAAGTAGCAAGTAGGTGGAGTACTGGACTAGAAAAGTGTGATGAAGTGTTGTTCTTCTTGAAAAAAGGTTTTGTTGCACTGAAGAGAAAAAATCTTGTGGCTTGAAATTCGTTAGGATAAGGGGAAACTTTCTTGAATTTTGAAAAAGTTGTCCTTTTGTCAGAAGTTGGTGAGAGACAACGTGCCGTTGTGACGTTTGATGTACTGTCCCACAGCTGTCGACAGTTGTCAATTGTTCAACATTAATTGCATGACGGCCTATGTGGCTCACGCGCGCGCGCGTGGGAACAGTTGTTGTTCCCTACTCGCCCTGACACTTGCCTAGGGTTTTGAAAAAGTGTAGAGGCGGTTACACGCTACCCCAAGTATTAATTGCGATCCCTTTATATATGTCTCCGATCCTCATTTTTGCTTTATGCTTTCACAATACTCTCATCTTTTTTTACAGAAAACCCTTCTTCTACAAATTTTCTTCCATTTCATGGCTACCGGCTCTAGTTCTGCAGACATGCAAACGACGTCGACTCTACCACCATTAAAATGGAAGAAGCAAGAGTTTGATGCTGTGGTTAGTAATTTTTTGTTTGCCAAATCTTGGGGGGCCTTCTACCCCAAGGAAAATGCTACGGTGGCGGATGCTCCGGCCGGTTACATTACATTGTTTTACGATTACTTTGCTGAGGGTAACTTTAGGCTTCTGGTGACCCATTTTATGTTGGAGATTCTTGATTTCTATAAATTCCACATCTCCCAGTTAAATCCAATGGGAATGGTTAGAATTAGGCATTTTGAATTTGTTTGCCGGTCAATGAACATAATCCCGACAGTTGAGAAGTTCAGGGTCTTCTACCACTTACACTGCTCGTTAGGGTTTTATTCCTTTCAGCAACGCATTCAAGCCAAATGCCTGTTGCTCGTGCCCCCAAGTCCTACCATGATTGGAAGCAAAAGTTCTTCTATGTTAAGTCGGCAGTTATTCCGATGGCGATGACATTCCGGGCCGGAGAAGAGATAGAACTGGAGACGTTGGCCATCCCTAGCAACGAGGTATGGTATCAAAATATCAAGGATGTGCCCAATATTATTTTACCAGAGAGGGCGTTGATTGCTGCTGGCATGAGCATACTGTGAAAAAATGAACGCCAAGAAAAACCAGTCTATACAGAAGATGGAGTTGGTACGTTGCTATATCACTTATTAGGACCATCCTCTATAAATGTATATTGATGATGTTTATTGTTGTGGTTTGTGATACAGTTGTGCCGTTATACCTGGTTTCTTTCAAGGGAGATAATGGAAAGATGGCAACGGTGCCGATTGAGCAAGGTGAGGAACCATGGTTTGATCAAATCCTGGGAAACTTTGAACTCCCCAAGAAAGAAAGTCTCAACGCGCAGCCCTCCTCTACTACTGGTACGTAGTATTTTGTAAAGCCTGAGTTAGTATTGCAATATTACTATTAGATATTAATTCTAAGTATTATTGCAGTGTAACTTATGGCGCAATGTTTACCTTTTATTATTGATTATGTAGGTAACTTGCTAAACTTGGGCGTAGGCCCTGATTCGAAGAAGAAGAAGAAGAAGAAGAAGAAGAAGAAGAAAAAACCAGCTGCTGCCGCTGCTGCACTTCCCCCCAAGTCAGATGTACCAAAAACTAAGACATCTGCTGCTGTGAATCCTGAGGGAAAGAAAGGTACGCGTCTTGTATCTGATTCTTGGTGTGAATATGTGGTGGTGTCAGACTCATTAGAGGGTCTCGCGCCTGTAGGTTTGAGGAAGCCAAAGGCGGAACCTATAGATACTTCGTCCATTCCTGTTCCAACCCAGACGAACCTTTGGAAATACCTTCTAGCCCAGAGATGGCGCTGAAGCGCACCTCAAATAAGAGGAAGGAAGCTGAAAGTGCACCTCCCTCACCGCCAAAGAAAGCTCCTGTAGGAACGTCCACGATTAGCACGGGAACCTAAATTTGTTATCTATTGTCCGATTAGGCGGAAACTAATGACAAGTTAACCAAATAACAAGAATTACTCGTTTAAATGTTGTTTTCATTGATCTAAAGTTCAATACATTCGAGAACCGGATCCGACAGAGCTTCGTCGTCTCTGTGACAAAATCTCTCCAACTCTTACAAATGAAATCCCAAGGCACCTATATATAGGGATGCAAGTTCGCTGGAAATGGACATAGGAAGGAGTAAGTTCGCCCGAACTTGGGGTCGAACTTGGGTTAAGTTCGCCCGAACTTGCCTTCTCACATGCTTTCATGGGCGAACTTTGCCTAAACTTTACATAAATACGCCTTGTTTCTAACAGATTAAGTCCTATTCACTCAGACTCGATACATAATGACGTAGGCAACAGACATATGCACCAACAGACTCCCCCTTGGATGTTGCCGCAGTCATTTTGACTTTTAAAATCTTATGAGTCTTCCGATCTTTAGTTCTTGAATAAACTTTATCATCTTGATCTTTATATCCTCTTTCTCTTTCTTTGAGCTTTGTCTTGATAAAACTTTTAATTAACATGCTCCCCTAGCTTTAAGCTTTAGTCTTCAGACTCCCCTTTTGCTCTGATCTTTAGACTTCAAACTCCTCCTAGCTTTGAGCTTTCTGAAATCTTTGGACAATGTTTTATCCAGCTCCCCCTCAAACATTACTATTTGTCTAAATAAATTCTGACATTCAAATAAACATTTCAGATTCACTGTTTTGAAATTTTGTACCCTCAACATTTCGGACTTTAATCTTCACTTCAATCTTTTCAAAAAAACTTTGAATGTTTCAAGTTCAACTTAATGACCTTGAATACATTTTACATTTAAATCCTTCAACTTTCACATTTTTATCATTTGATTTGTAAAAATCCACTTAGTTGATCAAGTCCAAGTTAATGACCTTGATTAACTAAATATATCAACCAAGTCCAAATTAATGACCGAAGTTTGAAAAACCGTTATGAACAATCTGATTTTAAAGTTTCAAATTAATGAACTTTTAAACAATCATCAGATTTTCTTACCAGACTTCGAAGATCCGTTCTCCAACATTGGTTCGTTGAAACTAACGTAGAAACAAAATCCTTTTGTATTTTAGAAACTTTATGCTAAACACACTGAAAATCTTTTTGATTTTTATTGAAAAGCAAGTAAGTATTTACAAAACTTTTAACAAGTAAAGCAATTTAAAGAAAGTAAACTATGTACAAACATATTTTTTTTGTGAATTCGTGTCTAAGGATCATATCAGTTTGTTTGAGACATATCGCAAGTACTGTTGACCTTTTTGAGACTTTAAGTTTTAAACTCGTTTACCTAGATTGTCGACATGTTTGTCCATTTAAACTTCATCACATTTCTCAATTGTTCCAAGATATATTAGGTAAGAAATATGAAAACTTGACTTAATTGTGTTTCCCACTTCTTGAATATACTCACGAATCCAGATTCCTTAGATTTCATCTTACAGGTGAGTATAGCGTAATTGATATCTGTATCTGGGTTATGCGAGACCTTGAGAGCTCAGGTTAGTACTACCGTACCGACAAAGAGATGAAGACTTGACTTAAAGGTGTGTTCCAATTAAGGAATCTTTTAAGCACTGCAAATGATTAGATCTTTCGATACTTTTCAATATTGCATGCAGTTTTTTGGGTTTATCGCGAAAGCATTATAGAAGTTCTAGGCCATTGCTTCCGCAAAATCAGAAGAACTTGTATAATATCCCAGATATCAACTATCTATAAAGACCTCGCATCTCAGAATCAGGCAACCCTCCAATCGAAATTTCGGAGTACTAAGTCCATATATCTAAGATGTGTTAATCCACAAGATTAAGCAGTTGCGAAATTTAGTTTATATCCGGAAACAATTTACTAACGTTTAAAGTCTATCGACACATCCACAGTAAGACTTGTTTATCACTTATAAACTTTACAATTCTTTAGCATACTGTGAGTAGTCCACTAATGTACTATCATTTCCTTTTTGACAACCAAATTCTTTTTGTCTTTTTCGATGTTTTTGTACTTTTTGAATTTTTTCAATATTTTTGAATTTTTCAACTTTTTCATATGTTTTTTATTTTTCTAAATATTCTTACTCCCCCTAAAATCAAAAACATATTTTTTGGATTTTAGTTTTAAAGAAATATTCTTTCTAAAAAAATATAACAAACCAATGAGGATCATGAGAACTCGTCGTCCGATCCTTTTTTCATTTTCTGCATCATCACCTGACAACAGAAATAAACCATTAAACTTTTTAACCTCAACTTGTAGAAACCACTTGTAGGAAATAATATTATTTGGATTTTAGATTTAAAGAACTATTCTTTCTAAAAAATATAACAAACCAATGAGGATCACGAGAACTCGTCGTCCGATTCTTTTTTTCATTTTCTGCATCATCACCTGACAACAGAAACAAACCATTAAACTTTATTAAACTCAACTTGTAGAAACCACTTGTAAGAATCACTTGTAGGAAATCAGTTTTAAATGATTTTTCAATATAACAATCAGTGTTCTGTTCAACGGTGTGGATTTTCTCAAGTTTTCAAAATTCTTTTTAACTTTTCTTTTTCAACCACTTTGTAATTTCAAAAACCATCAAAGAATATGACTTTCTAGATAAGTTAAATACTCATGAAGCTCCATTATCCAGATTTGACTTTGACAAGCGGATCTTTTGGAACTCCTGCACACAAAGCAACTATTTGAATAAGGAAACCCAAACCTTTTTGGTTTTGGGTTTGACATGATAAGCATTATAATCATATTCAAAACCATCATCATAATCAAAATCATCATCAAACATTTCGTCTGATGTCCATTCTGAAAACATTTCGTCTATTTCTTTCTTTGTTCGTTTTGAAAAATTTAACTTTGAAAGATCATTTTTAATTTCTGTTTCGATTGATTTGACGTTTTCAGTTTTATTAGCAACAGACTTTGGTTTTTCTGATGATGAAAGCCTTTTCTTAGCAACCCATGATTGTAGCTTGCTTCTCGTTTTCTTGATATAGAACCTAGAATCTTTGATTCATCAAACCTTGAAGTTTTACCTTTTACAAATGTTGAGTTTTCAAACGTTGACACAGTTTTAGGTTTCACTTTTTGTATAGATTCATAGTTTCTATTTGACTCTATTTTTCTTCATGGAAACACATGCTTGAGATTCAGACACTTGCGAGCAATATGACCAACATTATTGCATTTAAAGCAAGTCCGATTATCAGAAACATTTCCACTAGTGGGTTTTACTCCACTTGTGGACTTGGTTTTAGCCTTGTCCCGAAGTTCTTTTTCTTTCTTAAATTCATCATTCGATTACTTACCTATCACGTTTTCTTCTTGAACCGTCCTTGTTCCGTACATAAACTTTATATTCTTACCTTTGTATTCCTGGAACACTAGTTTCTCCTTCTTCTTCGGTTCTTCTTCTTCAACCTCCAAACCTAAACCTGCTCTCCAAGCTTTCGATAATTGTTAGCATTCCTTTTAGGTTTTGAGTAAAATCTTTTCTCATTTTTATCAAGATCATCTGATGAAACTTCTACAAGTTTAACTAGTTTATCAATTTGATCTTCTTTTACATTCCGAATCGGAAAGCTATCATCGAAGTATAATATATCAGAATCCTTAACCTTGTACATGACAATGTTAGGATCATCACTTAGATTATGTTCTGAAGCTGTATCGTCATTTTCGGACTGTGTATCAGAACTGTTTGAACCTGAGTTGGCGCTTTGAAAGCTGCCTTCATCAGAATCATTTCCCAACACATTTTTAACCACATCTTTTACCACCACTTCATTGTCATTATTTGATTTTGTAAAGTCTACGTCAATGTTCTCAGGCAATTTATTTTTCTTATCAAACAAAATAAGTAGATTAAATGCCTGTTCAACTTCATCATCTTCTTGCATGAATAACTTGCAAGAAATGGTAGAGGAACACATTCGTACTCTTTACGCTTTGATTTCTCACCATTTTCCTCCGATTTAATCATAGGTAAAATGTGATCAATGACATACGCGTTTGTGGTGTAACTCTTTAGAAGCTGTCTTACCCGTTTCGTTTCAATTTTCATGCTGTGAAACTTACGCTTTGTTTCAGCAATTGTATTAATGTACATGTTAATTGCCTTTTGTTTCTCAATTGCCGTAGCATTTAACATTTTTACTTTAGCGTTAAGCTCACTATTAGCATGTTCAACATATTTATATTTGCTTGATATTTTGTCATAAGCTTCTTTTATGGTTCTGTAATCATAACAAAATTACAGTCAATTATCTTATGACTTTGACTTTATCAAGACATGGTTCACAAGGACTTGCGCACTTTGTGCAAGGTTTTCAACCTCCACAACTTTCACAACCTCCTTTTCAGACATACTTACCTTAGCGTTTACCTTTTCAGCCTCTGATTTCAAAGCTTCTTGTTTCTGCATCTCAAGGTAAGCTAATTCTTCTTCCTCAGCTCTCTGTCTATATCCTTCCAAAATGGCATTTTCCAAAGCAGCATCGACATATGATGTATCAGATTCATCCACTACCTCTGCCATCATAGCAACACCAGTTTTCTTTCCGATGTATCTGTTCCAGTCAAAACCGTCTTCTTCATGAGTAACAACAAGAGCTTGTTCGGTTGTCTTTGCAGATTTATCTTCTACTTCAACTTGTGTTCTTTTCGGATATAGCTTGTATTGAAGAGCTTTCTTGTAGTACTCATTGTTGCTGCTAAAAGGATTTTGGTTTCCACTTGCTTCTTGATTGTTGCATTCTCGTTTGAAGTGTCCTTTTTGTCGACACCTGAAGCATTTGACTTTAGTCTTGTCAAATCCAAGCTTGTTGCTTGAGTTACCAATATCCCTTCCAGTGAGCGCCACAAATTTGGAAACTCTTTTGATAATGGATGCAAGGCTCCATTTAATATCCATTCGCTCCAATTCTTCTTCGTCTACCTGATCATAATCTTCGGCAGTTATCTCTGGATTTCCGATCTTTCCAGCAACGAGACTTTCATATGATTCGAGGACAGTAGCAAGAAGTGCTATGTGCTGTTTGGCCACCTTTTCAGGAAATACGTTCTTCAAATCAACTGCTATGTTACACTGGAAAACATTTGAATCAGAACTGGCTTGGTTTGTCTGATTTTGGAATGAAGAGCTTGAACTTGCACTTGTATATCCAACATACGGAGAACTTTGATTTGGAGAAGAATTTGTATTTGCACAAAATGTTGTTTGAATTTTCGGGCTTTGAATCGGTGTATCTGGAATACCTCCTTTGTAATAGACACCGACATCTTGAACAACATTAGCATTCTTTGATTTTGCAATCTTCATTAATTCCATTTCATGTCCTTCCAATTTGTCTATGAAGGATGACAACTTGAAATGTCTCCAAGATGGACTATTCTTCAGAATCGTCAGATATGTTGTTCATTCTACTTCTGGAAGTGCATCGGCCAGCTTCTCGATTTGCTCTTCATTATATCTTTTGATATCATGTCTCCGCATCTGGACCATGAGGTGACAGTATCTATCAATCATCTGCTTCAGTGTTTCACCTTTAATCATTGTGAATATTTCGAATTCTTTCTTGATTAAAGCCTTTTTGCTTTTGATCATTTCATCACTTCCTTTGAATTTCTCACAAAGAGAATTCCATAATTCTTGCGAAGTGTTATATTCTGGCAATAATATCAGAATGTCTTCCTTCACTGATTGTTGAATCAAGCTGATCATTTTCTTATCCGCAACATAGTTATCTTTGTCGGTATTTGAAAACTTGTTCAGCGGAAGATCTTGATCACGCTCATCCTTTGGCCATTTGTATCCATCCTCAACTGCAACCCAACTAATGAATTGATTCGCTTGTATCCACTTCACAAACTTTTCTTTACATCCTTCAAATTCATCCATGCTCATTAGCTTTGGCGGTTTCGACGTAGTACCCATTTCGTTGTCGATGTTCATCTGATTTGCCGCAAGAACATTAGCATTTGATGAAGAAGCCATTTGAGAACGAACACGTTGTGAAATCTTCCATTTTGACAATCTTAAGACTTATCTGAGAATATGATCAAGAACACTCGAAAATTGATTAGAAACAGACAAGTTCGGTCGAACTTGTGTGAAAACAGGTTTTGATTTCAAGTTTTCACAAGTTCGGTCGAACTTATATGACAAAGTTCAAATTTTATTACACAACCTCAAGTTCGGTCGAACTTGATGTAGTATTGAGAAAAATTTTACTTCGAGTGGACTTGTGAAATGGTTTTTAAGAAACATAGGTAAGTTCGGTCGAACTTATACTTGGATTTTAAGAAGTTTCCCTAAGTTGGGCGAACTTATGTATATTTTCAACAGATTTTTATCAAGTTCGGTCGAACTTGATAAAAATTCAAGAAAAATTTCCAAAGTTCGAGCGGACTTGAGCTTTAACCCTAGAAATCCTATCAAGTTCGGTCGAATTTGATTAAAATTCAAGGAATTTTAGTCAAGTTCGGGCGAACTTGATGTTAAGTTCGGCCATGATGAGTTTTTGAAACATGGTTTTTGCAACTTTTGGATATCAAAATGTTTGAATTTGATGTCCAAACTCTCAGGGGTTAATCTATGATGTATTTTACATGACATATTTAAAAAGCACCCATTTTTTACCATGAAATCATCAAGTATGTGAAAATTTTAAGAAAAATGATAGAATGGAGATGAAATAGAGATATTCTTGTCTTCATTCCAGCAAATTTAGGTATCCAGGCTCTGATACCACTTGTAGGAACGTCCACGATTAGCACGGGAACCTAAATTTGTTATCTATTGTCCGATTAGGCGGAAACTAATGACAAGTTAACCAAATAACAAGAATTACTCGTTAAATGTTGTTTTCATTGATCTAAAGTTCAATACATTCGAGAACTGGATCTGACAGAGCTTCGCTGTCTCTGCGCCAAAATCTCTCCAACTCTTGCAAATGAAATCCCAAGGCACCTATATATAGGGATGCAAGTTCGCTGGAAATGGACATAAGAAGGAGTAAGTTCGCCCGAACTTGGGGTCGAACTTGGGTTAAGTTCGCCCGAACTTGACTTAGTCAAGTTTGGCCAAACTTGCCTTCTCACATGCTTTCATGGGCGAACTTGGCCTAAACTTTACATAAATACGCCTTGTTTCTAACAGATTAAGTCATTCACTCAGACTCGATACATAATGACGTAGGCAACAAACATATGCACCAACAGCTGCGCGGCCGCGCATTGGCAAGAAGAGAAACCCAGAGGCTCTAGCGGAGAAATTTTCCCTGGTATGAATTCCTTAAAAATTGTGTTGTAGTCGTTGCACATTGTCTTGCCCTTGAAATTCTGTTTTGATTATTCTATTTCTTGTAGAGAAAACAGTAAAGGTTGCGCAGGCCACATCATCCTCTGTGCCATCCCTGCGCAATCCTGAAGATACAGGAGGTGATGTGAACCCCGGCGCAGCTCCCTCTGGTTTAGACCCGATTATTCTTGATGCGCCGGAAAAAATAGCTCTAGAAGAAGAGCAACAAAAGTCTTTTGTTGAAGATCCTGCTGGCGAGCAGGTAAAAGATACTGCCCCCACGCATACAGAGACTAAAGCTTCAACACAAGCACGAGAGACGACTGCTTCCCCTACTCGTGCCGAAAAATTGCTTCAACAATTAAGGGAGTGGGTCCCTCTTCGGCTGATCAAGGGTTCTCCTCATTTTTTGACAATCCTAAAGAGGAGTCACTCATTCGTCCTGGGGAGACTCTTGGAGATTATTACTACCGCACCTACTCCGCCAAGAGATCCTCTGCCGTACACGAACCTGTATGGAAATTGAAACAAAGCGATACCTTTACCGATCCGCAAGCTTGCATGGAGTGGTACAAGGGAATTTATCCGCCGGCCGAGGTAAAGCGCCAAGAAGAGAAATCTCATGATCAGATCTATCAAGCCTATCTGCTAGAGACGGCGCAAGCCTCATCTGTTACCCACCAGATTGTGCGTGAGTGGCGCAGTATGAACAAAGAATGGGACGAGTTTGAGTCCAAGAGATTCAAGGTTGGAATTGAGAGCGAGAAGGTGGGGAAGATGAGGGTGGACCTGGAGGTGGAGGAGCAAATTTGAGGATGAGAAGAAGACCGAGGAATGGTCTGCCCTTGGTTGGAAGAAGAAAGCTGAGGCAGCAGCGATGCAGCATAGCGAAGACCGTAAGAGATGGTTGGAAGCTTGCGAGAGAGATAATAATGAAAAAATCTCCTTGCGTAATGAAATAGAAAAACTTAAGCAAGAAAAAGTTGACGTTGTTGCTGCTGCTGAGGAAGCGCGCTCCCATAGAGAGCCGGAGCGAGCAAAATGAGGTAGAAACTAAAATGATGCTTTTGCTTAAAGAGAAAGAGCTTGCTGAACTTAGTTCTTTGTTTTTTGACTAGGAGCTTTTGAAAGTGGAGGTTGATTCTTTGAAGAAAGATGCTAAGCTGTATGAGGTTGAAAAGGCGGAGCTTACTCGTCGCTTAACCGAGGGTGAGCAAAAAATAGAAACTACAGAAACTGCTCGCGTGACGGTGGAGAGTATTTCTGAATCCCTCATGAGTAAGCTCACCTGGATTCAACAATATGGGGTCATCAAGGTAAATGACTAATTTTTATAAATATCGATCTCTTTCTAATATCTGCACTTTCTGACCCTTTGTACTTGTATTTAGATTGCCAATTCTATTCTGAATTCGACCGAGCTGGATGAGGCGGTTGCGCGAGTGATGGTTGCTGTGCGAAATGATGGGTATGCGCAGGGCTATACCGAGTGTTCGGAACATGTGTCCCATGCACTTAAGATACAATGGGATAATAGTCGCGCAGCAACCTATGGAGTTAATACTGCTTCTGCCTTTAAAGCTGCGAAAGAGCGTTATGATCAACTGCAAATCCCTGTTATGAATTTAGTTGATAATGCCTTGTCGCATGATGACTTTGTTGATCGGTTGAAGGAAATATTTGTTGATGCTGAAGAAGAAGAAGAGGCCGCAAAGACTATGAAGTAAATAGATTTAATCGTCTTGTTTATGCATGTTTAAGACAATTTATAATATTTGTATTGTACAGCTGCGCGGTTGCGCAAGTACGGTGATTTTGTATAATATCTTTTGAGTTACAATGTGTGCATGAGTACAATTACTTGTGTAGGATAGGCAAATGAACGTAATTGGCCAACTCATGCAAGAGCGCGCAAGTTGTGCTATCTGGTGGCTCATGAGTTAGTAGCCTTAGTGTTTTTGTGTTTCCAAAGTAATTGCATGCATTTGTAAGTAAGATATTTAAAAATAAGTAAATGTAAGTAGTGATAAAATAGGATTATATTGATAAAGCATCAAGCTGCCATTGTCACTAAGATTACAAAAGTAAGAAATACTGTAACTAGTCTCTTTGCGCAGGGCGCAGCGCGCAGCTATTGCATCGAGGACTGAGATTACATGTAACATCTGCGCAACTGCTGGGCATTCCAGGTCCGTGGGACGCTAGAGCCGTCCATGCGCTTCAAAGTGTATGCTCCTTTGCCAAGGACCTCATTGATTACATAGAGGCCTTCCCATCGTGGCACAAGTTTACCCGGTTTCTCAGCATTGGAGGCTTCATTATCGCGGAGGACGAAGTCCCCTGGTAAAAATGTGCAAACGCGTACCCGCTTATTATAATATTTCTCCAACTGAGACTTATATTTTGCTTCGTGGATAGCTGCGTTCTCGCGTCTTTCTTCAACCAAGTCAAGATCCAAGCGGCGCTGCTCTTCGTTGTTTTGTTTTTCCAGCGTGAGCATTCCTGGTGATGGAAGACCTATTTAAGCAGGGATCACTGCTTCCGTTCCATATACCAGACTGAACGGAGTTTCTCCCGTGCTTGTTTTGGGCATTGTTCGAGGCGCCCATAGAATGCTTGGCAACTCGTCTACCCATCCACGCCACGCCGTGCCTAGGCGGGCTTTGATGCCATTGCTAATTGTTTGTTGATACTTTCGACCTGTCCGTTCGCCTGAGGATGCGCAACGGAGGAAAAAACATGCTCGATATTCATTTATTGCATCCATCGTTGTAGATCTTCAGATGCTAAATTAGGGCCATTGTCTGTGACAATGCGCAAGGGTAATCTGAAACGACAAATAATATGCTCCCAGATAAACCTTCGGATTACCATAGCTGTTGTCGAATCCAATGGTTTTGCTTCGACCCACTTTGTGAAGTAATCAACGGCAACAACGATGAATTTTACTGCGCTAGGCTCATCAGGAAAAGGACCTACGAGGTTAATAGCCCACTGTTGGAAAGGCCATGCCGATGTTACTGGGATAAGTGGGTATTTTGGGCGCAATGTTTTTGGCGCATTTCTTTGGGAAGACATCCATTTGCGCAACGTGTCAACGGCGTCTACGTACATCCTGGCCAGTAGTAGCCTGTGCCCATTACTTTAGCGACAACCATGCGCGGTCCTGCGTGTATGCCACACAATCCTTCATGGATTTCTCTGATCAAGTACTGCGCATCATGTTTATCGATACATCTCAACAAAGGACCCATGTATGACTTACGATATAAAATACCATCCGCCATTTCATAGTTTAAAGCTTTGCATCATACTTTTCACGCCTGCACCTTGTTGTTAGGAAGTTGGCCATGTTGCAAAAACAGGATAATTGGAGACATCCAAGATGGACTCCCCATTTCAACCATGTTAACTTGCTTTAGCGGAACAGGTGGATTTTTCAAAACTTCTATCATGACCTCTTTTGCTAAATGCTGAAAACTTGTGGCTGCAAGTTTACTCAATGCGTCAGCGTTCTTGTTGTCACTCCTGTTGATGTGTACACCTTTAAACTGTCGGAATTGACTGATTAAAGATTTGGCTTGTTCCAAGTATAATGCCATAATATCTCCTGGCGCATCAGAAGTACCACTGATTTGTTCTGCTACAAGCCGAGAATCAACATGAGTTTTTAAATTTGCAGCACCCATTTTTATAGCGAGGCGCAAGCCTACCAGAAACGCCTCATATTCAGCTGCCTTATATATGCTCTTGAAATCCAAGCGTATAGCATAAGTGAACTCTTGATTATCTGGATTCACTAGTCGGAGGCCTGCGCCGGCTCCATCATTATTAGATGTGCCATTTGTATGTAGCAACCATTCTCTATCATCCGTAACAGGAATCGGATTCTGGATTTCTTCACATTCTTGCACTTTGTCTGTTGGTACTTCGGCTACGAAATCGGCAAGTATTTGCCCCTTAATTGCTGGCCTTGGCTTGTAGACAATATTATCACCGCCTAGTTCGATAGCCCATTTGGCTAATCGTCCTGAGACGTCTGTTTAGAAGGAATTTGACCAAGATGATAATTTGTCAAGACATTGATGACGTGCCCTGAGAAATACCTACGAAGCCTGCGAGAAGCATGAACTAGCGCAAGTACCAGCTTTTCCATCATTGAGTACCGAGACTCTGGGTCATTCAGCATCTTACTAATGTAATAAATAGGCGTTTGAACACCCTCTCTTTCAACAAGCAAGACTGCTCCTACTGCCCAATTCGGATGCCGCAAGATAGAGGATCAGCGGTTCTTTGTTACGCGGAGCTGTCAAAGTTGGTAATTGAATCAAACAATCTTTCATATCTTGGAAAGCTTTTTCTGCCTCTGATGTCCATTGAAATTTATCTTTCTTTACGCTGTTGCGCAAAGTACGGATGAAAGGATAAAATTTCGCTGCATGATTCGCAAGGAAACGATTTAGAGCAGCTAATCGCCCCGCCAATCTCTGCATCTCCTTCACGCTTGCTGGAGATGTCATACTTTGAATTGCTTCGACTTTTTCTGGATTGACCTTAAACCCATCCTTTGTGACGATGAATCCAAGGAATTTGCCCTCTTCCATGCCAAAAGAACACTTGCTTGGGTTTAATTTCAAATTAACTTTTCGCAGGGAATCAAAAGTTTTCTAAATATTTTCCAACATCATTTCTTCCGTATGGCTCATGATAACTAGGTCATCAATATACACTTCAACGGTTTTTCCATTGTCATCTCCAAAAACTGAATCCATAAATCGTTGATAAGTGGCTCCCGCATTGCGGAGCCCAAAAGGCATTTTGTATAACAGAAAATACCCTTCTCCGTGCAGAAAGCCGTCTTGTCTTCATCTTCTTGTTTCATCAACACTTGATGGTACCCTTTGTAACAGTCGAGAAAACATTTCCAACGAAATGATGCTAAAGAATCGAGTTTTTTGTCAATTTCAGGAAGAGAATAACAATCTTTGGGACATGCCTTGTTTAAATCTTTGAAGTCGACGCACATGCGCCATCCACCCGTTATTCTTTTTGACCATAACGGGGTTTGCCACCCAAGTTTGATACTTGACTTCTCGTAAAATGCCAGCTTTTAGTAATTGAGCAACTTGCTCGTTCATAGCTTCAGTTTTTTCAATTGCCAAGCTGCGCTTTTTCTGAACCACTGGTTCTGCTGATGGGAAGACATTTAAACAATACTCCGCAACATCGCGCGGAACCCCTACCATGTCGGCGGGTGTCCAAGCAAAGATATCCACATCGAAAAACAACAATGATTTGAGCTTTGTGCAGATTGCTATAGATATTGCAGGAGCAAGAATAATTGTTTGTTCTGGATATTTGCTATTTAGAATCCATTTCTCCGGTTCATTCGGCGACATAGGTTTAGCAGCTTTAGTGACTGGTTCTTCAATAGACATAATCTCTTTTCGCGCAAACATGATAGCTACGCCTGTTGGTGTTGGGAACCCACAAACAGCGTGTGGCGCGGACATGATCGTGCTGAAGTCTCGTTGCGCACGACGCCCTAATAATACATCATGTCGAGAAGTCGCTGGCATGACCATAAAGTTTACTTGAATGGTTCGCGAGTGTTTGCCGTCCGAAAGAGTTACAGGAAAAACTATCTGTCCGAGAGGAAAGACAGCCTCATTGCAGAATCCAGTTAATGGAAAGTCAACTGGTTCCAGGCGTGCCTTATCCTCCGGATCTAACTGTTTGAAACACTGCTCATATATGATGTCCATAGATCTTCCCGGATCTACGAACATATAATCAGTCTGGTAGTGACCAAAAATACCTGTGATTACGACTGGTCTTTCCTCCTGAGGTTCGCCAGGAACAACAGGAAAAATCACTTGCTGCTTGCGCCATTTCTCACTTCGAAAACGTTGGAAGTTGCGCTTGCGCGACGAGCCTTCTTGGATCATGGAAACTTGTTTCATTTTTTTGTTGCTTGGACCCTCATCCCCGTGCGTGAGTTGCCTGACCTCCTTTCGAACTGATTGTACTAAGTGTGTCAACTTACCGCTTTTCAATGCTTTTTCAATTTCCGTGCGCAGACTGATGCAGTTGTCAGTCGTATGCCCCGTGTCTTTGTGAAAATCACAGAAAAGATTTGGGTCCTGACCCTTTTTGTTCATCATGGGTTGAGGTTGTTTAAATTGATAGTTCTCGGTACTTAAAACTTCTGCGAGAGATTTCATTAGAGGAGTCCATTGTCGATCACGATTCTCTTGTCTGAGTGCTTTTTGGGTGGTAATCTTATTAATCGTTGCGCGAGCATCTACTGGCGAGTACGGGGAATACGAGCTTTGGTTGGAGTTCTTCCATCCTTTTTTAAACTTCTGGCCACCCCTACTCAAATCCTGAGGACGATTCTGAGGTAGTGGTGGTCTGTAAGAATTAAGGTTCCGCTCCGTCTGCGCATAAACTTTGACTGCTGCCATTAGCTTATCCCACCTCTTCGGAAGGCCAGGTGTTCCAGAAAGTACTTTTATCATTTCATCACATCTTACCGCATATTTGAACTGTGCGCGGATAAGATCCTCATGTACATCACCAATTTCTAATACCTCCTTATTGTATCGAGTGATAAAATCCTCTAGGCTTTCGTCATCCTTCCGCCAGATGTTCATCACATCCTAGGAATCTCTGACATATCGCCTCTGTTGGCTAAAGTGCGTAAGGAATTTCTCCTTGAGGTCATTCCAAGGGGAAACTTTACCTGTGGGCAAATTATCAAACCAAAGGCGTGCGGCGCTGGTGAGAGTCTGTACGAACAGATGGCACCACATCGGTAATGTCCATCCTCCAATTAGCCCTGCACCAGTGAAAAGGCGCATGTGATCATCAGGATCAGTTAAACTGTTAAACTTACCTACATTGGAAGGTAACTTTGCTAGTTCTAGTGGAGCCAACGCTATTTCTCTTACAAACTTCGATTGTTCAGCTGCTTCAGCGGGACGATATACGAGATTGTAATATGCTCCGCCTCAGGATGGTATGTTGCATGTACTGTGGGTTTGTAACTGACATGATCCGTATACAAACGGTTAAAAACACTTACACTATCTCCTTCGTCATAAGTCTTATCATATTCATCATGTTGGGTGTCCCGCTTTTGTGACAGTCGCGAGCCCAATCGTGAGTGAACAGATGTGCGACGTTGGGCATTTTCTTCTTGCTTTTGATTACCAGAATGAACAGAATCATTCCTGGTTTTAGAATACATCTCGGTTCCATCAACAGACACATGCGAAGGTGCACGAGCATGGTTCTGAGTATTATAACTCAACGCTCGAGGTGCCGGCGAAGCACGGACCTGAGGAGCATTAACCGGAGCTTGAAAAGCTGGAGTTCTGGTTTGAGCACATAGGTGAGCATACATAGCATTTAAAGCGGTTTGAGATTTGATTAACCACGACAACAGAGTCTCTCCAAGTGGTAAATTGACGCAACATCAACATGAGGAGCTGCCGGCGTTACTGGAATGCTCGCATGATCTAGATCATACGAACATCAGCTTCGCCGGACGAGTCTTCAACAATTTGTCCGTCGATCTGAGGACCACCAACAATGCGACGGATCTCCGATCGAGGACCTGGAAACGATGATCCATCAGCCATGACGCTGTAGATCTAAGTGAAACGAAACGGAAAATGAAAAGAGAATCGAAAATCGGTTATGCGCCAATGAAGAAACATAGACCTAACTGACCGGAATCTGGTTAGATCTAGCGTTTGGTTTCTGCATAAAATTGGTTAATCCTACGTTTGTTTCGAAGGTGACGATCGCACCTACCTTCCGATGATACCTACAAAACAAAGCGCCATTAGCCTCGTCACGGGTAGAATGGGGTTTCTCTCCGTGACCACCCTCCGGCGTGAGAGTAAGTAACGGTACTTGGAAGAATAGTTTAAGTGAAGTAAGAGAGAGAGTAAGTGAGAGTGAATACCTTTCCTCGAAGCCGAAGTTACTTATTTATAGCCAGATTTGGGCGCCAAAAGGAGAGATGAAAACTTAACGGAATCTTTGCCATTCCTTTAAGTGTTGTTGTTACCGTTAGTGCACACGGATTGGCTTGTTATCAACGGCTAGGGAGATGCCAAGTGTCGTCGTGAAATCACTGAGCTTTCTCGAGGTGACCACGCCATCACCATGACCTTCTTGATTATCTAAGATGCTGCCACGTGGCATTCGGTTGTAACCGAAAGGTGCCTTTGCACGATTGAACATTAAATGCTTCTAGAAGTTTCACAGCTGTGACCTGCTACCACGTGTGCATTCTGTTACAACAGAAAAGATTCCTTTTGCCTCTGCACCATATCTTGTGAACAGAAGTTCTTCGCTAAGGAAAAGTCTTTCAAGGTTAACTGTTTCTTTGCGCGGGCGGTGCAAGGTAGTTAAATGATCATTTCCCTTTTAGATGCCTGGCGCAGAGAATTGTAAGGTATCTAGAAACCAAGAGTTACTTAGGGAATTCTCAAGATTAACTATCTTCCTTGCGCGGAACGGCGCAAGGTATCTAAATGATCTTTTCCCTTCTTTGCTATTTAGCTCAGCGTTTGCTAAGTTCTTTCTTTAGTACATATCTGTGCGAAGTTTCTTGACAATTAAGAGTGGGTATGGTTCCCTTGCTTGGCGCAAGGTTTTTGGGACCATACCCCTTCACGACCAAATATTTGATTTAATCGCTTCTTGACGGGTTTTCGTAGATATGGAAAATGGGCGAAAATTGATGAAACTCGGAATACATTTTTTGTGTAGAATCATATATATGTATCAATAAATATATATGAATTTGGAATCTAAGAAATACAGAAATGACCAGATATTTGTTTTAATAAATTATTAAAGCGTTTTCGTATAAATATGGAATATGGGCTAAAATTGAGGAAACTTGAATGAATTTTTCATGCAAAATTGAATCCATGTAGCAAAAAACTTAGTTTGAAAGCTGAGAAATACAGAAACTACTGTCAGAAACGAGCAAATATTTGATTTAATCAATTATTCACGCGTTTTTGTATAAATATGGAAATTGGGCGAAAATTGATGAAACACGGAATGAGGTTTTCATGCAATATCGAATCCCTGTATCAAAAAACAGAGTTTGGAAGCTGAGAAATACAGAAACTACTGTCAGAAACGAGCACATATTTGATTTATTCAATTATTCACGCGTTTCGTAGATATGGAAAATGGGCGAAAATTGACGAATCTCGGAATAAATTTTTCGTGCAAAATCGAATATCTTTATCAATAAATCTGAATTTGGAAACTGAAAAATACATAAACGACCAGATATTTGATTTAATCAATTATTCACACGTTTTCACATAAATATGGAAAATGGGCGAAAATTGACGAAATTCGAATGAATTTTTGGTGCAAAATTGAATCCATGTATCAAAAAACTGAGTTTGGAAGCTGAGAAATATAGAAACTGCTGTCACAAACGAGCAAATATTTTATTTAATCTATTATTCACTCATTTTCTTCTAAATATGGAATGTGGGCGAAAATTAATGAAGCTCGGAATAAAATTTTTGTGGAAAATCGAATCCCTGCCCTCAAAAAACTAAGTTTGGAAGATGTGAAATATAGAAATTGCTGTCAGAAACTAGCAGATTTGATTTAATCAATTATTCACATATTTTCGTATAAATATGGAAATGGGCGAAAGTTGACGAAACTTGAAATTAATTTTTCTTGCAAAATTGAATCCATGTTTCAAAAAAACTTAGTTTGAAAGCTGAGAAATAAAGAAAATGCCAACAGAAACGAGCATGTATTTGATTTAATCGATTATTCACGCGTTTTTGTCTAAATATGGAAAGTGTACGAAAGATAAAGAAACTCGGAATGAATTTTTCGTTCAAAATCGAACCCATGTATCAATAAAACCGAGTTTGGAAGCTGAGAAATACAGAAAACGACTAGATATTTGATTTAACCAATTATTTACCCGTTTTCGTCAAAATATGTAAAGTGGGCGAAAAATGACGAAACCCAGATTTAATTCTTCGTGCAAAATCGAATCTGTATCAATAAATCTGAGTTTGGAAGCTGAGAAATATAGAAACGATCAGATATTTGATTTAATCAATTTAAATATGGAAAGTGGGCGAAAATTCACGAAACTTAGAATGAATTTTTCGTGCAAAACAGAATCACTATATCAATAAAACTGACTATGGAAGCTGAGAAATAAAGAAACGACCAGATTTTTGATTTAACCATTCACCCATTTCGTCTAAATACAGAAAGTGGGCGAAAATGACAAACCTCAGATTGAATTCTTCGTGTAAAATAAAATGTGTATCAATAAATCTAAGTTTGGAAGCTGAGAAATACAGAAACGATTAGATTTTTTATTTAATCAATTAGTCATGCGTTTTTGTATAAATACGGAAAATGAGCGAAAATTGTCAAAACTCGGAATGAATTTTTCGTGCAAAATTGAATCCCTATATCAAAAAACTGAGTTTGGATGCTGAGAAATACAGAAAATGCTGACAGAAACTACCAGATACTTGATTTAATAGATTATTCACGCGTTTTCATCTAATATGGAAAGTGGATGAAAATTAAAAAAACTCAGAATGGATTTTTTGTGCAAAAGCGAATCCCTGTATTAATAAAATTGAGTTTGGAAGCTGAGAAATACAGAAATGACCAGATATTTGATTTAACAAATTATTCACATGTTTTCGTCTAAATACGAAAAGAGGGCGAAAAATGACGAAACTCATATTGAATTCTTCATGCAAAATTGAATATATGTATCAATAAATTTGAGTTTGGAAGCTGAGAAATACATAAAACGATCAGATTTTTTATTTAATCAATTATTCTCACGTTTTCGTCTGAATATGGAAAGTGGACGAAAATTAAAGAAACTCAGAATGAATTTTTCATGCAAAATCGAATCCCTGTATCAATAAAACTGAGTTTGGAAGCTCAGAAATATAGAAATGACTAGATATTTGATTTAAACCAATTATTTACCCGTTTTCGTCAAAATATGGAAAGTGGGCGAAAAATGCCGAAACCCAGATTGAATTCTTCGTGCAAATCGAATATCTGTATCAATAAATCTGAGTTTGGAAGTTGAGAAATACAGAAACTTTCAGATTTTTGATTTAATCAATCAATCACGCATTTTTGTATAAATACGGAAAATGAGCGAAAATTGACAAAACTTGGAATTAATTTTTTGTGCAAAATTGAATCCCTATTTTAAAAAACTGAGTTTGGATGTTGAGAAATACAGAAAATGCTGACAGAAACTACCAGATATTTGATTTAATCGATTATTCATGCGTTTTCATCTAATATGGAAAGTGGACGAAAATTAAAAAAACTCGGAATGAATTTTTCGTGCAAAATCGAATCCATGTATTAATAAAACTGAGTTTGGAAGCTGAGAAATACAGAAAAGTCCAGATATTTGATTTAACCAATTATTCACATGTTTTCGTCTATATACAGAAAGAGGGCGAAAAATGACGAAACTCAGATTGAATTTTTCATGCAAAATTGAATATCTGTATCAATAAATTTGAGTTTGGAAGTTGAGAAATACATAAACGATTAGATTTTTTATTTAATCAATTATTCACGCATTTTCGTCTAAATATGGAAAGTGGATGAAAATTAAAGAAACTCATAATGAATTTTTCATGCAAAATCGAATCCCTGTATCAATAAAACTGAGTTTGGAAGCTGAGAAATACTGAAAAGACCAGATATTTGATTTAACCAATTACTCACACGTTTTCGTCTAAATACGGAAAGAGGGCGAAATATGACGAAACTCAGATTAAATTCTTCGTGCAAAATTGAATATCCGTATCAATAAATCTGAGTTTGGAAGCTGAGAAATACTGAAACGACCAGATATTTGATTTAACCAATTATTCACACGTTTTCATCAAAATGCGGAAAGAGGGCGAAAAAATGACGAAACTCAGATTGAATTCTTCATGCAAAATTGAATATCTGTATCAATAAATCTGAGTTTGGAAGCTGAGAAATACATAAATGACCAGATATTTGATTTAACCAATTATTCAAACGTTTTCGTCTATACGGAAAGAGGGCGAAAAATGACGAAACTCAGCTTGAATTCTCCGTGCAAAATTGAATATCCGTATGAATAAATTTGAGTTTGAAAGCTGAGAAATACAGAAATGATCAGGATTTTATTTAATCAATTATTCACGCGTTTTCGTCTAATTATGGAAAGTGGTTGAAAATTAAAGAAACTCATAATGAATTTTTCGTGCAAAATCGAATCTCTGTATCTATAAAACTGAGTTTGGAAGCTCAGAAATACTGAAACGACTAGATATTTGATTTAACCAATTATTTACCCGTTTTCGTTAAAATATGGAAAGTTTACGAAAAAAATACCGAAACCCAGATTGAATTCTTCGTGCAAAATCGAATATCTATATCAGTAAATCTGAGTTTCGATGCTGAGAAATACAGAAACGACCAGATATTTGATTTAATCAATTATTCACGCGTTTTCGTTTAAATATGGAAAGTTGGTGAAAATTCACAAAACTTGGAATGTATTTTTCGTGATTGAATCACTATATCAATAAAATAAAACTAAGTTTGGAAGCTGAGAAATAAAGAAATGACCAGATATTTGATTTAACCAATTATTCACACGTTTTCGTCTAAATACGGAAAGTGGGCGAAAAACGAAGAAACTCATATTGAATTCTTCGTCTAAAATCGAATATCTATATCAGTAAATCTGAATTTGGAAGCTGAGAAATAAAGAAATGATCAGATTTTTGATTTAATCAATTATCCACGCGTATTCGTCTAAATATGGAAAGTGGATGAAAATTAAAGAAACTCGGAACGAATTTTTCATGCAAAATCGAATCCCTGTATCAATAAAACCGAGTTTGGAAGCTGAGAAATACAGAACGACTAGATATTTGATTTAACCAAATATTTACCCATTTTCGTCAAAATATGGAGAGTGGGCGAAAAAAGACGAAACTCAGATTGAATTTTTCGTGCAAAATCGAATATTTGTATCAATAAATCTGAGTTTGGAAGCTGAGAAACATAGAAACTACTGTCAAACGAGCAGATATTTGATTTAATCAATAATTCACGCGTTTTTCGTTTAAATATGGAAAGTGTGCGAAAATTCACCAAACTTGGAATGAATTTTTCGTGCAAAATTGAATCTCTATATCAATAAAACTGAGTTTGGAATCTGAGAAATACAGAAACTACCAGATATTTGATTGAATAGATTATTCACGCGTTTTCGTCTAAATATGAAAAGCGGACGAAAATTAAAGAAACTCGGAATGAATTTTTATTGCAAAATCGAATCCATATATCAATAAAACGGAGTTTGGAAGCTGAGAAATATAGAAAAGACCACATATTTTATTTAACCAATTATTCACGCGTTTTTGTATATATACAGAAAGTGGGCGAAAATTGACAAAACTCGGAATGAATTTTTCGTGCAAAATTGAATCCCTGTATCAAAAAACCGAGTTTGGATGCTGAGAAATACAGAAAATGCTAACAGAAACGACCAGATTTTTTATTTAATCAATTATTCACGCATTTTCGTCTAAATATGGAAAGTGGACGAAAATTAAAGAAACTCAGAATGAATTTTTCATGCATAATCGAATCTCTTTATCAATAAAACTGAGTTTGGAAGCTCCGAAATACTGAAACGACTAGATATATGATTTAACCAATTATTTACCCATTTTCGTCAAAATATGGAAAGTGGGCGAAAAATGCCGAAACCCAGATTGAATTCTTGGTGCAAAATCGCATATCTTTATCAAAAATCTGTGTTTGGAAGCTGAGAAATACAGAAACGATCAGATTTTTGATTTAATCAATTAATCACGCGTTTTTGTATAAATACGAAAAAATGAGCAAAAATTGACAAAACTCGGAATGATTTTTTTTGTGCAAAATTGAATCCCTATATCAAAAAACTGAGTTTGGATGCTAAGAAATACATAAAGTGTTGATAGAAACTACCATATATTTGAGTTAATCGATTATTCACGCGTTTTCGTCTAAATATGGAAAGTGGACGAAAATTAAAGAAACTCGGAATGAATTTTTCGTGCAAAATCGAATCCCTGTATAAATAAAACTGAGTTTGGAAGCTGAGAAATACAGAAACGACCAGATATTTGATTTAACCAATTATTTAACCCGTTTTTGTCAAAATATGGAAAGTGGGCGAAAAATGACGGAACTTAGATTGAATTATTCGTGCAAAATCGAATAGTCGTATCAATAAATCTGAGTTTGGAAGCTCAGAAATACAGAAACGAACATATTTTATTTAATTAATTAGTCACGCGTTTTTGTATAAATACAGAAAATGAGCGAAAACTGACAAAACTCGGAACGAATTTTTCGTGCAAAATTGAATCCCTATATAAAAAAAACTGAGTTTGGATGCTGAGAAATACAGAAAATGTTGGCAGAAACTACCAGATATTTGATTTAACTGATTATTCATACGTTTTCGTCTAATATGGAAAGCGGATGTAATTTAAAGAAACTAGGAATGAATTTTTCGTGCAAAATCGAATCCCTGTATCAATAAAACTGAGTTTGGAAGCTGACAAATACAGAAACAACTACATATTTGATTTAACCAATTATTTACCCATTTTCGTAAAAATATGGAAAGTGGGCGAAAAATGACGAAACTCAGATTGAATTCTCATGTAAAATCGAATATCTATATCAATAAATCTGAGTTTGTGAGCTGAGAAATACAGAAACGATCAGATATTTGATTTAATCAATTATTCACGCGTTTTCGTGTAAATATGGAAAGTGGACGAAAATTAAAGAAACCCAGAATGAATTTTTCGTGCAAAAATGAATCCTTGTATCAATAAAAATAAGTTTGGAAGCAGAGAAATACATAAACGACCGGATATTTTATTTAACCAGGTATTTACCCATTTTCGTCTAAATATGGAAAGTGGGCGAAATTGACAAAACTGGGATAGAATTTTTTTGCAAAATCGAATATCTGTATCAACAAATCTGAGTTTGTAAGCTGAGAATTACAGAAACAATCAGATATTTGATTTAATCAATTATTCACGCGTTTTTGTATAAATATGGAAAGTGGGTGAAAATTGACGAAACTCGGAATGAATTTTTCATGCAAAATAGAATCCCTGTATAAAAAAGCTGAGTTTGGAAGCTGAGAAATACAGAAAATACTTTCAGAAACGAACAGCTATTTGATTTAATCAATTATTCACCCGTTTTCGTCTAAATATGGAAAGTGGGCGAAAATTGACGTAACTCGGATTGAACTTTTTGTGCAATATCGAATATCTCTATCAATAAATCTGAGTTTGGAAGTTGAGAAATATAGAAACGATCAGATATTTGATGTAATCAATTATTCATGCGTATTCGTATAATTATGGAAAGTGGGCGAAAATTGACGAAACTTGGAATTAATTTTTCTTACAAAATTGAATCCCTATATTAAAAAACTGTGTTTGTAAGCTGAGAAAAACAGAAAATGCTGAGAGAACCCATCAGATATTTGATTTAATCAATTATTCATGTATTTTCGTATAAATATGGAAAGTGGGCGAAAATTAAAGAAACTCGGAATGAATTTTTCGTGCAAAATCGTATCTTTGTATCAATAAAGCTGAGTTTGAAAGCTGAGAAATACCAAAACGATCAGATATTTGATTTAACCAATTATTCACCCGTTTTAGTCTAAATATGAAAAGCGGGAGAAAATTAACGAAACCCGGACTTAATTTTTCGTGCAAAATCGAATATCTGTATCAATAAATCTGAGTTTGGAAGCTGAGAAATACAGAAACGATCACATATCTGATTTAATCAATTATTCACGCGTTTTCGTATAAATAGGGAAACTGGGTGAAAATTAATGAAACTTGGAATGAATTTTTCATGGAAAATCGAATCCTCGTATCAATAAAACAGAGTTCGGAAGCTGAGAAATACAGAAACCGCTAACAGAAACGACTAGATATTTGAATTAACCAATTATTCACCCGTTTCCATCTTAATATGGAAAGTGGGTGAAAATTAACGAAAATCGTAATGAAATTTTCTTGGAAAATCGAATCCCTGTATCAATAAAACAAAGTTCGGAAGCTGTGAAATGCAGAAACTACTGACAGAAGCGACTAGATATTTGATTTAACCAATTATTCACCCGTTTCCATCTTAATATGGAAAGCGCGCAAATATTAACCAAACTCAGAATCAATTTTTCATGGAAAATCAAATCCCTGTAGCAATTAACTGAATTTGGAAGCTGAGAAATACAGAAGCCGCTATCAGAAACGAGCAGATATTTGATTTAATCAATTATTCACCCGTTTTCGTTGAAATATGGAATGTGTGTGCGAAAATTGACGAAGCAGAGAATGATTTTTTCGTGGAAAATCGAATTCCTGTATCAATAAAACAGAGTTTCGAAGCTGGAAAATAAAGAATCTGCTGTGAGAAACGACCTGATATTTGATTTAATCAATTATTCACGCGTTTTCATTTAAATATGGAACGTGCGCGTAAATTAACAAACTCAGAATTAATTTTTCGTGCAATATCGAATCTTCGTATAAAAAAATAGAGTTTGGAAGCTGAGAAATAGAGAAACTGCTAACAAAAACGACAACATATTTGATTTAATCAATTATTCACGCGTTTTTGTGTAAATATGGAGAATGGCGAAAATTGACGAAACTCGGAATGAATTTTCCGTGAAAAATTGAATCCATGTATCGAAAAACTGAGTTTGGAAACTTAGAAATAGAGAAACTGCTGTTAGAAACAAGCAGAAGTTTGATTTAATCAATAATTCACGCGTTTTCGTCTAAATATGGTAAGTCGAAAATTAACGAAACTCAGAATGAATTTTTCGTGGAAAATCGAATCCATGTATCAAAAAACTGAGTTTGGAGGCTGAGAAATACAGAAACCGCTGTCGGAAACGAGTAGATATTTGATTTAATCAATTATTCATGCGTTTTCGTCTAAATATGGAAAGTGGGCGAAAATTAACGAAACTCAAAATGAATTTTTCGTGCAATATCGAATCCATGTATCAGAAAACTTAGTTTGGAAGCTAAGAAATACAGAAACTGCTGTCAGAGACGGGCAAATAT
This sequence comes from Scalesia atractyloides, assembly GCA_947069175.1. NCBI lineage: Eukaryota > Viridiplantae > Streptophyta > Magnoliopsida > Asterales > Asteraceae > Scalesia > Scalesia atractyloides. Next base: position 25,574,444 of record CAMTDV010000010.1, read on the forward strand.
TTAACGAAACTTAGAATGAGTTATTTATGGAAAATTGAATCCTTCTATCAAAAAACTGAGTTTGGAAGCTGAGAAAGTGAGAAACTGCTGTTAGAAACGACCAGATAATTGATTTAATCAATTATTCACACGTTTTCGTAGATATGGAAAATGGGCGAAAAGACGAAACTCGGAATACATTTTTTGTCTAGAGTTATATATCTATAAAATTAAATCTAAATTTGGAATATGAGAAATACATAAACGACCAGATATTTCTTTTAATCAATTATTCATGCCTTTTTGTATAAATATGGAAAATGGGCGAAAATTGAGGAAATTCGAATGAATTTTTCGTGCAAAACTGAATCCATTTATCAAAAAATTTGAGTTTAAAAGCTGAGAAATATAGAAACTCCGGTCAGAAACGAGCAGATATTTGATTTAATCAATTATTCGTTTTTGTCTAAATATGGAATGTGGGTGAAAATTAACGAAACTTGGGCCGAATTTTTCGTGCAAAATTGAATATCTGTATAAAAAATATGAGTTTGGAAGCTGAGAAATACAGAAACGATAAAATATTTGATTTAATCAATTATTCAAGCGTTTTTTATAAAAATATGGAAAGTAGGTGAAATTAACGAAACTGGGATGCATTTTTCGTGGAAAATCAAATATCTGCTCGTTTCTGATAGTAGTTTATGTATTTCGCAGCTTCCAAATTCAGTTAATTGATACAGGGATTCGATTTTGCACGAAAAATTGATTCTGAGTTTCTTTAATATTTGCGCGCTTTCCATATTAAGATGGAAACGGGTGAATAATTGGTTAAATCAAATATCTAGTCGTTTCTGTCAGCAGTTTCTTTATTTCGCAGCTTCCGAACTCTGTTTTATTGATACAGGGATTCGATTAATCAATTATTCACCCGTTTTCGTCTAAATATGGAATGTGTGTGCGAAAATTGACGAAGCACAGAATTATTTTTTCGTGGAAAATCGAATCCCTGTATCAATAAAACAGAGTTTCGAAGATGAAAAATAAAAAATCTGCTGTGAGTAACGAGCCGATATTTGATTTAATTAATTATTCACGCGTTTTCATTTAAATATGGAACGTGCGCGTAAATTAACAAACTTGGAATTAATTTTTCGTGCAATATCGAATCTTCGTATAAAAAATAGAGTTTGGAAGCTGAGAAATAGAGAAATTGCTAACAGAAACGACCAGATATTTGATTTAATCAATTATTCACGCGTTTTTGTGTAAATATGGAGAATGGGCGAAAATTGACGAAACTCGGAATGAATTTTCCGTGCAAAATTGAATCCATGTATCAAAAAACTGAGTTTGGAAACTGAGAAATAGAGAAACTGCTGTCAGAAACAAGCAGAAATTTGATTTAATCAATAATTCACGCATTTTCATCTAAATATGGTAAGTGGGCGAAAATTAACGAAACTCAGAATGAATTTTTCGTGGAAAATCGAATCCATGTATCAAAAAACTGAGTTTGGAGGCTGAGAAACACAGAAACCGCTGTCGGAAACGAGTAGGTATTTGATTTAATCAATTATTCATGCGTTTTCGTCTAAATATGGAAAGTGGGCGAAAATTATCGAAACTCAAAATGAATTTTTCGTGTAATATCGATTCCCTGTATCAGAAAACTTAGTTTGGAAGCTAAGAAATACAGAAACTGCTGTCAGAGACGGGCAGATATTTAACGAAACTTAGAATGAGTTATTTATGGAAAATTGAATCCTTCTATCAAAAAACTGAGTTTGGAAGCTGAGAAAGATAGAAACGGCTGTTAGAAACGACCAGATAATTGATTTAATCAATTATTCACACATTTTCGTAGATATGGAAAATGGGCGAAAATTGACAAAACTCGGAATACATTTTTCGTGCAGAGTCATATATCTGTAAAATTAAATCTGAATTTGGAATCTGAGAAATACATAAACGACCAAATATTTGTTTGAATCAATTATTCATGCCTTTTCGTATAAATATGGAAAATGGGCGAAAATTGAGGAAATTCGAATGAATTTTTGTGCAAAACTGAATCCATGTATCAAAAAATTGAGTTTAAAAGCTGAGAAATATAGAAACTCCGGTCAGAAACGAGCAGATATTTGATTTAATCAATTATTCACGCGTTTTTGTCTAAATATGGAATGTGGGTGAAAATTAACGAAACTTGGACCGAATTTTTCGTGCAAAAACGAATATCTGTAAAAAAAATATGAGTTTGGAAGCTGAGAAATACAGAAACGATAAAATATTTGATTTAATCAATTATTCACGCGTTTTTATATAAATATGGAAAGTAGGTGAAAATTAACGAAACTGGGAATGAATTTTTCGTGGAAAATCGAATCCCTGTATCAATAAAACAGAGTTCGGAAGCTGTGAAATGCAGAAACTACTGACAGAAACGACTAGATATTTGATTTAACCAATTATTCACCCGATTGCATCTTAATATGGAAAGCGCGCGAAAATTAACGACACTCAAAATCAATTTTTTTGTGGAAAATCGAATCCCTGTAGCAATAAACTGAATTTGGAAGTTGAGAAATACAGAAATTGCTATCAGAAACGAGTAGATATTTGATTTAATCAATTATTCATCCGTTTTCGTCTAAATATGGAAAGTGTGTGCGAAAATTAACGAAACACAGAATGATTTTTTCATGGAAAATCGAATCCCTTTATTAATAAAACAGAGTTTCGAAGCTGAAAAATACAGAAACTGTTGTGAGAAACGAGCCGATATTTGATTTAATCAATTATTCACACGTTTTCATCTAAATATGGAACGTGGGCGTAAATTAACAAACTCGGAATTAATTTTTCGTGCAATATCGAATCTTCGAATAAAAAACAGAGTTTGGAAGCTGAGAAATACAAAAACTGCTAACAGAAACGTCCAGATATTTGATTTAATCAATTATTCACGCGTTTTTATATAAATATGGAAAATGGGCGAAAATTGACGAAACTCGGAATGAATTTTTCGTGCAAAATTGAATCCATGTATCAATAAAACTGAGTTTGGAAGATGAGAAATAGAGAAAATGCTGTCAGAAACAAGCAGAAATTTGATTTAATCAATAATTCACGCGTTTTTGTCTAAATATGGTATGTGGGCGAAAATTAACGAAACTCAGAATGAATTTTTCGTGGAAAATCGAATCCATGTATTAAAAAACTGAGTTTGGAGGCTGAGAAATATAGAAACCGCAGACGGAAACGAGTAGATATTTGATTTAATCAATTATTCATGCGTTTTCGTCTAAATATGGTATGTGGGCGAAAATTAACCAAACTCAGAATGAATTTTTCGTGGAATATCGAATCCATGTATCAAAAAACTGAGTTTGGAGGCTGAGAAATACAGAAACCGCTGTCGGAAACGAGTATATATTTGATTTAATCAATTATTCATGCGTTTTCGTCTAAATATGGAAAGTGGGCGAAAATTAACGAAACTCAAAATGAATTTTTCGTGCAATATGGAATCCCTGTATCAAAAAACTTAGTTTGGAAGCTAAGAAATATAGAAACTGTTGTCAGAGACGGGCAGATATTTAACGAAACTTAGAATGAGTTATTTATGGAAAATTGGATCCTTATATAAAAAAACTGAGTTTAGAAGCTGAGAAAGATAGAAACTGTTGTTAGAAACGACCAGATAATTGATTTAGTCAATTATTCACGCGTTTCATAGATATAGAAAATGGGCGAAAAATAACGAAACTCGGAATACATTTTTCGTGTAGAGTCATATATCTGTAAAATTAAATCTGAATTTGGAATCTGAGAAATACATAAACGACCAGATATTTGTTTTAATCAATTATTCATGCCTTTTAGTATAAATATTGGAAAATGGGCGAAAATTGAGGAAATTCGAATTAAATTTTCGGGCAAAACTGAATCCATGTATCAAAAAACTGAGTTTGAAAGCTGAGAAATATAGAAACTCCTGTCAGAAACGAGCAGATATTTGATTTAATCAATTATTCACGCGTTTTTGTCTAAATATGGAATGTGGGTGAAAATTAACGAAACTCGGACCGAATTTTTCGTGTAACATCGAATATCTGCATAAAAAATATGAGTTTGGAAGCTTAGAAATACAGAAACGATAAAATATTTGGTTTAGTCAATTATTCACGCGTTTTTTATATAAATATGGAAAGTGGGTGAAAATTAACGAAACTCGGAATGAATTTTTCGTGGAAAATCGAATCCCTTTATCAATAAAACAGAGTTCGGAAGCTGAGAACAACAGAAACGACTAGATATTTGATTTAACCAATTATTCACCCGATTGCATCTTAATATGGAAAGCGCCCGAAAATTAACCAAACTCAGAATCAATTTTTCATGGAAAATCAAATCCCTGTAGCAGTTAACTGAATTTGGAAGCTGAGAAATACAGAAACTGCTATCATAAACGAGCAGATATTTGATTTTATCAATTATTCACCCGTTTTCGTCTAAATATGGAATGTGTGTGTGAAAATTGACGAAGCACAGAATGATTTTTTCGTGGAAAATCGAATCACTGTATCAATAAAACAGAGTTTCGAAGCTGAAAAATAAAGAATCTGCTGTGAGAAACGAGCCGATATTTGATTTAATCAATTATTCACGCGTTTTCATTTAAATATGGAATGTGCGAGTAAATTAACAAACTCGGAATTAATTTTTCGTGCAATATCGAATCTTCGTATAAAAAAATAGAGTTTGGAAGCTGAGAAATAGAGAAACTGCTAACAGAAACGACTAGATATTTGATTTAATCAATTATTCACGCGTTTTTGTGTAAATATGGAGAATGGGCGAAAATTGACGAAACTCGGAATGAATTTTCCGTGCAAAATTGAATCCATGTATCAAAAAACTGAGTTTGGAAACTAAGAAATAGAGAAACTGCTGTCAGAAACAAGCAGAAATTTGATTTAATCAATAATTCACGCGTTTTCGTCTAAATATGGTAAGTGGGCGAAAAATAACGAAACTCAGAATGAATTTTTCGTGGAAAATCGAATCCATGTATCAAAAAACTGAGTTTGGAGGCTGAGAAATAAAGAAACCGCTGTCGGAAACGAGTAGATATTTGATTTAATCAATTATTCATGTGTTTTCGTCTAAATATGGAAAGTGGGCGAAAATTAACGAAACTCAAAATGACTTTTTCGTGTAATATCGATTCCCTGTATCAGAAAACTTAGTTTGGAAGCTAAGAAATACAGAAACTGCTGTCAGAGACGGGCAGATATTTAACGAAACTTAGAACGAGTTATTTATGGAAAATTGAATCCTTATATAAAAAAACTGAGTTTGGAAGCTGAGAAAGATAGAAACTGCTGTTAGAAACGACCAGATAATTGATTTAGTCAATTATTCACGCGTTTTCATAGATATAGAAAATGGGCGAAAATGACGAAACTCGGAATACATTTTTCGTGTAGAGTCATATATCTGTAAAATCAAATCTGAATTTGGAATATGAGAAATACATAAACGACCAGATATTTGTTTTAATCAATTATTCATGCCTTTTCGTATAAATATGGAAAATGGGTGAAAATTGAGGAAATTCGAATGAATTTTTCGGGCAAAACTGAATCCATGTATCAAAAAACTGAGTTTGAAAGCTGAGAAATATAGAAACTCCTGTCAGAAACGAGCAGATATTTGATTTAATCAATTATTCACGCGTTTTTGTCTAAATATGGAATGTGGGTGAAAAGTAACGAAATTCGGACCGAATTTTTTCGTGTAAAATCGAACATCTGTATAAAAAATATGAGTTTGGAAGCTGAGAAATACAGAAACGATAAAATATTTTATTTAATCATATTATTCACGCGTTTTTTATATAAATATTGGAAAGTGGGTGAAAATTAACGAAACTCGGAATGAATTTTTCGTGGAAAATCGAATCCCTATATCAATAAAACAGAGTTCGGAAGCTGAGAACAACAGAAACTGCTGACAGAAATGACTAGATATTTGATTTAACCAATTATTCACCCGATTGCATCTTAATATGGAAAGCGCCCGAAAATTAACGAAACTCAGAATCAATTTTTCATGGAAAATCAAATCCCTGTAGCAATTAACTGAATTTGGAAGCTGAGAAATACAGAAATTGCTATCAGAAATGAGTAGATATTTGATTTAATCAATTATTCATCCATTTTCGTCTAAATATGGAAAGTGTGTGTGAAAATTAACGAAACACGGAATGATTTTTTCATCGAAAATCGAATCCCTATATTAATAAAACAGAGTTTGGAAGCTGAAAAAATACAGAAACTGTTGTAAAAAAACTTACTGCGAAAATTAATGAAACTTAGAATGAGTTATTTATGGAAAATCGAATCCTTATATCAAAAAACTGAGTTTGGAAGCTGAGAAAGAATGAAACTGCTGACAGAAACGACGAGATATTTGATTTAACCAATTATTCACCCGCTTCCATCTTAATATGGAAAGCGCGTGAAAATTAACGAAACTCAGAATCAATTTTTCGTGCAAAATCGAATCCCTGTATCAGTTAACTGAATTTGGAAGCTGAGAAATACAGAAATTGCTATCGGAAACGACCAGATATTTGATTTAATCAATTATTCATCCGTTTTCATCTAAATATGGAAAGTGTGTGCGAAAATTAACAAAACACGGAATGATTTTTTCATGGAAAATCGAATCCCTGTATTAATAAAACAGAGTCTGGAAGCTGGAAAATACAGAATCTGTTGTGAGAAATGAGCCGATATTTGATTTAGTCAATTATTCACACGTTTTCATCTAAATATGGAACGTGGGCGTAAATTAACAAACTCGGAATTAATTTTTCGTGCAATATCGAATCTTCGGATAAAAAACAGAGTTTGGAAGCTGAGAAATACAGAAACTGCTAACAGAAACGTCCAGATATTTGATTGAATCAATTATTCACGCGTTTTTGTATAAATATGGAAAACTGGCGAAAATTGACGAAACTCGGAATGAATTTTTCGTGCAAAATTGAATCCATGTATCAATAAAACTGAGTTTGGAAGATGAGAAATAGAGAAAATGCTGTCAGAAAGAAGCAGATATTTAATTTAATCAATTATTCACGCGTTTTCGTCTAAATATGGTAAGTGGACGAAAATTAACGAAACTCAGAATGAATTTTTCATGGAAAATCAAATCCATGTATCAAAAAACTAAGTTTGGAAGCTGAGAAATACAGAAACAGCTGTCGGAAACGAGTAGATATTTGATTTAATCAATTACGCATGCGTTTTTGTCTAAATATGGAAAAGTGGGCGAAAATTAACGAAACCCAGAATGAATTTTTCGTGCAATATCGAATCCCTGTATCAAAAAACTTAGGGTTGGGTTTCTGCATAAAATTCGTTAATCCTTCGTTTATTTCGACGGTCATGATCGCAACTACCTTCCGATGATACCTACAAAACAAAGCGCCGTTAGCCTCGTCATAGGGTGAATGCCACCCTCCAGCGTGAGAGTAAGTATCGGTACTTGAAAGAATAGTTTAAGTGAAGTAAGAGAGAGAGTAAGTGAGAGTGAATACATTTCCTTGAAGCCGAAGTTACTTATTTATAGCCAGATTTGGGCGCCAAAAGGAGAGATGAAAACTTAACGAAATCTTTGCCATTCTGTTAAGTGTTATTGTTACCGTTAGTGCACACGGATTGGCTTGTTATCAACGGCTAGGGAGATGCCACGTGTCGTCGTGAGATCACTGAGCTTTCTCAAGGTGACCATGCCATCACCATGACCTTCTTGATTATCTAAGATGCTGCCACATGGCATTCGGTTGTAACCGAAAGGTGCCTTTGCATGATTGAACATTAAATGCTTCTAGAAGTTTCACAGCTGTGACCTACTGCCACGTGTGCATTCTGTTACAACAGAAAAGATTCCTTTTACCTCTGCACCATATCTTGTGAACAGAAGTTCTTCGCTAAGGAAAAGTCTTTCAAGGTTAACTGTTTCTTTGCGCGGGCAGTGCAAGGTAGTTAAATGATCATTTTCCCTTCTAGATGCCTGGCACAGAGAATTGTAAACTTCCTTTGTTGTGTTGTGGTCTGCGCAAAAATATCTGGAAACCAAGATTGACTTTGGGGATTCTCAAGATTAACTATCTTCCTTGCGCGGAACGGCGCAAGGTATCTAAATGATCTTTTCCCTTCTTTGCTATTTAGCGCAGCGTTTGCTAAGTTCTTTCTTTTAGTACACATCTGTGCGAAGTTTCCTTGACAGTTAAGAGTGGGTATGGTTCCCTTGCTTGGCGCAAGGTTTTTGGGACCATACCCCTTCACGACCAAATATTTAATTTAAACGCTTCTTGACGGGTCTTCGTAGATATTGAAAATGGGCGAAAATTGATGAAACTCGGAATAAATTGTTCATGTAGAATCATATATCTGTATCAATAAATATGAATTTGGAATCTGAGAAATACAGAAACGACCAGATATTTATTTTAATCAATTATTCACACGTTTTCGTATAAATATGGAATAAGGGCTAAAATTGAGGAAACTCGAATGAATTTTTCGTGCAAAATTGAATCTATGTAGCAAAAAAACTTAGTTTGAAAGCTGAGAAATACAGAAACTACAGCCAGAAACGAGCAGATATTTGATTTAATCAATTATTCACGGGTTTTTGTATAAATATGGAAATTGGGCGAAAATTGACCAAACTCGTAATGAGGTTTTCATGTAATATCGAATCCCTGTATCAAAAAACAGAGTTTGGAAGCTGAGAAATACAGAAACTGCTGTCAGAAACGAGCAGATTTTTGATTTATTCAATTATTCACGCGTTTCGTAGATATGGAAAATGAGCGAAAATTGATGAATCTCGGAATAAATTCTTCGTGCAAAATCGAATATCTTTATCAATAAATCTGAATTTGGAAACTGAAAAATACATAAACGACCAGATATTTGATTTAATCAATTATTCACACGTTTTCACATAAATATGGAAAATGGGCGAAAATTGACGAAATTCGAATGACTTTTTGGTGCAAAATTGAATCCATGTATCAAAAAACTGAGTTTGGAAGCTGAGAAATAAGAAAACTGCTGTTGAAAAGGAGCAAATATTTTATTTAATCTATTATTCACGCATTTTCTTCTAAATATGGAATGTGGGCGAAAATTAACGAAGCTCGGAATAAATTTTTTATGGAAAATCGAATCCCTGTATCAAAAAACTGAGTTTGGAAGATGAAAATATAGAAACTGCTGTCAGAAACGAGCAGATTTGATTTAATCAATTATTCACGTGTTTTCATATAAATAAAATGGGTGAAAGTTGACGAAACTCGAAATTAAATTTTCTTGCAAATTGAATCCATGTTTCAAAAAATTTTAGTTTGAAAGCTGAGATATAAAGAAAATGCTGACAGAAACGAGCATATATATGATTTAATCGATTATTTACGCGTTTTCGTCTAAATATGGAAAGTGGACGAAAATTAAATAAACTCGGAATGAATTTTTCGTTCAAAATCGAACCCATGTATCAATAAAACTGAGTTTAGAAGCTAAGAAATACAGAAAACGACTAGATATTTGATTTAACCAATTATTTACCCGTTTTCGTCAAAATATGTAAAGTGGGTGAAAAATGACCAAACCCAGATTGAATTCTTCGTGCAAAATCGAATATCTGTATCAATAAATCTGAGTTTGGAAGCTGAGAAATACAGAAACGATCAGATATTTGATTTAATCAATTTAAATATGGAAAGTGGGCGAAAATTCACGAAACTTAGAATGAATTTTTCGTGCAAAATGGAATCATTATATCAATAAAACTGACTTTGGAAGTTGAGAAATAAAGAAACGACCAGATATTTGATTTAACCAATTATTCACCCGTTTTCGTCTAAATACGGAAAGTGGGCGAAAAATGAAGAAACTCAGATTGAATTCTTCGTGTAAAATAAAATATATGTATCAATAAATCTGAGTTTGGAAGCTGAGAAATACAGAAACGATCAGATTTTCTATTTAATCAATTAGTCATGCGTTTTTGAATAAATACGGAAAATGAGCGAAAATTGTCAAAACTCGGAATGATTTTTTCGTGCAAATTTGAATACCTATATCAAAAAACTGAGTTTGGATGCTGAGAAATACAGAAAATGCTGACCGAAACTACCAGATATTTGATTTAATCGATTATTCACGCGTTTTCGTCTAATATGGAAAGTGGATGAAAATTAAAAAAACTCGGAATGAATTTTTGTGCAAAACCGAATCCCTGTATTAACAAAACTGAGTTTGGAAGCTGAGAAATACAGAAACGACCAGATATTTAATTTAACCAATAATTCACATGTTTTGGTCTAAATACGGAAAGAGGGCGAAAAATGACGAAACTCAGATTGAATTCTTCATGCAAAATTGAATATCTGTATCAATAAATTTGAGTTTGGAAGCTGAGAAATACATAAACAATCAGATTTTTTATTTAATCAATTATTCTAGCGATTTCGTCTGAATATGGAAAGTGGACGAAAATTAAAGAAACTCAGAATGAAATTTTGGTGCAAAATCGAATCCCTGTATCAATAAAACTGAGTTTGGAAGCTGAGAAATACTGAAACGACCAGATATTTGATTAACCAATTATTCACACGTTTCGTCTAAATGCGGAAAGGGGGTGAAAAATGACGAAACTCAGATTGAATTTTTCATGCAAAATTGAATATCCGTATCAATAAATCTGAGAGCTGAGAAATACTGAAACGACCTGATATTTGATTTAACCAATTATTCACACGTTTTCGTCTAAATGCGGAAAGAGGGCGAAAAATGACGAATCTCAGATTGAATTCTTCGGGCAAAATTGAATATCCGTATCAATAAATCTGAGTTTGGAAACTGAGAAATACAAAAACGACTGGATATTTGATTTAACAATTATTCAAAACGTTTTCGTCTAAATACGGAAAGAGGGCGAAAATGACGAAACTCATATTGAATTCTTCGTGCAAATTTGAATATCCGTATCAATAAATTTAAGTCTGAAAGCTGAGAAATACAGAAACGATCAGGATTTTATTTAATCAATTATTTACGCGTTTTCATATAAATATGGAAAGTGGATGAAAATTAAAGAAACTCGGAATGAATTTTTCATGCAAAATCGAATCCCTGTATCTATAAAAATAAGTTTGGAAGCTCAGAAATACTGAAACGACTAGATATTTGATTTAACCAATTATTTACCCGTTTTCGTTAAAAATGGAAAGTTTACAAAAAATACCAAAGCCCAGATTGAATTCTTCGTGCAAAATCGAATATCTGTATCAATAAATCTGAGTTTCGATGCTGAGAAATACAGAAACGATCAGATATTTGATTTAATCAATTATTCACGCGTTTTCGTATAAATATGGAAAATAGGCGAAAGTTGACGAAACTCGAAATGAATTTTTCATGCAAAATTGAATCCATGTATCAAAAACTGAGTTTGGAAGCTGAGAAATAAAGAATTGACCAGATATTTAATTTAACCAATTATTCACAAGTTTTCGTCTAAATACGGAAAGTGGGCGAAAAACAGCGAAACTCAGATTAAATTCTTCGTCTAAAATCAAATATCTGTATCAGGAATTTGGAAGCTAAGAAATACAGAAACGATCAGATTTTTGATTTAATCAATTATTCACGCGTTTTCGTCTAAATATGGAAAGTGGACGAAAATTAAAGAAACTCGGAATGAATTTTTCATGCAAAATCGAATCCCTATATCAATAAAACCGAGTTTGGAAGCTGAGAAAACATAAACGACTAGATATTGATTTAACCAATTATTTACCCATTTTCGTCAAAATATGGAAAGTGGGCGAAAAAAAGACGAAACTCAGATTGAATTTTTCGTGCAAAATCGAATATTTGTTTCAAAAAATCTGAGTTTGGAAGCTGAGAAATACAGATCAGATATATTTGATTTAATTAATTATTCGCGGATATTCGTATAAATATGGAAAATGGGCAAAAGTTGAGGAAACTCGAAATACATTTTTCGTGCAAAATTGAATCCATGTATCAAAAACTTAGTTTGGAAGCTGAGAAATACAGAAACTGCTGTCGGAAACGAGCAGATATTTGATTTAATCAATTATTCACGTGTTTTCGTTATAAATATGGAAACTGGGCGAAAATTAACGAAACTCGGAATGAATTTTTGGTGATAAATCCAATCACTGTATCAATAAAATTGTGTTTGAAAGCTGAGAAACACAGAAACTACTGTCAGAAACGAGCAGATATTTGATTTAATCAATAATTCACGCGTTTTTCGTTTACATATGGAAAGTGGACGAAAATTCACCAAACTCGGAATTGATTTTTCGTGCAAAATTGAATCTCTATATCAATAAAACTGAGTTTGGAATCTGAGAATACAAAAACTACCAGATATTTGATTTAATAGATTATTCACGCGCTTTCATCTAAATATGGAAAGTGGACGAAAAATAAAGAAACCCAGAATGAATTTTTATTGCAAAATCGAATCCCTGTATCAATAAAACGGAGTTTGGAAGCTGAGAAATACAGAAACAACCAGATATTTGATTTAACCAATTATTCACGCGTTTTTGTATAAATACAGAAAGTGGGCGAAAATTGACAAAACTCGGAATGAATTTTTCGTACAAAATTGAACCCCTATATCAAAAAACTGAGTTTGGATGCTGAGAAATACAGAAAATGCTGACAGAAAAGACCAGATATTTGATTTAATCAATTATTCACACGTTTTCATCTAAATATGGTAAGTGGACGAAAATTAAAGAAACTCGGAGGAATTTTTCATACAAAATCGAATCCCTGTATCAATAAAACTGAGTTTGGAAGCTGAGAAATACATAATCGACTAGATATTTGATTTAATCAATTATTTACCCGTTTTCGTCAAAATATGGAACGTGGGCGAAAAATGACGAAACTCAGATTGAATTCTTCGTGCAAAATCTAATATATGTATCAATAAATCTGAGTTCAGAAGCTGAGAAATATAGAAACGATCAGATATTTGATTTAATTAATTATTCACGCGTTTTCGTCTAAATATGGAAAGTGGACGAAAAATAAAAAAACTCAGAATGATTTTTTCTTGCAAAATCGAATCCCGGTATAAATAAAACTGAGTTTGGAATCTGAGAAATACATAAACAACCAGATATTTTATTTAACCTGTTATTTACCCATTTTCGTCTAAATATGGGAAGTGAACGAAAATTAAAGAAACTATGAATGAATTTTTCGTGCAAAAATCTAATCTCTGCGTCAATAAAACTGAATTTGGAAGCTGAGAAATAGAGAAACGACTAGATATTTGATTTAACCCTTTATTTACCCATTTTCGTCAAAATATGGAAAGTGGGCGAAAAATGCCGAAACCCAGATTGAATTCTTCGTGCAAAATCGAATATCTTTCTCAATAAATCTGAGTTTGGAAGCTGAAAAATACAGAAACGATCAGATTTTTTATTTAATCAATTTGTCAGGCGTTTTTGTATAAATACGAAAATGGGCGAAAATTGACAAAACTCAGAATGAATTTTTGGTGCAAAATTGAATCCCTATATCAAAAAAATGAGTTTGGATGCTGAGAAATACAGAAATGCTGACAGAAACTACAAGATATTTGATTTAACCGATTATTCGCGCGTTGTCGTCTAAATATGGATAGTGGACGAAAGTTAAAGAAACTCGGAATGAATTTTTCGTGCAAAATCGAATCCCTGTATAAATAAAATTAAGTTTGGAAGCTGAGAAATACAGAAACGACCAAATATTTGATTTAACCAATTATGTACCCGTTTTTGTCAAAATATGGAAAGTGGGGGAAAAATGACGGAACTCAGATTGAATTATTCGTGCAAAATCAAATAGTTGTATCAATAAATCTGAGTGCGGAAGCTGAGAAATACAAAAACAATCAGATTTTTTATTTAATTAATTAGTCACGCGTTTTTGTATAAATACGAAAAATGAGCAAAAATTGACAAAACTCGGAACGAATTTTTCGTGCAAAATTGAAGCCCTATATCAAAAAACTAAGTTTGGATGCTAAGAAATACAGAACATGCTGACAGAAACTACCAGATATTTGATTTAACAGATTATTCACGCGTTTTCGTCTAATATGGAAAGTGGATGAAATTTAAAGAAACTAGGAATGAATTCTTCATGCAAAATCGAATCCTTGTATCAATAAAACTGAGTTTGCAGCAGACAAATATTGAAACAACTAGATATTTGATTTAACCAATTATTTATCCGTTTTCGTAAAAATATGGAAAGTGGGCGAAAAATGACGAAACTCAGATTGAATTCTTCGTGTAAAATCGAATATCTGTATCAATAAATCTGAGTTTGGAAGCTGGGAAATACAGAAACGACCAGATATTTGATTTAATCAATTATTCACGCGTATGGGCGAAAGTTGACGAAACTCGAAATGAATTTTTCGTGCAAAATTGAATCCGTGTATCAAAAAAATGAGTTTGGAAGCTGAGAAATACAGAAAATGCTGTTAGAAACGAGCAGATATTTGATTTAATCAATTATTCACGTGTTTTCGTCTAAATATGTAAACTGGGCGAAAATTAACAAAACTCAGAATGAATTTTTCGTGGAAAATCCAATCACTGTATCAATAAAACTAAGTTTGAAAGCTGAGAAACAAATAAACTGCTGCCAGAAACGAGCAGATATTTGGTTTAATCAATTATTCACGCGTTTTCGTTTAAATATGGAAAGTGGGCGAAAATTCACGAAACTTGGAATGAATTTTTCATGCAAAACTAAATCCCTATATCAATAAAACTGAGTTTGAAAGCTGAGAAATATAGAAACTACCAGATATTTGATTTAATAGATTATTCACGCGTTTTCGTCTAAATATGGAAAGTGGACGAAAATTAAAAAAACTCGCAATGAATTTTTCGTGCAAAATCGAATCCATGTATTAATAAAACTAAGTTTGGGAGCTAAGAAATACATAAACGACCAGATACTTGATTTAACCAATTATTGACACGTTTTCGTCTAAATACGGAAAGCGAGCGAACAAGGACGGAACTCAGATTGAATTCTTAGTGCAAAATCGAATATCAGTATCAACAAATATGAGTTTGGAAGCTGAGAAATACGGAAACGATCAGATTTTTTATTAAATTAATTATTCACGTGATTTTCTATAAATAAGGAAAGTGGGCGAAAATTTACAAAACTCGGAATGAATTTTTCAGCAAAATTGAATCCTTGTATCAAAAAACTGAGTTTGGATGCTGAGAAATACCGAAAATGCTGACAGAAACGACCAGATATTTGATTTAATCAATTATTCACGCGTTTTCGTCTAAATAGAGAAATACAGAAACGACCAGATATTTGATTTAACCAATTATTTACCCGTTTTCGTCAAAATACGGAAAGTGGGCGAAAAATGACGAAACTCAGATTGACTTCTTCGTGCAAAATCTAATATATGTATCAATTAATCTGAGTTTGGAAGCTGAGATATACAAAAACGATCAGATATTTGATTTAATCAATTATTCACGCGTTTTCGTGTAAATATGGAAAGTGGAAGAAAATTAAAGAAACTCATAATGAATTTTTCGTGCAAAAACGAATCCCTGTATCAATAAAACTGAGTTTGGAAGCTGAGAAATACATAAACGACCAGATATTTTACTTAACCAGTTATTTACCCATTTTCGTCCAAATATGGAAAGTGGGTGAAAATTGATGAAACTCAGAATGAAGAATTTTTCTTGCAAAATCGAATATCTGTATCAATAAATCTGAGTTTGTAAGCTGAGAAATACAGAAAATACTTACAGAAACGAACGAATATTTGATTTAATCAATTATTCACCCGTTTTCGTCTAAATATGGAAGGTGGGCGAAAATTGACGTAACTCGGATTGAACTTTTTGTGAAATATCGAATATCTGAATCAATAACTCTGAGTTTGTAAGTTGAGAAATACAGAAACGATCAGATATTTGATGTAATCAATTATTCATGCGTATTCGTATAATTACGGAAAGTGGGCGAAAATTGACGAAATTCGGAATTCATTTTTCGTACAAAATTGAATCCCTATATTAAAAAACTGTGTTTGTAAGCTGAGAAAAACAAAAAATGCTGAGAGAACCCATCAGATATTTGATTTAATCAATTATTCACGCGTTTTCATATAAATATGGAAAGTGGGCGAAAATTGACGAAATTCGGAATTCATTTTTCGTACAAAATTGAATCCCTATATTAAAAAACTGTGTTTGTAAGCTGAGAAAACAAAAAATGCTGAGAGAACCCATCAGATATTTGATTTAATCAATTATTCACGCGTTTTCATATAAATATGGAAAGTGGGCGAAAATTAAAGAAACTCGGAATGAATTTTTCGTGCAAAATCGTATCTTTGTATCAATAAAGCTGAGTTTGAAAGCTGAGAAATACCAAAACGACCAGATATTTGATTTAACCAACTATTCACCCGTTTTAGTCTAAATATCAAAAGTGGGAGAAAATTAATGAAACTCGGACTTAATTTTTCGTGCAAAATCGAATATCTGTATCAATAAATCTGAGTTTGGAAGCTGAGAAATACAGAAACGATCAGATATCTGATTTAATCAATTATTCACGCGTTTTCATATAAATATGGAAAGTAGAAAATCAAATCCCTTTATCAATAAAACAGAGTTCGAAAGCTAAGAAATACAGAAACTGCTGACAGAAACGACTATATATTTGATTTAACCAATTATTCACGCGTTTCCATCTTAATATGGAAAGTGGGTGAAAATTAACGAAACTCGGAATGAATTTTTCTTGGAAAATCGAATCCCTGTATCAATAAAACAGAGTTCGGAAGCTGAGAAATACAGAAACTGCTGACAGAAACGACTAGATATTTGATTTAACCAATTATTCACTCTTTTCCATCTTAATATGGAAAGCGCGAGAAAATTAACGAAACTCAGAATCAATTTTCATGCAAAATCTAATCCCTGTATCATTTAACTGAATTTAGAAGCTGCGAAATATAGAAACTGCTATCAGAAACGAGCAGATATTTGATTTAATCAATTATTCACCCGTTTTCGTCTAAATATGGAAAGTGTGTGCAAAAATTGACGAAACACAGAATGATTTTTTCATGGAAAATCGAATCTCTGTATAAATAAAAGAGAGTTTGGAAGCTGAAAAATAAAGAATCTGCTATGAGAAACGAGCCGATATTTGATTTAATCAATTATTAACGCTTTTTCATTTAAATATGGAACGTGGGTGTAAATTAATAAATTCGGAATTAATTTTTCGTGTAGCACGAATCTTCATATAAAAAAACAGAGTTTGGAAGCTGATAAATACAGAAACTGCTAATAGAAACGACCATATATTTGATTTAATCAATTATTCACGCGTTTTTGTGTAAATATGGAAAATGGGCGAAAATTGACGAAACTCGGAATGAAAATTCCTTGCAAAATTGAATCCATGTATAAAAAAACTGAGTTTGGAAGCTGAGAAATAGAGAAACTGCTGTCAGAAACAAGCTGAAATTTGATTTAATCAATAATTCACGCGCTTTCGTCTAAATATGGTAAGTGGGCGAAAATTAACGAAACTCAGAATGAATTTTTCGTGGAAAATCGAATTCATGTATCAAAAAACTGAGTTTGGAGGCTGAGAATACCGATACCGCTGTCGGAAACGAGTAGATATTTGATTTAATCAATTATTCATGTGTTTTCGTCTAAATATGGAAAGTGGGCGAAAATTAACGAAACTCTAAATGAATTTTTCATGCAATATAGAATCCCTGTATCAAAAAACTTAGTTTGGAAGCTAAGAAATACATAAACTGCTGTCAAAGACGAGTAGTTATTTTATTTAATCTATTATTCACTCGTTTTCGTCTAAATATGGAAACTGTGCGAAAATTAACGAAACTTAGAATGAGTTATTTATGGAAAATCGAATCCTTATATCAAAAAACTGAGTTTGGAAGCTGAGAAAGATAGAAATTGATGTCAGAAACGACCAGATAATTGATTTAATCAATTATTCAAGCGTTTTCGTAGATATGGAAAATGGGTGAAAATTGACGAAACTCGGAATGAATTTTCCGTGCAAATTGAATCCATGTATTAAAAAAACTGAGTTTGAAAGCTGAGAAATAGAGAAACTGCTGTCAGAAATAAGCAGAAATTTGATTTAATCAATAATTCACTCGTTTTTGTTTAAATATGGTAAGTGGACGAAAATTAACGAAACTCAAAATGATTTTTCGTGGAAAATCGAATCCATGGATCAAAAAATTGTGTTTGGAGGCTTAGAAATACCGAAACCGCTATCGGAAACGAGTTGATATTTGATTTAATCAATTATTCATGCGTTTTCGTCTAAATATGGAAAGTGGGCGAAAATTAACGAAACTCAAAATGAATTTCTCGTGCAATATCGAATCACTGTATCAAAAAACTTTGTTTGGAAGCTAAAAAATACAGAAACTGTTGTCAGAGACGAGCAGATGTTTTATTTAATCTATTATTCACTTGTTTTCGTCTAAATATGGAAACTGTGCGAAAATTAACGATACTTAGAATGAGTTATCTATGGAAAATCGAATCCTTATATCAAAAAACTGAGTTTGGAAGCTGAGAAAGATAGAAACTGCTGTCAGAAACGGCCAGATGATTGATTTAATCAATTATTCACGCTTTTTCGTAGATATGGAAAATGGGCGAAAATTGACGAAACTTGAAATACATTTTTCGTGTAGAGTCATATATCTGTAAAATTAAATCTGAATTTGGAATCTGAGAAATACATAAACGACCAAATATTTGTTTTAATCAATTATTCACGCCTTTTCGTATAAATATGGAAAATGGCGAAAATTGAGGAAATTCGAATGAATTTTTCGTGCAAAACTGAATCCATGTATCAAAAATCTCAGTTTGAAAGCTGAGAAATATAGAAACTCCTGTCAGAAACGAGCAGATTTTTGATTTAATCAATTATTCACGCGTTTTTGTCTAAATATGGAATGTGGGTGAAAATTAACGAAACACGGACCAAATTTTTCGTGCAAAATCAAATGTATTGTATCAATATATATGAGATTGGAAGCTGAGAAATACAGAAACGATCAGATATTTGATTTAATCAATTATTCACGTGTTTACGTTTAAATATGGAAAGTGGGTGAAAATTAACGAAACTCGGAATGAATTTTTCGTGGAAAATCGAATCCGTGTATCAATAAAACAAAGTTCGGAAGGTGAGAAATACAGAAACTGCTGACAGAAACGACGAGATATTTGATTTAACAGATTATTCACCCGCTTCCATCTTAATATGGAAAGCGCGTGAAAATTAACGAAACTCAGAATCATTTTTTCGTGCAAAATTGAATCCCTATATCAATTAACTGAATTTGGAAGCTGAAAAATACAGAAATTGCTATCAGAAACGAGCAGATATTTGATTTAATCAATTATTCATCCGTTTTCGTCTAAATATGGAAAGTGTGTGCGCAATTAACAAAACACGGAATGATTTTTCATGGAAAATCGAATCCCTGTATTAATAAAACAGATTTTGGAAGCTGAATAATACAGAATCTAATGCGAGCAACGAGCCGATTTTGATTTAATCAATTATTTACACGTTTACATCTAAATATGGAACGTGGGCGTAAATTAACAAACTCGGAATTAATTTTTCATACAATATCGAATCTTCGTATCAAAAACAGAGTTTGGAAGCTGAGAAATACAGAAACTGTTAACAGAAACGCCCAGATATTTGATTTAATCAATTATTCACGCGTTTTTGTATAAATATGTAAAATGGGCAAAAATTGACCAAACTCTGGAATGAATTTTTCGTGCAAAATTGAATCCATGTATTAATAAACTGAGTTTGGAAGATGAGAAATAGAGAAACTGCTGTCAGAAACAAGCAGATATTTGATTTAATCAATTATTCACGCGTTTTCGTATAAATATGGAAAGTATGTGAAAATTAACGAAACTCGTAATGAATTTTTCGTGGAAAATCGAATCCCTGTATCAATAAAACAGAGTTTGGAAGCTGAGAAATACAGAAACCGCTGTCGGAAACGAGTAGATATTTGATTTAATCAATCATTCATGCGTTTTCGTCTAAATATGGAAAGCGGGCGAAAATTGACGAAACCCAGAATGAATTTTTCGTGCAATATCGAATCTCTGTATCAAAAAACTTAGTTGGAAGCTAAGAAATACAGAAATTGCTGTAAGAGACGAGCAAATATTTTATTTAATCAATTATTCACTCGTTTTCGTCTAAATATTGAAACTGCGCGAAAATTAACGAAATTTAGAATGAATTATTCATGGAAAGCCGAATCCTTATATCAAAAAACTGAGTTTGGAAGCCGAGAAAGATAGAAACTACTGTCAGAAACGAACAGATAATTGAGTTAATCAATTATTCACGCGTTTTCATAGATATGGTAAATGGGCGAAAATTGACGAAACTTGGAATACATTTTTCGTGTAAAGTCATATATCTGTAAAATTAAATCTGAAATTGAAATATGAGAAATACAGAAATGACCAGATATTTGTTTTAATCAATTATTCACGCCTTTTCGTATAAATATGGAAAATGGGCGAAAATCGAGGAAATTTGAATGAATTTTTCGTGCAAAATGGAATCCGTGTATCAAAAAATTGCGTTTGGAAGCTGAGAAATATAGAAACTCCTTCAGAAATGAGCAGATATTTGATTTAATCAATTATTCATGCGTTTTCATCTAAATATGGAATGTGGGTGAAAATTAACGAAACTCGGACTGAATTTTTCGTGCAAAATCGAATATCTGTATCAAAAAATATGAGATTGGAAGCTGAGAAATACAGAAACGATCAGATATTTGATTTAATCAATTATTCACGCGTTTTCCTATAAATATGGAAAGTGGGTGAAAATTAACGAAACGCGGAATGAATTTTCGTGGAAAATCGAATCCCTGTATCAATAAAACAAGAGTTCGGATGCTGAGAAATAGAGAAACTGCTGACAGAAACGACCAGATATTTGATTTAACCAATTATTTACCCGTTTTCGTCAAAATACAGAAAGTGGGCGAAAATGACGAAACTCAGATTGACTTCTTGGTGCAAAATCTAATATATGTATCAATAAATCTGAGTTTGGAAGCTGAGAAATACAAAAACGATCAGATTTTTGATTTAGTCAATTATTTACGCGTTTTCGTGTAAATATGGAAAGTGGAAGAAAATTAAAGAAACTCATAATGAATTTTCCGTGCAAAAACGAATCCATGTATCAATAAAACTGAGTTTGGAAGCTGAGAAATACATAAACGACCAAATATTTTACTTAACCGGTTTACCCATTTTCGTCTAAATATGGAAAGTGGGTGAAAATTGATGAAACTCGGAATGAATATTTCTTGCAAAATCGAATATCTGTATCAATAAATCTGAGTTTGTAAGCTGAGAAATATAGAAAATACTGACAGAAACGAACGACTATTTGATTTAATCAATTATTCACCCATTTTCGTCTAAATATGGAAAGTGGGCGAAAATTGACGTAACTCGGATTGAACTTTTTGTGCAATATCGAATATCTGTATCAATAAATCTGAGTTTGGAAGTTGAGAAATACAGAAACGATCAGATATTTGATGTAATCAATTATTTATGCGTATTCGTATAATTATGGAAAGTGGGCGAAATTGACGAACTCGGAATTAATTTTTCGTACAAAATTGAATCCCTATATTAAAAAACTGTGTTTGTAAGCTGAGAAATACGGAAAATGCTGAGAGAACCCATCACATATTTGATTTAATCAATTATTCACGCGTTTTCGTATAAATATGGAAAGGGGTGAAAATTAACGAAACTCGGAATGAATTTTCGTGGAAAATTCGAATCCCTGTATCAATAAAACAAGTTCGGATGCTGAAGAAAATAAAAAACATGCTGACAGAAACGACCAGATATTTGATTTAACCAATTATTTACCCGTTTTCGTCAAAATACAGAAAGTGGGCGAAAAATAACGAAACTCAGATTGACTTCTTCATGCAAAATCTAATATATGTATCAATAAATCTGAGTTTGGAAGCTGAGAAATACAAAAACGATCAGATATTTGATTTAATCAATTATTCACGCGTTTTCGTGTAAATATGGAAAGTGGAAGAAAATTAAAGAAACTCATAATGAATTTCCGTGCAAAAACGAATCCATGTATCAATAAAACTGAGTTTGGAAGCTGAGAAATACATAAACGACCAAATATTTTACTTAACCGGTTATTTACCCATTTTCGTCTAAATATGGAAAGTGGGTGAAAATTGATGAAACTCGGAATGAATATTTCTTGCAAAATCGAATATCTGTATCAATAAATCTGAGTTTGTAAGCTGAGAAATATAGAAAATACTGACAGAAACGAACGGCTATTTGATTTAATCAATTATTCACCCATTTTCGTCTAAATATGGAAAGTGGGCGAAAATTGACGTAACTTGGATTGAACTTTTTGTGCAATATCGAATATCTGTATCAATAAATCTGAGTTTGGAAGTTGAGAAATACAGAAACGATCAGATATTTGATGTAATCAATTATTCATGCGTATTCGTATAATTATGGAAAGTGGGCGAAATTGACGAAATTCGGAATTAATTTTTCGTACAAAATTGAATCCCTATATTAAAAAACTGTGTTTGTAAGCTGAGAAATACAGAAAATGCTGAGAGAACCCATAACATATTTGATTTAATCAATTATTCACGCGTTTTCGTATAAATATGGAAAGTGGGCGAAAATTAAAGAAACTCGGAATGAATATTTCGTGCAAAATCCTATCTCTGTATCAGTGAAGCTGGGTTTGAAAGCTGAGAAATACCAAAAACGACCAAATATTTGATTTAACCAATTATTCACCCGTTTTAGTCTAAATATGAAAAGTGGGAGAAAATTAACGAAACTCGGACTTAATTTTTCGTTCAAAATCGAATATCTGTATCAATAAATCTGAGTTTGGAAGCTGAGAAATACAGAAACGATCAGATATCTGATTTAATCAATTATTCACGCGTTTTCATATAAATATGGAAAGTGGAAAATCGAATCCCTTTATCAATAAAACAGAGTTCGGAAGCTGAGAAATACAGAAACTGCTGACAGAAACGACTATATATTTGATTTAACCAACTATTCACCCGTTTCCAACTTAATATGGAAAGTGGCTGAAAATTAACGAAACTCGGAATGAATTTTTCTTGGAAAATCGAATCCCTGTATCAATAAAACAGAGTTCGGAAGCTGAGAAATACAGAAACTGCTGACAGAAACACTAGTTATTTGATTTAACCAATTATTCACTCGTTTCCATCTTAATATGGAAAGCGCGAGAAAATTAACGAAACTCAGAATCAATTTTTCATGCAAAATCGAATCCCTGTATCATTTAACTGAATTTGGAAGCTACGAAATATCGAAACTGCTATCAGAAGCGAGTAGATATTTGATTTAATCAATTATTCACCCGTTTTCGTCTGAATATGGAAAGTGTGTGCAGAAATTGACGAAACACAGAATGATTTTTTCATGAAAAATCGAATCCCTGTATCAATAAAATAGAGTTTGGAAGCTAAAAAATAAAGAATCTGCTGTGAGAAACGAGCCGATATTTGATTTAATCAATTATTCACGCGTTTTCATTTAAATATGAAACGTGGACGTAAATTAATAAATTCGGAATTAATTTTTCGTGCAATATCAAATCTTCATATAAAAAACAGAGTTTGGAAGCTGAGAAATACAGAAACTGCTAACAGAAACGAACATATATTTGATTTAATCAATTATTCACGCGTTTTTTGTGTAAATATCGAAAATGGGCGAAAATTGACGAAACTCGGAATGAATTTTCCATGCAAAATTGAATCCATGTATAAAAAAACTGAGTTTGGAAGCTGAGAAATAGAGAAACTGCTGTTAGAAACAAGCTGAAATTTGATTTAATCAATAATTCACGCGTTTTCGTCTAAATATGGTAAGTGGGCAAAAATTAACGAAACTCAGAATGAATTTTTCATGGAAAATCGAATTCATGTATCAAAAAACTGAGTTTGGAGGCTGAGAAATACCGATACCGCTGTCGGAAACGAGTAGATATTTGATTTAACAAAATTTTCATGCGTTTTCGTCTAAATATGGAAAGTCGGCGAAAATTAACGAAACTCAAAATGAATTTTTTTCATGCAATATCAAATCCCTGTATCAAAAAACTTAGTTTGGAAGCTAAGAAATACAGAAACTGCTGTCAGAGACGAGTAGATATTTTATTTAATCTATTATTCACTAGTTTTCATCTAAATATGAAAACTGTGCGAAAATTAATGAAACTTAGAATGAGTTATTCACGGAAAATCGAATCCTTATATTAAAAAACTGAGTTTGGAAGCTGAGAAAGATAGAATTGCTGTCAGAAACGACCAGATAATTTATTTAATCAATTATTCAAGCGTTTTCGTAGATATGGAAAATGGGTGAAAATTGACGAAACTCAGAATGAATTTTCCGTGCAAATTGAATCCATGTATTAAAAAAACTGAGTTTGAAAGCTGAGAAATAGCGAAACTGCTGTCAGAAATAAGCAGAAATTTGATTTAATCAATAATTCACTCGTTTTTGTTTAAATATGGTAAGTGGACGAAAATTAACGAAACTCAAAATGAATTTTTCGTGGAAAATCGAATCCATGTATCAAAAAACTGTGTTTGGAGGCTTAGAAATACCAAAACCGCTATCGGAAACGAGTTGATATTTGATTTAATCAATTATTCATGCGTTTTCGTCTAAATATGGAAAGTGGGCGAAATTATCAAAACTCAAAATGAATTTTTCGTGCAATATGGAATCCCTGTATCAAAAAACTTAGTTTGGAAGCTAAAAAATACAGAAACTGCTGTCAGAGTCGAGCAGATGTTTTATTTAATCTATTATTCACTTGTTTTCGTCTAAATATGGAAACTGTGCGAAAATTAACGAAAGTTAGAATGAGTTATCAATGGAAAATCGAATCCTTATATCAAAAAACTGAGTTTGGAAGCTGAGAAAGATAGAAACTGTTGTCAGAAACGGCCAGATAATTGATTTAATCAATTATTCACGCGTTTTCGTAGATATGGAAAATGGGCGAAAATTGACGAAACTCGAAATACATTTTCGTGTAGAGTCATATATCTGTAAAATTAAATCTGAATTTGGAATCTGAGAAATACATAAACGACCAGATACTTGTTTTAATAAATTTTCGTATAAATATGGAAAATGCGCGAAAATTGAGGAAATTCGAATGAATTTTTCGTGCAAAACTGAATCCATGTATCAAAAATCTGAGTTTGAAAGCTGAGAAATATAGAAACTCCTGTCAGAAACGAGCATATTTTTTATTTAATCAATTATTCACGCGTTTTTGTCTAAATATGGAATGTGGGTGAAAATTAACGAAACACGGGCCAAATTTTTCGTGCAAAATCAAAATTATTGTATCAATAAATATGAGATTGGAAGCTCAGAAATACAGAAACGATCAGATATTTGATTTAATCAATTATTCACGTGTTTTCGTTTAAATATGGAAAGTGGGTGAAAATTAACGAAACTCGGAATGAATTTTTTGTGGAAAATCGAATCCGTGTATCAATAAAACAAAGTTCGGAAGGTGAGAAATACACATACTGCTGACAGAAACGACAAGATATTTGATTTAACAGATTATTCACCCGCTTCCATCTTAATATGGAAAGCGCGTGAAAATTAACGAAACTCAGAATCAATTTTTCATGCAAAATTGAATCCCTATATCAATTAACTGAATTTGGAAGCTGAGAAATACAGAAATTGCTATCAGAAACGAGCAGATATTTGATTTAATCAATTATTCATCCGTTTTCGTCTAAATAAGGAAAGTTGGTGTGCGCAAATTAGCAAAACACGGAATGATTTTTTCATGGAAAATCGAATCCCTGTATTAATAAAACAGAGTTTGAAAGCTGAATAATACAGAATCTGATGCGAGAAACGAGCCGATTTTGATTTAATCAATTATTCACACGTTTTCATCTAAATATGGAACATGGGCGTAAATTAACAAACTCGGAATTAATTTTTCGTGCAATATCGAATCTTCGTATCGAAAACAGAGTTTGGAAGCTGCGAAATACAGAAACTGTTAACATAAACGTTCAGATATTTGATTTAATCAATTATTCACGCGTTTTTGTATAAATATGTAAAATGGGCAAAAATTGACGAAACTCGAAATGAATTTTTCGTGCAATATTGAATCCATGTATCAATAAAACTGAGTTTGGAAGATGAGAAATAGAGAAACTGCTGTAAAAAACAAGCAGATATTTGATTTAATCAATTATTCACGCGTTTTCGTATAAATATGGAAAGTATGTGAAAATTAACGAAACTTGGAATGAATTTTTTGTGGAAAATCGAATCCCTGTATCAATAAAACTGTGTTTGGAAGCTGAGAAATACAGAAACCGCTGTCGGAAAGATATTTGATTTAATCAATTATTCATGCGTTTTCGTCTAAATATGGAAAGCGGGCGAAAATTAACGAAACCCAGAATGAATTTTCTTGCAATATCGAATCTCTGTATCAAAAAACTTAGTTGGAAGCTAAGAATACAGAAATTGTTGTCAGAGACGAGCAAATATTTTATTTAATCAATTATTCACTCGTTTTCGTCTAAATATTGAAACTGTGCGCAAATTAACGAAATTTAGAATGAATTATTCATGGAAAGCCGAATCCTTATTTCAAAAAACTGAGTTTGGAAGCTGAGAAAGATAGAAACTGCTGTCAGAAACGAACAGATAATTGAGTTAATCAATTATTCACGCGTTTTCATAGATATGGTAAATGGGCGAAAATTGACGAAACTCGGAATACATTTTTCGTGTAAAGTCATATATTTGTAAAATTAAATCTGAAATTGAAATCTGAGAAATACAAAAATGACCAGATATTTGTTTTAATCAATTATTCACGCCTTTTCGTATAAATATGGAAAATTGGCGAAAATTGGGGAAATTCGAATGAATTTTTCGTGCAAAATGGAATCCATGTATCAAAAAACTGAGTTTGGAAGCTGAGAAATATAGAAATCCTGTCAGAAATGAGCAGATATTTGATTTAATCAATTTTTTCACGCATTTTCATCTAAATATGGAATGTGGGTGAAAATTAACGAAACTCGGACTGAATTTTTCGTGCAAAATCGAATATCTGTATTAAAAAATATGAGATTGGAAGCTGAGAAATACAGAAACGATCAGATATTTGATTTAATCAATTATTCACGCGTTTTCGTATAAATATGGAAAGTGGGTGAAAATTAACAAAACTCGGAATGAATTTTTCGTGGAAAATCGAATCTCTGTATCAATAAAACAGAGTTCGGATGCTGAGAAATAGAGAAACTGCTGACAGAAACGACCAGATATGATTTAACATTATATTCGCAAAAAATATGCCATTTCAACTTAATATGTAAAGCTGCGAAAATTACGAAACTCATGAAATCAATTTTTCGTTGTAAATAAATCGAATACCCTGAATTTTGGAAAGCTTGTGAAATACAGAAACTGCTATTCAGAAACGAGCAGATATTTGATTTAATCAATTATTCACCGTTTTCTCTAAAATATGGAAAGTGTGCGAAAATTAACCAAACACGGAATGATTTTTTCATGGAAATCGAATCCTTTATTAATAAACAGAGTTTGGAAGCTGAAAAAATACAGAATCTGTTGTGAGAGAATGAGCCGATATTTGATTTTTATCAATTATTCACGTGTTCATCTAAATATGGAAATGGGGCGTAAATTAACAAGCTCGAATTATTTTTCGTGCAATATCGAATCTTCGTATCAAAAACAGAGTTTGGAAGCTGAGAAATACAGAAATGCTATCAGGAAACGACAGATATTTGATTTTTCTCAATTATTCATGCGTTTTCGTCTTAATATGGAAAGCTGGGCGAAAATTAACGAAACCCAGAATGAATTTTTCGTGCAATATCGAATCCCTGTATCAAAAAACTTAGTTGGAAGCTAAGAAATACTAGAAATTGCTGTCAGAGACGAGCAAATATTTTATTTAATCAATTATTTACTCGTTTTCGTCTAATATTGAAATGTGCGAAAATTAACGAAAATTAGAAATGAATTATCATGGTAAAGCCGAATCTTATATCAAAAAATTGAGTTTGGAAGCTGAGAAAGATACAATAACTTGCTTGTCAATATCGACCAATATTGAGTTAATCAATATTTATGCGTTTTCATAGATATGGAAAATGGGCGAAAATTGACGAAACTCGGAATACATATTTCGTGTAAAGTAATATATCTGTAAAATTAAATCAAAATTTGAAATCTGAGAAATACAGAAACGACCAGATATTTGTTTTAATCAATTATTCACACATTTTCGTATAAATATGGAAAATGGGCGAAAATTGAGGAAATTCGAATGATTTTTTCGTGCAAAATTGAATCCATGTATTAAAAAACTGAGTTCGGAGGCTGAGAAATATAGAAACTCCTGTCAGAAATGAGCAAATATTTGATTTAATCAATTATTCACGTATTTTCATCTAAATATGGAATGTGGGTGAAAATTAACGAAACTCGGACTGAATTTTTCATGCAAAATCGAATATGTGTATAAAAAATATGAGTTTGGAAGCTGAGAAATACAGAAACGATCAGATATTTGATTTAATCATATTCACGCGTTTTGGTATAAATATGGAAAGTGGGTGAAAATTAACGAAACTCGGAATGAATTTTTCATGGAAAATTGAATCCCTGTATCAATAAAACAGAGTTCGGATGCTGAGAAATACAGAAACTGCTGACAGAAACGACTAGATATTTGATTTAACCAATTATTCACCCGATTCCATCTTAATATGGAAAGCGCGCGAAAATTAACAAAACTCAGAATCAAATTTTCGTGGAAAATCAAATCCCTATATCAATTAACTGAATTTGGAAGCTGCGAAATACAGAAACTGCTATCAGAAACGAGCAGATATTTGATTTAATCAATTATTCACCCGTTTTCGTCTAAATATTGAAAGTGTGTGCGAAAATTAACCAAACAAGGAATAATTTTTCATGGAAAATCGAATCCCTGTATTAATAAAACAGAGTTTGGAAGCTGAAAAATAAAGAATCTTTTGTGAGAGAAATGAGCCGATATTTGATTTAATCAATTATTCACACGTTTTCATCTAAATATGGAACATGGGCGTAAATTAACAAACTCGGAATTAATTTTTGGTGCAATGTCGAATCTTCGTATAAAAAACAGAGTTTGGAAGCTGAGAAATACAGAAACTGCTAACGCAAACGACCAGATATTTGATTTAATCAATTAATCACGCGTTTTTGTATAAATATGGAAAATTGGCGAAAATTGAATCCATGTATCAATAAAACTGAGTTTGGAAGATGAGAAATAGAGAAACTGTTGTTAGAAACAAGCAGATATTTGATTTAATCAATTATTCACGCGTTTTCGTCTAAATATGGTAAGTGGGCGAAAATTAACGAAACTTAGAATGAATTTTTCCTAGAAAATCGAATCCATGTATCAAAAAACTGAGTTTGTAAGCTGAGAAATACAGAAACCGCTGTCGGAAACGAGTAGATATTTGATTTAATCAATTATTAATGCGTTTTCGTCTAAATATGGAAAGTGGGCGAAAATTAACGAAACCCAAAATGAATTTTTGTGCAATATCGAATCCCTGTATCAAAAACTTAGTTTGGAAGCTAAGAAATACAGAAACTGTTGTCAGAAACGAGCATATATTTTATTTAATCTATTATTCACTCGTATTCGTCTAAAATGGAAACTGTGCGAAAATTAACGAAACTTAGAATGAATTTTTCATGGAAAATCGAACCCTTATATCAAAAAAACTGAGTTTGGAAGCTGAGAAATATTGAAACTGTTGTTGAAACGACCAGATATTTGATTTAATCAATTATTCACGCGTTTTCGTAGTTATGGAAAATGGGCGAAAATTGACGAAACTCGGAATAATTTTTTCGTGTAGAATCATATATCTGTATAAATATAATCTGAATTTGGAATCTGAGAAATACAGAAACGACCAGATATTGGTTTTAATCAATTATTCACGCATTTTCGTATAAATATGGAAAATGGGCGAAAATTGAGGAAACTCGAATGTATTTTTCGTGCAAAATTGAATCCATGTATCAAAAAACTTAGTTTGAAAGCTGAGAAATACAGAAACTGCTGTCAGAAAAGAGCAGATATTTGATTTAATTAATTATTCCCGCGTTTTTTTTATAAATATGGTAACTGGGCGAAAATTGACGAAACTCGGAAAGATGTTTTCGTGCTATATCGAATCTCTGTATCAAAAACAAAGTTTGGAAGCTGAGAAATACAGAAACTGCTATCAGAAATGAGAAGATATTTGATTTATCCAATTATTCACGCGTTTCATAGATATGGAAAGTGAGCGAAAATTGACGAATCTCGGAATAATTTTTTCGTGTAAAATCGAATATCTTTATCAATAAATCTGAATTTGGAAACCGAGAAATACATAAACGACCTTATATTGGTTTTAATCAATTATTCACGCGTTTTCGTATAAATATGGAAAATGGGCGAAAATTGAGGAAACTCGTAATGAATTTTTCGTGCAAAATTGAATCCATGTATCAAAAAACTGAGATTGGAAGCTGAGAAATATAGAAACTGCTGTCATAAACGAGCAGATATTTAGTTTAGTCAATTATTCACGCGTTTTCCTTTAAATATGGAATGTCTGCAAAAATTAACCAAACTCAGAATAAATTTTTCGTGGAAATCGAATCCCTATATCAAAAAACTGAGTTTGGAAGATTAGAAATATAGAAACTGCTGTCAGAAATGAACAGATATTTGATTTAATCAGTTATTCATGCGTTTTCGTCTAAATATGGAAAGTGGGCGAAAATTAACGAAAGTCAGAATTAATTTTTCGTGCAATATCGAACCCTGTATCAAAAAACAGAGTTTGGAAGCTGAGAAATACAGAAACTACTGATAGAAACGACAAGATATTTGATTTAATCAATTATTCACGCGTTTTGGTAGATATGGAAAGTGGGCGAAAATTTACGAAACTCAGAATAATTTTTCATGCAAAATCATATATCTGTATCAATAAATCTGAATTTGGAAACTGAGAAATACATAAACGACTAGATATTTGATTTACTCAATTATTCACGTGTTTTCGTATAAATATGGAAAATGGGCGAAAGTTGACGAAACTTGAAATGAATTTTTCTTGCAAAAGTGAATCCATGTTAACTTAGTTTGAAAGCTGAGAAATAAAGAAAATGCTGACAGAAACGAGCAGGTATCTGATTTAGTCAATTATTCACGCGTTTTCGTCTAAATATGGTAAGTGGGCGAAAATTGACGTAACTCGGATTGAACTTTTTATGCAACATCGAATATCTGTATCATAAATCTGATTTTGGAAGTTGAGAAATATAGAAACAATCATATTTTTTATATAATCAATTATTCATGCGTATTCGTATAATTATGGAAAGTGGTCGTAAATTGACGAAACTCGGAATTAATTTTTCGCACAAAATTGAATCCCTATATTAAAAAACTATGTTTGGAAGCTGAGAAATACAGAAAATGCTGAGAGAACGCACCAGATATTTGATTTAATCAATTATTCACGCGTTTTCGTCTAAATATGGAAAGTGGGAGAAAATTAAAGAAACTCTTAATGAATTTTTCATGCAAAATCGAATCCCTGTACAAATAAACTGAGTTTGAAAGCTGAGAAATACAAAACGACCAGATGTTTGATTTAACCAATTATTCACCCGTTTTCGTCTAAATATGAAAAAGTGGGAGAAAATTAACGAAACTCAGATTGAATTTTTCGTGCAAAATCGAATATCCGTATCAATAAATCTGAGTTTGGAAGGCGAGAAATACAGAAACGATCAGATATTTGATTTAATCAATTATTCACGCGTTTTCATATAAATATGGAAAGTTGGTGAAAATTAACGAAACTTGAAATGAATTTTTCAAGCTAAATCGAATCCCTGTATCAATAAACAGAGTTCGAAAGTTGAGATATACAGAAACTGCTGACAGAAACGACCAGATACTTGATTTAACGAATTATTCACCCGTTTCCATCTTAATATGGAAAGCGCGCGAAAATTAACGAAACTCAGAATGGATTTTTCGTGCAAAATCGAATCTCTGTATCGATTTACTGAATTTGGAAGCTGAGAAATACAGAAACTGCTAACAAGAAACGACAAGATATTTGTTTTAATCAATTATTCACGCGTTTTCGTATAAATATGGAAAATGGGCGAAAATTAAGGAAACTCGAATGTATTTTTAGTGCAAAATTGAATCCATGTATCAAAAACTTAGTTTGAAAGCTGAGAAACATAGAAATTGCTGTCAGAAATGAGCAGATATTTGATTTAATTAATTATTTACGCGTTTTTTATAAATATGGTAATTGGGGGAAAATTGACGAAACTCGGAATGATGTTTTCGTGCTATATCGAATCTCTGTATCAAAAACAAAGTTTGGAAGCTGAAAAATACAAAAACTGTTGTCAGAAACAAGAAGATATTTGATTTATCCAATTACTCACGCGTTTCGTAGATATGGAAAGTTGGCAAAAATTGACGAATCTTGGAATAATTTTTTCGTGCAAAATCGAATATCTTTATCAATAAATCTGAATTTGGAAACTGAGAAATACATAAAACACCAGATATTTGATTTAATCAATTATTCACATGTTTTCGTATAAATATGGAAAATGGGTGAAAGTTGAGGAAACTCGAAATGAATTTTTCGTGTAAAATTGAATCCCTATATTAAAAAACTATGTTTGGAAGCTGAGAAATACAGAAAATGCGGAGAGAACCGACCAGAATTTGATTTAATCAATTATTCACGCGTTTTCGTCTAAATATGGAAAGTGGGCGAAAATTAAAGAAACTCGAAATGAATTTTTCGTGCAAAATCGAATCCCTGTATCAATAAAACAGAGTTTGGAAGCTGAAAAATACAGAATCTGCTGTGAGAAACGAGCCGATATTTGATTTAATCAATTATTCACGCGTTTTCATCTAAATATGGAACGTGGGCGTAAATTAACAAACTCGGAATTAATTTTTCGTGCAATATCGAATCTTCGTATCAAATAACAGTGTTTGGAAGCTGAGAAATACAGAACTGCTAACAGAAACGACCAGATATTTGATTTAATCAATTATTCACGCGTTTTTGTATACATATGGAAAATGGGCGAAAATTGAAGAAACTCGGAATGATTTTTTCGTGCAAAATTGAATCCATGTATCAAAAAACTTAGTTTGAAAGCTGAGAAATACAGAAACTACTGTTAGAAACGAGCAGATATTTGATTTAATTAATTATTCACGCATTTTTGTATAAATATGGAAATTGGGCGAAAATTGACGAAACTCGGAAAGAGGTTTTCGTGCAATATCGAATCCCTGTATCAAAAACATAGTTTGGAAGCTGAGAAAAACAAAAACTTCTAACAGAAATGACCAGATATTTGATTTAATCAATTATTCACCGCGTTTTGGTAAATATGGAAAGTGGCGAAAATTCACGAAACTCGGAATAAATTTTTCGTGCAAATTCATATATATGTATTAATAAATCTGAATTTGGAATCTGAGAAATACATAAACGACCAGATATTTGATTTAATCAATTATTCACGTGTTTTCCTATAAATATGGAAAATGGCCAAAAGTTGACGAAACTCGAAATGAATTTTTCGTGCAAAATTGAATCCATATATCAAAAAACTGAGTTTGGAAGCTGAGAAATAAAGAAACTGCTGTTAGAAACGAGCAGATATTTGATTTAATCAATTATTCATGTGTTTTCATCTAAATATGGAAACTGGGTGAAAATTAACGAAACTCGGAATGAATTTTTCGTGGAAAATCCAATCACTGTATCAATAAAAATGATTTAGTCAATTATTCACGCGTTTTCGTAGATATGGAAAATGGGCTAAAAATGACGAAACTCGGAATACATGTTTTCGTGTAGAATCATATATATCTATATCAATCAATCTGAATTTAGAATCTGAGAAATAGATAAATGACCAAATATTTGTTTTAATCAATTATTCACACGTTTTTGTATATATATGAAAAAGGGGCAAAAATTGTGGAAACTCGAAATGATTTTTTCGTGTAAAATTGAATCAATGTTTCAAAAAACTTAGTTAGAAAACTGAGAAATAAAGAAAATGTTGACAGAAACGAGAAGGTATTTGATTTGATCAATTATTCACGCGTTTTCGTCTAAATATGGTAAGTGGGAGAAAATTAACGAAACTCGGAATAAATTTTTCGTGGAAATTGAATCCCTATATTAATAAAACTGAGTTTGGAAGCTGAGAAATACAGAAACTACTGTGAGAAAGGAGCATATATTTGGTTTAATCAGCTATTCTCGCGTTTTCATCTAAATATGGAATGTGGGTGAAAATTAACCAAACTCGTAATGAATTTTTCGTGGAAAAAGAATTTGGAAGCTGAGAAATACAGAAACGACCAGATATTTGATTTAACCAATTATTTACCTGTTTTCGTCAAAATATGGAAAGTGGGCGAAAAATGACGGAACTCAGATTGAATTATTCGTGCAAAATCGAATATCTATATCAATAAATCTGAGTTTGGAAGCTGACAACTACAGAAACGATCAGATTTTTTATTTAATTAATTAGTCAAGCGTTTTTGTATAAATACAGAAAATGAGCGAAAATTGACAAAACTTGGAATGAATTTTTCGTGCAAAATTTAATCCCTATATCAAATAACTGAGTTTGGATGCTGAGAAATACAGAAAATGCTGACAGAAACTACCAGATATTTGATTTAACTAATTATTCACAGCGTTATCGTTACTATGGAAAGTGGATGAAATTTAAAGAAACTAGGAATGAACTTTTCGTGCAAAATCGAATCCATGTATCAATAAAAATGAGTTTTGACAAATACAGAAACGACTAGATATTTGATTTAACCAATTATTTACCTGTTTTCGTAAAAATATGGAAAGTGGGCGAAAAATGACCAAACTCAGATTGAATTCTTTTATAAAATTTTATATCTGTATCAATAAATCTGAGTTTGGAAGCTGAGAAATACAGAAACGATCAGATATTTGATTTAATCAATTATTCACGCGTATGGGCGAAAGTTGACGAAACTCGAAATGAACTTTTCGTTCAAAATTGAATCCATGTATCCAAAAACTGAGTTTGGAAGCTGAGACATAAAGAAACTGCTGTCAGAAACGAGGAGATATTTGATTTAATAAATTATTCACGTGTTTTTGTCTAAATATGGAAACTAGGCGAAAATTAACGAAACTCGGAATGAATTTTTCATGGAAAATCCAATCACTGTACCAATAAAACTGAGTTTGAAAGCTGACAAACACAGAAATTGCTGTTAGAAACCAGCAGATATTTGATTTAATCAGTTATTAACGCGTTTTCGTCTAAATGTGGAAAGTGGGCGAAAATTAACGAAACTTAAAATGACATTTTCATGGAAAATCGAAGCCTTATATCAAAAAACTGAGTTTGGAAGCTGAGAAATATAGAAACAAAACGACCAGATATTTGATTTAGTCAATTATTCACGCGTTTTCGTAGATAAGGAAAATGGGTGAAATTGACGAAACTCGGAATACATTTTTTCGTGTAGAATCATATATATGTATCAATAAATCTGAATTTGGAATCTGAGAAATAGATAAATTACCAGATATTTGTTTTAATCAATTATTAACGCGTTTTTGTATAAATATGAAAAACGGGCAAAAATTGTGGAAACTCGAATGAATTTTTCGTGCAAAATTGAATCCGTGTTTTCAAAAAACTAAGTTTGGAAGCTGAGAAATATAGAAACTCCTGTCAGAAACAAGCAGATATTTGATTTAATCAATTATTCACGCGTTTTCGTATAAATATGGGAAATGGGCGAAAGTTGACGAAACTCGTAATACATTTTTCGTGTAGAATCATTTATCTGTATCAATAAACCTGGATTTGGAATCTGAGAAATACAGAAACGACCAGATATTTGTTTTAATCAATTATTCAAGCGTTTTCGTATAAATGCGGAAAATGGGCGAAAATTGAGGAAACTTGAATAAATTTTTTGTGCAAAATTGAATCCATGTATCAAAAAACTGAGTTTGGAAGCTGAGAAATATAGAAACTCCTGTCAGAAACGAGCAGATATTTGATTTAATCAATTATTCACGCGTTTTCGTCTAAATATGGAAAGCAGGCGAAAGTTAACGAAAATCAGAATTAATTTTTCGTGCAATATCGAATCCCTGTATAAAAAAATCTGAGTTTGGAAGATGAGAAATACAGAAACTGCTGTCAGAAACAAGCAGATATTTGATTTAATCAATTATTCACGCGTTTTGGTAGATATGGAAAGTGGGCGAAAATTCATGAAACTCGGCATAATTTTTCATGCAAAATCAATAAAGCTGAATTCTGAAACTGAGAAATACATAAATGACCAGATATTTGATTTAATCAATTATTCACGTGTTTTCGTATACATATGGAAAATGATCGAAAGTTGACGAAACTTGAAATGAATTTTTAGTGCAAAACTGAATCAATTTTTCACAAAACTTAGTTTGAAAGCTGAGAAATAAAGAAAATGCTTATAGAAACGAGAAGGTATTTGATTTTATCAATTAGTCACGCGTTTTCGTCTAAATATGGTAAGTGGAAGAAAATTAACGAAACTCAGAATGAATTTTTCGTGGAAAATCTAATCCCTATATTAATAAAACTGAGTTTAGAAGCTGAGAAATACAAAAACTATTGTCAGAAAGGAGCATATATTTGATTTAGTCAGCTATTCTCGCGTTTTCGTCTAAATATGGAATGTGGGCGAAAATTAACGAAACTCGTAATGAATTTTTCGTGGAAAAAGAATTTGGAAGCTGAGAGATACAGAAACAACCAGATATATGATTTAACCAATTATTTACCGGTTTTCGTCAAAATATGGAAAGTGGGCGAAAAAATGACGGAACTCAGATTGAATTATTCGTGCAAAATCGAATATCTATATCAATAAATCTGAGTTTGGAAGCTGACAAATACAGAAATGATCAGATTTTTTATTTAATTAATTAGTCACGCGT
This sequence comes from Scalesia atractyloides, assembly GCA_947069175.1. Taxonomy (NCBI): domain Eukaryota; kingdom Viridiplantae; phylum Streptophyta; class Magnoliopsida; order Asterales; family Asteraceae; genus Scalesia; species Scalesia atractyloides. Next base: position 25,611,932 of record CAMTDV010000010.1, read on the forward strand.
TTTTGTATAAATACAGAAAATGAGCGAAAATTGACAAAACTCGGAATGAATTTTTCGTGCAAAATTGAATCCCTATATCAAATAACTGAGTTTAGATGCTGAGAAATACTGAAAATGCTGACAGAATCTAGCAGATATTTGATTTAACTAATTATTCATGCGTTTTTGTTACTATGGGAAGTGGATGATATTTAAAGAAACTAGGAATGAACTTTTCGTGCAAAATCGAATCCATGTATCAATAAAAATGAGTTTTGACAAATACAGAAACGACTAGATATCTGATTTAACCAATTATTTACCCGTTTTCATAAAAATATGGAAAGTGGGCGAAAAATGACGAAACTCAGATTGAATTCTTCGTGTAAAATCGAATATCAGTATCAATAAATCTGAGTTTGGAAGCTGAGAAATACAAAAACGATCAGGTATTTGATTTAAAATGAATTTTTCGTGCAAAATGGAATCCGTGTATCAAAAAACTGAGTTTGGAAGCTGAGAAATACAGAAACTGCTGTTAGAAACAAGCAGATATTGATTTAATCAATTATTCACGTGTTTTCGTCTAAATATGGAAACTGGGCGAAAATTAACAAAAATCGGAATGAATTTTTCGTGGAAATTCCAATCACTGTATTAATAAAACTGAGTTTGAAAGCTGAGAAACACATAAACTGTTGTCAGAAACGAGCAGACATTTGATTTAGTCAATTATTCACGCGTTTTCGTTTAAAATATGGGAAGAAAAGATGTTCGGCGAGGAACAAATTCAACAGAATAAAACCAGAATGATTATAATTTTCCTGTTTAAGCGAAAATTGCGAATACAACTTAATAATACAAATAAATTAACCTAAGTTTTAGGCTAAATAGAAATGAAAGAAATAGAACCAGATATTGATTTAATAATAGATTATTCACCAACGAATAAAACGTAAATTTATTCCGTTCTAAATAGGAAAGTGGACCAAAATTAAAAAACTTCGGAATGAATTTTTCATGCAAAATCGAATCCTGTATCAATAAAACTGAGTTTGGAATTAGAAATCTACAGAAACGACCTAGATATTTTATTTAACCAATTATTCACACGTTTTCGTCTGAAATACGGAAAGTGGGTCGAAAATTAAGAACTCAGATTGAATTCTTCGTGCAAAATCGAATTCATGTATCAATAAAATTGAGTTTGGAAGCTGAGAAATACAAAACGATCAGAATTTTTAATAACATTATTACCCACCTTTTGTATAAATACGGAAAGTGGGCGAAAATTGACAAACTGGAATGAATTTTTCGTGCAAAATTGAATCCTGTATCAAAAAACAGAGTTTGGATGCTAAGAATATACAGAAATCGACAGAAACGACCCAATTTTGATTTAATCAATTATTCACGCGTTTTCGTTGAATATGGAAAGTGGATGAAAATTAGAGAAGCTCGGAAGTGAATTTTTCATGCCAAATACGAATCTCTGTATAATAAAATTGAGTTTGAAACTGAGAAATACATAAACGAACCAGATATTTTATTTAAACATTATTTACCCATTTTCGTCTAAACATGGAAAGTGGGCGTAAAATTGACGAACTAGGATTGAATTTTCTTGCAAATCGAATATCTGTATCAATAAATCTGAGTTTGAAGGCTGAGAATTACAGAAACAATCAGAACATTTGATTTAATCAATTGTTCAGCATTTGTATAAATATAGAAAGTGGTGAAAATTGACGAAACTCGGAATTGAATTTTTCATCCAAAATAGAATCCCTGAATAATAAAACTGGTTTGAAGCTAGAAATACAGAAAATTGTGACAGAAACCGAACAGCTATTTGATTTAATAATTATTCACCCGTTTTCGTCTAAATATGGAAAGTGTGCGTAAATTGACGTAACTCGGAATGAAACTTTTGTGCAATATCGAATATCTGTATCAATAAATCTGAGTTTGGAGGTTGAGAAATATAGAAACGATCAGATATTTGATGTAATCAATTATTCATGCGTATTCGTATAATTATGGAAAGTGTGCGAAAATTGATGAAACTCGGAATTAATTTTTCGTACAAAACTGAATCCCTATATTAAAAAACTGTGTTTGTAAGCTGAGAAATACAGAAAATGCTGAGAGAACCCATCAGATATTTGATTTAATAAATTATTCACGCGTTTTCGTATAAATATGGAAAGTGGGCGAAAATTAAAGAAACTCGGAATGAATATTTCGTGCAAAATCCTATCTCTGTATCAATGAAGCTGAGTTTGAAAGCTGAGAAATACCAAAACGACCAGATATTTGATTTAACCAGTTATTCACCCGTTTTAGTCTAAATATGAAAAGAGGGAGAAAATTAACGAAACTCGACCTAATTTTTTTTTGCCAAATAGAATATTTGTATCAATAAATCTGAGTTTGGAAGTTGAGAATACAGAAACGATCAGATATTTGATTTAATCAATTATTCATGCCTTTTCTTATAAATATCGAAAGTGGGTGAAAATTAACGAAATTTTTTGTTGAAAATCGAATCCCTGTATCAATAAAACAAAGTTCGGAAGTTGAGAAATACAGAAACTGCTGACAGAAACGACTAGATATTTGATTTAACAATTATTCACCCGTTTCCATCTTAATATGGAAAGTGGGTGAAAATTAACGAAACTCAGAATGAATTTTTCTTGGAAAATCGAATCCATGTATCAATAAAACAGAGTTCGGAAGCTGAGAAATACAGAAACTGCTGACAGAAACGTATTTAACCAATTATTCACCCGTTTCCATCTTAATATGGAAAGCGCGCGCGAAAATTAATGAAACTCAGAATAAATTTTTCGTGCAAAATCGAATCCCTGTATCAATTAATTGAATTTGGAAGCTGCGAAATACAGAAACTGCTATCAGAAATGAGCAGATATTTGATTTAATCAAATATTCACCCATTTTCGTCTAAATATGGAAAGTGTGTGCGAAAATTAACGAAACACATAATGATTTTTTTCGTGGAAAATCGAATCCCTATATCAATAAAACAGAGTTTGGAAGCTGAAAAATAAAGAATCTGCTTTGAGAAATGAGCCAATATTTGATTTAATCAATTATTCATGCGTTTTCATTTGAATATGGAATGTGGGCATAAATTAACAAACTCGGAATTATTTTTTCGTGCAATATCGAATCTTCATATAAAAAAACTAAGTTTAAAAGCTGAGAAATACAGAAACTGGTAACAAAAATGACCAGATATTTGATTTAATCAATTTTCACGCGTTTTTGTATAAATATGGAAAATGGGCGAAAATTGACGAAACTCGGAATGAATTTTACGTGCAAAATTGAATCCATGTATCAATAAAACTGAGTTTGGAAGCTGAGAAATAGAGAACTGTTGTCAGAAACAAGCAGATATTTGATTTAATCAATAATTCACAGCGTTTTCGTCTAAATATGGTAAGTGGGGCGAAAAATTAACGAAACTTAGAATGAATTTTTGGTGGAAAATCGAATCCATGTATCAAAAAGCTAAGTTTGGAGGCTTAGAAATACCGAAACCGCTGTCGGAAACGAGTAGATATTTGATTTAATCAATTACTCATGTGTTTTCGTCTAAATATGGAATGTGTGCGAAAATTAAGGAAACTCAAAATGAATTTTTCGTGCAATATCGAATCCCTGTATCAAAAACTTAGTTTGGAAGCTTAGAAATACAGAAACTGCTATCAGAGACGAGTAGATATTTTATTTAATCTATTATTCACTCGTTTTCATCTAAATATGGAAAGTGTGCGAAAATAAACGAAACTTAGAATGAATTATTCATGGAAAATCGAATCCTTATATCAAAAAAACTGAGTTTGGAAGCTGAGAAAGATAGAAACTATTGTCAGAAACGACCAGATAATTGATTTAATCAATTATTCACAGCGTTTTCCTAGATATGGAAAATGGCCGAAAATTGACGAAACTCGGAATACATTTTTCGTGTAGAGTCATATATCTGTAAAATTAAATTTGAATTTGGAATCTGAGAAATACGGAAACGACCAATATTTGTTTTAATCAATTATTCACACCTTTTCGTATAAATATGGAAAATGGGCGAAAATTTAGGAAATTCGAATGAATTTTTCGTGCAAAATTGAATCCATGTATCAAAAAACTGAGTTTGGAAGCTTTGAAATATAGAAACTCCTGTCAGAAACGAGCAGATATTTGATTTAATCAATTATTCATGCGTTTTCATCTAAATATGGATTGTGGTGAAAATTAATGAAACTCGGACTGAATATTTCATGCAAAATCGAATATCTGTATCAATAAATATGAGTTTGGAAGCTGAGAAATACAGAAACGATCAGATATCTGATTTAATCAATTATTCACGCGTTTTCGTATAAATATGGAAAGTGGGTGAAAATTAACGAAACTCAGAATGAATTTTTCGTGGAAAATCGAATCCCTGTATCAATAAAAACAGAGTTCGGAAGCTGAGAAATACAGAAACTGCTGACAGAAACGACCAGATATTTGATTTAACCAATTATTCACCCGCTTCCATCTTAATATGGAAAGCGCGTGAAAATTAACGAAACTCAGAATCAATTTTTCGTGCAAAATCGAATCCCTGTATCAATTAACTGAATTTGGAAGCTGAGAAATACAGAAATTGCTATCAGAAACGAGCAAATATTAGAGTTAATCAATTATTCATCAGTTTTCGTCTAAATATGGAAAGTGTGTGCGAAAATTAACCAAACCCGGAATGATTTTTTCACTTAAAATCGAATCCCTGTATTAATAAAACAGAGTTTGGAAGCTGAAAAATACAGAATCTATTTTGAGAAACGAGCCGGTATTTGATTTAATCAATTATTCACACATTTTTGTATAAATATGGAAAATGGACGAAAATTGACGAAACTCGGAATGAATTTTTCATGCAAAATTGAATCCATGTATCAATAAAACTGAGTTTGGAAGATCAGAAATAGAGAAACTGATGTCAGAAACAAGCAGATATTTGATTTAATCAATTATTCACGCGTTTTCGTCTAAATATGGTAAGTGGGCGAAAATTAACGAACCTCAGAATGAATTTTTCGTGGAAAATCAAATCCCCGTATCAAAAACTGAGTTTAGAGGCTGAGAAATACAGAAACCGCTGTCGAAAACGAGTAGATATTTGATTTAATCGATTATTCATGCGTTTTCGTCTAAATATGGAAAGTGGGCGAAAATTAACGAAACCCAGAATGAATTTTTCGTCAAATATCGAATCCCTGTATAAAAAACTTAGTTTGGAAGCTAAGACATACAGAAAGTGCTGTCAGAGACGAGCATATATTTTATTTAATCTACTATTCAGTCGTTTTCGTCTAAATATGGAAACTGTGCGAAAATTAACGAAACTTAGAATGAATTTTTCATGGAAAATTGAATCCTTATATAAAAAAACTGAGTTTGGAAACTGAGAATATAGAAACTGTTGTTAGAAATGACCAGATGTTTGATTTAATCAATCATTCTCGCGTTTTTGTAGATATGGAAAATGGGCGAAAACTGATGAAACTCGGAATAAATTTTTCGTGTAGAATCATATTTCTGTACAAATAAATCTGAATTTGGAATCTGAGAAATACAGAAACGACCAGACATTGGTTTTAATCAATTATCACGCGTTTTCGTATAAATATGGAAAATGGGCGAAAATTGAGGAAACTCGAATGTATTTTTCTTGCAAAACTGAATCCAAATATCAAAAAACTTAGTTTGAAAGTTGAGAAATACAGAAACTGCTGTCAGAAACGAGCAGATATTTGATTTAATTAATTATTCACGCGTTTTTTATAAATATGAAAATTGGGCGAAAATTGACGAAACTCAGAATGAGGTTTTCGTGCTATATCGAATCTTTGTATCAAAAAACAGAGTTTGGAAGCGGAGAAATACAGGAACTGCTGTCAGAAACGAGAAGATATTTGATTTATCCAATTATTCACGTGTTTGGTAGATATGGAAAGTGGGCGAAAATTGACGAATCTCGGAATATTTTTTCGTGTAAAATCGAATATCTTTATCAATAAATCTGAATTTGGAAACTGAGAAATACATTAACCACCAAATATGTGATTTAATCAATTATTCACGAGTTTTCGTATAAATATAGAAAATGATCGAAAGTTGACGAAACTCGAAATGATTTTTTCGTGCAAAATTGAATCGATGTTTCAAAAAACTTAGTTCGAAAGCTGAGAAATAAAGAAAATGCTGACAGAAACGAGAAGGTATTTGATTTAATCAAGTATTCACGCGTTTTCGTCTAAATATGGTAAGTGGGAGAAAATTAACGAAACTCGGAATCAATTTTTCATGGAAAATCGAATCCCTGTATTAATAAAACTGAGTTTGGAAGCTGAGAAATACAGAAACTACTGTCAGAAAGGAGCATATATTAGATTTAATCAGTTGTTCATGCGTTTTTGTCTAAATATGGAATGTGGGCGAAACTAACGAAACTCGTAATGAATTTTTCGTGGAAAATCGAATCCCTGAATCAAAAAACTCAGTTTGGAAGCTGAGAAATAAGAAACTGCGGAGCGAAACAACCAGATATTTGATTTAATCAATTATTCATGCTTTTTTTTTAATCAATTATTCACGCGTTTTCGTAGATATGGAAAGTGGGCGAAAATTGACGAAACTCGGTATCGATTAAATCAAATATCTGGTAGTCTGTCAGCATTTTCTGTATTTCCAGCATCCAAACTCAGTTTTTTGATATAGGGATTCAATTTTGCACTAAAAATTCATTTCCAGTTTTGTCAAATTTCACTCATTTTCAGTGTGTATACAAAAACGCGTGACTAATTGTTAAATAAAAAATCTGATCGTTTCTGTATTTCTCAGCTTCCAAACTCAGATTTATTGATACAAATATTTGATTTTACACCAAGAATTCAATCTGAGTTTCTTCATTTTTCGCCCACTTTCCGTATTTAGACGAAAACGTGTGAATAATTGGTTAAATCAAATATCTGGTCGTTTCTTTATTTCTCAGCCTCTAAACTCAGTTTTATTGATATAGTGATTCCATTTTGCACGAAAATTCATTATAAGTTTCGTGAATTTTCGCCCACTTTCCATATTTAAACGAAAACGCGTGAATAATTGATTAAATCAAATATCTGATTGTTTCTATATTTCTCAGCTTCCAAACTCAGATTTATTGATACAGATATTCGATTTTGCACAAAGAATTCAATCTGAGTTTATCATTTTTCGCCCACTTTCCGTATTTAGACGAAAACATGGGAATAAATGGTTAAATCAAATATCTTGTCGTTTCTTTATTTCTCAGCTTCCCAACTCAGTTTTATTGATATAGTGATTCAGTTTTGCACGAAAAATTCATTCCGAGTTTTGTTAATTTTTGCTCATTTTCAATATTTATACAAAGACTCTTGACTAATTGATTAAATCAAAAATCTGATCGTTTCTGTATTTCTCAGCTTTCAAACTCAGATTTATTGATACAGATATTTGATTTTACACAATGAATTCAATCTGGGTTTCGGTATTTTTCGCCCACTTTCCATATTTTGACGAAACGGGTAAATAATTGGTTAAATCAAATAACTAGTCGTTTCTATATTTTTGAGCTTCCAAACTCAGTTTTATTGATACATGGATTCGATTTTGCACGAAAAATTCATTCCGAGTTTCTTTTATTTTCGTCCACTTTCCATATTTAGACGAAAACGCGTAAATAATTGATTAAATCAAATATCTGATCGTTTCTCTGTATTTCTTAGCTTCCAAACTCAGATTTATTGATAGAGATATTCAATTTTTCATGAAGAATTTAATCTGAGTTTCGTCATTTTTTGCCCGCTTTCCGTATAACATGTGAATAATTGGTTAAATCAAATATCTGGTCGTTTCTATATATCTCAGCTTCCAAACTCAGTTTTATTGATAAAGCGATTCGATTTTGCATGAAAAATTCATTCGGAGTTTCTTTAATTTTCGTCCACTTTCCATATTAGACGAAAACGCGTAAATACTCCATTAAATCAAATATCTGGTAGTTTCTGTCAGCATTTTCTGTATTTCTCAGCATCCAAACTTAGTTTTTTTATATAGGGATTCAATTTTGCATGAAAAATTCATTCCGAGTTTTGTTAATTTTCGCTCATTTCCGTATTTCTACAAAAAACGCGGACTAAATGATTAAATCAAAAATCTGATCGTTTCTGTAATTCTCAGCTTCCAAACTCAGATTTATTGATACAGATATTTGATTTTACACGAAGAATTTAATCCGAGTTTCGTCATTTTTCGCCCACTTTCCGTATTTAGATGAAAACGTGTGAATAATTGGTTAAATCAAATATCTGGTCATTTCATTATTTCTCAGCTTCCAAACTCAGTTTTATTGATTCCATTTTTCACGAAAAATTCATTTTAAGTTTCGTGAATTTTCACCCACTTTCCATATTTAAACGAAAACGCGTGAATAATTGATTAAATCAAATATCTGATCGTTTCTGTATTTCTCAGCTTACAAACTCAGATTTATTGATACAGATATTTGATTTTGCACAATGAATTCAATCTAGGTTTCGGCATTTTTCGCGCACTTTCCATATTTTGACCAAAACGGGTAAATAATTGGTTAAATCAAATATCTAGTCGTTTTTGTATTTCTGAGCTTCCAAACTCAGTTTTTTTGATATATGGATTCGATTTGCACAAAAAAATTCATTCCGAGTTTCCTTAATTTCCGTCCACTTTCCATATTTAGACAAAAACGCGTGAATAATTGGTTAAATCAAAAATCTGATCGTTTTCTGTATTTCTCAGCTTCCAAACTCAGATTTGTTGATACATATATTCAATTTTGCATGAAGAATTCATTCTGAGTTTTGTCATTTTTTGCCCTCTTTCTGTATTTAGGCGAAAACGTGTGAATAACTGATTAAATCAAATATCCGGTCGTTTCTGTATTTCTCAGCTTCCAAATTTTATTGATAAAGGGATTCGATTTCGCACGAAAAATTCATTCCGAGTTTCTTTAATTTTCGTCCACTTTCCATATTAGATGAAAACGCGTAAATACTCCACTAAATCAAATATCTGGTAGTTTTTGTCAGCATTTTCTGTTTTTCTCAGCATCCAAATTCGATTTTTTATATAAGGATTCAATTTTGCATGAAAAATTCATTCCAAGTTTTGTCAATTTTCACTCATTTTCCGTATTTCTACAAAAACGCGTGACTAAATGATTAAATCAAAAATCTGATCGTTTCTGTAATTTTCAGCTTCCAAACTCAGATTTATTGATACAGATATTTGATTTTACACGAAGAATTTAATCCGAGTTTCGTCATTTTTCGCCCACTTTCCGTATTTAGATGAAAACGTGTGAATAATTGGTTAAATCAAATATCTGGTCATTTCATTATTTCTCAGCTTCCAAACTCAGTTTTATTGATTCAGGGATTCTATTTTTCATGAAAAATTCACTCCGAGTTTCTATAATTTTCGTTCAATTTCCATATTTAGACGAATACGCGTGAATAATTGATTAAATCAAATATCTGGTCGTTTCTGTCAGCATTTTCTGTATTTCTCAGCATCCAAACTCAGTTTTTTATACAAGGATTCAATTTTGCACGAAAAATTCATTCCGAGTTTTGTCAATTTTCGTCCACTTTCCTTATTTATACAAAAACACGTGAATAATTGATCTAATAAAAAATCTGACCGTTTCTGTATTTCTTAGCTTCCAAACTCATATTTATTGATACAAATATTCGATTTTGCAGGAAGAATTCAATCTGAGTTCCGCCATTTTGTCCCACTTTCGGTATTTAGACGAAAACGTGTGAATAATTGGTTAAATTAAATATCTTGTCATTTCTGCATTTCTCAGCTTCCAAACTCAGTTATATTGATACATGGATTCGATTTTGCACGAAAAATTCATTACGAGTTTCTTTGATTTTTGTCCACTTTCCATATTTAGAGGAAAACACGTGAATAATCTATTAAATCAAATATCTGGTAGTTTCTGTATTTCTCAGCTTCCAAACTCAGTTTTATTATAGGGATTCCATTTTGCACAAAAAATTCATTCCAGGTTTCGTGAATTTTCGCCCACTTTACATATTTAAACGAAAACGCGGGAATAATTGATCAAATCAAATATTTGCTCGTTTCTGACAATAGTTTCTGTGTTTCTCAGCTTTCAAACTCAGTTTTATTGATACAGTGATTGGATTTTCCACGAAAAATTCATTTCGAGTTTCGTTAATTTTCGCCCAGTTTCCATATTTAGACGAAAACACGTGAATAATTGATTAAATAAAATATCTACTCATTTCGAACAACAGTTTTTGTATTTCTCAGCTTCCAAACTCAGTTTTGGATACATGGATTCAATTTTGCATGAACAATTCATTCGAGTTTCGTCAACTTTCGCCCATTTTCCGTATTTATATGAAAACGCGTGAATAATTGATTAAATCAAATATCTAATCGTTTATGTATTTCTCAGCTTCCAAACTCAGATTTATTGATACAGCTATTCGATTTTGCATGAAGAATTCAATCTGACTTTCGTCATTTTTCGCCCACTTTCCATATTTTGACGAAAATGGGTAAATAATTGGTTAAATCAAATATCTAGTTGTTTCTGTATTTCTCAGCTTCAAACTCGGTTTTATTGATACAGGGATTCGATTTTTGCACGAAAAATTCATTCCGAATTTCTTTAATTTTTGTCCACTTTCCATATTTAGAAAAAACGCATGAATAATTGATTAAATCAAATATCTGGTAGTTTCAGTCAGCATTTTCTGTATTTCTCTGCATCCAAACTCAGATTTTTTTTGATACAGGGTTTCAGTTTTGCATGAGAAATTCATTCTGAGTTTTGTCAAATTTCGCCCACTTTCCGTATTTCTACAAACAACGCGTGACTAATTGATTAAATCAAAAAACTGATCGTTTCTTCATTTCTCGGCTTCCAAACTCAGTTTTATTGATACAGTGATTCCATTTTGCATGAAAAATTTATTCTAAGTTTCGTGAATTTTCGCCCACTTTCCATATTTAAACGAAAACACGTGAATAATTGATTAAATCAAATATCTGAATGTTATCTCAGCTTCCAAACTCAGATTTATTGATAAATATATTCGTTTTTGCACCAAGAATTCAATCTGGGTTTCGGCATTTTTTCCCACCTACCATATTTTGACGAAAACGGGTAAATAATTGGTTAAATCAAATATCTAGTCGTTTCTGTATTTCTGAGCTTCCAACTCAGTTTTATTAACACAGGGGTTCGATTTTGCACGAAAATATCATTTCGAGTTTCTTTAATTTTCGTCCACTTTCCATATTTGGACAAAAACGCGTGAATAATTGATTAAGTAAAAAAAACCTGATCGTTTCTGTATTTCTCAGCTTCCAACACAGATTTATTGATACAGATATTCAATTTTGCATGAAGAATTCAATCTGAGTTTCGTCATTTTTCGCACTCTTTCCGTATTTAGATGAAAACGTGTGAATAGTTGGTTAAATCAAATATCTGGTCGTTTCTTTATTTCTCAGCTTCCAAACTCAGTTTTATTGATACAGGGATCCGATTTTACACGAAAAATTCATTCTGAGTTTTGTCTATTTTCGCTCATTTTCTGTATTTATAGAATAACGCGTGACTAATTGATTAAATAAAAATCTGATCGTTTCTGAATTTCTCTGAGATTCGTTATATTTCGCCCACTTTCCGTATTTAGACGAAAACGTGTGAATAATTGGTTAAATAAAATATCTGGTCGTTTCTTTATTTCTCAGCCTCAAACTTAGTTTTATTGATATAGTGATTCCATTTCGCACGAAAAATTCATTCTAAGTTTCGTGAATTTTCGCCCACTTTCCATATTTAAACGAAACGCGTGAATAATTGATTAAATCAAATATCTGATCGTTTCTATATTTCGCAGCTTCCAAACTCAGATTTATTGATACAGGTATTCGATTTTGCATGAAGAATTCAATCTGGGTTTTGTCATTTTTCACCCACTTTACATATTTTGACGAAAACGGGTAAATAATTGGTTAAATCAAATATCTAGTCGTTTCTGTATTTCTCAGCTTCGAAATCTGTTTTATTGATACAAGGATTGGATTTTGCATGAAAAGTGCATTCCGAGTTTCTTTAATTTTCTTCCACTTTCCATATTAGACGAAAACGCGTGAATAATCGATTAAATAAAATATCTAGTAGTTTCTGTCAGCATTTTCTGTATTTCTCAGCATCCAAACTCAGTTTTTTGAAATAGGGATTCAATTTTGCACGAAAAAATCATTCTGAATTTTCTCAATTTTCCGTATTTATACAAAAACGCGTGACTAATTGATTAAATCAAAAATCTGATAGTTTCTGTATTTCTCAGCTTTCAAACTCAGATTTATTGATACAGATATTTGATTTTACACGAGAATTCAATATGAGTTTCGTCATTTTTCGCCCTCTTTCCGTATTTAGATGAAAACGTGTGAATAATCCGTTAAATCAAATATCTGGTCGTTTCTTTATTCCGCAGCTTCCAAACTTAGTTTTATTGATATAGTGATTCCATTTTGCACGAAAAATTCATTCTAAGTTTCATGAATTTTCACCCACTTTCCATATTTAAACGAAAACGTGTGAATAATTGATTAAATCAAATATCTGATCGTTTTTTGTATTTCTCAGCTTCCAAACTCAGATTTATTGATACAGATATTCGTTTTTGCACGAAGAATTCAATCTGGGTGTCAGTATTTTTCGCCCACTTTCCTTATTTTGACGAAAACTGGTAAATAATTGGTTAAATCAAATATCTAATCATTTCTGTATTTCTGAGCTTTCAAACTCAGTTTTATTAATACAGGGATTCGATTTGCACGAAAAATTCATTCCGAGTTTCTTTAATTTTTGTCGACTTTCCATATTTAGACAAAAACGCGTGAATAATTGATTAAATAAAAAATCTGATCGTTTCTATACTTCTCGGCTTCCAAACTCAGATTTATTGATACAGATATTCAATTTTGCAAGAAGAATTCAATCTGAGTTTCGTCATTTTTTCGCACTCTTTCCGTATTTTGATGAAATCGTGTGAATAATTGGTTAAATCAAATATCTGGTCGTTTCTCTATTTCTCAGCTTCCAACTCAGTTTTATTGATGCAGGGATTCGATTTTGCACCAAAAATTCATTCTGAGTTTTGTCAATTTTCGCTCATTTTCCGATTTATAGAAAAACGCGTAATAATTAATTAAATAAAAAATCTGATCGTTTCTGAATTTCTCAGCTTCCAAACTCTTTCTGACAGCAGTTTCTGTGTTTCTCAGCTTTCAAACTCAGTTTTATTGATACAGTGATTGGATTTGCCATGAAAATTTCATTCCGAGTTTCGATAATTTTGGTCCAGTTTCCATATTTAGACCAAAACACGTGAATAATTGATTAAATCAAATATCTGCTTGTTTCTGACAGTAATTTCTGTATTTATCATATTCCAAACTCAGATTTATTGATACAGAAATTCGTTTTTTGCACGAAGAATTCAATCTGGGTGTTGGAATTTTTGGCCCACTTTCCATATTTTGACGAAAACGGGTAAGTAATTGGTTAAATCAAATATCTAATCGTTTCTGTATTTCTGAGCTTCCAAACTCAGTTTTATTAATACAGGGATTCGATTTGCACGAAAAATTCATTCCGAGTTTCTTTAATTTTCGTCGACTTTCCATATTTGGACAAAAACGCGTGAATAATTGATTAAATAAAAAATCTGATCGTTTCTGTATTTCTCCAGCTTCCAACTTAGATTTATTGATACAGAATTTCAATTTTGCATGAAGAATTCAATCTGAGTTTCGTCATTTTTTCTCACTCTTTCCGTGTTTTGATGAAAACGTGTGAATAATTGGTTAAATCAAATATCTGGTCGCTTCTCTATTTCTCAGCTTCCAAACTCAGTTTTATTGATACAGGGATTCGATTTTGCACGATAAAATTCATTCTGAGTTTTATCAATTTTCGCTCATTTTCTGTATTTATAGAAAAACGCGTGACTAATTGATTAAATAAAAAATCTGATCGTTTCTGAATTTCTCAGCTTCCAAACTCTTTCTGACAGCAGTTTTCTGTGTTTCTCAGCTTTAAAACACAGTTTTATTGAGTCAGTGATTGGATTTTCCACGAAAAATTCATTCCGAATTTCGATAATTTTCGTCCAGTTTCCATACTTAGACCAAAACACGTGAATAATTGATTAAATCAAATATCTGATTGTTTCTGACAGCAATTTCTGTATTTCTCAGCTTCCAAACTCAGATTTATTGATACAGATATTCGTTTTTGCACGAAGAATTCAATCTGGGTGTTGGTATTTTTTGCCCACTTTCCATATTTTGACGAAAACGGGTAAATAATTGGTTAAATCAAATATCTAATCGTTTCTGTATTTATGAGCTTCCAAACTCCGTTTTATTAATACATGTATTAGATTTGCACGAAAAATTCATTCGGAGTGTCTTTAATTTTCGTCGACTTTCCATATTTGGACAAAAACGCGTGAATAATTGATTAAATAAAAAATCTGATCGTTTCTATACTTCTTGGCTTCCAAACTCAGATTTATTGATACAGATATTCAATTTTGCATGAAGAATTCAATCTGAGTTTCGTCATTTTTCGCACTCTTTCCGTATTTTAATGAAAACGTGTGAATAATTGGTTACATCAAATATCTGGTCGTTTCTCTATTTCTCAGCTTCCAAACTCAGTTTTATTGGTACAGGGATTCGATTTTGCACGAAAAATTCATTCTGAGTTTTGTCAATTTTCGCTCATTTTCCGATTTATAGAAAAACGAGTGACTAATTGATTAAATAAAAAATCTGATCGTTTCTGAATTTCTCAGCTTCCAAACTCTTTCTGACAGCAGTTTCTGTGTTTCTGAGCTTTCAAACTCGGTTTAAATGATACAGTGATTGGATTTTCCACGAAAAATTCATTCCGAGTTTCGATAATTTTCGTCCAGTTTCCATACTTAGACCAAAACACGTGAATAATTGATTAAATCAAATATCTGCTTGTTTCTGACAGCAATTTCTGTATTTCTCAGCTTCCAAACTCAGATTTATTGATACAGATATTCGTTTTTGCACAAGAATTCAATCTGGGTGTTGGTATTTTTGCCCATTTCCATATTTTGAGAAAACGGGTAAGTAATTGGTTAAATCAAATATCTAATCGTTTCTGTATTTTGAGCTTCCAAACTCAGTTTTATTAATACAGGGATTAGATTTGCACGAAAAATTCATTCGAGTTTCTTTAATTTTCGTCGACTTTCCATATTTGGACAAAAACGCGTGAATAATTGATTAAATAAAAAATCTGATCGTTTCTATACTTTCTCGCTTCCAACTCAGATTTATTGATACAGATATTCAATTTTGCATGAAGAATTCAATCTGAGTTTCGTCATTTTTTCGCACTCTTTCCGTATTTTGATAAAACGTGTGAAAAATTGGTTACATCAAATATCTGGTCGTTTCTCTATTTCTCAGCTTCCAAACTCAGTTTTATTGTACAGGGATTCGATTTGCACGAAAAATTCATTCTGAGTTTTGTCAATTTTCGCTCATTTTCCGATTATAGAAAAACGCGTGACTAATTGATTAAATAAAAAATCTGATTGTTTCTGAATTTCTCAGCTTCCAAACTCTTTCTGACAGCAGTTTCTGTGTTTCTGAGCTTTCAAACTCAGTTTAATGATACAGTGATTGGATTTTCCACGAAAAATTCATTCCGAGTTTCGATAATTTTGTCAGTTTCCATACTTAGACCAAAACACGTGAATAATTGATTAAATCAAATATCTGCTTGTTTCTACAGCAATTTCTGTATTTCTCAGCTTCCAACTCAGATTTATTGATACAGATATTCGTTTTTGCACGAAGAATTCAATCTGGGTGTTGGATTTTTGCCCACTTTCCATATTTTGAGAAAACGGGTAATTAATTGGTTAAATCAAATATCTAATCGTTTCTGTTATTTTGAGCTTCCAAACTCAGTTTTATTAATACAGGGATTGATTTGCACGAAAAATTCATTCGAGTTTCTTTAATTTTCGTCGACTTTCCATATTTGGACAAAAACAGTGTGAATAATTGATTAAATAAAAAATCTGATCGTTTCTGTATTCTCAGCTTCCAAACTCAGATTTATTGATACAGATATTCAATTTTGCATGAAGAATTCAATCTGAGTTTCGTCATTTTTTCGCACTCTTTCCGTATTTTGATGAAAACGTTGTGATAATTGGTTACATCAAATTGGCCCACTTTCCATATTTTGACGAAAACGGGTAAGTAATTGGTTAAATCAAATATCTAATCGTTTCTGTATTTCTGAGCTTCCAAACTCAGTTTTATAATACAGGGATTCGATTTGCACGAAAAATTCATTCCGAGTTTCTTTAATTTTCGTCGACTTTCCATATTTGGACAAAAACGCGTGAATAATTGATTAAATAAAAAATCTGATCGTTTTCTGTATTTCTCAGCTTCCAACTCAGATTTATTGATACAGATATTCAATTTTGCATGAAGAATTCAATCTGAGTTTCGTCATTTTTTCGCACTCTTTCCGTATTTTGATGAAAACGTGTGAATAATTGGTTAAATCAAATATCTGGTCGTTTCTCTATTTCTCAGTTCAAACTCATGTTTTATTGATACAGGGATTCGATTTTGCACGAAAAATTCATTCTGAGTTTTGTCATTTTCGCATCATTTTTTCGATTGTAGAAAAACGGTACTAATTGATTGAAATTCAAAAATCTGTGTTGGAATTTTTGGCCCACTTTCCATATTTTGACGAAAACGGGTAAGTAATTGGTTAAATCAAATATCTAATCGTTTCTGTATTTCTGAGCTTCCAAACTCAGTTTTATTAATACAGGGATTCGATTTGCACGAAAAATTCATTCCGAGTTTCTTTAATTTTCGTCGACTTTCCATATTTGACAAAAACGCGTGAATAATTGATTAAATAAAAAAATCTGATCGTTTTGTATTTCTCAGCTTCCAACTCAGATTTATTGATACAGATATTCAATTTTGCATGAAGAATTCAATCTGAGTTTCGTCATTTTTTCGCACTCTTTCCGTATTTTGATGAAAACGTGTGAATAATTGGTTAAATCAAATATCTGGTCGTTTCTCTATTTCTCAGCTTCAAACTCAGTTTTATGATACAGGGATTCGATTTTGCACGAAAATTCATTCTGAGTTTTGTCAATTTTCGCTCATTTTCCGATTTATAGAAAAACGCGTGACTAATTGATTAAATAAAAAATCTGATCGTTTCTGAATTTCTCAGCTTCCAAACTCTTTCTGACAGCAGTTTCTGTGTTTCTCAGCTTTCAAACTCAGTTTTATTGATACAGTGATTGGATTTGCCACGAAAAATTCATTCGAGTTTCGATAATTTTGGTCCAGTTTCCATATTTAGACCAAAAACGTGAATAATTGATTAAATCAAATATCTGCTTGTTTCTGACAGTAATTTCTGTATTTCTCAGCTTCCAAACTCAGATTTATTGATACAGATATTCGTTTTTGCACGAAGAATTCAATCTGGGTGTTGGTATTTTTGCCCACTTTCCATATTTTGACGAAAACGGGTAATAATTGGTTAAATCAAATATCTAATCGTTTCTGTATTTCTGAGCTTCCAAACTCAGTTTTATTAATACAGGGATTCGATTTGCACGAAAAATTCATTCGAGTTTCTTTAATTTTCGTCGACTTTCCATATTTGGACAAAAACGCGTGAATAATTGATTAAATAAAAAATCTGATCGTTTCTGTATTCTCTAGCTTCCAACTCAGATTTATTGATACAGATATTCAATTTTGCATGAAGAATTCAATCTGAGTTTCGTCATTTTTTCGCACTCTTTTGATGAAACGTGATAATTGTTAATCAAATATTGTGTTTCTCTATCCAGCTTCAAATCTTTATGTACAGGATTGATTTGCACGAAATTCATCTGTTTTGTCAATTTCGCCATTTTCATTATAGAAAACGCGTGGATATCTGATTTCATTCTGCTTATTTTCTGACATGCTTTTTCTCGCTCAAACTCAGTTTTATTGATACAGGATTGATTTTGCACGAAAAATTCATTCTGAGTTTTGTAATTTTCGTCTCTTTCCGATTTAGAAAAAACGCGTGAATAATTGATTAAATCAAATATCTGCATGTTTCTAGAATTTCTGATTTCTTCCAAACTCATTTTGATACAGATATCGTTTTGCACGAAGAATCATTGTGTTTCCATTTTAAAGGTTAATTGTTATATAGTTTTTTACCAATTCATTCGATTTCGAAATTTAGTTTCTTTAATTTTCGTCGACTTTCATATTTGGACAAAAACGCGTGAATAATTGATTAAATAAAAAAATCTGATCGTTTTGTATTTTCTCAGCTTCCAACTCAGATTTATTGATACAGATATTCAATTTTGCATGAAGAATTCAATCTGAGTTTCGTCATTTTTGCACTCTTTCCTATTTTGATGAAAACGTGTGAATAATTGGTTAATCAAATATCTGGTCGTTTCTCTATTTCTCAGCTTCCAAACTCAGTTTTATTGATACAGGGATTCGATTTTGCACGAAAAATTCATTCTGAGTTTTGTCAATTTCGCTCATTTTCCGATTTATAGAAAAAGCGTGATAATTGATTAAATAAAAAATCTGATGTTTTGAATTTCTCAGCTTCCAAACTCTTTCTGACAGCAGTTTTCTGTGTTTCTCAGCTTTCAAACTCAGTTTTTATTGATACAGTGATTGATTTCCACGAAAAATTCATTCGAGTTTCGATAATTTTGGTCCAGTTTCCATATTTAGACCAAAACACGTGAATAATTGATTAAATCAAATATCTGCTTGTTTCTGACAGTAATTTCTGTATTTCTCAGCTTCCAAACTCAGATTTATTGATACAGATATTCGTTTTTGCACGAAGAATTCAATCTGGGTGTTGGTAGTTTTTCGCCCACTTTTCGTATTTTGACGAAAACGGGTAATAATTGGTTAAATCAAATATCTAATCGTTTCTGTATTTCTGAGCTTCCAAACTCAGTTTTATTAATACAGGGATTCGATTTGCACGAAAAATTCATTCCGAGTTTCTTTAATTTTCGTCGACTTTCCATATTTGGACAAAAACGCGTGAATAATTGATTAAATAAAAAAATCTGATCGTTTCTGTATTTCTCAGCTTCCAACTCAGATTTATTGATACAGATATTCAATTTTGCATGAAGAATTCAATCTGAGTTTCGTCATTTTTTCGCACTCTTTCCGTATTTTTGATGAAAACGTGTGAATAATTGGTTAATCAAATATCTGGTCGTTTCTCTATTTCTCAGCTTCCAAACTCAGTTTTATTGATACAGGGATTCGATTTTGCACGAAAAATTCATTCTGAGTTTTGTCAATTTTCGCTCATTTTCCGATTTATAGAAAAACGTGACTAATTGATAAATAAAAAATCTGATCGTTTCTGAATTTCTCAGCTTCCAAACTCTTTCTGACAGCAGTTTCTGTGTTTCCAGCTTTCAAACTCAGTTTTATTGATACAGTGATTGGATTTTCCACGAAAAATTCATTCGAGTTCGATAATTTTTGGTCAGTTTCCATATTTAGACCAAAACACGTGAATAATTGATTAAATCAAATATCTGCTTGTTTCTGACAGTAATTTCTGTATTTCTCAAGCTTCCAAACTCAGATTTATTGATACAGATATTCGTTTTTGCACGAAGAATTCAATCTGGGTGTTGGTATTTTTGCCCACTTTTCGTATTTTGACGAAAAGGGTAATAATTGGTTAAATCAAATATCTAATCGTTTCTGTATTTCTGAGCTTCCAAACTCAGTTTTATTAATACAGGGATTCGATTTGCACGAAAAATTCATTCCGAGTTTCTTTAATTTTCGTCGACTTTCCATATTTGGACAAAAACGCGTGAATAATTGATTAAATAAAAAATCTGATCGTTTCTGTATTTCTCAGCTTCCAACTCAGATTTATTGATACAGATATTCAATTTTGCATGAAGAATTCAATCTGAGTTTCGTCATTTTTTCGCACTCTTTCCGTATTTTGATGAAAACGTGTGAATAATTGGTTAAATCAAATATCTGGTCGTTTCTCTATTTCTCAGCTTCCAAACTCAGTTTTATTGATACAGGGATTCGATTTTGCACGAAAAATTCATTCTGAGTTTTGTCAATTTTGCTCATTTTCCGTATTTATACAAAAACGCGTGACTAATTGGTTAAATAAAAATCTGATCATTTCTGTATTTCTTAGCTTCCAAACTCAAATTTACTGATACCGATAAATGATTTTACACGAAGAATTCAATCTGAGTTTCGTCATTTTTCGCCCACTTTCCTTAGTTAGATGAAAACGTGTAAATAATTGGTTAAATCAAATATCTGGTCGTTTCTTTATATCTTAGCCTCCAAACTCAGTTTTATTGATATAGTGATTCCATATTACACGAAAAAATGCATTCTAAGTTTCGTGAATTTTCGGCCACTTTCCAAATTTAAACGAAAATGCGTGAATAATTGATTAAATAAAATATCTGATCGTTTCTGTATTTCTCGGCTTCCAAACTCAGATTTATTGATACATATATTCGATTTTGCACGAAGAATTCAATCTGGGTTTCGTCATTTTTTGCCCACTTTACATATTTTGACGAAAACGGGTAAATAATTGATTAAATCAAATATCTAGTCATTTCTGTATTTCTCAGCTTCCAAACTCAGTTCATTGATACAGGGATTCGATTTTGCACGAAAAATTCATTCCGAGTTTCTTATTTTTCTTCCACTTTCCATATTAGACGTAAACGTGTGAATAATCGATTCAATCAAATATCTGGTAGGTTCTGTATTTCTCAGCTTCCAAACTCAGATTTATTTATACAGATATTCAATTTTGCATGAAGAATTCAATCTGAGTTTCGTCTTTTTTGCCCTCTTTCCGTATTTATCCGAAAACGTGTGAATAATTGGTTAAATCAAATATCTGGTCGTTTATGTATTTCTCAGCTTCCAAACTCAGTTTATTTGATACATGGATTCGATTTTGCACGAAAAATTCATTCCGAGTTTTGTCACTTTTTGCTCATTTTCCGTATTTATATAAAAACTCGTGACTAATTGATTAAATAAAAAACCTGATCATTTCTGTATTTATCAGCTTCCAAACTAAGATTTATTGATACCGATAAATGATTTTACACGAAGAATTAAATATGAGTTTCGTAAATTTTTCGCCCACTTTCCTTAGTTAGACGAAAACGTGTGAATAATTGGTTAAATAAAATATCTGGTCGTTTCTTTATTCCTTAACTTACAAACTCAGTTTTTATTGATATAGTGATTCCATTTTACACGAAAATTCATTATAAGTTTCGTGAATTTTTGCCCACTTACTAAATTTAAACGAAAACGCGTGAATAATTGATTAAATCAAATATCTGATCGTTTCATTATTTCTCGGCTTCCAAACTCAGATTTATTGATACAGATATTCGATTTTGCACGAAGAATTCAATCTGGGTTTCGTCATTTTTCGCCCACTTTACATATTTTGACGGAAACGGGTAAATATTGATTAAATCAAATAACTAGTCGTTTCTGTATTTCTCAGCTTCCAAACTCAGTTTTATTGATACAGGGATTCAATTTTGCACGAAAAATTCATTCGGAGTTTCTCATTTTTCTTCCACTTTCTAAATTAGACGAAAACGCGTGATAATCGATTCAATCAAATATCTGGTAGTTTCCATCAGCATTTTATGTATTTCTCAGCATCCAACCTCAGATTTATTGATACAGATATTCAATTTTGCATAAAGAATTCAATCTGAGTTTCGTCATTTTTCGCCCTCTTTCCGTATTTAGACGAAAACGTGTGAATAATTGGTTAAATCAAATATCTGGTCGTTTCTGTATTTCTCAGCTTCCAAACTCAGTTTAATTCATACATGAATTCGATTTTGCACAAAAAATTCATTCAGATTTTTGTCAGTTTTTGCTCATTTTCGGTATTTATACAAAAACGCGTGACTAATTGATTAAATAAAAAATCTGATCATTTCTGTATTTCTCAGCTTCCAAACTCTGATACCGATAAATGATTCTACACGAAGAATTAAATATCAGTTTTGTCATTTTTCGCCCACTTTCCTTAGTTAGACGAAAAAAAAACGTGTGAATAATTGGTTAAATCAAATATCTGGTCGTTTCTTTATTCCTTAGCCTCCAAACTTAGTTTTATTGATATAGTGATTCCATTTTACACGAAAAATTCATTATAAGTTTGGTGAATTTTCGCCCACTTTCCAAATTTAACGAAAACGCGTGAATAATTGATTAAATCAAATATCTAATCGTTTCTGTATTTCTCGGCTTCCAAACTCAAATTTATTGATACAGGTATTCGATTTTGCATGAAATATTCAGTCTGGTTTTCGTCATTTTTCGCCCACTTTACATATTTTGATGAAAACGGGTAAATAATTGATTAAATCAAATATCTAGTCGTTTCTGTATTTCTGAGCTTCCAAACTCAGTTTTATTGACACAAGGATTCGATTTTGCACGAAAAATTCATTCTGAGTTTCTTATTTTTCTTCCACTTTCAATATTAGACGAAAACGCGTATATAATCGATTCAATCAAATATCTGGTAGTTTCTGTTAGCATTTTCTGTATTTCTCAGCATCCAAACTCAGTTTTTGGATATAGGGATTCAATTTTGCACAAAAAATTCATTCCAAGTTTTGTCAATTTTCGCTCATTTTCCGTATTTATACAAAAACGCGTGACTAATTGATTAAATAAAAAATCTGATCGTTTCTGTATTTCTAAGCTTCCAAACTCAGATTTATTCATACATGAATTCGATTTTGCACGAAAAATTCATTCCGAGTTTTGTCAGTTTTTGCTCATTTTCGGTATTTATACAAAAGCGTGACTAATTGATTAAATAAAAAATCTGATCATTTCTGTATTTCTCAGCTTCCAAACTCAGATTTATTGAAACCGATAAATGATTTTACACGAAGAATTAAATATCAGTTTCGTCATTTTTTCGCCCACTTTCCTTAGTTAGACGAAAAAAACGTGTGAATAATTGGTTAAATCAAATATCTGGTCGTTTCTTTATTCCTTAGCCTCCAAACTTAGTTTTATTGATATAGTGATTCCATTTTACACGAAAAATTCATTATAAGTTTTGTGAATTTTCGCCCACTTTCCAAATTTAACGAAAACGCGTGAATAATTTATTAAATCAAATATCTGATCGTTTCTGTATTTCTCGGCTTCCAAACTCAGATTTATTGATACAGATATTCGATTTAGCACGAAGAATTCAATCTGTTGTCGCCATTTTTCGCCCACTTTACATATTTTATTGAAAACGGGTAAATAATTGATTAAATCAGATATCTAGTCGTTTCTGTATTTCTCAGCTTCCAAACTCAGTTTTATTGATACAGGGATTCGATTTTACACGAAAAATTCATTCCGAGTTTCTTATTTTTCTTCCACTTTCTATATTAGACGAAAACGTGTGAATAATCGATTCAATCAAATATCTGGTAGTTTCTGTTAGCATTTTCTGCATTTCTCAGCATCCAAACTCGGTTTTTTGATATAGGGATTCAATTTTGCACAAAAAATTCATTCCAAGTTTTGTCAATTTTCGCTCATTTTCCGTATTTATACAAAAACGCGTGACCAATTGATTAAATAAAAAATCTGATCGTTTCTGTATTTCTAAGCTTCCAAACTCAGATTTATTGATACAGATATTTGATTTTACACGAAGAATTCAATCTGAGTTTCGTCATTTCTCGCCCACTTTCCGTATTTAGACCAAAAAGTGTGAATAATTGGTTAATTCAAATAGTTGGTCGTTTCTTTATTTCTCAGCTTCCAAACTCAGATTTATTGATACAGATATTCGATTTTGCATGAAAAATTCAATCTGGGTTTCATCATTTTTCTCCCACTTTACATATTTTGACGAACCGGGTAAATAACTGGTTAAATAAAATATCTAGTCGTTTCTGTATTTCTCAACTTCCAAACTCAGTTTTATTGATACATGAATTCGATTTTGCACGAAAATTCATTCTAAGTTTTGTCAGTTTTTGCTCATTTTCGGTATTTATACAAAAAGCGTGACTAATTGATTAAATAAAAAATCTGACTATTTATGTATTTCTCAGCTTCCAAACTCAGATTTATTGATACTGATAAATGATTTTACACGAAGAATTAAATATGAGTTTCGTCATTTTTCGCCCACTTTCCTTAGTTAGACGAAAACCTGTGAATAATTGGTTAAATCAAATATCTGGTCGTTTCTTTATTCCTTAGCCTCCAAACTCAGTTTTATTGATATAGTGATTCCATTTTTCACGAAAAATTCATTATAAGTTTCGTGAATTTTTGCCCACTTTCCAAATTTAAACGAAAACGCTTGAATAATTTATTAAATCAAATATCTTTTCGTTTATGTATTTCTCGGCTTCCAAACTCAGATTTATTGATACAGATATGCGATTTTGCATGAAGAATTCAATCTGGGTTTCGTTATTTTTCGCCCAGTTTACATATTTTGATGAAAACGGGTAAATAATTGATTAAATCAAATATCTAGTAGTTTTCTATATTTCTCAGCTTCCAAACTCAGTTTTATTGATACAGGGATTCGACTTTGCATGAAAAATTCATTCCGAGTTTCTTTAATTTTCGTCCACTTTCCATATTTAGACGAAAACGCGTGAATAATTGATTATATCAAAAATCTAATCGTTTCTGTATTTCTCAGCTTCCAAACTCATATTTAGTAATACATATATCCAATTTCGCATGAAGAATTCAATCTGAGTTTCGTCATTTTTCGCCCTCTTTCCGTATTTAGACGAAAACGTGTGAATAATTGGTAAATCAAATATCTGGTCGTTTCTGTATTTTTCTCTGCTTCGAAAATCAGTTTTATTAATACAGGGATTCGATTTTGCCTGAAAATTCATTCCGAGT